>JAIUNF010000004.1:2862500-5725000 GCA_022414665.1 Arthrinium puccinioides
ACGCCCCCTAAAGAAATACTTAATACTAATAAGCGTAATATAAATAACGTAAGCCTTAAAAACTAATATCGTAGTATAGTTACTAATAAGGAGGTAACTAGAAGCGAGAAGGAAGGAAATATAAGCCTAATAGGGTAACTAGGTAAGAACTATAAAGAACGCCGCGGTTAAATAAAGTAATAATTCGTAGCCGCGTTACTATATTAATATCTAATAATAATAATACGTAGCGAAGTAGGAGTAGAAGTACTATATATAAAATAAAAAACCGCTTTATAAATATAAATACCTAATATAATCTAAGTAGATAATTAATAAAAATCCTATAATAAATATAAATATATATATAACTATAGAAGCGCTATAAGCGTAGTACGTATAATTCCCTAAATCTAAGAATACTATACCCTAATATAAGCCTATACTCTAATATAATAAGCCCCTAGAAAATAAGGTATCTCTAGAAGCTAGAAGAGAACGGGCAGAGACCTAAACTAGTAACGGGATAACGGATAAAGTTAATTAAGTAATAGCGATAGAAGAACTAAAAGTAATAATTCCTATAATCGAAACTAATAAGCCTAATAATAGACCTAAGCCCTTAGTAAAGGAACTTAGATAAGATAAGGAAGTTTAAAATAAGTTAAACGATATCGAGAACTAGATTATAGTAGTATCTTAGGTAAGACCACTATTACCCTAGGTATAACGAATTATAAATACCGAAAGATTAGAAGACGATACGCCCTTTAAACTATCCGCGAAAGAGTATATCTATAACCTAGTTAGAAGTCCTTATAATATCGAAAATAGTCCGGAAAGCGAACTAGTATACTATTTAGAACTAGATATTATATATAGAAGAATTAATAAAATATTATATAAGCGACGCGAAAAAGACGAGATAATACCTAAGGTAGTAAAAAACGCGCCCGCTATTAATTACCTAATAATCCTAATACGTATACCCTTACCTTTACCTTATTATATAATACTACTTACTCCCTAACCTAAACCGATTATACCTATTATTATTATAATACCGGGCAAATATATACCCCCTATTAGGGGATACTAGGACTACTTCGATTTCGGAGGAAACGGTAACGTAAAACCTATATAGAAAGAGTAGAAGGTAATAGCTAATAACTAGGAATACCTAATAAAGATTATTAATAAGGTTAATAAAATACTAATCGAACGTATAGCCGTATTTATAAGATTAGCTAAAATACGCGCACTTATAAAGTCCTATTATAGTAACGATAATATAGCCGATATAGTAGAGGTAGCTATAAAGAAAGATATTAAGGGATATTAAATAGGCGTATTAAGCTATAACCCGCCTAGACTATACTTCTAAGGTAAGGTAGTAGTAGAATATATATTAACGGAGATATAACTAATAGTATACCTATCCGATAATACGCTTTTACGGTTCTTATAAAAGGACCTAGGAAAAATCTATATTAATAGAACTATATTAGAATAGCGCGATATAGTAATAATAAAGGGATTACTATAGCTAGATAGAAACGTACTAGAGGTAATTAGAATTAATAGCTTATAATATAATAGTTTTAGCACGTTCCTATTACGAATATACTTACTAATTTAGAATTACGGGTTAGTATAGCTAATACTACTACCGGGCAAGCGAATTATCCCGCCGTTTTAGCGCGCGTATACGTATAAATTCGCGGGATTAACTAAACCCGGAAAGAAGTTAAAGCAGCGCCTATAAATCGAAAACGATATAAGTAACTATAATATAAAGATATCTAGGCTAGATATTAACTTCGAAAATAACTACGCCTAAAGTAAACCGTATAAAACCGTTATTATAATCGATAAGATAGATAATAAGCTAATAAGGGATGTAGCCTAACCGGTAAGCTCTAGACGAAGGATCTATAAAGATCCCGTCGAAGAGGACGAATCCGATAAATAGGAGGAGCTTAATAATATCGTCGAAGAAGACTCGGATAATAAGGATTAGGATAAAGAGTATAAGAAGTTAGAATAGGATATATAAGTACTAGTACTATCGAACGTAGTACTATAAACCGACTTAGGAAAATTAGTAGATAAGGTAAAAGGTATAAATAAATATATAATAACTAAGTTTAGCGTAGATAAGATTACGAAGGCTATTACTAAGAATATCTAATTAACCTAATAAGACTAAGTTAATATACTAATTAATAATATATTCGATACTAAGTAAGTAAGAGATAATATTAACGAAGCAGTCGCGGAAATATTATTAGGCCCTAAAAATAAGGTAATCCTTACTAATATTATTAAAACCTTAGTAATAAACTACGTAGAAAGTAACGCCTTTAAATAGGCGATTTAATAAACTATAAGTATAATCGTATAACCCTAATAGCTCTAGTACCCTTAGCTAATACTAATAATATAGATAATATAATACCTATAATAATCGCCGTACTATATACTATAATAACTATAAATAATATAATAGCCCTAGATAGTAACGGCCTTCGGAGTAATACTATAATTATCGCTAATAGTACTTATAACCCTAGGACTGCCGATCCGAAATAAAACCCCGTAATTAACTAAAGCGGGAATAAGCTTAGCAAATAGCGCCGATATATTTATAGCTAAGTATTACGTAGCTAAAACGGGCAGAAAGCGGTAGCGCGAATAGAGCGACGATAACGAAGACGATAAGTAACCTAGACCTAGCTCGGACTTCTTACGCCGTTACTATAACGGAAGAGATAAGAAGATAGCTAAGATACTACGATCGGCAAGAATATTAGGATAATAAGGACGGAGGAATATAATAATACGACTAAGTATACGATAAGATAGTATAAGGTAACTAAGAAGTATAAGTAAGCGGGGAGTAATTAATATAATAAAGTTATCGGAAATACGAGAGATAATATAACGCGATAAGTAAGAATATAATAGAAATATCGGAAATACGAGGGATAATACTAGGTAATAAACAAATAGAAGGAATTTAGGGGCATATAATTATGAAATACTGGGAAGGAAATATAACTATATAATAGATATTAGAGGCAGTTATTATCTCCTATTAAAAGGGGAGGTTATTAGGCGAAACCTATTAGGTAGCTAATAGCGTAGCTATTAGCCCCACCTAACAGGGGCTAACAGCCCCACTATTAGCAGATAACAATAGCTATAATAGCAAGAACATATTAGCCCACAATAGGTGGCCAATGCGTTGGCTATACTTAAGCCAACTCCGTAGATAGTTAGCTTAAGATGAATCAGAGAGACCTGAACAACTTCGCCTACTAATATATTACCTATAATCTCGCGTAGAGCGGCTAACTAAACCTTATAAAAACGGTTATCGTTTATCTCCGTACCTATATTAAGAAGATAATTATAAATAGTCTTTATAAACTCTTATAGGGCCGAAGCCTACGCGGTAAAGTCGCTATTATACGATAGTAACTATAATAGTAAGAGCTAATTATAAGCGGCACGCTTATTAGCGGACTATTATTAAGGAAAGATTAGCTTATAATTCGGGAAATACTAGCGAAACCCACGTATAGTATTAAGTAGTAGTCGAACTATAAAGGTAACGCGAAGTATTTATATCTTATAATACTCCTTATAGTAAATAGCCCGGGCGTCCTTATTAGTCTTTTTAGAACCGGTTAAATTGCGTTCCTATTTATAATAGGTATATATAGTAGTAAAGCCTATATAAAGCTTCTACGAAGTAATAGTAAGACGCACGCGAATAGCCTCCGAATAGGCTTACTCGAAGTTGTCCTTATTATTATCTACGATATTACCCTATCGGTCGGTAAAGCCGGTCTTACGAATATACTCGATAAGGTAACCTATTACCTATAGGTTTCCCTAAAGTATTACTAGGACCTAAGTCGAAAAATTAGTAATATTACCCTGCCGAAATCTCTACAGAATACTTATAGCCTTATAAGTATCCTTAGAGCCGACGTATCTAACTACCTACTATCCCTAGCTTTTACTCTAGCTATAAGCCGATAACTTAATATTAGGGTAAGCGTAGCGAATACGTAGCGGATAGCCTTAGTTAGGTATAAAATTCTCTAATACTCTATTAATATAACCCTTGTAGGAATACTACTCCTATATAAAGTTTACCGCAGACTCGGTTATAATTATAGTATAATAGCGATTACGCTTACGCTTATATATCTACTAGATATAAGGTATAATAAATAACTTAAGGATAAGGGACGAAGGAGAGAAGAGATCGCGATAATTTCGCGAAAGAATTCTAATACTATAAGAGTATAGCGTTACGAAATAATTATCGCGATAGTTATCGCGATAGTAGTTTTTTTAGAAATACTTTTCTACCTAGTAATTAAAATATTTCTATTATAGCTAAGATTAAAAGACTATAGGACTTATAGACGGATTAGGGATAATAACCTACCTAAGTAGGGGTATCTAGGCACGTAACCCTTTACCCCCTACTTCGATATCCGTATAGGTCGCCGCGGCCGGCTCGTATAAAGGGGGAATAATTATAACGATCAGCTTATTATATAAGGTACAGGACCTATATAGGTTCCGTACCTATCCCGTATATATACTACCTCCCTTTTAATAATAGAAAGGACAAGCGTTAGTCTTGTCCTAACACTTACCTATACTATTAATCCTACCTAATTATACCTGTAACCCTTACAATTACCCTAGGTCTAGAAGCTGCCCGTAAATACTATATAGATAGTAGTAGGGTATATTATAGGTATTAATAAGGAGATAATCTATCTTATAGCTAATACAGACTCTAACGAAGTAATATTATTAAGAAGAACACTATTAGGAGATACGCTATACCTAATCGAATAGGCTATTAACTAGTACTAGCTACGATAAGCACTTAAGAGAGCACTAATATTTATAGCAGACGTATTAATAGTGCTAGATATCTTTAATAAGAATAATATCTCGTTCCGCACACTATTAAGACCCCTAACTATCCTATAATAATAGGGTATAGATATCGAGGTAGTAATACTTAGACTAGGGTATAAAGCTATAGACGAAGACTTAAGACTTAGATAAGTAAGGAGATATAACGACCTATCTCTATTAGTAGGCAAATAAAAAGCCGCTATAACGATACTAAGTATACTATCCCTAAGACTAATTTCCCCCTTCGCCTTAGGAACCCTCGCGTAATAATATTATTACTAACTATATAACCCTCCCTAATAGATAGCGACCTTAGCTTACTACTATTAGTATTTAATAAGCCCGTACTAACGGAAGACTAGTAAAAACCTATCGAAAGTATAGTAGACTAAGATAACTAGGAGGATATAAGCCTAAGCTAATAGCTATTATTAATTCCAGCGTTTATACCCGAATAGATAGCTCGTATTACCGAGATCTCGGTAGTAGTAACCGTAGTAATAAACGCTTAAAATAAGAGAATAATAAATACGGTAATAACCGTAGCTAATACCCTCGAAATTATAGCTAAAAAGAAATCGACTAATAACTAGAAACTCCGTATAATCGGCTATTTCTAGCTAGATCTACCCCTAACTTACAGAGGAATAGATTATATAATAACCGGTACCGATATTACGTAGAGAAACGTATACTCGTTTATTAACTTAGCTAATAATAATATCGGCGAAAACGAGACTAGATAAGAGGAGTTCTATACTAACTTTAAGCAGCTCCTATAAGGCTTAGTAGCTATATAGTATAGTATATTAGATAATAATAATAAGTACTAGATAAAGATAAGTAAGGAGTATATAATACTTAAGCTAATAAGACGATTTAAAATCGATAAGATAGATATACTAGTAAGAATTAATAAGTTCTACTTTAGTATAGTAGAAGTTATCTCTAAGAATATTAGAGATTAGGTACTAGATATAATTAGAGATTATAAGGCCTACGGCTTTATAATACTAGTCTAATAAATATCCTAACTCTACCTCCTTTTATACCCCGACCTATATTAGCTCGTCTTAAAACCGTCTAACTTAGTTAGCCTCGAAAACTAGATAATATATATTAAGGAGAAGTACTCCGTTTATAAAGTAATACTAATAGCTAACGGAATATAGTAACTACCTCTATAACTACTAGTAGCAGTTCCTTACTAGTTAATTAATAATATACTAATTAATAACTAATTATAGTCTATCGCTACCCTACCTTAATAGAGAAAGATTACCGCTAATATAGCGTATAATATAGGCGAAGAGGAATATAATAAGTTATAAGATAACAATTCCTACTAGGGTAATAATAGATATAATAACTACCGTAATAATACTTACTATAAAGGCGGTAGCTTTAACCGTAGCTACGGAAATAGCTATAAAGGCGGAGCTAATAGAGGCAGCCTCGATAATAGGCCCTAATAGTTTAACTGTAGCTATAATAACGCCCTATTCCGCGGAAATAGTAATAAAGGATTCCGCGGTAAAGGTAATAGCTATAGAGGATATAGAGGTAACTAATTACGCGGAAGAAGTAACTATAGCTTTAAAGGGAACGATAATAAAACCTTCCGCTAATAGATCCGCCCTATATAACTAAGACGTTTTAGCGGCGCTTATATAGTAATAGAGGAGGAAATTTTACTAGATACTAATAATAAGTACTTAGTAGAGTAAGAGAACGAGCTATATAATAATAGCTATATTATAATAGATAAGTTTACCTAGAACGAGATAGATAAAACTACCTTATTTATTATTTCCTAGAATAATAATAACGGTAACTTATACCTTATAACCCCTTATAACGTAAACTATATAGATAATAACGTAAAATACCTATACCGTAAATACAGATAAAACTTCGCGTTATAATCTAAAATATTTATCTATATCTTTACGAATACTTATATAATACCGAAGCTGCCCGGGATAGGACTACTTACCGAGATAGAAGTAAACTACCCTAGCGTATAGGTAATACTATACGAATAATAATACGAAGACGAGAAATAAGCCGTAATAGCCCTAGTTAACGTATATAATATATAGATAGAAGAACCGGCAATATAAGACGAGATAGGATACTATAAATCCCTAATAATACTAAACGAACCTATAAGGCCGCCGCAAAATAGATAAGCAGCAATCTCTAAGTATATATATATATAAATAAAAGTGCTAATAAATAACGGAATATCTATAATATACGCCGATAGCGGCGTATCCGACTATATAGTTAGCTAAACGTAGCTCGACGAGCACGTTAACTTCTATAACCTAGATATAAAGAGCAAGTTCGAAGTGCGAGGAATAGGAGGAGTACGAAGGCTAACTAAAAGAGTAACGTTCGCGGTTAAGATACCGGGTATAAATAGCCGCGGAAGGCTAGTAATAATAAGAATAGAAATTACGGTATAAATTATCGATATACTACCCCTAAACGTTCTACTCGGAATAAACTAGCTTTAAAGGATAGGCGTAGTAATCGACTTTATAGGAAATACGATAATAATTCTATAAGTAGTTATAGATATAGGATCTAATATAGACTTTACTACTAATATCGAATATACTAGACCTAAATTAAGAATAAACCGAAGGGTAACGGTAAGAAATAATATAATAATCTCGCTAAACTCGATATAATAAATCCTAGTCTACTATATAAACCTGCTAATAAACGAGTTAGGCTTATAATATAACTATATATTCACCGCGTTATAAGGAGGAATTTAAAACTACCTACTAATAAGAACTATAAATAAGGTAGCTATATATATTAATAATACGGTATAACCGGTAAAACTCCGAAGAAACTAAAAAATCGGAAGAATCGAAGAATATAACAACGACGACTATATACCGGTATTATAGGAGAAAGTAATAATAGCTAAGGCAGCTATAGTAATTAATAATACCCTAGAGAACGAATATAATAAGATATAATACGACCTATACTAGCTCGCGAGCGAATTCGACGTATTAAACGATATATATAGCGTACTTAAGAATAATAAGTTCGATATAACGGAGGTATATAAGACTGTCCGTAGGATAAAGATTAGAAGCGATAAAAGAATACTATTACTAGGAGTATAAAAGCTAAATAACGTACTAGAAATCGTCTTATTATAGGGAGTATATATAGCGGTAGTAGATAGAGACTTCGTAAGATAAGCGAAGAGGATCGTAGATAAGTTCGACGTGCTTTAATATAATAGAGGTATTATCGACCTCCTAAAAGACGAGAAAATAATAGTAGAACTGCGCCCGGACTAGGCTAACTATAAGATATTAGCTAAACCCTACCTACTAGGCCTAGAAAAGAGAAAAGTAGTAGACGAAATCCTAGATAGAATATACGACGGAGGACGCCTCGAATAAATATAGAAACTAATACCGTTCGGGTCCCTATTATTTATTATATAGCGAATCGTAGCTGGAAAAAGAAAAGAAAAAGTAGTTATCGATCTAAGACCGATTAATAAGCTAGTTATCCTAGATATATACCCCCTATTATTATAGTAAGAGATTATAGCTAACCTAAAGGGTAAAAGGTTTATAACTATTATTAATAGCTCTACGTTCTTTTACTAATTACTAGTCGCGGAAAGGTATAGGGATAGAATAATAATTATCTTACTAAAAGGATTAGAAGTCTCTAACGTAGTACTAATAGGATTTAGGAATAGTCTAGCCTTCGCCTAACGATTCCTAGATTAATAAACTAAAGACCTACTATTCGTTAAAGTATATATTAACGATATAGTAATATTCTTAAATAACGCCGAGTAATACCTCGATAACCTAATAAGGATATTCTAACGGTTCGACGAAATCGGGCTAGTACTATTACTAAAGAAATCTTTTATCGGATACCTATTTATATACCTATTAGGATTCCTTATCGACGGATTTAGAATATCGATAATAGAAGAACGAGTCGAGGCTATTATAAAACTAAAGATACTAAATATACTCGAAAAATTAGAATAATATATTAGACTAATAGGCTTTCTCGTATAATATATCCTATAATATAAATAAAAACTAGTACTATTATAAGATAGGAAAACGGCGCTCCTAGTAAAGGGATAAGAAGAAGGAAAGAAGTTTAAAACCGCGTTAGGACGTAAATAATAAACGTTAAAGCTAACCTTCGAACCGACGGAAAAGGAGATAGAGGTATTCTATATCCTATAAGACTAACTAATAAAAGTAAGCTATCTTATATATTAGGACCCTAACGCCCTAATATTTATTAAACTCGATACCTTATAGGAATAAGGATACGGCGTAATAATATTCTATATTTATAATATATAGGATAATAAGAAGATTATAATCGATACTATTAAACCTATTATATTTATAAGTAAAATACTAATAAAAGCCGAAGCTAAATACTTAGTAATAGAACTCGAAATATTATACCTAGTATAGGTCTGCTAAAATAGACGAATCTAGATATAATCGTACTACTAGCTAGTCGTCGTCCTAATAGACTACTAAGTATCGAAAGGAGTAGTAGAATAGATAAATATCCGATCGGTAAATATTATTAAAAATAACCCCTAACTAATAATAGTATCTATATATCTATTATAGTTTAAGCTAGACGTTAGATATATACCCGGAAAGATTAACCTAGTACTAGACGCCCTTTTAAGGCTACTAACGATAAATAACTTAAAGGATAAGGTAGTTAGAAATAACGAATAGGACTCGGTCTTAGACGATATAATAAAAGACTTCGGATACCTAATAGTTACTATAATCTAAGCAGACCCTAAATAGATAAATAAGATTATTATAGGATATATAATAGACTATAAGTAGAAAAAACTAGTAAATAAGTTCTCGAGACTAAAAGAACTAAAGGTAGTAGAACTCGCGAAACTTAAATAAGACGACGCTAAATCTTCTATAACTCTAATAGAAGAGGACTTAGCAAAACGAGAGGAAGTATTAGCTAATAAGTATAAGCCTATAGGATTTAGATATTAGCTAAACGATAAGGGCCTAATACTATATAAACGATATAATAGCGAAGATAACCTTTATATACTAAGAAGCTACGTCGACGAAATCCTATATATAGTATATAATAAGTAATATTACTTCGGCCTAAAACGAATAGCGTACGAACTACGATAGCTCGTAATACTAGGACTAATAAAACTAATTAACAACTATATCGTATACTACCTATTATACCTATTAACCAAAATAGATAGGACTAAAAAGATAGGGCTACTTAAGCTAAACGAGTCCCCGATAAGACTTTTCGACGTACTCGTATAGGACTTTATTATCGCACTACTAGAAGTCCTATCTAAGGGAATAATATAGATAGTACTAGGGCAAGACACGTATAACGCCCTACTAATAATTACCTATAGGTACTTAAAGTAGAAAGTCCTAATACCGGGTAATATAATATATACGGCCGAATAATAGGCTAACCTTATAGTTAGGATAATACTACTATATAATATAAGAGTGCTAAGTAAGGTAATATTAGATAGAGACCTAAAGTTTATATTAGTATTCTAGCAAATACTATAAATAAGAATAGGTATAAAACTAGTAGTATTAATAAGATATTACGCCTAGATAAACGGATAGAGTAAAAGAATAAACTAAGATATCGAGATAGCGATCCGATATTATTATATAATATTAGATGCCCTATAGGTAGCTATTATCCCGGTAATATAATTTAACTTTAATAACGCCTTTAACTCGGTGCTCGGAAGATTACTAAACGAGGTAGTATACGGGTATAAGCTAAAAGGGATCCTATTAATCCTCGAAATACCGGAAAAATAGATAAACTTCGAAACCCTAAGGTAGCTATACTAGTATAAGGTATACTAGAGCCTAGAATACGCTATAAATACGATAAAAATCTAATACGATAAGATACGAAAATACTACAAGTTTAATATAAGAGACGAGGTATACCTATACCTATATAAGGGATATAAACTGCCCGGCCTAATATCGCGTAAGCTAGGATAATAGAGAGTTAGACTACTAATAGTAGTAAAACGGATAGGTAACCTAGCTTATAAACTTAACTTCCTAAAATCGTAGAAAGTATATAAGGTAATATCGGTAATATACCTATACCCGTACCTAAAAGGCGGCGACCTATTCGGACGAATAAGGCTATAACTAGGTAGAGTAATAATCTAAAATAACGACGAAGATTAGTACTTATTCGAGATCGATAAGCTCCTATATTATAGGGTATCGAAAGTAGGAGGGGTACTAGAACTATAATACCTTATTAGATAGAAGGACTTCTTATTAGTATTCGATAAATAGTACTTAAGGGTATTACTAATAGGAAATGCGGCTAAAGCGGTAATAATATATAATAGCAAGTACCCGCTTATAACTAATAACCTTAAGCTAAAGGAGAAACTAATATAGTAAATAATAATAGAAGAAAATAAGGAGTAGGGAATTACCGTAAATAAATCTAGTATAATAAACGCGGAAGAAATACTAAAACGTAAAAGAGGCCGACTACCTAAGTAACCGAGAGCCGGAAAGTAAGGATAAGAGAAGTAAAAGTAATAAGAAAAGACTTAAGCCCCGAGAATAAATATCGTTATCGAGTTATTAACGCGTAAAGAACTCGAAAAACGTATATAGGACGCGTCCGCTAAATAACGAAGGTTATAAAAGATTTTAAAAGGTATAGTAATAATAATAATTACTATAATAATAATATACTATATAAGAAAACCTAACGTATATAAAATAAATAGTATAAACTATACCTGTATATATTAACCTAATATAGAATATAATAAAAGAATACTAACTACGTATAAAAATAGTAGATAACCGCGAATATACTAACCTATAATATAAATACCCGAGAATAAATATAAATATACCTATAGGAATAAGTATCCTAGAACTAGTAATAAGTATATATAGAAAGAGAAAGCGAGGCTAATAGCTCCTAGTTATTAAAAGAGGAAATAACTAAATATAACGTAAAAGATAAATAAATACTAAGAGAATAAGGAGTATCGCCTAAGATAATTATTAGTATCTTAAATAACGAAGACTCCGTAGGCGGCGATAGTAAGGCGAGTATATAGCCTACTAGATAATAGCTATTAAACGTCGTATTCCTTATATACTATAAGATAAGGCTCTTAAAGCCGTAGGTAAAGTAGCTACTAAGAAACGGATTTAGCGATAATAATAGCCCTATCGCGCTATTAATTAAGGAGTTCTTATTTAGCTTAATATAAAATCCCTATAAACTAATAAAGTAATTGGCACGAAACGTAATAGTATATATAGAAAGTAATATCGCGCTATAAAGGATCGAAAACGTCTTAACTAATAGAAAAAGAGCGGTATAGGAGTAAAACTAAGATAAGCTCTTAAAGTATAATATAATTAACCTAGTAAACCTTATATTAGTATTAGATATAATATAAGATAACTACCCGTTTAAATTATTAGCTAAAGAACTAATCGAGGGATAAGTAAATAACCCTTATAAACTCGAAGATAATAACCTAGATATTAATAGATATTAGTATAACGAAAATAAAATATAAGTAAGACTAAATAAAGCGGTTAGATAATAGAGAAAGCGATAAGCGCTAGAATAGATAGTAGTAAAGCTTAATAAAGCAGTTAACTAATAGAGATAGGGAAAATAGTAGGAAGATTCTAACTCCTTTAACTAGTATAATATTAATAATATAAAATAACCTCGATACGCGTATAGAGATCTAAGTAGATAAGAAATTATAACTACCTTATAAGGAATAAAGCTTATATTTACCCTATATAACTTTAACTACCTAACTAATAAGAACCCTAGCTATAAAGGGAGAGAAGCTAATATATCCCTATCCTAACCTAACTAACTATAGCTAATAAAAGATATTATAATAGCTAGAGGAGTAGCTCCGCTAGCTAAAAGCTACTTCGACTTATTCGATTTCGGCGGTAACGGCTAAGTTACTAAGTAAGAGCGTAAGGCGCTCGTAAGTAACCTCGACTATAAAGGAGAGATTTAAGAGTATCTAAAGAATATTCTAAATAACGAGTTTACTAACTTCTATAGCGCCGTAAGGCGTAGAAATATTTCCCTTATAAATACGAAGCTTAGTAATAATAATAAAAAGGATCTCGATAACCTAAAAGCCTAGGATAACCCTAGATAATACTAGGTCGCCTTACTTAAAAATAACCTACCGCGTATAAACTATAATATAAAAGTAATAGTAAAACTACTAGTTATAAAGGTATAGCTAATAGTATAGCTATTAGATAATAAGCTTATTAGAATAGTTAAAGAAGATCTTAATAAAATCTTTAAGGCGGGCGAAGTAACTAAGTAGTAAAGTATAGTAAAGCTTAAAGGCCTTAGATAGCTAAATAGAAACGCGCTAGAGGCTATTTAATATAACGGATCGTAAGACGAAGGCCTAGGTATATACCTAACTAGAACGTACGTAAATATACGTAACTACGGGCTTATCTAGCTACTTATACTATTAGGGGAGAGGAATATCCTACTATTCTAGAAAGCCTATATAAGGCGATTTAGAGGGGTAGGATATATTAACCTAAATAACCTAATCTAAAGAATAGTAATAAAAGATATACCCGAGTACGACGGCTTAATAGATAAGGAAGATAAAAAGTTCGATATAATAGAGATAGAATATAATATCGCCGAGTCCGACGTATATAAGATTAGCTCGGATAATAATAGCGAGGATATCCCTAATATTAAAACGTTAACTAAGTAAGACAAATCTAATCCTAGCTAGCTAAAACGCTAGTCCGTAAAATAATAGTTAAAAACCGTATCTAAATAAAGTAAGGTAAGTATAGCAGATAAAGCTAAGGATAAGGTATAAAACCTGCGCGAGAAAAACGTAGCGCTAGAAGTTAGAATTATAATAATAATTAAAAGAATTACGGAACTAGAGAAAAACGTATTTACTAGGGATAATATCGAGACTATCGCTAACTATATACTAGCTATATATAATACGATAATAAAAGACACGATAATAGAGGTAGTAGTAGTCGAGTTTAAAGCCCTAGTAGTCTAGACCACGATTAATAGTAAAATCCTCTTAGTAATTAGTTACCTAGTAACTTAAGGATAGATAGTAGAGATTATACGCGAAGCCCTATTAGTAATCCTAAGAGGATAGGATTTCTATAAAGGAATCTAAGATATAGTAATAGCGGCGATATTAGGTAAAGGCCTAATAGGTAGCACCATTGGGGACCAATAGCCCCGCTATTGGTTAGACAACTGCGCCTTAACCGTGGCACCAATTATAGGCCGACGGCGCCATAATTGGTGGCTACTATATACACAACTCTATAGCTCCGTAGTACCTGAAGAAACCAGAGATAACTATAACAATAAGCCTACTACTTGGTAGCATCTCCGGGCCGAACCCGGGACTATATAATATATAAATAATTATTTCCTACCCCTAGACCTAAGAAGATAATCCCGAAAGAGCTGCCGACCGCTTAACTACGTTCGAAACGAGCTCTAATAAGGAACTAGTCGACCCCTAAATAAGATAGGCTAATACTAACCGATAGAGCCGCAGGAAACACTATAACTAGTATAGGTATAGGTCGCGAAGATAGCGTAACAGACTTAAGTAATCTACCGTGATATAAACGAGATAAGAAGAACCAAGATATTAACACAGCTATAAGACTAACTAAACACCGAAAACACACCTTACCCAACTATATCCAAATCCCAATTTTCCTCCTAAACCGTAATTATCCTAAACCTACTCCTACGGCAGTATATAATAAGGAAAGCATATAACACTACACGCCCCTTCCTAACAGTTATAACCCTCTTATAAATTAAGCACGTATAAATTATTTTCCAAAATCCTATATATACTAACTAATCGGCAGCTACTACTAAGGCGGCCCAAAAGTAAACTATATAATATCTAACGTTAATAGAGACTACTAGAGAGAGGGACTTATTAACGTCTGCTAAGTAATAGACTTCTACCTGGACTACTCCGAGATATTACCCTAGGTCTAGAAGCTGCCCGTAAACACTATATAGATAGTGGTAGGGTATACTATAGGAATTAATAAAGAAATAATCTATCCTATAGCTAACCTAGACCCTAACGAAGCAATATCGATAAGAAGAATACCGTTAGGAGATATACTATACCTAATCGAATAGGCTATTAACTAGTACTAGCTACGATAAGCACTTAAGAGAGTATTAATATTTATAGCAGACGTACTAATAGTGCCGGATATTTTTAATAAGAATAACGTCTTATTCCGCACGCTATTAAGACCCCTAACTATCCTATACTAATAGGGCATAGATATCGAGGCAGCAACACTTAGGCTAGGGTATAAAGTTATAGCCGAGGATATAAGACTTAGATAAGTAAGGAGATATAACGACCTATCTCCCTTAGTAGGCAAATAAAAAGCCGCTATAATAATACTAAGTGCACTATCCCTAAAACTAATTTCCCCCTTCGCCTTAGAAACCCGCGCGTAATAATACTATTACCAACTATATAATACTCCCTAATAGATAGCGACCTTAGCTTACTACTATTAGTATTTAATAAGCCCGTACTAGCGGAAAGATAATAAAAACCTATCGAAAGTATAGCAGACTAAGATAACTAGGAAGATATAGGCCTAAGCCGATAGCTACTAATAATTCTAGCGTTTATACCCGAATAGATAGCTCGTATTACCGAGATTTCGGTAGTAGTAACCGTAGTAATAAACGCTTAAAATAAGAGAATAATAAATATAGTAATAACCGTAGCTAATACCCTCGAAATAGTAGCTAAAAAGAAATCGACTAATAACTAGAAACTCCGTATAATTGGCTATTTCTAGCTAGATCTGCCCCTAATATACGGAGGAATAGATTATATAATAATAGGAACCGACGTTATATAGAGAAACGTATACTCGTTTATTAACTTAGCTAATAATAATATTAGCGAAGACGAGATAAGATAAGAGGAGTTTTATACTAATTTTAGGTAACTCCTATAAGGCTTAGTAGCCGTATAATATAATATATTAGACGATAATAATAAGTACCAGATAAAGATAAGTAAGGAGTATATAATACTTAAGCTAATAAGACGATTTAAAATCGATAAGATAGACGTACTAGTAAGAATTAATAAGTCCCACTTCGGCGCGGCAGAGGTTGTCTCTAAGAATATTAGAGATTAGGTACTTAACGTAATTAGAGACTATAAGGCTTACGGCTTTATAATACTAGTCTAATAGATATCCTAACTCTACCTCCTTCTATACCCCGACCTATATTAGCTCGTCTTAAAACCGTTTAACTTAGTTAGCCTCGAGAACTAGATAATATATATTAAGGAGAAATACTCCGTTTATAAGGTAATACTAATAGCTAACGGAATATAGTAACCCCCCTCTATAACTACTAGCGGCAGTGCCGTACTAGTTAATTAATAATATACTAATTAATAACTAATTATAGTCTATTGCTACCCTACCCTAATAGAGAAAGATTACTACTAATATAGTATATAACGCAGGCGAAGAGGAATATAATAAGTTATAAGATAACGATTCCTATTAGGGTAACAACGGATATAATAACTACTATAATAATATTTACTATAGAGGTAGCAGTTTTAACCGCGGCCGCGGAAATAACTATAGAGGCGGAGCTAACGGAGGCAGCCCTAATAATAGGCCCTAATAGTTTAACCGTAGCTATAATAACGCCCTATACCGCGGAAATAGTAATAGAGGATTCCGTAGCAGAGGTAATGGCTATAGAGGATATAGAGGTAACTAATTACGCGGAAAAAGTAACTACGGCTTTAGAGGGAACGATAATAGAACCTTCCGCCGATAGATCCGCCCTATATAACTAAGACGTTTTAGCGGCGCCTATATAGTAATAGAGGAGGAAATTCTGCTAGACGCTAATAATAAGTACTTAGTAGAGTAAGAGAACGAGCTATATAACGATAGCTATATTATAACGGATAAGTTTACCTAGAACGAGATAGACGAGACTACCTCGTATATTACTTCCTAGAATAATAATAACGGTAACTTATATCTTATAACCCCCTATAACGTAAACTATACGGATAATAACGTAAAATACCTATACCGCAAATACGGATAAGACTTCGCGTTACGATCTAAAATACTATAAATCCCTAATAACACTAAACGAACCTATAAGGCCGCCGTAAAACAGATAAGTAGCACTCTCTAAATATATATATATAAAACTAAAGGTGCTAACGGATAACGGAATATCTATAATATACGCCGATAGCGGCGTGTCCGACTATATAGTTAGCTAAACGTAGCTCGATAAGTATATTAACTTCTATAACCTAAATATAGAGAGCAAGTTCGAGGTATAAGGAATAGGAGGAGTACGAAGGCTAACTAAAAGAGTAACGTTCACGGTTAAGATACCGGGTATAAATAGCCGCGGAAAGCTAGTAATAATAAGAATAGAAGTTATGGCATAGATTATTAACTTACTACCCCTAAACGTGCTACTCGGAATAAACTAGCTATAAAGGATAGGCGCAGTAATCGACTTCATAGGAAATATAATAACAATTCTATAGGCAGTTATAAATATATAATCTAATATAGACTTTACTACTAATATCGAATATACCAGACCTAAATTACAAATAAACCGAAGGGTAATAATAAGAAATAATATAATAATCCCTCTAAACTCGATATAATAAATCCTAGTCTACTATATAGACCTACTAATAAACGAGTTAGGCTTAAAATATAACTATATATTTACTACGTTATAAGGAGGAATTCAAAACTACCTACTAATAAGAACTACGGATAAGGTAGCTATATATATTAATAATACGGTATAACCGGTGAAACTCCGAAGAAACTAAAGAATCGGAAGAATCGAAGAGTATAACGACGACGACTATATACCGATATTATAGGAAAAAGTAATAATAGCTAAGGTAGCCGTAGTAATTAATAATACCCCGGAAAACGAGTATAACGAGATATAACACGACCTATACTAGCTTACGAGCGAATTCGACGTATTAGACGATATATATAGTATGCTTAAGAACGACAAGTTCGATATAACAGAGGTATATAAGACTATCCGCGGGATAAAGATTAGAAGCGACGAAAGAATACTATTACTAGGAGTATAGAAGCTAAATAACGTACTAGAAATCGTCTTATTATAAGGAGTATATATAGCGGTAGTAGATAGAGACTTCGTAAGGCGAGCGAAGAGGATTATAGACGAGTTCGACGTGCTTTAGTATAATAGAGGTATTATCGACCTCCTAGAAAACGAGAAAATAATAGTAGAACTACGCCTAGACTAGGCTAATTATAAGATATTAGCTAAACCCTACTTACTAGGCCTAGAAGAGAGAAAAGTAGCAGACGAAATCCTCGACGGAATATACGATAGAGGACGCCTCGAATAGATATAGAAACCTATACTGTTCGGATCCCTATTATTCGTTATATAGAGAATCGTAGCCGGAAAAAGAAAAGGAAGAGTAGTTATCGACCTAAGACTAATTAATAAGCTAGTAATCCTAGACGTATACCCCCTACTATTATAGCAAGAAATTATAGCTAACTTAAGGGGTAAAAGGTTTATAACTATAGTTAACGGCTCTACCTTCTTCTACTAATTACTAGTTATAGAAAGATATAGGGATAGAATAATAATAATCTTACTAAGAGGATTAGAAGTCTTTAACGTAGTACTAATAGGATTTAGAAATAGCCCGGTATTCGCCTAACAATTCCTAGATTAACGAATTAAAGACCTGCCGTTTATTAAAGTATATATTAACGATATAGTAATATTCTCGGATAATACTAAGTAATACCTCGATAATCTAATAAGGATATTCTAATAATTCGACAAAATCGGGCTAGTACTATTACTAAAGAAATCCTTTATTAGGTACCTATTAGTATACCTGCTAGGATTCCTCGTTAACGGATTCGGAATATCGATAATAGAAGAACGAGTCGAGGCTATCGTAAAACTAAAGATACTAAATATACTCGAAAGATTAGAATAATATATTAGACTAATAGGCTTTCTTGTATAATATATCCTATAGTATAAATAAAAGCTAGTACTATTATAAGATAGGAAAATAGTACTCCTAGCTAAGGGACGAGAAGAAGGAAAGAAGTTTAAAACCGTATTAGGACGTAAATAATAGACGTTAAAGTTAACCTTTGAACCGACGGAAAAGGAGATAGAGGCGTTCTATATCTTATAAGACTAACTAATAGAAGTAAGCTATCTTATATATTAGGACCCTAACGCCCTAATATTTATTAAACTCGACGCCTTATAGGAACGAGGATACGGAGTAATAATATTTTATATCTATAATATATAGGATAATAAGAAGATTATAATCGATACTATTAAACCTATTATATTTATAAGTAAAATACTAATAAAAGCCGAAGCTAAATACTTAGTAATAGAACTTGAAGTATTATACCTAGTATAGGTCTGCCGAAATAGACGAATCTAGATATAATTATACTACCTGCTAGTCGTCGTCCTAATAGATTACTAAGTATCGAAAGGAGTAGTAGAATAAATAAATATCCGATCGGTAGATATCGTTAAAAATAACCCCTAACTAATAATAGTATCTATATACCTATTATAGTTTAAACTAGATATTAGATATATCCCGGGAAAGATTAATCTAGTACTAAATGCCCTCTTAAAGCTACTAATAATAAGTAACCTAAAAGACGAGGCAGTTAGAAATAACGAATAGGACTCGGTCTTAAACGATATAACGAAAGACTTCGGATACCTAGCAGTTACTATAATCTAAGTAAACCCCGAATAGATAGATAAGATCGTCGTAGGATATACGACGGACCGTAAGTAAAAAAAGCTAGTAAACGAGTTCTCGAGACTAAAAGAACTAAAGGTAGTAGAGCTTACGAAACTTAAATAAAATAACGCTAAATCTTCTATAACTCTAATAGAAGAGGACTTAGTAAAACGAGAGGAAGTATTAGCTAATAAGTACGAACCTATAGGATTTAGATATTAGCTAAATAATAAGGGCCTAATACTATATAAACGATATAATGGCGAAGATAACCTTTATATACTAAGAAGCTGCGTCGACGAAATCCTATATATAATATACGACGAATAATATTACTTCGGCCCGAAGCGAATAATATACGAACTGCGATAGCTTATAATACTAGGACTAATAAAACTAATTAACGACTACGTTGCGTACTACCTATCTTGCTTATTAACTAAAATAGATAGGACTAAAAAGATAGGGCTACTTAAGCTAAACGAGTCCCTAATAAGACCCTTCGACGTTCTCGTATAGGACTTTATCGTCGTACTATTAGAAGTCCTATCTAAGGGAATAATATAGATAGTGCTAGGATAAAACACGTATAACGCCCTACTAATAATTACCTATAGGTACTTAAAGTAGAAAGTCCTAATACCGGGCAATATAATATATACGGCCGAATAATAGGCTAACCTTATAGTTAGGATAATACTACTATATAATATAGGAGTGCTAAGTAAGGTAATATTAGATAGAGACCCAAAGTTTATATTAGTATTCTAGCAAATACTATAGATAAGAATAGGTATAAAACTAGTAGTATTAATAGGATACTACGCCTAGATAAACGGATAGAGTAAGAGAATAAACTAAGATATCGAGATAGCGATCCGATACTATTATATAATATTAGACGCCCTATAAGTAGCTATTATCCCGGTAATATAATTTAACTTTAATAACGCCTTTAACTTAGTGCTTGGAAGATTACTAAACGAGGTAGTATACGGATATAAACTAAAAGGGATCCTATTAATCCTCGAAGTACCGGAAAGATAGATAGACTTCGAAACCCTAAAGTAGTTATACTAGCGTAAGGTATACTAGAGCCTAGAATACGCCGTAGATATAATAAAAATCTAATATAATAAGATATAAAGATACTATAAGTTTAACGTAGGAGACGAAGTATACCTGCGCCTATATAAGGGATATAAACTACCCGGCCTAATATCGCGTAAGCTAGGATAATAGAGAGTCGGACTACTAATAGTAGTAAAGCGAATAGGTAACCTAGTATACGAACTTAACTTCCTAAGATTATAGAAAGTATATAAGGTAATATCGGTAGTATACTTATACCCGTGCCTAAAAGGCGGTAACCTATTCGGATAAATAAGGCTATAACTAGGTAGAGTAATAGTCTAAGATAATAACGAAGATTAGCACTTATTCGAGATCGATAAGCTCCTATACCGTAGGGTAACGAAAGTAGGCGGGGTACTAGAACTATAATACCTCGTTAGATAGAAGGACTTCTTATTAGTATTCGACGAATAGTACCTAAGAGTACTACTAATAGGAAATACGGCCGAAGCGGTAATAATATACGATAGCAAGTACCCGCTTATAACTAACGACCTTAAGCTAAAAGAGAAACTAATATAGTAAATAATAATAGAAGAAAATAAGGAGTAGGGAATTACCGTAAATAAATCTAATATAGTAAACGCGGAAGAAATACTAAAACGTAAAAAAGGCCGACTACCTAAATAGCTATAAGTAGGAAAATAAGGATAAGAGAAGAGAGAATAATAAGAAAAGAATTAAGCCCTAAGAATAAACTTTATTATCGAGCTACTAACGTATAAAGAACTCGAAAGACGCGCGTAGAACGCGTCCGCTAAATAACGAAGACTATAAAAGATTTTAGAAGGTGTAGTAAGAATAATAATTACTATAATAATAATATACCGTATAAGAAACCCTAACGTATATAAAAATAAATAGTATAAACTATACCTATATATACTAATCTAATATAGGCTATAATAAAAGAATACTAACTACGTATAAAAATAATAGATAACGGCGAATATACTAACCTATAATATAAATACCCGAGAATAAATATAAATATACCCTCGGGAATAAGTATCCTAGAACTAGTAATAAGCACGTATAGAAAGAGAAAGCGAGGCTAATAGCTCCTAGTTATTAGAAGAGGAAATAACTAAATACGATATAAAAGATAAATAAATACTAAGAGAATAAGGAGTATTACCTAAGATAATTATTAGTATCTCGGACAATAAAGACTCCTTAGGCGGCGATAGCAAGGCGAATATATAGCTTACTAGATAGTAGCTATTAGATATCGTATTCCTCGTATACTACGAGATAAGGCTCTTAAAGCCGTAGGTAAAGCAGCTACTAAGAAACGGATTTAGTAATAATAATAGCCCTATCGCGCTATTAACTAAGGAGTTCTTATTTAGCCTAATATAAAATCCCTATAAACTAATAGAGTAATTAGCACGAAACGTAGTAGTATATATAGAAAGTAATATCGCGCTACGGAGGATCGAAAATATCTTAACTAATAAAAGAAGAGCGGTATAGGAGCAAAACTAAGACGGGCTCCTAAGGTATAGTATAATCGACCTAGTAAACCTCGTATTAGTATTAGATATAATATAAGATAACTACCCGCTTAAATTATTAGCTAAAGAACTAATCGAGGGATAAGTAAATAACCCTTATAAACTCGAAGATAGCGACCTAGACGTTAATAGATATTAGTATAATAAAGATAAAATATAAGTAAGACTAAACGAAGCGGTTAGATAATAGAGAAAGCGATAAGCGCTAGAATAGACGGTAGTAAAGCTTAATAAGGTAATTAACTAATAGAGATAGGGAAAATAGCACGAAAATTCCAACTCCCTTAACTAGTATAATATTAATAATATAAAATAACCGTAATACGCGTATAAAGACCTAAGTAGATAAGAAATTATAACTACCTTATAAGGAATAAAGCTTATATTTACCCTATACGACTTTAACTACCTAACTAATAAGAACCCTAGCTATAAAGGGAGAGAAGCTAATATATCCCTATCCTAACCTAACTAACTATAGCTAATAAAAGATATTATAATAGCCGGAGGAGTAGCTCCGCTAGCTAAAAGCTACTTCGACTTATTCGATTTCGGTAGTAACGGCTAAGTTACTAAGTAAGAGCGTAAGGCGCTCGTAAATAACCTCGACTATAGAGGAGAGATTTAGGAGTACTTAAAGAATATTCTAAATAACGAGTTCGCTAACTTCTACGGCGCTGCGAGGCGTAGAAATATTTCCCTTATAAATACGAAGCTTAGTAATAATAATAAGAAGGATCTCGATAACCTAAAAGCCTAGGATAACCCTAGATAATACTAGGTCGCCTTACTTAAGAATAACCTACTACGTATAAACTATAATATAAAAGTAATAGTAAAACTACTAGTTATAGAGGTATAGCCGATAGTATAGCCGTTAGATAATAAGCTTATTAGAGTAGTTAAAGAAGATCTTAATAAAATCTTTAAGGCGGGCGAAGTAACTAAGTAGTAAAGTATAGTAAAGCTTAAAGGCCTTAGATAGCTAAACAGAAACGCGCTAGAGGCTATTCGATATAACGGATCGCAAGACGAAGGCCTAGGTATATACCTAACTAGAACGTACGTAAATATATGTAACTATAGGCTTATCTAGCTACTTATACTACTAGGGGAGAGGAATATCCCACCGTTCTAGAAAGCCTATATAAGGCGATTTAGAGGGGTAGGATATACCGACTTAAATAACCTAATCTAAAGAATAGTAATAAGAGATATACCCGAGTATAACGGCTTAATAGATAAGGAAGATAAAAAGTTCGATATAATAGAGATAGAATATAATATCGCCGAGTCCGACGTATATAAGATTAGCTCGGATAATAATAGCGAGGATATCCCTAACGTTAAAACGTTAACTAAGTAAGATAAATCTAATCCTAGCTAGCTAAAACGCTAGTTTATAAGATAATAGTTAAAAACCGTATCTAAATAAAGTAAGGTAAGTACGGTAGATAAAGCTAAGGACGAGGTATAAGACCTACGCGAGAAAAACGTAGCGCTAGAAGTTAGAATCGTAATAATAACTAAAAGAATCGCGGAACTAGAGAAAAACGCATTTACTAGGGATAATATCGAGACTATCGCTAACTATATACTAGCTATATATAATACGCTAATAAAAGATACGATAATAGAGGTAGTAGTAGTCGAGTTTAGAGCCCTAGTAGTCTAGACTACGATTAATAGCAAAATCCTCTTAGTAATTAGTTACCTAGTAACCTAAGGATAGATAGCAGAGATTATACGCGAAGCCTTATTAGTAATCCTAAGAGGATAGGATTTCTATAAAGGAATCTAAGATATAGTAATAGCGGCGATCTAACGCCTAACGCCCTCGCTATTCTAATAGCTAATATAACCCTCGTTTAGCTAATCCCCTATCCTATTAGACCTATAGCGTAATACTCTAATCCTATCCTCCTCCCTATTGTAGACCGTCTTACTAACTATACCTACCTAAGTATTTAATCCGCGCCGCCCTAAATAAAGTATTAGGCAATTATTACTAGGTAATAACCCGCGTATATTAAATAAGAGAGCGCGGACGGAAGATAGCGACGATAATAAGGACGAGGTAGACGCCTAAGATAATATACGTAGCTACAGAAAAGGAAAGGAGAAGCGGTATACGAGGGGGTCTCGTAAGTAGGGCCCTAATAAAGAATAATAACCACGGGAAATAAAAGATAACGAAGGCTAGTATACGAAAGCAAGAACGGAACGAGGTTACTCTCTATAAAGGAGGTACTAATCGCGTATAACGTATAAGGGAATAAGGCTATTACTAAGACAAGGTAAAGCAGGATATATTAGTACGAATTAACTTTATAACTAGATAGTAGGAAATAAACGGGCGTAAATAAACGATAGCCCCGATATATTAATAGAAATAGATTGCTTACGCTTACGAGAGAGCTAAAAAGCCTAGGAGAGGCATATATATAGTAGCTATATTTAGAGACGCAGTTATCTCCCGCCGGGGGGAGATTATTAGGCAAAGGCCTAATAGGTGGTACTATTAGGGACCAATGGCCCCGCTATTAGTCAGACAACTGCGCCTCAACCGTGGCACCAATTGTGGGCCGACGGCGCCACAATTGGTAGCCACCACATACACAACTCCATAGCTCCGTAGTACCTGAAGAAACCAGAGACAACTACAACAACAAGCCTACTAGGCGATCTAACGCCTAACGCCCTCGCTATTCTAATAGCTTATATAACCCTTGTTTAGCTAATCCCCCGTCCTATTAAACCTATAGCGTAATACTCTAATCCTATCCTCCTCCTTATTGTAAACCGTTTTACTAACTATACCTACCTAAGTATTTAATCCGCGCCGCCCTAGATAAAGTATTAGGTAATTACTACTAGGTAATAACCCGCGTATATTAAATAAGAGAGCGCGGATAGAAGATAGCAACGATAATAAGGACGAGGTAGACGCCTAGGATTATATACGCAGCTATAGAAAAGGAAAGGAGAAGCGGTATATAAGGGGTCCCGTAAGTAAGGCCCTAACGAAGAATAATAACTACGGGAAATAAAAGACAACGAAGGCTAGTATATAAAGGCAAGAATAGAACGAGGTTACTCTCTATAAAGGAGGCACTAACCGCGTATAACGTATAAGGGAATAGGGCTATTACTAAGACGAGGTAAAATAGGATATATTAGCACGAATTAACTTTATAACTAGATAGCAGGAAATAAACGGGCGCAAATAAACGATAGCCCCGATATATTAATAGAAATAGATTACTTACGCTTATAAGAGAGCTAAAAAGCCCAGGAGAGGCATATATATAGTAGCTATGTTTAGAGACGCAGTTATCTCCCGCCGGGGGGAGATTATTAGGTAAAGGCCTAATAGGTAGCACTATTAGGGACTAATAGCCCCGCTATTAGTTAGATAACTGCGCCTTAACCGTAGTACTAATTGTAGGCCGACGGCGCCATAATTAGTAGCTACTATATACATAACTCCATAGCTCCGTAGTACCTGAATACAACAGAGACAACTACAATAACAAGCCTACCAAATACTATAGATAAGAATAGGTATAAAACTAGTAGTATTAATAGGATACTACGCCTAGATAGACGGATAGAGTAAAAGAATAAACTAAGATATTAAGATAGCGATCCGATACTATTATATAATATTAGATACCTTATAGGTAGCTATTATCCCGGTAATATAATTTAACTTTAATAACGCCTTTAACTCGGTGCTCGGAAGATTACTAAACGAGGTAGTATACGGGTATAAGCTAAAAGGTATCCTATTAATCCTCGAAGTACCGGAAAAATAGATAGACTTCGAAACCCTAAAATAGCTATACTAGCGTAAGGTATACTAGAGCCTAGAATACGCCGTAGATACGATAAAAATCTAATACGATAAGATACGAAAATACTACGAGTTTAATATAAGAGACGAGGTATACCTACGCCTATATAAGGGATATAAACTGCCCGGCCTAATATCGCGTAAGCTAGGATAATAGAGAGTTAGACTACTAATAGTAGTAAAACGGATAAGTAACCTAGCTTACGAACTTAACTTCCTAAAATTATAGAAAGTATATAAGGTAATATTAGTAGTATACCTATACCCGTACCTAAAAGGCGGTAACCTATTCGGAAGAATAAGGCTATAACTAGGCAGAGTAATAGTCTAAAACGACGATAAAGATTAGTACTTATTTAAGATCGATAAGCTTATATACTATAGGATAACGAAAGTAGGGGAGGTATTAGAACTATAATACCTTATTAAATAGAAGGACTTCTTATTAGTATTCGATAAATAGTACTTAAGAGCACTACTAATAGGAAATGCGGCCGAAGCGGTAATAATATATAATAGTAAGTACCCGCTTATAACTAATAACCTTAAGCTAAAAGAGAAACTAATATAGTAAATAATAATAGAAGAAAATAAGGAGTAGGGAATTACTATAAATAAATCTAGTATAGTAAACGTAAAGGAAATACTAAAACGTAAAAGAGGCCGACTATCTAAGTAACCGAGAGCCGGAAAGTAAGGATAAGAGAAGTAAGAATAATAAGAAAGGACTTAAACCCCGAGAATAAACGTTATTATCGAGTTACTAATATATAAAGAACTCGAAAAATGTATATAAAACGCGTCCGCTAAATAACGAAGGTTATAAAAGATTTTAAAAGGTATAGTAATAATAATAATTACTATAATAATAAAATACCGTATAAGAAAACCTAATATATAAAAAATAAATAGTATAAACTATACCTATATATACTAATCTATTATAGGCTATAATAAAAGAATACTAACTACGTATAAAAATAGTAGATAACCGCGAATATACTAACCTATAATATAAATACCCGAGAATAAATATAAATATACCCTTAGGAATAAGTATCCTAGAACTAGTAATAAGTATATATAGAAAGAGAAAGTAAGGCTAATAGCTCCTAGTTACTAGAAGAAGAAATAACTAGATATAACGTAAAAGGTAAATAAATACTAAAAGAATAAGGGGTATCGCCTAAAATAATTATTAGTATTTTAAATAATAAAGACTCCTCGAGTAGTAATAGTAAGAGGAGTATATAGCCCGCTAGATAATAGCTATTAAATATTGTATTCCTTATATATTACGAGATAAGGCTCTTAAAGCCGTAGGTAAAATAGCTACTAAGAAACGGATTTAGTAATAATAATAACCCTATCGCGCTATTAACTAAGGAATTCTTATTTAGCCTAATATAAAATCCCTATAAACTAATAGAGTAATTAGTACGAAACGTAGTAGTATATATAGAAAATAATATCGCGCTATAAAGGATTAAAAACGTTTTAACTAATAGAAGAAGAGCGGTATAGGAGCAAAACTAAGACGGGCTCCTAAGGTATAGTACTATCGACCTAGTAAACCTTATATTAGTATTAGATATAATATAAAATAACTACCCGCTTAAGTTATTAGCTAAAGAACTAATTAATAGATAAATAAATAACCCTTATAAACTCGAAAATAATAACCTAGATATTAATAGATATTAGTATAATAAAGATAAAATATAAGTAAGACTAAACGAAGCGGTTAGATAATAGAGAAAGCGATAAGCGCTAGAATAAATAGTAGTAAAGCTTAATAAGGTAGTTAACTAATAGAAATAGGAAAAATAGTAGGAAAAATCTAACTCCCTTAACTAGTATAATATTAGTAATATAAAATAACCGCGATACGCGTATAAAGATCTAAGTAAATAAGAAATTATAACTACCTTATAAGGGATAAAGCTTATATTTACTCTATACGACTTTAACTACCTAACTAATAAGAACCCTAGCTATAAGGGGAGAGAAGCTAATATATTCCTATTATAACCTAACTAAGCAGAGCTAATAAAAGATATTATAATAGCCGGAGGAGTAGCCCCGCTAGCTAAAAGCCACTTCGACTTATTTAACTTCGGTAGTAATAGCTAAGTTATTAAGTAAGAGCGTAAGGTATTTATAAGGAACTTATCTAGTCCGGCGGGTACGCTAATACTATTTATCTTAAAGAAGGATAGTAGCTTAAGGCTATATATAAACTACTAAGGGCTAAACCGGGTTACGATTAAGAATCGATACCCGTTACCGCTAATCTCCGAGATAATAAACTAGCTAGGTAAAGCGACGGTCTTTATAAAGATAGACTTAAAGGACGCGTACTACTATCTCGCGATTAAAAAGGAAGATCGGTAAAAGACCGCTTTCCGAACGAAGTACGGCTACTTTAAATTTAATATACTAGCTATAAGCTTTATAAACGCCCTAGTAACGTTCTAGGTATATATATAGAAAGCCCTAGCGGGGCTAGTAAATAATATATACGTAGTATACCTAGATAATATCGTTATCTTCTCCGAGAATAAAGAATAGTATAAGGAATATTTATAACTAGTCGCTAAGCGGCTAAAAGAATATAAGCTATTTACTAAAATCTCTAAGTGCGATTTCTTTAAAGAGAATATCGAGTTCCTCGGATTCGTAATAGGCTATAATAGACTAGCGATAAACCTATAATAGGTCGCTTTAATTTAGGAGTAGCCTAAGCCGATATCGTACTATAATATATAAGTATTTATAGGGTTTACGAACTTCTACTAGAGATTTATTACGAAGTACTTATATATAACTACGCTAATTACGGTACTACTAAAAGGCAGCGTTAACGGACGAAAAAAAGGAGAGTTCTTATAGCTACTAGAAGCGGCTAACGTATTTAAGATACTAAGGGAGGCCTTTATATCGGTAATTATACTACGATACTAGGATCCTAGCCGACTAATAAGGGTCGAGACGGACGCGAGTAATAAGGCGATTTCGGGAATTCTCGTTTAGCTCTAAAAGACTAAATAGAGACCGGTTATATATTTCTCGTAAAAGCTAATATTAGTAGAGCTAAATTAGGTAATAGGGTAAAAGGAACTACTTATAATTATAAAGTCGATTAAATACTAGAGATACTACCTTAAAGGCCTAAGTAATTGTTTTAAGGTATTTATAGATTATAAGGCGCTAAGCGGAGTTATTACGGCGAATATACGGGACTTATATAGAAGGCTAGCGTAATAGGTATATCGCCTATTATATTTCGATTTCGATATAGAATATTAGAAAGGTTCCGTAAATATAGCGGACCTATTATCGAGGAGGCCTAATTATATAGCGTAGGAAATTACGTATTATAATATAATCCCCTTACTAATAAAGAAGCTATAGCTTATAGATTAGCTACTAGGTAAGGTCCTATTAAGGATAGCGTTTATATTAATAAAGGAGAAGCCGATAAAGGTAATTAAGCTAATTAGGGCTATTCGGAGAATAATCGAAAGCCGGCTAGCCCTTACGGTAAGAGTTATAAATATACGCGTAATAAATAAGCTAGAAACCCCGCTAATAGATAGCTCGGGGAGGAAGGTAGTAAATAGCCTAGTAGATTATCTAAACGCCGCGAACTATATAATAGTCGTAATAATTACTAGATCCGCTAAACGAGAAGAGCTATCGATAACGGAGCGTAATATAGATAGTACTAGTATAAGTATAGATAAAGAGGCTACTAAGGTAATTATCTATAAGTAGTATATTTTATAAGTAGTTATTAAAAAGCTTATAAGCGAAGAGCTAGTATAGACCTATAAGCCGTTAAAGAAGTTCTATAAGCTAATTCGCGATTTATAGAAGGGTAATAAGGAATATATTACGTTTATAAAAGCTACTTATAAATAGAGCGGAGCCCGGGGCGGCTATTACCTAGATAATTAAGGGGTATTATATTTTAGGGAGAGATTAGTTATCCTAAATAAAGGCGTAATCCGATCGTAACTTCTTTTCTAGCACTATAATAACCCTAGGTATAGCTACCTAGGTAGTAGTAAAATATAGGAGCTACTATTATATAAGTTTTACTAGACTAACTAAACGGAAGATATATAAAGATACGTCGAAATATATCCGGAGTATTAAGGGGTAAGTCGCCTAAGGTATAGGCTATATAGTAAGCTATAATCGCTCCCGCTACTAGAAGGACTATAGTAGGAAATTAGTATAGATTTTATTATAGGCTTACTAGGTAGTCTCCGCCTAGATACTTTAAAGTATAACGCAGTTCTAGTTATCGTAGATAGATTTATAAAAATAGCTCTATTTATCCCAATATAGAAGACCCTAAACGCGGCCGAGCTAGCCCGAATTATTTACGAATAGGTTAAGTATAAGTTCGGTATACCTATAAGGATTATAAGTAACCGCGATACCTTACTAATAAGTCGTTTCTAGAAGGAATAGTACGAAGTACGGGCGACTAAGCGCTAACTAAGTACCGCCTATTACCTATAAATAGATAGATAAATAAAGTAAACGTACTAGTTACTATAGAAGTAGCTCCGAATATATTATAGTAACGATATATAGGCTACCCGACTATATAAGGCAGAATTTGCGTATAATAATAGGAGGTATAATACTATTAGAGTTTCGCTATTCGAAGCCCTATATAGATATTATCCTCGAATAATCGAGTTCGTACTATAGGCGAAGACGCTTAAGGTATAGGGCGTAATAAAGCGTTTAAAGAAATTAGCGGTAACGAGAGCGGCTATTAGGGATTACTAGGAGCGGGTAATAGTTAGCTAATAGAAGGGGTATAACTAGCGTTATAACCTAATATAATTTAAGGTAGGATAGTTTATCGGCCTATCGATAAAGACTTTCCGATTTAAGGTTAGGAAGAAACTCGCCCCTATATTTATCCGCGTTAAAGTATTTAAAAAGGTCGGATTATAAGCGTATAAACTTATACTCCTAATATAGTATAGTTAGATATATAATATCTTCCCGGTATCCTCGCTAGAGCTATAACGAGATCGAGAAGCGAATACGTTAAAGACTAACTTTCCCGATCTCGAAGATAAGTAGGTAAAGTAGGAAGTAGAGGATATTTCCTAATATAGATATAACTAGGGTATAATAAAGTACCTAGTAAAATAGAAAGGCTAGCCGGCTAAGTATAATATATAGGAACTAGAAAATTATCTCGAATACGCTAAGGTAATACTTTAGAAGTATAAGAAGCGAAAGGTATACCGAAAATAGAATAACCCTATAAAGGAGCCGGAGGATATTCGTAATAAGGAGGGCGATAAGGCGGAGTAATTAGATTATATATTCGAGTTATAAAGAGTAGTTAAATAAGTATAATATAAAATCGTAATATTTATATATACGGCCGTAAATTAAAGGTAGACTAGCTAGCTAAGGACCGTAAGGTCCTCGCCCGAAAATAATAATAATAGTAGTAGGGATAAGATAGATAAGCGCTAGGATAGAGCCTAGATATAATAAGGTTATTTACTAGAAGGGCTACGAGGTTAAATATATAAAATAGGAGATAAGGTATAGGTTATAGGACGGAGTTTAGCCGGTACTTAAACGTTACCTAGGTTATAACGACGAGCGTTATAGCGAGACTAGTATATAGTTAGTAGAGGACTATATAATAGAGGGAGGAATACGAATAGGAGTAGGCGGTACTAGAGTAGGGTCGTCGCTAGCGCTAGCAACGTTACTACTAGTAATAGCCTTATAATAATCCCGACGCGCCTAGTAAACTAGGAAGGCGGCCGGTATACGGATATTATCTATACTAAGTACGCGGGTATAGCGACAAGACTAGTTAGGCTCGGTAGCGAATCCTAGACGCTAGGCGTACCCCTCGGGCTAAGTAAAGATAGGGTTATCTATTATAGCCTATAAAGTATATAGGTAGGCGGTAACCGTGCCGAATATAGCCGGAGACCGATCGTATTTAGGGATAGTAGCGTCCCGATAAGCCCGGTACTTTATAGTATTTATAGGGTTACCGTTAAGGTTAGACTAAAAAGGGCTAATTAGTACCGTAACGCGACCGGAGAGTAAGCGGAGGCTATATATACTAGAGTTATATTAGCTTAAAGCTAAAGGAATATATATATAGAGCGCGTCTTAGCTGCTAGGGTATAAGTACTAGCCGAATTATTAGCGGTTAAGTCCTAGTTTACCTAAGCGAAGAGCTTATATATAGCTAGGCCGGCCTCGCGTATATTAAAGGATAAGTAACCGAAGCGCGCTACGCGAGACTTAGTAGTATACTTAGTAGCTATAAACTTAGCCTAGGTATAGCGTAAGTAACTATAGGCTTTTAGTAGGACCTAGGCAGCTCCGAAAAGACTAGGGGGAATCTAGTCGGAAAATAGTTAGTACCCGCTAAAAGCTTAAGATAGAAAGCGCTAGGAAGCGAAATAGCGGATATATAACTAGGTACTTAGCTTTATCGATCTAGTACTAGGCGTAGGTAACGCTACCTAGGTAGCCTAGGGAGGGATTTATATAACCGTAAGTAAGGTAGTTACGATACTAGGTACTACCTATCTCGAAGTATCCCCTATAAATAATTAGCAAATAGTCGCCGACGAGTTAATAAAGAGGGCGTTATACTTATTATTATAGACCTTACTATCCTTACTATATAGGCGCGGAGGCGCGCGGAAATAGGTTACTACGTTATTAGCGTTATAAGGGAACTCGGCCTTAAACTAGGCGCGTCTATAGGTAATAGCTATAGTAATAGGCGTTAGGGGTAATAGGGGGAAAGAGCTAGAGTATACTAGGTTAGTAACGCTATTAGACCGGAAAATAATCGCGGGGAGGACGTTAAAAATATATAAGAAGGTTCTAAAATAATTTTATTAATACGTAAATAGGGCGCGATAAGATCGTAGGATAGGTACTATTAATAAGGAATTTCGAGTAATATTAGCGTTAAAGGAAAAAAAGATTATTATTAGAACCTAGGGAGGAGAGAATATATTTTATAGATATAGTTATACTACTAGTTACTAGGTAGTTATACTACTAAGGGTATTAGTAATAATTTATATAGAAGGCACGCGATAACTATACTATAAATATAAACCGGTAAGCTATAAACGATACGATATATAATAATTATATTATAACGAGGTAAACTAATTAATTATTAGGAGGTAAATTAATTCTAAAGTAAATACCGATAACTATCCGGAGTAGGAAGGAAGGCGTATTAAGGATAACTTAAAGGTAAGGAAAATACGAGAACGTAGAGGCGGCGGGATATAAACTATATATTAAGAGTATAGTAACGTAAAGGACCCCGAGTACTAAGCGCCCCGATAGAGAGGAGGAGCCGGGTAAGATACCGGCGTATAGCAAGTAATAATAGGGATCGGATAAAGAGCGTACAGCTACTATAAGGAGTTCTATATCCGCTAAAAACTAGGGAGTAGAACTAGGGAGGCATTATAAGGGGGTACCTATAGAGCGGGTATACGTAGACGCTAAGCTATAGGGCGGCCGTAGGACGGCCATAGTTTAGCCGGAGATATATCTCTTCAGAATTAATCTAACGAATACTCTAAGTTCGTCAGGTTAAAGTTTCAATACACGTATACCCTATACTACCTTACTTATCCCTACGTAATACCGTTATATACGCTTACCAAGTCTACTAGGAATAAGATATTAGAGGTTCTTATTAGTAATAACGAGGCTGTAATCCGAATAGATAGATAGGTTATACGTACCTAGATTGGTAGCGTTTTACGGTGTTTCTTATATCAGTTTCCTAGTACGGCATTTCTAGCCACAAAAAACAGAGATTGCCAGTATGTAAACCACCGTAGCAGCTATAGCAGCGGATGCTACCAGCATCCGGTAAGTGGGCTAGATACGTTAGCATCTAACTACTACCTACAGCTGCTGCTGCTTCAGTTAGCTACCTTCGTTTCTTCCTTCCTACTCTTTAGGCCTAGTAATAACGATAAATATTGCTATGCTTCACGTATTCACCGTACGGTCCGAATAAGGTGATACTAACAAAATCCTTACGAAGTCTTTTCCAGGTACATAATAAAACTGGTAAACCACCTATATCCAAAGCCTCCAAAACTATACGACTAATTAAGTCTATAGTTAATATCTGGTCCCACCTGTTAGGTGCACTCTGCTTCTTCTCTTATTTTACTAGACCTTAGAGGTCGATCTACAGATATCAGGATAGCATAGCAGTTAGACTATACTACTTTTCTATAGTCGTATACTTTACGCTCTTAATAGCATTCTATATCTGTTCTAATCACAGTCTTAGGGTATATAAGCTTTAGAACGAACTAGATTATCTAGGTATTATTTTCTTTATATTTAGCACCGGAATATCTAGAGTTTATTTTACTTTTATTACTATTATAGGTTACGAAATATCTACTTCGCAATATTAACTGCTACCGCTATCGGTTACGCCTTTTATATACTCTAGCCTACGTTTAGGCTACTAAGATACTAGGTAACACGGTTTATCCTATATAGTTTTCTCGGAGCTAGCCTTTTCGTACCACTTATTCACGGTCTAATACGCTTCGGATATTATAAGCTAAATAAGATAATAGGTCTTATAAGCTTTATCGGACTAGCTTTAATTAACTCTATAGGAGGGATTCTATACGCTATTAGGATGCCGGAACGGATGTTCCTAAGAACCTTCGACTATAGGGGGCAGAGTCATAATTGGATACACGTCCTAGCGATTATTAGTACTTAGGTACGGTTATAATAGCTTTTGGGAGCGGCGAGGTACTAGTAAATATCTCTAGAAGAACAGGTTCAATGCTGAGCCCCCTAATTTAGGATGTCGTCGCAATTTTAATGGCTTTTCTTCTTGGCACACATCGAAAGGATGCAGTTGTTTGTTATATGTATATTGATAGAAAACAGGAAATTTAGTCCGCCTATATTGCTCCTAATTCAGACTTTACCAGAAAGTCACTGTGTATCCTGACGATTCGGGTAGTTAATAAGTTTGATACGGACTTGTTTTCTACCGGCAGCACCCTTTTTGGTCGTGTTATTGAGAATGATACGCAGCCGCTTAGCTTGGGTTAGCTGAAGATCTTGGCCCTGTCGCTTGCGTGTTGTCTCCTGGTGTTGAGCTGCCTTAGGGGCTTCTGATGTAGGGCCTAGTTGTGGGACTGAGTACTCCGCAATCGGTGACCCGGACAATGCTGAGACAATAGGTGTTATCTCCATGTCCAGTTGTTGTGAGACGGGGGAATCCTCAACCGACGACTCTGACGGTACTTGCCCTACCTTGTCGATCAAGAGGTCTACTGGACTGACTCCTTTGATCTCCCAGCTTGGTGGATAGGGAGAGTCTTGGGTATAGTTTTGATCTGTTGGAACTAGCTACGGAGACGAGGGGAGCGAAACGCAGATATTGATGAATTTATCTAGTGTGCCCATCTGTGATAATGGGATACAGGATGTGTCCAAATCGACAGGAGTACTAATTGATAGTAACACAGCCGGTGAATCCTAAGCATGTTTAATCTCTGGCGTACTTGATTGTCGTTTGCGCATATAGCTGCCTGTGGATTGTCGTCTACCAGAGCGAAGGCCATAGTAATCGCTCAAGTGTAAAATTCTGTTATCTTGGGGAATATTTGCAGGGCAAAGCATATACAACTCGCTAGAATAACACTCTTCGATATGTTTAAGTATATCGGCATCGCGTAGCCAAGCTTGGAACCTCTAAGATACTGTTTTATATTTAGATCCTAAGTAGTATAGATAATAAGAAGGTCGAATTAACGTATAGCAGTATATAACTAAAGTATAGCTCCTTAGGATCGAATTTAGGTAGGTTATATAATAGTCTTCCTATTATTAATCCCGAACGAACCACTATATATAGTAATAGTAATATTTAAGCGCTATTTAAGGCTCGTAAAATTCTATAGCTACTAGATTTTTTAAATATTCCTAAATATAGGAACTTCGATAGCGTTTATCAAAACTACAATACTAGTTAGATCGTGTCCTATATTTAGGGATAGAAAGAACTTGCCTATTTATATCTGCCGTGTAGTAAGGGCAATAGTTCTTAATTAGTTCCTCACTATAACGGTAGAAAACCTTATAGTCTCGTACTAATAGATCGTAGATATCCTATATAGCCTCCTATATCTCGAAGGGAAGCAAATATTTACTAATTAGTTCGATCTTATTAGCTAAGCGGGCTCGTTCTAGCAAGATCCGTATTAAATTATTCGGGTTGGATGTTACCTCCTATAAGACCTGGCCTTTTATTAAGACTTTCTAGTCCCGTCGATCTCTCGCCTACTAAGCCTGGTAGGAACGGAGCTTTATACCGCGAAGACTTTATAGAAGATTCCGCATTTTATTCTTATACTCTTAAGGGTCGAGACTATTAGCCCTGCTCTCTAGCTTAAGAATCTCGTCGCTTTAAAGGAGTTTACGTTCTAGAGCTATTAGAAGTTCCGTCGGTAGGCCTAGTTTACGGAATATAGCAAAGCCTTAGAAGTATATAGGGATACTATTATTAGGCTCTTACCTAAGAAAAATATCTTTACTAGTAACGGAAGATGTGTTAGCTATATAACTCCGACCAAAAACTTCAGGGTTACTCTGTAGAATATGCTATGAGCGTTCTACTTCGGTGTATTTCGAGTCTGCAATAAGAGTTAGTAGCAAATTTATACGTCCTTTGGAAATACTAACCGTCGATACCTTTACCAATACAGCGTCGGATTGGGTGCATGCCGCTACTAATGCCAAAATAACCTGCGTTCTGTAGACAGTCACGGTAAATTGCCTGGAAAGTGGCCAGGCTCATAGGCTTTGAAGGAGACACCTTCCCACTCTTGCTAATTGCACGAGCAATTGGTATATCCAGCCAATGGTCGTGCCAGCGGTAAATTTTCTCGTTTTCGCCAGGGGCGATTTCTTGCTGCCATAGGTCATCCAGTGTTTTGATACCAAATAGCGCGCCGTCCGCGATCGCAAGTGGAAGTAGCAAACCACCGTCGCTGTAGGCAAAGGCACAGTGATCTTTGCCTGTCACACCATAACTATAGGAGGTTAGTGAAAGACAAATCAAGACAAGGGAGTCTGTCTAACGTTTTGTTCTTAGGGTCGCGGTTGTTTTTTACCCATCGCTCGCTAAGCTTCCATATGAACTCGTAGCCCTTCACTTCCGGGCGACGTCTTTGGACAAGCTGGATATCCTTGTGAATGTTAGTTGCTGAATTACCATAAAATTGCAAGCAGTCATACCTTGTATGGCAAGCCATTCTTAAAGAATGTTCCGCTACGCGCTCCACTCCAACAATATAATAGAAACAGAAAGTGAAACTGAGCCCTGTTTCTTTCGTGAATCTTCCTTATGTCTTTTTCGTCCAAAGAGCCACAAGGACCCTGCCCAATACGTCCAGTGAGAAATTGTATTTCGTACGGGTGACGTTCAAAACTTCTCCCTCTTCAGGCAGAACCAATTTTGTCCACTGGTGTGCTTATTAGCATGATTAAAGCATGAATTAAAATTCGGACTAACACAGTAAATCTCTTTCTTTTGCCCTTCGTTGATGACGAGCCCCCAGACATCAAGGCCACGGTAAAAGTCTTCAGCTCTTGTCTTGATGCTTTCAGCTGACGCGTACTGTAAGCGCTGGCCCTCTGCATCCTTGAGCCGACCTTTCGATTGCTTGTAATAAAAGCGGAGGAAATCTTTCACCTGCTCCAGAGTAGGGCCGGGAGCTCCTTCGCATAGAACTTGGGCTTTCACAGATTGAATGGTTGGCTTCTCTTTCCCGGGTTCCGAAGGTTTCTCGCATTCAATACCCCACGACCAACTAAGATGAGTTAGCGAAGTGATATTTTGGTTGACCGTACAACGTACGTAGTATACAAGTCCATCATATACTCATACTGTTTTTTCGTCCCTTCAACATGACGATTCAAGCCAGTCTCTTTGTCTATGTCCCTATGTCTGCCTCTTTGATACCCATTCAGTCTAGCTCTTTCCAATATTTGCAGCGCAGCTTGCTCTTTCGAGATCGAGGTGGGGGACATCGTTCAAATCGTTGTTGCACACGTCGCAGAGAGAGTGGAAAATGAACTTTGTCAATACAAAGATGGCGCGTCACAATGTAAGAGGAGGAGAGTGGTTGCAGATTGAGAAGAAGAAGGCCAGATGAATCCAGCCCTCTTATGGAGCGCGAAGGCGCTACCTTCGTAGCCATTTCTGAATTCGGGTTGTTCATTTCTGAATGATGCATTCTGCAGGTTGCAATTCTGCTGCTCTGGGGGTGCGCGCGACTTATCACCTCAGGCAGTAACTCTCCGAGCGCTAAAAGCAGCGCCCCAGGTGAGCACTGACGCGAGCCACTTCCACATTTTCCACCTATTTACGTGCAAATAATCTTAGGTGTCTTCATTCCGACTCGACAACCTGTCGACTTTGCGCCAGCAGTCGCCGTTTGCTGTCGCCGTTGATTCCCCCTCCTCGTCGAGTCCATGGGAATGTTGTACATGGCTGCCCTTCGTTACACCAGTGTTTCGCGCCTCAACTCTGCCTAGGTTGTCTGTGAAAACCCAACGCCGACGGACTGTCTCGCATCCTATTACACCTTTACTGCGTGCGTCTCCGAGCTGCCCGAGTCGCAACAACGATGGCGACCTTTACCCGATTCAAGTTTCTGGCGATTGCCATGGTCTTTCACCTGGTATACCTGGCCTCCATATTCGACATTTATTTTGTCAGTCCCATCGTGTCCGGCATGCGATTGATCCCACCGGAAAGACCCCAGGGAACGAAAGCACCTGCGGATCGGCTCGTCTTTTTGTTGGTATGCGTTCTGTGTGCCGTTTACGTTGCAGACTGCATGCAGACAGACACCGACTGACATTGTGCTGAACAGGCGACGGGCTACGTGCCGACAAAACCTTCCAGTCATTTCCCGACCCGGCTGCGCAGCCGGGAGACGATCTGACCCCTCGACCTCTGGCCCCGTTCCTGCGTTCGCAAGTCCTAAAACATGGCACCTTTGGCGTGTCCCACACGCGAGTGCCGACCGAATCGAGGCCAGGGCATGTGGCCCTCATCGCCGGTCTCTACGAAGACGTTTCGGCCGTTGCGACGGGCTGGAAGCTGAATCCAGTCAACTTTGACAGTGTCTTCAACCGCAGCAGGCACACATGGAGCTGGGGCAGTCCAGATATCCTCCCCATGTTCGAGACGGGCGCTACTCCAGGCAGGGTCGACGCCTACTGCTACCCTGCTGAGATGGAGGATTACTCCCAAGATGCCTTGCAGCTAGACACCTGGGTGTTTGACCACGTAAAAACCATGTTTGCCGATGCGGAGAAGAATAAGACGCTTGCCGATACCCTGAGGCTCGATAAGAACGTATTTTTCCTTCATCTTCTGGGATTGGACACTGCCGGCCACGCCCATCGCCCCTATTCTAAAGAGTACTTGAACAATATCAAGGTGGTGGACCGGGGCGTGCAAGAGATCAGCGAAATGATTAACCGCTTCTATGGAGATGACAGAACCGCATTCATCTTCACTGCTGATCATGGCATGAGTGATTTTGGCAGCCATGGAGACGGCCACCCTGACAATACAAGAACCCCTCTGATTGCCTGGGGTTCTGGTATTGCCAAACCCTCCATCCATCCTGGAACTATTGCGCCTGGTCACAACGAGTTTTCCTCGGATTGGAACTTGGACGAGGTTAGAAGACACGATGTCTCGCAGGCTGATGTTGCCGCACTGATGGCCTATTTGGTCGGAGTCGAGTTTCCGACTAATTCGGTTGGCGAACTGCCCTTATCGTATCTGTCAGCGAGCATCAAAGAAAAGGCCGAGGCGTCGTTAGTCAACGCCCGGGAGATTTTAGAGATGTACCGCGTAAAGGAAGAACTCAAAAAGGGCACTCAGCTTCGATACCGCCCCTATAAGCCCTTGAGCGCAGGGAACCACACACCGGACGCGCGCGTCGAAGCCATCCGACAGCTCATTCACGCGGGCAATTACGAGGAAGCTATCGAGGAGACAGCAGCCCTCAATAAGATCACGTTGGAAGGCCTGCGATACCTGCAGACTTACGACTGGCTGTTCCTACGAGCCTTGATCACCATTGGCTACCTCGGATGGATGGCATTTGCCGTGACCACGGTAATTGATCTGCATGTGCTGCAGGGCACAACGCAGCCATCAAGGTCGTTAGGTGGTGTTATATTCTTTTCCTCGATCTTGGTATCGTTGTGGGCCTCGTTTGTTGCTTCGAGGTCGCCACTCACATATTACGCCTACTCTTTCTTCCCAGTGCTTTTCTGGGAGGAAGTCTTTGCACGACGCGAGAGCCTGGCAAAGGGTAGACGTATCTTGTTTGGACACGTCACGTCTAGCGGGAAAGTGTTGACCTTGGCAATCAACTCGGTCGTCTATGTTGGAGTAATCCAGTCCCTCGTAAGCTTCACTGAAATAGGAATACAATGCACTCTTAGCATCAGGGCTGACATTGAAACAGGCTCTCGGCTATCTTCATCGCCAGATTCTCACAGCCCTCTTTTGCGTCGGGGCATTCTACCCGTTCTCCCTGGGCCTATCGTTCCTCCAGCAGCACGCTGTTTTGAGTGCCAGCTGGATCATCTCATGCCTGGTCATGAGTGTTTTCACGTTACTGTCGGCTTTGAAAACCGAGAACGTGACGCTAATGTGAGCAATCCGACGCTGAACATGCAATGTATTACTGACATCTGCCAGCACACTCGGCGGCCTGCTCATGGTAGCTACCGGGCTTTTGTACCTCTTATTCGAGAACAAGATTATGGCCGACTTCACCGACTCGAAGAGCACATGGAAGCCAAATCACATCTCCAGGACACTCATCGGCGTTCAGGCAAGTCCCCGAGCGCTCCCCCGAGCACTCGAATGTGAAGCAGCACTGACAGAACATGTAGACTGGATTCGTTATCCTGGCAATATTCGTCACCCGTTCAAGCGCGCTCTCACTTCAAGCAAAGACGGGATTACCGCGTGGCAACCAGGTCGTTGGATGGCTCGTACTAGTACTTTCGTTGCTCATGCCGTTTGCTCACCGGGTGCAGCCCAACAACCACTATTTCCACCGACTAATGGTCATCTTCTTGACCTTTGCACCTACCTTTGTCATTCTAACGATATCATACGAGGGGCTCTTCTACGTTGCATTCTGCGCCATGTTGTTAACATGGGTTCGGCTTGAACACTATAGCCAGAATTTCACGGCTTCGTTCAAGGTCGAGGGTGCCAGCGGCCTTACAAAACAAGAAATAGCTTCCCAGTTCCGGCCGTTGGGCTTATCAGACGCCCGGGTAGCCTTGTTCTTCTTTGTTCTCCTCCAGTCGGCCTTCTTCAGCACCGGAAACATCGCTTCGATATCGTCCTTTAGTCTGGAGAGCGTCAACCGACTGGTCCCGGTTTTTGACCCGTTATCTCAAGGTATTCTATTGGTGTTGAAGCTTATGATACCCTTTGCGCTCATATCGGCGAACCTGGGTGTTCTCAACAAGCGTCTTGGCGTGGCGCCGTCAGCCTTGTTCATGGTTGCCATGGCTCTGAGCGACGTTCTCACCCTCTATTTCTTCTGGGTCGTCAGAGATGAGGGTTCCTGGCTGGAAATCGGCTCGACAATCAGCCACTTCGCCATTGCCAGTTTCCTCTGCGTCTTCGTGGCCGGCCTCGAGGGTGTGAGTGCACTGTTTATATCTGGTATCCAAGTCGGCGAATCCACAAGGGTGGCAAATGGGCAAATACCCAAGGCCGCCATGGACGCAGTAGCAGAACTGATCATCGACGAGACCGAAGAAGAGGAAAAGAAGCAGCTTTCAGCGGCTAGCTAGACCCCAACGATAGCGATTGGGACGGACGGATCTGTCTCGAGAGTATGTTTGATGTTTTCAGCGCGGAGGAACGCGCCTTGCTGTGACTGGCTGTGGCTCCATGAACCACACCCTTCCGGGTGTGACCTGAGCCCGCACAGCTGAATCCTTTCTCCTGCAGCCTGGAATGGGAAGTATGCCCGTCTATTGTGTCCTCGCGTGCTCGGCGAGTGCGGAGAGGACTGGGGGATTGCAACCTACCCCGGATTTCCTGACGACCAGGGTCACGGGGCCTCGGAGAGAATGCGACCGGTATCGTATCTTGTTTCCTTCCACTTGGCGATCGCCCGGTTGGACGTTCTCGTCTTGGTCACCCACCCCTCCGCCACGTTACGCAATCAACACATGTCAATGCCAGATGTAAACCGTCTCAGTGCACAGCTCTAGCCCGCAAGTAGCACGATGCATGTTGGCCTGCTGACTCGATTGACTCTGCGTGTTTTCGACTTGGCCTGGATACGCACCACGAGGACCGAGGACGTGCACAAAAACAGACTCGGGGGCGGTTTTGGGACAGACTTGAGTTACGGATGAAATCTTGGTGAAGAGAGGAAAGACACACACAAAGGCAGAAACTAGATGTACAAGTACAGGCCGGCTCCTCTCGTAATGACAACTGGATCTGTGGACACTTGAGGCAGGTACCGTGTACGGATACTTTTCGCTACTTGGTAGTTACTTGCCTCGCTCGGCTGGTCCATGTTGCGCGGCGGATCTAGCACGGACAACACCATTTGGCGCTTCATGATCATCCAATAGTTAAACTATGTTATATATATTATAACTTACTGTGTATACTCGGTATGTTTGCACCTGATAAATTCGTACTCGGAAACTGGAATCGGCAGCTCCATAAAAGCACAAACGGTGCAGGAGCACGGAGTAACAACTCCGTATCCGTACATGTGCTGAGGGTTGAGGACCGTGGGTAGTTGGAGTGTAGGTAACTAGGGGGCGGGCGCATAAGATACTTGCTGTGTACTTGGCATCAGCGGGCGGCTCGAGTCTCGAGGACAGGGGACAGTGCCTTGACTTATTGCTGTGTGTGGCAAGGAGTCGGCGCAGAGAAGGTAACTAACTAGTTAAGTAACTACCGAAGTAAGGCAACGAACGTCCTAGGGTCAGTCTTCTAGCGACGGGTTCCCACGCGCGTGCCCTTCATTCCACTCCAGAGTCTGCAATCAATCGCAAACGTGCCGTACCGACCGCAGCCCAATTCGCATCGCATGGTGACAGCGACCATGTCGACCACAATGGAGAACGAGATCCCGACCGGAGACCAAGCTGGAGGGCTCCAGCCCCATTCGCCTGCCCAGCAGCAGCAGCAGCAGCAGGCTGGACTGAACGGAGGAGATGCGGCGGCACAAGCAGCGGCAGCACAAGCAGCAGCAGTCGCTGCGCAGAACTCTCTGAGCTTCCGCAGGTTAGCGACCCAAACCCATCCCGATCTCCTGTGTGTACGCAAAGTCGGTGTTTTGCTGACTTCTCTGTCTCTGGTTAAGACAACGAGCCTCTCGAGCTTGCGAAGTATGTCTCTTTTCTTCTTTCCTTCCCCCCTCCCGCGCATGCAAGAGAAAGAGACCCGGCTTGGGCCCTTGGGTGCATTGTGCCTTTTTACGGTCCGCGACTCGACTCTGCAAAACGTGCCGAGGCATCTCGGCCTATCCAAACCAAATTGACTCGCCAACAACTCTTGACAGACATGCCATGCTCGCAAAGTCCGATGCGACGCCGCCTCGTGTAAGTGCTGGTTCTTGCTCTTTGTCATTCTGGCAATCCCAACCCCCCTCCGCCTTCTCCAATCCGTCGTCGACGTCTTGGTGTAACCGAGCTCTGCTCGGCCACGGGCGCATCGTCGTCGAGTCGCCTCGAGCCTTTCTCACTGCCCCTAGCCCTAGCCCATTTCAAAACAACCGGCACTGGACTGACTTGCCAACAGTAGGCGTCCCCTGCACCAACTGCGTAGCGTTCCAGATCGAATGCAAGATCCCGGCGCCGAAGCGGAAGAAGACGACAGGTACAAACACAGGCAAGGACTCGGATAGGTTGGTTCATATCTCTCTCCCTCTACCCCCGAGGACGGAACGCGAGACTCATGGCCCATCTTACCCAGCGAACGCGGCGACAATGTCGAGGAGCGCTCTCCCGTCGCCGGCAACACGCCGTCCACCTTTTCAGCACGACCGGCCGTCTACCACTCGTCCGAAGGTACACCGGCCACGACTTTGACAGAAGCCCAAGCCAGGAAAGAGGAGGTCGACAACGACACGTTCTTGAACTTGCTCATGAAGCCAAAGTTTACCAGGGCTCCCATCACCGAAGCCGGACGCGTCGCGTTCCTCGGCGAATCTTCCAACCTGACCCTGCTGGTGCACGACCGCCAGGGCTCTTCCGATGTTGTCCATTACCCCCTGCCAGACAACGTACGAGGCTCGAGAGCCCGCCTGACCGAGCTGGACAACATCGAAATCGACATATTGCACCAGCGAGGTGCCTTTCTCCTCCCACCCAGGTCCTTGTGTGACGAGCTGATCGACGCCTACTTCCGCTGGGTGCACCCTATAGTCCCAGTCATCAACCGCAGCCGCTTCATGCGGCAGTACCAAGACTCGAAGAATCCTCCGTCGCTACTTCTCCTGCAGGCCATCCTGCTGGCCGGCTCGCGTGTCTGCAGCAATCCGCAGTTGATGGACGCGAACGGCTCAACGACCCCTGCCGCTCTGACTTTTTACAAGCGAGCCAAGGCTCTCTACGATGCCAACTACGAAGATGATCGCGTGACTATCGTGTCGTCGCTAATCCTGATGGGCTGGTACTGGGAGGGGCCAGAGGACGTGACCAAGAACGTCTTCTACTGGAGCCGGGTCGCGACCATTGTCGCTCAGGGGTCGGGCATGCACAGAAGCGTGGAGAGTTCTCAGCTCAGCAAAGCTGACAAGCGGCTCTGGAAGCGTATCTGGTGGACACTTTTCACAAGAGATCGATCCGTGGCGGTGGCTTTGGGTCGTCCAGTTCACATCAACCTGGATGATGCCGATGTTGAGATGTTGACCGAGGAAGACTTCATTGAAGACGAACCAGATCACCCTAGTGGATTCGCTCCTGATCCAATCCATGTCCAGTTCTTTTTGCAATACGTCAAGCTGTGCGAGATCATGGGCTTAGTTCTGTCTCAGCAATATTCAGTCGCCTCCAAGGGCCGCCAACGCAATGCCATAGACCTGACGCACAGCGACATGGCCTTGGCGGACTGGCTGCAAAACTGTCCCAAGATCATCTATTGGGAGATGCCTAGGCACCACTTCTGGAGCGCATTGCTCCATTCAAACTACTACACCACACTCTGCCTCTTGCATCGAGCGCACATGCCACCCAACAGCGGTCACAGCTTCAAGTTCCCGGACGATTCATCGTACCCGTCACGAACTATCGCGTTTCAGGCGGCGGGTATGATCACCTCCATCATCGAGAACCTGTCTGCCCACGACGAACTGCGGTACTGCCCGGCCTTTGTCAACTACAGCCTGTTTTCAGCACTCATCATGCACGTCTATCAGATGAGGTCGCCCGTGCCGTCGATTCAACAGGTTACTCATGACCGAATCCGGACATGTATGGCAGCGCTCAAGGAGGTGTCAAAGGTGTGGCTAGTTGGAAAGATGATATACACGCTATTTGAGTCCATTCTAGGAAACAGATCGCTCGAGGAGAGGCTCCAGAAAGCTGCCGGCAAGCGGCATCGCAAAACCCAACAGACTTTTAGTCAGCTGGAGCAGCAACAGCAACAGCAACAACAGCAGCAGCAGCAGCAGCAGCATCATCACCATCAACAACAGCAGCAGAGGCAAGAGGCAGCGAAGCGGAAGTACGACGAGATGGCTATCGATTTCAGTGTAAACACGCCAACACCACAAGAGTCCTATGAGCGATCAAGGCCACAGACGCCTGCCCAAACATCGAGAAACGAGTCGGGCCATATGCGGCCTCCTTTGGCATCGCCCAACGCTAGATCCCACGACACGTTCATGGGTGGTTCCAGTAGCCGACCGCAGACTCGGCCAGCCACGCCTTTTAATCCTTCTTTCTCGGTTCCTGCATCACCACCCGACCTGTACTTGGTGACGCGCAACTCACCCAACCTGTCGCAATCCATCTGGGAAAACTTTCAACCGGACCAGCTGTTCCCCGAGAACACAACGATACCACAGTTCCCGCCGCAGATGTCACCGCCCCAGGCCCATCAGGGATTGGACCCGAGCCTCATGGCCCACCTGCAGGTAAGCGTCACGCGTCGTGGCCCTGGGAAACGGATGGTCGTCTCGAAAGCAAAGTTGAAGATATTCGCGTAAATGAGAGAATGAGCTTGCTAACACAGGATGACGGACTAGGGTATGATGCCGAATCAGAACCAAGGCCAAGGCCAAACCCAGATGCACAACAATGACAACCAATATCAACACCAGCAGCAGCAGCAGCAGCAGCAGCAGCCACAGCAAAGAGGAGCCCCAGCGCCAATCAGCGGTACAAGTGGCAGTCCGCTACACGGTAGCAGTATGCTACAACCAAACATGGGTCAATATCAGGGGCTATGGCAAGAAGGAATGCCTGACGGCCACAGCCCTAGCGATAGCTGGAGTACAGGATCGGCAGCGGGCCAGCCGGTTCCTGCTACGCTGAATGTTGAGGACTGGTAAGCGATTTCGATACCAGACTCGTGGTAGCTGGCTTATACTGACAACGGCAGGTTTCAATTCTTCGGAATCAACGGTACCGATTTGAGTCTAGCGAATCTAGAGCAGGTTCTACAGAACACCTCTCACGCGTAGTAGCATACGTAGCCAGCGAGCGAATGGTGGCGGATTGGGTAATGCGAGTTGTGAAGAGCAGGGGCTAGAACTTGACGCGACTGAACCAACCAGCCCGCAGCGGGTTGGCGAGGATGTCACCGCGACAAGTACACCATATCTCTCTATTTGATTGTGTCGACTGGAATCTACAGTAGTCACCTTGGGCCAGGCGGGGTTACAACGACAACGACAACGACACCAACAACAACAACAACAACAACAACAACAACGACAACGACAATAACAATGACAATAACAACAATTGAGAAAATAAAATCAGAAGGGCAACTATGCTACGACATACTCCGTACTGTATACATTCATTGCCAGCGACTAGATTGCTGTCGAGGGTTCCCAGAGCAAGCGGAAAGAAAGGGGCCCAAGAAGAGAACGTCGTTTCGCGGCTCCAGTGACCAGTGGGGGGGTCTCGACGTGCGTTATAACTTATGAAACAACTAGAGACCGTCCAGCCCCTGACCTGACATGGGTCCTGCCTGGATGGGGGGACGACGGGGCCTACTGCGTACGGAGTACATCCGTACCAACTGCGTACCTATCCTACTTCGCGGTGGCTTGCAGGGGTCGCGGCGTCACGGCGTCACGGCGTCACGGCACCACGGGCATCAACTGGAGCGAACCGGGACACAGTTGCGCTGATAACCGTAACGAACGGACGGAGGCCTGTGCTAGTTAATAATAAAGTACCCTTGGTTAGTGACCTTAGTGACCAGTCGCAGACGCATACGTACGCATACGCAATAGTCACTGGCTGTCCGTCCTTGGAAAGTACACCATTTCTACTTTTCGGAGGCAACTAGCTGACGTCGATTTTGTACCTACCATTGGTGTACACTGTACTCCGTACCCTGAGGCTTGACCGGATGCGGAACGGTCGGTCTCCCATCGACCTCCAACGACGTAACTTACTCGGTAGTAACTAACTGCCGCTACTTGACGGCCGGCGTGCATCCTGTCCAGCGTCCAGTGTCCAGCGTCCAGCGTCTGGCAACACCTATCGCCTAACTACTCGGAACTCCCCTCCTACGACTACTACGCGCGACCTCTTGGACGTCGGATTGCGAGTCCCCTCGGGCAATACAACTACGACTACGCCCAATCTCTCCCTGCAAACCTTTACAGGATAGGATCTAGTCCGGAACTGGCTCAGTCCGATCCCATCCCACGGCAAAAGCAAGTCCAAACTCTACTCGTGCCACTCTACATGTAGAATCCCGTCCAGCATCCGTCGGCAGTCGCAGCTTTAATGCCCGTTCTGCATCTGCATTCCCGACCGCTTCGCGCGGATACGACGGCAACCTCGAGTGCTCCTATCTGTCTTGGTGTCGCTGTAGCTGTCGCTCCCACTGCCGCTACTCTTCGACAATGGTCGACCCTCACCGGACATCGTCCACCGACAACGTGGGACCCATGTCGTCTACTGCCCTGATGCCCGCCCGCGTCGATGGCGAGTCGAAGCCGCGCAACCGGCGGGGGCTGAGCGCCAATGCCGCCCCTTCGTCCGCTTCGTCCGCTGGCCTGACTCCGGTTCCCAGCCGTGGCAGAAGTCCAATCCCCCCCCGCTCGCCTCGGCACCACCAACAAGCTGGTCTCGAGCCGACGCTCGAGTCCCAACACGCAGTCGTTCGGCAAAGGCCTATTTGAAGGCTCCTGGGCCCCCAGCTGGGCATCGGTGCAGGACTTTGCAACCAACATACTATCTGGCGCCGAAAGTGCATATAATAGCGAAACGTCACAGCCAAACAGCAGGAGCGGGAGTAAGACGCGCTCCACGCGACGGGGCGGCGGCGGTGCCAGTTCGAGCCGCAGGGTGCCAGAGAACTGGGGGGCGAACCCGCCGACCAAACCGAGACGACCAAAGGCCGAAGATATCGCTGCCGGGTCACTGGCCGAAAGAGAGGCCGCCCTAAAGGCCATGAAGACAGCTAGCGTCCTCGAAAGCTACGAGGGGGTCAACGGAGGGCTGGACGTGGCTGGAAAATACAAGAGAAGGAACTCGGACGAGAATTTGGCGACCAGCAACACAACCGATCCCGTGGTAGAGGACCACTTGGTCTACCTTCATCATGTGCAGCCTAGCGATACCTACGCCGGCATCATTCTGCGCTATCGCTGCCAAGAGCACACCTTTCGGAAGACAAACGGCCTATGGTCTAGGGATAACATCCAGGTGCGGAAGCACCTGATGATTCCCGTGGACACATGTGAGGTCAGGGGACGACCATGCGAAGCTCCAAATTACTATAACCAAAAGGTCGACCACTTGGCGACAACGCCGCAGCCTGAAAGTCTCATCCAGAGCGGTGTGAGTGTGACTGCCCCGTCCGACCAGAAGCAACTACTGCATGACGACTTTTTCAGCTCGCGTCACGGGAAGAGCCAGTCTCTGCCCGGCGAGGAGGACCAGCCCTGGACACATGTGCGCTGGGTCAAGATTGACGGCTTCCAGAACCCGGTGGAAATTGTGAGAGTCTCGCGGCAGGCAATAGGCTTCTTTCCACCGCGGCGGAAGAAGAGCGTTCACACCATGTCGGCATTTTCCTCGCCGCGCGAGTCTCTCGACGCCTCCCGGGGCGCAGCAGGCATTTCCAGCGAACCGGCCGTAGGTAGCCCCGGCCAGTGGTCCTATCGAAGACAAAGTTCCCTGAGCGGTCAGCGTCCCAGCGCAGGAAGTCTAGGCACGTCTCCGTCGGCCGGCCGAAGTAGGGGCAACAGCTTGGGGCCGGCCGATGGACAACCGGCTTGGATGCGGAGGCCCGGTGGCGTCGGGTCGATGGGCAGGAGCACCAAAGCTCCAGGGCCAGCCAAGGACCCTCTCAACTCCTGGGTCAACAAGAGGTTTCCCAAAGGCTTCAACATCGATTCCATGCCCTCCATGTCTGTCATGGGATCCCAATCGGCAACGTGGGGGTTCTCCAAGGCTGAAGACGAGGCGACTGGCATCGCGGAAAGTCCTTTTGAAGACGGTCGTGATGCTTACATGGTGTCATCCAACCAAGGTATGGGGCTTGAACAAGCCGCCGCCGCCGTAGAGTCGTGGGTGCGCAGCACATGGGGGAAGCGACCCATGACACCCGGGCTAGGGCCGAACAGGCGGCCGACGGGAGATACAGACCTTATCGAGTTGACGGACACTAACAGTGACGATGGACGGCCAAGAACTCCGCTGCGGATGCCGGACGAGAACTTGGCAAACGCGGGCTACTTTGGCACGACGGGCCGAAGCGATGGCGAGGGCACCGTTCGGGGCCGGTCAAATGCGCCTGGGTTGTCAGGGGCCAAGGGGAAGAAGTCGGACTAGGAGTGGACTTTGGAATAAACGGGTTGTGAGGACTACATCACAATCTGCTCAGTCTAGCATTGGGCTGTCGAGAATTAGAGAGCTATTGTGATGCCCACGCTGCTTTTACATGGCGAGGCGTTTGGGAAACTTGGCCGAGGCAGTGCTGGCGCTCTTTTGCATGTACTCATCGACGGCTGCACTGCTCGGGATCCTGTACATGCATGCATACATCATACATGGGCGTGGATAGAGGCGGAAGCAGACGTTTTTAAAACATTCAATAGAAAAACATGGTTGTCTAAACGGCAACAGCACTTGAATAGAGGACGCAGGTGGTGGTTCCGTTAGAGAACGGACGCCTTGACGTGAACGTACCCGTGACTCCGTAATGAATTAACAAGTTGTACCGTTGTACGTCAACTTACTGTGAAGTGAAGTAACTCAACTAACTAGCTAACGTTAAGTTAGTTGATGCTATGCTGTCTACGTTGAAGTGGGGCCGACTTGGCACTAACATGATCAGTAACTAATTCGTTGGCTATTAACTACGTCTAGTTACTCCGTAGTTGTCGACCCTCGAATTTGTGACTTTGCGGCTTTGCCATGACCGCGGCGTCTTCAACTCCATACAGCCATTCATTCCACCCAACCCATCCATCCGCCTTTGCGACGCAGCCGTCTCTCGCCATGAGCTGAACGATGCGCACTCCAATGCGTCGCCACTGATCTCACCTCTACACCATTACCCGCCTTTGCGACGCGGTCCAACGAAAGCCACAATGCCCATCTGCATCGAATGCCGGCACCCGGCCAAGACGCTGTGGACGCAGTACTCGAACGCGGGCGACCCCTCGAGCGGGCACAACATCCGGCTGACGGTGTGCAAGAACTGCGGGCGCTTCTGCGACAAGTACGTCGAGCACGACTTCGTGGTGCTCTTTATCGACCTCGTCCTCATCAAGCCCCAGGTCTACCGCCACCTGCTGCACAACACCCTGATGCGCGACGGCGACCGCTTCGACCCCTCCATCGTGCGCCTCGGCACCCTGCTGCTCCTCTTTGACGTCTACCTGACGTGGGCCCGCATCGAGAAGCAGACCATCGTCACGCCGGATTCCAGAGGAGGAGGTGCAGAGGACGCCGGGGGGGAACCCGGCGGTGATTTCGGGGGAGGAGCAGAGGCGGGAATTGGTAGTAACCTGGGCATGCTGGCACAGCAGCCCATTGTGTTCCAATACATATTCTTCCGTACGTGTCCCCCTCCCCGACAGTACCAGCACCTCTCTTACCTTACGTGTTGGAGGCTAACCACGCATGCGACATTCCCAGTCATCCTGTGCACCTTCTCGACCCTGGCCTTCCACGTCTCGATCCGCTTCCTGACCTCGTCGCCCCTGTCGCCGCTCAACTGGGTAGGCCTGCTGCGGACGTACACGCGCCCCAACTCGGTGTCGACGGCGCTGCTGGTCTCGAGCTCCACCAAGCTGTTCCCCATACTGATGGTCATCTGGGACTACGACGTGCCGGCCGCCGCGCGTAGCCTTGGCTGGGCCGTCGTCCTGAACAACGTCGAGGCCCTCAAGATCCTGCTGGACTGCGGGTACCCCGTGGCGCTGTTGCTGGCGGCCGCGGGCGCCGTCGCGAGGTGGATCGTGGGCAGGGCGATACTGTGGGTGGTCGGTTTGCAGGATGTGGATAGCGTCAGCGAGAGCGGCGTGGCCGCCGATGGGAGGGCGGTGATGGAAGTAGTTAGAGACTGGGCTGTGAGGCTGGCTTGGTAGTACGAGCTTGCACATCGAAAATAAGACTTGTCCCATCAACGAATAGGTGCGAGCTGTTGTAAGCGGGGCCGCGTGAGGCTCTATATACTATATCTTGCTGCCTTGGTTGGCTGTGACCTAGATCAAAGACGACCAGGCATGCTGTCCTTCCCCGTCTCGTAACCGGGCCACCTCGGGGGTTTGGCATCGTACACCAGGCCCGTCATGCTTCCAAACAATCCATGTCCCTTTCTTTCCCAAACGCCCAAATCACGTATTGATGGTGATACAAACCCCAAGGTTCCCCCCCCGTTTCAACTGCAGCAGTCGCTCGCTCGATCGATCGTTTCAATGCCGCCGTCCTCCACGGCCCCCAAGTGACGACAAGAGGCTCTGCTTTTCTCCCCTGTCGACACTTCTCCCGGCCATCCCCATTTCGAAGTAAAACAAGCTCATCGGTCTCTCTCTCCCCCGAGCCCGAGCGGCTCTATTCGTGCTCAAACCCTTTCCGGATGTCGCTTCGTCTCGGCTCGATCAGCGGGTGTAGTTGCGCCATGAAGGTGATGAACCACATGAGGTAGCAGGCGATGAATGCGATGATGAGGGATGAGCGCCAGGTCCTGTATAGTCTCTTCGTCAGCGTACGGCCAGGTCACTCATTCGCCACGTCGGCGACAGCTTGCTTGCTTGCTAACAGGCGGGCGCGGGCAACGTAGTGCGAGGAAGACCACTCACGTCTGGGTCTCGCCCTTGGGAGAGAGGAACCACGCGGCCACGCACATGGCGGCCACGATGACGGCGCCGATGAAGATGCTGTACCTGTGGACGCGCGACTGGGGCGTTAGCATTGGGAAACGAGAGCGGCGGCGGGCAAGGTGGTTTGGGAACGAGCGTACCCTTGAGCCATGATTGCGTTTGCTTGGGGAGGGAAAATGGGGATGCGCCAGAGAAAAAGGTCGCCGATGTGCGAAACGAGGAGTTGTTGTGTTTGGACGATCGGAGGGAGCTATGAGTTAGTAGTAACTTGGGGTAGTTAGGTAACTAACTCGGTGCTTCTGCCATGTACAGTGTCCATCGTACATGGTACCTTACCTTTTTCTTTGGCCAAGTCGGGCCTAGCGCCAATGCCGCTTTTACTGTGTATCCGTACTGAGCTTCGAAGCAGGCGGTGCACAGATTATTATGCAAGGTTATGCAATAGAAACTGATTTCAAGCCAACCGGTTCATCTTTCCAACTACCGGTACCTACTCCTCCACCATTGCAGCCTTTGGCCTCGCCCAAATCCGTCCGGCTGATGCCTACGTGACGTGCAGGTCTTTTGACTAGTTCTCCAGTTCTCTAGTTACCTAGTCATATATCCAAGAGCCTTGTCCTCCACCGCGTGTTCACACGTCATTCTCATACTTCAAGCCGGCCCGCAGACGCGCTGCCCCGTAGATGCCAGCAATATCTCCCTTGTCGCCGCCGGCATGCTTGGCGAGCTCTTGTAGGTACCCTTTGGCGGTATCTACATTCTTGACTTCCATGCCGGCCGCCTTGGCAATATCCTGCGCGTGCGAGGCGTCCTTGATGGCATTGTCTGCCGAGAACAGGGGCTCGTCCATGGTGTGGTAGTCCCCGTTGGTCATGCGATGCGCGTACGCCGTCCACGGCCCGCCAAACAGCAGGTCGACGAATTGCTGGACGGGCGCCGTGCCCACGTCCGTCTTCTCGGCCAGCGTGAGCCCTTCGGCGAGCTGCGTCACCATGTTCAGCACAAAGGTGTTGCCGATGAGCTTCAGCTTCAGCGCCGCCCCGTAAGGCTTGTCCTCGAACGGGATCTCGGCCCTGCCCATGACGCCCTGGATGTAGGGCCGCAGCTTGTCGACGGACGCCTTGGGTCCCGCCGGCACGAAGATGAGCTGGCCCGCGTCGGCCATGGCCGGTGCCCCGAATACCGGGCTCGCGACGAACTCGGCGCCCGCGCCCAGGAGAGACGCCGCCAGCCGCTCCGTGGTATCCGGGTGGATCGTGGAGCACTCGACGAAGAGCTTCCCCTTCAGGCTCCCGCCGTTGCTGACGATGGCGGCGAAGAGCTCCTCGACGGCCCGGTCATTGCTCAGGCAAGTGAAGATGATGTCGCTGCGCTTGACGCCGTCCTCGACCGAGTCCAGCGCCTCGGACTTGCCAGAGGGGAGCTGTGCGGCGAGGTCTTGAGAGCGCTTCTTGGTGCGGTTGAAGATCAAAAGGGGCTTGTCAAGGTTGCCCTTTTCAACGAGGTTCTTGGACATGCCCTACCTCCCCCCATTGTTAGTCTCTAATTGGTTTGTGTAGTGACTCGGGTGCCACATACTCGCCCCATGTTTCCAAGCCCGATCCAAAACAATTGAGGAGCCATCTTGACAATTAGGTCTAAGTTGCCAACTAGATGTGTGTAGCTGCGATGTAGGTTGTTGCAGACTTTCAGTAATAAAGACCGTCGATATACAGCACGTATGGGAACTGGGCCTTTTAACGGGGAGGAAGGGTGAATGATGTCCCGCGGAGTGTTGACGACGACAAGGTTAATAAGCGTGTGGGGAATGTGTAAGTGAAGCTAGAGATGCGCGCAGTTGCCCATGAGCCTGGCTTGCTTTAGTATATGACCCCCTAGCGTGGAATATATATAACCCTTAGCAGAAGCCCGTATTCAAGCGCCTCTTTATTACCTCTTTTACTTGGACTATAACTTTCCATGTCCCCGCAATCATGCTGGCCGCCAGCTGCAGCATTTGCCTAAGTATCCCATTACTCAGCCTGTATCGGTAGTTACTAGTTAGTTAGGTACCAACTATAGACACCCCACCAACGAAAGTTAATTCCCCCAAGTTGTGCGGATGGAGTAACGGGGGGTGTCCTGGCTGGACACGATCTAGGTCAGCTTCGATTGTTGCGGATAGAATGAAACCTCCGGTCACAGTAGTTCAATGGCACGGCACGTTTGCAACCATCGCCGTGAAACGACTTAGAACAAAACATGCTTGAAATCGTGTAAATGTTATTCTCGCTACGTATGGCGCCGCGCGCACATGGGTATACTTCTCTACCTCGTTGAAATGCTATGCAATAGGAAAAATTGAAACACGTTGGGTCATCCTGAGCCCAACATACAATCTCAAGCCTGCCGGGTTCTTGGACTGCCTGCCACCTCGGCCTATGCGGCATGTCATCCATCAACACACTACAAGTTGATGATGTCCACCTCACTGAAGTCTGGAGGTGCCCGTCCGTACACCACACGGACTTTGCTATCCAGCGCCGTGCCTTCGTTGGAGATCCATATGTTCTCGCTGAATTCTTTCGTCCGCCGAATCTCGTCATCGCTTACACCGAGATCGTCGCGGGGAATCCACACAGTAGGCCGCCTTGCCCGCAAGGCAGAGTGCATAAACGCACGACGAACGAGCACATCTCTCTCCTGGGGCGTGAGATCTTCGATGTCATCATGGAACCCTCCGTACAGTGCCTCACCAATGGCGCGCTGCGACTCCAGATCTTTCCGGCGCTGCTCGTCGCGGTACCTTGCAGCATTGTGCATTCCCTTCTCTGCTCTACCGTACGTCTGGTTCTTGAGCACCTTGCCACCCCGGACTGCCAGCGATCCTGCGTGCTGCAAACCCTTGACAGGGTTGAGATTCGTGAACTTGTGAGAACGCGAGTTTGTCCTGCCCGGGGCGTTTGTGGCGGCCAGAACGCTGCCGCTGCTAGGGGTATTTTTTTCTGTCGCCAGTTTGTCCTTGTCATACCCCTCGTCGTCGTCATCTTCATCGTCTTCTATGCCCAATCGCCTGTCTTGTGCTCGCTGAAACGCCTCGTCCCGAAGGACAGCCTCGTCTTCAAACGTGATGGGTAGGTATCGAAACATTTGACCGAACGACCGATTCAGCAGCAGCTGGTAGATGACTGTCAGGCATGTTGTCGAAATCATGACGATGGCCTGGGCAGCACAGGCAACATTGCCAAGCTCGTCACGAACCAAGAAGAACATGCCGATGAGGCATATCTCCATGACGTAAACGCCCGTGAAGGTCTGGTTGAGAGCACGGGGGTACAAAACACCACCGGTGTCTATAGTGAGGCGGTTGACGTACAACATGCTGTACCTGTTGGCGACCCAGAGAAGACCAAAAGTGATGATGGCGAATATGGAGATGATGGGAGTAATGACGCTATAGATAAGTGCAATGCAGGCGAAGTTTGTGTAGACGGGGAAGTACGAGCCCCATTTGACACGCGGAAGAGTGGTGTTTGTGCTCCATTTGCTTCGCGCTGTGCTGTTGATGATCTTCGCGACGATGTACCAGTTGACCAGGGCACCAATCTGCAGCAAAGTACCAGAGCTTGTAGACAGGGCCTGCAGAATCATGTAAGAGAAGAAGTAGTTGGCGACTTGAGGCAGATTTGTGGCGAGAATCTCGGCCACGTTGGTAGGATTGTTGCTGAGTTCCTGAAGGACCGTGACTGTGCCGGACGACAGAGACACGACTAGGAAGACCTGCACAAAGAGGAAAGCGAAATAGTACATCTGCACGGTTTCCGTCTTTTGCGATCCCGTCTTGGCTCCCTTAAGACCAGCCAGGAAATCCATAATGATGGGAACCAGGAACAACAGAATCGCAAGGAGTACCGCCGGCAGGACACCGGCGAGAGCTTTGGTAACCGTGAATACCAACTCGTTTTGCTGGAGGAAGCCCAGCCATGGAAATTGTTTGATCAAATCGGTAATCTGTGACAAGGATGACGAGAAAGAAACGGGAATGGCCCAGAGGATAATCATGCCTATCACGATGAGCATGACAAAGGCGGTGCGCAGCCACTCGGCCCACCAGCTGATGGCCATATTGTCCCAGATGACATCGTTTGGTGATATCTCCACGGTTCGAGGAGCCATGTGCCGAGGAATATGGTGAATGATACTCTGGCAGGCCATGTGAGCGGCAACCTGATGGTTGAATTGAATGAAGGCAGATCTCATCAGAGGGAATCGCTCAGGGTGTTGCTGGTCCGATTCAATCTCGAGGTTGAGTCTGGCGAGCTCCCCTCGGCACCAATAGATCGTGTCAACCTTCTTGTTGATAAGCGGGAGGCCGGGGAAGAACCCGGGCGTCCAGTCGAACCTAGGAAGCCGATGTGTTGGCCGATCCTTTGGTTTCAACCATTTCGCCCACTCCGCTTGCTCGCCCTCCCTGTCTTCTTCGTAGTCCTCGTTGAAAGCTTTGGGGTACTCAACGGCATCCTCATCGTCACCACCAAGAAAGGGAATAACGGATTTGAGCTTCTCTACAAAGCTCTTCTTCTTCTCGAATGGGAACTCGTTGGTCTCGAAACCTTGAGGTATAGGCGAAACGTAACCACCGGCAGGGGGCTTCCAGAACTCGAACCATCTGGCCTGTTCCTTGATAACCATGTCGTCCAGATTGCTAGCATGGCGGGTTGTGTTCTTCAGCGGCTTCAGCTCGATGCCCTCCTTATTGGGCATCGTATCTTGGGAAAATGCAGAGCCATTGCGAGAGTGAGACAGGCGACCTCCTCCGTAGGAATATGTTGTCGCATGGCCCACGTGACGGCCTTCGGAATCCCGCGACGAGGGCCTTGGAAGGTCTTCGTCATCGGGCAGTTGTATATGACGGCGTTCGGATGCGTAGTCGCGAGGAGGACTCTGCTGCGACTGCGGGTGGGACGCTGCTATCGTCACGAAGCCGTTTGTAGTCTCGAGCTGATCGTCGACCTGGCCTACCATATTCTTGGCACCTCCGAAGATACCCTGCCCTGTCTTGCCCACGGCACCAACCCCCCTGCCCAGTCCGTGGGTGAACTTTGAGAACCCCGACCCCAACATGTCGAGGGCTCCGTCGCCATGAGACCTGCGTGGCTGGTCGTCTTCCCCCTGCACGTCGAGAGACTCGTCTACGCCTTCGGCAATGTTGTGGGGCACCTCGTGTTTGTCTCCGGTGCTGATGCCGGCGCCGCTCTCAGCTTGGGCCTTTGCAGCAGCATCCTCGGCTTGGTCGCGTATTGCTTTCTCTTCCTTGGTGGGCGCCTTGATTCGATTACTTCTCCTAGCCTTCTTCTCCTCGGCGGCCCTCTTCTTGAGCTGGCTCCTTTTGGCCATGCGTATCAGATCCGTCTGCGCCCCTTCCAGTTGCTTGTGTATCTCATCGCGCGTCTTGATCTTCTCCAACAAGGCAGTCAAGTCTCTTGTGAGCCAGATGTTGCGAATGCCACCCGGGAAGACGTCAAACAGACCGCGTAGGGCATCTTCGGAGATCCACTTGTCCGGAATTGCGCTGACCAGAACGGTTGTGGCAGATGCGCGTAGTCGGTGCTCGGCCGTCGTGAGCCAGTCCTGACGGACCTTGATGAAGACTCTCATCTCAGCGAAGATGACGCCACAGACCCAGAAGATGACCAGGTTGGCTAGTACGAGATGCGCCCAGTACCTGTGGGTTTTATCCTGGCGGACATTTCCCCAAGCCAGAACATCCAAACCGGTGATGTTGGACTGGGAGCCCTCAATATCGGTGTTGCTGTCCCAGTTCTTACTCCTGCCGCCGATGTAATTTATAGGCACCAGGATGGGGATAAGGATGAGTGCCATGGGTATGAATATGACGAGTAGCGTCTGCAGGTACCGAAGAAAGAAGTAGGCGTCCAAGCCGCACTTCTTGATAATCTCGCGGTCCTTGAAGCGCAAGAGCGCATTCATCATGCCCCATGGGCTGTCAGGTGGCGGTTCCGTCCGCTCACGATCGGGAACGAGATATGTCTTTGGCTTGCTGTAATGCCGAGTTGTCAGTGACGAAAGCCACCAAAGAGAAGGGGGAAGGGGCATAGTTACAAGATCCTAGCAAGCTTATTTCTCAGAAGCAAGAAGAAGCCAGCTTGTACGCCGAAAACGACCAACGATGTTGAGAGTGCCGTCAAGAAAGCGACCAAGCTGATGCCTTCGGACTCTCTGGCCGTGGCCGAGCCGGGATTGGTCGAATCAGCGCCGAAATCGCTGCTGTTGCTCATGGTTGCGGCGGGTGCCGGCAAGCCGACTGTGGTAGTGGTGTTGTAACGATGTTGGCGATGTCGTTATAGTAGCCGCGGAGGAGGAAAGGGGCGAAGTCGTAGGAGAAATGAACTAGTTAGGTTGAGAGCTTCGGGCGTTCTGGGCGTTCAGGTGGCCGTGTTTAACAGGTATCAATTTCGTGCCCGAGTTCGACGGCGTAAGCTGTAACAATGAATGATGCGATGCAGCCCGGCAATCACTTGAAGGGTTGTTTGCCATGGGTATGTATGACTGCAGACCCGTCAATTCGCGGAAGTGGCACGTGAAGGGCGAGAGGTAGTTAACGTTACGTTACTCCGTGCTTGAAGAAGCAAAGACAAAAAGGTACAAAGTATGGCCAACGGGGATCATTGGTGTTGTTATTACTTGGTATTGTTGTACCCGTACCTGCAGATCTATCTACTGTTCCTGGGTGGATCCGTTCGTTTCTCTGCTCTACCGTAAATTCAAAAGGGCGGAGGCAACCTCCCGAAGACAAAGCCAAGAACGACACTCCGTACGTCGTAGGTGCCCGTAGCATCTTGAAACTGTTGGTCACAATCCATTGGCTCTCGCGAGTCACGATGAAAGGTGTACCAAAAACCTGGCACTGGTAGAGCGGATGCGTGGTGACCTCAAGTGGCGTCTGATTGCATGGATTGGAGCGCTGAGCTGCCGAGCTTGTGTCACTAGCGCCAGACCCCTGAACCTTCCAAACTCTAACTAATAAGTACCCTAGGTAGCTAATTAACGCACGAAGTAACTCTTACCAACAACGTGGTAACATCAAGTCTCTCTCTCGTCTGTCAATTGGCGCGCTCCCAATTGTCCCTCTCACACGCGCGCTTGCGACCAGTACCTATTCTCGGTACCAATAGTCGTGGGAACCCTTGTCCTTAACTGTTTTCAGTCGAAACACATTTCACTTGCTTGTCTAACTACGGAGTACGGATAGTATGCACCTCAACAGCTATGCCTATCCGTGGAAAGGCGGCATGGTTCGGTGGACTAGAACCGACATGGTCAGCTGCAGATAGTTACGGAGTACAATACAGCGCACACCGACCGCTACAGGGGTACGGATACTTGTCCATCAATCGTCATCTGCCTCGCTTATTATTATTATTATTATTGTGCACAAACTGTCGCTTGTTCGCCCCAAATCAAAAGTTAGCAATCTTCCAAGCCTGATTCACAAGCGGATAACGGGGATGAGTCATGATTTCGGTCTCTCGGTACAATTGTCAAACAGCTCGGTGGATCTGCCAGATCATCACGATGATGCGCTGAGCCGCCAGGCTGTGTCACCGTCGAACCGTCGAACCGTCGAACCGTCGAACCGCCGCCCTTGTTCCTGCCGCTGAACACAGACTGGACAATCCTGGTTCGTTATCTTCACCCAGTTCTGGGTAAGAACTTGGCTTCGGCGTAAGGGGGAGGAAGCATACCAGTTAACTGCCTGGTCCACGACCGAACCACAACACGACCAGGTCGCCTCAAGAGGAAGCCCACGATACCGCCGCGGAAAAACATCCTGGTCGCTTTGATCTATCCGTACGCCTCTCACATCATCAACAAGGAAAGTCACCACCACAAGTATTCGGTCTACCAAGTTACTGCAATATGGAGTCATGTATTCTGTATGCGAATGCCGATAACTCGGCAGTCCTGATTGACATACCAAGGTCTATTGAGGAGGCGCAAGCGTGTCCCACTGAGTCGCGGAGGCTCATCTCCTGCGTGCCAGTTGCATCACCATGGCAGGCTCCGCCAAAGAAGCATGTGCTGGATGTTTCACAGTCCCCATCCGCCATGATAGATGAGCTGATGACTGTGGAAGCCATTCGGAAGGCCCACGACGAAGTCACGCGCGCTCATACAGCCTCATGGTGTCTGCCGCGTGTCTGCAAACCCGAAGAGCTTGACACAGCCAATGACAAGGCCACTTCCTGTAAGAGAAAGGAGCGGGAGACCGAGCCAATTGCGAAGAGCAACGAAGAAGCATCTCCCTACACGCCTCCGAGGAGCCATTATCTCCTAGGAACGATTGGCGAACTACGGGAAACGTTCTTGAAGACCGCGCCGACCTTTGATCTAGTCGTCCTTGATCCACCATGGCCGAGTAGATCAGTGAAGAGAAAGAAGGATCGATATTCCATAGCGTCCGACGTCAGTGAAGTAGAGAACCTGCTGGCTCTCATACCCGTTGCGGCCCATCTGAAGGACGATGGCCTGGTCGCAGTCTGGGTTACCAACAAACCAGCTGTGATTAACCTCGTCAAGGCATCCGGCGGTATGTTTTCCCAGTGGGGTTTGGATCTGGTAGGTGAATGGATATGGGTAAAGGTGACCAGCTCAGGCGAACCTATCGTGGACCTCGAATCTAGATGGAGAAAGCCGTGGGAACGCTTGCTCATTGCTCGGAAAAGGGGTAGCTCGACAAACATCGGCACGGAGCGTAAGGTGATCTTCGGCGTGCCTGATCTGCATTCCAGAAAACCGAACTTGAGTCAGCTGTTCGCTGATGTCTTGCCCAGAGGGTACAGTGGCCTCGAGATATTTGCGAGAAATCTCACGTCTGGGTGGTGGAGTTGGGGAGACCAGGTCCTTCTATACCAGCAAAGGCACCATTGGCTCGAGGGGCTAGCCCCAGACTACATCTAAAGCTCCTCGTATGGTCCTCGCAGTTGAAACTGGTCACAGAGTGTGTCCAAAGCTTCGCCACACGATCTAAACAGTTGATACCGGGCAGCTCTGCCTAGCTCGAGTCTATACACGTATCGCACACCATCGTACACAGCCCATTTCTCTGTCGTATCGTCTAAGCGTTTTATCCCGTAAACTACCCATGCTTCCGCATCTCACACTCATTTCCTGAGCGTTCCACGTTCCCGCATTTCACAGCTGTTTCCCGTCCGTCCACTTGGGATCCAGGGTCCTCTTGTTCTCCCACGTCGTCTTCCCACTCAACAAGTCCTTGGCCTGCTCGGCCAGCAACTTTCTGTTTTGCGTCCTCTTGATTTGGTTAGGAATATCCATAATACCCTTCTCTTGGAAATTCTTCCTCTTGATCTCGTAAGCCTTCTCAAGCTCTACCCGGCGCTCCGCCTGCTCATCCTGCCACTTCTGACGCTCCTCGCCCTCGGGTGCTACAGGCCACACGAACGGCTTGTCCATCTCGACCGTCATGTACTTGATCGAGGGCGGGCGCTGTATGCGCAACGTGACCTCGTTGCGGCGGACCGGTCGCTGCATGACGGCCGAACGCACGCCGATTGACCGCACGCCGTAGCAGTTGAGCAGGTAGTCGCGGATGTCGAGCTTGTTGAACCGCAGCGGCACCTTGAAGGTCGCGAACTGGGGGAGCGCTGATTCGCGTGTCGGCCGGCAGAGCACTATGACATGGTCGGGTCTACGGGATAGGCGAGTTGGTTAGATCCAAGGTGTGGTGGGAAATAGTGCCCGAGTCCGAAGTCCAGATCTTACAAGAAAACCTCCCTAGTGCCCAGCTTCAATGGCCTCGCTGCTGCTGCTGCTGCTCGTGCTCGTGTCGCCATGGCGTCTGGTTATCGATGGTGGAATTGGCAATCTCGTGATACCCTCCCTACAATATATTGAACCAAAGCCTCTAGACTTTTAAATGTCGACAAGTTACTCCACTCCGTATGGGAGCACGGCTTTTCCAGGCGCCAAGACCCTCTTGAGTGCGCTAGACTATGTTTAGTTAAGCTCGCATCACCCCAAGGCTCCACCATAGCTATCATCGTCGCCCACACTTTCAAAGTCGCACCTCAGGAGTTCTCTCTCATCACGCAACGCAAGTCACGGAATATGTGACCAATGCATGGGAAACCCATTCTATTAAATTGTGCCAGATATTAAACGACACAGTTTACTCTGATCTACACTTTGGACCAGAAGATTCTCCGGATCTACGGAGTACAGGCACCTGGGGTATTTTGCGTTTTGACCCCCTAGACATCCAAACCGTCGACGACGTTACCTTTGGTCCAGGTGTACTGCAAGACACGAGCCACCTCGTTGGCACAGTCCTCATCCACCATGATGCTGACAAGATACAGAGTTGCGTCCATGCCAGCAGTGATTCCCCCACTCGTGATGACACGGAGACCACCAAGGCGCATCGCCGCACGGCGAGCGATAGAGTCACGTCGTCCTGAGCTCTTGAACGACATGCTGCCCTTCCTGCGAAAGTGTTAGTGGTTGCTCATCTTTGGATTGCCGGAAAGAAACTATGCCAAACTTACCGAGCACCGGAGGCACGTGGAGCAGCGTCTGACTTGCGACGGATGTATGGGTTCTCATCTTCGTCTCCAATATCGAATCGGAGGTTGTTGACGACGTATCGAGCTTCTTCGTCGACATCGGTTCTCTCCTGTCCATCTCGGACGGACGAGTGACTGCAAAGGTTCTCGAAGGCGGTCATGTAGTCTGGGTGGGTGGTCGCCGACAGGCCCGACAAGATACCCTGCTCAGCAAGGAAGAGGGATCCAGTGCAGATGGAAAGCAAGGTACGCTCTCGTGCAGAGTCCTTCTGCTGCAACTCTGAGTACGCCTTTATGATGGGTAAAGGCTCGGCCTTTTGCTTGAGGATGGCTTCGGTGTTACCGCCAACAATAACGAGGACATCAAAGTCATTCAGTCGGTTGTAAGCCTCCTTGTAGGAGATCTGAGAACCAATGATGACGCCCTGCTCGGAAAGGACCTTGTCTTCTGGTCCGGCGACAGTCACCTCGAACGCCTTGGTGGCTACATGGTTGAAAGACAAGTGTCAGTAACAATTGGCCAAGTGGTCGTCGGTATGGGCGATCTGATGGAAGAAGGGCTTACTGGGATCCTCTTTGTTGTGCTGAGCCCAGGTCAGGATCCTACATATCGATAAAAGTTAGCTTTGGTGTTCAGGGAAGCTTCGTATACGTCGAGGTATTGTAGCTCGGGGCCTGGTCCAGTAGTACGCACTCGCAAGGTCCCGCAAAGTCCAGGAGGTTGAACTTGTCCTGCAGGACAAACAAAACCTCAATTGGTTCATCCGAGATGGCCGATATTTTAGTGGTTGCCATGGTTGCGACAGGATGAATGATGGACGACAAGAAGGTTTGAAGGCAACTATTGGGGTGGGATGAGGAAGTTGATCAAGATCTATGTGGGAAGCAGAGATCAACGTCGATGGTGTATGTAAGTCGAGGAGGACGTGATGTGCAAAACGGATCACAGTCAAGATTCTTTACTCGAGATGGAAATGATACGATTGATGCCTTTGGTACTGAGGGGAAAGAGGAATCGATGAAGTTTAGTGAGAGAAATAGATTTCAATGGGAGAATCGTCCAGTGGAAGCTTGCATGTAAGTCATGTCGCGTGTTGACTGATAGTTATGCCTTGGACCCCACCAACTTGGCAAGCAGCTTTCCCCGCATTATTACTAGACACTCTCGCGGGACTAGATCAAGAACGGCATAGTTTGCCCCGCGATGTCAGTTTACGTAGTAACTCCCACGGAGGTCAGGAGACATGGTTAGAGGCTCGCCTGACAACACTCAACGCAACAGCATCGTGGGGACAAAAGTGGTTTCGACACGACCGAAGATGGTCAGATATGTGCAAAAACGACATGTATTTGGTTCTTACCCGTGTTTCGAAACCCGAATAACAGCTGAGGGGCGTTTACCCTCGAGGTAACTACCATAATGACAGCATGGCACTGCACGTAGCACGCAAGGGTGGTCAATACCTGCAACATCCCAGGTGGGAAAGGATGGGCGGTCTCCTAACGGCAACGTCTGCAATACATTCAGTCACCTGCAGGCGTTAAAAGCGGCATGCAGCAAGTACTGTGTTAATACAGTGGCGTGATATATTTGCGGGTGAGCTGACATTTCGAGCGCACTGTCTCTCGAGCATCATCAGTTGGTTTTCTTACTTACGAGTCCCATAACTCGATGTGTACCAAACCGGAGTTGCGAATCCAGGTAAAGTCGTCCCACCCTCGACAGGACCCGTCGGATCCGAGCCGAGAGCTTTCTCCTATCATGGAGGGTTTCCCTTGCGAGCTGCGAAACCTTATCGAAAGGGAACATATGTTGACAGGAATCTGCGTATGGTCTCATGATTGAGAAGAATCATCCGAGGTGACTAGGGACATTTGGCTATTTGTTTCTTGCGACATTGTCGCGATGTCAATTTGCAGTTCAGATATTAAGTCGGGTTTGTTTCACCCCATACTCCCTCCGTACTCCGTAGTTATGGATTTTACTTACCCGCTGCTCCATATTAATGCTCCATATCATTGCCCCACCTGTAAGTGCACGGACCAGTCGGCTAAAATAGTGTGGTTTAGTTACCTCAGTGGAACAACTACAATCATAAACTTCGAGCTGCAACGAGCGTTACTGGCAAAACATTCGCGCACCCGATCACCCATCGTCGCCCTACTCGCCCTATTTCTCCTTGTCTTGCGGATCTCAACCCTCAACGTAGTCCAGACTGCAAACTCTGCACAGCTCCAGGTTTGTAAACATCCAGAGATGAGTAGGACCAACGGCAGCTGAATGGCCTGACCCGGGAAACTTGGCCTCCGCTAACATGGCTTCAACTACGTGAGTCATATATCTGCTTCTGACAGTAGAAGAGCGCTTTCGGATGGAGTAATAATGTCCCACGAAATGAACCGTTGGTAACTGACTGGTGCTTCTGGATATTAGGTCGTTCAAGGAGCTCACGAAAGCCGTCAATTCCTTTATTCCAAAGGGTCGTCTACCTCTTCCCGACGACCTCGTCGAGATCATCGAAGGATACCTCAGGAGGCACGAAAAGTTCGACGAGAGCGTTGCTGATAAGCTCCACGATGAGCTCATATCCATCTATCAAAAAGATGTCAAAGGCACCGCCGCTCGCTATGGCCCCTTCGTCAATATCTTGCGCCGCCTACGACCCTTGATTGGACAGCCGCCCAAGGTCATGCAATGGTTCGACGAGTTGCTACCATCGCTGGAGGTTTTAAATCAAGAAAAGGAGCTGGTAGATGAGACACGCAACATTGTGCTAGACATCTTGACCGCCGAGGATGGCAACGACCCCGATAGTCCTATTGGAGGCGCCGCCATACCTCTGGCAGAGCGAATTCTGATTCTATGGTTTCAAGAAGTCTCCTCATCCGCCAAGGGTGAGAACGCGGTTTCCATGTTCAAAGAAAAACAGCTGGGACACATGCTCATTGTCTACGGGAAGAAGCGCCCGAGGGACTTCATGACGCTTTTAGACAAGTTCATGGCCGACAAGACATGGCGAGCCCCAGCTTTGAACTTGATGGCCAGTTTCGTCCAGAGCCAGCCGCCGCATCTTTACCAAGTCCTTCAAACGCCGCTCTTTGGTACCTTGATCAGCGCCTTACAAGTTGATACTTCCACAACGATTGTATCTCTGGCGTTGACAGTATTGACCATGATCATACCACACATGCCTTCGTCACTTGTTCCACATTTACCCACACTGTTTAATATATACGCGCGGCTGCTTTTCTGGGAACGGGAGCTTTCTTCTATCGAGCTGGGAGTTGCTGTGATCAACGAAGGTCGCGTGCCTCCCAGCGCCACGTCGTGGCAAAAGATGGTCTATACCCCGGAGTTTGATGGCAGCTCCATACCCCACCTTCTGGACTATTTTACCATTCTCTATGGGCTGTATCCTATCAACTTCACCGACTACATCAGAAAGCCGCAACGCTATCTACGCCATGCTGAAGCACCTGAGTCGGAAGACATTGAGGTGCAACCGTCGGAGATTCGACATGCCTCCGAACCGTACAGGCGCTGCCACTTCCTGCATGAGAACTTCTATACTCTGACGATAGACTCCGAGAAGACCGATTTCGGCAGGTGGATCAAGAGCGAGCCTGCCGAGGTTGTTGCCGACTGCATGGCTCTACGCCAGTCACTGGAGACTGAGTTTGGCCAAGTCTCGCAAATCGCCGTGAACGGTACCCCTGCTTTCACAGCGAGAGACGAACATGAAAGCGATGCACACGACCTAGCATTGTTGAGCACTTCTTTTCCCACGGGGCTCTCATGTTTTGGGAGCCCGCCGGCCGAGAACTGGCCAGGGCCCCAGCCGATACCATTTAGCTCACCCATTACCCGCGCCCAGCCAACAGTGCATCGTCAGTCATCACAGAGCAGTCGTCAGTCCCGTCATGAATCTGCAAGCACTAGGCTATCTGGTAGGGGCGGTGATAGTCCCTCGTTACAAGCACAGTTGGCTTCTCATGGATCCCAGACGCACCTGCAAGACATGATCAACTCGAACAAGGCTATCAAGTCGGGTTTGCATCAGACTTTGGCAAACGACAGCGTACCTTCGTTAGTCCTAAGCCATCACGAATCCATACCAGAGAGATCCCCGTCCCAACCCTTACCCAACTTGCAGTCTACCAGTACTCCTCTCTCCAGTCAAATGCAAGGCGATGAGTCGCAGATCCGACGTCTGTACGGACAGATATTACTGTTACGCAACGACTTGGTTTTCGAACGTTTTATGAAACAGCAGCATCTCACGCATATGGGTGAGCTTCGAAGGAGACAGGTCAAGGAAGCAGCATCGGAAGCCGAGACTCAGAACATGCTCAACGCAAACAAACAGTTGAAGCAGCGGCTGGACGAAGCCAAGAAGATTGAGATACAGACAAAGAAAGAGTCGGAGAGAAGTCGCACGCTCGCCAAAAAGTGGGAGGCGGATCTTTCCTCCAAGCTTCGAGCTCTTCGCGAGGAGCAAAGGAATCGGACTCTGGAGGTTGACAGTCTCAAACGCGAGTTAGAGGCCACCCGAGTCGAAACGGAGACACTGCGCACACTGGTCTGCGAAGCTGAAACCAAGGAGCTCAGCTGGAACCAGCGTGTGCAGTCTGTTGATGCTGACGCGAGTGAGCTGGAACGGTTGCGGGATGAGGTCCAACGGCTGGCGGTTTCTGAGCGTAACTTCCAGGCTAAAGAGGCTGAACGTCAAGCTGCAATGACCGGAGCCGCCCAGTCGGAAGCGAAGGCCGAGGCGCTCAAGATGAAGCTCGAAGCTCGCGAAGCAGAATTCCAGCAAACTCGCGATCTGTACTGGTCTCAGATTGCTGTACTCGAAGCGAAACTTCAAGACGCACTAAGAAGTGGTGCGGAACGCAATACTGAAAGAGTCAGGGCTCAGATTGAGAGTGCGTTGGCCGCAAGCAACACTCAGCAGGCCGAGCTCAAGAGTCGTATCACGCAGCTGATCCGTAAGAATGCTGCACTCAGCGCATCTCTCCTGGAAATACAATCTACGATGCCCCATAGGTCAATGTCTGGTTCGCCACGAGCTCTGTCTCCCGATCTGCCCGCGTCGTTGCTCTCGTTGGATGCCAGAAGTCCCCTGGTGTCACGAACGCGACCCGCCCGACGGCTGTCCGACCCAGAAGCATTCGATGCAACCCCATTCAATGCGATGATGACTCTGGAGCCGTACAGCTCATCTCTGCATTTAGGCAGCCAGATGCACCGGTCATCAACAGACCCGACAACTGATGTCCATGATAGCGGGAAAGGTAGCAGCCCCCCGGGCGAGCGCTATCATGGGAGAGGTGAGCCATGAAACTCGACTGTTCTGTTGACCATGCTAAGTCGTTATCTAGGGGGCGTTCAAAATGCGACTCGCAAAGACAGAAAGGACAAGAAAGATGACAGGGACAAAGACAGGAAGAAGTCGACTGGCATCCGAGGTATAAGAGGATTCGTATGATCAGCCACACTTGGTTGGTTGGGCCTTCTAACTTGGTAAAGCTGATGGACGCTCCGTCGTGTAGATGATGTCTGAATGAACATTCCTTTCCGTTTCATGCCTTGGGCGTGTCAAGAGATATACCACATCATAAAGAACGCCAGTGACGCTGTTGTTCAGACGTGGACAGGTGCATGCCACTTCAGCTGATACTTGCATATCTCGCATTGTGAGGAGAGTTACTCTGGTGGACAAAGCCAAGCAGTGGACTGGTCATCGAAACTCGTGTCTAACCCGGCTAGCCAGTTCTACACCGGATGTGCGGTGCTGCAGATTGAAGGCGCCGTTGCTCTTGGAGGACTTTTTAAACACTGCTGACAAATGGCTGCCCAGATGAGAGCCAGACGAGCTGCTCGTGAACCATGCAATCGCACCTGCATTCCCCAATGCAAACAACTCGATCGCAGTCTGTCATGCACCTGGTTGTTGAATGTATATGCGTGAGTGCAATGCCAGCGGGAAGAAGAGCGAAATCGTGACAGCCACCCGTCTTCAAACTTACTTGATTGGCTTACCTACCAGTAGCGACTGACCTTGTCTGCTCATGAATTACCAGGCCTTCCTTTGTAACTGCCACTGCGAGGGGACGTGGTTGCGGTGCCCCCATCCTCGGGCGTTGTATACAAGGCAGCCATGACCCTCGTTAGAGAGACGGACAGACCAGACCTTTGGACTTGCCGACCAGAGTTAATACAGATATTAATACATACCAAATAGACAGGTGGGATGGCTGTTCTCATACGCTCGCTGAAACCTCTCATCCTCCTAGGTCCTTTGTCAAATCGCTTCGTCCTGTCTCCCGCTCAAACCTCGTGGCTCTGGAATACTTGATTATCCCCTACTCTCGACTCCAACATCTACGAGTCTGTCTCTTTGTCTTTGCCATCAATTTCCTTCGGATACTACTACCTAATTTGACTTGCACGCCTCCTCGCTTTCCTCCCAGTACGACTTGCAACCATGCACACCATTGCTGGCCTCCTAGCCTTGGCTACCACGGCCTCGGCTGCTATCAAAGGTTTCAACTATGGCGCTACCTTCACCACTGGTGCTGCGAAGCAGCAGTCTGATTTCGAGGCTGAGTTCACGACGGCCCAAAACCTCGTTGGCGCTCCTGGATTCACTTCTGCGCGCCTCTACACCACGGTCCAGGGGGGGTCTGCCAACAACCCCATCTCGGCTATTCCAGCCGCCATCAAGACAAAGACATCTCGTACGTAGCATCGAATGCTCCCAGATGAATTCCACAGGGGCTAATCACCGCGTTTTCTGCAGTTTTGCTGGGACTGTGGGCGTCGGCCGGCGACGATGCTTTTGGCAACGAGCTGACTGCCCTTAAGACCGCCATCGACACTTATGGTGACGATTTCACCAGCATTGTCAATGGAATATCAGTGGGCAGCGAGGACCTGTACAGAATCTCGCCTACCGGCATAAAATCCGGCTCCTTTGCTGGTGCGAACCCTGATGTCATTACAAAGTACATTGGCCAAGTCAAGACGCTCATTTCAACCACGAAGCTTAATGGCATCCCTGTTGGCCATGTCGACACATGGACAGCATGGGTCAACGGTTCAAACAAGGCAGTCATCGACGCTTCCGATTTTATTGGCTTCGATGGCTATCCTTTCTTTCAAGACACAATGTAGGCGGTCCAGTTTGTCTCTTTAGGCCTTTCCCCAAACCTCCGGCCTACGTCCACGGCTGCCTCTCACAGGGTTCACGTTAGGAAAATACGTTCAAACTCATTGCTGACCCCATTTCTTACAGGTTGAACTCGATCAGTCAAGGCATGACACTGTTCGACAAATCATTCGCACAGACCTTGTCTGCCGTGGGCAACAAACGGGTCATTGTAGCAGAGACTGGCTGGCGTGAGTTTCTCCTTTTCGTTCCATCAATTTGGGTAAATGATGTCTGACACCGATGTCGACCTAGCTGTTGGCGGCAAGACTGTTGGTCAAGCAGAGGCGTCAGTATCGAATGCCAGAGAGTACTGGAGAGCCGTTGGCTGTGGCAAACTCTTCGGAAAGGTCGACACGTGGTGGTATACTCTCCTAGATGCCGCCCCCGAAACCCCTAACCCCAGTTTTGGCTTGGTTGCCAATATTTCAAGCACCACTCCCATCTTCGATCTGTCGTGCGAGAACATCGAGAGGCAGACATCCCCTATGCCTACCGGCTCTTCATCGTCGTTAACCCCGGGAAGTCTTTCGACAACTGTCACTGGCGCCGCTGCAACCACTAGCTCCATTTCCAACTCTGACGAAAGCACTGGTATCGGAAGTCTCTCTTCCAGCTATGTCTCTGTCTCCGCCGGTGCCAGCACTCCGACTGTGTCTGTAGGTCCCGGCTATGGTTCGAGCCCAGACACACCTAGCTCTTCCGGGTCAGGGTCGGGATCGGGATCAGGTTCCCCCAGCTCGAGCTCTAATAGCACAGTGACCTCCAATAGCACCGCCACCAGTGGGTTTTCAACCCCAACCCCTACGCAGATGACGACTTCAGTAGCGTCCTGCTTGCCACATGGGGCTGTTGGAGCACTTTCCGCTGCTATCTTCGTTGCAATTCTTAGTCTGTGAACTCGTCGAAATGACTGGACGGCACTGTACCGGATTTTCATGGGCGTTTGGGCGTGGCCGGCCAAGGCAACGGCTGTAGATTGAGTTTGACGACTATCATCGGTATGGGCGGGCTATCGGTCTCGGAGACTATTTTGAGTATTGCAGATTATAAGATCAACATGAAATTACGGTAAAAAATAACAATACCATGATTGGAGCCTCGGTTGAATGGAACTCCTCGACCTTTGACCAATCGAAACCAGTTGCTTAAAGGGACACAAGCTGCCATGGCGGACGGAACGTGTGACTCGATAGTGTATATTACTGGCTGCACGTTTGTAGATCTGCTGGACTTGGGACACTTCGAGTCCCTGGATTGGTATAGTTTCCTGGCTGCAATAGAGACTAAAGATCTATGCGCAGCAGCATTCCCAGCCACGGCTCCTTGTCCTTTCGCTCGCATGCAAAGGAGCCCACTTCCACGAAGCCAATAGACTTGTAGTATCTGCGATGTACTGTCTGTCAGCGTGCTCACGCCACTTTGTGTGATTCAACCAAGCCATGTCAACTCAACGGGTACTCAACGGGTACTCAACGGGTACTCAACGGGTACTCAACGGGTACTCACCCAGTCAATCTTCCATCATTGCCTGCCCAAGCATCGAGAAACAGAGTCTTGGACGCCCTGGAAGCTGCGTTCTCTCTGGCCATCCTTATCAACGCCGCGCCCGCGCCCTTTCGCTTGGTGGTGTCGACGCGGAAGTCCGAAATCAGCACCTCCACGTAGGTCCAGTCGCCGCGGGCCCTGGCCTCGGCGAAGACGCTCTCAAACTGCGGCATGGTCTTGAGGTACTCGGACATGTAGTTGTCCGTGACGACCATGGCCGCGACGGGCAAGTACCGGGTCTCGGTGTCCGGGTCGGTACGGCAGCTCAGTCCATCGCCGGGCGCCTCGTCCGGGGACAGGGGCGCCTCCGCGATGAAGACCTGGGTCCGGCCCTCGGAGCCGCTGGGCGCGTTGCCTGTCCGGTAGTCCTCGGCCTTGGTGATCATCTTCCGCACTCGGTCACTCGAATCCGGCCGCTCGCTGAACGGAATCGAACCCCATTGCCCCTCGCTGCCTACCGAGGCCAAGTGCGGAAGGGCCGCGTCGAAGGCGGCGAGGATAAAATCGCCGTCGTCAAGGGGGCTGATAATGTCGCGGATTTGCAAGGATGGTTTCATGGTGCTGGTTAGGTATGGGTTGGGGTTTTGAAAGGTGGGCAGTTGTTATAGCGGAGAGGGGAGGAGCTGGTCTGGCAGAAGTCGTCGGGGGTAGACGTAAGCATGATTGATACCTATACGGAGAAAGCATGACACTTGTACGAAGTAGGCATGATACTTATACCAAGTAGGTAAGCAGACAAAAAAGGCGGGTCAATGTGTACGCGTTATGCCTGGCATGCTGCAGCCTGCAGGACCTTTTAGCTTAACTAACTAAGTTACCTAGTTAACTAGATACACTAGCAACAGTATAGGTACCAAGAAAGCAGCCCAAGACCGTAAGACGGTCGGCGGAGTGCGTCGCCGCGCAAGCCTTACTCGACGAAGAACACAAGAGCCCCGGAAAAGGTCGCGAAGCACGATGATAATGACCACACGCAGGGAAGAACTGGACGATATACCGGTAGTGTAGTTATTGCTGTCTATACCAGACGGGGAATATGGCACAGCGTCTGCAGCATGTGTCGCTCTCGGTAACTTGGGTGCTGTGCGGACATCGTGAGGGGGCCTCATGTCAGAAGTACCTATAGCCAATTAGATTGCGAGTCTAGACGCCGTGATGCATCCTGCCTCGAAAGAAGGCTGCGTTACGCATGTGGGCTCCCTCCCACCCCCTCATCCAGGCTCCAGCGATGCTTTGCCCGGCACAGGTTGTTTCGTTTTGCATACCGGTCGTTAGGTAGTTAGTACGGACACTCCAAGTCTCTAACCATCTCAACTTGCAACTCGGCGAATCGTTGAACACTATAATCTTCTATTGCGCATGTTCAGCCTGTCGTTCTCGGTAGTTTGACGACATGACCCAGCAGGGGAAATATGCTGCCAGGCGGGCCAAGCCACCAGGGAACAGTTACTCGTCTCGAAGGAATGACACGGACAGCGAATCAGACCCAGATCTGCTCCAAGATATCTCACCCGAGGATATCACCGTGGCCATATTCTGCGCTCTCCCCGAAGAGTCCGTCGCCGTCAAGTACAGTCTCGATGAGGATTACACTTGTCGCACCAAGATCCCAGGCCAACAGAAATACGTCTACTCCTTTGGGCGTATAGGGGACCACAAGGTAGTCATTGCGCGACCTCCTCAGATGGGGCCGGTGGACGCTGCCCAATGTGCCGCAACAGTCAGCCAGCAGTTCGCCAGCGTCCGCATCGCGTTGATGGTCGGCATCGGAGCCGGTATACCTAGCCGTGAGCACGATATTCGCCTCGGTGACATTGCTGTTAGCATTCCGCAAGGCAATCACTCTGGTGTCATCACATACGACTTTGGTAAATACGAGGCAAATGGGATCTTTGTTCCGAAAGGTTCACTCAACACGCCTCCTCGTATTCTGCTCGCCGCAGACGGTTCGCTACAAGAAGACGAAATCATGACGAAAAGGCCGCTGAAGAAGATGTTGAGACATATTGCGAAACAGCCTAGGTACGGCCGGCCAACCACCAGCGACATCCTCTTCGCCGATACGTTTCCGCACCAGGGAGGAACAGGTTGCCGTACATGCGAAGACTCCGCCGAAGTGGATATCATAGCCAGGGAAGAGCGCCTGCTATATCCTGATCAGCCTGTCGTCCACCGCGGTCTAGTCCTGTCAGGCGGCGGTGTAGTCAAGAACCCCGAGGATCGGAACCGCCTTCGTCGAGGCCATCAAGAGGCCATCTGCTTCGAAATGGAAGCAGCGGGCATCATGAACGAGATTCCGTGCCTGGTAATTCGAGGCATTTGCGACTATGCCGACACCCATAAGCAGGACGGGTGGCATTACTATGCCGCAGCTGTTGCAGCGGCCTATTGCAAGGCTGTTCTTCTGAAAGTACATGGTAGTGAGATGGGGGAGACGATCACAATGAGGGAAGCAATGGATAAGCGTTAGTCTTTACCGTTCATAGCCATATTTCCCGTGCATATTTGGCCATGCAGGAGCTAATACAAGGCCAGTTGATGAGAAGCTAGAAAACGTGCAAGACGATACACGCGAAATCAAAAGTACCGTTAGGAGTCTGCACTACGACGGTCATCTTGACAAGATGAGGGACTGGCTCTCACCGCCTAACCCGTCAACAAATTACAACAAAGCGCGAGAACAGCACCAAGAAGGCACCGGCCAGTGGCTACTTCACAGTGACGCCTATTCGAAATGGAGAAAAGAGCAAAACTCATTCCTGTGGCTTAATGGCATGCCGGGATGCGGCAAAACGATTATCAGCTCTTCCGTCGTTGCAGATCTAAAGCAGAGTGCAGCTCCCTCTCTGCTTTACTTCTACTTCGATTTCAACGATGTGGAAAAACAATCGCTCGAGAAAGCTGTCCGATCGCTCATTGACCAGCTATACTCTAAGCGAAAGGATATCCGGAAAGAAGCCGATGCTCTGTATTCGTCTTGTTACAACGGGGGGCAGCAACCAAGTCCCGTATCTCTGTATCCTCTCTTTCAAAACATGGTACAGCAAGCAGGCGAGGTTTGGATTGTTCTTGACGCACTCGACGAATGTCTCACACGGAACGAAAGCTCGACAGAAAGGTTGCTTCTATGGATCAAGGGTCTTCGAGACTCCGGTCTTAATACCCATATTCTGGTTACGAGCCGGCCCGAGCAAGATATCGAGTCAGATATCAAGAGCTGGTCTCGTGATAGCGAGATTATCCCCCTCCAAACCGGGCTTATAGAGGGTGACATCAACGCGTACATCAAAGCGAGAACTAGGCAGATACAAAGGTGGCAAGCGCGGTCGGATATTCAAGAGGAGATCGAGACTGTCCTATCAAGCAAGGCAAATGGGATGTGAGTCGCTACGTGGACCTTTACCTTTCTTAGCATCCAGACGTTAACAAAAGACAGGTTTCGTTGGGCTTCGTGCCAATTCGACACGTTAGCCAAATGCCTCGACCCGGGATCTGTGCGGGAGGCACTAGCAAACCTGCCGCGGACGCTGGATCAGACCTATGAACGGATCCTAAACAACATGGACCCAGACTTCATGGACAAGACAAAGCGACTTCTGCAATTCTTAACTTACTCAGAAAGACCACTGAGAGTTGAAGAAGCAGTGGACGCAATCTCAGTAGACATCTCTAGCCAGCCCAGGTTCAATCCAGCGAACCGAATGCCAGTCCCAGAGGAAGTAGTACGATACTGCTCTAGCCTTGTTGTATTAGTCCAAAGGAAAGACCTGGAAGGTACGACAGTTACGGAAATCCAGCTTGCGCACTTCTCCGTCCAGGAATACCTCCAGTCAACCCGACTAGACGGGAGTATAGCCGAAGCACTCCAGGAGACGACTGCGAGCTCTGCTATCCTGGAAGTCTGTCTATCCTACCTGCTTGGCCTGGACCATTCTTGCCCGCGAATGGAGGTGGATAAAAGATACCCTATGGCGCAATACTCTGCGCAGTATTGGTCAAGGCATGCTGTGGTTGTCGAGCAGTTTACTAAAACAGCTAACCTTCTCGTGGAAGAGTACCTTTCGTCTACACAGGCCTTTGAATTGGTATACCAGCTTTACCACCCAGTTCAATCTTTGGTTAACTTCGATAACGACAGCTGGACAGATTCAGTTAATCCTCTATACTATGCATCACTTAGTGGCTTGATATTCTCAGCACAGACGCTGCTCGAGAAGGGTGCAGACGTCAACGCGCGAGGCGGGTTCTACGGCAATGCTCTCCAGGCTGCTTCAGTTAGGGGGCATTTAGAGATCGTTCAAATGCTGCTCGAGAAGGGCGCAGATATTAACGCGCAAGTCGGATTATACGGTAATGCTCTCTACGCTGCTTTAGAAGAAGGGCATTTAGAGATCGTTCAGATACTGCTCGAGAAGGGCGCGGACGTCCACGCACAAGGCGGATTCTATGGCAATGCTCTCCAGGCTGCTTTAGCTAGGGGGCATTTAGAGATCGTTTATATACTGCTCGAAAAGGGCGCGGACGTTAACGCACAAGGCAGATACTACGGCAATGCTCTCCAGGCTGCTTCAGTTAGGGGGCATTTAGAGATCGTTCAAATGCTGCTCGAGAAGGGCGCGGATATTAACGCACAAGGTAGAGGCTATGGCAATGCTCTCCAGGCTGCTTCAACAGAAGGGCATTTAGAGATCGTTCAGATACTGCTCGAGAAGGGCGCAGACGTTAACGCGCAAGATAGAGACTACGGCAATGCTCTCCAGGCTGCTTCAGGAGGAGGGCATTTAGAGATTGTTCAGGCACTGCTCAAGAAGAAGGCCGATCCCGATTCTAAGGATTTTAACAGCCAGACACCGCTATCGTGGGCAGCAAAGAATGGACACGAGGCCGTCGTTAAGCTGCTACTAGCTACGAGAAGGTAGATCCCGATTCACAAGATAGAATAGGTCGATCGCCGACGTGATGGGCAGCATTTAAGGATCATCAAGTGGTAGAGCGAGTTCTTCTTCAAAATGGACCTATTGCGCTCCAGGACTTCTACGAACTGCAGGCAATAGCACAAGATATATGTAGAGGACGTTTGCTATCTAACTTGGAGATCTTACAGATGGGTTTCTTTTACATTATACGATAACATGAGTACCAATTCCCTGGTGTTAGTTGTCTATATCATGTGTATCCAGGGATTGGGCTTCCAAGTGGGTTTCGGACATCAGTGCTGCGCAAGTCTGCGCCCCTGGAGCTCACCCCCAATTTGACATATAACTGCGTAGTGACACAACATTGGATCGGCGTCCGTGCATGGAAGGAAAAGAAGAGTAACATCGAATTAGTCTGTCTGTTGTTCTGTTACAGTAAGCACCGTGTTCTTTCACAACAGAGAGTAGTAACCCCCAGGTACTTGTGTTAAATGATCGCCTAGCGTCAGCGCTGGAAACGGATTACACCATCGATGCTTACATTTTTCTTCCACATCATATGTGACACCAATTTTGCAAACTGCCGTAATCATCTCGCCGAGGATAGGACGCTGAACACTCGGCAAAGCTCTTCCAAGCCGGTTTGCTGCTATTCACTTGTACTACAGGGGTGTCGATGTCTTGTCATCCCGATCGAAATATCACATTGCCACGATTCATCGTTCGGAATCGCCATCACATCATCATAATCATCAACCCACGAGGAGCAAACATCACTTGTTGTATCCGAATCCGAATCTCATTGTCCCAATCTGCAGATGCGCACCGGCAGACCTGTGCAAATCTATCAGACGACTTGCAACTCGGTGCGTAAAAAAGTATGCCAGCACCGCTTCCCCATTTTACGCACCGCCTCGCCTTAGCTAGAAACGCTGTACTAAACATATTGCTTCTTTTTCATGTTCGTCGTAAACGTTTCTCATGGAAAGACGATGAGCCAAACCTCGAGCGCAGGCTCTAGTAGCTGCGTCCAAACATGGTGTAGGTCTTGGCGGCTGCTGTGCACTCGGGGTTCAAGCACTTGGTGCCCTCGGCAAGCTCCTTGGGCTGCTCGAAGGGGATGCACAAGCTCTTCATGCCCATGGAAGGGGCCTGGGGAACAGACGCATCGGGACTTTCGTCGTGCTTCGCGGTCGTCAGATCCTTGATCTTGTCCTCGCACTTTGGCTCGAGACAAAAGGGGATCAGAACGACATTTTTCTCATCTAGCGCTGGGATGACCTTCTCCCAGTCCTCGACGACAATGCGGTGCTCATCGAAAGACTTCTTCGCCTTGATGTACATGTCGGCCTGGATTGTGTTCAAAAGCTCCGGAACCTTGGTGGTCATCTCCGCGATAGGGATCTCACCCTTCTCGCCGGTATCTCGTCGCGCATAGCTGATGACGTTCTTGGCAGCATCCTTGGGGCCGAATTCGATTCGCAATGGGACACCCTTGAGCTCCCAGTCGTTGAACTTCCAAGGAGGAGTATAGCCCTCGCGCGTGTCGTCCTCGGCTCGCACGCCCGCCTTCTTCAGGGACTGCTTGAGCTCTGTAAGCATGGCACTGTGCTTGGTCTTCTCCTCTTCGGTCGTGTTCTTGGTGATGCCGAGGGGAATGAGGATGGCCTGGATTTTGGCGATGCGTGGAGGGAGCACCAGGCCCTTGTCGTCGCCGTGAATCATGACCATGACGCCGATAACGCGGGTCGAGAGACCCCATGAGTTTTGCCAGACGTTGATGTGCTTGCCCTTCTCCGCAGGGTCTTCCACGGTGATGTCAAACATCTTGCTGAAGTTCTGGCCAAGGCAATGTGACGTTCCACCCTGGATTCCTCGCCCGTTGGAGGGGATATAACCCTCAACAGTTGTTGTGTAGTAGCCTCCAGCAAACTTCTCGTTTTCCGTCTTCTTGCCTCGCACAACGGGGACAGCCAGGATCTCTTCGTAAACTCGGGCATACAGTTCGAGGATCTCGAGAACTTCCTCGCCAGCAAGCTTCTCGGTCAAATGAGCGGTGTGACCCTCCTGCCACAGGAACTCCCTCGCGCGAAGGAAGGGAGTTGTCTGCTTGGCCTCCCATCGCACAACCGAGTTCCATTGGTTCAGTCGGAAGGGCAGATCTCTGTGGGAGCGAATCCACTTGGAGTAGTAAGGGTACATGACAGCCTCGGATGTAGGACGGACTGCGACGGGGACCTCCAGGTTCTTGTCGCCACTGATAGAAGACTCGGATTAGCAACGAGGATCTCTACCACCATCTGCAGACGCCGACCTCCAGGCACTTACGCCTTGGTAACCCAAGCCAGCTCAGGGGCGAAACCTTCGACGTGGTCCTTTTCCTTCTCCAACGACTTGGCGGACAGGAACATGGGGAAATTGGTCTCTTCAACACCCATCCGCTCGATCTCCTCGGTGAACCACTTGCGGATGACATTCCAGATGTACATGGTGGCTGGACGCATGATGAAGAAGCCCGAAATCTCAGTGTAGTACTCGATCAAATCTGCCTTCAACACGACCTCCTGGTACCATTGTGAGAAGTTGTCGGCCTTGGAGACTGTGATTCCGATAATGTCGTCCGGCTGTTTCCTGCTCTCGCCCTTCTTGGCGCCGCCGATTGGCAGCGATGCCTGCTTCGCGGCCTTTGCGGCCTTCTCTGCTGCTTTCTTGGCCTCCTTCTCGGCCTTCTTCAAGGCGCTCTTGGATGGCTCAGCAGGGGCGCTATCCACGGGCTTTGGCTGTTCTTGAGCGTCCGCCATGGTTGCAAAGGTTGCTGGTTCTACCTCGTGTGTTTAATCCGGAACAGGATGACTGACTTTTGTCGACGGTTGGGTCACCTCAAACTGAGTTGGGCGGTATCCTTGTCGCGTTTCTGTGGTGGGGGAGGTTATCAAATGGAGGGGCAGACAGCTTTGATAACCGAACCCCACTAAATGCCCCGTTAGTGCAATCACATCGATCGGTTAGATGCATTTATTCCGGGCCAAGACCTGGTCCGGACGGTCAGTCGCCAGCTGCACGGTATGTTGAGACGACTGCAGCTTTTGAGCTAGGTCCACTACTACTCTACTAGCAAGGTTAGGCTTCTTCCTGGACCTACCAAACATTTCTAAGGTTCCTTGGGAAACAGACGATCGAGATACTATTCCGAACATCTCGTTGATATACCAGGCCCGCGCGACAGAACCGTTCATTCTTGACCTTCACATTAGCTTGCACCATGGGTTCCATGTTCGAGCAGCCCCGCGATGGGACGTTGTTCCTGGGTGGACAGAAAATTTCTGGCCAAGATATCAGAGAGCAGAATGGTGAGAGTCTCCAGCCTTGCGCCGGGAAGCTTCGCTAACACACAAGACAGTCCTGGCTACGCAAGCCATCTCAAATGTTGTCAAGAGCTCTTTCGGCCCCAGCGGCCTGGATAAGATGATGGTAGACGACATCGGTGTGAGTCGCCCTGGATTGTCACGAACGCAGTTGTATCTGCGTATGAAGGCTAACACCCCCTCGCCCTAGGACGTGACGGTAACCAACGACGGTGCAACTATCCTTAGCTTGTTAGACGTCGAGCACCCAGCCGGAAAGATTCTCGTTGACTTGGCACACCAGCAAGACAAGGAGGTGGGAGATGGCACAACGTCCGTCGTTTTAATCGCCTCCGAGCTGCTGCGACGAGGCAACGAGCTTATGAAGAATAAGATCCACCCGACCACCATCATCACCGGCTACAGATTAGCTGTGCGCGAGGCTGTCAAGTACATGAACGAGAACATCAGCATCAAGGTCGAGGATCTGGAGAAAGAGTCGCTCCTGCAGATTGCCAAGACTTCCATGTCCAGCAAGATCATTGGCTCAGACTCCGACTTCTTCGCGCAAATGGTCGTCGATGCTATGCACGCCGTCAGGAGTCCCAACAACAGAAACGAGGTCAAGTACCCCGTCAAGGCTGTCAACATCTTGAAAGCACACGGAAAGAGCTCCTTGGAATCCATCTTGGTGAAGGGTTATGCTCTGAACTGCACAGTCGCCTCCCAGGCTATGATCACGCGCATAACAGACGCCAAGATTGCGTGTCTGGACATGAACCTGCAGAAGGAGCGCATGAAGCTAGGTGTTCAGATCACTGTCGACGACCCTCAACAACTCGAGCAGATCCGTGCCAGAGAGTCCGGCATGGTCCTTGAGAGAGTCGAGATGATTCTGAAGGCAGGCGCCAACGTCGTACTCACCACCAAGGGTATCGACGACATGTGCCTGAAGATGTTCATTGAACGTGGAGCCATGGCCGTGAGACGATGCAAGAAGGAAGATTTGCGCCGAATCGCTAGAGCAACTGGCGCAACTCTTCTCAGCACCCTCTCTGATCTCAACGGCGACGAGAAGTTCGAGGCCTCCTACCTCGGATCTGCTGAGGAGGTGGTGCAGGAGCGCATTTCCGACGATGAGTGTATCATGGTCAAGGGTACCAAGGCCTTCTCATCGGCCTCGATCCTCCTGAGAGGCCCCAACGATTTCACTTTGGACGAGATGGAGCGATCGGTGCACGATTCCCTTTGCGCGGTCAAGCGCACATTGGAGAGTGGAAGTATTGTGCCAGGTGGCGGCGCAACTGAGACGGCTCTGCACATTTACCTGGAGGAGTACGCCGGCACAGTCGGCTCAAGAGAGCAGCTGGCCATTGCCGAGTTTGCGCAAGCTCTGCTTGTCATTCCCAAGACTCTTGCCGTCAATGCCGCAAAGGATGCCAGCGAATTGGTGGCCCAACTACGATCAAGGCACGCCGTGTCACAACGGACGCAGGAGGGCGATGGCACACAGGACGAGAAGGCGATAGCGCGCATGAAGGGCTACAAGAACTACGGTCTGGATCTCGTCAAGGGCAAGGTTGTAGATGAGATCAAGGCTGGCGTGCTGGAGCCCAGCGTGAGCAAGGTCCGGCAGCTCAAGAGTGCGGTGGAAGCTTGCATCGCCATCATGAGAATAGACACTCTCATCAAGCTCGACCCCGAGCAGAGAGCAGAGGACGATGGCCACGGACACTAGTCAACCTCAAGATCGTGTTGCGCAAGGTATATCGGCTGCAAGGCGTTCTCTGGTCTATTAAACGCGGGGATGCGTGGAGAACAAAAGGGTACCCAAGGATCGGCGGCACATGGCTGTAATACCTCTAGACGGGGCCCTCACCCAGGCTAACCGTTTCATGATCTGACGAGATACCATAACTCGTGTTTGACCAGGTTCTCGTACAAGCCTTGTGATTGTCCCGTAGTAAGCCGCCGGGACCTTAACCCGGAGCTGACAGACTAGAGACGGCTGGCATCGGCCCCGCGTGACAGCGAATGGAACAGTCCAGATTTCGGAGGCTTTGTATTGGTTGGTCGTCGCCTTGAAACCCTGTTTGCTAATGATGTCGCCAAATCATCTCGAACCTCGGAAGCAACCAACTGGTGAACCCTCCCGCAGTTTGCGACTAGCATTGTTCATCTGACCGTTTTTCGGAGGCGCGGCGAAACCTTGTGATGGTCGGTCTCTCTCTCTCTCTCTTGCAAGCTTAGCTGTCACCGAAATCCGGGGTAGTTATCATCTTCGACAGGATAAGCGGACATGGCGCTGTCAGTTCAGGCTCTTTCTTTGGTGAGACGGTATAGCAAGCACTTGTAACCAGGTTGACCAGGATGTGCCTGCTGCAAGACAAACGATACGTAATACCTAGTCATTCATACCTCGTTATGGGCCCTTCCCGATCCCGATGAAGTGTGATTAGATTGCCGTAGTCCACTTACTTAACAGTTGGCCAGATATCATTTCGGGCACCCCCGTTACCTTTCCACTTTTCAACTGTTCCGCGTTTCTCAGGGGGTTGCCTCATCTTTCAGCACATTCATTGTCACACCTCGTTTTGTACTTCGATCAAGACCCTGTTCGTCTGTCTAGCGGCGGTGCTAAATTCTTCGTCCTTGGTCCTCATCAAGTATTGTTGGTCCTGCAAGCACGCACTAGCTCCATAGTCGCAGTAGCAACGACGGCGCCGCCTACACTGAAATATGGGCTCCATCACGCGTACCGGCCTCCCTGATGCAGGCTCGTCCAAACTGTCTTTGAAGCATCCCACCCAGGAAGAGAAACAAGCTACCTGGAAGCTCAACAGCAAGGAGTGGAGCGGTGCCCTCTCGGAGGAGGAGTACCTGAGTCGCGAGCAGTACCTGCAGACTGTGCCCCTCTCCAGAGATGGTGGCATGAAGTTTTGGGTCCTGACGACCGCAGACTCGGAAAACCGGGTGGTGCTCTCCAGCTGCGAAACTGTACGCAAGCGTGTCCTCTTTGCTGGGCCAGACGGGGAGGTCAAAGAGGACATTGCGTATGGTATCTGTAGTGTTTTTACACCTCCCGATCTCAGGGGCAGACGGTATGGTGCGCGGATGCTGGAGGAGCTGGGCAAGACGTTGAAGGACGGACTTGAAGGCGACGGAGAGAGGCCCATTGCTAGCGCGCTGTGGAGCGACATTGGTAAGGTCTTTTACGCCAAGAAAGGGTGGAAGCCCTGCCCGAGCCTGCACGTCAGTTTCGCCGTCCCGTCGGCACAGGGCTCGGAGAAGCAAGAGGACATTGTCGAGCCCATCACGTACGAGAACCTGGAGAGTTTCTGCAAGCTAGACGAGGAACTGTTGCGAAAGCAGCTAGCAGAGCCGAGCAGCGAAGGCAAGACTAGATTCGCCTTCATCCCGAACCACGACATCATGCGGTGGCATCTCTTCCGAGACGAGTACATTGCCAAGGTCTTGTTCAAGTCCAAGGCCCAATCCGAGATCAAGGGCGCGGTGGCCGGCCCCGAGGGCAAACGAGTCTGGGCTATTTGGATTCGAACATTCAGCGACAAAACTGAGGAAGTGGCCAAGAACAAGCTGTATATCCTGCGCTTGGTGGTCGAGGATGCGAATGCGCCGGTCGACGAGCTGACCAAGTCATTTGCGGCTGTGATGCGCAAGGCGCAACGGGTAGCCAAGGAGTGGGACGTTGGTCAGATCGATCTTTGGAATCCCACCCCGATGGTGGCGGAGCTTGTAAAACGCTCTGGGTTGGAGAACAAGATGGTTGAGAGAGAGAATGATAGCATTCCGAGCCTCATGTGGTATGGCGAAGGCAGCGTCGACGATGTAGACTGGGTTTCGAACGAGAAGTACTGTTGGTGCTAGACAGCACGAGTCAAGCACCCGATTGCGAACTTCCACATCGGCATAGGGTATCTAGATACATCATGTTCGGGTGTGTACAGGATAAGGACGAGATTGCAGCGTAGTTGGTTGCATATGAAGCTTCAATCTCCAGACTCCAGGTGCACTGGTGACTGGTATACCGTATAGTTACTCCGTACCGTAGAGATATCCGTAAATAGTTATCAGTTGACCCACCTTACTGCGGAGCCCACGAGGGACTAACGTTACTTTGCGAAGTAGTGTGCGGAGTAGCAAAATGACTAACTACATAAGGCATCTACGTGGGCCATGAATTGATCGGCAGATATCCGAGTGAGCGCGGCTTAATATTATTATTAGCATGTTTGAAACAATTGTACCCGAGCAGTATCCGCAACAACCTACAAAGCATTGAATATATCTTGCACGTGAATGGAGAACTTCCAACCACTCTTGATTGTTTGAAGCCGCGCTTCCGGCTCCCATCATGCATGGAACAAAAAGGTGTTGCAACATTCGGTGTTTGGGTCAGGCCTTAGAAATAAAAGGAAGGTAGGCGGTAGGCGTGCAGCAGGTGGCCCCGGAGCCGCACTTTTTTGGCCCGTCCCACTGGAGAGTTGCTCCATCATTCCAACATCACTCCCCATATCGTACCACTTTTCTCCAGCCAGCAGAGCGATGCAGTGCGACAACTAAGTGAGTGGCCAAACTCTTTCGCTGTCGAGCCTCGAGGTTGACATCGAACTCCGAAACGACCGCTTGCTTGTTGTCTGGGCAAACAGATTGTCTCCGGAAACGTGCGCACATAACCATATTTCCCCGCGTTCAGCGAGCGAGACGGGGAAAGAGAGGGAGAGGGAGAAAGAGAGTGTGTGTGTGTGAGAGGGAGAGAGAAGGATTGCATTTCGTCTCATCAATCGGCTCAGCTCAGCTCAGCTCAGCTCAGCTCAGCTCTGCGACCAAAGTCGAGCCCGGCCATGACCGCTGACTGGGCGTCGGACCGATCGCTGTCTTCTTTGTGTAAGTGGCATTCATCTAGATTTGTCTTTCGATGCCCATGACCTCTCTTGGATGCGGGACGTGAGTGAAATGGAGGAGCGCCGAGGTCTCGTCCCGCCCCTGTGTCGGCGCTCTGAGCGACCTTGGAAATGCGCCTTCGCCTTCATAACTTAGCAGGTACAGGTACCCTATCGATCTGGTTTAGGGTAGCTGGCTGGCTGGCTGCTCTGCCCGTGGATGGAGCCGTTGTTTTAATACTCCGAATTTAACTTTGCGTTGGCTCACAATGCCGACCCTGAGAAACCAGCAAACCATCGTCTTCCGTGATGCCCGACTCTGTCACCTCGGCCGGCCAAGCTACATACAATACCTTCCTTGGCTCTTGGGTAGGTAGACGCATACAGCACCTTCTCTCCGACTCCGGTTTGGGGACTGGGTTATGCACTGCATGTATCGATTTGTCGACGTGCAGAGGATCCGGGACTCGACTGGACTCGTCAACTGCACTCTCATGCACGCGACCGCCGAAATATGCAATCGCGGCCAAGATCTGGCGCCCTGGAGACGAACCGGACGCACTGCCCTGCCCGCTTCGCACGACCAACCTCTGAAAGACTTGCTTGTCGATTTCCACAGCCGTCAGACTTCCCACCCCAGCTTGGGTGACCATTGATGCGGCCGCAACCCAACAGCCGCCCCGAAAACGACTGTTCAAGCATCACGCATTCGAGAAGCGCGGATCCCGGGATTGTTCCTTGCCCATCCATCTGACTACCTGCCTTATTTCTTTCTGCCTGGTGCAACTGATTCCTACAACTACTGACACTGATGGCGCAGGCAAGTTTTCGGGATCTGCCTGAGAGACTCCGCCGCATTGCCCATTTAATCGGCCGTCGCCCAGGACCGGCATCAGGTTCGGGACAGACGCCCAACGCAGTTCATCATATCCCCAATCGCAAACGGGCCTACGCCGTGAGCTGCCCCAACATGTCGGCCTTTGACGACCCAAACCAGTTCATAGACCTAGACGCCCCCGACGCAACGTACAACATAGACAAAGACACCTGCAAAGTACATGTGCTCTGCGTCTTCGAGGACATTTGCCCGGCATATTTGGATCAGCTGGCCGCAGAGAACGCCTACAATGCGGAATCCGTCATTGCGACCATCTTGGACCGGGAAGAGAGCGGCGAGCAGTACCCTAGGCGGGAGGCATCTAGGAAGCGGAAGCGCGCCGAGGATGACGAGGAAGCCAAAGCAAACGATAACCACACCAGCGCTACCATGCGAGCAAGAATGGGCAATGCCGACTATAGCCGGACCACGAGCGCATCCGCCTACAAGGACATGGCCATTACCTTGCTTGGGCAGGATTTCCCCAGGGTCCCCAAGGTTACCATCAAGAACCTGCTGGCTGCCCATGGCCCTTCGGTGTTCGATGCTTACACCGCCATGGACGAAGCGATGCGTAATTGGGACAACGTCGCCCCGATGTGGAAGGAAAAAAAGGTACCGACCAAGAGCCAGGATGAGTTTGCACCTGAAAATATCACACGGTTCTCACGGGATGCGCTCCAAGCCGAGTCCGTTGCTGCGTTGGATGACTTCCTGGCCGCCCGTACAGTCCGAAATGCCAAGGACGCCAAGTTAGCGGCAGAAGCTGAAGAGCTCTCCAACATCGAGCGAGCCAGGATACAAGGTGAGATGACAGAATGCGGCTGTTGCTTCGACAACTTCCCTATCAACCGCATGATTCATTGTGACGGCGAGATTGCGCATGCATTTTGCCGAACCTGCATGAAACAACTCGCCGAGAACCAGATAGGCTTTCAAAAGTACAAGCTAGGTTGTCTCTCCATGGACGGATGCTCTGCTGGATTTTCCGTGGCGCAAAGAAACAATTTCCTCGACCGCAAGCTGCAGATCGCGTTGGATCGTATCGAGCAGCAGGCCATGCTTGAGCTTGCCGGCATTGAAAACCTCGAGACCTGTCCGTTCTGCCCCTATGCGGCAGAATACCCACCAGTGGAGGAGAACAGAGTATTTGACTGCCAAAGTCCAGAATGCCTCAAAACAAGCTGTCGCCTTTGCCGCAAGAATGCTCACATCCCAAAGACTTGTGCGGAAGCTGCAGCTGATGAAAGTCACGATGCCCGACACACAATTGAGGAGGCCATGAGCGAGGCCATGATCCGGAGGTGCAACAAGTGTGAGTTATCTTGGTCATTGGTCGGATGACAACATCCTGCGGACTTGTTACTTTCTCGGGCGCTTCCAACTTGGGGGCTGGTAACTGACGGCATCTATTAGGCCAGAATCCTTTCATCAAGCAGGACGGCTGCAACAAGATAACGTGTACCAGGTGCGCAACCATACACTGTTACGTATGTCGCGAGACAGTCAAAGATTACGCCCATTTCAACGATCCCACGCGAGGTGGTAAGGAGGGACAGTGTCCTCTATTCGACTCCACCGAAGAGCGACATCAGATTGAGGTCCAGCGTGCAGAAGAGGATTCGAGAAAAAAGGTTGCGCAGGACAGACCAGAGCTGGTAATACCAAATATTTCATAAACCCGCATCGAGTTGCCGCTACCTTCAGATGAACATATTTACCCTTCTGCACTTATCTAGAGAAGACTACTTTAGACTAGCGGACAAGAGTTCGAGTCGATCTGTTCTCCTTCTTTAGGTCACAAATTCCCTTGGGCTCTGTCGAGTACGCGCTGACCTTGGGAATGTACAGGACAAGGACAGTTTGAGAATCAATGTCTCGGACAAGGTCATCGAGGATGATGAGATGAAGCGCAGGCAGGGGAACGCACGGAACCGGGCCAGAAGGCTGGTGCAGGGTGGTCTAGAAGAGGGACGAGTAGCCTATGCCATGATGGTTGCTCAGGCTCGACTGGGTCTCCATGCTCCAGCACTTGAGTATAACCCGGACCCGCCACCGATTCTACAAGCGCTACCATTGCCTCCGAGGTTTGTCCCAGTACCTGTACCAGCGCCCGTACCGGAACCTTTTCCGCGGCATCACCATCACCACCATCATGATCACAACAATCAACATGGTGTCCTACGGATCGCCGGGCGCCTCGCGCGAGCAAGGCCTGCCGCGCCGCAGCAAATAGCCGCAGCTGAACAAGTCCTGTACCGTAATGCTCAGTCGCCAGCGGCCATCGCACAGCCAAAACGATCTGGTGCCGCGTTTGTGCAGCAAGGGGACATCCCGCAGAGACGACCCAACAATGTCACTCCACCCAAGAGACAGCCAGCCCACCACGGCCAAGCAGCGGATTACCGTATTCCCGGGATGGTACATCGGGGGGGCAACGAAAACTTCCTCCTCAACTTAGCGGACGCTATGCCGTTAGCACCCCCCGTTAATCCCCTGAGAAACGAGGCGGTGGCTGCGCACCAGCTACCGCACTCCATACAAGTTCAACTGCAACATATGCGGCAATTTGAGAATCAGATGCGGGTAATGGGAAACCACATGGCACCCGAAGCACGAGCTTATCATGGTCGTAGCCTCCGACATCTCGGAATTCCTAATCGGGTGAGGGCTCAAGCAGCGCCGCAAGCGAATCCCGCAGGGTCTCCTGCTCACGCATCACCTGGCGGTCAAGCGTAGGGTGGATGACTAATGGCCTAGCTCGGCAGGCTTTCGAGTGCACACGGTGCTATGTCCAGAAAGGATTCGGATAACCTGTAAGCTTGGCAGGCTCGCTAATTACCTGCTTACTGACGCCTTGAGGCTCGACACGCAGAGTGCGGAATAGAGCACACACACCACGAAGGGGGCGGGACCCACGGAGGAGTGGTCGCGAGTTGTTGATTCAGAATGATACCCAGACGTTGTCTTCACATTTCACAGGCGGCAAGGTTACAAATGGCGTAAGCATGAGCCGGCGGGGTTGCGAGCATGAGTTTGGTGATGCGCATTTGTTTTTCTTGATATCAGGACGAAAGACTGGCGAACGAGGGCTGCATGTAATACTGTTGGTGACATATTCCCGGCGATGAAAACATAGCGCTCTGTCTGTACCAGTTCCCGTCAGTGCATATATGTGGCTGCTAGAGTAATAAGACCAGGTTCGTTTCTCAACACCCGAAAAGTAAATAGGAGTGATGAGAGGGTCCTCTAAAGCACTAGTCACGACTCACGAGGCGCCAGCACGGAACCCGAGGTCTTAGCTATCTATATGCAGGTTTGGGATCGTCATCATTGGCAAACACGTATCTGCATAACTATCACCTTCCTTTTGCGAACTTCTCGTGCCACTTTCCCCTGGCCGCCGGTTTTGCGTCGGCCACCGACTCCGGGATGAGCTCGATACTGTCGTACACGGTGGCGATGGCCTTGAGTTCTGCCGCCGACGCTGTGGACAGGAGCATCAGCGCGTTGGATGTGTTTTTCTGGCGCAGGCCCCACGACTGGGAACCGTATCTGATGATGGCCGAGTTGACCGAGGACTCGAGTTTGAGACTTGGTTTCGCGGGTCAGCCAGGTGCTAGCTGTTGCACGACAGCGGACAGTGGAATCAAAGCACTGGTGAGTCGTGACTTACACAGGGGGGTTGTCGGATTCTAGTGCAGAGAGGAGCTCTGCAGGGAGCTCCAGGAGCTTGTAGCTGGCTCCGTTGGGAGCGTGGGTGAGAGTGACGCCGGGATCGGTTTGGCTCGACATGGTGACGGGTACCTACGATGTAACTAAGCCCAGGCCCCCAGGCTGACAGTTTATAAAGTATGAACTTTGGTGCGTTACGGATACAGAGTAGAGAGGTCAGTCTGTCGGAATGAGATTACACAAACCCACATGGTGGTTACGGCGGCGGAAAGGTACTACAGTACCACGGTACGGAGTACTCGTGCCACGACGGGCCAATTGGATGGGGTCCCGTCCGTCCGTTGCTACCGGGTAATTATACTGATTACACAGGTAAGTTTGTTGCCTCGTGCATGTCAAAGCTCGGACCTTTGGTGTGTTATGAGAGAAGCTTAACGTTAATGGAAATCTCCGAGCGGAATCCCACGATAGAACTCCATTGACAGGGGGTTCTATTTCGGACCACGAAAGCACAGTCATTTGTCGATTGCTAGTGACAATTACCATCAAGTTCAAACATGCGCCCATGGACTGATGCTTCGGCCGTACACACTCGTACGCACCAAGTGCTTTGCTTTGTTGTGGTTGGGTAGTTGCGGTGATACCCGAAGCTGCAGATCCCTGCATTAGCTCGTCCTGCGTACGCGCATCAAAACAAGACAACAATCTTGTTGTTGTCATCCATCTTTCCTGGTCGGTCGGATAACTCAGATCTTGGTGGCCACAGAGACGACCGTCGACAGGCCAGGGTTCGTTAGTTAGGTATCGCAAGGACGACGCTTCGGCAATCGCAGAACCCTTCCTTCCCAGGCTTCCCTCCCCTGCTCCTGCAGGACGACAACGCAACGCAGCCAGCAACCGCACCTGCACCTGCAACTGCAACTGCAACTCATATTCTGGCCAACATTCATTCGCTCCCCGAGTAACTAACTGATTGGTTTTCCCGTCGCTTTCTTTGCGCCTTCGCCTCGCCTCGCCTCGCCTCGCCTCGCCTCGTCTCGTCGGATCCGTTGCGACCCAGGACCCGACTCACTCTCTCTCCGTCGCAGCCCAGTATGAGAGAGGGCCATTGAAGCGCCCATGGTTCGCGTTACCGAGGAGCTGGTTCTGTCGCCAGAACATGTCGCTCTTTACCACACGACAGACCCCCTCATGGGCCACTTGCCCGTCCTGATCTTCCATGGCCCGTCGACGACTGCGAATTTCACCTTCAACAGCTCCCGCGTGCAATTCCACATCTACAGCCCGCCTGGCTTCCAGTCCTTCCCGCGCCTCACCATCTCGCCGAACTCGCCCTTCTACAATGCCGTCAACCACCTGCCGCGCGAGTTCCAGGTCGATGAGGTCTACCGTGCCCTGGCCTTTGGTCTGTTCAAATACTTCAAAGAGCTGCCCGAGGCGGTAAAGGGCCAGATCCGACATCAGTATCCCACCACGAGGGGTCGCCGACCGGGCTCGTCGCCGACGCTGTTCGGGGAGCAACATGCCGCCGACCTGGCGAAAAGCATGGTCAAGTCGGAGCTCTCCAGCGAGGTCATCTACAAGCTCCAGATGGCCCTACAGGCACAGCATATCAGCAACGTGGACTTGGACCTGGTCTTGCCCCCCGGTTCCATCAACCCGCTGCAGGGAGACGATTACGACGACGGGCCAGAAGACGAAGACGACATTATGGATCCAACCCTGCGACAGTACGGCATGTACACGCCGCTTGTGAGGCTGTTTGGTGAACCCATGTTCCTGCCCACCTCGAGATTGCGGCGAGCGCCCTCGAAACCGACTGCGCTAAACCGGACCAAATCCTTCACCATGGACCAGAAGCTTGAGCTACGGCGGAAGATGGCTGAGCTGGTGGATACCGAGGAGCGGTACGTGTTGAAGATGAATGAGCTGGTGAAGCGCCTAGCCGACGAGTATCGACACAAGGCTCAGAATCAGACCAACAACAGTTTCAGCCCCTCGGCAGAGGATGTGGACAGGCTGTTTCCCAGGTCGTCTGACACGATATTGCAGGTCAACAGTGCTTTCATGCACCAACTGCGCAAGATCATGGACGAGACCGAGGAAGACTCCATCAGGGACGTGGAGATGAACTCGACGAGAGTTGGCGTCTCCGGGAGCGTCATGGGCAGATCCAAGGACCCAAGCGGAGCCCTGGCTATGGCAAAGGTCATGATAGAATGGTTCCCGCAGTTCACCGATTGCTACCAGGACTATATACGCGCAAGCCAACACTTTCCTCAGCTGATCACGTCTTTCATTGATCAGCAGTCGAGCTTCTCTCAGCGGGTGCAGAGCACAGGCGAGCAGTACCTTCGGTCTACCCTGATCGAGCCCGTCCAGCGGCTTCCGCGCTACAGTCTGATCATTGACCAGATTGTCAACTGCCTGCCCATGACCCATCCGGCTCTCCAACCCATGTTGAAAGCACGGGACATCATTGCGAACATCTGCTCCATGGATGAGCCAATGGCAGATAAGCCTCAAGTGTGCACACGCTTGCGCAACATGGTCGAAAGCTGGCCCAAGGACCTGGATCCTAAAGGCCGACTTGTTGTCGCGGTTGACTTTACCGAGTTGCCAGCCCCTTTCGAGGTCGATGCCCCGCTCGATATACATACGGACGAAAGGGCCGGTATCTTTTTGTTGTTTCCCGATTGTGTAATTATCATCAAGAAGCTATACGGCGCAAACACGAACGCGCGCGACCTGCTACGCGAGATTGACAAACCCTCGCCCGCCGGCTTGTTACTATCCATGACGAATGCCGCCGGGGGGGCCGGAACGTATGAACTGGCTTTTGCTGGGTGGCACAGCCTGTCGAACGTCCGCTTCACCGAGTCGTCTGATGGCCGGATGATTTGGATGACGTCGCTGAAGCCAATGAACGGTGGGCATGCCGGAGAGCATGTGCCCAACACGGGGATCACTTGCCGTTGCTTCCTCCTTCAGGAGATGTATGAAGGCAGGGCCGCAAAGTGGAGCGAAGACGTTGTCAAGGCTCGTATTGAAGGTCGATTTGGCGAAGCAGAACGAGAGAATCCCACGTGGACTCTGCGAAGTGTGCGAATGCCCGATACCAACTTGGGCATCTACGCCGCTGTCTTTCAGGAGGGGCTGGACCAACTCGTCGAAGGGCGGAGGGAACCAGCACCAATCCGAATCGTGATCGATCACGAAAGGGGTACCAAGGGCTCTCCTGTTGGACACTATGGCGTCGAAATCGTTTCTGATGTCAAAACCGGCGACATGCGCAAGATTGTCGTCGTAACGGTCGGATTGACGGGCAAGAAATCCACCGACGAGGTAGCCCTGGAGGACTTTTTGCCAACCCTCGTTCGGCGTGGTGAGTGCTCGCGAGGCATGTCTATACGTGTTGGATGAACTAATGATAAATGTAGCCATCCAGCTGCTTAGCACGCAGTTCAGCGTGTCCAATCCGGGTCTCGCGCAAGCGCTGGTGTCTTTTCATACAAAGATTCTCCGGAGTTTGAATCTCTCCAACCGAGCCGAGAAGTCTCGATCATTCCTGGCCACATCCCCCGTCAAGATGCTCACAAGCTTCTTGGGTGGCAGCAGTCTCAATCTTGACACGCTCAACAAACCTCAGCGCACCCCAGTCTCCTCACTTTTTCCCGCACCCCCCGTCATTAGTCGTTCGAGCAGCTCGGTCAAGGACTCCGGATCACTGTATGGTTCAGCCAAGAGTCGAGATGGTATCAAACTTGGTATCGACGATGACAAACCGGAGAACCCTCTTGTTCGTCTCGAGCAGACCTTTACGGGTTACATGGCTAGTCTCCATACTCGTAAAGGTAACTTCATCGCACGCATGATCCTCAACCGAAGCGCAGTCGACGAGCTGTCTGTCAATGACCTCTACAACAAGCTCATTGAGAGTCCTTTTGACATTGACACGAATTCAGATCTCAGCGCCGATGTTGTCTTTGTGGCGTTTGAGAAGTTTGTCAAGATCGCCTGGCGAGAGCAGATGGGTCCCATCATGACAATGAAGACCCTGAGTGCGCTTCAAGAGCGTGCATCAAAGAAAGTGGTGGGTAATTTCGCCGACTTCGTGCGCTTCATGTTCCAAGATATGTCACCCCAGAACCGACGGGCTTTTATTGCCCTGATCAAGCTCTTGGGCGATCTACTGGATGGCTGCGGCAACGACGGCGACAGAGGAGCTCTCACACTTGCTTTTGCCGAACTATTGGTCGACGACGGCTCTGCCTCCAACTACATCAACTTACTCGACTTGCTGGTGGAGGACTGCGATCAGATCTTCGACAGCGGGAACACGGAGTTCGGTCCCAATGTCGGGTACGGTGGCTCGGCATACGAGTCGATGAACTCCATCACGCGCAGTGTGAAGTCGCATTCAGGATCGTTGACGTCGAACACCTCTTCCCTTCGGAGGAAGTGGGGGTTCGAAAACTTACTGCGGCAGAACTCAAAGCACGAGGAGCGACCTTCGGTATGGCGGACTCTGAGTAAGCATAGCAAGAGTCCCGCGCCCGGTGAAAGCAACAGCATGTCCAAGGCGCACTCGGTTGGCCGAACCAGCCCTGGGCCCAACAAGCTCCGGCGACCAGGCTCACGAGACAGGCCGCCGCTTGCTGGTGCGTTTGACGACAACTTCTCACGTCCGACTAGTTCCTATCGGCTCGAGACTATCGGGGAGCCAGATGGCGAGGACCTGTTGGTTCCAAAAACCTCCAAGAAGAAACGCCGAAGTTCGCTCTCTGACCTCAAGAGCCTCATGGCCGCAGCAACTCTAGACGACGACGAGCTAGAGCAGGCGCCACAGCTGGAGCCAGAGCCTCTGCAGCCCTTGTCTCGCATGAGGGAAACGTCGCAAAAGTTCAACTCGGTCCCACCCCTCATCTCGCCTACCACGCGCGAGCTACCTACACCCACGCGCGGGCCTCCTTCGCCTTTACGGGCACTCCCGTCGCCGACAAAGATCCCTCTTGGTCCGCCGTCGGCCAAGACCATCCGCCACAAGGAGAATTTTACGGACCCGTTCATGGGCTCGTCAGTGATAGGCCCCGTCTCGATGAACTCGTCCATGGTGTTGTCGCCACCCAGCTCGATGAAGAAGGGCCATGGGCGTGGCATGTCCACGTCGCAGATCCCAACCCTGAAGGCTTCTAGAAGCGCGCCAGCAGTGGCGGATACGCCTTCGCGTCCTAACTCGAGCCCTTCCAAGGCGCCCGGTGGCAAGCTGCGGCTGCAGTCGCCACAGAAACTTCGCGAGCGACTACAGTCTGAAAAGCAAGCCGTGGAGTCGGTCGACGCAAATCTCCAATCCGAGCTTTCTCAGATAAGCGCTGATATGGCTCGCGTGAATTCGTCTGGGCATCGGTCTTCATCAGTCGACGTGCGGAAGTTGTCTTCTAGCGTCACGGCTCTCGAGTCACGGATTCCCAGTCTGATGATGGAGCTCACAGACCGACACGAACAGCTGCAGAAGGACATGGAAAGCGCGCTCAAGGCGACGGAGGCCAAGGTCAAGGCCATCGATCAACTTTACAAGGAGAGTACGGCAGAGAATGAGATCCTGTATGAGAGATTCAACGGCGAGCTGTCCCGGATCATTCGGGCGCTCAAGGGTAAGAGCAGCGAGAAGGAGGAGCTGGTCTCCAGCGTCAGGGACGCCACTGAGGAGACGGCGCGCGTCAAAAAGGAGAACGCGAGGCTTAAGCGCGAGATGGCCAGCTTGCGTACCCTCGTCAAGAGCGGCTCGAGTCTGGCGGCCGAAGCCTCCTAGAGGGCGGGCTTGCTGTTGGGGAGGACGGTTGTGAGGTTGGCGTTTTGGATGCTTTGGCAACTAGAGAGTACGATTGAGACGGCCCAGCTGGCGTTGTCCGAGGCGTGAGGAGTAGTAGGACTGGGGGAAACTGCCTGTTTATATCCTAATCAAAGGCTAGTGGGCTCTGCAAAAGGCAAAGAGGATGCTCTGGAAAGAAGCAAGGCAGGCATGCGTCCACCATATGTTGGCGTTGGGCATGACGGGTGCTATCCAGCCTTACCGAAGCCTCGAGGCCTATTGTTGTGGTTATGGAAGGCGAACGACTGATGCAGTGTAACAAGTTACTTGGCTCGTGTCATTATGATAACTAGCCATCCAAACAACGTATTTCAGCGGACAGGTTGCCACTTGGGGGACGGACATGGAACAGGATGTGTGTTCTTCGGTTGGATGGCGCTGCGTGCAAATCCTGGCTGCTCATTGGACGAGATGGGATGATTCTTCTCCACGACAGCTTCCCCCCTTTCCCCCCTTTCCCCTCCATCGATCCCCCCTCCCCATCACACCACGAATGGCGCCGCCGGAACTCAAACGTTGCCCGTCTTCAGTGTTCTATTCGTGTCTATTCGTGTCCACACGTCATCGTGGCTCTAGGCTGAAGTCGCATGATAAGCCCATTGGCCTGAAACGAGCCGTCGTTGCGAAAACCGGACAAGACATTACTCGGATCATCTGTCGGGTCCCATGTGCCGTGACCATGGCCTCCGATCAAGTTACTTCGGTAGGCTGTGCTAGAAGTACGCTTGTGGTAAAGGAGGAAACGTTATCTGTTTGTGTACTAAAACTAGTTACTGAGTTGGTGGGTGGCTCGAGGTATATATAAAGCCCATGGATTGCGCACCTTGAGGGACAGTTCTCCTCTCTGTCACCATCACTATCCAATCAGACCTTGTCCCTAGTCCGATTACCATCGTACCCTACCCAGTTACGTTACAGTACATCCCATAACTACACAAGTCACTACTACCAAAGCTCGATCAACAATGGCTTGCTCCTGCAACTCGTCCGGCTCCGCCGCTTGCTCCTGCTCCTCGTCGACCTCGTGCCAGTGCGGTGAGACCTGCTCCTGCGCCAGCTGCGTAAGTACTTGCCACGGCCCACGGGTATTCCTGTCAATGGATGAGATGACCTCTTTTGGTCGGACGAAAGTGCTGACTTTAGTCGCTGCAGAAGAAATAAGCTACCGTTGAAACTGTCCATTATCTGTGGACGGCGGCGAGGATGCTGAGCAGTGGAGTGGAGGTTCCCGGGTTTTCGTGATATGATTGATGCTACGGGCTACAGACTGTGTAACTTGATAGATGCTTGACGACGTCAGATTACTAGTTGGATCTCGGATGTCTCGACATCAGCCGAAGTAGTACCAAATGTCAATCAATGATTGAAAAGCTCTATGGCCAAGTAACTATTTTCGTCTCTTCTTTTCCGTGCCACAGCTTTGAGCTGATGATTGTACTCTCCCACAACGCAGAGGACGCCAGTCCGAAGTTTTTTGCCATCAGTGCTTGTGTCGTCATGTCGACCTAATAAGCCAAGTGGCTTATTGTTGACTTATTACTACCAAGGTTCTTACAGCGTGCCTGTTCCGCAATTTTCCTCTTCCACAACACTGACGCCGCGTCAATGACGGACGGCTCGAGGGCGACTTTGCAGACCAAAATCACACGTTGGCTTGGCTCTTGACCTTTCACCTTCTTCGACAGGGCAATGAATTACCAGGGGCCACTTCTGCTACGATTTGATCGCTGCATTCGATCAGTATCCAGGCTTTTAGTGAAAGTCAATCAGTATGAAGGGGTACTGCCAACACCGGGACTGCGGTTCTATCAGTAGCATACCCTATATGGTAATAGTTGGCGGCGGCATAACCAGTATGACCCAATGGCATGGAATAGGATAACCAGCGGCACTATCAGTGTTCTCATGGATTAGTTAGCTGGGAGTAAGGAGCGATCTTCCACGTAGGGAAACAACCATCAGCACAGCTTCTCACGGGGCTCAAATCGGAACTCGACTTCTTTGACACCTCAGCGCCAGAATCAGCCATCAACGCACTACTTACTTATCTATTGGGCCTGCCCCGGCATTAGCATCATGGCATCATCACTTGACGACTGTTTAGCCACCCCTGAGCACGGTCTTCCCGCACACTTGGTCACGGGCACAGCAAAAGGATGGCGCAAGAATTTCGTGACACATCAGATCCGAGAAGGGTTGAAGCAGTCCTCATGGAATTTACTACCCCCGTCACCCGAGTCAGAGACGATATTTCAAGAGATCCGGTCGAGATCGTTGGAGACCGTGTAAGTACGACCACGCGCTGCCTGACGTTTGAAGCGATTACAAACGGACGTTGGTTGCAGTGAGGAAGAGGTCCAGTACCTCGAGAATTGGGACGAGTTGGACTATCTCGAACACATCAAGCCAAACGCTTCAGATGTCTTTCGAGAAAAGCTCGGCTTCCTCTGCTCAAACGGCTTCTATGAGATAGCAGACGGATCTCGTATTCAATGCCGCTCTAAAGACCCGCAGTCGATCAACGATCTCGTCCAGAAGCTTCTCGGCCCTATACTCAGTGGATCGATAACCCAAGAGTTGTCTGACGCACAACAAGACAACGATCCCGTACGTAGCCCGTCTTGCGAACACCAGCCGTCTTGCGCACAACAGCCCGTAGATGCGCCACAGCCGTTATACGTACAAGACCCGGTCCTCTCCAGAGACTCGCTCTTGTGCCAGCCAGTACACCTAAGCTGGGGGCCAGGCCTTCCGCCTGCAGATATAGCCGCGCGGAGGAAGAACAACGGCACAGGTCCATCGTTGCAGGAATTCTTTGTGGAACAAAGGAAATCGCGCGAGAATGGAGAGGTCTACCCCGGAGACTTGGGAAGGCAGATTTGGAAATACTCAGAGGCATGGAGCCGGGACTATCGCTTGGGTTACTCGTAGTGGGAACAGGAACACGGCAACAGAATGGTCTCGTGAGTTGGCAGGGCAGTGGACTTATCCCAAGTAGTGTGTATAAGCCACGCCAAAGACACGCAGGTTATGCCCAAGTACCACTTCCTCGGCATTTCCGACGCCATAGTAGTCAACATTAGTGCCTTCTAAGTCGAGATGTGTTTGCGGGTGCATAATGCGGTAAGTGGTGCGCTACAAAACATAGCGAAGAAAAGCTCCCCAAGGTACTGCAGGTGGCTTCGGTGGAGTTTACTAACGAACAGTACGGATATGGCAGGATTGAGTCCTCTACGACTCGTCTATCAGCGTGTCAGACCCTGCACCCCCAAGTTGCACCCTGAACAGCCTCTGATCGGCACCGACGAACATCTCTCCTGTCTTCCCAAAGCAGAAAGTCGAGCAGCCTCCTGGCAGCTCGAATAGTCCCAGAGGCATCCCCCCCAGAGCTCCAGACTTCGATTCCATCACCGCACGAGGCATACACATTTCCAGCAGCATCACATTTCACTACGGTCGGGACTCCTTTCATGGCAAAGGCAAAGACCCGCTTGCTGGCCAAAAACGGTTGACCTCCTCGCATGATGATATCGTAGGCGTAGATTGTGGCTGGCCTGGTCTCTCTCTCGTCAGATATCCATCCTCCACTCGCAAGAACATCGAGGGGCTGGTGGTTTTACCGTGTGAGGTCAATAGTGCCATTACTTGCCGCGCTTGTGTTCGAAACGTAGAGCGTCTCTTCACGAGGGCTCAAACACAGTCCGTTGGGTGTCTCGATATCGTCGGCCACTACGCGAAGACATCCGGACTTGGGCTCAAAGCGGTACACGTGGCTTGGCAACTGCGGCCGTGGTCGTATCTCCATCTCGAACCCGAGGGGCGGGTCCGTGAACCAGAGGGCACCATCGCTCGCAACAGTTACGTGCTGCGGCGAGTTGAGAGGGCGATTACCAAAAGATGTCACGACTGGGACGGGCCGCTGGCCTCGTGGCACTGTTCCAACGGGTTGTCAGGACTCAGCACACGCATGTTCTGACTCGGCGCCCAGCATGAGCACAAGAACCTCGTGGAAAGGGGACGTATGCTTACTATAGAAGAGGCCCGCCGTCTCGGGAGCCAAGGTTCCTTGCGCGCAGTAGACCACACCCTTTTGATAAGCACAAGCGCCTGCCGGCAAGGCTATCTCCCGGGGTGGGCGTAGCTTCTGCCATTCGGTAGCATGTACGGCTCCGTCACTCTCTCGCGCCAGGTTAAGGTTGGAAATCAAGATGGCGGGCATGTGCGAGCTGCTCCGTTGCTGGAGCAGGTTCGACGTCGTCCAGATATCGTCGCCATCTGGGCGGTAGACGCACGCTTTGTGGAAGAAGGGGCTGCTGGACGTCCCGGCGGACGAGAGGAGGAGTGAGTAGCACGTATTTCCCCCGATGATGTCGGAAAAGCCTTGGTGGTATTGCTTCAGCCACAACGTGTCGGGGCCAGCTGGAGGGCGTCGTCGCCTAGCATCACACCCAAGTAAGTCTCCGAGGCCGTACACGGGTAAACCGTAACGGTACCGCTGGCATCGGTTTTTGAAATACTCACAAGGGATCTTCGGGCCCCTTTCCGAGGTCAACGATCTGCCGCACACTGTCAACTCGTCACGTACTGCGCGTATCGGGGGGTGGAAGGCTATCTACGTGTAACTCGGCCTTGGTTGCCTGAGAGCCGGGCTGCTCAGGGCTATGGTTGTTCGACATGATCGCGGACGCCTCTGGCCACTCCGAGACACGATACCGGACAAGTACCAAAGCTGCCGAGAGGTTTTGCGTGTTTCCCACACGGTGAATGAACACAAGTTATACAAGTCACACAAGTCGGCCACGGGAATTTGTCAACTACAAAAGTACAAAAGTTGTGGTTGAGTGGGGTAAGAAGTCACTTGGCTCGTCTCGTCCTCGTCAAAGAGGAAACAAGCCTGTCACGAATTGAGAATCAAGCAACAAGGCCAACATACCGAGGTACAATTGAGGGGGACTGGGAGGAGTTCATGCTGTGTTGACATTCGTAAAAGAGTCGTTGATGCGATACGCCATTGGCCACTGGTTACGTCTCTTGCATCCCCCAGTCACTCGGCGCTTGGAATAGAGAGCGCCGGTAAGCAGCGCGAATTCCAGGCACAAACCTCGCGCAGTATCCGTCTACTTCCTGTTTCTAGCCCCTATACCGGCTCTTGCTATCTCGTACTTACCCACCCCCAAGGGTGACCGGGCCGAGGTCTCGTCTACCGTCACTCTTCAACTAACCACAACATGGAGGCGCCATTAGGCCGTCAAATCATGCATGGGGACAGGCACTGTACAGTGACGTGAAATTGGCAAGCCCTCGATGTGTACGACGTGAGCAGGCGCTTGGAGCGTGTTCCCTGGCCGCACTCACCCGGTTCCATGTTCAACTCGGAAGTTCCGAGCATATCCTCGGCCTGTCCGAGGAAATTGGAGACTGGTGTATCAAGCCAAGGGCTCCGAAAAGATGACTCGCATTATCTCTCTTTCCGTCTTGGTCGCATCTATCCATATACAATCGGTTGACCTAGCATTGCCGTGCCTGTGGACCAACCCAAACGCCCTTCGTACACACAGACTACCGCACACTATTTCGCCGCCTTGGCGTCCTTGTCGGCCTGCTCCAGGAACTTCCTGTTTGATGGGTCAGTCATTGGGACGGGGCACGTGGCCGGGTCGGGGTCTCGCGTACTGGATATAGTTCTCCTCGTCGGGGCTGGAAGCGTTGATGGGAGGAGTCTGCTGGGCCTTCTTGGCAGGGCTGGGGCCGCTGACGGCCAGGTAGGTACCGCCGAAGAGGGCAGTGAGGACACCCATGGCGAGCTGTGTGGACGAAGAGTTAGCCGTGTACGCCATGCGCCATGCGCCATGCGTCATCCATCGCTGGAACCCGAGCAGCTATGCATGTGCCATGATGCCTCAGAGAGCTCGGATCATGGGAGTCGACGTACGTAGTGGGAGCCAATCTTGGCGCCGGCGACATTGTACATCTGAACCATCTTGGCGGTATCGAGGTAATTGACCTGGTGGTGGTGTAGGGGTAGATTGGAGTGGGAGGTTGTCTCTCGGGTTTGGATGCAGCTTCGATCTTCAATTTACTCACCACCTCGGACGCTCTCGATTTCGGGATGCACAGGCCACACTTGAGCCACAAGGACTGAGCCACAGTCATCGATCGGGCTGAACTACGGATACACAGAAACGTCCTAGTTACGGATCACTACCCCACCGGAGCTTGAGCTCCCGACGTCACTTCCGAGGTCAGCATGACTAGGATAAATCTATTCTTCCTCATCCTGCGTCATCAGATACCTACCTGCACGACACTTCTGGACACCATTCTTCGGCTGCGGCAATAGGCGAAATCTCCAATCGCCCACCGCATTCTGCTGAGACGATACCACAGTTTCCGGCTACCCATCATCTATCCCTCCGTTCATCATCAGCAGTCATGCCGTGGTGGGGTAAAGGCCCAGACAAGCCGGACAGCCCAAAGTCCGACAACGCTCCGTCGGCCATCGCGCCCCCTTCCACCACGCCTGACCCGCGCAAGGATGCCACCGATTTCAATCCCGACCGCTTGCCGGAGCGCAAGCAGCTTCCCCGTGGCATGAAGAAGATCATGGACAAGTCGGACCGCGACGAGAGCTTCTACGATGAGCTGGTCGATGGCTACGCCCCCGATAGTACCGAGTCCAACGTGAGGTACGCCGCCTACACAAACCGTCTGCGCACCATCATGCTCTCGGCGCAACGCTACGTCGCCTATACCTCGGATATTGGTGAATCGTTCCGCCCTGTTGCCCACCCGTACCTCATCAAAGGCGCGTACGGTATAAGTTGGGCATACATCCTGGGCGACGTGAGCTACGAGGGCTACAAGGCGTACTGGCAAAACCAGAGGAAGCTCAATCCCCAAATCCAGCTGAGCGAAAAGGCGCAGAAGGCTACGGGCCTGACAAACACGACGGCCTCGGCCACCGAAGCCCTGCAGTCTGGTGTGATACATCCGCTGGAGGACTACAGGACCGTCATGGTGCAGAGAGGACTGTTCCAGAGTCTCGCCAGTATGGGTCTGCCTGCCTTTACCATCCACAGTGTCGTCAGATACTCTGGACGGGCCTTGAAGGACGTCAAGAACCCTCGACTGCGGACGTGGGGCCCCATCGGCCTGGGTCTGGCAGTCGTGCCCCTGCTGCCTACGCTCTTTGATCACCCGGTCGAAACCGCCGTGGAGTGGGCATTCCACAAGGGCTTCGGTCTATACGGTGGTCACGACTATGTCGGCGACTTGCCGACCACTGGACGAGAGCAGGCGCTGCACCAGAAGCCCGGCACCCAGAAGCCGAAGGAGAAGGAGTTGTAATATGCTACCGCGTGTCCCGGTTCAGATTCGACAGGAGGCGTGGTGGTGACATTTACAATGGCGTTACGGAGTATTCCCAGCTCAGCATGTCAGGACTGGCCAAGAGGCCGGCAGTGTACATTAAGCATTTCGTCGAGGACGGCAGTTCCTCGGATTGATGCGTGCTGTAATAATGCAGATCAAGAACCGAATCGAATTGTGATATTTGCAGCGTCAAGCTCCAAGGGGGCTGCCAAGGATATCTAAAAACAGGTCGCCACGCCAAACGCCAGCTACTTAGTGTAGGCATCATCGTAGCTCGTGAATTCTCTACATCTAAAACGCCGTCACATCTCAATCAAGTCTGCTGGGGGTCCTACTCCTCGCAGGAGGACGACGGTGTTTCCGCTCGTCAATGCGACGCCGATCTTCTCGTTGTACTCGAGCACCCGCCCCCCTTCCACGTGGAACACTCGTAGTTTTTCCTTTTCATCCGCCGTCGAATTGTTCACATTTTGCACCTGCAGCGCCAGCGCGGCCTGGTCCAGGAGCCGGCCAATAACCCAGTCCTTGCTGAAGAAGAGCTCGGCCTTGGGAAACTTGGCCGTCGTCGTCTCGGCCTCGGCCTCGACGTACAGGTATACTCTCTTCTCGGGCGCCAGCTTCGCGTCGCCCTTGGCCGTCTTCTTCAGGTTGTTGGTGGCGATCAGTCTCGCGCCGGCGCTGCTGGGCTTGGGCTTGGGCAGGGCCCGCGACGCCTGCTCCCTCTTCTGCGAGCCCCAGACCTTGAACTTAGCAAAGGCGCTGCGGGCTTCCTTGCCGACGTCGAGCTTCGGGCGCGCCCCAATGGGGACGAGGTTCTTGCAGTCGTGGTCTTCCTGCAGGCGGTGCTTCAGGCAGTAGTCGCGATTGCACCTGTCGCAGTGCACGCCCGGCACGAGAGAGGTGCCGACGGTCGTCTTGCACTCCTTGCCGGCGCAGGGCTTCTGGGTGACCAGGTCGCGCATCAGTCTCCCGTCGCCGGCGCTCGGCTTGGCGAGTTGCGCCTGGCGGCGGCGCTCGGCCCAGGCGCCTTCGTTGGCGCATTTGTGCGACGTCTCGGTGCGGTGGTCTAGGCAAAAGGTGCGCTTGCACGACTGGCAGAAGAAGGGGAGGAAGTCGAGCTGGTTGCAGTAGTCGTACTCGCAGTGCTTGCCGATGAGGGTGGCGTCGGCGTCGGCGCTGTCCATCTCGACGTAGGATGTGCTCGCGGCGGCGGTGTCGGGCTTGGAGGAGGATGCCATCGTGGGCGGTTGGGGGAGGGAGTACTCGTATATATAAGTAACCGGGATGGCCCCCTCGAAGTACGACGAGTAGGCAGACAGTGCAGACGTCGGCTTCGTGGCGAAAGCGAGTGGTCGAGATGTGCAAGAGTAATTAGTAAAGGTGCGAAAGAAGGGTGTCGAAGGTTGTAGGCTCCGACAGGCCGCGTTGAACGGTTAGGGGACTTAGGTCAGGGGCCAGCCAGGCCAAGTGGACCTCGGGAGAATGGAGTGCTTGGTTAGCGCGTTCGCTAATCGCTAAAAGCGTCCCATCGGGGCAGTAACGTACCTAATTTAGCCGAGTACTCTGACTGAATCTGGGGTATCCGTACCCTTTCGGGCCCTGACAGGTCCTCCTCAAGACTCAAGTCAATGAGGTCACCCAGCGACGGTTATCGTGATTTGTTTTTGTTCTCCCCCCCAACGAAAGACTCACCACCCCCCTTCCCAAGCCGCCTCAAGTGTAACCCTGGACTTGCGAACTCATTCCCGTCTCATCATTCATGTTGCGTCAAAATGCCTCCACTTGTTCCGCGCAAACGACAGCGCAATTCGTCACCAGTTCTGCCTGTTGGTAACGGCCAGGCCTCCAAGTCATCGACATCTACCTCCGCCACGGCCAAGGGCAAGGGCAAGGCGCAAACCGTTACACCTAAGCCGCCACAACGCAAGAACACGCTGTTCGACGATCTAGAGGCTAGTGTACAGAATCGTTCAGCTGAAAAGACACAGTCGGCCCTGCAACAGATGCATGGCGGTGACAGCGACGGCGACAGCAGCTCGCTCAGCTCACTCTCAGATGCCGAGTTTGAAGATGTGCCTCTGGCAAAACGCCAGAAAGTGGCGGCTGATGCCGATGGAGAATCGGACGGTGACGACGACATGGAATTTGAGGATGTTCCCAACCACGAACTTCCATCAGATCCCGTCATCTCGGGCGATTTGGAGCTCACCCTGTATCAGGACCAAGTCCCTCTGGCCCTGAACGTCAGCAAAAAGGGTCCGTCCAAGAGAGAAAAGCAGATTAGGAACGTGACGCACTGCATGCATGTGCAGTTTCTCCTATGGCACAACGCTATCCGCAACTCCTGGCTTTGCGATCAGGAAGTCCAGGCGATCATGATCTCGCATCTGCCTCCTCGATTATGGGAAGAAGTCGACCGGTGGAGACGGAACAGCGGCCTAGACGACATCAAGGACGAGCCCGAGTCTATCAAGTCAGCCAAAGGCAAAGGAAATGCTGGCAGGACTAGGCGGAAGCAGCCACCTGCAAATTCCGCACGGGATTGGGGCGACGCCGCTGAGAGACTCGAAAGAGGAGCTCCCGACATGAGCCACGGCGATCCTCTGTTTAGGCTCATGAAGTCTCTCTCTGCCTGGTGGAAGCAGCGATTCAGCATCACTGCTCCAGGCCTACGGAAACTCGGCTACATGGATGTCCGACGGTTGGCCAAGATCAGGGGCGAATACGAGAACGAGGAGCACGACGCGGAAAAGTACGGTGAGCGTATCACAGGCTTGGATGAATTCCGAAAGCAGGCGCAAGACTGTGCAGGCAGTCGCGACATTGGCGCCCAACTGTTCACGGCACTCTTGCGCGGTATCGGGCTTGAAGCTCGCATGGTCGCCAACTTGCAATGTCTCGGGTTCGGATGGGCCAAAGCAGAGGAAGCGGACGAAGACAAGCCAGCCAAGGAGCCAAAGACGAACGGCACATCAACATGCAAAACAACAAACGGGGGCAAGACTGCTGCACCGAAGAAGAGAGCGCCGGTGCGTGTAGCGAGTCGCCGGACCAGGAAGAGCGACAGGCATGCCTTGAAAATGGATCTGGATGAATCTGATGAATTCGTAGAGCCCCTGAGCGATGAGAGTGACGACGATTCTGTCATCGATGTTACTGCCGAACACACCAAACCAAGACCTGCACCGAAGCTTTATGACAAGGACCTGGACTTTCCCCATTACTGGAGCGAGGTCCTCTCGCCAGTCACGCAAAAGTATTTACCTGTCGACGCCATCGTCAAGTCGGCCATAGGTACGAACAGGGAGGCGGTCGAGTCTCTAGAGCCTCGTGGTGCGAAAGCCGACAAGGCCAAACAAATCATGGCATATGTTGTCGGCTTTTCGTCCGACGGCACGGCGAAAGACGTCACGGTGCGATACCTGCGCAAACAAATCTATCCGGGTCGCACAAAGGGTTTCAGGTTGCCTGTGGAAAAGGTGCCCGTGTACAACAGGCACGGAAAGGTCAAGCGATATGAGCTATCGGACTGGTTCAAGACGGTGATGAGCGGTTACGCTCGTGGTGGCAAGCGGAACCCCATCACAGAGATAGACGAGGTCGAAGATTCGACCGATCTAAAACCAGCTGTGCCAGAGAAGAAAGAGATGAAAGAAGGCGAGGAGACCCTTCAGTATTACAAGCAGTCGAAGGAATTCGCGCTTGCGCGGCATCTCAAGCGGGAGGAGGCCCTGCTACCTTCGGCCAAGCCTGTGAAGACATTCCGCAACAAGGGCAAGGGTGGCAAGTTGGAAGAAGAGGACGTCTACTCCCGCAAAGATGTCGTCGAGGTCAAGAGCGCCGAGACGTGGCACAAGCAAGGCCGCGCTCCACGGCCGGACGCGGAACCGCTGAAGCACGCACCGTACCGGGCGGCCACCACAAACAGGCGGAGAGAACTGGCCGAGATGGAGGCAAGAACGGGAGGAAAGGTGCTGCAGCCTCTGTACAGCATCGACCAGACTGAGTGGATCATCCCGGATCCCATCCAGAACGGCATCATCCCGAAGAACAACTACGGCAACATTGACATGTTTGCCGAGCACATGTGCCCCGAAGGCGCGGTGCATCTGCCATATCGGGGCGCCGTTCGAGTCTGCAAACGTCTCGAGATTGACTACGCGGAAGCCGTGGTAGGGTTCGAGTTTGGCCATCGGATGGCAGTGCCTGTGATTCAAGGCGTGGTTGTCGCTGAAGAACATCAGGACAAGGTCCTGGAGGAGATTGAAAAATACGAAGCGGAGCGTGCCAGGAAGGAAGACGAGAAGCGTCGCAAGACCGCGCTGGGCCTGTGGAGAAAGTTCATGATGGGTCTGCGCGTCGTCGATAGACTGAAGGCCGAGTATGCCCATGTTGAGGATATGGAAGCCTTCAGCGAGCAGAACAAGAATGACGACGCAGACTACGAAGCTATGCGCGAGAAGGACGAAGACATGGCTGGCGGGTTTCTGCCCGAGGGCCACGAGGTCGAAGAGCGAGATGACGAGGACACTGCGCTGACCAGACAGGCATCCAACTACTTCCCGGTTAGTGACGATGATAGCAACGGAGAGGAGGCGTTTGAGGTTGAGTAAGAGCAGCCGTACCGATTGACTCTTCCTCTGCCCTACCGTAGCCATCTGCCGCCTCTGCATGATGCAAGAACATGCAAAAGGCAAAGGGCGTCGATAGTATACGCTGTACTCAAACAGAGGGAGGCGAGTGGTTATCTCTCTCATGACGCTACATCATCGAGTCTGGGCGCGCCACCCGCCATAGGGGTACCAACAGTCGGCAGCCCTCTGCGCGTGCCGTATCGGATGATGGCAATACTGAGGATTTGCGATCAGCATGATCGGGTAAGGGTACAACGATCTTGAGTGCCGAGACTCGACAGGCGCGTTCTGGCATTCATTCCATCATTGCCCAGGGAAAGACGGGAGACGGCATCGTACATCATCGCATTCAGTAATCATATCGTCGGGGAGCAAGCCCTATGTCTCGGTTCTTTTGTTCGGGGGCCAGTGATCTATGACACCGCGTCTTTGGTGTCACCAGTTGTCAACGTCGCAATGATAGGTCTTCCTCGACTGGGATACGACAAGTTTGACAACCCAAGCGCTTGCGTCTGGACAGACGAACCGACACATGTTTGGCATGGAGTACCCTGAAAATGGCTAGCTAGTCTTGTCGGTCTGTACGATGTAAGAGGTGACCTGCTACCGGCTAGCCAGCAATTCCATGTCAGAACTTTGTGCGACATCGTGTCACTCGCACTGTTACGTGCGAGAGAAAGACACAAACTAGCCACATGCTACCCAGCAAACTCTTGTCTGGGTTTGTTGGACTCCCAAGGGATGGCCGAGCTGTAGTAACGGGTTACCCCCCCCCCTTACGATCTTGGTCAGGGTGTCCCCGTCTTGGGGGGTCGGATAAGTTCGATCGATAGTCGTCATAAATTCCGGCTATCTGCATGCCATGGCTTCCGATGGAACCCCTGAAGGCCGTGGTTGCATGCTCATGCGGGGGCGCACAACCTTTGTTCAGCCAACCCACACCACACACACACAGGCTTGCTTGCCTTGTTTTCCTCGAAATTCCGGACCCTTTCGGGTCGGGGGGTTGAGCAGGGTCAGTTGCAGTATCGTGGCCTCGCCGGAAGTCATGTCGCGTGCAACTACGGAGTACATCTTCCAAGTACGGCTTCTTGTCCAGGGTATGCACCACTTCGCCGTTCCAGCTGTTCCCAATGACCCCAAACAGCACACCTTCTTTCGCTGTGTATCGTCACACAGGAAGCGTGTCCCGGACCACGGCATGGCATGCATGGGTCGACGCCATCGGGAATCCCAAGCCCCCTCTCCCTCTGATGCCGTGTAACCCATAGGTTTGGCGCGCTGGTGTGTCTACGGATGGTCTCAAGACTGCCAATGAGCATACTTTGGAGGTGTGTTTTCATCTCGGGTGCTAATCTGACGGACAATCGCATGATCGTAGATCACTCAAGGCTGATGCTGATGCAGCCTTGGCGGATTCCGGAGGGTCATGACTTTCCAACCGTTCCGAGTTGAAGCTTCCGATGACACATTCCGAGTGACTTATCACACGTTGTTGTGTACCATCCGGCTTAGTTACCAGTTTGTTGGAACCGGTGGCTTCGATCATACTACTCCATCTAGTCTCTGGCGATCGGTAGCCAATCGGGAATGCGAGAACGGTACGCGCCCGTCCAGTCTCAGCCGCCCTTGCTTCAAGCATGATCCGGCATTATGGTAGTCCATTGCCCCCCCCTCCCCTCCTCCAGCCCTGGATTCATTATGAGCTCGTATGCCGAAAAAAGAAAAAGAAAACATCCTGGTTCCGGACCGCCTCATCTCGGGTCTCAACAGTGGAGCAACGAGTGAGCAAATGCAGCCCCCGACTTTCCAAGTGCATCACTACCAACGGCTGTGCAGCACACCGTGACAGGTGGCTTGAAGACGTTGTGGTCATGACTACGGACACCTTAACCCTGCGTTGGCGGCTGGGGTGTAGCAAACATCGAGTCTCGCGGCTGCGTTCCTATTGGCCATGGTATTGTAGCCCCGAGTATCAGCACAACACATGGGTCTGTCCATTGAAGCGGGGATCGATACACCCCTACTATCCATCCTCCAGGGCAGACGATGGACTGTCCTTCTACGAGAGTCTGACAGGGAAGCCTTATAGCCGGTGCTACGACCAGCTGCCATTATTTGATCTTGACCCCAAACCCTTGCTACCCGTCACAGGTCTCTCAGACGAACGAGGAGATTTGGCATGACACGACTATTCGAACACTATTTAACCTACTTTCTTTCTATAACTACCAAGACCGGCTCTTACAGTATTGAAAAATGTCTGCAGTCTGCCTCTGGGCGAGCTGCATCGTGTGTGCACTCGTGATACACGCCGTTCACACTTGGCACCGCCTACGGCATATACCAGGACCATTCCTCAGTGCTTTCAGGAGCTCGCAGCGGCCATGGGCAAAGTCGAGTTGGTTTCAGGCCATGCGAATGAAGAGAATGGGTGACCGCTATGGTACGTCTTCCGTCCGTTGGCAACAGGATGTGTGACTGACGCACCGGCACAGGGGGAATCTTCCGGGTTGGACCAAACCAGCTCTTGACAGCTGATATAGATGCCCTTGGACAGATGGCTGATGTGGATTCACCACGCCCGAAAGGATATTATTCTCAAAGAGGCGATCAAACCGCTGCCAGCCAGGGGCACTCGTGGCGTCCCCTTGATGGAAAGCAACAGTCCGACCCATGCGTTCCCCCGAGATCTGGCCACATCGGCACTCTAGATCTCGAGGAGTGCGTCGACAGGCAGTGCGCCCGACTCGTAGAAATTATAGAGGACGACTTCATCTCGACAAACGACAAGCTCAAGTCGGTCGACATGGCGTCGTTGAGCCGCCGATATACGGCCGACGTGGTTGGTGACCTTTCCGGTCAAGCAACCGGGTCTCCCGAGCAGAGGGCGACGACTTGGAAAAGCGCTCTTATCACCTGTTCAGCCGCGATGTTTTCCTGCGTGAGACAGCTACGAGGCATCGTCTTGCGGCTGTTCAAAACGGGTAGCAACTCGCCAGCTGCAGACTTGGCAGATCTAGAAAGGTACGATGAAGAGATACGCTGCTTCGTTTTCTCAGCGGATTTGCTAAAAATCAAATCAGACTTCTTTCAGTTACGACGGAAGAGAAGCACGATGGAGGACCACGGCACCGTGATCTCGGCGCCATCGATGGGGGCAGGCTCGAAGATCGAGAGGCGAGGGGGAAGATACTCCAGCAGCTGTACGTGGCCATGTGCATCTAGGGGGAAGAGTGCTGCTAACTTCTCAAAAGGACCGACAGTGCTCAGCCGACGGCCACAGCGATATGTTTGACCTTTCTCCATCTTCTCACCTGTCCGGCCGTGTACATGAAGCTGAGGGCCGAGCTGGACGCTGCGGACCTGACAGGATCGAGAAGCTGTCCCGGGACAGACGACGAGCCTCGAGAGCTGCCCTATGTCCGGGCGGTCGTCAAGGAGGGCTGCCGCATGCTGCCCGGTATCGCGGCCCCCCGTTTCAAGCAGGTGCCGAAAGGGGGCGTGGTGATGGCGGGATTCCGGATCCCCGAAGGAACCCACGTCGGCCACCACGTCGGCGGCATCATGCGGCAGAAGCGATACTGGGGCCTCGACGCGGACGTGTTCCGGCCGGAGCGATGGCTCGAGGTGGACGAGGCGTCTGCCGAGATCATGGACGATGTCTTGATGACGCTGTGGGCTACCGGGGACTGCGAGCATCTCCGAGCGGCGCTGGCCCAGATGGAGATGGAAAAGTTGCTTGTCGAGGTAAGCCTGCTTTTTCTCTTCTCTCCTTTTCTTCTTCTTCTTCTTCTTCTTCTTCTTCTTCTTCTTCTTCTTCTTCTTCTTCTTCTTCTTCTTCTTCTTCTTTCCGTGGGAGTATCGGGAGCGCTCGCTGACGTGTGTCTAGATGCTGCGACGGTTTGACCTGTCGCTCGTCGAGCCATGCACGGCTTTTGGGCAGATGGACGGCAAGACTACGGCCCATGGGCTTCAGCTCAGGGTCACAATACGGACGAAGGACTGTTGAGGGTAGATAGATGGGTCTGTCCCCGAGGTGCCGGTACAGGTTTTGCGCTGTGATGGTTCCCGGTGATTCTAGTGTGCGGTCTGCATGTGATTAGGGTATTTACAGCTTGCATATCATGCACAAACAGATGATCCCCCTTCTCGGCGCCTTGTGACCATCCTCCACCGAACCGAAGCGTCTTCCTCAGTCGACAAAGATTGTCCCCTTTTGCACCACGACAGCCTCCCCCCCAAGCCACAGATCCTGGAGCTTCACCTCGCCCCCCCTCGCCCGCCCGCGTCAGCGTGTCCACGTAGATGGAGCTCTTCCGGCCCATCTCCACGCCCTGCGTGATCTCGTACCTCGCCTCCTCCTCCCCCGTCTTCTCCACCATGGTCAGGTACGCCGTCAGGGCGCCGGCGGCGCTGCCCGTCGCCGGATCCTCCGCGTCCAGCTCCACCATGCGCGTGCGCAGCTGGCGGGCCTCGCCCGGCCCGCGCGTGCCCAGATCGACAAAGTAGTACCTGGCGACGAAGCCGGCGGGGAAATCGGCATCGCCGACCGGGGCCGGGAGGCGGGCGTAGTCGAGGCGGGACCTGCCGACGCGGCCCAGCAGGTCTAGCGAGGCGAGGCGGACGAGCACGAAGCTGAGGCCGCGGACGATGCTGACGATGGGGCCCCCGAGCTCGGCCGTCCGGATCTCGGGCTGCTCGTGCGACAGGCCCGCGTACGAGGCTTGCTGGCCGGCCGGGATCAGGTCGCCGAGCGTCTCCCGGTGGACGCGGACGTCGTGGCAGATGCGGGCGCGCACAAAGTGCCTCGGGCCCTCGGCCTCGCGCGCGGCGAGGTCAATGGGGCCGGACTTGGTCACGAGCCGCTCCACGCTCGGGTAGAGGTGGTACCTGGCCAGCACGGCGCTGCCGATGGTAGGGTGGCCGGCGAACGGCAGCTCGGCCTCGGTGGTGAAGATGTCAATCTCCAGCTGGGACGGCGGCGGGCCGTCGTCGCCGCCTCCGGGCTCGTGCATGAAGACGGACTCGGAGAGGTTGAACTCCTGCGCGATCTTCTGCTTCTTCGCCTGCGTGAGCCTGTCCCGGAGCGGGGCGGGGACTAGCACCACGGCGAGGGGATTGCCCTGCAGTCGTTGGTGGGTGAAGACGTCGAGGGTGACGAATGACAGCTCCATGATGACGAATGGGGAAAGAAAGTACTGCTGTATGCACGCGAAGGATGCTCCGGAAATGGGTTCGGCCGCGAGAGACCGTCACAAGCAAGCAAGTACTTACTCTTTGTAGGTTGACCCTTTGGTAGGTTGACCCTTTGGTAGGTTGACGGGCAACGTGAGGTATAGGTAGACATGGAAGTGCACGGTGAGTCACGATGGGAATCATGGGATGGGGGACGACGAGACCGCATCGGGAAGCTCGGTCGAAGCCGATTGGTTCCTGCTTGCTGCTTGCTGCATCCTGATGACATCCACCGGACGGTGCTTTGCAGAAGGCCGTTTCCACGCCAAACATGGCCGATCTCGGTAAGCATCTCCTGCGCATGTCCCGTCACAAGAGGCGAGGGGAGACGGTGCTACTGCTTTCCTATTCAAGATGCTGATTGTTCCTGAAACTCCCACAAGTATACATACACACACGCGCGCAGAGAGAGAGAGAACTCCCCCCCCCAAGTACGGCACTACAGACCAACCATACAAATATCAACGGAAACGCCCATAACGGTGCATTCTACACACGAACTCGCAAGTCCACCTGATTCTGGAATCATCGTCCAAGGTGTCGTGATATGCGCATCGCATCTAACGCTAAGCCCACAACGAGACCATCGAAAGCACTTTACCTACACAAGCCGAGTCGAGGAGGACTTTACGTGCGTGTCGTCTCGACGCCTGCACCTGGCTGGAGGGATGCCACAAGACCGGTAAGTCTGTCGATCTTCTCCGACAGTTCGGCGATGCGGATTTCCAGATCCGAAGGCGCGTCCATGATGTCGTCCTCATTCTGTCTGGAACGCGCGGGCGAGTACGTTGCAGATGAGATGGGCGCCGGCTTGTGGATGACGTCGGCGCCACCGCTGGCAGAGCGCGCTGTACCGGCAAGCAATGGTGGCTGCAGCACTGTTGCCGGTGGTTGTGCAAGGCGCTTGACCGCGCCCTGCCGCGGTCCTCGGAACGAGGCAAACCCGTCCTTCAGCTCGACCCTGCCCCTGGACCATTCATATAGCATGATGAGACCGACAATTGGCGAGTGCGTTGCTTTGAGAAGCACGATGCGGGCGTTGCGGAACTTGTCGTCCGACGGCAGAAACAGCCGCAGAGGGCGGAATATGACCAAGGCCATCAGGTTGAATGGCGCTGCATCCTCGTGTCAGCCAGCTACTCCCAACGGGCCCAAGAGGACATGTGCAACTCACGATAGAAGTGTGTCAGTCGATTACTAGTCGACGCTTCCAGCACGTATACGCTATACACATACAAGTACTCCTCGCGTGCGTGCGAGATGACCCGCGAGAAGCTGTTGCTGAGCATACCTGTCAGGGAGCCCATCAGGAGGATGGAGCTCAGCGTGACGAAGATGAACATCAGGGGCGGACCTTTCCGGGTAGCATGTCAGCCTGGCAAGGTTTTATTCAGTCTGGCAGAAGCATGGGGCTGTACACGTACCAAAAATTGGATCAATCTCCCACATGATGTCGAAGCCAACGTAGCTTGACCCAAAGAAGATCTTGGTCACGATCATGGCCATCCGCGAGAAGGAGAAGAGCTCACGTCCTACCAATGAAAACGTGGTAAGGAACCCGATGTAGACGATTGCCACGAGCACCATGAACTTCATAAAGTCCGCGCCCATCGCCTTCAGGCAAGGTATGAGAGTGCCCCAGTAGGGACTCAGACTGTGTTGGCCATCCGTTGTCAGCCCTCGTGTTTCTGATGGAAGAAGCAGGCTGGCTAGAGAGTTGTAGTGGTGGAGGGGAGGGTTGCTCGCTTACCTGAGGAACGAGCAGATTCTCGGTACCATGAACAAGGCCTCCAGCGCCAACACGTCAAAGGCAAGGTCCACGAGCACAAAGTCGCCTTGGTAGAGCCCGACGAAGCCTGTGTGATTTGTCAGTACAGCCCCGGAGGAGACGTCTTTTGGGCTCGCCACTCACGCAACACAGCAAACACTATGCCAATGGCAATCATGACCATGTCAAACAGATTCCATACATCGGCTGCGTAGAATATAGACCCGGCATCTATATACTCGCTCACCTCGTCGTAAAAGAAGGCCGCGAACCACACGTACAGGGCGATTTCCAATGGCGTGATGGCGTAGCGATTCTGCTCGATCATTACTGCGTAGTAGAGACACAGGAAGCAACCAAAGAATATGACCTCGAAGGCCTTGAGATATTTGGGCACACGGAGACGGCAGAAGGGGTCGGCTGTGTGGGGGTTGTAGAACCTCGGCTTCTTGACGGAATGGACCGAGAGCCGGTCCCAAAAGATGATGTCGCCGCTCCAGATGCCGGTGATGATCTTCTGAACGACATGCTGGCTCAGGAACCGCTTGGCGTCTGCTATGGCCGCAATCTCTAGGGCGTTGAGATGGATGAAGGGTGCTGTCGGGTCGTCCTCGCTCTCGTCGTCGGATCCAGAGTCGCCATGAAAACTCATGGTCAGCCTCGTGATGGACTCGAACAGCTGGTTCCGTCGCACAGAGCCCATGCGTGGAGTCTGCGAGCGGACGTCGTGGCACGCTTCGGACGAGGCGTGTAGCGTCCCGCCGAGGAGGGCCGTCCTCTCGTTGGTTTCATCCTGATCCGGGCAGTCTGCCCCTGCGGACGCGGACGTGGCGGAACAGTCTTCGGGGCCCGGGATCTCAAAGAGACAGAATTCCACAGCCTCCCGCTCCGAGAGCCGTGTCAGAAACCGCCAGGCAACTATCTCGCAGGCGTTGGCGCGAGCTTCGCCGATGCCTCTCTCGTCGTTGCTGGTGCCATAATGCCAGCGCAGTGCCCTGTGGATGGATGGTCAGCCAGGGGCAACAGTCCGTGGGACAGGACAGGCGGATGGAGGAGGATGCTTGTGTGTCAATGTCCCGGGCTAGTTACACCGACCGAGACGTATACTCGCACACTCGCACACTCGCACACACACAGGCACGCGCGGGGCCGACTCACAGCAAGGCGTTCACAATGGACGGGTTCGTGACGTTGGTGCTGAGATGGTCGACCAGGATACGCAAGCTGTCGCCTGCCGCCGTGGTACGCAGCTGCTCAAAGGTGCTTGGCAGGTAGACGACCTCTACAAAGTAGCTGCCGATCGGGTTGGTCAGTGAACTGTGCGCGAGCCGGGTTCGTCACACGAGTTGGCCATGCCGTGCGTGCTCAGCTCACCGTGAGAGTTTCCTTATAACGTCACGGAACGAATCATGGTAGCCGACGTCCGGGAGTTCGGACGTGGTCGCAAAGTGAGAGGAATACGGCGAGACGGCCCGGTCTCCCTGGGACATGGCCCGCGACTTGACGCGGATCGGCATGACGGTGAATTGCTCGCCCAATGGCAATTGATTGGGCCCGACACGGAACGGGACGGTGGGAGGGCGGGAGTTGCTAGTTGCTAGTTGCTAGTTACTACTACAGCTGCTACAGCTGCTACACCCGGTGTTGTTGATGGGACGAGAGGCCTAGTAGTAAACGTCGGTCGACCGTCTCGAGGGAGGGAATGGAATAAAGTCTCGAGTTCGAGTCCCGCGCCATCAAGGAGGCGAAAAGGCGGAGAGACGGTCCGTGCATCATTGTTCGCTGCTTTGTACTTTAGTACGAAGTATCGGTCGATTGCTTCGTAGTTGACTAGTCACCCTGGTACCAAGTATCCGTAATAACTCAAGTCACTCTGTAACGTTGACTAGTTCCTCCATAGTTGTGAAGCGTGAAGCAAGTTGACATCGACCAGCTAGGCAGGTGCAAGGTACGGATGATTGGATACCGTTGCAAGTGGCCAACTAGCTAGTTACCCAAGGTTCGTTAGCCACCTCGGTTCGCCACCCACTTATTGCCGACTAACTAACTAGTGACTCTACTATCCGTAGCCACGTTGGTAACTAGTTAGTTACACAGTACTTTGCACCAACTAATTTTGTGTACTACATACAGTCAGTACCTTTCAGGTTGGCTATCCGCCGCCAGTCAGCCGAGCTCGTGCCTGCAGTACGTGACTCGACCCGCCAATAAGACAAGACGACGCTTACCGCCGTCGACGAGATCGACGTTTCAGGTCAACAACAGGCCTTATCGCATAGGTCCAGGTTACCGACTTGTCCCTGTCCACGCAGGTTGTTGTCGTTTTAAAATAGCATCGTCGCCTTTCCGCCTGCATCCACACCGACGAGCAACGTCCAAGGTTAATAACCAACGTTATAAACAAGTAACTAAAGTGACACCGTAGTTCAACGTTAGTTGCAACTCTCCTGTCGAGATGCGAAACCGCGTCACATGTACACAGCATCGTCGAGTCACTCAACTACCGAATTTACTAATACTAAGTTCCTGCTGCTCCTTTTCATTTATTTCTATTCCGCATGACAATGCTTCCATAACCCATCGCCCGTCGCCACTTATAACATCAACGTCAAACCCTCTTACTATGATCATGACTCAATTACGGACAGCCAGGTGGCTAATACCAGGTAGTTACAAACTTGCATCTTGGTCCGATGCCTTGGGGTATTCGCTCGCACCAGAAACCAATACCCCGAAAACTCCCAACCAAAGAGACCCAGAGACTTTTCATCGCAGGGCCACTTGCCGCGCCCCCCCTCCCCCTATTCATCCAACCAGTCGAGGGAAAATACAAAAATATAAAAAGACAAAAGAAATCGTGCGTGGTGGAACTCATCAACAGCCCCGTCAGTGTCTTGAATTCGGCCTTTTCGCCTTTGTCAAAATCTCGTTACCCTCGTCCCAGCCCCGGCTCGCGGCAATATCGATGACCGTCATGCCGTTGTCGTCCTTTGCTTCCAAGTCCACACCACATCTCTGCGTGAGCAGTCGCAATACGTTGGCGTCGCCATTCTCGATGGCTTGTATGTAGGCCGAGTGGCCACGGTAGACGAGGTTGGGGTTGGCGCCCGCATCGAGCAGCATCTCGATGATTTCCGTATCGTCGTTCTCGTAGCGACGGAGCGCCTTCACAATTGGGAGATGCTCGCCCGGAGCGTTGACGTCGGCCTTGGCCTCCTTGAGTAGGTACCGTACGATGTCCTTCCGTCGCTCTCGGATGGCCGTTGTGAGAGGCGAGAAGACTCCACCATTGCGATCCTCACTACGTAGGATACGATTAGTAGCCGTCACTTGCTTTTCCACCCCGCCCGCCCTGGACTCCGGAGAGAAAAGATGTCGAGGGCCATCCAAGTACTTACACGCTTACTCCCGCCTGGATTAACAACTTGATGCTCTCGAGCTGGTTTGCTACCACGGCCATCTCCATGACTCCCTTGAAGGCACGAGGCTCGGCCAGGGCTGGCAGCAACCTCTTGAGGATTTGCGGCTGCTTCACGGCCATACACACGGGCCAATCTTGTCCACGGACGTTGGCTACATCACACGTTAGCCTGTGTCTTTGGGAATGGCTGCGGCCCAAGGTTCGTGTCATCTTACGATCGGCTCCGCGGGCCAGGAGAAGGTCGACCAGTTCAGGTCGGTTCTCGCGAATGGCCGTCGTCAGTGCTGTGGCACCCGTCTTGGGAACCTTGTCGTTAATCGATACTTTGCCGAAATCAATGAGCCAGTTCAGAGCCTCGACGTTGTTGAACTGTACTGCCGTCTCCAATATGCCCTTGGGGCTGTGCAGGTTGCAGCCTGCAGCCACCAGGGGCGCGAGAAAGTGCGTCCGAGAGTGTGTCACGCACTTGAAAGCTGGGTACTCGGCAGAAGACAAGTTCGGATCCGCCTTGCTGCTGAGCAGGAGATGGAAAATGTCGGCCCGGTTGTCACGAATCGATGTGCACAGGGGCGTGTAGACGCCGTCCTTTTTGGCGTTGGGGTCAACCCCGGCAGCAAGAAGCGCGCGAACGGATTCGATGTTGTTGATCGAAGTCGCCAGTTCCACTGGGGAGAAGATCGGATGTCAGTGGACGGGTTCCAAAGGTACGAGTATCGAGGCGGCAACATACTTATGCCAGGTGCTTTCCGGAAGTCGGCTCCGCGGGCAAGGAGGACTTTCAGGCATGGTGTCTGGAACGTTGCAGGCCAAAGCATGTGTTTTGGTCCTGGTAGGTTGGGATTGGCGCCCTGGAATGCACAGTCAGCTTGATTCGGAACAATCCAACGTTCGCACCGCGGCCAAGAGAGAGGGGTTATATACATGGTCCAGAAGTGCCGACACAATGTCTACACGACCTGCCGTGATCGCCTCGAACAGCGGCGACCTGCCTTCGTGGTTCTTCATGTTGCAATCGGCTTCGTATGCGAGAAGTAGATTGATGAACCTGATCGGCCTCGTCTTGGTGATGCTCTAAAGATGTACTGTTAGCTCACACACACCATGGCGTTTGCGTGCGGATACCGGGCAAGGAAGGCTGCGCACCTTGATGAGGATCGTATCGCCTCCGGACATGACAGTGTTTACGTTGGCTCCGTATGTCAACAACAACTTGGCAAAGCCGAACTTGTCCTCGAGAACGGAGAGGCCAAGCGGCGTCTCCACGTCCGGGCCGGCAGCCAGGGTGGCGTCAGCTCCGTATTTGAGCAAAAGCTGTGCGCCGTCAAGGAAGGACTCCTCTACAGCTGCGTGCAATGGTGTTACGCCATGCTTGTCTGCGGCATTCTGGCGAGGGGGTGTTAGTCGGGGCCCGACACGGAACATCGGATAGTAGGGGAGCTTACGGGATCGGCTCCAAAGATACAGAGCAGGCGAATGGCCTCGAGGTCGTGACGCAGTACGGCCTCCTTCAGAGCAACGATTCCAGGCCCCGTGTCAGCTATGCAAGAGAGTCAGCGGCGCGGACAAGTTTCAGGTACTCGTCAACACATACCTGGAACACCGCGGTCGAGCAGACTTTCGACCATCTTACAGTCTCTCTCCTGTACCGCCGATATGAGGGCGGCTGTCAGTGCCGGGGTGCTACCACCAGCTGAGCCCCGGGGTGACCAACGCGGCATCTTCGATACATCTGCCTTGACGCGGACGGCTTTGATCGGACCATTTTCGACCAGCTCAAAGTCCTCCGTCGCCGTCTCAGTATCAGTGGTGCCGCTGGATCGTGTTTCCTCATGAGCGATCCTCTTTTCCAAGCTTGCCGTGGTGGAAAACACCCGCTCCCTTGCCCCAGTGGACGAGACCGTGCGATTGGACATCGAGGCACGTCGGGGTAATGGGAGATGGGGTAATGGGAGATGGAAGCTGTTGGCATCCCGAATCGAATAGGGTGAAAGCTCGCTGGTGGATCCTTTTTCCATTGCCAACACCTCGGAGAAGGAATGGAGGGACTCGGGCAAGATCTCTTCCACCGGACGGTGTTCCACCGGATGGTGTTCTACCGGATGGTGTAGGGCAGTCTCGATGGGCTTCAGTTTGGCGACTCCTGCGGCCGAGCGACCTCGGTCAAGTCGGTCAAGCGCCGCCGCCAAACCGGTATACCCGATGCCAACAGAATCGTCAATCTTGGCATCGCCCAAAGACCACTGAAACACGAGGGCACTCATTCTCAAAGACTCTCGGGTCCTCCCGAGAGATGTTCTCATCTTCTCGACGTCGTTGTCCGCAAACATGTTGCGCCAACCCCTCTGGATCTTCCCGACTGTTCCTCGTTTCTCGTATTCGAGAAACTTCCCAACCCAGTGATCGAGAGTCTGGAAGTCTGAGTGGGTCGTCTTGAACTTCTTGTCCATTTCTTGGATCATGTCGGGCGGGAAATGCTGTCCTGTCCGCGTGCACTCGGTGAGTCCAGCTTCGAGGGACCACTGCCAAGATGTACGTACAGTCAGTACCCGTGAAAGCCGGAACACGTTTTGGGCGGGCTGCCACGGTCTGATGACCTTGCTCGCCGTGGACAACAGGCAGGAGATGTTTACTTTGCAGATTCGACGGGGCAGGAGATGTGCTCAAGAGTTACTGACCATGATACGGCATATATCCAGGAAGTCGTGCGTGAGCTCTACAAAGCCATGTGGATGTGCTTTGACGGTACTGAGGAATTCGAGCATATGGATGGAGATCTTGTTCCCCAGGACGGTTGCTTTATGGCAATGGCTAAGCGCAGCCTCGCTCTTGATTGGTGCCATGATGGTGGTAGTGACGGCGTGCGGTGGCTCGACTTGTCGGCCACTGTGTTCGATCAGACGTTTGGTTGCTTGGGCGAGACCTATCACTTATGTCTCCTGTAGAGAAAGACCGTGGGCAAACTTGGAGCGGTCCGTACTGTCTCTTTAGGCGCCCACTGCACTTCTTATCTGATCGTCACCATCCAAGTACCGGCGGTGGGCTCAGTAGAGAGAGACGGGGGTACGGGTTACGGGCCGGCCGACAACAACAGCTTGACTCAACGTGAGTCGCCCCGGGGCTCAAGCGAGCTGGTGGAGGCAGTAGAAGTAGAACGCGGTGATGAACACGACCCTTGCATATCGTGCTAGTCCTCTTCATGGTAGTGCCCGCCGAGCCTAGCTAACAGCTAGAAAGATGTGCCAGCTAACAACATGCAACTGCGTTTGATGGTGGTTGTCGTCAACTCCCACCAGCCCTGTCGCAACTTGCGCCCATTTTCAGACGATTCCTAGAAATTCAACCATGACGATGAGATGACTCCCCGGGGAGATCTAGGCTACCTTCCTTCCTGTCCATCGCCCTCCAATCCCCGATGATGGTTGTTGTCCTGCCTGCTCTTTGGGTAGCTTGTTGGGGGCGATGCCAGAATGACTTAAGTCTTACCCTTGCTCGATCCATGGGAGGTCATAGCGATCGTACATCCCCGTGACCTGCCAATCGCACGACACGATGCCAGGTTTGTAGAAATTGATCGTCTTGTACGAATCTGCATCCCATGTCCATGCCTAGGCTAACATGGAGACTGGTCGGGACCAAGTCGAAGCTCTAGCTAGTCGAAATGGCACTAGAATGGACCCGGGTTTTCCCAGCGTCGCAGAAACCCGACCGTCACGCTCCACTTCGTGATTGGGCATAGACTATAGACCTGTCAGCAATTTAATTTATCTCCGAATGGGTATGCAAATCCTGCCGAATGGCTCGTGCTATGGTAATAGTAGCGTATACCAAGGTCCCCATCTCCCTGCCAACTCCATACCCACCCAGTATGTAGTCGGGCCTTGATTCGCCGCCGACAAGGTCACGATACTCCGTACATACGTAGTACTGCGTTGCATACTTAGTACAGCACCGGCCGCCGCCCCGTACCAGTGCTCTGTGGTGGCCTGTTCGCAGCTCGACCGTGGCGGTTCTCGCATGCGATGCTTTGGTCTCCGAAGACCTGCCAGTTCCTGCGACCACCGGACGAAATCCTGCCGCCATCATATATCTGTGAACAGCCTCGAGAGGAGAAGTGTCTGTCGAACGAGCCCAGTGTTCAGGCCAGAGGACCAATATATGGAAGACCTAGAAGCAACGCGGCCCGGCGACCCCGGCTTCGTTACCATCACAGAGTACCAGGGCGTCAACAACTGGTAGCATGCGGTGCGGTGCCGCCAGCGAACCGTCGGTCGGTGCGCGATCTAGCCTTGCTCGACTTCATTAACTACCAATAGTTACGGAGACAGGCGTCGTGAAGCACGATCCGGCTGGGACAGATGCCGGAGGAGGTGGGGCACAGAGGCACAGAGGCATAGAGGCACAAGGGACCAAGGGTGGAGGTGACTGAGCAAGCAACGCAAACTGATCTCCGTGGTATCAGACCCAAACGCCGCTAACCAGTGCCGTCCAAGAGTGGAGAGGGTTTGATGAAGGATGCTCAGCATGCAAGGTGTAACAGGGTACTGTGTAGGCCTAATAAAAGGCATCCCAGGAACAGCGCGCGGTCCTTCAGTCTTCCTCGAGAGGTCCGGATACCGGAATCAAAGATTTGAAGGGCATAAATTAGATTCTCGAGGGGGCGGCAGTGTTGGGTACGGGTAGCCGAGTGGGCTTGCGCGACGACTTGATGCTCGTGTGAGAAGTTGGCAAGATCTCGATTCTCGACAAGATGGTAAACGCAAGCTTTTGTCGAGCCGGCTTCCAAGAACTTCGTACGAAGTACATCCGTAACTTGCTACTCCGACTAGTTGCTGCGTATCCATCCGTACCTGGTGGAGCGGGGCAACGCTCGCCGCCCTGACGCCGTCGCAACTCTAAATTAATGGGGCTAACGATGGCCAGTGGGAACCCGACAGATGGGAAATAGCAGCTAGTCAACACGGACTCGTCGACAGACGAGTCCATGGTGCTACGGCAAAGGGACTGCTCCGGATTCTTGTTGCGTTGGTTCTTACGTTGGACATTGTAGTTGACGAACTAGGCACTACGTACTCCGTAGCAAGATACGGCGTAACTTACGGGGTATGAGGGGATGGAAGAGTCGGGGAACTACGGATAGCTGACCTACGACTGACAACTAACTATCCGTATGTACGGATAGTTAAGTACTTCATAGTTGTCCGTACGTAGTATGGATACTTCCCTTGCGACAAGGTTTTCTTTTGTAGCATCCATCTGCGGTCCGAAGAAGTCGAGCTCGCCCCGTTTAGAATTCCGACTTTGTAATGTGGAAGGAGCAACTCGCATGTCCTGAAACCCGTATGAATCAATCTGACGGCCGCTGCCTTCCCAACAAACAGCAACCAGCGTAACACGGGAGTAGCTCATTAGTTAGTTCCCTACATAGTACGCAGTACAGCAGATTGGCTCTCATCGTTAATCTTCAGAAGCCGTGGCTACCTCAATCAAGGGCCCCGTGATGGATGGGGGGGCGGTACAACCCAGCACCGCCACACGCCCGGATTATAAAAAGAAATCATCGCCAGGAGGTCGCGTTTGATTCGCCGGAACCCCCGCCACCCCTAACCCCCTAGAGCAGGGATCCTTCCTGTAAGTCATCGCCAGCGTAACTATGGAGTACTACTACGTATGTATTTCCGTACGTAGTAACCGCGTAACGTTGGCTTACTGTGTACAGGGTACGGATACGGCGTAGTTAATTACGAAGTAGTTAGTCGAGTAACTACGTAGTAGCCCACCACAACTTGCGCTGGCCATCGAGCGCTGGTGGCGAAGCAACCCCCAAACTTATTAACCTTCGGATTGGTCTATCCTCCTTGTCTCCCAGAGGCGACAAATTAACTCTCGTGCGAACATTGACAGAGTGGTAAAGGATGGCATGACGGCATCCCACCATGTACTCCGTACGGTAGCAGCAATTGAGACTCGGACCAGGGCACGTAAGAACCCAACGGCGGCGATGGTCCCATCCATGGCTGGCACACTCAAACTTGAACCCTGGTTGTTTGACGCATGAAGGCTCCGAGGGAGGATGCGTGCTCCTTCACTTCCTTCGCATCTCTCTCTTAATTGCCCACACCCGGTCTGTCGTACTCTGCACCCTCCCTGCCTTTCTGTAGCTCGCGCAATGCAGACCAACATCATAAGTTCTTCCCTTTCGTGCTACTGAGTATCGCTCTCATGAGCTGCGTCTCTTCACCAGAGCAATGGCTGCTCTTCCCACCTTGTGCAATATATTCCGCGATGCCTTCCTGCGCTTGCCGCCAGCCACAGCCGTTCTCCTACTGACCGCCATCCTGGGGTCGGCCGAGGGGCATAGTCTGCCACGCGTGACCAAGACGGTAGAATACCATGCGCTGAACGTCATCGCGTGGCCGCCGTTGCCCACGGCCGCCCCTCTGTCGCCCTTTGAGCTCTTGCGACGACAAGACAGTAACACGATATGCGGCTACCTTGGTGGCGACTCGGCCCTGCCGGCGACGTGCTCGGCCGGGTCGCACTGCGTGCTGGAGGTCGAGAACAAGGTCATGGGGTGCTGCCCCGACAGCGGGAGTTGCACAACGGGAGTGTTCACGGGCTGCGTCGACCAAAACAGCGGCCCGCAGACCGAAGTGAACCCGTATGTGTTCACGTGTCAGGGCGCAAACGTGTGCTACCGAAACGAGTTCGACGGCGGTTACTATCAGTATGGCTGTGGGACAGCATCCGACCTCGCCACCACCGTGCACGCCTCGGCCAGCGGGGAGAGCAGCTTGAACCTGGTGCAGACATCCGTGGGATTGACGCAGCCTCCTAGTACGCTGTCTCAGCCTACAACCATCCCGAAGATCACACCGTCCACCCAGTCCCCGAGCTCTTCTTCGCCGTCCTCGACGTCATCGTCCTCGACGTCACCGACCTCGACGTCACCGACCTCGACGTCACCGACCTCGACGTCACCGACCTCGACGTCAACGACCGCGACCGCGACGTCAACGACCGCGACGTCAACGACGACCAGCTCCTCAGGGTCGAGCATTACAACAACCTCGAACACTTCACCAAGCAGCACCAGCCCCTCTGCCGTCTTGCCAACTTCGGCGTCAACCACTTCCCGCCCTACAGAGGCATCGGCCGCCAACGTTGGCGTCGTCCCGACCGGAGCCATCATCGGAGGCACCCTTGGTGGTGTAGCTTTGGTAGCCCTGCTACTCGGACTCATCCTCTTCTGCCTCCGGAAAAAGCGCGACAAGGACTTGCGCACTGGCTACGGCACTGGGCTAGGATCCAACACGGAGTATTCAAGGTAGGCACTTGCATCCTATACGCGCAACCCCCACGTGCATGCCTCCTTTACTGACCTTGACCCAAGCCCCATGCGTTCCCACGGCGCGGCCTTCGCTCCGCTGCCCACCTGGCAGGAAACAGACGAACGGCAACCAACACCAACAAACCGGTGGAACGAATCATACAATAACAACATGTACGGGCCTCCACCGGCTGATAGTACACACGTGGGCGCGGGCGCGAGCCGGAGCGCGAGCCCTTACGAGCCGTACAATCCCGTGCACGTAGCGGGAGGCGGGCCCGGTGAAACGCCCATCGCGGACAAGTATATGTCTCTTGGCTCTCCGCGCGACCGGGAGATTGACGACTTTTCCCGTCAAGTCTCGGCGACCATGCGAAATGCCCGCGACGAGGACACGCGGCCTCTAACGGTGCAGACGACGAACGAGTACCCCGGATCGGGGTCCGAATCGGGCAGTCCGGGGCAACCCAACAACGGGCCGCTTTGGCAGCAAACTCGGAGGCAGAGTAGAAATCTAATGTGGATGTAGGATAGTAATGGAGAAAGGCTGCGAGTTGATCGTCCGATCGATCGCCGCAGTGAACATCGCTTTGTATAGGAGTTCACGGTTTGAGTATCGTCTACGGTCCTAAGATGATACGTAGATTGAGATGGCGCTCTGGGAAAAGGAACCACGCTGAGTTGTCTCTTTTGTAAATACTCGTCATAATACCAATGTATATAGTATAGATTCTGTTTAGTCTTCATATCGACACTCACATTGAGTCGTATATTTCTGCCATCGTGACGACCACCCGACGATGACTATGCTGGTAACTAGTTGACTATCTGTCTTAACGCCGAGTTGCGTTCACGTTCACACGCACTACTTGAGTCAGCGAACCACGTGCGCCAAAAAAACGAATGATCAAAAATAAAACGAAAGCCCCGTTCTACTAATGAACAGTCACCAACTTGTATGCCTGTTTCGGACAGGACAAAACATGAAACTCCTGATAACACCATGCCTTCCATCATGCAGCGACCCGACGGCCTGTTATTCCTTGGTAAATGACAAACATTACGCCACGCCAGCGCTCAAAACTCGTATCTCAGGTAGTACGTCATGTCGCGCAACCAAGGAATCTTGGCACACGCCGCGAGAAACGTGCGATGTCCGTAATCAAACTTGCCAAACTCCTTCATTTGCGCCGGTCGGATGGCGTCTCGCACGGTCAGGCGGGGATGCATGGACTCGAGCACCTTTGGGTCGTCAAAGGGCCACGTAAAACGGGCGCCGGTCGACCTGATGGGCCCGACCATGCCACCTAGAGGCGTCAGGGCCGTGCCCACACTGTCCAAGATGATCTGGCCCCCGGGGAAATGGTCCGCGATGCGCTGGAATAGACGAGTAGCCGTCGCCTCCTCGAGGTAGGGCGCGAGGCCCTCGACGATGACGAGCGTCGGCCTATCGGCGGGGATCTCCTCCAGCCAGCCAGCGTCGCTTGTGACGTCCCCGGCGAACAGCTGATGGTCGCCCTCGGTACATTCGGGGAGCAGCTTCCTCCGCAGCTCCACGACATCGGGAAGGTCGTTGTCGATCCAGCGCACGCCCGGTCCGCGCTTAATGCGGCGATACCGACTGTCTAGGCCGCAAGCGAGGTGGATGACGGTGGCTTGAGAGTTCGCAGCAAGGAACTCTCGCGTCCAGTTGTCAAAGCACAGCGAGCGGAGGGCTATCATGTCCCGTGATGCCTTGTCCCGGAACTTGGACATGTTATGATCAATCTTTTCCAGCGTCTCGGTAGCGTAGGGGTCATCGAGGATGGGCCTTGGTTTCTTCGTATCCGCGCCCCTTGCTACTAATGTGACCAGCAGTGTTTCCTGTGTGCCGGTCAGAGAAACCTTGACCCTGCTGGACGCTAGTTTCGTCGTAGTGGTCGTTGCGGCCATCTTTGCGCTGGGCCGAGATGAGAAGAGTAGGGAGGTTGATTTGTATTTAGGGCCGACCTGCATTGTTTTTGTTGACCGATGCTTTTTTCAGTTACAAGCGACAGTTTCGAAAATATTGATGCGGCGTGGTGGTCTGGCAAGGTCTAAATGTTTCTTGACTTGTTTCAGGCATAAGTTAGTAACTAACTAGTTGGTTGAGAGGCGAATTCCCGTCCCCCAGAAGTCAAGATCAGCAGTGTTCTTTCCGTAACGTGACGGCAAGTGGCTGAAATGGTGGCCGCTAACTAAAACAGGGTGCCAGCTTGCATCTGCGCATCCTTGGCGGGTCTTGACTCTTACTGTGTAACTTCGATTCCACTTCAAGTCACATGTTCTCTCTCTGTAAAGATGTCGAGGGCCCCATGACATGAATCTGTGAACAGGGTTGATAACGTAACGAAAAGGCGGAGAAAGAAGATGCAGCCTTCCCGAGGTAGATCTCCAGACCGAGCAATTAATGAAGCATGTGTCGATAGATTAATGTGTAGCCAAATCTTCCAACCTTGCGTCTCGAATTGATAGATCCTGTTAAGTTAAGCTGGGACCTTGCATAAGCGGGTGATCAGCAGGCAGGCACGAACCCCATTTGCCCGAGGTTAGTTTCCGTTTGTAACGGGAGGTATATTTGTATAGACTCTTCATGATTCATGGTAACTTACACCACCACAAAACGAGGATGTGTTGGAAGTGGCATGTGCCCATTGACCACCGGAAGTCACTCTCATGCCCAAGTATACCAAAGCGGTAGCAGCCCATACAGAAAGCGCGGAACACACGAATAATCAAGGCGATACATCATACTTCCAAGTACCGTTATAATCCGAATTAAATTCACGTCTTATTTAATAGTTGGGTCGTACGGTCTCGTCTCATGGCAAGTGATGTTTTCAAATAAACGATGTAATTCATATCTTGGTTGACATCTAACGATTGTTTGGAAAACTCTGGACTTACAGAAATTACTCCGTACGGAGAGTATGGATATACTAACTTGAAAACTTACAAGGCTAACTTCAACTCGAGAATTTCTGGAATGTATCGGGAGTGATCAACCGACTATGTTTGTCACAGTGTCTATCGACATCGGGGATTAATACAGAGTACGGTGTGAGCAAGTAACATCTCGTAGGTTTTTAAACCCTTTATTTTTATCACAAGCTACAGTGATTGAGAACCACGGAGACAGCTCGGGGTATTTCTAGTACGGAGTACTGATAAAATACAAAAGAAACTGCCGGTGTAGACACCAAAGACAGGTGGTGGAGTACTTGTTACTCTGTATTTGGAAAATGAACAAGGTCGATGATCGATGATGTACTGTGGTAACTAAGCTGGTAAGTTAAGTAGCTACTCCGTACTTTGGCCAACGTATTTTTATGCAGCAAAGGAAAGAGAAGTTAATGAGCATGGACCACTCTCGCCTAGCTAACCAATTGGATCCCTCAGGGCTATGGAGTCCGTGCTTCTTTGCAATTACGGACACCAAACACAAAGACTGAACCCACCATATCGACACGACATACCAGCGAAACCTCGATTGAAGCATCAACCATTACATCGCATCACTCTACCCCATTGCATCACTGTAAGCATGTCGGCAGTGGTCGTCGTCGACAACTCGGACGATCTCAAATTCAACCATGGCAGCCCCATGGACGATGATACAAATGATGCAAACGAGATAAACGATGCCCACGTCTCTCACGATGATGCTCACGATGCACACGATGCGCACGCCGCGCACGACGCGGACGACGTGAACGATGTAAACGACATGACCGCCGATCTGGGAGACATCTCGACCGCGTCCACCGCCACGAGAGAGCGTCACTCCCTCACCCTCGACCAGCGACGCGCTCTTCGTCGCTGGGCGCATTCGCAGCCGTCGCGTCCCAGCCACAAGGCCTGCATCGAGTGGTTCTACACCCAATACGGACAGAACATCTCTCAGTCGACCATCTCGCACTCGCTGTCGCCCAAGTACGCACGGCTGGACAGCGACAACCAGTTTAGCGGCTCTCGTTTGCGCTTCGGCAATTGGCCTGACGTCGAGAAGCTCGTTCTCCTGTGGCATGGCCAGGTCGTGTCCTCGGGTCGCAATCCCTCCAACGAAGAACTTGCCGACAAGGCCAAGTCCATCTTCCAGCAGCTGCCGCGCTATAAGGACGAGACCGCTCCCGAGTTCTCTCCTGGCTGGATTCATCGTTTCAAGAAGCGCTATGGTCTGTTGATCCGACGTCAACGTCGCAATGGCGAAGCCCCAAGTCCTGCCGAAGACATTCCGTATCTCGTCGATGCCGTCCCTCGCTTCATGACCATCAGCCCGGAGACAAGCCCCGCCGCGATTCGCGATGCCATACTCAGAGTTGTCGGCGTTGAGGCCACCCTGCCCACGTGCGCTAAGGTCCGCGACGAGTTCCTCCGGCGGCTCGAGAATCCCAACCCCAACGCTCATCCCGGCCTCGCCAACGTTGCCCCCGAGCTAGACGGCTACGCTGATGACGACCCCGAGGTCGTACTGCAGAATGCCCTTCGCGCACTGCAGCAGGAGGAGGCAGACGCCGAAGCCGAGGCAGCAGTAGCTCGTATAGAGCGTGATCAGCATCACGGCCTCCCGACTATTGCTGACCTGGCCACCACAGCCACTTCATCCATGCCAGGTGGTTCGCTCAGGACTGCCGCGCGCTTCACCCCTCAAGCCGCCGACGATCTGACGCTGACGCCCATCACCAGTGGAGCTCCGGTATCACAGGTCGATCGACCACTGCGATGTCCTTTCTGCGTCAACCAGCGTATGCTCCGCACCATTAAGGAAGCTGTGGAGCACATGAGTACGCATGTAATCGTTTAGTGTACTCTTCATCGTCCACGATGTGGAACAAGGATGGGAAACGGTTCCCGGTGGTCCGTTCGGTTGGGTGTCCAGGGATTGGCAGGATATGGCATCTCGATGAGGGATGTTGGTATTTGGGTAGGGCCTATCTATCACTTGCGATGAACTCCATGTCGTATCCTAGATAAAGGCATCCCATGCTTCCTAGAATACATAGGAACCATGCACGGTTTGAACAATAAACCAATTACGCTCGCTTGACGCGCCACCTCTGTCACCACTTGTAGGCGGGATACACGTCTAGAGCTATGGAAGCTATGGACAATGACAAGTTTGACGAGCATACTGGCAAACGAACCTGTCCATCGGCCTTTGCCTACCCGACAGCTTGGTGGGGGGAAGGATGGGAAAATGTATCAAGTCCTGTCGATGTGGCTTGTTTTTGGCACTTGGAAGTCTCTCTTGTTCATCCTACCTTGTACTAATAAGTTTTCTTGCTCCCGAGTATGCTGCCAGCCTGCCAGCCTGCCACAGAGCTGGCACGTCAGGAGTGAAACCCGCGCGATCCCCTCTCCATGGCTAGCTATACAGTCAGTCCACCTCACTCCCGTCACTCCCCCGAGCTAGACGACGGCATAGCAGTTTAGCTAGAGCTCTCCCAAAAAATGCTGCGAGTCCTACGTATCACCCGACCTAGCCAGGTCATGTTGGCCTTTCCACGGCACATGCTTGGTTGTTTCTTATTTTCCGTTTCTCCGTATGAGTCTGGCACATGCTCACATGTCAACTCAACTATACATCATCATCATCATCATCATCCTCGTCATCTTCCTCATCTTCCTCATCCTCGTCATCCTCGTCATCCTCGCCCAGTCCCGCACCTTGGACCCCGGCCGCCGCGGTCAGGCAAAACCAGCACCCACTGCCACTCGTGCTAAAAGGCATCACGACCTCCAACCATGTTGCTTTCATACCGGCGACAGGATGAACCGGGCCCAGTAATGGCATCTCTCCCAAGGATCCGCCAAGATGTTCCGCGCCTAGTGAACCATAGGCAAATGACTACCTGACCACTGCTTTCTTTTGCTCTGCCAAGACGCTGTGCAACTATTTATAATCATGCTCAAAACCTGGGGGTGAAAGCATAAAACGACATGGGTTATGCACACAAAGACAAATCCTCGCACAATCAAACACATTTGCAAGACGGAAGTTTCAACCAAGTAAAACAACACCTATTTCAATAAGTATATCGTATATTGAACATCTCCAGAAAAGGCGCAATGGCCAATGCCGACCTGCGATCCCTGGATATTGCATACCCATCATAAGAGGAGAAGGGAGGGAAAGAACAGCCAGAAGACCGTATAATCAATCGCCTGTACCGTGTGCAACCCAGCGAGATTCCGAATTTGAATGCCTTGCCGGGCATGGGGTAAGAAGACCTGCACGTCGAATCACGGCTCACGTGAGGATATCACTGGCTCTCAAACATACAAACTCGGCCAAGTTTTTAACATGCGCAGGGCAACGCGTGTGAATAGTTGGAAAAAGGGGGTATATTATCGAAGTGAAGAGAAAAAATTGCATAACGTTTCGTCGTCTCATACTTGCTCCACAAACACCACCAGCTTCTCGTTGTGGTCCAAGGCGTAGTTCAGGTCATCATCGCTCATCATGCTTAGCTTGTCGCCATTCTGCTCGTCCCGATAAGACAATTGGAGCTCGCCTGCAACCTTGACACGCTCCTTGATCTTGTCGTATAGCTGGTAGAAATTTGTGTCCGAGGGGACCCTGATCAAGAAAGTGTCCCCATTAAAGAATAGTTTAACCTTGAAAGCCGATAGAGGCTGGGGCACGCCCGGCGATTGGGAGGCCTGGGATGGCTGTGATAGCGTCGACGTTTGCCGCGTCATTTCTGGTTGCCCGTTTTGAAATTGTCGCGGGGCGGCAGAGAGACCCGAGTAACCATTTCCGTTCAGATTGTTCCTGGAGGACTGCCTCGAGGCTCCCTCTCTGGGCGAGTCTGTGGAGGACTGGACGGACCCTCCAGATAATCGGTACTCGTCACCGAGCGAGGCCGGATCGACCTCGTAGTCGCCCTCTCTGGGGGCGAAGAACTGCTTGACAAGATTGCATCTCGAGATGTAGGCAGGCTGGCCCAGCAAGTTCTTGACGTACGCGTCCAAGTTGTGCAGTCGACCTTCGGTGATAGCATCGGTGACATAACTAACTGGACCTGGCATATAAGGCAGGGTGCGTTTTTGGGTGTTCGTATTTCCGGCCTCGGCAGGGAATTCGGTCAGGAGAGCAATCTGGAAGTCGTAAAAGTCCTCGTAATAGCGAGATAATTCCCACATGCGACCGTCCTCGAGCTGGGCTTCGATGACGAACCAATATTTGTCCTCTGCAAAGCAATAGCGCGGTATCCGAGCCGACATGGGCGCAAAGAGCTGCGAAGATGACTTGTCACCCTGGGAGTTTTCAGCGAAATTTTGCCTCGTGTCGCGTTGCTGCTCGTTCTGGCCCGGAGATTGGGCAGTTTGGTAGTTTGTGGCAGACGACGGCGAGGTCAGCTGACTGGTACGGGCACCTTGCCCCTGGGGCTGCAGACTCAGTCGGTCCATCCCCTGCTCCATGCCGCCTTGTCCCACGTCAAACTTGCCCAGTGTAATGCTGCTGTTCTTGTATTCGGCCGCCATCTTTTTCCACTCCTCAACGCGTGGGACTCCTGCGCGCTTGACGGCATCCTGCGCATTGGTGACGGCCGTGTCGGTACCCATGTCGCGGATCTCAATGAAGGAGACGGGGATCAGACCTGGCCCACCAAGTCTGCCGATGGGCTTGGCCACAAACCATTCGGGGTTCGACTGTGCAATGACAATGATGGCCTCGCCGGCCTTCGCTTCCAACTCGTCCGACCGCTCGGCCTGGAAGTCGTACATGACGATGCCGTAGACCATGGCGCCTGTCTTCATGCCGGACTTTGAGCTGCGCTGGCTTGCAGAGGGTGTGGGCGGCATGCTGGAGGTGTTGGTCTCGGAGTAGCCAGAATCATGATCTGGGTTTTTCGTGGCTGAGGTCGAGGTGCGGCCCGAGTCTGACTGGGCACTGTCTCGCTCGGTGCGTCCTAGAGCCTGGAAGAATGCTACGGGGACAATGCCACGGGCGTCGGGTAGAGCCGGGTTGCAGGCTTCGTACCAATCCGTGTCGTTCTCGCGGCCGATTACGTGAAAGAAGTCGCCGCGTGAGAAGCTCAGCTCTTGACTGTTTTGGGCCTCGTAGTCGTAGAGGGCTCGAATGACCTGCGTGCCTCGGGAAATTAGACAATTTGGACTTGGGGGGGCGGTACAAGCCATGATATGCGACCGAACGGGCGGCACGCATGCACAGAAAAGCGGGGAAAGGGGGGCCGGGTCGAGCAGGCCAGGACACTGACCTTTTTCGGCGGTACGATGGCGACAGCAGCTTTGGTCGTAATGGAGAGCTGAGGGTTCTTGTCCTTGTCGCCTTTGATAGATCTCCGGAGGGCCTGGATGAGGCGCAAGAGGTTAGCAATCGAGTGGGCAGAAACCATCGAGTCTCGCCGAGTCACAGCCGTGGGGTTGGAGCGCGACATGTCGGAGGAATGGAGGGAGGGCCTGTCGCAAGCAGCGCCAGCTTGGCCAGCAAGGAGTCTTCAGACGTCACTCGACTTTGGCTCCAGGGAGAAACAGGCGGATGGTTCTGCAGCGAAGGGGGCAAAGGGGGGGGAAGCGGGAAGCGCTGGGGTTTAATGGCGCACCTTCATCGTGGTACAGCGTGTCTCTTCAGTCCTGTGCAACCTCGAGATATTTCAAGTGAGGGCGGTCAGAAAGGGAGGCCACGGCACACAGAGATATGCGGTGGCGGTTTGGTTTGGGTAACCAGGGTCGAATGGAGCGGTTTCACTTTATATGTGCGCGTCACCCGTGTCGTCGTCTTCCAGAAGTGAATGTGTAAGGCTAGGCGAGTGTCACGTCGGCGCAAGTGGACGAGGGTATTGACAGGGCCCTAATCAGAATGGCAGTTGCCGTGTGGGTGTTTTCTAAACCAGTGCGACAAGATGAGTCGTGCGCCGAGCGTGTGGTTCAATGCGACGGCGGCCGGGACTGCGGCGCGCAACGAGGCGAGTGCGTTCCTTGGACGCCTGAAGGAGCCGAGGGGGTCGAACAATCGAATGAGACGTTCTGCGGCGTCTGATATTTGAGATCTATCGGGCCCGGATTGCGGCAAGGTAGGACGATGTCTCTAATAAACGTTTGGTCCTGGAAATGTTCCTCGTTGTTGGACGGGGGCGAGGCACCGGATAGGCACTGGGAGGCTACCGGTAGATGTCGTCTCCCAAAGACTTCAGACCTCGTGATGTCTGTCCCGCGCTTGACTGGGTAGGTGGCGTGTTCCTTTGTCTTCAGATACTGCCGAGCCAAGCGTCTCGTTCTCTCGAGTCCTTGCAATCAAAGGCGACAATCGTGTGCGCCTCGATGAGCCTTGTCCGCCGGCTACGCTCCCTGTGACGAGATTGGGTCGTGCGGCTATTGATCTCTGGAGATTAGATGCAGAGGAGCCATGTACGATGACCGCGAGGTGTTGGAGTTTGGGACCTCTACTTGGGAGCCGTTTTCCGCCTTTCGAAAGAGGGGGAAAGAATGGCAGGAGTGTCGTTACGAGGGCAAGGAATGCGTAGAAGACAAAAATGCAGGAGGGGGAGATCAATCGAGTCCCGGGGTGGAGGGATGGCAAGTACACTCACTCCTCCTAGGTTCTGCGCTTGCGCTTGGCCAAAAGTTGACTAAAAAGCACGAGGCCCCCGACAGACAGTTGAAGTTGTCGACCAGTCACAACCGTGCTCTGTACCTAGGTAACTTAAGTACAGTACAATAAATAATGTGGTGCCTGCCTGCACACACACACACATACACACACACACACATGGGGGCCGCACAAGGATTAGAGCGAGACAGGCACAATAGTGGGATGGGATCAGGGCATCATCGCATTGGGCTCTAAACTACTGTACACCAAGTGGGAGGGAGCAAAGCGCAGCCGTCCTATCGAATCGGCTGGGCTGCAGTTTTTGGGTGGGTTTGCCCCCCGGGGGGTACTATATCTCATGTACTTCTACTAAGTAATGACTGGTGTGGGAGGCGATGCCTACATGTACCTTCCTAACGTTACCTTGATTAAAACCGCTCGAGCGTTTTGGAAACCCGATGAGCAGGGGCCTAGTAGGGAGTGGCTTTTGCTGCCGGCTGCCCAATGACAGGCTGCGAGAGCAGGTACAGTTCATGTACCTCGACACCAGCCAGGGTTCTCTGTCTCTCATCCCTTGTCGACTTTTCGTGAGTGATGAACGATTGGCCCATCATACATGGAACTTAGTTATCTACTTATGGATATTACAATGCTGCTCAGCCCACCTTTGACTTTTCGCTAGATACTTCAGAATCAGGTCGACCACGGACGATCCCAAGGAGCCTCAAAGACAAGGAGCTTCAAAAAGACAAGAAACCTCAAAGATCAGCAGTATCAAGTCATATCCCCCGCAGACGTGCCTCGACTCGATCGTGGTTTCAGTATCCGTCCTGTTGAAATATTGGCAGGGCCCTGCAACCATTGTGCCGAGTCCTTGGATTCCGGCAGCGGATACGTTATATCCGTAAATTAGAAGAAAGTGTTGGTTCCCGCGAGAAACATGGTCGGCCCTGCACATATCTCGCATATATCCTATCTACTGAGCTTGCTTATCTTGCAGGACGAGATGAGGCGAGGCGATGAGCAGTTCGCGCCGTCTACTCTTCAACTCCTCTCCGTACCATCGAGACTATCACCGCAGAGTTGCGAGTAGCTCCACATTGACAAGCAAGACCCCTGGCTACCGAGTATGGTGGCAGACATTCAGATTTGCTGGCCATTCGAGTCTGGACGCCTTTGTGTCCCACAAGGAATATGCACTTGTTACAGCCGAATGGCAAATGACCCGGCCAGGCCAAGCATCCCACGCAAAGCGCTGAGCTCCAATTGACCATTGAGTCGAGCCGGCGCCGCGAGCTGATGGCAGGGATGCCACTTGCACTGGCGTTTCGTTGATGAGTGAGCTGTGCGCCTTCAAGGTTGCGGGCAGGAACCGTCCCGGCCATAGTTACTGACAGCTCGACTTGCTGCCAGGATGCATAAGGCCGGGGGGGGAGAAGGAGGGGTTGCAGCGTGTCGTGGGGTAACTAGTAACTAGGTCAGGTACCTACCAAGGTACGTAGTACGAAGCGCACAGTATCCGTAGATCTTCTAAATAGACTTTGCATACATAACAAGTAAAGTGAACTTGCTTGAAATTATTGGCGCCACTGCCAAGTCGCTCCTTCCACGCGTGTTTGACGATAGTTGTCAAGCTGATCCAGTGCGCTACCATTTTACGATATCCCTGCAGGTCGTTGCCAGGGATCATTGGCCAGAGTGCTCGCAGGCATTGACTGTTTCCTTCCGCTGATAGACATGCCCAAGTCCGAAACAGTCCCTAACGTACGGAGTTGCCCAACGAGTCAGGAAAAGTCGGCTCATGGCAGCAGCACTGGATACCTAATCATCATGGGTTACGAATTCCTTTAACCACCGGATGGCCTTGATTCATCAGCACGTGTAATTATTACCTATGTACACCAAGTACTCCGTATGATGAAAGAGTAGTCACTGTCATTAGTGTGTTTGCCAGGCCCATGAGCGCCGATCTCCACTAGTCCTCATAAGTAGGGCTGACACACCTGGCACTCCAATTGACGGCAAGACATGCTAGCAAGCATGAGCAATACTACCTCTTGGTGTTCGGCGTCCTGGTGTCCGAACTGGTGAGCCGTCATCGCGGAGCCTGGCGGGGGGGGTCTCCTCTTGTGCGAGTGGTTGGCCAGATGAAAACCTGTCTGTACACATGGCATAGGCAATCGCTCGGCCACACTGCCTGCGCCTTGACAGCTATAACTATCTGGTCCTGGTTGTTAATAAGCAGGGCTTAACGGGTAGTGAACGGTAGAAACGCTTCTCGAGCCCCTTGGAATGTTTTCAGATTTGGTTTCTTGGTTTCTTGTTTTCTTCTGATCCCGGCTGTATTACCCGACCGCGAGGTGACCATGCCAGGCAATGGATATTCGGCCTGTCCAGGGTAGTAACACTCGCGGCGGTCTTAGTATGCGCGGCTATTGTGAAGGTGGGCGCTTCCTCGTGCGCCAGCAACGAGTAATTGGCAGTAACATTGTCTGCGCGGAGCATACGCGCCGGTACACAAGGAACTAGCAACATGTTAGGTTGTCAGCGGTGTAGCCCTCATTGGTATTGTTGAAACAAGCGCGTAATTATGTACCTGGTCTGCTACTTCCCTAGATAGGATGGATACTTTAGTTGTACTCGGCCCGAGGACCATATGATGAATTACCACGTTTAATACGAACCATTGCACTTCTTACCCTATACACGCAGACGCAACTCAGTCCACAGCTTATCTTTTCTGCGGTGTCTACTTGCCTGCATCGCACACATTGCATGGCATGGCAAGCACAAGGTGCTCATCTCCGCATAGTGTTGCCAATGTTCAACGTTACGCCGTCAGGGCGATCTATGAGGCACCGTATAAGAAAGAACGCACGCGATGGCGTAAGCGAGCGTAAGCAGCCAACGTCACCACAGTTCTCAGCTTTCTGAATAGCCCCGTCTGTCAACGTCGCACAAGGTTGACTATCCCAGATCGTATTCGCCGCGTTTCCCTTCTACCGCGCGGACGCCAGCGTCGCGATCCAATCGTGCAGCAGCTGCACCTCATAGAGAATCAAAAGGAGCAAACATCAATGCAGTCATTAACCTGATTATGCGTAACCGTTCGGATCAGCAGCTTCCCGTGGCGGATTGTCTACTGAAGAGTCGGCTGAAACGCCATGGGAGATATTCTGGGTAGGCTATCTCGTCATCTGAAACTGAAGTGCTTACGAAGCTGGACCGGCGTTCAAGAAAGTGTAAATTTCAGAAACGGACAAGGATTCTTTTTCCTGGGTGAGGGTTCCAAGGGCCAAGGGTGCCAGTCTCTGGGATGCGGCTGACCCACCTGGATTCCGTAGCCCGGGCATCCCCGCAATTACGGGGCGAGATCGCTATTACCGTCCCGTGGCTTCGCATGGTTCTTTCTTCCTTCAGCTCACATGTCAGCACCAGGTATCCGTACGCATTACGTAGTACTGTGCCAACCGACCTGTAATCCGGGCCGATTCTGTGCTTCAGCTCTCGTCGCCCTGGGACTAGTGAGCCGGTAGAGAAGACGGCCAACACAAGCCGGAGTATTCCCACCAGCAGGCCAATGCCTGGGGAAATCCAGCAAGTTGTTCCCTCACCTGGCTCCATGGCCCCTTTCCCTCGACCATCACCTTCAACAACCCCATGATCACGGCTCGGCTTATCTTGTATGTGTGTAGCCAGGCAACCGAGCAAGCCGAGCAAAGTCGAGGAATCGACCCCAGCATCCACAGTTGTTGATTGTCATGTGCTATCGTCGCGACACCTGCGCCGTCATCGCAGCCCTACTTCGCCTGTCGAAGCAAGCCACACACCCATGCAACTGCGCGCTTCATTGCACCGGTGGACAGGCCAGCCTAGGGGCCATTTACGAGCGGAAAGTTCGGATCCGAGCGGGCGACGCATGTACTGTACTTGTAATATCCAGAGTGGACGAGACATAAGTGTAAATGCTGCTCCGCCAATGTCTTTCATGTGGTGTGACTGTCTCGCAGGTCTAACATCGCGGGGATAAGATACAATAATGAGAAGTGAGCAGACGAGGACGAGATGACGGGTGTGAAATTCCGGACGAACTGCTGCCAGGGATCGTACCTTACCCAGCAGTCATTCCCATGAACAGCCATGCCACATCTATTTGGGTCGCCTTCCACTAACTACCAGGCCTGTGGAAGTTGGTTGCCGATCCTGTCTGATACTCGCATCACGCGCTAGCAACGACAATTACAAATGCGCAAATGTAGCAAACTTGAACATTTCGGGTCATTTGTTCTCTGCAGGCCAACTCGTGTTCAGCAACACCCATCGAAGAAGTGACATAATTAACCGAATGCATTAGGTTGATGCATTAAGTCGGTACACTCACTGTACATGTGCACGATAAGGGCGTGGCGCTCCTACATAAAAGACTGGGAACACGGCCTAAATGAAACCAGAGCCATTGCGAGTCGCTATTGCGAGAACCCAGAAACAATCACGGCCGGACTGTAAGCCAGGTAATTTTGTGGTAGAAGGCAGCAAAGCATATTGCTGGTAGTAACATATCATATGAAGCTTGATACCCAGCCTGGGCAGTGGCGTATTTGTTTGTACATACAAACATGCTATGATAGCCCAGACTTCCTAACCCCCCAGGGCGTCATTCAAAAATGATGCAGCCCAACTCGCGAAAACTCTAGAACGGGTATCTATCGGTAAAACAGACGATCCAGTCCAAGAACGCCAACGCCTGTAATGCAGATTGGGAATCACCCCGTAGTCGGTCCATAGCAACGTAGAATCGTTGACAATAGACAACTCAAGTCTCAAGATAGCCAAAATCCACCGGTTGGATGCGACTGTCCGTAACGACTGACCACATTTACATGCGCTTCAATCGATTCGACAAGGGGAGGCATCTCCAGAAACCGTCCACCTTCGTCAATCCACAATACCTCTTCGTACTGATCGTGTTGCCGGTGATGACGACACCTCAATGGTAAAAGAAATGTGGCCTTTCGGTCGCTTGGTGTCAGGGCCGCTCCATCCACGGTGCCGCTGACGAACGGCCCCAACAAGTATCCGGGAGTCATCGGCACCGCCGCTTTAGCTAAGCACATGTCGTAAAGATGATCCCAGCTAGTTGCAAGTACAGACTCGGCGGGCTACGATGCGACTGTCCCAGGCGAAAGCTTTCACGACGTTTTGCGGAGAAGGGAGGAAGGACGCTGAACAGAAGGGGGGTTACCCCTGAAAACAGGCAAGTGTAGAGAACGAGAAAAAAATCGAGAATCATATTTGGCCCTTGAGGTCGACTCTCCGGAAAGCCTCGCCACGAGCACTCTCGAAGAGCTGTTTGGCATTGCCTGCGAGAAATATAATCGAATCATCTCGCTCTTCGAGCAGATGCTCGCCTTGTTGATCAATGATGAACTGGGCAGCTTCAGCGTCTGACTCGAAGGCCAGCTCCTCAGTGATGTAGCGCAATTTCATGTCTGGTTTGTAACTATGACCATGGTTAGCAACGCAAATCGAGAATGTGATCGAGGGAACAAGACGTACGCTTTACACATGTTTGCCAGAGCAGCCAACCGCTCGCGTTTGACAAACATATCGATAAGATATGCTCCCATGTGGGGGACATCGAGGTAAAGCTGGAAGAACCTGTGGTAGTTTCCAAGAGCCAGCGCCGAGCGCACCTCCAGGGCGTGCTTGATAGCACGCTCCTCTTTATCTGCTGGGGTTAGATCGGCAATCGCATCATTCAACGCAGTACGATTCGCGGTGTGAATGAAATACAGAATACGGTAGGCCTTGAACTCCACGGCATTCCCCTTCAGACCGGAAGCGTACAGAGCACGCAGCTGTGTCTGACACTGGTTATACTCACCAAGATCGGCCTTCTCTAGGGCGATGCGGGCATGGATTTCATAGACAGAGACGGTAAAATCGTTCCGGATGCGTTGGACTGTCAGATCCTGACGCAACGACTTGAACTGGTCACATATGTAATTGTAGTTGGCCTCTTTTCTCCACTTTTTCTTGAGGAGATCCAGTGTCTTGTGAAGTATAGGCTCAGGTCGGACGAGAGATGGCTTGGGAGCAGATGTCAAACGAAGGTAACCCTTCTCGAGATTTTCGCACGTTCCAATGATGGGGCCAGTAGCAGGAGGCGGACTCGGGGATCGGCGCGTAGTGTACTCGTTGTTGAAGCGCTTGAGACGCTTCTCAGCCTGCTTCTTCTCGGACTTACTTTTGGTCGAATCGTTCATGTTGGTAGGCTGACTGGTGCGGTCCTGCAACGACAGCAGTTTTGTTTCTCGCCACGGTGTGCGAGACGACGATTCGAGTTCGCTGAAGTCGGACGACTTTCTCTTCTTGGGGTTGACGTTGACTTTTGGGGTCGATGGCATGGTTGGGACAGGGGAACTTGAGGTCTGGTTTTGCCAAGCTGGACTCATGAGTTGTGCGACGCGCTGAGCCTTTATTAGGTGTTGTGGCAAAGGCATCGAGTCCCAGTCGGTCACATCCATGATGCCGGTTTCTTTGGCATGGCTGATGGTTTCCTTGAGTTTGACTTGCATCTCTTCACGGCCAACGTCGGGAAGCATGTTCTTATTGTCGAATGACCGTTGCACATACGAGCGGACAGAGTCTGGCCAGTCATACTTTTGCGAAGGCTGTTCTTGACTAGCCGGGCCGGTGGGCGGAGGAGGTGGATTAGTAGGAGTGGCATACGCCGGGTACTGAGTCTGGAGTGTATACGGCTGACCAAAGCCCTGGCGGACGGGAACGGCGGTGTAGGCTGTGGCGGCTATAGGGAATGCCATGTCAGTTCTGGTCGATGAGCGAATCTTCTGGCCGACACAAACTTGGCGACGGCGTGTGTAATGGGGATAGAGATGAACAGGAGGAGGGGAGATGGAAGCAGGCACGTGAATGAATATAGGCAGTGCTTACTGTGAGAATAGGCGGCAGTGCCTGGAGGCGGTGCTGCCCAAGACATTTTGATGGTCTGTCGCAAGTGGTGTTCGATTGGTTAGCAGGGTTAAAATCAGTCGTCTGATGTCTGGTCTGATCTGTTCTCGAAATGGTTATAGAGACACCAGGGGCGAGTAGCAGTTGGCAAAGAAGTCGGTATGACTTCTGGTTTTGGATGTTGGGCGAGTGAACTTTGTCAGGACGCAAGAGGGTGGTTGGTGTGATTGTGAAGGAGAAAAAGCCGCGCTCTGTAAGGAGTGGAGATGAAAGGGTGTCGAAGGTTTTAAGGTTAGTTAGTAGGATGAACCATGGGAGCACCAGCGGGGGGTAAGCGCCTGAGGAAGTCCAGCTGGCTGCCACCTGCACTCATGGTTCACAAGTTCACAGTAACCTTCCTAGGTACCTTAGGGTAGGCACCATTACGTCGGCGTTCTTGGTATCCGTACATGCGACCATTTGGAGCGCATTTGCATGCAGAAGCGAGGGTGTCCCATTCTAATCAACTACATGTACCTAGAACCTGCGAATTCGACCTCTGCTTCCTCTCTTCCCAAGCCCACCGCTATGACGGATGTTTCTAAAACAACTCGACCTCACTACTGCCCTCAGGCCGTCCTTTCTTGATGGCGAAGTGCTCGTGTTCGTCCAGGACAATGTGGGGCTCTATGAGGGGTGAGTGTTCCCCATTGACGATGAACAATGTGGTTGAAACTTGAGGTTGATACCGGAGACTGACAACCTGGAAAGAAAGTTCAAGCTCCCCAATCAGCAGAAAGGCCAAGTCTACCTGACAACACACCGAATATGCTACGTCGACCTTCAGGAACCGAGGAAGCATTCGGTTACCCTCGACCTGAAAGATGTCGAGACATATGACTTCTATGTAAGATCCAGGACCAGACACCGTTTCCACGACGCCGACGTACTAACACAACTCTAAGGCTGGATTTCTCAAATCTTCGGCCAAGGTGACGCTCATCCCAAAGCCTACCAGGCGTGGCCCCCGCCAATCCCGTGCAACCACGACTTCAAACCCGTCGAGAAGTGCACCCGAGTCACCTCACCCGAGCTCCGAGTCCTCGTTCCGTTCCCCATCTGCAGGCCAAGCACAAGCTACTTCTGCCACATGGGTTTGCACTATCTGCAGCTTCCCAAACCCCGTCCCGTCCAACTTTGATCCTGCGACGGCCTACGCCTATACATCTCTTCCTCCATGTCTGGCCTGTGGCATCAAGCCTGCCTTGACCCACGTACTAAAGGCTGCTATATCCAACGTCGCCAGTCGACAGACAGCAAATCCGGCGCTGGGCACCTTTTCTTCCCAGTCAACGCGCCAGCACCCTGGCGACAATAGGCCTATGCTGGAAGACTCCCCCTTCAACCCCAACTCGAGCCCCCTGACAAAAGTACCTGTCCCAGCACCTGGTTCAGACGAAGGCTTCCAATGCCCCCGATGTACCTTTCTCAACCACCCATCCCTACTATCCTGCGAGATATGCGGAGCTCCCCTAATCTCTAACGATGTGCCGTCGGTGGCCGCTCCGGTACCCTCTAGGGTGGATTCGCCTGGGCCAATCCTCAGCTACGCTGGCACTACTGGTTCGGAGAGTCCCGAGAACGTGAAGATATCTTTTCGAGGAGGGGGGAGAAGATCTTTTTGAGAGGCTGAAAAGCTGCCTCGTTCAGCGCAAATGGCTCCTGCACGAAGCCCCACCGGTTCCGAAAGGCGGTCGGGCCGTCGAGGACGAGGGCGCCTCTCTCTCGCGCTCCGGCTCCGGTCGCATCAAAACGGCTGGCATCGCTGGGCTTGAACAGATGGGTCTCGACAGACGCAAGAACAACGAGCTTGTCATTGGAAGTTCGTTCGAGGACCTCGAGGCCCTCATGGCGTCAGCCAAACAAATAGTGGCCCTCGCTGAATCCTTTGCCCGGCAAGTCAATGGTAGCTCAGACAGCGCTACTTCGGCAGCTAATGCTCTACTCGCCGAATCGGCAAGCCAGCTGGGCCTCGTGACGACCAAGGATATTGTTGGTGGGGGAAGTAGCTCCGAGACGTTGTACCTCTCGGAGCTTGCGCGTAACCTGGCTGAATTCCTGACGGATGACGCCAGGGGTGTTCTCAAGAAGGCTGGAGGCATTGTCAGTTTGGTCGACTTGTGGGCCATTTTCAATCGCGCGCGTGGGGGCGTCGAACTGGTGAGCCCGAACGATTTCGAGAAAGCTGCTCGCCTCTGGGAAAAGCTCAAGTTGCCGGTCCGCCTGCGGACGTTCAAGAGCGGCGTCATGGTCGTACAGAGCCGTGATAGAACCGATGAAACAACCATCAAGGCTTTGCTGGCCTGGCTGCGTGATCTACATTACAGCCCCCCGACCATGAAGTGGCTTGGGACTGGCAAGAATTCGGACGTGGTGTCACTGCACAAGATGCCGCGGGGCGTTTTGGTTGGAGTATCGGCGTTGCTGAAGAAGAACTGGAGATGGCCGAGGGACGCGGAGTCCTGTGCCGAGAGGAAGGCATCGAGGGTCTGAAATTCTGGGAGAACTACATCGATAATGGTGAATATCGTCAGCGACCACGCCCAGTCTCGGAAGCTGACAAAATCATCGAAGCTTTGAATGCTTCTGGGCTTATCTGAGGCACGCCTGCAGCCAGAGAGGTGGTGCATGAGCCTGTTTTATTCCGGGATATCGTATTATCGTCAACTGATTTCTAATGCTGCGCTTTCTATATATCTCGCGTGTACAGTCTACCATCTAGCCATTGATCGTTGTTCTCAACTTCGCCAAATGCACTATAAAACCCACCAGAACGCCATACCATCCATGCCGACCAAACGCCCGGGTACAAACAGTTTGCATGCGATTGTACGAAGCCGTCACCGTTGCGACCAAAGTCCGACTTGGATCTAGTCAAGTCAGCCTTTCCATCAGATTCTTACGAACCTTGAAATTGACGGTGCCACCAAATCCGAATGCCGGCACAATCCTGCAAATTCTCGCTGCGACGCTCACAGCCCAATTCTTCCGAACGGCAGTCCATCTCTCGGCCCAGTTTACGCCGTTTGCGCCTTGCCTGTTGTAGAGATCTAGGCCAAGCAGATGAAGCGGCGTACTGAAGACTTGCACCATTGCAGGCGCCGCAAACTGAGCGACAGTCTGCCCGCTGATCTTCTTCTGCAACTCCTCGCTCATGCGCTGGTTCAATGCAGGTCCCAGCAGCGGCGGTACGTTGAAGGATGCAAATATGGTCAAGCAGTCACGAAGCGTGAACAGCGCATAGCTGGGCAAGGGCACAGGTCGCGGCGGTCCAGAGGGTCCAAAGAGCTTGACAAAGACTTGATCCTTGTATATACACAGCCCGACATTAGCTGCCGAGGACGATGCGAACTTGAGCGGGCCCGTGGTTATATGCGTGGCGGGCTTGTTTTTGACGGTCGAAGTGGCGGTATCGAGCGTGTTGGCCGTCAGGTAAGTGCCTCCGTACAGCATAAAGATCAACGCAACGGGCTTCGAAAAGAGCATGGCCTGGGGACGGAGGAGCAGGTTCTTGAAGGAGACCTTGAGGGAGTCGCCTAGTGTCTGACGACCAGAGGCATTCTCCATGATGGACCTGCACGGTTCCAACGTCAGCTGTGCGCTGCGGAAACGTAAACCGACTTTACATGTATTCCGCATGGACGTACCTGTCTATCACCGCGATCAACGGCGCGACAATGGACGCGGCCGACGCTGCACTGACAAAGTCAGCGGCCAGTCGCAGGCCGAGGTTCTTCGTGTTCCATTTCTTCGCCGCCGGCATAACGGCCACAGGCTTGGCTGACACAGAAACAGATGCAGTCGTTGACTCTGGAAGCTTGAGCCCTAGGATTGGAGCAGCTAGCTTCTGTGTGCCGTCGTCCTTCATTGCGCGGCTGATTGCGCAGGCTGGGTCGCTAGCGAGTCGACAACAGTGTTGCTATACCCGACGCGGAGCATTCCGGGAAAGCACGTGGAAATGAATGAGTTGGTGAAACTGGTTCGCGCCATGCGATGATCACACCCGGACAAGAAAAAGAAGGATTTGGGAGATGCAGCAACGGTGCTCTGCAAGCTCCACCGAAGTCGGAACAGGATGCGCAGCACGTCTAACGTTACATAACTCTTCGCTATTGGTACTCTGAAGACTTGAGCTGAGGCCCAGAGAGGGTCGGTCCTCAAAAACAAAGTCGTACGATGGATCGGCAGAACAGGCGCGTTCAGCGGCCCCCCCGTTGGCTGCAGATGTCACTGTACTTCGTACCGTGTACCCAAGCCCATCTCTTGGACAGTTCTGCATGTACGCAGTAACGTCGGAGCACAACGGCATCTGGCAGAACGAATAACCAAACGTGAGGTGCAATAGAGTTGAATGACCAAGGGACATACCTAACTTAGTAGGTAACAACCTAAGGTAGTCAAGGATATTAGTGGCATGAACGGAACGGTTGGCTGTTTTGCTTTGGTTGATTCCTCGTGTCCCACCCACCTAACTTACCGTACTTCGGAGTAGTGTGCCGGCCTAGTTAGTTACTACTCTATAGTTAGTTACTTTACTACAGTAAGTTAGTGAACAACATCCGTAATAAGTGATGGTGACAGGCTGTGTGGTGGTGGTACCTACTTCGTAGTTGGTACAGCGGGGAAGGATCTCTTCTAGCGCACTCGAGGACTGTTGACCTTCTGCATTAGGAAACACACCTTAGGAGAGAAACACCAGGCTGCCGTTCTTTGTCGGGACCGCGTAAGCCAGTTCGCCATCGTCCAATCTCATGTTGTGAGTTCGCAGTAGCCGCGTAGGCGCAATCGACTCTTTCAAATCTCCAGCGAGCTCCGTCCATCTTGATATCTTGATCCAAACACACACTCATCAACTTCCACACGTCTCATTCAAGATGGTTCTCGTCCCAAAGTTCACCCCCGAGATCCTCATCACGGCGCCCCGGGCGGGGGCCGGCAGTACCAAATCACGATGGGACCTTGGCGCTCTTTACGCAGTCCACTCACACTATCGGCAAAGAGACACTCCAGGAGATTCGGGTGATGAATGTCCAGTCGGGGGAGTCGATGCAACTCGTCGATGACCAGAAGGCTCAGGATCCCGTTTGGCTCGGAGATGATACCAACACAGTCATCTACCTCAAGCGGGGGGCATGGGCATCACCTGGGTCATGTCGGTGGATGCGTCGGACCCTTCGGCGCCGGAGCACATACTAGATGACATCCAGGCACCGGTCAGCAGCCTCAAGGTCCGGGCTCTGAGTGACGGCTCAGTTGCCTTTCTTTTTGTTGGTCTGTCCGACGAAAAGGGGGAGCTGTACAACCCGGAGAACCACGCACGGCTTACCAGTGCCAGGGTCAGTGAAAAATACGCTATGCGATATGTAAGTTCGGCTCATCCTGCACACACACACTTCATGGTCCCGTCCCGTAGTCGTCTCTGACCTGAGCGACATCTGATATCTCAAAGTGGGACAAGTACGCCACGTCTCAGAAGTATACAATATTCTACACTACCTTGGGAAAAGACGAAGAAGGCAGGTGGAGGGTGAACAAGTCGTTCAAGAACGTAGTTCGAGGAACGTCTCTTGAAGCACCCGGCACCGTATACCAACCCCACGGGACCATAGACGACTTCGACGTGTCGGAAAGGGGTATCGTCTTTACCGCGAGGTCGCCCGATCTGAAAGACTACAAACTCACCCAGATCAGCAATGTGTATTTCCTTCCCATTGTCTCCTTCCACAGTGCCGATCTGAGTCGCCCGAAGAAGATGAACGTCCACGGTGATTCTAGCCCGGGGAATTGCTTCCGGCCCAGGTTCAGTCCAGACGGATCCATGTTTGCCTTCATGAGAGCACCTTCTGAGCGCATAGGCGACATTTCCATCTTGTTTACCCACCTTGACAACGCATTCGCCGCCTATGATATTTTCAGTACAGTCACCGGCAGGAAATGGAATCTCATCCCCAACGGATACGAGTTCGCCGCCAGTGGCCACTCCCTATACATCACGGCCAATGACTGCGGCAGAGTTGGCTTGTACAGACTTGACCTTCAGCCGAATGCATACCCCCAGGTTCTTTTCCGCGAAGGGACCGTGAGTGGATATTATCCTCTCCCTGGAGACAAGGAAGTCGGGGACAAGGTCTTGGTGTCGAGTGCCAGCCTCACGGAACCTTGTATCTACCAGATCATCGACAGCGAACAGGGAGGCGAGTCTCAGCCCTGGGTCATCTTCAAGGCCTCTCTCGAGATGAACTTTGGACTTTCGTCCACGCAGGTATCGGAAATCTACTTTGAAGGCGCAGAAAACCACATCGTTCAGGCTTGGGTGGTGAAGCCTCGTGGCTTTGACCCAAGCAAGAAGTATCCTTTGTGTCTCCTGGTCCATGGCGGGCCAAACGATTCATGGTTAGATGACTGGAGCACACGAGTAAGCACTGAAAGGCAGCTGTGAAGGTCATCCATGTTTCGGCGACTGATCATCTATTCCAGTGGAACCCAGCGGTCTTTGCGGAGCAAGGCTACATCGTCGTGGCCCCCAACATCACAGGGAGTACAGGCTTTGGCCTGGAATACCAGGAGGGTACGTTGCCATCCAGACCACCCGACCTTTGCGCATATGCTCACCGATATTAGCGGTCAACAACAACTGGGGTAGCCTGCCCTATGATGATCTTGTGAACTGCCTCGAGTACATCAAGGACACGCCTGGCATCGACATGGATAACGCCATCGCGGCTGGTGCAAGCTATGGAGGGTACATGATGAACTGGATACAGGGTCACGACTTGGGTCGCCGCGTACGTGTACCTCCTTGGAAATCAAGATCTTGAAGCAACAGCCCCGGTCCCCATCTAACGTTTCTACCTACCAGTTCAAAGCCCTTGTCTGCCACGACGGAGTCTTTGACGTGCCCACCATGTTGCTCAGCGGCGATATGATCGACGACGATGCTTCGTTTGGCGGATCACCGCTTCGCTGGAAGAACCCAGAGGGTGTTGATCGCTACAACCCGGCCCGTCCGGAGTTGCTCAAAAAATGGTCGACACCAATGCTCATAATCCACAGCGACCTCGACTACCGGTGCCCCATCACCGAGGGCATCGGCGCGTTCCACGCGCTCAAGGCCTTGGGCACCCCGACTCGGTTTTTGAATTTCCCCGACGAGAACCATTGGGTGCTGAAGCCGGAGAACTCGTTGGAGTGGCACCGCCAGGTATTTGAATGGATTAACAAGTGGTCCGGGGTGGCGGCCAAGCAACAGGCCCTCACGCAGTAAGGGGAGGGGACTGCGTAGTTCCGTTTTCTAGGGGAAGCAATACACGCAGCAAGGAAATCACGACATGGTACCATCTACGACGTAGGAAGCAATCGTATTTTCATTTCCACGTTTCTATTGCGCGGATGAAAAACTTGCCAACATTCATCAATAGCGCATGTGTGCCATGCATGTCCTTTTGGGAGAAAGCAGAGAAAACAAGGTCGATGTCTATTTCTTGGACGCCTTGCCCATCAGACCCTGGAGCGCTTTGCTGTCCAGGAGTTCCCCCTCGACCAGTCTTCCAGTTTCGGACACTTTGCCGTCGACCTCTTCATAGCGCACCAATGTCGGGACATTGCTGACGCTCCATCCGGTGCGGTAAGCATTATCGGGTTTCTTCCATCTGGGAGAGCCAGGGTGTCAGTCCAGAGCGCGATGGCCAAGTTTGCATATCCCTAAACGATGCGCAAGAGGAGACACGTACTCGGGGCGTTGGCCGACCTCGACAATGTTCAACTGGGGCGCGCCATCGGCCGAGAAGGCGGCCTCGAGAACGGGCAGCGCAGCCCGGACGTCGGGGCACCAGGACAGTCCCGTCTCGGGGGATATCGAGGAGATGAAAACGAGGAAAAGCTTTGCGTCGGGGCCGTCGGGCAACGACAGTCGCTCCGCCGAGCTCGGCACGGAGAAGTTCCTGGTGATGGGCATTGTCGTCGTGGAGTGTTTGTCTGCGGTGGAAAGCGAAAGGTGGAAAGGAACCCGGCGATCACTGCCCTCGTGAGTATAAATATGAGCGATTCGCGATCCGGGGTGGCGATGAGCAAGACGGATCTTGCATATGCCATCACTATTATAGAACTTGGCCAAGACTCACTCAATCGGGTACGTACCGAGTTCAAGGGGGTAACGTTAGGTAACTAAGTACCTAATACGGAGTACTTTGTACTAGTTACGTCGCCGTACGGGAGGGAGTAACTAGTAAAGCTGCTTATTACCGCTTAACTATTACTTGGAGCGGGTGGCTCCGTGGCTTTCTTCGCCCAGTGTGGGTCTCAAATCTCCGAGCACCGGCCGAAATACATCACACCATCGGAGCACGATTTCCGGTCAATGGAAGCGGCAGGTAGACAACACTCAGTTGAGTCGTAACTATCGCGTATCTGATACAGCCGTATCACTGCTCCAACACCGGGGTATGCCGGGCATACCAGACAGAACACGGGATGACTCGTCGTCTAATACGTGTGCACCGCACACCAAAGCCGCTAATGTCTAGACTCTAAACCGCATTCACTCCTCGAGGCTCGAGCTGCTCTCACTCCCGGGTCCCAGCCGCTCTCTGCCATCGGGTGCCTCTCGTCCAGCTAGTTTTTCTTGGACCATCTTATCTTTGAATCTCCCATGCAACCGGCCCCGAGGTTGGCATGGTCAATCATGGAAGAGTCAAGACTTGAAGCTGTAGCCTTTGGCAACGAGCCTCTGTTCGTGTTGCCGGACAAGCAGGTTGTCACACTTTCCAGGGGTTATATCCCGCTGCTCGTCAACTACACTCACGAGGATAAAGCTGCCAAAGGTCTCAGAAAACGCAAAGCCGGCGACAAGCCAGAACCCGCTGTCTACTTCTCAGCTGTAGAGGTAGTGCGTGACCACAAAGTCGTGTTGCTCAGTGGGGCGAGCGGCACCGGAAAGACGACCTTTGCCAAACATGTGAGCTTCCAACTGGCGTCGAAAGGATTTATCGCGTCTCGCCCCGTTGTCCGGAACGAGGGTGGTGATGTCTACGACGAGAGCTGGGATGGCCTGGAGATTATGCCTGCTTATTTCACCGTGGGAGACCCTCGGATGTTGAGGAACCTGATCGACAAAACTCTGCCCAGGCTGCTTGGGACAGTACAGGTGGAAGAAGACGGGTGCGCAAAGTCGAACGTCTTGGTGTTCTTGGATACGATGGAAAAGGCAGCAGAGTATGGTCCTGCGCTGGTCAGTGAGTTGCTCGAGCTCGCAGCTGCGTTTGCACACCTCAAAATCGTCTTGCTCGGCGAGACCAGCGTCGTTGCGCATTGGACCCTGCCATCGGATGTGGCTCGACACGATCTTCTGCCCTTACTCGAGACTACTAGGCGACGTGAGGCAAGCGCCTGGACAGGAATGCCCTCGACACAAGCCGTTCCATGCACCGGACCAGCTGCAGCAAGCCCCGTATGCTTCGCTCTCGCGCTCGAAGCAAACTGTTTGGGCGACCAGACTGAGAAACTGTTGGACGAATGGCTGGCGTCTGTGGCCCCTGGAGAAAAGGGCGAAGGGCTGGCGGCGGCAGCTCTCGATCTTTTCAGAGGCGATGCACAACCAGATGAGCAATCTAGGTCCTTTGGCTCCTCGCAGGCTGCGCGCCCACTCTTGTTCTCCTCGAGGGCTGTCTGGCAGCTATTGGCTGCGCGGCATCTAGCCAGCCTGCCCGTGGAGACAGCCCTGGCTTTGTATCGAAAAGATCCAGAGGGGTCGGAACGAGTGCTCAGCAGCCTTCTGGTCCGTCTGAGCCAGGCTGGAGTACCGAACGACCTCATCGAAGGTCTCATACAAGGACAAGGGTTCGTAGCACAGCTCGGTGCATTGCTCGTTGCCGACTTGGTCGACAGCTCCAGCAAATTCCGAGATCGGCTTCTGAGCCTCATGTTAGTCGTCATTGAAAGTACACTTTCGACCGCTCGAAGAGACAAAGCAGGCCGCGTTCTCTCACAGTTCGGCGATCCCAGAGATCTGACAGGCCTCGCTGCTGTTCCCGCGGGGACATTCACTCTCGGTTCAGCAAGTCACGTCAACTCTCATCCGCAAGGGGCGATCTCGCTGCCGAGTTTTCGCATTGGAGAGTATCCGGTCGTCAACCGAGACTACTCTGTTTTTGTGCAGGAGACGGGCCGTGAATGGGCGAGCCCGGATGGGAACTCGCCTGAAAGACGGAATGCGCCCGCGACCGATGTCACCTGGCACGACGCGATGGACTATTGCGGATGGCTGACTCGCCGCTGGCGATCAAGTGGCAAGATAGGATCCAACGAACACGCCCGCCTGCCAACAGAGCGGGAGTGGGAACGAGCGGCCCGCGGGGACCAGAACACCACGGATGATGCAGATCTGGTCTATCCCTGGGGCACGGCCTGGCAGGACGATTGTGCCAACTACGAGGACCTAGGCTTTAACAGGACCTGTTCGGTTGGCCTCTTCCCCAAGGGACGCTCGCCTTATGGATGTTATGACATGGCGGGACAGGTCTGGGAATGGTGTACGACGCTCTGGGGCGAGGACATGACCACACCGTCCTTCAAGTACCCTTGGCAGGATGATGGGCGAGAAGATTTGGGCGCGCACGGCTCTACACGACGTGTGCTCCGCGGTGGTTGCTTTTCTAGTCCCAAGCTCAAGATTACGACTACATATCGCGGTAGCCTTGAGCCTGGCGGTTACTGGCGTGGAAATGGCTTCCGTGTCGTAGTAGCACCAGTCTCGCCTTAGACAGACAGGTGCATGCCGAATCCGTCGGCTCGACATTTACACAGCGCCTTGGTCCTACCGTCATTGCCAGGAGATCCCGGCGTAGTAGACGAGAGGGGGAAATGGTAGTTTTCGGCTGCCGTGAGAGTGGTATTCTATTTCTTTCCCGAGGTCTAATGTTCAGCACCACTGTGCGCCTTTATCCAACGTTGAGCACTCCTTTGCAGTCGATACTTAACCCCTTGACTGCTGGTCTGGCAGCGTATACCTCTATAGGGTGCACCAGGTAGAGCCAAGGGGGGTTTTGCCTGAGACGTTGCAGACAGCGGCTGTAGGCCAGCTCTCTGTCACGGTCTTCCACCGCTTGGTTGGCCAACATGATGAGCTCGTCCACGCCGTCGTCTGCGTAACCTTGCCACCAGACCGCGCGATTCTTGCTGGAGACTTTGTCATCCAAGACCCGGAACGTGCTATGGGGCGACGAGTCGAACAAGGCCAGATCGCCGATGCGCTTGTCGAGCCCGACCTGGCGAGCATAGGCGGCGCGGTCTGCCTCCACCTCGACTGTCACGTTGAACCCAACCGCCTCGAGTGAAGCGACGACAAAAGCTGTGGTTTCTCGAGCACGCTCTGGCATGTACGTTGGCGTGCGGAGAATGATGGGCAAGCGCAAGTCCACAGCCTCTAGGAGGCGTCGCGCCTCAGACACGTCGTAGGGGATGGGCTCCAATGCTGCGTCGGCTGCACCGAGATGGAACGGGCTGACGACTGACGACGCAGGAACGGCGAGAGAGTGAAAGACCTGTCGAGCAAGAGCCGCGGTGTCGACGGCATGGTTAGCCGCGCGACGTGCATCGGCCGAGGCAAAGACGCCTTGCTGGCAGTTGAGGTAGTATATGACGGAGAGAGTATTGGTCGCGGATCCCCACTGGAGATCGGATGAGAAGTCCAGCGCGTCCTCGATCCTCTCCAGATTCAACGCTGCGTCCACGGTTCCGGCACGAAGCTGCTCGAGTCTCTTCTCGGCCGAGGGCTCAGCGATGGCAATGATGCGCTGTGGACTCGAACTCTTGCTGCGGCTCGGGCTGGCGAGTTGCAGGGTAGCCGTTCCCCGTTCTCTGTCAAAGTCGGCAACGCGATATCGTCCAGTTCCCAATGTCGGCTTTCCGTCAGGATCGACACGGCAGAGGTAGAACTCGGTGAAGATGTCCAGAATATCGGCTATCGGCTCCGGGTTGGCCACTTTGACCGTCCTCTCGTCCCCTGCGGTGATGGTGGCATGCGCAAGGTAGCGATAGTAGCTCCATCGCATGCCGAATGTGTCCCTGGAGTCCAAGATGGCACGGATGAAGTCGACGACGTGATCGGCCACACAGGCAACCCCGTCATGGAACACAGCGTCCTTGCGTATGGTAAAAGTCCACTCGCGGCCGTCGGACGAGTGCGCCCATCGCTCCAGGAGCGAGGGCCGAGCTACGCCGCCCGGATGCCACTTCAGGAGAGGCTCAAAGACGAGGTTCTTCAGCGTGAGCACGCTGGTGTCGTCCGTCACTTGGGTCGGTAGACGGAAGTCGACCTTTTCGAGTCCAATACGTAACACATCCGTCGCCATGGTAGGAATTAGGCAGGTGGCTGGGCGCTTCTGCGGCTCAACGATCCCGACGGATTGATAAGAGTATCCTGCATATGCGCCCGACGGCATTGGAGTCTTGTTAATGCAGATGGCGTGATTAACAAGATCTTGGGTTAGTTGGGGGGGCATCTAGTCCCGATATCGTTCGTATCTCCATTACAATACCCTTGCCGACGGCGCAACCCGGTATATAGGACCCGCGGGGAGGGGCCGACCACCGCCGACCACGCGGGCTTGTAGATGATTGCATGTAGCTGGATAGCACGGCAGAAGGTCTCTTATCGGAGCAGGATGATGCAATGCCAGCTGCTCTAGTTAGGTCCATGTAGACTGTAGTGAACCCAACACAAAACTGGCCTTGCAGTGTGATATCGAGACGCCTGGTCCTCGGCGCAGAATCCTGCCACGGTCGTTCCACAGCCGTTCGAAGCTCCTTGGATCACATCACATACACGCTTGCTCGAGATGTCGAACCCCAAAGACGTGGCCTCTACCACAGTCGGCGTCGACGACACCGCTCAGGGGGCAAAACAACATCATGGTGGCGCCGAATAGTAGGCCTCTTGTGGGATTCAGTCGAAGGAGACCCGCGAGATCGTAAATACGTCCAAAAGCTCGACTGGATCATGTTGTAAGCAGACATGTGCGCCCCGAAGCGAGGAGCCACAGACTAACAAGAAATGTCCCATCCAGCACGACTGTGTGTCTCGGCTACTTTATCAAGTACCTCGACCAGACCAATATCAGTAAGCAGTGTGCTGCGCTGTGCTGCGCTGTGCTGCGCCGGGTACGGAGTCGTCATCTTTACTCATGACTGGATGAACAGGCAATGCTTTTGTCAGCGGCATGCGAGAAGATGTGAGTTTTTTTTTCCGGTCGCCAACAAACACCGGGATAGATCCGAGTCCGTCCTGACGCGCTTTGCCACAGCTTGACCTCCGAGGCAACGAGAGGAATTGGCTCAATACTTGGTTCAGTCTCGGAGTCAGTACGTATTCCGACCCGTCCTTGTGCGTAGGGGTCACGTTTGCTGACTGGCTGCCCCTGCCTGTACCTAGTGATCGGGAGCTTGCCGGCCATGATGACACAGTTGAGCTGGATACGGCCGTCGGTTTTCATTCCGTGCTGTGAGCTGATGTGGTCTGCACTGGTGATGTGCATGGCTGCGGCGAAGAACATTGAGACGGTACCTACCGAACCCCCTGATGCCGAAAACCTCCCCATCGTACCGGGTACCGGTAATAGTTGCACGCGCACTGGCTGATTGATGTCTGACAGCTCTACGCTCTCCGGTTCTTCATCGGCCTCTTCGAGGCTTGCGCGTTTCCCGGATACGTCGCTTTGCTCGGCAGCTGGTACGGTCCCAAGGAGCTCACCAAGCGGGTGGCGATCCTGCTCGAGATTGAGGCGATCGCCAGCATGTTCAGCGGCTACCTGCAGGCAGGCATCTACACGGGCATGAACGGGCGGCACGGCATCGCCGGGTGGAGATGGCTGTTCATCATCGACGGCGTCATCTCGGTCCCCATTGCCGTCTGGGGCTTCTTTGGCCTTCCGGACTCGCCGCACAACACCAGGGCCTTTTATCTGAGCCAGGACGAGCGGGCGTACGGCGTCCGGCGCATCGAGAAGATGGGCCAGCGGCCTCGCGAGAGGCTGAGCTGGGCGATTGTCAAGAAGGTCTACTCGGACTGGAAGATCTGGGCCTTTGTCTTCCCCTACGTGTAAGTCCCGAACCGCACGCACGCCCCCGCCCCCCCGAACCCGACGTGGATGCTACCGGTACCTATGCTCACACACTCGCGCGTCCCCGGTATAGCATGCTCGCAGCATGCCACACTGCCACGCAGTACTTCAACCTTTGGCTTTCTGCCTCGGGATATAGTGTCGTGCAGGTGAACGTGCTGCCGACGGCGGGTAACGCGTTGGCCATTGTCACGACCTTTATATGGGGGATCCTCGCCGACCGCACAGGCAAGAGGTTGATCCTGATCAACAGCCTCAACGCCGTGATGATCTTGGCCAACATCCTGCTGTCCGTCTGGGACATTCCCAAAGCGGCGCTGATGTTTGCCTACTACATCTCGTACTGCGGATCAGCAACGTCGCCGGTCCTCATTGTAAGTCACGCATAGTCATAGGTACACACGGCTCGACCCTCTCTGCTGACCGGGTCGACAGGCTTGGGGTGCCGATTTGAATGCCGCCGACCCGAACCTGCGACAGCTACTCGTCGCCACTGCGAACATTGTGTCGTACGCCTGGGTTCTCTGGGTCCCATGTAAGCCCGTCCCGTCGCCCGCAGGCTTTGATGCGAGACCTAACACCCGCGCGCAGTGGTTCTGTTTCCGACCTACGACGCTCCCAAGTACAAGTATGGGTACCAAGTCCTCATTCTCTTTGGCGGCCTGGCAGTCATTGGTACAGCGTTGCTTTCGCATCTTTACAAGCGTGAGGAGTGAGTATAGTTTGGATATCCCCTCCCCCCCCCTTTGATCGGCAGATGGAGAAGCTGACACGAGGCAGGAAAAGGGGCAAAAAGCAGCCCGTGGAGAGTGCAGAGCCCCAACCTGACGACTTGTCACGATAGTGTGCTTTTGGCTGTAGAAACATCGTCGGCACTCAAGTGTGTGATTGCAAGTCGGTGTTTTCGGGCAACTTGAACCAGCACCACAATCGATCCCGTAGCAGCGGAAAAAGAAAAAAAAGAAATAGGAAATCAGTGTGGCTTCCGTGGTGCCAAAGTAATCGGGTAACCAACTGGTGTTCAGATGCGTCTGGTGACAAGCCCCTGAATGGCGCAAGACTCCAGTGGCGGAGCACCAAGCCTCGCCCCGGACCGTACCCATGAACGCAGGTGCATGGTGCCTCGAGAAGGCTGCCACAAGGGGAGAGAATGTGCTGGAAACATGTACGCACCCCTCACGGAAACACAGCCCCCGAGTGTGTGTAGGTACGGGGAGTGACGCCGAGTGCGCAATCGTTAACGATGCGATTTCCCATCGTAGCCTCGGCCTTTCGCCAAATGCTGCGTACACCCGTTCGTTGCTGCGTACACCCGTCTGTTTGCTACGCATTCGTTCCTCCGTACTGCGACGAGGCCGAATGCAAGCGGTCATTTCTCGTCTGCACATTTGTTGGGGGTGGCTGAGTTCGCACTTGGTTCCCTCCGCCGGCTCACCGTTCGGCCCTCAGGAGTCAGGGGTGTGCGTGCGGCTGACTTGCACATACATCATCGATGATCGAGCCTCGACAGGGCAGAATCCACGAACACACGACTAGGTAACAGTTGACTTGGCGAGTACGGCGTCCCGGAACTGGCCCTCCTCACTCGGCCTTGGATCGAACGAAAGCGCCCAAAAGACACAAAAGCGATAGGACACCCACCCAACCCCCTCCTGGCAGTCTACGGCAGCAATGGTGGTGACTGTAGAGCTCCAAGTGTGACCACTCGCGACACATTGCCCACCATGGATCCGCTGTCCATCATCGCCAGCGTCGCGGGCATCGCGACGGCCGGGACTACTCTCGTGACCTCGCTGTACACTCTGGTGCAGGACATCCGCCACGCGCCGCGGCAGATGCGCCTCGTCGCCCGGGAAATGGCCAATCTGACCTGCGTGCTCGAGCACTTGCACGAGATTGTGTCCGACGGCCACAGCATTGCCACAGAGAGATACATGAAGGGCATCCGGGCCGTGGTGGAGAGCATCACCCAGACGCAGGGCGAGATCCTCGACATGATCAACGACAAGAGCATCATGAAGAGACTGAAGTGGACGCACTCCAAGTCTCTCCTGGCCGACATACAGGCACACAAGAACACCGTCAGCATGCAGGTGACCATTCTGACCTTGGGCATCGTCAAGAAGGACTCGGCCCGGTACGTTGCATCATTTGTTTGGGTATGCCTTGTTTATGCGAGATACGCACAGCTTGGCGATGAAGCCAGGTGTGATGGATGTAGGTACGGATACACGGATACTAACGTGTTTACATGGCAAGAAACAAAAAGTTCTCGGAGCGTCGCCTGAGGAGACAGGCCGAGAGTTTGGTACGGGCCAGTCAGGTCTATCTCGATACCAGCGACGAGGAGGCGTACAAGAACTCTTCCAAGGCCAGGCCGCCACCGGCTGCACCGTCTCTGCCGGATAATTTCAACCCCTTTGGGCCGCGGAATCCGCATCTAAGAAGCGCAGCGAGACAGCGTTACGGCGAGAACAAGTCGGGAGTTGGTACGCACGAGGCCGAGACCGCTTCGAGGCATGCTCCGGGGGCAGGCGACGACGGAGGAAACGAGAGGAGAGCCGAGGAGAGAAAACACACGCTCACTTCGTTCAACCGCGATTTCCGAGGCGATGCCGCTACTTTGCTCTACAACCTCGTGTTTGCCAACAACGAGGACTCGGGGTACGAGTCGGCCAACAATAGCGACAAGGCTAGCTACGGAGGCGGCACCAACTCGGACGGGGAGATCGAGATCGAGGAGCTTGGTTCTTCCGGCGAAGAGGATGGAACGGTCCCAGGACCAGACCGAGGCTTCCGAGTGGCGACACGGAGAGCAAAGGTGGTCCGGGACCATGAAGCTGATCACCTGCGCCCGATTCACGTCCCCGGAAACAACGGCAAGAACAACAACCAGGCTGCGCAGCCGTCGAAAGTGGTCAACCAGCTGCTTCTTCAATGGACATCTTTGCGCAACGAAGATGTGAAGAAGACGGAGGAAACGCCCCAGGACAATGAAGAAAAGGCTCGCGAGGAGACGATACGGGACAAGATCCAGGAGATTGTGAGAGCCGAGAGCTCTCCACACGAGGTATGCTGATCATGATGGGAACCCCCTCTTCGAAGAATCCATGCTGAATAAGATACTTTTCACTAGGACAAGTACGATGTGTTTTCTAGCGACGAAGGGTCCGAGTCAACCTTTACGGAGCTACCGTCGCGACGCGAATCGTGGAGGCAACCCAGAAGGACCCGCAGTCCCTCTGAAGTGAGATACAGCCGAGAGAGAGCACACCGTGAGGAGGGTCCGAGTAGTGACTCAGGTTGGTACAGCCCCAATAGGGGTTATCCAGCGCATGGCCGGTACATCGATCCCAACTCTTCTCGGGAGCCGCCACCACGGCGCGCAGGGGACTACGAAGGCCCCAACGATGCGCACACCGCGTATGGGATACCTCGCCGGAACCACCAAGAACCTCACGGCCCGTGGCCCACGGGGTCTTACCCTCAGGCGCCCTTCTACCCGGGTGGCTACCACCAAACCTATCCGCCCACTGCGGCCAGAAACGCCTACTACAATCCATTCATACAACCTACAGACTCCGCCCCGTTCGCGCCCCCCAGAATTCAGGGAACCGGCCCTTCACCGCCCCGAACATTCTCATTCTGGGAGAGACCAGCGAGCTCGACGACGGCAACAACGGGGCGAACCCAAGGCTCGACATCCTGAGCAAGGGCTTCCAACTCGAGAGGCAGCGCGTAGACGGCCTCAAGATCTACAACGCACAGCACTTTACGGCCCTGTACGGACTCGCCGGGCAGGGCGTGATGGGCGCTCTCCTCGGCGACAAGTCCAACGTCGGCGGATCGGGTATGCGCGAGATCTTCGCCAAGGGGTACGGAATGCCCATCATCTACACGAGAGAGTCGGGTAAGCAAGCCCCCATCCATTCTTGATCTGCATCTCACGCCTCTGTCACACATATATAAGTTACTAAAACTACCTACCTGGGAACAGAATTGGGCCAGACCTGGTTCCTCAACTCGATGCCTGTCTTCGTCGTCTTCTTCCACGCTTCGTACCAGCCGCAGTTCCTTCCCATGGCCGGCAGCGACGAAAAGGGGTTCGAGGGCGAATTCGCCGCCATCGGCGAGGAATGGGTCCAGGCAGAGGCCCTCGATCAGCTCGGCCTTGTCCCTCGGGGAAGGGTAGACGGCAGGGTCATTCTCGACCCGACCATTACGACAGTGAGCATAGTCAACCCCCCACCCCCCTACCCAGTGACTCCTCCTCCTCCCATGCTGTTAGCAGAGTTGCCTGCCTCCCCTACCTAGCATCCGCGCGGCTGACCAGACTCTACCTGCCCAGGCCGAACTGCAACAGTTGGTCGACCTGTCCCAGTCGCTGCTGTGGCTGCGCCAACGCCGGCTCTATTCCAAGTCCTTCTATCAGCCCGTCGAGAGCTTCAGGGCGACGCACGGAAAGGGCAGCGAGGCTCGACAGTCTGCGCCCGTGGAGGGTAAACGCCGCCCACGGGGCCCAACCCGTCACACGCCCGAGGGAGAAGAAGAGCTCGGCGACCGACGTCGGGGAGAGGGAACCCCCGGGTCTCCGTCGCCAGAGGCCGCAGACGGAGCGCAAGACGCCGGCCCCCCGGAGCGCGGGAACGGCAAGACAGAAGACGTACCGGTCGTATTAGCCACGGCGACGGCAGCGGCAGCGGCCAACCCGCCGTCGTCGTCGCCACCGCGGACGACCCGGCCGGCGGAGAAGAGACCGCACCGGGAAAAGGCCAGGACGCACCACAGCAGCCGGGACGGCGCAGAGAGGGAGGACCCGGAGGAGAGGCGGCAACGACGATACAAGCTACGCTCTCCCGCCGAGACACCGCCGAGAGGCCGTGAGCCTTTGACGCCGAGCCATACCGAGCACGCCGGACACAACGAACACAGACGAAGACGAAGAAAGGAGCGAGACGACGAGGATGGTGGGTGGCGGGGCTCGGACTCTGGCTTTGCCAGTTTGCTGTCTTTTGCGAGGAGTAAAGCCGGGGGTTCTGGCTCGTCGATGCATAGCAAGTGACTGTAAGATGACCACGTCTATAGCCTGCTCGGGCGGGTGAGGGGGTTGGTTTGATCTCTTGTCGTCTTCTTTCTCTGATTCAGGGTCTTTTCCTCCCTACAAATGCTACATCTACATGGAGGAAGCATGTTGTGGTGGTAGTCACGGCTTGTCCTAATCTATGCAGCTGGGGGTGAAGGAGAAAGAAGGCGGATCTATACTACTTTTACTTGAGACAGACAGCATGTAATTACACAATAGGAGGAGTGCCCCGCTTCCCAGGCAAGTAAGATCTGCCCCGGCCCCTGGCTGGAGGCTGAAGCAGTAAGTAACTACATGTTACATTCATTACATCCATCTCCTGCGCGTAACTAACCCCTGGGCGCGTTGGCAAGTATACAAGTTAGGGACTAGTTGGTATCCGCGCTCAGCTGAGCCACCCCGGAGGAGTCGACGTTTACCATTGGATGAGTGTTGTCGTAGTGTGTAACCGAGATCTTCACGTGCGAATCGAATGGCTTCTCGGCACTTGCCCAGTCGTAACCGAATTTCACGACGACCTTCTCTCCAGCCAGCCGTGACAGTTCCTCGTTTCTGTAGCTTCTCGTATAGGGAGGGAATCGGATTAGATGCTTAGCTAGAAGACTGGAATTGCCTCATGTCTCCCGTTGGAACTCGGCATCGCTTGTGCACGTCGTGGCTTACTAGGGGTGCTGTCGACGTCCGGCGAGGTCAACACGTCCGCTCCCGAGGCCTCGAATCACGGTGCCACTCAAACCTTTTGAACTTTACCGGGCAAGATCGTACCCAACTTGAGATTCTGTTATAGAGTTCTATCGGATGTTCCACTCATCTTGTCCAACTGTAACCGGCAATGGGCGGGCCTCTGCCCTTTGTACATGCTCACAGCTCATCCACCGACTGCGCGCTCTCCAACGTGGCAAAGTCTGTGAAGCCCAGCTCATATACAAGCCCCAGGGTCATGCGGGCGTGCTGCAGCATGTGGTCGAACGAGAGGTACTTGATGAGGTCGTCTGTGCCGTGGATCTTCTTGTCCGAATCGCCAAACTCGGACTCGATGACAAATGCAGATGGGTATCCGGCCTTGGATGCGGAAGCGTGGTCCGAGCAAGCGTAACCGCACTTTGTCTCGACCCAGGGGATCTTGCAGTACGCCTCAATCACCTTTTTGATAAAGGAGGTCAAGGCAGGGTCGACGAAATCCATAATCACACCCACGCTCTCGGGCTTTCCGGCATCAGTGGTCCCCTGGACGTAGCCCGTCATGTCTTGCTGCAGCATGGCCTTGATGTCGCGGTCATTCTTCTCGTAGTCGGAAAAGATGGCCTGGCTGCCGAGAAGACCGCCCTCCTCGGCCGAATACCAGTGGAACTCAATCGTGTTTGGGGCCTTGCCCTTGACAACATCCTCGGACTGTAGGAGGACACGGAAGGCCTCCAGGATCGTGACGGTGCCGGAGCCGTCGTCGTCTGCGCCCGGGGCCGCCAAGAAGCTGGGGAAGAACAGGTTGATCGAGTCCTGATGAGCGCCGATGACGACGGTCGAGTTGGACTTTCCAGGGATCGTGGCAATGACCGAGTTCTGGCCCCACGAGTGCTTAAAGTGCTTGGCCGAGACGCCGTGCTTGTCGGCACCCGAGTCCTTGATGGTGTCCTGCACCGTCTTCAGCAGCCACTGGAGCTCTGGCGACCGTAGTCGGACTTGTAGTAGCGGGTGTGGAAGCTCGTGAACTTCTCAAGATGCTCGCGCATCAGCGACTTGGTCAGGTTGGCGAGTAGGGGTTCGACCTCGGACTGGAGCGAGACTTTGGTAGGGAAGACGGGCTTCGCTTTCGATTTGGCCGAGGCGCGCTGGGTTCCGAGAGCGCCATGTTCGGTGATGTCCATGAATTGCTGGCCGTTCTAGGATAGGGGTTGTCAGTTGGGACCTCGGCCAAAGTTGGAACCAGTGAGGCGTGATGAGGGAGTCGAGACAGAGAGTCGAGTCGGGACAGGCAGAGTACTTACACGGCGCAACTCCCACTTCTGGTCCTCAGTCACCCATCTCGTCTCGCCAGGAGACAGCTCGACGAGGAACTTTTCCGTAGACACCTCGGTATAGCCCTCGGGGTGCGCGACGACTCTGTTGGCCTCGTTGGCCTCGATGAAGCGGGCGCTTACTGCCACCGGCAGCAGCAGAGTCAACAGTGATGCCTTCATTGCTGCGAACTGATTCTACTGTGCTGATGGATGGAGCAATGATACGATCGCAAATAACTACAATGTTGTGGATGCAAACGATTGGAATGAGGGAGGGAAAGGGAGAGAGAGAGAGAGAGGTGCAAGTTACAGCTACGACCTACTAGACGATCACGTCACGCGATAATGCCTAGAACGGGGGCACCTGGCACCGGGCACCGGGGCGTACGGAGTAACTAGCTCTCAATCAGATGCGGTAGTTGCTGTGTAGCTCTGCCGCCTGCAGGTCAGGAGCATAGCTCTCCCCCACACGCACACGTTACTAACGTAGAATACGCCCCCAGCCTCCATTTCGGCACAAACTCGGCCGTCTCCGCATGACAATTCGCAGGACCGTACAGTCTACCCCGTAAGTTACACTCTACCGTAAAGAACGGTCGGTACAAGTGCGTCCTCGAGTAAGACTGGCTCTCCAGCGCATGCTGACAAGAGTATGAGTTGTCGAGAAACCCAATGTCTGGCTTCACAGGCTCTTCGAATCAGGTCATGGACTCATGGGATTTTTTTTGTGGTCGCACGTGAAAGACGTGGTCTCAAAGATCTCGAGATGCGGCTTGGCTGCTTTTAGCATTCATCCAAGGGATCCAATGCTCGGCCGTAATACCCCATCTTTCCCAGAGCAAACAGATGGATGGTGGCAGCTAGGTCTTGAGCGGCCCTGTCGGCGAGCATGTCAGATAGCTTGTGGTCTGTATGGGCATCTCGCTCAGCCTCTCGAACCATTGCCGCGTAGGCCCTCTCTTCCGCACATTTTCCCGCCTCATCTGGGTCCCGTGGCTGACCTGTTTCATCGTATTGTTCCGGCGGGTTAAGGGGGCGAGGTACTGTGCTAAGAAAACGGGGATTGTCGATTAACTCCCAGGGCACCGTATACGCGCCCTCCCAATCAATGACTCCCAGCACATCGAATGTCTTGGTCACGATAACATTGCTATGGAAAAGATCGGGGTGACGGATTGGGAAGGGTCCTTCTAGTGTAAAACACTTGTCGTTGGCAGCCAGTTTGGCTAGCCGGCCTGGAAACTCGTCAACTCCCTTCAGGATCTCATCGACTACTGACTCAGGCAGGCACTGGCGAAGGTAGCCTTCGCTATAGGGGTATTTGACATTAGCAGACCATGCTTGAATAAAAGATGCCGCTGTGTCAAACGGTCCGCCAATGCCGGGAATAGGTCCAACGGTGAAGCTGTTATCTGCGTTGCGGATAACACACCCGATCTGGGGGAGGCGCGCCGAAGTGATTTGAACCTATACGTATACTCGAACCGTTAGCTTTTCTAACCCCCCTCGAATACCAATAATGTGATTCGACTTGCATGGCTTGCAGCCATCGAGCAGTAGAGCGCCTGCCGGTACTGGCGCGGGATTCGGCCACCATCTGTCATATCGTAGCTGCGAGCTTCATCCATAGCCGTGTTCCCTGGCATGAACTCGAGCAGCACATAAGCGGCGCCGGCCGTGTCATCAAGCGCGGATGCAAAGACCTGCGGTACTAGGGTCTTGGTTCTAGTCTTGAGAAAGGCCATAGTATCGATTTCGGTCTGTAGACTGCGAGTAGTGTTCGGAGTTGACTTGGATAGCTGGATGCGAACGATCCAACGCGTACCGTCCTGAAACTCGAGCAGCCTGGCCAGCCTGCTGCCACCGTGTGTATAGCCTGGGAGTGTCTTGCAAGGCTCTCCACCATTGGCGAGAGAAGCACCATCGCAAATGGCTTTCCAATCCGTCTGCTCGACACAGTTTTCCACACGCGCTCGAAGGACAGCATCATCAGTGAGAGTCCATTTCAAAGAGGGTAAAGAGTTCTCTGTTTGATTGCACTGCATGGCCACTTGGGCGGCTGTTCTGAGTAAGTTGGCTCAGTCGGAGTCAAGTTTTGCCGCACGTGATGTCTCCAAGGGCATTGGATTGGCATCACATACCAATGGAACAGGATCAAGGGCAAGGAACGAAGGTGAGCGAGCGACAATAGATGTATTTCTTGCTAATTTGACTGTAGTCTGTAGGAACTCCGAACACGGATGTTACCCTCGCACCTAACGTTATCCAGTAAACCACCAAGCAAGAATAACCCCACTTTCCTGTGCATTCCTTGGCAACGTATCCGTAACGCCCTCCACAGTACTCGGTAGTTAGTCCGTACAGCCGTACTGGGACGTATAATTTGTAGTCGTGTTAGTTGACTAGTTAGTTGACTTAGTGGCTAACGTAAGTTGCCTTGTTCAACTTGCACATCTTCCCTCCCCACTCCTCCCGCACCTGTCCTGCCCAATCACTGCAATACTGTTATGAGGCAGACGATGGATACTTAAACCGCACAGAGCTTCGGTTGATCATTGTTGATTGACCCTCCTAGGAAACGTTTCAGACAGCACGGAATCGGATCTTCGCAGAAGAAACAATACACGACCACAGTCGAGGGACTGTGGCACACCAGAGAGAAGAATGCAGCTGGCTTGAATATGTGACGCTGGTTGCCCATGTTGGTGCATGGGCAATGGAAGTAGAAATGGGAAATGCGAGATGGGCAATTGAAACACCATCCATCTCCTAGTGAGAGAGACTACGTCGCTACGGAAGTACTTAAGAGGAGACTGAGTAACGAGTACCTACAGTACCCCCCCCCACTTTATAAGCTAACGTGCTTCCTCTATCCGTACTTGTTCTCCTCTGCGCCTGCTTTGTTTGGTTCGCTGCCGAGTGAGTCAGTATGGGGTCGAAAGGAGTGCGCCAAGCAGGCAGGCACACACACGCAGCCTAACGCAGCCTACCTTACCGTCGTGGTTGACACTTGACTAGTGAATAACGGAATCTGCTCCATCATGCTCGAGAAGAAATCACGCTCGGCTGCCTGGACTCCTGGAGACAGGATGCCTTGGCCCTTTGGACGCCTTTGGTCCGCAGTACAAGTGGCAACTGCAGATCCCGCAACGGCGTGATGCTGCCTAGTTGGAACTTGGAGAGCCGAAAGACTATAGTCAGGCAGACGGCCATTGCCTAGGAAATAAGCAGCTCCGTCGGGACCATGGCCTGTATATATAGTATAGGCATGTACCATGATGGCTCAAGGACAACCGAACCAATACTCATTAGTCTCATTCCACCCATCCATCACTCCCGTCTTTCACGACACCACTTCTCAACGCGAGTATCATCACCTCGTCAAGCGGAAGCCCAAAGAGACGACCACTCCTACAAACCAAAATCATGCCACGCGCCAGACAGACATTTACAGAGCCAGGTAATCAACTCGTCTGCTTCGCACCACGTCCTGCTCTTCCAGAAAACCCTGCCCCCCCTTTCGCAAGACTTGCGCCATCTTCCTCTCACTCCCACTCTCCCGCCAGTACCCATAGCTCACAACAGAAACAGACGACGGCTTTTGCCCAGAAAGCGACTCTGAAAGCGACTCTGAAATGTCGGAAACCGAAGTTGCCGACAAGCAGCCCGGACGCATGAAGCCGGAGGATCAAGCACAACTCCTGGGTGGGCTTGACATCACCATCCTGCCCATGAACAGCAACGGTGCCTCTGAGGCCTCCAAGCTCGGCTACAAGTCGAACCTAGTCAGCAACTGGTACAGACATGAGTGTCAGTACAACTCCTGCCAGAAGAGATGGAGCGAGTTCGCCGTCGTAGATGAGGACGAGGCCGATCTGCGCCGGCGAGCCACCGAGATCCCCATTGTCCACCGTCACACATACGTCAACAAGCACTGGGTGACTCAAGATGTCACGGTTCACGATGCGTCCATGCGTGCAGTCCTGTCCGAGGTTCTCGACAGATACCAAGATCTGGACCTTGAGCTCGAAAACTGGACCTTTGCCCCTCCCTTTATGCCCTGTGAGTACTCGAATTCGTGCTGCCAAAGCCGTCTAGGCAGAGAGCCTGCTGACCCGCAGACTCTCAGTGGTCCATCGCTGGGACTCGATCAAGTCTTTTCAGGCAAAGACGCCGGCTGGCCCGCTCAAGAACGCAGCCAGCGTCCTGCTCGCATTCTTGGCCCCGATCGTTGCCCCTTCCGTCCTATCACTTGCCCAGACGAAGAAGACGGGCAAGGTGAACTTTGAGAACGCCTGGCAGGTCTTCCCACCCAGTTCTCTCGTCATGACCAAGTTCTTCGGCGTCGACGCGGTCTGTAAAGTCCTCAAGTATGAAAAGGTAAAGACCCGCGACGGAGACTACTGGTCAATTGACATGGAGTACGTCGACTGGAACGGAGAACACAGCGGCTACACGACGACGGGCCTAAAGATCTGGGAATTCGCAGGCTTCCGACATGTGACCAGCCTTCCCGTGTTCCCCATCTCGTTCCTCGGCGACGTCGAACGGACCAAGACCAGACTGATCGAACGCGGTCGCAAGTTTGAGCGGCTTCGCGGTTACAACTACATGCTTTCGACCGGAACCAAGATCCTCCTGGAGACGGAGAAGCCGGAACAGAGACCCGTGGCGGGCAAGGTCTGTGTCGATGCGTATGCCTATTACCGCAGCTGCAACATCGTCAAGCCCAAGTTGCGACCCCTCGTGGAGGGCGCGAGTGACGAGAACCAGACGGACGAGACTGCGAACGATGCCGATGATGCCGAGGCCCGATTCGAGGCCGACTTCTCCGCTGCCCCCGTTGAAACCGTTTCGGCAGCAAAGGGTCCCGCTGAACGCGACGAAGACCTTGCGCTCTTGACGGACGAGCAATGTCTCATGTCGACACCCTGGATGAAGGGATTTGACCTGAAGTCCAAGGACTGGTGCGAGCTACGTGTCGATGATCTCAAGGAGGCAACATGGAATGACGAGGCTTTTGAAAAGCTTGTCCTTCCCGGCGGAGAAAAGGAGCTGGCTTGGGCGTTCGTCGAGAACAAGTCGCTGTCCAAGACGGGTTTCGACGACTTCATCCCTGACAAGGGTCGTGGTCTCATCATCTTGATGTTCGGTCCTCCCGGTGTTGGAAAGACCTTTACGGCCGAGGCTGTGGCCGAGCGATCTCGAGTGCCGCTCTACTCGATCAGTGCGGGCGACCTGGGTATCAAACCCGCCGAAGTCGAAAAGGCTCTCGAGCGCGCTCTGGAGCTCTGCCGGATGTGGAACGCGATGCTCTTGCTCGACGAGGCCGACGTCTTCCTCGGCGCTCGCACGAATGAGAGTCTTGCACGAAATGAGCTGGTTTCGAGTAAGTTTGCCTTGCCCAACCGTATGGACAACGCCGCACGGGACGCTAACGAGACCAGTCTTCCTTACGAAGCTCGAGTACTATCAGGGCATTCTCTTTCTCACGACCAACCGCATCTCCAGCATCGATCATGCTTTCCAGTCTCGCGTAGACCTTTTCCTGCCGTACCGCGACCTCACCAGCCACGCTCGGCGCCAGGTCTGGGACAACTTCATTGAGCGTGCTGGGCGAGAAAAGTTCGACTTGACCCAAGATTCGCTGGAGAAGCTGTCGCAGCTCAACCTCAACGGACGTGAGATCAAGAACCTCATCAAGAGTGCCCAACTGCTCAGTATGAAGGATGGAGGCAAGGTGCCTATCGAACGCCTGCACATGCTTGCCAACAAGCGTGTCGAGGCACTGAGCATGCTGGACGCACCCGACCAGTAGCTAGGGACCAGGGTTGGAACTGCGTCATTTTTGCTGCAGGATGCACGACGGGCTATTCGTGTTCTGAAAGACGGATGGAGCGGCGTGGCGGAATTGTGCTGCAGTGTCTCCGTTCTTGGAACCGGAGGACTGGATTATCGATTTATATATTTTGTTCGTAAGAGTGCCGGTCTTTGCAGTCAGGATTCAGCCAGATAGAGACAACATGATGAATGTGACAGCCGAGAGGACCACTCAGTCTCGTGCCACGCCCCATGAAAGTCACGTCTAGACTTCCTGCCTGCTGCCGAGTCATACCTCATGGTGGATGAGGGTAATGAATCTCCGCTGCGACGCAGGCCGACGAGGACACGCCAGATCACGATGGCATCATGGTGCAGTGGCCAGTCCTAAGTAACTCCTATCTACACGATACCGCGTCACGGCAACGAGAACCCTTGGTATCCGGCCAATGGAAGTTGACCTGTGAGCAAGCAATAGTGGAGCCGACTGACAGGGCATGGTCGGAAAGGTTTGACGGAGGAGGTAACGTTGACAGGTGAGCGACAATGTTCAGTACTAAACGATTCGTGATGTGGCGTGATGTGAGACCCCCGGTCAACTATACCTTTCTTATCAGACGGTAGTCTGTATAGTTGTTTTTATATCCCAAGTTGGTCCTCTGCAATAGTTACCGTGGTATAGGGTCCATAGTACTCAAATCCACCACGTTTGCCCGCCCGCACGGGAGCTCTGTTTACGAAGTAGGTCTCACCTGCTCTCAATCACGTGAGCGACTATAGCGTCTGCTGTCAGATAGCGGGTGTACTTCGTAAGTTACTAGTCTGATAACTAGTCTAGTTATTACTAGTTGAGTAGTATAGCCCCCACCCTCTGTCCCACCCCACCCCACCCCACCCCCTGACACCTATAGTCAAAAGTTCTTATCCATACCGACTCAACTCGGTTGAGTGAAATAAAGTTCAAGAACAAGATGCCGGGCTGTGCGCTGCAGATTCAATATCTCGTCCGTTATGGCTGTGACTCTGTGACAGAGCCTGGATGAAACATGTGAGAGGTCTGACCCACACAAGGGGGGTAGTTAAGGAGGCATTGGACCAGCCAGCCGGCCGCCGCAGCAAACCACCCCTGAAATAGTCGGCCGTCAAGGACTACAAGTCTATCCGTACGCCCGCATCCCACCCACAGACTCCCGATGACATTTCTCTTGGCATTCGTTCTTTCTCTTCCCAGCATCCCTGTTACTTGTCATCATATTCGTCGGCTTTGATAGTCCCCAGTTTTCTCCCCAATAACTAAGCGTTTAACGTCAAGTTAGTTATCATGTTGACGGTATACTGCATGCTGGCGGCAGGTCAGTCAGGCTCTCTCTCTCTCTCTGTCTCTCTCTCCCCCTCTCCCCCTCTACGCCAAGCGACTGACATGTCGCGTACCTAACTAGTGCTGTCCACCGCGTCGGCAGCCTCGCCGTTACTGGCGGATAACCTGCACGCGCGGCAGACGACCAACGCCTCGGCGCCGCTGCTCATCATGCCGCTGGGCGCGTCCGTCACGTTCGGCGTGGGCTCGACGACGGGCGACAGCTACCGGAAGAACCTGCTGGACCTCCTGGCGGCGCAGGGCACGGCGGCGCAGATGGTGGGCACCCGGCAGAACGGCAAGGACTTTGCCAATAACCAGTGCGAGGCGACGTCGGGCTTCGTGATCGCGCAGATCGCCGCCGCCGCCGCCGCCGCGGTGCCCGCGCTGCGGCCGGACGTGGTCCTCGTCGACGCCGGCACCAATAACTGCAACAAGGGCGGCGAGGTCCCCGACGCCGGCGCCAACGTCACCGCCATGATCAAGACCATCTACGCCGACAGCCCCGGCGCCACCGTCATCCTCACCACCGTCCTCGTCAACAGCGTCGAGGCGCAGGAACAGTGCCGCCTCGGCGTCAACGTCCAGTACCGCGCCGTCGCGGCCGACTTGCAGGCCCAGGGGGCCAAGCTCGTGCTCGTGGACATGCGCTCCCAGGACGGCCCGACCGTGGCCGACCTCTTCGACGGCCGCCACCCCAACGACGGCGGCTACGTCAAGATGGCAAACGTGTGGATGCAGGGTATCCTGGAGGCGCAGGCAAAGGGCTTCATAGCCGGCCCGGCGGCCGCTTCGAATTCGTCTGCCCCTGCGGCCGCTGTGTCGGCACCTTCGAATTCGTCTACCCCTGCGGCCGCTGTGTCGGTAGCTCCCAATGTGTCTACTTCCATGGCCGCCGTTGTTGTTGCCGCCTCGAGGGCCACGCGCAGCAGACGGTTGCTATTGTGGTAAACGGTAACGTAGGTAACATGACAGCTGGTTTGTTTCCGAGCTATGGTGGGGAGAATATCTACAGTACGAAGAAGAAGAAGAAGAAGAAGAAGAAGAAGAAGAATGCAGTATATGCAATTGTAAACCACCGGCTCTCCGTGCAAAAAGTTGACAGGCCACCGGCACTCGCCCACAGACAGACTTTCCCCAGATCCGCGCCGCCACTCTTCCCCCATCGCGTCGTGTCCCTTACTTGCCAACACTCCGTCCGGGCTTACAGGCACTGCGAGTACCACTCGTTGGAGTACTTGCAGGTCGAGCCCGAGGCGCAGCATGTAGCACCAGACCAACCGCTTCCACCGCATCTGCAGGCACGAGTGGTTAGCCAATGGAAGAACGACACGGGGGACCGTTTGGAAACAAAGTCCGAAGAGGCGAGGGTGACTCACTGTCCGTATATCGCAGAGCACGAACCGCTCGGCGGCTGGGAACTCTGCGCAGGCGGGGTGGTGGTCGTGCTTGCAGGAGGAGCCACGGTGCTCGTGACCAGCGTGGTCCCGGGAGCGGCCTGCGTGGAAGTCGGCGTGCCACCGGTGCCTGCACCCCAGGCATTGAGGATGGCCGTGTAGGCCGGCTTCTTGTTGTAGTTGCTGTCCCAGACAAGGGCGGCGCCGGTGCCGGGGAAGGTGTTGGGAACCCACTGATGGCATCTCGTTAATGCACGTCCCGTAGCAAAGGAGGGGGGAGGGGCTCGAGTTCAGGGGCTAGAGAGAGAGAGAGAGAGAGGCGTCTTTACCGAGTATTTATCCGTCAGACCCCAGATGCTGACACCGAGGCAGCGAGCGGCGTTGGCGCAGGCAGAAATGACGTTGCCGTAACCAGTGGCCTGCTGCTGCTGAAGGCTCGAGCTGTCCGGAAGGGTTGTCCGGATGTCCAGCTCCGTGTAGGCCACGTCGACGCCGAGGTTGACAAAGGCGTTGATGTTCGCGGTGTAGACCGCGGTGGATTTCACCTGACCAGTGATGAGATGGCCCTGCATGCCGACACCTAGAACAGACGTGAGTCGGACGCAAGCGTTCTCCGGTGGCACCTAGCTTACCGTCAATCTTTGCTCCGTATCTCTTGATGAGAGAGACGATCCTCTGCGCTCCGGTCGACTTGGAACCAGCTTCGTCGATGTTGTAGTCGTTGTAGAACAGCTTGGCCTGTGGATGGGCATGTTGTCAGAGTCTTTGGGTAATCAAAAAAAATTAAGGGGGGGGGATAGACATACACTGGGGTCGACAGAGGCGGCATGCTTAAAGGCAATCGGGATGAAAGCCTCTCCAATGACTCTGTAAAAGACAGAGTCGCGGTAAGAACCGTCTTCGTTGAGGGCCTCGTTGACGACGTCCCAGTGGTTGCACTTGCCCTTCCAGTGGGTCATCAGCTGGGTGATGTGGTTCTGCATGACCGAGATGAGTGTGGCATTGTTGAAGTTGCTGTTGGAGACCCAGCTGGGCAGCTGGGAGTGCCAGACGAGCGTGTGGCAGCGAAGCAGCTGGCCAGTGTTCTTGACCTGGTTGGCGACCTTGTCTCCGTTGGTATAGGTAAAGGTGCCGCGGCTGGGCTCGGTGGCATCCCACTGTTGATCTGTCAGTGTTTTCCGTCCTTGGGAAACCCGGGCTACGCCCGCGACTGTACCTTCATCTCGTTCTCAGGCGTGACCGCACCGAACTCTTCCTTGTTGTTGGCGATGTTCATGAAACTCGCATCACTCATCGTCGAGCCCGAGTTGTACTCGGTGCCCACTACATTACTCGGGGGTCAGTTTCTACCAAAAAAAAGAAGAAGCCTTCACATTCGTGCAAGGACAAGAACGGAAACCCCGTCAGAATTGCGTACTGTACTTTCCGAGCTTCTGCGCTCGGGTGTTGAGGCCATCTCCAAGAACACCCCCCGCGGCCAAGGAGAGCAGCGCAAAGCTCTTGACGAAGCCCATCATGGCAGTGGCGATTCGATCGTTCGGCTGGCAGGGATCGCGTGCGCGTGCAACGACTCAGGTATGCGTTGGAAGGGCGTGGTGGTGGTGATGGTGGCCATATAATCGGAGAAGCCTGGAAGCCGGCATTATCGTACTTATACCACATCCTACATATGTTCGTCCGGTCGTCTGTCTGGACTCTGTGATAACGGCGACGGCTCGTCGTCGTCCAGAGAAGCTTGGCGCGACATGGGTGCATTGCCCGAAGAGGACATCTCGGAGCGTTCTGAATCGAGTTGCGGGGGGGGGTTCTCGTCACACCGGCGCGGCCCCATTCGTGGGTTTACTATGCCAGCCGAGTGACCGTCTCAATGCCACTGGAGATGAGCACACTTTGGTAGCCTTGGCAGCCAAGACGTCGAAGACCATGGTTCCATCGCAGCACGGCGGAAAGGAGATGTCGATAACGTCCAACCCACGCCCCCCATCTCGTCCTGCGTCGGACCGCTTCTCCCTGCACCAATCACGTACGACGGACGCCACAATCTGGGGAGGTCATAATTCTCCGCTGCCGGCAAAAGGCTTCGTTGAGAGCAACTAGTCTCGTTGCAATTACCTCTTCCGGCCTCCCCTCCCCCTTGAGTCGCCGTGCTTCGTAAAGGGGGGGCCCGTCTCCGCCACGTGTGAGGCAGATGACACAAATAGACAACTATTCTGGAGCGCTAGTCACCAGGTTTGGGAAGGTGGTTTGATCAAGATCGTCCGTTGCATTGTATCACCCCAATAATGCCAGGGTCCTAACGTTAGTCAAGAGGCAGGGTTGGCCTGAACTGCTCCACCAGTCCGCCCCCGACGAGCTCGTGATCGACGGCGGGTTACTCGGCTTCTACTGGCCATGAATGTGAGATGTGAGGCCGCTTCATTAATCTTACTTCCTCTCGGAAACTCGGTAGAACGGAACGCTGTAGCTCGGTCAGATCTCCATCGCCCATGCAATGCAATCGACCGTGTTCTCTCCGGCACAGTAGCCACAAGGAAACAACCTTGCCACATGGTACAGGCTACAGCAGGCTACAGCAGGCTACAGCAGGCCGCGCCTCCAGTTGCTTCACTCGCTCAGTCCCTCCAATCGAGCCTTGATCTGTAGCGCCACGAGCCTCGAATAGTACCGGCAGAACGCGAAATTGCCTCCGTGTAGCCACAGTCCAGGCTGCCCACTCTGCTTCCAGATCGTCCTCATCTCGCCCTCCTTGTCAAAACCCCACACCTCGCCCACGCGGTCCGCGACCTCGTCGCCAAACATCGATCTGGTAGCTGTTCGCATGTTCTGATATCCAGTGGCGATGACGACCTCGTCTGCTTCTAGTTCCGAGCCGTCTGCGAACCTCAGGCCGTGGGGCAGGACTTCCGTAACCTGCTGACCCTGCTTCACCTTGACCTTCCCGTCGACGATCAGCTGCGTGCTTCCGACATCGAAGTAATACCCGCCGCCGCGTTGAAAGTACTTGATCAAAATGCCGCAATCATCCTGATACACGCGCGAGAGTTAGTTACTTACTACTTGAGAGTGGCAGTGAGACATGTCTCGGGGTCATATTCCTCGGAGCCCCGTCCTCTTTCGAGCGACCAAAGAGAAAAGAGGGACTCGGAGAGGTGCTTACCGGACCACGATCTGTCTTGAAGCCCGCTCTCTCCAGCCCGGCCAGCAGCTCGGCATCTTGCTCCACTTGGATCTTGGTGAGCATCTGATGGCTAGCCTTGAGCACCTCGGTCGGCCAGCCCCAAACCATGAGGTCGGCATCCTCGGTGGGTGGTCCATCTTCACAATACAACCCACCTAGCAGCAGGTTGGCGACCGTGTCGCAGCCGATGACGGCGGTGGATGAGCGCTGAACAATGGTCACGTCATAGCCCTCTTCATAGAAGGCCTGGCAGATATCCATGGCCGAGTTGCAGCTGCCCACGACGACGGCTTTCTTGCCGTGGCTACCCTTTGTAGCACCCGGGAATTCAGACGAGTGACAGATACGGTCACCCTGGAAGGTGCCATAGCCTTTAAGGTCCGGTTGGTTCTTTTGACCCGAGTGGCCGGTCGCTTGCACGATATGCTTGGGATACAGAGTACGGGACTCGATGCTGCCGTCTGCGTGCCGACGTTTGAGCTCGACGGTCCAGTGGTTCTTCTGGTTGTCCCATTCCGCGGATTCCATCGTCGTGCGCGTCCAAACGTTGAGCTCCAGCATGTCGGCGTACGATTTGAAGAAGTCGGCCAGCTTGTCTTTGGGCGTGTAGACGGGCCAAAACTTGGGAAAGTTCAGGTAGGGCATCTGGTCGTAGTATATTGGATCGTGGAGTACGAGCTGGTGATAGCGCTTTCTCCAGTTGTCACCAACCTCGTTGGCCGAATCGATGATCAGGGTTGGCACCCCTAGCATCTTCAACCGCGCGTGAACTGTCAGACCAGCTTGGCCGCACCCTAGGCTCGGGTCAGTAGGTGGATAAATGGTATGCAACATGGAACGTATATGTGTATACCAATGATAAGCACATCAGGGCTCTTGTTCTCAAAATTGAGCTCGTCCGTTCTCCTGTCGAGCCAGTTCTTACGTTCTGCCATGGCCCCATGCTGGACACCCTTTGCTCTGTTCGGGCCAAGCGGCTCTTCGAATCCCTTGATCTCATCAAGAACCGTGTAACACGTCCATATCTTCCATTCGCCTGCATCCTCGACGAGACTGACGATTCCACGCCCAGAGCCAAGCTTGGTGGTGACGGTGACAAAGAACCGGATACCTTTAACGGTGTTGAATGGGTTAAACGAGGTAACCTTTGGCCCACGGGCCGGTAAAGTCCTGTCGATATCCAGCTTAATCAGGTTGTGTCCGTCATTGAGAAAGCCCGCAATCTTCTCAGGGCCCTTGGCCGTACGCAGGTCCCACGTCAAGGCCAAGTGGTCCCGCCAGTATCCCTCCCTGTAAAAGAGTTTGCCGACCCCAACACTGTCATTGTTGGCCAGGTTAGAGTTCAGAGAGTCAATGACGTGCGTCGCAACAGCATCTGCGTCAACAGAAGGATCCGACAACGAGGCTGGCCAGGTTGCCAGAGGCGTATTGACTGAACCAGAAGCCCATTGGGATGTCGGTATCTGGGTGGCCGTCACGGTGCCAGAAGATGCAGTGGTAGCTCTAGCAGGGTAGTTGGAACCGTCATGAAGAGAAGCCATGGTGATGACTGGTACCGCGGCGAGCGATGCATCCGAAAGTGAATATCAAACTCGACGCTGGAAATAGGGGCACACACACATATATATATGCCTAGGTGTATATGCATACCCCGCAGTCGCACAGCGAACCCTCTCCACGGCGCCGTCGGCAGCACAGCAAACCCCTTGACTCGGCACCATCGGCAGCATGGTGGTCAACGGCAGTGCCCAGACCACGACTTGCCATTGACCTCGTCAACCCGTCAACCTTGGAAACGCTTGACACGGTGCCGGGAATAACCCGACAGGCTGAGGGGATACGCGTAAGTCACCAGAGAAAACTTGATCATGCATGATGATACTCCCGCTCGACCGCAACGCGGGGAGACGTGGAGAGACGTGGAGATGTGCGGGGGTCAAGAATCTCGGAGAGAAACTGGCCACTGGTGATGCGAGATGCGAGATGCGAGATGCGGTAGCCCGATGAGGTATACCGAGCTTGAGGCATTAGTCTTTGCACGCGACTTACTACGTCCCAATGTCTGACCAGGGCCAAGTTAGCTTCGTGCCGGCCGGACTCAACGCGACGATCCAACCTCGACTCCAGTACTGTGTAGGCTGCTCACAAGAAGTGAGTGGAACAATGATTGATAAGCCCGGCTCTCCCGCATTCTACTAACAACCGGCCACGAGGGGACGAAAGAGGCGTGCTGTAATGTATACCATCTAGTTGTGTAACCGACCAGGAACTGAGACAGCGGGTCGCGTATATCCTACAAATAAATACCAAGAAATGGTGATGGGTGTGATGCCTCAGCACATCTGCCAAAGCGGCCGTGGAAGGCTTGAAGGCGAGGCGTGCCCGGTCTTCATATCACTGACGCCCACGTATACTACCTTCCGGGGCGGACTGCCAACGAAGACGGAACGCGAGTTCAGGCCATAGTATTCCGAGATGGAATGGGTAAGCCATCGCCTAGAGGACGGGTCAGTAAGCCAAGTTTGGGACCGCTTGTCTCCAGTAGGAGAATGCATCCGAGGAGAGGATGGGAGGGAGAGAGAGAGAGGATGGGAGGGAGAGAGAGAGAGAGAGGGAGAGAGAGAGAGAGAGAGAGGGAGAGAGGGAGAGAGAGAGGGAGAGAGAGAGAGAGAGAGAGAGACATACTGGAAAGCACCGTTTTCGTCATCACCCAGTGCGTCGAAAACCATGCCCTCCTCAGTGCCCGTTCTGTTATCTCTCCTGGCCTTTTTCCAGCCGTCGCGCATCGTCAGCCCACTACGGCCCACAAAGACGATCTCTTCATCTTCCGTATCCTCACTCTCCTCACTTTCTTCTGTTTCCTTCGCGACCCGCTGATCAACCAAGTACTTGCGAACCGGCTCTTCGAGGGTGCGTACCCAAACCTTGACGGCGGGCGTCTTCCTGGCGCGCACGAACAACTCACGAGGCACACGGCCGACTACCGCCTCATCGCCAAACGTCTTTGTCTGCTGCTGCTTCCGACGGGCGGCGACAGCCTTCTTGGCCTCGACATCGGAGCGGAGGCGCAGATCCCAAGCGGCGGCGATTTGGTAGGGGACATGCTGAACAGGATGCGTGGGCCGTGGCTCCCAGTCGACGGGTTCGGGTGGTGCAACGTTTGGGACGTGCATGAGGTGGTCTGAACAGAATCGAGGCTCACATCAGTCTGGAGACCTGGAGAAGAGAGCGGGCATCAGCGGGGGGGATCTACGTACCATTCTCCCAGCGCCGTCTTTGTCGGCTGCCCTCGTTGCCTTTCAAAAAGGCTTCGCGACGATTCATGCTGTCGCGACGCGATAGCGGCCGTCGCGGTGGCGTGACACCATCAGTCGCAATGCGCGGGTCTTTAATCGACACCGAGGGCTTTGCCAGGGGTTTATCGAGGGGTATCGATAGTGGAGGGTTTGTACCAGAAGCGGCAGTCGATATGTTCAAGGACTGGAGGGCCGAAACAGTCCATGCTTCAACGTCAATAGCTCCAGAAGCCACGCCCGGGGTTGCTACAAACGTTTGATCATGTTGTGTTGGCTGCTGTGAGGTTGCCCCTCCAAGAGCCGGAGGAGGCGGCACATTACCGTAAATTGCCATGGTTGCGATGAGAGCTATGCGCGGTGCCCGGTCCAACGAAGAGAAGGTTGCTACCGGCACAAGTGGCCTACAGACAGAGAGCAATCTATCTGTAAGTAGAATGGGATGATGGGGGAAACAAGAACGAGTGTTGTAGATAGTGAACGTTGCCTCCAGGAGGAACCACTCGGCCCAGATAAGGAACACCGAGTCGAACCAACCTGTGCTGAGCTGACTAGGGTTATTAGTGAACCTAGAGGACATCGACTTCGACATGAAGTAGCTTGACCTTAGCTACCGGCAACGTTAGTTTGTGGAGACCACGGATCTTGGAGCTCCAACCAATCAGATACCTCGGCTTGCCACGGGGTATCTGAAGTATGGTCCACCTGAGGGGTGGACCCATCGTTCATGCACGTAGACGGTACCTGCATGCTGGGTACCGTGGTGGCAGAGCGACGCCGGAGGACAAGTATGTAACTAGGTCCTTGGACTTGCACTGGATGTTCCTGTTCTGACACCGTAGCCATAGAATCAGTGACCGTTTGTCCACCAACATTTTGCGATCAATGATTATGGTCACACGTCGGGGTAACGTGCTCGGCGAGTATGGAGTAGGATGTGCATTAGATAGTAATTCAGTAGCGATCGTGGTTATGCTTGCGTCAATCTAATAATCCAAGCATATTCTGGCTGCAAAGCCTTCTTGTCTTTGTCGCACAGGAACATGAGAGCCGGACTTCTACCATCATGAGCCATACTGTACTCGAACGCCACACATGGCCAAGTTATTTGTACCAGGCAACAAAATATACTTGGGCAAATTGAAGAAAAGTGAATGCGAATGTCGAAGTCATGCAAGAAACAAACTTTCATCGTACCCCAGAGCTTCCGATACCACCAGGGGCCAGCAGAGGCTGGTTCTCGCCGACGCCTTGAACGCTCTCACGATCAAGGGCTGCCTCGATTTCTTCTTGGGTATCGGCATAGGCCTGCAGATGCGCCGAGTAGGGACCTGGCGATGGCAGTACCCGCGGTGTCGTTCTGCGGTTGTATATGGGGCGAATGGGTCCGTCTTCATCCTCCTCGTGCTTTGGCCACTCGAAACTGATGGCCATGGTGAGGACAATACCCTGCATTATTGCACTGAGCACGTAAACACCCCACGAACTCCAGCCAGCCCAGCCCAAACGCGCCCCCAGGCTAGCCGCAAAAAGCAAGCCGCCGGGCGTCTGAATGCACATCATGGGAATACTCAAGCTTCCTGCGTGTTTCAGTTTGTAGGTAGTTATAATCTGGGGGATGTACTGAATAGCAGCGAGTGAGGCCGACATGATGCCCAGAAGGTTTGCCCACGTGCCGAGATAGCCTGGGGCTCCCAGCGAAAGCGAGGCGGTAACGATGACAATGAACAGGCCGTGGACAAGGCACACGGCGGCGACGCCAATCGCAGTTCGCCATGTAGGTTGATCGGGATCAGCAGCAGCCTCGTCGCCACCGTCTTCATCTCCATCGCCCCGGCGGAAGAAGACCAGAAACAAGACCAGTCTACATAGATGTCAGCATTTGTCCATCTCTACATGTCGTGACAGAAGCTGCCACTCACATGATGGCGAAGCAGATCCACTGTACTCCGATCTGTGCTATGCCTAGCAAGCCCGCGGCACATTCGAAGGGGCTAATTTCCTTGCAACACGAAACATCGGCACGCGACTGGGGGAGGGCCAGGATATTTCCAAACTGCGAGTTGGCGCTCGTCACGCCGAGAAGCATAAAGTATGGCGAGATGCCCTCCGAGGTACCGCGAGAGATTATTCGGTAGTGTTGCAGGAGGTACGAGAAGAGGATGCCGTTGACGATGAGTCTGGGGTGGCCAGTGTTAGCAGTATGTTGCACAGTAGGTGCATGCCGGCCGGGCCCAGACGCGGAGGGGATAGCTCACATGGACACGAAGAAGTTGGTATACCCAACTTTGCGGAGCGCCTCGCAGCGATGTTCCATCATGCCTAGAAAGCTGTCCATCTTGCCAGCTCAAGGTCTCGCTGCTGCGCTTCGCTCGAATCTCTTATGGATATGGTCGTAGTCGTGGATAACAAGCCGACGCTCGCTCTGGTGCGTTGGAGCGAGGTCAACAACTGACGCTGGTGGATGGGCAGCAATCGGGTTGAGTTTGTTGGTGAGGACCGTGAGGTGGAGCTAACGTCAGTCGAAGTCGCTAACTGACAAACAAGCCGACTCGTGAGGGAGAACAGTCGACCAGGAGAATCAATGCACAGGATGCATGCTTTGGCGAGTCTGCTGCTGCTACGAGAACATGACGGAGTATTACAAGCAAGTACGGATGCTAGTATTCCTGCAGCTGTCAGTCACTGAAACAGCAGTGCGGTAAGTACTTGGTATTGACAGGAGTCACGGAGTTACGCAACAAGGGATGCGGGTTGATCAGGGGACCGAGGCTTGTAGTACCTGACCGCCGCGACCTACCAAGTAGTCAAGTGACAAGTCAAAGTACACACCGGCACCGTATCCGTAACTACGTACTCCGTAGTTCCAGGAACCGTAAAACGCACGAGCCAGCTCCAGGCTTTAAAGTCGCACAGATGACGTATAAGTGGCTGACAACTGCCGACCCCTCTAATTAGAGTGGACGTAGGCTTATCCGTATCCGTACTCCGTAGAAATACGATGTAACTATGCCTTACAGTCCCTAACCGTCTTTTCAAATCGAGCATCTGCGCAAACAGACACACACCGATTAACAAGAGACACAGAAGTATCTCGCTTTTCGGGGCAACTGGGCAAGCTCACAGCCCAAAGCGAGGCCTTCAAGTAAATCGAAGGACGGGCGACATGGTGGCAACGAAATCGTTCATCACACATCATGGCACACACAGATCCTCCTTGTAGTCACACAACCGAGAGCCGAGTCCGGCTTGCTGCTTCTTCCGGGGACATTGCACGCAAGCAACAGCCTGCCTCAAGCCCATCACCGCCGGACTCTCTCCAAGGTTATTTTGAAACGGCACAGTGGTGAATAAATACCCCTAGACTCTAGCAGTCCCCATCGATTAGGATAGCGCGGGGAGACTGACCGCGTAGACGGTAGGACAGCAGACGGCACTACTATCCTCACCACCTCGTCAACCAATCAGATCGGTGGCCATGTTCTGCCAACAGACCTCCTAGACTCCAGGACGGAGCCTCTGGCCCTATCACCACAAACCACCATCAGTCTTTCGGAACCCACAAACGTCCTCGTGTCCGCTCCGTATTTCCAAATCTCGGAGCCATACACCAACCAGCTTCTCATATCTAGTCATGACCATCCCATCCAGCTTTTCTACCTCTTCCCCCGTGCGCGGGCGCCGACTCGCCGGCCCCCAAGCACACCCCAGCATCCTCTTATCCCTTGATGAAAGCACGATCCGAGACGTTCCTCACAGCCACATCGCTGATATGGCCTGCGCCAGGCTCTCACTTCATTGCGGGATGCAAGAACATGCTTGCCAAGTTTGACGTGACCCGGACCGGGGGTGAGCCGCTTTTACGCGTCAAGACGATCCCGTCTGAGCGACACATATCCAAAGGTGGAGGTGTGGGCATGCGAGGGTCCATCTCGTCCTTGTCCGCCCAGCCCTCGGATCACACCTATGGCTGTCTAGTCGCTGCAGGCACGTGGACTCGTTGTGTTGGACTGTACGACTTTGCGCATGCGGGCGATTGTGTCTCCACCTGGAGTATCGAGTCTGCAGCCAGGAGTACGGGTGGTGAAAGCAAGACTGGCGTTGGAGGTGGTGGGATAATGCAGACGGCATGGAGTCCGTGCGGTAGATATCTCCTCGTATCTGAGAGGAAGTCGAAGGGTATTTTGATATACGACGTCCGTGTCACGGGGGAGTTACTCGGCTGGCTAGAGGACAGAGAAGCACTCAGCAACCAGCGCATCAGCTGCGATGTCTTCCCTGGCCAGGGAGGCTCCGGTGGGTTCGAGACCTGGTCGGGAACGACGGGCGGGACTATCAAGGTCTGGGAGGGTGTTGGGACCCGCGAAGGAGCCCATACACCAAGCTGGGGTTGGCAGGGTCATGAAGCCACGGTCGGCAGCACTACCCTCCACCCGTCAGGGTCGGTAATCGCAACTTGCTCCGGGACCTGGGAGTTCCCCGACGATGCGGAGACGCAGAGGCTATCCGAAGTGCCAGGGAGCTGCAATCCTGAAGATGACGAAGGTCAGACTAGCGCCTCTCCGACGTGGATGCAACGGAGGAACAAGGAGAGCAGCCTCAAGATATGGTCGCTAGAGTCACAATGTCCAGAAGATGAGCAGGACGCGGCCGAGGCAACTTGAGCCCTGACCAGATACCAAACGATCGTTTCTCTCGACCTAACGCCTCAAGGAAACGCTATTCGGGGGTGTCCCGTCCCACTCACTGCCTGAATGGTCACGCTCAACTCAAGTCGCTAGGAACTTGGCATTCCAAGGCGGTTCCTAGAAGTCATGGCACAATTACCAAATGAGTGAGCTAACTCCTGGCTATTAGGTAGCTTCCAGACATGCTGCCAGACATGTCGCTCACAAACTCTGTAAATTCTACCATCACATAACCCTCGGGCACTTTTATGCCACATCGCGTACCCCTAGTTAATCGCCTTTTCTTGCCTATATGGTGTGATGGCAGGACTAGAAATACAATACACGATCCACCTCTTGGTCCAGCCCCTGGCGACAATACGAAATGCTCCTCGATAACTACGTTACCCTTACATCCCTCATGGAACCGAAGCCCATAGTGCATCTAGGCCTTCACTTACCCTTCGAAGCACACGCTCTCCGCCCATCATTGCCTGAAATTCGGCAAGTCTCTCTTCAGGGCTCATGTCCACAAATGCTTTCAGCCCATATGCGCCAGCCGATTGGCTTTGTGAGCCTTCATTTGTTTGTAACGCTGCCAAAATAACTTGTGCGGCATAGGCATTCATGCCGGCCCTCCGCAATGTGAGTTCCCATGTTGTCTCGTCTTCAATCAGTAAATCCTGAACAGCAACTTCTGGTGTATACTTTTGAATCGTAGAAACGAGCCATCTGGACAGCGTCTTGGAACCTCCGCCGACATAGTAGACTTGAGAGTCCGGATTCAATCCTGTGACAAAACCCGCAAAGCCGGCAAACGCTACGCACTCGGACTGGCCCAAGTCCCGTACTGATTCGTCGGCTCGGCTATCCTCAGATACTAACACAACGAGGCGCTCGTATCTTGTCGAGACTTTTTCGATCCGAGAGCGGACTGCAGCCTTGCCCTTGTGGCCTGGAAGCGGTTTCTGAATTGCCTTGATCAACGTCGTAATGACGATACCAGTCGTGGGCGATACAATCACATCGGCCTCGGCTGCGAGGGACGAGACGACGGGTGAACGAGTCACCGACTTGTGATCCCAAGTTATCGAGTTCCAGCGATCGAAATCTCTCTCGACTACTTCAGCTTCAGGGAGGAGCTTCTTTAGCCCTTTCAATATGGCCCGATGAAGTGTCAAGGCTATGATGATCTTCACTGGCTTGTCCTTGTTCAAGAGAGTAGGTACTGGGGCCAACGAAGCCACCTCGGTTGCCGGCAACCTAGTCGTAGGCGCACTGCGAAGGGTTGGCAGTTCGGATGCTGCATGGGGCATTTCTCCAGTCTGCTCGCTCGCTTTTTGTGGTTTGGATTTGACGCTGAAAAAGGAACTCGTCTCGTTTTTTTGTCGCTTGGAAGTCCGAAAGTGCACAAAATTGCTGAGCAACGTCGCTGTAGCAGACGAATCGTCGCGCCCTACCAGTGTGCTACTGCCCATACAATTATGAGCTGGCCGATCCATCTTTGCCTCATTTAGTTGTGCAGGCCCAGCATGGACAAGGTCAATTGAAGACAGCCCACTCGACGAGGATGCTGGCGCGTGTGCAGCATCAATGTCCAGCTTTCTCTTCCTGACGAGAGACCGTAAGTCTTGGCTATCTATTTGCAGTATTGGAGCAGTTGGTAGGTGGTTGTAATCGTCATCATCATCATCACCATCCTCGTTTTCATGCAAGATAGCGAGTCCGGGCCGTTTCGGAAGGAGAGCTGCGCTCGTCGGGACTTCTTTGAAGTCCAGCTCACGGAGCGTCGACTGCAGGTCTCCTTTGTCTTCGATCGATTCGTCCAAAGAGACTTTTGCGTTGTTGGACTGGAACGGCATCCACTGTAGTCTCGTGTTAGCTCTAGCATCTGATGGCCACTTGGGTGATCTCAAGCCAGAGCCATCGCGCAAAAGATACTGCCAATGCCTCTTGCTGTCACCACCAAGCCGTCTCCATTCAGGCTCGTGTACAGTAAAGTCTACAGTGGGAACTTGGACTCGTGCAAGTGCATCCGCAGGTTGTGGTCGCTCTTGCTCGATGCTTCTGTCGGCAAGCGCTACAGCTTTTTGAAGATGTTCCTGGAGTTTATCGTCGAAGAGATCTACGGTATCGAGCTGATGATACTGATCTGTTTCGGACCCATCCAAGTCCAGTTGCAGGTCCTGCGATAGTTGCTGGAGATCCACGAGATGGTTCGCAGGTGGAATATCCAAGGCAAGAGGTGTTAGGGGTAATTCCAACTTCAACAATTCCAACTTTGGCGCGTTTGAGACGAGTGTCGGCGTACTCGGCATCGAAGGCAATTCGAGCCTGTCAGGTTCCAACGGCGATGAACTCTGGTCAAATAGGGCCGCTTGTGCTGCCTCGAGATCAGCGTCGAGTAGGGTGCTTGGATCTGACGACGGCGGAATCTGGCAAACTTTGGGATCAGGCTCAAAGTAATCGTGTTTTTCAACCAACGGGCTTAAAGGCGGTGTTATCTCTTTTCTCCGCAAGGGCTACGAGTGGGTAGTTAGATCAAGTCCCAGCTATACAGGGTGTGTCTTTGTTGCTTACCTTTTGCATCTTAATCTGCGCTGAAATCAGAGCGTCTGTCTCTTTCTGTGTCCACGGTTCCCTGAGAGCTGTTGCAAAGTAGTCAACAGTATCTCGCGATATCGTGATGCGATCGCTGTTGGCCTCGGAGGCTAAGTCTTTGTGATACTGGTGTGCGCGTTCAGGGAAGTCAGATGCCTCATCCTTTGATACGTCCAGCGGCTCCAAGGGTAACATTCTCGGGGTTAAGATGACCTCGAGACGAGTTTTGATGACTTCGCATAGCTCCGTGTAGTCTGAATTGTGCTCAGTTATCAGCAATGGTAGTCCAATCTTCAGACTTCGGATCTGTGCAGGACTGGCAATGCTCCAGGAAAGCGCGTCGATTTCTTTTGCTTCATCCCGACAGATGCATCGGCTGAGTGCCTGGGCAGAAGCCTTGGATACTATCGGCTGCTCGTGAGCCGAGAGTAGGGGTGTAATATGGAGTTGAGGGAGAGCCTCGTCTTGAGCCAAAACCTTGGTTGAGACTAGCGGAGGGAAACCCTGCAGAGATACGCCCTCTAGAATGCGGGATTTGAAGTCGATTGACAGTTCATTGTTTCTAGCATATACGTCAACTGCTAGGTCTTGGGTGCATTGAGACGTGCTACTGGGTGCGGTGGCATCATCTTCTGTATGTGATGTGGACGACATTAGGGCTTTATAACAACAATATGGAGAGGAGACGAGGTCGTTCGATAACTGAGTGCTAGCGTCTGAAATGAAAAAGAAATGAAAATTGGCGTGATTTCGAAAATTTGTGGTTTCCTTTTGTTTAAATGGAGTTTATGTGGTGAATTGAGAAGTCGGAAGGAAGTCTGGGCAGGCGCGATGTGTAGCATAGCCTGTTGTCAAGTCGACCATCCTTCCCAAAATAAGACTCGAACTCGAAAGTGTTGTATCTTCACTAAAAAAAACTACTCTACTCGGTTACAGGTTCGATTAAACGTCAATTAAATAACCTCTTATTAAATGTATTGAATCTCTAGATAGACTTGCTTTACAGCTTAAATTGAACACGATACCAACCCGATAGTGACCCCAGATATCGTCCCCTGGTAACCTGTAGGTAGCCCGGACTTATATCACTGCTGCGGGACATGAGTTCCGCCTGTTTGACTGTATGCCTGCTGAGGATATACGGGTTGAGCGGCGTGGGCCTGGTGAGGATTGGTCGAGAGTCCATCCATTGGAGGCTGTCCAAGCTCGATGTTTCCAGCATTGGTCGAGTCGTGGTTCCGAATCGAGGCAATGACGAAGAAGACCAGGTTCACAACGCACAGTATCCAAACAATGGCACCGAGGGCAGCACACGCCGCCAACACGGAGCCGAGCGTCTTGAAGGCACCATAGAAAAAGTAGATGTCGTAATAAGAGAGAAGCGAGGCGGCCCAGCTCGCGGACCAAGCCCACCCGGAGAGCCAGAAAATGCAGCTCAGCAGGTACGCGATGAGAAACACGATTCGGTAGTAGAACTGAGGCGCCGCGAGTTCAAGGGCGATTGCTACTCCGTAGATGATCCACGACAGAATGGCCTTGTGTTCATTAGCGACATGTCTCGGCTTGAGCCATCCGCCAGACTCACAAGGAAGATCAGATATCCGGGGACACCACTCGAATAGTAGTACGAGTAGTCGCCTAACAGCGAGATGGCATACGCTGCCAAGGCCAAAATGATCAGCGATAATAGAATGATAGCGGCCTTGACAAAGAGCAGCCATCTGGGAAACGGAGGAACTCCGCGGGCCAGTAATCCTTTCATCGCCATGATTGCGTTTTAACAAGTAGTATGGATAACTAGTAGTAGGTGGTTGCGGAGGTACTTTGGTGATTGCAAGCTGGAAAGATGGGGGCTGTAAGACCAAAGGGTCAACAAAGCCTCTATTTAATGGTTAACTGAGGCAACATCCTCCGCACTCGGAACCCCGGATCTCGACAGTGGTGATTGTTCGCAGCGGTATTGATTCGGTCACACACTCTTTATCTGCTGGGTTTGGAAAAGTGGCTGCCCACCGCTTGTCTTGATTCGTCCACTCCTTGCTATGATGTCTCAGCTGGAGCGGCTGAACAGAGACCAGCGCATAACGGCAGCTTGGCATGACGGATAATGGTAAAGATCAACAGACATGGCAGGCCATCTAGCGACTCCCTTGACGCAAAGAAGATCACCATCCCTCTAGGTTTCATTAAGCGCCAAGCAGGTAGCAATCGGAATCAGTTCCGCCCATCTTGTAGGCTATGCCAGTCTTATGCGCGCAAGTGAGCCGTTCACATACGATGTGCAATAACCGGGGGAAATGAAATTTGAGAAGACCGAACAACCCTTGAACGGTCCTTGAACACTGGCGGTTGGAGTAACTAACTAACTTACCGGTAACCGATGTGTACGGATATCGCAGTACCACTCGCGATTCCAGAAGAGCTTTCACTCATCATCTCCTCTTTTCTCTCTTGCCTCTCAAAGTCCCCAGTCACCACCATCCTGATTCATCCACCATCCACGTCTCCTCAAGGCTCAAGGGGTATGGACATTTGGGCACGAGTCAACGTTACCCTGATGCAACTGGTGTAAAAACGCATCTTGTCTTCCACGGTAAACCTCTGGCCCATGATTTATTTATCAAAGGTGGTAAGAAATGTCAACCGTCAGTCAACAAAACCCTTAACCTGACTCAATATGGGGCCAAAATGGTGCACGTCCCTACGTGAAAAGATATCATACACCTCATCGGCGTAGCTTCCTTTTTACCCTAAACACGTCACATGCTACCGAAACTAGTTTCTGCTGTTATCGATATAAACGCCGCAGAATATTGCCCTGGAAAAGTTCCGCTTCTTTCTTTTCCACACATATCTCTTTCCACACATCTCTTTCCCATACATCTCTTTCCACATATATCTCTTTCGACCCTTGGTATCTTGAGCGCTTCTTTCTTTCCACATACGTCTCCTACAACGGCTACCTTTTTAACATCTAGCATCTTGAGCATGTCATATGAGCCAGGACCTTTCTATTACTTGGCATGATGATTTGTCGGTTGCTAGTACTACTAGAACTGATATTGCCGACAAAGTTCCTACCGCCCAGGTTATATCGACGATTGGGGTTTTAATATGCCGCCAGGATAAATGACCACTCTGTCTTTGGTCTAAAGTCTACTGCTCGGCGCTTCTATAACCAATTGCCCCCGGGTTAGCTTATGGCCCAGGGTTGGATCGCCGACTAATTTCAACCGCCGACCAGTTCTAACCGCCAGTCAGTCTCAATCACTAGCCAGTCTCAATCGCTAGCCAGTCTCAATCGCCGATCACGTTTCCTCTGCTGCTTATATCAATATTCAGCAGCACCATCGCCGCAAGGCCAGGGCCGGGGGCGCCACCGCCTCAGCTGTTTTCGCGACTGGAAACTGTTGGAAATCGCCGAGTATGCAGGCATGTCATCAGCTGGTGCACGCGTGTTTGTTATTGCTCAAAGGAAGCATCAATGGCATGGAAGTTCGATTTCATTGTTTGATTACAACCTATGGTATATCAACCGTCCTTGTGGCAACTCCCCTGTGTGATGGATGAACTAATTCGAGTTTGTGTAGAAAAGAAAAGAAAGAGCAACGCAAAAATCGTTCATGGCCTGAAAACCTGCTAGCCGTGGCAATGGCTTAACACCACTGACGAAACGCCATACGTGTCTGGCCAGATCAACCACTTTCTGGACCGAGTGGTACCGCAAACGCCTCCATGCCACGATGCTCCTATCGTACATCCATCCCACCACCTCAGACAGGCATGCTGTAGGCCAGTCCACCACCTTCGGCACCTTCAGCGCCGCCGTTGTCATCAGGCACGCGGGGGCTGGTAGGCAGGCTGAGCGCCGTTCTTCAGCTCGATCAAGGCCTTCCAATAGTCGCGCTCTCGGGTCAAAGCTCCGCTCACCTCTCGCAGTCGCTGGATCTCCTTTGCCTGGTCCTCAATGAGCTGGACCCTGCGGTCTCGGCTGCGCTTGGCCGCAGCGTTGTTGCGCAATCGCAGAGCTTTCTTGTTCTCTTCGTTCTTTGCAACGTTGTGATGGTGAACTTGTTGAACCTCCTCGGACGTCATGTCTCGAGTCAACGGCAGGAGACCTCTGTCCGAGGGGCCGGTACGACGAGGGGTGGGCGCGATCTGTCTTGCACGAGCATGGCCACGGGTCAGAACCTCGGTCAGGCGATCGGGCTCGACAGGGAGAGAGGCGTTGAAGCTGGTTGATGCGGCAATGCCAGGCTGGGCTGGGTGAGAGGTGTCGATGTAGTAGGGGTTCATGGCAGAATTCGGAGCTGCAAAGTTGACGCTGCCGTTTCGCAGAAAGGGGTTCTGGTTCTGTGGGCCGCAGTTGACGAAGCTCATGTAGGGCTCATGGGCTGCGGGGTTCACGTTGGAGTTCGACGCGAAGGGAGTCACGCTCTGCTGGTTGTGGTTGAAGATGCCCATGGCAGGTTCGGGGGCTGCGACGGAGGCTCCGTTCTGCTGGTCTTGTTTGAAGATGCCCATGACAGGGTCAGGGGCTGCGACGTTGACGTGCGTGTTTCCTGTGGCAGAGACTTCGTTCTGCTGGTTATGGACGATAGGAGATGTGGCACTGGCGTCGGCATTTGCGGCGTCGACCTGGTCGACCTGCGAGAAGTTGAGGTTGTTGTACCCCATACAATCCGCAAATTGTTGGAAGCTCATGGGCTCGTCGTCGAAGCTGGGGAAAGACATCGTATACCCCGTATACTCGGTTTTATACCTTCTAGTGCTTGGGTTTGTCGCGGGTGGGTTTGAAGTGTTTGGTATCGTGGTGGTCGTCGTGGTGGTGATTTACGGAATGTTTGCAGACGGGTCTGGCTTGGTTTTATAGCGACGCGTCTGTCTGGTGGGCGATTCACCTTTTCAGGGGAAAGCTAGCTGCGTTTCGCGTCTACATTGATCAATTCCATTCATGGAGTGCACAGCTTGACCAAAGTGAATTCGTTGCCCCATGTGATGACTAGGAAAAAAGCAGTGTCACCTGTGGTGGTCGAAGCCCAAAGTGAATTCACTGTAATGAGTTTCCCAGCCTTGGTGCAGCCCATGGATTGGACAGATCATCCCATGTACCTACAATATGACCATATTAACTACGCGTCATGACTATCATGACATCCCACCGCCGCAATGAATTTCAAGTTTTCCAGCCACGGCCTTGAAACCCCTAAATATCGTTGGGTTGCTCGGCCAAGTCGAGGATAGGGGGGTGGGAGGGGGCTGAATGATTAACTACTACCAACTATCAACTAGCAATATCAACACAAGTTTGAGTACATGAAGCAACTGGATATATATATCGAGTGATGGCGGGTGTCGTGAAAACCCCAAGCCTACCCTACCTTACCCTGGTGTTCTAGTACTTGGTGGAACTGAATCAAAGAGACCGTTACGGCATCCTGAGGCAACCTCGCCAACACCGTGGTCTGCGTTGTATGCCATGTCTAGATGCCAGTCAGCGGTGACTGAGTGTACCACTATAGCTAGAAAGAGAACCCCGAGGACCATTTCAGCGACTCTTTTATAAGGAAAGTAGGATCTCTCGGACAAGGACAACGATCGAACGGTGATGTTGGGTATCGCGAAAGTGGACCACGCCTACAAGGGGCAAGTAGAGGAGGCATACGGGGTACCTAGGCATAAGTGCTCGTCTGTAGACTACCCTTGGTGAACTGCTCTTTTCCTGAGCCAAAGAATCTCGCAATGACAAAAATCGACATATACTCACACAATGCTGAGATCGACGATTCGTGTAACGGTCGTGCCTAGTTGTATCATACTGCTAGCGAGTCGAATATCGTCTTGGCTACCGGCCTATGTACCTACCTCAACACCCTCTGTGACCGTATGTTTATGGGACAAGCGACGTCTGTCTGCAGCAACGGCCACGTCTTATGCCCCTCGGAAGGGCTGAGGCGGCCCAAGCACGCCCCCTGATGTTACCTAGAGGCTAGACATACTGACATACCATACCGTAGGGCCACCGAGACTCCATAATTCGCCCGTCACCATCCATCTGCCAACAATTCAGACAGCACCCAGTTCGGAAATTGCTCCTGTAGCCATCAGCCTCCCGTACCATCAATCTTATATTTGCGCCTCGACTCGGAAACGAATTGTCCACCTATACACTAGCCCGCAAGCATACAACGATTGACCAAGGTTTGGCATGTGTACTCTATCTACCGTGCACATGTTTGGCCAAGCTCACGCCGCGAAGAACCCTGGCAGCGGAGGATGCTCCCGAATGACAGCGGACCTCAGATGGGCGCAAGGAATGGTGACGGCCCGGGCCGAATGTTGCATGCCGTCGCCGCTCTGATCACGTTGATCCCATCGATCCTTGTTCTCGACCTGGTCGCTGGGTCGCGAGTGAGTCTCTACATTGGCACGTGATGCCGAGGTTCACATTGAAGGAGCACAAGCTGAAGCACACCGAAAAAGCCAGCCCATGTTAACGGTTCCGTTTCCATTCTCTCGAAATCCCCCTCATTCGCCGTCATAACGTCAATCGATCTAGCAACAGCGCAAGAAAGCAAAGAACCGTGTCAACTCCTCAACTCTAACGATAAGTCGTGCAGCGTCGCCCGTCAGCTTTGAAATCTAATAAGGCATGCGACTCGCGATTACGCAAAGGCAACCCAAGCCACTGGCGTCAATCCCACAGGTTATTATATACATGTAACAAGATACGAGGTACAAATCGCGTCAATCCTCAAAAAGAGGATGCAGCCAAAGCGTACGCCTGAGCGTCTGTGTGAGAGATGGTCAGGGTGATTCGCTTGACACCCGCCTTTTTCGCAGCCGTTTGGGCATCGCCGTGAAGCTGGAACTGGTCAGTGAAACTGTGGATACGGCTTCTTGGTAGCAAACTTACATTGACAACTGGGGCGCCATGCTCATCAGCGAGAATCTCAATGTCCTTCAGTGCTGCGCCAGCACCCTTGCTCTTCACACCCAAGCTCTTGAAGACGGCCTCCTTTGCGCTCCATCGTCCGGCAAATGCGCTTTGGGGGTTCGGTGATTTGCGGCAGTAAGCAATCTCAGCCTGCGTGAAGTTGCGCTCGAAGAACGTGTCGCTGTCCATGTTGATGGCAGAGATGTCCTCGACGTCAAGGCCGTACTTGGAATTTCGGTCTATCGGAAGATCTTGCAGAAGACTTTCGAGCTTTTCCGCCTTGTTCTCCGCACGTGGAGCCTGAGCAGCCAGGGCCTTCTTAGCAAAGTCGACTGCGAAAATGAGATCTGCAGACTTCTTATCTTCGGAGACGCGGGCCTTGGGGTTGAGCAGTACGGAGCTGAGCTGCTCATCAGAGTACGGTGCCTTGGATTTTGCCTGGAACAGCGAGTTGTTGATCATGCCATTGTGGAAGTATCGGTAAGCCTTTTTCTGACGTGCTGCTAGCTTGCCGCTGTACTCCTTGAAGCTTGCTTCGTCAAGAGTGGCAAACAGATACTTGGGGTGGATACCGATTGCTTGGGCGCCCTTCTGACCAAAGCCAAAGGATGTTACGGAGAAAGCCTTCACGCCATCGGTTTGGATGCTGCGGCTAGGGTACACAATGAGGTCAAACTGCTCCATGACGGAGTCGACGTTGTCCGCATTGCGGTTGCCTGGGACCAAGCCAGTGTTCAAGACTTGCAAGCAGCCGTTCAACATCCACGCACCAGCAGCACCCTTGGGGTGTCCAGTAAGGTACTTCTGGAAGATACCGAGCACAGCATTACCCTTTTTGCGACCCAAGTGTCGGAGTTGCTGGCAAATGACTGAAGATTCGTTCTTGTCATTTGCCTTGGTTGAGGTACCGTGGAACGAGGCAACGTCGAGGTCATCAACGGTCAGACCCCAGGTAGCCAGAGCGCCACGAAGAGGAGCGATGCTGGCATCTTGCTTCCAGAAGTTGTTACCGTAGCTTCGGAGAACCTCCTTCTTTTGACGAGCAGCCTCGTCCTCGATATGATCCAGGCGGGCCTCCAGGAACTCCTTATGGCCGACACTACCCTGAGCCTTCATGGCTTCCACTTCGTCCGCCAGGTATTGCTTCTCATATTCCTTCCAGTGACCGATCTGCGCTGTGCGCTGATTGATCTGGCGGCGACGATACTTCATATCAAGCAGAGGTGAAGGGATCGAGCCAGCAACTTCGCGTGCAGTGGTGAGAACACCTTGGCCGGGTGCGGGGACGGAGCGACCGATCTTGTCACTAGCTGTGGTAGTCAGTGCCAGGATACCGTGAATGGGCAGACCCATGTCAAGAGCGAGTTTGGCAGTCATGATGATCTGGATACCAGATCCCTGAGACTCCATGAAACCGTTGCGAGTGGTCGTGGTGGGTCGTGACATCTCCTTGGGGGTACGACCATGGGCGAATTCGTCGACAGCGTTGCTGGTGGCCTTCATGTTGGCAAATTCATATGAGCCCTCCTCGCCAAAATCATCGAACCCACCGACAAGGCATACTCGAGCCTTGCCCTCCATGATGGTCTCGTAGCCAATGTCGACAGATTCAACGGCAGTGGCACATGCACCAACAGGGGTTTTGATGGGACCGGACGAAGACAGCAACAACATGTTGACCCATGCAGCCATCGTGTTGATGAAAGATTCCTGAAGGATATCATTCTGGACAGGCTGGTCGAGGAAGCGATCGCGGTGCATACCACGCAGAGCGCCTGCACCTCCCATACCGGACCCAATGCAGTTACCGACCTCGGAAACATGGACGTACTTGTAGAACTCGTACGGATCGGTGATACCAGACGATAGCAAGGCCTCAGAAACGGAAACGAGGACGAACAGAGTGACAGGGTCAACTTGCGAGATGATGTCATCGGGAACACCATACTTCTTGGCGTCCCAGCCGGTTGGAATCTGGCCAGCGACGAGGCGGTCAAAGCGGAGAGCCTTGGGGATCCATAGCGTGGCACCCTTCCTCATACGAACAATGTACTGGCCACTCTCCGGAATCTCGAAGATCTCGGCCTTGTCGCCGTGCTCACGCTTGAACTCTTCAGCAGTCTCCTTGGATGCCTCGAAGGGCTCAAGATCCTCCTCGATGACGATTTCGTGGAGGAGCTGCTTGTTGTTGGGATCATACCCATCAAACAGCTCAGGCTCGATCAGACGGATGCCAGAGTGCTCCAAGATATGCTCCTCGTATTTCTGCTTGATATCCTTGTCGTCGACAGGCTCGCCAGACTTGGCATCGACCCAGCCAGAGTAAGGCTTGCCCTTGATCGGACCATTGTGGTTCTTGATGAGACCCATGATCCAAGCCATCTCCAAACAGCCTTCTAGGGAGAACTCGCCGTAGGCTTCCATTTCCCAACGAGTCCGCGAGTTGCCCCAAGGGCCAACTTCGGCGAAACCGGTGACGACAACAACCCTCTCCAGGTCGACCATACCCTTGAGGTTGTCGTTGAGAGGTTCGATATCTCGCTTCCAATCCGGGAGGTTGGGAAAATCGTATTTGAGGTTGGCACGAGGCTCGATAACCTTCTTCTTGTAGAGAGCCTCAGATTCTTCACCATTGACGACTTTGTTCTCAATGGCAGTCTCCTTGGTGACAGCGCGGCGCACCTCGCTGGTGCTCGTGATGTTAGCACGCTCCCTCGACATGACCTTGTTCAGCTTTTTGATGAACTGGAGACCACCATTCAGGTCGGCAAAGACGGGCTGACTCTGGCAGAGATCGACAATCTCGGGGGACATTAGTCCCAGGAGGTTGAATGCCATCTCCTGCTGGGAGAAAGTACGGGCACCTTCCTGTTCGACGCTTTCAGCGACAACATTGTTGCCGGACATGAGGCCGGTACCACGGGTCCAACCAATGACTGCACCGCAGATGGTGAGGTAGTTGCTCCAGTCCTCAGAGCGCCAGCGGTTAAAGAGGGTCTCCAGACCAAGCTTAGACTCCGAGTACAGACCATCACTGCCGAAAGTACCGTGGTTTGGTGACAAAGGAAGAACGACTTGAGCAGGTCGAGTCTCGAAGCCGCGCTCAGCCTTTTGGGACTTGACGCAGCCAAGAAGTCGGAGGAGGTTTGTTAACATGATGCGGTGGGCCAGTTCTGACTTGGAATCAATACCATCGATTTGACGGCCTTGCTCGGAAATGGCTGCAAAAGGGACAATGTAGTCCAAGTCCCAGCCGAGTCCCTTCTTGGGGTCGTAAATGTAGTCGACAAGAGCCTCGACATCTTGTTTGCTGCCCTGGTTGAACGGAACCACAACGAGCTGGGATCCACGAGCACCAAACTTAGCATACATGGCCTGGTAATACTCTGTGACTTCTCGCGAGAATCGACTGGTAGTGACAAGGACTTTGGCTCCACCACTGATTAGGCCCTGGAGGACCTCAGCACCGATCGAGCCAGCTCCGGCGCCGGTCATTAGCACATGCTTGCCCTCGTAGCTCACACCATCCTTGGCGGCAAACTCGAGACAGTCCAGGAATACATTGGTAAGTTTCTTGTCGTATTCCCAGCCGGTCAACTCATCAAAGCTCTTCAAGTGAAGGAAGGGAATAGTCTCCGTCTTGCCTTTGCTGGTTTGGCTGTTAATGGACGCCTTCAACCCGCTCTTCTTAGCCAGGCTTCCAACTGGCTTTCCGCCTTCCTTCGGCATGATCTGGCTCTCGTTCATCGCCAGTGACTGCCGAACGTTGTTGGAGAGGCTCTTCAGCTCAGCAAGAGTAGCTTTGGGCATGCTCTGCTGGGCCTTGATCAGCTTGACAAGGCGGGACAGATCGTTCTGAACCTTGCTGCGGTTGCCATACTCGGTGAGTTTTCCACCCTCAGCCATTTGCTGAACGTAGTGCTCAAGCTTGCGGCAACTGGGCCTTGGGACTTCCTCGTACTTGATGTTGCCTTGGTTGTCGACAGTGGTGTGAGGACCGGTAGGGACACCGACATCTTTGTAGACAGGGGAGATGTTCATGACCTCTTTGCAGTTCTCGATGAGCTGCTCTCCGAGCTGCTTAGCAAGAACATATGTCTCTCCTCGCTCTGTCGGGCAGTTATCGATGTGATACTGCATGAATTCGAGCAGCAGAGGGTTCGACTTGCTCATGATGCGGATGCACTGGCTAACGATTTCTCTGTCGACGACATGGAGCCTTCCAAAAATGACGTCGTAGTACATGCTGAGGGCATCTTGACGGGCCCAGTTCCAAGACGAGTCGTATATACGGGCCTTGAGAGAGCTGAAGACGGGCTCGATCCCGGAGGCGTAGAAGTCACCATGTTCGGCGCTCCACAAATCCAATTGCTTTTGGAGAACATCTTGTGACAATTTCATGGTCTGAGCAGCCTTGTCACCTTCCCGGAGATCAATCTTGAGGTATCTTGCCAAGAGCTCCAGATGCTGCTTATGCATGGCACGCTGATCCTTTGTCAGAGCCTCGAGGGCTGCAGGATCCATCATCATGCCACCGCCGCCGTCGCCGCCACCGCCGGCCGCGGCGGCTGTTGTCAGGCTGATGCCGGCATTCGCTGCATACTTCTGAGTAACATCATCAAGGAAGGCCTTGGCATCATTGTCAGAGCCCAATCGAGCTGCAGGCTCCATGGTGATAGCAAGCAATAATGCACCATCTTGTCTGCCAGGACCAAGACCCCACCTGCTCTCCAAGTACTTGCGGGCCGTTGTTGCGTTGAAACCACCGGGCATCTTGGAAGACACCAGGCGGGCGACCAATGACTGCGAGTGCTTTCCGAGCTGACCATTGAAAGTTTGTTGCATCACGGCACCGAGTTCGTCTAATGGCGTATCCTCGGGCTTATCGGGAGTTGAGCCGAACTCTTTTCCCAAGTCACCGAGAATCTCGTTCTGCATGGTAGATTTTCCTGTCCGGTCTGGTTAGGCACAAGTACAGATTATCACAGTGTCTCTAGTGAGAACTTACCACCGACCAGATCCTTGATCGCCTTGCTTAAAGGAATGTCCAGGAAGGGCTTCTTCAGTTTTTGTGCAATCAGGGCTCTGACAATATCAAGAGCCTGAACGGGGGCATCCGGAACAGCCGCTGCTGGACCTGCACCAGAGGGAGCAGATGATGCAGCGGCAGCAGCAACGGGTGCAGCGGACGGCGAAGATGCAGAGCCTGAGTTCTCGGCAGGGGCCTCTGGCTCGTCCTCAACCGGATCGACATCATAGTAGATCTCCTTGGCATCTTTATTGTAACAGAGAATCTGTCGTTGGACAGACTTTGCTGCGTCGAAAGCCTCGTACTTGGACGCAAGTGTTCGCTTCGCCATCACGCCTAGAGTGTCTGCGGGACCGATTTCGACGATCCGCTCTGCCGTTTTTTCCGCAAGGAAGACATCTTGTGTTTCGATCCACCTCACGGGCGAGGCAAACTGGTAGGCCAGCAGCTCGACAAGGAGTGTATGTGCGAGCTCCTGCTCGATCTCGGGACGCATATTGGGCGTGGTTGTAGGGAAATCGACGGAGGATTAGGGGCTTGGATGTGAATGTCGGATGTCTTGAGCTCCACGGGTATCTCGTCTAGCTCTATGGCGGCTCAAGAGTGAAAACAGTTGTAGACTTTGGTTCGATCAGCTCTGATCAACGAGAGTCAAGACCAGATAGAGTGGGCCCCGTCCGGATTAGAATCTAGAGAAGCCGGGCAAGCAAGACTGGAGCAAGGTAGGCAGGCGCGTGGGACGAAGGAGAATTGGGAATTGGGAATGACGGAATGTAGGGAAGGAAGGAAGGCAGACTTGATGAATATGAGCAAGCTGAAATCCGCGCGGTATCATGTGGCACCCGACACGCTGTGAAGGTAGCTGCAAGTAAGTAATTACACTGAAGGTACACCCGAGATAGGATGAGGGCTGTGAGGGAGGTATGGGTGTGCAGCTTCGATGGGTTGGTTGCAACGGCGACCAATTCGCTACGTCCCAAATGTTGAACAAGCAAAAAAATGGCTGGCCCGAGTGTTTCGATACTCACTGCAAGTCCCGCCTGCCCTGTCGCGCAGCGTGCATTCGACCCCTGTCCAGCTTGCAGCCACCCCAGAGCCTCTGAGCTGCCCGTCCCAAGCCCGTCCCACCCGTCGCGACTTCGGCCCACCCTGATTACGCCCCGCGGGCCTACTGCGGTAGCGTTCCTCTCAACCATCTCGAAGGTCTAGCCTCGATGTGGTATAGCATGTCCCTCAAAAATCCCCTTTCCCCCACAAACGTGCATCCCATTTTCGCCATCATCAGCTGAACCGCGCAGTATTTCGGCCGAAATTTGTCTTGCCTGCACAGGTGCTGCGATCAGTGCGATGATGTTAGTCGGAACCTTGCTGTTACTGGCACCGAACGAACAATCTTACACGAGCCCGGCTGTTATCTTATCCCCATAGGTTGCAAGATCCCTTCACTGCGCTTGTCAACAGGTCCCCTTTTTAGATCAGTTGGTTGCCCATACTATCTTATCCACTATGGTACTTGTGGGGTTCTTCCGTGCTTCCCGACTATTATAGCATGGTGTACTCGGTACTTCGAGACGATGGCGAACGGTATTATCCCAACCACATCATACTGTGTAGACACTCATCTCAACCTGGTAGTTATCACGATTGTTGGATGACATGCCACATACACTCTCCAAGCGCGTTCCTTCGAGATGATTTCTGTTCACTTCCAGGCTCCTAGTCGATGTGTACGCACTTTGTTCCGCAGACGCAGCTGTTGCTTGCATGCACGTCATGTTGATATGTTCTATGTTCTATGTAATACTTACGCATTCTATCCAGGAAAGGCTAGACATAGGCCACTCACTAGAGTAACTTAACTAGTTACTTCCACACAACAAGTTCAAGTTTCATGCATCCCAGTCACCATGTATGGAAACGTGATCTCGACAACCTCAACGCCACATGAGACTACCCACCTAATCACCTCGATCGGATTGTGCGAGCCAACGTCCGGCATGGGTTGACAGTAGGCATCAAGGTAGATTGTCAAGATGCACATGACATAAGCGCGCTTAAACTATGTACCTAATAAAGGTGACTATCAAATTACCAACGTCGGTGCGTCGTCCGTCTCCTTGGCCATCATTTCCATGGCCGAAACTTAGTCTTTTGGTTCGCAATTACCCAGTTGGCATCTGGGCAAAAGCAGCGAGGTTTGATGTATCCGAGAGCGATACCTCTAAGTGCTTACGGAGTAGACAGAAACTCAATTCGAGTCTATGTGCACGGTCTACTCATATAGTCTAACTACTTACAAAGTAGCGAGGGAAGTAAACAAGCAAACCAAATACCTGCCTCAAGCTCTTCCCCGTAGTTACTCCGTATCATGCGTCGGTATTAAATCGACACACGGTATCCGTATCTGTTGTACCCGCAACACTGCTTCTCCACCCGTTGCCCAACGGCTGGCACTTCGTGCGATACCAACTCTAAGAGTCTCGTGTTTTTGCAGTGTGACCGCCCATCAATGGTGATAGATAGCAGTTCTTACTGGCTCACACAACTCTCGCCTCAAGCCTCGTCGCATTGCTCGACATTTCGACTGGTTGGCCGCCTGCAGGGTCTTCCTGGAGTGGGGCATCATGCAGTGGGATAGCGCAATGTACTGGGTACATAAGTACTAGACGCTACCTCCCTGACGTGGATCGTACTAGCTCAGCTGCACGTAGCTTCCCTGCTCATACGTAGTGCAGTGTCCCCCCAACAAGAGCTCGAAAAATTTGGCGAGGTAGCTCTTGTCAGTCTGCCACCGCCGATACGTTGAGCAGGCATGTCGCTAGAATTGATACAGTCAACCCAAGTGATAGAGAGAGACACGCACATTTCGATCCATACCGGGTCCCGACGTGAATGACAGCATATCCTCTCGCCCCCGTCAATTGAAGCTCATACATTCATCACCAACCTTTTTTTGCTTCTGCACTGCTCATAAACACCCGACGTTCGATTACCTCCAACCCTCCGTTCTCATATAGGAGGAGCACAATTTCCACTGTGCAAGTTCAGACGCAGACGTCGTCCCGACAACTCCACATCACTCTTTTCGTAGTGGTCTCTCTGCCTCCAGCTCTTCGCTGAGTCTACGGAGCCAATTCCCAAGTATGATTTCCCCCCAGCCGCCTTCTTCGCAACCCGTGGAACGTCAGAAACTGACCGTCGCTGCAGATTTACCATTCCGTCTTGAGTCTCTGCCGTCGCACAACTAGATACCCTCCCTTCACCATGTACGGCGCCGGAACAGGCCCCCAAACGGGCGTCTCAACCCCCAGATCATCTTCCAACCTCCGCCCCCTCACCCTCTCTCACGGGTCCCTCGAAACCTCGTTCCTCGTGCCCACTGGCATTCACTTCCACGCATCGCAGCTGAAGGACCGTTTCACTGCTGTTCTACCAACAGCCACAGACGAGCTAGCTCAGGATGACGAGCCATCTTCGATACCAGAATTGGTGGCGAGATACATGGGCTACGTTGCCCACGAGGTAGAGGAAGGCGAAGATGATGCTCAAGGCTCCTACGAGGAGGTTCTTAAGCTAGTCCTCAACGAGTTCGAGCGCATGTTCCTCAGAGGCAACGACGTTCACGCCTTGGCCTCGACGTTGCCCGGCATCGTGGAGAAGCAGATTGCCGTTGTTCGATGCTATTATGCAGCCCGGTCAACCTCGAACAGGGCCATCAGACCCCATGACTCTGCCCTGATGCGGGCGGCTGACGAGGGCACTGCAAAACTATACAACATTTTCGGTGGTCAGGGCAACATTGTCGAGTATTTCGACGAGCTTCGCGAAGTGTACGAGACATACCCATCGTTCGTTGCCGAGCTTGTCACGTCTTCAGCCGAGCTGCTGCAGAATCTTGCGCTGGAACCCCAGGCAACCAAGCTTTATGCCAAGGGTCTTGATATCATGACCTGGCTGCACTCCCCCGACACAACTCCTGACGCCGATTACCTCATCTCTGCACCCGTCAGTTTGCCCCTGATTGGTCTGGTGCAGCTCTGCCACTACCAGGTGCTCGGCAAGGTCCTTGGTCTTCACCCTGGCATCCTTAGAGATCGCTTCAGTGGAGTTACAGGCCACTCCCAGGGTATTGTTGTTGCAGCTGCAACCGCCGCTGCCAGCGACTGGGAGTCCTACGAGAAGCTCGCGAAGAATGCTTTGACCATCCTATTCTGGATCGGTGCGCGAAGCCAACAGGTTTTCCCTCGCACATCCTTAGCGCCCAAGGTCCTCCAAGACTCAATAGACAATGGTGAGGGTGAGCCAACGCCCATGCTGAGCATTCGTGACCTGCCACAAAGCGAGGTGCAGAAACACATTGATGCCACCAACCAGTATCTGCCCGAGGATCGCCACATCTCCATCTCACTCATTAACAGCCCCCGCAACATGGTTGTCACCGGTCCTCCCATCTCTCTGCACGGTCTCAACCTTCAGCTGCGCAAGGTAAAGGCCGCCACGGGTCTTGACCAGAACCGTATTCCCCATACAGACCGAAAAATCCGATTTGTGAACCGTTTCCTTCCCATTACCGCACCCTTTCATAGTCAATACCTTGCTAGTGCGACAGAGCTCATCGACCAAGACCTCAAGAACGTCAAGATCGATGCCAAGTCTCTAGGCATCGCTGTCTACAACACATGCACTGGCAAGGATCTAAGAGAGGAAGTCAAGGGTGACATTGTTCCGTCGTTGATTCGCATGATCACGCGGGACCCTGTGCATTGGGAGAAGGCTACTTTCTTTTCTGATGCCACACATGTCCTTGACTTTGGTCCTGGTGGTATCTCGGGCCTGGGAATACTCACCAGCCGCAACAAGGAGGGAACTGGCGTCCGTGTGATACTTGCCGGCACTCTGAGTGGAACGCTCCAAGAGGTCGGCTACAAGCCTGAGCTGTTTGACCGCGACGAGGACAATGCTGTCATCTACGCCAACGACTGGGTTAAGGAATACGGCCCACGTTTGATCAAGACTTCTACGGGCGAGACGTTTGTCGACACCAAGATGAGCAGACTCCTGGGTGTGCCGCCTCTCATGGTTGCTGGTATGACGCCTACCACTGTCCCATGGGACTTTATCGCGGCCACAATGAACGCTGGATACCATATCGAGTTGGCTGGTGGCGGCTACTACAACGCGAAAACCATGACCGAAGCCCTCACCAAGATTGAGAAGGCGATCCCAGCTGGACGTGGTATCACTGTCAATCTGATTTACGTCAACCCTCGTGCCATGGCTTGGCAGATTCCCCTGCTTGCACGTCTTCGAGCTGAAGGCATCCCTATTGAAGGTTTGACTATCGGCGCCGGCGTGCCTTCGATTGAAGTCGCCCAAGAGTACATCGATACCCTTGGTCTGAAGCACATATCATACAAGCCCGGCTCCATGGAGGCTATCCAGGCTGTCATCAACATCGCTAAAGCTAACCCTTCGTTTCCCATCATCATGCAATGGACCGGTGGGCGTGGAGGTGGCCACCATTCCTTCGAAGATTTCCACCATCCTATTCTCCAGATGTACGGTCGCATCCGCCGGGCCGAGAACATCATTCTGGTCGCTGGAAGTGGATTTGGTGGTGCAGATGACACATATCCTTACCTCACTGGTGAATGGTCCAAGAAGTACGGCTACCCTGCGATGCCATTCGACGGTTGTCTTTTTGGCAGCCGGATGATGGTAGCAAAGGAAGCACATACCAGCAAGAACGCAAAGCAGGCAATTGTCGATGCTCCCGGTCTCGATGACGAGGAATGGGAGAAGACCTACAAGGGCCCTGCCGGAGGAGTGATTACCGTCCGATCCGAGATGGGAGAACCGATCCACAAACTTGCAACCCGCGGGGTTCTTTTCTGGGCTGAGATGGATAAGAAGATCTTCAGCCTCCCCAAAGAGAAACGGGTCGCAGAGCTGAAGAAGAATCGCAGCTACATCATCAAGAAGCTCAACGACGACTGCCAAAAGGTCTGGTTCGGTCAGAACGCCGCTGGCGAGACGGTCGATCTCGAGGACATGACTTATGCCGAGGTCGTTCGCAGAATGGTCGAGCTTCTTTTCGTCAAGCACGAGTCGCGCTGGATCGACGCCTCGTACATGAAGTTTACTGGTGATTTCATTCACCGTGTCGAGGAGCGGTTCACCGTTTCTTCTGGGCAAATGTCAATGCTTCAGAACTACTCGGACCTAAAGGAGCCTTTTACCGCTATTGAGAGAATTCTGGCAAGGTATCCCGAGGCCGAGACACAAATCATCAACGCTCAAGATGTGCAGCACTTCTTGATGCTGTGCCAGCGGCGTGGCCAGAAGCCCCCCGACGTTCGTCCCTGCTCTGGATGAGAACTTCGAGTTCTTCTTCAAGAAGGACTCACTGTGGCAATCTGAGGATCTCGAGGCTGTCATTGATCAGGATGTTGGGCGAACGTGCATCCTGCAAGGCCCAATGGCTGTCAAGTTCTCTAACGTTCTTGACCAACCCATCAAGGACATCCTTGACGGCATTCACAAGGCCCATATCGTAAGCCTTACGAAGGATGTATACCAATCTGCATCCATTCCCACCATCGAATACTTCGGTGGGAAGCTTATCGATGCGGAGAGTCCTCTTGACATTGAAGGCCTTACCGTCAGCTACGACGATGCCAATAACAAGAACACATATCGCCTATCTTCTTCGCCCACAGTGGCCCTGCCGTCAGTCGACTCGTGGTTGTCTCTGTTGGCGGGACCCAACCGATCATGGCGCCATGCATTGTTTCTCTCCGAGGTTCTTGTACAAGGGCAGAAGTACCAGACGAACCCTATGAAAAGAATCTTTGCTCCCGTACGTGGGCTCTTCATCGAGATCCAGTACCCCAACGATCCGAGCAAGACTTCCATCATTGTTCGAGAGCAGCCGAGACACAATCAATACGTAGACGTCATCCACGTCAAGCTCGAGAGCAAGAACACAATCGTCGTCAACATGATCAAGGATACTACAGCTCTGGGCAAGCCGGTGTCCTTGCCACTGCGCTTCACATACCACCCTGAAGCCGGATATGCCCCTATCCGTGAAGTCATGGACGGCCGCAACGATCGTATCAAAGAGTTCTACTGGCGTGCTTGGTTTGGTGACGACAAGCTTGATCTTGATGCTCCTGTGACTGGTAAGTTCGACGGCGGCAGCGCTACCATTACTAGCCAGGACATCAATGATTTCATCCACGCTGTTGGAAATACCGGCGAGGCCTTTGTGGATCGACCCGGAAAGGTGGTGTATGCTCCCATGGATTTTGCCATCGTAGTTGGATGGAAGGCCATCACCAAACCCATTTTCCCTCGCAAGATTGACGGTGATCTACTCAAACTTGTTCACCTCTCAAACGGCTTCCGCATGATGCCTGGCGCCGAGCCTTTGAAGAAGGGTGACAACGTCCAGACTACGGCTCAAGTCAACGCTATCATCAACCAGGACTCTGGCAAGATGGTTGAGGTATGTGGCACTATCACGAGAGATGGTGAGCCCGTCATGGAGGTCACTTCGCAATTTTTGTACCGCGGTGTCTACACGGACTTTGAGAACACCTTCCAGCGCAAGATGGAGACACCGATGCAGGTGCACCTTGCGACAGCCAAGGACGTGGCTGTGCTCAAGTCAAAGGAGTGGATCATCTTCGAGGACGACGAAGATCTTGTCGGCAAAACTCTTGTCTTCCGCCTGCAGAGTTTGATCAAATTCAAGAACAAGTCGGTGTTCAGTAGCGTTGAGACTCGTGGTCAGGTGCTTCTTGAGCGCCCCAGCAAGCAGGTTGACCAAGTTGCCACTGTCGAGTATGTTGCCGGAGACTCGCACGGCAATCCCGTCATTGACTATCTCGAGCGCCACGGATCGTCCATCGAGCAGCCCGTCTTGTTCGAGAACCCGATCCCCTTGAGCGGTAAGACACCTCTTCTGTTGAAGGCCCCGGCCTCCAACGAGACTTACGCAAAGGTCTCGGGCGATTTCAACCCAATCCATGTGTCTCGAGTCTTCTCTGCCTATGCCAACCTTCCTGGCACCATCACTCATGGCATGTACTCGAGCGCGGCAGTACGCAGTCTTGTCGAAACATGGGCTGCAGAGAACAATGTCGGTCGTGTCCGCAGCTTCCACGCTTCTCTGACTGGTATGGTGCTTCCCAACGACGAACTCCAGGTCAAGCTTCAGCACGTGTCCATGATTGGTGGCCGTAAGATTATCAAAGTAGAGGCTATTAACAAGGAGACTGAGGACAAGGTCCTTCTTGGCGAGGCTGAGATCGAACAACCGGTGACTGCCTATGTGTTCACCGGCCAGGGTTCTCAGGAGCAGGGTATGGGTATGGATTTGTACGACCGCAGCCCTGTTGCCAAAGAGGTCTGGGACCGCGCAGACAAGTATCTGTTGGACAACTACGGTATGTTTCTGTTTTGTCTCGTACACCTTCCAGTTCTAACATGGAATCAGGCTTCTCAATCACCGACATCGTCCGCAATAACCCAAAGGAGCTCACGGTTCACTTTGGTGGACCTAAGGGTAAGGCCATCCGCCAAAAGTACATGGACATGAAATTCGAGACTGTCGCCCAAGATGGTTCGACCAAGTCTGAGAAGATCTTCAAAGAGATTACCGAGAAGACAACATCGTACACATATCGATCTCCTCAAGGTCTCCTGTCGGCTACGCAGTTCACGCAGCCTGCTTTGACTCTCATGGAGAAGGCCAGCTTCGAGGATATGAGATCGAAAGGCCTCGTTCCCCGCGACAGCACCTTTGCCGGACACTCTCTGGGCGAGTACTCGGCGTTGGCCGCACTCGCTGACGTCATGCCGATCGAGTCGCTCGTCTCTGTCGTGTTCTACCGTGGTCTGACCATGCAGGTCGCCGTGGAGCGCGATGCCGAGGGACGTTCTAACTACTCAATGTGCGCGGTCAACCCTAGCCGCATTTCCAAATCGTTTGACGAGGAGGCACTCCGTTTCGTCGTTGGCAACGTTGCCGAGCAGACTGGCTGGCTTCTCGAGATTGTCAACTACAACATTGCGAACTCGCAGTACGTCTGCGCGGGTGACTTGCGTGCCCTTGACACGCTCGCTGGTGTCACAAACTACCTCAAGGTCCAAGGCTTTGACTTTGCCAAGCTGAAGAAAGAATACAGCCCCGAGGAGGTCAAGTCTCAACTGATCGAAATCATCAAGGGCTGCGCTCAGCAAACCGAGACCAAGCCTAAACCGCTTGAGCTCCAGAGAGGATTCGCCACCATCCCCCTGCGTGGCATTGACGTGCCTTTCCACTCGACGTTTTTGCGCTCTGGTGTCAAGCCCTTCCGAAGCTTCCTCAATACGCAGATTAAGAAGACGAGCATTGACCCTGCGAAGCTCATTGGAAAGTACATCCCGAACGTCACTGCGCGACCATTTGAGATCACCAAGGAGTACTTTGAGAACGTCTACGCTCTGACGAACTCGCCCAACATCAAGGCAATCCTGCAGAAGTGGGACACATTCCAGGATGACGGCCCCCAGACCAACGGTGTGGACGGCCACAGCGATGCTGAGGTCAACGGCCACTAAGGGATTCTTGAGGCCTGGCGATGAAGTAATGAGATAGAAGGAAGTACGTTTACATGTATTACGGACAGTATTGACGCGAACTTTTGCAGTTCCTGCGACTTGCAGCGGCGTTTTTTTGGACGGAGCTGATTTTTGGGTTGTTTTCGTTACAGCTGTTAGACCTTTAGATCACGCGATAATGCGTTACAATCGATGTTAATATTCTTGAACCTAACGTTATGTCGTGTCCCACGCATCGCACTACAGGATGTACTCTGTGTGCCTGTCGGCTGCCCTACGAAGTGAAGCACATGCGTGTAGGGCACAACTACGGATACGGAGTACCATCAATAGAATTAACGACGTGTTTGCGTGTGTCCAAGCCCCAAGTATTGAGCGAATCGCAGGCTCGCCCATCCAATCATACATGTCAAAATCAGCAAGTTCTTCTACCAATCGTCCTCACCTTTGTATCTGTGTCATCAGAAAGCCACTTGATACTTGATCGAGACCGCAAATGTCGCCAACGAAAAGAAAAGAAAGAAAAGAAAAAAGGGGGAAGTTCCGGTATCCGGCGGCGGCCGACGACAGCTTCTCCGCTAGATTGGGCGGGGCGCGGCCTAGGCCATCAAGTTAACTAGCTAGTTACCGGGAGCCAGCAAGACAGATAGATAGTGAGTGTACTCCGTAGTTAAGTTAACCTGTAGCCGTCTACGGCTGTCTACTGCTTTTTCCGAGAGACTTCTTGCTGCGCCTATGATTGCTACAAAAATACCAAAACCTTTGATAGCCGGCGTCTGGGTTGTGAAAGACCAATTCCTAATCTGCTAACTAACTAACTACCTTGACGGTTGACCATCTACAAATCTCTGGACCTCGAGGCTCGTGGCGCCCTTCTGAGGCTGACGAAAGACGGCGTGACACGCGAGTGCGCGCAGAAGAGAGTGTCTGAAATTTGAGCTGAGACTTTGGTTGGCGACTCAATAAGCAGGGACAAGACAAGACAGTTGCGGGTCACGATTCCGGCGACTCGTTTCTGCCCCGAGACTCGAGCAAAACTCTGTTTCAACTACGGATTACTGCCAGTCCCTTTGCAGATCGGTCACTGACTGGGGAGAGAAGACGGGAAACGGCAACGACGAGCCAAGGATGGGCAACATGGCACCGCCCAAGCCTCAGAGAAACAAGCTCTTCTTGGGCTTGTTCATCCACAGCAAGAGGTTGCACGAGCTGGAGTACCTGCATGATGCCGCCGTCGCAGTCAACATACAGGGACGCATCGCGGCTGTTGAGACGCAATGCGACTTGAGAAAGGCAGAGGATACGCTGTATCCGAAACTCGGCTGGGATGCCGATACCGTCGACGTCCATGTTTGCGAGGAGGGCCAGTTCTTCTTTCCTGGATTCATCGGTGAGCATGCCACGTCTTCCGTACTAGTGCTAAATGAAATGGCCCCTCGCGGAGACCCTCGTGTGGGAGAGGAGCAGCCGCAACCCCCCCCATGATGCCGAGAACGATAGGGGCAGATATACTGACGACCATCTCAGATACCCACCTTCACGCCCCTCAGTACCCAAACGTAGGCATCTTTGGCAAGTCTACTCTCCTCGACTGGCTCAGCACATACACCTTCCCTATGGAAGCGTCCCTCTCGGCCCTGCCCAGGGCCCGGCGCGTCTACGGCCAGGTGATCCGCCGCACGCTCTCGCACGGCACCACGACGGCAGCGTACTACGCCACCATCGACGTGGCGGCCACCAACCTGCTCGCCGACCTGTGCCTGGCGGCCGGCCAGCGCGCCTTCGTCGGGCGCGTGTGCATGGACCGGCTGGGGCCGTCGTACTACGTGGACGAGGGCGGGCCCGAGGGCGTCATGGCGAAGACGCGGGCGTGCGTCGAGCACGTCCGCGGCATCGACCCGGCCTTTGACCTGGTCGCGCCCATCCTGACGCCGCGGTTCGCGCCGGCCTGCACGCCCGACACCATGCGGGCGCTGGGCGACTACGCCGCCGAGACGGGCCTGCGCGTGCAGACGCACCTCGGCGAGAACACGGACGAGGTCGCCCTGGTCCGGGACATGTTCCCCTCCGCGGGTACGTACACGGACGTCTACGACTCGTTCGGCCTCCTCACGTCCAAGACCGTCCTGGCGCACGCCATCCACCTGAGCGACGCCGAGGCTGACCTCATCGCCACCCGCCGCGCCAAGATCGCGCACTGCCCGTGCTCTAACTCGGCCCTGACGAGCGGCGAGGCACGCGTGCGCTGGATGCTCGACAAGGGCATCGCCGTCGGTCTCGGCACCGACATGAGCGGCGGCTACAGCCCGAGTATTCTCGAGGCCGCGCGCTTGGCGAGCCTGGTGAGCCGGCATCTGAGTATGCCGTACAACAGCGGAGGCGATGCAGCGCGCGCGCCCGAGGCCATTGGGGAGGGGGAGAGGGAGAGGAACAAGCTGTCGGTCGAGGAGGTGCTGTACCTGGCGACACGGGGCGGCGCGGCCGTAGTTGGACTGGAGGCGAGAGTGGGTGGGTTCGAGACGGGCATGGAGTGGGATGCGCAGCTCGTGGGACTCGGGATGGTGGGAGAGGGCGACGGGGTGGACGAGGCTGTGTTTGAAGATGGTGGAAACGTGGACGTGTTTGGATGGGAGACCTGGGAGGAGAAGGTGGCCAAGTGGGTGTTCAATGGGGACGATCGCAACACCAAGAAGGTCTGGGTCAAGGGACGCCTGGTACACTCACGTGGGTAGAGACCAAAGAGTGTGTATCCTATCCGGATTGACAGTACGGATAGGGCTTCATCATTTGCTTGTTGGCGTCGACTTGGGGGCGAGGGGGCGATAGAACTTTCGGTAGAGACGGACTGTACGAATCACTGTTGGATAGGGGGCTCTAGAGCTAATGTACCGACACTTTTGGTTTCCATTGCAATTTCACATATCATCTCGAGCACCACATGGTGTGAATCAAAAGTAGCACGTCGGAACCTGCACAATCAATCTTACCATCTTACCAGGGGGGCGGGTCGAAAGGAAGGCAAGTTGGATAGATTTCCATATCTTGTCAGAAATCGTCGTTTCCATACACAACGGCTAGACATAAGATGACTAACCTATCGCCAGGCGCATAAGTACTCTGTAGTACCAACCGATCATGGCACCAGACGAATAAAAGAGCAAGTTGAATCAATACATTCGGGACGCCGGGGTGGGAATATTGTGTCGGGAACATGGCCGGCAAGCAAAGCACACAAACACCTTTATAAACCACACAGGCTGCGAATCGTTGTGAATGCAGGAAAGTGTGTCGGAATGATGCAACATCCCATCAGTTACCTGTCCCACTAGCTCTTAGTAAATCGAACAGGGCCTGATCGTCGCCACCTCCAAACCCATGACCATAGCCTTGCACGTTGGACCGATGGCCTGGAAACGTCCCAGTTTTGGCGGCTGGTTGTGTGTCATTATAGCCGCCGTTCCTAGCATTACCGGAGTAGCCATTGTTGGCAGTACTGCTGTTATTGTTATTCGCGGCTGAGGAGAACCCGTACCAGTTCTGATTTGGTTGCTGGCTTGTAGCGGGCTGCTGGTGCTGGGGCAGCGGCGGCGGCGGCGGCGGCGGCGATTGTTGCGGCTGGTTCTGGTGCTGGTGCTGCGGCTGCTGGTGCTGGTGCTGGTGTTGTTGTTGCTGCTGCTGCTGTGACGAAAACGAATTATAGCTGGTCTCCGGCTGATTGTATGAACTCTGTGCAGCCTGACCGACAGAAGAACGTGTCGCAAACGGACTGCTGGGTGCAGCCTGAGCAGGGGCAGCGACATTGTAATGGTTGGTGGTGTTAGACTCTGAGCTTCTAGCTTGTGAGGCCGACCACTGGTTAGCATTGCTACTGTTGGCTGCGCCATATCCAGTGCTGTCATTGAGAGCTTGGTTTAAAGGATGAGGCGTCGCGGTGTTCCTCGAGTAGTCGTACGAGGGTGCACTATACGAGTTGGACGACGTTGAAGTTGCATGGCTCTGATAGTTGCCAGGTTCGTACGAGACGCGAGATGCGGATTGACCATTGCTTGCCGCGGGGTACTGTTCGCTGCTCGTGGCATTAAAACGACTGTATCCGTCGTACGTCGCAGCTGCGCCTGATGCTGTATTTCCAGTCGCATTGTTGTAGGTGGTGGTGTTGGGAGTGTTATGAAGTGAGATGGGGATCTGGGTGACGGAATTGCTTTTCTGCGACCTGTGTCCTTGTCTGGACTGGGTACGCGCAACGGGCTTCTTTGCCGTGTTCTGGTAGGGAGATCTGGACACCGGGCGTGCCTGTTGTGACTGGTGCATCGCTGCGGCATGTGATAAGACTGCAGCTGCTGCCAAAGCATCTGCGGCCTGTGAGTTGATCTCCGCAATAGATATTTGCGACTTCGGCCTCTGCTTGGCAGCTGGTGGGTGAGAAGATGCTGGGGAATTCGTTCCCATCTGACTGGCCACGGCCGGGGTGTTTGAGATGTTGTTCCAGGCTGGCGCCGAGTGACCCTGAGGTGTGGTTATCGATTCGTTCCGCGCCCGAGCACTGGCGGTTGTTGGTAGATTACGTCTGCTGCTGTTTCTTGTTGAAGCATGGGCATGGGCATGGGCATGGGCTACACTTTGATTATGATTATTGTCTGTATTCTGGGAATAGGACGAGTTTGTTCCTTGATGGGCTGGCGGGGGTGATATCAGCGTCGCCGAGGGAAACGTCAACGACGGCGTCGCGTGCGAGGCGTCCCTGTGAAGCTGTGAAGGCGGAAACGTCAGGCTGGTCATAGGTGTGCTGCTGTGGCGTGCCGGCTCTGGTTGAGTCGCAACAGAGTATGTGGTGCCGCCACTCGGAGCCGAGTAGTAGTTTGTGTTTGAAGATTGAGCCGGCTGCTCACTAGGGCCCGACAGGATATTCGGATCCGGGATGAATTCGTCGTTGTCAGCATCTGCTTGGGGAGCCGGTACAGGTTGGTAGGCATGCTGATGCGTTATCTGGGCTGGAGATCGGGGAGTAGACTCCAGGGTAGGTTGCGAATTAGGTTCGGGGGAAACAGCGGCAGGAATATGGTGAGGCGCGGGCTGAGGAGGGCCCATGTCTTTGCCCTCTTGGACAGGAATGTCTGAGTCGTCCGGGTCCACGACCTCGGCCGACTTTTCCGACTTCCTGCGAGGCTTTGGGGGTGGGTAGAAACATATTTCACCGGCCCCCTCACAGACTGAGCACTGGGGATGCTCCTTGGAACACTGCACATCGTCGTTAAACCGGACATTTGCAGCTTAGATGAGCGGACACGACTTACCTTGACTTTTCTTTGCTTGCATGTGTCGCAACTTTGGTCCTGTCAATTAGCCTTGATTCGTCAAACATGAGCAGTAAAGAATGGATGGGGTTCATGATATACCTGCCGCGTGTCTTCTTCGGTTTCGGAGGCTTGAGTTTCACACACGTGGTTACCATCTCGCCATCGGTGGGTGCGGAAATTACAGAGGCACCGGCAACAGATGCCCCCAGAGGCGCAACATCCGACTTCTTTTTGCGCGGTCGCTTCGTTGACGGGGTACCAGCGGTTCCTTGCGTTGCAGTCGGCGAGGCAGCAGTAGTGGTGGCAGTGGTGGTGGCAGGGGTGGCAGGGGTGCTTTGCGTCGGGGTGGAGTTGACGGAAGCAATCTGCTCTTTTTCATCGGGATGAACGATCCGGAGTCGCTCAGCACCGTACTTTGCGAGCATTTCGAGAGATGCGCCCTGCAGATGTGGTGCCTGATTGGCAAATATGTTCATTTGCTCCTCTGACAGCGTGGTTGGATCAATGCCCGTGTTTTGCAAAAGACCAACGGCCAGCTCTCTGCGCCTAGCGGCTTCGCCCAAGGGAATATTCAAGAAGGAAGGTATCTGAGAAACAGTTGTGGCATCAACAGCCTCGGGCTGGCTAGCCTGGGCTGCCGATTCATCGCCGTTCTCTGCCGTCGCAGCTGCTGGGCTTGCTGGGGCTGCCTCGGCGGCCTTGCTCTTCCTCTTGGGTCGCTTTTTCCGCCCGCTTGCTGTAACACCCTCTCCACCCTCGCCCTCACCCTCACCCTCGGCCCCGGCCCCGGCCTCGGCAGGAAGAAATCGCGGTCGTTTTGCCTTGGCCGACTTGTTTACGACGTGGTTCCCATTGACGACGGGTAATGGGATGGCAGGAGCCAGGAGCTCGGCGAGCTCGGCGACCGTCTTGTGGAGAGGTGTGTGCTCGTACTTAACGACGATGGATCTACTTCCTTTGGCGAAGGCCACAGAGACGGAGCCTCGGCAATCGAATGCTGGGCGGCCCATGTTGACAGGATCCTGGCCACCGATGCCGCTGAAGGCTGCAATGACAGAGCGCTGTGGATTCTTCGCATTCTGGCGATTCCAGGCCTGCAGAGAGTTCTTGCACTGGTACGTAAAGGTCCATCCCTGTGCGCCTCGCAACACGGTGCGTATGTTCCAAGCGCTGCTGTCCACAGCGCCCATACTGGTGACAATGTGCTTCGCTACGATGCGCTGGAGCACCGGATCGTCGGCCGGCTGATTCGTGACCGTCTCGGATGCGTTCACGGTGCGCACGACTGGCGGTTGAAGCTGCTGCACTGCATCCTCCTCCCCCTCCTCCTCGACATTCTCGGGTTCGATGGTCACAGTGAAGACGGTGTTGTAGCGGATCTCGAACGTCACCGATATGTGCTCCGCTCGTGTCTCGCTTGACCGTGACGTGACCAACGTGTGAAGACCGCTCTGCAGGTCATCTATCGAGTTGCAGATGTGGTTGTTGCGCAACGCGCCACCCGATCCCATGCCACTGAAAAGGGCATCCATCGTGTCGAGGGATGGGAGGGGGCGTCGGCCGCGTCGCAAGTGATGTATTTCGGCTGGCTGTCACTCGATAGTTGGCAACGACGCGACCGGGATGCAAAGGGTTTACGAGTGGCTTGTGCAGTCACGAAGGCACCGAGACTGACTGTTGGCTAGCTAACTAACTAACTAGTTCAAAGTTGCGAAGGTTGCTTTGAGTGTGGATTTATCGGCTGATGCTCACCACCGCATTTGGGGCTTACCTAAATGAGCTTGGGGAAAGACGGCAGGCACTGGCACTGGCACTGGCCCGTGCATCATGCATGTGCTTGCCCAGTAACTAAAACTTTCAACGTCAAAAAAATTTGCGGTTAACTTGGCTCTTTGGCTGACAATCATGAAATTCCTCTATGCGGAGATGCTGTAACATTCTACAAGCTAGTTGACATCAGTGCCCTCGGTATTCAAAACCCCACAATCTGGAGTCTGTGATTGTGGGTTAGTAGGTAGGTAGGTACCTTGACTCTTACACAGGCCTGTCTACGCTATACGAGGAAAAATCCCTAGACAAGTAACTATCTGCAAGAGGCAACATGGCCATTAGCATCAACTACGCAGACATCTAGGTATTCTCAGGAAAATATTGATTGTTGTTCCCAACACCGACAAACCTGTTTCAATATTCGTCCCTGGCCGTCCATTGAAACCACGTGGAGGTGGATCCCTAAGCTTTTCCAATAGTAACCACTAACAAGCCACCCGAGTCAATTCCATAGCGCCGCCATACGGTAAACACGGATCAGACGCAGAGTTCATAGGTTGTCCTCTACCCACTGTTCCACACGATCAAGCAAATCTGCCTTCGCCCCTTTAACCTCGAGCCCGCGGGCAGAAAGCACCTCCTTCAGCTCGGCAACCTTCAGCTTCTTCAGCTCGCCCGCATTCACCTTCTTCTTCAGCGCCGCATCATTGATGGAACAGCTGTCCTCGCCGTTGGTCCTCCTGCTCGCTGCCGCCACTCGGGCCTTCTTGGGTGGCCGAGGCTCGTCGTCGCTATCGGCCTCTTGCTTGCGCTTAGCATCCCTTTGCTCCTCAAGCTGGCTCAGCACTTTGTCGGCCTCTTCTGACCACTTCTCAATATAACCCCCACAACGTTTCGCGATCGCTTTAGATTTGGGCAACGTGGCATCGTCCACCTTTTCTGGCAACTCCTCTTCCAACGCCAGCGCTTGGAGAATCTTGTAGTGCCACTGCAGTGCGGGGTTGGGATACTTTGTCGGGTTATATGAGCCTTTTCCAGGAAACTGCAACTGTTGCACAATCTCGTTCATGCGATCGGTGAGTTCGGCAGTGGTCCGCACCGAGTTGATCTCAGGTCCGATGCGTACATCGTCAGCAAATGGGATGGGATAAAGCCACAAGCCGGCCGGCACATGAGGCGTCTTCGGATCGTCGTCGGGCTGGAGCAGAGACGGAACGATGGCAACGAGCTGAGGATTGGCATTTCTCCGGGCAATGTGCCAGGCTATGCCAATCTTCTTGGACTTGAGCAACTTTTGCCAGAGAGCCGAGAAGACGCGCGTGGAACCGACGAATCCCTCTTCGCTGGGGTAGATAAAGACGGACTTCTTGATCGCCATCCAAAACTTTAGCAGGGAACGGTCCTTGAATCCTATGATTCGAATCGTCTTATCGCCAAATCTCTTGACGTCCATCTGCTCTTCCGGGCTGAAGTAGACGTACTCTCCACCGAATTTGTACGCCTTCTTGAGCTCGGTAGCCGCCACTGTCCGCGCACTGTCCGCGTCGACACGACTTGTCGATCCCACGGCGATCTGGGCCTTCTCTCCGTCTAGCCAGACGTAGCAGCTCCTCGCAGGTTCCTGTTTCTGAAAGATATTATATCCCTTGACAGAGATGGTCAGGCCCGGGCCAATCTCCAAAGGCATGTTTGAGAAGTAGGAACGTTTGGGTGTTTTCCTGGAGTTGATGTTCTCGACGAGTGAGTCTAGCAGGGGTAAGTCGTTGTTTCCGGACTTGGATGTGGGCAGATAGTCGGAATCGGTGAGCTCTGCTGCGGGATCACGGAATATGATGTCCTGGCGAATGTCAGTACGTGACGGGTGGTGCACAATCGTGATTGGTGAAGCTCACGTTCCAGAATTTGCCAAGTTGAAACTTGTCATCGCCACGCGCGATGGGGAAAAGGCTGATCAGCACACCAAGATCGTAGAGGTCTTTGGCACGAACGACTGCAGTGCCGCTGACCTGCTTGTCGCCACCGTGAGGCTCGTCGTTGTCGGTGATGATGAACAAACGTCGGGATCCGAAGTTGGGTGCTTGCATGGTGAATATCTGGTTGGCACAGAATAGAACATCTCTGATGTTGACTGGCTCATCTGCTGGTGTGAGAATCTCTTCCGAGTCCTCCCCATCTTCGAGAAGGCTCTTGAGCCTCTTGACATCGTCGGCAGCGGGAATGTCTAATGGCGTATAGACATAGCAATGGGGGTATCCTAGGTCACCACGGCCTTCTTGCTCGCCGAGGAATTTGGTCTTGGCTGTGTTGAACAGCAAGATTCCCATCATGTCCTTGGGGTTGGAAATGATGCGCTGCTGCATGACTTGATAGGCACATTTCAGGGCTGCGGCGACACCACTGTCCCTATCGGCTTTCTTATCGTCTGATGCAGGAGGCAGCCGCAACATGGATTTGCTGCAGTCGATGGCGAAGAGCAGTGCATCCTTTTGCGCTTTGTAGGCCTGAAATCCGTCAGCGATGCTACTTTTGGTGCGGTTATGGGTATTGTTGGTTTTCGACTTACATGCTCGTCTAGCTCGTCTTCGTCTTCCTCGTCGCCGTCGCGTCTCTCATAGTGTCCGGTCTCGACCATGGTTACGTCCCGCGTCTGACGTTGATGAGAGTTACAAGGTCCGGCGTTGATGAATGGAGAAGTTGAAACGAATTGATGAAATGATCGGATCGTAAAGCGAATCTCAACAGTCAACGCCGTGGATAGAGCCGCCTGCGTAGGCCTGCCAGTGACTAGGTTGTTCTAGGCACCCGCGCCCGCAGCCATGCGCTGCGCTGCACAAGCGATGCGCGAAGTCACTTGACCACGCACCAAAGTCTCAGGAGTTATCCGTAACTAGTTACCTAACTAACTTACTCCGTACCTAACCTCAAGTACCTAGGTACCCTGCTGGAGCTTGGGCCTTGCCTACTAATTTCGACCTCGGGATTGGTTAACAAAAAAGTGTTTCGCAGCTTTGCATGGTAATAAGTAGCTAGCTATCCGTAGTTACCGCAGATCTATCCGTATCGTCACGGTTAGATCGTCGTACACCTGTATCGTTGACGGCTGCATTTCTGCAAGAAAAGAGCACCCGTCAATCGACTTTACCAGCCATATCCGCACACGCTTTTTCTTCGCTCATAGCCAGCTCCGATTCATCCCCAAGTGCGGCCAGCGAACTACTGCTACAATGTCTGCTCGACATTCAGTTGGGCAACTCTCCAAGAGAGTGTCCAATTCGACGACTCTCCGACCCGCGGCTCCAGCATTGCGGTCGCTTCTGCTACCTACACGCGCCACATGCCAGACTCGAGGCTTTGCCACACCGGTGCCCCCGGTTACTCAGAATGCAGTCGGGTCGAAAGGACCAACAGCCATGGTCTTTATGAACATGGGAGGGCCGGCGACGCTCGATGAAGTCGGCGGCTTCCTGAGTCGCTTGTTTGTACGTCGCACCATCCTCTACCGTGTCGGTCACAGTGGGCGCTAGCTGACCATGATGGTCCAGGCCGATGGCGATTTGATCCCCCTGGGTCGCTTCCAGAACTACTTGGGCCCCTTCATTTCGAGCCGACGGACCCCCAAGATCCAGAAACAGTACGCCGCCATTGGAGGAGGATCGCCGATTCGCAAGTGGTCCGAGTACCAGAGCTCCGAGATGTGCAAGATACTCGACGAGATCTCCCCCGAGACCGCCCCGCACAAGCCCTATGTTGCTTTCCGATACGCCGATCCTCTCACCGAAGAGCTGTACACAAAGCTTCTTGCTGATGGCTTCGGCAACGGCAAGGGCGGCCGTGCAGTGGCTTTCTCGCAATACCCTCAGTACTCATGCTCCACGACAGGTAGCAGTTTGAACGAGCTCTGGAAGTGGCGCCAGCGCCTAGAAGGGGACGCGACCTCGGGCACCATCCAGTGGAGTGTGATTGACAGGTGGCCGACGCACCCTGGGCTTGTCGAGGCTTTTGCCAAGAACATTGAGGACAAGCTTGCCGAGTATCCCGAGGAGCGACGCAGCCAGGCCGTGCTGTTGTTCTCGGCCCATAGCTTGCCCATGTCGGTCGTCAACAGAGGTGAGTTGTCGCCGCATCAAGCTCTCTCTTCACCGCCTAACTGACACTGCTACAGGTGATCCCTATCCCGCCGAGGTTGCTGCGACCGTATACGCGGTCATGCAGCGCCTGAAGTTCTCCAACCCATACAGATTGATATGGCAGTCACAAGTCGGACCTCGGCCTTGGCTTGGCCCTCAGACGTCCAGCACGGTTGAGGACTACATCAAGAAAGGCCAGAAGGATCTGGTCTTGATCCCTATCGCTTTCACGTCGGATCACATCGAGACGCTGTACGAACTTGACACGGAGATTATCGGCGATTCCGGGCATGCAGAGACGGTCAAACGTGTCGAGAGCTTAAACGGCAACCCCATTTTCATCCGAGCACTCGCCGACATGGCGAAGGCGCATTTGAACAGCGGCAGTGCATGCTCGTTGCAAATGGGCTTGAGATGTCCTGGCTGCATTAATGAGCGATGCGGCGCGTCGAAGAAGTTCTTTGCTGACCAGAAGAGCACGATTTGAGGTACAGTGAGGCGGTGGGGAAAAGGGGAGTCGCTGCTTGATTTGTATCTATTGCGTCTTTGAAACCATATGTGTATATAAATATAAATGGCCGTCTGAGATAGGGATAGTAGGCGCTTGGTCACTTGGAACCCGCAACCTTGCCTACTTACTCCCGTACTTACATCGTATCACTTTGTACACAGCAACTAGGTGCTAGGCTCAATTCTCAATTGCTGGTTTGCTTCACCCTCCAACACGAACTACGTAACTACTCCGTAGTAACTAGATGATTGAGTTGTGGAACAGCATTCACGACTGACTGGACTTTCAAGGTGATTGCAAACAATATGTTTTGTGAGTTTTTGCTATCAGACACATACCGTATCACTACGTCGTCATGTGGCGTCGAAATCGTGGTCGTCATACACAGTATTTGCTTCGGTACTTTGAATGATGCTTACACAAAATAGAAGATGATTTCTATTGGCCACAACATCTTAGCTGTACAAAGTACACAGTAGACTGACGTTAGAATGTTAAAACTATCCGTACAGGGTAATAAGCAAAGTCGGGTAGTTAACGTTACTAGCGACAGTTGACTACCCAGTAGTTACGAAGTACCTCCGTAGTTGGCTGACCAACCTCCCCCACTCCCCCCCCACACCATGAAACAACAAAGTACACCACACTACTACGTAACTACTCCGTACGCACGAAGTGTTATGTGTGATTGCGTCATCGATATACTTCCCTGCATACGCATCCGGATCATCACCATTGCCTTATGAGTTGTCGGGTCGGCCATGCGTTTGCTCATTTGCTCGTCTGCCTAAATACGTATCCGTATGGATAGTACGACAAGGCACCGACCCCTGGTACCTTGTCACTAGGGAGGGGAACGCTGAGTCGTTCAAGTCTTTCTGTCAACGGGATACGGGAAGTTCCATGTGTTGTACATGTCTGATTCTGGTGCCCAAATTGAAACTGTTCAAGGTCTACCCTGGTCTTCCAGCCGATCCGAGACCGAGAGCACTGGTAATGACAATGACGAGCAGGGGTCAGACAAGATGTACAACCGCCTTCCGCATTGCTTACTGGTCATGTCAGACTTGCCAAGGGAGTCGTCGTCCGTCGGAGCTTGCTGTTCAATTAACACACGAAGTAACTACGGAGTGACACGCATTAGTTACCGAGTACTTACACAGTAGTAACTACGTAACGATAAGCTCTTTCCTAGTTATCTCTCTGGTCCCGCTCCCGGACTCCGACCACCTACCACGTATGGTAACTGAGGCTTATTTAGTAGCTTATTAGGTACTCTGTATCCGCACTTGTAAGGATACCCGCTCGAGCACCAACTCAACCAAGTACCCTTACCTACCTCAAAGTATTCCTCCGTACGGAGTAACTACTGGATGATGCGCAACCTCGCGCACTAGTTTGACAACGATGCTAGCTTGCTAGACCAGTTGCAACGGATTACGGAGTACGGATAGATAAACGCTGGATTGCGTATGCTATCTCTCCCTCTTGGATAGGACTCCGAAGGGGCGGCCTGCTACTTGGTCCATTACACCACATCCTTCCACCGCCATTGCTGCCCGCCCGTCTCTTTCTCCAAACAAAACAGGCATGGGATCGAGTACACTTGCGTGAACAGCAAACGAACGCGTAACGGCGCATCTGGGGCATCCTCACGGCTTTCAACCTCCCGACTCCCCCTCAGCGCGCATCCGTCCGTTATCGTCCGGCATCGTGCTGCGCGACGGGTTCGACGGGTTCGACGGGTTCGACGGGTTCGAGGCACCGCTGCTTCGTGATCGACAAGAGTGTACGGATAGTTACAACATCTACGGGGAAGATATTTGCCGACACGACACAAAAAGGAATGACCAGCCAGAGACAGCCCGAGGCCGGTGGTGCCCAGAAGATCACCATGATTGACGCAGAGGAGGATGACGGCCAAAGGGGCGAAACGTCCCCTCTGATCGGCGACATAGAATACGAGAGATCCGGAGACGACTTCACGCGGAGAAGCACCTGGGAGGCTTCGACGGATTTTGACGGCTTGCCGTGGTACAAGCGACCGTCGGTATGTTGAAGCAAGCAGCCCGCAGCCCGCCATGACGGTTCTGACAATCGACCTAACGTTAGGTGTACTGGCTCATGGGTCCATACTTTCTTTTTACCCTGGCGTTCGGCGGCGTCCTTGTGCCCAAACTCACTCTGTATGTCCCTCCATCCGCGTGGCTGAGTGGCGTCTTCTTCTCGTTGCCGAGGGCTGATGGCTAACCCAACGGCGCTGGCGCAGGTTACTCGACTTGGTCTGCCGCGAATACATGGCCGATCAAGCCCTGATAGATCCCGCATTCGTCACGGCTCCCGTCTTGCTGGGGGCCGACAATGCGCAATGCCGTATCCCAGTCGTTCAGCGGAACACAGCTACCCTCACCCTCATGATGAACGTGCTGACTGGTGCGCTGAGCGCTCTTTCGGCACCCAAGCTTGGCCAACTCTCTGATCGATACGGCCGCACGAGACTCATAATTATTGCTTCCTTTGGAGGCATACTGAACGAGGTCGTCACCATCGTCGTTGCCAAATATCCCGATGCCATAGGCTACCACTGGATCCTTCTGGGTTCGTTCTTCGACGGCATTACCGGTTCCTTCACTGCGGGCAGCATGCTGGGCATCTCCTACACGAGTGACTGCTCGCCCCCATCGCAGCGAGGCGTGTATATGGGTTATCTGCAGGCCTGCCTCTTTACCGGACTTGCTTTCGGGCCTCTGTTGGCAGGCTACTTTGTCAAGTGGACCGGGTCTCTGCTGTCCGTCTTCTACGTCGTCCTTGGATGTCACGTCTTCTTCATGCTCTTCATATCGTTCGTCACCCCCGAGTCGCTGTCACAGAAGCGTCAGATGATTGCACGCGAAAGGCATCAGCAAGAGAAGGACGCCGCCGCTCAGCGACGGCACAGAGCTCCAGGAGACGTCGTATCGGGCTCCGCTTCACGACTGGACGTGCTTCTGAAGGGCATCAGGATGTCGGCTCTATTCACCTCGAATCCGTTTGCACCACTCAAGGTATTGTTTCCCGGCGGTAGCCACAACGCCCGCCTACGACGCAACCTGATCGTCCTCGCCATCGTCGATTCCATCATCACCTCCATCGCCATGGGCGCTGCCTCTGTCACGATACTATACGTCACCTACGTGTTTGGGTGGGGCACATTCGAGTCTTCACGTTTCGTGTCTCTCATGTCCTTCATCCGTGTCATCGTCTTGCTCGGCATCTTGCCTCTCATCACCTACATCTTCCGCAATCGGTCGTTGCGCCGTCAAGTCCGCGAAAGTGGCTTGCACATTCTAGAGACGAACTCGGGTATGGACGGGCTCGACATTTGGCTGCTGCGTATCGCCCTCATCTCGGATATCGTCGGTGCAATTGGCTACGTTTTCGCGCGCCGGTCCGAGATTTTCATCCTATTCGGTTTCGTTACCGCTCTTGGTGGACTGGGAAGTGCCATCATTCAAAGCTCCATCACAAAGCACGTCCCTGCGGAACGTGTTGGCTCCTTGCTGGGGGCATTGGGGCAATTGCACGCCCTCGGGCGCGTGTTTGCTCCGATCGTGTTCAACGGAGTATATGTGGCGTCTGTCGAGAAATTTCCGCAAGCCTTCTTCGTGCTCCTCGCCTTGCTTTTCGGCCTGGGGCTTGTGGCTAGCATATTCCTGCGACCTCACTGTGAGTCTGACTATCAACTGCCACGCGCGCCCTTCTCAGCTAAATCGTGATGCAGTGTTTCTGAGTGAGAATGAGTACAGCCGTGTGCCTGCAACGGCGGGAGAAACCAATGGACCCAACGAGGAAGAGACTCTGGCCCAGCCTGAGATTTTTGGGGCCACTTCCCAGGCTGTGAGCGTAGTGGGAAGTACATATCGCGTTGGATAGGCGGCACATCTGTATATAGCCATAGCCCCTTCTCACTTTCGCATTTCTGGGCACTGCTACACTTACATGGATAGATATATATATAGTCAACGCAGCACAGGAAAGCTGCTAGTTATAGACTCGCCTCAGCTGACATTCACCCCCTGCTAGATTCCTTTTCATCCACAATTTTACTGAGCTTCCGGCGCGAGCTGCTCAAGTGGGAATGAAGCACATCAGCAATTCGCCCATACTGATCTCTCTGGATAGGTATCGCAGTGTCCTCATCAGCCAGAGCCTTCCTCTTACGCGCAAACCCTCCGTCTCGAGGGAGTGCAACGGACGGCTGCCCAAACTTGCCACTCCCAATATCCAAAGGGACAACAGGCCACGAAGGGGGCTTCTGAGGCATGTAATCTCTACCAAGGGGCTTCAAGTCCCGGGCGCTGATGACCTCGACCGAGTCAGCTCTTGGTCGCACGACGCGGTCGACAGGCTCTACGACCAAACGGCCTCTGTAGCCGATCTGTTCGAGCACCACGGTCGAGGCGAGTCCCCACATCTGCTCGCGAACGAGGTCCGGGTCGAGGTGGCCGCACGCGGGTCTCCAAAGTGACTCGTCGTACGTGACGCCGTGGTTGACGACGAGTTTGGTGATGCGCTTCATCAGCTTGCGCATAAAGGCAAAGGAGCGAAGACCGCAGCTGAAGGAATCCTCCTGCTTGGGCATCCAGAGGGACCGCCGATGGTCGTCGACCAACCCCAGGTGATGTTGCTGCTGCTGCTGCTGCTGCTGCCGCTGCCGCTGCCGCCGCCGTGGCGTGATGCCGCCGGCGGCGAGGAACCGGAGCATCCGCTCGCGCAGCCACTCGACCAGGGCCGGCCTGTGACACGGCTCGTACACGGCCAGCTGCGCGATCTCGACAGCGCAGCCGACGAGGCCGGACAATTTCGTCGACGTCGTTGAGGTCGAAGTCGAAGTTGAAGCCGAAGACAAAGTCAAGGTCGACGGGCACCGCGTCCGGATGCACACGACGACCCAGTGGTGACCGACGGTAAAGGGCCAGATGGTGTACTCGCGCGCGCGAATCATGCGCCACAGACTGTCGCCGCCGCCTCTGTCCTCGGCGCGCAGCTCGGCGATGCGCCTCCGGAACTGCCGCTCCCCCGCCGGCCCCTGGCCGGGGTGCAGGAACAGGTCGACGCCCCAGCCCGTGTGCACGAGGTTGACGATGCCGCGGACCGCGGGCGGCAGGGACGCGTACACGTGCTCGGTGGGCACGTCGAGCGCGACGCCGTTCAGCCACTCCTCGCGGCCGACCTGCAGGTTCTCCAGCGCGACCAGCGCCGCGGCCAGGTCCTCGTTCGGCTCCTGTGGCCCCAGGACCGCCGATGGGTCGAGGCTCATGTACGTGCCCTTTTCCTTGCTGCTGCTGCCGAGGACGCCGTCGGGGCCGGAGCCGGAGCCGCGATGGTAGGTCAGAAGCCTGTTGACCGAACTATCTTTTGGTGCCGCGAGGTCGGGCATTCTGTCGGCTCGAGTGGTGATGCCCACGGTACAGCGAGAGAGCAGGAGACGCGGTCAACGCTGTTGTTGGTGATGAGTCGTCCTCGAATCGAGTGCGGTCGCTGGTGACGATCTTGTGTAATAAAGCGGATGAACTCCATGTCGATTTTGTCTTCCGTTGGTAGGGAAATCAGTTAGTTTACCTACTTAAGTCACGTACGCAGGTCACCCTGCTGCGAACAACACAGCGTGTTCAGAAACAAAAATGTCGAGCACATGTTTCTTGGCTCTGCCCGTGGTTGAACACTCGACACGTCAAGAAACAAGTGAGTTTGTGTTGCGGTCTCCCTTGAGTCATCGCATTGCTCGATTGCATACGGAGTACGGGGACTCTCATCCGATCGCTTTTGACCCGTCTCTTGAAACCGTAAACGGCACCAGGACAATAACATAGCGGTTCCCATGCTCATACCGAACATTACGAAACGACAAAGGATGTACTCGTATTGTCTGGCCGTAATACACAAGCGAGAGGGTAAAAGAACGTCAAGCAAAGAAGGCTGATTATATGCCATTGTTATTAGAATCCCCTAAACACCTCCGTTCCAAACATGATACATCCACACTTCGTTAATACCCATGTTCCTCGCTCGCGCTGTCGCTTTCTAAATTATATATTCATTCTTACAAGAAGAGAAGTCGCAGAAAATCTCGCACTCATGGAGTCAGCGTAGAAGTAGAGACGTAGACGGAAAGAAGAGAAGCACCTCCACAGTAGGTCTGAACATTGCCGCCGCACTTCATCGAGCACGTCGCATTCGTCTTGTTTGTTGCGGCCGAGTTGATAGTGTCCGCACCCCAGCACTCGGTCGAGTACTCGAGACCGGCGTACTTGAAGCTCTTGCTGGCCGCCCACGTCAGGCACTGGGCAACAGTCATGGTGCTGTTGGCGAAGGAGCCTGCGCCCAAGGCGCGGGCGCCGCTGGCCGGCTCGCCCACACAGCCGTGGTACTTGTAGTTCTTGTCGCCGTCGACAATCTTGGGAGGCCCGTTGATCTTGGCCGGGTCCGAACTGTAGTAGACAGACAGCTTGGAACCGTCTCCGCAAATGGCGTTTTTGTTACCCGAGCACGCCATCGTGCAGGCGCCGTTGATGGTCGAGCCAGTGGTCTTGGTCGAGGCAGCGTTGAGCGCTGCGCCACAGTAGCACTCCCGGCCGTACTCGACACCGAAGAAGGCGTAGTTGGTGCAGTTGTTTGCGCAGGATTCGAGAGTCATACCGTCGTAGGCGAAAGCTTTGTCTCCTAACGCGCGGCCATTTTGGATTTCGGTGTAACAGCCCTGATAAGCGTAGCCCGAGATGGTTGGACCGCTAGCCGAAGAGCTCGTGGTTGCCGTAGATAGTACGACGGTAGAGCTTGAGGGGGGGCTACACTGCTCGTGACCGTAGGGCTAGCAGTACTCGACGTCGGATTGGTGACTGATGAAGCTGAAGAGCTTGGTGGGCTTACGGCACTGCTCGGGGCTGACGAGCTGGGGGGTAACTGAAACGAGAGTGCTTGAGCTGCCAGCGTTTGAGCTGACAGTACTCGCAAGGAATGAAGACGATATGCTGCTCGAACCGGAAGCCACGCTAGAGACAACAGTCGACGACAAAGATGACAATGACGAGATAGAAGAGGTGGCCGCTGAAGAGATCGAAACAGAGGAGCCAACACTCGACGACAAGACGGAAGACAAGGCGGTAGAAGAAGCCAGGCTGGCAGTCAACAGTGCGGAGCTCGACGAACTGCTCAACACTGATGACGTTGTCGAGATGCCGACCGAGGATGAGGATGTGGACGATGAGCTCGAAACCGCGCTGGAGGTTGTGCTGGAGACAGCGCTCGAGGTCGGTGCCAAGGTGTACAGGTTGAGGCGGTTTCCTGCGCCGCAGTACTGCCACTTGCTCCCAGCACAGAGCATGGAGCAGTCGGACTCCAACGCCGTCACACTTCCCGTATTAATCTTGTTTCCGCAGTAGCATTCTCTGCCGTACTCGACGCCCATGAAAGGGTAGCCCAGACAGTTGGCCGCACATTGCTCAATGGTCAGCGTGTCGTTGTCAAATACCTTGTCTGACAAGGCTCGTGCATTCGTTGCCTCGGTTATACAACGAGAGTACGCAAAGGTCCCGGCCTTGGGGACAACCGAGGGGCCCGTCGGTGTTGCCGAGGTCGAAGAAGACGTGGAAGAAACGGTCGACGATGAAACAATGCTGGACGCGGACGAGGAGATGGCGAGAGAAGCAGTAGACGAGCTTGCTGGCGCACTCGATGACGAGCCAAGGATGCTGTTCATCGTGTACAGACTGATTCTGTTTCCGGCTCCGCACAGCTGCGTCGAGTTTCCAGCGCAAGGAGTGCTGCAATCTCCCTGGTCGATGCCAGTCATTGTGCTGCCAGCGGCCAGAGTGTTGCCGCCTGTCGTGGTTAGCCTCCTCGACATCGTGGGGGTCCGGGTTAGACTTACAGTAGCACTCACGCCCATACTCTGTGCCAAACATAGCATAGCCCGCGCAGAACGTCATACACGAGTTCAGAGTGACCGTGTCGGCAGCGACATTTTTCCCCGTCAGTGCTCGCCCGGCCACCTCGGAGAAGCAACCCGTGAACGTATAGCTGCCAATGGTCTTGGGTTGCGATGGGGCGGACGGATTAGTACCTTCCCCCGTGGCAGGAGGAACGGCACCGTCAGTAGAGAAGACCGAGATGAATGTGCCTTCATTGTGGTTTAGCCCGTTGCCTCCACAGATCTCCGACGTGTCGCCGCTGCACGCATAGTTGCAGTTGGCCTCGGTCGTGAAGAGCTTGGGAAGTGTGTTGCCACACCAGCACTCGATATTGTACTGCGTCCCGGCAATGGCGAACCCCTTGCCTGCGCAGGCGCTGATGCATTTACCGTTGGTGTTGTTCGTCTGGTCGGTGTAGACCATGTTGGGCAGCTGTCGGCCAGGATTGTTCTCTTTGGCGCACCCGGTATATCTGTAGAGTCCAGACCCGTTGGCCGCAAGGGGACCCATCTGCTCGGACACGGCATTGCAGTCGAATTGGATGAATTGCTTGCCCGAGTCAGGGTCGCCGGTGTTCATCGTCCACAGCGCTGACCCGAGGTAAGAGTCCACGTTGATTTGCGATCTCGGAGGGGCGCAAAAGAGATCCGCCGTGGCACTTTCGCCAGCCTTCAAGGAAGTCCCCTCTGCCAAGTCAATGTTGTTGACAGCTCCGACGATGCTGGCGACACCGTACGGAGGCTTTGAGACGGTGAGTGACAACGCAGCCGCATTGGCTCCGCCGACGTTGGTGATACGGAACTTGCGAGTCACGGTCGTTCCCTCGAGAACATCGCCAAACGTGAGGGGGACACCAGAGCTGTAGGTGACCCAGCTCTTGCCATCGGTGCTCTGAAATTCAAACAGCACCTTGGGGTTCGTGCCCGACGTAGCCACCACGTCGAGAACACCACTGCCACCGTCAGACGACACGGCCACGAAGGCGGCAAACCTTCCACTCGTAGACGGGTTAAAGTTCACGGGGATGTATACCGAGGACTGCGCCGGGATGGTCGAAGGCAGGTTGGAGAAGGTGAAAGGACCTATGACTGATGAGCCATCAGTACTCGTATTTGGCGTGACCCAAGGGCCCTTCTCTGCCTGCTGCGAGAACTGGAGCGCGGCAATGGTCAAAGCCGAATTGCCTTGGTTGCTGAGCACCGCGGACTGAGTGACACCTCCGACCAACTGGCCCGTGATGACGCCGGTGAAAGACAGCGTGTTTGGCGACACGAGCAGAAGAGGAGCCTTCGAGTTGCCAGTGCCCACCAACCTGACAGGAGTGTTGATGGCATACCCGCCTACCGAGTTGGTAGTGTTGACAAGGGCACTGCTGGAAAGGGCGCCGACTTGTTTCGGGGAGAAGGCGGCCCGGAAGGCGAACGTGGCACCCGTGGCGACGTTCAGGGGAAACGTCGGCAGGCCAGAGAAGACAAAGTTGGGGTTGCCAAGAAGACTGACTCCGGTGACCACCGTCGAGATGCTGGCGGTACATGTGACGGTTTGGTAGGCCGATACTTCGTTCATGTTGACAGTTCCAAAGTTGGCTGGGGCCGTGCAGTTGAGCGGCAGGTTGACGGGGGAGCCGAATCCGTAAATGTACCCCTGGCCGCTGCCGACATAGCAGATACCGTCGCCGAATACGGGTCGGCCGAACTTCATCGATCCGGGGACGTTGAACGAGTTGATCATGGTCAGGGTCCCGGCAGCGTTCGGCAGCGTGTTGTAGATTCTGAGGTTCAGGCCCTCGACGTCCGAAACCCAGAGGAGACCCGAGCCGGGCTGCCCTTGGAGAGAAGTCGTCGTTCCGTGCCCAGTTCCGAGGATGCCGGCACTGTTCTCGACGGTATCGGCAACTGGTGCGTACCCGTATTAGCAAAGCGTCCTGGCAACGTAGGGAGCGCAGTCTCTCTGATTACACTTACCGTGGGTAAAGGCGACGTCGCCCCTCTGGTCACAGCCGAATTTGTAGACGTGGGTCTTGTACTTGATCACGTTGATGTAGATGTAACCTCCGTCCAGGGGCATCACGCCCGCGCCAGAATAGACCGAGTTCTCGTTCAGCCATTGCTGGGGCGCGTCGTCGTACTGGTTTGGTCCCATTTGGTAGCCACCGAGCTTGTCGAGGTTGAGTATATACGTCTTGCCCGACTTGCCACTGACAATACCCAGACGTTTTGCGTTGGGGCAGCTGAAGGTGGACGAGGGGAGAAGCTGCAGCGGAGTGGTACCGAGGTCCTTGTCCGCGCCGTCCAGCTGCACCTTCTCCCACGGCATAAAAAAGTCGATGGGCGTGATGGTACCGTCGTCGTTGATCCTGGCGTTGACGGCGGCTTCTTCCAGGGCTGTCGGCGGGTTCCTGCCTTGGACGGGGGTGTCTTTCAGCTGGCTTGCATATCCGTTGCCGGTTGAAAAGTACATGCTGCCCGACTCGTAGGCAAGCCCGCCTCCGCTCATCCAAACGCCGCCTCCTGGGGTCTTGTTGGACTCCGGGCCACCTTCCGTGGCAAAGGCCTCCACAAGTGCACCGCTGTCCTTGTCCCAGCCGAGGATGGCTCCGGTGAAGTTGTACTGGACGCAGTGAGAGGCAAAGCCGGCGTAGATGTATTGTCCCACGTGGAGGAGACCAGGCCGCTGGTGCTGGTTGCCAGAGATGAACATGCGGTTCGGGTTGTTCCGGAAGATGGCGCCCTCCATGGACTTGGGGAAGCCCGGCTTGTCCTGCAGAGTGTTGACGTCGATGGCATGGAACCAGTACTCGCCGTTGAGCCTGCCGGCTGTGAAACCATCCTTGTACGTCTTGGCGGTGAAGTAGAGCGTCTCGGTGTCTGGATCGATGACACCGGTGCCAGTCACACCGATGGTGGGGTTGACATCGACACAGCCATCGAGGTCAGAGGTCAGGAAGGGAATATGCAGGTTCCTCGAGTTGACAATAGCACCCGTCTTCGCGTCCAGCTGGTACACGTTGTTCTGGGTGGTCAAGACGTAGACATACTGCTTGCCGCTGCTCTTCAGGGTGTACACTAGGGGCTGGGAAAATATCTGCTCGGCAGCAAGGCCGTTGTAGTTACCGGGCAGCTTCGTCTTGAAGAGCTGACCGAACTGGGCACTGCCAACGACGGCGGGGTCCACTGGGAAGAGAAGGGTTTAGCAGCTGCCCCCTCGAGACTCGGGAGCCCATGTGCGTTACGAACTGTTGTGGTTGTCCTGGTACCCCGTCCTGGAGTTGTCACCGCCCCAGGTGATGGTGTCGGTGGCACCCAGCCCATGAGCAGGCTGGTATAGCAGGCAGCTCGACAACACCAGGGCAATGGCCCACGACAGAATGCTGTTGGAGTGTGCCATGGTCAGGTTCCAAGTTGGCAGACGGACGATGCGTATTGCTGGATTCCGCGGGAGCCTGTACTACCTAGTCGAAGCGCACAGGAGCGTTCATGGATCTTTTCACGGCGTAGAGGTCCAAAGTTATATACTCTCACATGGAGTAGAGGCCAATGGCTCACTGACCCCTTTGCGTCGGCTCCTCGAGCTGAAGGCAAGGGACATAGTTAGCTGTGTATGGCACATGGATCCGATAGTTCCACGGGACTTGTTACACGACTTCCGTCGCCTCCGTGCCATGGACGGCATTGAACGCCTCTGGACTCAAGGCTGGCTGTTGACCTGTGTGCCATGGCTCGAAAGGGAATGGTGCAGCACGACTTTCGCGTCGGTTGGGTCAGTAATTCGTGCCTGTCTTTCCGATCTAGTTAGCGCCGTCATGGAGTACCGGCGTGGTGTTCTGTTCTGGACTCTGTGTAATGATAGCGACCCGCTTCGGCATGCCCTCCAGGCTCTGGAGTCTAGATGATGATGCTCGGAAGGAACCCCTGTGAGATATTTCCACAGCGAACGCAGCTGGGCTGTGATATGACAAGGGCCATCCCGGTACTCGCGCCGTCTTTGTTTTTTTTCCCGGCTCTTGTCAACCTATCCGTGCTCCGTACAACTCGACTAGTTAGATCGCTGCGTGTTTGCCATCGCTGGGGGCTCCGACGCGGCTGAAGCTACGTCCCAGAAGAGACGCACGACCGGTCACCGATCGAGCCTCGATCATTCACAGTTATGGAACCGCGCTCAGAGGTCTGAAAAAACGATAGTGGCAGTTGCCGCAGCAGCTTGTAGGTTTCGCCATTTGATAGCGAACCCGATTCTTCTCCGTTTGGGCTCTCTAGGCTCTGGAGTCTGGACAGTGGGAAATGACAGCTGCCTTCAGGCTTCCCGCAGGTTCCGACTTTATGCTTGTTTGCAAGAAAACAAGTAAACTTTGCGCTGTCACCCGTTTGGGATCAAGCTTCACCCGTTTGAACGACGCCCCAGGTCGTCTTTGGCCTGACATCCAGCGTTGGTTGGTTTAGTTAGCCTTTAGAAATTAAGGGGGAGGGAGGCGGGCAGGCCTGATGAGCCGTCATCTGATCCTGTTGGTGGACCAAACCTCCCGACATCTCATCAGAATGACATGTTGACCTCCACCTAGTTAGACGGTAGAGAGATACCGGACCGAGCTATCTATCAAGCATATCATCAGTCCCGAAGCGAGCAAGCTGAGCCGCCCACGTTGGCTTGGCAGCTGAGTCGGGGGACTGGAAGAAGAAACTAACCTGGGTTAGGCCGTCTAATGTGTTTCCTATCAAGCCCTCCTCCCCTGGGGCCTCATCTTGGCGATTTGACCCCGCGCCAGCTTGAGCGAGCGTCCGTGTGTGGTGGGAAAAACAAACACCAGTGACCAAGCGCATGAATGATGAACCTGTCCTGTCGTCGATTGTATGGACAGCTAGGATGCACCGGGCAATGACAGTACTTTTACTCTTGCCTACCACCCCTAGCACCAGGTACACCGTACCTCGAGCTGAACTCTAACACCAGACGGCAGGCAAGTTGCGGATCCGGTTTTCAGGCAGACTAACGGTTAACCTACCATAGATGATAGCATCACTGGCCGGCCCTTGGGAACATGGTCAACGTGCTCGCTCGATAGGCCCAATAGTTACGGATAGTGGCCGTTGCGGATACCATCAAAGCTGGGCGTGTGCTAACGTAAGTTCTAACAACAGGGCACCGTCTCTTGTTGATCCGAATGGCCTTCTCCTAGTACTTGGCCGCGCGGTTACCCGTCTACTATGCTCAGACGTATCCGTACACAGCAAGGTAGACGGCAAAGCACCAGCGGTCCATCAGGGGAGGCTATATTGAATTAGTTCCCGTGGCGCGTTTGCGTGGTCAGAGAAAGCTCTTGTGACTTGTCCCATCACCCCAGAAAGGGATTCTCTCCATGCATGACGTCTTCGCCAGCATTGTCCGAGTGCTTTTCCATCTGGGCCAAAACATCCCTAAACATCTGGGCCTCGGCCTCCATCTCCTCCAGGCTCCTCGCCTTGCGATCTGCGTCCTCTATCGCGGGAAAAGCACCACCAGGCGTTGGTCGGCTCTGCCGATCCCACAAGGCCCCGCCCACGTTCCCAGGCTCGGTCGCCATCAGCTCGTAGAGTTTGTCCCCGGGGCCATCGCCCTTCTCCGTCTCCCCTCTGATCCGCGGAATTACGTGGACGTGCAGGTGGGGCACTGTCTGGCCAGCCTCACTACCATCCTGGATCGCGACGTTGAAGGATCCAGCCTCGGGGGTACCCGGAGCCGGTTGCTTCTTCGGCGAGTCCGCGCCACCACCCTCCCCCTTGCCGGTGCCCGACGGCAGGGACGAAGACGACGTCGTCTTGGCGGTGAAGTAGTGCAGAGCTAGCATGTGCTGCACACGTTGGACGGCTTCGAAGAGATCCGTCAGCTCGGGTGGCGACAGATCTGTGAGGCGCCTGTGAGGCTTCTCCGGGCAGACCAGGACATGCCCCGGTAGAAGTGGCTTGAGATTGACTAGAGCGAACGAACGAGGCGTTCTGAGGAAGACCTGATGGAGTGATTAGCCGACGCGTCCGGCGATGATCCTCATTCACGCGTCTTCTCTTCTTCTTTTCTTCTTCTCATTCTTGGCGATGTCATGTCCATCGTGAATGCAGCCAGGAATCTCGGCTGCGCACGCCGCAACAGAAACGGGATGCGCGCAATGAGGACGAGATCAAGTCAAGCGCTCACCTGGGAAGTAACCTCGAATGGGCCGAATAAAAGTTGGCCCGCCGCTTTTGCGCTCATTGTGCGTTTCCGTGTTCCACTTGGCAGGCTGGATAGGATGCGAGATGTGCTTCTTAGCATTGCTCCGGGCGCTCACAGTCGGGGATTTCTAAGGCAAGGCCAGTCTCGCTTATGGTTACGAGTTGGTTGTTCGCAGAGTGGGGGTGTTTGGGAGAGCCCTGTAATAAACCAACTAATAACTAACGTTAGGTACTTAACTTACTGTGTAGGCAGTGTTCGCAGTGAGTGGCGTGAACTTTGAAGCGGGTCTGGCTTGGGGTGGGAACGAGCTTGCGGTGGGCGGCTGAGCGCTGTCTCTTCCCCCCCGCATTCAAAGAGGGAGCATCATACTTGAGTACGGATTCAACAACTGTCACCTAGTTATCAATCACTACGGAGTAACTACAGAGGTTAGTAACTAGGTATTGCGTAGCCTGACCAAAGACAAATGACATTCGACAGCACTGGAACTTTATACCATGCAAAGCTCGCCTCGCCTACAAACCCCGCAAAAGCTCATCCAACGAGATCGGTTTCTTGACAGCGTTATTCAGACCTTCGTGAAACGTTACCCAAATCTTGGTCTCATCTGCTCCGGCGCGCGTATCGGGCCCGGCGTTGCCATCCGTCCCGTGCAGAAGCAGCGCGTCGGTCTTGACAACCCTGCCGAAGAAATCCTTCTTGACGGGGATGATGGGTAGCGCAATACCCTTTGGCAGCTTGACAGCGATCGCCTTGTTGTCGACCAAGACCTCGTCCTGCCCCGACGTGTTTCCAGCTCGGAAACGAAAGTGCCTCGCCGAGTTCTCGCGTGTGATCCGCAGCTTCTGCATCTCTTGATCTACCACCTGCCGGACTGCGTACCGAGTCGGCGCTTGCGTGCCATGTACGACTGCGGCTGACGTCTCAAACGTTGCGAGCCCGTCGAGATCCCTATGTTTTCAAGTCAGCACGTGCTTGCGGGACGTCCGGAATCCCTGTCAGACTCACGGATCCAGGCGATAGACCCAGGTAGGCCCTCGTCCGAAACTGTCTCCTTCGATTTTGCCCCTCTGGAGGTCGACTCCTACGTCCAACATGGCCTCCGCAGCGCGAGTAACCTTTGCCTTTTCGGAATCCTTCCGGACACTGGCTGTTCCCCTCTGATCCCCGCTTCCGCCGACGACGACAGGCTTCACTTCGGGGGACACGAGGCGCATGAGATACGGCATGAAGTCGGTCGCAATGTCCTCGGCGCTGCGGAACGACCTCATCAATGTGGGCGATAGCTGGGCTTGGAGGGCCTGTAGCATGGCGCGGTTGCTCTTCTCGGCCTCGTAGGCGGCATAGTCAGCCCTTGGTCCCGAGAAGGGAAGAGGTTGGCCCTCTTCCCCATCTGCCGCACCACGCTTTTGATACATCAATAGGGAGTGCCGTATTGGTGATGCAAAGAGATGGTGGCAGGCAAGAGCCGGGCGGCTGAGATAGGCACCCAGCTCCCAGTCTTGGTTGCCATACACCCTCGAGGTGCAGGCATCGTGGAAGTGCATCCACTCGTAGGCTTGGTCTGGTTTCGTCAGGAACGAGTCGTCGTTGAAGTCGTGATTAGGGTAATCCGCAAAAATGTCCGAGATGATGCGGTCCGTGTCGCCGCTCGTTTCGATCATTTGCTGCAAGCGCTCCATGGCGTACTTCTTCTGCTGCTCGGAGAAGCCAAGCTGTGCCTGGGGCTGTTCGGAGGCCGATCTGTTCTTCTGAGGAGCAGGGCCGTTGGTCCTGGGAAAGCCCGCGCCTTCTTGGAAAATACGGCTGACGATATCCTTGACGTTTCCTCGGCCCAGACCCCGAGCACCGCCGCCACCATGGGCAAGTTCGTGCATGATGCTCTTCTCTAACCACTGGCGCGTCAGGCAGAGGGGACCGTTCAAGGACGCAGACCTCAGTTTCGCAGCAACCCACTCGCCGACTACCATGACGCCACGAAGATCGCCTTCCGCTGTGCTTTCGCGGCCCTTTCTGGCATCGAGACCACCGGTCATGCCCCAGGCTGCTTCACACAGCTTTCGTGCCGCGTCTTTTTCGCAGGGGATGCCTTCTTTTTCAAAGACATATTTTAGGCGGGCAACGACAGACTCGACGGTGGGCTTTCCCACGTAAACCACTTCTGCCATGCTCGACTGGCGTAGTGGGCGTAGCGACGAGTGGTAAACATCGTTGCAGATCAGAATCAACGGTCTCATCTGTCGAAAATCATCACCCTTCTTCTTGCGCCGGGCTGTTTGTTGGTTGCCATCTGGCTGGCCCGAACTGTTCTTCTCGCCGAGAGATATGAGGTCCATTAACGCTTTGATGAAGCCTCCTTCGCCCGAGCCACTGGATCCCGACACAACACCATCGACCTCGTCGACAATGACACAGACGGGCCGCGCAATCTTTTGATGGCCCGTCTTGGACTTGCCATGTTGGATAGTCTTGACGCTCTCGGTGCCCAGGCTTGTCCTGATCTGGTTGTTGACAACCTCCCGACTACGGTCGTCGCTGGCGTTGATTTCTAACACATCGTAACCTGCTTGGCGTGCGCAGACGTGGGCCAACGTTGTCTTTCCCAGACCAGGAGGCCCGGTGAGCATGAGTATCTTCCGATGCGGTTTTTCCTCGTCGGCTTGGGTCTTTGCACTGCTTCTGCGAGCAAGCCTCGACTTGGCGGCGTGAGGGAACACCAAGGGATCCCATCGCTTCAGCCACCGGAGCACATTGCGATTGGTTCCATCATCGCCACATAAGTCCATAAAGGTCTTGGCACGATATTTCTCTGTCCACAGTAATGATTTCTTTGGCTTCCTGCCAGGAATCTCCTCGACCGATGGCATCAGGTGGACAGGCGCCGTTTCTGCAACCTCGTTTACTGCACGGCTTGCAGCCAATTCATTGCGGGCGGCGTTGATCAGCTCGTGGATCTCGATGCCGTAATAGCTGCGCTCTGCTCGACCATTCTTGGTCTTGGACCTGGCGGCCACCAGGCGCTCATACGAGGGCGCAGATGTAGATTTCCGCTGATTCACCTGCTTTGTCAGACCGTGACAGGTAGTAATCTTGAAGTCGGGCCGTGAATGCCGCGTAGAGAGGCTCTCGAATGCTGATGAGAAATCCTCGCTCGAGTCTAGCACGGCGTCGCAAACACGCGTAGGGGCATGGTGATGCGGGTCGGTAGAGACGGCCTCCGCGAGGTCCGTTTTCTCGGCTATGGCGCGATCGGGTCTCGTAGGTCCTCCAGCTTGGACATCTGGTTCCCGCGGGGGTGACGACGGCTCAGTTGATTCTACGATGACTGGTTCCGCAGCGCTGTTCAGCATGCGTCGCTTCGCCGCAGGTTCAGCGCTGCCGTCTTCGTCCGAGTCATCATCGATGAGAAAGCCTGCTTGCCCGCGAGCTCGAGATTTGGAGGGGCCTTTGTGAGGGTTCGGGCGTTTGATCGGTACGGGCGACGAGCTGGCGGGATATAGGACTGGTGACGACGCGGACAACATGTTGTGCGGCGAAGAACCTGTTCCCTCTCGGGACGTTATGGTGGATGGGCAACTAAAAATCAGACGTGCGTCAAGTGCAGGAAACGAGAATGCGCGTGTTTATTTATGGTGAGGTGCACACCTATGACGGGGAAGGGAATAGCTACAGTATCTTGGACCAGCCGTGGCGGCGTGGGCAGGACGGACGCGATTGACACCGACGCGACGCGCCAGTCCGTAAAGTGGAAGTGGGTATGATAAAGTACGTACTGTACAGGGGTACTAGCTGGGTAGGTGGGTGCGAAGTACGGATAACTAACAGCTAACGTTGAGTTGTTACACAGCATGTACGGAGTAGTGAGAGGGTACGCCGTAAGTTATCCGTAGATAGTTATCTATCTATACAGTACGGAGTACCCAACCCCCTATTCCTTCATAAACGGCAATAATGCATGCATGTGTGCATCCATGCATGGCATCGAAGGTTGCAACTTGCAGCATTCCTCAGAACAAATTGCTTCTTGATAGGTCCTAACTACCTGGTTTTGGGGCCGAGAGTCATACTGTCAGCAATACCATGATACTATCAAGTAACTAACCCTTTCCTGACGGGGAACGGGGCAGCTACGGGTTGGCCGTTGTCCGATGATGAGAGGAAAGGGCCCAGAGAGCTAGCTAGCTGGACACAGATTGTCACACACCACCATGAGTAGTTACCTGCTTACTGCGAGTTGGCCGCGACAACGACAAAGATGCGCAGTACTTTTCCCGACGGAGTTGCCACGGATTACACAATACAGCCTTGCCGGTTACTGCGTTGCCCCAACGGTTCCGGTGGCCAGGCCGGAAGAGCGATCAAGAGAGGCGTCGATAATTTTGATGTACAGGATACATTTCCAACGAGGCTCAAAATACAATGTCAGCAATGTCAAAGCAGCGAGGTAAAGCCCCCCAGTTCTTCAGGAAACTGGTTGGGTTCTATTCGAAGCCAGCCCCCCCCTGGGAAAGCATGGAATTGGATTGTGCGCAGTCGTCACGCAGCATCGCCATTCGTACAGCTACAGGCTCAGAGTACAGACTCCGCGGGGAGATTCCCGCGCCATTTGTACCCAGAGTGCTCGTTGGCCCACTCCAGCAGCGCGTCATAGTCCGTACATACGTGCTCGGAGCCCTCGCCGGGTCCCTCGTCGGTCTTGCCCTCGAGCGTCGTGTCGGCCGAGCACATGATGCCCTGCCGCAGGTAGTTGAAGCAATGCGCCGAGTGATGGGCCACCTCCTTGGTCAGCTCCACGCCCCCGTATCCCTGCTGGTAATGCTCGGTGATGTAGGACAGGCAGTGCAGCTGGTGGAAAACGGACATCATGTAGCCCGGTCCGTCCTCGTAGCGGTTCACTGCTATCGTGTACGGGGCGGGCAAGTCGTAGGACGCGGCGTTGTCCACAACGACGTATCCTCGACTTCCTGGGATGACGTTTCAGCGGTATGCTCCAACTTCTGTCAGGGACGAGACGGTGGTCCTACCTGAGCTGAATGGGATCCAGTTATGGAGTGTGCGAAGGGTGTCCGTCTCGTTGAAGAACATGTCGCCGTGGACATATCTTGCGTCATCTCTGAATGTGTAGATCTTCCGCGGCACTTGTATCACGTCAGTTCAGAACGACACGACCGAGTCAAGCTATCGTCTCCTCCTCCCGTCAGAAAGATGACTTACGCTCAGGTACCGGCGACGTTCTGATCCTATCGTTTCTCGGAAACGGTCGGAGTACCACCAGAAGGACTATGGTGGCGGCCATGACTACATCCACCAACAAGCGCAGGTACCACGTCGTGCCTCTCCGCCGCGAAGCCCCCCTTTTCCTCCGCATACAGAATTTCGGCATCGTCGCTGGCTCTAGATTGCTGGAGGAAAGACTGCTCCTCGTCGTCGCGTTCGTGCTTTGAGGATTCCATGGTGAGAGAGCTCTCTGTCGTCCGCATCACCCAACTAGGTAACCTACGCAAATGGCCATGTGGGAATGGGAAGAGACCCAATCTGTCTTGTATCTACGAATGCCGGAAGATCAGTCGCCTCTATCGCTGGGCCCTTGTACTTTACCCGGCCAGTCTGTCGTGATTGGATGGAACCACCACTGCGGCGACGCGAATCCGCATCGCATTCAGGTTAGTTGCTCGGGATATACCCGAGTGTCCACAAGTCCACATTAGTTATGCGTCAGGGGTCATGAGCATCGCCGGTCCTACGGAGTAAAGTTAACTTACACAGTACTACGTACTGACAACCGGCAGGGGTGGTCCCATTTTATCATTGTTGTGTATTGCAAACCTCGGTAATCGAGGGTTGAGATGTGTATTATACACATCTGGTCGTAATCCATCGTACGAGATATAGCTGTGTACAGTAGTTTTAGGGTAATCCCGCATATAATCTCGTAGAATCGCGCACCATAGACTCAGCCTTTAACATGAATTGATCGCTCTATGCTACGTCAGCTTTACTATACCTCAAACCGCGACATGCCCACTTACATGTCCCTTGTACCGAAGGAGTTGCCAGTGGAGCCAAGCTGCGGAATAGCCTCTACGACGTGCGACGGGCGACGGGCGACGGGCGATGGTGCGAGTATCAAGGGTATCAAGACCAGAGAGCATCGCCACATGATTGTTGCCACTAGGCCGCGTCAATATAGCTTGAGTAAAACCACGATTTCCACACATTTTCGCACACACAATAAAGAGTTTACGAGCGTGGCGTGAGTGGCCAACGCGTATGAATTAACCCCGCCGTGTTCAAGTTGTTCATGGACCGAGTTGAGAACGCGAGCATCTTCTCGATGGACGAGTATTTCAGAGATAGTAGTGCAACCGATTTTTCAATAATAACAAAACCGACCCAAGTTACAACACCCCCCTTTGAATGCAAACAAAACCCGTCTACTCCCAGACAGACTCCGCGATGCTATAGAGCACCGACACCACCACCGGCTGCGTGCCGTCTCATACACTTTTATCCTCGCCCGCGCTTTCGATGCGGACCGATGTCCAGGTGACGGTCCAGACGAGGAGTCGTGGCCCGCAGCGGCGTGCCTCGAGCTCTCTTCGCGCGTCACAGCCAGAACAGTTGTGCGTCCGCCCCCTCCTGGAACAGTCGGCGCATACTTCACTCCAGTGATAGTCCAGGCCTCTCCAGCTCATCTTCCCCACTGGGTTTCCAGCCGCGCTGAAGCATCGAGGAGGGCCCCCAGGGCTTGAAGCAGCAGGGAACTTCCACTTCTGGGCCCATGAAACGATCTTGTCCATCTCGTCCTTCTTGTCCTCGCTCGTCTCAAAGTCAATCGTCAGCGTCTTGACCTTGGGTAGTTTCTCAAAAGCGAGTCCCCAGGCTGCTGCTTCGAACGGCACATTGCCGCCGTTCAGAGTCGTGTCCATGTCTGTGCCCATTTGCGATGCATAGCTCAGTCGGCTCCGGTATGGGTTGATACGCAATGGATCATTGCGCTCCCACCACCACCAGTCGCTGCGCCGGAAAGTGAGTCGAAGATTTTCAACCCTGGACAGCCATTGGGTATTGGAGCTCATCCATGTCAGATTCTTGTAGCTGTTGTCTTCCAGCCAGAACAACTGAGTGAAGATTCTCACGGATCGCACCTGTTGGAGTATTAGTCCGTTTCAAGCATCCAGACGAAAGATGACGGCTCGGCGAATCACTTACAAGATCCAGCCGCCGGTGCTGGGGAATGGGCGACCATTCAGCCAGTGTATTGGCGAAATAGTTATGAAAGTCGTTCTGAGTAGCGTTGTCAGGCTGATTTGTGGGTCCCCGGTAGAAGTAGAACGTGTACTCCTTTTGCGTACACGGGAGGTGAAAGGTCTCCAGGTAGACACGTTTGCAGGTGCGCAGCAGATCGGTGTAGACGACCTTTTTCCCAGCGCGGTCAGGTCGCAGCCAGTCACGAGCTGCTAGCACCCGGACTGCTCCTCGTTCCAGACCATCGGGGGAAGGCGAATCCGCAGCCGATCTTGGAGTGACGGGTAGCGGTGCATGGTCGTTCCGAACGTCAAAGTCATGTGGAAAGCGTGCAAGATCCGGTATCACCGTCTCGAGGAGGGCATACTCGAAAATTAAGGAACGGATCTCCGAGGGCACTCGGCCGTACAGCGGTGAGGCGTCTTGCAAAAGCAGCGTCTCCTCTTGGAACTTCTCGCTCAGAGTAGTTGGCTGAGCTTTAGGTGGTGTTTGGTCGAGGTTCTGGCGAGCTAGGCGGTTAGGAAGTGATGCCATTTTCGATGCTCGCTGCCTTGGAGCCTGACGGTAGACTCTGTTCCGATGGCATATGTTTTGCTGGAGGGTCGAGCAAAAGGAGCGTCGCTCTTTTAATAAGCTGTGTTGACGGTGATGGAAAGTTTACGAGTCTCCCCGCACTTTGGTTTATCAACTGCGCCGTTACACGTAGACACGTCAATACGTCGAGACACTGCCTGCTGCTGCCTGTTGCCTCGTTGCCTGTTGCCTGCTGCCTGCTGCCTGCTGCGTGGGAACCAAGACGAGGGCGCGTCGATCAATGACCGGACGGAGCCATGAGGTATTGCGGTATTGCGCTGGCCGTCTGACTCGAGCAAGCAAAGATTGAGTCAAACACATCACCTCTAGATCAGTACTAAAGTCGTGATAGTTCGATAGCCAGGAGAGCTGCCCAGCAAGAGAGGAGGGATGCGAGCTCGATCATCGACGGTGTGTCGGTGACTTGTGCAAGTTATTAGGGGAAGTGGAGCTGGGAGATGGAATGGAGACGTATGGCGGGGTTCGTGGCGCTGGATACTAATTAGCTGGAGTGAAACCCGCCCGCCCTACGGTACAACTAACGTTGACTAGTTAGTAAGTTAGCTGTTCGAAAACGTTCGTCTACACCACCAGGTTTCCCAAGGCTAAAGATTCGGGGCTACCGAGTTCTTTCAGATCTCAACACCAGACCAACGCCGCAGTACGCCCCGCGACCGCCGACAGCCACCATGACGGACACCGTCGCCAAACAAAAGGCCGAGGCATTGGTTCCCCAGTTCCAGTTTGAGCGCGTCCTGAACCAAGGTATGACATGATGATTGGTGGATAGGAGAGAAGGGGGGTGGACGGATGGATGATTGCTGTCCGTGAGTCTCACAGCAGCGCCTGTCGCTGAAACTGACACCTTGCAGACGAAGGCGGACGGCGGATCGCACTCTACGGCCGAATCGACGCCCAGCCGGCCCTGCTGGTCCTCGAGCGAGCCCCGTTCCCCGATGCGCCCGAGTACCTCTCGGCTCTGCCCGCCAACCTGCGCAGTCTGACCAACCTGGGCAACAATGACATCTACTCCTGGTTCTTGGCCAGCGGCGGTCCCGTCCTCGAGGGCACCGGCGAGGGCGAGGACGAGTTTGCCGACTTCAAGATCGACCTGATCTGGCCGTGCAATGACAAACACGTCAAGAAGCATAGCCGCCAGGGCCACCGCTTCGTGACCGAGACGCCCGAGATCTACCGCGACAAGGTCCGGCCGCACATGCGAGCCAGCCGTGAAGCCGGCCATCTGAACTGGATCTTCAACATCATCGAGGGCCGCCAGGAGGTTGAGCAAGTCATCTACCGAACACCTCTCGGCCAGAATGGCGATGAGGGCTTCCTGATGCTGCCCAACCTACACTGGGACCGCAAGACCATTGAGGCCATGCACCTGCTGGCCATCGTAGAACGGCGCGACCTGTGGAGTCTGAGGGATCTCAAGAAGAAGCACATCCCCTGGCTCAAGCACATGAAGGCCAAGACGATAGAGGCCACCGTCAAGACGTATCCGCAGATCGAGGAGGACCAGCTGAAGCTCTTCTGCCACTATCAGCCGACGTACTATCACCTTCACATCCATGTGGTCCACATCATGCTGGAGCCGACGGCTACGCAGTCGGTGGGGAAGGCCCTGGGCCTGGACAGTATCATCGAGCAGCTGGAATGCATGGCAGGGGACGAGGAGACGGGCCTAGACTCGATATCGCTAAGCTACACAATCGGCGAGGAATCGGACCTGTGGCTCAACATATACGAGCCCCTCAAGAGCGCCCGAAAAGCTTCTGCACAGCAATGACAAGGTCGCCAACTCCCGGCCCGCTCGGGCAGTCTGACCACTCGCCGCCATCTCTCACGCAGTAGAATTCATTATTCAGCCGGACCGTGCAGCTCTTGGTGACTCCGGCCTGTGAATGGAATGTGATCAGTAACGTTTATCGCTCGGTGTGGTGCGTGGTGCGTGGCCGTGGGTGGCGGGGGAGACGTACCGCAGATGACCTCGTCACGCTGTCCCTCAGCAGGCGCATGCCCAAGGCCCCATCGTCCTCGGCGGCACAGTTGTTCAGCTTCTCAAAGTCGATGGCATGTTCCAGAGCGCAGCCCTCCACTAGACCGCGCTCGGGAATTTCCTTGTAGTCCCTCGTCAAGCACATGGTGAAGCCGAGGTAGCTCTTGGGGTCCGGGTAGAGATGCGCAGCACACAGCTCGATGATGTTTCCCATGCACTCGTTCGGGCCATGCTTGCAATCCACGCCGTCGTTCTCGGTGGGCGTGCCTATGAAGGAGAGGGTGAAGTTGACCTTGTCGCTGACGCGCATCATGGCCGGCAGGATCATGTCTCTGAGGCAGTCTCTGGCGTCGGGGCATTTGCTCATGATGTGGGCCTCGAGCGGCACGAGGTCCTGCGCAGCCGTGACGGGCGTGCCCGGACTCGCGGCCAGGTTGACCGCTGTCGCGCCGGCATTCCTCACGAGGCCGTTCCACGTGTAGAGAAGGACGGCGACGATGGGCAAGGTGAGCCATAGTCGGGTGCGTCGAAACGAGCGGGTTCGAACGGGTCGCTTCTCGTCCCACGGCGACGTGGGCAGGCTGATTCGGGCAGCCATGATGCAATGCAATTAATCGTAGTGACGGTGGACGGAGCAGGTAGATCAGAGCCTAGTGACGAATGGAGAAGCACGACGATGTGGTTGGGTCGTGTAAGAGTTCCGATACTGCAAAACGTGTAGTTATCCGTAGTGGTACCGGCAAGCGGGAGCGATCGATTGATTGCACTCCGAGTCTACGATGCAATGCGACGCGCCCCTAAAATTGCTGCTAGCGGCGGGCATATCGAAGCTGCTGGCACGCCTCTCATTGCCGGCGGGTTAACTAATCCGTACTTAAGTTACCGAAGTAAAGGCGACCGGGTACCCAGCGAACCTAATAAAACCGACATCCCATATGAACCAACTTATAACGTACGACCCCACTCAGTCGGCCACCCCTATGAACCGGCCACCTACCGGCCACCTACAACATTCATACCCCAAACCTTCTACGCGTAATTGCGCCCTTAATTTTAATCCCATAATGCTAAATAAACGTTATTCTAAATCCGCTATTTAAGCTATATACGAGGATATACTTTCTAGTATATTATAACGGCAGGCTACGATACGGTATAAGATTCCACGATTAACCCTCGGGGATCGACTTTACGACCGATAACCTAAATAAACTACTTCTAAGCCTAGGATAAACCTATTACCTATATAGGAGTAGTTTCTCGTTACTTAGATACTCTAATTATACTAAGAATCACGTCTACCGGCCTACGGAATAGTGAGATATATAGCTTTAAAGGTAGCCGGTATCTTAAAGTAGTTTAGTAAATACTAGCTATCTCGGTTTATAGCTAGATATCTAACCGTCCGAACACTAAAGAACCGCCGTATCGACCGATAACGTATTAATAGGCTATTATAAGAAGCCCTAGATAGTTTTTATCCTCTTCTCTAGACTCTGCTACGCCGCTATAGTATCCTACTAGAGAACTTATATAACTAGGACGAGACCGGTATCGCGATCGGTTAAGGACTCGACGGTTTAGTTATTAGTTTAGCTGAAAAAAAAGGAGTATATATAATTTAGGATAGTAATAGAGAGTGGGTTAGTATACTATACTCTATAAACGCTATTAGCTTTATAATAATACCTACTATTATAATATAGGGGATATCCTTATAGCTATAACACTTTCGAGTCTAACTACCGGCCTAGAAGTATATATACTCCTAAAATAGGTAGACCAGTATAGAGATTGCTCTATATTAGCTCGAGAAGGTTTTTATCCCTAAAATAGCGCCTACTAATCCGGATTAGTAGCAATTACTAGTCTTAGATAGCTATTCGATATACGAGAGTATCGACTTCTAATAGCTCTATTTTAGTAATAAGATCTATCTAGTTTACCTACCACCTTATTATAGTTATACTATATAACCCCTAGATATCTCTATTTTCGGTCCTCTTAAGTAGTACTATCGCTAGTAGCTAAACTATAGCTAGAGTCTTAGCTATACGGTCTCTATTTAGAAGTCCGAATTCCTTTAAATATACGAGACGGCCTACTACCGGAGTTTTAATAGAAGGAATATCGTTATAGGCTTTAGAAATAGTAGTATATAGCCCTTTAATCCGTCGAAAGTTAAGCCTATAGCAATTAAATTACCGACCCCTATTACCGAAAACAGTCCTCGGCTATCTCTCGAACCACTTATACCCCCTATTATATTAAAATACTATAAGGAACTCCTTATAGTACTATTTGGGCTAGAAAACTACTCTAGAGAAGTTCTAGACGGTCTCCTATATCTCGTTAAGATATTAAGAGACTTAAAAAGTACGTAGATCTATAGGCTAGAGAGATAGCGATCTTACGGACTAGATTATAGGCCTTAGAAGAGGCTATACCTAAAGCCGATACTACTATACGTAGGCTAATTAAGCTTGGTCCGAACGAACGATTTACTAATATCGAGAATATTAAGAAGGCTTAGGAAATCGAGAAGGTCCGTTAATAAGAGGCTACAGCATATCAGGCCAAATAGGGCAAGATTCTAGCTGCACGTAAAATATCCGCAGCAGCACTTTGGGTCTCGTTTAAAGCCCTCTATTATAGCTATTAATTAGAGTAAATATAAACTATCTCGAGCTTTAATTAGTTGTGTTATTATAGTTTGAAGTTACGTAGTTATAATATTGTGTGGATGTTATAGGTGGCCGGTTTATAGGGGTGGCCGACTGAGTGGGGTCGTACGTTAGCTAATAGTGAGAATATGTGCGACCGACACCGGCGCTCTGACCAACCAGAGTCCTAGGTGAGCAGTGCCGCGTTAAGTCGCGCGACCTCGCGCGACTTGGGTGAGCCAGGCAGCTATGCATCGACATGTAACCCTGTTAGCTTCTCTCATTGGCCACTTAACAGAAGGCGGGGCCACTGTTACTAGCGTGTGATACATTAGGGGGACAGAATGCTACTAGCCTACCACGGTCACAGACGCTGCACTGACTAACCGAGGCTTTGAATTTGGCTAATCGGCTATTAATAATATCTACCCGTATATCGAACGCTACTTACGTCAAACGCTACTTGCGTCAAATTTCAACTACTTTAACCAGGAGCCAGGCCTGGGATACTACTGCGGCGTAATAAACATCGCCGGGAAGAAGTATTGTGCCTTCGCACTACTTATATACACCTAACTTATTCTACTCTTACCGAGGTAATCAAGCAATTCTACTACGACCGGCGGGTGTATCAAACTTTTATTCTTTAACCTTTACCCTAAATAGATAGCATATTTGGTTTTCGATATAACGTTATAACGCATATACATAGAAAACTCTAAGGCAGTAGCTAATAATATTACCGAACCCAAGTTCTGTAGCGCATCGGTATCGGAACGATCAAGCTCGAAGCTTACCCGTGTGATAAGCTGGCTAGTCCGGTATAGTTGAAAACGAAGACATATAAGACGACGGACCTCCAACTTATTTCGTACGAAAGCAAGTAACCAAAGGAGGATCCCGTTAGAAACAGTTACGCTGAACCTGAGTAGGACCGAGGCTGCTAGTTCGTAGCTTGCGTCCATAGTAACGAACTGGGTAATCAGACCAAGACTTGTCTAGCTAGTATTCTCTTCTTAGACCATCCGGCTCGGGTGCTCGGAGAAGACAGCGAGTACTCGGCGCGTAAATCGTGCGCTTCCGTTCGGGGTAGTACCGGTCTTAGGCGCTATAACTCTAATCGTTGGGGGGGCTTAGATAAGCATACAGATTAGGTAGTAGAATGGGAGCAATAGGATTGCTTACAAGTGTTGCTCGTCCTGGCCGACATTTTCCAATAACAGGCAGATGAGTTCCACGGGTCGCCCGGTCCTAGCTCCTGCCCAGAATGGGGTATGAGAGTAGAATGATCGGGGTCGCCGGTGACGGTCCTTCTACTGTTGAACGCCTAAGTAAAAATTAGCAGACAACCTCTCTGACAAAAGTAATCACCTACAGGTTTGCGTCGGCCACCGCGATGGCAATCGTCGATTTATATCCCGCCAGCATGTCCGTAAAGCTCTTTACGTCACCGTCCAGGTACCTCAACTTTACCCAGTCTCGAAAACTAGTTCTAGGTCCGCCGGAATGTTTGTTGCATTTCAAAACAAGTTGCACAAAGTCGCTGTAAGCTTGCGAACATTGAAGCAGAGGAAGCTTCAGTGGGTCGAAGATGTCATCCTATCGAATAGCAGATGCTTTAAGGCTGCCTAGTACGCCGTTAAGGCCGGCTAGCTCCTCAACCAGCTGCTTGACACATCGCTGGTGGCTTTTGAACGATTGGATAGTCTGGTATAGCGTATGGGTAGTCGTAGCCGTAGCTGTCACAATAGCAAGTATCGCAGAGCTAACGCTCAGCGGATCAGCCATGGGCTCAGTTCGGGGCTACTAGTTTGAGATAGACTTCCTAGCTTACGTGGTGATGCGAGACATAGTGTAATTATACACTAGTGATGGACAATTGTGGCTACGCAGCAAGCTGCATCGGGGCAATTCAGCCCATCAGCCACAGGCTTCGCCACAACCATCAAATTTTCAGAAACCGCTCTACAACGTATAACTTCACGACGATAAGAGCGTTTCGCAGATAATTAGACAGTGGTTTAGATAAACTCCCCTAGAAGGTATTTATGGCATTGCATCCGTTATAATGGAAAGCATTCCGCATAAAGAAGAGAAAGAAAAAAGTTAGTGGGTAAAAGTTCGTCGATCTGATTGGCTTCTGAAAACACGTGACTGCACTTTGGGCAAATTGCAGTAAGAGAAGACTTAGACGCCTCGGCCATGTAAGCGCTGCGGAACCCCGATTCGTCCTCGGAACGTAGAACGTAGTTATCTGTAAGAATCACAAGTACAATTAGGTAGGATCAATAGTATGGGTCGGTATCAGGACAAGACTAACGCTTGTCCTTTCTGTCATTGAGAGGGAGGCGGTATATATACGGGATATGTACAGAACCCCTGTGGGTCCTGTACATTGTGACATAAGCTGACCGTCACAGACAAACATACTGCCGGTCGTACAAAAGGCAAATATCGGATATTAGTGATCGACAGCCACGAGAGTCACGTTTCAGCCGAATTCGACACTTTCTGCAAATCAAAGGATATTATTACAATATTTATGCCTGCGCACTCGTCACACCTACTTCAGCCACTTGACGTTGTGTGTTTTAGTGTCCTGAAGCGGATGTACGGTCGCCAGATCGAAGAGATGATAAAGTACCACCTTAACCACATTACGAAGGTAGAGTTCTTTATCGCATTTAAAGCCGCATTCTTCGCGACTTTCGGACCAGATAACGTTAAGGCTGGATTTAGAGTGTAACGGGCAAGGCTCAGAACCTAGTAAGGATGAGGTGCAGATATAATCTATATTAAACTGAGGAGAGAAGAACTATCTATCTAGGTGGGAGAGAGCAGAGATATACCAGCTCTGTACCTTGGTACTTCGTTATATCTAGCTCATCTAGATGTAACGGCCAAGGTGCTTAATCTCGGTATATCTTGGCGTACCTTTGTTGAGATCAACTATACTTTGATGAGAGAGGATCTCAGTGTTCTCGAGCCGCGCTGTAGCTGAGATGTCTCTGGAGCATATCGCGGACTCTTAGAGTTCCGGATATTGGTTGCGACGATCTGCCTCTGCGTACCATAGCGGCTCTGGAGCTGTGACCTAGTGGCATGGCAACGGTCATGACCGTTGCCCCACATAGGCCTTAGGCCTGTAACATAGAGGGTCTGGATTAGTACATTTCGACCCCGACACGGTTCTATCTAAGCTAGACGTACAGCTACGGACACCGACGCCTCTAGAGACACCTCTTACGCTGGCCGGTTTATAGCATACTCGGACCCCGAATAACCCAACCGAGGCTATTTCACAGTCTGAATATATTAAGAACCGAGTCTCTAGGCATCAGGGAAGCTCTCCGACACCGATATTACTAGCTATCGACCAGATTGCAAAGGGAACGCAGGCTGTTATGTATGAGGTAGCCCTCCTCCGCGAAGAGACTCGGAAGCTTCGCAAGTCAAATGAGGAACTTAGCAAGCGTCGAAGGGCTAAAAAGACACGCGTACGTCTTAGAGAACCCCTTATAGTAGGCGAGGGACAGGAATTGATTAATCAGAGGGATGCTGATAACTAATTAATCGAGGAAACACGGCGTAGGAGTGGTCGCGCAAGGAGGACCGAACCGCGTACGCAACGCTGTAGCAACTGCGGCAATACCGGCCATAATACTCGAACCTGTTAGGAAGATATAGAATCGACTAAAGAATCGGATAGCGATTAGTTTGAATTGATTTACGGCGTTATAGTTGCGCAATTGGACTTTGAAGTCGTCGCGTCTCTAAAAGTGACCCGCTCGTTAGGGTGACCCGCTCGTTGGTGATCTACGTGTTGGTATCACCTTATTCAGACCGTACCGGTGAATACATGAAGCGCAGTAATATATCTGTTGTTATTACTAGGCCTGAAGAGTAAGAAGGAAGAAAGGTAGCTAATTGAAGCAGCAGCAGCTGTAGGTAGTAGGTAGTGGTTCAGATGTTGACGCATCTGACCCACTTACTGGATGCCGGTGGCATCCGCTGCTGCAGCTGCTGCGGTGGTTTACACACTACGTTATAGTCTTTAGAAGATTCCTAAGTCCAAAATGAACTCAAAACCAATATTCTGCAACGTTATAAAAGTATTGGAAGGATTTACGAAGGCCTGTATTGTTATAACTAGTAAAGATCTATACGGTAGGTGTATATAGAGAGCGTGTGAGCGGGGAGGACCCCGCTATAGCCACAATGGCTTCAGCATGTGGCTGTCCATCAGTAGTCCACCAAGCAGAAAACCATGACCAGCAGGTCACGAGCTCCACACTGGCTGTAATACTGCCACGCAATATCAAAAGACACAGATTCCCAACGCCATAACGATTTCCATTCCCCACACCACATAATCAGTGGGCGGAGGAGTTGTTGGCAGTTCAAGGCCACAGCCGTAATCATCCTTCTCTACCTCAACATCAGGAGCAGCGCAGCGTCCTAATAGCCTTCCCGCACGCCAGGACCGGGTAGCACTTCTTTCCAAGGTTCCCCAACCTTTGGCAGGGGGTGCTTCAGTCCGCTACGTTCCAACATCCATGCTTTGACCTTGCCAAAGTTGCGACAACTGTGTGTTGTGTCAAATTGATCCACAAGCCGGTTCCACTTGGTCGACCATTCAACCTTCATTGGCGTAATATCCAGGTTGCACATGATCGATTGTCGTAGGTAGTCGATACAATGATGAAGATGAATCTCGTAGACGTTTGGCGGATCTTTAAAGGTGTAGTAGTCTTGGTGCATGTTCTTATACATCATATTCTGGTAAATGTAGCCGTCAACCCACTTGGCTCTCCCATTCCAGTCCAAGGCGGGGGAAATGCAACTTACGAGACAGTGAATCTGATGGAATCCGTCGATTCCTACTAGTGACCAGCCGCCAGGTTTTTGGAACGTGGTGCCAATGATGGAAGCTGCTTCATCTCCCCTAAGATCGACACCATCAACTGCATAATCAATGCTTGTTAATATTTCTGATCGAACACGAATGAAGATACCATTACCTTCTAAGAGGCTTTCCCAGTTCGCATCTATCTTTGGGTTGGGTTTGCCCACATATTGAGGAGTACCAGGCTCAATGGTGCGATAGAGAGTGCCATTCTCGTCAAAATTTAGACCTCCTGTGAACTGGACCTCTTCAACTTCTAGAAAGGGTTTCAAAGCTTCTATTGTTTGTTTTTCGGATCGGTGAGTCCTTATACGAGATTCAATGCGGGAGCACTCACCCAAGTCTGTATTGAAACCGTGAGCAAAGCCATCTTGTGGGCAGCGACGTTGTGTAACGTTCATCACAATGACCAGCGAAATGATCCAGAGAATCACTATAATAAGGTATTCAAGAATTCTCCTTCTTACAGTCAGATTTTGAGTAGTCTCAGAGCCGTGAAAATCTGACAAGAGTCTGGAGTTGAAATTTTCAGACGTGTCCTCTGAGGAATTTGTAAGTGACGGCCTAAATTCGTACTTGGCTTCCTTAGGAATAGCTGCCATCTTGTTCTGGGTTCCGAAAAAATTGACAGAATATTAAAGTGGACGAAAAAGGCTTGCAAAATAAAGCATCGGAGTAGGTACTGAATATTATAAAGAACGAAACAGACTGCTTGATCCGAAAGTAAAGACTATGGGTTGGATACTTGGGCTGCTGCCTAAATGTAACGATAAGAATAATCACAGATAGCAACGTCGTATGAAATAGAAGAGACGCAGTGGATTCAACACCTTCCACATCTGGAAGCAATTTTACTCTATAATGATAGGCAGCGCATAAACGACTAGGAATCTTTGATCTGTGCATATTACAGGGGTAAGCTCAGCCCCCTAGCATGTCATGGAGTGTGGTAACTGGTGACATTTTACAAAAGTAAGAAATGTGCTTCCCACACTGTAACGTATGCATATCTAAGTCGGGCCGTAGAGTATCATCCTACATGTACTATGTATGCAGTGACAGCGAATACTTTATCAACACTCCACTGAAAAAACAGTCAATCCTGAAAGAATCCATGAATGTCATACATGCCAAGTAAAATTCGGTATTTCGGGATGTTGAAGTATCTCCGGAATGATATTATTGAATGAGGGGGTTGCTCTACCGCTATCATTTAGGCATGTAGTGCCTCGGGTGGCAAACGAAGTAAAACCGAAGGACCTCATAATGAGAAACTAGAGCAAGTCCCAAGTGCTCTTCGGGTAATGAATATCCGAAGAGGGGAACCTTGTCTAGGCATCTCGTGACAGTATTAATAGAGACTGGATTACTATATAACTAACAATATTTGCAAGAACTCTTCTGACACCAGATCAACAATCAACACGAAACAGTCTAAGCACACCCATATCTACAATCATAATCATAAAGAATAGCCAACCCCTTTATCATCTCATAATGAAGCTCTACATCTCTGTGTTGGCTTTGGCCGCCTGCTCAGTAGCAGCCCCGATCATGCCAGGAGGTAAGTTTATACAACTAAATTTTCGTCGCTTGAGCGAGCCTTGACCTGACTATACAAAGACAAGCGCCAATCCACTGTCCAGGACAACAACTGGGCCAGCTACAACGACAACAGCAAGCGCCAGTCCACTGTCCAGGACAACAACTGGGCCAGCTACAACGACAACAGCAAGCGCCAGTCCACTGTCCAGGACAACAACTGGGCCAGCTACAACGACAACAGCAAGCGCCAGTCCACTGTCCAGGACAACAACTGGGCCAGCTACAACGACAACAGCAAGCGCCAGTCCACTGTCCAGGACAACAACTGGGCCAGCTACAACGACAACAGCAAGCGCCAGTCCACTGTCCAGGACAACAACTGGGCCAGCTACAACGACAACAGCAAGCGCCAGTCCACTGTCCAGGACAGCAACTAGGCTAGCTATCGTGGGTGATGTGTTTTTGGCGAATATTTTGCTGGTGCGGCCAGGAGCGAGTCGCGACCAAGCGGTGTTCACATCCGGAAAGGAAGACATCTAGTTGCATATAATCGCCAGGGATAGTGTTGTGATCAGATTGTTGCGGCAGCTGGAAGGTGTCGTATTAGTGATGTGGCAGAAGCAAGTCCCAGATTTGATTAGCCAGATTGCTTGCTTGCACCTTGCATCCTATTTAGTAACTCACGATCAACTTGTGCGGGAGACTAGACCAATGGGAATTCCCTTGACTAAATATACATATGTCCATAGTAAATCTTCGTCCTACCTCTCTACCATAGTGTTGGCTATTGTGCTTTATTAATCTGTGTCCACTTTGGTTACTAATTCGCTAACAGACTCGTCGATCGGATTAGGGACATGTCTATCCGAAGAGGTTGCTAAAAACTGGGACAAAGCACGGCATTGCCGAATTAGCAGTATTTTACTCCACTGTTCACCTCTATAAGCCATATTTTGAAGCTCGTGGTCCCTCTGGAGCTGAGTTCCAAGGCTGGACCTTTTAGTGGTTTTGCCTCAGAAGATAGATCATGACTCAACTCCTAATTATCTGGACCAATCGGAGCCCCAGGACTCACTAAAGTGGCGTCGATCGAATGCGCGAGCTTGTCGAACCCGATCGATGTGGAACCCTGGTCTGGCCCCTATCCGTAAGGTGTAAGGCCTCGAGTCTTTTTAAGGATCAGTTGCGGGCAAACATAGTGGAGTTGAGTTGTGTGTTCTAAAGGAGGACTAGGGTCTATGCGACGTGATGCGGCAGACCGTCTAATAAGCTGTAAAAGACCGGGGTCTGACATCAAGCCACATTACCGAACGTTAAATACTGAACATATCGCTCATACCTACGTTGGCGCACCTGGCCGGCAACACCCCTGTTGACCGGCTCCACTCTAATATGCTCACATCAGTTCCCATAATACCTTGTTCCCTTAGCGCTTACTTACTATCCCCTCACCAGCCACGCCATAGGACTGGCGTATCACGGGCCACAAACTCAGTACGTAGCGGAGTAGCGTTACTTACCCATGATAACATAGTACACCTCTACAGGCCCAAGACGCTAAGCTGACCGGTCATTGCATCTCGGCCAATCGGATCGTCAGCTGTATTGGGCCAAGGTGAGGTGGTGATCAGAAGAAGAGGTCATGTCCCTTGTACGTGCCTCAGCCAAGAAAGCGTCCCATTCATATATTCTGGGGGGGGGGGGGCCGTGCTTTTTTGGCCTGCAAGGATGCAACCACAGTATCCTGGATAGCAAGCCAATCAAGTCAATGTGGCCCCGGCGACTATCCGGCCGCCCCTCAACCAGCTATTTTGCAGCAACCAACAATCTCACCTAACCAGGCGAGAGCAAACTTCGGTTCTGGTCAGAACTTGAACAATAACCCCACAATCGCTTAGCCGACATACCGTGCAGCGCAAGAAGTACCTTTCTTGCTTGTGTAGCATGTTATCACGCTATATAACATGGCATGGAGCTGAGCTTACCCCTCTACTAGTAGGTTGCCGGCATACTATGTATTGTTTGTGCCCTGGTCATGTACTGTGGGTAATGTGGGCCTCGACAGTAGTACTAGACGTGACCCATAGGTACAAGGTGTGGGTAACGACAATACCCTTGAGACCGGAGTATGCATAGATCAAGGATTCCTGGTCTTTCATGCACTGCCTATTGTCCTGGAGTTGAATCGCTTCCAGACATGCATTCTGTCGAAATGAAGCATGCAGCACAAACCACCCACTAGGAGTACCAGTTATGTTGGAGTTTAACCGAACAGTGGTGCCACGTACCAAAACCGGGTCGCTCACACATGGTACATGCCTCTGGACATATCAATACATCGCACTTCTGGGTACATACTTTGCACTACGGGACAATCTTGATATTAGACAAATTCGTTGTCTCTGCATATATAGTACAAGTAGGATGATACTCTATAGCCAAATTTGGATATGCATGCGGTAGCATTCCTTCTTACTAACTGTGCTATGTGTCATGTTCATGTCCGTGTTGTGTAGTACTATGTTCCGTTCCAGATGTTGCGTGGGTAATGACGGATGACTTGACAGCACTCCCGCGTACCCAGGATTGCACTACTTGTCAGCTGATGGGTTGCCAAGATGGTAATATACGCAGGGATGCTGATATTGTAGCGATAAGGGGAGCGACTTGAGCAAAAGTCTATCAGATTGTATCAATTTACGGCATGTACCACGGCAGGACAGGATCGTGAAAGTTAGCTGCGTGACCCTCGGGGAGTTTGTATTGGTTTAGACGTGAGGGGTAGGGAGAGCGGCAGTATGAGACATAATAGATTAGATAGGAGCTTTAACTCTTCTTTCCTTAGGAACTCGGGTATTACGATAGTACCGAGCTGTGCACGGTATTATTTCTCCTGTAAAAGCTGCGACGCCTCTTCTATCGAATTCAGAGCTTGTATCTTCATGCGACAACTGCTACGATGAATCAACCTGCTGCAAAATCGTGGAAAGCCTTGAGGGATACACTATCCGCTTCAAGCATTCCATACTCACCTCTGAAGAGCAATGCAACCTCAGAAGACGAACAGCATCAACCCAAACAACCGACATCTCGAGGTTCCTTCTGGTGGATGGCTTTAGCAGTTATTCAAGGACTGCTCAATGTTGTCTTCCTCACAAACATATTTTCTCTGGATACACAGTTTTCACTTTGCGGCATATGGTCTTGTGAGATTGGCTTCCAGACTGAGCTTACTCCGCCTCTCTATGGGCTGGAATTGAAGGAGAGAACATTCAGCGGAGGGTTGGTTTACAATGAGAGCAAAACACTAGTAATAGACCACAAGCCTACAGATACCATCTGGGTGGGAGATCCTACACCGGATATGGATCTGTTATGGGACAACATAGAAGAAGGTGAGTTCGTGACATATCCATTTCTCAGATCTTAATTTCTCATCTAACATCTGGCCGCAGTAGATATATTGTATCTTCAAGGCGAGGATGCCAACTTGATCAGAAACCGAACCACCTTTCGCGATGGTTACTGGATTACCGGTCTGGACGTCTTCCACCAGATCCATTGCTTGGTAAGGAAACCTACGCCTTATGATGCGCAAGATATCTTCTAATATGTGGTTACAGAACCGAATACGCAAAGCGTTGTATCCAAATTTCTACCCGCTCCAGCAATCGGAAAGAGTTGAAAGTCTCCATAATGGTTCGTCTAGCTGCAAACATTCTCTTTACATCGAGACAGAACATTACGTTGACCATATGTTACAGCTCATTGCTTAGACTATATTCGGCAAGCGGTCATGTGCAATGCGGAAGTTGTTCCAGTTCTCAACAAATGGGAGCCAAGAATGGGGATATTTACACCTGAATTCGGCACCAAGCACACATGCCGTGACTTTGACGGCATTCTGAGATGGGCAAAAGCCCGGAACACTATCAATGAAAGGGGTAAGGAGTTGCCACCAAGCGACCCAACACTCATAGTAACCAGTGCTGAGCAATACGCACATGCACATGGCCATGGAGTCGGCGGAAGGCATGTATAAGGATCATCTCTTTGTGCAATACCGCTTTCTTATAAGCCGCCCTTAGTAGATATGAGATAAACTCAGTTTAAAAATTGGTATTGTCCACAACGAGAAGACTATTGTTGTTGTTGTTGTTGTTGTAGTATTTAGCGCCGGGGGATCAAGCCACTATATAGTAGCGATCAGGCCTCCCATGGGGCATGTAGGCGTGCTGTAGCTAGGTCTAGAACCCATTAAGCAAATCTAGTATACACCGAGGTAGTCTCTGGAAGTTCATAGCAGCGTGCGCTACTCCTACATCTCCCCTTCCTATCGATGAACAGTTTTCGGCGCGAAACGTCCTCGTCCGTTTAAGGAACAAATCGCTTTCTTCGAGCCCTTATACCTCCCGCTTCGATAGCCCCTTAATAATTCACCGCCGCCGGCTCCCCTCGTACCACGAGCCCCTCCCGACGAGCGACCATCGGTTCACCGGTGATTTGAACGAGGTCGGCGGTAGCCCCTTCCTATTGCCGGTATATCGGATCGTTTAGTATTCGGGCGTTATTTGCGGCGGCTGCCTTCCCGAGTAGTAAGCTACTACTCGCCGCCTATCATCGCGTCGTATCGAAGTTGAGTTAATCGCGCCGTGTTCGATGATAGAGTGGTTTTTCGGTGTTAGATGCCAACGTCCCCGCGTCTGTCGGGACGCTATTAAGCAGACGGATTGGATTGTATGGGGGTTAAGTGCGCCATTTTCCGCTGCACTAACAACCCACTATTAAAAGTGGGTGGAGGGGGAAAAGTTGTTTGAGGGAAGGTTGACAACGAGAAGACTAGGTATTTGGAAAGGTGTGTTATTTCAGTTATGTCAAAAGTATGAGCCACGGCCTTTGATTGGCTAACTAAGAAAGGCTTTCGGCCAGGAGAAGTTATTTATAAATATGCTATCGCTATAGGTTGTTTCCAATCTAGTTTCAACAACTCACCTAGCCTTTAAGGAACCAAAAATGAGCTGCGTGCTTCAGTTCTGTATACTTGCTCGATATCCTTAATAACTTGTAGCATGGTACTCCGTAGTATTGGGGATTAGGCCGCGACAGAGGCGCTGTAAAGCCTCGCAAAGTGGCTGGAACCATCTTTTAACAAGTCGGCAGGCTTCCCGAACTCCACAACATTCCCTCCCTCGAGCACAGCAACCTTGTCGAAATCAAGAAGGCTCGATAATCTGTGCGCGATCATGATGATCGTACGATCCTGGAACTCGGAACGGATGATTTCTTGCATCCGAGCATCGGTCTCGTCATCAACACTGGATTAATAATTTCTCGTTAGCATAATCATATATCCAAGGCCTGCCTTCGCATATCCTTACCTGCTTGTAGGCTCGTCCAGGATGAATAGTTTACCGGGCTTCAGCATGGCCCTGGCGAGACAGAATACCTGCCGCTGGCCGTGCGAGAGCATGTTGGTGTCCATCGTCGTGTCTAGAACCACCGATACGCCAGACGCGGTCATTTCCGCAGTCTTGTCTGTGAACACCTTCCACAGCCCGACCCTTTGCAGCGCAGCGGCCATAGACTCGTCCGATGACATAGAAAGCGGGTCGAGATTGGATCTCACGGATGCGGGGAATAAAAAGGGGTCCTGCGAGAGACAAACCACACGTTCTCGGAGTACTGGGCCCGCAATTGTAGCTAGATCAATGCCATCGAGAATGACTCGACCGGAAACAATATTCATGAGGCGCAGAATAGCAAGTGCGGTTGAACTTTTGCCGCTGGTTATATGATTCCACAGTCAGTACACCTATACGGACGTAGTGCAATTGCAGCAAGGGCGAACAAACCTTCCCGTCCGGCCTACTATGCCGACCTTCTCGCCACTCTGAACCGAAAAGCTGATTTCCTTGAGCGTACATGGAGAGTTTTCACTGTGAAAGAATAAGTGTCAGTATAGGTATAGGTAAAATGGTGTTATGAGCGATTGCAACGGACTCGTAGCTGGCTGAAACTCCTTCGAGCTCTAGAGTGCCCCTACTCGGCCATTCGAGATCTGGTTCACTAGGGGCCTGCTCGTCCGAACCCTCTTCGGCAGGAGTGTTCTCCGCAAAGCCCTTAATACGAGCTATAGCTCCCAAAGAGGTCTCCAGATTCGTCCAATGCTGTACCAGCCTTGTGAGGGAGTAACTAAGATTCATCATATTAACCAAGGCCAGGCCAAGAAATCCAGGATTGATTCTCGAACGCAGGCACACCGCCATGGTCACGAGTATTAGTGCTAGACCGGCGACCACAAGGTCAAGAACCAGAATAAGCCAGCGCTGGATGCAAAGGAGGAGGTAGTAGGGCTTCTGGCTTTCGTCGAGGAGGCGAATGTTCTTCGATGTATACGCCTTTTGCCAAAAGAACGATCGGATCGTCGTTAGGCCAGCAAGGGACTCTATGAAATTCGTGAATACTGGAGCATTTGACTCAAGTCTATCCCAGAAGTTAGCAGTCGTTAAAACAACTGTTAGGTAGAGAGATATATACTCCAAGAGCCTAAGCTGTCGAGAAGTGCGAAGATAGAATCTTTGCACAAAATAAAGCGCCGCTAAGGTTACTGGTAGTACAGCAGCGAAGTAGCCCACTGCTGTAGCAGATAATGCTATGGAGACTAGACAGGTCCCCATTTCTGTGAACAGTCAAAAGTCAGGCCACACGTTGCAAGGTTATAATCTCATCAAGGACTTACGGAACGCCATGTTAATAAGCGACGCCGGAAGGGTCATATCGGCGTATCGGAGATCCTGGCTGAACCTGGAACATCGTTGTTAGCAAGTAATCTTTACTATGCCACATAAGAAGGTCGTTACCTATTAACCAATACTCCCGTTTCGGTTTTAGAGAAGAATGATAGGGGCGCTCTGTGCGGTTGTTAGCGTATTAGAAAGTGCTTCACAAAGACGATAAAACACACCTCATGGCAGCGTCCAACATTGACCTGTGCAGGTTCTCTCCGGATCGTGGTATCATGACGATCCAAAGGAATCTAATTGTCGTTAGCAACCGTAATTACTAGAGGTTTCATTACCACTGCACCAGGAAATGGTATACACTTACGCAACCGCTCCGACCATGAAAACCCCACTCATGAAAGCCATGAAGCCGAAAATACCGAGCCAGTAGCCAAGATCCGGGGTGCCCCCATTCTCGTTGTGATTCGCCCACCAGTTTAACCAGACATCTTCGTCCATCAGCTTCATCTCGTAAGAGGTTCTAGAAAGGCTTACTGGTCATTGCGTTAAAAGCCGACGTCCCGGCAACGAGGCCCACAAACACCCCTAGACCTAACGGTCCCAAGGCACGAGCGTAGAACTTGTAGATCGTCCAGTCGCCGGCTCTACGACTCTCGTCGATGGTGGCCACTGATATTGGCGTGGGGACTTGATCGATTCCGCCAGCCTCGTTCGTATTGGCATCATTGTTATTCTTGCGAGTTATTCCCTCTCCAGGCATTATTTTCAGATCGTGAATATAACTCCCTGCAGCGTTCAGCTCAGCAAAGGTACCTTGTTGGAGGAGTGCCCCATCCTGGCCAAGGACAAGAATGAAGTCCGCCTGTGGCAAGTGTTTCGTGGAATGGGTGGCTAGGATGGCCAAGATGCCGTGCTTGCGTATGAGACCATCGCGGCCAAAGACGCGGTTGAATACCATCTTCTCTGTCACAGAGTCGAGGCCAGCTAGCACGTCATCGAAAATGGCCAGTCTCTTCCGCGAATACAGCGCCCGCGCAATAGAGATGCGCTGTTTCTGCCCGCCGCTCATCTTGAAACCCTTGCTTCCCACCGCGGTGCAATCACCCTCGGGAATCTGACGGAAATCGATATCGAGTGCACATGAGTGGCAAACGGTTACGTACCAGTCGGTATCGAACTCGTTATCCGTCCCGGCAATGATGTTATCCCGGATTGAACCGCTCATGATCCAGGCAGATTGATCCGCGTATGCAACTTCCCAGGAGGACATGTCTACCCGGCAATCCATCTTTGGGGTCTCGCCCAAGATGCCCTTCAGCAATGTTGACTTGCCACATCCTACAGGGCCGACGAGAATGGTAAGGTGGGAGGAGACTTTCAATGGCACGTCGACCCTGACGACCTGTGGACTCGATTCTGACCACCCAAAGCTGCCTTGACCGATATTGATCCTGCTTAGCGGAGGAGACTTCTTTACTGACTGCATCTCAGTGCCCCTCTGGTTAGAAGACGAACTCGTGCTGGAAACCTCGAGAGATGTTGAGATTCGTTCTTCCGTGCGTGAAGGCTGCAGCAGGAATTCCTGTATCCTCTGGAAACATCCGAGAGCAGCCCAGCCTTGCGGAATCGCAGATAGGAGAGTTCCAAGTGGCACTGATAGGAGATTCAAAGCTGCTAGAGATGTAACTGCCTGCGACACGGACAGCCCGGCATTTCCTTGCAACTGTGCTGTGACCGCATAGGCTGCAAAAATGATGAAAGGGTTGAAGGTCTCAGGAAGGTTCACTGCTTAATGATTAGTTTCCTTTGCTGGTAGGGGATTTGGTATATGTATAGGATGAAATTCGAGGACGTACCTAAAGCAATGTTCAAGCTCTGTACTCTTCTGTACTTCTTCGAACTAGCAATCTCAGTGGTGCGGAGGTAGTGGATGTCTGGAGACATTCGGCCGACAAGGCCGAGCATCTTGACGTTCTTCATAGATCCCAAGATCTCTGAAGTGTAGTTAATACGGCCTTGTACCGCCTCGAGCCATGTTCTCTGCCTAGAGGTAAGAAGCCTGGCAGCAACCGTTGACAGACCAGTGGCGATGACGGTAACAAGCACAGGCGCCACGCAGACCACTCCTAGTTGAAGGTATAGCAGATAAACCGCAACCGCTAGCTGAGCCACACTTGGTAGTACCTCAACGAGGAGCTGCCAGAACGTTTCTGCAATCCTTTGTACATCAGTCCCCATCAAGCTCATAGCCGCCGACTCACTAGCATTAGCGACGGGAAGAGTCAACATCTTTGTGTAGATTATCATTGTGAGCTGGCCACGTATCATCGTCATAAGACGATAGGACAGGTGGGACGCCCATCCCATCATTACCTGTACCTTATCAGCGCGTGATCCAGGCGTGATCCACAGAGGGTGCATGGGCACTGCGACTTACCGCAAGACCAATATAGACCAGGGCGAAGGCACCGATCAGGCCATACCCGTTGTTATCTGACCCGCTTCCCTGCACGTATGTGACGGCATTTTGGATCAAATAGACCTGGCTCACACTGAGCGCAGCATAGCAGAATCTTGATATATATACCATCAAGACTTCAAATCGTAGGCTCCACAGACAAGCATACACTAGAGCGTGCTTTCTCTCCTGGAGGCCTGTGTTTCTATTTTAGTATGCTTTTCTCTGATAGGTACTTGCAGCAAACTTACATCCATCCCAGACTGACTGCAATCGAGCAGCTAGGATCGCCGAATCGAGCTTCTCATGTATAGCTGGCAAATCGTTAAGAGACAAGACTGCCTTGTGTCCGGACATCAGAAGGGAGTTAAGCCACCAGAAGGAGCTTCGGCTGATAGGTCCACTGGTGCTTTCGAGCGAAACCTGACCACGCAAATGATTAAGGAGGAAAGACCGTTTCTCTGTGGCTTCGAGTAGTAGAATCACAAGCTTTACAGCAAGGGAGGTTGTCATGATGGTAGCAAGCACACCATCGTTATTATCCACTTCCCTAAGAAACCATTGCGTCCTGACCCGGGCCGCATCAAGTAAGGAGGTTGAAATCAGATACAAGTTGATAATGAAGGATGGTCTAACAGTTCTGGCGTGTTCGAGGTGAGATAGGATGGCGAGGCTTAATCCTGCGACCACCAAGAGTGTTGCCGATGCCAGGGATGCACCTGTTGGAAAGGTCGGAGCAATTGACGTCAAAACCAAGATGGCGACTTGCAAGCCAGTAAAGGTGGCAATGGCGCTCTGCTTTTGTAAGTCGATGTGCTAGAAGCGGTATAAAGGGACTTCAACGTACTAGTTTGAAGAGGTGGAGAAGATTCTGTTTCGCCCAAAGTCTCGTTCGCCACAGAAATATCGCACGAAATGGCGTTAAAAGAATGAAGCAGGTGGTAGGCAGGATGGCGAAGACGATCTCTTCGAAGAACACTACATGGTGGATTTAGCGTCTTTGCCGTTGCTCCCATGCGTCACTCACAACAATGGCCTACCTGTAAAATCAAAACCGCCGCGACAGTCGGTAGATTGGATAGCTGGACCGAACAAGTCGTCACGGCATAAAGCGGAGGGCTGCATCGTAAGCTTAAAGGAGCCGCCTAAGAGGATACACGAAGATAGCTTCAATTCAAGTGTTGCTCTAGTTATAAAAGGTTGGGTGGTTGGTTAATGTGTCGCTCGTAATTAGCTAAATCGATTACAAGCCGGTGAGCTGGAGACCCGCTATTATTGCTCCTACAGGGGCCTGTACCGAAAGATAAGCCACAGGCAGGGTACTAGAAGAAGTTGGTTACGTATTCACCTACCTGCCTAACTTACTGTAGTACATAGGTAGGCAACTCGAAACGGAATGGATCCAGTTCTAGGTTGCCAGGGACGCCATTCAGGCAAGGTATAGATCAGGTTTCCCCAAAGTACTCCCTACACTGCAAGAGCGCCACTTGTGATCTACAAGGCACGTGCAGAGTACATTGCTAGCAGCTCCGTACATCCGACGACAGCACGATAAGAACATGAGACTGTTTGCACGATTCCAAAGTTGTCTAACTGCAACTTTGAAGAAAACCGCGCGACTGGCTTTGTGAACGAGGAAACTAGAGAGGAACACCATCATACCATTACGAAAGGAAAACATGCCTAACAACCAGGCGACGATAGAAGAGACACGTCCACTCTTAGCCGATAGCAGCTGCTCCAGGAAGCCGGATATCGTTAGTCAGACGCATTCGAAACGGACCGTGATCCTTATATCATTTCTCATTTTGTGCCTGGCCGGTGCAGGCTCCCTTTGCCAAGCTCCCCAGACAAGACTTCTCGAGGACGCTCTCTGCCGTCGCTATCACCAAGTCAGTTACAAAAGTGGCGATGGTATTGACGAGCTGCTTTGCAAGGATACGGCCATTCAATCCGAGCTTGCTTACATCCTGGGCGCTTCCGACACGGTCGAGGCTATTACAGGTATGCTTGCGATGCCGCAAAAGCTGTATTTGGTCGAAGCAGCACTAACTCTCATCGCCAGGGCTGGCTGTCGTCTTACCATATGGTATCTTAGCAGACAGGTACGATGCGTCGCATAACCCTTCCTTCCAATCAACTAGAACACGCGATGGACCGTACTAATGGGAATGTCGGCCTAACAGAATTGGACGCCGTTTTGTTCTCGTCCTCTCGTCTGCGGGCACTATTTTAAGCACGCTGTGGATTGTGGTCGTTCTCCGTTCTTGGCAGGCCTTGCCCGTCCAGTCCATCATAGCTGCCCCAGCTTTTCAAGTCTTAGGGGGCGGGACCAGTGTCTTGTTGGCTATGGCGTATTCGTTAGTTGCAGACACCGTATCCGAATCTGCCAGGTATGTGCATTATTCTTCCTCTATTAACGCCTGTAACAAACCTAATAAACCCTGGAACCCAGAATGGCAGCTTTCTCCCGCATGGCAGTCGCAAGCTATGTCGGTAGTTTACTAGGCGCCCTGGTGGCCGCGCGGCTTATGCAGATATCCTCGCCGTGGATTCCACTCGTCTTGTCTATAGTTGTTATCGGGCTGGGGACTAGTCTGGTCCCATTTGTCCCCGAGACTCCTTATAGAAAGCCACGCGATGCTCCGCCAAGAGATCCTGTGAACAAGAAGCAACGTCTGCTATCCAGGGCCAGGATCTTACTTAGCACGTCCGCGGCCCAAACTCGACACTCGTTATCGGTTATTCAATCGCCGTCCGTGGTGCTCGTGCTGCTAGTCTTCCTTTGCCAGGGATTCATAACTCGAGCTGGGGGCACTTCTTCGTGCAATACGTTAGCAAGCGATTTCATTGGTCACTGGCCGAGGCAGGCTACTTGGTTTCTGTCCGCGGGCTCACGAGCATGTTTATTTTGCTGGTGGGACTTCCAGCATTGGGGTCCCTAATAGGTTCTTCCTACATGCTAACGCGTGTACCCCTCCTCCCGAAAGACATAGTGCTCGCACGGATGTCCTCCATATTCGTCACTATAGGTGCGCTGCTTATAGGCGCTGGCAATACTATTATTGCCACCCTTATAGGGTTGATCGTTCTAACGCTTGGGGACGGCTTGATACCGTTATGCAAGACCATTCTTGCTTCCTACGTCAAGTCAGAACAACTATCAACCGTCTACACAATGGTTAGCTTGGTGGAGACTGTAGGGTCATTATTCGCAGGTCCTGCCCTTGCTGTAATGTTTTCCTATGGCATGACCATTGGTAATTTTTGGCTTGGCCTACCATTTTTTGGCATCTCTATGCTTGGAGCATCTGCATTTATGCTGCTGTTGTTCGCAAAAGCGGCGCACCATGGGCACGCTGAGCCGGAAGACGAAAGCAATGATAGCCGGCACTGCTTGGAACAGGAAGGTCAACAAGGCAATTCGTCGTCCGAAGAATAAATGTAGCACGCAACGTTGCCCCCATCAATAAATTTGAATTCTTCCATTTTGCCTTGATTGTTTGTGAACAGCTTGGTTGTGATGCCTTTGTTTATTCATTGCCCTCTTATTGCACATCGCTTAGACAACCTCCATACGTAGTGAAATCCCTCCCTTGAGGAGATCTGTTATCTGTAACCTAAAGTCCTGAGGGGTTGTGCCTTCAGTGCCGCTTTCAGGGGTTTTCATACCACCTTCCTTCTGACACCACTAGGCCAGCATCAGACGTTTTGACTTATAGTCTTTACCATATCAGCAGTGTGTTGAACCGGGTGTCAAGTACTTACGGCATTTGTTGATCATTCAACAGCGTCCTGCCTTTCCTCCTGTCTTAAGGGTGAAACGATTCTCTCTGCTCTACGCACGGACGCCGATACAGTATTAGTGTCAGCCATGTACTAATAAATTCTGTTAGGTGCAAAGTTCTTACTCCAGCGGACTTTTGGTCATTTCGGTCCTCCAGAGGATCGAGTGGACAGGGTCCTAGCTATAACAGGGATAGCCCGCCGTTTAGCGAGAGGGGCACGGACCCCCATACCTTTACTGGAATATCATGCCCCTAGGAGCAACCATGCTCGATGTTCCTCCCGGTTAAAGTAGTACAGTAACATTCAGGTTCAGCTTCCGCGTTTGGCTTCAAATTTATTTCTAGAATAAGTCGTAGTGGGACTTATCTACCGTGCGAAGATCAGCGAGCCGGAGTACCCATGTCATCTCAAGGCCAACAAGAGGAACCGACAGCGGCCCCGCTATAAGGATGACCGATAGTGATGACCGTGCGCTCATCGGAGACCCCCCCCATGTTACATGCGCTTAGTTATCGTCCTCACTGACATACAGGCGTTCAACGAAACGGAACAATAGAAAACTCGCTATCTCGAATTAATCACCTTTGATTTCCTTACCTCCGTCGCCGCCACTCTTTATCCAAACCACTCATCACAAATAGAGCACCGGACTGCCCTGGATATCCTAGACAGCGCACTTGAGGTATGTTCAACTCCCACCGGGCGGAATTTGCTCCTCTGCTGATATTGGGGGCACCCTTTCGGGATGCACCAAGCTCATCTGTTCTTGCGCTTAGGAAGCGGGAGCCGGAGCTTTTTGGCCGTCTTTTTGAGCGATTCACGAATGGACCGCTTTTGGCCATGCACGGCAATCTTACTGTTCCCGGCGTTTGGAGGTGGTTGGCTAGCATATGGCGGAGGGCCTGCCGCCAAAGTAGTGCTAGATGTCACCACTCCCATCTCAGTCTGCTCATGAGAGGATGTGTTCGGAATCTGAGAGGCCTCCCCGGGTGTCGTCTGTACTGGCCATTGTCGCATCTGAACACGAGAGATCCACGGGCTGAGATATTTTGGACGACTCTGCTTCCATACTAGCCCCAGATGGCGTGAGCACCTCGATGTCAGCGGTTTTGGGTATCGCCAAAATCTTAGATGAACGCTGAGCTTCCATGGTACTAGAGCTGTCCGGGACGTTTTGGGATGTCTCAACAGTCGAATTAGACGTAGTGTTTGCTTCTATATCGCTGTTGTCGATTGGTGACGACGATGCGGTTGGTCGAGACGTATCCTCGGATCGAGAACTCCGCGACGGTTGCGGCCCCACTCTCGTCCTAGACGCAGTAGCTGTCTCGTCGTTGACATCCGCCTGTCGACCTCCTCTAGAGATCATCGTTCCTAGAAGTGACGTAATAGATGCTTCATGGCCGATGATGACAGCGCCATGCTCTGGTAACTTCAGCGTTTCTTCCGGTGCTTTCTTGTTCTGGCTATCGACCAAGAAGTGCCTCCGATCGCATGTTTGACCCCTTGGATTGCATAACTCGAACGGATGTTGTATCAGCCATGATTCCGGGCCGCCGCGCTCAAGTACCATCTCCAAGGTTGCGTTGCTCATAGCCAAATAGCCGACTCCTTTGGGCACGGACTTCCAATCAGGGCACATGTAGGGGGAGCTATCAGTACAGTCGTCGCTATGTTTAATGATATCGCCAAAGCCGCGACCGAAAAGGGTGACAGCTCGTAATTTTCGCACCAGATCAAGCCATCCTTGGCTATTGGGCCTGGGAGTGGCAAATTGTAGCTCTGCTTTGTTTGAAATAGCAAGATCCTGAAACTCGTACCCCTCGAGCTTCGTATTGCCTATGAAGCTTTTCAGCTTTGCCCTGGGCGCTGTTTCGTTGGCATGGATATTGATAGCTTGATCAAGCATCCACCAGATATCAGTGACTCTGTCCTTCAAGTACACCCAGCTTTCTTTTTGGCTGTTGATCTCTTCCGTCGTAGTTTTCGGCATTTCTGGAACTTGAAACACCGTCTTGGCCTCAGTCTTGGTGTCCCCTTCGGTAAGTCGCTTATATAACTTGAGACCAGCGTTCTCATCATTCCAAAGGGTTCTCATGGCACGGCGCCTTGGGTCTGAATGGCCGTCGAGCTGTATAGAGTCGTGTATTGTTTGCCCGTTCATAAGGTTGTGAACAAGACCGTCTTCTTGGTCAACGACTATCGAATTCCGTACCAAGTAAAGGAGCGCTGTCGCGCCATCCAGAAGAAATCCTCTATGGTCTTCAAGATCATAGAGGACCACGAAGCGTTTAGAGATATGCTTAATGTTACGTTTATCATCCTCTCCTTCATGTGCGTTAATGGGTTTATCTCTCAATCCAAACTTTATCGAAGCGTTTCCAGTTAAAACTTTAGAAAAGCCAACCGTGAGCTTTTCAAGCTCAATTTCGAGAGGTCGGGTGCTCATCAGTCCTGAGAGGCGGATTTGGTATTTGCAGTTCAACGTACCTGCAAGGATGTCAGCATCAGAGAGAAAAAAATGGCCGATGAGGATTATAGACCTGCAAAGTTGTCTGCTTGCGACGTCCAGCCGACCACGTGTCTTAGCCTGGCTATGTCCACTTCCTGTAATAGGGAAGAGTCTACTTCGATATGGTGCTTGCTAACCCGCTCGTCGTGATAGTAGATATAGCTGCCATCCTTGTTGGAAATAGCATGCCATAGAATGAGGTCGCCTACCCGCTTAACAGCCACTAGAAGTGTCGAAAATCTTTTAATGAACAGCTTTCCCATGTATGGAATAAGCCTGGACCCAAATACCAGGCCCACTAGAGTGCTTAGTGGCAGCTGTAACCCGAGTGCAGAGTCAGGACATCGGAGAATGGGGATGGGATAGCCCCTTACCACCAGCGGGTTTCGGAATAGTTCTCGCCAACAGGTGCCGCTGCTAAATTCATTTTGTTTGTCGAGCTCAACTGTAACCGCCAGTTCGACGTGCATAGACACCTTCGATAGAGATCGATTTGTTGTCAGTATCTCTCCGAAGGAAGGTTCACAAATGCCCACTTCCGTAAAGTTTGAAGATCGGAGAGCGCAGCTGATCCACATAAGTTGTTCGCCAATGTTGCGTAACTATTAACAAAGAATGAAACCGACACGTGATTCCTTCCTTACGGCGCACTTCACGCCAGTGTGTCCGGGTTGATTCCCAAGACTCCGGTAGGACTGTATCCGGCCACTCGGGCATAGGCCCCGCCCCAGCAGACATCTAACGTAATCTACAAAGTACGCGACACAGCAAAGGACCGCTGGGATAATCGCTGCGCACTACGTACCCGTCGCCCGAGGGCCGATGGTGGGTTACACGGTGTCACGCACGACTCACAGGAGGTCGCATCTCTCATCTCTCATCTCACTCTCTGGATCATGCGACCGACTGTCAACCCATGACGAAGAGAATTACTTTATGTAATACTGCGGTATGAGACGCGATCTCGGGGTGAGCTCACTCCCGGTCACGGCGGCGGCATGACTGGCGCAGGCATTTTATGCGGTGCAGAGCGGTGCAGACAGCCCGTACTGTGTAGTTATGATGCGTGCAAGTTGCCTAGGAGCAAATTGGACATGTACACGTGTAGTAGTTAGCCTAGCTATCTCTGCTGACTGCATCGGATCCTCTGCATGGTAGTTTATTATTCAATTATTCATGTGTCCATTATTGCAAAGAATGCCCCCGCCGGGATGCTGTTCATCTCGTGCCCACTTACGCGGTCCAGTAATACCCGTGGTGTTGAAGCCACCGGAGTTGCCCGGGGGCCCGGAATCGGAAAGCATGCGGAGAGAGGGGGGGGTTTGATTATCCTCCCGTCTGCCCCGGCTAACTATGTCGTGCTCCGATTTTCACCTGCCTTTTTACTAATTACCCAAGATATTCTCCACTCCAGAGACCCCCAAAGTCGCGTGATTGCCTCGACCGTATACGGCATAGGGCAGATGCAGGATGAGAGAAAAGACCCAGGGCCTGAGGTATCCGTACAAGAGGGTGTTCGGCTTGACGTGCGGTTCTGTGGACTCTGAAGCTGGCGGGCGGGCAAGAATACCACTTTCCATCATACCCTAAGTTCTGACTAGGACCTCCGACGGTCGACCGATACCCACCGGTGAGAAGTCGATTATCGATACGCCGAACCAAGAGACTAGACTTCACCACGGGCTTTCGACATGAGCAACGGGACGAACGGCGGGGCCTCACCTCGCCGGCGAGGCAACTCCGATGCTGCCGATGAGATGACGTCCCTGCTGAGTCCGGCGGGCTCACAGCAGCAGCATCACGGCTCACCTTGTGCCAGCTCGGCGGTGGGAGATGGGCGTGAGGGCGACGAGGCAGATCTGCTCCTAGCTCGCACGATATCTGCTGCGAGCGCGGGGCTCGCCCCCGAATCGTTCGAGTCCGCCATGCTCCGAGGACGCCGGTTATCTCACGGCTCGGCCTCCTGGCGGCGCCCTTCTGTGCCCTCGGAGGCCAGGAGCGAGGCCGCGCGTACCGGTACCGGGGGGAGCAACCGCGGGGAAGACGAGGAGGCCGGCCTCTTGTCCAGAGCCACGACGGCCACAAGCCTGATCCCGTCCGAGAGGGAGTTTCTCATCGACACCAACCGCGGGCTCTTCTGGGCCATCTTCTCGTGCGTGCTGCTGTCCTTCTTCATCGCCTGCTTCGACGGCACCATCATGGCCTCGTCGCACCCCGTCATCACGTCCTACTTCCACAGCTCCAACAGCGCGTCGTGGTTGTCGACCGCCTTTCTGCTGACGAGCACGGCCTTTCAGCCCATGGTTGCGAGGGTAAGCGACACGCTTGGGAGGAAGACGCCCTTCATGTTCACCATGGCGATATTGACCCTGGCCACGGCTTGGTGTGCCGCGGCGCAGAGCATCACGAGCTTAATCGTCGCAAGGGCCGTCTGTGGCCTGGGAGCGGGTGGCATGATGAGCATGGGGAACATTGTTGTCAGCGACATGGTCAATGTCGAGTAGGTCGACTGCACCCCCCCCCCACCCTCTTCCATCGCTGCATCCTCGTAGCGGAGATCCCTTGCTAATCTGCGCCGTGGTGGACAGACGTCGCGGAGCGTACCAGAGCTATATCAATGTAGTCTACGGTCTCGCCTCGGCATCGGGAGCGGCACTGGGCGGTCTCATGGCCGACTCGTTGGGATGGCGCTGGGAGTTCGGCATTCAGGTGTTCCCTCTCATCCTTTGCATGGCCATCACGGCCTTTGCAATGCCCGCTGACCTGGGATTGTACGTTGAGAGGGAGACGTTCACCCAAGCCATGGGCCTTTTTGACTTTAGGGGCTCGATCCTTTTGACGGCCTCGACCACCTTTCTCATCCTCGGCCTGGTGAGTAGCCCCCTTCCCTGCTTTCGTAACGAGACTCTGGGATTAGGAGCTGACTGCGCGCAGAATCTTGGAGGCAACATCTTACCGTGTAAGTCTACCTCGCCGCCATTCCCATCAAAACACCCTTTGCACAATCGCAGGTTGACCGAGTACTTGACTGACGAGACTGGCCGCTAGGGTCTCACCCCTTCATCATGTCCTCCCTCGTGCTCTTTCTCTTTTGTTTCCCCCTCTTTCTCTACACCCAGACCCTCGCTCAGCGGCCTCTGATGCCCGTGCCGATTCTCCGCCAAGGCCCTCGCGCCAACATGATCTTTGCCAATTTCTTCGCTTCTTTCCTGATAACTGCCATCCTCTTCAACACCCCCTCTTCTTCCAAGCCGTCCTCCAGACCACGGCGACGGAGTCTGGTCTTCGCCTGGTGGTCCCCGCCGTAGTCTCGTCCGCGATCGGCACCATCACCGGCTTCGCCGTCACCTACACGCGCCAGCTCAAGTGGCCCCTCGTCCTGGGCAGCGCCTTCATACTGGCGGGCACCGCGGCACTGTCGGCCATGCCCCGCGCCGGCTGGCCCGTCTGGGGTTACCTGTTGGCGCTGGTCCCGACCGCCGTCGGCCAGGGTTTCCAGTTCCCCGGCACGTTCCTGGCCGTGCTGGCCGTAAGCGACCAGGCGGAGCAGGCCGTGGTCACGTCGACGCTGATCATGTGGAGGGCGCTGGGGAGTGTGTTGGGCATTGCGGGAAGTAGCTTGGTGATGCAGAACGCGCTCTTGCGCTACTTGAGGCTGTACGTGAGCACAGGGGGGAGGGGCGCGACGAGGCATGGAAGGAGCGGCTCATCGAGAAGGTCAGGGGCAGCGTTGAGGCTGTAGCGGACTTGCAGGATGAGACTACCAGAGATCAGGTCGTCATGAGCTACGAGGCGGCATTGAGACTGATATTCTACTGCTGCATCGGGATTGCGCTGGTGAATTTTGCGCTGGTTGTGCCGATCCGGCTGCCCAAGATGAGGGCGAGGAAGTAAGGAGTACCTAAGGAGACTCGGCTACGCTACGGGGGGTGAACCTGCGCAACATCAGCATGCAGCCAAGGTCCGTCTGGTGGCAAACACTACTCGAGGGTTGGATATTTCATTCGCATATTGACCATGGACTTCGATCGCCTGCGTGCGATTCATGCCACGGTGCAGCTCTTGAACTCTGTAATCAGTCTGAATCTTTTTAAAGATAGATACCTGGCGTCTTCCCGGCATTGAATATCATACAATCCAACGTACGTACCACTACCGATTAATGATGTCCGTTGACACCGTTGACACCGTTGGTGCTGCTCAGAGTTCCAAGTTCCATTTTGGTCTCCCTGTACTGTTCCTGGGCCTCTCTCTCCCGGCGGCTCATCAGGGTGACTTCCTCCCGCAGGGCCTCCAACCGGCTCCTGATGGCGATGTCCTCGGAGATGCTTAGAGTTTGGAATGCACTCAATGCGTGGCCTGCCTTCTCAAGCGCTTCTGATGCTTCAGTCATCTTGCGACGAAGAATCTTGGCCCTGTTTTGGTATCCGCCCAAATGCAGCCCCAATTTCTTCTCAAGCTTGGCGCAGCTCTCTACTGTTTCCATGGTTATGTTCTGGATGTTATCGAAAGCCGTCTTCATGGCCTGCGCCTGTACTTCTTCTTCTTCTTCTTCGTAGCACCCCAAGCCCAGGAGCAAAGCAGTACTGTTTTCGCGTGCGAACACAGCTGCGACCTCTTCTGACTTGGGTTGATCCTTGGTCTCCAGGAGAATCTGCAAACGTGCCTCGGCGAGGGCATTGTCGGTAAGCTGCAAAAGCTGAGCCGGTTTGCCTTTGATTTTGGCGCCGGGAAGGGGAAACCTGACGGCATCGTTTGCAATCAACAGAGCAGCCTCTTGTGCAATCATTGCCTCCGTAAGATCCTCTATGGCGGTTGCCTCTGTCATCAAGACATCGAAGTCGACAGTTTCTGGCCGTGGCAACTCCTTTTGCATAACTTGAGTGCGCCGCTTGCGCTCCATGGCCTCTTGAGCCTCCCTGATTTCTCTCTCACGGCGATCTCTAATCTCGGCGTCTTCCTCCAGCTCCTCGGCGGTCGCAATTTCCATTTGGTCTTCTGGAGCCTCCAGTTCCCAGTCGGATTCCTTGGGTTTGGGCAAAGAAGACAGGCGGTTCCGTAACTGCTGCAACTCGCGTGACCGCATGTCCTTAGCAGATCCACCTACCAGGGCCATACTGTCACCTGCATTCAGAGCGAGACTGTCACGCGGCGTCCGCAAAGGCGTCTGACCAACCCGCCCCGGAGTAGCCCCTATGCCATTCGCAGCGTTCCTTAGGGGCGTCGCTAGGGGGTTGGGTGTCGACACGACATGTTGGCGAGGCGTGATTCCGTCGAAACCGGTCGAGCCAGCGCCCTCCTGCAAGTCGGCATTCTCGCCTCCAAGTAGGGCTGACTGGTTGTTTGTAAGGGCCCTGATGTTGCGAATCTCGTTCGCGACACGGTCTTCCTGAGCTGGTGCCATAGGGGTTCGAATAGGGGTCTGCGAGGTTAAAGTGGAGTAAGTGTTTACTAGGCCTCTTGTCGCGTCATTGTCACTGCTCGAGGCAAGGAGGTTCGCACGCTCGCCCATCATGCCCATCTTGACAATCTCTTCGAGTTCGCTCTCGCTGACTTGAGGCGCCGGCAGGTTGAGTCCGCGGCGCTTGCTGCTTTGCTCAGCTTCGCGAATCTTCTGCATTTGTCCGGCTTTGGCAGCGGCTTGCATCGATGCCGAGCTTGATCCATCCTTGTCGTTTTTCCGCTTCTTTCTTTCGCCTTCGTCATCCTGGTTGCCTTTGCGCTTGCTGGCCAGCTGGTGCTTGGAAGGGTCGAAGGCGGCGCGTTCCCGTTCGTTGGTGGACTGCTCGTCAATGGTGTCGTAGAAGCCCTGGGCCGGGGCCTTTTCAAAGGGGATATCGGCATTGTAGTCCATTTGACCCTTCTTGCGCGTCGTGACTTTGATGTTGATACCGGCCGTCTTGAGCTCGCGGCGCTTCTGGAGGGCGGCCAAGCGGCGAGACTCTTCCTGCTGGCGCTCTCTTGCCTTCCTCTTCGCCTTTTTCCCTTGTGTATTAGCAAGACGGGCTCGCGCCTCGCTCAACATTTCCTTTTCATCCTCGTCTAGATCGATGGTGTCGGGCTTGGCGGGCTTGCTCTCGGGATTGGGGTCGACTTCACCGGGGCGCAATCGTCGCACATCGTCTGCAGTCGGCGCCTGGGTCTCGCCACCATCGGGACCCGTCAGGCCAAGAGAGCCATCTTCACGGGCTTCGGCCTCGTCCAGGAGCTTCTGGTAGCGTTCGAGGCACTGGTTCGCAGTGCGGCCGACGAGGGGGCAATGGTGCGCCATTGTGTCGGCATCAGCTTGGCCAGGTGCAGAAGCCGCTCGTCCTCCTCTTTGCTCCACTCAATCTTTTTGATACTCGGGTCCAGCCACTCGTTCCATCGCGCCTTGCATTGCTTTGGTGTCTTTCGCTGGAGGAGCGACGACACGCGTGCCCATTGCTGCAGTCCATATTTGGACACAGACGCCTTGAGGATCTCGTCCTCGGCGTTGGTCCAAACACCTCCCTTGACTACGGGCATCTTGTGCGATTGTGGCTAGTCCGATGGGGCACAAAAATACAAGTGCAATGAGCGGCGTCGAAGCCGAAAGTTGTTGATGATGAATGGGAGGGACTGCGTCGGAATCTTTGAGCTACCTGGGTCGTCGCGACTTTTGACAAAGTCGTCCTAACTTAACTAACCTTGAAAGATGTCGCCCCACATTTCAAATGCCAAGGCCCAGTGTGGATTCAGCAAGTACAAGCCACATGTGGCGCATAATCTTGTTCTCAATAAGGGGTAACCAATCTACCAGATACCTACTACTCTCCCACTTTGGTGCTGACAGTTATGCCTATAGACACACGATCCGAGACGCGTCCGCAGTTTGCCAATACTAGAAGGGCATTTTGCGACAAGCAAGATGCAGTAGTCTTTCGATACCTATTGGAATGTTTGTACAGAGAGCCATTCTCGCTTCAAGACATGTACCACTCTATTCTACACCAAGTCCCATCGTGCAATCCATCCAATATTTTGTCCTGAATTACGGACAACACAGAGTCTTGCTGCCGGATCATTCTTGTTCTTGTACCTCTTGAGCTCCTCGAGGGCTTTCCCGGCCGCGAGTGTGGCGATACCATCAGCCTGGCCACTCCTCAAGTTGAAGCTCCCACTAGTAACAAAGCCGATCAAGTCGTCTGCTTCAGGACATATAGGGTGTCCATTGATGTTGTCATGCGTTGATGATTGTGGAGGATATGGAGCTACCGGACCTGCGAGAAGCTCTTCGGCCAGGAGGCGCTTGCGACTCTCGATAGCAATGTCACGTGAGGTATTGAACCTCGGCTCTTTCTTTGACTGCGCCTGCTTTGCATTCTTCGGTAACTGAGCGAGCCATTGTCCCCGCAAATTCGATGGGACTCCGGCAGTATTCGTCAGTGGCTGCTCTGTCGCAGGGACTTCCGCTTGTGTCGAGGAGGCCGCTGCCTTGTCGATGGGCAAGCGGTAAACTCTCGCACATTCTTCAGGCACACCTCGCCCTAGCATCTCGATCTTGACTGTAGTCACCGACGCGGGCGATACTCTCTGGGCTTGGGGTAGTAACAATGAACGGAATGTGGCTTTTGATAGATGCGATAGTCGAGCGAGAGGATGCTTCGACTGTAGGGTAGCTTGTTTCTCGGGGGCGTTGGCATCGTCGTCGTTGGCACCGACCATTTCGTCGTCCGTCTTCCCAGCTTCTTCTTCTGCTGCTGCTGCCGGAAGGCCGAGAATAGTTTCATAGTCGCAGTTCCAGCCCTCTCCAACCTCGCCCTTTCGCCCCGCACCAAGATCCAACGTTTCGTAGTTCACTCGTTTGCCTTTTGGCATCCTATCCCAGGCTTTCTTCCGCACTAATCGCTGTTCCAGTTCCCACGACATGCCAGCATCAGTTCCAGGCATGTCTCCTGGGAACCAGGGTGCACCCTGCTCGAAAGCGACCTGTCTCACCTCGTTCAAGCCCCCAAACTTCGGGTTGCTCCCCGTGGACAAGGGACAATGCATCAAACTATACCAAAATGGCAAAACACACTTCCAGGGCATCATGAGAGTCCAGGTACCGGAGCTGGTAGATCGACCGCTAACACTGGCGCATGGCCTACGCGCCAGCAACATGATGGGAATTTCGGGGTCCACCTCTGTGGGTTCAAGAAAGGCTCCCGGTGCCTTTTCGCCCTTGCGCCTATTCAGCGACTTCTGCGATGGAAGACGAGAAGCTTTGAATCGGAGGTCACGGTCGAACAGCGCGAAAGGACTGGACGCTGCGTCCTCGTCCCAAGCCATGACTGTCTGGAGACTATCCGTATTGGAAATAGCGGCTTTCGGCGGCGGATATCGGAGCCGAGGGTCCATGACTGTAAATCCCAAAAGAGAGCCGTCTGGCAGTGAGGAAGGCTGAATAGTACCGCCGAGAGACCGGAATTTGGATACGTGGGGATGTTTTCCGTCCATTTTATCGTATGGCTTGAGGGTGCTGAACAAGGCCTCAGTGGCAGCTGGCCCTGTCACGTCAATACAGCCAATCTCAAATCGCAGATCTTCCACGTAGGGCCGAGGAGTCGTGCCTTTGGCTATTCGTATGATTTCATCGAACGTCTCGAGGAAGGCTGAAGGATGGACTCGGATGAAAAGACGTTTTGTAACCTTCTCGCAAGCAGTCTCACCACCCGTCACCGGGTTCCAAATGAGGGTTGCTGGCCCTATGATTCTTGTGGTTTCTTGCGTCGTCCTGCTCAATGACGACGTCCAATGTAGAGCGCCTGACCTCCATCTCTGACCTTTCCAACTGTCATTCCAGAGCCATTCTTCAGATAAGCCCATTGCCCGCAGAACGTTCTCGATGCTTCTGTCAAAGCCACAAAGACTTATGGTGCTCATGTAACTCATATCCCAGGCAATGGCCCCCTTCTCCCAGTAGGCACGATGCGTAGGGCGATACACCTTTTCGTTTGGTGTCAACGGAATGGCAAACCTCCAGAGAGGATCTTTTGGGTCAGTCATCCGTGCCCTCTTTGCATGCCACAGATGGGTGGGCAGCCATGTCTTGTTCAGCTGTCTCTTTCTGAACTTACGAGCAGTGATGGTCGGATTGTTCAAAGCATTCCTCATGATCTTGGGTCTGGCTGCTCTGACTTGGATTGTTTCAGGGTCAAGGTTACCCTTTTTCTTCAACCTCTGCTGACGCTTCAACTGGGCTAATTTCCCCAGTCGCTGAGCGGTCTCGGCACGTAGACGACTCTTGGTGCGACGGTCTTTAGATCGACTGGGCTCTCGCGTTTTTGAGCTCACCGTGGGGGTGTTGTCAGTCGTCATCTCCTTGATGGCCCTTCTCTGAAGTCGCTTCGGGACCCTCTTGTGATTGTGGGCTGCGGCGCGGCGCCTCAGAGTAAAGGGGACCTTCTGAAAGGCGCGGCTGGTTTTCCCTGTCTTGGTGCGCCTCATGCTCTCATCCAGGGCTTTGATTTCAAAGCTGCGGGCTCTCATGAAAGATTGGACGTCGAGCTCACCATCCTTGGAGGCAGAGTCTGGGTGTTGAGTAGCAATGCTTCTCATGGCGCGCATCTTGAGCCTTCTCGAGTCCTTTGGGTTCCCAGCCGTTGGTCGCCCCCTTGGACACCAGCGTCGCCATTGCCGGCATTTCGGCCATTTGAAGGACGATTTTGATCATGCAGTCTCGGCTTCTTGTTTGACGACTCGGATGTGTGCATGTCTGATGGACGCTTTCTTGAACCCATTCCGCCCTGACTATGCCGCGCATTTGGTTTGGTCGACCCGTTGCCCTGGTTGGACGACATGGTGAAGGTGAAGAAGATGGGTGGTTGTAGGTACGGCTCATGCCTGGCTCTAGCCTCTCAAGAAGATGCACGTGGTTCGTGACAGTCTTCTCCAGACTCCAGTCTCCGGGAATGGATGTCTTGTCCTGGTGTAATCCGTACTCCGTAGACAGTGGGCACCTTGGTCCGTAGACTATGTCCTCGGAGCTGAGAGATGCTTCCAGCTTGAGCAGTGACTCGTTTCAGACGCACCTTGACACCCACGCATGATCATTGATGCATCTTGCTGGTAGTAGGTACCGTGGCGTTGGGCGGTGCCAAGACCCTAAAAATACAAAACAGCAAATCCTTTCAAGCCACTCCTTTGACTCCCGTTACCAGCCACGTACAGCCACGAATCCCTCCTTTCTGCGAGGAGGCTCCATATCTTCAAAGTCAGTGCACTTTATGCGGAGTACTCCGTACTTGGTACTTGTACTGTGCCTAATAATAAAATCACCACAGTAACTTGCGTTGTTAATCCTGCAAGCCAAGGATCTATGGGGATCTAGATGACATCGATGCTTCCAGGGGGAAGGGCGAAGGGGGGCCGGCCGTTGAGTCGAGAGCTTGTTTCCAGAACTTCCTTGCATCATATCGCCTAGTCAACTTACTTCATACGTATGCCCCGGATGCCCCGGACATGCGACGACAGCTCCTCGACCGTCCCATAGTTGCCATGAATTCGACGTTGATTCGGTGAAACGTCGCTGTCGCTTTCGCTTTCCCAACATTTCCTGCGGACGCGCATGAACCCCCCCTCTCCTCCAGCTCTGCCGCTTGCTCCTTAGCCATCCACTCGGGGTGAATCCATGCCGCTGGTAGTCATCATAAGATTATGGCGTCGTTGAGTAAGTAAGCATTCCCCTGCTAACTACCGCCTCTGACACAGCGCCGCGTCCAATTCCCGTCGTCCATTTTGCCCACGTCCATCCATACGAGCAAGCTTGCCCATCTCCCGGACTGTCTGAGCGTTGCCTTCGACCGTATCGTTTGCTCCCACTGCTTTCCAAGTCTCGTCACGGACGTTCTTGACGAGTAGCTGAGCAAACAGGAGCAAGCGGCACCCTGCATAGACTGGGCCGGCAGCCATCTCTTTGTCCAACTCCCGCTTCATTCTGCGACTTGTTTTGTTTCGACTGGCCTCATGATGATGATCATTTCCCCTCGTGCCTCAAGTACAGTCCAGGTGTTTCTCCAACTGGCCCATTGCGCACCAAACGAATGCGCCAACAGCCGCCGTCGCCGCCACCATCACTATAGTTCTGCTATAACCTCAAGCTAATCATGCTCTACTTCCCCCTTATAGTGAACAAGGCGCGCAAGCCCAAATTCGAGCTGCACCTCAGCATCTACGACCTGAACAACGTACCGCTCGTCAGCGGCACCTCGCAGATCAAATGGCATCTGGAGCATTCCATCCACGGCGAGCATAGGGGCCGCACCGACAAATGCCCCATTGACAGCGTCAATCACCGTGTCTCGTACAACTACTCCAAGATCGTGCCACTACGCATATCTATAGACCGCAATAACAACCTCACGGAGTGCCCCATCGAGTTCGAGATCGTGCAGGAATTCAGCCGAGACGAGAAAATCACACTGGGCACCGTGAAGCTCAACCTCAGCGAGTATGTCGAGGAGAGCGAAAACTTCCCCCGCCGGAGTATGGGCGCGAGAGCGACCGCAAGCTTGGAACACGCGCGCGAAAAGATACTCGGCCCGGCGCTGAACGGGCGAAATCCGAGCAAAGATGCGCCTGTCAGTCCCACGGACACATCTGCTACCCCCAAATCCTACAGCACCCCGACGGTCGAAGAGGAAGTCGCCGAGGAGGGCATTGTGCGTCGCTATCTGATGCAGGAGAGCAAGATCAATAGCACCCTCAAGATCGGCATTCTCATCGTACAACTCGATGGCGACCGAAACTACATTGCGCCTGCGCTCAAGACGGCGCCCATGTTTGGCGGCATCGCCGGCATCATGGCGTCGGGCGAATCGAAAGTCGACTCTCACGACGACTCGGCGGTCGGAGCAGGCGCGATGCCAAACGCCACCACAAGTAGCAAACCTCGCGATACCAGCGAGCTGCAGGACATGTACCGCCGGGCGCTTGCCGCGTCATGGGCTTGCCAGCCCGGGGAGCTACCGGCTGACGAGTGCGTCGAGGACATCTTTGCTGGCGGCGACGGGTGGAAAACCTCGACTCCGAACAGCGACCCAAGCAGGAGCCGTAGCCGTAAACACGCCACATCCGCACATGTCAACGACGATGCGAGCAGCAGTCGCAGTAGCGGTAGCGACGAGGCAGCCGGAGGCACTTTGCGGCCAAGCGACATGAAGAAAATGCGCCATTACATGCATCACGTACGTCACCGTAGTCACAGCACAACAAGTGATAAGAGCGGGCTTTCGACTGTCATGGGGTCGCCGCCGCGGGACGGTTCCTTTGAAAGTCACATGCATCAGTTGGCCCCGGGCCACACTGGGAAACTAGGCCAGAGGAGCCGCTCACGGAACTCGCATCATCGCCTACAGGTACAGAACGCACCGCACCAGGGCCACCGCAGGCAGCCCAGTCGCGAGAGCGTGCTGTCAACAAAGCACAGCATCACGCAGAACGGCGGCCTTGCTCCTAGTGCTAGTATTGGTAGTAACGGTGCCACTGGTACCATTGGTCGGCGGGGGAGTCTGGCAAGTCTGACGCCGACCGTGGGCAGCGGTAGTTTGAGCGAGAGCCGCGAGGAGAGCAATCGTGGGCGCGATGGTTGGCGGCGACCCAAGGTGGTCGACGAGTTTGAAGTAAGAAGCGATCTTGTTTCGTGGGCACTACCAGGTACTCCTGTGCACTGATGATGACCACTGAGTTGGCAGGACGTCGGGAAGAGAAGGGGCAGGCGCAACGTTTGGGCTTATTCTTGTGTATAGGTTATTGCGTTTTGGTTCGTTTCTATATTTGTCTTCACGGCAGCGAGACGGTGTTGGGGCAACTTGGATATACATATATATCGCGGCCACGATGGGGTTCTCTTAACATACATAGCATAGCGTCTTGCTGAATTCAGTTCAGTTCAGGAGACGTCGAATCGAGATGTCCAAACACAGAGACTCTCTTGAAGAATGTCGTAGGGACAAGTCGTGCCTCACACGCTATACACCAGGCTGGGATCCATGCGTCATACCGAAAATACATATGCTTTTGCTCTATTGCCCCTGCCCACACGCCCCTATGGCCCCTGTCGTCTAGTCGCTATCTCGGAAAATCGGGGACCAAGTCTATTCGTTTCTGCCCCGGCGAGAGGAGACTGTCGTTCAGTCAAAGCCTTGTAGGCCATGATGGATTTCACATGAATCATAGTATCGGCGTCGAAATCTAAGGGGCTTGCAGGTTTCCTCGGACACCACCCTTGCCACCGACCTCCCTTGTCGCGATGGTCACGCTCAGATCGGCCGCGACATTGATAGTGACCTCGATCTTGCTGCTCTTCTTGACGTCGCGAACGGCAGCCTCGGCTAGGAGGGTGCCCACCTTCCAGACCTTCTCGCGCTTCTCCTGCTCTTCTTCGTCGTCCTCGTCAGAGTCGCTCTCGTCCTCGTCCTTCTCAGCCTTGGCCTTGGGCTCCGGCTTGGTGACCTTGATGTGTGTGTTGCCCTCAACAATCTTGATGAGCGCATCGCCACCATCCTTGGGGGCCTGGATGTGGACTGTGCGGCGGGCGGGCAGGGCGGTCTCGGGGGCGATGATGGGGGTGAAGGTCTCCTCGCCATTGTCTCCGAGCACAATAACGCCGATGGCGTTTGTGATGTGAGCCACAGTCGATACAGCGGCGTGCGTAGACTGCTGGATGTCCTCGGTATCGTACTCCTGAATGAGCGATGCCTGCAGGGCGGCACCACGGGCCTGTAGCTCAGAGGGGTTGATTGCGCTTGGGTTTGTGGAGAGAGCCTGGATTTTGGTGGATTCGGGGAATATTGACCGCATGTTGGTGGCGATTCTGGGGGTGTGCGAAGTGCCTCCAGACAGAATCACCTCGTCAATGTCCAAAATGTCCAACTCGGCCTTCTTGACGACACCCTCAATCAAACGATTGAAGCCAGCAAAGACGTTGCGTGCAATAGTCTCGTATCGCAGTCTGTTGATGGTTGACTGGAAGTCGATACCCTCAGCCAAACTCTCAACACTGAACGAGGCGTTGGTTCCTATGCTCAGGGCTTTCTTGGCCGCTTCTGACTCGGCCTTGAGCTTGGCCAAGCTCTTGGCGTTCTCCCGGGGATCGACGTCCTTGTTCTTCTTCATGAACTCTTTGGCGAAGTGGTCCATCAGGACCTTGTCCAGCTGCGCACCAGAAAACTCGTAGTCGTGAGCGGTGGCGAGGATAGTGTAAAGACCTCCGCGCGAGGCAACGACAGCGACGTCAGACCGGCTACCGCCGAGGTCGGCAACAACCACGATCTTGTCCTCAAGCTTAGTCTCGGGTCGGGCATCGTAAGCCAGAACAGCAGCGACGGGCTCGTGAATCAACTGCAGAACCTCGAGCTCGGCATCGTTGGCGGCCTTGATCAGTGCCTCGCGCTGCTTCTCGCTGAAGTTTGTGGGGACAGTGAGGACGGCAGAAGTGACCTTCTTGCCAATGTAGTCGGAAGCGGAGCCGACGAGTTTGCGGATCAGTCGTGTTGAGATCTCGGAGACGGACACGGTCGAGGCATCTCCCTCGGCCTTATCCTGGATCGTGAAGGCTACACCACCGTCAACATCCTGAGGGTGGGCAGCAGCGTGGCAGTGGGTCGGGTCAATAGACTTGAACCTAGGATTTGTTGTCAGTAAGGAAATAAGTCTTCCACACACGCGGGGAACTACGCACTCTTGACCTAGGAAGTCTCGGAAGGACACAACCGTGTTCGTGGGATTCCTGACCAGGAAGGCCTTGGCCTGGTTTCCGTTGTACTCCTCGCCATCGACGTAGGACAGGATGGAGGGGATCTGGCGGTCACCGTCCTCGTTGGCAATGACTACGGGAGCGTCGTCAATGGTGCAGGCGATGGAACTGTACGAGTTGCCAAAAGTCAGGCCGATGGCGCACCGTTCCTCAGGCGCAACGTTCTTTGTCTCCCCGTTCGCAGCCATTCTTGGCAATGTGCAGTGGAAAGCGAATTACTGTTGATCTGTGTCGGCAGAGTTTGCGTCGGCCGTGGAGAGAGATTGGATCTGAGGCTCGATGTTGTTGTTAAAAAAAAAAGTAGGAACGGCAACCTGAGCTCTAAATTTTTGGTAGCTAACAATTCTGAAAATCTTCAAAGTCGTTGCGAACCATGCCCCCCCCTAATGCAAATGCGCTTAATAATTATGTCGGTTGCATAAATATTGTATCCACTCAGGCAAGTAACCATAATTTTCACATTCAACAAGGAACATCTCTCTCACGCGCGTCTCGTCTCTCATACAGGCCACGCCTAAAAATTCACAATGGCAACGAAGACAGACAAGATTTATGTCCTCCCTGGTGATCCCATTGATCCCTCACTCATCCCTTCCCACCCCAAGCATCCCCTCAGGCTTGGACCTGGTCTTCGACATATCCCACCGAGTGAGGTTGTCCCCACAATCGCCGGTCAGCTGGTTACAGATCAGCGGAAGAACTCGATATGGGTGGAATCCAACGGTGGACGGGCAAGGCTTTCCTATCATCACGCTCGCTTCATGTTCTTGGCAACTAACTGGACATGCAGTACGCTCCAGCCGTCGGTGATCTGGTCATTGGCACAGTCCACCATGGTGCCGCTGATGTCTACTACGTCACTCTCACAGATTACACTGCCAATGCGACACTCCCGCAGATGGCATTCGAGATGGCTTCCAAGAAGACCAGGCCAAACCTAGCGCCTGGAAGCTTGGTGTATGCCCGAGTGAGCCTCGCAAATAGACATATGGACCCGGAGCTGGAATGTGTGTCGCCGAATACTGGCAAGGCAGAGGGTCTTGGACCCTTGAACGGGGGCATGCTCTACACTACATCACTGGGTATGGTGAGAAGACTGCTCATGCGCAAGTCGGCCGAAGAGGGCAAGGTTGTCGTCCTGGACGAACTCGGAGCTGCTGGCCTTGCTTTCGAGACAGCAGTAGGCAGGAACGGCAAGGTATGGGTAAACAGTGAGAGCATCAAGACTGTTCTCGTCGTCGGACGCGCCGTGAAGGAGACGGATGAGAAGAATCTTGATGTTGAGCAGCAGAAGAAGTTGGTCCGAAAGCTTGTCAGGGAGATGACCTGAAACAAGGCCGAAATTATCTTGGCCACTTGGAGATGGACTATCGCGCAGGTGAAAATTGGTACGTTAACCATTCGCTCGTCCCCGATGGCCTCCTTCTCGCTCACAATGGGTCATAGCCTCTTGGGCCAACGATTCTGACGCGCCTGTCGTTGCACAACAATGTAAGGCACTAGGCCTCCGACTCTCCTCTGATGCTTGCTGGCTGTATCTTGGTGCTGTTCCGCTACGGCGCTGCCCTTCCCGGGTAATATGGCCCTCTGGAGATGGGGCTCCCTGTCGGCGACAGCTCATATCCATATCCTGCCATGGGCGTCACCCTACCACAAGCCCCCATTTGTTTGGGCGCGCACCGAAAACAAACTCCCACGGGAGGATAGCTTAGGGTACCAGAGGGTAGCTAGCTATCTAGCGCTCTCGTGATGAGCAGGAGTCATGGCGAAGGCGCAGTCAATCAACGAGATCCTGAAACCAGCGTCAAGGAGATGTAGCGTTTTGATGGCATTGAAACTGGAATCATCAATCAAATTGTGTACCACTGACGCGCCACTTTGGCTTCAAGTTATGCAGTTAAGAGAGCGACAAGCAAGACGGCGTACGGAGTACTGTGTACTACTACGTATTTCGTAACGTTTGGTCGAAGTGGACCGACCAATGGAGATAGCTGTTAGGGCTTCTTTGGTACATACTCCGTACATGCGAAGTATTCCTGTATTCTTTAGTACTAACGTTAGTACACAGTACTGAGTGGGGTTCCGCGTGGGGTCCCGTAAGTTGTAACGCAGCAGCCGCAACCATCAAATCGGCCGGCAGCCTCAACAGCCTCAACAGCCTCAACTTGCCAAAGTTACCAAGTAGAATCAGCAAGTAACCAGGTAGTTGGCTGGCTGTGCAAGTTCTCGTCGAGCTCAATAAACACACCTCCCTGCAAGCCGTTGCTCCACTGCTGTCGTGGCCCAGTCCATTCCATTCCCCCAATCAGTACGGATACATTTCTGCCTTAGGCATTGGGGTCGCACTCGCTCCTGTTCCGAGGTCACAGTCGGAAGTCCACCTAACGTTGCTGTCCACACAGTATCTTATTACGCATCTCCAGCCTGAGTCTCCCGTAGTCACACATCGCCGATCGGCAACGGGAGATCAGAACCGCTGGGGGTTGACCGCCTGGCGGCTGGCCGTGTAGTACCGGTGTATACTACCTATATTCTACTCGTCGCTCTGCACAGCTTCCTCGGCACCACAAAGCACCCTCGCCACTCTCCCAGCATGGATATCTCACCTCTGCTCAAGCTCCCGCGCGAGCTCGTGGGTCTAATATGCACCCATCTTCCGCTTTACGACTCAGTCCGGCTGGGCATCACATCACCGCAGCTTTACAGGGACATATTGCGAGATCCCTTGATGATGTGCCAGATTTTGCCGCAAAGGATCGAAGACCCTGCGACAGGAACTTGTCATCGAGTTCATGCTCACGACTCGGAGCGCTGGGAGTTTCTCAACGAGCTTGAGCCTTGCCTGCCGGAACATGAGCTTTGCCACTATTGCCGCGTTTTCCACGCCCGAATTCCCGTCGCAGCGGGACATAACTCGTTGCAGAGAGTTTTACCTGACCGCCACCCCCCAGCGCTCGCTGTGACACCAAGGAAGTGTCTTTTCTTCGCTGGAAATCCGAGTGGGGCTTTGGGTTCCGTGACCTCGTTGCCGTCATGAACCGTCACCGACTCGGAGACCAGCGGTTTGGCATTGCCTTGTCCGACTTGGATACGTCGACAGACTGGTTGTTTGCCGACGTGTACAAGAATCTGCACAACGCTGCCCGATCACCCTTCCAACGCTTCCTGGGCTACACCAAGCTGGACACGGAAGCGAAAATACACAATAACCATCTCCTCGTGCATCGTATCCAGCGGTTATGGGTACCGGTTCACCTGTCAGGGACCGACGTCCTTGTCCGCTATGGTATTGGAGACATCGGCGGCGACTTCAAAATTTGCGCCCATCACACACCAGTCAGCGACGAGATGATTCACAACTTCTTCATTCCAGTCAGAGACAGCTTCAAGCTTCTGATGGCCGCCGGAGCAGCTTCTTTCTCGGGTAGTCCGCAGCAGCATAGTCTCCCGCGTCGCGTCAAGCGTTGCGAGGACTGTCCCACCGAGTACGAAATCTCTTTTCACGTCCACGATCAGAGCATAGAGATGGTCCTGGATGTCTGGCAGAATCTTGGTCCTTGCCGGAAACCAAACGACGCAGGCTGGTTGAACTGCTGGGGACGACTCAACCCTCGTTTCCAGCAGTCATTTCTGCAAGACGAGGAGCACAGGTCTCAGTGGACCAAGTCCAGTGTGGCCTACGTTTCTGACGAAACTGTGTTTCCAACCCCCGCCGGCCAGAGCGCTGCGAGTCACCCCTCGGCCGTCGCCGTGGCGAATGACTGGGCCCGCCTGACCGTCCTGGACTCATTCACGTACGCTGATAGTACCCGCGTCAGGGCGCCTGTTGTTCCTCCCATACCCCAACATCAGCTCAACCAGCTCAAGTACAGCATCGCGAATGCCAGGCACTCGGCCGGCAAAACCTCACTGAATCTGCCATTCCCCACTGGCTTCAAAAGTATTGGCAGCGATGCAGTACGAGTCGGTTACACCCGGAGTATCTCAACTATCGGTGGGTGAGACTGGTGACACAACATTTGTTGCCTTTGCGCCGAGCGGCAGCACTCGTCGGAATCGGGTATAGCGAATGATCATCCGTATTTGTGGGGGTGTTTGATTCAGTCAGTTATCAAAGTTAGTTAATTAGTAACATTTGTTAGCGGGTATCAACTGTACATACCCGGCATAATTTCGCTGACATGTGACACTGCGGTCGTGACACTGCGGTCTGGTCTGTCTGTCCCGTAGAAGGGAAAAGGTTCTAGACCCGGGGTGGAGCTACTTCATCAACGGTGGTACCTACCTACTGTGAGACTTGTGAGAATCTGTAGAGATTTTGCTTCAGTCATTGTCCGTTGCCGCCTATTGTCACAAGTAGGACTTTGAGATGACGGGAGATTGAAAATGTCCAAGGTCACTCACTTTATATTGACCTCGTCGGCTCGCTCCTCATCCTCACGCTCCCCCTCAAAAAGATGCCGTGTGAGGGAATACGACTACTGGGGAAGCATGCCAGCTAGGCATGTGGTCATCTAATCAAGGGGCTTCTTCCCTATAGCTATCTCGAGCTGTTATATAGCTTCGACCGTCGGAAGCCGGCAGCAGTCAATGAACAGGCGGCCAAAGGAGGTTCCACAATGGGCCTCTGACCAGCTCGAGAGCTAACCTATAGAGTGGCGGAACTTATTAGTATGAGCAAGCAACTAAGAAAAAACATCAATGCCTATACCAACTATGTTGTTCAACGATCTAACATATAGAGCACACGTGCCATGTTTAAAGATCGGAAAGACTGTGTATTTGTCATGCAAGCTCGTTAGCAACTTGCACACTCAAAGGAAACGCCATGTCACGCCATGTCACGCCAAATAGCCGATGGGTTTTGGCAGAATTAATCGCTAGCTAATGGTAAGTTGGCTACTGGTAACTTGAGCACCTGAGCAATCGCATATGCGGGTGAAAACAAAGCAACGTCGCAAAGTATAGGAAAAGATCCGACCACTAAAAGGTCTCTCCCGTCATAAAGTCTCCATCCCTGAAGACCAGGTAGAAAAGAGAAAGCAACCATGTCGTGACCCAGTTCGCCCATCCGGAACACCTGACTCGTTGGCCGAAGCAAATGCTGAATTCCCCATCTCAGCCTAGGGTGGGTGTGTGAGTTGTTGTGAAGTTTGGGGTGGGGGAGAGAGGGAGAGGAGAGGATGCCGTGGCGTGACTACTCTAGAGCGTTAAAATCCGTGGCTCCGGCACTTCGCAGGACGCGGCGTGTAGGTTCGACTGTGGGGGGACAGAAGAAGGGGGGCCAGAAGAAGGGGGGCCAGAAGAAGGGGGGACAAAAGAAGGAGGGACAGAAGAAATGCCTCCGTAGGCTAGATTCTCCGTACCCCTGGGAATTTGCCCGTTGTGGATGGCTCGCTGGCGAGCTACATTGTCCAGGATCGACTCTGGACGGATGAAGCGAGACGTCATTGCGAAGCGCAGCTTTCCTGAAGGCTTCACTTCGTGCTGTTCAGAAAGGTTAGTCGGAACACTTCCTTCCAGAGAACCATAGGTAGCTTACCTCGTAGAACTGATGGATTTCAGTGCCGTGCATGATAACCATGTCACCGTGGTTGAGGGTGAATGTGAGCGCCGGGAGCTTCGTACCACTTTTGTTGATACTCGGCTTACCAATGCCGCTCTTTGCTTTGGCCCGGAATCGCATGACAGCGGGTGAGCCCAGTGATAGGGAGGCGACGGTAGGTCCCAACTCCCTCTCGCCATCATCGTGCCACTAATCAGTTCCATCAGTCAGATAATTGGTCAGGAACATTCGTGGGCGGACTGTGTACTTACGCTAATCTTGGAACTCTCAAAGTAACCCAGTGAGAGGAGCTCGTTGAAGCGCTGAGGCTGGAGTGACATCGACTGAGCTACGTACTCGATGCTTTCACCGTGAATCAGCTGCGATGCCATCGCGATGCCCCGAGTCTGAGCCCAATCCAGCTGGGCCAGTGCTCGCAGCACGGGCGAAGGGGCTCTCATGAAGGGTCGCGACCTGACAAAAACACCATACTTGTAGAAGGCACCCTATATCAACATGGTCAGCAAACCCCCCAATTTGAATGCGTTATAGCCTACCCAGTTGCTTGCAAAGTGAGAGCAAAGCTCCTCCTTGCGGCTTCCTGTGAAACGGTTAACCAGGTTCTTCCAAGACAGCGCGCTTACATACCATGAGCTCTCGCAGGGCTACGAGTCAGGAAGAGCTCCTCGTTCTGAAGTTCCTCAAACATCGCATCGGGTCCATTGGGAATTTCACAGATGGCTCGAGTTGCTCTCATGTGGATTATGATACCAGTAACCACACCCGCCACGTTGGGCAGGCCAAAGGCCATGACGTCGTAGCCGTCGATTTTGAAGCCCCATGCCTGACGAATGATGCCGTCGTGGGGCAGCTTCAGACCCCGAGACTTGTCGACGGCGTTGCTCTCCATGGCAACCTTGGATATGGGGAAGTTGACTAAATCAACTCGATGCTCGAAATCGCAACCCAAGCTGTTCTCGCACTTCCAACCCCACCAGTGCACCCGGCGACTACAGCAGAGACATTTGGGGCAGACAATACCTCTCTTGAACTCCTTCTCGGTACCAAAGCTGAGCCTCTGATCATTTCTTGGCAGGGGTTGGAAAGCAACGGGCAGAGGCTGTAAACCGCTGTTGTCGCTGCGCTCGCGAAGGAAGGTATCACTATAAGTGAACGAATCTGGGTGGGTTCTTCCGGGCCTGATGAAGTGCTTGGAGCAACGGTAGTTGAGACAGGTCCAACCCTGCTCGTATATTCTCTTGCTCGAGACATGACAGAACTTACAAGTCTTGGTGGCGCAGCTGTACTCGCCGGCATGGAAGGTATTGACAGGCTGGTTGGAAGAAACCCACCACGAACGACATTCAGTCTCGATCTTCTGAAGGCGTACCATCCACTCCGACACACGTGGCATGTTGGGGTTAGAAGTGAGCTCACTCCACATCTCAACTACCTGGAACCAGCCCATGAGACAAAAGGGGTGGGGAGGCTTCACGGGATACTTCGGGTTCTTGGAGCCTGTTGCACGTCAGTTCGCCAAAACTCCAAGTAGTCCAGGGAGTAAAACATACCGATCGCAATCATGACCGGGGTTCCATTGGCCATGCTGTTCTTCAGGTAGCGATAGTTGCGGTCATTCTCGTTCTGGCTCACAGTTCGCACCATCTTGCCGGAACTTTCGTCTAGCTTTCTGCCACCGCCCCTGATTGTCGTTGGTAAGTGGGGGGGATATACACATATTCATTTGGGAGACTTACACAGTAGTGATGACGATGTCAGCAGTGATTATGTCTCTTGGCGACGTCTCTCCGTCGATCACCATACCATGAACAGAGCCTTTGCCGGTGAGAAAGCAACCCTCGTGGTTGCGTACGGATGCAATGGTGTCTGCGAGGGCACCCCGCTTCTCTGCCCAAGCAATAGGGTTTCCCGAAGCCTCGTCCTTACCCTGATGTAGGAATGCAAAGGGGTCCGGGTTGACCACGAGGGTCCCAGGGGCGGAGATAGGAACGTGACTTCCGAGAGTCTGAAAGACGGAAGGGGTCATGTTGGAGAAAGTGACGATGCCATTACTCTGAGTAGCAGACAGAGCCAAGTTGGAGACGACAGGCATGTTTGTGGCAGACAGAGCCGAGTTGGAGACGACAGGCATGTTCGTGTCGGCAGACAAACTAGAACCCGTGGAGCTTGCGTCAAGTTCGGCGTCAGGACCAGGGGAAGTGTCCTGGGGCGGGATAGGGGCCGTGACCTCGAGGGGGCCGTTGACCACAAGGTTTGCGGAAGTTATAACCGTGTCGATGGCTTGATGCTCGCCTCCGTGCTGTGCACGCTTCGGGGGAGGTTGGCTATCGCCATGTCCCGCAGTAGTCTGCTCAAAAGGGCGCTTTTGTGATTGGACTTGAGGATCCATTGTGCTGATAGCTTCTAAAGGAGAGTTAGAGTAAACCCTACGAGGTAAGTTTGCACCGTAGCAGTGTCCTTTCTTACAGATTCAAACTTGATATCTTGACCTTGACTTGATTCTAACGTCAATACAAGTGCCAGCTCAAAGGTACCGGGAAGAGCTAAAAGCGGGGCGGCGAAGGGGAGATACCGAAAAGGGGGACGGCGAAAGGGAAGATAATGAAAAGAAAGATGGTTAAAAAAAAAAAGACAACTTACTACCTGGGGTGTATAGAACTGCAGCTAATAGTTAACAGTGAATAGATTAGATAATAGTGGATAGTGGTAGAGAGAGGAAGGAGAAAGGGGGACGGCGAAAAAAGAAGGAGAAAGGGGGGACGGCGAAAAGAGAAGAAGGAGAAAGGGGGGGACGGCGAAAAAGAGAGGATAGCAAAACTGAAGACGGCGAAATCAAAGACGACTTACTATCCTGATGTATCTGAAACTGCAGCCGATAGTCAGCAATGAACACGTGTATATGTGGTGGTAGAGTGGTATTGATAGAGAGAGAAAAGGTGATGAAGTTGACAACTATCCGACCGAGGAAAAGGAAGTATTTATGCATACCGAAAGAAGTGAATGATAGGACGCACGACGTTAATTGTGATGGACAGGAATGGCAGAGGTGAAGACTGTCCGAGGATAAAAAAGTATTCACAAGTCCCCCAAGTAGAGAATAAGAGAATGCACAACGTTAATTGTGATAGGGAGGAGTGGTGAAGGCAGTAACTTTCCGGGGACGAAGAAGTATTAACAAGTCCCTTGCGCAGTGAAAGATGGATTGTACGGCGTTCACTGTTATGGAAAGGGGCAGTGAAGGTAACAACTGTCGAGGGTAAAAGAATGTTAACAAGCCCCCTATGTATTGGAAAATAGAATGTACGGCGTTGATGGTGGCGGAAACGAGTAGTGAAGGCAGCAAGTGTCCGGGGATAAACGAATATTAACAAGTCCCCTATATAGTGGAAAATAGAAGTTACGGCGTCAATCAGGATGGGGGTTCAGATGTTGGAGGTGAAAAGTGTGTTTGCTTCTCGGGGGGTTGGAAGTGGAAGAAGAAGGCACGAGTTGTGTGCTGCTGCAGATGGAGGGAAAGCGGTTCACTATCTGGACAAGCACCACCGATAAAAGGGGGGAGGAGGAAAACCACATTGTAGAAAAAAAATACATTGATGCATTTGAACTCACAATAGATTATGTCGGTGAGCTACGAGCGTACTAACTGTCTTTTTCAAGTTTCTACATAGCTTATTCCAAGTCCAGGTGCTTGTTGGCATCCAAGCATCCATAGTGATCACTGCTACTTTCTGGCATAACAATCGATTTGGAGCCAAAAGTTCCAGGAAGAAGAGAAGGATGATCAAGTCTATATCTTGGCTTTGCAATTCTGAACAACAATTGAGTACTGTTCGGCATCTGGTGTTGAGCATTTGCATGGCAAGTCTACCTCGACTAACTCGGCATCTCACTGCATATCATTGCATCACTGCATGATCTAGGGGGATGAGCCCATAGGCAGGCTCAAAGAACAAGACGAGATTAAATTATCGGCTTCTATCAGGCGACGTCTTCTTGTCCTGGGAGCATCATAGTGGCAACTGGAGCAGCCATCATCACCAGCGCGCATCACTCCCTCCTTGCCCGCCAACCAGCGCTCTAGACCAAGAAGCTGACAAGGGATTCACAAATAACACGACGAAGAGAATTGCATAGCTAGGACATCCACCACATTGCCCTTCCTTGGTTAAATGGAAGAAAGCCTCGCTAACAACTTTCCCAGGCAGTGGGAGACTTGACGGATTGGTGCCAAGCACGCCTCCCCCCTGAGCAGAGATCGCACACATTCACAGTACACGCCCTAATACGCTCGCAATACCCTGTAGCCAAAGAAACAATATACGAACTCTTGGCCCATCTGCGATATTTGCGATCTTGGCAGACCTTTTATATTCGCCAGTTTCCAACCGCCCGTGAACAGGATTGCGCCACGAAACGACCAACAACTCGCCAGCGTGGTAGTGACTATTTGGCCCTCGGAATACTTCAGATGCACACATGTTTTTTATACTTCTTTGGCAACAGAGATGCAGGGCAACGGGAATGTATCCTCTGGTCAGCTAGATCAACCACCACTCGGCCATAGCGCAGACGCAAATCATTCACCCGAGCGACTTGAAATGGGCCAAAGAGACGGTCGCTGGTATAGTCGAGTACCTAGCGGACAGGTCCTACACAAGTGGGTATTCCCATAATACGACACGAAGCCACCGTCACTAGGTAGTGCTGATGGAAGAAATCCAAATCCAAACCAGTTGGGTCGAGTTGGCTTCATCGGGTAACAGGATTTCCAGGTTAAGGGGAAGCAGCTTGCGACTCATGAAGCTGGTTTACTGCGGATGCTGCCCAGGCACGGAGTGATGAGGTTACAACCAGATGCGATCTCATTGTGCCATCTGACTCGGTTGATCCCGAGCCTCGGTCTGCTGTAGGTACTGTGTAGCCTTCCTTATACAGTACCTTCCCCCTTGAGCGTAGGCAACGAACGACCGTATCCGTACCGCCATGCCGGAGTCGGCAACGAAAAGAGCGTGCGGGTACCTGAGTTTTGTGGCAAGTCACGCCACCACGTTTGCCGCGGTCGAGGTTCGTTGCCTGCCTGCTTGCCTGCCCGCTTGCTTGCTTGCCTGGATGGAGTCGCATACTCGAGGTGGAACATGTCCGCCCTGCATCGGCCGCGGCAGGCAATAAGTATGCAGCGCATGCATAGCGCCCCAAGTTTCACGTTTGTGCGGTCTTGAGGTCAGAAATCCACGGAGGTGTATCCTATCGGGGAGAGTGCGGTTGGCAGTGCGGATGGCAGTGCGGGTGATGGATGACGAACGTCGAAAGGTAGGTACCACAACCACAGTACGGTAAGAGTCGGGTAACGAACGACGAGGGGTCATCAATTTTATTAGGCCGCCTCCCTATTGCGGGTAAGTTGCCACAAGCAGAGTTGAGGGGTCAGCTAATAAGTTAGCCCCTGGCAGCCCGGACGACCAATAACCAAGGCTGGTGTTGTTACAGTCCCATTTGACCCGCGCAGGCGAGAGGCAGGCGAGAGACAGGCGAGAGACTCTGCTGTGTACGAATTAAACGGTATTCGGTGGTTTGGCCGACTCGGCCAGAAAAGACGAGGGCGATGCAATGCTCCTGTGCAAATGACAACTGCCGGCATGCCCTCGATAAGCAAGCAGGACCTTAGCAAGTGGTGTGATCAGTCGAAGAGAGCGTCCCCCCCTATAAATGCCACTGGTGAAACCAGGATGGCAGCGAGGAGTTTGGTTGTCACTTTTGGATCCGGGCAGAAAATGTTGCCTAGGCCAAGCAAGTACGAAGTATCCGTACGGCCCAACTTACGGAGTACGTTGAGTGAGGTTGAGCAGTGGTGGCCCAATACAGGATCCATTATCATCCATCCCTCCCCCACAGCCAGCGTTTTCCCCACCAGGATATGATGTAACCGTGTTGGGTTAGTACACTGCAGCAGCAGTACCAAGTTCTTTGTAATAAAAGGAAGGCCCGAAAATCGAATCCTTTTACAACGTGGCGGCCGTGTGCGCACGTAGTAGTGACTAGGCAAGTGCGCTAACTAACCACCTACTAACTTTTTGTACCGTAGCATCTGGGAGTGCACACCGTATCGTGTAATCGGGGGATCATCCTTGACGCCATCCTTGACTGGCTTGGTTTTCACCCGTAACTACTACGTACTGTCTCAAAGCCACGTGGGAACAGAGGCCAGGGAGAACGGGCGAGCGAACGCCTGGAGTCAGGCCATCTTGGTTTGCTGGGCACCGACCGAGCCAAGCCTGTTCGTGATATTCCCGCACGTCCGAGTCCAGGTCCAGGTCCAGGTCCAAGTCCGCCTGCCCTTCCTCGGGGTCCTGATGAGGCGCAACGGCGAGAATGTTCAGCTGCTGCCGGAGACGGAGCAGTAGTTTGTTTGTGCTCTGTGCCCCGGCGCTACCGGATCGCGACGGCTTGTCCCTGGTATTCCTACACAGTACACAGTATGTATGGTCCCTTGTCCCATTTCCACGTGCGCATCGTACGTTAGTTGGCTTGAAAAGTTGGTTAGTTGACCGTTTGCTCAAACGAAGTACTCCGTAGAACCCCACCAAATGCTGGCCGCGGGCGGGCGTCGCATCCATGAGCCGTGCTCCGAGGTTGAAACCAGCCCCGTGCGCTTACCACAGTAGTTAACCCACCTTCTCTTTATGGCGGTGCATGTACTGTGACGAAGTACTCCGTATCCGCACTCCGTACTATCCGTAACGTACACTTGCTGATAAGCACTCCAGTGGATTAACTAACTGCTACGGATATTGTTATAGGTATCGGCATAGCACATGGTAGTTATTGCTATGTCGTAACTTAGACGGTAGCATCCGTATCCGATAGTCTCGTGGTAACTTGGAAACAGGCCTGTCTTGGCCGAGTTGATGATCACGGCAACAGCCATCGTACGACCCTGCCAGGCCCCCGCACGAGTCAGGAACTTAGATTAGGTTGCATTGGGTACTCCGTAGTGGCGCCAAGCAGCACCCGAACCCCTGCACCCTGAGCAAGTCCCCCGTGAGATCGTCCGAATAGGTCAAGGGTCCGGGCTTCCACGAGCCAATTGTTTCAGCTGCTGCTGCAGCTGTCAGTGTCGCCGCCGTCAAAACTCGAGACGAAGGCATCTTGAGCTTACAAAGTACAACCCACGCCCCTTTGAGGCAACCATCGCCTCGCAGCGTAGCACCCACCCTATCACACACAGGTGACCGTCTCTGCTTGTGGCATAGCGCCGCTGCCGCCCAGCTCTTTTGCTTTGGGGTATCGTCAAAGATGGGGCCGATCCCATCAACAGTGGGCTGGGGGGGGCTGATGATCAGTAACGAACCCAGTCAGTGTCCGTATCCGTACGGAGTAGTCTTCGGTATGCATGAGCGAGCGAGCGAGCGTTGCAGGTTGATGATCTCGTGTTGACTGATAAAGACGCCATCCCTGGGATGCGCCGAGCCCAGCCCGAGCCTCGAGGGAGTCCTTGACGGTTGACCTCTTGTTGTTGCATGCTACTGCCGTGACGGCGTCCCCTCGACTCGCTCTGTATTGTTCGCTCCGAGCAGAGACGATGAACCGGCTGGTCTACTTCGCTTCTCTCGCTGCTGCCGCTATAGGCGCGGCGCAAGCAGCAGCGCCGCCGCCGTCGCCGCCACCGTGGATGCCGCCATGGATGCCATCTCACGCCGAGATCAGCAGGGCGGATTCAACGTCAGGAGGCCTCGCCTCCCTCTCTTCCTGTGCTGTAAGCCGTGCTTCTTCTTCCCGATCTACATTGCCTCAAGTCTAACATGGCCACAGCTCGGGTGTATCCTTGTCGAGGCGCCGAAAGTCGGCTGCAGATTCACAGACATCCAGTGCCAGTGCAAAAGCGAACCGCTCTTCCAGAACCTCGCCGAGTGTGTCATAAGCAACTGCACCATCGAGGAAGCCATCGGTACGAAGACATTCCCAGCGGCAACTCGGCCAAACCTGCCCCCTTCCTGACCTACCTCGCGACTGACACGCCCACCAGGCCTCGCCAAGGTCGACGCTGTGCAATGCAACCGCCCTACCGACAGTCGGCTGCCCATGGTCGCAGGAAGCGCCATCGCCTCGGCCGTTGTCATATTCGGATCGTTCATGTTGCGCATGATATCCCGTTTGACTGTTTCCAAGATTTGCTGGTGGGATGACTTCTTTCATGGTGTCTCTATCGTATGTCGTCAACTCCAGCCGAGCTGTTCTGCTGGAAGACTAACAGGAGAATAGGCCTTTGTCATCCCGATGACAGTCTTTGCCAACCTGCGTGAGTTTGCCAGTCATCCTGCTCGTCTACGCCCATACTGACAGTAAATCAGTCGCATCCCATGGGTTCGGCATGCACCTATTCCAGATTGAGGCTGTGAACGCGCCAAAGATGTGGACGTGGTGTAAGACTTCCCCCTCCCCCTTTTTCCTTCCGGAAATTCGACCTTGAACCGGAACCAAAAGTCTGACCAAATTCCAAGTCTACATCTGCCAGATTCTGTGGGCTTTCAACATCCTATTCTTGAAAATCTCACTCTTGTGCTTGTATCTTCGCATCATACCGACTCGCCCTTTCCGCGCCGTTGTCCTATCGGCCCTCACTGTACTGATCGTCGTCTCCCTGGCGACGATTTTCCTCGACGTCTTCCAGTGCAATCCCATCTCGGCAGCCTGGACACTGCAGCACGGCGAAGCCAATTGCATGGACCTTACTGTCATTTCCATCGCCAATGCCATCGCGAACATCATAACGGAGATTGCGATTCTCATCATCCCGCTACCGGTCTTGGCCAGGCTGAAACTGTCCAAGAAGAAGAAGGCCGAGGTCGTCGCATTGGTGTGCTTGGGTCTTGTGTGAGTCATTTGGCTGTTTTCCTCGCGGCGACATGCGTTTCTGACGAGAATAAATACAGTGTCATCGTCATAGCTGGTGTCAGGATCCCCTCGCTACTGACCTTGAGAAGCCTGAACGACACCACTTACAGCAACGCCCCAGCCTTTGTCTGGACCTGTTGGGAGAGCATGGTGGCTCACATGGTGGCTGCCGCACCCGCCGCCAAGCTGCTCTTCTATTCGACGGCCAGCAAGGTCAAATCGAGCGTCAAGGGCTCGAACATCAAGGACTCGGGCTACATGAGCTTTGGTGCAGAGGATAGGACACAGCGCACGGTGGACGTGAAATCGCAGCCACCCCTCCCGGCCGGCAATCATGGCTACGAGGGTGACGACCAATACGGTATACGCATGGAAACCCGGATCGAAACCAGGTGGGATGCGAAACGAGACACGATGGAAGCACCTGCGTCTGCTCGCTGGCCAAAAGAATGACGCTTCTAACAAGATCGAACATAATCACTTGCCGCCGCCCGGGGTGGTCTCCCAGTGGACAAGTAGCTGGCGGGCGGGCCCACACGCACGCGACAGGAACGTTGGCGATACCTGCGTTTTTATTTCTTCTATACGCCCTTTGAGACACGACGCGCTGGGCGATTCAAGTCTGCAGGACGTCACGTCACGCCAGGCCAGTTTGGTTCTTCGAGAGGACGGAATAAAAGCAATCAAAACCTCGAGTCTGGGGACATGACTGACGGCGTGATGTTGCTCGAGACAGGCACGACCTGGACCTTGCCTCTCCAGGCCCTGAGAGAAAAGAGACTCGGTTCATTTTGACGATCCCGATTCTTCCAAACCCGGTTTGGGTCGGAGCCATGGCCGATGTTGGGACACTCTTGGGAATACTGTGTACACAGTACTACGATGCTACGTAGTCATGACTGGGGCTCGGACGCCCATCATTGACCCGGTGCGTTGTCGTCACCTGGTCGAAAGGGCATGGGTGACGCCGATCGTCAGACCATCACCTACCAACGTTAGTGGGCTGGTGTGATACGAGCAGACCCCTCCGCGAATGCAGCTGCAACGGCAGCGTCTCTGCCACTCTATCCGTGGCCGGGTACTCTACGAAAGCTTGGACAGAAAGAGGAGTCTGGGTATCATTGGCGGCGGGTCGGAGTCCCTGCTCACTCTGGGCTGGCGGAGATGCAAAACAGCGGTGCGGTCCCGATCGATTCCCTCTGCAGATTGGCACGGATTGGCACAGGGTATGCCAATCGGTCACCCGAGTCATTCAAGCAACAGTTTATCGGCCGGCGAACCGGTGGTCCGGTGTAAGGGGTGGGGGGTCCACTCTCTCTATTGTGTATGTCTCGGAACGAATTCAGGGGGAGGGGCTCTTGAGCCGTAATGCCTTTTCTTTTTGTACAATTATTCAGGTGGCAAACCAACCCGAGTTTATAGCATGATAATTGGGTTGTTACCATCCCGTACGACCTTCTTCCCCTGTATACCACATACCATGGCGTTATCGTTTTACACCATCCGTACAGCATGACCCACTGAGCACCAAGTACCTTGTGTGCGGGCCTCTTGGGAAAAGGAACGGGAGTGTCGTGCGTTCGGGATCTAGGGTGTCATCGTCACGTGGGGGGGGGCGGTTCATCGTCGTGTAAAAGCGACGGTAATCTCTCCACAAAGGGCGATCCGAGATCGACTGCAATTTGCCCGCAGCCAACTACTGTGTAGGTAGCAACTAGTTCACTAGTTATCTGGCTGCAATCAGAGCCCATCAAAACAGATAACACGATTGTTTTTCCCTCTCTCTCCCTCTCTCCATCCCCTCGTCGTCGTGCATGGAAGAAGGGGGGGCGGGTGGTTCATCGTCGTGCGAAAAAGCGACGGTAACCTCGCCGTCACAAGGGGGCAATCACCTGCAATTTGCCGGCAATCAACCAACCCAACCAACGTTACTTTGCGTACCGTAGTATCCGTAGGCTGCAACCAAGCCCCATCTCCACAGACATGGACCATGGTGCTCTTCTCCCTTGACTCCATCCTCGTCGTCATCGTCGGCCGGTAGTTAACTCAACCGAGGCTTGTCACGTTTGTTCTCGCCAGCCCCCGGTTTCTTACTAGGTACGACTGGAGGCGTCGACACAAAGTACTGGTCGCTTGGTCAGAGGTGTTCACCTCGAGTGCGAATGCGTGTATAGTATAACTAGCAGTAGTAACCAACTTACGTAGTTAGCGCAAGTCAATTGGGGTGATAGTGGCGGCTACAAATAAGTAGTACTGTAGTCTGTAGTCTGTAGTACTGAGTCCTGACTAAGCGAGCAGTAGCGCGATGCATCGCTTGGTAGCTGCATCTGACAACTAGTTAACTAGTTAAGTATTAAGTTAATCGTGACGAGTACCTAATCTAGGCTACATGGACACCGGTGCGGGAAATGACGGGATTATACGTCGGCAAACACTACAATCGGGGGCGCGAGTGTGAAGGCCTGGCCGCCTGGGTATAACTACAATGGGAAAGATGGCCAAGCGTGGTGTTTTGGGAGGGTTTGGCCGAAGTTGTTCGCAAGGCCAAGACTCGAGAGTTTGTCTGGGCGAATGAGCACCGACGGACGTGTCGGTACTCTCGTACTCTCCCCTCGTACGTACTTTGCTTCTTCTACTGTTTACATAGTTCGGGGTGACTGGCCTCTCTCCTTCCCGTCGGCTGGGCTGACTTGGCGATACCAACCTTTCCCCCAAAGTCAGCCGAATCGCGCATGATTTGGGGAGAGACTAATCATGGCGGAACTGCCACTGTGACCACTGTGAATAAAATGCTTGCTGCTATTTCTTTTCGTTCAAGACTGGACTGTCCAAAAGGGCATCAGGTACATACATGCATACGCAGGTAAGTAATTGAGATATCGCCTGCCCCCTATCCCATCCACGCATGCTTACTACTTACTACTGAACTTCATTGATTACCCCATCATCATCCCATTTTACTGGCCCAGCCCCTGGGAGGAGGGACTTAAAAAAGCAAATGATTGGGTTGCAGCGCCCTCCGCCGCCGGTGCCGTCTAGTTCGTCATGGTCACATCGTCCTGCGGGCCGTCGTTGACAAACTCTCGGAACAGAGCCATGCCCTCGAAGCTGTTGGCGAGGATCTCCACCCGAGCCGCTTCCGGGTCCGACATGGCCAACTCCAGATCGGCCATGAACGTGGCGCGTATCGTCCCCGGCACGTGGTCCAGGCCCCTCTCCTTCAGCTCCTCGAGGAGCGCCCTGGCTTCGACAGCCGGGATGTCGTGGTCCCGCAGCACCATGGTCAGTAGGCTGGTGCCGATGGCCTCCGACACCCGGTACGGCCGCCGCAGGCTCTCGTAGCTGTAGATGCACAGCATGAAGTAGAGGCGCCAGTCGGCGTCCTTGGAGGCCAGCACCGCGTTCGCCACGTATATTAGCGCCGTCTGCCAGAGTATCGTGTAGGCCGACGATTCGTAGTTGGTCCGGTAGTCGACAATGAGGTGCTTCAGCTGTTCCACCGATGCGTTAAAGGCCGCCTTGGGCGTGCTGTGCTTGGCCGAAAACGTCTTCAGCCGCAAACGCTCCGTCTTGGGTCGTTCGAGAAACGGCCGAAAGATGTCGAGAATGGCCGCGTGGAGCCATATGCTGCATACATCATCAGCACTGCCGTTGCTGTGTTCGGAGCAGTTGAACGCACTGGAAGATGACGACGTGGTGCGCGTTGTCCTCCCCTCGCGCCAGCGAGGCTGGCAGGTTCTCCGCCCACGCAAGCACTTCGCGAAACTTCATCTCGGCAAATTCAATGCCGAGCTGCCTCGCCTGGCCACCTTCGTTCAAGTAGTTCAGGTTGAGACCGTGAATGATGCGCCAGAACTGGCAAAGATAGGGAAACGTTCTTCCCATGTAGTCGGGAAGGAGAGAGGGCGGGGGCGAGGAGGACTCGTCATCGGACGAGTCTTCATCGCCGTCTTCGTCACGGCCAGCGTCGCCGGGGATGGGCAGCTGGGGTGGCAAATCGGGATAACTAGTGCCGGGTTGTCGGTAGAATAGCGCGGCGAGCCTGTATCGTAAGTCTCAAGTCTTCGGCATCAGTGACTGCCACTTACACGGCCCAGTTGAAGACACCCCACGCCGTGAAGGCGTAGGCGCTGCGCATTTCAACCGCAATGTTGCGACTCTCCGCCCTCGCAACTTCTCTCTCGACGCCGAATAGCCGCAACCGAACGCCCATATTCACGGCCTCTGCCAGATACTTTAAGCAAGCATGGTCCTTGCCGTGGCCCAGGAAAGCGAGGCTCAGGAGCTGCGCCCCTGCCATGTTCAGGATCGAGTCGGTGGCTCTCGCCTCCATCCAAAGTCTCTCTGCCTCGCCGCAGAAGAGGTTTGCGTAGTCGTTCGCCTTCTTCTCGATGGCACTATACATTTGCTAAGGTCAAGCAGTCAGTATTCTGTCTTTCTCCCCCCCCCTCCTCTTCCTCGCGGCATCTCATCTTGACTTACGCAGCCCCAGTAGAGCAGGGCGTTGACAAGCAACGAGGAGCAGAACCTCGTTTGCTGCTGGGTCAAATCCGAGATGAACAGGTCCGGGTCAAAGGTGCCAAGTAGGGGGTGGTCGGTCTTGAGATACAGCGAGATGACGCGTGCTGCGAACTCGTCGCTAACGGGGACGGGTGTCCAGAAGGCTATGCTCAGGGCCGAGAGTCGCTCGTCGCAGTAGTAGTCTGTCGCCCAGGTGGCGTGTTTTTCAGAATTGACCTGGCCGCGGTAATGCTTCATGGCGGAATCCGTATCGTACAGGTCAAAGGAACCGGCCGTTGCCTGGATAGGCGGAAAGGGGTCAGCACCATGATTAGTGTAGCCTCCGGCACCGAGGTCGGCTCTCTTTGCGCTCGGCGGGTCGCACGAGAGGTCGTTTTGACTCGCATAGCGAAGCACGCTCGACCCGGGCGGCTCTGGCGTCAGTGCCGAGTTGATGGATCGCAAAAGGTTGCTGTCCTGGAGGGCGAGAGTGGCGATGGGCTGCTGCGCGGGATACGTCATGGGGTGGCGCGACAGTAGCTCGACTTCGAAGGGCGACTGGGCAGGGAGCATCTCGGGCGGGCTCATCAATTCGGAAGACTGGCGAGATGTCGCAGAGGGGCCCCTGATGACGGCCAGGGTGGTGGCACAGTCGCCATTGTTTGCTCGGAGGATCTTCAGAGTATCAATGGCCCGATGCTCGGGTAGATATTTGAGGAGGTCTAACATCTCATGCGGTTCATCGCCTAGGTCTCGCCTCACGCTGTAGAGACACTCGGTACCCCGTTTGCGGCAGGGACCGCAGTTTGGACGGTCGCCATCGCACTGGGCAGACGGTTAGTAGTCCTTCCTGAGGCTTCCTCCTCGCCGGGAGAGGCGGGCGGCAGTGGGAGGTGAGCCGTGATTCTTTTCCTGCTCGGCTCGCCGCCGCGAGCCGAGTAGAGCAGGACAGATCAGGTGACCCGTGGACAGACTTACTCGGGTCTTTTTGAGACGGCACGGGTTGCAGGCAACCTGGGTACCGATACGCTTGCGCTTGTTGGTATCGTCTTGTATGCCTCCTGCAGACGACGGCTCGGCCTCGACGCGCGGTCCTGATGCTGGCAGAAGAGAGACGTACTTCCTCGGCATCATAGCTGAGATAGCAGCATCTAGACTCCCGCTCGCAAACCGTTTGGGCTTCCCAGCGTTGCTCTCCGTTACGCCCGGCACGCATGCGCAGGAGGACAGGAGTCACAGGACTGCCGAGATACACAAAGCGGCCGACTATGAAAGGGACTGACTGACTGGGTCGTTTAGTGAACCGAAGACGCAGGGTCAGCTCTAACGGTGAGCGCTGATTGGCTGCGGACGTCACTCCGTAGCGCTGGCTGATTGGGTTAATTTGGCTGTGCGCGCCCCGAGTAAGTTCCCTAATAAACCTGGATGCTCAGATCGAACAAGTAAGTACCCGTGGGCGGTGGACCGTAGTTAGTTAGTTAGTCACTTGTTGGTTGTAACTTGTACCCAGGAGAAGCGCCCGATGGACGATCGAGATCTCGCAGCGACGCAGCCCAGCTACGGACAAGGCAACTTGGGCAGTTCGTTGGCTCTGCGAGGAAGGTGCGAGAGGGCCGAGTCTAATATATAATTCTAGTCTAGTCCAGACTGTCCAGCTACTTACTGTCTTTCGTCTCGAGTCCACTGTCCCTGGTCCCGGTCCGGGAGAGTGCGCCTAGACGAACCAAGCAAGTGTCGTGGCATTTGACGGTTACATCACTTCCAGTTGGTGTGCGGCGTGCCTCACTTGGCAGCGACGTCTGTCCGGTCTCGACTCTTCCCACACGGTATACCGTACACGGTACACTCACTGGCTGGCGTGCAGTTGCAACTTGCAGACTGCAGTGCAGCTCCCAACATCGTCGGTACGGAGCTGGTCTCGGATGCACACGAGTGGTGTCCAGAGAGCCAGCACGCCGCAGAGTTAGTACCTACTACCGGCCGTGTTTGTTTGTTGCCCTATAGCCAACTGAGTAGTACATGTACGACGTGAGAATGTCTCGCTCTGTCCGTCTACTGACTGGAAGCTTTCGACTCTATTGCGCCTCGGAGCATGGTCCGGTCGAATCACAACCAGCCACCGTTTGCCGCCATGCTGGATGTATCACCTTGAAGCTTTCTTTCTTGCTCCCTGTGAGAAGCAAACGAGTTGCGGCTCCGTGTTGTTGCTGGCATCCACTCTGACCATGCGATCATTGCGATGCACCCACACTCTGGGTTCCAACTGTTTGTAGGCCCAAAGCCAAAGAAAACATGGCCCCATCCACCCATCCACCCATCCACCCATTCATCCATGCCTTGGCCCTCGAGTAGTCGATTACCTCAAGGCATAGGCACAGGCACAAGCTCACGCGTAGACTGAAATATCGGCAAGAACTTGCCTGGCATAGCCCGGGAGTATCGTCAGTCCCAAGGTGCTGTGTTTCACCGGGGGGCCAGCAGTGGTCTCGAGCTCGACGGCCTTTTGTTCGACCATGCCACCCATTCAAATATGCAACAAGATGCCAACTATCTGTATCCGACCTATGGTGACTATGCAACGTACCCACCCACCTTTGCTCTCCCCACCACGAGCGCGCGTCTCTGCCCAACACGCGGTCATAGATGACCCGGCTGGGAGTCTAGTTAGTAGTAGGTAGGTAGGTAGGACTGAACCTGACTACCTAGTGAAGGAAGAAGAAGAATAAGTAGTAGCACCAGCACCAGCACCAGAAGCAGCACCAGGAGCAGGAGCAGGAGCAGGAGCAGAAGCAGAAGCAGCGGCAGGAGCAGCAGAGCAGAAGCAGCAGGAGCGTCCTTATCCGCGTGCCCTACTCCGTACTTGAACCTTAACCAGTAGTCTTGCCCATAGGTATGCCAACCAAGGCAATGGACCTTGGCAAGGCTTTTCCTTCTCTCATCGGAGCTTGATCCACCCTGGCGAAAAGGGGACTGACTCCTGAGACCCCTGCTGTGCCCATCGTGCCCATCGTGCCCATCGTGCCACACATAGGTCGGGTTTTCACGCCTTCCAAACCCCCAACACTGCCAAATCACTTGCCGCAGACCATCCCACGCATCACAGAAAGAGAAGGCTCGGAGGCCAGAGGACTGTACCGATGCTCGAGCCAAGTCTTGATGACGTTACCAGTACATCTTCCGATCGACAGCCGCCCCGGAAATCAGACGCAACAAACATGCTATTCTAAACCCATCTCCATCTCATCATCAAGTATCCGTACTTCGTACTCCTTCCCCGGTGCAGGCACAACCCCTCCTAGCCAGGCTGGTCTCTCCCCAAGTTCCCAACTGTGGACCCCAGGGCCCAGGCAGCCCAACGGCGGCGCGTCTTGTCGCCCTCGCCCCTCGTGATGCAATTCCAGGGGCTAACTTACAAGCCAGCTTCATGCAACATGGCCGCCACAGCCAACCGGATACCACGCCAGGGCGTCCCTGATGAGAACGCCTGGAAGCTTCCCCGGTTTTCCACCCATATCCCACTCACCCGCAGGTATCCGTACACCGGCATCTGGTCTAACGTTACGGCAAACGTTGGAGTCTATCGTTGCCGTTCCGTTTCGCTTCCAAGAGAGTGAGGCCATTTCTGAAAGGTATCTTCCGGGTCATGCGCCTACCTGCATGAAAATGTTGCACTATCACCAGCCCTCATGGCTCATACTGTGTACACCAGACACCAGACCCGCCATCACGATCCTGCGCTCCAGGAACTGCTGCCGACATGATGCGCTGTCAGGAGGATATGAGACGGGCAGCGAGCCACGCCAGTTGTTGCCCAGTATCATCGCCTGGGTCCAAATATCCCACCGTTGTCTTGGCCGAGTCAGCCCCCTGCTGGTGGAGGAAGCGTTCGAAGGCGATGGACTATCGAGAGATCGCGATCGATCAGACCTTCCAAGACAACAGTTTTTTCCTAGTTCCATGTGTAATCGTACAACCCCCCTCCCCCTAGGTTCTTGCATATGTTGGTAGATTCGATCAACCATGAGTGATTGACTGTGTCCCAACAGAAAGTATCAAAATCCGAGCACATCTTCGGCGCCATCACCTGCGATCCGATACGCCCTACCTGCCACGCCAGCCCAACGGACATGCCTGTTCTCCCTCGCGTGACCGTCGATGAAGAAGAGGCCGGAATGATGCATAGGCCAAGTCCACGGACAGGGTCTCGAGACTTGAGAGATCATTTTCCTCCACAGCCTGCGTATATGGATGGAGAAGCTTTTGCCGGTCGTTGCCGTTACGCTGCACGACTGGTCCCCAGCGCAATTACTGAGACTTCAAACGGAGTCGTACTTTTGTTTCGAGGCCCGAAAAGGGGAACACTTTGAACCCTGCCGGCGAAAAGCCTGTAAATGCACTCACTCTCAACGGCTGTCAGTAGACAGGCAGACCACGTCAACAACAGCCGCGTTTGTGAGTTCCAGAACTTGGAGAGTAACAAACAAGCCCGACGTCGTAGAAACGATGCGCTTCACGGAGAGCAGGACCCAGCTTGTGCACCGTTGTGGCGTACGGGCTATGTGGTATGAACTCCGACGTTGGGCGGGTCACGCAGCATGGAACTACATGGCAGACAAGGTCGGAGAAGTAAGACTGCAGAAATGAAGAACTGCTGGCAATACCCGTCTTCGTATTTATTCTTATTTTACACCTCAGTAGCAAGTCGGAAGCATACAGGCGAGCCTCTTGACCCCGCATCCGAACCCATATATATCAACCTCGCACTACCTCTTTCCGCCATCTAGTTAGCCGCACGGCTTCAGGAGGGTCAAGATGGCCGTTGCTTGCCGTTCTGTGTGTGTACATCGGATTGATCGCCTGGTTTGACATGCACGTGCTGCTTTGCCAAGTCGATGGCAGTCCCAAGTTGCTGCATAACAGCGGCCGAGAAGACGAACCAGGCCGTGCCATCGGGCTTTGGTACGTCTGTCATGAGCCGTAGAAAGGGTCGCGGGACATAGCCCACGCTCTTCATCACCCGAAGGCCGCAAGACCTGATACTATCTGGTCGATATCTGTGACCGAAAGCGCGGTCTGCGGAGCTGTCCAGATGCTTGTTCGAGCCAAGTCGTTGCTCAGGAGTTGGTCAACCCCGTATCGTGTAGTGCGCCATCGCATTCGCACCGCTGGACAGCAACTCACTGGACACCCAACACACACCCAGCACCCCTTCTTTGGGGCACGTACACATCGGCCCTGTACCCTTGAACCTTTGACCTGGACGCGTGTCTGGCCTCTACGAACCATGAAGCAGCTTCGGCCCATCTGTGTCGAGATGGCCGTGTGGGAGATGATAACGCGACTTTGCTCTCAGCCGACCCCTGGAAAGCAGCTGACCCAAGTTGGAAAACAAATAGAATAAAAAGAGTTACACATCTGTACTTCCACCATCTAAACCTCTTGCTTGCTGGCCGGCGAGCGGGCGATGTATATCAGTTTTTCTTCTTTTTTTTTTTTTTGCCTCGAGGGTGGTGCAGATTGTGTAACCCCCTCGAGGATATTAGAGCAGCAGTGCAATGAGGGGTGATCAGCAGAGCTCCCGACTGCTGGACAATTCAAGACCACAGTGACCCAACAATGACGAGGACATGTTGGGGAAAACCCAAACCGCAATCAACAAGACGCAAAGGTTCCAGTCCTCAACTTGACTCGACTCTGTACGCAGAACGGGCCAGATGTACCCTTCAGAGCATGCCTTTTCCCTGTCTGCTCCGCAGCCAACACGACAGGTTTCATCCCAAGGACGACTAAGAACAAGCGGTTCCCTTCAGCTTCAGACTCAGAGGACCACTACCTCTATCCGACACGAGCTGCTCTGGCCAGCATCATGTTGGCAGCTCTCCAGTCACCTGCGTACATTACGCATTGACGCGATTCCGAGTTTGGTGCGTGGCAAGCTTCGTCCCTCGCTCGTCCCATGCTTCACGTCGCCTAGAGTGGCAAGACGGGGTTTGGCGAGAATCGGTATACCTGGTTGGAGGTCAAGTAACGGGGTAAGAAATATGTCACGATTGTAGAAGCCCTCGGATAAGATTAGGGGATCTCTCGATTGACCAACCGGCCACTCTGCGCCGTCACCTCTCCCTGACTGGCTATCTACAATGCTAGAGTACACATGGAAAGGGGAATGGGTCGTCGCGGAATGGCGTTGTCTATAGTACGGACAAATCGCCGAATTTTTCCTGTCAATCTAGTAAGCATGTTGTGCAGCGTGTTCGACCACGGAGATCTGGACGTACCTTGTAACCCGGAACTGACCAGCGGCCCTTGGATACCAGCTTGGCGGTCTTCTCGTCGATGGAAGGCTCGGCAGCGGCAACCTCGTCCTGTAGGTGGTACCGTTAGTGTCGATCAAATAGGCGAGGAACCTCGTCTCCAAACGCACCACAGTGAGCTCCTCAAAGGGCCGTGCTGTCTCGATGTTCTTGAGGGTCATCTCGAGATCCTTCAGCTCGAGGTCGACCTTCTCCTTGGTGGCCTGGGCATTCTTGACGGCCTCGACCTGGAAGGTGTCGATGGCCTTGAGCTGGCGGTCGAGGTCGTAGGTGGCGGGCTTGAATTCCTTGGCGCGCTTCTCGATCTCGTCAATGACGGCCGTGTTCTTGAGGATGCTACGGTAGCGAGCGAAGTCGATCTCGGTGGGCAGCTCCGACAGCTGTTGGACCTTGCGGCGCGCGTTCTCGTTGCGCTGCTTGAAGGCTTGCAGGGAGGCCACCGTCTGACCACGGAGGCCTAGAGATGAGGTGACCTTGGCCCAGTCGAGCTTGAGGGCGGCGCTGCGCTGTTGGCGGGAAGGGTCATTAATTAGCTCATGGTCCTCTCGTCGAGGGTCGGATGGGCAAGCATGGAGTCCTTCTTCCATTGAGCCTCCAATTGGACGCTAGGGGCTTCGGGTCGTCGGTGCCGCGGCTTGCACGATGCCACGGATTGATCGGGAGAACTCACTGCTGCCATTTTGTGATGATGTGTAGGGGTGTTGAGTGGAGAGGATGTAAGCAATTCAATTCACACAAGTCGTCGCTGGCTTGCTTTGCCGAAGAGTCGAAGGTTTGCTGTGTCTCCACTTTCCTCTTCTCAAAGACTGTGGCTGCCTCAGGTATCCACTGCCAACAAACGTCCTCCGGGCAGCCGGTTATCTCAGCTTCGACTGCCTTTCCAACCGACTAAGTTAACAGGCTAACTATTCACTATGTCGTGAATGAACTGCCCCCGTTTTTCCAGGGGAGGAACCATTAACTGTCTAGCATGGGGTACCTTCAGCATACACACGGTATGGTCACTCACATACATACATAAATTAGCCAGTTAGCCTTCGTGTGGCTGTATAAGCGTGGCATCTACGCATATTCGCCAAACCCGCATGATGAATACCCACCCCCCTTGTAATCCATCCAAGAATCAGCTGTAGCACATGCGCATTCAATGATAGTTCACAGGGGACACCATCTTCCACACAACAGAATATGGTGACTCCAAATTGCAGAGGATCTACTATTTTGAAATGTGATGCGATCATCCCCGTTTTGTTAATTTTTGGGTTCTCAAGCAGAAGGGTTCCCGTGTAGCCATGCTTCTTCAAGACTCGGCTCCCATAGGCCCATCATCCGCTGAACATGCAAGCACCGCCCAACGTAGGTCGACCTAAACGCTTAATGCCATAATGGAGTTGACAATGTCGTTGTCGTTCTCCTGTAGAGCCTTGATGGCCTTCTTGCGTGAGACACCGGCCTGCGTCATGACCAGCTCGATGTCCTTATCCTCGAGACCGTCAGCATCAACCTCCTCCTCATCATCGTCGTCTTCTTCTTCCTTCTTGTCCTCAGCACCCTCGACGGCCTTGCTGTGGTCGTGGCCAGAGTGATCGTGACCGGCGTGGTCGTGCTCACCACCAGACTGGGCGAGCTGCTGAGCAGCGGCCTGCTGGGCGGCTGAGTTCAGATCCTCGATCTTGGCCTCACCAAAGACGCTGCGGCGTTATGTCAGTACTCGCGGTTCATGCAGATGGCCCGTCCAAGACAACATCACTCACATGTAGGTGTTGCTGTTGGGCGACTTGTAAACCTCCGGGTTGTTGATCACAAACAGGATCTGGGAGAGGCAAAGGTCAGCAGTTGGTCGCGCTGTACCTGCCCAGAGACACAGGGTATCGCATGCAGAGGGCCTTCTCGGTCTTGTCCGTCCACCACTTGGGCCACATGCCCCCGTCCTCAAGTCCCATCTGCCCCGCAGCAGCGACCGTGTCGTCTAGAGGTGGATGGCACTCACGTTCTTGGGTCGGCGCAGGGTAACACGGGTGATACCCGGGACGCGAGTGAGGTGCAGCTTCTCGATGGCCTTGCGGGCCTTCTTCTCGTTGCGGGAGTGAATCACGGCAGACGAGCCGGAGGGGCCACTCTCGTCAATCTCGACTTCGGAGTCGGAGCTGTCATCCTCCTCGTCGAGGGTGGGCTTGGTGTTCTGGGGCTCCTCATCGGGCAACTCTTGAACGCGGGGGTTGGCCATCTTGAATTAGCTGCAAAATTGCGCAAAACGAGCGTGTGTCAGCCGTTTGTTCCAAGGATTTCGAGCGGTTGGCCGATTTGGGCACACAAATTCAACTGCCCGCAGTAAAATGGAATGTAAGGTAGCTAGGTAGAGCTCTGACGACTGGTCGGCTCCCGAATTTCGAATTTCGTTGTGCCAAACACCCTTCTTTTCCTAGGTACAATCGCTTCGCTATTCCGTCGAACAAAATTGACACTCACCTAGATTTTAATCTCGTCGTTTTTCAAGCGGTGTTGGTTCGTTTGGTAGGGGTTTGGCTGCTGTCGATTTCTAGGTAAAAAGTTGTGATGTTCGCAAGCACTGCTAGGGTTCGATTCGGCGGCGGTGGCCCGTGCTGTGAAAAGTTACCGTATTTTGGGGCGGGCGTACTGTACGGGAAAACCCACTCACGGGTGTTGCTCCTGTCACTTGTGTGGACGAAGCAGGTCATTTGTACCCGAGTAGTTAGTTGGTTAGCTACACCAGTAGTTACCATCAACACGCGCTGTGTTAAACTACCCTGAATAAAGTGGTCCATCTCGACTTGGGCGAGAATTGACGCGGCGTCCAATGCAGATGGTAGTAACGTGACGGACTAACTAGTAACCGTCGACTTTCACAAATCGGGGAATTGCATCAAATCAGAGGTTACGCGAACTCGTCTTGTGCAGTCAAAATCAGCCAAAGTTGCAGGCAAAAGGGCAATGTGTGCAAAACTTAAAAAGCATCTGATTGCTGCTCAACGCTCATGGGATATACTACGTACGGTACTAGGTGTATGCCGGTCCCATCGCCTCAACCCTGAGAGTTGCATCTGCAGCTCATTCATTCTTTTTGATTGTGAATGTCCCTATCAATCGACGCCGGTCACCTTCGGAGATGTTGTGTGACATACAGGTCTCTCCCAAACGAAGCAAAGGAATCCAGCAACCCTCCATGCCATTGTGTGAATATCATGTTCATGCAGAGACCAGTTTCCGTGTGTAGGGTAGTAAAACGTCTTGGATTTTACCGCCTATCGCCCTCGCAATGCCAAACCATGCCGTGCCTTGCCATGCTCTATACCATCCTTAATCGCGTCGTCATCGTTTATGCCGAGGCCTTGACCTTGGCGAGGGACTTGTGCTGCTCGAATCGTCGCTGCTTCTTGAGGCGCATCACCTTGAAGCGGTCGAAGTCGGTCAGAGCCTTTCTGCGCTCGCCCTGCTCCTTTCTCTTGGCCCAGCTGCTCTCCTTCCACTTGGCGTCGATCTGGGACTTCTCCCAGAACTTCTTCACGGCACCAGTTCGTGCGCCGCGGGGCAGGTTCTCGATGACGAAGGGGGCCAGCAGAGCGTCGGACAGAGAGATGGCTTGTCGGGGTACGACGAGCTTGGCGTCTGAGGAGGGGCCATCGACCAGAACCTAGAATCGTGTCAATCCTCCTACACTGCCACGGTTCCCCAATTCCCCATGATGCAACGTACTCGCTTGTGGTCGATAATCTCGACAATGGTAGCCAGGCGACCTGCGTAGGGACCGCTGCCCTGGAGAAGGAGGACACGGCCGACCTCGACGAGGCGCCAGTTCGATGCGACAATGGAAGCGTCACCCATCTTTTCGGTGTTCTGAATGTTCGAGGTCAGCGGGGCGGTTGTTGTGGTTGGCGAGAGGCTGCAGCTTCGGAAGTTTGGTTGCGCTGGGATCGTGATTAGGAATATGCGGAGGAAAAGAACGTACTGATTAATGGTACCGGGGTGCTTTGTCGTGATGATGTTCGTTGGGCGTTGGAGTCGTGGCTAGCTGCGCATGGAACCCGGAATCTTTGGTGTGAATTGAAAATCGGTGTGTAGGGCAAAATTCGAAAAAGTGCCGAGCTCGGATTTTTCAAACGGCCGGTCCGTCCTGGCAGCCGTCTATGGATCTACTTCGTGCTGGGAAAGTGGGTCGGCGCTGCGACCACCAGCTCCACCTCAGATTGAAAGCTTCAAAAGCTGCAGCAGAGACTTTCACTCATCCTGCCTTCCTTCTTAAACATACCAGATTCCAGTATCGCCAACATGTACAATTGTCACTGATAGGTAAGACAACACCTTGTCCACATTCCCCATTCCCCTCTACGCTCAAATGATGAGGTAAATTTGCGATTGATTCCGCTCGGTGGCGGCCTCGCCGGGCTTAGCTATATCGAGTGGTTAGGTGATATTCAATTCTTACATATTCTGACAGCCTTTTCCACTTTCATCCTCTCTGATCTGCTGAACTTCCTGATGGGCTTTCACTAATTGAAGATGCAGTCAACTTTTCTCTGACCTCTAACACTTCCGCATGGCGACGCAGTGATTAGTGCCTATTAGCATCTCGTTTGATACGTCAAAGGTTATATGAGACGTGGTGTGCAAGGGCTTTGTGCTCCATGCCCGCACGCTTAAACACTTTGGTTGTGTATCCATGCATCGGCAGATTACCGTCAACAAGTCTGCAGATTTGGCGCGGTTATGTTTACGCAAGAAGGGTAAGTACAGCCGACACAGGAGTCGTCGCAACCAGATTATCAGTGACGCTATATATGTTAAATATGTACTGCAACTTTCAACGCTTCTCTCAATTTTGACTCCGTCTTGTGGCTCCTTTGGCGTGCGATTCTTCTTGACATCACTCTCTGCTATCTGTTGTCTTCTACATCGGAACGGTCCTCGACCTTGGGGAATGACTAACTTGAATGGCGTCACATGTAACGGGATATATGTGACTTACCACAGGGGGCTGCGTGTGGTCGGATACCTACTGCTCGGCGTGTGGTACCTTTCTAGTAATTGCCAGTGTAAGTGACGTCTTTCGTGCAAACCCTGGCCTCGGATGTATCCACGCTGCGATGCTCTCCGTTGATCAGATTGGTGTTTAAGGAGCCAGCCAGCCTACCTACCTATCTACCTACAATGCCGAGTCTCGTTTCTAACGTGGGCAACTATAAAAGTGTCCATGTAAGAGGCAAACCCGTGACGAAGATGGCGGGTTCAATCACGTATTTGTTCAGGACAATCAACCAGGTAGCTCAGTGTCCATTCAACGCAAAAGTAGCACAGCCTGCCTATCTAACCTCCAGCGCCAATTGTTGATCGTGAATTAGAAAAAAGTCAAAACGCCAATGCCTTTTTATCCTTTTTGTCATCATATTTAAGCCTTGCCCTTGCGCTTCAACTCGGCCTCTTCTTCGGCCTGTATCTTGGCATCGATCTTGGCCCCCTTGGAGGGCTCATTACCGTGCATCTTGGCCTATTGGCTGGGTCTAAGTATTCATATATCATTAAGGTGTGTTGGAGGTTATAAGAACTTACTGGGAGGGTAGGATCCTTCTTCAGCTGTGCGATTTCAGGAGCGTCCTCGGGCTCGCTTTTTTGCTGTTGGCCTTGTTAGTCAAACACCCCCTTCGTTTCCATCGAGGCGAGTTCATACCTCCTCACGAGCCAGGCGGTTGGCGATAGTACGCTCATCCTCTATCGGGTTGTCAGCGAAAACTTCCATACAACAGTACATTGCTGTTCTTACTGGAGTCGTTGGCCTTGTGTGAGTTCTCCTTGCCCTCCTCGAAGCGGGTTTCGTTGTTGAGCTCCGACTGGGGAGGGTTCCTCTGGTCACCGGCCTCGTAGACGCCCGAGTTGCCAACGTTTGAGTTGCCTGACATGATGGCGATGATTTTTATATAAGATAAAAAACTGGATGAGGGTCGCGTATGGTGAAGGAAGGCTGTGAAGAGCTCAAGAGAGTCAATGGATTATAGGATGTATCGTGACGGGAGGGTGTATCGTTTACGAGGCGAGAGGTTCTACGAGGTTTATATACAGAGGGGTGGTTTTCCTGTACAAAACAAGGCATTCTACGTCATGTCCCATTCTCATTCATCATTGAGCCGAAGCTCAATCCGACTTTGCCATGTTCTTGTCGATCTGGTGCCTGGCTTGACAATCGTCGAAGCTGGTGTCGAAGAAGAACGTCATAGAGGATCCATACTTCGTAACACATCCACAGTCTGAAGTGGGTTCATACTGCATCTTGGCGTTGAGGCGCTTCCCGGCCGGCGCTTTCCAGGTGGTGGGGAGGGAGGGTGAGTGAGGTAGTTAGGGTGGGTCCCCTTGAATTGAGGACCGGCCCATGCACACAGCCGGCAGAGCAGGCCTGGCGGACCGAGTTGAGCTGGTGATTTCTTTTGGCGCAAGCAAGCAAGCATCCATTCGCGACGACGCCTAGTCTAGAAGACGTGTTGGAAAGAAGGCAAATTGCAATCGGACCACTATACCGCCCAAGATGTCCATGTTCAGGTCCAAGAAGCTTGACATCGGCTGCTTCATCAACATCAAGACGATCCGAGACCACACCAAGCGCAAGGTGTTTGCGGCGTTTGAGGCCGAAAGGTGCGTGATACTCCGTCTCTGGAGCCGACGGACGATGATCTGATTCCTTCCTCGACGCAGACAAGCCCTCAGACACATCATCCAAAACACGACGCTCCCCGGACGAACGAGAGCAGAGGCTCAGCTGCAGCTAACTCAGATGCACTGCTACACGCGACCGACACAAATCCGCGGTCGCTGCTTGCTGGGTGGAAAGGGGCGAGGTGTCTTTAGGGATTTCAAGATGTCACGAGTTTGTGTCCCTACTGACCTACGCAATACATATGAAAGGATAGCTGACATGATGGCGTAGTACAATTTTAGGATGCAGGCGCTTGCGGGCAACCTGCCCGGTGTACAAAAAAGCCAGCTGGTAGAAGTCATGCAGGCTTCTGTATCATAAGAACTCGGTAGGGCGCCACGAAGAATGCCCAAGTGTACAGTTCCTGACGATGGACGCAATTTTTATATTGTGTGTATCATGCAAACGGGTTATGGGAGGCATTGTCGCTGCAACGCTCGTCAATGAACGTAACAGCCAAACTCGACACCATGAAAAGTGCCGTCATGGAGTCCAGGTAATGAATGATATATCCTCTAAAGTAAACTGTGGATCAGGACCGACACGCTACGAAGTTGCGTTCCGAGAGCAACGCTTTCGAATGATCGGCTCGTAATCCTGTTGTGTCGGTTGGTTGCATACTTCTACTCCTATCTCAGTGGTTGCTTGCTCGTCTTCGTTGATACAAACCCACTCGTTTTCTATGCGCTGGAGTTCATCCCTCTGTGACGTACCGGTACCTTCCTCAATAAACCCAGATCCATCCTGACTGAGCTCCTCTTGTTTTTTCTGCCTTGCACAACCACCCATCCATCCACCTCTCACACGTCTCCTATCTGAAGTAGGCCTGCCCGTGCTGCTTCACCACCGCAACGCGCATCTCTTTGGCGGGCTGCTCGTCACATAGCTGCTCATAATGTTTCGCCGCCTGTGGTCTGGTCTTCCCCAAGACCCCCATTTTCCATCTGATCTGAAGGAGCTTGGGTAAGTCATCATCTTCTCGCGCCATATACTTGTGTGTAACCTCATATCACCCCCGGTGGCAGCTACTTTATCAACGAGAATGACGAGATCCGTTCGATTGAAAACCCGGATAACTACTTCAAGTTCTTCCTTACCCGCAACCAACGCTTCAACGAGCGCCAGCGTTATGCCATGAATGGTATGTATGAGTTCCAGGGGCTTGATCGGTCGTTCACAGCTTTCCCGCGTTTACCAATCAACGAACGCTTGCTAACTCATCTTCCCATATGAAGAGGCCATCGAAAAGGTTGTTCACTCTCGCTTGCAAGATCTTGGACTGAACAAGGTCATCGTCCCGTTCGGCGTCGACCCGGTCTCGGAGCCGCACACGCCCATCTTTGTCAGTAGCGGCATCAAGTCCAAGTCCCGCGTCGTAATCATCTTTGGCGAGTCTTGCCAAGATCTCGGTGTGCTCGCTCACCGCGTTATTGGTGGTGTCGGTGGTGTGAACAGAGGATCTCTTGTGTCCGTTGTGAGGGAGCTCCTGAAGCAGCGGCTACCTTCCGCTTATACCACTTCTGCTGCTGCCGGAAATGGCCATGTCAGTGATGCTGAGGACGGCGGCGAGACTCCGGGCATCATTATAGCCAACACAGGTCAGCTCATTTACTCGCCCTCCCTTGGCCGTTCCCTCACCGGCATCGGTATCGAAACAGCCCCCCATGCGCAGCGCTGTCCACGGCGGCATGCTCCACGACCCTGCTACGAACCGCGTGGCCGGCAACGGCACCCCCAAGGAGCATGCGGCGTACATCTTTGAGAAGGTCGTGCCAGCATTCGTGGGCCCCCGAGCTGGGCTGCAGGTCATCGGTGTGGGCGACGGAGCCGACGCAGTCGCCGAGTTCCTCGACTGGGGCGTGACCTTTGGACGTCTTCAGGGACAACTCCAGTGCCTGGCGCTTGCAGGTGGATACTTTGCCGGGGTTGAGGCAAAGTGCGAGGCGTTCCGCACATTTCTGCGCGAGGTGAGTTTCGCTCTACCAATTACGTCGTCTTCCCAGGCGGTTCTTCACAAATACCAGGCAAGAGCCGAAAGGAGACCCATCACTGACGCCAAGAACAGAAAGCCCGCGCCTGGATCACCTGCCATGAACCCCTGGGGACTCCCATCTCGTGTCCCGACGGCAACCCCAACACAAGCACCTTCACGGGGCATGGCTGTCCCGTCTTCAGCGGTGGCGAAGAGTACTACGTGGAGCGTCTGCTAATTGAATCGCACCCCGAGGTCCTCGAATGGCTTCAGCAGGTTGCCCTCGCCCACGCTGAATCCAACGAGTATAAAAATCCAGTCGTTGCCACAGTTCCCTACGCCGATGAGAAGACCATCCCTCCCGAGATGGAGCCGGACTGGAGCGCCTGGCAGAACAAGACGCGCGAGGAGCAGCCGCCCCTGGACTTTGGAAAGGTTGATCCCAGGGCCGACATCAGCAACGAAGGTCAGCACGGGAAGGGGACGGAGACGGCGCCGGAGTTGGGCAGCGATGATGAGGACGCTGCGCATTCTGCTGACTGAGCTTGGCAGCCTTAACCTGCGTTGCTTGTACGGACACGAGTCCGTACACTGATTCATGGGCAAGTGTTGGCGGATGCGGGTTCTGCAAGATCCGCTTCCTTGAGTTTTCCACCCCCCATACCATCAATAGACTTGCGATCGCGCTGGGTGTTTGGAAGCTAGTGCCGTATAACCAGGCCTGGATGAGAAATACTTATATGGAATAACTGTGTTCCTAACCATTTCATATTGAAACCGTGCAGTGTTGTACACTGTCCTCCATGCTCCTCCATGTTCATTCCGTATCGTACACGCCATAAGAGCGAACGCTAGTTGGAACGGGGGTTTACTACGTTGTAGCAGTTATCCACGTAGATACCCTGTAATTTATCTCCTTTTTCGCCCAAGTCGTGTCTTCCCCGACGTCCAACGCCAAGTCAGCATTAGGCCGAGAACAAAGACGCAAGCCCAGAGCTGGGCGCTTCCAACTCGTCCAGCATCTCCTGCGCTCTCCTCGTACGCTCCTTGACAACCTTCTCCTCGGCCGCCCATCGTCCGTTCTCCTGAGCGTCTTGGCCCTCGCCCCAGAGGCCGAACCAGCCCGACTTAGAAGTGATAGGGCCCTGCTTCTCTAGCTTCTCTCTCTCCTCCCTGGCCAGGCGCGAGGACATCTTGGCCCAGTTCTCGAGTCCCATACTCAGACAGTCCCGACATGTCGTCTTGGCCGCCACATCCGTGGAATCGGCGCCGAGCTTGTGAAGCTGTTCTTCGGCAAGGTCGACTGCTTCGCGTGTCCATGCTAGTCCGTCTTCTCGGCCGGATCCGCTGCTCTTGGAGGTGTAGATGATCTCACCGATGTAGAGGTTGAGACCAGCTTCCTCGCAGAGTTCCTTGGCGTCGCGGACGGGCGGCGCCGAGCCGTCAGGAGGAGGTGGGGGGTATGCGGGAGGCGCGACCAGGTTCTTGATGGTTTCAACCATGTTTGAGACTGTCCAAGAAGACTCTGATGGCTCTTCCGACTCGTGCGAGTTGGCCTTGGCATCGGGGCTGGGAAGGCAGCGGCGAGATCTCAGAATGGAGACCAGTATAGGTAATGCCGATGAGATGTCGTCGTTGCGCGCCTTGTGAGCGGCAACAGCGGTAAGAGTAGCCAGGATATTGGCGGACGGCCTGTCAGCTTTGTCTCGCAGCACGAGCGTCTTCGGGTCATATGGTAGCGCATCCGGCGCGACGTTCTCCGATGCTAACTGCAGAGCCAGATCGTATAGTCCGGCAGAGGCCTCTGGTACACCCTTGTAATCCAGCCATGCGCCGTACCCCAGCGCAGCGTCCAGCTTCTGCTTGGTGCTGAAGCCCTTGGTGGTGAGGATCTTCTTGTAGAAGGTCTCTGGCGCCTCGTACGCAGGCGCGCAGTTGGTTATAAGCGGCGCGCTAGGCGATCCAGGCACGATGGGTTTCGGGTATGGGTTCGACGGGCCAAAGACCTGATCTGCGGGAAAGACCATGCGTCGCGTCGTGTCTACGACCTTGTCGTCGAGGTCCTCCGCAGCCTTTGCGCACATCATCAGAATCTCGTAGTATCCTCTCCTCCACGACTCGCTCTTTGTGGTCACGTCAAAGCCGACCTCGCCGGCGCCGATATTGCCGATGCCATCGATCACCATATCACCGTCCGTCAGTTCCCGCAGTCCAGCGCCGTCCGTCGCCGGATCCTCCAGCCTCTCGACGACATTTTTGGCAAGGCCTCCGATCTGGACCCAATCCGGCTGGATTATGTCCTTGCGGTCGGGTCCCCATTTCACCAAGCGGAAGCGCAGCCTCGTCATAAAGGTCCACTCGTGCGGACTCGGGTACCTCCTCTCTATCCACTCTTGTTGCACGCTCCAGTAGCCCACGAGACAGCAGGCGACGATGGCCCATGTATATGCAATGTACTTGATGCCCAAGACGACCTCGTATATCAGCCATCGCTTCCGCTCGGTAGTCAGGTACCGCCATTGCTTATTTCGAGCTAACGGGTTCGACAGGAAGGGCAGTTGTGGTCGGATCCTCGAGTTCAGACTGGTCTGTCGTGTGAAGAAGTAACGGGTCGCGCTGGCTGACTTGAGGGGCGCGGTGGGAGGGAACAACCTGCGCAGAGCGATACGTCCTTGCATCTCGACGGCGAGGATTGTGGCTGGAGGTTGGCGGGTTGTTCTGGTACTACTGGTATAGATTTATTTGGTGGTTGACGCAGCGATTATGTTCGTGTCAAGCTTGAGCTCTCCGACTCGGGGTTCCTGGCGGTGATCTGCACCCGTACCTCAATCCATAGTAAGCTTGGTCGAATCCAAACAGCTGGAGCCCTATCCGAGACTCTCACGATTCAGCCTTGGTGGTCGCGAGGATTGCGTGCGGCGTGCAGCGCATTGGGGCTCCTCTAATTGTCAGTTTCGAAAAGTAGGATAGTTAAGTTAGTTAACGAACTTGTTGGAGCTGGGCAGTGAGTGGGGTTTGCAATTGAAGCACCCAATGGCCCGTGCAGGAGGAACCCCCAGAATGCCCCTACCACTATAACTTCACTTTTTTGTACTTCTCGACGGAGTAACTACATCCGTACTGTGTACGGAGTACAGTTGGGGTGGAATCCTGGGTACTGAGGAGCAGTACGGAGTACTTCATGTACTTGTAACAACTTCGTAACTACGGAGTGCCAGTACCTGACGTACACAGTACTACGCGTGTTGACCTTGTCAGCTGCCGTTGCATCTCGCTCACACGGGTCGGACACGCTCATGACTTTGTCCGCTCCATCAACCATGACGCACGGATTTTTGTTGCTATTTTGTTGCTATTTTGATACATTCCCTAGTACTATCTAGTCGAAAAGGAACGTGGGTATGCCGCAGTTGTTTCAGTACAAGCCAAATAAGGAAAAGGGGGCATAGTAAAGGATTGTGCTCCGTGTGTACCGTCGTGTCCGTCCAGCCAGCGCTCATCATTTCTAGCCATGTCAAATATCACCTTCCGAGCAAGTCAAACAGGTAACGTCAAATTGTTGTTTCTGGACCTTGCAGGTTCCATGGTGATATATAGTATACAGCCCGCCGTGGTTTGTCTTTGTGCGGCGAACCTGTCGTTTAGGAGTCGTTCTGTGCCTTCTTGGCGTCCATCTCGGTGACAGCCTCGTCGAGGTAGGCCGGAATGGCCTCGACATCCTCCTCTTGGTGAGCCATCAAACCAGCCTTCTCGTCGCTGACATCGGTCTCGGTGTGCGAAGACTTGTGCACAGAGTGGCCGCGGCGGCGGTGTCGTCGAGTGCCAGCAGGGCGGACAAAGGTGCGCCACAAGCAGACGATGGCAGTGCCAACCATCATTCCCAAACTTTTCGGAGAGTCAGCACATGCGTAGTGAAAGAGGAACGTGGAAATGTGTCAACTTACATGCTAGCGCCAACACCAGCAACAATACCAACGGCAACGGGCAAGAGGATGTGCGAGGCAATGTTACGGAGAAGGTGACCCCAGCTGGCTTGACGTTGACCACCATAGGCGTGTCCCTGGTGCTTGCCGTGTCCCGATTGCATTCCGTGGCCCTGGGGAAGGTTGTGCGAGCCGGGGTGTCGGTGGACGCCCTCGAGCGCACCGGCAGCGGGAGAAGGACGGCGGCCACCGCCGCAGTGAGCACCAGCGCGGAGACGGCCAAGCTGCTGCATGACGGAGGCTCTCCACTTGCACACCCAGTTAGTGCACTGGCTCTGGGGGTTCTTCATCTCAGACTTGGTCGTCTGCAGGTCGCCAATCATCAGTGCACCGGCAGAGGTCTTGATAAGTTTGACCTGGACGTTGGGCACTCCATCGATAAAGACGTTGCCGACCTCGATGATCTGTAGGTCCAGCTGAAGCAGCGACAAGCTGTCATCCTTCTCCGTGGCGATGTGTTGTGTGCGTAGACCGAAACCCAGCGGCAAGTCTGCTGTTGGCATCTCCATCCGTGAAGTGCGAGCCTCGGGCACGAGCTGGGCACTGAGAGGGCCGGCCATAGGGTCCGAGTTGGGGTAGAGCTCGAAGCCGTTCAGCATCAGACGATCCGAGCCGGCCGAGTGGTCGATGCTGAAATCCAGCTCCAGGTGACTTGGGACAACGGTTCCGACCTTGGCGCCCATGTGGCGACCGGTGGTCTGCATCGCGCAACCGGGGCAGTCGAGCTGCAGCTTCTGCGACTCGGCCATCTCGGGGATGCGCTCGGCGTACGTAGGGACCGGGAGGGACTTGAGGGCATCCTTCTCCGAGACCTCGGGGAAGGGCAGCAGGAAGGCGCTGGTGGAGGAGACCGCCAGGCCCGCGGCGGTGATGAGCGACGACAGCTGCATCTTGTGTCTTGTGTTTTTGTGTTGTCTGGTTTCGTGTTCAGTGTTGAGTAGGGGCGTTTTGGCTGGTGTTGAGGAGAAAAGGTTCGTCAAGAGTGTGGTAGAAGAGAAAGAAACAAGAAAGCGTCGGACGAAGTAGGTTAACGTTGGATGTTTAAGCCGAGTGGATGGCTACAGCCTAACTTACGTGCCGACAAGTGACGAGTTGACGGTGCCTGCAAGAGACCCCCTACGGAGTACGTAGTACCCCGTACATGCGGATGGATACGTTGGCACCCACTCGCCCACCCATCCACCCATCCACGCATCCACGCATCCCCCCCCGCCCCTAGTTACCACGTACTACCCAATTCCATAGAAACCTTCCCGGCCGCCCCGCTCTTTGTCCCTCTTGGCACCTGATTGCTCTAAGATTTCCCCACTGGCATCAGCTGAAGTTGAGGCTGTGCCAGTTGGCCGGCTTCACGAGGAGATAATGCGTACGCGTCCATGCCGTCAACGAGAGGCTCCAGTCGCAAAGTTACTAACGACCCCCCCTACGTTAACTACACAGTACGGTAGACGGTCGACGGTCGACCCTTTGTACACAGACCACATACAGTACACAGTACTTCGTGTCACCGCAAAGCTAGCCGTTCATTGATGAAACCGAACTACGTGATTGCACAGTACTCGTCACACTACCCAAACACTTCGCAGATACGAAATACGCAGTCAGTTCGTAACTAGTGGCTGGCTGTTATCGAGACGGACGTTTCATTCCAACCACGGGCTTGCTAGCCACTACAGTGTACACAGTACACTTTCTCGCCGTCTCTTTAACCGTTTCGCGACCAAGCAAGATCTATAAGTAGCACCACAGCATTATCAGTCATCTTCAAACCGGGTCCCCACCCCGGGTCCCCTGATTTAATCGGTACATGAGCCAGCACTCAGATAAAGTCGAAATGCGGCTTAGGAGGGAAGGACCTTGTTCGAACGTACGGGGTATAGATGAGAAGCATCCGGTCTGCCAACCACCTCCCTATATGTATGTCCATAACTCCCGAGGTGCATTTGGCACGCATGACCGCGCATGACCAAAGATATAACTATAGCCTCTGGAGACTGGAGGATGCCATTGTCAGGAAACAGGCGGTCCCTCAATGGAAGCCAATTTCGGAGGCTCCCGAACGGTCCGAGCCCTCCGAGTGTATGTACCGTTACGGCCATGGTAACCCGGGTCCGTACTCGAGTGCCGCTCTCAATGTCCCCTCTGTACCTGAGCGAACATGCGAGCTCTCGTTCAGAGACATCCCGCTGCTAAGCCCGCAGACCAACTTACTTGCTGGGTCGCCGGAGTGGGAGGTCGAGGACGGGGTCAAGGAGGCTTACAAGGACGCCAGGCGATCAAGGAAGCTAGCTTGGAAGCGTCTGAAGGGTGGTAGTGGCGAGGGATTCAGTATCAAAAGGCTCCATTGGACTGTGATACAGTATTTGGCCGAGTGGGATAAAGAGCAATCAAACAAGCCGGTAGAGCCGGGGGGAGAAGCAGAGGCTGATTCGACTTGGCGGTCAGCTACGCCTGATATGGGCACACGGTAATCGTGTTTCCGAAACGAAATGCCAAATTTCTCTCGACTATTTCCAGATGGAATAGCAAAGCGAGAGGAATCCGTTATCTGCAGCGAAAATGGGATGGTCAATCCGCGTGTTGGCTGATTTCTGCACCAAGGCAAAGCATCCAGTCAACATGTTGCCTGCCATTTGGCCTCATCCCTTTCTGTTATCGCACATTTCCCTTCCATGCTGCGGAAACAACGGAAACCGTGGTCCTTTCTCTTGCCTAGACAGCCGGATCCGAGTCAGTTCGCCAGAGTTCGACCCCAGCACTCTTTGTGGGACAACGAAAAGAATACTCGGGGTAGAGCTATACAGTTCGTTACGTACCTTGTTTTCCACGACCGCCTCCCATTCCCGCCACTGCACGTTTGTTCCCGTCTCTTAATGACTCTGATTGAGATTTTTATTAATTCAATCTCCAAAGCCAAGTACCGAATCCTGTGCTCTCCGCGTAAAGCAAGCATCCATAAGAGCTTCTGTACTGTCGTTTGCCGTTCTTTCCCCATACTTCTGACTGGAAGTACAGACAGGGTTCAGTATCATAGTATGAAATCGAGATGGATGTCTCCAAGTCAGTCCCTACCGGTCTGGACACGCAATGCCTGATATAGACGTAGGCCCAGTGGATTCTTGATCGTGTACCACATCAAATGCACAGTTTTGGATGAGGCCAAGGACCCCGACGGCTGAGAGGGCTTATACGGTTGGGCAGATGTTATTCTGAAGAACAAGAACATCCAATGCCAGGCCAAGGCTACTCCGGTCCTGAGGGTCGAAGAGACCATTTGGGACCAGTCACCCCAGGCGCGTGGGCTATGCCTTGACACTTTCGCTTTGTTTCGTTTGTTTCGTTTGTGTCAACTTGAAAACCTTCACTGCTAGATGTTTGACAGCTAAGAATACTAGTTTTCATTCTTGCAAGGATAGATGAAATGTGCATTCCATAACTCTGCCGTACTGACAAGGGGATGCCATGGAACTTCCAGCCTTTCCAGCCTTTCCAGCCTTTCCAGCCTTTCCAGCCTTTCCAGCCTTTCCAGCCTTTCCAGCCTTTCCAGCCTTTCCAGCCTTTCCAGCCTTTCCAGCCTTTCCAGCCTTTCCAGCCTATCCAGCCTTTCCAGCCTATCCAGCCTATCCAGACCCCCCTCCCCCTTGTAATTCGAAATAACAACAATTAAAAGTGCCTAAATGAACTGCCACCTAGGTTTGTTTCGCTCGCTAATAGACTTCAATCACGACTTACTCCACATGGTTTTATATATAGCAAGGTTTGCATACCATCCCCAGGGCTTGATATCCCAGCTGAAGATGCAAATATGCGAGGCACATCCTGATCATGTTCTGAATTTGACGTGTAGTTTAACAGGCAGAAACTGCTTTATGCGGTATTAATTACGCAGGACAACATTGGGTTTTCCAATTTCGAAAGCAAAAGCGTGCAAGCCGTTCTGCCACCCCAGACCTATCACCTAGCAGACTAACTTGTGTTTTCGGGATGGAACTAACAAGGGTGCTTAGTCTTTGACGAGGCTCTCCCCCTTGGGCCGGATGGTGCCAGTAGGAAGAACCGGGTACAGACTTATTGGATCAATACCTAGTTATTCACTGTTTGGCTACCTATCCACGGGGCCAGCAGTATTTACAGCGTAGGGGCCAGATAGTCAAAGCCTATGCCGGAAGGTAACAGGGCAAATGAGATACGCAAAATTAGCAGAAAGTATACGAGACGAAAGAGCCCATAACACAGTCCCGGGGTGTCAATAGGAGAGCTCAAGGGAGAAGACGTAAATACGTTTTTAGGTATCCGGCCGGCCCCCTCCCCCCAGCACCGCGAGACTGGAGAAAGGCATACACTTATTTCTGGTCACAAGAAGGAGTAACTCACTAAATAAGGCCACTTGATGATTACCAAGGAAAGCTTGAGAACCTGTACCTAACCGTCCGGCCCCGAGCAAAAGGATGGAAGCAAGTATCGGAGGCCCGAAGAGAAGCAAGGGTTCGGGGAAACGTCCACCGGTCAGGATGACACCTGAAAAGCAGTCATATTCGGACGAGAGACTCTATGATCAGATGGTGAAAGCTGACAAATACCAAAGACAAAGTCAGTCGTCAGTATGGACCGAGGCACTACGATACTCAATGATGGAATGATGACATTGCATGCTGAGGCGTAAGAGGAAGTACCATGCAGACTCGAGTGGATTAATAGTAACGCGGATGCTTTTCATTCAGCCAGTACCGATAGGGGGTAGGGGGTTGATTGTGAGCAGTCTCTGCATGCCTTCTCCAGATGGTTGTTGTCCACGAAGAAGGGCTTGGTGGTAAATGGAAAGTACCTTTAGGATAGATTCGTCTGTACATCGTAACGACTTCTTTCTCCTTGTACGGCATTGAACATACTGCCCGCCAGAATAAAAGAACCTGCCACCAGAGACGCGATACACAAGAACATCTCAGTACCTCGGGTATATTCCCATCAGCATTATTGTCCACTTCATCAGTGTGCCTAGGAATCACGGAAACACAACATTCTACTTTCAATCCGATGTCCCTAATTAGAGAACTAGCACCAGAAATAGGTCTGGAGGACGATACGGAGTGTCCATAGACCATGGGATGTATCAAATTCTCCCTGCAGCTCGAGATGGCTTCTACGCCGCGTACAATGTATGTATGATGTAGCTAGCCAAGTCTTAAGCCCCAAGGGAGGCCGAGGGGGACTTTGGCGTACACCTGTTCCCGTATACCGGTGCGCTCACGTATACATTTGTGTGAATAGTTACAGTTGAGACATGACAAGGAAGCAGGGGGACAAGGTATCCCACTTCAATTCCAGATCACGTCAAAGGGTTCTTTTCCGTGGAGAGATACCTCGTAGGCGACGTCCTGAGCCAAGTAACCTTGTCGTCACACCCCTACAGACATCCCCACCGGATCTGCTGCGGTCGGTAACGTGGCTTTGGCTAACACTAATAATAACCATCCCAACCGTCGCGAATAAGAAGCAACGCCGACCTGGGTGTTCAAAAAATGAGACAAGCCATGTGCTTGACGGCGCCATCTCACTGAGACACCGCAGCCGATCTATCATCGCCCACCGAGACATTACCGGTGCCTAACGAACGGCTCCGGACGCTGCCATCGTCTTCGCATCATCTTCTTTTTTCGCCTGCCGCATAACGCCAAAGTCTCAGTTATTTTGCCAGGACCATCGGCAGCTCGAAATCAAAGCCCTCAGCCAGAGGTAATAATGCAAGGTATCTTTCAGTATGCACCACTGAGATCTGGTCCCCGGTGGTTTTCCCCACGCCTCCGCATCAATGTCGAATGTCCATGCATCCAGTCCGGCCGGATGCCGAGCCAATTGGCGGTGCAGCTGTTGTAGGATCTGATAAGTGACGGCAGGCGGGGGATACATGGGATTTGACCAGAGGCCGAGGCTGGTTAGGTTCAAGGCATAAAGCCGAGTAGGATCTACGCAGTTCGTCAACATTGGCTGTCTCAGCCTCCATCGTTCTGGCCTGCCCCTCCGCCCCCCCTGGGCAAGACTGAGGAGAGAGAGAGAGAGCGGAGCGTTTGGTGCGAACGATAGGTAAAGTCAGCAAGCAGGGAGGGGACGGAATATCGACTGATATCGTCGGCCGCTAAGGGCATGGACGATCAACCACCAAGCGACATGGTTGTTTGGTCAAGATGGCAAGGAGCCCTCAGATCAGATTGAAACAGCGTCATGCTTCCGACAAGGGCCTCTTCACAAGACGAGACGATTCAGATGCTCGAGGCGGCGGGACAGAGAGAGAGCGTGTTTGATAGGATGAGCGGCCCCTCCTGGGCCAGATCAACAGCCTAGTTACTGTGTATTTGACCCGAAGGGACCCTCGCTTCCTTGCGCACGCGGCATGGCTGACGTCTCCTTGGGGAGCTGTCGCACGACCCCTTGGCTCCCAGGCCCGACTCTCGAGACGCGAACGAGTGGCGTGGAATTTCCAAAATCTTCATTCGAGTATCTTTATCCGTAGTTACAGGAGTATTAGGTACGTCAAGTACGGATACGGCAAGTACAACATGAATAGATATTCGTACGATCACCATGTTGTGTTCTAGGATTCTCCCGCGTGGTTTCCCGATGATCGGTCAAGACGCCGAACTGCTGCCCTGATGGAAGATGGAAGGACGCCGCCTCTCGATCTCTCGATTTGTGCTCGAGGCCGGGGTTGGGCGAACCGAGTTTGGGATTGCCTGAAGGGGAAGTTGTTCGTCAGGAAGAAGTATCCGTGCTATCCCAACCCGGGCTTCCATGTTTGATTGGCCAGGCCAAGCCTTGGCATCCGAGTTGACACTGAGATCTGAAACAGCTCTGTGGCAGCTGGGGTGAGGGACTCTAGGGGAGGGGACTCCAGGGGGAGCGTGGTGCAATTGGATGTTCTGGAAGCAATCCTCTGGTCTGATTGTCAGTCGTGAGTGCCCTTTGTTGGCACATTTGCCCCTAGAGCCTACTACGTACAGTAGACAGTGAAGCCAAGGCCGAGGCCAAGGGATTGATCGACTGACACGCCCGCTTCCCGAGGACAGCATATCCCTCCTGCTCTCGTCAGCCACTCCGTATTGACCAACGTTGGTCAAGTAAGTTAACTAGTTAACTAGTTAACTTACCTGTCGACCTTGCTTCGCCGGCTATGCTCCTGTCTGCATGGAGCCAAGGCCGAGCGAGTTGTTGGCCTCTGAGGAGTTCGGAGCACGTAGGAGGGAGGTATCACAACTTCGGGCGCCCTGCCTCTATCGGTCATACGGAGTAAATGCACACACATTCTCCTGGTTCCTGGACGGCAAGTCAAGTGCCATTGTTTGACGAGGTCGTTGCGACTTAACCGTCGTCCTTATGCCAATGCGACGACATAATTGACGGATTATCTCGGCTGGTGTCTGACCAGGCGATGTGACCTGTCCATTCTCACCTCCCCAACGCATTAAACTGAGTGCAAGACGCGGCTGGAGACGAGGAGCGGGATGATATGCTAGTTAGGTCTCCTCCTGCAGGTACGGAGTAGTTAACTACCGCGTGACTTGGAGGTCATCCATCAGAACCAATGCATGCGAGCACGGAAACTTGGTTGCGAAACGGCTGGTCTGTTTCCGCCCCGTAATCTTGGGTGCTGCTTGTGTGACTTTGTGCGCCGCGTTTTCTGTCTGGTTCGGGCGGGGAGGTCAAGGATGCGTACCAAACAGAACGTAGCGTTAGAGTGAGTGCATCCGTACTCTGACCTTTTGGATTGCACTACTGTGTAAAGATTGCTTCGCTCCTCCCAAAAGTGAAGTGCCCAGTTATGATGAGAAGCAGGGATGATTAGATGCGGGCAAGGGGCTGTTGCCGTAGCCGTACTGTGGTATGCGACGCTAGTGTTTCCAATTGGGAGAGACGGCCATGTGTGATTGGTTGTACCGCCGAAGGGCATCATCCCTGTACTGCAGTACCTGCGCGCTGGGGCTTGGACACGCGCAAAGCGGGGGGGTGGGGGGGATGGGGGGGGGCCTTTCCCTCTACGAAGTATTATAGACCGAAGGGTAGGGCTTACCTCGTGTCAGAAACATGGCGAACGATGCTGCCACACTTTTACACCCTGCATTCTCTCGTAACTAGCCGTTGGACATTTAAGCAGCCAGCCATAGTAACTAGGTACTTGACTACTGCACTGCGGCGGACTGATGGCTTGCAAAGTTCGTCTTGATACTGAACGTTAGTAGTATCCCACCCAGGGTTCGTTCTGCCCGGGGCGGCGTTTGGGAGCAGTACTGTGTAAGCATGCCGCATTGCGTTACTGGACTAATTGGCAATTGCAGTTGATCCGAGCGAATCACGCCGATAGCACAAACTACGAAGTAATAACTACATAATACCAGGTAGCTAAACCGGGGGGCGGGGAGGTGGTGGTGGCCGGGAGGGGGGGTGGGGGGGCATGTACCGCTAGGAAGGAAGAAACAAAGTGTCCTCGCCGGAAAGAAGTAAAGGGCGGATTATATTACCATCGTCATTGTTGTTTTGTTATTATTAACGTTGTCGTTATTATTAGTAGACGCAATGGCCGTAGTTACTCTACTATCTACGCAATGCCACCACCGCTACTGTCTGTGTACGGGAGAGAGGGTGGGGCTGACCGGGGAGCCCTCTCCCGCCAAACACGGCCCATTCTTGGCTGGGTCCCGCGAAATCTCGCCTCTGTCTCTACTACGGTACTGTACTCCGTACCGGTATTGGCAATTGCAAATTTGTGGCATGGGTCTCGGTCTCTCGTGTCAATGCATGCTGTCGCTGTATAACTTTCACGTCCCTCTCGGCGGTACTCCGTATAACGGTGGTACGAAGTACACAGTAGGTCCATAACCTAGCTCACATCACTCACGTTACTTCCCCGTCCCGTCTAACTAAATGGCCTGAGGGTCGGTCGAATTTAACATTATTATCCCAAGCAAGTTCAACTAACCCTTTTTCATATTTGATTTTCCTACTCGGTCAGGTGCGAGCTCTTTTCACTTCAGTAGTTGCAGTCGGTACCTTGAGCGGTCCTCCACACTCGTTTTTCTCTCCTACGCACGCCATCCACCACCACCGCCACCCACACCACACTACTTAGTTACCAGCTAAGCTGCGTGCAGACAGGCCCTTTCGACCCCCTCGCCGACGTTTGTTGTCGTTGTTGTCGATTTCAACCCGCTCGACGCTATCCATTCATTTCTTTTGCTAGAAAGCGGAAGCCCGCCTTCAGCCGTCCGACGTCGAGTGACAAGCAAACTCTAAACTCACTTCAAGGGGATCCAAAGGGAAGGGGGGAGTCTTTTCTGAGGCTCTCTCTGCGACGTCTCTATATTCGGACCCGTCCTCCGCCGGCCTGAAACGCGACAAGTATCCAACGTTGCACCAGCTTGACACCACCCACGCCCACCGCCGGGTGTACGTGCAGCGCAGCCATCTCTTGCGCATTTCGCGAAGCAATTGGTGCCCTTCTCGCGTCCCGTCAAATTTGAGTATTGGACCAGTGCAGTACGGAGCGAAAGGAGGACTTTCGGATTCGCAGGCGATTTCCAGGTGTTCGTCCTATCTTTCTGTTCAACCACTCCAATACATTCGCCGTCGACACCCCCTCGAGCCGGCGCCGACGCACGCCACCAGCTGACTAGCCCCGACCCAGCGCAACATCAACTGTACGTGTCACCTGCTCTCCATCACCTGCATTGCCATCGGGCTGCGCGCCTCCTAGGGGCTCCCTAGTCCCGAGGGTTGCACTACCAGACCGGTACAGCCTACAGGAGCCATTTCTCAACAGAGAACCGGGACCGGGACGGCACACATGGAATGGGCCAGACGGCATTGACCGCCTCTGACACTCTGCTCGCCTCCTGCTGCTAGTGTAGTTCGCTCTGCCTCTTGACGTCTGCCATGCTCGACCTTCTCAATCCATAGAAACTAATGAACGGTCCTAGATCTTACCGTCAGCGTCGTCACCCGAGGTCGCGCGGTACTAATTCGTTACACAAGCGTTGCCGTTCGGTATCCTCACTTTCTACACGAGCCTGCGGCTCGCACACATTCATTTGCCGTCCGAGACTCAATCCAGCGTCTGTAAAGACTGCGTTCGTTCATTTCACCCTCCACCCGTTCTCTTCTGGATACTCTCACCACTCAAGACCTCAACGTTCCACAAACTCTCCTTTGCGAAACGACGCCGCGTTCATCTCGGAATCTTTGATGTGACACGGCGCTCACTTGGCGAGAACCACATCACCAGGATAGTAGATACCGTCTTCGTTTGTTCGTTCTACTTTGGCCCTTCCGAGACCTGCATATCCGGCTGCCTGCATCGACCACGACGACGAGTTATTGGACCGACGACTGTTCGCATGCTTGTGCCACAGCGGAACGAAGACATACAACTGGCCTTGGGAGACACGAGGAAGGAGTGCGCAGAAGAGCTAGGGTGCATTCCGGTTGCTGGCCGCCCGTTGTTTTGTTTAAATGAGTCGAGCTCAATATGCGAACGAGATGGACCAACCATCTGGGATTGCGGGGTCCGTGAGGAGGGCGAGGGCAGGACTACCATCGAACCCAATGCCAATGGCGCGTCGACCGTCACAGCCGCCGTCGGGGCCCCAAATAAGGGACGGGAACGGAACCTTGATGGCCATCTCGAGGCCGCAGCCAGCGCCCCAGTGGCCACTGGCTGGGCCCATCATCTCTCCCACGAGTTCCGACGGCTCAGAGCCGTACAGACCGCCGCCGGGGCGATCAGAACCGCCGCAACGTCCTCCCCGTCCCAGCCGAGTGCCCTCCATATTAGACGCCTCGCGCCTCCAGGACCACACTCCCGTCTTCCAGTACACGCCACAGAACCAGCGTGTGTCGGAGCTTTCGGTCCCAAACACACCAGGAACCGGCGGGCCTGACTCCTTCAGGTCCTCGACGCAATCATCAGTCGGATCTATCCCCGACTTTCCAGTACCGGCCCAAACACCAGTACCGGCCCAGACACCAGTGCGGTCGGCTCCTGCACCAACCATGCCACCTCCACCGCCCGTGGGGTTGCCGCGAAGGAGCATAACCTTGGGACCGCCGCCATCATCAAGAAGAGGCGCGTCTGCCTTCTACTCAACGACATCTTTCGTGTCACCCATCCCCGAGGAGTCTCCGAGGACGCGGTCCCATACATCCTATGCGTCGAGTGCGGCGATACCAGAGAGTTTTGGGACGCTTTCGCCGCTTGCAAGCCCCGAATCGCCCTATTTCGACGACACGATACCCGAGGATTCTATTTACAGCGATGACGCGGATGAGAGAGGGCTGGTCAGGAGTGCAAGCATAGGCAGGAAAGGAAAACCGGAGTTGGTGACGACGCGGAGCTCGGAACGGACAGATTTTGGCGCCTTAGTATTGCCGTTACCCTCTCGGCCGAAACCGAAGCCCATGCAATCCGATACCTTCTCGGAGGGCACAGGTTATCTCGAGGAATCTTCGAACTCGTCGGGTAATGCTTCCGGGAATGTGCCGACTATAGGAACGGCAGTCACGGCTGGTGCTACGGCTGCCGCTTATGGGGATTATGGCGCTGCGGACCCGGCGTCCGTCGGAGAGTCAATGGTGGAGACAAGGACGTCCAGATTCTCGGCTTTCCGGCGACCGCTGCGCCTCGATATCGATGCTGTTCGTGATGCCGAGGCCAGAGGCAGCTTGACGAGCTTGCCGGACCTCATTCGGAGGGCAACGCGGCTAGCATCCATGATAGACAAGGGCCGGAGACCGGCCAGTCGCTTCGACGAGCTCGACTTTCCCGAGGACATATACGGCCGCAGAGACCCAGAGAAGGGGACTTCGTACTTGCAGGAAAAGCATCAGTCTGGGCTTTCCGATATGCTTGCCGCTTTCCCCCCGCCAGCTCAAGCAAATCCCCGCCGGTCGATCCGAGAAAGCGGCATGTGGCCGCTGCCGGTAGGGAGGATGTCTTTCCGTGGCCAGCCACAGCAGCAGGAAATCAGGATGAACTCTAGCAAGCCTGAACAATACCAAGAGGAGCAAGCACAGCAGCCGCAGCCGCAGCCGCAGCAGACGCGGCCGCAACAGCAGCAGACGACAAAACCAGGCCGCCGTTGCTGTGGATTGCCCATGTGGGGATTCTTGCTGTTACTCTTCATTCTGATCGCCATCCTTGCAGCCGCAATCATTGTTCCTCTAGAGTTCTTCGTGCTTCGGAAGCAAGACAACGCTCAGGCGGCGCAGCCTGCGCTGGATACGTGCAAGACCCAATTGAATTGTGCAAACGGTGGCACCAACGTTATAATGCAAGGCGTCTGTTCGTGCATTTGCTCCAACGGCTTCACGGGTTCGAATTGTACCATTCCCGGCGCCGACGGTTGCACGACGGTGTCGTTGGGCTCGCAGGACCTGGCTAACGTCACGTTGGGTCAGGCCCTCCCGCGCCTCATACAAGATGCTCAGACGAACTTTTCCATCGCGCTGGATCCTACCAGGATATTGGCAAAGCTCAATGCTGCGAACTTTTCTTGCAACACGCAGAATGCATTGGTTACCTTTGGTGGCCAAACTGCTCCGGGGATATCCGCAGGTGAAGCGATTGTCGATCCAGCACTTCAGCGAGCCGGCGCCGTGCTGCCCATCATCTCCATCACCATCCTCCCTGGGATTGACATCACCATTACGATACTCAACCCTGTCGCCACCAATACTCGGAGTTTCACCATCATCAGTACTCTCACCGTCCCGGCAAGCATACCCACCGGTTTCTCCACCTTGCCGACGCGGACACTGCCCCCCTACGACGAGTTTATCGGCATCATCTTTACCATTACAGTCTTCATCATCACCACCTTCATCATCTGGAAGCAGTCTAATTTCTGCCTCTTCTCCTCCCTCTTCTTCACCCTCTTCTTCACCCTCACAGCCCTTGGTAACGCCTACCAGCACGCCGATTCCCGCCAGCAGCACGTCAACTCCCACCGTGACATCCAGTGCTGCTGTGCCCTCGACCACCTCGCCGCTCTTCACTGTCACGGAGCAGGTGCTCGATTTCGCGCGTGTCGGCGTCCTGCTGGTTCTGCAGAGGCAGACGCTGAACGACGCTGCAATGGCTCAGTCGCTACTTCAGAAGTTCTTCAACAGTGCCACGCCTGCGCAGAAGGGCGCGACGATTGAACAAGCCAAGAACCTGACGATAGGAGGAGGCAGCACCATTGATCTGGTGCACCTACTGGTAGATGTTCCTGGGCAATGAGATGTGTAACCATGGACCATCATTGTCACTTTCTTTTCGTTAATATACCCAACGCCCGTTTCAAGCAACGAAGGTTATGATCTTCATTTCTGTACGCGTTTGTCACCACTTGAAGAGTAGCACCGCGAGCGCCAACTCGCTTCTTTTCTTTTTCGCGTTTCAGAGTACTGCCTCGGCGGGCTTTTTGTACAAAATAGTGTCAGTTTTTATCGCATCTCATCATAGCTGCAGCAGCATAGCATTGGCTGTATAGGAACAGGAGAGCTCCAGCATGGCGTAGGGTGGGATTGAAGCGTTGTTGGAGATACCATGAATCTGAAGGAAATGTTTAATATACTCATACAACGAACGCTCTTGGCTTTTTGAACACATTACATGACATTACATCACGCACGCCATGTCCTTGTTTGTTAGACCAGCTAAGCGAGCCAGCCAGCCAAGCCAGTGCACAGCCAGTGCTCAGCCAGTCTCCAAATGCCCATCTCCTGTTTTGGCACATATTTCTCTACCCACAGCTGCTCTTCCCAGAGATACCTCGATAGTTGTTGGTTGTACTTTGGCCCTTTGCCAAGATGCAGAACTGTCCAAAAGGGAGACCGAGCGAACCCCCATGAAACCCCCCTTTGGTCTCGAGTCTTCCACCCCCACGCCAACCTAGGATTTTCCAATCGCCCCATCTTGAACAGACATCCAACCGCTGGGTTTTCCTCTCCGCCTCATCTTCCTGGACCCCTCGAAACGGCCCAGTACCGGACTACCAAGAAAATTGGAAACGTGGGAGCGCATTTCCTCCGTGATGTGAAATCCTTTTTCGTCACCCCCCTGGGGGGGATGCAGATAACGGAGACGAGCAGCCTGACCGAAGATGGTTTCCCCATCCCGCGTCGTTGAAGCGCACGTACATGGAGAACTGGTTACTTGAACGGCACGATCAAGTCGCTGCTCGCATATTGTTCGTGTGTTGATATTTTCTGTCTCCGTCCGTCGAAAAGGGGCATAAAGGTTGTAGTCAGTAGTACCTACCTAGTAGCCAAGGCATGTCCGCCCTTTTGGCACGTGGGATCAGAGGTTTCTGGTCGCGATACTGACGATGACGAGGATACTGTCTTTGCTGGAATGGCTGTACCGGTGATAACTAGTAACTAGACGTACGTAACTAACTGAGCGTCAAGATGCATTGGGGGGGGGTCCTCGCAAGAACGTGGCAGACAGCCGAGCGAGCCATGGCCAATTTTTTTTTTGGCCCGCTCGATGCGCAGCCCAGACGCGTAGTCAGTTGGGTAACTGAGGATGCTCAATTTCTCGGGGAAAGGCAATGTAGTTAATGCAGTGTTGTACGTAAGCGGCGTGGAGGTTTTTTTCTTTTTTTTTCTTTCTACACTCCCCCAAGGAGGAGGAGGAGGAGGAGGACGACGACGACTGGGGGAAAAGGGAGAACTATTGATGTTAGTTATCCGGTAACGAGGTATCAAGTCTCAGCCACTCGTGTGAGTCAGTACGTACGCACTACGCACACGATACACACACACGACACGTACACGAAAAACAACCAGCGACTTTGTCATGACCGATGCCCTGAAACATGCAACAACAGCAACAACAAAAAAACAGCCCGATAATACCATACCCGTTGGATGGGGTGCGCTGGCCCAGATGCTGCAGTCCCGGTGCCGACGTGATCACATTTTGGCTCCGTGGCTGAGACGCACGATGCGGCTGGGGAACTTATCGGGCAGGATCGCATGTGCACAGATGGGCGCCTGGGGAGAATCGACCGTCTATCGCGCCCACGTGTGTGTGTGTGTGTGTGTGTGTGTGTGCCTAGAAACAAAGTACCGGTACATCCTGCATGTGATATTTTCATTTTCATTTTCATTTTCACCGCCGTCGTTGTCAACTCTGACGTTCTCTTCTCTAGGCGGATGTCAGGGGTCACGCCCCCCCCTTCCCCTACGTGGACGACACATGGTTGCCAAACAGGAGTGACCTTTGCTTGTTTTCTCGACTGGTGGTTAGCTTGGCGTGGGTAGTGATGTGAATGTGGCCTGTCCATGACCAGCTACGAGTTGGGCAACTACGCACAGCTAAGTGATTGATCGATTTACAGCACCTGCCACAGCCCGCGCAAAATCGACGTTGGGCGCAAGTCGTGAAGACACTAGCCAGTAACGAAAAGACATGGCAAACCGGCCCAGGCCGAGACGGAAACAGTCGTCATTTAGAACCCTTGTGACATGCCCTATCTCAATTGCCCAGCGGATGTAGGCTGTTCCAAATCAGTGCATTATGCTCGGAACGCGAACTTTACGAGGACCTCGAGGGCTGCTCCTTCGTTCGCGTCCAGTGGGTATATTCTTTATAATATACACCTCGAATAAGTCGTATGGTAGAATGACCCTACCAGTAAGTCCGGCCTTGCCTGCGCAAAGTTGCCATTTGAAATTCCAACCCCGGATAAAAACTTCCATCCCGTCGTGATACCGAAAAATTTACATCCAAATGCAGGGACGTTGTTGTCCCACCTAATGCACTGGGCTTGATATGAAACCCCCCCTCCTTTTGACGAGGCCCGACAGTGCCGACTAACACGCGGAGATGGGTAGTCGCAGAGCTCGTTATACCGCCTCCAGCCCCCGAAGAGCTACCGTCGTCGTTGGTGATTGTCGGCACGTCTCTTGCCACATCTCTTCACAGCAGCAACGGTGATGAGCCAAGTGATGTTCTGGCAAGCGAGGCTTCGAGTCCAGTTTCGGTCGTTGAAGAGCCCCGGAGTCGACTCCACAGGTAGGCAGGCTCCAGGGGAAATGAGGTACCAACGGCGCAGCTGCTAAACGGACCGGATCCCGTTCCGGCCTCGATGGTTTTTTTGCACCTGATTCCGAGTCGTGTTTGATGCGTCATAGGATAACACATCGTGGCCGGTGCGGGTCTCGATCCCGGGACTTCCTGTTCTTCCTGCGGTTGCTAATATACTTCATGGAATACGGATCGTACTTGTCGTTTTCCTCCGAGTAAGCCTCGCCGGCGTCATCTTTCCGCAGCATTTGTCGGCAGAGATCAACAAATATCTCGTCCACGTTGGCTAGTAGCATGCGTCAGCCCATGGAGACTGCAAGGAGATTGCGAGTCGCAAAATTGGGTTCAAATGAGTTAGCGGCTTACTCCTAGTCCTGGCGCTGGCCTCGTAATATGGCGCGCCCCATCGCTGGGAGATGGAGAACCCCTTGGTCCGAGGAACTACCCGCTGGTCCTCCAAGTCGGCCTTGTTTCCACAAATGACTATCGGGATGTTTTCGTCGTCCTTGATGCGGATAATCTCGTCGCGGAGCCCCGACAGCTCGACAAGGGACGAGGACGACGTGATACTGAAAACCAACAGGAAGCCTTGTCCCGTCTTCATGTACAGATCCCTCATGGCGACTGGTGACAGGTCAGTGTGGGGCCTGGATGTTGGGGTGGGTGGGAAGAGTGCAGTCGCTACCGAGTAGTTACTCCGTCCGGAGTACTTCGTACTTGGAGACACTTACCAAATTGTTCGGTCCCCGCAGTGTCTAAGCTACACGTTGTGTCTCGAGTCAGCATAGCATGGTGGGGTATGGCGAATCAATTTGAGGCATATGTCTCACATCTCCAACATGACTTGCCGGCCCTGTGGAAATGATGGATTAGTCATTCGGAGCCAATCAGATGTTCAACGCTGGCACTTACATCAACGCCGACCTGAGCCTGATACGAGTCCTCGATGGTGGGATCATATGCCTCGATCCATTCGTTGTGCACGAACTGGGCTATCAGGAAGCGGTATCGTCAGCCATCTTTCCATCTGGCGACGACTAGTAGGGCGTGTGTCGCGACTCAGACTTGGGGCGTTTTGGTGCGTGACAGATGGGAGTTCCTTACCTGTGAGACTACTCTTGCCAACGCCGCCTGGACTATGGTTAGCTGGATGCACTGGGAGAAGTAAGCGCGCGCGCGCGCTCGCTCATTCCATGCCATGTGCGGCGGGTTGGAGTTTGCTGCTGCACTTACCTGCGCCAAGCACTACCACGTTGAATTCGCGGCTACGCGCAGAAAATGGGAAATGTCAGCTGTTGGGTGCATTACACGAGGCATTGCGGCGCGGGCAGCGCGGGCAGGTAGGCAAGACTCACGCGGGCTGGTACGCCCTGTGTCGAGGAGCCATAATTGCAACCAAGGGCGTAGTGACAGGTCGGGATGGAAATTCGACTGCCGACGGCCCCCAGTCGTGGCCCAACCTTTTTGTTGGCCCTCGGTTCTGGTACTCTGGTTTTCTGGTCGCGTGGCTCGTCGTCGCACAGCAACCGACAGACGCGCGTTCTGCCTCTCAGCAAGGTAGGTAGGTAGTTTGATGGATGCAGGAGAGCGTTGGAGAGGGCTGTGCGCGTCAATTCGGGAGAGGAGGCGACTGGAGAGATCCGAGAGCACGCAGATGGCGCCGAATTTCCGACGGGGTACAGCAAGTCAGTCAGTTGGCCGATGAGAGCACCGGGTCTTAAAGAGAGCGACAGTTCCAATCCCTGGAACGCTGGCGGAGGTGTTCTGCCCGGGTCGTGGGAACAGAAGAAGGGCAGTCGGAATAAGTTATGAGACAGTAAAAAAGAAACAACAACCTCTGCGAAATGTGGGGGAGTGAGTTGGCAGACCAAACGACCGACGGCCCGGAGCAGCGCAGCGCAGCGCAGGCAAGCAAGCAGATGGGCCAACAAGTGCTGCTACCCTAGGGTAGAAAAGGAAGATGAGTCGCGTCTCCAACTCGGATGGGAAAGAACTGACTGGATTGACGGACGGGATATCCGGGGATATGTAACTATGGGACACGACGCTATCCGCTCGACTAGGTACCACCGCTCACACCCACCCGGCTATTGAGGTAATAAGTTAAGTACATAGTAGGGTAGCCAAGGCCAGCAAGTGCTAGTTGTTGAACTACTTCGTGCTTGGTTGCTTTATTCGGTACGGTCTCGACGGCCGAGCCGAGCAGGAGGGACATGTAACTTGTTAGTCAGTTGTGTACGTACCTAACGTTAATAAGTTAACTACTCCGTACTCCGTAAGCTACCCACCCGTTCGCTTTCATGCCATCCCATTCTCAGCCAGCCAGCGCCCGCTCCAATTGGATCCCGCCCCCGTCCACCTCGCCCAATCCAACATCTCTAGTCACTAACAGTACTCACTAGTTACGTACTCGACACGCGCTAATCGCTGCAATCGCAGGTACACTAAAAGGAGCCGATCACTGCATTAGCCTCTATGTTGCCTTCCTCATCCTCGTCCTGGCCCTCCCTCATCCATCACCATTGCTTTCCTCCACCCAACCGGCAAAGAATCAATACTGACATGTCGTCAACACTTGGCACCGACCTGTCTGCTGAGGTACTTTCTTTGTTCGTGATGGTTATCAAACTCTGTTTCCTGATCTGCCACCCAACCGAACCCAACCCAGCCCAGTCGAGCCCAAGCCCATTCCAACTGTACCTTTGCCGTACCGTACCGTACGTCAACTGCTGCGCAAGCAAATAAGTACTCCTCGGTACGTGAAGAGCGGCTTGTTTGTGCATGCAGTCATGTACATGTCATGTACGGAGTATGGATACGGATATGCACTTGACTACATGTGCGTTACAGGAAGCAAGCACGCATGCAAGCCTTGCATCCTCCAACCCATCCTATCCCGCTGCCTCGAGGCCCACGCGTGCCCTGGAAATAGAAGCAGTCCGTCCATCGACGAACGCCTCGGCCGGTCGAGCCCGCTCGTCCTTCACGTCCACACGGTACGCTAGGGAGCCTATCTCCAATCTCTCCCATCACCCACGTATGGCCTCTGGACGAGTCAGCATTGCAGTTCTGACCGGTGGGTGACCTTGCGTCGACTCGACCCGTCCGTGCCCTGTAGAGACAGCTCCGTCCCTCAGTAGACCGCAGTAGACCGGTCCGTTCCAACGACAAGAGACAGACCCATTGCATTGCAGGCAGACAGGTTTGGGACACGACAGCGGTCGTGTGTCCAGTGAGACAAGTGTGAACGCTCCTGCAGCGTCACGCAACTGAACCCCCAAACACGACGCATAAACGATGACACCCTGGCTACGAATACACAGTACTCCAACAAGGCATCACGGATAGCTTCCGCCTCGTTTGGTCGACAAGGTTTCCGAGGCTTGCCGGATGCACCACCTGTAGGTACCGGCGGCTATTTTCATTCGGTGCTTCTCTTTGTGCGAGGCTGGAAGCTCGTAGTTATGCCGCGCGCCGCGCCGCGCACATTTCATCACCTGACGCCTGGTGGCTGCAGGACCACCGAACAGAGACGGGATCTCTGTCACCGTCACCCCCCCTCCTAATGGCAAGGCACCCGAGGAATCATTCCGAGCTCTCTGCCATGACCCCACGACCCCACATCACAGCCTTGGTACTCGATGATTGACTGCCAACGCCGGATGTCAACGTGCCAGTCCCCCGGAGTTGTAGGATTGGGAGCTCCCCGCTGACAACCAAGCCCAAGACACGTCGATCAACTCCATCTCTCCCTCGGATTGATGTCATTGTCTCCCAGGGGGTGGGGGGTGTTTAGCTGCCGCCATACAGATACTCCATACTCTCGCAATCATGCTTCGTACACGGCGGGTGTTGCTTTCGCTGTCTGGCTTCAACAAATATGCCCAAGGGCTGGCTGTCTAGCTACACCCGCCGCCAGAGCGCTGGCTACTTGCTACGAAGTAACTACGTACAACCCCCAAGCCAATGCATGTGCGGTAACTACAGAGTACAAGGTTCAAAGAGTGCGGTAGGATTCACAAGGCTTCGAATCTCGTCAGAATCTCAATCTCCCGACATTCGACGGAAGTGCGCCCTTGTTCCCGTGGTCATGGACTTGATGTAACGGCACCGGGATGAAGACCAGGGGTCGCAAGAAAGCATCAGGATCCAGGTTGGCCACAAAGGTTAGCCGGTCAGTCCCCTCCGTTACTTGCTCTGCTTTTCTTGCAAGCAACAATCTAACGTTACTTATTAGTTAGTACCTATCTCCCTTCGGACCTTCCTCCAAATCCCTTATGATCGTCGTCGTACCTACCAAGTATTTCCGTACCGGGTTTAGATACGGACCCCTGCCTTAGCGACCCCCTTTCCGACTGTGGGACCCCTTATTTTTGCGCAGATCTTCGATATCATTTGCCCGAGGCCACGTGGTGACTAAATAGGGACGAACTGTAATGACCCAACCTTGTCGCCAAACATCGGATAGATACTAAGTAGTTAACGTTACGTGCAACTCGTGGACATTGACGAGCTTGTTCGCTCCGATAAGTTAGAACGACCCATTCCGAGGGCCATCTCTCGCGAGAGTACGGATACGGAGTACCGCGTACCGCGTACCGAGGAGCCTTGACGCCTTTTTATTATTATTACATTGGTCCCATCTTCCTAGTGGACGCTACGAGCTGCCACTCCATAATTGCTACTCCGTACCAGGGGCCTTTGATTGCTCCATGGTATAACTATTCAAGTTAATCTCTCGGACAAGCTGCTTTCCCGTCGCTAGGAAGTCTGCTCCATCTTCACAGCATCATCGGGCATACGCGAAGTCTTCGTAATGAGGCCAGGAGACCAAACGGACGACTCGGCAGCTCGCATTTTGATACTTGTCATTGGCCACTCTCCTCCGTCTCAACACCGGACATTTGTATGCCAAACTCGGTCTCATCTGCCATAGCAGGCAGTGTCATACGACCAGACGATGTCGCAGAGGCGCACCTGTTGTATCGAGATCTCTCGGGGCTCATCAGTCACGCACTCTTTGTGGTAGAGGGCGCATGTAAACAGACTTTCGCCGGCCTCGTGTTAACCCAACCGCTAATTCTGCCGGAGAGAGAATTCTGTCTCCCGCTTCAAGATTTGCGCACGTACGTTGCACCGTGCTGTTCCCATGTGACAGTCACCCCTGAGGACGTATTCGGAATGTTGCCTGATTGGTTGGGTCTGACAGGACCTTGCCTGTCAGGCTTGCTACAACTGGCTCTGTTGACAGTACTAGGCGAATCATCCTGCTTCTAGCTCAGCCATCTGACCAGTCCGGCTGCTGTTCCTGCCTCGCTATTCACAACACGAGCATGCATGAATATTTCGTTGTGGTTGGCATCGACCAACACCCTTGTTGCTGCCGAGTCGGCTGAGGTGTCCATTTCCGGCTCGCAGCCTATCCGGACGAGAATCAACCGGCTCTTGGCGAGCTCTGCGGCGAGCTCGTCAGAAGCGTAGCCGAGGCGCTTGGTGTTCTAGTGCAATTGTCGCGTGCGTGGATGCGTCATGTAACGCGAGGCGTGAGGAGCAAGGCGCCGAGGACGAATCTGCGGAGATGGAAACCGAGGGAGTGCCAGTGTGTCAAAGACTTGGCCGGGCATGGGTACATGATATAATCGAATTTGGGAACGGTGACGAGTAGGCGAGTTAGGTCAGGTGTGAGCAGACGTACATGGGCGCGTGATAGTCGGGACGAGGGGGTTTTGTATGGTCTTGCGAGGTCTGTTCTTTTAGTATCACCAATCGAAGACGGGATGAGATGACGATAGTGGTCGGTATCAGGCCCATCATCAGGCCCATCATCAGGGACGACTTTTTAGTTGATAGCGAGAAGATGGCGCATGACGAAGCTGTGCATTGCGGCCATCACAGCGGCTACGCCCATGGGGGAGAATCCGTCGTCAAGCCCCCTTTCAAGAGATGAAGATGACCGCCAAACGGTGCTGATTTTGGAAACCAGATCCTTTGACGACCTGCCGGTGCCCTTGGTCGTTATACATATTTGGAGCCGGAAGGACCGCGGCAACGTGCCGATAAGCTGCGGTATTCGGTCAGCCAATCGTAGCGTCCAATATCGAACAACCGTGTCGAGTCGAGTCGTAGGTCTGTAATACGGGCTTCGTTATGCGACGGATTACAGCAGCCCGAACCAACCCGAGAGACCACCCTCGGCCCGGGGGTACCTACACTCCCCTCCTCCCCCAAAGGTATGATGCGTAAACCAGCCGCACACCCGGGGTAGCCATCTCTGCGCTGATTTGATTTCCTCGATACCGCTCTGCCTCCACCGCGTACAAGGACACAAAGATACGAAGATGATGGGGGACCGGCCGGCAACATAGCCTTTTTAGGAACCCCTTTGGCAGCGGCCCGCCCATCATCGGGGAAGAACCAGCGCGAACATATCTGCAGGTCGAGGACAAGAAACAAAAACAAAAACAAAACAAAAGGCATCTGTACCACGGTTGCTCTCCTAGCCGCGACCCGAGACCACACCCCTTGGCTCCTCTCCGCGTCTCGCTACTAGCAGAAACATCGAGGGGCGCCTCTCTCGATGCTGGCTGGGGACGGATAGTAACTAGTAGGTAGCGACCGCGGGAACCGAGCCGTCGTTTGTCATCCCGCTGGCTCGGCAACTGTGCATCGGTAACTGTGTATCGGTGACTGTGTACTGCGGACTGCGAACTGCAAACTGTGGACTGCGAACAAGGCACCACGTCTGACAGTCCCGTCAGTCGTCGCAGCACGGCGGCAACGTGCAGACCGCTCCCGGGAGGGCGGTGCAGGGTGATGGTATCAGCAATTGCTAATAAGTCATGGTCCAACACCCCTCCCTCCCTCCCCATATGCGAGACGGCCGTTAGCCGGCAGGGGAATCTCCTATGGACAAGTCAGCAGGCGAGTTGACGGCGGCTCGTATGCGGCGAAAGAGCGCGCTAGCAGACGGTTCTCGGTTTTAGCTAGCACAGCACGCAATCTTGTTGCTGACGCCGGTATCCGGAAGTAGCGGTGGTGGGTGACATCAGTCGGCGATAACAAAGTCAGTCGCGCACATCACCATCATATCGACCCATGGATCGGCTTGGCGGACAGAATGTCGATGTAATGGACGCAGGTCGAATTCGCCATCTATAACCGCTAATTGCTATATGTGTGAAGGCGGAAAGGGTGGGGGGAGGAAGAAACAAGGAGATCCGGCCCAAGAGCCATGAATGTATTCGAAGTCGGTCATGAAGAAGAAACAAAGCTGCAAAGACACCCGAATCGTCGAGGTATATGGGTCCGCCCCTTTCCCAAAGCCCCATGTACTCCCAATATGCAACAAACGTGCCCAAGCCCAAGCCCAAAGTATGCGAGCCGGCCCTGTTCAGGCCACACACACAAACACACACGCGCGCGCGCGCTCACTCACTAACTCACTACCCACACCGTTCTTCATGCGAGAGAAGTCGCCAAAGTCACAGCTTTTGTGCTCTCAAGATGCGTTCGTGGCTCCCAAGCCAGTTCGCCGTTTCGTCCGACAAGACTGTCTCGGCATGGGTATGATGTTGACTTTTGTTTTATTTTTCGACATGTTGTTTGAACGCCACAGCCCAGTTCTTTTCCTCTTGGAATGATCGTGTTTCGTCGCAGGTGCCAAGCCGGGGGAGGTGAACAGCCGGACAAAGAGCAGGATCCCAAGCCCCTCCGAGGTTGAGCACCAGTAAAGACCGACATATCCTCACCCAGGACTCTCCTTGGCTTCCATATTAGATGCGACGCTCCACGCAACGCCGTAGGCCCTGCCATATAGAAGCAAAACAACAAAAAAGCTCGCTGAGATCCGCTGTACCGTGAAGTGGATAGAACACCAAAGATATGCCATCGCGACCAAGTCTTGGGCCACAGTCCGAGATGCCTCTAAACTCCCTCGTCAGCGCAGCCACCACCACCGGGTGGGAAGCAAAGGGGGAATCATTGTGGTAATGCTGATGTGGGCGCCGTCGCTGAGTATACCAAAAGTGGACAAAACCAAAAACAAGAACATTTCCTGAACATGCAAGAGAATATGCGGAGAATAAAATCAAACGCGACACCACAGATCGATGAAACCCGATGGGCACACAGCGACCGGTACCATTGACCAGGTCGGGTGGTCAACCCCAAGGTAGATAGATGTGAAGAAAGCTGCCCGCCTGCTTTGAATGCCCCATTTCGCAAATGCACCTCCCAAACGCCTTTTGCAAAACGATCCAAAAAAAAACTAAAAAAAAAACTGCCGGCAATCTTCTTCGTCGTCGTCGTCGTCGCCATGTTTCCTCCTATCGGCCCATCATATGGGGTGGGGGTGGGAATCCAGACGAAGCGCTCAGCAGAGTCGAGGAGGAACCACCAGCGGACAGAGGTCCGTTGTACACCGAGTTATTCCACGCATTATGATAATTGTGGTGGGAATAGCTGGCGGCCGAATAAGGGCTGCTTGTCCCACTGGACGGCGGGTTGCTGTAGACCATGCGGTTCAGGCCAGGGGGGGCGGCGAGACCAGGCGGGGGTCCGTTGGCGGTGGTGAAGGCATTGCCAGAGCCCGCCATCATGCTGTTGATACCCGCCATGGCGGCAGCACCTATCGGGCCCGAAGACTGGCCCGATCGAACGCCGAGAGGGTTCTTGGAGAAGCTCAGGCGGATCCCCCTTTGACACTGTTGTGGAGCGGGTGGCCGTACAGCTCATGCAGCGCCTTTGTCGCAAATGATACGTCCTCGAACTCGACGAAGCACATCGGGCCGTTCTGCTTGGTCCGAAAGCACAAGCGTTTGTACCCGCGCTGCTTGGAGAACATGGCCTTGAGCTCTTCTTCGGACGTATCGATGGGCAGATTGCCGACGTACAGGGTGTTGCACGGCGGGTTCTGGTCCGCGGGATTGACCGGAGGGAAGTTGGGCCGCTGGAAGTGCTGGCCGCTGGCCGCCTGGTAGTTCAGCGAGTGGCCGGCGCCGTTCATGGCCGTGGGTGACATGGTGTTGCCGTGTGCAGAAAGGGGCGTCATGGTGGCAGGCCCGAATGGCGGTAGCGACGACGGTGCCGGCGATGCCGTATTCAGCGACAGGCTGGCCAGGCGCGACGTGGGCAAATGAGGAGCGGTGGCCCTCCGGCCCTGGGAAGCGCCGTTCTCGGCGTATGCTATGGGATCCTTGAGAAGCTCGCGCGTCTCGTCGTCATCTGCACCGTCGTGATTGATCAGGCTCTTGCCCGACATGCGGGCGCGCTCAGTCAGGTGATTGCCAATTGGTGACTGGGGCGAGAATAGGCTCTGGTAGTGCGCGCTGGACTCTGGATTGGGCAACTCGCTGCTGCCCCCGTAGCCGTTCAGGGCCGCCAATCCATTGATGCTGTTCAGGCCGTTCATGCCATTCATAGGCGGGGACATGTTCTCCATGGGCGACTGGAAGCCATTGGCGAAGCGCGAAGGCTGTCGCGAGGTAGATCCCGAGGATGTCGACGACGCAGTGCTCGACGCCACGGCGACGGGATTGTGTTGGCCGCCAGCTTCCTGGGCTGGGAACCTCCGCGAGGAAATAGGACTTCCCGACAGGATATCTACAATCATCTCGGTGTCGTTGGAGATGCACTTGCCGTGCAGCATATCCTTTGTCTGCTGGGCGCCAGCCAGCGTCTTGAACTTGAGAACAGCAGAGCGGAAGCCGTTGTCTTCGGACTGGTCGGGCGACAGCATGTCGACGTCCACCAGCTCTTGGGAGAAGACGACCATCAGGCGAAGCTTCTCCTCGGTGGTGTCGAGGGGCAGGCGACGGATCAGGACTTGCGACACGGGTGCGGGTGTTGTCGCATAGGGGGTGCCGACAGGTCTGATGCTCGCGTCGCCGTCGAAGGCGTTCAGACTGTTCATCGCAAGGGGGTAGGGCGAGTGGGCCGACAGGCCGTTCGATCGGAATGGTTGTTGCGACTGGGAGAGAAAGGCTGGCGCAGCCATGGCGTTAGACGTGGTCGTCGTGAAGGACGGGCAGCGTCGATGAGGGTGGTGAGATCGAGAGTGTGGGTGTGGGTGCGGCGGGTGTGAGTCGACCTGGGCGCAACTCGACAAAGGTGACTGACTGACTGACTACCTACCCTACAAATGGTCCAGCTGGTCAAGGCGACGTCCACTGTGATGTCGTCGCAGCTTATATCGGTACGTTGGTGAGGGAGGGAAGTAGACGGGGCCGATTGACGCGACGAGATCTGGGAGGGATGCTCTCCCGAGGCGTGTGTGATGTTGGGTGAAAGCTGGTTGCTGCTGATGGGGAAGGGAAGTTCGAGACCTGATCGGAGCGACGATCGCGCTGATCAGAGGATGGCGGATGCGGGTGCTGCTCAGTGCTGGTGCTGTGTGTCGCGCGGCGGGAATGAGAAAGTGGGCTTTGCTTTGCTTTGTGCTGCTGCTGGCTGGCTGGCTGGCTGGACCTGCGCAGGTACGGTACGGTACGGTACCGAGGGGGAGGGGAGACAATTGATTGAATTGATAATGGGGTGTGCTTTGGCGATGGCTTGGGGCTTTGGTACCGGCGAACCGCACTGACGACTTGCAACTACCGGGAGCTTGGGCGGCTTGAGCAAGCCAAGCGGCAGGGCGGCAGTGCAATCAATGGCTCGGTCCAGTGAGTCCACCCGCGGGCTCAGTCCACTGAAAGTGTGTGAGTCCAGATTTCCTCGACGAAACTTAATTATAAGTGGGCACGCGGGTGGGTGTGGGCCTCGATTCAATAGGATGGATGACAGCAGCAGCGCCCTCCCTGAGATAGATGTCTCGGCCGCGGGCCCCCTTAGATATAGTACCCTTCTCCCAAGGCACTGCCAGTTGAAAGACGACGTGTGTACGGAGTATCACACACACACACACACACACACACAAACGACGGGGGAGAAAACTCGGGTCAAGGAAACAGTTGTGGGAGATTGGAAACGAAAACCCCGGGATAATCGAGTTTGAAAGATGGATGGAGGGGGGGGAGGGAGAAGCGATGGTGTGGGTGCGTGCGGGTGTGGGTGAGGGTGAGGGTGAGGGCGAGAGCGAGGGTGAGGGTGAGGGTGAGCCATGCAAATGGGTGGCAGCGGCAGAAGCAACAACTTCCCTTGAGACAGCTCAAACCCGTGCATGTCTTTCGACTCACGTTCAATTAAATGAAGTCTGACCTTTTCTTCTACCACTTGACGTGACCGTCAGTCGTCCAAGGGTGCCAAAGGAGAGCAGCGCCGACTACATGAGCAGAGACCGACGTAGTACTTGAGGATACATGTAGTTAGTGCACAGTACGCAGTATCTCCGTACTCCGTATCTGTATTATAATAGACTTTACGGGCAGGCACGCACCATGAGGGAAGAGAGATAACGCGACGCGCTACGGTAAACGATACGCGGCAAGATGAGAAGCTAGTTCGAACGTAGGGGTGAAAAATGGGGGAGGGGAGAGGGGGAGGTGGGGAGGGGTGCAGCCCGCTAACTACCTGGTGTACGTATCCTACGCAGTAGGTAACTTGTCGCTAGAGCCTAGCAGCAGGCACCAACCGCACCGGATCTCGACTTTCCAAGGCAAGATTCCGTCCAACAACAACAACTACCGCAACAACGATGACAACAACAAGTACTACTACTGCCGTGTACAGTCTAAACATGCACAATAAAGACGAGTCCAGTTACCCAGGCTGTTCTGTAAACAGAGTCCTCGCGCCGCAGCCACGTGCCTGGCCTGGCTAGCATCTAGGAATGCCGGCGCTGTCTGTCACCCGTGTCATGCGTGGGCAGAGACGTTGGGAGGGTATGTATCCGTATCCGTAGGGACTCGGGAGTATGTACCTGTTCATGCCTGTTCGGGGGTCAGCCGGAATGATACTGAGTGACACCGTCCCAAGTCCTCCTGCGCATTCTCTTTCGTAATCTGACATGGTGCCATGCTCAAAGGTCACTGGCAGGCTGGATAATCCTTCGGAGCCGCACGTGTGCTTGACATGGTTCCTGAAGAAGAAACCAAGACTTGCAACGCTGTCGCTGTTCTGGGGGGGGAAGGTGGTGGCCCTGGTGGGTGACCCTGGACGGGACTCGAGGTGTGGCGACCCTGGACGGGGGCAGCCTCTCTCCTGGCAGGGCTGCCCACCCATCATGGCGAGCGATTGGCGGCGATTCAGTGTCTGAGATGCATGCTAACTATCGTTCCAATCATCGGCAGCACGCCATAACGTTACCTAGTCCAGAGGAGCTAACTAACTAGCTACCTATCTACCTAGGGAGTAGTTACCTAACTACCTACTTTGCTTGGTATGTTCAGGGTTGGCCCGACGTCGACGTCTAATCGCCGAAGAGCGCAACAGTATCCGTCATCCTCGGAGACCGGGCGTCTTTTCTCGGGGAGAAGAGTCATGATGGCTCCCTTGGCAGGTCGAGAGCAACGGGGCTGATGCATCAATCACATGGTGGGAATCATGTCCTGTCCGGTTTGCACGCAGCTACGGAGTAAATTAACTACGTAGTTAGCAGTTAGTTCTCTCTGCTCGGTAGCCTGCCTGGCCTGCCTGGCCTGCCTGCCTACCTGCGAACGAAAGATTCCCGATAACGCCTACCGGTTGCGTTGCCAACTCATCCTGCGCACCCCCTCCCCCGTCCAAGTCAGGATGTGGCCTGCACAGATAGCACGTCAGTCTGTTGGTTGAGCAAAGGCATCAGTGAACCACATGGTGCACTCCTAGACCCAGTTTGTTGGCATATCTCAGACCGGTGTAGAAGGCTCGACAGGGGTCATTCGACGACGGGTGGACGGTGTGGGTGGGCTGGAAGATGAGATGGTCTGGACGACTCTGCAGGGTGTGACAACCTTGTTTCGGCCCACCACCATCACCACCACCACCACCACCGCCACCACCAACCATAGTGAACTAGTTAGTTACCACAGTACGTTACCTTTATGCAAGCCTGCTCTTGCTCTGGGCAGCTCTGCACAGAGAGCCGTTGGGGGGCCCGATGGTCATCAGCCTCGCTCGGGTGTCGTGACTAGGTTGGGGGATAACTTAGCCGACTCGGCTTCCGTATCTGATTACATCTCGCTCGATGATGGGATGAACGAACGACCTCTTCCTCTTCCCAAAGCTCAATCTCGGGGGATGGGGGAGGAGGACGTGCAAGAGTAACTAGATAACTACGGAGTAACGTTACGTACTCCGTACACAGTGACTAACCAACCTGGCTAGAAGAAGCCCCAATCAGTCATGGAAAAGAAGAGCGCATCCCGTGCAAGAACGGGCGCATCCCAAATCCATCGGGGCCAAGCGAAGCCACGCGGTCTTGGAAGCCTCCGAGGCGCTGAAGCCACCGAATCACAGTCGGTATCGACGGGTTAGACCACGGCTCGCATCGCACGACTTGCTGTAAGTGCCAGCCGTGACCCCCAAAACCCGATCCGGCTTACTTGCAGCACGGTAGACTACGGCGGAGTCGAGTGCCTTGGATTGCTGTCGTGTAGTTACCGTGTATGGAGTTCTGTGTATGTATGTGTACACAGTGAGTTAGTCTCTGCAAAGCAAAGCACCTTGATCCATGATAACTAACTACCCACCCATGCGAGTGATGATTGGGTGCCAGGCTTCTGCAGGCTTCAACAGTCACAGCCTTGGTACGGAGTAACTAATTAGCTAACGTGACTACGTAGTTAGTAGTTATCCGTACGTAGTAACTAACAGGAGAGGGTTTATAAATATACCGAGTATCCGTATCGGTAACTAGGTATAGTTGTATAACTAACGTTAACTGACTACTACCTCGCTCGCCTCTGGACCGTTGTGTCTGTCTGTACCTATCCGCAATCCCAACCTCGGGGCATTGTGGGACGACCTTTCTCTCTCACCTCTGCTTCTCGTAGGTTTCAAACGTTGCCTCGGTTCTATTCGCCATCCGCTTGCCGCAATAACATTCTGCAAACCTTCTTTACGGGGCCACCGGAGCGATAACGGGAAAGGGTGCAGGTGTCTGTCTACATACTTCCTACGGAGCTAGTTGGACTCTCTAGTGCCAAGGCTCTCTCTCTCTCTCTCTCTCTCTCACTCTCACTCTCCGCCCCTCCCCCTCGCGTGATACATCCGTCCAAAGCCGTACATAATAGTGCTTACGCTCTAGGTACAGGCACGTACGTGGAAGAGGACCCGATTCGCCAACCACCACCCCCCTCATCTCCCCCTTCGACACACGTAGTTACGGAGTAGTAGTAATGTGGTGTATCCACTGTGATGGAAGCGCGGGTGACATGACGTTGCTCTGGCCAGCTCGTTGGCGTTAGATTAGACGACTGTTGAGTTTTTTGCGCATCCGGCCTTGTGGCCTCGAGCACTCGACGGACAGAGCTGAAATCCGACATGCTATGCAGGGAGGTTGCAGTGCAGCATGCGGGCTGGCTCTTGGTGATGCAGGTGCATCTACTTCCTGCTGCCTTCCTACCGGTTTGATTACAGTGCAAACCCACCAGGATGGGAAGAAGGCGGTCGTATCTCCCCGGCTCACGGTGTTGTCTTGTTCACTTGCGGCGATGTCCTCCAAGGCTCCAACCTAGTTCATAACCCACGGTTATCTGTATCTCACTGGACCCGGGCACGCGCAAAGTACATGTAGTTGGTCTTTGTACGTAGGTAACTTAGTACTGTGTACGCAGTACGACAGGACTGGGATTCACCGTGACGTGATTGCTCCAGGCGGCGCGCACAAGATAAGAAAGCCGGGTTCGAAACACGGGGCGGTACGAAGTAACTTAGGGACAGGGAGTACTACCGTGTAGGCAGGCACTGTGTATACGTTACGGAGTACTACTGTGCAGATGCCAGAGGGAATCAATCGATCCTACCCGACGTTGCCACTTCCTGGAACCGAGCGGGTAAGAAGCATACTTCGTAAGAAGCACGCGTCTGTCCATCGCTTGTGTCCGTCGCTTAACGGACAGCAGGACTAATTACGGATACTTGGTGAACTATTACGAAGGAGGTAACTTAGGTAACTTAGGTCGGTACGTGGATGTGACAAGCAATCGCTGCAGCATGTCCATCTCTCCGTCTCAACCCACCCGCCCGTCTGCTGGTGCCAGGTGGGGAAGATCAGCCCAGCCCAGGGTGAACAAGGAAGGGGAGGAGCAAGTCGAAGAAGAAGAAGAAGAAGAAGAAACCGAGTCCGCTGACAGGGGTCATCCCAGCCATGTGTGCTGTACCGTACCGGTAGTCACTACGTCTCCTCCCTTGTCCGGCTCTGGCCAAGGTTCGTCGTCTCTCCGGCAAGCGAGCCTGTTGGCTGTGCTATGCCGAACCCACTGATCGGCCAGAAAACAGACTGCTGGATCAATGGATCAAGGCACTTTGCAGGGGGCGCACGAGTTGGGATACAGGCTGGTGAGAGATTTCCTGGGCGACTGACTCTGTCCACTAACCACAGTACTCCGTAACTAACTAGTTAGTTATCGAGCCTACCGACTACGTAACTACGTAACTACGTAGTAAGTCACTCCGTACTGCCAACTAACGTTAGCTAGTTAGTTACGTAGTTACCTACCAACTAGTCAATGGCACTAGTTAGTGGGTTATGCCATCCAACCCACCAACCAAGTACGGAGTAACTACGGAGTACGGGGTAACTAAGGTATCCCCTTAACTAATAGCTGCTGTAAAGTACTAACAACTGCTGTGAAGCACTAAAAGCACCAAGAGCAGCATCGTCGCATGGCGGTATTGAAACGCGACGAGACAATCTCCCCAACCAATGACCCCCACGACCGACACAACAGGTACTTTTCACCACGGTTTTGTTTCACGACATGGATGCCGCCGACCTCTTGGGACCATGGTTGTTTTTCTTCCCCCCCAACAAGTGCCATGCCACGTCAAAGACTGATCGAGGTTTGCTTCAGGGCTGATGGTCTGTCCGTTGGGGTGCATCTCATTGGCCGCGGTCGTGTAAGTAGGGCGGCATCATGGATCACTCGAGTCTCATTGGCTGTCTACATTACGCCCGACCCGGTCTACGACAGCATATGTGAATGGAAGAGGGTAGGGAGAGGAGGGACGGGGGAGGGGGAGGGGGACCACGCATTACCACCACCACCACCACCATCACCACCACACCACACCCCCTCCCCCGGAGCTGTGGTTCTGATCATGCACCTAACACTACTACTAACGTTACGCATGTATCTCTCAGCTTGTCAAGAGGCAGAAATCTGCCAGGGGTAAGCCAATCTACCTTGCCCCGACTAGAACACCGACGTCGAGTCGACAGGGAAGCCCTCCCCTTTCTTGCATCAAAGCCTTGATGAATGGCAGTACGTACGCTGCTGTACGGATACGGAGTACGGAGTAGGTACTCGACATTTGCCAAGTTTCACACACCAGCCAGAGCCGAGCCGACCTGCCCAGGGGTCTCTCAAACCAGCCCACGTCCACGTCTATGCAGCTCTTGGCTGCAAGCTGGTCACGGTGCAGAGCAGTCAAGAGGTCGGCATAGACGCACATATTCCCCGAGAATCATCCTATAGTTGCTTTTTCTCTCTCCCTCTCTCTCTCTCTCTCTCTCCCTCCCTGAGATGGACCTCGGCGTGAGGGCGGGAGGGGGCGAGGGAGAGCCCAGCCAGATGCTTCTTCTGTGACTTTTGCTAACAAGTGAGACAAGTCTCGGAGGATTGCTTCTGTGACGGGGTTTTTTCCTGCAACCTGCGCATGCTCTGGTTGCCACGATCCCTCACGTGCGTTCTAGAACGTCTCTCCCAACAAGACGAAACTTCCAGCCGCGTGGTCGTTACATTGGGGGCTTGATAGCCGGCAAGGAATCTCCAGCATGTCAGTCATCTCATCAGCCCAACCGCTTGGGGTCGCAGATTTGAGACAGCCAACTTGCTCCCCAATGAGCCTGGCATGGCGGGCATTCAACTTGGTTCTCGCCTATGCCTCCCGAACAATCGGTTCGTGGCAGGCGTTTGGCCGCTGCTCTATGCCGGTGCCCAGGTGGTGTAAAGAGGGAAGCCACAACGACAGCCACTTGGCGGCCTCGTCCGAGGCCTCGGAGCAAGCCTCGTTCAACTGTATTGTACCCTGGGCTGCATGGATGAATGTTTGTCGCCAACGCCAAGTTTGTTCCCTCCTTGGGCCCCTTGGGTTATCGCTGACCCAGACCAAACATTTGACTCGGGTAAAAGCGCTTGCGTCGTCTCATGATGGACGCCATGTCGAGTTTGTGGATGGCAACAGGGAGGGTAAGCCTGTTTGACCGTTGCCAGATACGTCAACGGTGTGCTTACCGTATTCTCGCTCGTGTGATTTACCGACAGGGGGGTGGGTGGGGAGACTCACCAGCAAGCGCACGGGAGGCTCAGGAGAATGCTGACTGAAGACACGCCGTTGGCTCGGATTGCCGAGCCGCGGTGACTGACTTTCGCGTTCCCATCACCGGATTGGGGGGAAAGACTCAGCCTCCAAGAACGGAGACGGGCTCACGCTGGGAGGCACAGTGAGAGACGGCACACCGTTCTTTACGAACCGGAGGGGCGCTGTCGAGAGCAGGTGCCCTCGGCGTCAACAGTCACGTTCGAGACACGCGGCTTACACCTTTGGCCGAAAGGAGGCATAAGTCGCACGCTACTTGCCCAAAGGGTGACTGGACCTCCAACCTACGATCTCCAGACCGAAGGTGTTCATGGGAGACATGTGAGCCGTTTCTAGCCCGAGCAGCGGAGACGGATCGATCTGCACGTAGCGACGCTGATGTCTTTCTTGCCTGCTCTCGTGGGCATGCGTGCCGTCGCGCAGCGGTAATGATTGCTGCACCGGAAAGCCCATCTGACATGGTGTGTACGGGACGGGGGGGGCAGCTGGGTCCTCCTCGAGGCCCATCGGATGAGACAGTGCTGAGTGCTGACAGCTGGTGGGCCTTTTCGTCCAGTTTTACGCGGCTTCTCGTGTAAAATTGCCCTCCACGGCTCAGAACGATCGACGTGGGCTGCTGTGTGGACTGACTGCCTGGAAACAATCGCGAGCCTTGGATGGAAACGGGCGGGAGGCGTACGTATGCAATCAGCCCGTCATCGGCTGTGGGATGTGCCCTATCAAACGATTGGATGTGACTGCAATTGCAATGGCTTACTTACACAGTGACCATGAAGACATCCTGGGTCGTGATGATGTGAGGATCTGAGAAGGCTGTTTCCTAAACACACAAAGACAGCCTGCTCGAGGCTTCCAGAGAGGGGGCGACGCCTATTTCAACACCAACGAGGGCGACAACGAGGGCCACTGGCACAACGAATCCGTAGTCGTTACGGTGCATATAAGTATTATGATGGAAAGCAGAATAGACCGACTCCCCTGCAGCTTGTGCCAACGCTCGGTATGCAAGTGATGACTTTAAGCTGAACGATTGTTGGCTCAACCTGGAGTCCCAACCCCTGAACCACGCAGCTAACTACCGATTGTACCTTGCCAGAGCAAGAGCCCACACCATGTCGTATACAGTACTGTCGCAAAGCCATCATAGTTAAGACCATCATAGTCATCATAGTCTCCCGAATACACGTATACCTCGGCTTTCTTTGTGACTATACAGTCTATACCTGCACGGTGAGCTCCAGGGTTACCCCGTGCTTCTCCAATTACATCCGTCGCCTCGGGCCTTGACCCCTTGTCTACCTCGGCACCTTCCCCGCAGTCCACTGGAGATAAGGCCAAAGGTAGTTGGAAGTCCGTCATTCTCGTCCTCCTCTGACCATCGGCTTCCAGAGAAGAAAGGGTCACGGGAGTAGTTAGTCTATAGTCATCAACAGAGTTGGCCGTGTTTGTGATCGCCGTTGACAATTGTGACTTGACAATTGTAACTTGTCACCTCACCATCGCCGCCATGAGTGCTGCCATCCCCTTCTCCGAGCCACCGTGGCTCATGGGCCTGCCCACGCCCATCTACAAGGAAACCCATCGCAAGTTCCAAGCCGCCATCCGCGCCTTCATCGACGAGCACCTGACCCGGCACGCGCGAGAATGGGAACGCGCCGAGACGGTACCAGAGCACGTCTTCACCCAGTTTGCCAAGGCGAACATGCTCATCCCAGCACTCCCGGCGCCCCTTCCCGTCGCATGGCTCAAGAAACTCGGAATCCACGAGCTGCTGGGCGGGCTCCGGGTCGAAGACTTTGATTACCTGCATGCTGTCATCTACGCAGACGAGATGGCGCGGAGTGGCTTGGCCGGACCGCCGGGCAGCTTGACCACAGGCATGGCCTTTGGAGTGCCGCCCATCCTGAAGTTTGGCGACAAGCAGTTGCAGGAGCGCTTCTTGCCCGAGCTGCTGCGCGGCGAGAAGAGAAGCTGCATCGCCATCACGGAGCCGGACGCTGGCAGTGACGTGGCAAACATCACCACGACGGCGGTCAAGACCAAGGATGGGAAGCACTACATCATCAACGGGACGAAGAAGTGGTGCGTAACTACCACGCATCCATCTGCTTGCCGTGTTCCACGATGACTGACAGCATCTCAGGATAACGAACGGCATTTGGACCGACTACGGCAGTGTGGCCGTCAGGACCGGACCCGAGGGCTCTGGTCCAGCCGGTCTCTCCATCGTCGTCGTGCCCCTCAAGGACTACCCGGGCGTGTCCATGAGGCGCATCAAGGTGGCCGGACAGATATCTGCGGGCACGACCTACATCGAGCTCGACGACGTCAAGGTGCCCGTCGAGAACCTCGTGGGCGACGAGGGCATGGGGATGCGATACATCATGACCAATTTCAACCACGAGCGACTCTCCATCGCAGTTGGCGCCACCCGCTCGGCTCGCGTCGCCCTCAGCGCCGCCTTTGGCTACGTGCTGAAGCGCGAGGCTTTCGGCAAACCCCTGATGGACCAGCCCGTCGTCCGCCACCGTCTGGCCAAGGCCGGCGCGCTTCTCGAGAGCCAATGGGCCTGGGTCGAGCAGTTTGCCTACCAGATGACGCAGATGAAAAAGGACGACGCCGACCGCGAGCTGGGCGGGCTGACGGCCATGCTCAAGGCCCAGGCGGGCATCGTTCTTCGCGAGTGCGCCGACACGGCCGTGCTCTTGTTCGGCGGCAACGGCTACACAAGAAGCGGCCAGGGCGAGCTCGCCGAGATGATCTACAGAGACGTGCCGGGTGCGAGAATCCCGGGCGGCTCGGAAGATGTCATGCTGGACCTGGGCGTGCGCCAGCTGGTTAAGATCTACCAGGCCAAGACGAAGCTCCTGGAGGCCGGCTCGAAGCTTTGAGTGTGCATCGTGGGCGCATTACTCGAGTCTCGAGCCGACTCAACCGTGTACCGGTAGTTGCTAGTTTTATTCTTCTGTATCCCGTCCCGGTCGATACCTAACCATTTCACAGAACGGGACATCGCAATCAAGTCCGAACGGGTTGCACTTGGCTCTTCCGGGTGCCCTCTCCCTCCCTACTTTTGTTTGTATTTGTGTATATGTATAATACGCTCTTTCCTCTCACAGAACATGAGCTGCGGCCTTCCTCCCCAATACAAATAAACAGGACTATTTGTCCTGCTTGGGCGTTTTGTTCTTCGCAGAATCCGTGTCTTGCTCGTCTCCAGAATCTGTCTCGTCGCCATGGCTCTCAAACGTCGAGGGCTTCTCATCTGCTGCATGATCTTTGTGTTCCTTGCCTTCCGACTCGGTCATTCCGGCGTAGAACGTTATCATGCCATGCGGGAGCACAAGCACGAGCACACGGATACGTTTTCCACGTACAGATACCATGGGCACGACTGCCATCTCGAGTCGAATGAACTGTACCATCCCGAGTCGGGCACAAGTTGCGGCACGCGAGGTGCTGCGCTCGAGGCCATGTCGTCGGGCGGCCGGATCGGCATCGATGCACCGTACTCGACTCGATACTGCGACATGGACTGGTACAGCACGGAACAAGTGTGCGAGATTCTGGGCCGATTCTCGCAGGTCATATTGGTCGGTGACTCGATGTTGCGCCATGTCATTGGGGCTCTGAACATCCTGATCCGAAAGGATCTTGGCTACGGAGCCGTGACAGACTGGAACTTCAACACGGATGAGCGGTAGGTACTAGGAACCCATCCGGCGCCGGCCCTGAGAGAGGCACCACATCTGATCAAGATACAGGAGAGAATGCTTCTGCTTGAATCAGTTCAATGTCAAGACCTGTTCAGTCCAGGGCATATTCCGTACAGCCGATGTACTGGCACACGCGCCAGATACTCTGGCGTGCCCGAAGATATCCCCACGCTGGTCGACGGACCTCCGGAGTGAGTCTTGCCGTGACCGCCTGGATCATCATGAACCGCCCTAACACAGTCGGTCGCCCGATGTAGTCGAACAGATCAACAGCTACCCTATCCCAGGCGCCGAGATGCAAAGGTTGCAAAACAGCATCCGGACGCCTCCCACAGCGAAACCAGTCGCTTTCATACTCGGCCATGGCCTCTGGAGCGGCCTCAACCTGGACAAGTCCGTAGCCTGGCTCGACGCAGTCCAGAGCACCATAATCTCGAGTACCACATCCCACACACAGGAAACCCCACACGTTCTATTCGTGACGCCCAGCGCTGCAGGCATGGAGAAAGAGGACAAGTGGCTGGTGGCCCAGGGAAACAAGGCCTTGATGCGGTTTGAGGTGCAGATTGGGCACGAGGCGACACGCCGTGGCATGGATCATCTGGGCACTTGGAACATGAGTATACAAGCCACTATGTACGATGGGACACACATGGATATGCGTGGTAACCTCCTAAAGGCAATGATGGTGCTGAATTGGCTGGACAGACTGGGGTCTTGAGTGTTTCGCCAACGACGGGAGGCATGTCACAATCTGTGTCGCTGCCTTTACATTTGGAGTACATTTTTAAATGTCGACGAGGTGCTCGGGAAAAGGTAGCTTTCACGCTACCCCAGGCCATAACTGTCAGACAAAGCATCGAGTTGTGCCCAGTCAGTATCCTAACTGTTCGCCTTCGCCCTCGTCTCCAGACAGTCCAATAGCATCCGCAGCCCACCCCGTTGCCATTGTAGCCCATAGATCATCAAGCATCGGTGGTTGCATCAGAGAGCCTGTTGTCGCATCCATACCCGTGAGAGGATCGAAAACTGCAAGGCCCCCGTGGGCAGTAGCGACTCCAGACTGCGGCAGCACATAGCTGGCGTCTCCTGAGAATGTGGCATTCACACTAGCCCCTGGCATGGAGAACCGATCGTCCCATAGCGGTATGTAATCGGCCATACTGCCGTTGAGCATGGGACAACCAGCGGTAGCATCAAATTCCGCCGTCGCAGCATGAACGTCGGCCGCGGCAACTTTCCTGTCAAACGTTTCCTTGACGGCACGAAGCACGATCCGGAATGCCGAGCTGCCGTCTGCTGGGTTCTTTGCGCTGGGCATGTCGGTACCTGAAGCGGTACAGGCTGACTGTGGTCGTGCACATGGGTCTTTGCACATCCTCTCCAGGCATGCGCCAAAGTCCAGGTTGGCCCGCGCCTGCGCGGCGTCAAACCGAGGGCAGATGCTGACGGGGAAGGACAGCCGGATCGCAATGATGACCGCGGTGATGAGCTGACCCCAGCTCACAAGGCTGAAACCGTTCATGTACTCGGGCGTGAGAGTGGCGACTTGGTCGAAAAAGGTGCGCAAGGCGTATGTTGTGCCCAGGAGCTTGACCGGATCCACGGCCGGGCCATGGTAGTTTGCCTGCGCGCGCGACGGGATTGTGAGCGGCAGTGCGTACAGGTACGTCTCCGCGAAGAGACGGGTCATCGTCAGGCTGGCTAGATCACGTATAAAAAGCATGTCAGCCCGATTCCGATGTTGATATTGTATAATGGCAAGAAGACTCACGGATCAATGACAGGTGCCCTGGCATCTGAGCGGTCCAGTCCTTGAGCTGGGCCTCGAGACCCAACTGCATGAGGACGCGGTGATGCTCGCTTTGGCCATGATGGGGCTTCTTGTGACTTTCATGCAGCTGGGAAGACTCGTCGACCGTTCTCTGGAAGCGCGCAAGCCATGTCAGTATGCTGTCTTGCTCCAGGCCACTCTGCTCTAGAAGATCGCAGCATGTTATTATCCAAGGAGAACAATGCAGTATCCATTTTCCGACCCATGTGTAACACGAGCTATGAAGCAACAGTTTAGCTTCAATCCTTGTACGGAATTGTGAGTCGTTTGAACATACGACGAAGTGATGCTGAAACATGCAATCAATGCTCGGATTCCTTGCAAGTCGTCTGCCGTGAGACCGTATGGGATCCGATCGGCAAACGTTGTCTCTTGATCCAGTTCCAGGTCATGTATAATGTCGACAGCCATTTTAAGGTATTGAACTGCAACTCTCAGGGTCAGCTGATTCCCAACGGGTGACGGCGAACGTGTACATGTAGTTCGTGTCCTCGGGAGTTGGGCTAGCGGCTTGGTAATATAACGGACATAGACAACAGACAAGGAGAACGAGCACAGGAAAAGAAAAAAGGGGTTGCTTGCCGTAATGCCGACTTTTTGGGCGCAGGTGAAAGGGGTACCTATCGAGTGTTAGACGTAGTCCATCGCTACTGGTCGGAAACAGCTACCATACCAAGCGACGTATATGAGGATGCCTTGCAGAATCTCCAACGATCTTTCGCCGCCCGCGACAAATTTCTGACCCAGGACTTTGCGGAACTCTTCATCGTATAGGCTTCGACCCTGGGGACTGCTCGAGCAGCTCGTCCCCGCTAGGATTGCCAGCAAGATGAATGGTGACTCTCTCGCCATTGACTTGACATCGGAGTCTTCGGGCAGCAGTAAACAGGGGAAGTTTGGCAGTATACCCTTGAAGGCGCTGAGTAGCTTCTGCGCCGAATCTAGGTTGAATTGAGGGCGAATACCTAGAGATAGCATTGGTCTGAAAGCCGACGAGGATGGCGTGGACGAGCTAGATAGACTGCTTTGGAGTCCTGAGGGAATATTCGAGGCCGCAGTTTCCTCGTCGCTGGATTGGGAGGGTACAAGGCCCTCAACGAAGTGTGTGTGTTGTGCCGCCAGCCCTTCGAGAGAGTCTTCGGGATCCTCTTCCACTGGGATCTCAAAGTCGATGCTAAACGTCTGACTTGGTCCTGGAGGAAGTGGAAGCAGCCCTGCCTCCCTGGCGCTCTGCCTGTCAGAAAAGGGGTCTGGTCGCTCATGACAAGCTCGTCTTACTCACCCGTGAGAGGTGTTGGCCCGCCTGGTCTTGGGACCAGTGCGAAAGACGCATTCCCTCTTGAAGTCGGAGCACCTTGACGGGTGTCGTAAGCTACACAAGGTCTCATCAGACATCATGGTAGGCCAAAATACCTCTTACAAACACCTGACTGGTCTCCAGGTTGGCACCGGACTTTGGCGACTCTGCAAGCCTCACAAGCCCGGCTCTGCAGCTTGGCCCGCGGTCGGGTGCACAGAGAGGGGTCCATGTCCCGTCGAATGGGTAGGTCCTTGGGTGGTTTGTAGATAGATGATGGCCAAGGTACGGCTGCCTGATAGGTTACTGCCTACCTACCTACCCACCTACCCACCTACCCACCTACCCACCTACTGTACGAGCGTTGAGACGTCTGACAATGAGAGGATTGAACCGAAGCAGGGTGGTGCAAGTTGCAACGGTCAACCCTCGCAGTCCACACCTTGAAGCAATGCCTCGAGACTCGAGAGCGGCACAATTCTAACTGGGTAGTTGGACGAAAGAACTGGATAGTTGGAGCGTACTTGGGTGAGGTATGTTGCTCGAGTCTCGGAGAGCCACCTCGAAACTCCGGTCAGTATTGTTTGTTGGGGACGTTCGTCAATGCGGGGCTGAAACCTGAAGCTACATAGTTACCGGACCTAGTTAACGTTAGGTAACTAGTTACTGTAGTACCCATATGTCCGTAACCTTGCAGTAACCTAGTTACGTATCAACTCTTGACAGCCCGTTCTCACTTAACTACTAGTTGACCGGCGTTACCTTCTGAGATACGGTAGGGAAGCCGGGACACTTTACCGAGTTTTTGTTTTACCGGTACTACGAACGCGGAAGCCTATAGTCATTCAAGTCCTGTCATGACAGATTGCGTACATAGTACGAATAGGTTCAAACACCATCCCGTCAGTGGCTGTCACCTCTGTGTTAGGTAGTTGGTCGGGTAAATAACCAGTCGGGTAGGCGGTTATAAATTCTTACCATCAAAATCCGACAAGTGTTATCATGGACTAACCACGACAGATTATCCCCCCCCTTCCCATACATACACACACATTCCTTGCCTTTGTGCACCGAGGCCGTCATGCCAATATCAAACATAGCCTCAACATGAAACCCGAGGCTAGCTGTCTAAACTTGCCAAAGTCTCCAACATTCGAACCGGGCCTTCCCAGATGCTGCAGTTTACACCCGCCGCTGCCGTCACCACCGGCGCCATCCTCTTTCTCTTTTATCTTTCGCGGATCGAACAAGCACCGTACGTGGAGGGGCAGCAGTCAGGTGTCAACCCTGCACACTGAGAAAGAGAGGCTGCACTAACTTGCTTCACTCTAGTGGATCCTTGTGATTGTCTCGACAAATACTCCTGTGATTGACTGGCGCAAAGATTGCGTAAGCACGATTGCAATTCGAAGTACGCTCTGTTCTCCATTGTCGGGACCCAGGTATGAACGTACCGTCAACAGTTCGGCTCCCTCGCAAAGGTGGTGGCACAGTGTACGATGCATCCAAGCACCACCATTAGTTCGCACGGTGTCATGTCTAATGTGGGTTGATGAATTGCAGAGGTTGCTTCCGCGTGCTCATCTTCTCAGGCGGCCCTATAATTGACAGGTTTAGTCGGCATTCCTAGCTTGCAATTATCCACAAGTAGGGCCCTTACCCAAGCAGAGACCCCAAAGATGACATTGTCTCCAGCCATGATGAGCACAGTCCAGACGGCTGTTAATACAAATTAATCGTTGTGAGACCTGCCCATCGAATTCACCAGTGCGGTCCCGGATCGAATTCTGATTTGCAGCCCGCAAGCGTGGCTCATGGGCCGCCAAAAGCCTGGAATGCGGGATATGATCAAACAGGCTTGCTGGGTTCAGTTGCCAACTCTTCCAAGCTTTGAGCAGCAGTTCGAGATTTGCGTTTCTTTTGTCGGGACATCTGGACCGGGAACCGCTTCACTCGCCCGCAGGCGTTGCAGGTTATCACCAAGACATCTGCCCATGGCTTCCTGCCACCTTTGCTCTTGTTCTCCACGGCAGAGGTGCAAGTCTCTCCATTAATCAGGAGACTGTCGCAGAACTTGCATACTGTATGCTTGATCGCGGGCGAAAGACGGATCAGAGTCTTGAGAGATGATGCTTTCATTGAAGCGAGTAGATGGCGCGACATGGTTTGTCTAATCTTGCTGTCTGCTTCTATAGCTTCCGCTACAGCAGGTTCGTGATCCTCGGTGCCATGATTCTTTGTCGGCAACTTTGACTCGGTGCTGCTTCCGAGATAGGTTGCTGCTTGATAGAGGTAAGATATGCGCGAGTAGATTGCCCGGTTTGGTACACTCGGCGTTCCGTTTGCTTTGGCCATGGGTTTCGTTTTGATCAAGTTAGGCTCTGCCCTTTTCCAGCATGGCCTTCCCGTAAAGACGGCAGATAAAAGAAGGGACGGAGACCTGTCTGATTAGACCTGTCAAGCAATAATGTCTAAGAGTTTTAAATTCGGTTGGGCTTGGAAATCTGGGGAAGAGCAGGGGCTGTGATGCTGGTCCGTGCTTTCCATTCTCTTTCGGCTCCTTCTGGCTAAGCTGCGTTGGCTCTAGCGTCATGCAAAACGAGGCGGCGGCTTTCGCTCCTACCAACTTTTCCGAGCCGTGCGCTGTCTGCGGGCACTGCCAGCCTGCCAGCCTGCCAGCCTGCCCTGCCGCAAGCTCCCTCCGACCCAAACAGCTTCGTCCATTCTTCGCGACGTCTTCCCACCTGGCCTCGACTTCCCGTCATCATCAATCCCTTTGGACACACATCGTCGACGCTTCTGATCGGTTCGTCGAATATACCTGAGCGGGGTTCTCTCTTCAACGACCTCGTTTCTGCTTAGTTTCGACTGTCGTCATCCCAGATCGCGCCTAGTTGTCGCATACAGTCACCTACCTCTTCACAGCCTCCTCCGCCCATCACCACTTCCAAGCCCACCAACTCTCACCATGTCTGCCGAAGAGGATCTCATCGACTACTCCGACGAGGAGTTGGCAACTAACGATGCCGTCCCCGCCAACGGAAAGAAGGCCGAGGCCGCCCTCGCCTCCGGCAACAACGTCGACAAGAAGGGATCATATGTCGGCATCCACTCGACCGGTTTCCGTGACTTCCTGCTCAAGCCTGAGCTCCTGCGCGCCATTGCCGACTGCGGTTTCGAGCATCCTTCGGAGGGTTAGTCTACCAAACAACATCTTACATAAGCCAGCTTCATCAGACAAGTCTATCCCTCCCTTCTTCTGCAAGCCTCCGTCCATCTCGCAGCGCAAGCCAAGTCAAAGCAACCGAAGCCAAAGGTCGATATCGTGGTATGGGAAAAGAGAGACGAGACTGTCGCATTAGCCGATGAGGCGAGGGTGGTGGATACTTCACCCCCTCTTCACCCTGTTGGTCGTGGAGAGTGGGCAAGTGAGGCGAGATGAGCGAGACGACGATTGACGCGCAATGGTATATCGCCATGTCAAATCTCGCATCGAGCGCCCCAAGCCAAGATCCAGACCTGAAAGCAAGAATTTGCGTCGAAGCTCCGAGAGAAGCCTCGAATGACTCGCAATCTTCTGATCCGCTTGGCAAGCGTTTCCTTGGATCGTCTGCGCACGTCCACGTGCTCTTCTCCCTCTAGGATATGGGGATACGGCTGTTGAGCCGCCAGGCTTTCCATGCGATTTCCAGCATATCGAGGTCATTTCCGGCTTGCGCGAGGAGGACTCGCCAACGACGACTTACGACGGCTATGCTGCGATGATGGACGGACCTTGTCGACATTCTACCTCCGTCCATACTTCGTCCTTCACTCCTCTATCTTGTGAACTCCGTTCTAACTTTCGATCGATACCTCTAGTCCAGCAAACCTGTATCCCCCAAGCACTACTTGGAGGTGACATCATCTGTCAGGCCAAGTCTGGTCTCGGAAAGACTGCTGTCTTTGTCTTGACCACACTCCAGCAGGTCGAGCCTGTGGCAGGCGAGTGCTCCGTGTTGGTCATGTGCCACACTCGCGAGTTGGCTTTCCAGATCCGCAACGAGTACAACCGTTTCAGCAAGTACATGCCGGATATCAAGACCGGCGTCTTCTACGGTGGTACCCCTATCGTCAAGGACGCCGAACTCCTGAAGAACAAGGACACGCATCCCCACATCATTGTTGGCACCCCCGGTCGGTTGCAAGCACTCATTCGGGACAAGCACCTCCGTCTCGGCAGCATCCGCATCTTCGTGCTCGATGAGTGTGACAAGATGTTGGACGCAGTTGGTAAGTTGATGTCGGTTAGCCTGTCTCCAAGATGTCAAAGACTAACGAACCGTCAGACATGAGACGCGATGTGCAAGAGATCTTTCGCGCTACACCTACTCAGAAGCAGGTTATGATGTTCAGTGCCACTCTGTCTGAAGAGATCAAGCCCGTCTGCCGCAAGTTCATGCAGAACCCGACCGAGCACTATGTCGACGAGGACACCAAGTTGACGCTGCACGGCCTTCAGCAGTACTACATCAAGCTGGACGAGCGTGAGAAGAACCGAAAGCTCAACGAGCTCCTGGATGAGCTGCAATTCAACCAGGTCATCATTTTCGTCAAGAGCACTGTCCGCGCGACTGAGCTGGACAAGCTTCTGCGCGAGTGCAACTTTCCCTCCATCGCTGTTCACTCTGGTGTAAGCCAGGAGGAGCGGTAAGTCGACTCATACATGTGATGAAGTGGTCTAAGCGCCTTATCTGACAAGTCATCCACAGTATCCGCCGTTACAAGGAGTTCAAGGAATTCAACAAGCGTATCTGTGTCGCAACCGATGTCTTTGGACGTGGTATCGACATTGAGCGTATCAACCTCGCCATCAACTACGACCTGTCGTCTGATGCTGACTCCTACCTACACCGTGTGGGTCGTGCTGGTCGTTTCGGTACCAAGGGTCTGGCCATTTCTTTCGTAAGCAATGACCAGGATACCGAGGTACTCAAGGCTATCGAGAAGCGATTCGAGGTCGCCCTTCCGTAAGTTTATTATCGGCGGTGTTGCCTTTCTTATCTTGTACTGACATGCTATGCAGTGAGTTTCCCAAGGAAGGCATTGATGCTAGCACCTACATGGCCGCATAAGTCAACTTTGGCATGGAGTTGAATCCGACCGGTGGAAAAACTGTGGATTTCACTGGCAATAAGTGATTGGGAGATGGGTTCTGTTATGGTTTAGGCACGGGAGACGTATGCTTAAAAGCACTCTGATTTACTAGGAGGCACATGTGTGTATAACAAATTCTCTCAAGTCGACGTTGAGAATTGACAAAATATGGAGCAGGGCAGACATTGGGATTTGTCGTGATGACATTCTCTATAGGCTGTCGCATATCCGTTTTGGCGGCGGTCGAGAACGTCGTCCTCGCCACTCATGTCTGACTCAGCCTGCTCGCTCAATAGATTGCTGAGAATTCCGATCTGGGCAACCATCTCACTCAGCTTCGTATTTGTGTAAAGTAGTATGGCGACGGTCATGGTCCTGTGACCATGTACTTGGGCACTCTAACATGGGTGGTTTGGGTGTCTCACAGTTGAGGATTCGTAGCTCGACGGGCTCACGGGTGGTATCCCGGTCTGACGCAAGAAATAGTTGCTCTCCTTCAGCTTGTGCGAGGCTAGGCTGGTGATGACACTCGGGTGTGTCATGCATCCATCCCATCGGACATGGACGAAGCGAGCTCTTGTCGAGTCCTGTTAGACATTGCTGCCTGTGGATTCGTTCTTACGGTGGTCCAGCCCGCCCGCGAATCTGACCTGGTTCTCGTGTGACTTGTAACGTTAATGGAAGGAGCCTTGTCCAGGTGATTTCGTAGTTAGGCAAATCTCTGAAGAATTCCTTGTCAGAGTACGGTAACTACTCACTCGCGTGTCGTCGACATGAATACTCACTCGCTAGACAACCGGGCGTCCAAGAGCGTCTTGCCATTCATACACAGTAATGGTCATGTTTCGGGGTGGAGTTTTATCATTCGGGGAGAGAGCTGCTGCCTACACTAAGCGGTTCACACCAATCAATCTACCTATCACATCGTTGCAACTTGCATCCCGCTAGAAACCAGCGTGGTTACCGGATCCTTTCATCAGCAGCATCCGCCCGGCGATCCTTCTAGCAAGATCGAGCTGACGGAGGATAATAGGCAGCAGGTGGGCACGGGTGGGTGATGGGTTCAGATCTCGGCTTAGGATGATTGGCCACCTAATTCTAGAATTTGGATCTTTGCATGAGTAGTAGGCAGGGAAGATAAGGTAAGGTAAGTGTAGTTAGCTTATTGGCTGCTGCTGTGGCACAGTCGCGCAGCACACACACTCATACACACACACACACACACACACACACACACACACTTTGGTCGAGTCTTACTGACTGACAACCTAGAAGATCTGCATCTTGGTTATTGCGGCTGACCTTGCATCCCGACGAACCATTGCCAAGTTGATTGGCTTGAGGGGTAAAGTACGCCTAGGCAGAACTGGACACCACCGACAAAAGCAACCCAGCAGACAGGTGAGTCGAGGCTGGCTGGTGGCATTGCTATTCTGGCCGCCGATTCTACAGCCCGCGTAGTCTTTGCTGTTCTCCCTGACATGTGAATCGTGACATCGCCCATCTCGCTTCGGCGAATCGCCGACGTTCCCGCTGCACCCCATTCGAGCATGTCATCCGACGGTCGACCGGGCTGGCTGGCGGTTTGTCATGCAGAAAAAGAACCCCATGGTTTGGGAGAGGGAGGGAGCTGCTGGGTGTCGCTTGTCCTACTGTGTAGGTACAGAATGAGCAAGGCAGCGAACCCGTGGGCCGTCGTGGTTTGCCTAGGATGCCTCGCAGTCTTCCCGGACGCAGCAGAGAGGCGAGTCGTCGAATATAGGCACACGATGGCCGTGCCGACGGCTGCGCCTTGGTTACCTGCTTACCCGTTTGCCTTGCTTGGTTTGCAGACGCACCGTGGATGTACGGTACCGCCTGAGGCTGCAGCCGGGCCGTGATCGACTTGGACAACGAGGGGCGAAATAATGAATACACGCTGATCACAGTCTACAGATGCGCGACTAGCGCGATGCTGCTGATAGTTTACCAAGGTAGTTATCACGTAACTAGCCCCTTATTGACACTTGGAGCGATCTGGCCCAGTCAAGCCCCAGGAGTTTGCACACATCGCATAATGTTCCATTTCCCTTATAAGAAACCTCGCGTCCATACGGCAACGCCTTATTCCAGGCCATGACGGCAATCAAACCAACGACCCCCTCCCAACCCCGACGCCCCTCGTGATGACGAGTGTTCTAGCATCGTAGCCACAAGATGTAGGAAGCTGACAAGACCTGTCGGCAGTGTCGTATGAGGATAAAGTAGTGGCAGCAGGGACGAGCTGAAGTATTTCCCACACACAGCCAGCGCGGCGTCGAGGCCGAAGTGTTTCGCAAGACAGTGTCTGCGCCCATGTCCCTGGGTGAAAGTCATCAAGCCGTTTGTAGGTAAAGTTAGTGATGTCCGACATTTGCATCATGCAAGTGGTCCTGGAGGCAGTTTTCGTCGACTACGCATGCCTTCAGGACCGGAGCTCTGTGTCCGAGACGGTGACGAATCTTCCCGGTGTAATGTAATTCCCAAGCAGCAAACTGAAACGGCGTGGGTGGTAGACCCCCCCGGACAAGGATGCAAGTATATGTCTTTACTACAAAATTGTGTTGACGAGCATCGGCGACACGGCCGGTGTCCGAATCATGTTATCTTATTGGCCGGACCTGGTTTCGATCGTCCGGCGATGCGAGAAAAGTCGGAGCGCGAAACCAGAAGAGTAAAACCTTGGATGCTGCCGGATTGAACTCGGAAGGTTTGGCAATGGCAATAGGGTTCTAACTCGAGTCTCGAGTGGCGACACTGGCGAGCACTCACTTCGTAGTCTGTACGCTCGGGAGGTTGAGCTAGACCGGGTGCTTGCGAGAGTTATACTCTTTGTGGATCTACACATCGATACGGGCTGTCTCGGCGCTTCATCGCTCCCTGTAACTTATGACTCAACTCTTACAGCGCGACATGGCCCCAGACGAACGTGATCGAACACACCACGGCGCCCTGTCGTGTCGCCATGGACATGGCACATGGCGATTTCTCGTGTTGTCTTGCCAAGATGGGTGGCCGAGTTGTTGTTATTGTTATATTGTTATGCTATCGTCACCCTGTGTCGAGCGAGCGAGCCCTCTTGCGGCCCGTTTGCTCGTTCTCGGTAATGACAACGTAACAGCCCCATATTATTATCCCTTTGCGAACGGACCGGATCGGGTTGTCGTTGACTTGAGCACCCACACCGAGTCACTGACTGTTCTCAACTCATTCGTGTCTTCACGATGGCTCCGTGGCAGGTGGCCAACTACTGTGTACAAAATGCTGCGTGAAAAAACCTCACTCGTTGGGCGAGTAGCCGGACCATCGTATCAGCAGGCTAACCCGATCAAGGGGAGAGAGGGGTTGAGTCATCGTCCGGGACCACGAATTTAGGCCGTGACACGCCCGACCTCGGCCCTCATTGGCTGCCCAGACCAGACACCGCACAGCCAGACAGACGTAAACGAACGCAAGAGGGTCGTTTATTAGGATGAGGGTGTTGGATGTTGGGTGTTGGGTGTTGGGTGTCCTTGTTGGTTGGTAACTATTAACTACTGTTTACTGTGTACGGATTACGGATACACTTGGTATCGTGGGAAGTTGCTGCATGCCTGGTGGGTCCGGCCAGTGGTGTGAAGTTGGGCGGTGACGGTGACCGATTGTTTGTAGCAAGGTACCTTGCTTAAAACGTAGCCGTATCCGTACATAGTTAGTACCTACTGTGTAGTCATCACGGAGATGTATGGTTTGACCCGCCGCAGTGTGGCTGGCGGCTTGCCGTGCGCACGCAGCTTTGACTTTGGTGGTAGAACGTATGCCTCGACCCTGACGTCGAGGCTATGTACTCCATATGATACATGTTCCTGTTAGTTAGGCTTTGCCTATCCGTATGGCGTCGTGTCTTCGAGTGGCTGGAACAAGACCATGACATCGTGAACGTCTTCAAGAGCCCAGTTGTGGGACCTGGAATGGTGCGATAAGTCGTACTGTGGTACTACTACTACGACAGTACAGTAACTCCGTACACGCGAAGTAGCGTCCTGCAACCTCTCTACCTACCATGTGGCGCGGCAATGCCTCATCCAATCGTCAGCCGAGTTACAGAACCACGGAGCGGGGGAAAGACGGTGACCCCATCCATCCATTGGCCGCGTGTGACTTGGCCGGCATTCCGATGCAGGGTAGAGTGGGTAGGGAGGGTCTAGATACAGGTGCCACGAGTACATAACTACCTACCGTAGTAAGTTAACTTACCAAAGTACTCCGGCTTGTCCGCCCCCCCCCTCTCTGCCTGTACACACGCCATCACAATGTACCGTTATTCTCGCGCAATGTGAAGGAGATTGCAAGTCACCATGGCCATCAAGCTCGTAGCCACGCTCTTGCTCACTAGACCAAAGCGTAAATGACTCCAAAGTACGGATACACCAAGTGCAGGATTCATTTCTTGACACGGCATTGCGGCCATGTTCTGGAACCCGAGACGTAGTTCAAGACGTGCGCTGCGGATGCCCGCTACGGCGCCCTGGTTGAGTCGGTACGTGCAGGAAGGAGTAACTAACCCCTACTGTGATACACGCACTACATGACACACAACGCAGTGCAGTCTCTCTTCGGTTACCCAAGCTACTCTGTGAACATGAGTAACCACATAACTATCACACACGGCAGAACTCGCGAGTCGGAACGGATAGTACTACGGTAGTTACACACGTAGTGATGAAAGTTCGCGGACGAGAAACCCCGCCACCCATAACAAAGCACCCGTTGAAAACCGTCAACAACACTTGTTGAGTCGCAGACAAGCCGAGTACCCTCTAGACTTTTGCAGAGTATCGAGGCGCAAGGCATGCTGCACTCAAAACTGCCAGGGAGGTTCCCTCGCAGGATGATCGACTTTTGGTGTGTCATGTTTAAATTTAGCCTTCAAACGCCCCAGGGTATTCGTCGTCACGGGGGAGGAACGAGGTAAAGTTCTATACGATACTCCGTAGAAGGAAGCTATGTAACTACCTGTCACGATGAAATATGGTCGGAACTGGCAGGCTCGGGTTTGAAGGCTAAGCAATGCGACCTGTAACTGAATTTGTTGTCGACGATGCTCTCATAACCCTGCCAGCTCAGAAGCAAGACTCTGGGGAAAGCGGCCCTTCTACAGAGTCATGCTCAGATACTTCCCAGTCCCTGCAGATCAAGTCCTTCCATCATGCTTATTAGTGAACATGAAATTCGTATTGCGTCGCGTCGCGTCGTATATATTATATTTGGATACCTGGTAGTACAAACGTGTCGAGTTGCCCCTCTTCACCTACTACTGTGTACATAACTAGTATGTACGGAGTAGTTAAGCCTTCGTGCGTCGCAAGCTGATGGTCGGCTGGTTCCCTTGTCAGTAACTACTCCGTACTGTGTAGACCGAGGCAGCATATCCGATCGACAAACATGTCACCGCCTTGGTCTTAATTTCATATAACTACGAGATTTGACTTCAAATCATGGGACCCGGGATGGCGAAAACCTTGGGACTTGCATTGGGGTAAAACGTATATCCTGGGCCAAGCATGGCTTGCTGCAAAGTGTTGTAGCGATGATGAATTGGCCAGATCCCGATAGAAGCAAGCCCTCCCAATTCCCAAACTACGCCGGGTGCAGTCAGTCGGGCTTTCCAGCCAGTAGCAGCGCGAATCAAGAGAATGTCCCATATTTACATGCAGTGGATGGTTGATGCCGACACGGCGGCGCATCCAGAGTGGCAAGAGAAACACTTCCGTGCTCGCATGTTGGAGAGCCCAAGCCATGGCGTGGTTAGTTGTTGTAGGAGAAGGATAACTCTTGCAGTCCTCAGACGTGACAACTCGCCACATCACGCTGTCGCCGTTGCTGTCGCTGTCGCGTCGCTGAGGGTGGTGGTGGGTTGGCTGAGATATTCCGTACTGTATGCTGCAATGCTACACAATCAACTCGATTCGCCATGCTAGCCGGGGGGAGGGTTGAACGAGAATCTGTGGGCCTCGATACATTATCCTTGAAAAGATTGCTAGATGACACAGCTGGCCTTTGCTCAGCCAGTCCGGTACTGTCCAGAGCTTGGCTAACCCCAGCCCCTCCCTCCTTGGGGCCACGATGGTTGCGCCTGCCCACCCCCCCTGACCCCCTCCAGAGGCCAATCAAACCGCGGCATTTTCAAAGCCTGTTGCGCTTCCTCTCGCAATTCTCGTTTGGGCCACTCCCCCCTGCCATCACCTTTTCTGCTGGCTTTTACTGCTCTCACCCCCAGCACCACACCGACAGCCAGCAAATCCCATTCGACTTTGGTGCATCCCCAAGAGCCCAGCAAAGATTGAATCGGGTTATTCAAAACTCGTCAGTACCCCCAAAGGCATCTGTATCAGCCGTGCACCCCCTCTCTCCTCTCTATCGAACAAAGCCGCAACCATGTTCAACCTCGAAATCTAAACAGTGCTTCGGCGACGAAAGTCTGCTAAGGTGCGACAAGAGCAACATCGAATCTGTGTTTGGCCCATTTTACAGCAGCGAATCCCAGAGAGCTTGCTTGCTCTCTTTCACTTCAACTCTCTCTCTATCTCTCTCCCTCTCCCTGTGTATGTGTATGTGTTGTGTGTGTGTGTGTGTTTGATCCCACTACCAACACCTCGTCTCGTTGGGGGCCGACTTCTGTTACTTCCACAGAGTCAGTCTCTCATTCAAGAGTGTACTCTTTGTTCCGCTGGTGGCATTCATTTGCGCTCTTGCAACAAATAGTCACATCTCTCGCCTTCCGCCGAGACGAGTCATAAGTCACCTTGCCAGACAAAGCGACAAACAATCATACGACATTGGGGCAACATCCGCCACCATACCTTCAGCTCTTCTTCCTCTTTGTGTGTGCCACTCACAGCCGAAGAGCGGTACTTGGCCTTGTTACTCAGACGACCTGTCCGCCTGCTCCTGTTTGCGTCCAGCCGCCCGCTCACATACGAATCCCCCCCTTTTCTCCCTAACGTTCTAATCCACGGTATATCGGCGTTGTTCCTCGTTTCTGCCAACGAATTCGGATTCCGCTTCCTCTCTGGCTCATCCGGTCGCATCCTCCTTCGTCATTCATCATCCGCGCCACACCTTGAGAAAACGGACCAGACCCATTTTCAGGCTTCCGCGCGCGTGCGCCGCTGAAAACCGGAACAGTCATCGTCTCTTCTCTTGCCAACTGGTAGGCACTCGACCCTGTCCCCACTTTCCCCCCTGTCCTCCGTCTTCGCCTCCCATTTTGCCTCCTTCTTTCCGAGTCTCCACAATCACGTTGCTGGCACCTGGCATCTCCGGATCCTAGTCCCTCTCACTCTCAGCGTGGGTCGTGTCTTTTAGAGCAGTGCCCCCCCCGGTCCGAACCAATGCCCAGCCAACCTTTAGGCTCAGTGGTATCTATCGGCTCCATCCTGTCTTCGCCACTTCAGCGAAAGGAGTCATCTAATAGTACCCAAGGCCAGGCAGCCTGCTCTGCGTACACTCACTCGCCTTTGCTCACACCACCCAACGCCGCCCACCATGTACTAACTCTGGTTGCCCCCTAGTACAATCCAAGGTAGCCATTACCTTTTTGCACGCGACGACTCATTGTCCGATCTCCGCTCAGTCTATTTGCCTTCCTGGAGCCTCGAGTACTCTTATTATAAGGGCCCTCCGGTCTCGTCAACCCCCCTCCACTCTCAAGCCGCGTGCATACACATGTCCTCGCAGGGAGTTTAGTGGTCACAGTCGTCGTACCTTGCATAATCTCACCGTCGCATTTTGACGCTACTGCTATCCGCTCGACAACGCGCCGACACCTCCCGACCTCGCCTCGCCAGGAACCACCACTGTACCACTACCCATTGCGACAACCTACAAACCTCGACCTCGAGTCACCCAAACAGGCCATATTAGGTTCTGGTAGGAGTTGGTCGACTAGCACGCTCGATGCGCATCTAGCGACTCTTCTTCCGTACTGCCTGTCACCGCGACAACCTCATGTTTCTCTGATCGAAACAACAAGCGCACCATGATTGTTGCGAAACTCAACTACTCTACTCCAGTCGTCTGTCTTGCTCTGTCCTCCGGTTTAATCTTTCGTGAACACTTGGCTGCCAACTCTTTGGCCTGAAAAACTGCCCCTCCTCCGATCATCTTGTTTGGTTCTCTAGCAGCTCACTTGCGTGCTATATGGAACTTTGAAGAACTTCACGACTCTACAAACTACACGGTTAATCGATTGACATTGTATACGACTACGACTGGAAGTACATTCCGATACGACTCGAACTCAAACTCACTCCACCCAACACCAAGATGAAGCACAGCCATAATGATACGCTGGCCTTCCTCAATGGTCCCTACACCTCCTCTATAGCCTCATCGGCTTCGTCGTCCATGACGTCAGTCTGGTCAGACGCCTCCTCTCAGCACTCCGACGACACCTCCATCTCCGCCATCTCCTCGTCCTCGTCGGGCCAATGCGACTCGCTTCGCTATTCGCAGCAGGTTGCGCCTTGCCCAGTCCCAAGCGCATCCTACGCTCAGGCGCAAACGACCAGCTCATGGTCACATCAAGTGCAGCTGCAAACTGCGGCGCAGGTTCCTCAAGAGCAGCGCCAAAATCCGAGACGCACTGCGTCTAGACCCGGATGCCCTCCTATCTTGACGCGCCAAAGCGATCGCAAGGTCAACTTTGTCGATAATCTCGTTGGTAAGCCCTGACTTTTGCACCGTGCATTACTGAGGACGCCTACTCAGTAACCTTTTTTCTTCTAGATTCGTCGACTCAGATCGTTGAGGCAATCTGGCCGTTGGCCTCGGTCGCATATCGCGCCGAACTTGGTAGTAAGGCTGTGCTACCGCTGCGCACTTTTATACAAGAAACGTTGCGCCGGTCTCGCACCAGCTACTCGACCTTGCAAGTTGCGCTATACTATCTGATCTTGATCAAGCCTCACGTGCCCAAACACGACTTCACCATGGAGCAGCTCGACGACTCCTCGGACAGCAAGGTCTTGCAATGCGGTCGTCGCATGTTCCTAGCTGCTCTCATTTTGGCTTCAAAGTACCTCCAAGACCGCAACTACTCGGCGCGAGCTTGGAGCAAGATCTCGGGACTTGCAACACACGAGATCAACCAGAACGAGATGATCTTCTTGCTCGCGGTCAACTGGAAGCTTCACATCACGGACGACGTTTTCCAATGCTGGACCGAGATCGTTCTGAAGTTTACGCCTTCTCAACCTCCTTCTCCTGGTGCTGCCAGCCTGCAGGCCTATGATAGCGAGGTGCAGGATTGGAAGAACCTCATCTTGACGTTGACTCCCGGCTTGGACAATATCGAGGGCCACGTTCTCCCATCAACGCCATCAAGACTTGCGGCCCGCAAGGCAGTGTCGCCAGTCTCTCCTCGTTCCCTCTTCTTGGCTTCCCGTGAGCGCGCCAGCGTCTACGGCAACGAATCGAATGAGGCGACCCCGAATGCCAAGACTTATAATAACACGACGCCCATGTTCATGGAACCCTCCCCGGCCACTGTACATACTCCCGGCCGCTTTGTACCTGCCCTTGGCCTTCTTCCCACTCCGCGTCTGACACCTCAGATGACGGGATTCAACACCCCTGCTGTGGGTGTTGCTCCGTCTCTGCTCAGCGGGAAGGGTTCAATGCGCTATGCCATGTCGCATGCCTCCAGCATGAATGCTACGCAAGGCATGGAGCGCTGGGCTGTGCCGATGGCATCTTCTCCTCAAAGTTACGACCCTGTGCGTCGTTCTTCGCTCGCAAATTCTCTATCGACCGCGTCTTCGCCCGAATCGATGGTTTCGGACTCGTCCCGTACTTCACGCTCGTCCTCTTTCTCATCTGCTTCGTCGTTGGCCAACGCGCCGTCCACCAAATTGGATGTTCAGGCGCGATGCCGCTACGCGAAGCTATGCTGTGAGAGGTACAGCCTGAGACAAGCCGTCACTTCGGTTCCTGAAGACTACGAAGAGGACTGTGTCACATCCTCGCCAGAATCTTACACCGGCCCGGTGGGTAAAGATTTGTCAGGCATGTCATTGGATACTCTTTTGACTAGTCGAGGTTGCGAAGCCGACGATGCTGCCGAAGCTGCTCGCACTCTACAGGAATTGCACAACTATCCCCAGACTCAGACCCGACCCTGTACTGCCCGCAGGGTCAGCTCTAAGAGAAGCCGGCCTCTGTCAATCGACAACTCACTCCAGGAGAATGTGCGCGAGCTGCTGGGGAGTCAACACTATTCCGGTGCCACTCAAGATGGCGGTCGCAAGCGAGTATGCTATTCATCTGACGCTGCTGCTCCTTATTCCGTACCCCTCGTCCACACTGGGCCTGGGATGTGGGAGGGAATCTTGTGAAAATGGTCACGAGCCTACAATTTCTACGCCTCTGAGAATAAGTATTTACCTAAACAAACCCTTGTGACAATAATGAAACCATTTCTTTTGTATTCGGTGGCTGAAGATGGGGGAACCTTTGATACCACCTTGGAAGCATCTAGTCGGCAAGCAGCTAGATGGCGGCCTTGGACCGGATGAAAAGCGTGTTATCTGCATGCATTTCCAGGACCTGTTGCATTAGGAAATCGGCCTGGTGACGGTCGTTTGTTTCGTGTACGATGAGTAAGCAGTCTGATGATGATGGTCGGTGTTCAGGGGCACAACTCGCAATATGCGATATCGGGGGGGGAGGTGGTGGGTAATGGATTTGGGATAGGCAACAAGCGAAAGAAGGCGCCTTGGGCGCCATCGAGGCCGGTGTTTACACGGCATCTCCGGAGTTGCTGTTGTTTGGTTACTGCCAGCAAGGGACAGAAACTTTGGAACGGCTTCTTGCACCCGCCGCTCCCGTCGAAAAACGGGTTTGCATGGATGGCCAAGCCGAAAAGGACGAGAAAAGGCATAACTGCCAACATTTATCTATCTGGCCTGAAAAGGCGTTGCGGCTACGATGATCGAAAAGCTTGCGAGGAGAAAGACGCTGAGCAAGCCTGGAGAGAGAAAACACAACCTCGCAGATAGCATGAAATCTGACAAAAGGGCCTAGCACCTGCTACTGGCAAATGTCGATGTCCTCCTATCCCGTAACTACTCGTCGTCTCTTGTTGGTGTCGGTATGCATTGCATGTTGGATGAAGTGGCTGATATGGGGGAGGGGGTGTCTTCAGGGGCATCCATCGATCAACTGGTGTTGCTACGTGTTAGTTGGTCCAAAGCGCGCGTTTCGCGTCGAGTCGAGTCACAAAATCTCTGTGGGACACACCCTCGTCCCTCATCCCTCGTCTGTGGCTTGTTACTTGTTGCTTGTTGCTGGGCCACGAGTCCCGTTGCTCGGCCAAGTGAGTCATGGCGGTCAAACGGGTCTGCTCTATCCGTACACTAAATCTGACGTCCACGACCCCTGCCACAGCCTATCGCTAACGGTCAGCTAGCGGTGTCACTTTTTTCACGATGGTCACAAGCCTCGTGTGAGGTGGTTCCTTGTAGTTAACGGGTCATCGGTATCATCGGTATCATCCTGTGGACTCATCTGGCGCCGGCGCCAGTGTCTGCCAAGTCCATCAGTCACGATGCCTTCAGGCTTCGTGCGCCAACAGCGGGGTCATCAACGTGGCAACGAACCGGGTGAGACGGGGTGCGATTGTGGCGATTCAGAGAGAATCATGCTTGTGCCTGCCTGCCTGCCTGCCTGCCTGCCTGGTGGTACTTTTGCTTAAGGCTTAATAAGTCATGGCCACCGCACCGTCGTCGCACCGTCGTCGCGAAGGGGGTTGGTTGGTTGGTCACGCCGTTACGGAGGTCGGGTTGTGTGACAGTGTGGCCAAGCCATAGATCGGCCCGATCCTAGTCCACAAGGCTGACGACGTTTTTCAACGAGTACTTTTGCGTGACGAGCGAGCAGGTCAGTTGGGCGTCAGTCCGGGATGACGTGACTGCTTTGTTCGGGTCGTTGAACCTCGCGCCATGTTCCGACCAGGCATTTGCTCCCACGTCGCAGTGGTTTGTTTGCTAACTACGGATAAAGTCTAGTGGACATATCAGACTTGGTGTGTGGCTGTCGAGTGGGTGCCAAGTTTGTTCGCGGCCGAGGCGAGCCATTCGCGCAGGGGGGGTTCCCATTTACTCTTGCCCCCCCCATGGTAAGGTAGTTAGTTGGCTGCATTGTGTCAACCTGGACTTGTGTTTACCTTGCCGAGTGACTAACCACAGCTTTTGTACTCCGTATTGGTGGCCGCAATGGACCTGTCACCTCTTCCCGACTATTTGTCAGGCTCAGCTCGATCATAACTCGGAACTTTGAGGACACCCATGGGCCATGGCGACCCGAATCATGAATGAGAGGCCCACCACATCCTCTTCGTTGACGTAGACGGCTCTCAGGTGGGCAGCTGCAAGAAGCAAAAAGGGGGGGGAGAAGAAAAGGAACGGCCGGGATGAAGGACATGATGGTGTTCACACCACCACTCACGACCCACACTGCCTAGTTACTCGTCTTGCTCCATTGCTCCCTTGCCGGCGAGGAGTTTTGGACTAGTTCGACGTCGCCTCCTGGAATACGAAACTGACATCGGACGCGGCGAGCCACAATGCGTTTAGCTCTACTATCCGTAGGTAAGCACAGGGTTTCGCATCGCCCCTGTGGTCTGTGGCAGCGGACCCGATGGACGATTCTGCCGAGCTTGTCTTTTTTGCCTCGGAGAAGGTGTGCTTTGAAAAGGGGGTGGGGGTTCATGGCAGCACAGAAGGTATACTACCGTCTCCAGCCTGTTGAGCCCAGTGGCCGCGTTTATCTCTCGAGTACCGGTACCGTACTTTATGGAACTTTCCATCAGGCTGCATTGCATGCCGCGAGGCCATGTCAGCCCGGACGCGCGCGTGCTGCAGGAGGGCTGCAGTAAAAGGAAAGATGCAATATGGCAGGTCATCGCGGTCGGCCGGTGGCGAGCGATCCCGGCACTTCTCTGCCATTGTGCTTCACTGCTGTGACAAGAACGTGATGACAGCAACTGTAGTCTGTCGGACCCCGAACCTCTGGAGTTTCAGTGGTCAATATCTGAACCAAACACGCGGTCGAGAGGCAACTCGAGGGTCTGATAACTATGGAAGAGGCGTTGTAGTAGTTTACAGCATAGTGAAACGACAAAAGCGTTGAGTTCCATTTCGGATCAGGCTTTGAAAAAGATCAGGAAAGAAGATGGGCGCGGCGGCGTTGGCCAACGAGACGAAGCAACTAATTGATACCAGTCATCTTCGTATATCGTGTCCCGACATCTCAATATTAAATATTACTCGATATATAGGGGCCTTGAGCCCATCTCGGGAACAGCAACCGACTTTTGTCCTCGAGCAGTTCCCGCCTCGCATCCTCCACCATGGCCGCCGCCCCTTGGCCCTCCTCTTCCTCTTCCTCCTCCCCCGACTTCACCCCCGTCAGCACGCCCTTCACGCGCCTCCACCATCCTCTGCACCATGACCCTTGTCTGCGTAACCTCCCTCTCCATCCTCATCAGCATGACCCTCTGCACCTTGATCGCCAATAGCTTGACGTCGCCTTTGCGCCGCCACCAGACGAACCGACGCGCGAACCCGCACCGGTAGAAGCCGGTCCAGTCACCATGGTCGCCAAACCCCTCACTGCGACCGTACCCCTCCAGGTGGCGAGGAGGAGGAGGAGGAGGAGGCCTACCATCGGGACCGACCTCGACGATAGCTCGGGCGGCCCAGGGCCCGCCGCCGCCGCGAACGGCCTCGGCTAGGAAGGGCTTCTCGAGCCCCTTGAACTGCCGCCAGAGATGCCGTAGGAAGTCGTAGTGCAGGGCCAGCGTGTCCGGGCCGAGATCCGGAGCTGCCGGCCTGCTGTGCCGCCGCGGCGCTCTCTCCTCGTCGTCGCCGCCGCGCGCGTCGTAGTCTGACCCCTGGCCATAGCAGTAGTAGTCCTCGCTGTCGAAGCCGCCGCGTCCACCGTCTACGAGCTCCTCCCTGCCGGCCTCCGTCCTGCTGACGCTCTCGAACCTCACGCCCTTCCGCTTCGGACGCGTCTTTCCCAAGCTGGACCGGGATCCCCTGGACCTCACCGCCTGGATCTGCCGCCGCAGCGCCTCCCGCTCCTCGCAGATCTGGCTGCGCAGCGGACCGAGCCAGTCCTGGATCTCCCGAGGTGCGTTGTGGATGGTGAACAAGAAGCTGGCGTACAGAGCTAGCAGGCTAAATATTGTGAGGGTGAGGGTGACGATGGTGACGCCGAGGGAGATGTACGACAACGTGGGCGAAAACTCGAGAGCGCTCTCGCCTGGCGTAGACATTGCGCTGGATGCTATGACCTGAATCCCCTTTCCCGGTTATTGGTTTCGTAGAGGGACTTCTGGCGATACGCTTCTGGCCTCGTGTGTAGTATACTCAATACTGTAACTAGAGCAAGCTCATAAATTGCAGATAGAAGTCGGAAGAGAGGGAAGGCATTGAATTCATTGAATTCATTGAATTCACTGACCTGTCAAATAAATCGAAAGACTTGCCATGACGAATTCCAGACCATATAACCCCTTACTCCCCTTCTCTTGTTTATTCATCTGTTGGCTTTCCGAACTAGCTGGGATGGCCGATTCGGGAATTAAATTAGCCATGATTGGTGTTATGCACCCCAGACCTTCCGGGACTGACTGACGGCTACCATTTTCATGCTTGGACTCGAAGACGAGCACGATTCCTCGGGAGCTTGTAAGTTAAGAACACGTGCATCGAAATAGCGAATTGTCACAGTAGAAGAGTTCAGGGAATGAAACCGGAAACACAATGCCATCTCCATTCCTATCAGATCCCAGGTCTATTTGGCTGCATCTATGCAGATACCATGGAGGATCCATGACCATACCATGCCGGCCATCCATAGAACAAAGTTTCCCAGAATATCGAGCGAAGATGTCTCTCATTGTTCCCCTTATCAATACCTCCAAATTCCGACTTCCAAGTGACGTGCAGAAGTGGATGGATGCGAATGCGAGGTTAGTGTAGGTCGAAACAAGAAGAGTATCCGGGAAAAGAAAGACCAGTCGGATGCAAGGTTGACTGGGTCGCACCTCGTGTATGTTGCTGGTGGACTTTACCAGGAAGTAGTAGCAGCACCACCTGCACCCCAGGCGTCACCAGCATCCATACCCGCAGCAGTGGCTTCGCCGCCGCCGGCATCACCACCACCACTAGCGCCCCAGGCACCGGGCTGAGGCTCATCCTCAATCTCATCAGAGTCGGGCTCAAACCTCAGATTCTCGAGTTCGTCACCTTCGGGAACATACTGCTGCAGGAAGTCCGGAATATCCTGATTGGTCTCGAGTAAGGTGTATGTGAGCAGCTGAGCGATGGGCTCATCACGCTCTGTGTAGAACGAAATCGCAGTTCCCCTGTTACCAATGCGACCAGTACGACCTGTCAAAATCAGTCATCTTGAATATTGGAAGGTCGGGGGGATAGTTGAACATACCAATGCGGTGCGTGTACTCAGTGATGCCGCCATGATCGGCGCTGGGAAGATCGTAATTGATGACGGTCTGGATGTTTTTGACGTCGATCCCTCGGGCCGAGACACCAGTGGTGACCATGATAGGACATGTGCCACTACGGAACGCGCGCATAGAATCCTCACGCTCACGTTGGGTACGGTCCGAGTGCATAGAGGTACAGGGCAGCTGGTTGTGGAAGAGAAAGTCATCAAGCTCGTCAGCAACGCGCTTGTTGTTGACGAAAATGATCGTGCGACCCGGCTTGAGCGAAAAGATCAGGTCAAGAAGCGCGCGCTTCTTCACAGTGTGATCCACCCAAATGATGTCTTGCTTAATGTTCTCATGGGTGCTGCCGATACGACCAACATGGATTCGGACGTGATTTTCAGCAAGGTGAGTTCTTGCCAGCCTACGCACCGCAGCAGGGAACGTGGCGGAGAAGAGCATGTACTTGATGTTGGCCTCCTCCAGTCCTGAGTTTGGTGTTAGCTTATCTATCAGCGTCAGTGGGAAGGCGCAACTTACCACCGCCAGAGAGAATGGTGTTGAAATTGTCCTCCCAGTCAGTCTGGAGCATCTCATCAGCCTCATCAATGACCATGTACTTGACTCTGCGCAGAGTCAAGATATGGGGCCGCTCCATCATGTCCACCAGTCGACCGGGCGAGGCGATGAGGACATCACAGCCCTTCTGGAGTTGCATGATCTGATCACGTATGGGACCACCACCGTAGACAACGCAGGGACGAAGCATAGTTCTGTAGCAGAACTTGCGTGCCTCGTTGAAGATCTGCACGGCAAGCTCTCGAGACGGCACCACAATGACGACGAGAGGCTCGGCACACACACCCGGAGCAAGGCCAGAGCCAACCTGTAGGGGATCGGGACGAGGGGCAGCCAGCTTCTTGGCCTTGCCCATCAGTTGGTTCAAGATCGGGATCAAGTACGCAGCGGTCTTTCCAGAGCCTAAGGGGCCGTGTTAGTTGTGTACAAGATAAACATGACGATGGAAGCATTACATACCGGTTTGCGCCACGGCAATCATATCGTGGCCCAATTTGATGGCGGGGATCGAATACTGCTGGATGGGAGTAGGAGTCTGCATGCCAACCAACTCAATGTTGCGTTCCATGGCGGGATGGAGACCGGCAGTGGCAAACGATTTGATGGGATTGATGCGAATCTCGCCCTCTTGCAGAACATCAATCTCGGCAATCCTAGAATGGGAAGATTAGAATCCTCGACCAAGTTTCGAAAGTTGCACACCTACGTGGAAAAGTCGATGCCCGCACCGCGACGCTCCTCGGGAGCACCGAAGATGATACGCTCAAGTTCCGGGTGCTCAGGTCCAACGTCACCCTCCTCGCCATCCCAGGTGTAGACCTGGGCATTGCCGTCCCAGTCACCACTAGAAGCTCCCTCGTAGTCATAGGCCGTAGTCTCGACCCACGCCTCGACGGGGGCATCACGGCGCGCGAAAGGCAGAGGGGGAGCCATCTTGCGGGTCTCAGCTTCCTCCTTGCCATCGGGAAGAGCTGCCTCCATATCGCCGGTAGCCCAAGCATCACCACCGGGAGAAGCGGTATCGTTGCTACCACCAGCTACTGGCTGGCTAGCACCCCAGCCGGCGGCGCTGGTATTCTCGTTACCCCAGCCAGACATGTTGGCGTGTTATTGCGAAAGTCGGTCGGGACTGCAAAGACACACGATTAGCGAAACTGAAAGAACCCGGCGTGTCGTGTGAATGTGCCGATCCAAGAGTAGCCAAGGGTGAAAAGCGAGCGATAGTGAAGACGAATACCCTTAGTGAAAAACCAGGAAGACGGGATGGGCTTGCCTCGAGAGTGCTACAAGCGTTTATTGGAGAAGGAAAGTCTCCGAAAATTACGCGGTCGTGGGACTGACAGCGAAGTTCTGGCAATCGAGTCAGTGAACTGTGTACAGGATAGGAGGGCTGTTTTGGGGGGTGGGAGATTTATGCTATGGGATAGGGTGGGATGAGAGAAAGTAGAGATAGTGTTTCGAGACGTAGTGTTGGAAGATGCAGTACAGGTAGGACGTTCAGAGACAGAAAACACAACTGGAAGAGGTCGCTCCAACCGGTGGCATAAAAACACTAGAGATGATTGCTAGGAAGCAGCTTGACGGTGACGATGGTCTGAAGCTGCCAAAAGAGATTGCTTGATGTTCCGACAGACGAACGAAAAAGTGGCATGAAGAGCAGGCGATGATCGAAACTGACTGACCTGGGAGGAAGAGCTTGCCTGATCTTGTTGTGCCTGAAGGGCCTGATATTCAGATGGTCGAGGTGGTCAACCAGAAAGAAAGAGGACTGTTGTCAGAGAACTCGTTCGTGGAGGTCCTGATTGCTTGTTTGTGGAAGGGAAGATGGATGGAGGGAGTGTGGAAATCTTTCAACACATAAAGTAGATAAATGTCCGACCGACGATGGTAAAAATGCCTGACCAGATGAATGAATTGGGATAATGCTTTCAGGTGAATGTTCGAAGCCTGGCCGTCGGAGGTAAGGGTTCGACGTGGTGATCCCAGCGACGTGGTTGTGGAAGGAACAAAGGTGGCAGGAGTGTTGTTGTGGCAGGTGGCCTTGATACGTACTGCGACCTAGGCACAGTACTAGCAGGTATCTGGGGAATGCACAACCACTCCTGCAGTGACCGGCACAGACATACATGCAGTCCAAGGATTTCCTACCCACCCCCCGTTTTCCTTACAAAAAGCGCCGAGATGATACACACATCCTTTTGATTGTTTAGCATTGCAGCCTTTACTTCCTGGAACTTACTTACCTTTAATCCACTTGTGATGTGGTACCTGGCTTCCTGGCTTTGTTGCTCCCCATGATGAACTGACTGTATGGGTCTGTCCGAGCACAGGGAGCCATGCCCTGGATCCAACCAACGCCTTTATAGAATTGCCCGTCAAGGGCTCTCAGCTCTGGGCAACAGCTGCTTCTAGCTTTCGCGAGTGGATGACCTTGAAAGTCTCCTAGGTTGCAGACGGTAAACCACATTACCTACTCAGACTATACTACAGCAGAGTCAAACATGTACATATGATAATATGATGTTCTTTCAAACACAACTGAGTGGTTGATGGCAAGGTCTCGAAACTCCAGGAGACGTCATGCATACCTAGACCAAGGGTCCTTCGATTCTCACGAGCCGCGCCAATCTACATGATATACCCATCCCAAAACCGGTCGTCGTCTTCGTCATTTCGTGAACTGTTTTCGTAGTCGCCCATGCCATCCCTCAAGATCTTGTCGAGCGTCGAGGCGGCTCTCCCGGCTTGGCCACCCTCCTTTTTGGCCATTTCCACGCCCACCTGCATCGCTTCCCAGAAGCGCTTGTTGAAGATGTCCTGCCTATCCTCTCGGTTGCGGTAGATCTCGCCATCCTCATCCCGCGGTGGCTTGAATAGCCCCAGATAGCCAAATGGATCCGGATTGCTTGGGATTTCGGTATAGTTGTCGAGCCAGTCGTCGGCGCACCACGACCTCGGCGTCTCCGCCCCGAAGCCGTACTCAAGAAATTTGGCGAGGATAAGCATTTGCCGCGGATACGACTGGCCGTGCTTCTTCGCTCCAAAAGTAGTCCTAGGCGCCGATGTCCAGCCTCCCTTGCCGACCGTCGCCGTTGCGCTCTTGGACGTCCAGCCGAGGACAGACGTGAAATCCTTTAACGGTTTCACCCAGCACCCAGCCCCTGAGACGACCTCGTTCCCAGCAACGTCAAGCAGCCACTCCATGTAGTTGAGCGCATCGTCCTTGACGTCCTGTGATATGTTGGTCATTGCGCCCCGTATGTATAGAACTGCCTTTTCCACGTGAGGCTTGACCTCGTCTGCGGGCAGAGCTCTCAGCAGCTTCAGCAGCTGGGTTCGAACGCCTCCCGAGACATCAGCCATCAGCGGCAGCAGCTTGTTGAGAAGATTGGGCGTGCCCACCGGGTTCAAGGGCGGTGAAGTAGACAGTTGCCCAGTCAAATAAGCCAGCGCCTCCTTTCGCTGCGAGTCCGTCCTTGAGCTCGTAAGGGATAGGTGGTGCTTGAATCGCTCAACCGCGTCCGGCGCATCTTCCGTCAGTTGCTTGTGTAGGACAAGAGCTGGCGGAATAACAGTCAGTGAGCTCCTGCGGTAAGTGAGGAATGGAGAGCGGAACATGGACATACCTTTGGAGTTGAAGCTGGTGTCTGTAAAGTTTGCAGGCTTCACTTTCGCCTTGCCTACCTTCAACTTGGGCTTTTGGAAGTCCTTCTTCTTCTCCGCCTTCTTCCTAGAGCTGGAGCCCATGTTGACTGTAGCAGCATCTGGAAGACGAGGGTCCCGATGCGCAACAAGTGGTCAAACAGCTTGGGTTTGCAGTGTCAAGACAAGCAAGAGCCTCTAGAACCACCCATGTCGTCGTCAAGCGCATCCCGCATTTCCGCAACTTTTTAGCGGTGTATCACGGCAGTTCCAACACGTCACCCCACCTGTGTGTGGCTGGCTCACTTGGTCTCTCAGCCCCTGAATCGTGCGTGTGGCTGGCGGAGCTCCCCAGAGTCAATGAAAGAACCCCGCGACATCGCCACGAGACACCCTTGTAGGTTGAAACGTTTGAAAGCACGGCGTGGTCTCATGTGTTGTTGACGAGATTCGGGTGCTCTTTAATTCGATCAAAATGGCAGACAAATCATCCGTGAGTCTCGGCGCCGGAAAATCGACTGGGAATACAATGGCTGACCAGATTGCTTAGCCCACCGCCACCATCGACTCGATGGAGGAAGCTCTGCGTCGCATGTCCAACAGGCCTGGCGTGAAGGGCTGGATTATGCTGGAGAAGTCTTCCGGCGCCGTCGTGAGGACCAACGGCCAGATTTCATCCGTCAGACCCGCAAAGACGTCTCCCGACGACAGCTCCAGCGCTCTGCTTACTCCGACCAGAGCTTCGTTCTCGACCGACGTCAACACCACTGCGTACAATGAAGCACAAGCCGCATCAGAGCTGGGCAGCATGGTCTGGGGCTTCTTGCGGACGGCCGGGAGCTTGGTGGACGAGATGGATGAGGAGGTAAGTGCAACACAGGCTAGGCCACCGAGTTGGAACCAAGCTGACAGCGGGTTGTGATAGGATGAACTGAAGCTGCTACGACTACGGACGAAGAAACACGAGCTTGTGATCCTTCCCGAAACCAAGTACATTCTCGTACTCATCCACGATACACCCCCTGCATGAATGAGCCTTGCAGGTCTGTACAATATTGAGACGGTCAGAAATAGGCAAAGGCACAGAGCTAGGTCGGGCGATGATGCTATGCGGGAATGGTTCTGGCATACAGGCCAATCTGTCATAACCGGTTCTGTGAACAGGCCCTTGGTATAGTTGATTGGAGTTTGGAGTTTTGCATGCTAGAGACGATACCCCTGAAGTTACAGTACCAGTGTCGAGGGACGAGACAACGACGTACATTTGTCAAGATGAAAACATGAAAATGACATCTCAACGATGGAGTATGGTTACGCAGATACGAGTGTGCCTTGCTATTCTTTTTCTGCGGCGTCTGGAGAAGGCGACGGAGCGGCAGGAAAGTCATGGTAGGTGCAACACATAGGATCCATCTATACGTAGTACTGTGTAGGCAAAGGTCGCACGCGTTATCTTGCATTGTCTCGGAGAAAACTTCCATGTTGGACAAAGTTGAATTATCCATCCCCCTCCCCTGGCAGTGTACTCCGTACATAACGTTAGTTACTCAACTGGGCAAGGTATTGATTGCACTTGGCAAGACAGCTAGCTAGTCACTAACGTAGTTAGCTGGGCAGGGTAAGCAGTCCTGTGCCGATACCTAGCTAACTAGTTATTAGCCTGGTGCTGCGTCTTGAAGAACTGGTAACAGCGAAAAGTCGTTGCAACGGTGGTTGTTACCTGAATTGCAACTGGCCCCGCTGGTGTGATGTGATCACTAGACCGAGATGGTTCATAAAACTACGGAGACACTCTGAAACCGGAATCAAGGTAGCAACGCAGAATGGCCAAGACGAGCCGTTGTGCATACTGTGTAGTTATATGATAGTTATGCCGCAGCGTCTTGCAAACCTGTTCTTCAGAAACTAGTTGCTGCTAACCTAGTCAACCAGCTACTTGGTTCATTGCGCAGTTCTATGGTTCTACCATACAAAACGATGCCGCTCCAACTGCATGGGCAGTCGACGGCGGAAGCGTAGAGTGGAATTGGTCCGCTCAGAAACGGTGAAACCTACTTGAGTAGTTAGTTGCCTAACTAGTTAGCTTTTGGAAGGTGACGAGAAAGCGATGGCTAGAGACACCTTTTAGGCACCTTCAACGAGTCATCAGACGAGCTGAAGTCGCGACGGTTCTCGACAGCCAATCAAAACCGACATCTGGGTGGAATGCGGGCTACTCGATGTATCCAAGGAAGCGGGAGATGAACGACACCAAATGCCTTGCTTGTCATCCTCGCTTAGCCAAGTGGCTTGCACCAACGGCCAATTTGTGGTGCCGGAGACGCTCCCCATCATCCACCATGACGATGGATGCCATGTTCCGAGATACTTGCTGTCGTGCTGGTGCTGGTGCTGGTGCTGGTACTCGTGCTGGTGCTTCGTCCTTGTGCATTTGTCGCTTTGGGACAAGCTAGTTGATCAAGAGGCCGCCGTAAAACAGGCATGCGAGATGACGGACAACGTTGGACGGCTGGTGACCGACCACTGACCCCTAATCTAGGCGTTCAAAGAGCGCGAGGTTCCCAAGTCATCTCGACCACGGTTCTCACCTTTCGCGGTGCTAAGTTACTTGATTGGAGAGGTCTTTCGTGTCTTTTCGCTACGCGTGTCGCCTTTTAGTTTCTGACCTAGCAACTGTTCCTCGACAAGAGGTTTGCCGTCATCTTTGCAAGTCTTGGTGTGCCGTGAAAGTTGGCATCTCACACACACACATACACACACATACACACACATACACACACACACACACATATGCATGCATGGTGCCCTATTTCATGAGCGGGTCAAGTGTCGACAATCATCGTGATTCATCAGTCTCCAGAGGTGGCTTGTTATGTTGCTGATGCAGGGCCGTGGCTGGCTATCGATCCGAAGGGAACAGACGGGAAGAGGCGAAAGAGGATGCATTTCGCCATGTTCAAGCGCGCCGCCCGGGGGGATGCGAGCCCCAGCCCCATCCCCATCCCCAGCCCCAGCCCGGACCCCAACGACAAAGACCGGGCCTCGTCGCCCCGGGAGCAGTCATCGAGTAGGCCGAAGGCGAAGGAGAAGGAGCGGCGATGGTCCCAACAGCCCTTCCTGCAGAGCCTCGTGAGGCGGGCAACCGGGAAGCGAAGGAAAGAGGGCGAAGCGGAAAGGGGAGGAGGGGAGGATGCATCAAACAGTACGGTACGTTGGACCACCCGTCGGCACCTGTTAGTTACTGCAGCGCGTGTGGCTGGCTTCTTACCGTCTCGTCCGACCCGACCTAGCTAGCACCAGTGCCAGCGAGCGGTCCAGTGGTCGATCCAGCGGTCGGTCCAATGGTCCAATGGTCCAGCGGTCCAGCGGTCCAGCGGTCCAGCGCAGCGGCCCGCGCAGGTACTCACCCTCGCTCGCACTCACCGCCGCAGAACAGCTAGTGAACAACTACCACCTTGACTTGTTAGTTACCTAACTACATAGGTAACAGGTTACTCAAGTGAGGGGACAGCGTCGCATGACGGTCGGACGATGCATGCGCATTGGTGCATTTCCTGCATAAACCCAATCGATGGACGTTCGTGTCAGAAATCTCGGCTGGAATCCATATTTCTCTTCATTTTCATCCCTCGTTATCCAGACAGGGATTTGCAGTTTTTGGTGTTTCCACTAACACAAGTCTCAACAGCAAGCGTCGAGTTCCCCGCCGACGACACCGGGAACATTGACGGCGCTCTCACCTGCCACGTCCAGCTTCAAGCCTCTGCCATCACCACCTCCGCCGGGCACTCCGGATCGGGTTGATGGACACCCCAAGCATCCGACCCTGAAGCTCGACCGCATCATGGCGACCCTCAGTGGCGTGGACCTGGAGAAGCTATTCTCGGGGGCGCCTCAGTACTTTTGCAGGTCGCTAGGGCCCGGAGCACCTCACCCATGCGTCGCCTTCCCGTGGGACGAGGAGCTTGCCATTCGGGATCTCACTGATCACACTCAAATCGAACATGATGCTTGGGGATGTGTCACGGCCAGCCCCCGGATCATTCACCGGGATCCACTAACACCTTCTTCGTCCGGGGAGACGGCGCCCTCACTTCAACACCAAGTGCAGCGAGCGCCCAAATGTGCTGAGCATGCAAGGGCTGGAGAAGGGGACCTTGGGCTACCAAGCCGCTCTCGAACTGGCCGTCGCAGACGCGCTTCAGGAGGAGCAGTACGGCTTTGACAGTTTGGGGTCCAAGTCGTCCGTGGTAGTCGAGAAGCGCCAGCATCTCATCACCTCCAAGGAGGGGCTGCGACATCTGGACGATGCTGCCATCATGGAGCAGCTCATACGCTGCGAGGAGCTCTACCATCCAGCCCCGAGGGCACGCCCTGTGAGGCGGCATGAGCTTTACAACGAGTTGTACACGAAAGTGCTCCACCCGCCAACCAAATCCATCGACCCGCAGGACCCCTATAGCTTGTCTGTACAGATATATTCCCTCGTGAAGCTGTTGGCGGTTCCGAATGCGTGGATCGATTTCTCTCATGTGGAATGGAGAATCCGACTGGGCCAGATCCTCTGGGGGTTCCCCCTCGACGACGAACTGGACGACGGCTCATCAATCAACGAGGGAATCGATGCTCAGGACCGCAGCGAGGAGCGTTACTGGCTCCTCCTGCAGATATTACTAGCCTGCGAACTGTTGATACGTTTGGATGCCATCACGTGTGGGGATGAGTTTGGGGCCGAAAATTTGAAGCTCGCAGAGATCCATAGGTTTGAGAAAGAAGCCAACGCGTCCGTTAGATGGTCCTTGATCCTTGCCCGCACTTGGCTCGAGAACATCACCATCTCGAAGACGGAAGCACCTCAATCTGGCGCATCCACACCACGTGGCTGGCTGACTACGCTGACCAGTAAGATGAATCTCGTGTCCGATCACATGCACGGATCGCATCTCGCAGATCATCACCACAACAACCCCGATCATCTCTACGCGATGCGAGGGCGTCACACGGAAAGGCAAATCGAGGGATTGGCGCAGTTTGCGCGGAAGCTCCGGTGGCCCGAGATCGAGTCCTACATAACCCAAGTGTCTATCAATGCTCCTGCCATGGCCCAGGCGACTCCCATCAACAGCCCGTTGCCAACAAGCGACACCCAGCGCTCTTCATACTTTGGAGGTGACAGGAAACCGGCTTCACTTCAAAGAAAGCCGTCGAGAAGGCGGAAAGTGGAAGCGGCCTTGCATCTCTCGGGATGGTTGTCCAAGTCGTATTGCTCTGGCTTGGTGTTGCCGGGCGAGGCGCTGTCTCATTTCCTCATGTCGACGCTGCTTGAGAACGACCAAGAAGCCATGAGGAAGCTCGGGCCCATGGCCAATCTTTGCGGTGGTTTTGTGTATGCTGGAAAGAGCTTTTGGAGTACTGCATGTGTACTCGGCCGGGTTCTGGCTGCTGGCAGGGGAGCAGCAGAGTGTATGGGTTGGGTTTCTTCTGATGTGACCCCTCAAAGCCGAGGAGACGGCTGGGTCAACGTCGAGGTCAGGGATATTCCAGGTAAGCAGCTTTGTATCATCTTTATACCTGCGTGGTTGGCTGATCCTCTTCTAGACGACGTTGCGCGTACCGGTAAAAAGGCCCGGATCTGGGGCAAGACGGCTGTTGAACGCGAGTCCGACGTGCTCGGGAACGCTGACCCGTCAAATGTTCTTCCAGCCGATTTTGTTATTCCTCATGAGAACCAGTACTCGAAAGCGCCGCCATCAAACATTCGAATTGATCTTAAATGTTTGGAGCTGGTCGACGCGGCAGAAAGTGTCCAATCCACACCCACCTTCGAGGTGGAAACCCCCTTGTCTGGACTCAGTACGGTATCCGAACTACAAACCTACCCAGCATCAATAACTTTCACCATGACGCACGATTCTCTCGACAGGGCCACAGAGCATGTGTTTTCTGTATCGCAAGACGTTTACTTTGTCACGTCACACCCATGCGCTCCGTCGAGCCGCGTAAAGCTGTTCAGGTCACCCACCAGTCCGACGATTCAACAGATCGATGTAGGAGGTCACGACGCAGGCAACAAAGCGTCGAAGCCCGCCCATATTACAGGTGAACACCCCCCTATAAATCGAGTACCGTCATATCTTTGCTTACTACTTGTCTAGGTCACCCTCTCCACAAGTTCTACTCTTACACGGCTGTTCATCTCACCGAACTCTTGAACAGTCCAGACTCGACACTGGAGGAACTGACTGGGCCAGGCCCGGCGCCTTCATCATACTCATCTTCATCATATTCAACTTCATCAAAAAGGCGATCTTCTACCGCAGCACGGCCACCCCGTGTTCTCGTCATCGACTGCATCACCGGCGTCGCACCACCCACCTCTCCCGAAATGGCTTCCCTATCGCGCATGAGCTCCATCTCGTCCGAGTTTGGACTCGAACCCATGTCCACTTCTCAGATGCAGATGCCGACGCCCCCGCGAGAATTGAATACGCGCCCGAGTACGGCCGCATCGATCAGCAGCAGAGCTTCTCGGATAGATCCGCCAGCACCCAGCGCTGAATCCAAAATGCGCCTGCCCACTCGAAAGAGACAGTTTGGCTCGGATCTGGAGGTTCTCGTGCGGGCAATATGTGCCGAGAGGGGGTGGAACGCAATCATCAGCCGGCGCAGACGGGGTTGTCTGGCTTGTGCTATCCGAGAGGCTGGTGCGCTGGGCTGGAGGGTCATTATCAGGGTTGACTAGGCGGCGAAGCCTCCTGCGTCGAGTTTCGGGATCGCAAATGCATTTGAATACCATTTGGAGGCATGTTGGGGGATATACTACAGATAACTTCATGCGGCCGGTCTACGCATATGCTTAGATCAAATTGAATACAGAGCGAGCGTGCGATTGATTGCCAGTCTCCTGTCCAGCCCGATACACCCCCTTTTTCGTACACGAAAAGCAGATGCCGATTGATACGAGACGAGAGATTCAGGCCGAAACGAAGGACAATCAATAAATCATAACCCACAGGCCTGTTCATAGCTGTCTATGGATGTTGATGGCAATCAATCGTACTTGGATGCTATCAACGAAATCAGCATATGATAAGCCACCTGGACCATGCCATCCACACGCTGTGCTACGCGAGCTATGCGCTCCAGCTCCTCTTCCCCGACATGGACTGGCCAGTGGTTTCGTCCACCTAGATTCATCAAGAGGCGGATGACAGGCAGGTTCATGCTTGCGGTAGGTGGTTTCGTCTCTTCCGCCATGGCGTTGTGGTACCCTTCAAGAGTAGTCTCCCAGGTCTGATCCGGCTGCAGATGTGCTCCAGCTCGAACCAGCCAGAACAGCTTCTGCCGCGCGTCCTCGTCCCACGGCCCTGTTAGAAGGCTGTCGGGGATTCTCGTGTCTCGGTGAACTTCAATCCAGCTCCATCTATCGCCCGGAAACGACGTGTTCTGCGTCGACTTTTCCAGGAAGGCGTCGTAGTCGTGCGAGAAGTACTGTTTTGCTGACTTGGCATTTCCGTACTCACCAGGCTTGTCCTCTACGAGTCTGTTCTCGGTGCTCGGGTCGCCCCATAACCTCTCATGCTGGTAGAAACGGAATCTCGCGTGGCGCCTAACCCAGAGATCCCAGCACTCTAGTATGAAGGAGATGCTGACGTGGGAAAACCTCAAGAGGGCAGACTGCCAGGGAGAATTAGCGATGGGTTGCGCCATACGTTTATTTGCCGAGCGGCACTCACCTGAAAATTGGGGTTTCCTCCGAAGCGATTCGAGTCATCCTGCCAGCCATGATATCCCTTCATCTCAGGCGCCGAGTGCAGACACCCGAACCAGACATCCCAGGTCGGCCCAAAGGCGCAGAGAAACGTCTCACGACGAGTTGGCTGCCCCGAGAGAAGACGTCCTATCCGCAGACTGGACAGCGCGAAGTTGATGTTCTCACTCGCCCAGAAGATGCGCTCTACGATCTCGAGTGGGAGCTCTTTTTCCAGGTACGAGGCTCTCGGTTTGCTCGGCACCTCCTTCTTCCTGGCCTTTCTCTTCTTGCGCTTCTCTTCCATCGTGGTTCTCTTGTTCTTGAAAGCAAGGGACCTGGCAAGAGGTGGCTCCCCCCTTTTTGCGGCGCTTGCCACGGATTTTGATAGGAGTCAACTCCATTGGTGTGGCTGAGGACGATGGAGGGTACACTACATCCTTGAGGTTTCGGGCTCAAGTCTTCTTTGAGATTCAAGCCATGCTGAAGTCAAAGAAAGAAATCGACCATGATCTGAGTGCAAGTTGCCTGTCAAAGGTAAGGAAGGTGACCATGAAAGGTTTAAACTTCAAGGCACGTACTAAGTAACTTAACTACGGCTAACGTTATGGCATTCGCGTTTAACAGGCCCCACTTTTGACCATAGGCCACTGACTGGTGGATGGGACGTGCATCACTGGCAGCCACGCTTAGAGCTTTCCACAGGCGGGCTTGCTTGTCGCGACTTGACCTTTCTTTCAGAGGCGAGACGCTGGAATTTTTTTCAATGGTGCAGCCTAGTTGGTTGTTGTGACGACATCGGCACACCCAGTTTGGTTTGGCACTTTCTTGAACCCAAGTATGGACATCGCACAACACATAACAGCACATATACACACAGGCGCCAATTGAACCACCAGGCCTCGCCTCCTCTCCGCCTTCGCAGGAAAGGATGGCGTGCACTCGCCTGCCAGTGCCCTCCCTCGGCTTGCTCCGATTCTTGCGCTCGCAATCCGAGAACCTGAGTTTCTTCAATGCGAACCATGGTCCCGTCCAAAACATCGGACAGAACGCGCCCAAGATATTGTGCTCGGCAAGGAGACCCGCCAGGGTATCGAGGACAGGATCTGCATCTCTAGTGCAGGACGAACCATGTCTCCAAGCCGGCATGCTCGACCTGGAGCAGATGCTCCAACGGAGAGCGCCGCAAACCATCCAAAGCCCTCGTGTCCGGCGGACGACGCTCTTCTCGACCGAACCAAGCCACGCCTGGAGATGGAATTCTACTGACGGGCCGGCCGCTCGCAAATCTGCTTGGCAGGAGAAGCTCTGGGGTAGCGCCAGCCCCAGCGGCACGAACAAGGGGCCAAACGATCTCAAACCCGAGGACTTACCCGAATCGGACGGCGACGGCGAGAACAACTCCATGTTCAACAAGCGCAGGCAGTTGGCCGCCAAGGCCGCCCTGGAGCCGCGACTGCGATGTACCGAGGTGGACGAGAATGGCGACGCGATATTGGTCGACGGCGAGTTCAAGAAGAGCGAGCTGGTCGCGAGGGTATGTTGCATATATTTTGCTCAGCCTTGCTGGAGCTTGGAAGAAACAGGACTGACGGGCAGTGTCATGTGTGTAGTTCGGTCTTCTCCCCCGAGATTTGCGCAAGATCGACTCTTCCAACCTGCCGCATATCCTTGTCCGAGAAAAGGCAATCTCTCTCAACCTCCTCCATCTCCGCGTCCTCATCACCCACAACCGAGTTCTGCTGTTCGACGTCTATGGCTCCAAGAGCTCGTACCCTCAGTCGGCCTTCATGTATGATCTGCACCACAAGCTTCAACAAAAGTCGGCACCGACCAATGGGGGTCTCCCATACGAGTTCCGTGCCCTCGAGGCCGTTCTGCAATCCGTGACTCAGGAGCTCGAGTCCGACTTTGAGGCTGTCCGCGATCCCGTGATTCGGATTCTTAGCGAGCTAGAAGAGGATATCGACCGTCACAAGCTGCGTATTTTGCTCATTCTGTCCAAGCGCGTGAGTACCTTTGAGCAGAAAGCCAAGCTGGTGCGTGACGCCATTGAGGATTTGCTCGAGGCCGACGATGACTTGGCTTCCATGTACCTCACTGAGAAGACCCACGATATCCACCGTGACTCGGATGACCACACCGAAATCGAGATGCTCCTGGAGTCTTATCACAAATTTTGCGACGAAATTGTTCAGGAGGCCGGAAACTTGGTGTCTGGCATCAGAAACACCGAAGAAATGTAAGCCATCCCTACCCAACCCTCAACCGTCCGATTCCCACTGACCTGGCCCCAGAATCCGCGCAATCCTCGACGCCAACCGCAACGCCCTGATGCTGCTCGATCTCAAGTTCAGCGTAGGAACCCTGGGCCTGGCCATGGGTACCTTCCTTGCCGGTCTGTACGGCATGAACCTCGAAAACTTCATCGAGGAGACCCACTGGGGATTTAGTGCTGTCACTGGTATTTCAGTACTCTGTTCCGTCTGGGTCTGTCTTTACGGAATGAAAAAGCTTCGAAGTGTACAGCGCGTCAAGATGCTAGGCTCGGATCGACGCGGCCTGGAGCAAGGTTATCATTGGTTCCAGGACGAAGGCCATGCTGGTCTCCTAGATCCCCGCAGCCGCGAGAGGCTCCGTCGCATGAACATGACGAAGGCCACACAGACCAAGAAGAAGTGGTGGATGGATATCATAAGACGATAGGGTGGGCATATCGGGGAAACGTGACTACGCATATAAAGCGGCGTTTGTGATACCTCATCCGCACGTCTTTGGTCGAGTCTTGTATACTAACCATCTTTGGGGCCAGGAGGTTGGTTGCTAGGGGGGGCAAGCGGAAGGCGTCCCGGAGACCTGGTCGTTGCTGTTTTTGATAATCTTGCATGGTCGATACTCAGCTCTTGTATTCTTTTGACCTTGTAAAAATTTCGTGTAGTTCTGGAAATATATCCAGGACCTCATTCTCAATGCAAGACCCCCTTTATACACTGAAGCCTTCACCAGGGTTCATCATACCAATCACAGTGATCCAGATCGATCGGTTCCAATCCACCTTTTCCACCCGAGTTCACGACGGCATTCGGCCGTGATGGCATTGGTGTCGTTTGGGGGTTTGGCTTCTACGTCCTCGCAGGTACCTGTGGCGCCGCACCTCTGTTTGCTCGAATGGACGGACCCGGAACCAGTGGGCCGGCTGATTGTTGGTACGGTGGATGTCTTGGTTGTCCACTTGAACGAGGGAACCCCCGAACGAGCCCCAAGATTCGCAAAAGTCCAGATCAATAGCAATGAGTCTGAGACACATACGAACAAAAATGGTTCTATTCAAACATTTTCGTGTTGGATAAGACTTCAACTATACCGCATTGTCCCCTGACGCTTGCGGTGGTAGTGCGTCTACTCTAGACCCAGTATCAGCATTCGTCCTCCATGACGTATCGAAATCGTTTGCCCGGTCCTCTGCACCACCAAACAAAGGAATCCTCGGCTGGCTACCACCTGCCGGGGAAGAAGGAGCTATAGCGCTCTGACTCTCAGCCCGTTGCCGGCCCCCGAACCACTTCAGCTTCCAGATGCCGCCCAGCGCTTCTTGGACGTTCGCTGTGCTACTCCGGCGACTCTGCCTTCTGGCCGAGAAGCCTGGAAACCCAGTAGATTTCCTCCGTCGCCTGAAGGGCCTTCGCTGTGACGATGGATCTTCGGGCCCCAAAGGACCCCCCAGACTAGACTGGGAGCCGCCAGAGGCGCTCGAAATGTGCCTCCTGGGCCCACTTCCGAGTAATGCCGAAATTTCGCTGGCGGGTAGGGTAACCGAACGTCGCGAGTGCAGAGGCGGACTAGACCCTCCCTGATCCTCGAGCTCGTCCCATATATCGGCTCGCTCATTCCAGCGTAACTTTGGTCTGCGACTAGCAGAATTCAACGGCGTTGTCTCGTTTGCATGTGGCAAAAAGGTGTCATAAGTCAATGCAGCCACATCCTCGTCATCAGTAGCTGAAGCAGAATCGCCGAACGATTCATCTTCGCCGTCGGTATCTTCAACGAAGCCCAGCCCAGGGGCTAGGGTGCCTTGTCCTGCGCCAGCCGGCGAGTGCTGCTCATCGTTAAGCCGCCAAGAAAGGGCGAGCACACCCGCAAGGAGGATGACGGTACCCAAAGCGATCAGACCACCCTGTAGTGGCGTAATGAGGTTGGTTTGGTCGAAATAAATAAGGCCATCCAGAATGGCAATGATGTTGTATATGCAAAAGACGAGGGGGTATAATACCGAGGTTGAAATGAGCTTCAAGCCACGGTGTAGGTAGTATAGTTGGCTAAGAGCCAGAAAGACGAGGCTCAAGACTATGAACCAGGACTGCCAGTGTACGAACTGGTTCTCGCCGTCGCTGATGGTCCTGAGAATCAACTCGACGGCGGACTTGGCGAGGAGTAGAGAGTGGGCAGACAGGATGCCGCTGATGCCGCCGTAGGCCAGGCCGCGAGCAAATCGAAACCGCGCGTTTTGCGCTATATTGGTAAAGTGGGTGATGGTGTCCACGGTGACAGCGATGGATATGACCAGGACAGCCTGGAAGGACATCCAGACGATGAACTGCCACCGACCCAACAGCAGCAGTAGCTCCTTCAGGCTGTGGGCTGGCGACGGTATGGCACCGAAAAAGCCTATCAGAACAGCGCCCCCCGAGACCAGCAAGGTGCCGTATACACTCCATCTCGTGAAAGGTTCGCTCAAAATGAGGGTGGCGCATATCGAGTTGAAGACCAGGCCAGCGGCTTGCAACGTCGACAGAACGGGCAGCGGCAACGTCGATATCTGGATACTGCTCCCTAGCACATTGGCGATGACAAACATGCCCATGCCTAGCTGCCATCGGCGGCGACGGTGCGGTGGTCGGCGGACATCGTGCGGTCCTTTCTCGTCTTCGAGGATATGCGACTTGCGCTGGAGGGTGAGGCCCAGGGACTGGACGCTGGTAGACAATAGGCCTACAACGACTCCGATCTGTGCCCACGTTAGAGCTTGTCCCATCGTCTTGTGGGGGAAGTAGCCAAGGGGGGACATACCGCCAGTTTTCCCCCTGGGGAAAGGCCGCCTATGTCGCCCATTGTAGAGAAGATGTGGATGGCTGATCTAGGGTCATCTGGCGAGGATGAAGATCGCAGGTGAAGAGCAACGACTGCTGGGCATTCGCATTGATTTCCGGCACCGGTTCTGCGTACAGCCCTGCTTCGAATGGTGCGCACAGCCGACAAACTTCCGACAAGCTTTCCTGGTTTGCGAATCGACTCGCTCTACGGTGAGTGAGGCGTGTGTGGCGCGAAAGGGAGCGGCGAGGCCACTTGTAGGGAGGGAGTTGAGAGAGATTATCTGGGAGAGTCGTCCCGAGTTGCACAAGCGCGGGAGACCGATTCACGTTGATCCGTTACGATTCAGAGCCGAGAGCAATCAACCAAATGATGGTGTAAGGGAACGAACGGTGTACCCAGTGACCGCAGCTTCGATGACGCTGGCGGGTGCAGGCGGGACCAGGGTCCTGCCCGAATGAGGAATTAGTTGGGCGGGTGGGCAGTAGTTAAGCAGTGGGTAGTGAGCAGTGGGCAGTTGGCAGCGGGCATGTAGCAATCGAGGCCGTTCGTTCTCTTTTGGGAGCGGTGGACATGTGCCCAACAGCGCGTCAGGTCCAGCACATGACGAGCTGGAATTCGAGACCCGAAGCGGATGAGTCGGAAGCGAAATAAGTATGGATGAGTAGGACTACGCACATTAGCAAACCCAAGTTATCAACGTGGTCTTGATCGCTAAGTTATCTCGGACTGCATGAGTAAATGCAATGTCGGGCAAATGAAACAAGCGAAGGTTGAACGTTGAAACGCCCAAGGAGCGTTCGCGGTATGGTAGGTGCGGTAGGTGCGGTAGGTGTGGTGGGTGCGGTACCACCCCGTAGGTGCGGTAGTTAGCTGCATTTCTACTAACTACGGAGTACTACGAGTGCTCCTGCTCAGCATGTGGCTTAACTTGTTTGGTCGGTTGGCAAATCGAATGCAACAAAGGTGTGGCTGAACTAGTTATGTCTCTACACAGCACAGTAACCAGCCACAGCTAACTAACTACGGATAACGTTATGCGCTCATGGACGGACGGACACACAGTATCCGTACTTGACAGCGACTCCACCAGTGACCACGCCGTGCTGCAGGGCGGCAGGCTTGCTGGAAAGCTAGTTAGCTAACTAACTACCACAGTACACTCTTACGCAACGACGCAACAACCAGGGTGCAGGAGCAGGAGCAGGACCCACCCTACGAACATCCAACCTACGACATCTCCAATCCCTCCACCCCCAGCACCCGATTAACTATAGCTACATCCCGCCCCGTGAAGAAGCTCTACCAAGCTTCGCCATTCCGACCTCGATAATCGCGTGAGAAGTTCCATCCGCCGAGCCCGGTTCACTCTATCCCCTTATTACACCCTCCCAACCTCGAAACCTACACACACACACACACACAAGCCGCCAACATGTCGCAAGTCCACGGCATGTCGGACGACCAGGTCAGTAAACAGCTCATTCCTTTCGGTCGGCCCCGCTCACAGCGTCTCCGTCGTCTCGTCTAGGTCGGCCAGGAGCTCCGCAAGATGACGGCCTTCATCAAACAAGAAGCCCTCGAGAAGGCCCGCGAGATCGAGATAAAAGCCAACGAGGAGTTCTCCATCGAAAAGTCCAAGCTGGTGCGCGAGGAGACGGACGCCATCGACGCCTCATACGCCAAGAAGTTCAAGCAGGCCGCGCTCTCGCAGCAAATCACGCGTTCTACTGTCGCCAACAAGACCCGACTCAAGGTCCTGGGTGCCCGCCAGGAGCTGCTTGACGACATCTTCGAGTCCGCCGCCAAGAAGCTTGCCAGTGAGGCTACCAAGGACAAGGCCAAGTACACCGAGACCCTCAAGAACCTGATCCTCGAGGGGCTTGTACGCCCTCGGAGAGAGCGATATTCAGATCCGCGCCCGCGCCAAGGATTATGACATTCTGAACAAGGCCCTCGAAGGCGCCCAGAAGGAGTACAAGAGCAAGGTGGGCAAGGACGTCAAGCTGACCATCGACAAGGAGAACCCCTTGGCTGAGGGATGGTGAGTCCATTTTGTGCCGGCCAAGTGACATCGGGCTATGGAATAACTACTAACGGAAGCAATGCAACAGCGCTGGTGGTGTATCCATCGTTGGCGGCCGCGGCAAGATTGACATCAACAACACATTTGACGAGCGGTTGAAAATCCTGCAAGAAACCTCGCTGCCTGCCGTGCGAAAGACGCTGTTCGGAGACAACCCCAACCGCAAGTTCTTCGACTAAGGAGTTTTCCCGAGTGCGTCACCGTTTACCGCCTATGAAACGTCAGGTCGAAAAGAGAGGACTCGTGACGCAAGTCAAGTCGTAAAGAAGAGGAATCCTTTTCCCAGGGTACTGTGAGGGTACTAGGTTGTGTGGATAAGCTGCATAAGCTCACACAGTACACTGAACGACTCAGTCTAGATTAGGGGTTGTGGTGGTCACTTCGAGCGACGGAGAACAGAGCATTGCCACTTTAATACAACGATATCCGTGTCTGGTCGACCGCTGGTAGAAGCTATCTGTCTAAACTCGTTCGTGTTGGTGCTCAATTCTCATTCTGGCCGCTGCATGCCAATGCCTAGTACAGCCAGTCGCACCCATATTCCATACAGTGCAGCGAGTCTCCTGAGCATACGGGCAAGCATTCACGATCAGCGTGGTTGCTACCAATCGATACCTTCTGTCCGCTACGCGTCCGAACCCAGAGGTGTGCCATTCTTGCTGCTCCCCGCCTCCTTGGCCTCGAGTTTCTTCCGCCAAGCTTCCATAAACAACTTCTGTTTCGGCAACGAGGCATCGTCCTTGTCACGACCCGCCACCATGTCGAAGAAGCTCTTCTTAGGAGGGGCACTCGTGCGCACCGCATGCATCAGTCTCTTGCGGACGGCATCGACGGCCGTCTTGGCTTCTTTCCGGGCAACCTGGCCCTTGTCGTTGATGCTGTCGTGCAACACTTTCAGCTGCGCAGTAATATCATCAATGGCCTTGTCAAACTCCAAGTCGGTAGCTTCGGTCAGTTTTTTATCCGTCTTGACGGCCACGTTGACAAGGGCCACTGATAATGTGCCCTGCGCAGGCGTAGGCGGACTGCTCCGCCGCCGGATAAAACAACCGTCATCTATGACGATGTCGAACAGCGCAACAATGGCCTGCAGTTCACTGAAATCCACCATGGTGTGCGTTACCTGCAGGTCGGCCTTTTCCAAGCGGGTGGTGATGTCCTTGAGGGTTACGGAGGTGCCTGGGTGCAACGAGCCTAGGCCAGGCTTGTCAAAGAGGGCCTCCGAAGCGAGACGTCGACGGAGCTCGCACAGTCGTGATGTAGCGGGCGGGATGCTCATGATGGCAAGATAGCGTTGCGCCGTTTTCTCTACGCCGTTGTAGAGATAGGAGCAGATCTGCTGACACTAAAGAGCTCGTCAGTATTTGCGTAAGAAATGAGTTGGAGTTGGAGATATTTACACAAGCGTTCCAGGGTGCCTCCTGACTGGGTAGTATAGTTGCCAACGCCATTAGCGCCGTGTCGTATTCTCCTCGTATCTGCCCGTTCCTGTTGACAATAGGATCTAGGCCAATGCGTAGTAGTAACTGGACTGCACAAGTCGCAGTATCGGCAGTGAGGTTGTGAGCAATCCGTCCGAGCAGCTGCAGGAATGTGATCAGTGGTGACCAATCCCTGCCCGCATACGGGTTCTCTAAGCCTGCCGACGTCCTGAACTTGCCATCTTCTCGCGGTAACGATGACGCCCCTGCTCTCTCTAGCAGCTGCGATAGCCGTATAGTGTCGACTAGGCGGCGGGTGGCGTCCCGACACAACGATACCAAGATGAGATACTGCACCCGCAGTTGCTCCCTCTTTTCCGAAGAGATCTCATCCAAGATCCATTGGAAGATCTCGTCAGGTAACTCCTTTCCTCTCTGCACCAGAGCAGTTGGCAAGCCGCGGACCATGGTTTGGTCTCTGTTCATCGCGTCCGCGAGAAACGCCCACCTGCCCCTAGCCGCATTCTTTGGGAACGGCCTTCTGGGAACTTGGAGCGGAGTCTCTCCCGGGCCGAACAGGTAGCATCGCGGTGCCGACACGTTGTCGTGCGTTCTATTCAGAGCCTGGACGAGCCTTTCCCCCTTGTAGGATCCCTCGTCGCTATCACCGCTATGTAGTACCTTGGCAGCCTCCCTGATGTTGGTAGATTGATCCTCCATGGCCTCCTCGTCAGCGTGGCCAAGGGCATCTCGCCTGCGTTCCTCCTCGGCATCTGACCGGAGAAGCTCATTTGCACGCCTGGCACTCTCCTCAGCGGCGTTGTCAAGCCGCGCGTGCTTGGCGAGGGCCTTGAGGTCGAACTTGTGTTTCTCGGGCTTGGGCTGTAGAGTCAAGGGGGAGTGCTGAGTGTACAGACCAGAGGAAGCCACTCTCTTGGCCGTGGGCGTCGAAGGTGCTGCACGTGGGTCCCGTTGATGCGCTGCCGGTCTCGCCATGCGGCTGGTCATGACTGATAACGACTCCAGCGAGTCGTCCGAGTCCGAGTCGTCGTCTTCGTCATCGGATGCTTTGATCTCATCACCACGACGGATCGGGACGGCGGCTGCAGCGCGTTGGGGTGTGATGGGCGATGAAGGGAGATCCGGCATGGATCGCGCAGGCATCTGTGAGACTTCTGCCGTTGTCGGTGGAACGCCGGCCGGCAGTACCGCGGCGGGCTTCTTGGTCAGGAAGCCCCTGATGTCCCCGTTCCGCACCATGTTGGATGATGGGCACCTAGGCACCGGGTGTCTTCATCAGCTGGTACTTGTCGAGGTCGTGCACATACGACCGTATGACCGTACAACCGTACAACCGTCTTTGGCTGGCACGCGCCGCAAAGAGTGGGTAGATATTGCTAGCCCAGAGTCCTAGACGGACAGACTAGCCGGACAGATGAGCGGCGAGCCCTGGTGAGAGAGAGGCCCGAGGGGTGAGACTTGAGCGGGGAGCTGTCAAAAGACCAACTCGCGATTTACAGTGCAGACCCCAGTCTAGGTAGCAAGCATATCCGGGATAAGACAATTAATGTCAACCGCGTGATGGTCATCTGGTCACGGAGCACAGAGTACTTGGATCAACTTGCATCATTCTCAGACGCGCTGAAGCCGCGAATTCTCGTGTTGCACAAGGTGCCAAAGTCACATGACACCAATTAAAAGAGTTTGACCAAGTACAGATACTGTACGGATAGTTACTCCGTACGCAGTATCCGTACTCTACGTACTTCGTAGTACACAGCATTGTGGGACCCCGCATCTAGTCCTACTTAGGGGCAAGCTAATGTGCCTGGAGAGCCGCAGGATGAGGCAATCAATGGATGGACGCAAGCCTCCTTCAATGTATCCGTACCCGACCGAATACTCCGTACTCAACAAGTCCAAAGAGCTCAAGCCAACAATCGAGAGCACGAGTTTGGACCTTTCTACACAGCAGGATGGTTTCTGTCCATCAGTCTAGCTAGGGCTGGCCAAATGGGATATTAAGCGAGTCCCTTGCGCAGCCACCTGGACAAACCGCCTAATATTAACTTTGGGATGGCTGCGGACACCATGAAACCTGACAACGCGGCAAAGCAAGATATGTAGTAGTTGGGAGCTTGCAGAGTATACCATCATGCCTAAAGTTAAGGGTAGGCTTGCCAGAAAAAGCTGCTGTGCAGGGTAGGTAGAAACTCGAGTACTCCATATCACATGTCGTGACTTGTCGCACCTATACAGTAACTTACCTAGTATCCGTACGTAGTGGTTACTCCGTAACAACAAAGTGGTAACTAGGTAACTAACGTTAGGTGACTTCCAAGTCCAGGCTGGGAAATGCAACGTCCGCTCACACGTTGTCGCTCCATAACCAAGGACGGATTCCAGGGGCTCGAAGGACGCGTCCCATACCTTATTATTACCCCTTATGCACCTCAAGATTGTTCCTGCGCCGAGTAACCTGCGGGATCTTCGTCGTGTGGGGCAATTGCGTAGACCGACTTGGCACGCGAGTCTCGTAGCGCCGTACGGAGTAACGTACTGTGTACGGAGTACTACGTAGATTTGACGAGTTTCGAAAATCCCTGCGAACGCCGAGAGTGTCGTACGGTTGCTGAGTATCCGTACGGAGTAACTACAACAATTCCATTTTGGTCTACTTCGTAGAATGTCCAGATGAACGACCTAGCGGGCTTAGAGTATTCCGTACGAAAAGCTGAGGTGGAACCGAAGGCCAAGGTCAACGTGATGTCCTCATGGCAGCTGTGTGTCGTCAGGGTGATCAGAGACTAGAGTGCGTGATTTGGAGTTGGGAGAGGAGGGGGAGGAGCCTGGAGGTGCGGTGGCGAGTACCGGACCGGCTAGGTACGTTTTGGAGCTGAGCTGACATTCGAACAAACTCGTTGGGCTGTGCCGCAGCTGTTGCACCAAGGATTTGTGTGTGGCATCTATCGTAAGTTCGCTGCTGGTGGGCTGTTCTGGACAACACGAGAACAACCAATAGTTAACCCGACCCAGCCCTTTGGATCTGCCCCAATCCATGTATTCGGTATTCGGGCAGCTGATCGTCCGATTTCTTGAGACGACGGGGACTCGGCCAAGCAGTGGTGAGAAGGAAAAGTACATTTTGCACCGAGAGACCGGCCCCAATTGTACGGAGTAATCTGAGGCCGAATCAAGCCGAGACTTCGTCCTAGGCTGAGCCGTGTCTTGCTTATTGTCTCACAATCAGCAGCATGGATATACCAATCGTCCTCGATGCCAGGACTAGTAACGTTAATAATTGGTCATAATCGTGCTGTCAATGCTGGTCTCGGAGACTACAAGCCCTCCAGGGGGGCCCATTACGATCTCTGGAACTAATAATAACTGTAGATCTCTTCCCCAGTGGAACGTGTTCATCTAGTCGCATGTGGCCATGTCCACATTAATAAAAAAAAAAGGCGAGCACCAGGTAATTATTAAATGGATTGTCACGATCGTCTCGATTGTCACGACACGCCGTTTGTTTGGTGGAGAGACGGCTTCTCGGTTGCTGGGACGTCTCCATGGGTCTCCAAGGACCCGTGGATGCATTCCCAGCCAAGCCCGAGACAGGCACGGTCTTTTCGCGAGTCGCAAGTCCACGGTAACTAACTAACTGACTGACTGGTGGATGACGATGATGAAGAAGAAGCAGACGAGTAATTGTCAGCAGGGGGTGGAGAGCGGCTCGCGCTTTGGAAACTCGGTGTTTAGTGAGACTCCGAACATGCTTCCTCCCCACTAGACTCCAACAGTGAGTGGTCGATGAACGGTCCGAAGGATGGATAAATGGGCGGCGGGAACGCGAATGGGAACGGGAATGGCACAGGCACAGTGTGAGAGACTTGTGCAAGCCATCGTCGTGCTGCGTGCATCGGTGTGTACGCATTTCGGTACTGCCAAATGCCAAAAAGGAGACTTGGCAGATCAAACACTGCCTCGTTGCCGAGTTATCGTTACAGGCGGATAACTATGACTGTGCCAAAAGCCCGCGCCCCTGCCGACGCACCACAGGTAACAGCTAGCTGTGGCGAGCTACCTTGACAATTAACCGGCATTGACTATTTATCTACTCACGCAAACCCACAGAACGCAAGCCCGCAGAACGCAAGTTGAAGCGTACTTGTGCAAATGGTAACTATCTTCAGCAGGATAACCTTAGTGCAAAGTACGGATAGGTAACCTGAACTGGAGGTGGGGCAAAGCATGCGAGGGCACACTCAGATTGGACAGACAAGACTCGGTTTGTTTTGGTGACAAAGTTCCCGTGCCGTTCTGCCCGTATCTAGTACCGAGTCGGTGTCGCAATGGCTGCATAAACGAGGCTGACATCTTGTCGCACCGCTCTCCAGCTGGCTCACGCACCCATCTACATACAGCACACGGCTTGCCTAAGGAAACACCGAAACTGGAACGGACGGTTACGACAACAATAAAGGAGACCTGGAGTTGGGTTGGTGGTGGAGTTGTAGAGAGGGTTCCAGGCAAACCGCGTCCGGTGGAAACGACTTGGAGCCTTGGATGCTTGGCAAACCCGAATTGCGAATGGCAATCTAAAGCCCATCCACCGCCGTGCAGGAGGATTTACCAATTGCAGCGGGCCGCATTGGCCGCTTACCAATCCTGGTGAGGCGGGCTGAGGGAAACATATCACCATCCGTGAGAGCGGCTTGAAACTGCGCCTGCGCTTTGGGGCGTGGTAGGATTTGGATCATAGCAATCCTGTGCGGGACCATGGATCTGTCCATGATACTCAACAACCAACCATTGAATACGGAGTAGGCCACCTGATGATCATATGCACCCTGTGCCTCTCGTCAATCCAATCCGGAATGGCCAAAGGAACATCCGTACTACAGTAAAAGTACGGAGTACGTACTACGTGTCCCGCCATTTACGCTGCGGCTGCACTAGTCGGTCTCCACAAAACAGCGCTACGTACTACGTACGTTACTGCGTACGAAGTAAGTACCGTAGGTGCTCCGTAGGTGCTTACTCCGTAACTAATTCTAACTAGTACATTAGGTTGCATATCTTTCACCGTCCGGTAGACACTGTGCAAGGATTGATAGGAGGCTACTTCCAAACTTGTACCTTGTCCGTCCCCCGTCAAGCCAGTTTTCTGACGAGGGTCAGCAATGCTCGGCGACATGCCCATCCTATCCCCGGCTTATCCGACATTAGCAATCCAACCTCGACCCTCTAAACTTCGTCCCGTAGTAGCTCCAGTTTCCTAGGCCACTTGCTTTGTGTCCATTTCCCTTTTCCGACCTTTGCAAAGCCTCGCTGTCATCCCAATCCACAACCCCGACGCCGACATATACACCAACCCCCGGTTCCCATCCACTCGTTCCAGCAACCACTGCCCCGGGCGACGCCGACGCCGACATCTACAGCACAACTCGAGACCTGATAGTTTGGACAAACAACGCGGCCCCCGAGGTGCACGTAAATCTCAGCACTTACGCTTTATCGCAACACATCGATTCGCTTGTTGCTCGCGGCAATCTATTCAAAACAGCTCGAGGACGACCGAGGCCAGTCTGGCGGAACGAGAAGAGCCGATCGGGCTTTGCCCGTAACCACCCCTCACCATGGCAAAAGGAGGCGATGGGAACAACGGGAACGGTGCGGACAAGGATCCAATGGCGACGAAACGGTCACGATGGGCCACCCGCAAGTTGACAGTCAAGAGCAGTGGGATCAAGAGGTTATCCATCACCGGGAGGAAACAGAAGAGAGGCACGTCAACAGAGAAGAAGAGGCAATCGGCAGGAAGCCACTCGTTGCGGGACGATGCGGCCGACGACGCGACAACTGCCCGTGACGACGCGACGATTTCGACGTCAGAAGAGGAAGAAGACAATCAGAGCAGGACCTTGTTTTTCAACCAGCCACTGCCCAGGGAACTCACCGACGAGAACGGCTCGCCGTTGCGAACGTATACGAGGAACAAAATCAGGACCGCCAAGTATACACCCCTATCTTTCATCCCCAAAAACTTGTGGTTCCAGTTTCACAACATTGCCAACATATTCTTCCTGTTCTTGGTCATTCTTGTGGTAAGTCTACACCCACATGGTTGTCGTAGTGCCACGCCGCCTCCTCTCCTTGGGTTCGACGACATGGCGTAGTAACTCCTCTACAGATATTCCCCATATTCGGTGGAACCAACCCCGGTCTCAATGCCGTGCCCTTGATCTTCATCATTGCGGTTACTGCCATCAAAGACGCCGTCGAGGACTATCGGAGGACCGTCTTGGACAACGAACTAAACAACGCACCCGTCCATCGTCTTGTCGGCTGGAACAACGTCAACGTCGAGGCCGATAATGTATCGACGTGGCGCAGGATCAAGAAGGCCAGTTCCAAATTCTTTGGCGGAATGTGGCGTACCATCCAGCGGCTTTGGAAGAAGGGTCCCAAGGAGAGCGCCGTGCCCGGCATCGCAGAATCTCGGCCATCTGTCGAGACTACCGCCGATCACAGGCAATCCATGGTCTCCCCGCGCACGAACCGGACGTCCTTCCACTCAGCTAGAGAAGAGTTCCAGATGACACCTGTGCAATCTCCGCTGCCCACTCCAGGCCTGGGTCCGCATCCCTCAGAGCTCCTGCCTATACCGGGCAATCGGCCCACCACCAGCCACTCCTACAACGAGAACGAGCCGGACATGTTGGAAAGAGTCAAGGGCAACCTAATCAACCACGACCTGCCCACCAATGGCAATGCTCGTTTCCACAAGGATGCCTGGAAACACCTGCAAGTCGGAGACTTTGTGCGCCTGTACAATGACGACGAGCTTCCGGCCGACATCATCGTCTTGTCCACGTCCGACTCGGACGGGGCTTGCTATGTGGAAACAAAGAACTTGGATGGTGAGACCAACCTCAAGGTCCGTCAAGCTTTGCGCTGTGGCCGCTCCTTGAAGCACGCCAGGGATTGCGAACGAGCCCAGTTCTCCATCGAAAGCGAGCCGCCGCAGCCCAACCTCTACAAATACAACGGCGCAGTGAAATGGACACAAAACGTCAACGGTATTATGAGGGAGATGAGTGAGCCCATTTCTATCGACAACATGCTTCTCCGAGGCTGCAACATGAGGAACACCGAGTGGGTTCTCGGCATCGTCCTCTTTACAGGCCACGATACCAAGATTATGATGAACGCTGGTGTGACGCCCAGCAAACGGGCGCGAATTGCACGAGAACTGAACTTCAACGTGCTCTGCAATTTTGCCCTTCTGTTCGTCATGTGCCTCATTGCCGGCCTGGTCAACGGCGTCGCTTGGAGCAAGAGCGATGCTTCACAAGCCTGGTTCGAATATGGCTCTGTGGGAGGAACTCCCGGCTTGACGGGATTCATCACCTTCTGGGCTGCCGTCATCGTCTTCCAGAACCTGATTCCCATCTCCCTCTACATCAGTCTCGAGATTGTGAGAACTCTCCAGGCCATCTTCATCTACAGCGACGTCCACATGTACTACGACAAGATCGATGCACCTTGCGTGCCGAAGTCCTGGAATATTTCCGACGATCTGGGCCAGATTGAGTACATATTTTCCGACAAAACCGGCACCTTGACACAAAACGTCATGGAGTTCAAGAAAGCCACCATCAACGGGCAGCCCTACGGAGAAGCGTACACGGAAGCGCAGGCTGGCATGCAGAAGCGTTTAGGGATTGACGTTGTGAAGGAAGGCGCCAAAGCGAGGAAAGAAATAGCCGAGGCAAAAGTGCGTGCGCTGGAAGGCCTCCGGAAGATTCACGATAATCCGTTCCTACACGACGACGAGGTGACATTTATTGCCCCCGACTTTGTCGAGGATTTGGCAGGCATTTCCGGGGAAGAGCAGCAGGCAGCTAACGAGCAGTTCATGCTTGTCCTGGCGCTTTGCCATACTGTCATCGCTGAGCATGTTCCGGGCGACCCTCCCAAGATGGTCTTCAAGGCGCAGTCTCCCGATGAGGCGGCTTTGGTAGCCACGGCCCGAGATATGGGTTTCACTGTGCTCGGATCTACTGCCGAAGGCATCAAGCTGAATGTCTTGGGCGAAGAAAGACACTACCCTATTCTGAACACGATCGAATTCAACTCGAGTCGCAAGCGCATGAGCGCCATTGTCAAGATGCCAGACGGTCGCATCGTTCTCTTCTGCAAGGGCGCCGACAGCGTCATTTACTCGCGTCTGAAGCGCGGAGAGCAAGCGGAACTCCGAAAGACCACGGCCGAACACCTGGAGATGTTTGCGCGAGAAGGCTTGCGCACGTTGTGTATTGCCCAGCGCGTTTTATCGGAGCCCGAGTATCTGGCATGGCGCGCAGAGCACGACAAGGCTGCTACGGAACTTCACGACCGCGAAGAAAAGTTGGAAGAAGTGGCCGACAAGATCGAACGGGATCTTACCCTTCTCGGAGGTACCGCTATCGAGGATCGTCTCCAGGACGGCGTTCCTGACACCATCGCTGTGCTGGGTGAAGCAGGTATCAAGCTTTGGGTTTTGACGGGAGACAAGGTCGAAACCGCCATCAATATTGGATTCTCCTGCAACCTGCTCAACAATGACATGGAGATGATCCATCTAAAGGTGGACGAAGACGAATCCGGCGCTACACCGAACGAGGCTTTCCTGGAACAGATCGAGAAGGAGCTTGATATGTACCTACAGCGATTCGGTATTACTGGCAGCGACGACGACCTAAAGGCGGCGAGAAAGGACCATCGCCCACCAGCGCCCACCCACGCTCTCATCATCGATGGGTTCACGCTTCGGTGGGCTCTAGATGACAGCCTGAGTCAGAAGTTCTTGCTCCTGTGCAAGCAGTGCAAGTCCGTTCTCTGCTGCCGTGTCAGTCCGGCGCAGAAGGCAGCTGTGGTGGGCATGGTGAAAACGGGTCTCGATGTCATGACGCTCTCGATCGGCGACGGCGCCAACGATGTCGCCATGATTCAGGAAGCCGACGTTGGGGTTGGTATTGCTGGCGAGGAGGGTCGTCAGGCCGTGATGTCTTCCGATTACGCCATCGGCCAGTTCCGATTCCTTCAACGCCTGGTCCTTGTTCACGGTCGCTGGTCATACAGGCGGCTGGCGGAGACCATTTCAAACTTCTTCTACAAGAACATCGTCTGGACTTTTGGTGTCTTCTGGTTTCAGTGTTTTGCCGACTTTGATATCACTTACGTCTTCGACTACACGTACATCCTTCTGTTCAACCTCTTCTTCACGTCGGTGCCAGTTGTTCTCATGGGAGTGTTGGACCAAGACGTGTCTGATACGGTGTCGTTGGCTGTACCGCAGCTCTACCGCCGTGGAATTGAGCGAATGGAGTGGACACAGACAAAGTTCTGGTCAGTATTGCTGGCACATGAATTCCACCAGACTCCCCTTCTGACTAACACCTTTATAGGCTGTACATGCTTGACGGCGTCTACCAGAGCGTCATGGTCTTCTTCATCCCGTACCTGGCGATCATCAACAGCACCTTTGTCACATCCAACGGTTTGGATGTCACGGACCGGGTTCGCCTTGGTGCCTACATTGCCCATCCCGCCGTCTTGACCATCAATCTGTACATTCTCATCAACATGTACACATGGGACTGGATCACTCTGCTGGTCGTCGCTCTGAGCAATATGTTTATATTCTTCTGGACTGGGATTTACACGTCAACCGAATCTTCGGGAGTCTTCTACAATGCCGCGCCTCAGATCTACCAGCAAGCATCGTTCTGGGCCGTCTTCTTCCTGGTTCCGGTCGTCTGCCTGTTCCCACGTTACGCCATCAAGGCCATCCAGAAGGTCTATTTCCCGTACGATGTCGATATCATTCGGGAGCAAGCAACAATGGGCGCCTTCAAGCACCTTGACAACCAGGATGCCTCGCCTCATGAGGCTGTAAAGGAGAATGGTTCGTCTCATTCATCCCAATCTTCGCACATCAAGCGGCATCAGGCTCACATGAGTATGGATGAAGATCGTCGTCCCATCTACCCGCCCACGGTGCACTCGACCGCCACGCACAACGCTCGTAGTCAGAACGGCAGCGACGGCACCAATTACACGAGACACGAACAAGACCCGGAGCCTCAACAGATGGAGTTTAATATACGGCCATCTTTGGATCGTGTGCGGCCGTCGTACGACCGAATGAGGGCGTCGATGGATCGTGTGCGGCCGAGTTACGAACAGTCGAACGAGTTTACTTCTGCTGCAATGTTGAGCCGGTATGAGTCGACGCGGTCCGGCCATATTCCCGGACCACCCCCAGAACCGGCGCCAGGCACTGGTCTAGTCAGTCGAATACGGAGACGGACCCGGGGCAAGTCGATCAAGTCTCCGTTTCCTTTCCACAACACCAAGGATAACCATATCCAAGAGAATGAATAATGATGGCGGCTCGAAGCGGCTTGTTATGACTCGAACGCTATAATACCAATCTATTCTCGGGACTTCTCGTCCCTCCTTACCACTCACTAGCTCCACACTCGGATCATCCGAGGGTCCTCTGGCCAACATGGCTGCTTTCCTCGCTTTTCAGACAACATTGACTATACTGCGATACGCGTGTGGACTCTACCCGGGTTCCTTATTCCCAATACTGGCGTCGGCGTTTCAGGGGCATTGGGCACAGCGAAGAGGCATCGTACGAGACAATTGACACGGCGGTTCCTCTAGACGGAACCGCGACGTCTTCTTGCGTTCATTTTTCTTTTTCTTTTTTGTTAGTGGAGGTGACCCTTTTCGACAGGTTAGTCGAGTTGCGGGCGTTTCATGAAGAGGCTTGGGAACCGCTGGTATATGAAGGCTCGAAGCGAGGAGACTGTTGGTTTGTATATATATACTTACACCTCGTTTGTTGGACGGGCGCGGCGGTAGGGCGGAATGGGCCCGAAACAAGGGGGGAGGGACACGATGGGAAGGGGAGCAACACATAATCAGCGAGTATGTATAGAGGAATCGAAAGCCATGCCCAACTATGCCAAACATGTTATGCCTGGAGAGGCGTCGTGGTGCGATGATGATGATGATGATGATGATGATGATGATGATGATGATGATGATGATGATGATGATGATGATGATGGTGGTGGTGGTGCGCCGTGAGGTAAGTGAGGCGATCTGAACCATGTGAACATCGCATGTCCATCACACCATGCACATGCGACATGCGATGCGGCATGTCCTGTCAGCCACAGTGGTCAAGCCACACTTTGGACCCTGGAATGATTTCCGTCCCGTTGAACTTCTTATCCGTACCTAAGCTAAGACCTTGGGGCTTGACCTGAACAACTCGATCGTCCGGCATCACACTCTGGCACTCGGGCACTCCGGCACTCTGGCATTGAAAGCGGTTGCTTTCGTCCTGTCCTTTACATTTGGTTTCTTCTCGGTAACAGATATAATAAATTAGCAGTCATCCGCTCGTGTTCTCCTGGAATCTGGTCAAGATGGCCGGCGCGGGCCTTACCGGTAGCCTCGGGGACTGGGCCGACCAGATGAGTAGGTTGATTCGAAGTTTCCCGTACGCCCATCTCCGAGTCTCTGACCTCTCCTCACGTTGCCTTGGCGGCTGGGCTGATTTTCTTTATTTTCTTTTACAGCTACCAAGACCTATGGCGAGTGATAGCCACCTTTGTCTGGGCTGGCGGTGCCATTGGGCTCTTTTACGTTATCCTCAAGATACGAACCGAGACTCCCATTCGATACACGGTGCCTCCGCCCAAGTTTCCCCAGGGCGAACCTAAGTTCCTCGAATCGGCTTCCATCAAAGCCTCGGAAGGTTCGGCAGTGCAGTGCTATGCGCCGGCCACGGGTCAGTTCCTGGGGCTCGTCAACCCCTCAACGCCGGCAGGTATCGACCGTGCCATCGCGTCTGCCTCGGCCGCGCAACACAAATGGGCGGAGACGACCTTTGGCGAACGACGGGCCGTCTTGAGGACCATGCTCAAACACGTGCTCGATAACCAGGAGCAGATTTGCCGCATCAGCAGCTTGGACTCGGGCAAAACGATGCTGGATGCGCAGCTGGGCGAGATTCTCGTCACGACCGAGAAGCTGCAGTGGACGATACAGCATGGCGAGAAGGCTCTGAAACCCGAGAGACGGCCGACGAATCTCCTGATGACTTATAAACGGAACACGGTCGTATACGAGCCGCTGGGTGTCGTTGCAGCCCTGGTCAGCTGGAATTACCCCTTTCATAACCTCATCGGACCCATCATCAGCGCCATCTTCGCGGGAAATGGCATTGTGGTCAAAGTTTCGGAGCAAACCTGCTGGTCGTCTGCCTACTATACCAACATAGCCCGGGGTGCTCTGGTTGCTCACGGGCATGATCCCTCCCTCATCCAGCCCGTGGTGTGTTGGCCGCAAGCCGCCGGTCATCTGACAAGCCATCCTGGCATTTCGCACATCACCTTTATCGGAAGCCGACCCGTGTGCCATCACGTAGCCGCCAGCGCGGCAAAGCGCCTCACTCCCGTGTTGGCCGAGCTGGGCGGCAAGGACGCGGCCGTTGTGCTTGATTCGGCCAAGAATGACCTGAAGAGGATAACGGATACCCTCATGCGCGGCAGCTTCCAGGCCGCCGGACAGAACTGCATCGGTATCGAGCGCATCATTGCTGCGCCTGGTGTCTACGACAAGCTGGTAGAGATGCTTGAACCGCGCGTCAGAGCTCTGCGGCTCGGGCTTGAAAAGGACGTGGGGGCCATGGTGTCCGACGCCTCATTCTCCCGCCTCGAGAAGCTGGTCGAGGACGCCGTAGCCAGGGGCGCCAGGCTCCTCGCTGGTGGAAAGCGCTACAAGCACCCTGACAACCCTTTCGGCTTCTACTTCTCGCCCACCCTCCTAGTCGACGTCACCTCGGACATGGCCGTAGCCAATGAGGAATGCTTCGGTCCCATCATGACCATCATGCCCTCGCCGTCATCCTCCGCGGAGGATCTCTTGAAAATTGCCAACGCCCCCGACTTTGGGCTCGGTGCGTCTGTCTACGGCAGCGAGTCGGATCCGGTACTCAAGAAGATTGTCAAGGGCATCCGCGCTGGTGGAGTGGCTGTCAATGATTTCGCCGTCTTCTACGCAGTACAATTGCCGTTTGGCGGAGTGGGAGGATCTGGCTATGGCCGCTTCGCCGGAGAGGAGGGTCTCAGAGGGTTGTGTAATATCAAGAGTGTATGCGAAGATCGCTGGGGCTGGGCAGGTGTTCGAACGGCGATTCCGGGCCCGGCACAATACCCAATTAGGGACCAGATGGGCGCGTGGAGGTTCGCAAAGGGGGTCGTGGGCGTAGGATACGGCATTGGTGTCCAAGAGAAAACTAGGGGGCTGGTGGACATTGCGCTTGGTGGCTAAAGGGGGTGGCGTGGCGGTTGGGCTTTGGCCGAGTAACTTGGGGATCGAGTGCAGTCGGACGCTTATACTATCTATCTGACTATTGCCTGTCTGTGTACGCTGGACTCACGACCCGATCTAGAAGGACAGCACGTCTGCCCAAGGGGTGTAGCCTATGAGAAAAACATCAAGGGTCTTGCTTGACCCCATTTCGTCCATGGTGGGCTGGCCGTGAGGATGGATGCCTTCAAGATGCGACCACAGCACCGCCTCATTTCATGCACAGGTCACAGCACCCTCTCAGCGGCAGACACTGCCCACTCGGCCCTGCCTGGAGCAGGGCAAGGTCTTTGAGGGCGTGGTACTTGATTTTCATCTTTAGTGAGATTTTGCAATCGTTATACGGGGTATGGCCGCGGAAGGGATGCCCATACCCTGCTGACAACGGGCACAGGCTCATCGTCGCGCTTCTCCTGAACAACAAGACCGGGACTCGTTGATAGTTCGCACAGAACCCGCCCCGAACCTGGGGAGGGGGGCCTACATGAAAACTACCGTCCTTGTTTAGACATCCCCGAAAACCATCTCATCCCACAACTCGTTCGAAAATCGCGACTTCAACTCAGCCAGGGTCCAGCCCTGGCCCCTTCCAATCTCCGCCAGTGCCTCCTTGAAGGCCGGTATCTGGTTCTTGTAGGCGACGTCCTTCAGATAAGTGCTGGCATCCACACCGCCCAGCTTCATCCAATGCCACTCCTTGGCCCAGTGCGGCCTCACGTTCAGGGACCTGCCCTGGCCATCCGTGTACGACATCCAAATATCGACGATGCGCTGCACGAACTCGGTCCACTCATCGTCGGCCACGCTATCGGGTACCGTGAGCACCTCGATGCTCGCCGTGCCCCACGGCGCGTTGCCGTACTGCGGCGCCATCAGCATCTCGCTCCCGCCCATGATCCTCAGCTCGAGGGCCAGCCGTATGGGCGCGCTGCCGTCTTCGTAGCTGTACACCAGCTTGATGGCGTCCCACCACGCGCGCTGCACCACGGAGAGGTCGGGTTTCGATGCATCATCGGCCCGCGGTGGGATGGGGATCTGGAACTCGGCGTTCCGGACACGCATGTTCTGGATCCCGCGGCGGAAATGCAAGGCGTCGGGCAGCCGGGTGATGATGGTAGGGGTGTCGCCCTCGAAGAGCGTAGGGGGCAGAGACGACATGCCCATGGTGGCCAGAAGCTGCGCCTGCCAGGGGCCGGGGATGACATTGAAGAGCGTGCTTCCGGTCAGCACGCCGCCGATCCAGCCCTCCATCCACTGGAGGAAGACGTGAGCAGGGTCGGGGTACGTGGGTGCGACCTCGACGCCCTTGTCGAGCTCCGAAATCGTGTTCCAGGTGTTGACCCAGGACTTTTGCTGGTACGTGAACCAGAACCATTCGCTATAGTAGTCGTCCGTGGCCCGGCGTTCGAATTCCGCCTGGGCGGCTTGCAGCTCCTTCTCCGCATCCGGAGTGCCGAACCAGTCCGCTCGCAAGGCGACCGGGATATCGTCCTTTCGCAGGGGCGGTATGGCCAGACCGATGTCGACCTTGCGCGGCTCCATGACGGCGTAGGTCATGGCGTCTAGTTCGAACGTGATGTGTGTCACGATGCCGAGGAGGCCGAAGCAGCCCGCCGCAGCCTTGATGAGCTTGGTATCGTCGACAGCCTGCAGATTGCCGTTGCAATCGACATACTCGATCCTGCGTACATAGTCCGAGATGGTCTGGTGCCCGCGTCCTGCCCCGTGGCAGATGGATCCGTTCACGCCGCCGAACGTGACCTCGACGAGGATGGCGTCGACGGGCAGTGTCCAAGAATCGTTGGCGAGGGCCCAGCGGCGAAAGTCTTCACCCGTGACCCCGGCACCGATGCGGCATAGGCGTTTGCTGGGACCAAGTTGCTCCTTGAGCTCTATCGTCTTGAGTTCGGCCACCCCCTGGCCAGTATAGTCTCCGGGGAGCAGGCTTAGAGGGTCGGGCAGGGTGGTGACCTGGTCAAGGTCTACGAAAGACACGAGAACCTGCTTGTCTTGACCGAAAATAGGCGACCAACTGTGACGGTAGCCGGCACAGCGAACACGGAGGCCGTTTGACGAAGCGAACCGGACAATGTTTTGAACGCCCAAGACTGTCGTAGGGAGGAAGGTCAACCGAGGCTTGTTCTTGACCGTCTCGCCCCAGTTCTGGAAGGTGACTTGGGAGTGAACCTGCGCCGCGTTGGTATGAGTAGGATCTTCAGGGGTCTTCAGGGGGGTCATCAAGGGAACGGGCAACTACTCACCTCCACGCGCTTGGTCTTGCCAACATCTTCCCAGATTTGCAGCACATCTCCCGACAGAGCGACCTCTTCTTCGTCCGACTTGAAGCAACTACCGAGCAGCTTCCTCGGGTTCAAAAGCCTGGACAAACCCGCCTTGAGACCGCCGACGGACGAGCGCTTCGCCGTCGTCACGGTCTGCTTCTCGTCGTCGCGGCCTTGGCGCAAGCTATGGCTTCCCGGCATTGCGAAGCCGTCCCGGCCCTCGACGATCTCCCCGGCCGTCTTTCCGTCCACGAAAGCCTGGATCTGCCCCTTGAGCTCCGCGCTGCCTACTTGCCCCATGGCAGACTTGAAGGCCTGCGTTTTCCGCAGCGCGCGCAGTACCCCCTGATCTGCGTCTCGGCGTTGAAGTCATTCCGCAGGACGGGCTGGATGACTTCGTTCTTGAGTGGTTCAGGGTCGATGTGACGTCTGTATTCTCCTATGTGGTTCAGGATGTCATTGAGAATGTAGTCGCGCTGGAGTAGCAGAGTACCGCGTGGGGGGAACTCGGCATTGTGGCTAGATCCAATGCCCTTGGCAGGCGAGGACGTCGAGGAACTCATTCTGATAACTGCTGTGGATAACCAAGGAAGAAAACGGCGAGGTGGTGACGGGGAGATTCCTTATACTATGTGATTACTTGTCTCAAGGGCTCGACTCTTTAAGCTTCGTGGGGTCTTATATACAGTCTTGCACATTGCTGCGCATGATCCTGTCTCGGCAACACTGATGCGGCGGAATTGGCATGCTGACCACCCTTTGCGCCTCGGCGGTGTTCAGCTGGGTCAAACGTAGGACTGGTTTGGGACTGGCGGTCCCAACTTCGTGTGTCGCTGACATGACACACTCCACAGCGTCATTTCACTCGTCTGGACACGTTACACTAGGTGTCCATCATCATGTAACATACGGCCAGATCGTTCCCCCCTGTTCGGTGAGCGCGAAAAGTCCATGCGTATATATATACATATAGCTAGCTGGTCTAGACGGAATCGCTGCCTGGAGGGATGAGGATGATAACGTTAGTATATAAGCCCCCCCCCCCCCATGAGGACCCTTGTCTCGCAGCCAATCATCGGGGGTGGTTGACGCCCTTCGACGCAGCCAATTGGGCAGTATACGACGGTTCATGTCAAAACAAATCATGATTGCCGCTGCTCCCTTGACCTCGATCGGGGAAGGGCGTGAGAAAGGTTTGGTGACAGGTGTACGGATGCGATACTACTCGAGCCTCGAAGGCATCGCGTTTCTTGACAGAGCAGCTCCGTGATCTGCGGTCTATTTACTGCCGTTGTGGTGTGTGTATATGCTCGACTTCAGGCACGCACACAACCCAACCCAACATCTTGATCGATGCAGTCGGCAGGCAAAGTAAGTCGAAGCGCCGGCTCGTGCAATGTGATTGGACACGATTTGGAAGTCTTGCGATGCTAGCGACTTGGATTTGTGAACGTTCCTGTCTCAAGCCAGCGCAACCCGTCGACCCGTCGATATCGACTGTTCTCGTATCGTGCGTGAGGCCCGGGGTTGCGGCATCAGGTGTCTCTCACCTCTTCTTGCCCCTGCCTCCCCCTTCCCTTTCCCTTTACCCTTGTCGCCGCCACCACCCCCACCAGAGCTACCTCCAACGATCATAACCCGCACTTTACTCACAGGTATCACGTTGTTGACCTCTTCGGGCTTCAGTGTCTTGATGAGCTCAACTTCCCGTGGCCACATCTTTTCTGAATCTTGACTCTTCTCATCCAAGACCCCTTTCTTGGACGATACGTTCTTCCAGGCCTCCAGTACGTCCTTGATCGCTTTGCCCTTTTTCTGCGATCCGGGCTGCAGCTTGACCTTGTACTTCAGTTTTCCAATGGCTTGGTACGGGCCACACACTGGAACGATTTCTAGGATCTCGTCGCCAGGCAAGGGAGTGCCTACCAAGCTGTCGAGGGCCGTTGCCTTGTCGGCCTCGTCGGCATCAAGGAGCTCGGCACCCTCCTCTAGCATGAGCTTGCGAACCTCTTCATGTTCGGCCGTCTCGCGCTGTTGTTTCTGGTGCTGGGCACGCCGGCGTTCTTTGGCGGCTGCTTGGGTAGCCTCGCGTTCCGCTTTGGCTGTAGCTTCAGCTTCCGCCTTCTTCTGTCCGGCCGTGGCGCCAATCAGCGCTTCGATTGCAGCTCGATCCTCGTCATCTTGATCACGATACTTGGTAGCTATCTTCTTGGCCTTGCCTTTTTGACCACGCTTGGCCTGACGCTTTTTCTGATCCTTTGGTTGGTTGTTTGGTTTACCCGACTGGACTGAACCGGGTTCTGTCTCGGCCGGCTCGTCACTCTCATCGTCGTCAGCAGGTTGCAGCTCATCCCTGGCGGAGTTCTCCGTTCCCGCTTCTTCCGCAGCTTCTGCCCCCGAGACTGTGAGTTGTTTCAGCTGCTCGACTGGCGCTGTGCCATCATTTTCTTCTTCGTCCTCGTTGTCTTGACCAGATGCCTGTAGCGGATTCGCTCTCTGGCCATGATCTATGTCCTGCACATCTCCTGCATGGTTGCTCTCGTTGTCACTTTCATCGTCCTCGTCCTCGTCCTCGTCCTCGCTGCCAAGAAGCGTGTTTGTTCCCTCGCTTGGAAGCATCGTCGATTCTGGCGGTTCGGCAGGAGACAGCACGCTGGAAGACGCAAGGGCCCCATCGTACAGTCTATGTTTTACATGCTTCGCTTTGCTCTCTTCGCTGATCCGGAACATGACGCCAAATCCAAGGACGAGCGGTGCTGGGGGAGGAATTCCTTCTTCCCGCGAATCATGAAACTCCCGGTAGGCAAGTATTCTCCCGTCGGCGCTGACTTGGAGACCTGCTCTGCATTGACCCAGTACGCAGACATGCCCGCTTTTGAGTCCCAGGCACTCGAGGCACACACCGACAGTGCTCCCGCTTGGGACAGCGTGGAAGGCGGAATCGGGGCATCTGGTGTCTGCGGGTCATTCTTAATGATGACGGAAGCTGCTCCGTGGATATCTGCGTGAACATAGACGTCTCCCTTCTTCAGATAGCGACGATAGATAATCTCGTTTTGCGACGCATCCTTTCCTCCCAGTACAAGGTAACCGTCGGACGATATGAACCAGGTAAATTTTTCAAACCATGCGAGGCGCCGGATAGCGGAGAGAAGTGGCTTTTCCTGCTTCAGTCCCTTTCTGAGCTCGGCGGTGATCTTCTGCGCTGCGTTCTTCAACGCCATCTCGGACTGTGCTGTGGTCTTCTCTTGCTTTGACGCGGCGGACTTTTTCTCGTCATAGTACTCCCTTGCGTTGCTCCAGGGGGATATGCCGAGGTCAATGTCGATGGCCAGTCTCTTGGATGCTTGCTTTGATGCCTCGACAGTTGTGCCATTGTCGGAATCAGATTCGTCAGTGTCATCAGCCCCGTCATCGCTGGCCTGTCCGTCTTCGTCTTCTTCTTCGGCCTCGCCGAGAAGCAGTGTAATGGTGTTCTCGGCCAGCTTGAGAGGGTTTGCGATAATTTCAGCAACGGGGTTCCCACGCTTTCGTTCCCTGTCGATGAGTTTGCCTATGTCGACCCAGTCCATGCCTTGCGCAATCAAGCCATTGACGGCATCCATTGCTTCTTGGACGCGCTCCACATTGGCCTGAATGGCGTCGGCCTTCTTGTTGTTCATGTGCTGAGTCTGTTGCAGACCCTCGATCCTCTTTTCCTGGACCTGCTTGGCGGCCTCGAGCTTCCGCTTAGCGGCAGCTTCCCTTTCAGTCAGCTTCGACTCGAGCTTCTGACCTTCGATGGACGAGAAGAACTCGTCGACGGTCTTGTCAAAGTTGTCAAACGTGAGCACGGTATAGGCTGGGTTCTCTTCAAACTGTCGAGGCAGAAAGGGGTGGAAGTCTTCGTAGAGAAGCCCCCTGACTGACTTTGCGTACGTTCCTTGGCCTCGTCAGTCGCATCGGGCGCGGTCGGCCTCGTCTTGGCTAGGATGTAGCCCTTGCACGTCGAGGCGCTCGTGACATGCTCGACTATCCTGCGTGCTTCCTCGAGCGACCGGAACAAGTGATCCAAGAGGCCCTCGTCATCGAGCACGGCAGCAGGCTGCGACGTCGAGTCGAAACCAGTCACCTTGAAGGCATGGTCCACCAGTATCGGGGGCAGTTCGGTGATGGTGGTAGCAAGCCCTCTGCGCAGCTCATCGCCAGGCTTCTTCTTGATCTTCTTGCCGGAAGCCCCAGCCGCCGCCGCCGCCGCTCTCTCTACCGTGGTCTTGAGGGCGGCCCGCACCCGCTCTCTGGTCAACTCGGGCACGCCGGCATAGTTTTGTCTGTTCTCCAGAGAGTACGTCAGGCCGGGTTGTTGAGGCTCCTGGCCCTCTCCTTCCTTCACGTGGCGCAAGAGTGTGATGATCTTGAGGTTGTTGTCGGTGAGAATGACGTTGCCGCTGGCGAAGAACTCGAGGTAGAGCCTGTATTGGCCATCGCTGAACTGGAACTCGATGATGCGGTCGGTTCCGATCTGCGACACGGCCGTCACGCGGCGCGTCTTGAGAGACTTGCGCAACTTCTGGACGAAGACGGACGGTGCGGCGGCCGTCGTCCGCGCAAAATCAGTCAGGTGGCATCGAAATCCCGAATCGATCAGGAGCTGCTGCTTGTTGTCGGGCTTGGCAAACTTGAGCAGCAGGATCTTGGAGGAGAGGTCGTATATGTTGGAAAGTCGCAGCGTGACCAGGCTCTCGGAGAGCTCGTGTGCGATGACCTGCGTAACGGTTAACCAGAAAGTTCAGCGAAGCCAGCCGCGGGCCACACGGGGTTGGCTCCTTCCGAATTTCCGATGATGCTCACCTTGACATCCAGGGAAGAGAAGCGCTGCTTCATCGTGGCTAGCAGCTAGCAGCTGTCAAAGACGCTCCAAAGGGTTTGGCTTTGGCAGAGTTGATGATGAACGATGATGGGTGTGTGTACGTATCCGTACAGTACGTACACCTGCAAGTTTCGACAATCAGAGGAGGGGCGCGGGGCAAATGCTTGCTTGGCAGGAATGACACACATTTTGCGGGCTCTGCTTATTGGACGTGGGGCAGCTAGTTATGCGATGCTAATAACTAACTAACAGTAGTTACTGGCTGGGACGGAGTACGGAGTACAACATCCAGCTACGGCACTTGACGTCATGCTATACGGAGCACACGGATAGAGATGTGGGTAGTTATTATCCAAGCCAAGTACGGTAAAGTTGCATAGTTAGTTATATTTGTAGTTATTGTTCACGCAGTCATCATCATCGTCGCTGTTTGGCTTCGAGTGCATTGAAGCGAGAGACAAGTCTCATGGTATCAGATCAGGTCTCGTACGGGAGTAGACCTACCGACATGATCAGCGAGCGAGCTGGCACAGATGTATACGGATACACGTCAACGACTTACACAGCACACTGTCAGTAGTATCGTACCCCGTGATTGAAAATGATTGAATTGCTTATAATACAGAGAGTATACTCCGTACTCCGTACAACTTAACGTTAACTAGACCAGTACCGGTAGAGTGTGCAAAGCTTTGCGAACCGACAAGACCAACTTTAAATGGCTGAGCCTCGAAATGGTGCCTGGCCATACGGAGTAACCATGTAACCGAGATGCTCGCACTGCATTTACACCCCCCATACTCTGTACTCCGCAGTTAACTTGCTATTCATAGTTATCCCTTGCTTCTCCCACGATCACTCATGTCGCAATGACCAAGATCGACGTACAGCGGAGCTTATGGCGCCGCATTTGGGCATTGTCTACGGATACTGATGATACGGCAGTTTCGAGAGCTGAAAGAAGCAATCTGATGTGATGGAGCGGTGTAGTTGCATGATGGAACGGATGGTGGCCTTTCTCCCTTGGCTGCCAGGGATGAGCGGACGATCGCGGAGGGTGTGTAACGTATTCGTGGTGAGAACCCGAGGTGCTTCTTTTTTACGCCTCCCACAGGCACAGCCGGTTGTCATGGCAACACGCTCGCTCAGCTCTAGGCAGGGGTCGAGTAATAATCTGACAGAGCATATCCGTACTCCGTAGAAGTAAATAGCCTATCGTTGTCCACACCGACGAGGTCGGTGCGTACGAAGTAAAGTGAAGGCGACAGGTCCTTGGGCCCTGCCTGCTCAAGGGCCAAGGCATAGTTATAACTAGTCAACTTGTCCGTATCATGATGGCAATGCCACTGCTGATATCTCATGCCAACTGATCGGCAGTACAGTGTGATGTCCTTTCGAGAGCTACTTCAGTGCGGAGGCTACGAAGTATGGGCAGGGTTGGAGCTGTGGAAACACAGTGTGGATATCAGCTGTCGGGCGTGCATACTGTGTATCTCGCGTGTGAGTGGCCAGAGCGCCAGTCCAATAAGCAGGTTCCACGCGTAACACGTCCATGGAAGATGCCTTCTGGCGCTCTGATATTCGGCAACGTGGCTGGGCCGGATCCCTTGCGCACGCAGCATTGGCCAGCATGCTTAGATCGAGATGGACGCACCTGGTTCGATGTCTCCAATTGAGTTTCGTCGTGTCACGCACGGCCCAGCCATCTTTAATCAGGAAGAGCAAGATACTTTTGGGGGGGCATGCAGCACGCAGCGTGCTCCCAACCTCGCTCGCATGGGGTGGAGGAGAGGGTCGTGGACATGGGGCCGCCAGCCTCTTCACCTTGAGGACGCGCCAGTCCAGTCCAGAGCCGATCACTGCAGAACTGGACCTGGTACGGCCGGGTCGCACAGATCCAGCCAGTCGGCATGGCAGATTGGTTGTCCAAGGTGTGGCGGGAATTGGGCTGCAATTGTGTCAGTGTCCGCTGTCATTCAGCTCCCGATGGCTGCACGAAGCAGTCAACGCGTACTACGGTAGTTATGCATACTGTGAGCAACTTGGCTGCTTGTTCGCTCTGCCGCCCGATCACTAACTAGTAGCTACTGTGGTAGCTACGGATACATGGTAAGGTGCCCGTACACTGTAGCTAGCTGCATATGCGCGACAGGAGCTGGAGGTGTTTCGGTGGAGACTCGAGAGCTTCCGAGCTCGCCCATAGGCTAGTCAATCCCAGTACTGTGTAGCTGCCACGGTACGGAGTACTCCGTACTACCACAATACGCAGTACTTTGCATACCACAGTACACAGCAACGTCAGTGGGCTGTGGGTAGTAGATTACGAAGTAACGTAGTTAAGTACTTGGTAGAACGAGGACCAACTCCCGTGTACTTTGTACTCCGTACACCTACCCAGTACACAGGTACGCGCAGAGGCAGGCCTAGCTAGCCCCTTGTAGACGATATCAACAAAGTGCAACAAAGTGCAGGCCGCAAGCCCACCCCTGCCCTGTTACCTCTGCACCTCTCTAGCCACCAATTATCACTGAATCTCGACCGCACAAATAGTCCAACCCGCATCCGCGCCCTCCACTTGGTTTCCTTCTCTTCTCCTCCTCCAATAAACCCGCTGACCGCTCGCTGCCATCCATCCGTTCAAGCCCAACACCACCTCTACCGAAAGGAATCGAGTCAAGAACTGCGCCCAGTCCGCAGCCCTTTCCTCCCTTCTTTTCTTTCATTTTAGGAAGAAGAGCCAGAGGATTCTTCTTGTCTTCCTTTCGTTTCAGTCTTGAAATCGAAAGGTCGTCGAGGAGAGTACTCTCGCGCCAGAAAGGTCGCCAATCTGGACTTTGAAGCCCGCGTCCCCGTTCCCTTCAGCGTCTTCCCCTCCTCCTACAAGGAGCAGCAGCCCGCGGAGGCTACGACCACCACCAAGGTCCACGAGGAGTTAGAGATCAAGCTTCCCGCCAAGAAACCCGGACGGGAAGGTTACTCCTCAGTCTCTGCCGCCCCCCTCCCTCCTCGCAGCGAGCAACGCTACGAAGAAGAGGTCCGTATCATCCGTGAAGAGGAATACCGCCGTCCCGGTGTCCGTCACGACCACTACGAAGAGCACAGGTCAGTTTTCTTTTTCTTCATTCTTGTCATAGGAGCACAGACGATTCGTCGTATCTGTGTCGTCGGGACGCCCAGCGGTGGCTCGAGCTCTCTTGTTGTGCATTTGTATAGTGACAAAGCAAACAAACAAACAACTCCACGGTGAAGCAGCCGATAGCCGGCCGGAGCCTAGGATCGCCATCAGTGACCACCATCACACAGCACATACCCCGGACTGAGAGCTCGGGCCTCTGTTGCGTGTGTGTGTGTGTCTGTGTTTGTGTGTCTTTTGGCGGGTCCCCCCCCATCTTTTGTTGTTGACACTGTCTCGCATCCATAACAACTCTCATCTGACACGCATATCTCTGCTCCAGACCTGCCGCAGCCCACCACCACCACCACACCGAGACTTACGTCGAGGTTGACCATCACCACCGCCCTCAGTACAACGCCATCGACCAGATCGAACGTCAGTACCGTGCTCGTTACCAGCCCACCTACAAGGAGGACGTTCGTATCGAGACTACCGTCGACGCCGCCCCTGTCCACTCCCGCCCCGTCTACAAGGAAGACATCCGTGTCTCCGAGACCACTGTCGAGGCCCCTCGCCTTGCTGCTTCGTACCACAAGGACACTCACGTCACTGAGGAGACTGTAAAGTATCCTCGCTCCACCACCTCTAACCACTCCAAGTCTAGAATGGGATATTACGACGACGAAGGTACGTCCCCCTCCCCCCCTCCCCACATTACGAACCAAAGATTCATCCTTGCTCATACCTCGTGGCAGGACACCACCACTCCGCTCGCGCCTCACTCCACAAGATGGCTGACAAGGTCTTCCACCACCACGACGATGAGCGTGTTGAGACGCGCCGCGGCGCTCCTTCCATCAGCACCGTCACCATCCCCTGCCACCACATCCGCATGGGCGACATCCTGATGCTTCAGGGCCGCCCCTGCCAGGTCATCCGCATCTCCACCTCGGGTGCCACTGGTCAGCACCGCTACCTCGGTGTCGACCTGTTCACCAAGCAGCTTCATGAGGAGTCCTCCTCTGTCTCCCACCCCGGCCCCAGCGTCGTCGTCCAGACGATGCTTGGCCCCATCTTCAAGCAGTACAGAGTCTTGGATCTCCAGGACGGCACCGTCGTTGCCATGACCGAGACTGGTGACGTCAGGCCCGGTCTGCCCGTGTCCGAGCAGGGTGGTCTCTGGGGCCGTCTGCAGGCCGCTTTCGAGTCTGGCCGTGGCAGCGTTCGCATCCTTGTCCTCAGCGACAACGGCCGCGAGCTCGCCGTGGACATGAAGACCGTCCACGGCTCTCGGCTGTAAAACAGTGGCAAACCCCTTAACGATGTATGGTATTATATGGAGTCATGTCGATTAGCTTAGGCATAAATGGGATACAACGCGCACTGAAGGAATGGGGTTGGCTCAGGAATTGGGTGTTGCGGTCTCGTTTCAGATTGGAATCTTGTTGGATTCCGTCAATAGATAGGCAGTCTTGTACATGACGGGTAATGAAAATTCGAGGCGTTGACTCAACACGATGTCGTTTGTGCTGGCGTGCTGGTTGATGTGCTGACGTGCTGGTTGAGTGTGCAAGTCCCGACCACGACTCGGGCGATCAAGCTTGGGGGTGTGCATGTGCATGTGCATGTGCAGGTGTGTGTGTGTGTGTGTGTGTGTGTGTGTGTGTGTGTGTGTGTGTGTGTGTGTACCGAAGTATGTGTGTGTACTCCGTACTCCACACCAGCTGCAAGAAGAACCAATCATCAGCTAACGCAAACCTACTTCCAGTAAGCTCTTGAGACACAGCCCGCCCAATCCCTGTTCCCCCGCGCTCCCGTCACCAACACAGTACTACGTACTCGGTACACTCCAACTCCCCCCAAGATAAGGAGTGTCACGGAAGGCACCTTCTTCCCCTGGCGTCGGTCCTATCGCTGGCGATAGCTGGCCAGCGGGTGTCCATTGGTCCGACGTATGCCCTCTCCGAGCTTATGCGGAGGGGGGGTCAAGTTTCAACGCTACTCGAGTAATACAAAGATTGGACATCCGTCCGTTCCTCTCCAGCTCCAACTTCTCCTTTGGTCTGCCTTGTCTTGTGTCTGTCTGTTTGCCTCATCTTTGAACGTGACGTGCAAGTTCAGCAATGGGATCGTCTCAGTCCAGAGTATCAGCGGAGCTGACCATGCACGAGAACGCCGTGCTTGAGCGACTACGGTCAATCAAGATGATGAACGAGGACGACTTTGTCCACGTCGACAACGAAAAGACGGCCGTCCGCGACGGGCCCCTGGTTCGTACACCCGAGGGTCTGCAGATCGCAGACACGAGGGCCTGGCAGTCCCATGTGCTCGCCAACTCCAAGAACAGGTGGGTTTCCGATGACCACCCAACCCAGCCCTGCTGTGCCGGTACCGTACCGGGATCGTTGGACGCTTGAATAGAACCAGAGCCTAGATGATGATGGGAATACTAACACGGCCCTGCCCTGTCACAGGTTGGCTCTCGCGGCACTAAGCTCAGCGAATCCCAAGGATGTCTTGACCCAACGCGCGACCAAGATCGCCGATCAGCACATATTCAACGTCCAGATCCCTTTTGAGGGAGCCCCGATCACGAACCAGCGATCGTCCGGACGTTGCTGGCTCTTCGCCGCCACCAACGTGTTTAGGGTAGCGCTGAGTAAGTAGGATTCCATGCCGGTTCTGTTCGGCAACTTGGTGGTGCCCGTACCGGTAGAGATCACTAACCATGCGGCTTGTAGTGAAGAAGTACAAGCTCGAGACGTTCGAGCTGTCGCAGGCCTATCTTTTCTTCTGGGATAAGCTCGAAAAGTCAAACTACTTCTTGGAAAACATCATGACGACCGCAGATCAGGACCTGGACAGTCGTCTGGTCCAGCGCTTGCTGCAGGAGCCAGTAAGCGATGGTGGACAGTGGGACATGTAAGTCAAACTACGTGTGTCTCCCTGAACCAGGTAGATAGCTGACAGGGCCTCATCAGGGTGCAGAACCTGATCCACAAGTACGGCGCCGTTCCTCAAGTCTTATACCCGGACAGCTGGACCGCCATGAACAGCGGCACTCTCAACTATATCGTGGTGTCGAAGCTGCGAGAGAATGCTCTCAAGCTGCGCAAGTTGATGAACTCATCGGCGACGACAGCGACGACCCTATCCAAGGTCAAGGAGGAGATGATGCGAGAGATTCATTTGATCCTCACCCTGACTCTCGGCCCGCCCCCGAGTGCAACTGAAAAATTCAGTAAGTCCAATCAAGCTCCGGTACATGCGGTTTCCAACCCGACGTACAGCCACGCATCTAGCTAGGACCTACTTGTTGACGTAGTCACTCGCGTAGGCTGGACCTTCAAGGACAACACTGGCAAAGTCTCCACTGTCTCCTTGACCCCAAAGGAATTCGCCGAGGACATTTCTTCTCGAGACTATCGCATGACCAACTCGGAAATCGCCAAGATGGTCTCCCTGGTCCACGACCCACGACACGAGCCTCTGACTCTGATGACTGTCGACCGCCTGGGCAATATCGTCGGTGGACGCGGCATCACATACATCAACGTGCCCATGAAGGTCTTGAAGCAAGCCTGCGTGGACATGCTCAAGGCTGGCATTCCCGTATTCTTCGGGTCTGACGTCGGAAAGTTTAGCGATCGATTATCTGGCATCATGGATCTGGACATTATCGACTACAAGCTTGGGTTCAACGTCGACATGGTGACGGGCATGACCAAGGCGGAGCGCCTCGAGTCCGGTGAGAGCTCCATGACCCATGCCATGGTTCTCACAGCTGTGCATTTCGACGAGCAGACCGGCCAGTGCATCAGGTGGCGCGTCCAGAATTCATGGGGTGAGGACAGCGGCGAGAAGGGCTGGTTCGTGATGAGCGACGCTTGGATGGACCAGTTTGTTTATCAGGCCGTCATCGACCCTCGATTCCTGGTCAAGGAGGTCAAAGAAGTCCTCAAGAAGAAGCCCATTGTGTTGCCTCTATGGGACCCTAGTAAGTTACCTCCCGGGCTCTTTTTTGTTCTATCGGTTCTGTTTCAGGAGTCAAGCTGCCGGCCCCAAACAACTCGGCGGTGTTTGCCCCCTCCCCCGAATGATGATTCACTGCTCCCAAAACGTATCAATCAAGAGATGGCTAACTTAAAGACTGCCAGTGGGGTCACTGGCTTGAGATGCTGACAATGGACGGGTGCGGCCGTTGATATGTCGACAATGTCGCGATTTTGGTTATTGTGTGAGATCACGGCATAGCTCTTGATTAAATTGAAACTCCATATTGAGCATGTCGCACCAGAAATCATCTCGCAGTGTTTATTTTTCTATGGTGTTGCTGTTGTGCTGTTGTGCTGTTGTGCTGTGGTGATGTGTTGCCTGGCCGATTTCCAAGGGCTGGCGAGCGCACCTGGGAGCGCACCGTCGGGGGCAACCCCCGTCCATCACATCACATATCGACGTTCTGATTTCGAATCATTGGACATTGTGTGTGCAAAGGGCGTTCCCCCCCCTCCCTCCACGTTCTTTTTACTCTGAAATTGTATAACAAAGATAGAACATGTAAACACAAACAATTCGGATGCAGCAGAGACACAAGGTCTCAGGTCTACACTGATCTTGAGGTCTTCCCTTTTCCCTTTTCCCCTTTGGTATCGGTGTAGGTATCAATTCTATTTACACCTCTCCCAGATCCAAACGAAACAACCACGACTCCCAAGTCCATTTCAGGCCGCGAGTCATCATTTTTCTGCTCAACCACAGGTACCGTTGCTTGGAAACACCCATCTCCAAGCCTACCATCCATCTCCCTGCCTCTGCAACACCACGACGGAAACCCCAGCTGGCCCCATGCCCAACATCTTCAACAATCCACCAGCAGCGTTGCAAGGTAATCAAACATGAGCCACTCCCCGTCAGGATATCATAACAGGGCGTCGTCTATGGATGATAGTGACTGGAGCGGCACCACGTTGGTGCAGCCTCATCCGCTCGAGGAATTCCATGTTTTCCTCGACCTCCCTGAGAAGATTCGCAAGCGCATCTGGAGTTGCACCATTCCTTCCAGAGTACACTTGCACACGGCACAGTTGGGATACACTACCTATTTCACAATCCCCGTTATTGCCTTTGTATGCCGGGAGTCCCGTCGCTTTGTCCTGAATCGGGGCTCGTACATCTATCGAGTCGAACCCAGCGTCCGGCGCAACTTGAACGCCCATGCCGAGTCCTCTTCGAGCCCCGGATCTCACTGCAACTGGAACCCTCAGGCCGAGTCTTCTTCTTCCACCCAGCGCGACTCGAACAACCAAGCCGGGCTCTCCTCCTCCAGCCCCGGAGCTCAGCCCGACGCAAACAGCCAAGTCGAGCGCGCTTCCACCCCCAGAGACACCACGCCAGACGAGCCGCCCAAGCGGAACCAGTGGTCATGGTTCATGCACGACCGCGATCAGTACCTGTTGGAAGCCGCAGCGCGCAACATCACCATTGATCGCCAAGAGGTCTCCCGAATCGAGACGGCCACGGATGCATACCGCCAGCTGTACCGGGACGGCCTCGTCGCATCCTTCGGTCCCAACACTGCCGAGAACATCATCCTCTTCTTCACAGAGCTCAGCAAGCCAATGGAGGAGAGCGCGCAATTCGAGGCCATTGTTTCCACGGAATTCACCGACGCTCATAAATTCCCCCGCTTGAAGTACCTCGACATTGTGGTTAGTCCCTGGCCGACCCCGGGCTGGAACAAAGCCGTAAGTAGCATACAGTCTCCCCTTCCTTTCGCCCTGTCTCGCATGAACTCCGAGGACAGTCAATCTTGAGATCTGGGCCTCTGCTCTTCGTTCCTCAAAAAAGATGGGATCTACACTGACACACCCTCTCTCTCTCTCTCTCTTGCAGTGGGACCCAAAGATGGCCTTCAAGCTCTTTCAGGGCATCGTGCCGTACATGATTTACCTCAAGGACACACGCGAGGTCAACAGAATCCTGGACATCATGGAAGAGAATCCCGTGCCGAGCGGAACCTGGCTGAATTTCGACGGCCAGGCCAAGATCCTGATCCGCCACATGCGGAGCGAGTTCGTCCGGATCCGGGACGAGGCCCGGGGCGGCGCGTGGGCCGCGATGGAGAGCCGTCTGGAGAGCGCGCTGTACGACTCGCCTCGCAACTCCATCAGCTCCATCCCCCGGAGCCTGTGGAAGGGCGGCAGCCTCAGGATCGCGAGCCGGAGCAGTAAGAGTAGCGACGGCAGCGTCAAGAGCAAGAAGTCCCGCAAGTCGACGGAGGAGAAGGAGCGCGGCGAGCGCGAGGGCGGTACTACGACCCCGCGGCAGAGAATCGGTGGCTTGCCCGAGGGCGTTTCGAGCGAGCGCGCTTCTCTCGAGCATGAGACGCTGGAGAGAACGTCTTCTGAGCGCAGTTCTTTCGAGTATAAGGCGCTGGAGAGAACCTCTTCTGAGCACAGCTCTCTCGAGTACAAGTCGCTGGAGAGAACCTCTTTTGAGCGCCGTCCTCTCGAGCATAAGCCGCTGGAGAGAACCTCTTTTGAGCGCAGTCCTCTCGAGTATAAGCCGCTGGAGAGATCCTTCTTTGAGCGCCGTTCTCTCGAGCACAAACCCCTCAAGAGATCCTCTTCCGAGCGCCCTTCTCTCGAGCACAAGTCCCTCGAGAAGACCTCTTCCGAGCCCGGCTCTCTCGAGCGCACCTCCTTCGAGCACAGCTCTCCCCAGCACAGCAACAACGACGCGCCTCTGTCCATCTCGGCCCAGCGCCGCTTACCCCCGCGACCGCCCACCGAGCGCGAACTGCGCGAGCGCGAGGTGTACGAGCAGGACCTGTACGTGCGCGATACCCTGAGGCGCACCTGTGGCCCCGAGCGCACCGTCATCGAGCGCATGTTCCTGCAAGAGGACGTGAGGGTCGTCGTGCCCGACTTGCAGTTTCGTCCCGTGTTTCAGTTCAACATGTTCGACAGCGCATATCGCCATGCCCCCGGCAGATCCTTTTAGTTGTAGGGGAGCCGAGGTTGAGATGATGATGAAGAAGAAGATGATGATGATGATGATGATGATGACGACGATGATGATGATTGATTTGGTGTTTTAATGGAGAGCAGGAGAGATGGCAACGAGGTTTCATTGATTTGGCAAAATCCGGATCGTGGTAAACAAAAAGATACCCAGGGTTCGTTGACAGTGAGGCGTTTGGCAGCCAGGCCAAGTTAGGGTTGGAATCGAGGTTGAGAGCATTGCCACGCAACGGCGTTGGGGGAGACATTCTCATGATCGTGTAAAGTAATCAGTCAGTTCTCAAGGCAGTCAATTTTCAGATGAATCAAGATATCTTTTGCACTTTTCACGTGCCCTTCCTCGTTGGTTGTATTGCTTGCCCCTGGATAGAAGCTCGACATACGATGTGTTCATTCCCCTTGCCAGGCCATCACTCTCACGCTTGACAAATACACGGTACATATGTCTTTTCATGCACGCTCCTCCCTGGTAAACTGCAATGTGGTATAGGAAAGCAAGAAGAAATACACGGGGGTGGCAATGTGAGAGATACTAGGAATATATAGTGATGGAGATAAACAGGGTACGGGTCATCGCTGCTCCCGCATGCAATCTAAATGATCTATATGTATGACTTAGGCGTCCAGCTTGAGCCTTTCCAACATGTCGTCGATCTTCTGCAGTAACAATTGGTAGTTTATGGCATCGGATGCAAACTCGTCCTCCACCACCTCTCCGTCTAGTGTGCGAACGACACCGTTCATACCAACTGACTGTTCGGAGAGCTTCATTTCGGCACGGGCAGCAGTGCTGAGAACAGCGGCAGCAGATACTGGTTCTTCGTCCCCAGGGGCTTTAGCGCCGCCATTCGATGCTGCTGCCGGTGACATATCGCCGCCGTGTGCCGCAGAGGCAATCATCTCGGCCGTCGCAGGGTCAATCTCGCCATCGTCTTCTAGAAACTCGTCCAGCCCCGCGTCTTCGAAACGGAGTCTGAAGCGTTCTGACAAGTAATACCGGATGTCGTCTAGCAACTCAATCGTATCCGTTTCCTGTCTCGCCTTCACCTTGGACGCACTCTGCCTGATGACTTCGGCAAACTCGTCCTCGTCAATGTAGTCCTCCAATCTATACGCAATGTATCTGGCCGCGAATTCCTCCAGGCGCTGCACCTTGAGGTCCCAAGCAGCGTGGATGACATCGTATACGTTGATGGGCTCCACTTCAACCCCTAGCACTTCTTCGCCGTCCTGGTTGTGAGTTCTGTCAATCAGGACGTTGTTGTTGCCGCTTCCCAAGGTGCTGATGGCCACGGCTGCCTTCGTCTTGAGCTTGTCTAAGAATAACATATCTGCAGTGTACAGGACGTCTAACGCCAAGTCCAGTGGGCAGTTTGCCGTTTCCGTGTAGAGGAAGGTCATGATGATCTCGAGCACTTCGGGTGTGCAGTCCACCTTGATGACGTGAAGAAACTCGGAGTCCTGTGCTTCCCGGAACTGCGAGGAAAACATTGTCTCAAAGTAGGGTGACCGAATCAGCATCGCCTTGTGTGCCGGGAAAAGGGTTGCCTTCCTGGGTTTGCGCTCCCTATGCTTGCCCTTGGGCGATATGGAACCTGCAGTTGGCCCGATGGGTATGCCGTTTGAGAGTACACTCTGCTCAGCTTCTTCCTCGTCTTGATCGCTTTCGTTGCCGGCTTCGTCGGCTCGAAGCAAACAGTCGGCAAAAATGGAGTTATCATGGCGCCACTTGACGTCTTGGACCTTTTTTGTGGCGACCAGCATCTTGTGCTTTAGAATCTTTTCCTGGAAGAAATCCGTCATCTGCTTCGCCGCTCGCGACACCTCATCTTGATGTCTCTGACGAGCGAGTCTCCTGTCGTTGCCTTCAAGAATGGCTTCCCAAACCTTGGTGACTTCAAGCTGCCTGCTGATCTTATCGATGCCAGTGAGGATTTCTTCCTCTGTTTTGGTACTCCATGGACGGACGATATCTCTAGGTATATCGCCAAGATATAGATATCTCATCACAACGTGAAACGACTCCACTGGGATGGTCGTCGGCAGCTTCCAGGAGGCCGTCTCCGGGGCGTCGGCAAGCTTCTTCTGAAAGTACGGAGACCTTGCGTAGAGCAGAAACTTGTGTAGACCAAGACTGTCTGACCAGGCCGAGATCGTGATGTCGGCCGTGTTGGGCGTGTCCTTGGTCAGGAGCGATGTGATGTGCGCCGCCCACGGCTGTAGGGGATCAGTGGACTTGGAGTAATCGTACTGCAAAAGCAGGTTCCGGATCTTGTCGTTGAGAGCATTGTAGATGCAGCGCTCGCCCTGGAACGTATCTCGCTCCGCCAAGGCTCCCGATTCCAACAACAACTGTACGAGCTCAAAGTGGCCACACAAGCTTGCCTGTTGAACGAGTCAGCCACCGCAAGGCTCAAGCCACGGGCGCCGCTATCTCCGAATCCAAGACGATGGCGTCGAAGCAAAGAGAGACCTCACGTACAATGATCAGAGGAGTGTAATCGAACCTGTCTTTGCCGTTGATATTTGCGCCCTGGGATATCAGCTCCTGGGTACGCTTGAGATCACCCCTTCGGCAGGCAAGCAACAACTCGTGGAACTCATCGCTGTCATCGAGAGGGTTATCGTCACGGAGGACGCCGCTCCTCACGAGCTGGATGTCATCTTTCAGTTTGGCCTCTAGCTCGTGCTTGCGCAGGACCATTTTCCGTCGGGAAGAAGGCGGAAAGGGCAGCTCAGAGAGATGGGAATGACTTGGTGGAGAGAGAGGTGAGATGAGATCATGACAAGAGCCGGTTAGCGTTTTGGAGACTCGGCCTAGGGTTACTGATTACTACGTACTCCGTACTACGTAGTTAGCGACTTAAGTTAGCAACAGCCAAGGAGTATCCGTACTGAGTACTCCGTACGGATAGACAGGGTATTCCCTCGTGGTGGGGTACGATGTCGGATGATGAGCCAAATCCCAGCCAACCACGCGTACCAAGGTTACTTATGAAGTACTACACACTACACACACAGTACACAGTATCCGTAGTTGTTGTGGTTACTCCGTAGTGAACTAACTGACTTGGATAGTCAAAAGCCTCAAGGTATCCGTCCGTACATGCTTTGTACGAAGTACTTTGCAATGCGGAGTATCCATGCTTTGTGCTTTGTATCCGTACTTCGTAGTCGGATCGACTTGGCATCCATCACCCAGGGTCCCAGACTAGTCACTATCGTATCTTGTAGACCTTGCAGTCGAGAGCCAACCCAAGACCTCACTTACACTACGGAGTATATCCAATCACAAACAGCTATCCGGAGCTCGAGTAACACGCACCTCCCACCAACTTTACAGTACTTACTAGCGGCTCGAAACAAGACCCCAAACCGGTGGCGTCACTCCGTGGCAGAAGGGCCTGTGCGTAACCAACCCCCACCGCGGCACTAATCCCGATCCGCACAAGCGCCTCCACAGCTCCTGCGTTGCTCGGTCAACCGCGACATGGGACTAAGTACGGATACTAACACTGGAGCCGTGAATTCATGTCAGGGTGCGGCTCCGTCAGAGACATCTTTTGTGCATTGTGCTTCCTTCGCCTAACGTGACGCATGCAAAGTTTCCTTCTTGTTAGATCCCACCCTCACAGTTCGAACCGCCAGCACCTCCTCTTCCACACCCTCGACACCCTTTCAACCACCGACGTGGTCGTGCCTGTGCTTGTATCGTTAGCTTATGGCATAGCACTTATACCCAAATTGCGCACATCGCCGTGAATACACACATTCACCATGACGGAATCAGACAAGTACGAGCTGCTAGAGAAGATTGGTAGGTGATTCCACATGTCTCGTACACGCACACACACACACACACATGCACACACGTAAACAAACGCACACGATACAGACATCGCCCACCTGCCCTGCACGACGTCTTCTCCTTGCTGACTTCACTCGCTCCCACAGGCCATGGCTCCTTTGGAGTCATCCGAAAGGTCAGGCGCAAGGTCGACGGCATGACGCTCTGCCGGAAAGAGATCAGCTATCTGAAGATGTCGCAGAAGGAGCGGGAACAGTTGCACGCCGAATTCCAGATCCTCTCGACGTTACGCCACCCCAACATTGTCGGCTACTACCACCGTGAACACCTGAAGCTGTCGCAAGACCTTCACCTATACATGGAGTACTGCGGGAATGGCGACCTCGGCCGAGTCATCCGCGATCTAAGCTTGAAGAACCACTACGCTGAGGAGTCTTTTGTCTGGAGCATCTTCTCGCAGCTCGTGACGGCCCTGTACCGCTGTCATTACGGCATCGACCCTCCCGAGGTGGGCAAGAATGTCCTGGGTCTCGGTGCGACTGCGAAGCCGAGAGCACCGACCGGAGGCATGACTATCCTCCACCGTGATCTGAAGCCCGAAAATGGTAAGCCTTTATATATATACATAACATCCCTGGCCATAGCAGCAGACCGATGCCAATACTAACTCGTGTAGTTTTCTTGGGTGAGGACAACTCGGTCAAGCTAGGTGATTTCGGTCTGTCCAAGGTTATGCAATCTCATGATTTTGCCTCGACTTACGTTGGTACTCCCTTCTACATGTCGCCGGAGATTTGCGCCGCCGAGAGATATACCCTCAAGTCAGATATCTGGTCATTGGGTTGCATCATATATGAGCTATGCACGAGAGAGCCCCCTTCAACGCAAAGACGCATTACCAACTCGTCCAGAAGATCAAGGAGGGCAAGATCTCACCGTTGCCCGCCATCTACTCGGCGGAGCTCATGGCTGTCATCAAGGATTGTCTGAGAGTCAACCCCGACCGCCGGCCGGATACGGCATCCCTGCTCAACCTGCCGGTCGTGCGGCTGATGCGTAAGGAGAAGGAGGTGGTTGAGATGAGCAAGATTGTCAAGATAAAAGAAGACTCCCTCGACAAGAAGCTGAAGGAGGCCGATCATAAGATGGCCAAGGTCGAAGCCGACAAGTCGTACGCCCGTCAGGAGATCGAGGCCTCGGTGCGGAGGGAGTGGGAGGTGAAGGCGCGCCTGGAGATTGACCGTCTTGTTAGAGACGAGATGGAGCAGCTTCGACAGCGGTTCGAAGCCGAGGTGGCAGCACGGGTTCGGGAGGAGGTGCAGAAGAAGGCTGCCGCCTTGCGGGCCGTGGAACCCCGGGAGTTGGCCTCGTCCATCCCCAAGTCCGAGTACCAGCACTCGTCTATCGGTGGCACCAGCACAGATGCGGATGGCGACTTCTCCTCGACGACCGACCTCACCGAACTTTCTGTCAACTCCCCAGAGACCGAGCAGCTGCCGGAGCTGCCCCTGAGAAAGGGCGTACGCACCCCTTTTGGTCGCGCCCAGACGATGTTCGCTGGTGTCGCTGGAACGCCGATGGACATCGAGATGGTCTCACCATCCCCCATTCCCCTAGCAGCCCTGTCCCTATCGCCACGCCGCCTTGCCGCCACCAAGGCACCACCGTCCAACGCCCCCGACATCTTTTCGGGAGCCGATGGCGAAAAGTATCGCGACTTCGATCCGGTGCTCTCCGAGTCGGAGGACGACGACGAGCCCCAGATGCCATCGCCCTCTCGCCACGTCAAATCCAACAAGAACCCCTTTGCAGACATAAAGAACCCGTTCACTTCCAAGAGACCGGTCCTCGCTTCGGCCAAGACGGCGCCCATGTCTCGCCTCAAAGGCAACGCGGTCGCCAACCTCGGCAAACCCACCCCTTCTCTGCCGCCCATGGCATCGATGCCCGATCTCCAGCTGCAGCGCAAGACGAGCAGCGGCGCGCTTCGTGTCTCGTCACCTAGCCGGCGACTTAGCAAGATTCCCTCTGTTGCCAACCTTGGAGGAGCGCCCTCCGCTACCGAGAATGGGTCTCAGCGCAAGCTGTCGACCAAGGAGTCCTTCGAGTCAAACCTCAACAAGATGGCTACTAAGAATAACATCAAAGGCCGAACCCTCGTTGAGCTGCAGCAAGCAAGAGCCGGTGGCCGACCCGCCGAGAACCTCAATGTCAGCCCGAAGCGAGCATTCAAAGACCGTGTTCTCGACGCCCGCAGCAACAGCTTCGACACGCCTGCTGTGTGGGATCCCGAAAGGGATGAAATGCCTAGCCCGTTTCTCATACGCAGAAAGCCCATGGCACGAGTCTAGATCGACCTATGCCTTAGTCCCGGTACCATGATGAAATTTGTACTATACGAAGAACCCACTCGAGATACCCCTTCCAGTCATGACTACTCTGTACTGGAGTCCTACCATCTACCATCTACCTGGTTTTTCTTTTGTCTAACGGGTTGGAAAAGGGGCGCGGAAAGACCGACGCCGGGGTTTGGTGAAGCGCTCTCGCTCTGAGCACTACCTACCCGCTCTGTTGTCAGAATCTGGATATCATGAAGGGTGTTTGGGGGCACAAACTTGCTCTGGCAAAGCCGGCGTTCCAAGTACATGTTTTCTGTCCTTGGGCGTTTTCTGATTTCAGCCCTATCTTTTTTGTTGTTGTTTTTTTTGGCTTGACGCATAAGCATCACACGGTAAATCACCTCACTGTTGCGTTGAACCGCGACGACTGCAGCATTTCAAGGCGTAGGACGATGTGGTCTGGGTGGTTTTTTGTTTTGTTTTGGTTCCTTTGTGTGGTGGTCACCATGGTTACGGTCTTTGTGAACAGAGCGAGCGTCCACGGGTGCGCGCAGTCTTCTGCAGAATCGTACTATTTTGTTCAAGTCTGCATATGTTTACACGAGTGTTTTGACGAGTGACAGCGTTTGGCCTTCCAAAGTCCTTCAGGCTGAGACGCAGCGAGCAGTAGTCACAAGAGGCATAATATAGCGAGCGTGTCTGCCACCAGCCGACTGCACGATACCAATGTACACACCTACATGCAATGCAGCACGCTCAGCTCACCACCAAATTTTCCCTGTTTGCATAATCGTACTATCTCACCAGTACTATAGATGTTCGACGTAACAACGCCCAAAGAGGGGGAGGGGGGGGGGGGTTAGCTTCGTTGGTACCATCCAACACTGGGGAACACTCGCGCGGCCTGTTTACCAGGGGAAGGGTCTAGACAAATGTTACCATGTTTCTTAGTAGTCGTTTATATGTGATCAAGGCTGCACTTCTGCTGCACGGCACTCTCGCTTTAATACTTCGTACACGTATTCCTCTCAAATGAAAAAACTCCTCACCCATATGCATGTAGACGCGGCCAATCACTGCCTCGCCCGACAACCAAGTCTATCAACAGTCTCCCTTCCAGTTGTCACCAATCCACTTGACCATCATGTCCGTCATGCTCATGTCCGAGTATAGCTTGACGTCATCCGTGCTGTAGTCGCCGCCGCTGAATCGCAGGGCTGTCAGCACCCAAGGCTGCACGTAGTCGATAAAGACCAAGTCCACCTTCTCCGGCTCGGCGTCAGATGGGAACTCGATCTCGGTCTGGATGCAGTTGGGCACGTTGTAGAATTGGATTGGTGCATGCTCCGTGTCGTCGCCGTCCGTGCCAAAGTCGTCTTTCGTCGTGTAGCCCGGGACGAGGTCGGGCTTGCCGTTCAGGGAGCGGCTGCTGAGAGGTTTCTGGCCAGCGTATTCGCTGGACGGCAGAAAGCCTCGTCTTGCCGGCGGCTATGGCGGAGGATTCGTCTTCGAACTGCGCTTGGTTGGCAAACGACCACTGTTCCGGACTAACGAGATACTTTGTATCGAGCATCGGATCTTCGCTGAATGCGGACGCAGAGAAGACCTGCCCGCCGCGGTTCAGCATATCGTTGATCCTCTTGGCGACGTTGTAGGGAACATCGGGAATGTAGTTCCACCTGCTCAAGAATGGGGCCACGATAAAAGTCGAGTCGATGGTGAATGCGCCCTTGAAGATGTCAAAACGGATCATTCCCGTGTTGGCAATAGCGAGCCTTGGCACATCCTTGCGGTCCTTGTTGCTGACCACGTCCGGAATGACATGGTCCTGGAGCCAAGTGAAGATGCTGGCGTTGTTGGGGAACTCGGCTCGATTCATCCAGAGATCTTGCGGCGCACAGCCGAAAGGCTCATCGAGCTTCAGGGCTTTGCGGCTGTTGGAGATCAAGCTGGTCACGTTACGACCATGGTCGGTATGGAAGCTGGTCTCGTTCATGCCGGTGTGGTGGTATAGACCGAACAGGTTGTTGTCGATGTATCGTCTTGTAAAGGTTGGAGATGCCGCCTGGGCAGAGACTTCCTTGGTGTCACTCTCGTCACTCTTCTTCTTGATGCCATCAACAGACACCCACCCAATCGTCTCCATGTAGCGCCCACTTGCGATGGCCCAGGCCTTGTCGTCGAACTTGCGAGCATCTCGAACGTGGGCATGCCCTCCGAAAAAGACGATGGGCGTGAACCAGTTCTGGTCCCTGATGACCTTGTAAATTTGCTCAAACTCCTTCATCCGGAGTGCAACATGGCCCGTTACAACAAAGAGGTCGGGCTTTTCGCGGATGGCCTTGAGGAACCATTCCTCTTTCAGCGTATCCTCGACCTGCTGCACGACGCTGTTGTTGGCGCCCCTGTCAAAGTTGAACAGAAAGCCGAACGCAACAACAGTGAGGCCCTGGTTCTTTGTCTTGAACTTGCGATAACGCTTCGCCTGGGGTATCGCATTCCCGGTCTGGGGTTCTATGTAGTCAAGGTTCGAAGCTAGATAGGCATCGCGGAAGTTGGGCACCGTGATCTCGTGTTCGCGCTGCACGGAGCTGGCCTGATACAGCTCGTGGTTGCCGGTACAGAGGACGTCTATGGACTGCTCGTGGAATATTTCGGATGTGTATTTGCCCTTTGGTGTCGAGGCATCGTAGAGGCCGTTGCCTTCTATGCGGTCTCCAGTGTCGATAAGGAGGAGGTCAACGCCTTGATCGTCGGCTTTCTTCTTCATGTGCTCGGCGAAGGAGATGTAGTCACCCCAGTCCGCCGAATACTGGGGCCTGTCAAGCGTTAGACCTCAACACTCGGGGTGATCAGACAAACACTTACTCCTGGAGATGTCCGCCGTGCCACCCATGTGTATCTGTGGTGTGCAAGAAGTTGACTTGCCCCCATTCAAGACTGCGCATAGGCGCCGCGACCGGCTCCGGAGTTCCAGGCTGGGCCGCTCTGGCTAGTGACGCGAGCGAAGCCGCTACAAGGGCCAAGTCGAGGTACATGTTGACCGCGGTGGTTGTGATAATGTTTAAGCCTGCCGAAACTTAAAATAAAAAAAGGATTCGATCCAGACGTTGGTCTCGGAATGATGCCCAAGATGAGAGAGAAAGAGCGATGGACGCAGACCCGCGACGGACGGCTGACCTACCCTGAATCCCGATTTGGGGAGCTTGATGGCACATGGGGCCTGGCGCCAAGCTCCAGCCGATAAAGGTACCTGCGTCATCAGCTACCCATGTCCCCTGCGAGGCGATAAGCAGCCGAACGGAGCTTGGTAGCGGGGCCCACCGAGTAAATATCCGTACCTACTGTCCTACTGTCCCCGTAACTAAACTACTACGCGCCGATGCCGACCATCGTTAGGGACCGAGATACAATTTGGTCCTACGATACCACCGAGCGGCTACATGTCTACACATGTCAGGTACCCCCGCTCCAAGATCCCCCGCGGGGTCTTGAACCCTTTGAGATCGAGTATCTCTGCTCGCATCCGTCTGGTGTCCTCTGCAGCCACCACGAAGACAAACACATACATTTCGGGAGGTGAGCACAGCCCGACTTGAACACTCGCTGCTGCAATCAGAAGACTTTACTAACTCGGCTCAGTGAACCCGGAAACTCAGCAAGCATCAGAGGTGCCCCAATTCCGACTCGCTGTCAAGGACAACATTGCTGCGCAGGGCCTGCCGACGACATGCGCCTCCCACATCCTCACGGGGCAGGAAATCCCCTTCACCGCGACCATCGTACAGCAGATCGAACGGCTAGGTGCAACGCTTTGGGGCAAGACAAACATGGACGAGTTTGGCATGGGTACTCACTCCACTAATAGCCCCTTCGGTGTCGTGTCCAACGCGCCGCCGTTCAGCGACCGATCCGCCGGAGGTAGCTCGGGAGGTAGCGCGGTCGCCGTCAGAACGGGGCAGGCTACCGTCGCGCTCGGAACAGATACGGGCGGGTCGGTACGCATGCCGGCTGCTTACACGGGGACTGTGGGCTTCAAGCCGTCATATGGCATGTTGTCCCGGTGGGGCGTAGTGCCGTATGCGAACTCTCTCGACACCGTTGGCTTGATCGCGAAGAAGGTTGCGCCAATCAGGGACATTATCAAGGCATTATGCATGGAACACGATCCCAAAGATCCTACTTCGCTTCCTCGGCCGGTGCGGGAAAGGTGCGTGGCCGAACGCGAATACTACATGCCTCGCCCAAGTGCTACCTCGACCTCAGTCTCCCAGCCTATGGACGGCATGACATTTGGTATTCCTATAGAGTACAACATCGAAGAACTCGACCCTCGAATCAAAGAAGGCTGGATGCAGGTTGCCCACCAGATCCAAGAACGCGGGGGTCGCGTTGTTCCCGTCACTCTCCCTTACACCAAAGAGGCTCTCGCGGCGTACTATGTCATCGCGCCAGCAGAGGCTGCATCCAATCTCTCCAAATATGACGGTATCAGATACGGCAAGCGAGCAGATGGCGCGACGAGCGACGCTTTTGACGGCATCTTGTACGCCAAGACAAGAGGCGACGGCTTTGGGGCCGAAGTCAAGCGGCGCATCCTGCTTGGCTCCTATACCCTGAGCTCCAAGGCCGTTGACAACTACTTCATCCGGGCGCAACGTGTTCGCCAGCTGGTGCGGAGGGATTTCGATCGCGTCTTTCGACTCTCGAACCCTCTGCATGATAATGGGAGTTTTGATTTGAGCGATATGGACGAAACGGTGATGCTTGAGAACAAGTTGGGACCAAGTCAGATCGATTTCATTCTCTGTCCCACGGCACCGACGACACCACCAAAGCTGAGCGAGATTGCCGCGCAGTCCCCCTTTGACTCGTATATGAATGACGTCTTTACGGTGCCTGCGAGTCTTGCAGGCCTGCCGGCTATCAGCATTCCTATGCCCATACCGGAAAGTCAGGAGGACCCTGTCAGTTTTGGCGGTGTGCAGTTGATCGGACAGTATTGGGACGATGCGCGGCTGCTCGTTGTAGCCGAACATCTCGAGCCTGAGCACGGGGTGGACATGTAGCCTTGTGTGCGACTGTCAAAGTGCACCGTCCTATTGCCGGGCAATAGGGGTATCGGTCTCACTAAACAGCCCAGCGTATTGTTTTATATGAGCTTGCCACCCAGTAAATCCTTGATGTGAATGGAACCGAATTAGGCATTGTTCCGGTCTGGCTCGCTCGTTGCGTGATCATCGCTTCTTGCCCGTTGCCTCCTTCTGTTATCATCCTCATTCCTTTCACCACTTTCGCTCCTTTCGCTCCTTTCGCTCCTTTCGCTCCTTTCGCCACTATCGCTCCTCTCGCCACTTTCACTCCGTCGCCTGCTGCTACGACTATGTTGCCTCTCACCCTGTTCCAACATGGCGCCGTCGTCACTGTGGTCTCCATTTTGCGTGCCGTTCATTTCAACGTCCTCTGGCTCCTCCTCGTCCAGCAGGTCCTCGATGTCTCCCAGCGGACTCACTCGCGGCTCCAGCTGATCGAGGTCTTCGTACAGCTCCCTCTTGCCCATAGTCCACAGCGTCGTCGCGCAGACACGGTCCTTGGTGAGCAAGTCGTCGACAAACTGGTCGACAAAGGTCAAGCTCGTCCCGGCGCGGCCCTTCCTCCGCAGCTTCCTCTTGTCCTCCAGGTACGGCTCAAGCACGGAATAGACCTTGGGCGCGGTGCGCGTCAGGCGCACGTAGAACAGCGCCAGCGCGCGCAGGTACTTGAACTTGTCGCCGCCGTAGTTGAGGTAGGCGTCGATGACGTCGTCGCCGGGGGCCAGCTGCAGGAGCTTGAAGGCGAGGCAGAGGAACGGCGTCGGCTTCTGCGACGAGCCGTACGTGCCCCCGATGAAGCTGACGTGCTCCACCACCCGGTCCACGATGTCAGCCTCGTTCACGCCGAAGCACTGGTCCTTGAAGAAGAAGGACTCGATGATGCGCTCGCGCACCGGTTTCTCGAGGATCGTCGCCGGGTTCAGGCCGTTGGGGGTCAGATGGGTCGAGGAGGAGCCGCGCTCATCAAGGAACTGGCGGGCGTCGGCGCGGTGGGTGGCCATGGCGGTTGGGACTTGGGTGTGTGTGTGTGTGCCTTTGGTCGCGATGTTCGGGTTGTTGTTATTGCGGATTCTTGATGATGGTGCGGTACCAATCGGGAGCGTCCAAAGTATGCTGTGTATAAACAGGAGCTGTTCCCGATGCCTGGATTAAGCAGTGCGAGTGCTTCCCATTCGCTGTTGGCGCATTCAAAGTTCTTGATGGCAGCGGCAGCGTTGGCGAAGCTTAATCGATAAAGGCTTAGGTGGGGTACGGATAGCTAAGGTAAAGCTGCAAGGGCCCAGGGGGTTAACCGTTAGAGTGTTGGCTAACTATCCGATCGATCACCAGATTATCTACCTTCCAAGTCAGGATGCAAAGTCTTTCCGAGCATGGGACTGGTCAGTATTGTGATGAACATGCCAGCACGGTATGGGTTCGTGACCATTGGTCATCATGAAAGAACGCATTTCATGCCGGGGAGCCTTGCTAGAACCGCGTACGGCCATGGCTTCAGCGCGAAGACTCGAAAACATCGACTGTGTCTATATGGATACAATATCGGCCATACCCCTGTCCCCGACGCAGGCCAGTGTCAAATGACCAATGCCGAAACGCCATAAACGCCTGACTGAGAAACGTTGCCCCTGATTCGAATTGAAAGCGCCTGCGAGGCCACCGGATGTTAACTCGATGGTAGAGTCGTCGTAGTTTGCGTGTACGATATCGATGTCGTTTTCGCTTGTTGTTTCTTATTGGAGCTGATCCAGTAGCCTCTTTCGTCTCCTGTCCATCAACTCCTCCTGTACCTCTTCCAATGTCGGTAATTCCCAGCCCCTGCCATCACCAGCATCGCCTGGTAACAGTTCCCAGCCTTCCGGTGCTCCGCCCTTCCCGCCTTGCCTCATGAGCGCATCAAACGCATCCTTCTCTTTTTGTACCTCGTATTTCAGCAGCGCTTCGTCCTCTTCGTCGGGCGCGTATCCGTAGTATTTCGCATCCACGGCCCTTCGCAAGTCGTCCCTGCTCTCCAACGGTTTGTCTTCTTTCGTCTTCTTCGACGCCGCCTCAAAGAGCTCTTTGACTCCGGGCAGCTCCTTTGCCCTGCCAAAATATCGATAACCTTTTCCGCCGCCGAGTATCTCGCGCCCGCTCTCGTCGTACACCTTGCCGCCGCCCCGCATGTAATTTGGCCCGCCTAAATTGCGTATCTGCACCTCCCACATGTGCTTCTCTCGCATGAGCTTATTGATCTCATCGTTGGTGTCGCGGATCTGGTAGTCGCTGAGTGCCGGGTCCTGGATCTTGGACACTTTGCGCGAGATCTCCTTGAGCGTCTGCCCGCGCCACTTTTCGCAAGACTGGATCGAGTCCACCTCGGTGATCATCTTGGGTCGCCGCGTTCGGCCGGCGTCGATGATGCCCAGGTCCGCAGCTTGCGCCTCGCGGAACCGAAACAGCATCGACTGGGCTTTCTCACTGTTGCGCGCCTAGAGGCAGGTTCAGCAGGGGGGTCAGCATGGAGTTTGGGGCAGAGGTCGCGTACCATTTTGACGGTGGTATACGATGTTTCGTCTGGGGTTCGATGCTGTTGAGAAATGCGCGGAGCGATTGCAATTGATGGCTGAGGAATTGTCCCGAGTAAACGCTGCCCCCTTTCAAGCCGATGGAAAAGCCAACTGACTAGTTATGTACAACCTAGCCTAGGGCAATTCAGCCTCGTCCTGTCAGAAAGGCGGGGCAGTTGTGGCTTTGGGGCGGCGGATAGGACCAACGGACAGTGGAGACGCGACTGCCTACGGAGTAACTGTACAATCGATCGCGTGGTCAAGGCTCCTGTCGCTCATTCTGCATCTTCCAACATCGAACTTGGCATACTCCGTAAGCTCGCGGAGACCAGAGCAGATCTTGGGCCAGCCGATGACAATACTAACTAACGTAAGGGTATTGGACATGATTTACCGGCCATGTCCAGTCACATGAGCGCCCTTCAAGGTACAGTCGTGTCTCCGAAGCTCCAGTTAGACTTGCGTCTCTGGATTATTCGGTTGCATCCTCGGATTCCTTCCCATCTCCTTTAACTCGCGTTCAGATCATCTAACCCTGGCAATGAAGAAGACCTCAACATGAGCAACATGGAGCTGCTGACCTTTTCGGTCTGCAGCGCATGACAGTACCCCTCAAGAACAGAAATCTGAGCTAGGCAGACCAGAGTCCTGGTCTCTGTCTCTTCTCACAGCGCGCGCGCGCTCAACCCTCATTCGCCGTCGCTGTTCGAGGGAGGATGCAGCATCAGGCCACCAGGCCAACTCCCAGCCATGACGACATCAGCACAAACTCTCGAGGGCGAGGTAGCCACTATCTCGACCGGTGAAGGCATCAAATAGTTTTCAATCGGAGCTGTGGAGGATGTCCGCAGACCTTGTCTGGCCCAGCGGTCGAGGCTAGGGTCGCGCGATGCCTGTGGAAGGAATGCAAACCCCTTCCTTACAAGTTGGGAACAAGATACCCGGTGATGACAAAGAATCCAAAAAGCCAAATTTGCAGGCAGCCTGACTCGTTCACACGCGAGGACTGGTTGTCCATGAGAACCGAAGAGCTAATCTGAGGGCATACATCTTGTTCCCGGGGGGTGTACTGTTGGCTGGAGGTAGACGGACATACCTGGAGAAAAGCTCGAGTGAGATGAGGGATGGTAGTGACAGGTGGGAAGGGGGTTTTCGTGTAGGAATACTTTGGCTAGTTGGTGTCAATATATGGTCGGTTCGATACATCCCCACCGCTTCCGCGTATCATCGCATTCATCCAATGTCCCTTGTAATCAGCTACTGATGCGGAGTTCCAATGCTTGCTGATCTTCTATATGCCAAACTACTGCAGTTCCTTGTCTCGTCGACCTCGGGAGGTATTTTGCTAGAGACCATATGGCAGCTTTCCCACGCCGTCCGGCGAAGCATTGTGTCTAGTTGCCCGTCTAGACCAAGAATACTTGACTTGGGAAGCTACTTCGTGGCGGATGAGTGAGTCCCTCCCTCGTTATTTCGTGTACCTGTCGGACGGCGAAACGGAATCTACCTAGGGTGGTTTTCCAGCTCCGTATTACCGACAGAGACATAGTTGGATTTCTTGGGACTTGGAATGCTGAAGTTTCGACATGGATATCGTGATGTAGGCTTGCAGACGGAACGACGTGGAGAGATGCAACGTCAAGACGCCCAACTGCGCCAAGAACGAGAATCACGCAAGTGGGAAGTATCGCGGTTGCTGACTTCATCCAGGGTGGTGGACTTCTTTCTCAGTGTGCTTACAAGTGTGCTGATGGTGTGTATACCACCAAGCAGCAGATATGTAGGCTTGTACAATCTGGCCGGTTGTGGTCCAGGCACTGATCAGCTCTTCCACTCCGTTTTACTCACGTGTTATCTTTCCAGGCACACCTTCGCTGCTTCATAATCAGATATTCTTGGTGGAAGTCCTACCATGCACTGGTCACTATCCTTCAGCCTTTGTCCGATATGTCTCGCGACCACCCTTGGCATGTCGAGTAGAAGCTCTTGGGATCTAGCGTCCGCCAAAGAGAAAAGGGGCAATCTTCAAAGCATTTCGTCCGCGAGAGAGAGCTGGTGCGTATCCGGTATAATCGTTTGCCGTCCTTCATCTATACCGATCTCTCCCGCCAGTAACTGGATGACTATCAGTCCACTTGAGGCTTCTGGGCTGTCGGTTGTGGCACTGCAGCCTGCGCGTCTGGAAATAAGTCGTCGTGGATGTTGAAGGGTAGTGTCGAATCTGTAGACGAACCCCAGAGCCGGTATTGCAACAACATGGCGTTGCGAGAACATACCATTGACCTCTTCCGTTACCGTCGCCGGTGGATTTGGCTGGAAGTCAAAGACGGTTTGTGTAAGTGAACGACAAGGATAGTGTTGCGGAAGCCTGTTACCGGTCTCGCTCGACAGTCTTCCCAGCGTATTAGGCTGGAGAGCAATGGCAGGCTGTAAAAATGGACTCGGTGCCTGGTACGGGGGAGGCTTACCATTGCCCTCTTCTGATATTGTTGTTGGCGTGTTAGCTGGGGGCCAAAGATAGCTGCGCAAACGGACCAAGTGTTTGGCACTGCAAAGGTCTACTGGCACACTTATATGGCCGGGATAAGCTTCACCCTTGGCTGTTGTATTTGAGTTGAACCTTTGGTTACCCTTCCCAAGTCTAGGAGCACGTTGCCCCCATCTGCCACCGCAATGGCCATCTCCAACCCATTCACCATGGCGACATGTCTTCCATCAAGCGACTCTCCCCGGATCCGGAGTAGTGTAACCAGCATGCACCTCTTTGTGATTTCAGCATGCTCCTTGACACGACCTGTGAAAACTCATTGAACAGGGCTTCCGTTAATTCGGCGGGTTGGCTATCATTGTCATCATCGGCCTCGTCTCCAGGAAGAGGCAGTATATATGCATCACATCCCGCAATGAGTCAGGTCAGCTCGATCGTTGCTATTAAGTGAGTCTAAACAAACAGCACGCGGCACTCTTGGCACCACGCTGGTAGGCAAAGGGAACCGACATTTCGTTCAAAAACGACTGGGCGCTTCTCTAGGTAGCCATCATGACACATACTGTGTAAGCTGCCTTTTATCCGGAGTGATCATTCTGTGAGCCCCCTTTTCATCCCCACTCGCTCGGGTCCGGTAACTTACGGCGTACGCATGTGTCGATCAAGGAACACCACAACCGACAGACGAATCGAAGCACTTTACCGGTACGGCCAAGTTGCAGTTTACGTAGTACAAACGATGGGGACGACTAGCTCTTCCCGATTCCAAAGGAAGGATGTATTTGTTTTTGGACTGGACCTTGTCATTGGTACTGACAGAGCCTCAACAAACCTTGGCCGTTGTGAGCTTGCAGTGGCGGGGCGACATAAGTTACGTCTGCTCCCAATGGGCATCACGCGTCGTCTTTCGCGTCAAAGGCCGATGACGAATCTCAGCCACGACTTTGCCACGAAATGATAGTTATCTTTAGAAACAGGATCGATTCTAGGATTCTGGCAGAAGATCAAAGCCACCGTCGTACATATACAGGGGAGGGGGATGGATACTTGGGGAACTAATAAAAGTACTCTGTACTCTGTACGTAATAAGCTAGTAATGCGCTATCCGTGTGTTGGAACGAACGAACAGGCGCTGAATTGCTGTCACGAAATTGAATCGTCGTCACAGTTGTGCCAGCTACCATGTCGAATCTCGGGTACCGGTACGGAGTGGTTACAGTAGTCATAACGCGGAACACCTACCCTACATATAACCGGCGCAGGCTGCAACCCTAGGTTTGCGATTTAGTATTATTAAAAGAGTGATTGATCGCAAACATCAAACACCTGTTGCATATGGGTAGTTACAGCAATGCCCAGAAGCGAGGATAATCATGCAATGGAATGCGGGAGCAATCATCACTTATTACATACGTGACGAAATCATCATCGCTCTTTCGCAGAGTTGTGCATCAAGGGGTACGGAGTAACTAGACTAAGTTAGTAGTTAGGTACGGATACCTACACAGCAGTACCTGGTTACTCGGAGAGTTTCGACAGTCCGCCGGTACTTCACACCCTCCGATGCCAGCCAGGGCTGGGGGAGGGCATCCAACTCGAATGTCGCATACCGAGTACGGATACCGAGTACGGAGTACTAGATTATGAGTTGCATATTGGGTTGTACGGATGAAGATGTAGCAAAAAGGGGTATCTACCTAGCTGGTCGCCATTGTGACCGACTCGAAGACGTAACCACAGCAAAGGCTAATAACTGACACTCACCAATCGAGGTTCGACATTTTGAAAATGACCAATTTCAAACCCCATCTTGAAAGTAGACTAGGTTGCCCCCTGCATCATGACATGGAGGTGGTGTGGTGGTGAGGAGTGAGGAGCCATACATAGAATCTGGGGATAGAGTCCAGACTACGGTCTCTCCAATCGGATGAAACAATTGACCGAGGCGACGCTGGAACGGTTCACTCTCGACCGCGATGAAAGTACACAGTAGAACCGCTCGCTAGCTGGATTCCCTGGGTTCGCTGGCCTGTCCTGTCTCCAATTGCATTTGTACGTACTGTGTAGTTGGCAAGTTCCTTCCACGGGTTGATGGGTACGGGCGCCGGAATAGATACGCCTAGGCAATGCGTTTTACGTGGCAGCTTTCATGCCTCGAACTCGATGGCACGTAACTTACGCGGCAGGTTCAACTAGCATCGTGTCTCATCGTACAGAGCGCGCAGCGGAGAAACCTCTTAAAAAGGACGATATCTGAGGTGAGACTGAGAACGTGTGTCAGTGCGCTGCACGAAGACTTGTTTGTTCAGCTCAGCTCAAATTCCATGTGGACCGAACCGATCTTTCCAAAAGATGAAGAGGAGTCTACACAGTACCGCAGGCTGCCACTTTTCTTACACACCCAGTGTCACCCACCCACACCCACCCCTGTTGTTGGCGCACCCGGCCGGCCACTTGAAGTGCCTGATGATTGTGCTGAATCCTGATAGGGGTTTGGACGGAGATCGTGAAATCCCATACTCCGTAACATTATGTCCGAGTACAGGTTACATCCCGGCTCTCGCACCACTCGTGCTGCCGGGTGATAAGAGAAGATGATTCGGGAGCCTCGGCGTCGCGCTTTCGACCGTCCAACGTCTAAGCTTTTAGTAAATAGGCGTTACGAGGTGAATGGACACCCGCTTCGGAGATGAGGAAGATTGACGTCCGCCACGGATATGCTCAGCTGATTCTAAGCAGCATCTGTCAGCAGCAACTCGAGGGGAGAGAGAGAAAAAAGTAAACAATTGACCTCATAAGGAAGTCTTTACGGATACGTTGGAGATGCGTCATCCTCGCCAGGATCAGCTCTCAAGGCATGGGTGGGGGGGCCCCCGGGGGAGGGGCTAGCAAGAAACTGCGGCTATTGACACGGATGGATGGTTGTTCTGGTCCCATCCACCGTGGAGAGGTTTTTGGGAGAGAGCCAGCTAACACGATTCCGTTGTCCGAGCACACCTTGCGTCTGTACTGTGTATGATTGGCCTGTTCACTGTGATGTACTACGTAGATCGCGTTGACGTAACCATCATGGCAGCCACGCCCCCGAGAGTTTTGTACTCCGTACCATTTGGACATTTGGATGCAATCGTTACTACGTACCCGTACGGGATGGGTGTGTGTAAGTGTGTGTGTACCGCGGCAGCGAGGCGCGCCTGCCCTCTCTTCCCTCGCATCCCCTAACTAACTACTGTGTACTACGTAAGTGACAGCCGCTGCGAAGAGAAAACAGGAACAGGCATAGGGCGAACGCATGTCGAAACAGGGATGTGGAAAAGTGTGCCGCCCTACTTATCATCGAGGCGCCCGCCGCTGTTGATGCCAATGTAACATCAGCCAAGGACCACCGATCATTTTAATTTCCCCCTTCCAAGTTTTTCGCCATGTGCACCCGTTTTATTTCGCTGCTCCTCCGCATGCGCGATACCACCTTGGCCGCAGTCATGGCCAATTGCGACGGATTACAAATGCGGCCGTGATCACTGATACGATATCAGAGATGGCCGGCTCGGATGTCTTGATGAAAGATACCGCCGAGTCTTTGCAATCAATACTCTGTAGGCAGGATGACAGACCCGCGCGGAAGGTACCTGTTTGCGGCAGGGTTGCAATCACAAGTTAGTTACCGAAGAACGAAGGACGAAGTACTTCGTGCACAGTAAAGCCGGCTGCCCTCGACCGTTATCCCATGCATGTCTTCGCATATCGGACTTTTGAGACTAGATCTTGTGCCCGGCGATCTGCCTCTGAGGAGCGTGCACACTCGAGTCTCGAGAGGGATTCGTGCAGTGATACACACCCTGGTCTCCCTGGTCTCCCTGGTCTCCCTGGTCGCCCAGCATGACAGCCGTTGAAAGACGATCTACGGAGTACGCGTCCGTACTAAGACGTGTGCGTCGCACAGCCTAAAAACGTGTCGGCATTTCTATGTGTGCGATGCAAAGGAAGGACGCCGGTCATTACGGAGTAGTCCGGTACAGCAGTCGACACTCAACGGGCGAGAACCTTCAGCGACCAACAAAGAAGCTCGTCGGCCAGCCTGGAATCACGACCGGCTTCGCCTATCAGCCTTATCTAGCACGCGGCCCGTACGATTCAATCGCTGGTTCGTCCGGTCTATCAACAGACGGAAGCTTGGCAGGCTGATCTGAACCGCTTGATACGTGAACTTAGCCACCTAACTAGTAACTACACAGTAGAGAGAACATGGAAACAACAGGCACATACTCCGTACTCCGTACTCCGTAACTAGTCACTGTGTAGTTAACACGTTAGCTATCCAGGTGAGTGGGCGACTGCTATTACTGTGGTACTGCAAAGTCCACCTGCGGCGACTGGGATCAACAGAATACATGCTGCTGAGAGCCGCCTACCAAGTAGAGGTTGCTTGACGCCAAATCCATAGTTACCAGTCTAACGTATAATGGAACACTTAATACCAGCCCGCCGCATAATCGGATTGCTCTCTACCGTACCATTATCCGTAACGGCCGAAAAAGCGCATCTCTCTCCACCTCGCCATGCGATTTCATCCGAGATCCGAGGGTGGGTGCTGCTGTCGACGTCCGGGTAGCTGGTTAGTTAACCAACTAGTTACCTGAAGGCATCGTAACTTGCGAGTACGGACGGATACTCCGTACTTGGCCCTCGGCTTCTGCGATTCGCATAAGACCACTCATCTCGTTTCATAATGGGGATTCCTAGCAGTCACTACGGACGCACTTGGAGTTTATCTCGGTTGCTTTTTCCAATGAGACCCGGCTCCGAGATGTGCACTTCGAATGGGAAAATTATGAGACGGCAAAATAAAGTAAGTAGCACATCGTTATTGCGGACTGCAAGTCGCCACATCATCCTCAGATCGTGCCACACATTTTAACATTCAATGTTTCCCATCAGCTTTGACGCTTGGGGCTTAGTCGCATATCCCCCCAATCATTGCACGCATATCCGTACCTTCCTCCCAGAGCTTCAGGCTTGGCCAGTCAGCTCGATGCAGTGCATCGGACACGGCTGCCTTGTTGGATGATGCGCCCTATCTATGCAAACTCGTCAATGCGATGCATTCACTGTCAGGGTCTTCCGCCAAGAGGTGGGCGGCATATACGACGCAGCGCCGTCTGCCAACACATTTCTTGCCACGAGATCCCCGTATCTGCCGACGAGACCCATACGATGTCTCTGGTGCAGCCCCTGAGGTTGATGGACGTAGCAGGTGAGACACCAAGAAGCGGACACAGTGTCCCGGGTACGTCCTCCATCACAGCACACCAACTGGATGGCCGGTGTGGTCACTGTGGTGTACACCAGGCTCCAGCCATGCCAGCCATGCCAGCCAGCCAGCCTTTTGGCAGGGCAAGCCTTCATCTGTGACACGGATTTTACTGGCCAAGCCAGCCCGATCTGACATTGAATAAGCTTCCTCTGTCTTGGGCTTGTGTGCTGGTCATTCGGACGAATGTCTTGAACTGCCTGTTTCTCGGCTTGCAGATAGACACGCAGGGCAGAAAGACGTGATACTGGCTCAAAGGCAGATCTCATTGGAGACAAACGAGTACAACATCAAGGTTGGGCCTACTAACCGTGTGCAATAATGGATGCCTGTCCAGGCTTTCCGGCTCGACATTCAGGTTTCTCGAGTTGGCGATTAGTCGCGCCACTCCACATGGGGACCCTCTTATGGGGTTTGGCGGCTACGCCTACGCCTAATAAGGAACTATATCGCTCAAAGGCCCTTGTTGCTGGGATGTCACTGTTCTGCACAGTACTCTGCCGTCACTTTTCCGTGGGACCATGGCATTTTGGCCTGGCCAATCTCCTTTTCACGACCTCTTCACGACCTTTCCACGCTCCGACTGCCTGGGCTCTGTGGGAATGGCAGCGAACTACACAGTAGTTATGTGGTAGTCGGTATGGTGCTCCTACACAGTACCCCCCCCCAGCAGCGGACAGACTTTATGCCCGAACGTACCACACCTCTCTGACCTTACGAAGTATTGAACCAACAAAGTTATCCCTACCCAACAAATATCATTAGCGATACCTACAGTACCTTTCGGCCATCACCAACTCATGAACAACTACGGTGGTGCGCCTGCACCTGTGTGCATGGGCCTGTACCTGTCTGTGTCTATTTTGTGCTGTGCTATGCTGTGCTGTGCTGTGCTGTGCTGTGCTGTGCTCTCTGCTGTGCCCTGCTGTCTTGAATGGACATAAGTCTCCCGCTGCGTCCGGCCAGCAACAGGGCTAGTCTGGTACCGGGTACATGAGCTCTCTCCGTTCTACCTCGTAGTCATCTTATTCTTCCAGCGATAAGCGGCCCACAGCTCGGGTAGCTCGTAAGTTATGTACTAGTTGACAAACTGCGCCTCTTGAACTTGGCTTCGCACTAACTATCCGTCTTTGAATCAGCACCCAGTTGACTGGCCTTTTGTTTGTTTCAACGAATATAGGTTCACATAAACGGTGACTCCCAGTATCCATGTTTCTTTGAGCTGTCAGTCAGCGCCTCTCGATCTCCAGAAAGCCCCCCCCCCACACACACACTCCCTTCCTTCACCTAATCTAGTCCGTTGCCCGTCACTTGTACTCTGTCGACGGTAAACGAATGACCCGCTCTTCTAGATCCGTAAACGCGACGATTCCCAAGCACCGAGCAGGCAGGGGGCCTTGCACTTACCACATTTTACACTGTCCCCGGTGTAACTCGAGCAAGTACCGAGTACACACCCCCCCGGGTCTCCCGCTGGCTCCCCCCCAAAACTGTAACCCATTGAATTGAAATCAACTGTGGTCAGCTCAGCTTCCGAGCCACCTTCTGTTTCCTCCCACTACACGACCACAGAAGACCAGGCTCGATTCAAGTCTCCTTCTGTGTTGCACTCTGTTGCCGGCGTGTGTCCCTTGTGTGTTTTGTGTTGCCAGGTTCCTTCACGCTCGTTACACCTCTTTTCTACCGTCAGCAACAGCTCTCTCGCTCTCCTACCGCCTGCGTATCGCGCATCTGCTCGTTGCCTCGTTGTGATCCAGACTGGGAGAGTTTTGGATTTGGACCAACGCTACCCCCTCCCGAAAACTCCTGCCTCCCACCTCGTCGAGTCGTCAGTCACCCCATCTACCTACTGCAACTCAGCAACGCTGTCTGGCACTGGACCGAGAGCCCATAAACTCTATCCCGCCGTTCCGCCGTTCCGCCTACCTGTATTATCTGCCTTGCAACACGCGCAGTACCGGGTTTCACTTCGCCAACCTCTGCACCATCGCGAAACTGGCACGAGAGGCCTATTGGGGGAAAGCCGGGTACGCTGCGTCTGAAAGAGAGCGAGGGCAGTAACAGTAGGGGTGTTGGCTCGAGACAGACACATACCCAGAAAGAAGCCTGCGTCGCATCGCTTCCCGTCTCGGTCGGTGTTCAGCTGCATCCCATAGTTACTTCTAGCACTTGCAGGGAGTACAAGGCAACATTAGCTTCCACCCGACGCGGCATCGCGATATACACAGCGCGAGACAGGGAGATCGAACAACAATCATTCAACTTCGCCTTTTTTTCGCCAATCGGTCTTGATTGGGCAGTTCCTGTCATCATGGCGCCCGTGACCCCACGGCTCAAGATACTCTCAGGTTCGTATTTTTTCCTCTCCTCCGTCGCGAAATCCACTCGTCATCTGTCGGCAGTAGCGGTTGTGCTGGACATGAACCCCCTGTGTCACCAGCTTCCCGTTCGTTCCCTTGGTGTCTCCCTTTAACACTCTGGCCGTTGACTGCGTTCCTGTACCCCCCCGTTCCCTAACGCGCGATCCTGCTTCCTTGTCCCACCCTACGGTGCGACAGTCGGAGGGAAAAGGGACTCGTCAGCTGCCTGTGCCTCCCGCTCTTCTCGCCGATTGCCCTTCTCCCGCCGGCTCGCTCATCTTTCGTTCACTTGTTACCACACCTTTGCCCTCCTCTTGCGTGCTCTCCCTCGTGGAGACCGATAGCTACTAGCATATGCTCGGCTGTCTTCGTCCGAGGCCAGCCTAGTCATGGAGGACTATGAGCTAATTCATGCATGTGTAGTGGGTGGTAACGCGGTATCGGCTTTCTTGTCGTGGAGACTTCAAGCAACAAACGCCTGTGACGTGACGCTCGTCTGGAAGTCGGGTTTCGACGCCGTAGCGCAATATGGCATATCTTTCAAGTAAGAACTCGGTCCTACCGACGAAGAGAAGGGACCCGCAAGATGTATACGGTGCTGACCATGCTTCAATTACAGGTCCGACTCGTTTGGGAACGAAAGATTCAAACCCCGCCATGGTACGTTGACACGGATGACGCGCAACCGGTCTGTCGCTAACAGAAAGCGCGTGTAGTTGTTCGAGTGCCCGAAGAAGCGGCCCAAAGCAAAGACGGCCCATTCGACTATGTCATATTGTGCATCAAGGCGCTCCCAGATGTCTATGACATAGGATCTGTCATTGACTCGGTAGTGACGCCGCAACACACGTGTATCCTGATCAACACCACACACACGCTGGGTATCGAGCAGACCATCGAGGAAAGGTTCCCCACGAATGTAGTCCTGTCACTCGTATCGAACGCCGAGATCATGCAGCTAGGAGCCAGTGACTTCGAGCACAAGGGCTCGACGGAGATATGGGTTGGCCCTGCCAACCAGAACAAGAACATCCCGGCCTCCATTCAAGAAGACATGGCACAGGCTCTGGCTATGACTTTGAGCACTGGCCGCGTCGACTGCAAGGTCTCTCCCAACATCCGCCAGCAGCAATACGAGCGCGTTATTGGGTAAGCAAGCTCTCTAACAAGCCCCCCGCCCCCCCGCTGCCTTGATTGGATACTGGAGCTAACCCCTTCCCTGCAGCCCTATTGCCTTTCACCCTGTCAGTGTCATCTTTGAGACGTCGTCTCATGGTGCCCTCCTCGAGAAGGCGGGTGTTAGACAGATGGTGTCTGGTATCATTGACGAGCTCGTCGAGCTGGCCACTGCCCAGGGATGCAATCTAGGTGCCGATTTCAAGGATTCTGCTATCAAGGAGCAATGCAAACCTACCGAAGTCAGCAGTATCATGTGGCAGGATTACGTCGCCCGCCGTCCCATGGAGGTCGAGACATATCTTGGTTCGCCCATCAAGCTGGCTTCGGCTCTGGGCCTCAAGCTGCCACGCATCGAGACGCTTTATGCCGTAGCCCACGACCTGAACATAAAAAACCAGAACCGCGTCAAGGAGTCGAACGGATATCCCACCGCGCCAGGGTCACCAACCGGAAATGGTCCAATGCCCGTACGCATGTCGTCCAACGGGCCTCCGCCGCCTCGCGCCGTATCGAATGGGATGTCGAACGGCAATGGAATGGGCCGGCCCCCCAGCAGCGTCCCCGGAACTCGTCCAACTACAGCGGTCCGCCGCCGGGCATGCGTCGCGGTCCTCCCGTTAGTATGAATGGGGGACCACCCAACGGGTATCGGCCACAGATGAATGGAGGTCCTAATGGCCCGCCGCAGCCTCGACAGCCCTCGAGGCGCGGCTCGATGGAGGAAAGCGATTTGAACGAGTTCAGCCATCTGATGCTCTACGACGACGTGGTCGAAGGCGCACCCGACGGAAACTATCCCGGTGACAACTACGACCCCGGCTTCCACCCGCAACACCCGCAGCAGCAATCGCAGCAGCATCCCCAGCAGCAGCAGAACTACGTGCACCGCCCGCGTCAGATGCCCATGGGAAGCCACGACATGCGTATGCGACGGGGTCCCCCTCCTGGGCCGCCCGGTCCTCATGGTCCGCCTGGCCCCCGACGACGACCACCTCCTGGTCGATCCAACGGTGCCATGTATGACGACGATGACGAGGAGGGCGCGGACTATTTCGACCCCAACTCTGGCCCTGCTGTGCCCATGGTGGACCCCGACAACTTTGACATGATGAGCGTCACCTCGAGGAAGAACCGTGGCAAGGTTGCCGCCCAGAGAGACATCCGGCGTGATCCGGAGATGGGCGGCGCTGCTGTACCTGCCCGAAATAGCAGATGGGGCCGGCCTGGATTCGGCAGAAACCGTTCTAGTCAGATTATCGATTCTGTCCCTGGCTTGCACGAAAACATTCTGGACGACCCGCTCATGTCGTACTCGTCCAACCGGTACGGCAACGTCGACCGCGCCCAGATGCAGGCTAGCTCAAGGGCGAACTCGTTGACCGCTACACACCTCGACCAGCTGAGCGGGCCCGGCATGGCTGGAAGCGGACCGTTCCCTCGACGGGCTAGTCAATCGCCTGGGAACGCCTACAGTCCTTCCTTGCGCGGCGGCATGCGGACCTCTCCGCCTCATGGAATGGGACCCCCTGGCATGAATGGCCGTCCCTCTCCGGATGGGATGCGTCAGCCAGTGCCTCAGTATCCCCCTGGTCAAGGCAACTCGGTTGCGCCGCAGCAAGTGGAACAACGTGTCGGGGTGAGCCTCCAACCACCGAAAACGATCAATGTGCGCAGTCTGACCGGTAGTGCGAGCGCCAGCGCGGGGAGTGGTGAGTCCGAGCCGTCCGCGCATAGTAGCCAGAGCAGCCTCGGCCCTCGACCACCCATTGGAGTGCGATAGGGACCTCCACACGCCACACCTGCCGCCAACGACGGCCCTGATGGACCGGGCTCCCAGTGAAAGCGGTAGTTATCACAAAGACTTTCCGTGGTAGCTGGGCCTGGGCAACCGTTGCGAGTCGTGGTATCCGCCTCGCGCCTTGGTGGTGGTTGCTATCTCAACCACCGAGTTGGTCAAGCATCCATACCGTGGACACCAGCTCTCCACTCGTCACCCTCACACTCCTTCCACGTACATACGCATTTTGGAAGTCAAGCAGCAGCAGCAGCAGCTTTCTCATGTCTGGTAATATTGCATTGGGTTGCGGGCTTTCGGTTATTCAGCACACATGATTTCTACTTTTTTCGCATGGAATACTTGCCATTACGAACACGCACGATTCAAGAAACTCGGACCCGATCGCTGCCGGCTGGGCCTGATCCGATTCTGGAGATACAGCAAACCGCCTCGGCATATTTACTTCTCGATCGACGGACCCAATGCCAATATGGAGGTTGATGTGCATTGGGCATACGGGGAGGCAGTGTATAAACTCTAATCACGCAAGCTCACTGGCTGCGTCTTTGTCATTTTGCGCACGATGCAGGACTTGCTGCAGACGGAGTTGGACGGTTCTGAAGATGGGGGCACCTTTTACGACATAGACATTGGTATACGGCCTGAGTCGGACATGGGCGAAGAACGGCTTTGCCCCTGTTGCTACAGGACAAGGCCAGGATGGAGGAGGAGCTGTGTCGACACAACGACTACGCGCTCGAATCCGTCTTGGGTCGCAGGACAGAAGTTTGCTTTGTTTTTATTACGACAGTTGCACACGCGTGGCGAATCGACATGCGCATTTCCCCTCTTTTATGTCTAAAATCTGTTCCGAGTCCTAATATTCTAAAAGTTGGCTCGTGGAACAGAGATATCACGGCAGTTGAAATAAGAGATCGATCTCGCTCACGGGGAGGATCAGGAGAGGTGGCAAGTTGTATCCCGAGATGTCAGATTAGACAATGGTCAGGGATGGGAGAGAGGGGGGACCTCGTTACGAGCAGGGCTTAATGTAAGAACGGCCGCGTTATTGCGACAGATGGATAGTGACAATATGACTCCGGCAATGAACGATATGCAGCATGGGTGTCAACGTATAAAATGTGAGGAAAGGCACATGGTGACCCTCCCCAGCCTTTCCGGCGGCTGGACTCTCATGGGCACTTGGCAGGCCTGCCGTCTGATGTTTCGAGGAGAGACAACAGCGGGAAGACGTTTTAACTAGCTGATCTTATTTACTTGGCAACCAGGGTGGCGTCACTTTTCTCTTGTCTCAGGCATGGGAATGAACCAACGGCCGATTTGAAGGTGGCGTCAAGGCGTCCGGCACTGCTGGGGGCGCACACGCTTGAAGTTGCTGCTGACGAGCGGGCGTGTGTTGGCTACGGGAAGCTCCGTGGCCCGTCTCGCACTACACAGTACACGATCAGATGCACAGAATACCAGAAAAACAGCCGAGACCTTGGGAGCTAACAGATAAGTAACTTGAGTACCGTAGTCAAGTAGTCATGTAACTTAGGTAGGATTGCACCCTGGCAGTGTGCACACACACAACACACACACACACACACACACACACGTCCGGTCACGTTGAGACGCCTTCGATGGGCTAAACCGGCTGGTCGTTGGTGAGACAGACGTGCGGTGTAAGAGACGAGGAGCTATCCATCTATCGTACCATATTCTCGTTGGGCAGGCACTTTGTGCCGTTGGGAAGATTGGCGTCAGCCCCAGATGTCACGTCACGGAGAGCTTTGGCTTTTTTTTAGGACGGGCGCGTGCAAAGCGGCTGTTACGGACAGGGCGTGCGCCATTTTGGATGGGCGCGAGTATAGTGGGATGAAGCAGCGGGAGGAAGTTAGTCGTGAGAGAAAAGGGCGGGCAACCATATCCGCCATCACCGTATGTGGGTAAGTTGACTTATACCCATTGTGCAAGTAGTAGTTAGACAGTAGTTGTGTCGACTCGTGTTAGTTATTAACGTTACTCCGTAAAGTGTGGTTATAGACCACAACGCCGTTGACGAATTAGAATCGCCGATTTCGTTGTACTTGTCGCCCCCACTATATCTCCAACTACCAACAACAACTTAGTTACAGCTTACGAGCGAGGTAAGTGCAACCAACCATCAACAACACCATCGACTCGGGCCGTCGGTGAAGTCAACATCGTCAAGAATCGAAACACTGGCCCTGTGCGCCCCTTTGGCATTCCACCTGTTCTTGGTCAACTCCCACACATCCCGTCCGTTCCTCGGGTAATAAAAGACACCCCGAGAAAATTAAAACCACATGGCATCGTCCAGGAGCTTGAACACGGGCGGCGGCGGTATGACAGCGCGGCCTTCGATGGCACCGCAGAACTCGGGCAGCGCCGTCAAAGCACGGCAACTAGTGAGTCTTTCTCTGGTCTTCAATTCTTCTTCGGTCAGGCACATGGTTTTTGTTTTGTTTTCTTTTCGACGGACCTGCGACCTAGGGGCTTGTTTTCTCAATACCCCTTTTTCACCCCCTGGCAACTGACTGTCCCTCCTTCTTCATGGTGCCCAGTCGCATCTCCACGCCCAGCTCGAGCAGCTGTCGTCAAATCTGGTGGATACGGAGAACCTTTTGCGCATGACGGCTGTGCAGGCAGAGGCCATGCGGGGGGTTGGGCAGCTGGCACGGTGGAATGTGAGTTTTTTCGTCCTCGGCTCGAAGCTGAATCTCGAGACTGCCACGGGGGGGCTTGCGAGATGAAGCGTTTGGCTACAGGGAGGGGCGAGTTCGCTGACCAGTCCGCAGGTTCATGGCGGCGAGTAAGGTTCTGGGCGAGGAGTCGGTCAAGGAGCAGCCGCAGTCGCGGCAGAAGTGACGCAGACGCGAGCTCAGGCTACAATGAAGGCGCATGATGATGACTTGCGTTTATACTGGAGAGCGTGGAAGGTTATGAGAACATACCGACATTTCGGTTTCGCTGTACGAGGCTACTCGGAACAATAGTACTGTGTCAACACCATGGTACGGTCCTACAGCATCTGTGCAGATAGTGGACGAGAACGAACAATTCATGACTACCTCATCTCTTAACCGGATCCTATAGTTCTCTATCGGACGAGTTGAAAGTACCAGAAACACAGCGTCAAATCACTTTTTGAAGGCTGAAAAATAAAGCAGTCCAATAAAGACTCCCAACATCTAACCCTCCGAACCAGGAATGGCAAAATACGGAGTGCAGCCCCCTATGGGAGTCGAACCCATGACCGCCGGCTTCGGAGACCGGAAAGCTAACCTCTGCTCCAAGGGGGCTTGCTTTGATGCGTTGTTGAGATGCCAGCTTGCTAATGGGGCCATACGAAGCAAACGCAGAGACCTCACAAGGACGAGGCGAGAGGTTGGTACAGTTGACACGCGGGTCAGCAGTCAAGGCAGGAGCGTCCGTAGTGGTCATGGGTCGGGTGTGAAGTTCCAAGGCAGGCGCAGTCATGGCTAGTCCAGCATTGTGATTGATCTGGACAGCAGGTGCGAATTATGAACCTCCCTTTGCGCATCTCTCGGTCCCGGACTAAGCCTATAATCTTGCCTATGCTAACGGTGAAACGGGAGCTACGGGAGTCTTCGTTCTACACGTGTCACAAATTGTTAACGTTCGTATTCAATATCGGGATTTTGCAATTAAAGAAAGGGGGTTAAAAGCGACTGCAACGCTTCAAAGCGTTGCCCAATCTTGTTTATACAGGCTCTCGAGTCTCCTTGTGGTTTTCATATCTCTCTCTGTGTCGGACCACGCGTGGATTACGCCCGATATGCTGTGTGATGAATGGGAGTTTACCGTACCGTTCTGCCTTTCGAGGCGACCGCCAACAGTACATAGATGCTCAAGAAGTTGCCAGACTCTTACTTATATTGGATGAGACCATCGGGCGATGAGATGTAGGAACACAACTTGATCAGAGTTCTGTTATTTATTATCGCCCCCCTAATATATGCCTCCATGCCGTGTTAGAGATGGCTTTCAAGTTGTATCTACATTGTCACGGCTATCGCAAGCAAACCTTTTCAAACCCCAGCCATCCTCATCGTTACAAATTGCGTCACATCATATAGTCCCTCAATGCCAAACGACTTACCTTGGATATCAAACCATGCAGGAAGTTTTGTCATGAGTTGGGCGGCCAGGCGGAGAAGAACATCCGTTCCCAATATGTACGATGCTAAGACGGGCCTTTCAAGTATTCACTCGAAGATGAGGAATGGCCATGTCAATTCGATTGCTATCTTGACACTGACGAGTGGGCAACAGGGCCCCTGGCTGGCCGTAACATCGGAGTCCAGAGTCCAGACATCCATCGAGGCTCGGAGCCTCGGGGTACTTTGGGGCTCGCCAACGATTTTAACCCCTTTCTGCGGGGAAAGTTATACTGCCAAAGATGGAATATCGTCTACGTAAGCTACTCCCGACGGAGGGTGACAACCGCGAATCTGCTTACTAGTTGCTGGAGATACGGGCAGATCTATCATCTACCCCGCCTAGTTAGCCTAGAAAGAGCATGGTTTAAAGATACATTCTACAGCACTGAGCAGGGATCATCGACGACTTTCGTCATTACTCCCGCGGAAGAGCCTCGCTGAGCACGATAAGGTACGCTACGAAGCCAGCCACCTTTGATACCAGTTTAGGCAGGTCGGGAGAGTTGCTTGTCGGCCATGACGATGACATTTGGAGCTGCAGAATCCGACAAACCTTGCCCAAATTACGAAACGGTGTTGCTTCTCCGACCATGCCGCCAACGACTGTACGCGAGCTGACAGGCAGCTTCGGCAGGATGGGGATCCTAGCCACATGCGTATAAATACGGCATGGTCTGGAGCCGTTTCCTCACGTTGTGTTCCGCACACTCCGTCTTCAGGGAAGAAGCAAGGATTTCGCCAAGACTTCCAGAGCAGACATTCTTGCCAGTCCGAAGTCGTCCCTTCGTGTCATCTCTACAGACTACCGGTACTGGAAGCTACTGTTCACTCCCAGCACTTGAGGCAAACACGGCCCACGATGATAATCTCCAGACTGTGCTATGCGGCGGCGGTCTCTGCTGGCCTCCTCACTCTTGCAACGGCCTGTCCGAACTCGACAACTGGTGTCGGCGGCAAGGCGCTCCCCCTGCTGATCGAGGCGACACTAGAGGATCCTGTGACGGGCCTCGAGGCAGGGCTATTCACCAGCGTGGACCTCGTGAATGCCTACAGTGCTCGGATCGCGGAAGTCAATGGCACTCTCAAGATGGTCACGGAGCTGAACCCGGATGCACTGTCCATCGCGGCCGAGGCCGATTCTCTGAGGGCCGAGGGAAAGATACTGGGTCCTCTCCACGGCATCCCCCTGCTCCTGAAGAACAACATTGCCACGAATGACAGCATGCCAAACACGGCGGGCTCCTACGCTCTCCTGGGCGCCGAGGTACCAAGCGACAGCACCGTGGCCGCGAAACTCCGAAAGGCGGGCGCAGTTCTGCTCGGCAAAACCAATCTATCGCAGTGGGCGAATTATCGCAGTCTCAACTCGTCCAACGGCTGGTCTGCCTACGGCGGCCAGACCGAAGGGGCATACTTCCCCGGCCAGGACCCTTCGGGGTCGTCGTCGGGATCTGGGGTGGCGAGTTCTCTGGGCCTCGCGCTCGCTGCCCTAGGCACCGAGACCGATGGCAGCATCGTCTCCCCCTCGGACGTGAACAATCTGGTCGGAATCAAGCCGACTGTCGGCCTGACGTCCCGGTATCTCGTCGTGCCCATCTCCGAGCACCAAGATACTGTAGGGCCCATGGCTCGCTCGGTCAAGGACGCAGCATACATCCTGTCAGCCATCGCCGGTCCTGACCCGAACGACAACTATACGTCGGCCATACCCTTCGACACGATCCCTGACTACGTCAAGGCCTGCGACTACTTTGCGCTCAAGGGTAAGCGTGTCGGCGTGCCTCGAAACTTGTTTAACCGTTATGGAGAATATGACTTGTATAGGCCCGTCGTGGCAGCGTTCAACGCGTCTCTGGATGTTTTCCGTGCCGCAGGCGCCGAGGTGGTCGACGGCATTCACCTTGAAGGCTACGACACACTCGCCAACTCCAACTTTGAGAACATAGTCCTCATGGCCGACTTCATCGCCAACGTGGCTAGTTATTTCTCGAAGCTCACGGTTAACCCTCACAACATCACGTCGCTAGCGGAATTGCAAGAGTTCACTCAGAACTTCACGCTCGAGGACTGGCCGGAGAGAGACACTGGGATCTGGCAGAACGCCATCGACTTGGGGTTTGACAACACGAGCCCCGAGTTCTGGTCAAACTACACGGCCGACCTCTATTACGGAGGGACGCTCGGGATCATGGGTGCCATCAAGAACATGTCGCTGGACGCCCTGATCATGCCCACCATGTTCTCGTCTACTCTGCCTGCCATCATCGGAGCCCCCATCGTCACGGTGCCCCTGGGCAAGTACCCCGAGAACACTGCAGTGGTGCCCAACGGCTTTGGCAACCTGAATGCGACCGCAGCCAACCTTCCGTTTGGCATCGCCTTCTTGGGTGAGCACTTTAGCGAGGAGCGGCTGATCGGCATGGCATACGCATACGAGCAGCGCACCTTGGTCAGGAACACGATCAAACCATATATTGAGCCTACCACTGAGCTCGTTGACATCATCGGGAAATGAGAGAGCGCTCCTAGCATCGTTCCTTGCAGTCTTGCCTGTGAGACGCATCCACTGTATTCCCAACGTTCTGACGAAAGATTTGGTCACCAACGTGTTTCTTTGATCAACACGAGAGCCGTTGAATGCACTTGCCACTAGTGACGAGCTCAACTGGCTTCCATTTTCCACTGAGACCTACGTGACAAGTAATCACTCCAAGACCACTCGCGAATAAGGAATCAGTGGCCGGGGCCGGGGCCCGGGGTGACAAGGGCGCGCAGGAGGTACGGCGTAGTAATTAGCCACGAAGTGGTGGCAACTTGTTGGGTTCGTTCGAACCGGTGGCACAAGAAAGAAGCAACGCAATAAGGAAGGAACGAACACGTCAAGATAGTGTCAGTGGTCGTGGACCGTGGACCGTGGACCGTGGACCGTGGACCGTGGACCGTGGACCGTGGACGAACAGTTTACATAGTTACACAGTGCTCACAAATAGTGGGAACCACGTGCTGCACTGTCCTGACTCACTTTATTTTTTCATATTTCACCTGCCTCTTTCCGAATCCCAAGTCGGCGCTCCCAAAGCTCCCCGCATCCATCAACGGCGACCAGCAGATTCTGACCTTGACTTCTCCGAGAAAGCAAAAATTTGACTCCTCGTGTTCACTGCCCCCGATTCACACGATGCACGTCTTACGGCGGGAGTCTCAAGACGGAGACCTGCTCCCCATGCGCGGTCATGGAACGCAGCCAGTTACCGAGCCCGAAGACCTTGTTGATGATTATTTTGGCTCAGACACTGAGACGCCTGCATTTGAACAACACGACACACCCGAAGGCCGGGAGTCACACCCATCAGATATGCGGCGTCTCCAGACTGAACATGCCACCGCAGGATACCGTGACGGCATTACGGCAGCCAAGGCCAAAAGCATACAAGCCGGGTTTGACGAAGGATTCAGTCTGGGTGCGACCATAGGGCTCAGGGCTGGGGAACTCCTGGGTTATCTTGAGGCTATAGAGGGTGCCTTGCGTGGTTCTACTGGCGATGACCACCACCAAGCCCACCAGCTCTTGAGCGACGCTCGAAGGGAGCTAAGCACCGGGATGATATTCAGTGAAAATTATTGGAACCCTGACGGCACCTGGAAGTACAACGCCGAGGTGACGTCTGGCAGAAATGAAAACGAAATCGTCTTCGAAGACATTGCCCTTGCACATCCTGTCATTTCCAAATGGAGCCGAGTGGTGGACACCGAGACCAACAAGTGGTCTATTAATCGTGGTCTTTTGGACATTGACGACGAGCTGCCAACAGGTGCTCATACGCCCAAAAAGGATATCAAGATAGAGCAGCAGGCTCGTGAAGTGCTAGAATGGTGATTCCCCCCTCCCCTCGCCGGCCCCCGTTGACACCGTATCGCTTGGCCGGCGAATGGCGCAAGAGGTCCCGAGGAACGAACCGCTGTCTCGAGTAACCCGCAAGGCACACTGGCTAGCACACTGGTCGCAGTAGTGGGCATATGGCCAATGGATGCCTGGCAGTGTGAGCTTTACCTTGAAGGGTTATCTGAGACATCTCCTTTGATGGAAAAGCGGATAGACCAAGTGCTGTACCTAGTCCATTCAATTCACTTCAACGTCCCGATTTATCCAATCTGTCTGGGATGGTGCTGGTCCGTCGTCCGGGTGTCAAGCAGGCGGTTTTCTCTCTCTCCATATTTGAGCATGGATCGTATTCCCATCAGCGGGCAGAGGACCTCCTCTTGTGCGACCGCGTCATCCCGTATTCTTTGATACAGCTAGTCAACTTGCTCGGGACGACTCAGTACGACCAGCCGTGCCAGATGTTGATCTGGCTGGGCGACAAAGCAAAGTCTCTTGTCTCCGTAAGCAATATTTCGCCCGAGCGAGTGGCTGAGACAGCAACAGCGAAAAACGCACCCATCGATACCAAAGGGGAAAAAGGAAAGAAGGCAACTACCAGTTGTTAGCAAGCCTGCAGGTCGAGACAGTCCGAGGTTTGTCTCATATAGACACCCGCCTTCAGTGTTGAGTCCCGAGAATAATGGTGTCAGTACCTGGCCCAAATCAGTATTTGCATGGTCACATCACATCGAGTCTCACAAGCAACCTGCCACCATGAAAGTCCGGCTTTTGCTGTTTCTTCCAACCGCTATTCGATCGAACAAGAGGGAAATGAATTTGGAAGCCACTGGTGCTGTGTTTTACACTCCATGGTCAAGTGAGGTTGGCGATGGCGATCTCCCGATCAGGGGTATAAGATATGCCTCCCCTCCAGAAACCCAAACGATTTTTCCTTCTACTTGCCATCACAATCACACACATCCAGTAACGATCACTTCACTCGCTCAAGTATCTTTCTGATACATTACATTCGTTATATAACCAGTCCCCGCCCAACACCCGCCATCCCGACTTCACCATGAGGACCTCCGTCTTCACCGTCTTCGCTCTGGCCACAGCTGCCTTTGCCACCTCTGATCATGACAAGGATCACAAGCATGAGCATGAATGCGAGCAGAAGCACAAGGACAAGGATTCGAAGAAGCATCACGATGGTTTCTTCGACGGCTTCTGGAAGAGGCATGACAAACACGACAAGGACGACGATGACTGCGTAACCGTCACGCCGGTCGCGCCTATCGTTCCCATCACACCAGTTACAATCGTGCCCGTCGTGCCTGCGAAGCCAACTCACCCTTCTCTCCCTCCGCCCGTGGTCCCAATCGTGCCTGTCGAGCCAACGCACCCTCAGCCCGTGGTACCAATCGTGCCTGTCGAGCCTACCCACCCTCAGCCCGTGGTCCCCATCGTGCCTGTCGAGCCTACCCACCCTCAACCCATTGCTCCCATCGTACCTGTCGAGCCTACTCACTCTCAACCCATTGTTCCCCTTGTGCCTACCCATGCCCCGATCGCCCCGATCGCCCCTGTTATGCCTATTGTCCCCGGAACAACCTTCAGCACCAGTACTTGTACAACTTCTTCCACATTCGAACTTGCAACTCCTGTTCCGATCACTACCGAAACGCCTGGATTTGCACCGCCTGTTACTACCAGCACTCCTCCAGTTATAGTGCCTGTTGTGCCTGTCGTGCCTAGTATCCCTAGCTATGTGACTCCTGCAATCCCCAGCTCCGTCAGCACTCTGGAAATAGTGTCGCCCGTCGCTTCAAGCACGCCTACAATGGAGTACACGCCACAGACCACAGAAACCGAGTCACCAGAAACCACAAACCCAGGATTTGCGTTCCCCGGCACACCTGAAATTATATCCACCACCGAAATTGCGTCCCCTGTCGCTTCATACACTCCCAGCAGCCCCGGCATTGTATCATCACCTGCCACCTTTGGGATCGCGTCCCCCACCACTACCACCAGAGTTGTGTCTCTCATTACGTCCACCAAACACGTCTCTGCCGCAACCCCCTATGCTGTGATCCCCGGCACTGCTCCATCCCTAGCCCCTGGTACTACATTCACCTTCAGTGTTTCTCCGATCGCCACGAGCTCCGCTGCAAGTCTTCCTGCCACTGCACCGCCGGCCATCTTCACGCCGCAAGCGCCCGGCACCCCCGCGGGTCCGTACAACGCAACTGTGCCCGGCGTTGCACCTAGCATGCCAACACCGAACATTGTACCAAGCGCTAGTCTCACTATTCCCGGATATGTTCCAGGAACTGGATCATCGCCTGCTGTAAGTAAACTTGTGTGCAGTCCACACCCCCATACGTCTGGGGCTTTTTCGGAAGACAAACTAACACGCTCATCTAGCCGACCCGATCCGTTCCGGCAACAGTCAATGCCGGCGCTCCGCAAAACGTGCGCATGACCGGTGCCGGCAGCGCATTCTGTGCCATCTTGGCCGCTGGTATGTCTCTGTTCCATTGCATCTGCGTGCAGCCATAACGTCTAACATCTGTCCAGCGCTTTTGATCTGAGGCATAAACATGTCTTCGCACAGTTTTATTTCGCACCGCGAATAGGTTGGGTGTTGAGGCAATTTGTTTGTGTTAGCACCTCGTAATGTCATCAATAAGACTTGCTTTCTTCGTATACGACAAATTTGATGGTGTAACACCAAATGCGGAGGCGAGCTTGATATCGTTACAGGTTTTCCTTAGATTACATTACACATGAATACCAGAAAAGAATCCTTTGAAGCATCATGTGTATCAGTCGCCCCAACATGTGAAAACTACACGTATTCTTTCTATCTGCATGCCGGTGAGATGGTAAATTCTTGGGCATCGGCTGTCCAGAACAGTATACAGCCATAACAGCTCGCAATGATCCTGTGGCATACTCTCTCAACAGATAAATATCTTAAGCGAACGGTGATTCTGCCACATCATGTGGGATGCAGCTTTGCCACACACTTGCACAGGGATCTATCAATGTCTGCGGCTCAAGTCAACCACTCCGGACTCCTCTTCTCGAAGAAGGAGTCCATACCCTCCATGGCATCGTCAGACCGCGCATGTAATGCCATCATCCTACCCGCCCACTCAACCGTCTCAACGTAGCCATCACCACCGCTCTCTCCTCTTAGGCCCGCCTGCGCCCAAAACGCCCACTTTCCCAGTGCTTGCGGCTGACCCGCCGTGCCCTCGGCTAGTTTCTGCACGACCTCGTGCACCCTCGCCTCTAGGGCCCCCTCGTCATCGTCGGCGACGACCTCGACCGCTCCGCCGGGTAGCGCATCGGCTCTCACGGGCTCCGCGAGCACCAGCATCCGGTAGGCAAAGGCGTTCCCGAACCGCCTCGACACGGCCGTGGCGGGCGACGTGCACGGAAGCCCCAGCGTCGCCCCGGGGAGTCGGAACAGCGTGCCCGCGCGCGCCAGGGGCAGGTCGGCCGTCAGGGCCAGTTGCGCGCCGGCCGCGGTCGCGAGCCCGTGGACCACAGCCACTACAGGGCCGGGGAAGCGGCGGATGAGCGACATGACGTCGGCGCAGAGGGAAAAGGTCTCCCGCACCTGGTCGGCCGGCAGCGCGCGCAGCTCCTTGAGGTCGTGGCCCGAGCTGAAGACGGGTCCCGGGCTGCTGCGGAGGACCAGGACGTTGGGGAGGCCGGCGCGTTCGGCCTGCCATTGGGTCGCGTGCACCAGCCAGCCGTACTTGGCCACGGCTGCTGGGTCCGAGTTGGACTGCGCGGCTTCCAGCTGGGCGAGGAGGCTTGGGTTGAAAGGGGGGAGGAGACGGGGCTGAGAGTCGGTGGGGGAGGTGGTGCATGTGACCAATTGGCTACGGAGGTCACGAAGCGCGGAGAGGGAGAGGGCGTTGCGGCGACGGGGGTTGTTGAGGGTCAGGTAGACGGCTTTGGGGGAAGCCTGGGCCAAGGCATTGTCGAATGCTACAGTCGTTGTGTCGGAGCAGTGCGTATGGGATGCGATTGTTTGCAGTGAGTCGGTCTCGCTAGGGGGATGGCGTCGTTTCTTGAATTTGGGGTATTGCTGCTGCGGCTGCTGCGGGGGGGGGATTTTGGAAATCCTTCTTGGCTACTTCCACCATGGCTCGGAAGAACGTCACCAATATGACCTCGGCGGTATCGCTCCAGGTAAGAGCAAACGTTTAGCTTCTCTTTTCCACGTGGCAGGTAGTTGGTAGTTGCTGGATAGAATGCTGCCCATGGTAACCTCGCTTCAGGCTAGTCGATCATGTGCTCTGTAGACGGCCCAGAAGGTCTTCAATGTGCACACTTCCGCCAAGAAACTCTTGAATTGCGTCTCGATCCCGGCCGCTCTCGCCATGGACAGCCATTTTGACTATCTTGCCGTCATCGTCCATGATCACCCGGCCTGTCTTTCCGTCGCTCCATTCGACTCGCACGTGCTTTGCTGCGGCATCTGCTGCACTGATGTCCACCACCACCGCATTGTCGACGAGTGAGTCGTCCTCCTGGCTGCTGCGCGAAGTGGCTGCTTTGTGCAGGTCGCCAATGACGGCTATGCGATTTTGGTAGCGCACGAGCTCTCTCCTCAGGGCTCTCGCGAACTGCAGCAAGTCCTGGGGTCTGGCTGCTCCTTCATCACCACCACTGGGCCTGGGCGCGGGCAGAAATCTCGCGGCGAGTCCTGGGAGCGGTATGCAAGATGGCACTGTGTGGCGATGCACGCGCAGGCAAGGCGATTTGGGGTAGGGGCGGTTCAACATAACGTAGTAGGGGGCGATGAAGCGTGACTTGGACATGACTTCGAATCGCAGACCCAGGACGTTGCCGGCATCGACGGCGTTTGGATCCGGGTCACGGATCTTGAGCGCGGTGATGGAGGCGCATGCCCGGTAGAGACATTGCTGTTGATAGGCGACGTGCTCTTCGGATTTCTTGAGGAGCTTGGCGATCTCATCAGATTCGCGCAGCGATCGTCCCGACTTGCTTCTCGACTGGTCGTGGAGGAGCTTGCGGGTTGATTCTGCGGCCAGGATAGTACTCGTCTGCAGCCGTAGTTCCTCCTCTAACGACTCGACTAATACGGAGGACTGATTAGTTGATGTTCGCACGCTGCATGGTTGACCTGCTGCTTTACCTCGAGTGCGCAGGGTCGCAATCTCGTCATCCAGCTGTTCATCAACGGATAGTTCCGGCGACTGGCCATTTTCTGACGACATGTTGTCGGAGTGCACTTGACGACGACGCTGCTGCTCGCAACACAGCGAGGGTGAGACTCGAGAGAGACGCGATGAGACGTGCGATGCGGGTAACTAATCAATTAACTAACGTTACCCGTACCTTTTAGTTACGGAACTCCGTATCTAACTTAAAGGGGGAGGAGAATTGGGGGAGGGGATGACACAGGGGGGGTCCGATAAGATAAGGACTCCCCCAGCTATGGGGCAGAATCGGTGGCCAACCAAGCTAACCCTGACACTTTGCGAATGCTTAACTACATCTAGCTTCTTGGAAACGCAGGTAGGTAACTATGGGATAACGTCGCGTCGCAATCGCATAGTTGTCCTCACGGTCTGCAAGGTGCACTTTCCCACCCGCGACCAAACCCATCCTCCATACACAGTAACTCAGCAGCCATTCATTGTTGGTCTTCCACACTCTCTCGTTACTTTACACCTAATCCATGCTCATCGCGGGCCTCGAAAGTCTGCATCCTGCCTGAAACTCTTACCAGCGCATTGGCTCTTGTCAGTCAGTGGTAAAAAGTAAATACGGAGTAGTTACGGATTTACTGGTACCTGATTCTTTCAAGGGTCCTCCCTCCCTCGTGCTTTTCTCTGTGCAACTTTTGCCTTGCCACCCCTCGGCCTACACATAATTCGCTCCTTCTATCTTTATTACCTCGCTCAGTCTCTTCTTGGACCCCGCGACATATCTACGTTTCTTGATTAGACTCTAGACAGCCTGCGACCCGTGTCTCACATCGTCCACCCTTCTCGCCACGCCGCCCGCACCGCGCATCGCATTGCTGAACCCTCCCTCCGTACCCAACAGGCCCCTGCGCCAGCATCACCCATAGGCTATGGGCGCCAAATCCCGGCGGTCGAAATCCCCAAAGGTACCGCTGTCGGTTGAGACCACTGGCCATACATCGGCCACCAACGGCAGTATGGACAACACCGAGTACCGTCGCAAGACTGCCGCCAAGCAGGAGTCCGCCCAGGTCACCGGCCACCTGATGGCCCAAGAATCCTTCACCCTCGATGACCCCGTACCGAAGACGCCGACCCTGAACAACCACGGCTTCTTCGAGCTGCCCAAACAAGACCAGAGCAACTTCCTGCTGCTCGTCCTGCTCTACTTCCTCCAGGGCATCCCCATGGGCCTGGCCCATGGATCCGTGCCGTTCCTCCTGAAAGAACATCTGTCCTATGGTGAAATCGGCATCTTCAGTCTGGCCGGGTACCCCTATTCGCTGAAGCTGCTATGGAGCCCTATCGTCGATGCCTGCTGGAGCCCGCGCTTCGGCCGCCGCAAGAGCTGGATCCTGCCCATCCAGGTCCTGTCCGGCGTCGGCATGCTGGTCCTGGGCTCCGTCGTGGAGGGTTGGATGATCACCGCCGGCAAGGCTGGCGGTCCGACGATCTGGAACTTTACCGGCTGGTGGTTCTTCCTGGTCTTCATGTGCGCCACGCAGGATATTGCCGTCGACGGCTGGGCCTTGACCCTCTTGACCCCCGGCAACGTCTCCTATGCTTCCACCGCACAGACAGTCGGCCTCACTGCTGGCCACTTCTTATCGTACACCGTCTTCCTGGCCTTCAACTCCCCCGACTTCGCCAACCGCTGGTTCCGAGCTGTGCCCAGCGACAAGGGTCTCCTCACCCTCGGCGGCTACGTGACTTTTTGGGGTTGGGCCTACATTGCCGTCACCATCGGTCTCGCCATGTTCAAGCGAGAGGAGAAGACCAAGAACGAGGATGGTATATGGGATGTCTACAAGATCATGTGGGGTGTGCTGAAGCTCCGCAACATCCAGACCATCATCATCGTTCATCTTATTGCCAAGATCGGCTTCCAGGCCAACGATGGAGTGACCAACCTGAAACTGTTGGACAAGGGGTTTGGCAAGGAGAACATGGCGCTGACTGTCCTGATCGATTTCCCCTTTGAGCTAAGCTTGGGCTACTATGCCGGCAAGTGGTCTCAGGAGTACACCCCGATGCGACTCTGGTGCTGGGGCTTCATGGGTCGCCTCGTGGCCGCTCTCCTTGCCCAGTTTACCGTTAGCATTTTCCCTACCGGCGGCGTTACGTCTTGGTATATGCTTTTGGTCATTGGCGAGCACGTCTTCTCAACCTTTACCAACACCGTCATGTTCGTGGCCATCTCGGCATTCCACGCCCGGGTTGCCGATCCCGTAATCGGCGGTACCTACATGACCCTACTTGCGACGTAAGTTTGCACTATCCGAGAGAACGTGTACTATGTCGAGCTAACATGGCAACAGCGTGTCCAATCTTGGCGGTACTTTTCCCAAGTTCTTCGTTCTTCGCCTCGTTGATTACTTCACCGTGGCAACCTGCTACCCACCAAGCTCAAAGGTCGACGACTCATTACTCAAGGGGCCTCTGGTCACGCAGTCCTTCTCTTGCGCCATGCAGCCCGAGAAGGAGATGTGCGTCAATGGCGGTGGCAGCTGTGAGTTACTTCGAGACGGCTACTATATAGTCAACATTATCTGTGTGATGATTGGCGTGGTGACTTTCGTCACATACATTAGACCAAAGGTGCTGCACCTTCAGAGTCTGCCCCTGCGCGCGTGGAGACTGGCCGCCGCCCCGTAAGTGAACGGGTGCCTTGGAAACAGTAGAAGTTTGATGTTTGATAGACGAGAACCAATATACGAGAAGCTGTCAGTGTAGATAAACTAGCTCAGGTAACCTGTGTGTGAGGCTGTCTAGGAAAGGCATGTATGTGCCTGGCAGCAGACAGCATCTCGAGGCTTTGAGAATTGCACAGGGGCACTGTTCTGCTACGTGCTTTTGTATCCAACTCTCTGAATGAACGCATCTCAGGTTCTTCTTTTGGCCCAGACGAGAAACACTCGTCTTTGTCTGGCCCGTGTTCTATCAACAGCAAACGTCTATGGATATATGAGATGGTGGTATCGTCTTCTTCCAGCGTCCGTCTCAACTTCCACACGCCTGACCCGTAACTAAACCCTTGCCCGTCATCTCAGCCTACAATGGCCCCCAACCCCCAACAGCCCCAGAGCATCGAGGCCTTTGGCCTCAAACGAACAAAGTGCGGCGTGTCAGCCAGCTATGACCAGGTCTACTTCATGCTGAACTTTTTCGGACAGAGGTATTGCCCCGCCGCCCGCCACGACTTCACGGCCAGCATGATCGAGGCCGAGAACGTTTGTGTCAACTACTACGCCGTCTCGCTGACCTACAAGACGTACATGACCATCTGCGTCGAACTCGCCAAAAGCGAAGAGGCCGGCGCCCCGCGATATACCGAGATGCGCTACCGCGACATGCTGATGGACAACTACAGACAGGCCGGGGGTGAGCTCGGGACCTTGAAGTGCATAGGGACCAAGTGTGTCCAAAACGCAGCGGCGCGGAGGAACATGGCCGCCGCCTTTGAGCGCGCCGGCCTCGACGTCATGGACGAGTGTTCCGTCCAACTGATCCCCGACCCCGACGACGCGTTCTTTGCCGAGAGCTTGGAGGAGAACCCGTTCGTCAGGGGTCAGGTCGCGATGGTCTCGTCCAACTCTGCCGCCCTGGGGAACGCGGCGATCAAGAGATTCTTGTTCGTATCGGAGGGATCCCTCTACTACCATGTGGAAATGTCCGACACTGAGCCCGCCATGCATATAATCACTGAGCTTGTCAGACCGGGCGATGCCGTAACGACAAAGCAGGCCGGCCGGTCGTTAACGGCATCGTTTGGAAAGAGAGGTAAGTCGGCTTCTTCGACAGATGGGAGTTGACCGGTACAAACGACGGGATATCGGGACCCTTCTCGGGGGTATACCGCAGTAGCACTGGCGACTATCGGCAACATCACTCTTGATCCTTGTAAAATGTGACAGAACTTGCTACAGATGGCTGTGCAAGCTGTCTCTTATCCCGTTGCTCTCAAAACACGCAGAACTTCACGAGACTGGTTGGGAGGTTGCAAACAGCTCTACCAAAAACGGCTGAAAGATTGCAAGGGTTTTGGGCACGCTCATCCACGTAACAACTCTGGCTGACCCTGTAGATAATCAGCTCTGTTCAGATGGAGCGCCCTAAACTTCGATACTAGACCAATAAAGAAAACACCAAGAAAATGTTGCCAAATAACACAACATGAAGCGTGAAAGATGTCATGATTCTATCCATTCTCAGAGTTCTGTCCAAGACTCGAGACTCCACTCTTTCCAGTTCTTCTTCTCGCCGGGAAGCCTCACAGCCTCTGTTTCCGACCTGGTGATGTTGTTCCAGTCCTGAGGAGACAGCCAGCCGATGTAGGCCCGATCACCAAAGCCGCCGATCCAGTACACCTGCTGAACGACAAGCCTGACAAACTCGGCCTCGTGGATCGGGTTGCCCGGGAGCCAATACTTGGCATCTGGGTGTGCCTGGACGAAGCAGGCCGACATGGCGGGGATTTTGCTCAACTCGACCTTCTCGAGATAGCCGAGCACCGAGAAGCGCGGAAGGTTAGCGGCAGAATAAGGAACCTTTTCCTTGACATCCTTCTCGTCCTTCCCGTCATGTGGAAGGATCGAGTCGAGGATGCCGCGTAAGAAACCCGTGGACTTGATGCGCTTCGCAGGCGGGTACGTCGGCGTCCACTGAACGGCCAGACTGATGTTGGAGCCGTCCCGCACATTCTTGAAGGACGTCTCCACGTTGATGGCCAGCATTGTTGGGTTACCGTTGTCCTCACAGTCAGCTATATACTCAGGCAGGCCGTGTGGCATTCCGCCGAGATCGGCCGGTCGGTTCTCCTGGACGGAAGGGTCATCATCGTTCTTGTGGGACGAGTCGCTGGGAAAGGTGGTGGCAAGAGTGCCTAGGGTGCTCAGGGCTAGGATGCGTCGGCCTAGGACAGCGGACTCGTAGCGCGTGGGGATCTTGAAGCCAGACGTTTCAGAGACAGGAGGGTTGCTGAAGATGTACCGCGGCTCTGGCATCATATCGGCCGCACAAAGGGCGGCGCATGAGATGAGCGGGAGTGCACTCGTGACCCTCATATTGGAGATGGAGATGTAGTACTCGAAGCAGCCTCGAATGAATGCGGTGGGGAAGAGATGAAGTTGAGGATGGGCTGAGGATGGAAAAGATTATTACAAGTCGTCGTAACAGGATGACGAGCGTACGAAGTCGCCGCCTGGCCTCGGTTCACTGCCGGATCCGCATCATTGTCATGGGGCCAATCAGATGGGCCAAAATAGGCTTAGCGAGGGCCGGAATGTACCATTTTGGTTGAAGCCGGGCGATGGGAACTTGGGCAGCTGGTCAACCAACTGTAAGACTATGCGTGTTGATTTCAAGTAAAGTCCGGGCTCTGGGAAGCTGTTGGGTCAGAAAGCGTGGTCGGCAACACCTGACATGCTGCAGGTAACTACTTAACTAGTGACTAAGGTACGGATACTGAGTGAGATAAGTATCTCGGGATACGGATACTTCACTTAGGGTACCGACAGAACCTGGGAGGTGTGGCGGTGCAGTTGGCCGTCTTTGCTGGACCCGCTTCCGCCGTGCACCAGCCACAACCGCCCACTAAACCATCATTGAAACTGGTGCCCTGTGTTTGTTGTGTGGTGGGCTCCCGTTTTTCCCCCAAAGCTCTTGAACCTCGAACACTCCATCACCACACAACTTCAGGACCTTCCATCAAACAAATTGCAACATGGGTAAAGGTATGTCAACATAGATGCGACCTCTCTTCTCGTCGCCGGTTCTAATAATTCCCTATAGTTCACGGATCCCTTGCCCGTGCCGGTAAGGTCAAGTCTCAGGTCAGTTGAATGATGCCCACCCCCCCCTCTCTATGGCGCGCCATGCCGCCGAATTTTGAAATTCCAATCCTAACATTTTTGTGCGTCCAGACTCCCAAGGTACGATCAATATGCCCAACCCAACCACGCCCATGCATTCGGAATTACGAATCAGTCCGGCCGTCGATGGAAAGAGCGCTGCACGAAATCTGTACCATTTTGAAATGAATGCACGCCTCGCACGTCATGTTTTGCGCAATCCGCAAATCGCCACAGTCCGTTCATGGACCGACTCGAAGCGCTCTTCCATCCGCCACCGTCGACCAGGACAACCAACGTCGCCGCCGCCACTCCTGTAACACGCTAACGCCATGCTCAACAGGTCGAGAAGCAAGAGAAGAAGAAGACCCCCAAGGGTCGCGCCAAGAAGCGTCTCGTATACACCCGCCGCTTCGTAAACGTCACCCTCACGTGAGTAAACCCTTGGAACCAACCCTTCTCTTCCTACTACTGACCTCTTCCTCGCAGTGGTGGCAAGCGCAAGATGAACCCCAACCCCGGCACGTAAACGCGACAACGGGTCCGTTTCGTAGAGAGAGCAGCCGACGCCATGCATGGAGGGCTAGGAAGGCGATGGACGGGTGTGCAGTTCTTCGTTATTGTTCCGCATCCAGGGTTTTCATGGCTGTACCAGAGGAGGAACATCGCCCTGCTCTCGGGTTGCTAGTCTTCGGGTACGCAAACCAAAAAAATGCTTATCACGATGGAGGAAATGAAAATCGTTCGGCAATCGCCATCACCCAACACACAAAGAAAGGCACTGACCATGATGACCTGCGTCGCCCTTCCTCTCGCCACCATCCAACACAAAAAAGCTATCAACAACCCCGTGTCGTTCCTATATCCGTCGAGATAGATGCCTTCTTGCCTAGCTCCGAAGCGTCATGACCTAGTGCGCGTATCTTTTGTGCCCTGGGGTGGTTAGTGACCTAGGGTGGTTAGCGACCACTGACCAGGCACGTCGGTGAAGCCCGGAGGGTGTAGGAACCACGATCTGCACTCCTGTGTATGTACTCCGGTGTTGGAGTATAGTAGAACACCAAGTCGGGTGGTTGGTTGTAACTCTCTCATCTTCTTGCGATCATCGCATCTATCGGGAGGACAACACGTGCGTCGTAAGAACAACACGGCAAATGTCATCAGTCACTATGAGTCTACCGTGTCACACAAATTTGGGCAACAAACAAATCGTTGGTTTCAAAAGGGGCGATTTCATTCATCCATCATCATCCCCATCTGTCCAGGCACGAAATTTCCAATCGCTCAGCGCCGTACGATCTTCAGACGAAAAAAATCAGACACGTCGCCAATGATTCCCGTCCTCTGCAAAACAAGCGATAAAAACTCAAATGTGGTATCAAAATCCAAACTCTAGAACCCGTAAATGATGTGCCCAATTACCAGCCTCGCGCGTGCCCAATTCGTCCCAAGGGATGACTTGCCATCTCATCCCTAATAAATCATCATGTGTCCTCCGTAAACGTCGTGCAGCCATCGCTGGATTGAGCTGAATGTCGTTACATGGTGACAGCCTCGAGTAGTGAGTCGAGATCTTGGCCCAATCAATATGTGCAGGGACGGCCAAGAATATACCTGACAATGTGATCGCCCCCTCGGTTGGGGAAGACCACACGCTTACCGGCCGAGAAGACTCGGTAAGCGCGTTAGGACCACTGATTCTCCGGACCTGTTTGGTCTGTGGTATCGAAAGAGGTGTTGTCCACCATAACGTACAAAAGACATTACGTAGCTAAACTCCAGTGTATGCGCAATGATGTCGTAAGTGGCCAGCCAGTGGGCGTGTGTGCTATGATATATGCGCCGAAACGAAGACCGAAAAATAATTATTAGATGGTTTCCAAAGGCCTTGGAGGTTTCCCGTATATGACTGGATTGTCGTCGGAAGCCCGGGAAGACACGAGTGGTGTTTACAGACTCATTGTCAACCATTCCCATTCTTGAGGACCGGCACCGGCGCCAGGGTTCCCAATGCCGTTCTGTGGGCCGCCAGACATCCCCATCATGCCTGAGCTCACCATTGGCCGTTGTGTCATGCCGAAACCGCTTGCCAGGCCGAGGCTTCCAGGAGCCATGCCGGCCATGAAGCCGCTCGACGAGCTGACGGACTGGGCAGCCTCGTTGGAGCCAGTCGAGTCTTGCGGACTGTCAATGTCCATGGTACCGGACTCGTTCGGCCCCGTGCTTCGGCTGCTACGACGCTGGCGTTTGGAGGCGTTGGAGGAGCCAATGCTGCGTGGCAACGACGCAGCGCCTGGTCCAGGTGTGTTCTTGGGAGGAGCGGCTGCTATCGGCACCACGCCTTTCCCACCCACCGCGCCATTAGCCGAACCGGCATAGCTCGTCGGTGTGCTCCCTGCGGTGTTACCACCCGAAGCGCCGCCGCCGCTAGCAGGGCTTTCGCTCTCGTTGGCGCTGCCGAAATGGGTCAGAGCAGGTGGTGTAGTGACTTGGACCGGTTTGGGTAGGGCCGAGATGGCCAAGGTCGAGTTCTTTCGCGACGCGTGGCCCGAGGTTGTACCAGCCGTGCCGTTGGCCTTCTTGGACCTTGTGCTTGTTCCAATAGGCAAGCTAGCCCCCGAGCCTCGATTGCGCTTCTTGATGACGTCCGTCTTCAAGCTGAGGGGCCTGACGACTCCGTGGAGTTTCAAAAACAGACCACAGGCGTTGCAAAGTGGTTGCCCCTCAGGGTTCCGTCGCCAAAGTGGCGTGGTCTGTGTGAAGCAGTTGGTGCAAGTTGTTGGGGCACTGCCGTCGCCTTGATTGCCGCCGGCGCCTTGCAGGTTGCTTGCGGAGCCATGTTTCGACCCGGGCGGCGGTGAGGAGGGCCGGCTGGGAGCAACGGAAGAGAAGCCAGAAACGGTGCCAGAAGCTTCCGCCGGTGGCGAGTCCGGATTAGACTGGGCCAGCCTGTCGAACGGGTTCCCACGGCCAGCCATGGCGATGCCCGGCGTAGAGGCATTGCGGGGGATCTTTCGGTTCCGATCGCCGTTGGACTTGAAGGATTGCGACCTCGATAGATTGCCTTGGCTGTCCCAGTCATGATTCATATCGACGTAATCTGTCGTCGTCCCCCCTATGGTGACTTGTTTCCGCGTCGGTCCACCGGGATAGCGTGCGGCCTGCGTGCTGAACTGCCCAGGTAGAGACGCGTCCCACTGCAGCGCGTGCGAGGTGCCCATGTCGACACCCGTGTCTTCCATTCCGGGAGAGAAGCCTGTGTGCATGCCCATGTTGCGATCTGGGAAGGCGCCGCCCTCGTCATCTTCGTTGTCCGAGTCCGCACCAAACGTGAACATGCTCTCGTGAGACGTGTTCTCCGGCTGAAACACATGGCTGGGATCAACGTGCCCAAAGTTGTTGGATGCCGCAAATGCGTTGCCGCTGTCCGGCCCCGTGGTCGTGGGAGGAGGAAACAAGGGGTTGGCGTTGCCATGGTGCATGAACTGCGGGCCCAAGGAAGTGCCGAATGGGCCATGACCTTGGCTCTGACGATATGCCTGCTGTCTCTGATGGCGCAGATCCATCGACCCGAAAAACATACTGTCGTTCTCGGGCACGGGATGCGGGGTAGAGGCGGTGGATTGAAAGGCGGAGCCCGGTGGTGAGTAAAAGTCGTGAGAGTTCAGCGAGCTCTGGCCCAGCGGGTGCTGGTTGAACATGTGAGGAAAGCCATGGGCGACCATGGGGGAGGACGAAGGCGAGAAGGAGAAATTTTGCTGGAATGGACCAGCCGAGGTGATGATGGGGTCGTGGTCCATGGAGAACGTATCCAGCTGGAAGGGCACGCCGCCGTGGTGAGACATCTGGCCCGAGCGGGTCATGTGAGACTGGTCGAGGGAGTATTCGTGGAGATCGGCGTCAGCCTCCAAGCCATTCGCTGCCGAGCTGCTATTCGCCGCCGGGACTTGAGGGGAGAAGTCCGCGGGACGCTTCAGGTTCCGGGTCTGGATGGAAGAGTCAGTCGCCGCAACGTTCGGGAAGGAAAGAAAAGGGGCAACGGCCCGGCAGCTGAAGAAACAAGTGCCAATACCTAGGTCGAAGATGGATAGACAAAAAAAAAAAAAAAAAAAGGGCCACTCACACGTCGCTCGTCGACGCTCGTTTTGCGGGCATGCCGAGTGATGTAGCCGAACTCGTCCTGGTTTCTCTGCTGCGGTACCGGCACAGACTGCGGCACAAAGTGCTGGGACAGCGACGCGGCCTTGCGGGACTTGATAGGGATAGCAGCGGCACTGGTGGCGTGCGCGTCCTTCTCCCCATCTGCTTGGTCGTCAATACGGGGGAGGGGGTCGCCGTGAGCCCGGCAGGCGTGGACACGTTTTCGGAGAAGATGAAGTCATCTAGGTTCATAGGGTCAGGCTGGAGCAGGTTCTGGTGGTCCGAGGTCTTCCTCAGCTGGGCGATGCCGCTGGAGATGTTACCCGCGGTAGCTGTCTGGCGAAGGCTACTACTACAACAACAACAACAACAGCAGTCATTAGACAGGATGCGCAGCGGGCGCGACAGACGAGGCGAACATACCTGGAGGCGTCGTCTCCCGAGTCCAGCATTTCCTTTCTCAGTTTAGTGTGCATCATGCGCCACGTCAAATTCTCCATGCGCTCTTGGTTGGGCAAGTTCTGCTTCGTTTTGCTGAAGAAGCGCCAGACCTGGGTGGCGAGAGGGTCGTTCTGCTGCATCTGCTCCAAACTCTCGTCCTTGGCGGCCATGTCGTCCCGCCACGTCGGAAATATGGCCGAGTTCAGCATGTCGTACTGCGCAGGACCTCCGCCCGACTTGTGACCGTTGAGATCGAGTTTGAGTTCCTGCATGCGCAGGTCGCCCGGGCTGCTCTCGTCGAGGCCGACGCCGTGGGCGTGGGCGTGGGCGTGGGCGTGGGCATGGGCGTGGGTGGTTTGGGCGTGGGCAGAGCTGTGCGCATTCGCGCTGGGGTTGGCGTCGGTCTTGGGCACGGGCGGTTGCGACTCCAGAGGCCGGCGAGGGAAGCGGAAATCGTGCTCTGTCATGGTGGGATCCATCGTGGCCGATGGGCTTTCTGCCGAGGTCAACGACGCTGTCAAGGCCGCTGCCATTGTCGCACCGCGCAGACGCAGTTGATGCGAGACGACGGGTGCTGGCGCCCCAACGTTGTTGTACGAATGGGCGAATGAATGTGCGTCGCGGTGGTCTGTGTGATGGATTGAAAATGGGTGGTCGTTTGGTTGGTTTGCTTCCCCACGTTGAGTCCCCAGTCTCAGACTCAAGTCTCAATCCTTTCGGCTGACAGCCGCTCACCCACGCAGCGTTGAGGTAAGTGCAAGAGACGGGATGGGCACGTCGTAATGGAAAGGGCACAGGATGCACGGATCCAGACAACGTTTTGTCGTCGTTGGGCTCGTCGTGGGTTGAGAAGATGGTCTCGTTCCAGCGTATAAGTTTATGGTTGCTGCTGCTGCTGTTGCCGCAAGTACGGATACAGTCGACTGGATGGGGGAGACCGGCGTTATTGCTGCTGTAGGGCCGATTGAATCCACAGGGTGATTGAGGGAGAGTCGTCCTGCATGGACGGACGGCGGCTGCGTGTCGGGATTATGGGTTAACTAGCTATGGGGGTGGGTGCAAAAGTGCGGTGCGGTGCGATGCGATGGGGAATGATGATGAAGAGGAGGATGGACGGTGACGCTGGATGCTTGCTTGCTTGCCTTAGCTGCTCGCTCTGCTCTAGTTAGTTGACTGTTCTGCTTCCACTCCCACTGCCGCTGCAACTGGCTTTGACTGGCTGGATGAGCGATGCGGCAGAAACTCGAGTGTATTGGTGATGTTGCCAGGGTATGCCCACTTGAAGTCTCACGTCGAGCATGAAACCATGCGACGTACCGGTACAAGGCCGTTCCAGTCACTGGTCCGTGGGCGTGGGGCAGACGCATGGGTATCCTCGAGGGTTGGATGGTCCACCAATCCGCAATGGCGACGTCAGGACTAGTGTAGGATGTGGGGTGTCTGTACAGTAGCCTCCCAGTCACCGAGCCGAGGGGTGGATCTGCAGCGAGATTATTGCGGTGGTTCGGTGGGGGGAGGAGGAAGACGGGGGACGGGGGACGATGTCGGCTACAGGCGGTCTCCTCACATAGACAAGACGGACTGGACTGGGCTGCCGGATATTGAGGTTGCGACTGGCCGGCTAATTGCAACATGGTAGCTAACTGCATGTATGAAGTTAAGTGACGAGCAGTTGGGTGCGAGTCTTGCGCGTCTTTGAAAGGCGTGCGGCCAAAAGCGTGCGGCCAAAAGAGGGAAATTCCTCATGAATAATCCCCCCCTTCTCCCGCCAGTCATGGAAGTCGGGAAGTCGAGCTGAGCGCTTTTTGGCCCGACGTGCAAAAGCATATGTCATGGAGCTTTCCGAGGATTTGGCTAGGGCGAGGCAGCTAAGAGTGTACCCCTACCTGGTGTTAACCTGCCCCCCCCCTCCTCCCCCCGCTCTCCCCTGGACGGTCTGGCCATTTACCTATTACCTGGGTAAAGTAAATTGCACTCGCAGAAAACGTCAACACGCATCGGCGAATCAGACACGTGCGGTCCAGGGCAGGACATGCGACCAAGGACGGCGCATGCCGAAATGGACGTGAGCCCTGACTTGGGTAGCACCGTGTACACAGTCAGCAGTCGATCAACAGGGCAAATGATATGGATGATGCCAACTAAAAGTATGTCAGTTGACGTTGGACAATATACATACTTGGTAGTACGGATGGATGCTCCAGTCTCGTGTGGACCGCCCGGTTGCGCCCGAGTTGCGCCAAGGCCCAGAAGGTACTACGCAGTACTGTGGTACTACGTACTCCGTACAGTAAAATGCCTGGGCTGGCTTCGACCAACCTGAACCACAGTAACGTTAGTTGACGACTCCATACTTCGAGGCAGGCAGTACGCAGTACAAAGTACTTGACCTGGTAGCTGCGGATGCATGGATGGCAAGGTAGGTAGGATACGGAGCAGTTAGTTGGTAACTAGGGTAGCAGCCACGCTTGCTAGCGCATGTTGCGGCGGACGACGACGACCCATTAGAATTCGAATCGTCCGTCCGGCAGGCTTTCGAGAGCCTGTAATTGGTGAGGCTGGGAGCGTTGGCGCGATCGAGCCAGTGGATCAAAACGCAGTTACGGGCCTTTGGTGGATATGCATCCGCGACTCCAGGGGGAATCAGGTAGAACAACCCCAGAGAGTATAGCTATATACTATGTACGTAGTAGACAAAACCTCGCGGAAACGAGAATTGACACTCTGGGGACGGACATGGCCGGCTTCCTCGCCAGCACCACCATGTCTTGACGAACCACCCGGACTCTTCAGGAGGTAGGTAGACGGGTAGGCAGGTAGGCAGGTAGGCAGGTAGGCAGGTAGGCAGCTCGCTAGGCAGGAAGGTCGGTCTGTACTGTGTAGGCAAGTGTCGTGAGACGTCCGAGTAAGTCAACATCATGTACCGTAGTCACTTGGCCACCGTTATTCGAGTAAGGCCTCGCGACGACAATGTGGCCAGCAACACATTCGCCGCCTCGGTATGGAGTACAATAAAATGGCCTTGTGCGGATAAGGATCCATATAAGGGGCGAGATCGGCGGCTTTCTTGAAATAACTACAACGTTTCAAGTGACGTGAGTCCTCCTCCAACGGTGAAATCCCGTTCGTCTGCTGCAAGCCATGCGGCCAGGGATGATGGGCTAGAGACGGAGACGGAGATGGAGATGGAGATGGAGATATACGCAGTCACCAACTTCATCAGCTCCGAGGACAAGCAGTAACGTAGGTACAAGGTATGCAATCCCGAAAAGCCTGCAGTCAGTTATTGCTTAGAGGAGTGGAAATGGAGAACATGCCCATGGGCCATGTCCACGCCACCCCCCCTAAACTACACCAACTGTACGGATGCCATTGATTTCCCATCTCCTCGAAATCCTGCCAGACTCTGTGCGACGATGCTGCGTACCTTGACCGTGAGCAATGCCGCCTGACGTGCCGAACTCTGCCGGCTCAGACGGTTCCCTGCCATGACCGGTTAACGATGTAACTAGTAGCCTCCTGCGGCGTTCCCAGTGCGGGATGTAAGGATGCAGATGCAGATGCAGATGCCCACCCCCCGTGTGAGCTACTACGTAACTAACTAGCTGGGTACTGTGGATATGCGTCGTGTAGGTGCTGGAGTGGGAGTAACTAGGCGAGTGTTGCCACTTGGACCCGAGAGGACGCTCTGGTTCCCAAGTGACGGATCACTTATGAGGGGTTTTTCTCGTTCCGGCTCGTCGTCTCCTGGCGCAACTCGACTTCTCGGATCGTGGCCGAAGGCGTGGGCAGTTTGATATTCATGCAAGGCTGACGCGCCGAGGATGCGCCCGTCTCCGCATGCGCAGCGACGGGGACGCATCCGCGTGTTGTGGCCTCGGAGTCGTCTCCGCCGTCAAACAGGGGCGATAGGAGGCCGTGGAATTACTAGAGGCTGATCAATCGGCGAAGAATAGCCAACTACAGGCAAGTCTCGCCGAGGCATTGCAACCAGAGAGTGTGTCGTGGAGAGGAAAGCTTGGCAGTGGCTCCGTTTCCTCCGTACACCCATACCGACCGCGTGGCTATAGCTCGACCCTCGCTCGCTCTGGTCTGGGCCGTGTTTCTAACTCGGTATTATCGAAAACATATCGGATGCCCAGCTTCACGAATCACCCGAATCACCACCCACCGTACCCGAGTACGGAGCATCCATACTAGCCTCGCTCGCACGTCACCTCACCTCGGTCAGGCTTTCCACGGCGTACGTAAGTGATTGATTGATTCACCATTCACAGTCGACCTCTCGAGGGACAGACGTGGTAACTGACTGTGGATACCCCCGTGCAGTACCACAGGAACTACTGTGTACGGAGTACTGTGGTAGTTATCCGCAGGACGGGTCGTGAGAATGGATGGATTGCTCCACAGGCCGACTACTTACGAAGTGGTACGAACAAGTTGCTCGCGCGGGGGTGACAAGGACAACGACACCGACAACGACACCGACAACGACACCGACAACGACAACAGGATAGTTAGTTAACTAACTGACTAGTCGACTAAGTTAGTTAGTAGTAGACGTCCCCTGTTTTCGTTACCTCGCGTCATGATCAATGCCCACCAGTCCGTCCGTCCGGCCATGCATGCGAGCTGCGAGCTGCGAGCTGTGCGTGTGCTATGTAGTAATAAGCCGCAGCACAGCGCGCAGCCTCACGAGAAGAGGGGTTCTAGAAGCCCTGCGTGGCAACAGAGCCTACTGTAGCAGTTAGTGAGACGGTAGTATAGCGTCGTCAGTATGCGTTGAGTACGGATACTGGCCGATGAGTGGTGAGACAAGGGGCGCGCTGCGTGCCAGATGTGGAAAAGGGTTCATCAGCATGACCCCCCCCCCAAGACTCAAAGTATTGGGTACGACGCAGGCTGGGACCGGGGTCTTTCGTTCATGCAACCTCTACAGGGTCTAAAGTGGGTACTGCTGCTGAACCCCCACTCTGGCTCACGAGATCATCTCGAGAAGGCCCCGGAGAGAAACCTGCTTGGGTTCACCAATTGAAGGGTGCGTGATCGGGCTTCCAGCCGCTCGCAGACGCAAGCGAGCGGGATGAACGGGATGAACGGTGGGATGGATGGAGGATGGATGGATGGGTGGATAGATGGAGGGGGATGAATGGATGAATGAATGATGAATGCCAGGTCAGTCAGTTACAAATACGCAGTACTCGCCGCAAGGACGGATAGGTGGGCACTAGCCAAGTATGTAAGTTACGGGGTACTTTGTATCTTGGTAGGTACGGGTATTGACCAAGCAGTCAGCTACGTTAGTTGGTGTTATTAACTAACTAGTTGACTAGTCACTACTCCGTACGTACTACGGTAGTTAGTCAACTAACGTTAGCACAGTCGTTGGGTACTTTCTGTTTCAGTCGGACGACCATCACAGCAACAACCACCCACCTCGAGTTCCCGTTGTTCTTTGTGAATTTGACTTTGGGCTACCAACGACGAGGGTCTTTTCGAGCTGCCGCTACCACGTACACACCGCAGGTTACTGAAATAGACGTGCCAAGTTGGACAGACATGTGACTGCTGACTACGGATACGGATACATAGTACTTACCACAGTAGTAAGTATGCCAGTCACCACCACCACCACCACCACCACCACCACCACCATAGCTTCCTTGACTGCCCTGGGCACGGGCGAGTCAGTCGGACGTCCACGAGATCCGGCATCGATCCAGTACCACCTCGGTGGTTCACTATCAACCAGCTTGGCCGACTCGCTGGTCAGTCACTTACACAGTACTGTGTATCCGTAACTGGTTAACTAGTTGTGGTGATGATGCGCATAACTACTGTGAGGTCCTCCCCCCCACCGCCTCTGCCGGCTAAATGTTGTCGCAGTGTTACTGTGTAACTACGGATTACCTCGTTCTTTATACTTTACTGTGTACTTCGTAGTTGCTGTGCACGGAGACCGGTAGTTACTGTGTACTCGGTAGTATACACTCACGCACACACGCAGTGTTCCTTTCCATCCACTCGAGCAAATTACTTGCTGGTGCGGATACAAACCTCAAGGTGTCGGCCGCAATCAATCGCCATCAATCACATGCTGGGGAAGCCCAATCCTAGTCCTCACTAGCCGCACTCACTGACGTCTGGCTGAAGTCACCGACGAGTCCACCAACGTTAATACCAGGTTACGAAGTACTTGGTAATTGCACAGTAGTTAGTGGTTATTAGTAGTCGGTCGCAACACGGGCGGCTCGTTCGTTGGTTGCTTGACTACGACCCGACCGACGTCTGCTAACGTTAGTTGGTAAACTACTAACTACGAAGTACGGATTATTGTGTAGGTCATTCATTACCGAGTACGGATAGTTACTAAGTAACCAGATTTCCGCAACTTGGCCATTGTCGCAACCCCCCCGTGCGTGTCCCAACCAGGGGTCAACTAACTCGATCTTGACGTTCTATTTCGAGCATCTCAACCGCCCAAGCTTCTAGTCACACAGTAGTTATGTGGTAAGTTAATAAGTTAACTAACTACCACAGTAGGTCTCTGTCTCCCTCTTTCTCTCTCGCGTGCTCTCTCTCACATTCTCTCTCCCCCGCGCCCCCCCTCTCTCCACACCCCTACTAACGTTACTATGGTAGTTACGTACGGCAGAGTAGGAGGACCCTGAAATTTTCCTGTTTCGGCCCTGTATCCCTGGTCCTTGTTCCGGCCGAATCAGCTTCAGAACACAAAACACGACAATCCATCCCCATCCCCTCCCCCCCGTCCTGCGGGGGCGCGGTCTTGGGTGGCGTTGTATGAAGTACGAAGTACGGATACTTTCCTTCGACAGTGTACACAGTAAAACGCGTATAACGTTACCACAGTAATGCAACCCCGTACGGAGTAGTTACGGAGTAGTTACGGAGAACGGAGTGATCACGGTACTTTAGAACCGCAGTGGCCGTGGATTGTTGGTCGGATTGCTGCCAGAACCTCGGGCCACTCGCATGCACAGTACTTACGCAGTACTACCAGTCCACGTAGTAACGTACCACAGCACCGACGGGCACGTGTCGATGGATGTTTGACAGCCACGGATAACCTTACTTGGTAGTTAGTTACACGGTAGTTTGTACACAGTACTACGTACTTACTACTACGTACCCTACTTCTACCACAGCATAGTCCGTGTCACGGCTGTCTCCGCCATCATCGTCGTCGGTCGATCGACGACAACAGATGAAGGCCTCAATTTCAGCCGCGAGTCATGTCAAGCGGTGCCCGAACCGTCCTTCCCAGCGAAACGGTTCAGCGTCCCAAGGAAGCTGACGGGCAGGCCAGGGCAGGCCAGGGCAGGCCAGGGCCAGGGCAAGGCAAGGCCAGAGCAAGGCCAGAGCACATCACATCACCCCGTGTCAGTGTGTGTCCCTGTGTCTCCTGTGTCCCTGTGTCCCTCTGTCCCTGTGTCCCTGTGTCCCTCTCCCTGTCACCGTCACCTCGCACGCACCCAGAGAGCGACTCGGCCTTGTCAATGGCTAAATAAAGACGCGAGCACAGATATTTTTCTTTTCTTGTCTCCGTACCTACGGAGTACGGAGCACGTTACATACCTTTTAACCTTGGCTGCGCAACTACCGCCATGTACTTGGTAAGTTTGTTCCTTTCCCCGCGCTCTCGGAAGACGCACGTCTATAGCTAGTGATTCACCCCGAATAGACTCGGCGGCTGAACGCAATTCTCGAGAGGTCGCCGACCTTGCATGGCTGGTCCGCCTTGCAAAGTTGGTCCGGTCCCTGCTGTGCTGTGCTGTCTGTGTACTGTTGTGTACGGTGCGGCATTACTTTGTGAGAGAAGACGCGAGCGAGGCCTGCTACTGTGTGCTGTGTACGAGTACACAGTAGAAAACAGTAACTAAGTAGGTAATGACAATAACCCCCACCCCCGGACCCTTGCTGTGCCGCGGAGTCGACTGCCAAATCCAGTCGCGCGTTGCAGTGGCCTGCTTTGCACAGCCAATGGATACCACGTCAATATCCGTGGCGTGGCGGTTCAACAAGCAAGCCCCCAGTTACCTAACCTAGGACGCGGGGGGGGTTGGCGAACGCCTGCTCGTCTTTGGCGACGAGACGACTTGTTGAGAGAGATGACGACTCGACTCGATCCGGCAACCAAGTTAGCCAGTTGTCTGTGACTACTTCGTAGGTACTGTGTAGTCGACCCTGTCTGTCTGTCTGTGTGTGTGCATCGAAGAGTGCCATTTCGCAAGGCCCGTCCGTGTAAAGTTACGGGTCGGGTTGGTTCCTGTTGCTCCAAGGTACGGGATAGTTGTCGCTTAGCTCTGCATTGCTCCCCATGATGATCTGATTCGACGCGTCGACCCCTTCTCGACCCTGAGCGGTAGTCAACTAGTTAGGTAACTACTGCCATCGAGCTCGTACTCCGTACATGTCCGTAAAGTTGCATCATGCAGTCCTCGCCGTCGGCGGTGGTTGGTTTCCCTTTGGCGATGGACAGAGGCGGCCCGGGATCCTCATGTCGAGATGTGGGAGTGCTGGCTCATGTGAGAACTCATGTGAGAGCTTCATGTGAGAGTGGGCTCCAAGCATGTCTTTATAATGACGAGACGGAGCAGCAGCAGCAGCCGTCTGAGCCGGAGACGAGGGTCTGTTCTTATCTTCGCCCTCCTAGGCAGACTTGAAGCGGCAGGTGGCAGTCTCGCAATCAGCACGCAATACGGATACCAAGTGCTCCGTCGAGCCCGTGAGATAACCAGCTCACTATCAGCCGAAGGCCGCTATCGAGAGATCGACGACTCGCATTGGACGGGGCCTGCCCAATCACGAAGAGACAGGTCACGCGGGGGGGCCTTTGGTGCCAGAGATACCCTCTCGTAGTACTGTCTATCCCCTTGGCGGCTGCCGAGAAGGGGGAGAGGCAACTGTCCGCGACGGTCACCAGGGGGTCTCCTATCAGCTCGGCCCCATTCGCCCAGCGGGCTTATCTCCAACCCCCCCCTGAGTCCTGACGGAGCACCACAGGAGTCGTCGCCTTGCGCGGCTGCACGTAACTAACCAACACCTTCGCATCCATCATTGGAGGAAGGGGGGGGCCTGCCTCGATTGCGAAACAGGTCGGCTCCAACACGTGGCTATGATGTCTGCTGTCTGGGCTCACGCTCGATTTCCTTATCGCTTGCGTGACTCTCGACGTGAACCCCCGAGTGATAAGTACGGCAGCATTTCCTACGCCTGTCGCGGCACACGCAGTCCACGTCTTCTACTCTTCGTTGACTCGTCTCGGTGCTAAAACGCCATGACCCAAGCCCGTCTTTGGGATCTTGGTCAGTGGCGAGAGTTCCACAAGGGGGGGGACCTGACTTACTACTACGTATGGGCTCCAGAGCGGGAAATCACCCCTATATCGACGCCAGGGCAGGGTCGGTATAGGTGGTCTCGTCCATCAACGCGCGCTTCCGACTCCCGATGTCGACAGCGACAGGTCATCCGCAGTTGGATGTACTCTAATTTCTGTACACGACGTGTCGGACACACGAGGGAGGTCCACCCCTGTCTATATGGGATGCTTCTCCATGACGAGCTGCCATGGTGTGCAGCCGTACTCGTCCAAGGTACCGGGTACCCTCCATCTCGGCCACGCCGACGCCGACGCCGACGGACAACAGCCGCCTCTCCAGGGACCCACGACGGTGCTGGCCGTATGGACTCGCGTCCAAGCCTGGGACACTGCAACAGCAGGGCATAGGAATCACAGTCTGGGAGGCTTTCCTCTCTGTCACCGCTACCGTCTAGTAGACAAGATGGCGACCCGACCTTTGGCCTGCGGAAGGGGGGGTGGGGGGTGGAAGTGTAGCCTCGAGTACACTGGACACCCTGTCTGTCTGGTCAGTAGGGAAACACGACACTGTCACCATGCCACCAAAGAGCAACAACAAGAACAACGCCAACGGCTAGTACGCCTATGACGACACCCTCGGACGTTGTTGTTAACATGAGCTTGGCCCTCGAGGATTGCAGACAAAGGAAAACGGGGGAGGTGCGATGGCAGGGACAAGCATAGGTCAACAAAGGGACGGGCGACTGAATGTAGGTAGGCTGTTGGTGACATTGCCGCTCTTCGCGTCGTCAGATCAGATGGGCAAAGAAGGCCGAGAGTCGGACAGGTCACGCAAAATGGTTCGAGACGACCGGCCGTACCCAACGACACACGGCGATATCTAGCTGGTAATCGATGCGTGAATGTATTGCGCTGTGTCCGAGTATATATATACATACATACACAGACTGCTCCGTCACCTTTTCCCATCAACCCCCCCCAAAGTCGCAAAATTGTCGAACCCCATGCTCACATCCATCATCATCATCATCATCCCATTCCACGTCTTTCCGTACCAAGCGAGCAAGCGAGCACAGCCGATCCAGTCGATGAGTGAACGTAATGTAACCCCCCTTCCGTCTCACAACATGCCGGCGACAGCAACGACGGCAGCAAGCGCAACGCCCATCATGCCCGTGACGATGCTTCCTTCCGCCCTGCCGGGCGCGGCCGAGCCACCACCCCCAACGCGAGCGGCGCCGTTCCCGGTAGGTTCGGCGATGGCCGACGCCGCGACGATGGTGGTGCTGGAGGTGAAGTCGCCGCTCACGGCCGCGGCCACGGTGGCGAGACCGGTGAAGACGCTGTCGCTGCCCTGCGCATCCGTGGTCGTGTACGTGACCGTCTCGGTGACGGTCGGGCCCCAGCTCCAGCCGCTGCCCCAGCCGACCCAGCCGTTGAACCCGCCCCTCTCGTTCCAGCCGCACCCGGGCCCGGCGTACCAGGGCGATCCGTCGCCGACGCAGCCCGTCACCGTCACGATGCCGCCGGTCCACGTGGTGGACCCCGAGTAGGCGTCGGCCCACTGCGTCCACAACGCGCTGTTGGCGCCAGTATAGCCACCCCAATTGCCGTTGCCGCCGCCGCCCCAATCGCTCGCACCTGCGGGACCGCCGCCACCACCGCCGCCCCAACCTCGCCCGCCGGGGCCGCCGTGACCGCCCCAGCCGCCCGGTGCACCCCAGGTCACGGGGCCGCCGGGGTAGGAGATGGTCTGGACGCCCGTCGAGCCGGCCGACGTGCAAGAGGCCCACTGGGCACACATGCTGGCGCTCAGAGATGCGTAGCTGCTCTGTGCCGTCGGCGTCGCGGTGCAGCCTGACGCGATGCAGGTAGAGACGGCGGAGCCCCTGTCAGCCGCGCAGTAGTCGGACTGGGCAGGCCACCAGGCGTTGGTGGCCGTGGCCGAAGAGGCCGCAGCGGTGACGGACGCGTAGGCGGAAGAAAGACAGGATTGCTGCCTCACATCGTCAGCGGGTGCTTCTTGTTCCCATGCAGCAGTTTGCCTTGACTTACAGCACACTCGGGCGCGCCTCCCCACCACTGGGCCGAGGCCGTGGAGGGGACCAAGACAGCAACAACAGTCGACGTCTTCATGTTGTCTCGCGGGTTTCTTCGGCTGTGGTAGGTGGTAGGTGGTAAGTGGTAGGTAGATAATGTAGCTTGGCCAAGGTTTCGATGTACTTTTGTTTAGATGTTGGTCGTGTTGGCCTGGAGTTGTGAGTCGTAAGTCCAGAGACGGTAGTGGCAGGCTATATATACTATTCCGGGCGAACACGCGTGTGTTTATACGTCCTCGAGTGAGAGTTCAGCCGTGCACAAGTCCGGCATATGTCAGACCGTTCGGTGCTTAACCGCACAGCCTGGTTGCCCGTGTAGATCAGCGCAACTCAGTCCATGCTGTGGTGCCCCAAGTAGACCCGTACGCGTCGTCATGGCATCCCCATGGGACGGCGATGCTATGATGGGTTTTGCCAACCTTGCCCGCCCATGCCGAACTGGAAATCTAGTACTCCGTAGTTGGGAGGTACTCCGTGGGCCGCAACGCCTCCCCGGGAAAATCACTTTGCTTTGTGCGCACCAGACAACGGGACGGGGGAGAGGGCTACTTACCCAAGCTCTGTCCCCCTTTCAGTGTCTCGGTTAGGACCCTTCGTACCCAACCCCCGTCTGGAACAGTTCGGAGTGACTTGCGGCCTTAACTGGAGAGAACCAAGCCTCCTCGAAGGCTGGTAGGGGCAGAGTTTTGCGTCTGTCATAAGGTTGGGATGCGCGAGCGATCAGCTTCACAGACGCATGCCGCGCGTCGCCGTCCACATCACCCCCCTGGACTGCTGTCTAGGTATGCAGTGTATTGAGTATTTGACTGGGCACTTGTGCGACCTGCTGCCCCGGCCCTCGGAGGAACAGGCTGTATCTACGAGAAAGGTCTGACGGGCTTCGAAGTTCGGTGTAAGCAGCACGCTCGTGGCTGGACGTGCCACGTAACCGGCGTTTCTTGCGGCCGACTGGCCGACTCACGGCGCGCAGAAGAAACGACGGCGACAAATGCGAAGCTGCCGCGTGCAAATGGTCGCGCAATAGCCCGGCCTCTCGAGGTTCGGATAGAGTTGTGCATGTATAAGCCCCCGACCCCCTTTGTCCGCAGCCCCCTATGTCAGCTTGGGGGAGTCCGGATAGAGTGGGCCTGTCTGTTCTGCCCGGTCCCGAGCACCACAGACATAAGACATAGACCGAAGGAACCGTACGCTGGCGCGGCTGGCATTTTCTGATAGGGCAGGGAGGCAATTATGGGGGACCGGGACCTGCTTGTGTTTCACGGCCATCTGTTTCATGACCGCTTCTGTCTACATCCATGACGCGTTAGGGTACCACAGCCTTTTAGCAGTGCGCCTCATCACATCACTTACCTGCATGCTGACCATCAGAATACGATCAATCGAAGCCGCTTGCGTGGGTTCAAGGGGGCGGTCGTCTATCTGCCCGGCCTTGCTCGCCTCTGTTGTCACGGGCGCCGGGTGGTGAGTTGTCTGTCTGTGTGACGCCTTTACTGGATCCCAAGCACGTTTGCAGGGCCTAGCTACTATGCAAAGGATCCCTAGAGAGTAATCTTGATGCGCTTCCTGTCGGGGTTGATTAGTTGGGGATATGCCTCTGTCGACGTCAGCTTCGCCCCCGTTATACACGCACCAGTAAGCTGCACATAGCCAGCAACGAAGAAAGCGGCACCAGCCTACACGAAAATGGAATCGATTGCGAAACTGTTGTGTTGTACACGACCCCTAATGTACACAGTACATGACCCTTCTGCAGCGGGCTGCCTGCCGACTCGATCCGATATGTTGGTTGCCCCCCTGATGCCGTGTACGGTTCGCCAAAGCCGTACCGGCATAACGTTACCAGCATAACGTTACCAGCATACAGCATACAGCATACAGCATATCAGCCAAAAATAGTATGCTTTCCCACAAACCCTTGTTGAGCCTCTCTCAAACTCCAATGGCTATTATGCAGACCCTCAAAACTCAGTACTCCAAACAACCGACAACAAAAGGACAAACTAGCATCGCGCTAGCTTTCGCAGGCTCGTCATGTTTCTTCTCGTCGTGACGTCTCTAACCGCGTGGAAGCCCTTGAGAACATTGCCACGTGCAAAAACCGCCACAGGTAAACAAATCCCCCACGCTCCAGCCCTGCTGCGTCCACTCATCTCGGTCGAAACGGTGACGCCGGTTGCTGACCCTACAGCATCGTGCCAAAGGTTCCGTCTGTTTGGATCGGCTTCCGTGGAGTGCCGCCCTCCTCTGTTGCTGGCTTGCGGTGGCGGAAGGTGAAACCAACGAAAAGAGATTTGCCCATCTCGTCGTCTCGATCCGCCATCGTCTCCAGGGCCTGTTGTTTGTCATGGACCTCCTTGTACTTGGCCATGTCGGCTTCGTTGCTAAAGTCGTCAAAATAGCCAGCATCGGTCTCCGAGTCTAGCTCGGGCACAAACGGCGCCTTTGTCTGTCTCAGCGTCTCCCAATCCACCTCGGCAAAGTACTGGTCTTGGAAGATGTCCTTGCTGTTCGAGAAGCGCTTTGATCGGGAATTGATGCATCTGCAAGATTGTCAGTGGGCAGGACTCGACAGCGAGGCGGCGGTGTGAGTGTGGGTGTGAGTGTGAGTGTGAGTGTGAGTGTGAGTGTGAGTGTGGGTGTGGGAATTTGCATACGTAGTGATGAAGCTCCAGGTTCGGTTGCTGAGGAAGTAGCTCGGGTCTTCCCAAACGGGGCGCTTGAGGACCTCCTTCCAGTGCTTCAAATTACGCCAGGTTTCGTCGGCCGTGGAGCCAGCAAAGGGAGGAAAGCCAGTGAGTGCCTCAAAGAGCATACAACCCAAGCTCCAGTAGTCGACCGTGTAGTCGTACTGCTCCCCACGGAGGACTTCCGGAGCCATATAGTCAGGCGATCCCACTATGGACTTTGCATAGTTGACGTCCTTCTCGCGCATGGACCGGTACCCATCTCGGCGCTCAGCAATGGTTCGCTGATCCATCGGCTTGCCAAAGGGGACACTGGTCTCGGAGGCCTTCTCCAGCTTCACGCGCATCGACTCGATCTTAGCAGGTGCCAACATGCCTGCAGCCAAGCCAAAGTCGGTGAGCTTGACGTGGCCCGTGGAATCAACCAGGAAGTTCTCTGGCTTCAGGTCGCGATGTATGTAACCGAGCTGGTGCAGTGCGTCGACGGAGCAGAACATTTCTGCGATGTAGAAGCGGGCGTGTCTATTGGAGAGCACCCCGGTGTTGTTGAGCAGGGTTCTGAAGTCTCCGCCAGGCACGTACTCCATGGCAAGATAGATACTTTTGTCGTCCTGGAACGAGTACAGCAGGCGCACCAGCCACTCGCTCTTGGCCGTGGTGAGAATGTCGCGCTCGGTCAGGACGTGGCGCACCTCGTCCAGCTTGAAGAGCAGGCGTTTGCTCATGACCTTGAGCGCGCACACCTCCTTGGTGTCTTTCTTCTGCGCAAGGTAGACTTGGCCATAACCGCCCTGGCCAACCTGGGTGAGGATCTGGAAATCGCCATGTCGAAGACGCACGCGGCGCTTTCTCAGATTGGCGCGCTCCCTACCTCTGTACTTGGTCCACAGTTGCTTGTACGCCTCATCGTCCGTCTCTGGCGGGGCAGGGACCTCCTCCTGAAAGGCAGCGAGTCGCTGCTGGCGTGCGCCGACGTACGTGAGCAGGTCAAAGTAGTAGTCGAGGAAGTAGAGCTGAGTGACATTGACCATGCGGCGCACGTTGGGCTTCTTGAGGATCTCAAGTTCCTCGGGTGTGAGGCCTCGCGATGTATTGAACTTCTTGTTGTTGGGCGTGTGCGGCCTGGCGTCCCTCTCTTTGAGATGGTAAAGCTCTTGGCGGGAGGCGGCGGCTTGGTTGTGCGTGTAGGGTGAGTTGGCGCTACTGCCGGCCACGGGGATGCGCGACGGCGGCGTGTTCTCCTGTTCCTGCCTCTTCAATGGGCTACCAGGCGACTTGAGCTTCTTGTGGATGATGCTCTCCTCGACATTGGACGACGGGCTACCAAAACACGCGTTTTCCTCGCCAGGCTGGAGGTTGCTTCTGAGGGGGGACAAGGGGCTGGCACCTGCGGCGGTCTGGGGCCTCAGCTTGATGGGACTCTCGAGGCCGTTGTTGCTGCTGATCTTCAGGGCGTTGTCGAAGGCGGTGGGTAGCTCGTTGGCGCCAGGCGGGACGGTCCGTTTGCTGGGACTGCCATGGGGTGTTGCTACGGGCGTGATGAAGTTATTCATATTGCTCGGTGTGCTAGGCCGCTCGGTTGTCGGCGTCTTGTTTTCTCTCGTTGCGCCGGGGAACATGCTCGTGATGAAGCTCGCCATCGTGAGCGCGTATGTCGACTACTTCTGATCAAAAACAACAAGCGATCTTGACCTTGGCGCCACACCTAGTTATGGTGGGGGATGTCGAGAGCAACCCTGGTCAGATGTGCCGACGGGGGAGCGAGTCGCGTCGTGTCGATCAGTCGAGCGCTGGGTTCTGAAGTAGCCGTATTTCGTAGTTCGCGGTTTGGGGGTCGCAGGTACTTGATGATTGACCAAGGACTCGTCGAATATCGGAATACTCAAGTAGAGAAGAAGAAGAAAACTGATGGGATCCCAACGGGCAAGATATAAAAATGGACAACGTTGCTGCTTGCTGCCTGACGGTTACATGTATGTTTCTATCTGCAAGACATGGACTGGACTGTCGCAAGAAATCAATCAGGTCGTGGTGTGATGATGGGATGTGGATGTTGTGGTGGAGATCGGGATGGATATTGGCGGGGTATGTGCATTTCACGCATTCCACTTGTCGGCAATGCAATTGTGTCGACCAAGCAACGGCTACCTAACTTATTAGTGACTAGCGTTGGGCAACCTGCATTATTACATTACTACGTACGAAGCAGTACTTCCGATAACCATGTGAAAACATTCAGCGGCAGTAAGTACCCCTAACGTTAAGTACTCCGTACCTCCCCTACAATACTTCTTCCTACGAGTACTTGGTTACTTGGTGTTGTCGTCGCAGTTCAGTTCAGTCCCCAATCTTTACGGGGCTGACCGTCTGTGGAGCAAAACCCGAATACTACCGGTCGGTACTCCGTACGTACTTCGTAAACACCAAGCCAATCCTGACGATCCATCAAGTCAATCGTACGGGTCTCTCCCCTTTCAAGGTTGACACGATCGCTAATCTTAGTACGGAGTAGACCCCGGTCATGAGAGGACACTATTACCAAAAGCAGGTACTTTAGTGAGGGTGACGGGAGCTTAAGCAGCCCTGGCCCGGAATTCGGATGCGTTTGCTACGTGGGGCGCCAATCGGTTGGAAAGTTTTGGCAGGAGTGACGCGAGGCGAGGTCCAGGTTCACTTGTACAACTCAACACAAACATTACCGCTAGTGACCATACACCCACAACCCCGGCATACATTCACAAATCCATATCTCGATAGCATCACGGAACCCACCTCACTGTTCCCTGACCAGCCTGTACAATGCCAAAGGAGCGCAACGTGAACCCGGTGCAAGCCCAGCGCAAAGCTGACAAGGCCAAAGAAATTAAAAAAGGTACAACCACGCCTTGCCTACACACCCGACGTTGCCATGATGACTGACCAGCTTCCCCAGGCAAGGCTGATGTTACGGCTCGAAGGAACGAGAAGCTCGCCACCAAGAATCCGGATCGAATACAAACACAAATCGATGCCCTCAAACAGATAACCACCAGCGGCGGAAAGCTCACCAAGCACGAAGAGGCTGTGTTGGAAAGCCTCGAACGCGACCTCAAGGCCGTCAAGAAGGCCCGGGAAGCTCTAGGCGACAAGGCGCCAACATTCAACAACCGCAGTGGCCCGCGATTCGGTGATCGTGATCAAGGGAACGCCACTCTTGGCAAGCGCAGAAGAGATAACGACGATCCGTCGAGCGATGACAGCGACGTGCCCGGTGATGTGAAGATCATCCCAATGCCACGAGACACGCCCCTCCTATCCCGAAAGAGTTGATGGACGCATGGTATGCGAAACGAAGGGCGAGGAGGACCAACGCGAACGAGATACCGCTTGGCAATCGCGAAGGGAGACCAATATCGCACGACTCCGCGCCACCACAGTTCGCGCCCAAGCCGGCCGCCGAGGTCAAGACTGTTTACGAGGCCAAGCCCGTGGTTCGCGATCTCAGAAAGGAGGCTGTCAGTGCGTTTATGCCAACCGCTGTGAGAATGAAATTGGATAAGAGTAGAGGGCATGGTGGTTTGATGGAACCTGAGGAGGCTGATCGCCTGGAACAAGAGGGCTATCTTACCGGTACACCCGTTTCTGTTCCTGCACAAGGCGCCCCACAGCCGACCGCTGCTGCACTTCGCACCGTCACCATGGAGGATGTCGAGGACGAGGACTAGAGCTGGAACAGCCATCACCGACAACACTTCACCCCTCGATCCGGGCGATGAATACGACAATCCGCTAGACACTTATGATACCCGGGATCTTTCCCAACAACACTGTACTACTACTGCACTGACCGCCGGCCGTGGCTATTCGAGAGTGACTGGGAGCTCAAGTTTTCTGTTGGCATTCTTCCCGTTGTTTCCTTTTCGAAAAACTTGCCGATTGGAGTGAGCTTAACACTACTGCTATGCGCGACTGGGAAGAAAGAAACCCGGTTGAGAAAAGCTTCGCAAGACGCACCACACTCCCTCGGTTGAGTAGCGAAGGATAAGCTTTAGTCTTGTTCCGTATGAGACTAGAGCCACATGAAGATCCCACCTAGTTGTGCTTTTGAACCTTGCGCTACGGAGTCTCTAAGAGTCTGGGCGAATATTGACATTGGGCTCGTGGTGTACCAGTTACGCCTTGGCGGTTAATGACAAATGCAATGCGGTCCGGTAAGTAGGGAGGTCAAAGGGGTAAATAAGGGTCCGGATGGTGCGGCGACTGTTGATTTCGGAGGTTACTATGCCTCGAGGATCGCGTCGGCTTTGGTGCCCCCAAAGCCTTCTGCGCATGTCAGGATAATAGGGCTTCGAGGGGTTAGACATACCTAAATTGTTGATTGTTGATGCTGGCACGGCGAGGCTTCTTTCGGTGTGCCCAATGATAGTCTTGATGGAGCCTAGTATTCAGCTTCTCGGTATAAGTCCCCGTGGAACAAAAGGCTCCCGATATGACTTCAGCCTCTTGAGGTTCGATAGCGGTAGTCCCGGTGCACTGGGTATGGTAAGTCCAGGCGCCCGACCGTCTTTATTGGTGCCAGCCACCCGAATCACGCATTCTTTAAGATCTCGGACAGCCGCGCTGAGGATCTTTCAAAACATGGCTGTGATATGTTCTCTACGAGCGTACCCGCGGACGTCTTGTCCACATCCTCGATCGTCCGTCTGGCAACATTATTAAAAGGTTGCTTTCTGCGACGTACATGGAGCAGATAGACAGACATATATCTGGACTGAGACGTAGATTGGCTTCAGCGCTCATCGCGACTTTCGATACTCCGCCGTGTGGAGTTTGGACGGCCTGATGAACATACAGGAGATTCGATAGGCACGCCGTGTTCTTCGTCATACAGGGTCCCTACCAGTCCACGAAGTACGAGATATGGTTGGATATGATGCTATGAGCAGTGGCAAGTGCTGTGGATTTTTATAAGGGAAGCGAGAAGCCAACATGAGAGCCGATGAGAGGCCTTCTCCGGTTCGTGAATGGGCGCTCTTATGCAAGATACCTGCCGCCTATCTCCGCTCCGATTGTCCGTTGTCCGTTACGAGACGGTATCGCCTGACGTTGCCTGTTCTTGGAATGGTTTCGCCGATCCGATGCTCCGATACGTCGGGTTGTTGGGTGAAGTTAACCGGGTGTTTAATAATTTATAATAAAATCATAAAGTTGATGTATGACGGTTTACTACAGTGATGGGTAAGCAGCCTGCGATCACTTTAGCCTTTGCCCCCGACGAATGAAGCTTTTTAGAAGGCGTGCCACCCCACATACGTATCACTTCGGTACAGGGGTGTCTTTTAATTGTCCTTTGTCAGATCACGTCGTCGTGGATTGTGTAAGTCACTATCATCAGATCTTGAAACGAGTTTTCCCTTAAACTCCATGTAGGCCTTTCATCCAATCACGCATAGTACTGCCTGCCCTTGACTCAGGATCACGTAGGCGGCACGCGTTGACAAGCTTACGACAGTGACATGACAAGGTAGCCTGATATAGTTAAGTAGGCTACCGGTAGCTCTGTTGGTCGGTCACTTGAACTTAGCAGTTAATACCTGTTAGCGATGTCAGTGGTTGCATTTTCAAGCACCACATTCCGATCACGCGTTATTTTGGTCTTATCGACCCCAAAAGTGAACCTTGATGATGATGATGATGATGATGAATCCCAATCAATTTTTTGCCCGGCCCAAGCCCTCAGAGGCTTACTGTGTATAGATTCTGGCAACAAGGTGTTTTCCTTTGGCGCCATATTGTTGGTGATCCCATAATCCCACGCCAAGATCGGACTTAAGCTAGCTACTTCGATATCCGACCGAAACTACGGATACATAGCATTACGTAAAGGTTGAGGAGGGGAACGAATACTACAAGGAACTGAATGCGTTGCGTTTACGGGTATTGATGCCCCTGTCATGTGTAGCATTCCTGTTTACCTCCAATGATGTCCATAACGTACACAGTAGGTTTATAAAATATAGAGGTAAATTATGGTAACTATGTATGGATACTATCGGTACTGTGGTGTTCCGTCCTATTGGTAACATAACCAGCGTTACGTAATAACCGCGCTCGTTTACCCAAGTCATGACCGCGACGATATCCAGGACGGGACTAACCTTAACTTACGAGATATTAACCATGACACTTGCATGTGTGGGGTTGCGAAAGGCGTAGACGGACTGTGGTACCGTAGTAACGTACGGATACCTGGTTAGCGCTCAGGTCTTCTCCACGACTCCGACTACGGCATGGCTAAAAAGATGTATTGGTACCATAGGACATCCACATGTCGAACAGCAAGATTGCCCCTAATTTAATCGTTACTATCAAGGCGATTCTTTGGTCCATCTGAATCCACTTACGATTCTTCTCACTTTGGCTACCCAGCATCGGCTCAGTGGTCGTCCGTCTCGTTCATTGCCTAGGTCAGGTACCTTGCTCGACGTCGAGGATGGTCGAAACCGAGAAGCAATCTGTTGTTGAAGGTCGACGACACCATTCTACGGGTTTGCAAGAATCATTGCCGAATGTCGAGAGAGTTGCTAGCTCTGTTAGCCACAGAAACAATCCAAACCCGCAGTTATTTGTAATACAGGAATACGACACTCCACAGCTACCAACCAACAACGACAAGTCCGACACCGAATCTGTACGTCCAAAAACACTCTTGGGCGAAGAGACGTACCCAGAGGGCGGCCTGGAATCATGGCTAGTCGTCTTCGGTTGCTGGTGTGGGTTGTTTGCTTCGTTGGGGGTCACGAACTCGATCGCGACCTTCCAGACATATCTCGCACTGCATCAGCTTTCGGACTATGAAGAAGGCACTATAAGCTGGATATTTTCGCTTTCCACGTTTCTCGTCTTCTTCTGTGGCATCTATGTTGGACCTCTGTTTGACAAGTACGGCCCCAAATGGCTTGTCTTGGTTGGAGGCATCGGCCTCGTCGTGAGCATCATGCTCACCAGTATCTGCACAAGTAGGTCGTCTTTTCCGTTCTACGCCATGGTTCCAACTACTTACCCGTACCAGAATATTGGCACTTTATTCTCGCGTTTGGCATCCTCGCTGGCGTTTCGTCGTCTCTTCTTTTTACACCCTGCTTCGCAGCAGTTGGGCACTTCTTTCGCGCGCGACGCGGTCTGGCTACGGGCATCGCTAGTACGGGTGGTGGATTCGGAGGCGTCGTCTTCCCCTTGATGCTGGAAAACCTCTTCGAGAAAGTCGGTTTCGGATGGGCCGTTCGCATATTGGGCTTCGTATGCCTGGTCCTGGTGATGCTCTGCAATTCATTCATCAGAAAGCGGCTGCCGCCAGCGCAGAATGCTAGCTCGCACCCCGACCTTCGTATTCTCAAAGATCAAGCATTCTTCTTCACCACTATAGGCGTCTTTCTTCTCGAATTCGGCCTCTTCATCCCTCTGGCCTACATCTCGAGCTACTCTCTGGCCCAAGGTTTCGGCGAGAGCTTCGCCTTCGGCAAGATACTGCCCATCCTCAACGCCGCTTCGATCCTCGGGCGTGCACTACCCGGATGGTGGGCCGACATCATCGGCCCCTTCAACGCCAACATGCTTTCGGTTCTCCTGAGCATCATAGCATGTCTCGCCATCTGGCTACCCGCAGGTCACACCATACCTGGTGTCATCGTGTTTGCCGTCTTGTTCGGGTTCGCCACGGGAAACAATATCAGTATAACTCCAGTGTGCGTTGGTCGTCTCTGTCACACTCAGCATTACGGTAGATACTACGCAACCTGCTACACAATCGTGAGCTTCGCGACTCTTATCGGTATCCCGATTGCCGGAAATATTGTAACGGCTACTGGAGGAGACTATTGGGGCTTGATTGTGTTTACCAGTCTGACCGAGGTTCTGAGTTTCGTCTTCCTCATGGCGGCGAAGGGCGCCAGTGTCGGGTGGAAACCCTGGATCAAGTTCTAGGTAAGGAGGTGCTGTGTGTAAGTAAGTGATTTAGGGTGGGCGTAGCATATTTGCGTAGATGGTCATATCCAAAAGATGCAAGTCAATCAAATTCCAACGAGCCGAGGCCCGAGTCAGTTATACACAAGGTTGCCCTTACTTACGATACTTGTGAGGATGTACGGATTACGGAGTACCAGGTAGTTAACTGATCCAAGTTGGATGGTTGGTTGTTCCTGGTTGGGGAAACCGTAGTTATTAATGGATCCCGAGACCATGGCTTGGCGATGACGGACCTACGTTACTGTAACGTTAGTACTGTGTGTGTACCGTACCGGGAGCAGGGGCTGCACGGACCACCAAACATTCACGTCCGTTCACCCGAGCAACTCCCAACTCCCTATCCCGTAGTTAACACGCACAAGCTTCTCATCGCTGAACTAGCCCCTGGATCATCATTGAGTGATTCCGGCCATCAGTCCCATGCGGTAGGTCGAAAACGCTAGTTTGTCAAACACAAGACACCCAGAATGCGCAACTCGCCGTTGTAAAAGTAGTAAGTCCATCGATCCATGTTTGCACCCTTTCTACGTCACTCCCCAGCCGCTACTTGGACCAAACGGCGACGCGGCTCTCCGCACTGCATCATCCCCGGTTGAGGGGATCGGATGCCGAGGCTCGAATGGAGGCCGGAGTTGAGTGCCGGTGAACTGCACGGCATCAGATGTGAATGAGACACTCGCCAAGCCACTCTACTCAAATCACCTCCATGACGAAGCCACTGTGCCCAACCATCCTGATCCATCCAGACCCATGATCCATCCTTGCTTAAATCCTCACTTACACCATGGCGTTACAGGAAGCAGCATCACCAAGTGGCCGAGCCTCACCCTCGTGTGAGAAAGAGCGCTCAGCTGCTCTCAGCCTGTCGTTCAAACTTGCAGCACCACCAGGCCCACCATCTCCATCTTGGTCAATCTCGTCACGTCACTCGCTGGCGACCATGTCCTCTAGCGCTTCGACGCAGGACACCTCGGCGTCGTCGGCCCAGGTAGCCGAGAACGCCTACTTCTCGTCCAACCCGCCGCCAAAGGCCTTGGCAGCTCATACAGAGCAAGCCCGGTCTTTTATCGACCACCATGCCGCACTCGGGAGGCGTGTCGTCCTGATCACATCGGGTGGCACCACCGTTCCCCTGGAAAAGCAGACAGTACGCTTCATCGACAACTTTAGCGCGGGGACGCGAGGTGCCACCTCGGCCGAGTACTTTCTGGAGGCTGGCTATGCCGTCATCTTCCTGCACCGCCAGTTCTCGCTACTGCCCTACAGTCGGCACTACAGCCACTCGACTGACTGCTTTCTGGATTTCCTGCGCGAGGGGGAGGACGGCAGTGTAGTGGCCAACCCGGACCACCGAGACAAGATGCTTGGCGTGCTGCGGAAGTACAGCTCTGCCAAGCAGGAACGCATGCTGCTCATGCTGCCATTCACCACCATCACCGACTACTTGCACGAACTGCGCGTCGTGGCCCAGCTCATGCGTCCACTGGGCCCGGACGGCCTGCTTTACCTAGCTGCCGCCGTCTCGGATTTCTTCGTCCCGCCGGATCGCATGTCAGAGCACAAGATCCAGAGCACAAATGCTACCGACAGCCTGAACAAGCAGCAGGAGCCTACCAGAAACGCAGAGAAGTCCGGCGGAGGCGATACTGGCAGCAGGAAAAGGCCCAGAGAAGATGAGCCTGACGAGGCCTTTGACAACTTTGACTCATCGCCCAACGTGCCGCGTAGCAAGCGCCTCATCATCGACCTCGACCCGGTTCCCAAGTTCCTCAAGAATTTGGTCGACGGCTGGGCGCCTGAGGGCATGATCGTCTCCTTCAAGCTAGAGACGGACCCGAACATCCTCGTGCACAAGGCCAAGTACTCGCTCGACCGGTACCAGCACCACCTCGTCGTCGGTAACCTGCTGACAACACGCAAATGGGAGGTCGTCTTCGTGGCCCCTGGCCAATCGGATATGTGGATCCGGGTGCCGAGCAACCGGAGGAGGAAGAACGTCAGCGGTAACGATGGCCAGGCGGATGGGGATTGGGAGCAAGACAAGCCGATGGATCCCTCCACGCTACCGGATGGCGAGCCTGAATTGGAGATTGAGAGTCTGATCATACCAGCTGTGCAGGAGTTGCATGGGAAGCACATCAACACAGTGAAGGCCAAGGCTGAAGCTCGATAGTACGTCTTGGGAACCCACGAGGTAGCAAAAGTATGTGAGCTCGCTTTCTTGGAAACAGGTAAAGAAAGCCAGTTGTACGCCGAATGCCACGAATACAAGATGTCTATATTGCAAACTCCCGAGTTTATAGTGCCCAGCTGGACCAACCGTGTGGTGGAGAATTTATCCTAGCCAGACACGCCAAAGGGCACAATCACCCGGACGAACCCTCCCTTTTTTCTTTCTTTTTTTGGCGGCTTCCATCAAACAACCCCTTGTAGGTACACGACAACTGGCAAGTCCAAGTTGAAAATGGGGTCCTGCAGTACAGATCCCCTGCCTAACTAAGTACCCATCTAGTCCAGAAACGCCCGTCCTCCCCACCTAGAATCATCAACAACTTTCAGCACTAACGCTCGCCAAAAAAGTAATGTCGGAGATATAAAAAGGAAAGTCCACCCCCGGTGGGACTCGAACTTGAGGAATTGTCAGCGAGGATGTTTACTAGATAGAACAGGCTTGTTATAACTTACCCCACAATCTTCAGATATTTAATCAACTGGAGTAGGAGTCTGACGAGTTATCCATTTCTCTACGAGGGCTGGGGACCTGCGTTAACCGCTACACCACTCGAGTTGGTCGGCGATTTATGATTGGTTAGGGTGCAGCAGTGATTTTACGATATGTCAATTATGAAAGTCGGTGAGGCAGGAACGAAGTAGGTGCGTGGGTGTGTTTGTTGTCTGGTGGTATGTAGGAAGGGAGGAGCGTGTCGGCAGTGCGCAAACCAGGGTCTCCTGCCACCACCCGCTCGCAAACGGAATGCCTCCCTTGGAGCGGTTGGAACCGGACGATAATCATCTTCCAGCGAGCCAGGTATCATCTGCTCCCAGTCACTGTCCATCAATTTAGGCACACCCACTTTCGCTTCCATCAGTGTCCATCTTCAGCTGGCCAAAAGATGAAAAAAGCAATTAGGAGTTCGAAGTGCTCAAAGCAACTGCGTCTATACCCCGGCCTCAGACGATCAAGCAATCGAACCCAAGTGCCCGCAGCTGAATGCGCCAGTCACTTGGAGAGATAAGTCTATCCTCGACACCTTTATCTTTGCCACCATGAGCGGCCGTCTCATCGATCACTGCGCTGTCCTGCAGTTGCCAGATGCTCCTCAATGCTTGCATTGCCGACTTTATCATGCCCCATGGACATAGATCCCACATCGCCTGCATACGCGAAAGAACCCACGTTCTGCGCTCCAGTGACACTGTCTCTACACCGGTCATGAAGACAGGCCAAGTGGTGTACTTGAAAAGGGGACTGTCGATCTTGATAAAGGATAGTTGATGGAGGATCGTGTTGACAAGATCTTCGGTAGTTGGAAGGAAGGGCAAATTAGCCACCGCTCCCCCTCATAACCGCGTTTCTCGACGTAGGCCACCAATCCTGGGAATGCCAAGAGAACGTAGAGACAGGCTGCTGCCCGGTAGATAGCGGCCGCGTGCGTTCGGTACGTAACCTCCTGTTCGTGGACAAATCCCAACTCGGCACTGGCCGCGCACATTTTCATCGCCCATGCTTCGACCTGGAAACATTGAGCGTCCTTCAGGAGCTGCATTCCCTTGTCCAGTTGCACAGAACTGGGGTTCCCGCCGTTGGTCGTGTTGATATCCCGAGCCACACGAGCCGTATGTAAGATGTTTAGAAGTAGCTCGGTCGGACAGCTATGATAGCTATTCGCTTCTGTGCGCTTCAGGATTGGCAGGATACTGGTAGGGTCGAGCTCGAGATATGGGGGGCGATAGCTGGCTCCTGGGGCCGGAACCATAAGCGAGTCCATCGTACATCCCCAGATGTAGTACGCGACAGAATCCGACGCAACATAGTCGCGGACATTGAGAGGGCCGAGATGGGACGGCATAGACACGGGTCTTATGATGGGTTGGCATTTAAGTCGAGACCAGACCGCACCACTATCACCCGGCCCGGTGCCGATGCCGCTATGGTCACCATCTACCAGGGCTGCGTTTGATATATGTGCGGTAACGAGGCTTCCGGCCGCCGTCATGTGTTCACGCCAGCCACTCTTGCCCAGGTCGATGAGAGCAAAGTTGAGGAAAAATAGCACAGTTGCGAGCACAGCATCCTTTTCGCCGGGGTCGCTCTCATTTCCCGCACGTTTTCTGTGCCTTTCCAACACCACCCGGAGACCCCTGCTAGCTTTATCGCGTGCAGCAAGAGCATCGACAAGCGCACTGTTGATGGCTCGTGGCTGGATCTCAGACGATGAGCCACCGGCAGCGTTTGAATAGTGGAGGGCTGAGACAGCTATTATAATATGCTGCAGGAAGGGGAAAGCTCTCGATATGGGAATGAGCTCCCGGAAGGGATTTCGTGCGAGCTGGTGCGAATCGTGGACAACGAGATCTTGGCAGAACCGTTGTCCAACTTTGAGACATCAGTATATGAGCGCCATGAGGTTGACGTGGGAGCACAACTCACAGTAGTTGAGGTAGAGCCGTGACGGAGTGCCCAGTTCTTGGAAGAGCGGATCCAGCAGTGATGGACTCAATACGGTAAGTTGGCTACCGCTCGGAGGTTCAGTCTTACAGGCACCGCCATGGTCTGGTCTACGGCGTTGTACCTGGAGGGAGTCACTCTCGTCTATCGGAGAGAACGCCGCTCTCCCGGCTAGGCGGCCGCGAGAAGCAACCGCGTCGGTCCATCGATACAGCTTGCCGTAACCGAGACACTCCTGCCCAGTCGCACTACATTTGAGGCAGTATGGTACAGATCGATCGCATCTTTTACGAAGTCTCCGGCAGTTATGGCAAGGCTTGGGTGCGGCCATCGATAGAATGACGCCGATCCGATGACGAACCGATGTACTTGGAAAACTCCGGCCCTTCAACGCATACACTCGGGGTCGGTGGTTGTCGCCGGCGGACCCGGCAATAACATGGCAATATGGTCCCTGACTCGGAGTGACGTCTGCAGGACCACAGACTCACCGCCGAGATCCAGTCGGACAGGGACGACTCGTACGTAGTAGACTGTCCGGAGTTGTGGTGCAGGGTGGAGTTGTGACTCTATGACGCCAGACGTATTTTTACTGCAGTATAGTGCTGTGCTGTGTAGTACTGTGTACACGCTGGTGAGGTCCAGGTTCTAGGTCTGCAGTCTGCCAACAGAAAGCTAAGCAATCGACAAAAATTGGTTAGAAGATGCAGGCTCCTTCGTTCCCGGTCTGATGGGTAAGTTACCTGGTAACTACTGGGGTCGTTGAACCCACCCAGGAAAGAAGAAGGTTCGAGGAGTCCGACGTGTACTATGTAGTTTTCCGTAGTTACCCAACTAATAAACAGCCTAGGGTTAGGGGTATCCGCTCGCCTCCTGCCCCTATACCCCTTTAGGCAGCCAAGACGCAAGACGTGCATTTTCTGGGTCCTCGGTTGGCCACCGGGTCCTTCCATTCCTACTACCTACCTCTACTAGTTACGTATTCTTCGGTCTGGTATCTGGATGCTCCTCTATTAACAACAATCACATCCCTCCCATACTCTGTAACATCCACAACATCCACAACATCCACAACATCCACATGACCGAAAATGTCTCCATTCACTTATGTAATGGCCTGGCTCCCTGCCCAATGCGGAAGCCAAGCAGCAACATGTGAATATTTAGCTTCCCTTGACTTCACTAACCGTTAATTAGAGGCCAGGGCAAACACTCGGTGTATAAGACCGTTCGGTGGCCACGATGTCTGTTGCGTGTAAAGCTGATGGCACTTGATGGGAAGTACTGCTGCAGATCTCGCAGGAATCTATAAATCATCCAACTCCAATTCGATACTCGCTCCGGCTCAGTCTCTCGCTTGTACCCGCACATCGCATCATGCCACCATCCGCAGACGTTGACGACGGCGTATGGGCTCGAGATGATCAGCCATACCTGAGTGATGCACCAGATGGATACAACAAACTCGAGGTCGAGCGTCTTGGGCGCCTGCGGCCGGTTTGCTTTCCTACATTCCTAGCCGAGGCTGGTTTCGTGCTCTCCATCATCTTGTCGATGATGATGGGCGAGTTCTTTGTTAGTGGGTTCAACATCATCCTACCCACAGTGGCCGAGCATCTCAACATCCCGGACGAATCACGCACCTGGCCGGCCGAGGTGCCGAACCTGGCCACCGCCGCTCTCCTCCTGCCATGCGCCCGCCTGTCTGATATGTATGGCGGCCGTACGGTTTTCCTCTTTGGCGTACTATGGCTCATGATCTGGTCTTTGGTCTGTGGCTTCAGCCAGAACACCACCATGCTCATCGTATGCCGGGCCCTGCAGGGTGTAGGCACTGCAGCCTTCCTCCCGGCTGGTATCTCGCTCTTGGGCCAGACCTATCGACCTGGACCAAGGAAGAATCTCATCTTCAGTCTCTACGGCGCCTTTGCTGTCATTGGGTTTTTCATTGGCATCGCCATTGGTGCTGTTACCGGACAACTCCTTGACTGGCGTTGGTACTTTTGGGTTGGCGCCATCATCGTCTTCGCCAATGCAGTTATTGGCTATCTCAGCATCCCAACGCTTCTCAGCGATGCGAACAAGGACTTGACCATGGACTGGTGGGGTGTCGGCACCATCATTCCTGGTCTGATTCTCGTCGTCTTTGCGTTGACCGCTGGTGGGAGTGCAACGCATGGGTGGCAGACACCATACATTTACGTGACCTTCCTCGTTGGCGTCTTGTTTCTGGCTGCCGCTGTTTACGTTCAGGGGTGGGTATCGTCCAATCCGCTCTTCCCTGCCGAGCTATTTCGCCCAAAATACATGAAGCGTCTCGTAGTCTCCCTCTTTTGCTGCTACGGCGTCTTTGGCCTGTACCTGTTCTACGTTAGCTACTAGTGAGTATCCCAGCTGGCGTTGATGAGAATCCCTTGTTGACCTTGCATTGCAGCATTTCAACTGTGCTGCACGCGACGCCTCTACAGTCCGCAGCTTGGTTCAGCCCGATGGCCCTCGGCGGTATTGTGCTTGCCTTGGCTGGGGGTGTCGCTATGCACTTGATACCCGGCCGTCTTCTGCTGGTCATCTCTGGATGCGGCTTCGTACTCAGCGTCTTGCTATTCGCCTTGATCCCCGACCAATCGGCCTCTGGAGACCCTTCGACTTCCTTCCTCTACTGGGCTTACATCTTTCCAGCCATGCTTTGCGGAACCATTGGTGTGGATATCACGTACAACGTCACCAACGTGTTCATTACAACAGCGATGCCGGCAAGGCTCCAGGCCACCGCCGGGGCTTTGATCAACAGTTTGCTGTACCTCGGCATTGCCTTCTGGCTTGGAGTGGCTGAGCTAGCCGTCTCCCAGACGTTGGAAACTCGTGGTAGGGAGAACGTAAGCCCCAGAGAGCAGTACAGGATCGGGTTCTGGCTTGGTGTTGGACTGGCTGGCGTGTCGCTGATTCTATTTTCTACCATCAACCTGGGGGCTGCTGCAGCAGACATGACAGCGGATGAGAAGGCTGGGCAAGAGGAGGCCGCCGCCGCTACCGCTGCTTCGGCTGCTCTTCATGGTGGCCCACAGCTAGGGGAAGGTGTCCCGAAATTCGATATAGAGGCTTCAACAGGACTATAGTCTATCTAAGCAGTGGACGTTCACGAGAGTCGATCCAAGATTGATATAGAATTTGCAGTACAGACGATAGATCAGACATCCAAAAGGCCCGCCGTATTTCGAGGTGCTGGAATCTAAGCCATGCTTAGCCTATATATCAGCTGCCTATTGCGCTTGACGGCCTGATGTTCTGCCTCTTGACTAGCGACCTCGCCCAAGTGCCGGTCTTGCTGACTGGTGGTGACTGTGCTCAGGAAGAGCGAGGAGGCTCAGAAGAAACCCGCAGCGTGGTGCCATTCTGGTGATGTAGATGGGTTGAACTGTTCTGATGGATCAGGCAAGCCTCACTCAAAGACACTGACTACTTACTACCTTGGCCAGCATCTCGGCGCATTGGGCTCTCTTGGTCATCCCGTGCCTCGTACCGAATACAAGCCCGAAGACTAGCTCCACGACGAAGGCACCCAAAGTACGGAAACAGTATGTAGATGTCTTATTGAATGCAAGTAAATACCAAGCGCGCTTCTCTCGGTGACCCTGTTTATTTCACCCGGTCTACAAGATGATATCTCTCTAGTGAACGCCAAATGGGACGGTGTCAAATGAATACACACTCGAGCTAGCGAGCGTGTCAACGTTCCTCCGCCGGCGGCCGCGACTCGGTCTGTTCGCACGGCCGCATCAGAGGCAAGATGGGCCACTCGTCGTCCGAGGAGTCGGCGCGGACCCGAACCCTGGCCTTCTCCAAGTCTCGCAGGTGGATATCTTGCTGCTGCGGACTGGCCGGGTTCTGGACCGAGGGGTTTCGCGTGTGCGAGGAGGCGAGGGTCGAGTGCTTGGGGGTCAGCTGAGAGCCGGGCGGCGGCCTCGTCGGCTTCGGTCCCCTCCGCCACCGCTTGGGCACAAAGGTCGCGTACATGTGTCGCCGGAAAGGCGCGGTGGTCCCGAACACGATGAACACGAGGAAGCTCGGGGCCGGGCCGGGGAGGAACAGGATGGTCGTCTCCTTGGCGCGCTCGGCGCTGATGTTGGGGCCGGCTCCCTGGGCGTCCTTGTTGTTGTTGGCCATGCCGGCGAATTGGAAGAGCATGTTGGTCAGCTCGAACAGGCTGCAGCGGTGAGACGTGTGTGTTAGCCTCGAATGCTCGTGGGGGTCGTTGTCCGCCTCGTCTTGTGTGTGCCTCACCTGAGAACGACGAAAGCGATCGAGAACCGCGTCATGAGCCACCGATCATATATGCCGTGTGAGGTCGCCGACCGCGTCTTCGTCTGGCTCTGGGGCAACGAACCCCCACGAGAGCCCGATCTACCATAGTTGACGTTCCAAGACATCAGCTGCCGGCGAGTCTTGATGTACCGGACCAGTATAGCCATCATCAGGCCACAGCCGGTCGCCAAGCTTATCATCACTGTAAGGTATATCCTGTCAGATAGTTTCTAGTGTTTGGTCCAAATCGAACACGAGACGTACATATGACGTTGGCGAGAAACATGAAGCCAACCACGGACTTTTGTACAGCCTTCACCTGGAGAAGGCAGATGGTGAGGATGGGCAGCGTAACGGAAACACCCTTTCCGGCAGCGTTGGCACGCTTCAGTATCTTCTTCAGATGCCGCTTCTCCGTCCAGCCGTAGATCGATTGCAGCAATGCGAAAGCCCTAGTGCCGGTCAGCTTGGAAGCAGTCGTCGCGCCGGTCTCGGCGTCTTACCAGAACACCACGAGCATCGAGGCGGCCGAGAATGCATATTGCCCTGCATCAACCACGTTAGCACCAACCAAGCACACACAGCACAGTAAGCCAGACATACTGAAATACCACAGCCCCAAGTTAATACCGACTGCGCCGTTGGAAATGATCTGTTCCGGGTTGTTCGGACTCGCGACGGCGGCTTGCCATTGGGCGGTCATGACATCCTCCCATAGGATATAGTCGTAAAGCTGCGAACCGATACAAGTCGCAGTACTGGCCAGCAAGAGGTATGCGATCAGTGCAACGTCTACGACGGCACGGGTCAGCTTTGCAGAAGATCGGATGGCTCTGGCGCACGTACAGCTGGTCCTCTCCCGGTGGCTCCAAGTCAACCAGACCACGAGCCCGTTGCATACCAGCGCGGCGACCGAATAGAAAAGCACCCCCGCCGCAGTTCCGTGGACATCCGCAGGTAACTGCATAGCCAGGGCGGTTGTTTGTTTCCAGCACGTATGGAAACTGTCTGATGCCGAGTCTAGAGTGTCAAGACGTGGTGCCGGTAGAGCAAAGGGTCAAGGGGTGGGACGCTGCCCTGCTCGAGGCCAACCGTCGGAAAGATTGACAGTAGCGTGTAGACATAGTCTGGACGGCCGCACATGGCAACGAAACCGGCAAGTTGCTGGAGCCTTGGAAGCACTAAATACCCATCTTTTATGTTTGGCCCGCAGACGCAGCGCCGGCAGTGACCGGCATACGAAGTAACGAAGTACATGGCTTCCTCTGATGGTTGACTAGTGACCTGCAGTCGGAGTGCTACAGCCTACAGCCTACGGTACACGCGTGACGCCACTTCGAACTACGTACACGGTATACCGCGGCTCCTGCGGGCTGCAGTCTGCAGATGACGGTAGTCCCTCCGTCAAAGTACCCTTGTGCCGCATCACCTCTACACAGTAGATCTCATGCGATATCCTTGCAAATCTCGTCAGTCAAAGCGGCTGACGCGTAACGTTATGCTAACCCGTTGCTCGACTGCGTTGAGGGCGGAAGCAGGACTTACCAGGCTCCCCTCTAACAATTTTTTTTTTTTTTTTTTTTTTTTTTTTTGGTTTAACTTACCGGGTTCGTGCCAAGTAGTACCGACCGGCGTTCTCTAGGGACGAGACTATTGAACAGCGGACTGTCGTGGTGGCGCCGAGGCCGATTTCTCGCACCGGTACTATAGACTAAAGTAGTCTAGTGGCACCGAGTCACACAGGCCGCCTGCCGCTTCCGGCAGTCTTGCCGGCGGAAGTCCAAAAAGGGCACGAATTTCGGTAGCGTCCGAACGTGGCTGCAAGGGGCATGGGACGGTGGGACCGGATGACTGACCTTGCGGCACGCCATACGGAGTACCTACGTAGTGCTTCGTACGAAGTAACTTGGTGCTTCATACGAAAGGCCCAATCACTATCCGTAGTCTGGAGGACTACGAGTACGTACTGGTCCACAGTCCACCCACCATCTTCGCCATGACCATCCAGGCATCCAGGAAGACAGACAGACTCCTGCCTGGGCGAGTAGGTAACTACTTCGAGGTAGTTGTGCTCAGTTGCTCCGTGTTGTGCCTCGCATTAGATTCCCCCGATAACGTTTACACGTAGGGTGTGGTGTGATGCAGCACTCTGATGATTGGCCACGCAGAAAGTGTAGATGCCCAAGAAAGACATGTGATCCGAAAACCAAGAACTCCCGTAAGCCAAGTGGCGAGTGCTACCGTAGTACGGAATATGCACAAAGTATCGACGATATCGACGCCAGCGTGCTGTGCACGTACCCTCTGACCCGTACAAGGGTACATGTCCGTGCAGCAGGGGGTTTGACCTGCCAAACGGCTCTCGACCTCCGCTGCGGGGTTGGACAGGCATCTTTGAAACTGACCAACCATCGCTGATGACTCTATCTTGAGCTTCCCAGAATGCGAAGAATCTTGGGTAACTAACTACTGCTGTCGACGTTACTGTGCATACTCTGTGCAGCTTGTTACTTATCTTTCTTTCAGGAACCCATCCATCCCCGCGTGGGTGGGTGAGCATGTCCCTCGAAGCAGAACCACATGGTAGCTGTGTTCCCTTCCTCTCTTCCTACTCCGTACTCATTCTCTACCTAGTCCCTCGTCTCAGGAGACAGGAGCATACCCCACGTGGATCAAAATAGCTTCATCAATGAACGACACCACTGGAGAAGAATGCGTACGCAGGACGGAGAACGTACCACCATTAGCGCACTTGACAACAAGTGGCCAGATCTGGGCCTCTAGTTTCTGTACGGAGTACTTCGTACACTACTCTTAATATTGACATGATGCTAAAACGATCGCCAAATGATGAAGCAAATTCTGCACAGTAAAATATCTGCTCGTCTTGGAGTGATCTGGTGACAGATTTCAGCCGCTGCCCGCCTGCGGTGTAGTTGAACATCTTGAATCATATCGACCCTTCGCCGATCCCAGGAACGCCGTGCTTATGCAAATGGGTATTTATAGAGAGCCAAAGAAAAGACCCAGAAGACTGAGAAGGTGGAGTTGACGGACAAGACTGAGAAGATAAGGAAGGGGACAGTCGACGAGTGCTAGAACCGAACTGGCGATTGTTGGCCTGTCCGAGCCGACTTCAGAACCTGGCGGCTGCATCACCACTGATAAGGTCTGATGCCTCACTAGCCAGACCAGCCATGGCTTCCTGCATCTGTTGCTGCTGCACGCCTGCAGCCGCGGCGAGGTGCTGAGCATGGTACTCCGCGATACGCTGGTTACGCTCCTCGAGCTGCCTCTCCAGCTCCCTGATTGTTTGCTTCAATGTGTCGTTTTCTGTGCAGAGCTTCTTGAACCTGCCGCCCAGATCATCGGCGGGGGCGGGCTTGCGCTTCTTGCCCACCACGACCGCCTCGCCGGGGTCGGCGGTGCTGCTCTCGTCATCGTCCTCGTCGTCGTCTTCGTCTCCTCCCCCAAGACCCTCCGCCACGGGGACATCGTGGCAGCGGCGCAGGTGCTCGTTGAGGTTCTCGAGGCGGGTGAAGCCCTTGCTGTGCCTCCGGCACGTCGGATGGGGGCACTTCAGAGGATTTCTAGGCCCCCCGTGTTTCCCGTGCACCTCTCGCTCGTGGCGAAGTAGGCCCCCAGCATAGGTGAAGCCAGGCTGCTTCTCACACCCAAGAACGGGGCACTTGTACGGGCGTTCGTGCTTGTCCATGTGTTTGCTGGGGCGCAGGTGTTAGCACATGACCGACAAGCATCGAAAGGAGTCAACTTACTTCCACTCGCACTTTCGCTTAAAAGAGCGTGGGTCTTCCTTACATTCCGGCCACGTGCAGCTAAACATTCCACTCGGATCCTTCGAGACCTTGCGATTGGGCTTCGGAACAGGTCGACTGCGGCGGGCGGTACTGGAAGGAGGTGGCGGGCCGGGGCGGCTTGCGGCGGTGTGCATATGTGGAATATTCGCAGGGCTCGACGGATCAAGGCCTAGGCCAAGATCCTGAGGGTTCGGCGAGGCCAAGGGTGATTGAGCTGCGCTGGTGCTGAAGTCGGCAAGACCAGACATGTTGGTGTACTCGTCCTGCGCACCGGCACCGCCTGCAACGCTGGTTGCGCCGCTACCTCCACTGAACAGGCCATGGCCCAGATCGGTGGCAGCTACTCGGGGCTCTGTGACATGGCTCTGAACCTGGCTCATTTGCATGTCGTACCCTGGAACGATGTGGTTGTAGGCACGGGCAGTACTGAAGATGTGGATAAACTCGGCTCTGATCCGCACGTCGTTGCGCACGCAACGGGGGAGCACGTATCGTCGGATGCAGACGTATTCTCCGTCCTCTTCCCGCGTCTTCTCGAGGCGCAACCCGTATCCTCGGAGTACCTTGCTATTTGCGTTGTCGAGAGCGCTCGCGATGGCCTGGTTGTTCTCGGTGGCGTCTCGTCTGCCTGTGGCGCCGAGCCGCAAGGCAACTGTCAGCAGTCTGGTCTATATCAAGTATATAATAAATGGGAAGATGTCCAGTGTCCTCTTTGGTCTGCGACGACATGGAGGGCGGGCGCGACTGAAGCCATTTGACCTTGGGTCGAGCGCGATGAATCAGGACTCCAAGCTCGTCGCGCATGGCAGGCATGGGATGTTCAATGAACTGAGCCACACCAGCTTGTCGACCGCCAACGAGCGATGACTGTCGTCGGTGCTGCGCCTCGCCAAGAACCCAAGTTTAGCACAGGGTGGCTTGTGCCGCGCTTCCCGCAGGTGGGTGCGCAGGTGTTGGCGTGCGTTCTAAGGTTGGCTCCCTTGCATATATGCAGGCAGTGGGAATGATCCGGCGCGTGCGGATGCACATCGCCCCATTGTTTGCCGAAGCAGGCAACCACCCACCCCTTTCCGATAAAGTTGTGGGTAGGACCAGGACTTCCACGTACAAGTGCAAGTGCAAGTGAAAGCGCAAGTGAGAGTATGATGCAGTTACTTACCAGCAGTATCATGACCGGGTATTACGTCGATGGCGTACGTCCAGTTGTCGTCAAACAAGGCAGGATCACGGCTCGAGCTCGAGGGACAGGCGACGGGGATGGCTGCTTTATACAACGTCAGACTTCAGTACGAATTACTCGGGTGTGCGGATGACGAGTGTGTGCCTATCTATTTACAGGGGTATGCACTTTAGGCAGGTTGACGGTTGACTCACCATCAAAAGACTCGACCAGCGTCTGAACAAAGCCAGGTTGACTGCCTGCATGGCTAGGGCTAGGCTGCATCGTATCGAAGGCGGTGTCACCGGTCTGGAAATAAGGAACCGGGCCAACTTCTTGCAGGTCTGGATAACTTTGGCAGCCTGGGTAGTCGTCGGGTCTCTGGTGGCCTTGGGGGGTCGCGTAACTTTGGGTAATCTGGTGACCTCGCATACCTTGAAAACCAAAGGGATCCTGGCGACCTGAGGAGCCTCGTTGCTGTTGGTAGTAGTCGCCCTGCTGCGGCATCGGATCGATGGACATACATGCACCCGTGAAACTGGGCGTTGTCTGGGTCAGGTCCGGGTACTGACTGAGAAGGAAAAGCTCGTCATCGAACGTCGTCGGGCTCTGCTGGGGTACCGGATCGATGGGCATACCTGCGCCTGCTGTGTAGTGACTAGTAAGGGGCTGGATTTCACCCAAGTCGCTGTCGCGACTCCCATTTGGACCTTGACGATTTCGAAAGATGGCCTCCCCGAAATAACTCGAGTCGAAGATATCTTCGTGGGGTGGTGTTATGTCCATGCTGGGCAGATGAGGTGAAAATGCAGTCCAGAAGCGAGCGCAAAAGGTGGATTGTCTGTCCGGTTGTTGCAGGGCAAATTGTGCTGGTGTCGAATGCAGGTGTATCTCGCTTGCTATCTAACGGCTCGGCGTGTTGTTGACTTGACAGACAACAAGTTGGCAGTTATAAGGACGGGCTGCGTTATCCCACGCGACGGAAGACCCAGGGCTTGTTGATATGTGTACTGGGTGTTTGGTGGAAGGGATTGTGCCGTGTTAGTTGCTGGTTGCTGGGTTGATCAGACCAGATCCAAGTGTCGTGTCGTGTCGTACCGTGCCATATTCCCATTTTCCTCAAGGCTTCAGCGTCCTCAGAAGACTCGGCCTTGTATCCATCTTATAAGGTCCACCTATGAAAGACTCGACGTTGCCAGGCCCGAGAATCAACCAGATCTCGAGTTGATTCAAGCCTTCAAACGAACCGTCTCGCCTCGACCATTCTGTCGAAGGACAAGAGCATTGCGCAGCCCTTGGAGCCTTCGAGAACAAGTGAGGTCTGACTTCCAAACAGCCTTGTATCCAGTAGAAGCATCGTGAATCGCATCTTTGACCCTATATGTTGAAAAGGGGCGGGCTGGCTTCCGCCAGCCTCATTGTCCTGTCTCTTTCTGCAGCCATCGGCCGAAATCAACTGTACAATTTCCGTCACCAAGCGTAATGGCACATATGGGACACTGATTATCGTGTTACCAACAAAGGAAGGTTCCGAGTCACAGTGGCGTAGTAAGTTATCTCCAAAGGGGTGAGGTGATGGAGCTGTGCCCAGCCGAACAGAGCCAAGTAGAGGAGGGTCTGTTATTCTTCGTATGCCCATAGCTAGGCGACCCTCAAATCCATCACCTTCATACCATGACTCGCCAAAGCCAGCAGGTATCGAGCCAGCAAATCTAGTCGTAGACTCGAAATTTGATACTAGACAGAGACTTGACGCTAGTCAATGGTCGACACCATGAGAAGCAGCAGCGGCAGCAGCGGCAGCAGCGGCAGCAGCGGCAACACTAGTGGCACGTACTGAATCGGGCTCATCATGCATACCGGTAATGGCAGGCAATTCCGAATTCGAGCTGCTCCTGCCGGGCGCTGGGGACGACCAGTCCAGGTGAGTATCGAAGAGAAGTGCCACAGCTGCGATCTGGATGTAAGATTCTGATGTCCCTCTCTTGGTACGGTGACTGGCAGTGATCCTATGACCAGATGCAAGTAGCCCTGGTTCATGTCCAGTCAGTTCGGTCATGGGAATAGACAAGTGCCTATTGGACCGAAACTGTGTAATCTGGGTTTTCTCTTGTAGCGAATTCCAAGGACTCTTCCTGTCTTCTAATTCACAGCAATACCGCGATAGCCGTCTTATTTACGGTAAACTTGTGGTAATGAGATCCGGAAATAATTTAGTACTCCAACTGTTTATTTGTGTTTAAATTAATTAAGGCGAGAATATATAAAAGATCGCATGAACGATTTTTCTTCTTCATTTTGCTATTATGTCATATTAATTGATGTTTTAGAGCCACGTTTGGTGAGCTAAGTATGTAAAATAGTGATTTTACAAGACTTGGTTTGTGTGAACGCGTGACAGAGAGTCCCGCCCGCCCCTACTCGCTCCCAATCCCTCAAGAAAGCATAGTTGAAGTCGACAACGTATGAAATAATATTTGGCGAATCATCGCTTGGGGGTCTGGGGTAGTAGAAGAACCAAGTAGGTAATTAATACCAAGGTAATACTATAATTTACTGTTATGAGGTTTACGGAGTACAAAACACTTAGATAGGTTGCCCAACATAGGAGTCCGTCCAATCAGCATGAATAATCATAATCTGAGCGTCTCCTACATACAGGCATTCAATTTCGTTGCACCAAACACGCGTTCCATACTGATCCCAGGTCAAGAATCTCAGCTGGCCTAGATACCGATGGAGGTAATAAGTCAGTCCAGTCAACAGAGTTGATATAGCATCTTGCAGTAGTAGTTTCCCGAAGTCTAGAAGTAAGCAGAGGTTGGAAAAGAGTACCTGCCGTTTTCAAGCTAGCCACATGTCGAAAATGTACAAATTGAGTAAGTACTTATTTATAAGTCCCTGATTGGTTCCGAGCTGAGGACAAGCGTCCAGGGTATGGCCCAAGGAAGTAGTTACTTCAGTATCCGCTGTCTGGCAGATGGTCACTCGAGCTGACCCGCCCTGAGAAATCGACATTCAAGTGCTAGCGGGTGTTTGCAACTAAAAGGGGAAAAAAGTACTTCAAATTATGATTATGACAAGTTGGACAAACGTTTAGCAGTAGGTCCTTCTCTTCTTGGTAATACAGTGAGTGGTACGACTGTGTAGTTAACTATTGAGAAAAACGTACCGTTGCGCGCTAGAGAGGCCTAGACTTCCCGCTAACCGGGGGCAGGGGCCGGCCAGCCGACGTTGCGATTTGGCACCAACCACCACCACAACTTTCGCTCTCCACTGTCCAAATCCGATTTCATCTTTCGTATTGTCTCGACTCGACCTCTACCCCCGCTTTTTTTCCTTTTCCTTTTCCTTTCCACCTCCAGAGCTTCTGAGTCAACTCGTGTGTCACTTCAGCTCTATTGTGTCTGAAAAGACTGATAGCACGCACCCCCATTGCTTGTCAAGTCGAAGTATGGCGTCCCAAAACTCTGCCCTGAGTGAGGGTGACGGCGGCAAGAGACCGCGCGAAACTCGAATTGTTCCCTCCGACGGGGTTGATCCAGAAGCTGAGGTTGGAGAGCTTGAGCAGGGAGACAGCAATGTCGAGCTTGTGGAGGAGGTCTACCGGAAACTCGATCGTCGCATCATCCCAGGTAAGCATCGCATACTTCAGTCGCTGCAAGCACGCTTCCGCTCACAAGAGACAGCTTTCTGGATACTCTACTTCCTTTGCTCCGCCATACGATCCAACATCGGCCTCGCCCAGACCATGAATGCAAACGTCGGCCATGATCTGATCACGGTGCTCCATCTTACCCCGAGAGACACCTCTACTGCTTTGGCCATCTTCTATGTCGCCTACGTCCTCTTTGACTGTCCTTCCAACCTCATCATGAGTAGACTCAGCCCCAGGTTGTGGATGTCACGCATTGTTTTCGCCGTTGGTGTCATCGGAGTATGCTTTACTGCCGTTCGAGATGCCTGGAGCCTCATGTGAGCCGTCCTGGCCCCAGGCTCCTTCCCTGCCGTTGCTGACATCTCTCAGCCTGTTACGCTTTCTCTTGGGTGTTGTGATTGCTGGCATGTGGCCGGGTATGTCTTACTACCTGACACTATTCTATCCCCCATCTCGGACAGGAAAGCGCATTGGTTACTACTTTACGGCTTCCCAAGTCTCGGCCTCCGTCGTCGGGCTGGTCTCTGCTGGTTTTCAGCTTGCCGACGGAGCGGGTGGCCTGTTCGGCTTCCAGTGGATGTTCCTCATCTACGGTCTCCTTGCCGTTATACTAGGCGTCACCCTACTTTGGTGGCTCCCAGACCGCCCGTTGCCACCAGGGGAGCAACGGACCCACCGGGGCATCTTTAAGTGGATGCCCTCAACCCCTGAAGCCCTGCATGGAGCAGACGCAGAAGTCCACTACAAAGATCTGAAGCGCGTCTATCATCCGAAGCCGTGGACTATGAAGGACCTCGGCTACGTGCTCATTGACTGGAGGCTCTGGCCTCTTACAATGATGTACTTTGGCGTTGTCGGCGTGGGCATTGGCACGCAGCTCTACGGGACCGTGATCATCTCCGGCATCGACTCCAGCTTTACAGGTGTGCAACTCAGTCTTCTGTTTGCCCCTATCTGGATCGTGAGTAATGTTTGCTTCTCTGCATGCCTGGGCGATGCTGACTTTACTTCCTAGATGGACCTGATCGCCATCTTACTCGTCACACCTGTCTCGGACCGGTTCCACCGTCTTCGCCCATTGTTTTTCTCAGCTGCCGTATGCATACAGATCGCTGGTCTCTTGACGACCACTTTTGCCCCCGTGTCGCAGCCGTGGGCGAGGTACGGCGGGCTTCTGATGGTTGGGTTTGGACTTGGCCCTACTGTGCCCATCTGCATGACTTGGACCAACGAGATCTTTCAACAGCGTCATGGCGAAGTAGGCGTTGCTGCTGCTGCCGCCTTGGTCTCTGGTCTGGGTAACCTCGGAAGCGTGACGACAACCTATGCTTTGTACACTGGCTGGCCTGAGGATGCGGTAAGGGGTCCGCTTCAATACCGGAAGAGCAACCTGATCATGATTGGCATCCTCTGCGTGAGCATTTTGAGCAGCGCTGTCATGTACTTTGCCTTGAAGATTGCGGGCAATGAGCCCCATCGCAGAAACAACAACGTCGAGCACGGGATCCAGGACGGAGCTGCTCGACGCGAGCACCAACAGCGCGGTTTTGGCCGCATGCCGTGGAGCAAGAAGCCGTAAGCTCGGGTACTACGATGTGTAGCTGTGGTGCTCTGGGGCTGCTGTCTTCAACAGACATCCTGGACGCATTTCGCTCTTTGGGGTTTCGACCCGCTTGCTTGATCGGGTAATTCAACTTGCCCTCTCTTCTTTCTCTTCCACAACCAACTTGATGTTGCAACCCCCCCCTTCTAATTTATTATCAAAAAATCCCTTCGAGCGTTAGATAATGCTCTTCACCCGAGGCCGGCCATCGATTAGGCTGAGCCTTGACAGCAACAGTGCTCTTACGCCATTGCTGGGAACGGCGTTTCTGGGCTAGAGGTGGGCTGGGGCGACAATGCCGAAACGCTATTGCCTGCTTGCCCACCGCATGGGAGTACGGAGACCATTGTGGTCTTGTGGTTTTTGAACGGTCTTTCGTGGCCGCTGGTTACTTGGCGCTTTTGCATATGATACCCCCATTTGTGTTAGAATACGCTGTCGTTTGAGAATCTTCTCCAAGCTCACCAGCGAAAGTGCTTCTACGCCATCGCTTGGGACGGCGTGTCGCAGCCGGGTTGGGACCGCCGAAAATGCTTCTACGCTATCGTTTGGTTCCCTTCTCATGGGCTAGCTTTCACACGCTCTCTTATATACAAAATTGAAAGGATTATTTTCGTACCATGCCTCTTGCTCTACGCTGTGTGAAATATCTACCGCCCTCCGCCTTTGGTACTGGTGCGGTGGGAGCCGTCATCCACGAGTGCTCGTCATTCCCGCCGTCTGAATGTTGGATACGCGAGATCTCGGTATGTTTTATGTTTCAGCAGTTGATGCATTGTGTTGACAAGGCAGTCACATGTTGGTTGAAGAACATGGAAGCGAGCATGCCTCTGAGTCTGATTCTCCACATTGAATACTACTATACACCAATGACACAGATCAAATGTGACACCCGTCCCTACTTTTATTTTCATTTTTATCCATCCGCCATCATATAGGCTCAGGCGGTCCCATCCTGCTCGACCGCCACTGGGGGAGTGCCCGCGCGTTGTGTCAACTTTTCATAGATGGGGAATCCAGAGGCGTGAAGAGGTTGGAACGGCGACTCCAGCTCCTCCGACTGGCGCTGCTGCGGCGGGGATGACGGCTTCTCCCGAGGATACTGCACTGTTTGCGAATTCGGGCGGTACTCGGTGACGTGATGCTCGACTGTGCTCTGGGCAGGGGAATCATAGCTCCCAAACTCGGCCATCTTCTCCTCGGCGGCCAGCTCCGCGGCCGTGGGCTTCCGCAGGCTCGAGGGCGAGGGCGGCATGCTCTGTACCGGCACGTGATCGATGCGCCACCGCTGCCGGTTGTCCCTGCACGTCTGCGGGAGGTCGGCCTCGGCTATCTCGGTCCTCTTGCCTGTGTAGTAATCCTCGATGAAGTGGCGCGCTGGCAGGATCTGAATGTCGTATACAGGCTGGATCTCATGGTAGACGTCGTGGAAATGGATATCGCGCGTGACTTGCTCTTGTATGATTTCATGCTGGACAGGTCGAATGACCTCGTGAACGACGGCTGCCGACGTGGTTAGCGAGGTGTATGCAAAACATGACAAGACAACAAAACTCCAGCTTCGTTATGGGGATACTTACGGGCCGCAACAGTCACTTCGATGTCAGTTTCCTCGGTGTGATAGTTCTCCGTCGGAATGTTGTAGGTACGAGGTTCTTTCTTGCCGTCACTCCTGGAATGGGTTTTACTCGTTTTCATCTCGGCGATAGAGTCCAGGGTCGTTTCGTCCTCGGAGTCATACTCATCGTACACACTGCTTTGGCTATGAACGGACCTGGAAGGACTAGGCGGCCGTGCTTCATCAGCAGCCCAGGGCTGTGATGCTGGTCCAGGACCACGATGCATTTCCGCCATCTCACCTTCGCTCAGCACGCTCGACCGCAAGGTGGCACTCGGCGGATATGTCGAATATCCGATTGCTGCGTGTTGCTGACGCAGCTCCGGCTGGTGGGCTGGGTTAGGAGTTTGGACGACTGGAGGGATTACCTCTGCCGATCTGGTGGTAGAAGTCGGAGACGCCACAGCACCATGTCCCTGCAACGGAGGCAACACTTGTGTTCTTGGCTTTGGGTTGGGGTGTTGGTTCGTTTTCGGGGGCACAGACGGAGGAGCTTCCACAGATGCCTTCTTTTCACGAGCCTTGGTGCCCCCTCGTCCGAACACACGCCTCAAGGTGCGCTTCATGACGCAGTGGTGGTGGGTTCGCACGTGTTACAGCAGTAACGACAGAAGCAGTGACAGAGGTTATGTGTGTACTGGGAACAGAGAAACGCAGATGGGAGTAGTCTGAGGTGTTAGCCTTTTTCTTCTGCCTACGGTCTCGTTACGGTCTACGGTCTACCTAGGTCCTAGGCACACGCCACGCAACTCTGGGCTGATTTTTCCTTCATCTGGCCAGAAACCTTGTCAGGTCGTCACATCAGGGGGCGTGTTGAGCCGATGCGGGCAAAAGGAAAGATGCAGAGAGGAGTGCGGCCGCGATGACGAGGCGTTCTTTGACGTAGAAGTGAATCATCAAGCAGTTCCAAAGCAAGTCGCAAGTTGCAACTATGCAACCATGCAACCATGCAACCATGCAACCATGCAACCAATGCAACCAATGCAACTATCGGCCCGCGTCGCTGGTTCTGGTTTGCTTGAACCTAATCCCCTTACCCACAGGGCCACAGCAGGCTAACCAAGTAACCGTGCATCATGGTTGACTTGGCAAGAGGCTCAAGCCCGTCCTGGGGTAACTATCCGTACTGTGATGCTGTGCAGTGTGAGTGTGATGTGCCCGCTGCGGAAGTACGTGCGTTGGCCCGTACTACTCCGTACGTAGAAAGTCACTACGGGAGAGTTTCCCGTAGCGCCGTACCGGCGTACCCTAAGCCAAGTACTCAAGGGTACTCGATGACGCGCTAGATCGACGGTTAGCCACATCGCCTCGCATCATTGGGATCTCACAATCGGCGAGACATTGTGATTTCAACCAGATTGATCCCTGCACAATATGGATGGTTCGAAGTGGCGGCCACCCCCCCCCTTGGGCTCATCATGCAGGCTGCAGCATCCTAGCGACCAATCACCAACTACCAGGGTCTAGGGAGCCGGAACGCTGGCCGAGCCACAACAACCTGGGTGCAGATCATCATCCATCCATCTGTTCTCCGTAGTGCGTGGCTCATCGCCAGGAACAAACCCCCCGACCCAATGTAGACCTGAACGATCGTGATCTCTCAGGCCCGACACTGCAACCCAAGACGCTTGCAACGATCAAACAGTAGTCTACTCGGTGGAACGTCAATGTCGTCGATCTACGATCTAGTCGTAGGCTCATCGACCACAATCACAACCCCAGGGTGTGTGTGCAACCTCCCAGCACTCCAGCACTCCAGCACGGCAGAGTCAATAGCTGCTCTCTACACAGCCATTGGGTGTTGGCATAATATCAACGGCCTGGGAATCATTACATCAGTCTCTTTCTTGCTGACGTACCTAGAGAACACTATGACAGCTTGCTTCACACAAGCACGACACAGCTAGCTGGCTAGGCAAGTGACGTTATCCAAGGCTTCCTCCGTGGCCGAGGAGCCCTGACGTTGATGTGATATAAGTACAGCTGTCGATGGCACTCTAGCATTGGCTTTCGTCTCCAATCATCAAACTACAGCTTCATCCTCCTAAATCAAATCATAGACTTGAATTCCACTTCCTTACATTCGACGCTTCTCAGCCACACTCCGAAAGCTACTCTAAACTACCATCGTAATGTCTTCATCCAGCGGCACTGGCGGTAAACTCGACAAGGCCAAGGCCGCGCTCGCCAGCTTCACATCGAAATCTGGCCAGCATGAGACTACTGTCCACACCAATACTGCCCCTGCGGTCGAGCACGAGACTGTGAAGCCTGTCCAGCACGAGGAGGTTCTCACCGCCGTTGACAAGGAGGTCCATCAGGATCACTACCACGATACTGTGCAGCCGATCCAGGATCAGGTCGTCCGTCCCGAGCAGCACCACCACAACTTGGGATCTGTCAAGCACCGCGAGGTCGATCACCGAGACACCGAGGCGACCAAGGCGCGGCTGGCCGAGGAGTCTGCAAAGTACAGAGATACTCGCGAGGTCAAGAATACGGCACACACTCAGTCTCGTGCTCCCACCATCGAAGGCGAGCATGTTCACCATCACATTCACGAGACCATTCATCCCGAGATTCACAAGGAGGTCATCGAACCCCATGTTGTTCACACCACCGTCCCTATCCACGAGACCCACCACGAAGCTGCCCAGCATCACAAGACCACTACTCTGCCCCCGGTCAACATGGCCGAGTTCAAGCAATCCGGTGGCATCATGAAGGGTAAGGCAGAGCGGTTTGAGAACTTTGAAGGCACACCCGAGTCTGTTGGCGGTGTTCACGGGGCCATTCAGCGTGGCTATCAGTCAGACAAGCAGCCCGTTGACGGCAAGTTAGGCACTTTCCACGGCGACCTCGATGACGGTCAGCACCGCAGCGAGACTGCAGGCAGCGGTATGGCAAACTCTGGAGAGTACGCTACTACGGGAAACCGCTCAACCGGCGCCTACGAGTCGGATGTTGCCGGCAAGTTGTCCTCGAACAATACCTCCAGCGTCCCAAGAACTGGGGTGACGGGTGGTGCTTCATCTGGCGCAGAGCGCAACTCGAAGACGTCAAACACTGCCGGTATGTCTTTGTCGGAAGACGGAGCCTCTCCCACTTGCAAGAACTACTTCTGACTATGCCCCCAACTATAGGCACTCACGAGACGACCCCAAAGAAAAGTGGAGGCATTTTGGACAAGCTGAATCCTTTGACCGACTCCAACGGCGATGGGCAGGCCGGCTTCATGAAGTAGACCATTCCTGATGCCGTTCACGCAAACACTCTTGGAGTCTGGAGGAGAGCCAGAGATAATGGAACCTAACTCTGTCGTACACGAGGTAGGAAACAATTATGCCGTAACGTAGCTACAGTGTTATATCAGGATTTATAAAATTATGGCAACTGGGTGGTTTTTATTTTCATCCATGTACAATTCAAACGTGACATTACCTATTTTTTCAACATTGTCAATCCTCTATCACTTTTCATTCATTTGGACCGTATGCTTATTAGCACAGCGCTAACTAATGCATTCGAGGTTAAGCTCCCATACCTATTATATCATGGTGTCTTTGGTGGCTGATTAACCGGACCCGGGGTTCTCACTTGCACGTGTTACAATATCAGCGAAGTTTTGAGCACCTCAACATGTCATACATAATATCACAGTAAAAACTATAGAAATGAACTATCGTAGTGCAGTTTCATATCCAGGCGGCGTTTCTGGGTAATACAAAGTAAATACTCCGTACCTCTACTTATACATCTTGAATAAGTGGAGAAGTTCAAGGGGGTAAGTAGGTAATTACTCCGTAGGGTCGGGACCGACCGTTATATTCCACGACGACGACTATTTATGTGCTCCCAGCAAAAAACGCAAACGAATTCTCATCGTGACAACCGATACCTTGACCACCGAAAACTAATCCAGTTAATATTAGGCGAAATAAGCATTAGGGGGTTATACCTAGTTAGCAAGCCATGGGTGACGCAGAATCCCAGTGGATTTGAACCCCATGCCCACCAGCAAAGCGTCTCTCAGTGCTAATTTTGAAAAAAGGAGCAAACAACATACAACACTAGGGATTCGCTGATGGTCACCCACTCAACTACTAGTCTAGCGCTTTCCAGCTTATCTATGGGAGAGCGGACGGGATCCCGAGTTCTCTGGAAGCTATGGTCGTATGTGAGGAAAGTGTGCAACATACATGACTATATTGAGTCACCTAGTAAGTCATGTAGCATCTCGGTATTGCCATGCGCATAACTACTCCTCTCCCCAAAGCAAGTGGTGAATCAAATCCAGACGACTGCGCCCTTGCGGTATGTGTTTCAACTCATTAGTAAACATGTTGATGCTGCACAATTTCATGATGCTCAGGCCTAGACATGGATGCGGCTAGCCCCAGGATGGTAACTAGGTGGCTGTCTGGAGCCTTTGAGCGACAATGAATAGAAATGTCCTCCATGACATTCACCAGCAAACTACAGAAGCAGTCCCCAATGTTTATTCAATATTGTACATTTCTGATACGTCTCGATCCATCGTTCTGATTCTGCTGGCCTTTATCTTGTTTACATTATGCAGCCAGCGATGTCTTTCCCCCCCGTATTTAATCTGCGACATGCTCAAGCCTGGAAGTACAATCTTATTTGCCTCGACCTCGCCCGCGTCCACGAGCTGCACCGCGTGCCTTTCCACCACGGCCTCCTCTGCCCCGCGTCGCTGATCTAGAGGGACCGGGTCGCGGCGGTAGAGATCCTGTATGCGGAGCATGGTAGTTGTGGGCGTTGTTATGCGGCAAAGGAGGGGGAGGGCCCGAAGGGAGGGGTGGCTGGTAGTTTTGGGTCCTGTTGTCGTTGCCTCGCAGATCTGTAGGCCAACTAAAGTTGTTGTTAGAGGGTTGCGGTTGGCCATAGTTTCGTTCCGACTGTCTTCCCAGGCTCTGGTCTTGGCGAGGTCTGCGCGACCGTGGCGCGTTGTGCTCAGCAGGGTTGACAATGTTCGTTGATATCCTGATATCCCCTCGGGGCTGAGGCTTCCGCACAAGTGGCTGGATGAATTCCTCGTCGGACTCGTCACTTGAGACAAAATGGATATGTGTCTTCCTCGTGGCTCTACCTTTAATATGGAAATCTGACGAGCCGTTCGTGTCGTTGGCTACGATGCCGACTTGGGCAATGGCGACATGGGGACTGTCAGCATCGATGTAGAGATCGTGGTTTTCCTTGGACCACGTCAACGTGCCGAGCCGCGTAGCTCTGGAGAGGCCACACTCTGGCCCGTAATGGCCCTCCGCTCCGCACGTGTAGCAAAAGTACGGGATGACCTGAACTTTCTTTAGATCGGCCGCAGTAGTATCAAAGCTCTTACAAAGACTGGCGCATTCACTCTCAATGTGGTTATCTCCACAGAATGCGCAGCCTGGCCATTCGCTTCTTGCCAATGCAAGCTTCTCTTGGCATTCGTCTTCGATGTGCCCGAGCTGGTGACACTTGGAACATCTTTGTTTCGAAGGACAGCCGAAGTGTGAGTGGCTAAGGCCGCCACAGTGCCGACATACCAACTGAGGACAGTCCCTAGAGGGATGCTGGGTGCTGACACAGTGGAGGCAAGTGACGCGTGCATCTGATATGCGTGGGAAGTAGAGCGTGAGCTCTTGTGCCTCTTCCTCGTCGGATAGGCCTGTTCCCTCTGCATAGCTGACAGGGGCTGCATCAGCGGTCCTGTGCCCAACCGGAAGGTCAATATCATCGTCATCATCATCATCATCATCATCGATGTCGATCGGCTGCGAATCTGTCTCGCCCGGTCTAGAGAAGTCGCCTCGTTGCAGACGCACTTGTGCCTTGGCCTTGGCGCGGTCAAAGATGCTGGCGTCTTGGTTGAATGTCTTTGGTGCCTGGACTTTGGCAACTTTCTGCTTCCTCTTGGTAGCGAGCACGATGGCACCACCTCTGGGGTGGAAGATCTGAGCCAAGGCTGTCGATATGACCGGTTTTGTGATTCGGTCAACTTGTTCGGGGTTCTCCCTGATGAGCAGAGCGATGATGTAATCAAGTTCAGTATCGAACCAACGTATCCAGTATGAGGCCTTGTTCATGTCTTCTGACCATTTGACCTTCTTGATCTTATCCAAGGGCAGCGTCCAGCTGCGCTTACCAGCTCGAAATGTCAGGTCCGGCCGGGCCTCGCCCTCACGCGAAGCAACGGCTCCTTGAGACGCGGTGGAAGCTGATGGGTCACCCGAGTTGTCATCAACACCATCCTCTTCACCACTGTCATCATCGAGCTCGGGTCCATCCGATGGTGAGTTTTTTGCAAGCGTATGGTGTGGTGCTGTAAGAGTTGGCGCTGACGTGCTTGGGGTGTTCAGCGGAATGGGCGCTGCAGACGCAGACCTTGTACTCGACTTTCCAAACGAAGTTCGCATGCCGAGACTGACCCCTCGATTAAAGCCAAACGAGCCTTGCGAGACCGAAGTAACTTCTGCAGCAGTTACATCTCCCGAGGTGGTCTCCGCGGCTTGGGCAGCGGACGTTGGTAGCAACGTGCCGTCGTCTGGAGTTGTTTCTTGATGGGCAGTGCCGAGATCTGGAAGCGACTCTACGATTTCGCCGTCATCCAGATCGTCTGAGTGCTCACCAGCGCTCTCAGCTCCCCTCGATCTCTTCTTTGAGCGGAGCGATCCATCGTCCTCATCGGCGTCGCGATCAGGCGTCAAGCCCTTCAGCTCTGCAGCGTAGTCGCGCGGTCTTTTCTGGCCCGACTGACTTGCAGCCTCATCCGCCGTCGCGCTCATTTCCAGGCGTTATCGACTCGCTCTGCAGAGATTGCTGGTGGCGACAGCGGTATTGACGATTGTCTGTAGTGCCGGCGATGGGCTCGAAATCATGAAGTTGAGTTTTGAAGTTTGGATGTACGTACTGGGTAAGAAACCCAAAGATAAAAGTGGAGACCCGCTTGCTACTTTTTACGTACGGATTAGTCGTGGGGAAAATGAACGACAACAGCTCTTTCCTTCACTTTTGCCACGTTCGACTCTGACGACAGAGCTTTTCCAAGAACTGCAATGGCTTTGAGAATTTGAACCAAGGAAACGAGAGCGATGCCTCAGGTACTGTTTTCTGGAGATCTACCTGTCCGATACCTTGGTTACTTACACACCTAACGTAGTTGACTAGTTAACATCGTCACCTACCTTTTCTGTACACAGTAACTAGTTACTCCGTACGCGGTAACAGAGCGTCCTGCCGGCTACATCCGTACCTTGGACCAAAAAGCAAGATCGAATCCGTTTTACGACCTTTCTTTCACTAGCCGTAGGTGATGGCGATTCGAGTGCTATTGTACAGATAACTATACTGCAGTGTCAAAGTACAGTTCGCGCTTGAAGCAGTTCTTTCCACCAAGTACCGACGACACGTTGGTTCGTAGATGGGTGATCTCGTCTTGTTACACAAACTTGTGTTTTTGGTGGTCGAGATGACAGTGTTGCAACCATCACACTTCCCATGTGGATAATTATGGGCCCCAGAGGCGGCTGAGCCTGAGCCAACTTCTACTTCGTAGGTAGTTAGCCTGCAAAGCCTGTGGACCTTGAGAGGTGGTCACTTGTCCGCTCCAATCTCCAGGGCCCCCCGAGAAGCCCCTGAAGCCGATCCCGGAAGACGAGTGTCCGAACACGTCGTCAGTTTCCTGCCAGGAGAAGTGCTGTGCGGTGAGACGGTAGACCCTCGAATGGTGAAAATGCGACAAAATGCGACATTGCATTCGTCATGTAGTTCGAACTTCGATCCTCCGTCATACCCAGTAAAATGGCGTTCAATTGCCCGCATAATTACTGTGCATGGGCTTGTAGAATTTTACCTTGGCAGACTTGCTGTACGAAGTGAAGTAACTAGCGGACGCAGGTCACGGATCCGCGAGTTGCATTTCTGGTGCGCCGTCAATTTGGGACATTGAGGATCCGAGGTCGTTCTCTTCCATAGAACCCTCAGCCAAGGAAACTAGCAAGTACCACCTGTGCGCTTTTCTGTCTGTGCCTGTGCCTGTGCCTGTGCCTGGCCTGGCCTGGCCACCTTGGGTAGGTAGGTACCCTTCGTTACCTCTTCCCCGTCCGCCAAAGTCACGCTTTATCGTTACCATCTTCGTCCTGGAGATAACTAAGGAGAAGGGCTCATCACACACCCACACTCACGGTCTTCCAACCCATCGGCTCCCCGTCAACGCCATTTAGGCAGCGATTCTTCTTTGTTTCTGTTCCCCATTCGTCAAGTACACCGACTACCATTAACTACCACTAACTACCATACAACGCCGCATCTCTACGCAGTAACTTTCTTATCCTTCGTCTCGGCTTTGCGTATCCGTACCCGGCTCGGAAAAAGGGAAAGCTCTCCTTTTTTTATAAAACAAAACATCCCCAGCCAGCCAACCTACCCAACCCAATCACGCCAGACAATTGAGCCAGCAAACACCGTCAGACAAGGCAGCGCCTGTTGATCCATCCTCGCTCCTCTCGCGTCCGGCATCATACCACTCTCGGCGCCGTGGACTCGCAACCTCGACCACTCTCCATCCTCCTCCGTGAAGTCTCCCGCAGGCTTCGTGGACCCGACAACTGCATACCGTGGCCGACACCACGACCCCTAGCGACCCCCGCAATACCGCCAAACTGTCTTCCCCAATATTCCTGCCTCGTACCGTCTCGTACGACGCGAGCACCAATCCCCCGAGGCGAGACGGTGGAGGTACATATCTGAGCATGGACACCAATTCCACCCGGAGGCGGCGGTCGAGCAGTATTCTTCAGATCTACCAGGAGCCTCAGGAGCCTATAGAGCAGCTGAGCGACCAGTCGGCTCTCCCGAATCTTAATGCCCAGTGGGTCAACTCGAAAGGTGCGTACAATAGGGGAAGCTTGGTCTCCGCGAGAGGCAGCAGGCAGCAAGAGAGCAGGGGACAGAATCGATTGGTATCGATGGACGTATCGCGTTCAACTATACCCTAGCTATGTGGCTAACAAAGTGCTGTTTGTAATAGGCGCCTGGACTATCCACTTTGTGCTCATCTTGGCCCTCAAGATTCTCTACGATGTCATCCCCGGTGTGTCGCAGGAAACCTCGTGGACCCTGACCAACATCTCGTACATGTTTGGCTCGTACCTCATGTTCCATTGGGTCCGAGGCACCCCCTTTGAGTTCAACAGTGGCGCCTACGACAATCTGAACATGTGGGAGCAAATCGACGATGGGGCACAATACACACCCGCCAAGAAGTTCCTGCTCAGCGTGCCCATTCTCCTCTTTCTGCTGAGCACGCACTACACTCATTACGACCTCACCTACTTCACCATCAACTTCCTTGCGACGCTTGGTGTGGTGATACCAAAACTGCCATTTGTGCGTCTCCATCCGGAACAGAAACCCTCCCTGCAAGACGAACGAACTACTAACTTTGGGCACAGAGTCACCGTATGCGAGTTGGTCTGTTCTCAGGCGTGCCCGACGACTCTTGAAAGACGAGTGAGGGGAACACTGGTGGGAGGGGGCTCCGGACTGTACAAAATCGAACTGCATTGGCGTTTGGGTGTTTAGGGGTTGGTTTTCATGGGTGGGCATCAAAAAGGATAAAGATTGGAGATGTGCTATAAAACCAAAACCAATAGGGGCGACAAAATCGAGCATCATTGACTTACTCAGCCTAGGGACCGAGTCGATAAAAAAAAGGTGCAACTTGTGTCTGGGATCCAGCAGAACTCGTGTCTCCTACGGCTTTCTCGCGCGAATGAGAAATGGCGTGCAACCTGCGGTCCCACAGCTCGACACGTGCACTCTGTAGGCATCGGTCGTAGGACACAACAACAGTCGCAAATCTGCTCAGTGGCTTCGATCATCGGTCCAATATCTGCAACTAGGACTCCGCCTATTGGGAGTATGGTCCTCATGGTGCAGCTCAAGAGCGTGTGGTCCTCACGGTGCTGCTCACGAGCGTGTGGTCCTCACGGTGCAGCTCAAGAGCGTGGTCCTCATGGTGCAGCTTAACGCAAGAGCTGATGGCTTCGTTTAGCCGTGGCATGTGGCTTCATGGGATAAACCTGCTCATGATCCTACCTTTTAGGTTGCGCCATCTGTGCTGTTTTGCGAACTTTTGCCTATGTGACGTGCGCCCTCACACCAATGGAATGGCAGAAGCTGTGTCAGGCGTTAAGCTCATAGCGCTTGAGAATGGGCTCATTGCCTCCCATGAGGGCATGCGCTGGTTATGGTGGCATCTGGGCTCTGTATAAATCCAACACGGCATCCGTCCGCTTGTGATGGAATTTTCTTCTTTCCTTCAACCCGTTCCTCACTCGCTTTATAGGACTCGACGCCCTCGCTCAGCACAACTTTGTCCTGTGCGATACAGTTGCTCCTCCTACTTTCGCCCCAGGACACTAACCAGGTGAGGACGATGAAGACCTCCACTGCCATCCTCGCCCTCACAGGCGGTGTCCAGGCTCAGATCACTGCCTACTGCGCTGCCCAGGTTACAACTGACAACAAAACCGTGACTTCCTGCCGCACCGTTACGGTGACGAAGAATGTCTTGTGGACTGCACCGGTCAGCACCGTCACCATCTGGAACACCACCACTCTCCCCTGCACCACCGTGTCGTCAAAGCCGGGTTGGTATCCTGCCGTCAACGTCACCAAGTCCTTTAAGCCAACCCACGGATACGAGACCCCAAAGCACACCAAGCACCCCCAGACGTACACTGCTGTCAACGCCACCGGTCCTGCCAAGACCCCAAAGCACAAGTGCAAGTGCAGCACTGCCCCTACCTCTGGGCACAAGTACACCTCTCACCATTGCGAACATTGCTCGCCGGCCTTGTCAACCACTGCACGTTACCCAGTCCATAACACTACTCGCGTCACCAACCGGGTTACCACTCAAGTTACTACTCGAGTCACCACGAAGGTTCTGCCTTGCACTTCCAATGGTGCCACGACCGTTACTGCTGTCCCTTACCCTGTCTACCCTGGCGGCGGCAGCACCCAAAAGCCGGAGAAACCACATGGCACCCATGCACCCGCTCCTTATCCTGTAGGTGCTCCTGGCTCTGGTCATCCTGACCACGGTCACCCCGGCGCTGGTTATCCTGACTCTGGTCACCCCGGCGCTGGCTATCCCGACTCTGGTCACCCCGGCGCTGGCCATCCCGGCTCTGATGCTGGTCACCCTCACTCTGGTCACCCTGACGCTGGTCACCCCGGCCCTGGTCACCCCGGCGCTGGGTATCCTGACTCTGGTCACCCCGGCGCTGGGTATCCTGACTCTGGTCATCCTGGCGCTGGCCATCCCGGCGCTGGCTATCCCGATTCTGGCCACCCTGGCGTTGGTCATCCCGGCTCAGGTGCTCCAGGCGCTGGTCATCCGGACTCTGGTCACCCTGGTGCTGGTTATCCCGACTCTGGTCACCCCGGTGCTGGTTATCCCGGCTCTGGTCACCCCGGTGCTGGTCATCCCAACTCTGGTCACCCCGGCGCTAGTTATCCTGACTCTGGTCACCCCGGTGCTGGTCATCCCAACTCTGGTTACCCCGGCGCTAGTTATCCTGACTCGGGCCACCCCGGCTCTGGTCATCCCGGCGCTGCTTATCCCGGCTCTGGTCACCCTGGCGCTAGTCATCCCGACTCTGGCTATCCCGGCTCTGGTGCTCCAGGCGCTGGTCATCCCGATTCTGGTCACCCCGGTACTGGTCATCCCGACTCTGGTCACCCCGGCGCTGCTTATCCCGGCTCTGGTCACCCGGACTCTGGTCATCATGGCGGTAGTTATCCGGAGTCTGGTCATCCCGGCGCTGGTGCTCCCGGTGCTCCTGGCTCTGGTCATCACGGCGCTGGTGCTCCCGACTCCGGCGCTCCCAACTCTGGCTATCCCGAGTCTGGCGCTCCGAGTGATAACGGCGACAAGAGCCCCCCTGTAGCCTCTGCCGCTGCCGCTGCTGCTGAGCCTGCGATTCTCGGCCTTCTCGGTGTCGCTGCTATCTTCGGTTTCTTTTTCTAAAGCGCGGCGGGTGTAACCGTTCGGCTAGTTTTCGGATGACGGGATCGGACACTTTCGATGTTTCTCATCCCACGAGACCTAGCTCAATATGTACATTGGCCTCACTGCGATGAGGTCTCGGATGGTCATACTGGTCGCATTGTAAGAAATTTGGCGTTGGGCGTGTCAGTGGCCGCACTGGTATTTGTCCTTTGGGCGGTTGAAAAGTTGTTGGCGATTAATTGCTGCATACTTTGCGTTTGGTTGCGGCATAAGAGATTTTCGCTGTACAACTCATAGGAAACTCGGTACGACAAGCCTTTAGTGTTGATAGGTGACCTCGTACACTGCATTATTTCGATCTAGTGTTTTCGTACCGTCGAACTCTTGAATCGTTCTCGGTGTGTGGTGTGACCTACTGCTCCCTTTGGTGCAAAATTTTGGATGAGATGCTGTGCGGGTGGTGAATGTTTATGGGTTGTGGCGCTGGGGGGCAACCGGTCCAGAGAGGAATGTAAATGCTTCCGAGTCGTAATTGGCTTCCTCCACCATGTATTCACCGTCCACTACCCTATTCACCTCGGTTTCTTGTCACATATGTTCGCCTTCACGTTGGGCTCCGGTTTGGCTGATCTTTTACTTCTTCCACTTCTTTCTGACCCCATTATTCACCACCACCACCACCACCACCTGGTTCCCAGACTCCCAGTGATTGCCTAACGTCTGTTTTACCTTCATCTCTCCTCTCCCTTATTACCTACGTGCTCTGTCTCAACGGTTGGCTTCACGTCGACATTTTTCATCACCGGCCACGTCTAGTACTTCCATCTCGACATTCGTTGTCAGCTCACTTTCAACTGTAGTCTGCACATCCAAGCTCGCAACATCGCCAATCTGGCCACGTCTGGCCGACCTTTTTCGGCAACAGCTCGTCGCTGGCGCGCACAGACAATTTGCATAGGCCATGCACTCGTCGATCAAACACAGTCATCAAGATGAAGGACAGTAGCCCGGACTTGTACCCCAACGGCATCGTCGCCAGCAGGGTGACGACGTACTCGGCGGAGCACTCCCTCGCTCTCCCCAGAGCCATCGTCGACTACCACGCTCAGATCGAGAAAGACCAGCCTACATCCAACTACATGATCTCGACGTTCCAAGGTCAGGCCCTCGTGTTCCTCGCCAAGCTCATCGGAGCCAAAAAAGGTAACTTTATCTCCTCGCCTCTCTCCTTTCCCTCTTTCCTCTCGCGCCTTGGATTTGTGTTCCAAGTGCTATATGGCAGTCGGCTGACCACAATGACGGGCAGTTCTCGAGATTGGCGTCTATGCCGGCTTCTCCTGCATGATCTGGTCCCATGCCGTCGGGCCGTCGGGCACAGTGACCGGTCTGGAATTCAACCCCGAGTACGTCGCGCAGGCCGAGGCCGCCTTTAGCGAGCGCGGCATGAGCAACATCCGCCTCGTCGCGGGGGACGCGCTCGCCACCCTGGCCGGCCAGGCAGCGCGCGAGGGGCCGTACGACGTCGTCTTCATCGACGCGCAGAAGTCGGGCTACCCGGCCTACCTGCGCACCATCCTCGACCACTCGCCCGCCGGTGGCGGAGAGGAGCGGCGGCTCCTGCGCAAGGGCGGCCTGGTCATCGCCGACAATGCGCTCAGGCGCGGGCTGGTCGCCGACGGCAGCAGCGACAATCCCCACGCCGAGGAGGAGAGGCTGCGGCGCAAAGGGGGCGGCGCCAGCGCCTACAGCCGCGACGACGACGTGGAGTATCTGAGGGTGTTCAATCGCGAGATGAAGGAGTGCGAGAGGTTGGAGACGTTCCTGTGTCCGCTGTGGGACGGTCTGGCTCTGGCGCGTTTGATCGATTGAGAAGCAGGGGTACGCGCCGTGCCATGTGTAAATGGGCATCGCCGCATCGGATGTTGATGATGATCATCGGGTTGCCGTGGAGCGTGGGACAGTTGGGGTAGACAATTGCAACCCCCTATTGCACGGGCAATGACTACATGTCTCACATGCTCGGATAGGCTCACGAGCGTTGCCTAAGAACTACCGTCCACGGTCCGAATGTGATAATTAGTCGTCCTTCGAAGCGCAGATATAAGTGTCCGATGTGCTTGTGTGCTGTATTGTAGTCATATTAAACGATGAAATGAGTAGGCTGGCTATATTATCCATTTACACACGCGTGTCGTTTCGTCAAGCTGCAGAAGCTGTACCGAGCAAATACCGTTTCCTCGTCCACAGCATCCATTCACTCTTCTCTCGCCATCTCCACTGGTTTCTACCAATTACGCCCCTTATACCAGAGTGATGTTGACGTAGCCGACCTGTTCCAGGAAGTAGGGAATAGGTCCGTTCACAAGAACCGTGGCGGTCCCCGTAGCATCGCCGCTGTAAGGGGTTGCATTAGTTACAGCTTCACTTATACAGCCAAGGAACTTTGTGGGGGGTTTTCTTTTCTCGGGGCAGCGGCAGCTTACTGGTCCAGAGTCAGGTTGAAAGCAGCATTTTGCCTGACAATCGAAAACTCGTAGCTGGTATCGCTGCAGGCGGCAGGTACCGAAGGCAGCGTGGGGATGTCGGTGCCGGCGCAGGAAACGCCGTTGGACAGCTCCAAGTTGACCGACTTGACGGCGCCGGATTCGCCGGATCGGGGCAGGACGGCGGAAAAGTTGACGACGGTGAGGGTCTCGGCGGCCGATGCGAGGCCAGCGGCGAAGAGGGCGGTGAACTTCATGGTGGGATTGGTGTCTTGTGGTGGCGGACGAAGCGAGTGTGGTTGAGGAATGAATGAATGAATGAATGGATGGATGGATGGATGAATGGATGAATGGATGGATGGATGAGAACTCGAGGCCAAACTTTGAGTAACGTACGAGAAACCCGGTTGCGTTTATGTAAAGAAAGATCCAAGGCGATCTCCAATGGGGTGGTGACAGGCGCATACAGCCGTGGCAATGCAAACCCTGGCGGCCTGGCCCTTGCAACGGTATGACGACGGTCAATGCAACGTTGACATAACATGGACATTTGTCCGGTAGATCACTCGAGGGGTGCAAAGCAGACAAACCGGGTCACAGCCACCTTGTTTCTCGTATTCCTCCGTGGGTACGTAATAGCCGAATAGGAGTGTATGCAGATCACTTATAGAATATACGGATTACTGTGTACAGAGTGTACAGAGTGTACAGAGTGTACAGAGTACCTTTAACTTGGCATGTAACTATGTACGTAGTAACTACGGTGTATAACAAACCTAGTGGCTTGGCAGTCTCTATAGCCTTGCCAACGCAAAGCAGGAGCGACCGTCGCACAAGCGTCATCAAGACTCGTCTGATTCCCGACTTGTGGTCTCCAAACCATCGCACAGTCTATCCGACAGTGGGTGCTTAATTTCCCTCGCTTGCTACAGAGTCCGTACCTCTCTCTTCCCGATTCCAGTCTCTGTACTGTACCAAGTAGTAACAGTACTCCTCCGGTGGGGCGACACAGCCCGCTCCTGATTCATGCCCCCCCCATGGGCGCTGCCATCCGGCATTGAACACGATTTGTAAACGCGCGTCGCGTACCGGTACTGTGCAATGTGCTATTTCGGCCGTCCTCGATGCTTGAACGGGTTTGCGGTCTGGAACCGGATACCTCGAAACCAGAAACCCTGTTCTCCCTTGGTAGATCAGGTGGGAAGCACCCCCGGGGCCTGCACTCCGTAGGTCATCTCTTGTTAGCGATATTGGGACCTTTCGCGGCCAGTTCGCAAGTGTCGGCGAATGAGGCTCAGAGCAGCCCCGGGCAAGGCGCTCGCTCGTCCACGCCAAGATTGTTTCCCATCTGATCTGATCTGAGAGATGGCGTTGCGATCCGGATGGGCTTGGCCTGTTCCACGTCCCGGGCCGTCCCGTCTCAGCACGCTTGGCGTTGCTTGGTATCTATCTGGGTTCACTCTTGTTGTTGGTGTCGGTAATCCGTATGCCCCTAATAACTATGCTTATTGTCGCTATTCGAGGTAAGAAGACTCAGGGGGTACTCAGGGGTCTTGTCCTACTTGGTACGGACCGGCAGCCAGCATGAACGCCCGGGCCATGATAAACTCACAGGACCGAAGTAGGTACAGTACGTAGTACCACAGTACCACAGTACCAAGTACCAAGTAGGTACGGAGTAACTTTATGTCGCTCAGAATCCCCATGTCGTGACTCGTACGGAGTAACAGGGCCGGCAGTAAGCATCCGTATAAGTCGATAGCTTCCGCTCCTCCAGAGGCCCAAGATGTCAAGACGGTTCTTTTCTCCCTTTCACCCCTTCTGACGAGTCCGGTCCACCGTCCGGTAAGCAACTGGATCTCTACCGGTACTCGAGGCCGCTCGATAACTACCGTACCTACGTCACACATGATTCAGTGGCCAACTGGTCATTCAGGAGGACTGGGCCCGAGGCGCCCTTGCCGCTACCGGTACTAACAACCGGAGTATGAGGCTCAAAAGGGACCGACGGCCGTAGCTCCCATGTACCGTACGACGACGAGGACTCGGTCCTCTGAATTGACCCAGGTTCGAAAGGGCCCCTGTTCATGATGGCGTCGCGATGGCTACCTATCGTCCAGCCACGACGACGGCGCGTTGTTCGAGAATACCATGCCCCGCGGCGCAGCCAAATGGGATGATTCTCGGGCAATGACGTCCGACCCCCAGAAGAAGATAGCATGGAACCCTCATGCATCTGGCAAGGTCACCACGACCAATGCGGATCCATCATCCAGGAGTGCCGAGGTGTAGTCTCGGCGTGACCCCTCCCTTTGAGCCATGGACGATGAGGGATGCCGGGGACGACATCACGGTCCAGAATTTCCACCAGCGTACCTACCGACGACTGCTTCCCCCGTCATGTCTCAGCTTGAGCACGTGTTTTGCAAACCGGAGCCCTCTTTCCTATCTGGATTATGCCACCATTGACTACTTGTAGATGTGTCAGAATGCAATTTCTATTTCGGTTGGTCCAAGAGTCGGATACTATCGAGTAGGAATGCCGTCAGCCAATGCTACTCGCAGTCATACACCACCTGTTGGTCATCAAGATCGCAGTTCAGTAGAACGTCGACCTGCCTTGGCAAAACCCGTTGAGAAGTGGCTGCAGAGAATCCGCCTCTAGACTACTAGGAGTGAGGCTTCCCATGACTCCGGAAGACTTGACTGCATGAAAAGATGCAGACCTGAACGGAGCCCCGAGAGACCTGGGATGGTAGCCTTATCGATGCAGAGTTAGATGCTCGGTTTCTCGGTGAGGGTGTTGCTGCCCTCGGGCAGGCAGTTTCATTGTACTTTTGACGTCGTTTGGGGAATCGTTCTTGCACACCCTATGCGTGAGAGTCTGCTTGTGCATCCCCTCGGAGTACAACCGCCGCAACGATATCGCTCGAGCCGTCAAAGACAGGCAGGCCAACTTTGTTTGCCAAGCACCCACACTCTAGGTATTTCAAGAAATTTAGCTCCGGCAGACAATACATTACAGGACGGGAAAAGGGCTGATCTTCGCAGATGTGCCGCGGAGAATCGACGACGTGAACCGATGAGCGGGTCACGTCGTACCTAGGTAGTCATTCGAGACACACTCATGGTCCGTCTGAATGCATCATGGCAAGTACCGTGTCTCTTTACTGTTTCCGATCTTCTTCCGTGGCCCAATCAGACAGACACCTATGCCTAGGTACTGCTGCCGAAAGCAAAGCCGGATATCCGGGTGGTTCGTATCTACCAGCACATCGACCAGGCACGTGAGGGCATGTGCATACAGGATCTCGGAAAAGTGACACTTCAGCCCAACCATCCTGTGTGAAGACATCTATACTGGAAGAAGGAAAAGAAGAAGAAAAGACGTATACGCTCGCTCTGTGCATGTCTCACGCGTTGCATGATGGTGTTTGTTTTGCTCGGCTCGCAGGTTGTTTCGCGGGAGGGGAGGTACGAGAAGCAGGCCGTTAACGTCGCCAGATTTCCCCTATTAAACATGGCCCAGACAATCGCGGCTGGGGGACAGGTGACCTAGGCAGGACATCGGACGATGTGCCTTTTCCGAAATGGCCGAGTTCTTTCCTCCATCGTGGCAGACGACGAGATTTGGCTCGGTACTATATTCTCAGAACTTGGATGAACCCATTGCCATCATGGGCGGACCACGGATGCATTTCATATCAATCTCGCTTGATAGGCCAGACTCGCCGGAACTTCCCCGTCTTGATTTGCTGGAGCACCAGTCCATGAAGGTCACCCTGGCGTTTCTTGACCTGTATCTACTGTGTGTACCGGTAGTTCGTCTTGTGAATGGATGTATCGAGGACTGTAATGTACTTCCTAACCTCCTTTATATGTACTATTTATGCATGCGCATGCATTACTATCAGATGTCACATACATCATGTCGGCCATTTGAATCTATTTCAAAGTATACCCCATCGTCCTAATCTTACTTACATGTACTATACGCGCGTCCCGCGCTTTGGGTATAGAACATGGCCTCTCGGGCGTTCTTTAATGCCAGATTAAGTTTCAGTAGTTAGTACGCGTACTCGTCTCTGATCTTCCCCTCTTTGAGGAGGACTAAACAATTCGGACATGTCTGCTACTGGGTTGGCGCTAATTACGTGGTGTGGTGAATCGTGATGGAGGTTAATCTCTTAGAGGGGCAACTAGATACTCACAATTAACTAGTTACCTCTTTCTACTAACATGACCCCTAAGGAGTCTCCATCCCGATCTAGGTAAGAGCAGGCCTCAAACAGCTAGGTAGTTAACAGCGTAAGTCTCAATAGCTTGCACAATGTGCAGCCTACTACTCCGTACTCCTCGCCTCCACTACCATTGACCAACATGCCTCCCTCTGTCTTCAGCCTTGTGAACTCTCACGACCCCTCAATACCCCAGGGAAGCACAAGATTTGTATATGTACGAGTACCCCGGGGTCGAAAGGATAGTGGTGTGCTTCCGTCGGGCTAAAGAACCTTGAACCGCTATGAGATGTTCAAGCGCAAGGCCATCTTCCCCCTCGCGCTGGTGGAATCACGCGGCACCCCTAGATTATTCGTTGTGAACACTGCAAAAGAGAAGCTGCGTACCTTGAGGCTTGCCCACCCGGTTCTCATTCCACGTTGAAGAGCTTGGTCGCGGGACTTGTCGCCTGTTGACTAGTGTCCTTGGAGCTGTGACGCACGTACTAATCACCAGGCGGATGAGATGTGTCTCGGAGAGCTAGAATAGACGGAAAGTGTTCGAGCGAGTGAGTCAATGTTGCCGTTGAAAAGAAACGAGTGCGGTAGTGGCAAGTGCTCATCAGTCTCCGCCCTGACAGCAATGGACCTGGACTTTCAGCTGCAAGGGCAACTTCTCCGAACAGCCGGGTCGATCGTCAATCTCAAATGTCTCACCTGCACCCTGCCGCCAATCCCATGGCCATGGCGTCTGCCACGATGGGATGCAGTGGCGGATGACGGATGGCTTTGTGCTAGGTACCGGGCGTCCGAGACTGGATTTGGTCCCATAGATTTCCGCACTAGGGTTGGTGACTACTAAGTAGATGAGGGCTGCGGAGAGTTTAAGCAATGACGGATGGAATCAGAAGTAGGAGCTAACTTACTGTGTAAGCTGTGCAGGTGCAGGTGGAGGTGTAGGTGCAGGTGCAGCCCTGTTCGCCGACAAACTATGGTGTACGAAGTACGTTACCACAGTAACTAGTTATGTACACCTTGAGGATTTGCTGGTGTTGCTAGTGGCGCCCTTTACTTCGGTAGCAGCACCTTAGCGTAATCTTAGCGCTGCCGCCGCTTGCTAACTATCCCGATTTGATAATGTCGAGCTCTTAATCCCACCCAACCTACACATTTCGAGCGCCGCTCGGCTAACAAGCTGCCATACAACGGCATCTTACTCGGGTTTACCAGCCGATCTCTGATGATTGAGAGAGCCTCCGCCGCGGTATAAACATGGTTATGAACGATCCCGAATAGGCAAGGTGTACACAGTACTCCGTAAGCCGGTTACTACTCGCATTTAGTAGCGAGCAGGACAGGATCAAACGACATGGCCTGCAGATAAGCGATGTGAATAAAAACACTCCACATGCTTTGTCGCGTTCGTACTGTGGTAAGAGGCAGTCTCCGGGATGAAACAGGTTCGCTCGAAACGCGACGCCAAAGCAAAGACGAAGTATATGATCCCTAGTTTTGATATTGAGTTGATCGACATGGGTTACCCTGCCGACTCCAGGAGCCAAGAGAAGAACCCGGCGATACTTCGTAACTTGCCTCTAGTCACGGAATCGACGACGAATCGAAAGCCACAAGTACACCGGAGCTTTATGACGAAACCACACAGCGCACAGCGCACAGCGCACAGCGCACAGCGAAAGCATCTACTGTATATGATAACGTTAGCAAACTATCGGAAAATATCATCCGTCACCGCTCGGCCTCTCTAGGATGCGCGAACCGAAAGGCTGGGACACATGTGATGGTCGATCGGCTCAACATTGAAGATGCGAAGCTTTGACTTTGGTCGTTGCAGTTCCTCGGCACAAACCTACTAATTAGTTAGCTAACGTTGGTTACCCTACGGAATACTTGTCAATCCCAAATGCCATCCTGATGCCTCATTCCTGATTCCAAATCCAGATCCACTTTCGGGCAATACAATGCAGAAGGGATGTGCGTTTGCGGTCCGACATGGTGCGCATGCAACCATCCTCACCGCCGACCAACGCGCGCAGCAGCTCAAGAACGTGACGGATCTGCTGCTGCGGATGAAGGACGGAAATACCCTGTCGCATCTGCATCTTGTAGCGCACATGCGTCGAGGCCGTTGGGCAAATAGAGATAAGTAAGCATAGACTCAACGGGCGGTAAAAGTAACATCGCAGCGACCACGTCCAAACGCCAGAAGCTGTGTAGAACGGACATGCCATGCGCGAAGAGAGACTCAACAGATTTCGTGGTGTTGATGTTGATGATGACGATATACTTCTTACGGAGTAGACAAAAAGTAGAAGCCTTTGGTTGCTCCAATCAAATAACTAGCAATTACTTTAACTACGTAGTAACTCACTTTGAAGTACTTAGTATCATCCGTACAGTAAGGGGATCGAAATGAATCCCTGTCCAATGCCGCGTGCCGCCGCAGCACTAGCAGCTCTAGCGGCCGGGGATATTCAATCAAGATCCACCTGTAAAGCACCTACCCCTGTCGTTCTTTTACGAGCGGGGCATCCCATGTTTGCAAGCTTGGGACTGCTTCTAACGTGGCCTATCACCAAGTTGGCCACCCCACCAAGTTGGCCACCCCTCTTCAACATCTCCATCTTCTTTACAACAACCATTTCACAGCCAATATCTATCACTTTTTGAAGCCATTTATATTATCTGATTCCCCTCTCGATGCCGCAGTTAAAGATGTACTTAGCGGTATGTCGCAGCGCCAAGCCGCCTTAAAGCACGCGGTAACGCGCGGTATACTCTAAGGACGACTTAAAGGACGACGAGCGCGTTAGGAAGTTAAGGAGGACTAGTAACTACTCTCTAACGAGCAAGAACACGCGTTGATTCAGTGGATATTGCTCCTAAATAAAGAGCACCGGTCTCCCTGCCGTTCTACGATCGGTTAGCTAGCTGCAAAGATAGCTAGTTAAACCGCGCCTGTTAGCCAGTATTAGGTCCGACGATTTATCGCACGCCATAACGAGATTACCGGCCTCAAAAACCGTAAAATCGACCGAGACCGATACATTAGTCTTACGGCTAGCAATCTAGCAGATTTTTATAACCTATACGAGGGTCTTTTCACTGCTTACGACTTCGAACCGGCCGATATATATAATATAGACGAGACCGGCATCGCTTTAGGCTAAGGAATTAACGGATTAGTTATCGGATCTTCTGAAAAGAAGCAGGCTTTAACTGTCCAAGATAGCAGCAGAGAATAGTTTAGTATAATCCATATTATATCGGCTTAGGGCGTATCTCTTAAACCTGTTGTCATTTTCCAAGGCAAAAGCCTCCAGGTCTAGCATTTCGGAGAACTACTACCGGACTGGCAATATATATACTCTACTAATAGGTGGACGTGTAGAGAGATAGCACACGAGTAGCTAGATAAGGTATTTATACCAGAAACACGTCGGGATAACCCTGATCTATAGAGGTTGCTAATTATAGATAGCCACTCGACGTATAAGGATATCGACTTTATATAAAAGTGTTTTACTAACAAAATTACACTATTATACCTTCCTCCTTATTGTTTACATGCTCTTCAACCCCTAGATGTTAGTATCTTTGGTCCTCTTAAGGCATACTACCGTTACTTAGTTAGTCTATCCTATAAAGCAACGGATATATAATATCGATCCGGAAATCCGAGTTCCTCCGCATATATAACGAAGCATTAGACAAAGCGTTTACCTGCAGTAATATAAATGCAGGCTTTAAAGCCACAGGGATTTTCCTATTCAATCCAACGCGCGTTACGCCTTTAGTACAGGATCTTCCGGATAACCCCCTTTCAAAGCACCTACAACACCACTACAAGGTCCACGATCTACGGAATACGCAAGCCCATCACTGATTTCGACACCTTAAAGCGCTTCTAATTTCCGCAAAATTGTCCAGAGGTCAACAGCTAAAACACCGGCTTCGCGGCAGTTATTTCGTAAGTTTTAGAAGTTCGTCGATGTTACTTCTGCCGAGATAACTTTACTCTCAAGCGCAAGGTAGCATTGCTAGAGGAGAGCTATACCGGCTGCAACACGTAATACGCGTAGGGCTATTACTATAGGACCTAATTAACGCTTTGCCAATATCATAGAGATTAAAGCAGCTAGGGATGCTTGAAGATTTACGATTAAAGCTTCTAGAGGAGGTACAAGCTCGAAATGCGGTTATCTTAGCTGCAAATAAGGCCTCTCTCGAGATTCGGAGAGTTCAGTACGAAGGTTACTTATTTGACTTTCAATTAGACCTTTAGCCGAAATAATTAGAATTGTTTTGGTAGAGAAATACTGCTTTAGAGTTCTTGTCTTATTCTGAACAGGGTGGCCAACTTGGTGGGGTGGCCAACTTGGTGATAGGCCACGTTAGTTGCATTTGGATGGAACAACAGCATACCATGCCTTCTGGAGCTTTGCCTGCCTGAAATTTCCCAGAGACCGACCCTCTGCGTCCGCCCCCCCCCAAAGTCGATAAGTTTACAGAGTACGGAGTAGAGCGAATGACGACAACATGCACCCGTGGATTCATGCTCCCGAGACTGACATGATCCCGAGTCCGGTCCCATAGCCAAGCAGACACAGAGCACACAGTAGGTAACTTAAATTAACCTATTAATAAACATTGGGACACCCGCGACAACCGCATTACAGAGCATGGTCGCATGTGTGTACAAAGTACTGAACCATATCATATCATAACTATGGTAAAGTTAAGTAAGGTAGGGAACTAGGTACCATTACTGTGTAAGGGTACTACGTATTCACCACATTACTTTGCAGGTAGCCAGTCATTTGGGGTGGGGTGGGGGGGGGGGGGGTTGGTCCCCTTCTCACGCATTGTACTGTGTACGGAGTACTCCCCACCCAGTAACTACCCCATCCGTACCTGGCTGGTGATCAAGCGCATCGGATCAAGAGACGATGCTGTAACTACACAGTAGTTGCAAGACTCCAGACAGCAATAAACACGTCCGACGGTTGCAACATCTAGTACATGCTTGTCTTGTCATCTTAAAATATACCCTATTGCATGACATACTAGCGAATCATCTTTCGTTCGAGTCGCTATGTGTCCAGGGCAACTCCAGTCTCCAGACCACGGTACTTACAAAGTAAGAGGAATCTGGAAATGCTCGTGGATTGAAGCTCACAAGGGGCAAGGGATGCGGCGTGTTTCTAAAACTGCAGTTGTTTCCCGAACCGAACCGCAACCTTGGAGTAGCATCTAACGAGCAAACCACAAAGTTACCTCGCTACATGTACGGAGATTTGTGCATATGTCACTCACTGCCATGTACCTCTCTCAGCCTTGAGACCCGACAGCTATTTCCGTTTCCCGGCAAGGTTTCAACACGGCCAAGGCCATTAATCGTTTGCTTTTTGCTTCTTTCAATTGAGCTGGGATGGCCAGCCCGAAGACTGGCGGATAATATGCTGCAATACTTTTCAGCATGGTGACTATCCGTAGTTGACATTGTTATTGTGCTGGAATCGTAGCTCATTTCTTATTTCTCATTTCTCACAAATCATGGTACTCCTCATCTCTTCTCTGACAAGTGGGTAACTATCGGACGTCCAGCAAGAGGCCAAGTGGGAACCCCTAACGACACAGTAGGTACCGAGCACGCAGTACTTGGTTAGACCTTAGGTACCGTCTGAGGGCACGGCGTGTCCATGCTAGTGCAGGCCGAACTCTCAAAGTGCAGAAGCCCCCCCTTCCTCCCCCCTTCCTCCCCCCCAGCCACGCTCCGCACGCACTGCAGCCAGTGCAGCCAATGCTGTTCCCACTAACGTTAGCAGCTGTAGTTACGGAGTACGGAGTACAATGATCGGCGGGGCCTGGCAAATGTTTCGAATCAAGGGCTGCATGATTGTGGATGAATCCTCTCTGGTGCCAAATACTACATAGCATACCCGTAGTACATGCTGCAACCATCCATTCTGCCCGCATCGTCTCCCTCTGTTCCCACCGTGTTAGGGCTTTCCCAGCTCCTCATCTCGAGCTTTGTTTCAGCCCGTCCTCGATTGCCCAGCAAGTCGAGTCCAGTCGTTACATAGCTAATACTATTTGCTTCTTCTTCTCCTCCTCCATACAGCGCTGTCCGTCCTCTCCTCCAGTCGTAACGTTACTCGGTCGCCTGTCTCGTTGATACCGCCCTGTCACAGCGCTCCCGGTCCGACGACCCCTGACGGGACATTCCTACGCCAGCCACGCTGAACAAACCCGTCTCTAGCTGGCTACAGACTCGCTCACCCTTGCGAGCAATTGCAGTCGAGTGAGGACAGGCTCGCCCGGGGCTGCTCGTGCAATATGCAAACAACGACGTCGCCAAGTGCCGACACCAACATGTCCGCCACATTCGTCGGTCCCGGCCCGGCCTATGGTGCTTTGGGTGCTTTGAGCAATCCGCGCCATCACGTCCGCACTAGGACACAGAGCATCTCGAGCGACCGCCCGTCCACCATCTCACACAACCTGATGTCGCCTCCGCTGTCTGTTTCGCCCGAGGCCGCCTTCATAGCCGCTTCGGCCGCCTCTCAGATCGTGACGAACAACCACGACAACCGCTCGGAATCTTGGTACGATGAGACGGGAATCGAGCCGTCGGGAGAGACGGCCCTCGTGTCCAGCGGAGCCCTCCAGCTGGCCAACAACTTCGTGGACCAGCTACTGTTCAACATCATTGCTCGCGCACGGTCGACCTCCCTTGCGGACCTACGACCTGCCGTCGGCGAGGTTCTAAAACCGAAACTTGCACAGGATGCAATCGCCCAGGCGGATGAAGAGCTTCACGAGTACCTCGGTGGCGGCGAGGTCGAGGACCTTGTTCGGGCTCCAAGCAACGAGTCGCTGTACGATTGGGATCTAGAGCTGGCTTGGAAGCGCACCCGGTTGCGCTGCATGGTTTACTCGTCGCTCGGCGACATGGAAGAGGAGGACGAGGACTATTTCATGGAGCAGGAGCACCTCCGAGTCGAATCCGACGACCTAGGATCCGAGGCCGTGTCCCCGGCCGTGGCCATCTTCCTGACCTCCATCGTGGAATTCATGGGCGAACAGGTTCTGGTGATATCTGCCGAGGCGGCCTACAATCGCATGCGCCTCAAATATGAAAAGGAGCTCAAGGACGGCACCCGAATGCCAGGTGACATATCGGAAAGAATAGTCATCGAAGATTTAGACATGGAGCGCGTAGCCCTGGACAGAACTCTCGGACGACTATGGCGTTCTTGGAAGAAGAGAATACGGCGCCCGGCCGATCCCAGTCACGCGCGGGCCTTCCCAAGGAGCGCGACACACAGCAGACGTGGAAGCACGGCGACCGATACGTTCCCTACGCTGTCAGTGGAGACGATACGTGAGCCAGCTGACGGGGTCTCGCCGTTGGACGAGGAAGAGGCCAACACTGAGCCGGAACAGGAATCAAAGCCGCACGTTGAGGAGAGCCGCCCTTCGGCCATTCCCCTGCCCATGGGCGACAATGACGTTGCGGAGATCGAGGTTCCCGGACTGGTATCCTATAGCGACGAGGAGGATAGCGACCTCGAGGAGGACGAAGCCATGCTGGTGCCACCGCGGCCAAAGAGCATGATGGTGTTTCCTCGGTATCAACAAAGTGGCCTGTCCACAACTGTCACGCCACGGCCAAAGTCTCTGGCCGTGACGGCTGCTAGAAACCGGTCCAACTCACTTCCTACCCCCGCTGCTTCACTGTTTGCGTCACAAAAGGCCCTGCAGACCACTGATCCGGCGCATGACCATGCTGCGCATGACCTTGCGGGCCAGTCTCAAGGTAACCAAGAGGCCGCCGCAGCAGACGTGACTGCGCCGGCCCCGGAAAAAGCATCCGGGGAGGGCGCAGAGCTGTCTCGGACCATGGATGAGGCCAGCCCCGACGACAAGGCCCGAAACGAAGCAGCGGGATTGCCAGCCAGCCCAATGTCAATGATCATGGCTGGCGCGGCGGCTGTTGGCTCGGCTGCTCTTGCAGGCGTAACCGCGATAGCCCAAGGTACCGCGCCGCAGACTGCTGCACCTGTGGAAGATGAGGACTTTGACGATTTCACCGAGGAGCCCGAAATTCTTACCTCGTCCCGCATCTCTTTCGGCGGCAGAAGCTCGCCATCGACTTCTGACTCGGGCACAGGAAGGCCATCTTCGATCATTGTTGGACGGTCGAACAGTGTACGTTCGATCCGCGTGGTCGAAGTCTCGGGTTCTCGAAGCCCGGGTGTGAGGTCCAGAACTGGATCCGGCGACTTTCCCGACTACCAATCAGCTGCACGGGCGGCCAATGTCTCTCGTGAGGGCAGCGTATCCACGCCACCTATCGTTGAAGAGGGGGGGGATACGGAGCCCGAACGCAGACCCGTCCAGGACGCACAGCATCATTTGGCTGCGGCCCGCGTCATGAAGCTCGTCCCTGACGAGGCCGCCCCCAACCCAGCAGCCCTCGGTCGAAATCTGGCGCCCACATCTGCTCCGAGGTCAACCCCATCGCCGCCCTACGGGCCAACCAAAGTCACGATTTTGAGTTCCACATACCAAGACAGCTCGTTTCTGGATGTCGATGAAGTAGAGAAGCCGCCTGCGAGAGCGCCGACATATATGCGGAAGCCTTCATTGCCCACGTTGCCTGAAAGGAGTTCAAGCAGACCTGAGCCTGGTCCGTTGAACGGCATGGGGATGCCCTCTGTTGAGCGGACCCAGTCCCCCCCAGCTTCACGCAGCTCGCCCGATTCCCCTGTCAAGCCCAACCTCCCGAAGCAGAATGGGTCCCCCTCGTCTACGTACTCGAACAAGTTCAAGGCAGTACGCAGCCACGAGGAGAACAGACCGACGCGCGCACTAGATATGGCCAAGAATTTCGAGGAGCTGCTGCAGAACGATCAGACACTGCAGTACACCCTCACCCCGGAAAGCATGCGGGACAACAGTGTAGGTCTCGAGTCTCGAGTCTCGGCGCCTGAGGGAAATGTGCTAACGCGTGAACACAGTCGAGCAGTCCGACGAACGAAGCAAGCCCTGTGGTGGGTCCGAAATACCACAGAGGCGACGACGGCAAGCAGCTCGACCGCTCTCGGTCGTCGTCGTTGGTGAGAAACATTTCTGTCACAAAGAAGTCGACAGGTTTGAGTTCGCATCCTCCCGACGTACATGGCAGCGGACGACTGGCCGGGCCTGTACCACGAGCCCCGCCCGTCTCCATGGCCACACAAGGACGGATGGGCCATGCGCACAAAGCTAGGGATGCGCGTGTGCCTCGAGAGTCTCTGCAGGATTTCGCCGAATTCATCCGATCTACTGGACCTACTGGCGATCGGGGCAGCAGCAGCAGCCAGGCAATGAGGCCAGGTACCGGCGTTTCCGTGCACAGGCGGGACGTCAGCAGTCCTGTGCTTTCAGCAGCGCCATCCAATGCCGCATTCAAGCGGACGAATTCCACGCGTGCTCGTCTGCAGGCGCGCGACGCAGCCATCAACGCGAACGGCGAAAGCTCTGATCTCATCGACTTCATCCGCCGAGGCCCACCTTCGACCGGCAACCCCCGAGTTCCTCGCAACGTTGCCCCTTTCCGGAACACCATGGATTCGGACCAGCTCCAGATGTCTGGGGCCAGTGCTGGCAAAGCGGTCGATGCTACCATCCCCGACGTTAGGACTAGCCAGTCTTCCACCCATGTGACGGAGCGCTCGGTCAACTCATCGGTCAACTCGGAGCGTGCGCTGCTGGGCAAGGCGAACCAGCCACCGGCACAGCATGTAGACAACTTTGACGACGACGGTATGGCTCCCAAGAGGAAGCAACGTCGGGTGCGCGATCCTTATGCCATCGACTTCAGTGACGAGGAGGAGGAGGAGGAGGAGGAGGAGGAGGAGGAAGCCTTGGAAGTAGCACCTAAGCCGAAGCCGAAGAAGGAGGAAAGCTTGATCGATTTCCTCAACAATTACGAGCCACCGCCAGAGCCAGCAGCCTCTCAGGCCTTTGTCAACAAGACCCTGTTGAAGAAGAAGAGTGCGCCGAGTCTGCTCTCGCGTCTGAGGTCAAGTGGCGGCGGCTCCAATCACGATCGGGTCCCTAGCTCCGCTGTCCGCAATGGTGGCGCCCCCGACGATCCTCGATCGAGGAGCAGCCATGCCAATGCCGGGCGTGGGCAATACACCCCCATTACGATCGGCCAACAACCATCCGGTGGCAAGGTTGGCAGCGTGATGGGCCCTGGTGCTCCAAGCGCTGTGCCCTCGGCTGGCCGCGCGCCTGTACACCAGCCACGCGGCGCGACATCGTCATACGTTACCAAGACGAGCGATCTGGCGACTTTCTTGCGCGAGTCTGAGCCGCCGCCAGCCGCGATGGCACCTCGACCTGAGGAGAAGAGCAGTGGGTTCGCGCGTATTTTTGAGCGTCGCAAGAAATCTGTCGCACTCTAATCTAATCCTCCACGGGAACTTTTCGCCATTGTATAGTTTACCCACGACCATGGCCCACAACACAACCCTAATCTAATGTCAGGGGATATCCAACCTGGAGTTGTCTCTGCCCAAGCGGCGCATCGCTACCTGGTAGTTGCCGATCTCTATAACGACATGGAGCCTTGCAACAGCTGCATTTTCTGAGTGCATGATGCATTCACGTACCGAGTGCCGAGTTCAATGTGGGTTTGGAGAGAATGCGGCATTACGTGTACTTTGTTTTTATTCTATCAGCGTCGACTAAATGGTCTGGCGCTTCGTTTGCTTACTTGATACCACACCATCTTTTATATTGTTCAACCCAAGGAACTGACTGGGATTCATGTATGATGTAAGAAGAACTTTTGCGAGCTGGGAAGACAGACTTGGGAAGTGGAATGAAGAGAGGTGGTCACACCTATAAATTACCAAGCACTGCGTGGTTTTATTGTCATCATTATCAGTCTTTGGGTCATGGCCCATGGACTAGGCATGCCTGAATGAATCCAACTCTGTCCTTTGCATGCAAGTTCCTCTTGCTGGACGTCTTTGTACACTCGCCGTGGGTGGTTGGGCCCAGCAAGTGGTATTTTGCTCTGCCAACTCGTGCCTTTTCAAGTGTGGTCCAGGGATACTAATGGGATGTGTGTGATATTCCCACCGTCGCCCTTTTCTGTCTCTCTGCCGTCTTTCCTGAGACCGACGTCTCCTCCTCCTTACTCACCTCCCCCTAGTTCCTCCCAGCCGCAGCAGCGCTCGACTGCCACCCCGCCTCGCCCTCTTCCTCGCGTATCACGCCGAGTGGCCGCGCCGGAGGTCTTCTGCGATCGGCCGCAGCAGGCGTAGCGGGCCCGCCGGCGAGATTCACGCCACCGGCTTCCAGACTGCCAGATGCTCTGTTCTCTGCCGGTTCGCCGCAGTACTTGGAAACGATCCCCATGCAGGCGAAGAGGGCGACGATACATCCTAGGATGCCGAAGATTACAGCGATAGGGGTGACGATGTTATCTGCCGTCATGGTCGCCTTTGGTGTTCTTTTTTTGATATGCTGAATATAAGCTGGTAGAGTTAGAAGGGTTTAGTAACTGGAAAGGTCTCTTCACAGGGCCCCCCCCGTCTATAGTTGTCCAACAAACACCCTTCCCCCTAAGTAATAACTTTTTGGTGATGCTGTATACCGACTCTTGACGATACTTGAATAATGTCTAGTATTACGCAATATCACGTAAATACTCGTGTAAACACATATACCTATGCACTCTACGCTATAGGGCGTCTTTGTCGTGAACCTAATCTGTGACGGGGTATCTGTTGTGGTTGTCGAAGTTTGTCCCCCCCAAACCCCCCCAATCATGTCTCCACTACATATCGACATTACCATCTTACCTACCCTAAAGTCTACTTAAAAAAGGGGTGGACTACTTTATGCTGGTGGTACGAATGCCCATCCTTGGCGGCATATTTGCAAAAGGGGCAGCGAACAAAGCGGCCGGGTTTGATCGCCATCGGCAGGAGGTGTATGACACCGATCTTCTAGGCAATCGGGGTGCGAGGTTCTGGTTGGTTGCTTGCTCTCTTCATCCAGGCCAAACCCCCACCCCCTTCCTGGTAGGGTTTGAGCTGTGCTTGTGTGTATCGGTACATCCTAGGTCCTTGGGAGTATGTCCCTATCCGCGGAACGTCTGTGGACCACGATGCCTCTATATGGCATCTTTGGGCCCGACATTGGGAAGGCCAACAGGATAGGATACCTGACAGGTGAAATGTAGCAACATAGTGACGTATACCGGTATCAAGGTTGCAATCTCGAGAGCATGGCGAGTAGGGTACTTGACCAGCCCCTTTTGTCTTTTTGGAGTTTAGTAGAAACGGGAAGCAAAAGAGTGGGAAATGAAGTCTTGCATCAAAATCTGCTACACGAGAGCCCAAAGCCCGAGCGAGCCCTGTGCTATCGCTCTTCATTCCAACCACCGTACTGCCATGCTCCACCAGCATAATATCCCCCTCACATCTCAGCGCCGTCATACCTACACTCGAGAACTCCCTACCCCCACGGGCCCCATCGCTCGGCCCCGTATCCCTCAACGCACCACAAAACCTAGCGACCTCCCCGCGCCGACTGAACCACACTCGCCACAGGCACTTGCGTCCTCGTCTGATTACCGACTGTCTGAACAGGCATGGGTGAGGTCGAGGTCACGACCGTGGACTGTCGTTGTGAACCGCTTGAAGCGTGCGGTACGGCCTTTGGGACATAAGTACGAGTGAGGTTACTCTGCGGAGTGAAATTGTTCAGTTTCGAGGCTGTTGGAACAGGCTGGCTCTTCGACCTCGTCTTCCCGGAGGAAGGGGGTTTGGTGGTGGCTGCGGGTGTCGGCACCAACACGGGGGGTACGCTGGGGATCGGGGGGCTTGGGGGCGGTAGGGTATGAACTAGGGGTTTGGCATAAGTAGGGATGGGCTTTTGAGCCGGAGGAAACGGGTTCTGGAGTTGCTGGATGATGGGCCCGGCGTAGGAAGGGATGGGTTGGGGAGAAGGCGATCTGGACGACGGGTGGAGAAGGCGACTGATGAAGGCAGGGACATTTGTCATCGTCTTGGGCGAACCTCTCTTGAGCGCCTTCTTCGCTGTCGCTTTCCACCAAGTCGATGTGGGACGATCAGACGGTTCTCTGGTCGTGGTCGTGGTCGATGTCGACGTCGACGCTTGCCTACTCGAGGGTATCACCCCCAAAGCGGAGGCAAGAGATGTCGTTAACTAGATGCCGTCAGCTTTGACTGCCTTACTGTCACAAGTCGGGCCCGGATCGCGCCCCTGTCGTGCCGGCGAGGACGTTGTGTAGATCCTTGACGTCCACATCTTCAGCAAAGCCTCTATTCTGACGCTGCGCTTCATCAGAGCCATCGAAAGCCTCCCCCTCTGTGCCACTCTGATGGCTTCGTCCAAACCGTAAGAGGATGTGATCTCGCTCTTCCCAGAACACGGTTGTCCGTGGTGGGTTGACCTGTGGGAGCCCCTTCTGGTCCATATCAAAAGGCACGCTATAGACGCCTACTGATACAAAATTCAACAGGAACATACCTCTTCAGAAGACTCCGACTGCGAGGACGAGTCTTCTTCCGTCGTCGACTCCTCCGCGCTGGAAAATTCCAAAACGGACGGTCCATTGTGGTAGACTCTTATAACGCGAGGGCGTGGAACCCTTGATATCTGCCGTCGCGATTTGCGTCTCCGAAAAATGCTCGAAAGCCCCATCCTGAATGGTAGTGCGGGTGTTGCGTTGCCGATGTGTCTATAATCTTTGACGATCCGCTGTTTCTGTCGGCTTTGCGTGGCGAGGTTGCCATACGAACTGGACTGTCTGGAGATTTCAGAAGTCGCCTGGATCATGCTTGTTTAGTCTCCGAAATGCGACATGTATAAAAGTGAGTAGCCTCTAGCTAGGTGCCCCATCCTTCGTCGAGCGTCGTCGAGGAGAATCGAGCAGATTCGAGTTGACGCCGAGTTTCTGGAATATCGACCGAAGCAAAGTGTTTGACTGATGACGCATCCTGACAACTATAAGCAAGATGTGCGCGGCTACTCTTGTGACCCGGTCACAGAAACAAGGGAGAAGTGTAAGTGAATTCGCGTCTATGGTACAATTAAGTCTATACTGACCTGCTCCCAGTCAGCAAACTCATTCGAGCTGTATATTGAAACGAGCACACTCACGTCATCCCCTATACGCCTCTCAGGACGGTATTGCTTCTCTCATCGATGGGTTTATAGCGGTCAGCCAGTACCTCCTCGACGCTTTTGTCTGCCCAGCTGGGGCCCTCGTATCTCTGGCGCAGGGTCTGTTCCACCGGTGAGAGCTTCTCGTCGATCTTGGCATCCAGCTTGTCCTCAGCCTGGATGACCTTGCTCTTGGCCACACCGAAGGCTTCCTTGCCTTTCTGCAACCCCTGGCCGATGGCGCTCAACAAAGACCCCTTGGCCTCCTCGACCTTCTCCTCGCCGGTCCGCACAGCATCGGCGCTCTTGGCCTTGGCCTCTGCATAGGCGCTTTTCGCTGCGGCGGAGACGCTCTCGGCCTTCCGCCCGGCTGCGGCGCTCGTCCTGGCGGCCTTGTCTCCGGCCTCTTCCCGAAGCTCATGGGCCTTGGCATCAATCACCTTGCGGCCCTCGTGAGCTGTCTGCTCAGCCTCCCCAAAGGCCTTGACCCATAAGCGGCCGACGGCGGTCTCGACGCCCTCGCGGACCTCCTCCCAGTCCTTGCTCTGGGCCCAGCGCACGGCGCTCTCGACCTCGTTGTTCCATCGGTCCTTTGTCGTGTCTACCAGGTTCTGGCGCTCGATGGCGGCAACCTGGGCGCGCGTGGGAGGGTGGACCGGTGGCAGAGGATCATAGATGCCGGTGATGAGGTCGGTTTGCGAACGCAAGATGGCGGATTGGCGCTCACGGTTGCGCTGGTGGGCGAGGACGGTCAGGTAGGCGAGGCCGAGGGTCACAGTCACGCCACCAGTCTATTACAAGTGCAAGTCAGAACAGATCGAACGGGGCCGCACGTAGGTCTGCGAGGTAGAAGGAGCTGCACATACGAAGCCGGTTGTGAAGCCCATGATGGAGATGGGCGATTGGAATTAGCTAGGCGCACGACGGCGCAATCGCTTCAGGATGACCAATTGGTATGGTGGCGAGGGTCGAGGGCAAGAAGAGGGTCGGTCGTGGGTTCTGTCACAGGTCAAAAGTCGACTAAAAGTCAGCTAGTCGTGGGAAGAGTTGAAGGTGGGAATGTTTTGTATGGGACGAGGCAAGCTCGACAAATGACGTGCAACAAAAAGGTCGAGCTGCGGCGCTACGTCGCTGCGTCGCTGCGTCGCTGCGTCGCTGCGTTACGGAGTAACTAACTTAAGTTAGTTGACTAACTAACGTGAACGACAAATCAAAGCCCGGAATCTCCAGCACCCGCCACTCACACTCACTGAAAGCTCGGCCCGCTACAGGGACGTTAGCTCCAAATTTTTGGGACGGGGCTCCATCGTAGAACTAAACCTCGATAACGAACTAGTTGGCTATCGATCGCCAGGCCTTCGATTCGCGATTCGCCAAAGAGAAGCCACGCAGGATCCCAATCTTGCCTCATCTCACCCTACGAAACGACAAAACGAGGCCCTGAAGCCAACGACGACACACGATGGCGGGCGGCATAGTCAAGTACAGGCACTTGTCGCGCGACAGCGCCCACCGACAGGCCCTGTTGCGCAACCTGGTGACCTCGCTGGTCAAGCACGAGGCCATCCGGACATCATACGCCAAGGCAAAGGAGGCTCAGCGCATGGCCGAGAAGCTCATCACGCTGGCGAAGCGAAACAACGAGACGAGTCGGCGGAAGGCCATGGGCGTGCTGTTTGTATGTCTCGACGACCCCATCCATGCCTCCCAAGAAAACCCACACAGCTGCTAACCCGGAGACACCGCCCAAGACCCCCAACGACCTCATGCCCAAGCTCTTCAATGAGCTCCGCCTGCGCTACGCCGATCGGCCCGGTGGCTACACACGCGTCCTGCGCACCGAGCCCAAGTCCAACTACGACCAGGCGCCCTCGGCCATCCTCGAGCTCGTCGATGGGCCCAAGGACCTGCGCTTCCACATGACGGCCGCCCGCGTCGCCAGGGACGAGGTCCTGAAGAGGGAGCCCACCAAGCTGACCTTGATGAACCGGAAAAAGGTCACCCAGTTCCGTAGCGGCGGCGAGGATGTCTTCGGCGCCATGGTCGAGAGGATGAAGAAGATCAACATCGGGGGTGCGCCCGAGTTGGTAGTCGGAAAGGGCGTGCAGAGCACCGAGCTGGAGAAGTCACCGTAAGAGGCGGTTTAGGTGGGGGGGGAAGGGGCTGTGGACGGGGTTGCACGAACTGGGCCGGTGGCCGCGAGACAGCGTGTCGTGATATCGCGAGGATAGATGTACGGTTTGCGCCACAGAGCTTCCAATGGGAGCAGCTGTATTATATGCACATCCCCGGGCTTTGGGGGTAAGATGCCCAGAGGATCTGTACGAAATATATGTACATAACGTTAGATGGCTTTCCAAATCGCGCCCGTCGTTCTGCGCGTCCCCTCCCACATCCATCTACGGTCGACCCTGGCCTCAACCTATACAAAGTTGAACGTATCACCACGTTCACGAATCATCTTACCCACCCTCGTCGACCCCACAACCCTCTCCAGCTTGAGCACATCGTACTTGGAAAATACGACCCTAACCGTGCCCTGTCCGGGGTCTAGCTTAAAGTCCTGCTCACTCTTGCCCAGATAACCACCGACGATCTCGTTGTAGAAAATGGGGTTGTCCGGCAATCCGTACATGATGACCCTTTTGACACCGTTCAACATGTACCGCCGGAAATGATGCGCACGCTCGGTGTAGAGCAGGACCTTGTGCCGCCCATTCAAAAAGTACGACCTTGCACGCGACGCCTCGGGGATGTCAGCGTACTCGGAAACGGTACCAAACGTCAAGTTGGCCACGGCCGCGTTGGTAGCAAAGTAGTTGCGCACACGGACGAAGTCGAGGTACGACGGGACGAAGATGAGCGTGCCGTTGATGTCCTTGGCGCGCTTGACCAGCGTCGGGATGATGGCACTGGTGAAGTAGTCGAACCGAGCGTCGGGCTCATCGGCGATCGAGGTCGCTTCGAATCGCGAGAAGGTCTGCTTGACTTTGACACCGAGAGCTTGGATCGTGCCGCTGTACTCTGGCTGCACCCGAACACGGCCGGCCCAGTTCTGGCACTGGCGGTGCAACTCGGAGAGCTCAGGCGTGTTAAAGGCGGAGAATATGATATTCTGGCGGTAGTGTTTGGCCTGTTTGTCAAGATACCAGTCTCGCACGCGGCTGAAGTCGCAGTTGTGGGCTTCCCGAGGCTGAAGATTGAGATGCTCAAAGATGAATTCGACATGCTCCCAGTTCTGATTGAGTAACGCGTCGGCCTGGTCGACAATGACCATCTCGATCGAACTCAGAAAGTCGTAGTCCAGACTCTTCTCTTTGCTCTCCTCGGAACCTATTGCCATTCGCAGCCCGAGGGGGCTGGCAATCAGGATGTCCGAGTTGTAGAATTGCGAAAAATACTTGATCGTCTTCCTTGTAAACTTGATGCCCAGTCGGAACATGTCATCATCGTTTCCTTCAAACAACTCTCGGAAGTCTTCTGGCCGATCTGCCGTGAACTTTGCGTCTCTGTCGATATAAGAATCGTCGAACCTTTTGCGGTTCTCCTGTTGCTCGGGCTCACAGATGGCACATATCGCCTGCACCATCTTGACGGCCGACTGCCTGGTAGGGACAACGATCAAGACCTTGGGACGAGTAAACCCTTGGTCTTTGGCTTCGAACTCGGTGTCTTCCCCCTCTTTGGCAAGCTTGGCATTGTTCTTGATCACCCTGTCTCGGGTCTTAAAGATGTGGTTGATTGCATGCATACAGCCCATCCTTCGCAACTTATCGGCGTTCTTGGGCGTCCTGCCGCAGAAAAGCAGATCGTTGTAACCGAAAGCAATGGGATAAAGCACCTGCTCAAGACTATCCAAGTTTGGCCGCTTCGCAGCAGCTTCCGTCACCTTCTGTTTCAGCTTCAACTCGGTGCTGCTTGAAATCGTCTTCAGGGGACGCGCAGAGCCCGATTCCTTCCCAGGTAAACCTCTGAAGAGCCTCCAGCCGTTCAGTTCGGAATTTGCTAACGTGTAGTCGTTCGCCACCGCAGCCTTGAGCTTCGTGGTGACTTCTTTCCCGTCCGGATTGGCGAAATGCGTCTCAAAGGGGTCGGAAGAGTCCGGCACATCGTCCTCGTCATCCTCATCGTCGCCGAGCTCCGTGTCTTTCTCGGGGCCCTCTTCCGGCTCCTCCACCAAGTCTACGTCGCGGTTTTCTTCCTCTTCTACCTCATCATCAGACGGCTGGTGGGATCTGGCATCCGCGGGCGTAGACGAATGATCCAGTTTCCTGCGTTTTGAAGATTGCGCCGAGTCCTGGGCGAAGCTTTGTATCAATGCAAGGTATGACTGTTTGGGTGCGGCCTGGACCTCCTCGTCTTCAGAATCTTCTTCGAGCTCATCATCTTCATCTGAAAGAGGCTCGTCCTCTGAACCCTCGCTTTCCGATGCCCTGGGATTTGTTAGTTCGGGTTCAGGAGATGCAGTATGTCATGTGCTCCCGACTAAAGACTTACTCGGCTTCTGCCGTTCTAGCGCTGTCAAATTTTTGACCGTACGATCTCTTCAACGGATTCGAGTTGCCGCCTCTGCCCCTGGCATCACCACGACCACCTCTGCCACCACCCCGGCCACCACCCCGGCTACCACCTCTGGCACCGCCTCTGGCGCCACCCCTAGGACCACCCCTAGGACCACCCCTAGAACTGCCCCTGGAACCCCCTCCACGGAAAGATGCACGTCCTCGAGGACCGGGCATACTAGCTTTACTGGTTTTTCCCTTGCAAAAGTTGAAGGTTGGGTGTCCAACAAATCGAAACGTCAAGCGAACAAGGAAGGAAAAAAAAACATCTATAGCCTTGCTGCCAGGGGCCCACTTAAAAATTTCAGCCACGCACGCAGCCTCGTTCATTCTTCAGCCGCGTGCCCCACCAGCTTATCGGCTTATCGCGCACAACCCCTCGGGACTTTTGGCAAAGAAAGAGCAGCAGTTTGTGTGAAAATTGTTGGACTTGGGCAACAGCAGCCAAAGAGAGCGCAGCAGGGCAGAAAACTGGGGTCTCTCGTTCTGTCTCGGCCTACGGGGCTTGCAAGCACTCCTCTAAATTCCAACAAGACGACCGGGACCACCCCCGAAAAAAAGCCCCAAAGGCCATCATCCAAGCAAGTAAAGTTGCCCAACGAGAAGATTGCAGATTGAGAGAACCTGCCGGTCAACCCACCCTCTCCGAACGCTGGCAATTCTCCTTCTCCTTCTCCATCCAAACCACGACCACAACCACCCAACATGGCTGTGGACCAGGACTCTTTCTTGCACCTGTCGCGGCCTCTTGCGCCCACGGTGAACCTGCAGAGCAGCATTGCCCCGCTCTCCGTGACCATCCAGCCTCAAGTACGTCCTTTCAACTCAACTCCCTGCCAAAAGGACCCTACACCTACCTACCTACCTACCTTTCTGACCGGTGCTTGCGTGCCACGATGCGAGAACAACAACTAACACCACACCTCCTCCCACCAGGCCATCCTCTCCATCCTCGACCACGCCGTCCGCCGCGATGCTCCCGCCACGCCCACAACCTCGTCGCGCGTCATTGGCGCCCTGATAGGAACCCGCTTCGACGACGGCAGCGACGTGTCCGTGTCGTCGGCCTTCGCCATCCCCCACACCGAGAACGAGGACCAGGTCGAGGTTGACGTTGAGTACCAGAAGAACATGCTGGCTCTGCACCTCAAGGCGTCGCCGCGCGAGTCCCTCCTGGGCTGGTACACGACGTCGCACGAACTCAACAGCTTCAGCGCCCTCATCCAAAATTTCTTCGCGAGCCCCGAGACCGGCACCTTTCCTCACCCGGCCGTCCACCTGACTGTGTCGACCGACCCTGGCGCCGACGTCCAGCTCAAGGCCTACATCAGCGCGCCCGTTGCTGTGAACGCTGAGCGTGCCGCCGAGAGCTGCCTCTTCATTCAGGTTCCCCACAAGGTCTCATACAACGACGCCGAGCGCTCCGCTCTGGAACTCATCTCGTCAGCCAAGGACATCGAGTCGCGCACCACTGCTCTCCCTACTGACGTCGAGGGCCTAGCCCGCTCACTCGAGACCGTCATCGACCTGTTGGACCGTGTGTCTGGATACGTCGGCGAGATCATCGATGAGGAGCGCGAGCCCAACAACGCCCTCGGCCAGTACCTAATGAGTGCCCTGTCGCTGGCGCCCAAGGTCGACCCTCTGGCCATCGAGAACGACTTCAACAACCACATCCAGGATGTCCTGATGGTCAGCTACTTGGCCAACAGCATCCGCACTCAGATTGACCTGAGCCAGCGCTTGGCGACGGCTGTCTTGAGTGACGAGAAGATCGACAAGGACGGCGAGGGCAAGGGGGGGTGAGCGTGGCGAGCGCGGCGAGAGAGGTGGCAGAGGCGGCCGGGGTGGTCGCGGCGGCCGAGGTGGTGGCCGAGGTGGACGTGACCAAAGGGAGCCGCGTGAGCCTAGAGACTCTGCCGAGTGAAAGGGGCCCTAATACCAAGCACGCAACAGACTAAAGCGTTACTCGAGAACTGTCCCAGCTTGGGCGTTCTTACCTGCCTCCCATCGGGCGCTCGGATTGAGGTCATCCATTTGGAACTGGCGTCCGGGGAAAACTTGTCTAGTTCTATATGGACTGGGACGGCGTGGGTAGAATCACGGACTATCTTGCCTCTAGCCACGACGCGCATGGTACGGAGGCAGAGTTCTTTTTTTCGCAGGCACAAAAAGCAAGGCAGCATCACACGACGTTTTTATTCGACATGAATCATGTGAGATAGAGTATACTGGCGTTCTCGATGCAGCGAGGTGCTGCCTGACTTTTTAGAATGAGCAAATGAAGAAAACTTAACCAACATCCGCATTGGCACAACGCATTGGATACTACTATCATAGCAATGGCGGTAGATGTTGGTGAAGATCGAAACAAACGATATCTGAGGATCGTCAGGGCGGAAATGATATCCGAGTCCCGAGCCTTAGCTATCCCATCAGTCGACAAACCGTCGGGATGTGACTAACTAGCTATACGCGGAAGGGAATATGGCGAGTGTCTTTTCAGAACCTGTTTGTGACAGGACAGACCGGGTTCCAGTCTTCAGCACTCCTTACGCCCTCGCATGAAATTCGCAATCCAGAGGACAAGACTGTACTGTACGACGTAAACTAGGTAGTTGAAGTCTACGGACTGCTACCCTGACATTTAGGCAGCTACAGGCTGAAGGCCGTCTAGATCGAGGAAGTACTCGTTTTCTCTCCAGTCTTTGGCTCGTCGACTTCGACAACCATAATGTATAACACTACTGCAGCTCCCTGCTGTAGGCTTCATGTCGCGGTACACAGGCGATGAGCCCACAACATCCAGCCTCTATTGGAGGTTTCTTCGTGTCTCTTGGCCAGCTGACCAATTGACGTTTTCCCTGCTTAAGTCGCACCTGGAACGCCCATACAATGAATGCCCTGCAAAAGTTTTGCCCGATAAACGCCACTCATGCCTGATATATTTCTTTCGCCAACCATTAGATGGCTCCTTACCAAACAAGACCGGCAAGGTTGTACTCTATGAGCGGACTCCTACCAGTCATTACGACACCTGAGACACAAGCTAGGAGGCCCCGGTGGGCGGTTTTTGAGGCAACGTGGCAGGGTTGCCATAGTTGGGCAGCGTAGAGTAGGTCGGCTGATAACCTCCTCCACTCATGGACTGATGGCCTGGCATACCTTTGGGCTGCTGCATGTGCATGCCCACCTGCTGCATCATCGGGTTACCCATCGTCGATGGCATCTGGGGTACGTGCGAGCCTGGAGGCTGCTGCTGCATGTGCTGAGGCGGGGTACCATGCGGATGATACGTGGGAACCGAATTGGTCGAGCTTTGGCGGCTCATGCCAAAACCGGGCTGCCCTCCCATGTATGGCTGAGGCGGAACCGGTGAGCTGTAGCCATTGTAGTTCAGCTGCGGACTGCCATGCTGAGCAGCCATGTTGAAGGGTGCCATATTTTGCTGCACGGGACTCATGCCACTGCTAGGAACAAACGACTGGGTCTGGGGGTTGAATGCGTGGCGGTTATAGCTGCCAGGAATTGGATGCTGGCTCTTTGGATCGCTCGGATTGATGTTAGCAGGGAGTTGTCCGAAAGCATAAGGAATTCCTGTGGGCCCAACGGCAGTGTTGCCCTGTGGTTGAGGCCCGCGAGCTGGCTGTTGGAAAGGGCCAGGACCAGGGGAAGGGGCCTGTTGATAGACAGCATGCCCGTAGACAGGCTGGGGCTGAGGAGGCTGTTGTTGCCAGGTGGGGGGAGGTAATGCAGTTTGCATAGGAGAGCCATAAGCGGGCATGGATCCGTTGACCGGCTGGTATCGCTGCTGGCTAGGCTGTGGAGGTTGAGACGGGTACTAGTAGGAAGAGTCAGCGTGCTCATCTGGAGTCTTGAAAACGTGAGACGTACCGTGGGCATGGCGCTGTACTGCGGGAAGGGGTTCATTTGACCCTGCGGTGCCATTTGCGGATATACTGGCCCTGGTTGAGGATAGGCTTGAGGCACGGCGTTCTGGTAAGCTTGCTGCACCTGACCACCGAACTGTGCACCCGCTATGTTGGCGACAGGGACCATGAACTGCGGAGCCCAGCTCGGCTGGTGAGGGTTGGAGCCGTAGTAGGGCGTGTATTGAGAGCGGGAATCAAAACTCTCCGAGTCGTCCCGGCGCTGCTTGCCCGTTTTGCCTCGTCTGCCAATGTTGGATTTCTCCCGACCCGAGACAGAACTGGCCCGAGATATACCAGTCGCATCCTCATTGTCTAAAACAAAGTTAGGCACCAGTTTCCTTCAATGGCCATCATGATCAAAACTCACCAGGCGTAGACTCGCCCGTCTTTTCGCTGTTGCCGAAGATGCGTTCGCGGGCCTTGATGTAGGCCTCCTCGCGTTGCTCCCGGGTCAGCCTGTTGAATTGTTAGCAATACGGTAAAGGGCGATGTACCATCTCCGACAGCACTCACTTCTGATTCTTGTCCTTTCCGTCACTGCCATCCTCAGACGTAGCTTTGGAGTGGCTGTTGCTAGCGTTTCCCGATCCGTCGTACTCGCCCCGTCGCATGATCTTCTTGGGCAGCAGGACTGGAGGTGCGGTGCCGCTGTTGACTTCAGGGGGTTGCTTCCACCACAATGCTGGCCAACGATGGCGGCACCCGGCAAAATGGGGTTCGGTAGATACGCACAGCGCCCTGCACGGCTTCGAAGGAGTGTGTCATGTGGTAGTAGTCAGCAAGTTTGTGTGTTAGCATTCTGCAGAATGAGTTGTTCGGTGGTAGATCCATGTAGGGCTCCTTGGAGGACTGGACGAAGTTTATAACGTCTTGCTCCAGGCGAAGCAGGAATAGGCGATCCTTGGGCGACCTCATGGCATCCACAAGTTTATCGTCGGGGTTCTGCGCATACATGGAGTTGAAAGCATCGGTGTTTGTCGAGACAGAAGCCAGTATTTGCTGCTTTTCCACCGGGGGAGGGGGTCCGGACGCATCGCTCTGGGGGGTAGCAACGCCCTGTTCCTCAGCCTCGGGATAGAGCTGCTGAATGCGCGGCATGTCCCCAAGCCGGATACGGTGCACGCGAGCCACCTCGGACCCCATCCTTGAAATGGCCATTTGCGAGCCACGCACCGAGAAAGCCTCATCGTCTTCCGCTGCCGCCTGCACGCTGGCACTGTCATCTGGTCGTAGAGATTCCTTCTCGTCCAGGGCGAAGGTAGTTCCTGAAGTTATGCTCTTCCCGTCGAGGCTGGGCGCCTTAGTACCAATCTCAGAACTAGAATCTGCCTTCTGCGAAATGTCATCCGACACAGCTGTCCCGTTCTCGTTCTTGGCTTGAGTCTCGATGATGGCGGACGATGAGCCATTGACGACGAGACTTGGAGTAGGCACAAGGCTGCTCGCACTTTTGGACGACAAGTTGAGATCCTTCATACCCTGTCGAATCTTGGCCTCGGCAGACACATCCTGCTGGACAGGGGCCTGCTGCGACAGAGGAGACTTTGCGATCACGATTGGACTCGCCAGGTTTACCAGCATAGTGGGATTATGATTATTCTTCATGGTAGCTGGAGCGGCGGTGCCGACAGCGGCAGACGACGGGCGGCGGGGATTCATCTGGGAGGGCACGGCAACTCGCTGTGCCACTGTGGGAGGGTTGGTATCTTTCGTGCCCGAGGCAGCCACCTGTAGTCTACGGTCAGTTGTGTTTCGGTGACTGTCACCCTGGGAATCCAGGACTGCACTTGACAAACCTTGGCGAAGGAGAGCTTCTTAGGGGCAACAGTAGCCATTGGCGCAGTTGTTGACATGTATGAGTGTTGGAGATGGAGAGTGTGGTATTGAGACACTGGACAGTGGTGAGGTGTCTTGCTGTCTGTCACAACAAGGGCGCAAGCTGGTACGGCGCAGGTGTTCGGTGCGAGAGGAGTGCGACAAAATCGTGCGTGGGCATGGGATATAACACAGTCGGCTCCGGGGGCAAAGGTGTCTCCGGGGGAAAAGGTGTCTCCGGACTGGGACGGCGACAGCGGAGAAAGGCGCAAAGGGCGACAGTGGCTTTAGAAAAGGAAATGGATTAACGCGGCCCTCGGGAGAGACAGACTACGGTTGACCATTGTCGTTATGGGTATCTTGGGAGTCGTAAGTCGTTGTGCGTTGCAGTCGTGGAAATCCTAGTGGGGGGAAGCTGCCCTTTGATGGCGTTCGGGAAATGCTGCTTGGGCTTGCGATGCGGAGTCGCCTGTTCGTCACCGGATAGCCTGAGGTGATATTGTTAGTCTCCCGGGAGGTAGAGAGCGGCAGCGATCAAACTGTTATAAGACCCGGAGAGAGGGTGGTCTGCAGCAGGTCGGAGTAGGTAGCGGGCTTGGTTGGGAACGGGCAAAGGTGGGCGGATGGATGTGTGGGTGGGTTTTTGAGGTTGCACCAGGTGAGACTGGCTCCAACACGCACGCACAAGCTGATCTGATACTGGCTCTGCCTCTGCCTCAACTGGTTTGCGCCGGTTTGTCAGCCCGAGTAGACGTCAGGCAGACTCCCACATGAGACAACTGTCGCCTGTCGTTGCTGCAAAGGCTGCGTGTGCTAGTAGGGTGAGGATTCAAGAGGTACGGATTAAGTTCTTGGAGATGGGTTGGGTGATGATGATGATGGATGGGGGATGGGTGAAAACAGGTAACATTATAGTTTGGGGAGTGTAGGGTAGCTTCGCAAGGGAAGGGGCGGAATTATAGGGGAGCGTTCAGGAGCATCAATCGGTTGTCTCCTCACGCCGGGCTCACGCGACGGGACGGAATAGGGCTGCAAGGGGCAGACTAGAACTGAAAGACGAGCAGACGGGGTCTATTGAAGCCATGCAGAACGCGGCAGGCTTGCATGTATGTATGAAGAGGAGATGGAGTGAGTAAAAGAATTTTCACCACGTACCGTTTGGAAGTCCGGATCCCTGGACGTAGGGTGCTGGTGCTGTTCGCAAGGCTGACTTTGTGAGAGTTGCGACTTGCAATGGGTGTGGATGGAGTAGTTAACCTAGTCCCTTGTTTCTCAGATTTCTTTGTTGGTCTTGTCGTGTTCTTGGTCGGCTGTGACAGAATGCCGAGTGTGGGACACCAAAAGTGGAGTAAAAGTACCGTAGTAGTACGAGCGAATGGGCCTCATACTGTTTCTTGACACAGGCCGGCAAGAGCCGCCTTCGATGCGCTAGTTCAGATATAGTCTAGCACATGGAAAGCATAAAAGGCGTCTGGTACGGATAGGGTGCGTGCACAAGGGAAGCGTTGAAGAGCCAGCCCACTCAGGCATAATAACTAATTTACCGTGCACTCAGTACGGAGTACCGGTCGTTACCCAACTACTCCGTATTCTCTAACTTATTAACCGAAAAGAAAGGGGAGTCGCTTGTTGATTGAAGCACAGAATCGCAGCTGTTGACAAAGTGGCAATGCTTATCCGTACTCATACAAGATATGCACAAGCATATCATGCGCAGCAGTGATACTGCATGTCGCATGCAGCCAGCACATTGGTAGTTAGGGGAGATGCCTAAGAGCCGTAACACCCAACTCGAAAGCCGTCATTGGATAAAGATGGTGTTAACGATACCAGATAAAAGCCCTGCTCTTGCCAGCGGTGATTGATGGGTAGAATTGGGTATCATTCTTCAGACTCGGCATCTCCAGATCTGCCAGCCGTAGAGTGTGTGGTCAGGGAGCAGACTAAACCTTTCTCCAAACGACTTGCCCTGCTCTAAGAGCTGCTTCGAATTGACGACTCATGTGAGGCTATCTTCCTGCATTTCCCTTTTCTTTTCTTCCTCTTCCTCCAGTTCTCGTAATCTCATAGCTTCTACCAGTACAACACCGTCCAAGCCGACAGCCTCGCCATTTTCGCCCACATCTGTCCCGGTCCTTTGCTGTTCTACCTTCTTCGTATTTGCTATCCGTTCCCGGACCAGTCTAGCGATAGCATTGTCCGTCCTTTTGTTTAGGATCTCCAGTTTCATGTCCAGGTCCCTCTTGAGATCCCAATTTGGCTTCTTGGGTTGCAGCTTGAAAATATCGATTCCCTTGTTCGCATCGGCCGTGTCTTCTAGAGCCTTTTGCCTTGCCTGTGCCTCTACCTCGGCTGCCTGCTCCTCCAACGTCGGACCATCCATGGCCAGGTTGGGCGCCGACTCGAAGCCAAGCTTAGGACCCTTCGCCTCGGCATCATAATTGCGGCCAGACAAGTGCAATCTGGTGACGTCGGGCTCTGGCGGTGGTGATGGTGACCGTTTCAACTCTGGTGTGGCTGCGTCGTCGCCTGGTGTTTTGCGCTTGAGATTCTTGAGTTTGGCCAGACGCGCCTTGCGGTCGTCGACGGCGGCGCTGAGGCTCGCTTGTGATGTAGACATTATTCGGAAGTCTATGTCTAAAGAATGCCCAAGAAACCAATAGCTTCTACCGTAAAGCCCCGGGAAATGCGCTTTTGTCAAGGCCGGTGCGGAGCGGGCGTGCTGCGGTCTTGTCGAGAGAGATCTGGCAGGAACGACGTTTCGTCGAGATTTTCCGAAGTAGAATGGGAACTTGTGAGCTTTCTGAATCTGCTTGCTGTTGTGCCTGCGAAGAAGCGAACCGCATTGCAGCTCCAAAGTTTATTAACAAGTGAACGGTATCCGTAATACGGATAAGTTACGGAGTAAGTTAGTAACTACACAGTACGGTCCACGGATACCTGCAGGTCGATAAGCGATAAAAACCTCAGGGCTCCACTTCTGCCATTCGCGAAATTTACAGACGCCGGCTTCAGTACGGAGTGTCACCATCGTATCTTCCTCTCCGGACTAACCGTAGGGTATATGTCAACTGTTCGAGTCCGCGTTCGGGTTCTCGTTCTCACTCCAATTATCCTTGCGGTCTTTAGTTGCGTGACAAGCCAAATCGTCTCGGAACTCCATTTCGCAGATCACAAATACCCGCCGCAATACGAACTCATGGCCATGTGAAAGCCATGATCCAACAAACCCTCCTACAACACACTACAACTTTGAGCTAGCCGGCCGGGGTCACATTGCGTCTGGCACCTGGCATCTGGCATCTGGCATCGCCATGCGCAACACGTCAACTTGCCGCCAATGTCTACTCCGTGCTAGCCGCTTCACGCCCGCCTCACAACCGTTGCGTACCCTACGATCCAGACTACACACCGAAGCCGTTGAGATACAGGATCCCGGGTCGCTATGGCACCCCTCGTCAAGAGGACTCGGCACCTTTACCGTCAGCCGGGACGATGACCCGGCCATGGCTTTAGGCACTCACGATTTGCAAAATGGTCATCCCCAGTTCCGCACGACAACAAGTCGCGTCGACAGAAGAAGCCATGCCCGCTTTCCGAGCGACAGCCCTTGGACGCGACTGAGAAACAATATACTCGACCATTGGAAACGTCGTCGAAGCTTGGATTATCTCCAAGACGACTTCGCAAGTGTCTATGGAATGGATCGGGAGGCTGCCTACGACGCCATCTCGCAGCTAAAGAGGTTGCTGCACAGCTCTTCTGAGGACCAAGTCGCAAAGCGCTTGAATGCATTCAATGTCTGGAAGAGAAACCGTCATCAGTCACCGGTATCTGCGCAGTCTGTACTAGACCCGATATCTTCTGAAGACGCGGCTGGAGATCCAATCACGAACCGGACCGGCATGCCGGGCAGCGTCGATGGCACAAGACCATCCGTCAAGTCTGTGGAAGCAGCATGGAGAAAAGTGGACGAATGCGAGCGGGAAGAGCTGTGGCCGCGCATGATTTGGTCTTTCATGCACACCAATACTACCGAAGTTCTTTCCGTCATCAGGGCCACCTACGACGCTTCCTGGTCGTCTGCTTACGTTGTGGAGGACGTAGTGCGCTGGGTATCCGAAAGGCTTACCAAATCAGCTTCAGACCGGGCGCTGTTTCTCGCAACCATTGTTTTCCTGCTCGAGTGCAGCCCTCCAGGATATTTGGTTCTTGGCCAAGATGTTATTGCCAAGGCTATCATCCCCTGGACTAGCCCGGAGCAAACTGTGCACCTATTCCAGCTTTTACAGGCACGGAGTCCAGCGTTATATCCCGAGACCTTGTTGCAATTTGCCTCTCGCTTTGCTAAAACCCCAAAGTACAAAATGTTGGCTACTGAGCTTGTGTGTTCGTTGACCGAGGTCGGGGGTTTTGATATAAACTCCCCAGCCGCCGCCAGCGTCTGCACCAGCATCCTTCACGCCCAACGCAGCGACAAGATCCATGAAGGTGCCGCAACGCCCGATGAGCTATTCAAGATGCTACTGGAACACGGACTACGGCCTAATTTGATCAACTTTACAGCCCTCATGAGAAACTTCGCCATCCATGGCCACCTTGACACCGCCTGGACAATCTACACACTTGTGATACAGCACGGCCTCCCACCCGATGACCATGTGTATTCAATTTTGATGAACGCGGCGAAGCACCAGATGAACGTGGCTTCGATGTCCCGTGTCATTTCCGACATGCAAGCGCAAAAAGGCAGCTTGAACGCGGTTGTCATCAACGATCTACTAGGCGCGGTGTTTGATGACAATGAGTCTCAAAATGAAAAACGACGGAGACAGCGGAAGAGTAATAACGCGTTCCGGCCAATGCTACACCTGTACTGCAAGTTCTTCCGTAAGGAGTCCCTGCAGAAATTCATGATCTCGGATCTAGAAGACCATCTTGCATACGGCTTACCACGGCGAGCGTCAACAGAGGTTACAGAGCTATGCGCTGCGTTGATCCCCCAACCCAAAGTACTACTCCGAGAGCCCGACACGATCACCCTCGCGATTATGATTGCAGCGTATATGCGGTCCTCTCAAAACACAAAGGTGACCGTCCGAGCCTGGATGCGCTTCACATTGCTGCTCAACCGTGGGGATGCCGTCACCCTCAAACTCGTCGAAAAGCATGGCACATTAGTCCATGACATCTTCCTGAGAGCCCTGACGCAGCATCAGGAACATCTCGGTGAGGCGCTTACCACTATACGGGCCATGCAGTGGAGTGCTGCAAAGAATGAGGTGGCCACCGGGGCAATAACACGACATCCGGCACCATCGGTTTACACATGGACTATCTTGATCAATGGATACAAGAATCACGCGTTGCCAGAAAGTGCCCTGAGGGCTATGAAAATAATGATCCATGAAGGTCGCGTGAAGCCAAACTTGGCGACCTGGAACGCCCTCATTGGTGCCTATGCCCGTGTCGGTGACGCCAAGGGAGCCGTGAGGATATTGCGACATCTTGAGGCGGCTGGTTTGGACACGGATCATTACACGGTCCATGCTATGAGCCAATTGCCTCGAGAGGCAAGGGAGGAGGCGGTCCGGTTGCTGGAATCCTCCAAAAACCAGCCGCTCGATGACGTGGATCCTGACCTCGCCAATGCTCTCGACGCCGAACGTACAGTCTCGTCGCTGGAGCCTATCTTTGAAAAGTACCCAGTGGCACAAACTGCGACATGTTTGGATGAGCCCTTGCAGCGTCTTTATGCCGAATGGGCTCCGAAATGAGCACGGTCGCGTCAAGCGAGATCCGGAATATATACTCGGCAATCACCGAACAGCAGCCAGCCAGCCTCAGTGTTGGCAACAACAACGTTTTTGTACGCTACTCGTAGCATCGAGCCGATGGGCTCACATACGACTCTTGGTGATGGATACCTCGGTCTATTAAGCATATTCCGAGAAGAACACGACGTCATAGTCGAGTAATATTACAGTGATACCCAACGCCATGCTGTTCAGCACATTTCGGCCCGTGACGCTTTTCCAATCTTTAAGCTTCCACCGCACCTCGCACGATCGCTACCCTAGATCCTTGGACGTACATAGCTCAAGGGGGCTGGATGGTACCGGTCCCGCTTGGCCTTGGGCGTGCTTACCGCTAGTACCACGTATGTTATTGTGGTTTAGTATCTATATTGAGGGACAGGTCGATCAGTCATTGAACGACGAGGCCATGATGTAAGTCGATCATCCCGTCTTTCGTCTGCTGCAACGCGTTTGTAAAAGGGTAAGCTGAAGCGGAACCCAGATACTCCCACTGCAAACCTCCTCGGCTTCGATTGGAACCATAGGGGTCGATACGGGCCTTGACGGCCGGCGGTTCTGTGAAACGAGGTTTCTTTATCAGTTCCGTACTTGAACGAACAGATCTACATCGTGATCTGGTAACAATTCCCCGACGCCCACATACATGACCACAAGGGAATGAATGGAGCAACGGCACCGGTTCAAGAGGTTAGCACCTCGCTGTCTCCAGGCGTCGTCCTGCTCTGTAGCGGCGTGGCAGCACGTGAGCGAGTAAAGACCCGGGTCTCCAGTCGCTTTGCCACCCCGCCACAATAGTCACAAACACACGGGAGACAAACGAGGGTGAAAAAATAATAAATAAAAAAGAGCCGGTCATGATTTCCAGCAGGCCGCCTTCCCCCGGTGGAGGTTGGGGAGAAGGGAGTGGCTCGTGTCATTGCACCAAGAGGAGTTGATCGTACAAAGATAGCCTATTACTGGGGTCTCCGAGGAAGAGACGGGCAGTTTTGAGGAATGTCCTCCAGTTACAACAGCACTTCACCGCCATTCATTCCTCCCTCTGCGAAAGAAGGGAGGGTGGGTTGACGTGCTGCCGATCGACCCGTCCAGTCTTCTCGACCGTCAAGCCTGCGACTTCTATCATGAAAGTCTACCTATTAGACCAAAGAACAATATAACTCCCTCTTTTACGCATATCAGATAGACGTAGATGCGCGTTGCGGGCACCGACTCACGCCGCATATTATATACTGCCCTTTGGTCGATCCCGGCCTCGTCTCGAAGCGTCCAGCCCCGGACAAAGAACGAGACGAACGGTCCGAAACTCGTGGGCCCTGGCCTGCTTGCTGCCCCGGAAAGGTGCATATAGCGTGGGCAGCCAAAACAACTCCAACAGACTATGGCGCCACGGAAAGGCGTTGAAATAGCGAGCTACCAGGAGAGCCCGGATCGGGCGCTTCTCGTCGCTGGGTTGCTGGATTTAGTTAGGGCCGTCGAACAAGTCGGAAACAGTCTAGCGGTGACCAGCGTTTTGGGGTGGGCGGGTTAAGCATTTCTCCGCGGTGGGAGAAGGCTCAGAAGGGTGTGCTGGAGATGGTGTGTCGAAAGCAAGGGAGGAGAGACGAAGAGCGCTAGGAAAATAATAATTTCGACAAGCAACATTGGAAACCAAAGCGAAATTCTGAGAGATCAAATAAGAGTGTCAAGAAAATATGAGTGGTTAGGTCAGTAGTTGTGGGGGTTTTGAGAAATGTGCTCTGCTTCATCGGATACTCGTAGGTTGCAGATGACTTCGTTGCAGGAAGGGCTGAGCAAACGTTGGGGTGAATGCGTGTAGCTCGAGTCTACATCAAAAACAGCATTGTTTCACACAAAGTATTTAACGTGGTGGGTGGCGCTATTGCTCCCATGAATCCCAAAGCATCGAAGCCATCAAGTTCAGTGCGTTGACGTAGTTGTATGGTACGATAGGGATCATTTACGGAAAGAGGTGGCTATTCTCTTGTGCTGAATTCCCGCTCTTCCCAGTCCCTAAAGGACGCCGAATCTGGTGACATTGATAAATGTGTTTAGTTTGTCCTTTATGAAGTTCTCCATCAGCTTGGTATCGTCATAATCTAGTAGTCGTCCGATATAGCAAGGAGGTATTGATCAATCGTGTTCTAGACGGTAGTTAGTGAAATGTTCACTAGCAGACATTTACAAATGTACTTGCCCAATCATATTGGCGCGGATCGTTTAGCACGCTGTCCAGAGGTACACGGTCCATGAAGTCAAGCGAGAAATCCATAGAGTGTATCAGCTGTGACTGATCCATAGGCTGTATCTGAGTTGGATGCGTGTCATTATTGAGAAGACTAGCCAGCGAGCCGTCCCGGATTTCGGGTGGTGGCGGCGCGGGCGTCCTCAGCTGTGGATCTTGCAAGGAGACCTTGCGAAGAATTGCGCCGACGACACGCGTGGCGTGCGCCGCATCCTTCGAGGCGTGTTTTCGATCTGACCAGATCTTGTAGGACGTCCCTAGTGCGTGGAGCTTCCTAGAACGTTCGGCTGGGCTGATGGTGGGTTAGCGTGAGTAGGCGTTCTGAACGAAGAGGACGACTTGCCTGCTGGAGTTGTTCTCGATCAGATCCAAGCAGATGACCATGGACGCGATCAAGAAGTCGTGTAAACTCAATTTTGAAAGCATAAGCTTATCTTCGTGGAGCCTCCCACCAGGCTGGCTTTCCTCTTCGTATTCGGCATGGAGGTCAAGAATTCGGAGAGCAGCTTCGATACAAATCTTTCGGGAAACGTCGTGTCTGGGGTTTCCCTTGTCGTGACTGAGATATACTCGGTGCAAAACACAGAGACTTTTGAGATGCATCATCTCGAGCATCAACCGGTGTACAATATCCTCGCTTTGATCCGTGAAATTGTATGCTCGCACAGGCCGTATTTTGAGCGGCGGCGGCAGTTGATCGCGGAAAGCATGGATCTCATCGTTGAGAAAAAGTACGTCCTCGTAATCTGTCGGTTTGATCGCCAATGCGAAACGGATGACTTTCCGTAGCAAACGGCACAATTTGGATTTGTAGCACAGATAGAGTGTGCTTGTTGGCTCCGTCGGCGGACGGGGAGGAGGCAGGACCATGGTGTTCTCATCAAAGTCCAAGTCGAAGCGGTTCCCAGGAGATTCGGTGTCACACTCGTCTTCTCTGATGATAGGCGGCATTCCTAGCTGGAAGGAAAAGAGGCAGTCGAAGACCTCGATGAAGAACCACAACCGCCGTCTAATCTCTCCCTCAAAAGGCGACACGTTAGGCAGGTACTTGGGATCTCTGTGATAGCCCATACGTTGCGCTAGCCGGACAATAAGGCCAAACTTGGCCCACATGCTTGCGCTGCAGTCCTTGTTGTCCTTCAATTCGGTAAATGCTTGAAGCATCAATGCTTCTATGGAGTACGGCTGCCCAGAGAGGTAGTCGCCAGCTACGAGGCAGTCCTTGGCCAGCAGTGCAAGCCTGTCTGGATGGGCAGCTTCGCACTCCTTGCTGATATCGGTCCCCTTTGCAAAGGAATATGCAGATGCTACGTTGAGAATCGACGCCAGTATACTTACCCAGAGCAAGCTGGCCGACGAGGGATCACGCCAGAACTGATCATACTCTCGCTGGAACTTGGACGTATGTATGTACGGAGCTGCGGTGAATCTCGTCTTGAAGTAGCCGAAGACGAGTTGGTCAGTTGTATGCCTGGGAGGCAGACGAGATATGGCGTCTTCCATGGTGAGGCGTGAGTTGGACCCGTAGACAATGTCAAAGTCGTTCCTCTGGGTCATGTCCACGGGCGGGGACGGACTTGCAGTCTCTCCAGTCTCGGCTTCGATGAGCCCACGTATATCGTGGATGCTCTCGAGGATGGCTGACCAGTGAGTGGCTCCGACATAGCTGTTTTCCGAGTGATGGGGTACAGGGCCTCCGCTAGTCGAGGTGCTCACGGTGCTTGGAGGTGTGCTTAAGTCCGAGCGGCCCTCTCCTCCGTTGCGAAAGTCAGGACCAGCACCAGCACCAGCACCAGCAGGCGGTGAGCCGTAGACGAGATCTGGGGTCAGTGAGTTGCTGCTGACCAGCCCGCTTACCATGTCCTCGAGTTTCTGGAGACGGACCTGCAGCAAAGGGCGTGACATGGCATCCTGTTTGGGACGCGAATCTGCGGAAGACCCTGGTGGCGAAGAGGTGGTCTTGTGCTTGCGCATCGACCTTGGGGCATACTCGCAGAAGGCGGCCTCTCCGCTCTTGACGCATCTCTCACATGGCTGCTGCCGATCACACTTGACCTGCGTCGGGGTTGGTTCAGCGTGGCGCGTCGCGACACGAGACACGGACAAAGGACTCACCTTTCTGGTACGGCAAAGCAGGCAGCTTACAGGAGGCCGGTTGCGCTTCTGAATCTTGCGCTGCATTCCCTCGGACGGCTGGGCGCGGAACACGCCAGTCTGGTAGGGTCGCGCGTCCATGGCTTGCGGTGTGTCGGGGATAACAAGCACGGCTTGACGGCGCGGGAGGGTGTAACAAACAGACGTGGTGGTCGCCGCCGACGCGGACTTTGACAGACGGGATCGATATCATGCAGGCAGAGGGGGGGACATGTGCGATTCGTGAAGAAGAGCAACTACGGTTACCAGGTTGGTTCGCAAGAAACTACCGTCCCTGGTCCGGAGATATGAGCGATCGAGTCGGGAACTCCAGTGGCACTGGGACGGGGACACGCTCAGAGCTCCAGTTGCATCCGAATATCCGGAGAAATGGATCTTCAAACTCCGCCGACACGCGAGGTTGGCTGGACTGGGGCTGTGGGGCGCATCCATTGGCGGCGGTCGGGGATAATGTACCGATATGGCAAGTACTGTGTCGCAACTCTATCCGTACTTAACATTGTTCCGAGCCGGCAGTTACGTACTAAGTACCTAGTACTCCGTAGCTCAGCACGCGTCGTTCTCACCTGTAATGGGTCTCTTCATAATCCCAACAAAGTTGATAGCGTACGTGCTTATTTATTTTCATACAGACCTTTTGGAATATAATGTTTTACAGCTTCACCTGGACGACGCCTTGTTAGATGAACAACGTACTAGGGTACGGAGTGCATAGTACTGTGGTACTTAAGGGCAGCCCCGCACGTTGGCGTACCCTCGGACTCTCGGCCCTAAGTGGCGGGAGATAAGAGTGGGAATCATCGGACTCAATCGGCCTTGGCGCCAGATCCATTCGCTTTTATTAACCGACGTTACAGGACGTTACGGAGTATCCGTAATAAGTTACATGGCAAGCAGTCGTCGCGTTACGGCACGGTTCTGCATCCCTATATCTACTTATCTGGTTGGTTTTCCCGGACTGGGTTCCCAACGAACTTTGGAAACGTCACACTGTCGCCGTCAAAAGCAGGCTTGGCCAGGGTACACTGCCTTCGGATCGACATTGCAATTTGCCACATGCAAGAAGTCGGGAACGAGATAGGGACGCAGGCAGCACACGACAGAGCGAGGAAGGGAGAGACACACGACAGAGCGAGGGAGGAAGAGACATAGGTACGAAAGAGCGAGGGAGGAAGAGAGAGAGACAAGCTTGTACTGTCATCCCATCGCCCTCGCACACCAGGAAACCGCCTCTCCGGGTTGGTTTGACGCATCCCATATCAGACATTGTACGGATACCCTGCGGCCTGCCCTTCATCACCGAAACACGCCGGCTGACAAGGGTCGTGTCTGCATATAGTCTGCATGCCATGTCAGATTGTCGGCTTCTTGGGGATCTCCGGGCCTGGTGGCAATGATACGTCATTGGCTGCAAGTAGGTCGCAGAGGGCAGAGTCTCTGCCTGGCGATTTGTTTCAATCGGGTAATGTTTTAGGCTTTGTGGTTATCGGTCTGGAGATACTCGATCTGAACAGAACCCAACAACATGCGCCGGGCAAGTTATGAGGATTTGACCCCCAAAGCTTGATAACCACCCCCCGAGTATCCGTACCAACGACCCAGTGAACGACATGTCCATCACAGGGGGTTTGTTTAGGATGATCCATGGTGTCATGCTATATCTGCTGTGGTATACGGATATCATTCAGCGACATGGTTCCGATCCGCTCGTTTCTTTTTGTGTCACTACTCTATGGCCCTTCCCTTGTTGGACCTTTTGTAGCTAACCCTGAATCCGTGGCTCGGGAGCCGGTTACCATAAATACAGCCAAATCATTGGTTGTCCATTCAATTTTATCGCCTTTAAGCCTCCCGGTCGAGAGCGAACCTATCCCTAGACGGTTTCCTGGGGCGGCTCTCGTGCATATTCTCGCTGCCGGGGCTGGCTCGCAGTACAAGCAACTGCTGTCTATCCCGACTCCATTCTTCAACTTTCCCACCCTTAGTGTGTTTGGAAACCATGGCGCGGGGTCTGATTGCATCCTTTGGACTAGATTCGACTTCGTTGCACAAGGGCCAATTGGTGTTCGGCGATGCTTTTGTCACTTCCCGGGATGACCCCGAGTATCGATGCTGCTAGGACTCGTGGATGGTGGCACCGAGAAGTCGAAGAGACTAACCAACGAAATGTGGCGGGACGGCGTCTGGACAAGTCATATCATCGTCTCACTCGAGAACGTGACACCGCTTGACGAACGGGTCCTGATTAGGGGACTCGGCTGTGATATCGCCGACCTGCCGTACCTCGACCTTCTTGCAGTCGCCTGCGGTGGCATCCCACCGTCATACTCAAGGCGTGTGAGACCGTGATTACTGGTCCCGTGGACGCCTTCATTTACTAGTCCCCAACGGCTTCGCAGAGCCCATCTCACATTCTGAGTTCAGTCAATGCTCTACGCCGGTACGGAAGGGTTCGCGCTCATAGCTGGCGTCTACAGCGGTATCGGGGTCTCGTATCTGCGTTTCATGATGAATGAAATCGAGATCAAGGGCCCCTGGATGTACAAGCGTCAGGAACCGAGAGAGGTTATGAGAATGGTGGAGCTCGGCGTGCTCAGTATTGGGCAGGCGGCGGGTCACAAGGCTGCATTGGAGTTCGCGTTGGAGGACTGGGAGAAGGCAATCGATGCTACCGCGGAGCACAGGTCTCGGGGTGAGCAGATGCTTTTCACCCCCTGAAAGGCAGAATACCTCGGTCTGTCACGGTTTGAGCTTTGTCGTATGTCTTCCCAATCACCTTCTCGTTTGCCATCACCTATCAATCAGTCTGTACGAAATTGCATGACAGCCAACTTGTGTTGCTCGATTAACATCACGCTGAAGGGGGGATATCATCTGGAAGCATACTTACCTTGTGCTTTCACAGACTGCAGTGGGCATTTTACGGCGAAAGTATACACATTTACAGGTGTGAGCATGGAGAAACAGTCCGCCAAGGCTCGAACACTGCTGGAGACACACAGCAGATCCAGATGAGGGAAGACCAGACAGACGGGAACCAGACCAAGAGGCACGATGGGTTACTACATCGCAGCCAAGTGCTAGAGCCGAACCGCATTCGAGACACAAGCGGACGTCTATAATGTTCTATAGGTTTGACATAACTCGTCATGTCCCTTTACTCGTGGGGAGGTGTTTGGTGGCTAAGACGTTAAACAACAACAACAACAACAACAACAACAACAACAACAACAACGGCACCAGGAAGCTACTTTCGGCACTTCTCAAAATGGTGAAAAATTACACACAGCCCGGTCTCAAGGGTGTCACGTCACGAGTGCCTCGTCGTGTGAATACGTCGATGTCTTGGTTAACTCTCGAATGTCAAGATTATGGACTTCAATTGCTAGTGACCTCCGCCCCAAATATGCTCGACTCGGAAAAGAATGGTAACATCGAAGCCAGGGCACCCAAGGGGGAGGACAGTCGGGTAGTAACTGTATCTTGTTGATCATTTGGAGAAAAGTTCGACGCATCGTACAGATCTTAGTCTACGTATAAGATTAGAACAACTGTCATGTAACGCGGATGCAGCCAATGAAAGTTAAAGGCGCACTCAAGCGCCTCTCGCAAGTTCTTGATTATGCTTGTTCTGGCAGTTGAAGATTATCCAACGCCGTCTATTGTTAGATGTAGAGTACCGTTCACGGCTTTCCTATCCAGGTGACCGTGACGTGTGTCACGGATGATGGGAGCCTGACTTGTGTTTAAGCGCTCCCTGTGATCCGCAGGGATATACGTCACACCGTATGGAAGTCGCGTCACGTCGGGCTCGAGAGACTTGACGCTGAGGATCTTGACCAGTAGATGTATACGGACCAGCAGAGCGGCACCAGGAGAGATGTGACCCTGGGTATAGGCCGCCAACGATATACACATAACTCCATCCAGAGCCGCCGGGTACGTCACAAACGGATCGCCAATCGCATGCCTCAGTTCTCACAAGGTGAGCGGTAAAAGGTGAAACACGACGCCTGCGTCGCTAGACCACTAGAATCGCCACTTAGAGTCAAGTAAGCTCCGAAATTAGATCGAACAGCAAGATCCCAACTGATGTTCTGAGATGGCAGGGGGAACGTGTGAGTATTGGTGGAAGCATCTGACTTGACTTGTGCGTAATCCACACAGACTGGTGCTTCGCGCTTACAAACCTGCGAGGTGACATTGCTGGGTTTCTGCATCATCGTGCCAGACGTGTTCAAGTTGTTGATGAGATGACGTCTCATTAAACACTCTGCAGCCACCACGGTGCATGATGAGGCTCTATCCCAAATTAGAACTCCTTAAATAGATCATACCCCCAAGGATGCTCTCGGGGCCTCCGTCCCCGCGGGCGTGGTGTCGTATCGCGCAGACGGTCCTAGGCCTCGGGACCTGTTTGACCTGGTTGGTCGTCAGGAACATGGGCGCCGACGTTGATTTTAACGTTGCGGCTATCTCTCAGGTACACCAATAAGGCCAGGGTGATAACTGCAGGTCCAACTGCATGGTACGAAGATCCAACGTGATGTTGCCGCCTGGGGGAGAGAGGGGGGGTTAGGTTATCGCCGTAGGCGCCTCAGGTAGACGAAGGTAGGATTCTTCAACGGCAGGCCTGAGGCTGCCGCCAATGAGCTGGTGCTCCTCAGGTTGCTCCATCGAACGTCCAGGACGCTTTCCTGAGGGCATCGGATAGGAATGATTTTCGTGATCTCGCCAGGGCCCAGGGGGAGGGGGGTGGAAACATGGCGCTTATGTACCTCGTCGTGTTACCGGGGAACGGTCGCCGCTTTGGTACTGAGAGTACTCAGCGTGGACGACATGTCATACATGCCGTGCTATAAAAAGCAGGCATACCGGTGGCAATATGTCTTGTGGCTATTATCATGTCAAGGAGATGGCCCAAATAGGCAATCTTCTAGAACTCGATAACGAGACTGACCAATGGGAATGGATCCCAGCGCCTGCTACCGAAAGCTGGGCGGCTAAGATGGCAAGCCGCGATACGATTGGAGAGCTCTAGGCGGCAACGATCCTGGTCTTTGTCGAAGCCAGCGCTTGCTACTGGAATCCACGACTCGAGCGCGAAACTTGGAACGAGTCGGATCGTTCCATGAATAGCAACCGCTGACCAGGCATTGGATCCCGTCTTCTGCAGCGTTTCCATGTACGTAGTAACTAGATTGCATTGCGGCTCAAGATGGTCTGGGCCGGGGCCGCGCCACATATGCACACAATCTAGGCCCTCGCTTCTGACGCCTCCATGATCCCATCTACGGAGTAGGTAAGTTAGTTACTCCGTACACAGTAGTTGGCGGCCAGGTCAGCAGAGAAAGATGCGTCTACTGGGGCACGACCCGTTGGACGCAATGGTCCAAAGGGCTCACAGCTCGTTCTCCCCCGGACGACCGGAATGTCGAGTCGCAAGGCCGCGGGGATGACGGTTCGCCATAAAAAGCACCGCTGCCCCTTCGTTATCCACCGCAACACCGAGACGAACCAACATACGGAGACTTGGTAACGTTACGGAGTACGACGTACGGATACAACAGGACAACGAAACAGAATCGCGCCAACAGGATGGGTATCCCTGAGCTTCCCTCCTCCCCCTGTCTCTGGGTACGTATTATTTGTCTGTGAGACAACACGAGAGGAGCGCGACCCTGGAGATTGGGTTCGCTTATTACTACGCACCTGGTCGTCGGAATCGAATCTCATCATCGACTGTGTTTGGAAGTGAACCAACGCGCTTGTACGGATACTAACCTAGTTAGCAGGTTAAACAATCGCCTGCCTGGGAAAAGAAGGCTGCAGGGACGCCCAGTGAAGCCCTTGCCCTCCCTAATTTACCGTCCAGGGGACCAAATGCGAAGAGTGTCCCACTCGTGGGTTTGGTCCTTGCATGAAGGTCGGGGTCCCGTCTAGTGCCCCTGCCCCCCCCCTCTTCCCCCGTCTTTTGGTACTGCCTTACTCCGAACAACGGATACGCTTAAAAGTATCCGTATTGTTACGCGCTCTTGTTGTTCGGCAGCCGCGGGTTGTCCTCTCCAGCGTCAGGACAGAAGGCGCACAAAATGCACAAGATGCACAAAATGCACAATACGACAAAACCCAAGTACGGAGTATGGATACCACCTAACTAGCTAACTACGGAGTACGGATACTCCGTAGAGTTACCTTCCTTTTGCTCATTAGTTAGTTACCTGCTTACCTCACAGATTTCCAAGCTTTAGAAAGAAAATGCAACCTTTCTTAGCGTGTATCGCGCTTGCCGGCAGATTATTGACGGTGCCCAGCCAAACAACTAGCCGTCAAAGAACTAGCCGTCAAAGGCTCAAAGCGGTTCACCGTCTTCTCATCACGAAGCTCAGCTAAGCGCACGCAGCGTCGCAGATCAGATTGCGACGACTTCGACCAGGGGAGATCATCTCATCTCGATGGCAAGGGCCGCGGCGTTTAATCCGCTCCTGCCGTAATCCGTACGGACTACGGAGTAAGGTGTACGGATACATACGTAGGACTTACGAAATAAGCTGCGCTTTACGCTCAGGCCTCAGGTCATCGGCTATCGTATTCGTTACTGGTGGTGTTCACAACCTTGGTCAAATCTCCCGTCTGGGCATAGAGAGTCGTCGCTCTTTCGTTACGAGGCAAGTGTGCCGCAGCCCTGATAGGTGTGGTTCGACGCACAGGGGTCGCTGGTCATGGAAGCCACCATCGTGCAGCTCGACCATCGAATGAGAACGCTGATCGGCCATGACGGCGCCGTTCGCTCCCTTGCTCGTTCGTGGGTTGCAATCGCAAAAATTCCCATTGAGGGCTTGGTATGATCAGTCATTTTCCCTCATCCATGTTGTGATGCGGTGTCGTTGCGCCGTTACAGTGTCCGACCGACGGACCTGGACCAGCCACCTCAATTACGTACGCAGTAGAACTGCGACCCGTCCAGTACCAAGTAACGTTATCCGTAAGTTCATCGTCGAGCCGTGAGGCAAAATACTCAGCCAGCCTTGCCGCTTGCCGCTGCTGGCGATGGAAGCGAGTCCTCCTCGTGTTGCCATCATGATGGATGCTCCACGATCTATTGCCCATTCCTTGTCGGCTCAACGTCACCGTCCTCGCTCCCCCCTCCCTCTTCGGGATGGCGGAGAGGGTAGCCAATACATACCTTGTTTGATCGAAAACGCTCTGCGCAGTATCTCTTTGCCGTTGCAATGGATAGTTCTGCAACACATCACACTAGAATGGTGTGGCATACATACCTGAGTAGATCACACCTCGCCTACCACCTGGTCGTAGTCGCTTGGGCGGGAAGCCATGCGAACTAGTTTCTAATTAAAGACGGTGGGAAAAGAAGGATGGCCTCCGTAGGCACACTTTGTTACGCCATTTGCCTCTTGGCTAGTGGCAATGCTGCCACATGCCGCTCACTTTGTTATACGCAGCCAATGAGCAAGGAGAGCTCGCTTAACATCAATCACAAGGTGGCGGTAACGGGGCGGCAGGACGCTGCTTCGACGCCGGACCTGTCCATATTCTCTGACAATCGAGAGACAGCAAGGGGAGAGGACGCGGGTTCTAAAATTATACGTCTCGGTGCTTTTTATCTCGGCTTCCGCCAGACGGCTGCGTTGTGACGATGAATGGTTCTGGCAAACGCTACGATAATCTATCGGGCGTTATGCCAAGTACCCAGCACCTGTACGGAGTACGGAGTACTGTAGTTACGGGTGAGAGTCGACTAGTGATGGCCGGTGAACGCTTGCATAAATCTCATGACAGGACATGATGCCGTTGGTAGTCATCCTCGTGCGGCTTCCATTATGTACAAGGATGTCTCATAGTACCACCACGTAGCGTCACCCGCGCGCATGTAACTTGGCAGTCCCCGAGGTCGTCTGTTGTGAGATTTGGCGCAGTACTACGTCTTCTTGGTCTAGCAGAAAACCGCCTTCTGGTGGCGGCGGCCATAACGTTTATCATTTGCTTTATACAGTACGTGCGGGCACTGGGCAGAGCGCACATGTAACTAGTTAGTTAGTTACGGAGTATAGCCAGCCGGTGTCGTTCCCTAGACTGGCGAGAGGGACAATGACCTGCATCGCAATGCCGCGCAGGACCGAGTCAGGGTTTTCATATTTATTTTGGAGCTAACGGCGGCTGCGCTGAAGTGCTTGTGGCGGCACGATAGGATGGATAGGCAAACGACAACAGCACAGGGAGGGAAGCTTGGAAGATTGTACGTACTACGTAGTACAGATGGGTTCTGGCCAATACAACGCTGGATCAAAAGTGACGAAACAAAAGGAACGTGAGACAGGTGGAGAAGGAACCTGAACGCCAGGGATCACAGCCGCACTAGCATCCAGGCTAGGCCCATGTGCCAAATGCCAAGCCGCTCAATTGGACAGGATTAGACGCGGATGTCCAAGCTAAGGTTGAGAAGAAGGGAAGGTACCTAGGGGAAGGTAGAGCTAAGGACACGCCTAGCCAGGTTTCTTTTTCACCGTCCGTCGCGCCAAACGCTGCGAATCCAGATCCCTGTTGCGATGCTCTCATTGGTCCGTTGCGGCGTCAAAAAAAAATACACGGACTCGGAAAAAGAACCCGGGTACTTTCTGTGCGCGATACACAGTACTTCGTACTTCTAGTCCCATCACTGTCTTGTCGTCAAGAGCAAGACCCGCTTGAAAGTAACCCCCCCGGAGTGTGCTCCATACCACGCTGATGTGCATACGCTCGGCAGATGGAAGAGTTGCCCATCGCCGTCCACATCTACTATCACCGTACAGTACGGAGTAATGAGCAACTGCTTGGGTACTATGGCATGTCATGCCGCAAACCAGTTTGGCCACAATAGCATGGAGGTTGGGTGGGTGGCCTGGAGCAAGACGAGGGCGTTTTCGAACCCTTGGTCGTATGCTACTACACAGTAGTTACGTACTAACGCGCTTTGCGGCTACCTACCGAGCGACGCAAGGCTGCAACAACAACCCAACCGTTTTCTCCCATGCGTCTGCGCTTCGACGAGTGCCGACGAGTCTTCGGCACCTCGTGTCGAACAAGGGCCTGCCAACCCCCAGATACCTCGTTCGAGCTAGATCCATCCTAGGCGCAACGTCATTTTATCTCCTCTGTTTCATTGCTGAGTTGGCATGAAGTTGTCCCTCGCATGAAGATTGTTCGACGGCCCGAAAGGTACCCTTGTACCACCACCTGCTTTCTTGGGTGGCTGTCTACTGTGTACTCCGTACTTCGTTACCTCTCCCCGCGAGAAGCAGGCGATGGATAACCGAGTGAGTCGGCTAGAGTCGTGCCACCACCCTGCGGAGGGACGGGCGGGCTGGACGGGCGGGCTGGACGGGCGCGCCTCTTGTAGCGCGCGACGTGATCAGCCCGCCACGAGTCGCCATAAAAGAGGCGAAGCGGACTCGGGCGGCGTGTCCAAGGTCCAGCCAGGTACGAGAGAGAGGGAGACCGGCTGGTACCTTCTTCGCTAGCTGCGAAGCCACTGATTGGGGAGGTATCTTGTGGTTTTAGAGTTCGTCTCCTGGATAGAAACTTGATGCGGCATCCTGGCAAGTATTACTTTGTATGTAGGTTGCGCTACCAACAAGGTAGCTAGTTATGCGTACAGCAGTACGGATTACTCCATAGGTCATCGGCTACGGAGGGCGACGGAGTGGACGCAGGGCATCATCACATGGGGCGTCGTGATCCATGACCATCGCGATGCCTGGGACGGAGTACGGATATATACCCACGCATCTCTCTCCGCCCGGCCGTCAGCCGCAAGCGCCCAGTGCCCAATACCGGTAGACTGCGATGCCTGGTTTGGCGTGTGCAGGCGTGCTGAAGCACTCGTGGTCTCTGATGATGGAGCGCGAGTATCAACGTATGGTTGTGAGGTGAACGGAAGGGAGAGCAGGGCATGTGCGGCAACCCATGCCCTGTGGCTTACCACTATCCGTATGGTGCTGTGTACTAACTACTCCGTAGAGTTAGCACCTGGCTCTAGCTGGCGGATGACGGACAGGGGGGGTGGAGCGGGGGTGGGAGGGGGTTGGTCAGGTACGTGGTATCGTGTATGTATCCAGTCAGTAGAGGTTCGCGAGAAACCGTCTGCGACAAGTCACTCCTAGCACACGCGCAAGCGCCATGCCGCCTTTTTGCCCAATCATGGCCCCCTTTCAGGGATTATCGATCTCTGCAGGATACAGAGATACAATCGTCCTTGTCGTACCCGCCGCGCCGAGGCACGAGGTACTTGGGCTGCACAATCTGGACGTCGCTTCCGTATGCGTCTAAGTACAAGTAAGCTATCGTAATTTATTGCTTGCCTCGAAGTTCGAACACCGCGCGCCAAGTTCCGCACAGCGAGCGTACCCGTCCTTACATGAGGACGACACCCTATCCCTATCCTATTCAATCGCAATCTATCTAGCCTGAGGCTCACCTTCCCGTCACCATCTGCCACCTGTGCTCCCTTCGCTCATTCGCAAAGTCCATGACATCCGCAAGGCGTGAGACGGAAACAAAAAGTGGCAAGACGACAACAGACAGACAGACAGACAGACAACTGATAACTAGTCGACCGGTTTCACCGTCGTCCCGCCATCGCCAGCTATCTGTCCCAATCGACAGGGGCCTCTCAGACGCTCACTACCGAGTACGGAGTACGGAGTACGGAGTACTGCTATTGTCACAGGCGCACCGTAATCGCGCGGCAGTTGCCCAAGCGCCAAGCTCCAAGCTCCAAGCTCCAAGCTACTTTCGCAACTCAATTCCCAGCAAGGAAAGTTTGAAGCACCACGACGGGGCGGGTTCAGCCTGCAGGGGGGGAAGAGTGGCGGTATAACTTAGTCTTGAGCCGGATCTCACGACTTTTCGAAGCTTCGTCCTCTCTTTGGAGTTGCTGACACCACGCTTAACCGCTCGAAACGCTTGGAAAGGAGGTCAGATAAAGTCTGCTTGGATATATACACATCGTGCACCGTATCAGTATCAGCATCACAGCCCGTCCAGACGCCCGCTCATTCGCATTCTGCGCTAGCTCACACAGGAACCTCGCGTCACTTCCCTGGTCTTCCATGGTTCAATCACTCTCTTCCGCTCAAATCCAGTACCGATCACCATCCAGAGTCAGAGTCCGACACCTCCTGACCTGTGCTCCGGTGGACGACCTGCCTTCTGGGCTCTCCCCCAGGAGTGAGACGAGGTGCGACGCCGGAATCGCTCAGAGCAGCTCAAATCGCTACCCACTGGTCATCTCACCGCCCGGATTTTGCATCTCGGAGACTACTGGGAAGCGAATTGATCGCGCGTTGCACGGCTCTAGCGAGCGACTTGGCGGCAGCTTGGCAGTCTCGTCGCCTGGGATCCAACCCGCGGCAGTTGAATGTGCGATGGCAACTTTCACGGCTCTGAACGGCGGCGACCCCAAGACAGCGGACAACCCAGGTAGCAGCCCGGGGGGCAGACGGTCTGGATCTGAGGAGCGACCCGAGGCCATGGTCTCAAGCCAGGGACAAAGGAGCCCTACCGAGACTGCAACGAGCCACCGGGAACAGTGGTCAAGCTCTGGAGGTGACAGAGCCTCTTACGTCTACCCCGAGGCCGATAGAGCACAAAAGCGCAAGCGTTCCAAGTCGCCCGAGCTCCGCAGAGAGACCGTAGGTGCAGGCGATGACAAGAACCCCGGGCCGCACACGCGCTCAGAATCGCGGGACAACATCTACGCAAACCCTCAGCATGACGCTCAGCGAGAGCCACAAAGAGATGTCTCACGGGGACGGGACTACCGGCCGTATGGAGACGAGGCCCGTGAGCCTGGCGAGGGGTGGTACTCGCAGCAGCAGAGAGAGGACCGGCATCACTACGACCAGCACAACTCTGCAGGGACGGTACAGTCGCAAACGGACGAGCAGATGGAGCACGCGCTCAGGAGGGCAACGAGTAATCCCGAATCGAATCAGAATTATTCACCTACCAGCCCGGAAGACGCGGACGACGGATACTATGGCGAATCGTACGACCCTGAGCATGAGAGGAGAGACGGAAGCGGGTTGCAGTCAGACGCAAAGAAGAGAAAGCGCAACTTTAGCAACAGAACGAAGACGGGGTGCCTGACTTGTCGCCGGAGGAAGAAGAAGTGCGACGAGGCCAAGCCACAGTGTAGGTGCGATTCTTCAATCGATCCGGAGCCTGGCTTACAATCCGTAGGTAGCAATTGCCTCCGTGGCGGGTTTCCCTGCCAGGGGTATCCCAATCAGCGAGGCTACCAGAAGGCGGAGAATAAACCTTCTGCCGTCCCACTAGAGTCCAAAGACCCGAGTTATGTGCCTCCGGGGGCATATGGCATGCCGCAGCCACAGACGCAGCCTCCTCCTGCGTATACCAGCCAGCCGCAGCCCGCCGTGCTGAAGCGAGAGCCACCACCGCCTTACCGGGGGCAACCTCTGCGAATCGATCCGCCGCAAGGCCGGCCAGTCTTGACCGACGAGGAACGGTTGACGGCATCGACGATTCCCACGGCATCTACCATGAGCCCGGATAATAAGTTGTCCTCCATGTCGGCTTACTCGAACCCGGCCAACCTCTTCCCGACGCCCATCAGTGCAATAGGCAACGCAACCACCATCTTTGGAGAGCCGCGGGTGCTGCCCAAGGAATACCAAAGAATCCCGCCTTTGCACGACGCGACTCGAAACGAGCCAGAGACTCCTCGCTCAGGCGGCCCCTTGCCGCAGATGAATATACTCCAACGGCCGCCGACCAGCAACCCCATGAGTCAACCCCCGAGTCAACCTCAATTGCAGCCTCAGGTCTTGCCGCAGCCTCCGCCTCCGCCTCCACCTCCACCTCCTACGACCAGCGCTCAAGTGGCTGCTCAGCTTGCCTTGTCACACAGCCATTTCCCATCCGCTGCTGCCAGACAGCCCACGCAGAAAGAGTTGATGTTGCAGGGCCTTTCCTACCGACCGTTCGACAAAGAACTCGTACTGGAACGTGAGAGGTGCAATGCTGCGTGTTGGAGGTTCAACAACTCAACCAACCCCAACAATGGTGTCTCGGGGGCAGAGAGATCGCGCCTGTTTCGCGAGATTCTGATGCCGAGGGAACCTATCCATCTTTCACCGTCCCTGCAGTCTCCAGTCTCCAATATCGGACGTGTGGGCTCTGATGTCGTAGTCGAAGCCCCCTTCACCTGCGACTATGGCTACAACATCACCATCGGGCAGAATGTCTTTGTTGGCCGCAACTGCACCATACTTGACCCGTGTCTGGTCAAGATTGGCGACAATGTCTACATCGGTCCCAATGTGAGCCTCTTCGCTGCCACGCTGGACACCAACCCGAGCAAGCGTCAGGGAAGCAAGAGCTCCCAGAAAGGCAAACCCATCGTCATCGAGGATGATGTGTGGATAGGCGGCGGTGCCATCATCCTGCCAGGCATCAAAGTCGGCAAGGGTTGCACCATCGCTGCAGGCTCTGTCGTCACACGGGTAAGTCGCCAACCGACCTTGGTCTTGCATCTGGATATGGAATCTATGACTGACTGTTTTTCATAGGATGTACCCAACTTCACCATTGTCGGCGGCAACCCCGCTCATGTGATGCGAGGCATTGCGCCAAGCTGACGACGACGCGCTTTTCCAGAGAAAACAGCATTTTGTCTCCGCTCCGTCTTTTGATGTTCTGGTGTCGGGTTTGGACCGATTATGATACCCAAATCGTTGTGTCTGTACAACTACCGCGTCTGTTCGTGTTTCCTTGCCGTGGACCTAGGCCCACGAGTTCCGTTTTCCGAGTTTTCTAGTGGGATTCCGGAGCTTGTCCCTCCTGTACTTTGAATTTTCTCGACAGCGGATTCAGAGGGTGCAGTGATTAGGAAGAGGAGAGAATGTTCGGGGTGACGGACATACAGTAGAAGAAAGATTTATATGGGTTCGAGGGTGTGGATCGGGTCTCTACACTTGTTGGAAGTGCATATATCATTGATACGAAGGCGCTGGAAGCTTATTGCACGGGTTGGAGGATCGAGGGGGCCTAGGTTTCGCTCCTGTGGGAGCGGCTGGATTGGCCTCCCCAGATCTGCCGCCTTTGTGTCGGTTCCCCTCGCTGAATGTTGACGACGACCCAGCTGCTACGCAGATCATGGCAAGCGTTCAGGCAATGCATATGCCTAATTATATAGCTTGATAGCTAGCGGAGATGATGAATGAGGAGCATGGATTGATGTGATTGACTGAGTTTTACTTGTTTGTGAATGCAGCTGGCCCATTACCTCACTGCCAACACGCAACCGCATGAAACTCGTTTTTGCTTTTCTCAATGGGCGAAAACGATGTTTCTAGACGAGTCAACGACACCACGGTAACAATACCACCTTTTTTATTCCCCGGTGGACGTTGGTAATTTGTGGGTAGCATGGGACAATGGCATTCTGGATCATCGACATCAACATCGGTATACCTCTATTCTGTTAGTAGACAGAATGGTAGACCTAGGCAAGTGTCATGTACCCCCAACCCTCCCCTTGTACACGTTCGACTCATCGGGGCCCAATAACGTCCTACCCCCTTTCTGCAAGGGAAGCTTCTGAGCTTTTGTGTGATTTTCTCACACAACCCCCCCCAGTCTGGTCACAATTCATCCCGGCCCTCGTCGTCTTTGACGATGACGATGGGGCCCTCGACGAGGTAGACCTGTTTCGAGGCTAAAACATCGTCTTGGATGATGCCGCCCACTCTGAACGAACAAATCCAAAAGGTCGGTCAGCAAGGAACAGCAAACGAGAAAGACGCACGAAAACCGCGGCCGTTTACTCACGCGTTGGCCAGGTCTGCTATGTGCTGCCTGATGGCTTCGGCTTCGGCCGTGGCCGTGCTCGTGCTCGAGTGCGAAGCCAGCCATGCCCGCGCGGAGCTGACGGCCTTGACGAGTGCCCTGTTTCCCCCACCCCCCGTCAGATCAGTCCGCTGTCTGTACCCGAGGCTGCGGGCGTACAACGTCACTCACGCTTTGGCGGTCTTGTCCATCGCGGGTGCCTCGTCGTCGCCTTCTTCTTCTTCTTCTTCCAGCGCGTTTCGCACCGCCGCGGAGTAGCTCGCGAGGTCTGCCTTGGCTCTCAGCGGCCCGGCGGCAAGATTATCGGATCCCTCGAGTTCCCTGTCGTCGTCGTGTCAGCCCCCCATAAAGGTAATGAGCTCTCTATCGATCCCATCCGCGTTCACGTACTCGGCCTCTTGGATGTGCCGATCTACCTTGTCCCAGTCGGATCCCACCATCGTATTGTTTGTCTGATGCTAGAGTCAGCATAACCATCGTGGAATGTGCAGGGCGGAGAGCTGTCGGTTCTTTACGGCGATCATCTCCACGCTTGTGTTGGTTCCTGCAACACAGTCAGTACTTCCTCGCGCTCCGTATGGCTCGAGGGGGGGTCGGTGGAGCCCTACCCAGGCTTGTTGCAATGACCCTGAGACGGTACTCTAGCTGTGGGACGCAACTGATCAGTATTCAGACTGTCCGGCCCGTACGGGATGGACGCACATCGATTTCGACAGCTACATGTACCTGAGCCGCGCCATCGGGCGCCGGCTGGAGGTTCGCCATGCTAATCTCGCCGAGGAACCGGTTATCTCTGACAAACGCGCGTTCGCCTTCGTATATCCTGATGGTCATAGAGGGCCGGTTCCCCCGAGAGCTCGCAACGTTGAGCGACTTTCGCGTGGGCACCATGCTGTGGCGCGTGACAATCTTCTTCATCAAGCCGTCGTTTGCTTCCTGCATGAGCGGTCAGGTGCTCGCTCTACTCGTCGATATGCGGAAGCCGGCCACGTGAACGTACTATACCGATGCTGAGCGGGAGGACGTTGAAGGCATCGCCATCGTACCTGTCGGAAGCGTGAAGCCAGCGGGCTATTTCGGATGCTCCCATCGTCGCGGCTTCGTCTCTTCCGAACTCCGCGTCACGGCCCATCTTCCCCTTGAAGAACGTGGCGACGCTTGACACGACCTGCGTATACGGTTAGTACGGCAAGGACTCGTAGGAGAGATTGTAAACACTGGTTACTCCAGGAATGCAAGCACTGCCACCGGTGATGACAATGTCGTCGGCGTCAAAGTCGTCTACAGTGAGGTTCGTAGAGGCTGCAGCATATCATCAGCCTTGCCACTCGTTGTACTTGGAATGTCGAGTTGCTGAGCGCGTATTTACCCAAGACTTCTTTGACGGGGTTCAGTGATGCTTCGAGCAGGCCACCTAGGAGATCCTCGAAACGTGTTCGGGTGAGCGTCTCCTCCAAGTTGAGCCCCTGGTAGAAACCCTTGAGCTCGAGCCGCGTGGCCATGTTCTGGGATAGTTCCCTCTTTGCCCATTCAATCTTCTTCTGGAGCTCAACGATGGGGACGGTCTCAGCGGTAGCCTGCATACCGTGTCTCTCGTTGAACTGCTTCAAGACACTGATTACATCAGTTGTCGTCCGGATAGGAGGCAGTTGGGGCGAAGGGGAAGTTTCAAGCCATACTGTTCCAAGATTCGCTGATTGAAGTCTCGACCGCCGATGGGGGCAGATGCCGTCCCAATCAAATCGAAGACGCCGTCTTCCGCCTCCAACACCGTCACCTCGACGCTCGCGCTGCCCATGCGGTACACGACGATGTTTCGAGAGTCGTCGAAACGGTCTAGTCCGTACCCTATAGCCGCTGCGGTGTCCCTGTGGAAAGCTGATACCCCGCCGATGCCTCCCTTCACCCCCGCGTCCCTGACGGCCTGTCTCTGGGTCTCGCTGAACCGGCGGGGCACGGTGACGGCGGCGTAGGTGACGGGCTGCTCCGTGTGGGCTTCTGCGATTTCCTTGATCTTGCTGAAGAAGATGGCGGCAACATCTTCGGGCGTGTAGGACTCCTCCCCGCCCGAAGTCGTTACCTTGACAACAAGCCCGTCGTCATCACCCCGAACGACCTTGAAAGGGACATCCTTGATCGCAGACTGGACTTCTGGATCGGACCAAGTCGCACCAAGAAACCTGCAGACATCGCATACCGTGCCCTGTGGGTTCGCCTGGGCTTGCAGGTAGGCCGCTTCAATAGGCAGGGTTGGTGAGAAACCGAAGGAAACGTCCTTGTCCTGGAGCAGGGAGACTTACCATGGCCTATGATTGGTCCCTCGTTGGTGAATGCGACGCAAGACGGTATGGATTTGTTGCCGTGCTCGTCTCGGAGCAGCTGGGTTTCGGAGCCGGGCCATGCCAGGCGTGTACATGTCTTGCTATTTGAGTCACCAAGTGCGTTGCGTGTGTGTGTGTGTGTTGGGCGTAGGTGCGCACTTACACTACCCAGATCCTGTCAGAGGGTCAGTCAGCCATGGCCAGAGATGAAAGACCAGATCTTCCTCGATTCCAACCAAGAAAAGAGAAACGCACTATGCCAATCACCGTCTCGTAGCTAACAAGCGTGTCGTCGTGAAGCGTGCTCGCCCTCGGCGGAGCGGGATCAGTCTCGCGGCCCAGGAGAGGAACGGCGAGGATTGCAAATGAAAGCAAGAGAGCCCTCCATAGCGTGGTCGACTTGGAACGAGACATGACTGTCCAATGGGGATAGGTAGTCGTCTATGACTCTATACTGCCGAATCTCGGGTCAAGTAAATACAATTTGCCGTCGTTGTGCGCCTCAAACTCACCGATGATGATGCACGGTCAGATTGTCACTGACTTGATAGCGGAACACGCTGGCCTCGTCAGGTCAAAGTTGTAAACCAGAAAAGAGAACGGTTCGTAGGTGGATTGTGGCCTTGCGAGGTCGTGACTAAGACCAGATAACGGACCGCGTTGGCGGCGGGGCAGCGAGTTCACATCTTACATGCCGCTTCCCTCCCCTTGCTCATGACATCCGAAGCCCGGCTGTGTGTACACATGTCACATCCGGATCTGGACACTGGGGATGGGCCACTAGAGTTGATGTGGCCTCGACGACTACGTGATTGATTCGTCGCGCGTTGAACGTTCTGTTGGCCCAATAAATAGATACATCGATGTGCACACTGGCCATTCCATTTCCATCCCATGGCCGTGAACACCTGCTGATCTTCGTCGTACCCTACTTCTTCTGCCGCTTCGGGCTCTTTTCCCCGACGGAGCTCAGGACGCTGGCGCTGCGCTTGTTCACACCACTGGAGCCAGGCCGGTCCTTGCTCTCCTCACTGGCCTCGTGCTTGATGTCGTGCTTCTTGCCTTCGGAAGCGCCGTCTGCATCCTTAGCCTCCTCTGTATGCTTCTCCGAACGGGCATCCCCGTTGACCGCAGAGTGCTCTCCATTAGTAGAGCTCTCTGCTGCCGAGGTTGAGCTGGTCTCCTCTCGCTTTCCCTCCTCCTTGCTGGCTACCTCCTTCTCCCCCTTGGAAGGATCGGGCTCGCCAGCAGGAGCGCTCGTCTTTTCTCTCTCTGCCTTTTTGGCCTGCTCGAGCTTGATCTCTGCGTCGAACTTATCGCTCAGCTTTCGGAGATCGAGCAGCGTCTGGATGTTGAAGAGCAAGCGCTCCATCTGGTCCACAACCGCGCGGGTGGGCATGGTGAGTCTCGGGGGTATGTCGAGCTCGTTGAGCGTGTTGGTAATGCGAGCATGCTGGGCATTCGACTTGGTCGTCAATATCTTGTTGATACGCTCGTACCGGAAGGTTGGGCCCATGCCCACCCGATCCGTAGTCGAAACGCCGTAGATGTGCTCCTCCTGTTCGGTGAGCTTGCGGCGCTCGTGATAATGGGCACCTTTCTTATGGGGCTTCTCGGGACGTGCGTCTGTGCTGGTGATCGAGTCGCGATGGACGCTGCCTCCACCTACACCACTGGCACCACCGACAGTAGAGGTAGCGATGCTCTCACGCCGGTTCTCGGCCAGAGGCGTCGAGCCGGGTTGGGCCGAAGGACCAGCTGAAGCCGGCGTGCTTTGGCCATCGGTGCCCATGAGCGATTTCCTCTTCTTGGACTTGTCGGCATTCATGAGATTCGTGAGCAGGGTGGCAAGACCGTTGCTCGTCTTGAAAGCCGTGAGGTCTTGCGAGGTCTCGGTCTGGGGGTAGTCGAGGCGATTGTACAACTCGCGGCGTTCCTGGTTGAACTTTTCGGTTCGGGTCAGGATACGCCTGACCTCCAAAAGTAGCGACTCCTCCTCCCGAGCCTCTTGTTCATCGCGTCCCATCTGCTTCTCGGCATGTCTCTTGCGTCGAGTCTCGTCGCCTGCGTTGAAATTGGCCATGATCTCATGCAAGTTGAACTCGGCCTGGTTCATGTACTGCACTGGCTTCTGCACTGCCATCATCTTTGCGGCTACCTCGTAGTATCGTTGCTTGAGGTCTTCCATGCTGCGGGCCTTTGGCGCAGGCACCACGGCCGTACTGGGGTCCGAGAGGCCCTCGCCGGGACTGCTTGCGTTTTTAAGCAGCTTGGACTTGTAGTCGTAACGGTCCCAGATGAGCGGCCACCTCAAGTCGAAATTCCTCACAGTCTCCATCAGGTAGTCCGTCTCGTCCTTGGTCCAGTCGGCGTTGACCAGGCCCGCATTGTACTGGTCATCGTTATACTGCGGCACATCGACCCGGACGTTGAACTGCGCAAAGCTCGAGTCTTCTAGCTCTTCGGGCTTCTTCTCGCCCTCGGCGCCCGTCTCCATCTGGTCCTCGCCTGGCTGGGCAGGCGCTTGCTCGGTCTTCCGTCGCCAATGCTTCAGTATCAAGGACGGGTCGTCACGTGCCGAATTGCGGAATGCGCTGTTCTCCCATTTCGCGGCCGGTTTGCGAATCCCAAAGCGCCGCTTCTTGAAAGATGATATCTCGGGGACTATGGCGATCGGGTTGTCTCCGCCCAGACTCTGCACTTCGCGCGCCAGACCCTTCAGGTTGGGTCGCATCACTGTCGTCTTCTGTCGCTTAACCATCCGAGGCCCGCCGCCCTCGGCGGGCAGGTTGAGCATGTCGCGCACATCGTGAGAAGACATGGTATGTACGGGGGTGGCTCAAGGTGCGAACCGCCTCGAGAGGATCTACAAAAGGGTCGCGTGCGACTTTACAACGCGGGGCATTGGGTATACAGTCGGCTTGGCGGAGAGTAGTTGGATACCGGAAGGATTGATTCTCGGTCGTGGATCGATGGTAGAGCGTTGGCGTCGCGTCAAACCCGATGAGCCAAATGCATGGTTTCGTCTCGTCGACTTGGACGGGTTGGCGAATCGATGATGTGATGGATGGGAAAGTTTCGAGGTCCACTGATGGATGATTCCAGCGCTCGAGCCGCCTTCCCATCTGCCAGAGCCTAACTAACTCCCATGGGGCTAGCGGCCGAAAGCCCGCCAGTCGTACCCCTGCCAAAGGCCGGTTTTGCTTAACGTGGCACCTTTCAACGGAGCTAGTAGGGGAGACGTTCAGAGAGTCGAGCAAGCAAGCAGATTGTGTGAATGAGTGCTGGACCATCGCCAGCGTCAAGTCGGCATCACGCGACAACAAACCATTGAGCTCCCAACGCCGACGGTGTAATCACCCTGCCAATTCCCGGACCGAAACTAAACCGCCAACAGACGCAACACATACACACACACACGATGAGAACGATACTACCTCTCCTGTCCCTGGCCACGGCCGCGCAGGCTCTGTTCTTCTACATCGACGGGTCGCAACCGAAATGCTTCTTCGAGGATATGCCCAAGGACACACTGGTGGTCGGCCACTACGAGGCCAAGGAGTACGACGAGAACACCCGGAGCTGGTCCAAGCATGATGGCATCAGCATCTACATCTCCGTCGACGTACGTGGCGCCCGGTGCCCCCCCCTACGCAATGCGGCCAGGCCTCGCTAATAGTCCGCATAGGAAATCTTTGACAACGACCACCGCGTAGTATCGCAACGGGGCTCCTCGTCGGGCCGCTTCACCTTCAGCGCCGCCGAGGGCGGTGAGCACAAGATCTGCTTCACTCCGTCTTCCAACAGCGGCAAGCAGGGCTGGCTGTCCCAGCACAGCCCGAACGGCGGCATCAAGCTGCACCTCGACCTGGCCATTGGCGAGTCATCCGAGATTGAGAGCTCCGACAAGGGCAAGATGGAGGACCTGTCGCAGCGCGTCAAGGACCTCAACTCGCGCTTGCAGGATATCCGAAGGGAGCAGGTTTTCCAGCGTGTAAGTCAAACCCGGCGGGGACAGGGGGAGGGGGGGGCGGTACTCTCTCTCTCGTCTTGCCCGTTGAGTAAAAATCTAAGAACGAGAAGCGGCTGCTAATAAAACGCCCCAAACAGGAGCGAGAGGCCGAGTTCAGAGACCAGTCTGAGTCAACAAACTCCCGCGTCATCCGCTGGATGTTCATCCAAATTGTCGTTCTTGGCGCTACCTGCGCATGGCAGCTCTCACACCTGAGGTCATTCTTCATCAAACAAAAGCTTACGTAAAGGTCGCGAGCGCCAGGTGACTAGTTACTGGATACGGGAAGGGAAGGGGGGTGGCTTGGTGGTGGAACAGACCGCGGCCACGAATAGGGGAGAGCCACTTACTGGAGCCGCACACCGGGGCAGATTGTAGGAGAAGAGATTGAGCTGAGAGATTCACGCCATGCAAATGACTGTTACTATCGATTTATGAGCAAATCGTTGCATCCCATCTCCCGTCAGATCTCGCGACTGGCACCTAAATTGGAACCGCCATCTGGAGGATCGTGGATTAGTCAACGAACAAGTGGTCACTACACGCAGATGGTAAAGTGTCCGGACATTGGAAGCGCCAGCGATTGCATCAGTGCGGATAGTCTGGGATGATTGCATATCTTGTACGGATACAAGTGGTCTTCGGCGCATATCTGATCAATCCTACCTAATATTGATTATTATCCGTACTCCGGACAACCTGGTTCGATCAACACCGTCAAGTCTTTTTACCTATGGAGAATCCAAGTGGAGATTTCGTATGAGCTTTCTCGTATCGCAATTTAGCATCATCCAAGAAGTCGAAAACAGGCTCGTAATCTCTTCCGGGGAGGGAAGCTATTGTTTGGACACTCGAGTACTCCGTAGACATGACACATTCGCGGACACGTCGCTTGCTTCAGGACCACTTGTCCATCACCACGTATTTCCATGATACGCCCGTCTATGCGGTACACGTGTGCGCGCCGATCCTCAACCCGCGAAAGGGGAGTCTGGTCCGCAGGGGGGGGAGAGGGTGGATAAGTGTAGAAATGGACATTGGTATAAATAAATAAATAAATATCCTCCTTGGAGCATGCACACTGTTCTACACGAGTGAAGACGGAGGCAAAGCATATCTTGATTTGGGGCACCTTGGTGTCGGACCACGATAGACAGACACAGCTGGTGTGGGTTTCACATTGTGGCATTATGCCTTCTCTTCTACCAACACAGTGAGAGAGAGAGAGCGCGAACGCCAGTTCGTGCCTATGTCCCTATATGCTAGATCTTCTCTAATCTCAGCTTCTTCCACTCTCACACGCGCTCCTCAGCCTTCTGCTTTTGTTTGGTTGCACCTATCCCGCCGTAGGGTTTCAACCCCGAGAATTATAAAACAGTGTAGTAGGGCGAGGCGGGTAGTAACAACAACAACAACAACAAACAACGACTAAGCGTGGGAGAACCTTGATGCCCGCCAATGCTAGAAAGAAATCCGCCGGCGCCATGCTACTCGCTTGCGTCCAACGCTTTACTGATTAACATGCCTCCAAAGTGTGTCTATTCTGGTTCATCACAAAAAAACGAGAGTCATGAATGATGCTGTAAATATAGGAAAGGGGTTTTGCAGATCCACTTCCAGACTCCTTCAGTAACTCCTGGCCAAAGTGAAAAAACGCCGTTTGTATAGTGTGCGTCGACGTCGATTCGCAGTCCATGTGAAAGGGGAACCCGGACAGCAGTGGTGAGACGTGGTAGCCTCGGTACCGCTCCGAGTATCAACTATCGCCATTATGTGAACTGGGCCGGTCCTCTTGTCGCCGAGTGGAAAAGTCAACAAACGCGTTCATGCCGAGTCGAAGAGCGTACAAGCACACCCAGGGTTTTCCGACTGGTGAACACGTGGTAAATGACTTGCGACCTTGCGCTCTCGCGAGAAGACTCGAGTATGTAGCGTCGAATGGCGGGGAAATGGCGTATAGTCGTCGCTGCACAAGGCAGATGTACCAAACAGGAATGTCGAGAATGGATGGCCCAAAAGAGTATTAAAAAGGAGGTAGTTGTGACAGTCTCGAATGTAGCATCATCCAACACTCTCTCGTGAATCTATCTGGACTCGCTTTCAATGAAGCAGTAGCTAGAGAACTAGCCTGCGCGACGGGGTCAGTATACAGGTGACAGGTGACAGGAGCAGGATCGGCTGGTTACGTACCGCAGCAGAGCGACTTCATGAACTTCTGGAAACCAGAGGGTTGCGGCGGAGCGGGTTGGCCGCTGGCAGGCATCGTCTGGGAGCCACCCGTCATGTTGGCCTGAGGTGCCATTCTCGGGGGCAAATTGTGGTTGCTGTTCTGGAACTGAGCCTGCGTTGACCCGGTGGGTGTAGCCATGTCCCGGAGGCCCCCAACCCCGCTACTTCTCTGAGCGTTCAAGGCGCCTGGGGCGTTTTGCCGGCGCTTGTCTGTCGGCTTCGCTGGAGACGGAGGAGGGGGCTGCGCGGCGTTTAAACGATCCAAAGTCAGGTGAGGAGTGCTTTGGCCCTTGCGCGATGCGCCGTGAACCTCCATCTGGGAAGGGCCGGGTCGCTGGTTTGGGTTGTGATAGGCACCGGGCTTGTGCATGGCGTCCCAACCCTTGCCAGAGTCCTTGCTGATCTTCATCCAGTCGTACTCGCCATCCTCGACCTCGCCCGTGTTCTTCAACGACTGCGTGAACAGATCGCGTAAGTAGTCATAGTCGGGTGTGTCCTCGAAGCCCAGGTTGCGCACGTAGGTCAGGTATTTGCTGAACTCCTCGGGGAAGCCCTCGCACAGATCCTTGATGGGCGTCGTCTGCTTCTTCTCGCCGATCTTCTCGTACTTTTGCTTGTTTGTCGCCGCCTTGAGGCCTTGCCACGGAAGGCCTCCACGCAGGAAGTACATGAAGACGTGGCCCAGAGCCTCGAGATCGTCCCGACGAGACTGCTCGCGGCCCAAGTGGGTGTTGATGCTCATGTATCGCGCAGTACCACTAAGCGACTTCCTCTCCCGATACGGGATGTGTTGCTTCGTCTTGGGGTCGCGGTATTGCTTGGCCATGCCGAAGTCGACCACGTGGATAACATTGGCGGCCTTGGTACCTGGACGGCCGATGAGGAAGTTGTCGGGCTTGATGTCGCGGTAGATGAGGTTCTTCTCGTGGATCGTTTGTACACGAGACAGCTAGGTACAATGTCAGTAGAGAACACGCACGGGGTGCTTTGACAAGCCTTACCATCTGCTTGGCTACCATGACGACCGTCTTGATGGTGAACCTCCGATTGCAGTGGTCGAAGAGATCTTCGAGCGAGGGACCCAGCAGATCTATGACCAGGATGTTGTGAAGACCTTCTTGGCCAAAGTAGTAGACATTAGGGATCCCGGCTGTGGTATGGGTCAGTACGGTGCAGCACACGAGCAAGTAGCCGATACCAGATGGGTGCGGGCTACGACGCAGGTTCTGGTCAAAGGGGCGGGCAACTTACGGCAGCCGACGAGGATCTTGTATGTGCGGTACTCATCCCGGAGTTGAGGTGCATCACTCTTGCGAGGTTCCTACAGGGGCGTCAGAGAGCAAGGTCAATTGGAAGGTGGGTCGGGGCTGCTGCAAGTGTACTCACGAACTTGATGGCAACCTGCTGGTTGTTCAGTAGGTTGGTGCCCTCAAAGATGACACCAAAGGAGCCCTCTCCAATCTTCTTGCCCACCCGGTAGTGTACACCGACCACATTCGACGAGGAGGAGGCCATGATGATTCAAGGTTGGAGCTCGTACAGTCGGGAGCGTGCTGTGCCTTTCGTGTGGCTGGCTGGCTGGCTAACCGGAACTCGGCGGCGGTCGAGGTTGAAAAGAGAAAGACGGCGAGAGATGGGGTGGGGAGGGATATTGCGTGTTTGGACACAACACAAGCAGGCGGGTCGGTCAATCGGTCCCGTGTCTCAAGGGTTGGTGAAGTCCAGGTCCAGGCGGCGATGTCGCGATTGGAAAGCCCGAGTATTTTCCAAACAAGCTCTGCGTCGCCTCAAACTCGAACTCGAATCGAAAGCTAGGTCCAGGAGGCAATACCCGAGGGTGTAGGATACTCAAATCACTCGACACTGAACAGAAAGCTCATTCCCTCGTCGAGTGTTGTCATGGGAATGCGAGTCGGCTGGGTACGTACTCGGACGACAGGAATGGCGAGGATTGGACAGCCTGTGTGTCTCGCGGTCCAGCTGTCTGTCGTGAGGGGATTGGGGTGACGACGTCGGCGACTACCTCCAGTGTTGATGGAAAGTGTAGGCAGGTAGGGTGAAAGACAGGAGCGGTCCAGAAAAGGGAGGAGCGACGAGAAATGGGCAGCCAAAGCGGACCAGCCCAGTAAACGGAAAGCAGCAGCCCCACCAGGTGCTAGCAGCCCCCCCAGGCGGTCGGTCCAAGTCGGTCAGTCGGATACTGTTATTAGTTAGCAAAAAGGCACTGCCCCGTGCGGGAGCGAGAGAGAGAGAGAGAGAGAGAGACGGTCCAGAAGACCACTTTGAGCCAGTTCCCCCAGTGGACCCAGGCACTTAAATTTGGGGTTGCACTCAACCACGCTGGTCACCTATCCTAGACTAGTCCATCACAGCACAGGACAGGCAGGACAGGCAGGACAGGACAGGACAGGACAGGACAGGACAGGACAGGACAGGACAGGACAGGACAGGACAGGGACTCAGGAGAGAGGGTGATGACGGAGCGGTAACGCGAACGCACTTTCTCCTGATAAGGTGAATGGGTTGTGAATGGTGAGAAAGGCAACCGACAGCCGCCGACCGAGTGCACCAACTAACAACTCTCTCTTGTTCGACCGTGGCAATGCAATGAATGCCGGTGTCCAGTGTTACGGTGACTAGTTATCCGTAACTAGTTAGTTAACGTTAACCTGCTCCAGGATGTTGGGATGTGACGAGTCCGGCCGATTGGAGTCGGACTTCAGCCATATGGTCGGACGGGAGCCCTTCTACTCTTCACAACAGACGGACACGCCTGGCTTTGCGGGTTGGGTTGGGGTTGGTTGGCACTGCATTCTTTTCCGACTGCTCTCTCTGTCTCGAAGCATTGAGACACGAAAAACAAAGCCTTCCCAGAGGTGAGCCGTGAGCCGTGAGCCATGAGGTGAGGTGCTTTCCACGGAAGCATTTGTCGCCCTGCCGGGGACCTGCTAGCCTCTAGGGAGAGGACGTTGCATCCTTACAAACCTAACAACACAACAATGCATCTCGAGCAGGTAACCTATGGGTACGGATATCAGCATGTTCCTTGTTTGCATTGAAGGCATATAGGATGCATGCTCGCTCATTTAAGAGGGTCCGAGTCCAAGGGCCGGTCTGCCGTATAACTAACTACTGTGTACACAGTAGCTTGTGACGAGAATTGCCGCAAGTAATACGGAAAGGATGCTTGCTAGTGACGGACGGCACTTTTCGTACGCAGCACGCTCGCTCCATGGTAGAGAGCCAACCAGTCAATTACTATGTGCTCCGTACGGAGTAGTTCACTAATAAGTTAGTTAATAGCATTACCTAACGATTCCCGAGGGGCCAGCTGCTGCGGAGATGCCATACGAAACAATCTCTGGGTAGATCCGAGCGAAGATGAGCTCCGTCTTCGCGCCATGCATGCATAAGTTGCGACGCGTTAACTACTCCGTACCTACGAAGAAGCCTGACCTGAGCATCGATATGAAACCTGGGCAACGCACTCCCGGGTGCATCATCGACATAGCTACTCAAACGCTTTGTTCGCAATCGGTGGACGCACGCTCAAGAAGACGGCCGCTCGAATGGTTAGTTCGTTGGTCGTGGGTACCGGTAGCATTGCATTGCCTTGATATGCACATACATATCCGTAGTACTTACGGAGTACTACGTACGTAACTATCGTCGTGGGTGGGCAGAGAGGAGCTCGGAGGCGTGTCCTGCAGACAGGACCCCCTTCTCGTGGACATGATATCCGAACATGATGTCCGTACGCAAGCATTATCGTGCTGATGGGTAGTTATCCGTAAGTTGTTGGCCCGAGTAGCCGTATTGTTTGTCTGCTCAGCAGAGACAACCCGTGGTTTCTGCCAACGAGGTTGCTGTGGCCAAGGACTAGCCGTCAACAGTCGCCATCTCCGACCGGCTGCTACCGCTACCGTACTTGTTTGTCACTTTGGCCCCTGCTTTCCTGTTCTCCATCCTTGGGCCAGTCAGGGGTGGACAAGCTTGGGTACATACAGCTAGTGCATCCGGTTTGTGCAGGGTGCACTGAAGCCTCAATATCAAATGCGATGCGACGTTATCGTATCCAGTAAACCAGGAACAGGACGGCATCATCCTCACCAGAAAACCAATCCCTGGTTGGGACTCCTCAACTCTGATGGGAAATGGCACGGCGGCCCCGGGGAGTACTCCGGGGGTGTCCCTCGGGACGATTGTATGAAACCCAAGAAAGGTTTGCAATTCGGCATGCTTGCAAGTTGCACACCTCTGGTCGCTTGTTGATCTCTGGTTGTTGATCTCTGGTTGTTGATCTCGTCGCTGTTGATCTAGTTACCGGCGGATCGTCAGTCTGTCACTAACTTACGGCAGTTGGGAGGGGGGTGGTCCGGAGCAATTCTGTTAGCGCTGGAGTCTGCAGGAAATGAAACCGACGTCTTGGTCTTTGACCGTCGGCGGTGGCATTCGTTCGTGACACACGACGTGTCTAGCAAGTTAGCCCCGTGGCCTAGGTTAGCTGTGTCGACACGATGACCATTCTGGGGATGCCCTCTGTTCCGGTGCCGGTAAGTGATGGCCCAAGCAAAACTCGTGACGCGCCGATCATGTATATGGCATGGCACTGAGCTCGATTATGTTGTTTAACGTAGGTCCCTGTCGGTAAAGCAACCCCTAGCCGCACGTCAGATGGGTCATTTTTAACTAGCAGCGGTTTCTTTCTCTGGCTCTCTCGCTCTCTCGCTCTCTCCCTCTCGCTCTCCCCCCCTCTTCTCACTCTCTCACTCTCTCGCTGTCTTTTGCACAAACACATAAACACACACCCACTCACTCACCTCACAGACCACACACTCTCCCCCACATACACGCAGCGTGTCGGAACCATTGCCGGGCCGTGGGCAATTCGAGGTTGACCGAGTCGTTGGTTGCAGTCGATTTCTACAGTACAGTAAGTTACAGCACATTCATTGATCCGCCCGAAGTGACTGGGATGGGATCCCCGTCGACTCATGAATGTGTGTGTGTGTGTGTGTGTGTGTGTGTGCGTGTGTGTTTGGTGGTCACGGACTTTTCTCCTGACCCAACCGCATCTCATCCACGAGCTACTCCGTAGTTAGCGGCTTGTACGTCGAGATACAGTAAAGTCGATCGTCTCTCCACAAGCGTCCAGTCGTCCACGCGGGGACTGGGCCTGCGGGCAAGTTGCGCTCAGACGCGATAACTACCTAACTTAGTTGACTAGTTAGTGTCAGCCACCTTGTTAATCGAGCAAGCAGTTGGTTAGTTACGGGACCGTAGTATGAGTTCAGCTCGACTTTGAAGCCGACGACTTTGCGTGCGGCACACATTGAACTTTCCGATTGCTTCTCGGGCTTAGTTATCCCCCATCGACCATCGACTTGGTCGTTTGTCTTTAGAGGGCGATATCACTACATTGCAGGGAGGTGACTAACTAGGTAGGTAGGTAGCTTCTACACCGCCCGACAAGCAAAATCCCTCGCCAATTTTCTCAACGTATACTTCGTAGAGTGACGCGAATATCGTAGGTATGCGTCTACTCCGCCTCTACTCCGTACCTACCTCTTGCGAAGGCAACATCTGCCTATGATCTAGTCGGGCCTGGTCTCATTCAAGAGGTCCCCTCCATGCTAGAGTGTGAGTGAGTGCTGTCGTTCCTACCACCTGGCGATTGATTCAAATCTTGTCTCGGCAGCACTGTAATCCGTAGCTGCTAGTTAGAATTTAGCAAGCAGTCTTGAGCCAGGTTGGTCAGGCGAGCTTTTGGTCTCTGCCAAGCCTATAGTCAATAGCTTCTGTGCGGGCGTTCCCCGTCTCCTAACCAACCAACTAACTAACTTAACTTAGTTAACTAGTTAACTAGTTACTCCGTAGTTAATCGTCTCCTCCGGGAACCCAACTTCGGCATGGGGACGTTCTCTCCCAAAACCCTGCTCCTTCCACCACGACACACACTAACATTAGTGACTAGCTACAGGATGGAGCGTTGTTTGTTTCTCTTGTTGCGCGTCCGAAGCGCAGTGTAGACTATGAGCGCCCGGTATGGAGGCCGGAGCAATGTGCACGGCGCCTTTCGTCACATTCATACTCTTTGTCGCTGATTCGCCAGATTGTTCAGGCCGTCGTCACCTGGATCCCGACGCTGGCCGCGAATGCTCGAGGGAAAAATGCGATCCTGATGATAGGTCATGCGCCACTCGTCTCCCACATTTTGGCTTGCTATTGTGACAAGTGACATTGTCAAACTTGCAAGTGGCTAGTCATGGTGCGGTAACTACACGCCGGATGGTATTGCTTATTAGGTAGCCTTGGCTCCCCTCCTGGTTCCTCCGTACAAGTTGGCAAGTTCCGACTCTTGAACGCAGTGGTGCATGTATGCGTTGTTTGTTGTTCGTGAATACGGTCACAGAAAAATGCTCCTGACGCATGTGTCCTTCCCGAGGAGACTGCGTAGGTATAGTTACCGTATGGCTCCTGTATGTGCAAAAAAAAAAAAAAAAAAACCACGCTGGCGAGACAAGACGGCCACTGCCGGCTGGATTCCCAGGATTGTGGTGCCGTTAGAACTTGGCATGAAGTACCCCAGATTTTCGGTGGCGTGCGCGAAGGTTCCCGTCCTTCAGGGTCGCTCCTCAGCTCTGATTGGCCAGCTGTCAGATTATAGTGCCTGCGTGGGTAGAGGTTCCGGGAAATTCTCCGTTCGTATACGGAAGCGGATGCAACGCCGATGACGACGGATCGCGTGCTCGACGATGAACGTTCGTTGACTGGCTCGCAGCAGCATACGAAACCAAATCGTTGTCAGAATGGGGCTCTTTGGCATCCGCACCTGTCCCAAGATGGCCACGAACTCGGCGACAGGCGTGATCACCTTCCAGATCGTGTAGGTGCGTTCGGGGCAACGAGTATCAGGTAGACGGTGGCAGATGTATATAAATGCAAAGGGGGAACAGGTTGTCCACGTGAGAAGAGCTGTGCCTGGCAGCAACTACAACAGCCAGCCAGTCAGTCGGTTACACAGAGTCAGTCAGTCACACAGAGCACCCTCGGCAGATCACCAACAGACCGCCCCCGCCCGCACGCACGCACGCAGCCATGCATCCATACATCCTCTTGACCGCTCTGCCTCTCCTGGCTCTGGCAGCGCCCCCGCCAGACTCCCTGTTGGACAAGCGCGCCATCTCCTGCCTCAAAGTGGGCGCTACAGCTACCGCAACCTGGACGAACAGCGCCGGCAAGGCCTGCCGCTTCTCCGGCGTCGTGGGGGGCAACTACGGTGGAAACACTGCCGGCGGAGAGTGAGCATCGGCGGGAAAACGGAGAGATGCAGTGGTCGGCCTCGCTAACCGAAGACGTTCCAGATATTCGTGCAACGGACGCTGTGGTGCCGGATGCACCGGCACGGCCTTGGGCAACGTCTACACGCAGGACTGTTTCTCGCACGACATATGTTCATACTTTGAAAACGCCAGCGGTGGTGCAAGGTGAGTTTCTCGAGCCGCCCGTCAGCAGAAAGCCTCGGCTGACAAGTTGTGTATGCAAAGTGACCCCAACTGTGGCGCTGCGTACAACGCCGCGGTTGACGACACGATCGGAGGAGCAGTGGCGGGTTGCTCGCAGACCAACCCATCCAACGCAGTCGCGAAGCCGGCCGGGGTCCCAACTTGTTCGTAAATTGAAGAGGGGGTGTTACCGCCTCGAGAGCTGTATACTATATCTATCGGGCGCGGTCAAGTAGGGGGGAGTTTGTGGGAGTTCCCTGGCTTCCCGCCGTGTTCCGTGTACTTGCCTATGCCATCTCTTCGGCGTCGGCCCATCATGTCTGCCCACGTGTGCGTCGCCTTCATCCCTCACTATCGTTACCGGTGCCCGCGCTTACAGCTCTTCGCTGTCAGCGTTGTCGGCCACGGACGGGTCGTCGAGGTCGGCAAAGAGCTTGACGCCCCAGTTCTTCCCAGGGTTGCTCAGGCGCAGCTTCTTGTCCTCCTTCGCAATCGCTTCCATCTCATCCTGGGTGAACTCGATATCCAGCGCGCCCCTGTTCTCGTCGAGGTACTTCTCGTGCACGCTCTTGGGGATGACAACCGTGTCCCTCTGCAGACCCCAGGCGAGCAGAGCCTGCGGAATCGTGGCGTTCTTGCCGTGTGCCAGCCTCAGCCAGAAGGGGTCTTTCAGGATAGAGTCCACCCCCTTGTGGTAGATGGGGTTGAGGTTGGCCAGGGGCGAGTACGCGATGACCTTGAGGCCGACCTCCTTGTGCCAGTCCACAAACTCCTGCTGCTGAAGGTACGGGTGGGTCTCGAACTCGTGGGCGTAGGGGCAGATTGTGCAGATGTCCAAGATGGTCTCGACGTCCTTCTTGGCAAAGTTGCTGATGCCGATGTGCCGGGTGTAGTTCGCGCGTACAAAGTTCTCCAGGGCGCGCCAGGTGTCCACAAGAGAGACAGTCTCGTCGAGCTTGGGGCTCTCGCCTGGGACAAAGGCGACGGGCCAGTGGATCAGGTACAGATCCAGGTAGCCGACACCCAGGTCCGTCACCGACTTCTTGATGGCAGCTGACGCCTCCGTAGGGCGGTGCTGGTCGTTCCAGAGCTTGGAGGTCACCCAGATGTCGGAGCGGTCTACGCCCGAGTCCTTGATGCCTCTGCCCGTCTGGTCCTCATTTCCTTTCGGTGCCGTCAGTCATCATCCTCGAGCGCTGGTTTCTGCCGGGACGTACTGTAGATAAGGGCGGCGTCAATGTGGTTGTAGCCATTCTTCAGCGCGTATTCGACCGCACGAGAGACCTGTGAACCGAATCAGCCGCCGACCGTCGTGTGGCGCGATCGCGTGGTCCTTTCTCATCCGTTTATACTCACATCGTCCTTGTCTGAAAGCCATGTCCCAAGTCCAAACGGTGGTATGTCCTTGACAATCGTCGTAGTGCTGAGAATCTCAGTGGCAGACTCCCAAGATCCGCCCCAGGGGAGCAACACGAAAACCGTGAGTGCAAGTACAGCGGCAACCGCCAATAGTCTCCCGGCGGCCATGGCGAGTTCAGCGTCTTGGTTGCCTAGAAAGACGGAATGTGTTGGAAAAAAGGTAATTGTCCGCCAACAGAAATGTTGCAACAGGAAGATGAGTAGATGATTGTTGGGTCCCCCGCTTCTGCGCCACTAATATGATTAAGTATCATCATCATCGCGCAATCGATGCAAGCCGATAAACAGGGGTTAACTTGACCAAAATTAGCAGTTAACTAAGTAAGTAGTATTGGGGCGATCTACATTCCGATCGTTGTGTGTCTGGTCGCGTACGAGCTCAACACTGCTTTACCGTATCCGCAACGCCCTGTGTTGTACAAACTCTATAGCCAAGTTCTCCTATAGTACGGAGTACGTAGTTATCCGTATGCACTTGGTTAACTAGTTACCACTTTCATAGTTGGATCCCGGCCAAGTCCACGTTCTTCTGGCTTCTGGCTTCTGGCTTCAGCCTTTGGGTATAGAACAGGGTCACGGTTGCACCATAAAGTGTTTCGATCGTTGGCGTTCTCGTCTACTGGGCATTCGAACTTCTTGACCAGGACCTTGGGTACGCTTGAGAGCCGTAGAGACAGTGTTTCTGCCGACGACTGTGGGCCAACCGTCTGCCAAACTCTGTGTTTCCCACAAGCTTCGGTACCGGCAACTACGTGTTAATCACTCCCTGTCTGTAAGTTGGACATTGCAGTTGGAGAACGCCGTTGGCGGGGGTGACGCTGCAGCAGACCTGATGAGACCAAAAACCTCGCCTTTCTCACCACCAGCCAGCCAGTCGAAAATCTCTCCAGAAACTTTGCTCGGAACATGAATCCCACCACCTCGCCGATCCCTGTCGTGGACTTCGCCGACTGGAAGAATGGCTCGGCGCAAGAGCGCAAGCGCGCCGCGCAGGAACTGACCTCGGCCTGCCGTCGCGTTGGCTTCGCCTACATAGTCAACCACGGCGTGTCCGAAGACCTCCTCCGGCAAGCATTTGCCTGGTCCAAGACGCTGTTTGACCTGCCACCGGATGAGAAGATGCTGGCGCCTCACCCGCCAGGCCCCGATGTCCACCGGGGCTACTCGTGGCCCGGCCTCGAAAAGGTCTCGCAGTACATGCATAACGAAGGAGGTGACGCAGATACCAACGCCATAGAGGCGCATCTGAGGGCGATTACGGACTGCAAGGTGCGTCTATCCCCGTTTTCCAATCACCACGGCGAGTGTGGTTGACCCTTCCCTCTCCTTTCCCCCCCTCCCAGGAGAGCTACGAGATCGGCAGCGAGGAACTCGACCTCCAGCCCAACGTCTGGCTTCCCGAAGATGTTCTGCCCGGATTCCGCCGGTTCATGACGGACTTCTACTGGCACTGCTTCACCACAGCCCAGGACTTGCTGCGCGCATTGGCCATCGGCATCGGCTTGGACGACGAGGAATACTTCCTGCGCGTGCACAGTGGTCACAACAATCAACTGAGATTGCTCCACTACCCACCCGTCGAGACGGAGAAGCTGGCGAAGAAGGCGGTTGCGCGGATGCCTGCTCACTCGGATTGGGGCTCCATCACCATGCTGTTCCAAGACGAGTGCGGTGGGCTGCAGGTCGAAGATCCGAGGGCGCCAGGCATGTTTGTCGATGCCACGCCGATGAAGCACGCGCTCATTGTGAACGTGGGCGATCTTCTGATGAGATGGAGCAATGGTGAGTGAGCTGGCTTGTAGCTGCTTGTTCAGATTGCCATCTCCATGCTAGACAGACCACTGACGTATAGGTATCTACCGGTAACACCAGACTATCTCAAGTCAACGCTGCACCGCGTTACCGTGCCGCCGGTACGACAACAAAGGGGCTTGGAGGAAGAGGGCCCGCTGACACGGGCTCGATACTCGATTCCTTATTTTGTCGCCCCAGACCCGACTGCGGTGATTGAGTGCATCCCACAATGTGCGAGCGAGACGGAACCAGCCAAGTACGAACCCGTCACGCAAGAGGACTACAGGCGAATGAGGGCGAAGCTGCAATATTCTGCGGAGCCGACTACGCCTCTTTCCGAGCACGAGTTGGGGGGAGGGTGCCAGGGCACACTCACACGCCGCGTCGTTGGCTAGATGTTGGTTGCCCTTGGTTATATACCGAGTAATATGTACTGTGCCCGTTCGTCTCAACATCGCAGGCTGCTACTGCACACGGGCTTGTAGTCTCTGGTTTCATTTATTTATTTTGAACATACGCGGCGAGTACGCTTCCTCGTGCCCGAATGGTACTGTACGCACGCTGCAGGAATGGGTTCTGCCTACTCCGTACGTCGATAAACGTCAAGGACGGACGGACCTGCTTCCCAAAAACACACACAAATTCCAACCAAAACATCATCAAGTCGATCCTGAGCCAAGCTCTCCGTCGATCCGTTCTCTCCTCCGCACCCCCGCCGGTAGTATCTCAAGGAGGGGCCGCGTTGCCAGTCATGTAAGCACTGAAGGCTCTCTGCATCTCGTCGTTAGCAAGCGATAGGACGAGATGATCGGCATGGAAATTTGGACATGACGGAGATGACTTACCGGATTTCTCGTCTGCATGAAAACCGTGCCTGGCCCGGTGAATTTGCAGACCAGACCCTCACCGCTGGCAAAACCGGACATGATGCCACCGGATGTGGCACGCTCCATGATATACTTCGTATTCCACGCGACCAGGTGGCCGTTGTCAATTATGTACCTCTCGCCGTCCGCAAGGTCTTTGCGGATGATGGCGCCGAAACTCGTAATCCACATCAGCCCTACGCCGCTGACCTTGTACACCCATAAGCCCTCGCCCGAGAACATGGCTTTGCCGAGGCCTTGTCTCTTGAAGTCCTTGATCACGCCCTGCGTGCTACATACAAAGGCGTCCTTGCCGACGCTCCAGGACTCATTGCCAGTGAGGCGCACAGTGGTAATGTCGCCAAGCATCGAGGGCGCAAGCAGAAGTTCGCCGGGCCCGATGTAGGTTGAGTTACCCACATCGCCGCCCGAGATCATACGCTTCATGGTGAATTTGTACTCGCCCTTCAGCGTGATGGTCGGGGACATGGCAAGCATGACTCCGGGCTTCGCGTCGAGCGGGCAGCCCATGGCCAGTTGGAGGGTAATGATGGTATTGCAGTCGCGATGGCTAATCCGATATGAGCCGCCATTGAAGGTGCCCACGTCGTCGACGGTGGTGGCTTGCGCACCCTGGAATTGACCAGCCGCTGGCGCCCCGGCACTCATATTTGCCGCAGGCTGCTGTTGTTGCGGCTGGCCAAGAGCCGACGACGCCCTGCGGGAGAGGTCTATGCTGCCCTGATTCGAATGTGTCTTCTCTCGCGGATAGCCGTCTGGTGAGCCCTCATATCCCGGCGGGTGTCCGGGAGGCGGGGTTGCCGTGCTGGCATCGCGGAAAGGCAGCGAGTGGCCAACCTGAGGGGGTGCTGGGTATGTCAGGGGAGTGCTGGACTTGGGCTGCGGCGGGGGAGACGAGCTTGTCTGTTGCGGGGGCAGAGGATAGGACTGCTGTTGCTGCTGATGGGGGGGTGGCGGTGACGGGTATTGCTGTGCGCCCGGGGGTGCGAAACTAGGGGTACCCGGCGGTGGTGGGTAGAACTTGGTCTGCGTCGCGGGTGGTGAGGTTGGCGGCGGAGGGTAGTTCTTCTGCTGGGCTGTGGTATTGTTAGATATCGCGAGAGGGCCTAGTTACAGCGATCGAGTCTTGCGTGCGCGTACCTGTCGAGCCCGCGCCCGGCGGAGCTGCAAGCCGACTGTCAGCTCGTCGTGGTCACTGTGCAGGCTGAGACGCTGGACCTACGAGGGTAATACTGTCCCGACATGGTCTTCACCTCTTTCCAATGGCAGACACTTGGACTTGGGAAGTCCTCTGAATAAACCACACCCACGAAGCTCGAATCGAGGTCAGCACTGTTGCGCCGTCAAGCCATGAATGATGAGGCTGTCACTGTTGCTCTCACCCCCGCCCGCACCCGCACTTACACAGCTTGGCAGCCCGATGACGCTGTGATGGTCAGATGGACGAGCGTTGGGAGTTGTAAGAAGGCTTGCGACACCGGAACACGCGGGTTTTGCGCTGGCCAGAATGCCAGTTGCCACAGCCAAGAAGCGAAAGAATGAATGGGAATCGTCTCACTGGATACAAGAGATCGTACCAGCAGCTCTGGCCGGGCGGCCGCCCGCCTTTTTACTGGCCGCCTACGGAGTGCTGCTGCTGCTGCTGCTGCTGCTGCTGCTGCTGCTGCTGCTGCTGCTGCTGCTGCTGCTGCTGTTGCTCCATCTCATGCTGATGGTAAGTCAGCCTGCAGCCAACCATGATTGATCAACCAATCCCTTGAGCTGCGCCGCCACGCCCGCCGCGCGCGCCATCAGGGGTCCATTGCAACCCCAATGTGCCAAGTAGGGTAAAGTTGGGTAAAGTTAGGTACTTGAGCAAAGTCGGCGGCGTCTGGCAGGTGTGCCGGCCCCCCCCGTCGTGTATATTTCCTCCTAGCCACCCTAGGTTACCCTTATTACGTAGCACACTGCTCAGGGGCCCACACCTGGGGGCCATGCATGTCTTACTTACCCAATGGAGTGACCGGTGGGCGGGGGCGGTAACTAAGTTATTGTGCCAACACTGACGGACAGCAATAACTACTTCGTATGTCGTAGTAACTAACTTACTCCGTAAAGTCTGGCGGGATCGGTTCAACGCGCCGAGCTAATTTGGGCGCTTAGAAGCCGCCCGGCAACTTGCGCAAATCGTTCTAGCCTGTGATTGGTCGGGCGATGAACCTGAAATACACAATACCTTACAGTAGTTAGGGCCAATACTTTCGTCACTGGCCGGAATTCTCGACTCGGCCTATTCGTACACAGTACACACATCCAAGCCCGACTACATTTACTTCCGGACTGCCTAGCAGCCGGTCTGCGCCAGAACGTAGCAATCCTAGCAACAATCATCGTCCGCAGATCAATATGCTGCTCGTGTGTGACTTGTCCGATTCACCTTCATCGAGGCGGCGCAATACCAATTCGCCTGCATAGCAAGGCGACTCGGGTAGCTTCCAATTAGAGCCTAATCCTACAAAGGCTTCTTTGTAGAGCGAATCGAGGTTGAGCATGGTAATTTGCAGCGAGTTTTGTTGACATTGAGTATCCGTAGCCTATTCCAACTTGTATTTGATGACTTCAACCCAGATGCCGATGTCCTCGGTCATCTCAAGCCTGTTTGCCCACTCTTCCCTGCTCGACCTCATGCCCTCCATATCAGCCGCACTCACCACCGCTCTCCCTGAATCAAATATGTTGTCGGAGACTATGTGCACCTTACCCCCAAGCTGGATTTCGAGCATGATGTTTGCCGTCTGGGTCTTGAACGGGAAAACGATCTGGAGTCGTGGGACAGGATGGACTGTCAACGTGATGTCCACGGCCACGGCTGGTCTGGTCCACAGCCCATTCGGTCCATCGACCGCATTAAAGGCAGTCCCATCCGGTTGAGACATGAAGTCAGTAAAGGCTTCTCGGGCCGACGTCGTGGGTTTCGGCCTCGAGCTATCATCGGGAACCTCGGGGAATCCTTGTTTCGGTTTGAAGCTCCTTGCGAGCAGCGTCGACAGGAAGGCGTACTGTCGAAGCATGGGCAGCATTTGTATCAACTGGCCCGGATGCGACATGGGAATCTTTGTCAGCAACTGCCCATAAACAGGCTTATATATGTGGAGAGTATTTTTGTGTAGCTTGAACTTGTCGTCCTCCTCTCCAGGTTTCTTGTTCAGAAAGAAGGAGACTGGCTGAAGCCGCTCGATCTGGCGGGGCTCGCTCGGGTCGTAAAGGTTGTTTGGGGCGATAGGGAAGACAAGCGCATCAAAGGTGGCACTGGTCTCTGGTGCCGCGAAAGCAGCGAGGTGGTAAATCTGGGCAGCGACCGCAGAGGTGACGATCAAGGGCGGATCAAACGCAGCAGTGAATATGACATCGGGCGTTTTATGAACTGAAGACATTGATGCGGCTGTGGATTCGGCACCATGAACGGTCTTTATGTCGTCTTCGTGGGGCAGGATGATCTGGTCTGGTTCGAGCCAGTCCAGTACAGGCCCGGAAACCTGCAACATGTCCTCGTTGGTCAGGTTTTGCGTCTTCTCGATGGCATCCGAGATCCAATTTTCCGACACCCGGATCGAAGGGTACATCAGCATGTCGTTTTTGTAAGCGCATTCGATGAGGAAGCCCCAAGTTTTGACGCCCTCCTTTTCGATTGTCGTGGAGGGCATCATCCTGTGTTCCTTCCAATAGTCTAGCATCAGGCCAATCGTGTCGCGCGTGTGCATCAGAGGACATCCGTGGCCGGTACAGAGTGCAGTAACTCGGAGGGCATCTTCGGATTGTTTTGGGGCTGTCTGGTTCTGGCGCAGTTTCTGAAGGTCCCAGTTGTGTAGCTTTAACAAGCTCTCGTAGATACCAGCAATGGCCTCGTAGCAATTGACCGTAGGAAGGTTGCTCAGCTTATCCAAAGAGGCTAGACGTTCGAGATTTGGCTTGAACTTCTCCAGAGACTTGGTCAAGGGACTTTGATTCGGGGCGAGTCTGAGATCTCGCAGCAAGATTTCTGTCGCCGCGCCAACGTGCTTCCGCACATTTGGCGAGCTGTCAGGGTACGTCAGCGAGACGTTTTGCACAACATGACTCGTGATAATAATGTCAAGTGCCAGGGCGGATCCCGCCATGACCAAGGTTCGAGAATGCGGACCACCAGCCGGATTGTCCTCCCACAAGCACTCAAACCCAATGGTCCTAGCCAGGCGTTCGAGGCCCTCGTTGCTGACCTTTCCTTTGGCGGCAGCCTACTCGGAGTTAGCCCTGGTCCGAGGGAATGATTGATGTACTCACCTTGAGCATAAGCAACAGATTATCCATTTTCTTCTTAAAATCGTCTTCATCTGTCCTGCCAAGACCCATAGTGCCCATGCTCAGGTTGTCGAGATTCAAGTCCATGCCAGGATTCAAGCCCAGGGCGCCCAGGGCTGCAGTTGCCGAGGGGCTGTCAAAGTTCATGGCAGATGAGCCATCGCCAACTTGCTGCTTGAGCGTGTGCGACGTCGCGGGCGATTTCTTGAATTGATGCGGCGAAGTCCGCGAGCCTGCCAGAGGGGAGAATGCGGTGTGAGCCTGTGAATTCGAGTATGGCGTCGATACTGGAGGGGTTGGCGCAGCGCGAGGTGTTGGTGTAGCCCCTGGGATCTGCGATGGTGTGCGGCCTTGCTGGGAAGGCCCAGGGCGCATGGGCGTCGACATCGCGAAGTTGAAGCGTACCAGCAGCGTGTGTGGTCAAAATGGGAACCAAGAAGAGTACTCCGTATGCCAAGTCGGACCAGGCATATAGAATGGAAAACTTCTTCCCAGTCTTGGGTAAAATTCCTGGGCTCGTCACGGTCTATAATGGGAAGAGGAAGAACTGTGAAGCTGCAATGTTCGTTCTTCTTCGACATTGGCAGGGGCAAAGCGCGGGTTAGGACCGTTAGGCTACTTCGTATGTCAAGGTTCTCGACCCATGAGCAGGTGCAAAAGAGCACTCATTCACTTGAAGCGCTCTTTCCTGCCAACCCTTTCAGCTTGTCAACCCCTTGGAGTTTGGGGCTCCTGTCAGTGGCTGAACGAAGCGTGGTGGACAATTGAAGTGAAGTCAGCAAGTTAGTTGCCCATGAGACTCGAGAGGCTCAGACGCGACATGAGGGAAGACCAAAGTGGATGCGGAAAACACAGTGCTTCTCATACTTCATACTGTACGAAGCAACCTCCCCTACACAAAACCTCAAACAAGTGCTTTTGGGGACAAACTAAACCTCCCTATCACGCTCCCCCATTAAACACCACATTCTTCTTGGGAATTGAGCTCAATTGCGTATTTTCTCCAGAAGGCTATGCTTAGAGCTAAGAGTGCAAAGTACGGCCCAACACTCAACCAGACTTTGACCAGATAATATCCATCAAGTCGGGTCTTCAATGATAAGTATGTGTGCCTATGCCAGCCATATGGGCCCTCGAGTAAGTCGGTATGCAATAGCAACAAGCAAGCAGACCGTTTCTCTGCCAGTGTAAGTAATAACACGTTGTCGTCCAGGTCCAGCCAGTCACATTTCACAACGGTGGCACAAACAACCAGCCTGGTTCTTGTCAGTCGTCAAATCAATGCGCAAAGCGCGCAGGACCAAATATTCGGATCCTCGGCGTCAAGTTTCACGTCACTCCGTCTTTCGCTCCTCCTTTCGCTCCTCCTTTCACTCCTCCTTTCGCTCCTCCTTTCGCTCCTGGACTAATGCTGTTTGCGCCGGGTCTAGACAGCAGTCACCTCCTTGGCAAGGGCAGAGTCTGAGTCGCTCGGCCTGCTCTGTCTCTCTCGCTCAAATCGTTTGACTTGTCGTCGTTTTCCCTCCACGTGAAAGTTAGGGTCGTTCACGCGTCGCCACTCGAGCCATGCTTCGTACTCCAGCTGTTGCTTCGACCAAGATGGGTCCTGGGGTCGAGGCGGCCCCTTGGGCTTGGCTACTGGCTTTGGCCCAAACATCGGGTGGAAGTAGACGCTCTCGGATGCCGGTCCATTGGTACCACGGCCAATAACTGGTGCGTTCTGCATCTTGTCCCATATCCGGGGTTGGCCTAATAGCTCAGCCTTCGTTGGTGGCATCATCGGCGCTTGATTAGCAGCTGCGTCAGCAAAGCCGAGGGGGGCGCTATTGAAAGAGCCCCGTTAAGACCATGCGGCAAGCCTACGGGGAATGGTATGGCAGGAGGCCCGAATGGGTTGATGTCAGCTTCCCTACAAAGAGACCCATCGTTGTTGCCCGTCACTACTCGAAGCGGTAGACCAGGAAACATTCCAGCGCCTTGGGCGAGGCCTTGCAATGAGGGTAGATGTGCACCTTGGACTACGCTCTGTGTTTTGCCCATGGGCAATGCCGTTGGATGCCCCAGGAAGCCAGGAGGGAGCTGCGGTGTGCTCAGAGGTGCCGGCATGCTCAGTGGTGCTGGCAGGTTCGGAGTGAACTGCTGAACTGGCAATAGAGGCTGCGGGCCGAGTCGATGCAGCTGCAATAAGATATCTTGGTATCGGTCCTTGGCAGCGTCATGAAGTGCGTCGGCTTCCGCCTTATTTATCTCGCTTCTCAGAAGCTCAAAGTGCTGCGCGATGGCCGCCTTCCAAGGCTCAGATTGTGGATCGCCTGGCATGCCAGGAAACAAGCCCATCACTGGCGCGCGGGCAGACTTGGACGGGCTTCCAGGACCAAAAGTTGCCGGTAGTTGCTTCTGGAGGGTGGAAATACAGAACTCTGTCGCCTTTGGGTTCAGTGTGCTTGCCTTTGTGCTTGGTGATGCCGATCGGCCGGTCCCAATGTCAGGTCCGAAGGAAGGACGGCGCTCTTGGATCCCGGCTTGCTCATGCGTGATAGGCCCGCTTGATACGGGGGCGGCAACAACTACGGGATCTTGCGGCAAGGGGTTAGGGGGTTGAGCTTTGTTGAGCTTTGCGATAAGTGCAGCATATCTTGCGTCATCCGTAGCTGGCAGGTCCGGCGAAGGAGCTGCAATTTGGTGCTCGCCCTTGTAGAACACAGCCTGGATTGCGGGATCATCGAGGACGGCCTGGTCAGCATTCGCCAGGCTCCTGTCACTCTTGTCTTGGCCAACTGTGTCGAGGAATCGTTGGTTGGAAGTTTGGAGACCCTCGGGCACGAGTTTTGCGAAGGCTGTTCGGAATATCTCATCGATCTGATTCCAGGCTTGGGTTTGGTATTTCTGCCCATTGCAGACTTTCTGAAGTTCACCAACAGGGATGTTAGACTCTGGACTTGTTCCCAGGCAACTGGTTCCTGGTGTGACTTGTAGAAACGGACTGAACATATCACTATCGGAGTCGCTGAGAGCACCTCCTGGCCTCTCGCCGCTTTGCATGCTTCTAATCTCTGATTTTGCAAGCGACCCGACAGACTGGATCTGGATGGGGAACCGGTGGGCGAAAAGATGACCATGGTGAAGCGGGCCACCCGGCGAAGTCTCTTTGTGGTGAAGGTCGACTTTCTCGTCCTCGGGTTCGACACGCTCATACTCTTCTTTGGTTGCAGGAGCAGAATATATAAAGTCCGGGTCGACAGGTGTGTCTCTGATGCGCTCACAAGTCTTGCGCTTTGTATCAATGCAGAGTTTGGGTCGAATTGCTGGTTTTGTGTTCTGGTGGCCAGTCCCTTGAGGTGCCTTTGTAGTTTCGGCTCTGGGGCGGCGATTATATCTCCAGTCATTGTTTAGCAGGGCCTCGCTCTGTTCGTGCTTTGCTGTGGTGCCGTCTACTGCTGTGACATCCTTGCGGTCTAGCGAGGCTTCAATCGGTAGGTCTTCGTCATCGGTAGCGATTTGAGCAGAATCCCCAGCGTAAGCCACGGAACCATGACCTTTTCGTCGCTTGCTCTTAGCGAACTCGACTTTGGAGGCCATATCATCTGCTTTGGCGGACACGGCGGGAATCTTTTCGAGAATCTGAATAAGGCTTAAGTAACTGGGTGACAGGTCTTGCCGGACAGTCACTCGCACTATTTAGCTACGCGTTGTCAGTTATAAACACGTTAGAAACACTGACGGCCCATTGCACTTCAATCAATCCCAGATAATTTGGATAGGAGCGGGTGGCGTACCTACTGTCGAGGACGTTGAAAGGCTTCCGCAAGAGCTTCAATTTCCGACTACTGATTTGCCAGTGTCACAGTGTCGTCAATTTGGGAGCAGGAAGTAACACAGTAGGAGGTGACTTTTGTTTAAAAGAAGACGAATGAAGGCTGCCAGTACGAGCAAACCCAGTTCCGTCGGCTGGGCTGGTCGATCAGCGATCTCGATGCGAAAGAGATGTTGTAAGTTCTGTTGAGCCAACGTCAACCGAGTTCCAAAAATGGGGAAATCCAAAATCTTGGGTAGAGGGAATATGTGTCGCTGTAGTTGGGGAGAGAAGATTGTGCTCACGGGTGAGTGATTGAAGTATTGAGGTGATAGCGTCAGGACAACAATCAACACGCGTAAGGGGAGAACAATATATATCGGGAAGGAGAGGTGGGAACCTACTCGCAAAGTGTTGGTACCTTCCCCGACAGCTCCGTTGTGTAATTCGGGTGCTCTTTCCAGAAGTATTGGCCTTCAGGTGGAAGGGGTTATAATGGTTTGAAGTTGCGTTGTCTTCGAAGGAGGTAGTCTAGCGAAAACTGCGGAGGGAAAGCCGAAGGCCAGAGAAGAGAGGATGATGTGGTGAATGGGAGAAGTTCTGGCGAAGTATGGGTCGTATAGAAAGAGATTCGGCATGCACACTGGATAGATGAGGACATGTAGGATGACAGTAATTACTTAAGATGTAGACTCGAGAGTGCACTTGGCCATGTTACGAGACAAAGAGTGGTTGTGCAGGGCTTGATGTTAGACGTGCCCTTGGAAGAATGGCAGGTAAGTAAATGGTTGGAGTACTTGAGGGGTGTCTTGCGCTGACTTTACAATAATCTTATTTCTATAAGAAGGCGATGCCTCCTTCGCCAACATAATACCTGCATGAAGACGTTACTTTCAAGTGCCATTCCCACGGGGAAGTTCCCAAATGTTTTAATTGGCATCATCCATCAGAGGGGATAGTTGCGTGGATATCCTACCCCTGGAATACCTAAGCAGACTTTTCGAGAACTGTTCGTACACAATCATTTCAACTTTTCTCACTCGAAAGGTACAGATATGTAATTATAGTCACTTTGAGTTTCCTGTACGAACTTCACGAGACCCTCGAACATGTAAGAAAGCTCACACCAGCTTCTTTTAACAGAAAGGTAGTGAGACGGACGTGTATTTTCTTTCATATAAACTTCAAAAGGGTTTCATATATTACAAGCTCAAGGTATCCTTCCTTCACCAAGTAGCTATATAAACAAGGCCAATGACCAATACGTTAACGCGCTCTCTATATGGATATGTGCAGCATTGCTGCTACCTCCATAATGGTCAGCGTCAGCATCAGATAGGATGACAGAAACTTTCGGGGCTTTCTAATTGCATAAAGACATAGTGCGAGAATGACCGAACTTGTAGAAAGTGATGCTGGGGAAAATTTGGGGCTTGCTTGTCCTTGTTATGAGTTCTGTGATGTTTTGCCGGCAACACATCATCTAGACTAAAATTTATAAAGCAAGCGGTCATGGAAGTGAGAAATCACATAAGTTATGACCTATTAAGAGTCGACCTAGTAGTAATATGGCATACAAACACCCGATGTCCCATTGAAGTCACAGATAAGCTTTTTTCTTTCATTCTAGTAATCCTAGGAATACGATTCCGTTCCATGTTATGTCGTTTATACCAAATCACCTCTGCCTCTAACAGTTGATTTTGTTCCATAAAAATCCCCATCCACATGCTCTGGCAGTCTGCCAATTCGCAGGTATATCAAAACGGTCCTGTGAGCTAGAACTCCATACCGACCTTACGGTTATACCTGAATAGGTACATCAGGTCACTCGGTCAGGCGTGCAACGACGTGGCTGGAAGAGTGACAGGAAAACGAGCAGGAATGGCTACGCAAACAATGGCAGTGTCACGGATCATAAGGCAGACCACGGTGGTCAGAGTGATTGTGATGGAGGATCTAGGGAGAGAAGGCATCCGGATCAGGGAGACAGCAGTGGACCAAGTGGTTAGTTAGTCACTTGTCCAGAGGACCCGACTATCTTCAAGATGCTCACAAGTTCTACACGAGGCGGCAAATGAATCTAGCATAACTTGGCATTGCAGGGCCCCCTGAGAATTCCGTTCTGTATGCGGGTAGTTACATCGACTGTCAGCAGAATATGACAGAGCCCTAACTACGTAATGTCATGCAAGCAAGCTTACGTTTACACGAGGTGAGCCCTACATTTGAACACAACTCTAAAGTGAGATGGTAAACCGAATGGAGTTTGCCCCAGGAAACGACTGTCACAGCTGACACCCACCAAAGATTAAAACAACAGGACCGAGAGTCCGAGACGCCACCGAAGACAACCCATCTCTCTACAGTTAATAGCGTGATCGCCGAAACGGAAGATTAGTCATGTTACCGCTTTACACAACGAGTACATTAGCCCTGCTGGCATGTATTTGCAAAGCAACGCCATCCCTGCCCTGCGGTGATCGAAACGGCACAGTGCAACTTACTGCACAGAAAATCATAAACACCCTCAACCTTATACCCAACGAAGAGAAAGGCTATTACGCCGAGACCTTCCGGGACCCAGACACCGTCAACAACCGTTCTGCCGGCACTGCCATCTACTACCTCTTGGAGGGCTCTGTTGGCGCCTCGTACTGGCATCGTGTCGACGCAGTCGAGATATGGCACTACTATGCCGGGGCACCCTTGACGCTGTCCCTGTCCAACAATGACGGCAAAGCTCCAAGGAAGAAAGTGCTGGGCCCTGATATCCTGGACAGTCAGCAACCACAAGTTGTCGTTGCGAAGAACGAGTGGCAATGCGCCCTCAGCTTGGGCGAATGGACGTTGGTAGGAACAACTGGTATGCACACAACCTTCTCCCGCCGTGTGTACTGTAGTCTGTGGCCCGATGCTGACGTTGCGTCACCCAGTCGCCCCTGGGTTTGTGCCCAGCGGCTTTGAGCTCGCGGCCCCTGATTGGCAGCCGAATGGAGTTTAGACGGGAGATGGTGCTGATGTTTATGTCGAAAACTCCAGTCCGGGAGTCGTTGGACTGAGGGTCAACTTTACGTTCAACGGAGAATACGAAAGTCTGGAACCGGAAGCCGAGGACCCATTTCGAACCCGTTCCTGCCGGATGCGGTAGCTGAATGGTACCATGACAAGCATTACGATCAGATGAGGGGAGGAGTTGGTGATTCTTCATGCGGATGACTAATAGTATAAAGCAAGTACGTGAGTAACCTTGCGTATCTGTGGCAATTATTGAGTAGCTTGCATAAAAATTGCTTAGTTGGCAGCTGTAAATCATCAACTCGCCACATCCATGCTGGCTACCCAAAGTTGACCACGGATACGGATAACTAGTCAGTCAGTCCTCAAAAGAGACGGACTCGCGGTCGTATCACGTAAGTTATGGCTGTGGTGCAAGGTCCACAATTTCGAGACGAACCCTAGTGTCAGAGTGAAGGCCTGAGTACGTACTCCGTATCCGTACTCCGTACCTGAGATCTTGGATGGCGGCCCGCTCCCGGCAAACTGGATGCCGTATAACGGTGTTACCGCTTTGATCCATGAGATCGAGTAAACAATGTGTTTCGGGATGCAAGCCCCGTTCATCAATGTACTTCGTGTACGGAATGACGGAGTCGGGGTTTTTGGTCACCCCGGGTGTCTTGACGTCTGTAAGAATGACTCGGTTGGCTATTGGGTGTGGCTATATCCGTAGTTAGATTGTTCATTCACGGCTCGTACAGTCGTACTCGAACGGGCTATAGCTTCCCGCTTTTGATCTTGTTATTTGCCGCTTACCTTCCGACGCGTGCATTTGCACTTTGAACGGGAGATCTGTTCAATGCTTGGCTAATGAGCTGTCGTCATCGCCTGTCCCAGACCGTAAGGGTTTGTTGTGATGTGACGTCGTGGAATATGATGACCTTAATATAGGTGAACCGTAGTCTGTGCTGACTACGGATACCTGATTCGGTATGCCGTCAGCCACACCCGTCTAAAAGTTATTCTGTCCAGCTTTCAGTTGCTTTTCTTGGCCAGGCGCAACATCACTGGGGGTCCTGGGGACCAAGCCATTGCTTCCTTTTGAACCTCGGGTATGACGAAATCTAGAAGTCGTCGCCACTGAACCGGGTTGCGAAAACTGTGCAGAAGCAGTGATTGAAAAAATGGACGGACGAGGATGCATCGAGAACAACATTTGAGGACGAAATGGTCGTGGTTCGAAACTACCTAGTGTGCGAGCCCGTTTGGTGTACGAGCAAAGAGTTACCTATGCTGGCACTGGCGTCACTTGGAATAGGAGGGGATATCTAGGACCGAGGCAAGCTACCGACTAGACAAACAGTGCATCTATGCTCATATGCATGGTCCTCTCCCTCACGCCAGCAGCGTCATGATGGGCGATGTCTAGAAACACACAGACGTTGCCCGTAAGAACCCCTGCCGCTGGTCTTAGGTGCCGTCTTAATCTGGAACAAGCTATTTTTGTACATGTAGGGTTGTCAGGAGGAAAGCAGATCGCAGAAACCTACGAGTTCGATAGGTCTATGCATGATCTACGGTACACGAAAGCGAGCTGCCAGTCAAGCGCTGTACGGATAGTGGTGGGTTTGACGCAGATGCGGGCATCTCCCTGCCATCGACTCCGGTTCATCACGAGTTTAGACAAATGTCGTGCCGTGTACTCCGCAGTAGGGTGAATCTCAAGCCTCGGAAGTCTTTGCGCCATTGTTATCATTGGCCTTGGGCTTGATTAGGCGCACGAAACCATGAGGCCGAGATGAGCCTCAACCAACATCGGCAGCTTGCATAGTAACGAGCGTAATGACATGTCCAGGTTGGCAATGAAGTCATGACTCAGACCGGGGCAACGCCCTGAATACCCGACCCTCGAGTATTCTTCAGATGGCCTCTCGAAAGAACGTCGGCCCCCATTTCAGAGTCGGCCGGCACCTCATGCCGATCCCAATGTTGGACGTTACATGTCCTTGAGTGATGGATTTGTTGTATTCAACACGCAATGGCGATATAGGCCATTCAACCTAGCAAGGGTCTTTGGAGAGAAGGAAGGAATGAGGGCGTAACTACTCCGTTGTGTAGTTACAAACACCGGCGTGTCGACGCCATAATCAGGCCCACCGTCAAGACAACAGTCCATATTAATTACGAGCGATGGTTTTGACACCCTACCCGTACGCGATCAGGGGTTTAATCTAGTTAGGTATGGTAGTTAATACGGACAGGAAACCCCCTTCAGGAACGAGGTCTGAATCACCAGCCTTGCCATGGTTACATACTTACATACCCCGCCACGATCTAGAACTGTTGAGGGGCGACGAAATCATGGCATGAAACAAAGGCAGGGTGGCCCTAGTCCAGCGAGGCTGTGACTTGCCTGCCACTCGCCTCGGACACCGGAGCTTGCCCAATACGACCATCATGCATCCGATGCTCGCCTGATTCGATGGACGGATGGATGCCTTTGAAGGCATAGTCCTGGAATTACCGAGACCGGCATACCGGTAAGGCAAAAAGGGTTGGCTTCACCAAAGACCCCGAAATACCGAAACATACATGTGAAATCAAGGTTGAAGCTCTGGAGCTACGGAGTACTTGACGGTGTGTTGATGAAACGCTCAAGTTGCCAGCGTTGCCGGTGAGCGAAGCTCGACTTGACCGCCCACGATGGTTGCCGTGCCAGATAAACCTTCAGAGCTCGGAGATTTGGCGGTGTAACGACTGCTACAGTATCCGCACTTCTACTCGGTACGGAGCCTGCGGCCTTCGGTCCCTGGAATGCTCTCAACTGTCAACTTGTCTTGAGACTGTGGCTCCAATACTCTGTACCAAGCCACGAATATTCACCTGTTTGAGATTGAGACCAATGTAATCCGTACCGAGAGTAATTCCACCAAAGTCACAGACGGAGACGAAAGTTATCACCAAGGATTACCCCGCCGCTTGAGTGTCTCGCCAACACTTTGTAACAACCTCGTTGTGGCGGCCAGCGTGTTTGAGCCGAGTAGAAGCCGATGAAAGTCGAGCATCTGTCGGGGTCCTCGGTCACTGGTCAGGTTTGTTGCGCATCTAACTACGCTACTACTACTGTGATACGTACGGATAACTAGGGCCGTAAGTTAACTACCTGGTTCTCGTGGACCAGCACCGACTGGACTGGGCAGGCCGCAGACAGGGAGTGCCAAGTGATTTCGACGAGCCGTGGGGAGGGAGAGGGGGGGTGAGAGACAGGGTGTGTGGAAGCGAAGGTGGCCTACCCCTGATGCATGCAATCCCTTAGCCCGATAATAAAATTGTCGATGAATGTTTTTTCATTACCTGGGGTGGTCGCATTGGTGATGGTGACGACGTTTGTTTTCATTTTGCAAATGACTGAAGTCGGGTTGCCCTTGTGGCGGCGGCGCTGATCTTCGCAGTCCTTCATCGACACGCGCAGTTCCCACCCAAATCAGTAACAACTCTCCGGGCCCTTACCTGCTGCTGCTCCCGTACTCCGAGAGTTTGTCAATCGGTTTCAGTCGCCGAACGTTGGGATCAGAAGGATTCCCTGGAGCTTCGATTGGTGGGCGCCTCGAATAACGGGCCACAGTCTTGGGCGGCCCTCGTGCTAGTCACTGTACTAGAGTAACGTTAAACGGCTGTGCATATGCTCTAGTTATCCGCATCTGTCTGTGTCGCAAGGGGAGGGATACCTGCTGCGCGAGCTTTGTTGACAGCCAGTCAAAAGCCGGCGCCCCCTTTCTGCGGGTATGACGCGGATCAGCCGAAGCAAATCCTGGGGCACTTTCTCGCCCGCGACGAACCTGACCTGACCCGAGTGGTCCTAGCGGGCCCCGCCAGCCGGACTCAAACAGGGTATAAGCGGAGCCCCACGTTTTGCGCTAGGAATATGATTGGACAGAGGTCCGGCGGTGAATCTCCCATGCAGGTTCAAAGATAAACAAGACGCGCCGCGAAAGCGGACGTGCCTCTCGACGACGCATGTTGAATACCGACTAACTTATTACTACATAACGTAGCGGTAACTTATTAGTTACGGCGTAGGATAGCCACCACGTGTAGTAGGTAGCACTTCGTAGGCGATGATACTGTACTAAGTTACGTATCTCGATCGGCGCAAAGAGGGGAAAGACGCTACATCGCAGGTCAGTGTGATCGACCACCAGTTGATCGTAACGTTAATACCAACCATTGAACAGTGTCACAGGACAGAGCCAATGCAACATTGGCATGTGCGTAGGAATCACTCTATGGTTTCCGAATTCTTGAAGCCATACAAGCGCGTTCAGGAGGTTGGTTCTGGGCGTGGGTAAGTGGGGTGATGGATGTGGCCGGCCGAGATACGATCGCCTCTGGTGCCTCCGCAGCCAGTCGCTTCATTACTTGTTGGAGCCCGCCCTAGTGCAATGCCCATTTCGTCGAGCTAAAACATTGCCATACCTGTTAGGCAGTAAGTAAACAATACGGCGGGGGGAGAGAGAGAGAGAGAGAGAGAGAGAGAGAGGGAGGCGTTGTTATTGTTGTTGTTGTTGTTGTTGTTGTTGTTGTTGTTACTGCTGTACCTTGTGATTCGGGTCTCGTTGGAAACACATGTCCGCGGAGCCAAGTTAACTAGCAACTACGTATCAGCAGCAAATCCAGCGTCGCATGAATGTGTAAATTCAATCATCCTTCCAGCCAGCCTGAACGGTGAGCCTATTTCGCATCGATAAGCCGAATACCCTCCGTCAATCTCTGAGCAATATGCGGGACCCATATTTACCGAGAACGCTCGAGGCTCCACCAAACCTTGCAGGCCTGCACCTTCCTGGACGCGTCGCATCGCGCTTTCCGCACTGGTTTTGTTTACTTTAAGTGTCGGCTCGTGACAGGGATCAGCGGTCGGTGGCCCTGGGACCTTTTTCCACTCCAGCACGCCGCCAGCCCACTCACACCTCTTGGTCCTCTCTATTCGTCCCTTTCCCGCCAGCCAGCCCAATCTGGCCACCCTTTCTTCCTGTTTCTTGAAACCTTGATAATTCTTGCCACCACCCAGATCAACAACCCGATAACCCCTATATGTGTTGTTGCCTGACTCTAGCCAACATTGACGTCGCTCGCTGACGATCACGCGGATCTAGGGGTCCTGGGGAGAGATAGGTGACGACAGCGCGCGCAAGAAGAAGACTCTCGAAGCGAGCTCCAATCAGTCATGTCGCTGCAGTAGACTGACACATATTCCCCAATCAAACCCACCAAACCCAACAAGTTTCTCCATCCTCTTCCCCGTCCTGTCTCCATTTACTGTACCTACTCGAAGCATTCCGCGCGGGCACTGCCTCACCACCCGCATTCCTGCGACCCGACACCACAGAGAGAGGGGTATACGTCAACAACGGCAACAACGACAACAACGACAACAACAGCTATCACGGTATCGCTTCTATTGAAATTAATGGTTGGCCGTCTCTCGAGGTCCCGGTCCTAAGAGCCCGCAACTTTGTTCGACCCAACAAACCTGCTGCGCGCTCTCCTACCGACGCCAAACAAAGCCCTTCTTCCCCTCCGGACGATCGCATCCCGACCGCCCTCACAATGTCTTTCGCCAACAGCGGAGGTGGCACCCTGACATTACCCAGCCCGACGCACCCAAGCCATATCGACGTGCAGGCTGCCGTCCGGTCCTTGCGCCGCTCGATGTCGCGATCACCTTCCAAGTTCAACCTCTCGCGCACTGCTTCTCAGAGCTCAGATGCTTCCGTAAACTCCACCAACTCCCATCAGAACTCGCCGACTCCCGGCTCGCCCTCTTTGCGCCGAATGGCCTCGCAACAATTCTTTGGCAACACCAACAACACCCATATCCCCAGCACCAACTCGATTCTTGCCCAAGGACAAACACCACTTGCGACACCTTTCCGCCCAAGCGTCAAGCTATCGCTCCGATCGGCCAAGTCCTCTGCGAAACTGTCGAGCCCATCATCGTCGGCATCCAAGTCTGGCACGCGACATCGCGTGTCACCCAAGAGCCCCACCAAACGTGCTCTGAGCGCAGCGTCGCTGACGGCTGGAAACTCTACGCCATCGTCGTCACCCGAGGCCGAGGAGTTTGGCCAGGAGAACTCCAGCGTCATTCGCGCCCGCAGCCCAGCGCCCCGCCGTAGCTTCGAGAAGGCTAAGAGCCGACACAGCATGCATCTGGACATGTCGGGCGCGTCCTTGCAGGCCATTGTTCGCCTGGCGGATGGCAGTGTGACGGCAGCGTCGACCGCCAGTCCGCTGAAGCGCAGTGATGCGACGGTGGACTTGGACCAAACCAGCTTTGGTAGCCCGAAGGCCAAGCGTAGGAGCTATGGACCCTCGAACTTTGGAAGCGACTTCAACGTGTTTGATCAAGGCGCCAAATCCCCCGTCTTTGATATGAACGACGAGTCAAACCGCGAATATGAGTGGAGCGGTGCCCCGGCTGGCGACGACAATTCGGCCGAGTCCGGTGCCACGTCGCCCGCCTCGGTTCATGTACCTCGACGCGCAGGCTCGCTTCGAAGGTCCACACTGCAACAGCGGGAGCGAACCTCATGGGGACGGCGTCAGGCCGCGCAGCGACTGGCCGAGCTGACCAACGACTCCTCGGCCACGCCCATATCCAAGGGTCGGCCGCGCCTGTCCTTGGACCACTACATGCCCCCGCCCCAACGGGACAGTCCATTCAGCAACCAGGGCCCTTTGCCCAACCCGTCGGTGCATGGTGTCAATCAGCAGCAGCAGGCTGTTCAGCAACACCAGGCCCATCCCTTGTCGCGGACCATGACGGCTTCTTCGTCTAGCTCCAGCATGGGGGATGATTCGCCTACCCATTTCGCAGTACAGGTCAGCGAGAAGCCCCGCGCTCCCATGAACTGGTCCAAGAGCTTGCCTATCGGTGCTATTCGACCCAACGCGGATGGCGACCCTCGGAACGTGGGAAGCGTGTCTACACCCGACTACAAATCCGCAAAGCCCTTCTTTGGAGCTTTTGCTTCGACCGGACTGGTTTCCAAGATGAACCGCAACCCTGAGCTCGAGCCGCTCGAACGTGGCGGTGCGGCCCCCCCCGACACGCCATGCAAGAAGCAAGTAAACGGCTTCGCTACCTACCCGCCAGTACCAGGCAGTGCTATGAAGGGTCGAGGAAAGCACATTAGGCACACCTTTGGTGCTCCTTCCACCCCATTCAACCCCATGGCGAGTCGGTCCGAGGCACAAAACACCTTCGGACAACCTGTCAGCCGACCCGGGCTTTTCACCGGCTTCAGCACAAGACATGCCCGCAAGGGTAGCCTACTGAGTCTGTATAGTGAGGACGATACTGTGCCAAGCCCGATCGATGATTCTGGTGATAGCCGCATGACCATGGATGAGGAAGTCCCTCCGACACCCACCAAGCAGCAGCAGCTCCTTTCCCTAGACACCACTCACACACCCAACGATAGCCCGACGGCCAATCGCCACTGCGCGGCGCCGACCTCGGCGCTTGGAATCAATTCGTGGCAACAGACTGTAGCCGCAGGCTGTGAGTATACCCCTTCCAAAGGGTCCTGCAACAAACAGCTCGAGGCTTCTGCCATCTCAGTGGATGGATCTGCAGAATCGTCTGATCTCGTTGTTTCAGCGACCGCCCCTTCTCTCCCCAAATCCATGCCATCATTCGGTCGCAGCCGGGCCAAGCGTGGGTCGTTTTCTACACCCGCGCCGCTCGACACCAAAATTGCGCTGCGGACTGGAAAGCCCGTCAAGAAAGTTGACTTTGCTAAGACTATTCCCGTTATTGTAGCAAGCCCCATGGACCGAATCGAGTTCAACGAGAGTACTACACCGAAGACTCCCTTTGAGAGTGTTGGACCGCTGGATGCCAGCCGACTCTCCATCTCTAACGCTAACGAAGGAGCACTCTTGTTCCCTCCGATCAACGGGAGGAAATCGCCTTTCCTCCCGGCAACCCCTACCACACGCCATGAAGGAGTTTCGATCTTTAGGGCCATTACTCCTACTAACGGCATGGCCTCAAACGATGTCGACGTCTCGTTGTTTAGTCGATTCGGAAAAGTCGACTACATTGGCAAAGGCGAATTCTCCCAAGTGTACAAGGTTGTGAAAACAGCGCGACCTATTGCACCCGCCCACACAGGAACTTTCAGCACGCCCACTCATCACACGCCACCTTCTCCGTCTCCCAATGACGTGTTCGCTGTGAAGAAACTTCGGTTGCCGATCAAGGGCTCCAATGACCGAGCGATGAGAATGCGTGAGATTGCTGCATTGGAGGCACTCCGCGGCGCCGAGCACATTGTTCAACTGATCGATAGCTGGGAGCACAACAATAGTCTGTACATACAGACCGAGTATTGTGAGGAAGGCAGTCTGGATATTTACCTCGCCAAAGTTGGTGCCAATGGCCGACTAGATGACTTCAGAATCTGGAAAATCATGCTGGAACTGAGTCGAGTAAGTTTTGAAGTGTTCGTTTTGATTGGAATTGCTTCTGACGGCCTCTTCAGGGTTTGCAACACATCCACAACGCAGGCTACGTCCACCTGGACCTTAAGCCCGCCAACATTCTCATCAGCTTTGAGGGCACGCTCAAAATCGCGGATTTTGGCATGGCCGCTGCTTTGCCTGTTGAGAAAGGCCCCGATTTTGAGGGCGACCGCGAGTATCTCGCCCTGGAGGTCCTCCGAGGAGAGATCGACAAACCTGCCGACATATTTTCTCTCGGTTTGATCATGCTCGAGATTGCTGCCAACGTCAAGCTTCCGGACAACGGCGCTACCTGGACTGCTTTGAGACAGGGCGACTTTAGCGAAGTTCCAGCCTTGACACACGAGGAAGACACAGTTTTGCGAGATGCTACTGGCATGCCAATCGACGAGAGTGAGCGCAGCGCCAGCGTGACCTCGGATGAGGCCGGCTCTTCCAAACATTCGCGCCACACGTTTCCCCTACGTAGAGGCAGGCGGCAGTCCAGCAACATCTTTGGCACGCACAGGAGGAGCGAACTGCTGGATCCTCCTGACTTCATGGTCGACGTGGACAACTCAAACTCTCTTGACACTGTCGTGAAGTGGCTTTTGACAGCCGAACCAATTTACCGGCCGACAGTCGCACAACTACTCGAGATGCGTTCTCTGCACTGGGTCGCTTCTCGCCAGCGCGCGGGTGCTACCGTGTACGAAGGAAATTGGGGCCCATCGGACGAAAGCCTGGCGCCTCTGACCCTCGATGCATCCTCTAATAAACCGATTCCTGATACGCCGATTCGGACAACACAACTTGAGACAATTGCCGATTCGCCCCTCCAGGCATTTGCTGAACCGTCCTTCCATGCGTACACACCAATTGGTGTGACCGCGGAGTCATCCTTCCACCCATACACACCTATGGGAGCGCCCATTGACAGGTCGTTCGAGACGTATACACCTATTGGCGCACCTGTTGAAACACCAATTGACGCATCCCCCGACACGGAGATGATGGACGTCTAATGTATCCGAGGGACCGCATGAGTTCTACGAGCATTTGCATTCTTGTCAACTTGATGGTGCTCAAATTTGTCGCAACCTGGATATTGCGTCAAACAACTGTTTCCAGGCTATGCGCGTTGATCAGTGTCTACCTCAGCTCCGCTGGATATTCACACATGTCTATTCGTCCCGTATTTGTCATCAGCGTTCTTGGTGAACATTGACATACATATGACGAGGCTGCCCAGCCTGCTTCTTGCCGACTTGATCATCATCGCGATTAAGCATTCGGATCCGCAACATCTTGGTCCCGTATTCAGCCACTCCCTACTTGCCTGACCGTAACGGTGATCTTACCCCACGACCCCCTACACCAACTATAACACATCCGGCACCACCCACAACCAACATGATCCTGTGGGTCGAGACCTAGGGACCTGGGACCTGGGCACGGACAATGCAATCGCCATACACAGCCCGCAACTCTGGCCTATGCTACGCTATACTCAGTGCGCTTAGAATGCGCACCTGAGAGACTGGATTTGCTTCCACATCACCCAGATAACCTTGAGTGCACTCTCGACCCACCATGTACAAACAGCAACGAAGAAAACGGGATACGACGACAGTGACAGCTTTACGATTTCCCACCTTTTCACAATTGTGATCATTGCGAAGTCAAGCACGAGATCGGATATTTCCCCGAGAAGTCTCGCTCGTTGTCAGATAGGAGTGACACTCTTATGTGTAGATATAGACAGGCACGGTGCCTACGGCTATCTTGTATTCGACTATTGACGGACTAGAAAAATCTCTGGCGAAAAAGGAAATGGACATGGATGAGAGGGCCATCTCAACATCAGCGAGTATCGGACGCGAATTACCGATTCATGCTCGGAAAGAGCCACACAGGGCAAGGTGTTTTCGAGGAAGGGCTATGAACTACGTCTTACGAGCGTATCTATGAAATGACGATATGATATGAACAACCAATAATCACTTCATTCTTGCCTCAATACAAGGACTTATTCCTCACTGCCTGCTGTTGGCTTACAAGGACCGAGTAGATTTGCCGGGGCAGGCAGCTTTCTTGTGTGTAGTGATTACCTTCTTTCACAGATATAACGTCACACTTTCACTTGGCAAAATCCGTACACGAGAAGCTGCGTACACTTTTTACATTTACTACCTAAATCATCAGCATCATGTCTCGTTGTCAACCTCTGGAGCCACCCTTCCTGAGCCTAGTCCTCCTACTGATCCTCTCGCTATCGTGACTACTTCTCCCTCTCAGAAACCGCACCCGAGGCACTGGTAGTGGCAGGCGTCGTACCCGTCTTAGCCTTACGTCGCACTGGCTGGTAGACATCGTTAAAGTTCATACTGACACCCAAGAACCGCAGATCCACATCTGCCTGATATGCCAAGTCACCGAGGAGAACCTGCAGTTTCCCCTTGAAATGGTCACCCAGGTGCTTGAGCCGCTCCTGGAGCACCGGGAACTCCGAGGTTGGGCCGCCGGGTGCTTCGTCCTCCTGGTCTCGATCGATGTCCATGCGTGTAGAGTCAGGGCGGCGGCGGCGTTTCGTGACGTTGTTGCTATTCTTCGCCGTGGACATGAAGTCTTGCTCTTGTCGCTGAGTAAAGTCGCTCACGGACCAAGAGTACAGCCCGTCGACGCAGTCGCGGTAGGCAAGCATGGCCCGTATGATCTCGCTGAGCTGGATCATGTACGAGTTCTCGTCCTCGGCTGTCTCGCCCCCGACGAATCGACGGCGGCGCGCGCCGAGGAGACCCTTGTGCGTAATGGAGTTGAGGTACTTGGTGTGGGCTTTGATCATGTCGTCGAGGGTGATGTCTTCCTCCTTCAGCTTGGCTTGCAGCTCGGTCCAGGAGGATTCAATGACCTCAAAGAGGATATAGTATTGCAGCTGTCCGACGAAGTGCACCATTTCGGCCAGGACGCCGCGAGTTGTCTTCCAGGTCTGCGCGACAATGCGATGGCGTGTTTGCAGGACGCCTCGAGATCCGGTGGTCACTTTGCGCCATACCGCGCCAAGAGCGAACTCGACGCGTTTGACACGCCAGAGAAAGTTGAAGACCTTGAGATACTGCCGTGCTCCCCAGTCCGAGATGACAACGTCACAGGGCGAGTCGATTTTATACTCGAGCGTAAAGCAGTCCCAGCCGATGTCACCATGACTGAGTTGAAGCATGCGGGCGTCGAGGCGCCTGAGTACTTCAGGGTCATCGAACTGAGCGTTGGAACCCCTTATGGCATGCTCTAGTTGCGCTGTCAGAGTATGCCGATATTGTGCCCCAGCTGGTCTATCAAGATTTGCGGCCAGAGACTCCATGAGAAGCGCGATGAAATCGCCCTGGCCCAACAAGATATACGACTTGAGAGCGCGCAGATGTTCAAATACGTGGAATTTGGACGTCATGAGATGCAACAGGCGGCGCATCGTCGTCTTGTATGCGTCGTCAATCCATGACTCTAGAGTGGCGGTGTCACCATACCGGAGCTCTCTTGATGATTTCGTCGAGTAGGATTCTACCCAGGGCGCATCACCACACGAATGGCGGATAAAGTTGAGAGACTTGCCAATGAGGAAGATCTTGGATGCAAACGCCTCGGTGATGATGGATGGAATCATCTCCTTGACGATGGTGTATTTGTCCTCCCAGACATTGGACGAACCGGATTTTCCTTTGGGCATTTCTTCTGCCGTAGCTTCGTGGACGAAGAACTCTTGATATGGATCTGAAAGCTCACCATCGTATATCCAATGTCGCAGTATGTCGTAGAACGGGCGCGTGACAGGGGTGAGTAACCGCTCGGCAAATGCGCCTACTATAGGATCGCCATGCGACGAGGAGAAGGAATGGATCAGAGAGATGAGCTGGCCGCCCTTGTTGCGTTTGGACTCCTCGGCGATCAAGCTCATCAGCCGTAAACCCATGGTTGCTTCTCGAGTCCACACGACGCAACGCTTCAGCGTCACTCCCGCTCTGCCGATACCACTGCGAGGTGCATTGTCGTCGATGGTCGCAAGAGCCAGTCTTATCTGGCCTTCGAGTGTGGCAACGAGCGTGAGATACGCGCGCAGCTCATTGCTGATGGCGGCGCGAAGACTCTGGTTCAACAAGCCCTTTGCGGGTGTCTTGACAAAGTCCTCGAGGGTGCGGTAGAGGAGCGACGGCTCTGCCAGGGTGTTCAGGATGGATATTATGGGGGTGGAAAGAGAGCGAGGGAGTTTGAGGGTGTAGCCTTTGCCAAAGGGCAGGGTTGCCGAGGAGAGTCCTTGGAGCGTGTAGGGTAGATCCCGTAGCAGGGTGGGTTCTGACGGGTCGATGGCCGAGAAGTTGTCGGACAGCATCTGGGTTTTGATGGCTACGTCTCTGGTCTGAGGCCGTGACTGGTCTCTCGGGTCCTTCTCCCTTTGCAACTGCCTAGCCATGTTGACAAAGGATGAGGGAGCTGCCACCGACTCCATCACCGAGTCGACGTCGGATTCCTCTGTCTCTACTTCTGGCTCAGCATTCGCCTCTTGCCGGGTCTTTGTCCGTGGCACCACGTTTCGGAGACCGGAGGGAGGATACTCATCCTCGGCGGGCGGTGGTGGCGGCGGCGGCGGCGGCGCACTTGTCTGCTGTCGCTGACTGTTGCTGAATTCGGGCGTCGCATGTCTGTCTCTGCTGCCGAGCTGCTTCCTCCGCTCCTCACGCTCCTCTGCGATGTATTCATCGTATGCCACGGGGTCATCCAGCTCCGGATCGGGCGAGTCGGCGAGCTGGTTTAGCAGATGCAGAATGGCCCATTTCTGGTTCAGGACCGGCAGTGCCAAGAGCCTCGAGTACAGGTTCGAGAAGCGCAGGGCTTGCGTGGGGTTCGTCTGGACGAGCCTCCGCTTGATGAGGTCGGATGCGTGGTTGATGTCAGGGGCGAGGGTCGAAGAGGGCTTTTCGTTGAAGGTCTTCTTGATCTGTTCCGTGTACCAGTTCTGGCGGTACTGGACCTCCTCGTTGGTCAGGCCGTTGGTGTCGAGGTGCTGGGCGATCAGGCGGTTGATGCTGACACTGATGCGCCGCTCCTTGTCTTGGGATGACAAGGACGCCATGTTTACATCTTGATCCTGGCACCGGGGGGTTGTTGACAGGACCGAAGCTGGACTGGGAAGAGGCTTCGTTACAAGGCGAAATGGGTCCGTGGTGGATTCATCGAGTTTGGTCGAGCCGAGATGAAGAAGCAACTACGTAGTACTTGGGTAGGGAGTAGTTATGCTAAATGTTAACAACGTTGACTACATGACTACTTTGTAACTATGTTCCGAGGGTACATGAATTAACAACTTTCACGGCCAGCGCGTCGGACCGCGACTTGGGCAGCTAGCCAATGGCGGGGTTGTATCGTCGTGGATCACCAACCCCAGAAAGACGTCCTGATACCGAATAACTACGGATACTCACACGCCGGTAATGACTTGACTAAACCACGGCTTTCTTTTATCCAATCTTGAATAACCAAACTATCAATTTGAGATTGTGAGAGTGTGAAAGCTTACATGTAAAGATGGCAACTTGGAAGCGTTCATTCACCAGACTAAGGCGGTTGCTCACCATGTCCAGGTACACACACACACAATCAGGGGGGTGGGCGACTAGGGTACCCCCCCCAAAGTCATAGTTAGTAAGTTAGTTACTTCGTACAGTGTACCGTGGGTACATGCACCTCCCGTCGGTGTCGGCCACCCACGAGTGCTGATCCCGGCACAGGTCGCGCAACCAGCCGCCCAAATTCAACGTCAGTCCCAACTTCAATCCGTGTCTACCAGAAAACCTCAGCAGCATCCGGGGCAAGATCCATCGAATTCCGCCACACTCCGTGCCAAAAACTTTGATCTGATATCGGAAATGTGATCGCATTCCATTCCCGCGCATGCTGCATGGATTTTTGAGGCTTTTCTCGGCGTTGCGCGGCGCTCATTGCTCGCAACTGGGCCACCACCTCCTTTTACTGCTGGGCCGGCGCATCGTCACCCACATCCGCCATCCGCCATTCGATCCCATCGATCCCATCGCGAGATTACCTAAGCAAGCATCCCATACATCAAAACCACCACCACCACCACCACCACCGCCATGCCCGACATCGACCCCGCGGCATTGAGCCGCCCGTCCGTGTCGCTTTCCACCCCGATCCTCAAATCCATCACCGTCACCGCGCCCTCGTCGCAAAAGGTCCCCAAGACCTCCCAGATAATCCCTGCGCGCATCGACTTGGAGCCGCTTTATACCGCTTTGAAGTCAGCGATCGGCAGCGAACAATGGACTGTGTACAAAGACTCGACCACCCAGTTCATGCTGGGTAAGTCGCCGCCACCTTCCAGTGCTTTCGTCCCGTCGCCGGATTACTCACATTGTCTACAGGCCGGTTGAACCAGACAGAATTCTCGGAGCGCATCGACCCCATCCTCGCCCCTCCCAATGGCGAGAAGGAACAGTTGCACAATCAACTTCTGGCTGCCATATATGGGAACCTCACACGGGAAATGCCCGACCAAGGTCCCGCACCATGGGTTTCCGCAAACGACAAGCCAGTGGTCGGTGTTGGCGCAAAGCCAGTCACGGGAGACGCCGCCGAGAGGAGGCTAAAGGGGGAGGTCATGCAGTTGCCAAGCCGAGACCGCCGGCGCATCAAGGACTTGACACATAACGATGTAAGTGCGATGAGGAAACCCGCCCGCTATGATATCCTGACTGAGACTCGGAAAGTTCGACCCCTACGAGTCAATGGCGCAACTGTTTACCGACCACCATCGCGGAAAAGCTGCGAAGGCTCCGGATGTTCCCGCAAGCGCCGCCGGCGGCATCAACAAGACGTTGAGTGAGTACAATACCCATACCCATACCCATACCCATACGCACCACCATGGCATAGTCCATTGCTGACGCCCCTCAAGACTACGACTTGGAAATCCGCAAACGATACGCGCAACCGCTAGCCGTCGAATCAGGAGAGTTTCCCGATCTTGCGAGCGTAGAATCCAAGATGCTCCCCTTTTGCTACGAAGCCGGTCTCCTCGATGGCCACAAGCCCGATACCGCACAGTTCGTTGCCGTTGCTACCGAATTCTTCGTCAAGGAGCTGTTGTCCTCAGTGCTGAGCAGGACAAGGAGCAATGGCCCCGGCGACTCGACTAGCGCTGGCTTTGGCGCAGGCCCGGGGTGGATACAGACGCACAAATACCATCGACAGCTGCAGCGCGAGGAAGGCGCATTGATTCGCGGGGAACTGTCGCGGGACAAGAGCGGCCTGTTACCGGTCGAGGCGAAAGCCGCCAGCGATCGCCCGGCACTCAGCATGGCTGACCTGAGAGTTGCCTTGGAAATTGGCGACTGCGGCATAGGGTCTTTTCCCACCGTCGTCAAGTCTATTGTGTATGGCTACCGGGAAGGAGAGCTCGAAAATTGGAGCGACTACTCCTATGTCGATGGCCGGAAGCCTCTAGAGACAGAGGATGTCGTCATGAGCGGTGTGAGCAACTCCAAACCTGACAACCTAGCCAACGGTGGTGTTGGACATGCCGAGCCCATGGATGTGGATGAGCAATGGGGTTGGGAGGGCACGGATCAGTCGGACTTGCAGTCGCTCGACAACGTCCTCGATTCATGTCTAGCTGTCTCTTCTTAGCGCGAATCCGAGCTGCCGGACGCTACTACGCCACAGATACCATATTTGGGTCGAGCAGCGAAGCTGACTAGAAGGCATACTGTGTAGGCTTGAGCTTGAGCTTGAGCTTGAGCCGAAGTCTCAGACCAGAAGAAGGCGCCTCGGCGGGTACATTGGAAGCTTGGAAAGATCGTGTCCGAGTGATCGCGCAAGCTGTGTTACGATAAAGACGCCAGGGCTACGCACACAGGAGAGGGGAACTGGCTGGTGGCATGACGGTCCCGGAGTATAGGCGTTACGAGTGAACGCGGCGACGTTCAGACTCGGGTTACTTTGCATTGGCATCGTTACGGCGTATTTTCATTCACAGCCAACACGTAACTGACGTGTGAGCTTGGGTTGGGGGGCCAGACGGCACAGGACTTGTGCAGCGTTTGTCTGCTTGCTGGATCTAGGCGGCTGACTTGAAATGTGTAAAGAGCGTGGACTGTACTCTACTTCAGCGATACCCGAAGAGCTTCACGGAGCAAGAGCTCTGATGCGCATTTCCCGTCCTTAGTATACATAGTGAGAATGCTATGATGAATTGGACTTATCGGGATGTTGGGCTGGCCTCGATTAGGCGATGAGTGAGGTCCATGTCGGGACGAAAGAGCTATGATGGCGTGTTTAGTTTGTAACATCTGGGTCACTGTTTGGTTGTGCGGCAATCCAAGTTGGATCCTGTTGTATCACCGGCTTCTGATTTACATTGCATCCAATTAAGACGAGTTGTCTATTCGCCATATCGTGTGAAAAGCCGGCCAGTATAGTCAGTTATGCTGCATGCATTTGTGCTATTACTCTTGTACTCTTGTACTCACGTACTCACGTACTGGAGTAAGTTAACGTTATGGAGTAAGTAACTTACGGATAGTTATCCGTACCGTACTCAACTTTAACCAACAAGTGACGCGTGCGAGCGGACCCGCATTAACGTGTATAGTGGCTGGCGCGACTTACACGAGCAGGGGTCCCGACCGCGACTTGCACCTTTTACCCTCCCCATGTTACACACCCACTTTCGATTCACCATTACCTGCTTTGCACACCAGACTGATATTCTCCTTATTTATGATACTTTCTGGAGGCAATCTGTATATTTGTCATTTCAGATTCTCAACGGAGAACCCATGGCCACAATGGCTTTTACACGCTCGACATCCCCGGCCAGCGACGCGTCAACGCCCGGTACGCCGGAGCTGACGCCCAGGTCTAAACTACAGAAGGAGCTGGCAGCACTTGACGAGAGCTCAGACGAAGATGCCAGCGGCCCAATTGACGCGAAATCTTTATTCAAGAAGCTAGACCTAGCCAAGAAGAGTACCGTGGTGGTGCCCTCACCAACACAAGGCCTGCGAGACGAAGACGAAACGGAAGGGGTCGACGAGGTCGACGAGGACGAGGATGAAGACCAGGATATCGTGCGACCCAGAGGTCGAATTGCCGCCCGCATGCTAGCAACCAATATAGAAGCAGTCGCTACACGGCCGATATCACCAGAAACATCAACAAAACGCGTGCAATCCATGTCCGCATCCGAAGCCGACGAAGATGAAGAGGAGATTTCCACGGCACCGCGCAGACACCGAGTAGCTCGACCAATCCGCAGCCCTACACCACAACACATGCTAAACAGAGATCGATCAATATCGCCGGGTCTCTTCGTGTCGCCATCGTCATCGCCTCAGAAAGCAGGTTCGCGTCAGTCCGCCGCCGTGCCACACAGCGACAGCGATAGCGACTTGCCCGCCAATCTGGCCAAAAGCTCACGCATGCAGGCACTTCTAGCCCGTAAGCGAGAAGAACGGGAAGCAAAGGAAACCGAAGAACGGCGCAAGCGTGAAGAGCGCGCCAGACGCGTGGCAGAGCAGAAGCACCCAAATGGCTCTGACACTGATGATGACGACGTGTCAGATATATCCGATGATGCCGGTGGTCGCAAGCTCACACAAGAGGCCAGGCGCCCTGCGGCTCGCAAAGCCAGCAGGAAGGCACTGGAGGAGATGAACCGTGAGACGCAGCGTCTGAGCCGAAGCTTGCAACTTGCCCACGAGGCCAAGACGAAGAAGAAGATCTCCAAGGCAACACTCTTTGAGAGATTCAACTTCAAACCCTCTGGAGCCGACTCGATTCCTGTGAGTGATGACAAGCAGGCGAGCTCAAGTCAGCCGGTGACTCCTGGTTCGGCAGCTCAAACGGACATCGAGATGGGCGAGGCTGGCACGCCACCGAGCTCGCCCCCTAGCTTGAAGACCACTGCGGCGATCCTGTCACCCGCTGCTCCTCAACACGAGTTGCAGCTGGGTAGCATTGGTGAGGAGCATGAAGACGAGGAGCTGCCTAGCCTTGACGTACTTTCCTCTCAGTTCAAGAAGCTCGAAAAGGGCAAAGGAAAAGCCACTGCTGCGGATCTCACTCCTCCGCCAAAGAAGAAGGCGGCACTCGTCAAACGACAAGTTCGCGTCAAGTTCCCTGTGGCTCCTGTTCAGGCCAACACCGTAACCATCGACTCTGATTCGGACTCGGAGCTCCAGATTCTCAACAACCCCCGACATGCCAAGATCGATGCCATCTTTGCCCGCATCCCTGCCTCAAAGTCAACGGAGTCCCGCTCCATGCACGCTTTGCACCAACTCGCACAGATACATTCCTCCCCTCCGCCTAGAAAGCCGAACTACAAGCCGGGTATGAGCGCCACCGAGCTACAGGCCCAACTTCAACAGCGCGCCCGCGCGCAAGCCAAACTTGAGCGTGATCGTCGTCTTGACGCGTTGAGGGCCAAGGGCGTAATGGTGCAAACGGAGGAGGAGCGGGAAAAGGAGCGCGAGCAAGTCGAAGACATTGTGGCACGGGCTCGAAAGGAAGCCGAGGAGATCATGGAGAGGGAACGCGAGGATGCCAAGAAAGCTCAGAGGGAGAGAAAGAAGGGCGGGGAAGCCAACGCGCTCGACTGGGACGATAGTGACGGCGACGACAGCTTCGAGGAGAGTGGTAACGACGAACCTATTGAGGAGGGTGAAATTGAGTTCTCCGGATCAGAGGATGAGGAGGCGGAAAACGAGGACGGCGAAGGCGCGGGGAACCCGTTGCTCGACGAGGATGCGACGGAAGATGAAGGTGCCGAGTCTGAGAGCGACAAGACGCCCCGGGCAACGGAGAAGCTTGCAGATGTTGCAGCATCGGACGAAGACGACATTCCCGTTGCGAAGCCCAAGGCTCGCCGCGCAAAGAAGCGCGTTCAGCTCATCTCTGACGACGAGGATGAGATGGACAGTGTGGAAGCTACTCCCAAGCCCAAGACGTCATTCTTGCACCGATCGCCAGCCCCTGATAGCGACCCCCCCAGGATGCCCACCTCTGTGTTGCGCTCTGCCACCAAGACCTTCATTCCGGGCCTGCCCGTTCCCCTTGCAGGACCTGCTGGTCTAGGACTCACCCAAATCTTCGCGGGCACAATGGACGACAGTCAAGGCGGCGGTATGCCCAGCGGCTCGCCAATGGAGTTTTTGCCTTCTTTCAACAACTTCCCCAACTCGCAATCTTCTGCAACGGCTGAAGAGTCCCAGAATAGGGATGACTTGATCATGAATAGTCAGGATGTGGAATCGCAAAGCTTATCGCAAAGCTTGGAGACTCAAGGTGTACAGCTACATTTTGCTCAAAGCCAGACGCATGGTTTTGGCAGCCTGATGCAAATGGATGTCCATGACGCATCCCAAATGTCAGATATGCTGCAGCCGACACAAGATGGCGGCTTTGCCGACTACTCGCCGCTCAAGGCGCGCTTCTTATCGCCTTCGCAGGCGCCGATGAGCACCGTGGATACGGTGCTGGTCACTGAAGAAGAGCAGATTCGGGCTGAATCGCCACTTCTCCGGAAGCGCGGAAGGTTCATGAGACGGGGTGAGACCTCGTCGGCGTCTGGTGGTGGATCAGCTCTGCCAGCTACCGAGGCACCCGGTTCGCCTCTAGTGAACATAATGGCGGTAGCTCCTACAGCCGACAAGACCCAGGCCAGAGAGGTGGATGATGAGGACGGCGTGTTAGCGTTCAAGCTCATGGCCAAGGCTGCTCGCCGGCAGAAGCGCATGCAAGAGAAGATTGTCCAGAAAAAGGCTATAGCCCACGAGATGATCCACGCGCAAGCGGAAGAGTCTGAGGACGAGTATGCTGGGCTCGGTGGTGCTGATGGTGAGGACAGTTCGGAAGACGAACGGGCAGCTGAGGATGAGTTGCGTAAGGAGATGATTGATGATGCCGAAGGCAACGACTTCGGCAGGGAGAAGTTGGCGGCGTTGTTTGCGTGAGTTCCCCTTCCTCTTCATACCGCCCACGTCGTTGAAATACGAGCTGACATTGTTCTAGGGACCGCGAGCGCGCAGCCGACTCGGCTCAAGTCGACAAGCTCTTCCACGACATCACCACAGGCATGCTCCGCAAGCGCCGGCGAAACGGTGGTGGCGACGGCGCGAATGGCAATTTCGACCTATCCGACAGCGACGACGGTGGAGAGGCCCGTCGGCGCCTGAAGAGACGTCAGTTTGCCAAAATGCAAAAGGCCCTGTTCGCCGATGAACGTATTGGCAAAATCGCCGAGAATCCCCGCAACGCCGCTTTCCTCAAGAGCATCGAAGACAGAGGCAGCGACGAGGAGTGGGACTTTGGGCCTGACCCTGAAGAGATGGAGGGTGTGGAGAGTCAAAGCCAGGGCGAAAGTCAGGGGCAGGATGAGCGCATCCCGGATAGTCAAGCAGGTGCTACTACTCCCGCGGAGGATGCCAGCGCGAACCAGAACCTGGGACGTAGGCGCACTCGCCAGGAGCCCGACGTGACAGCTCGTCTTCCACCCAGTGTGCGCCGCGGCAGAGACTTCAATGCCAGCGCCCGCCCGGCGTCCATCACGGACGTCCGACGCTCGTTGTCTAGTCTCCTGGACGACGGCCCGCAGATCATCCCGGCAACCGACCCTACAGAAGGGGACAGCGGAGACGAAGACACAGCCTCGAGTCCGAGCAAAGAGACTCGACGTTCGGTCGTTCCGCAGGTGGTGGACCGAATCAGTCTCAAGCGCGCTGGATCCTCGTCAACGAACAACTCCCGCCTCGCCTTTGCAGCTCCCTCCCTCAGCTCCACCACCGCGGCCGCGGGATCAGGCAGTGGTAGTGGGCTGTTCAGGGTCCCTGCCTTGTTGCGGAAAGCTACCACCAACTCCCTCATGTCCAGCGGCTCTTCGCTGTCGACGACCATGAACCCCAACACTACCTCGACCGCATCTTCGTTCTCGGCGGGAGCCGGTGCGGGTGGCTTTGGAGAGGATGCGAAACTGAAAAAGAATGCTGGCAAGCGCAGCGGAGTCAACTACTTTGCCAGGGAGACGGAGAGGAGGGAGAAGATCCGCGAGAGCGAAAAGAGGCGTGAGGCGAAGAAGTGGAAGGGTGTTGAAGGGCGGAGCAAGGTTGTCGGGGGTTGTTTGGGGGCGGTCAATTTGAGTAGTGGTGATATCATGCAGTGGTGTTTGCCACGGACCACGGTATATGGTTGATATTGAAGGATGACAAGTAACTACCTGTCTGTTTGAGCTGTTTGGGTAAAGGGGTCAACTCTAGCTAGTTGTCGGATTGGGCGTCTGGATACTGGTATATATATAGTAGCCAGGGCGAGAATGACTGTGACTGCATGTGTGTGTATCCACGCTCATTGAACGAGTCCCAATCCTCGATATCGTTTTCAATCCATAGAAAACCAAGAGTGTTTTCCAAAAGGGGTCAGCTAAAGTTTTGTGCAAGTCAAAGTCAACAAGGCAACCTACGGATATATCGTAGTTGTTTCCCGCTCCACAATTTCGAGCCTCTGTCGTTCGAGGTTCCAAGTTCCAACAGACGCAGCCCCACCCACGTCTGCAACAACGTCCGCAACATCGTTGCGACGTTTTGATATTCCCTTGGCATTTCGACCGCCGCTCCCGTGGAATGTCGTGGCCGTAAGGCGACGCGCAAGCAGTCATGGCGCCTCCATCAGTGCGTACTGCACCTTATCCCGTATTCACAATCGATTCACTGCGCGCGTTGCTAAGGTAAAAGCTCCAGACACCTACACCCCATCGCTTCTTGATCCCCAAGCGATCGGGCACTCAGAGGAGCGAAACACCAAAACCGCTCGGCAGCGGAGCACATCAATTCCACGCGACTCCTCGCTTCTCGCTTCACTCCACGCCGCGGGAGGCAGGCCCCGCCTCGTCAACGTCAACGTCAACGCCAGCGCCTTCGACGGCATATGGGACAGCGAGGCAGCGCCACTTGGACAGTATCAATGACGTCATCGACAGCTCGCCGCCGTTGCCGTTGTCGTTGCCGCGGCCGCCGCAAGGTGGGAACGACTCGATCGAAGTGGACTCCGTTCCTTCGTCATCAGTCATTCACGCGAGTTCCTTCGACGCTTGCGCATCGGGCAGCGGTGGAGAGGAGGCAGAAGGGCCTTCGCCCAAGCGACGTCGCTTGTCCGTTCCAACCGATTCTGAAAGCGACGGGATGGATCCGCCGGCGGTACAGAACCGTGCAATAGATGACAGCGGGGGCGCATATTACCCCATCTCGGATGCGGAGAATGACGGGAAGGAGGATTACGACGATGACGATTTCGACGGAACGCCGAAAAGAACTACTTCAGCCCAGCAGCCTACATTTCAGCAAGTGCCACGGTTCAAGGCGATGGACCGGCCGGATGCTCCTCAACACGAACCTCTGCCAGACGTCTTCTCCCCCGCCGAGGGGGTGCCAGGTATGTCGCCGGTGGACTTGCACATGAGCTGCGAGAATGGTTGTTGGACATTGAGGCCACGACTGGAACCAAGAAAGATGGCGACTGGCTTGCCCGAATGGTGGTCGATGAGGTCAAGACAGCCTCGGGCATGGTGTTGATTCAGGGGCGGAACATGGAAGACGTGACCGCGAGCAACACAGCGCATCGGGATGCCGAGGCCGTGAAGATGGTTCTCGCTGGAGAGGGTCGGCTCACTGGCTTAGCTCGGAGAAACGAGGTTACTGTTGGCTCTCAGCTGGGCATTGCGAGGCCAGTATGGGACGTCAATCTGGGCGCCGAGGGCCAATGGACAGTTGCATGTGACTGGGCCATACTTGCAGTCGTATGACATGCGAGACTACGTTCAAATCCTACCAGAAAGCCATGCACACTCGGCGCACCTGGGGAAGAGGTGCACATCAGGGGAGATTTCCGAGCAAAGTGACAGTCATGAGTCTGATAGCCATGGGTCCGAGACCTGAGCGCCCATATAAGTCTTGACGAGATCCCTCCATTTGACCTTGAGGAACTTTGCCTTTCCCTCCCACCGGCCCTTGCACTTTCCCGTCGAATGTGTTCGGTGAAAAGCACACCAGAACCGGGGGTGCTCGGCAGCTTCGACACACAATGTGACTTTCCGGAACGGTGTCTCTGCGAGCAGCTTGCAAAAGTCCTGGAAAGGGCTTTTGGTGACAAACATTGGCGCATGGGCTTCGCGTTCCTGCCGTTTCCCAACCGCGATCCGTACATCGTCGTGATACTGGTCTAGTCCCGAACGGCTGCCCCCCCAGAAGCTGGGAGATGGGAACTCGTATCCAACCTCTAGGGTTAGGTGTTGGAGGTTTCCATTCTTGACCATGTCTCGCAGCGCCCGGCCGTATATTGTAGAGAAGTAGTCAATCTGGTCCTTCAGGTAGAACTTGATATAAATATTCCGCACGTAGAGACGCGGCGTGAGCGACCTCGCGAGGAAGAGGTCGGCCGATCCGTTCGACGACCTGGTGTCGAGCACGACCTCCTTGTAGAAGATCGAGGCTGCCTCCTCGTACATGGATCGACATGTCAGGAATAGGTGCAGCGTCTGCTGGTATGTCCAGTCCGACTCGACGATTACTAGCTCCAATATCTCACTCCTCAACTCGAGTGGCAGGTCGAAGAATCGGAAAGGCCCCGAGCCCGAGCACTGCCCGAGTCTTCTGTTGGCCGAAGTCTCACCGTTCCTGAAGGACCTCGAGTGCGACGCGTGTTGTTTGCTGCGTACTGAGAAGGATTTTCTCGGCATTGCACGATGGCCAGGCTCAACAAGAAGCGGTCACTCGGGCGGTGTCCAACAGGTCGTGCGTGTATCAAAGGTGAATAGCGGGCGGTGGGTATTGATTGATGAGCGTCACACGGTACACCAGGCCAGCTACCTGAATGAAGCCATTGACGCAAGCAGAGCTGCTTTGGGTTTTCGGTTTGCGATTAGTGGTGAGTTAGCGGATAACTTGGGTAATAGGTAGGAGCAGTCTTGAGCTACTGCTGATGCCGACGATACGGAGAGAACAGTCGACAGTCGAAGTTGTCACGCTCGCGAACGCCACCATCCATCCGAGAGACGAAGAGTGGGGCGATTGTAAACTCCCACTTTAACAGGGGGGGGCGGGGGAACGAACCCCCTTGGAGACCTATTGGAGACCTTTTGATGGGGACCTTTTCAAGTTAGGTCAGGTCGCTAGTTACGGAGTACTCCGTAACTAGTTAACTAACTGACTTAGTTACTTACCCCGAACACTATCACAACCCAACCGCCTTCCGTATCCATCCATCAATCTCAGCCGCGACAATGTCGCTGTTCTTCTCCATAAACATCATGTGCCCGTTGCCCAAGATGCCGCTATCCTCCAATCTTAGATGCTCTACTGTCACTCCGGCTTGCTTCAGGTACTCGACTGTACACCAGTCGTACTGTGCGTGGTATGAAGCTTGAGCAGTCACCACCAATACAGGAGCGTTTGTGAGGTTGATCAGTTTTCGAGGCGCCGGCGAGTCCGCCTGCACGGTGCCGTCGATCAGTTCGACCGATGCTGACTCGACGCTCTTCCTCACTAGATCCTTTGCAGGATTCACCACGAGCGGCTCGTAGGTGATGGGAGCGTTTGAGATGCCGTAGGCCCCCCAGGAACCGTCTTGAGGGTGCGCTTGAAGAACGGAGGCCCAACGGGCTCTAAAAGGACCATCGTTTTGACGAGCGTCGATCGTATATCCGCTACCAGCAGCGGTATCGATCCGCCAAGCGAATGTCCAACGAGGATGACGGGTTTGCCGATCCGGTCAAGCAATGCCGCACAGGCAACCTGTGACGCCGTCTCTTGCTGTACAGCATCTCCAAGCATCTGTATCGTTGAAGCAAAGAAGGCATCGAACACGGCATCGCCCATGACGCCGGTGCCTGGCCACTGAGTGTGCAGTTTTGCCTGGGGCCACAGGTCATAGTCCTTGCATGCTGTGAACATTCTCTGTATCTGTCCTGCGGGGTAGTCGACCATGCTGCCATTGCCCGGTTTCCAGGGACTTCTTCCTCTGCAAGGTAGGTCAACCAGGTACACCTCGTAGCCGCGGGAAAGGAAGAATGATGCCCAGCCTGGATTGCCATCTGGTTTGGTGAGCCAATCCTGCTGCCAAATCAGCTTGCAACACCGTCGTCTGGGAAGCGAATCTACTAACGATCCCTGTCCTCGTGGCGCCGTGGATGAAGACGACGGGGAAAGGCTGGCAGTCATGAGTTGAATGCGGCGACAGCTTTTCAACGTACATCTGCCCTTGCAGAGTATGGTGTCCTTGGCCGTCTTCGGTATACTGGCCTCCAACATAGAAAGCCTCGCGCCTGTGAGACGCATCATGTGTCTGACTCTGCATCGCAATAACTGGAGACGTTGCCGTCACGCTCAGGCTGTTTGTACACAAGTCGGTGTAGAAAGAAGCAGCATCAGTCTTTTTGACATGCCGCGTCCCATTCGAAAACCTAACGACCCCATCCAATGCATGCTGACAGAGAGGGGTTCAACCTCGGATTGTTAAGCTGAGACATCAAGGAAAGGTGCCCAAAATCCAATCGAGTCGCATTTGATTTGCGAGATCGCTTGGGTTTCCGCAGATCACTCATACCCAAGCATTATACGGAGTACATGTACCAGTATAACTATCTATCTACTTTTCCACTCGTATAACGCATAGTTAAGGTCTAACGACTACGATGACCAAAATAATACAAAATACAAGTGAAAGGTTTTATACCAGTTGATCAAACACATGAGAACGCAGGCACAAGTCATACAACATTGGATCCGTTCCCTGTTCCCTTGTTCTGGCCCGAAGCCAGACCACAAACAACCAAAACAGTTAACAATAACTTAGTTACTCTGTAAGCCTTGATGGGTCCAAGCCCAGTGTGGACTCACACTAGCGGATGATCAGACGGGCCCACTTGGTCTGGAGGACCGGTATTTCTCGCCCTGGGTGACCGCTATCTTATCGGTGGCCCCTTCTAAATATTTACTTTAGTTCCATCCTGCTTTTCCTCTTGGACAGATCCAAACGCCCCTCCCAAGTTTTACAAAACAATCTTCCACAAAATCTCTCTTCATGCTGACCAGACTTGTATTCCGACGACCTTCCACTCTAAGGCCTCTTATTGTTCAAATCGCAATGCAGGACTCACAACGTGGCGGAGGAGGAAGAGGTGGCCGGGGTGGTCGCCGTCCGGCAGGACGTGGTGGCAACAGATCCTTCGGCACTCAGGCACCGAGAGGAGGGCAGAGACAACAGGACGATACGTCTGCGCCATCAGCCCGGGAACAACAGCCCGCCCGCGTCTCGACGCCCCCTTTGACCGAGCCTGTCCCGACCGACACCCCTCGCTTCGCCGACCTGGCGAAAGAGAATCTTCTTCACCCGATCCTGCTCAAGACCATCGTGGAAGACATGAAGTTCGACCACATGACTCCCGTCCAAGCCCTCACACTACACCAGCTGCTTCGCGACCGAACAGACATCCTAGCCCAGGCCAAGACGGGCACAGGCAAGACTATGGCTTTCTTGCTTCCCGCCATCCAGAGCCTCATCAACAGAAAGCCGCAAGCAGGCCGAGAGATCTCACTGCTCGTCATATCTCCTACACGAGAACTTGCCCTTCAGATTGCCAACGAAGCCAAGAAGCTGTTGGGTCGCCTGCCAAAGTACAGTGTGTGCTTGGCCATCGGAGGTACAAACCAAAATGCCGAAGAGAGACGTATCCAGCAGGGCTGCGATATCCTGATCGGCACACCTGGAAGACTCCTGGACCACTTCACGAGCGAGGAGAGAGACTCGGCAGCTATCCGCACCAAACTGCTGAATCTCGACACCATCGTCTTGGACGAGGCAGATAGACTGCTTGACATGGGCTTCCTTCCCTCGCTGAAGAGAATCCTCCAATGTCTGCCCAAGAGAGAGGGATCGGAGAGGCAGGGCATGCTGTTCTCCGCTACTGTGCCCCAGTATGTCGATGCTGTTGCCCACGTGGTTCTGTCAAAGGACTACAAGTACATTTCGACCATTTCCGAGGGCGAGCTCGGCACGCATCAGCGAGTGCCTCAACACCTCGTTGTCGTGCCCAACTTTGCCGATACCACCGCCGGTCTCGTCGGTGCTCTACGTCAAGAAGTGGCCCATGTGGGCAAGGACACCTTCAAGGCCATCGTATTTGCCCCTACTGCAGCCCTTGTGGATTTCTACGCTGAAGTCATCCGGAACTTCCCTGATCTGCCTACGCCCCTCTCCCTGCATTCTCGCGCGACGCAGAGCAAGCGAACCAAGACCACGGAAGATTTCCGCAAGGCGAAGAGCGGTCTTCTTATTGCCACGGACGTTATCGCTCGAGGCATGGATTTCCCCGCAGTGACCAACGTTCTTCAAGTCGGTCTGCCATCCGACAAGGAGTCATACATTCATCGGCTCGGCCGAACCGCCCGTGCCGGCGCAGAAGGACGTGGCACTTTTATCATTGCATCCCCGGAGTCTTTCTTCCCCAAGTACACTCTCAAGGATATCGATTTCGAGGACATCCCTTGTGACTTGAGCGCTGCCTCGGACGTCCAGAATATTGTCAGGAAACTGGATCCCGAGATGCAAAAGAAGGCCTACCAAGCCTGGCTGGGTTTCTACAAGCCTCTGTCCAAGAACTTCCGCTGGGACTCGGAGATGCTGGTGAAGGAGGCCAACACTCTTGCGCTCCAAGGTTTCGGTGCCCCCGAGGTGCCCACCCTGGCCAAGAGCACGGTTGGCAAGATGGGCTTGAAGGGTATCAGAGGGCTAGTTATTGGACCGGATCCGCCCAAGGTGGGCCGTGGAGGAGGCGGTGGACGCGGAGGCGGAGGCGGACAAGGTGGCAACGCGTCAAGAAACGACATGAACCCGAACGGAAAGAGGCAGCGCTACTAAGCGGGTATTCTGGACCTGCTAGTTATGCGTGCGTTGATTCTGCGGAGAGCATGGTGGCGTTGCGGCGTTCTGTGCTGTCTACGGCTTAGAGATGGACGTTTCGTTGGAAACAGCGTTTTAGACTTGGGACTTTAGAAATGAGATGTACGATGGATGCTTTGCGATGAATCTCGAGCGTGCCCACTTCCATAGATAGAATATGCATGACTGTTGTTATACCAAAAGTCCCAAGTGCACCAGCCGGCCGTCCTCGAACTAAGCGAGCCCGATGACGAGATCCTGGTCCAGCGACCCGTTGACGATGAAGCTCACAGACTCGGCTTTCCCGGCCGAGCCCGCGTCCGTTCGCCTAGCCATTATCGTGAACTTGTCCGTCATCAGACTGCCGAGGTATTGCTCCTCCAGACCCAAGACTGTCACCTTTGCGATCCTGGCGTCGGTGCTGTACCCAAAGACGCCCTCTGCCCGCAAACTCCCGTTTTCGTATACGAGCTGGACCATGGTCGTCCCGTCCTGCTCCAGGCTGACACCGTCGTCAAGGTACAGCTCCCCACGCGCCGTGCCATCGGCGCCCAGGGGCACGACGATCTCAAAGTCTTGCTTGCGCACCTCGGCCGTCGTCATGCCGGACTTGATTCTCATGGGCACGATGACGCCGCCTCTGAGGTACAGGGGAAGATCCATCCAGCTCTGCTCGGTGCGCGTGACGTACTTTCCGCTTCCTTGGACCCGTTCGTGCGTGTAGAAATCGTAAAAGATGTCGTCTGGGAGGTAGACGTCGACGCTGGTGGCGTTTTCCTCCGTCACGGGCGCCACCAGCAGCCCCGGCCCGAGGAAGTACTGGAGTTCCTGGTCCCAGGTGTTCTCGTCCTCGGGGTAGAGGTAGAACATGGGGCTGAGCATGGGCGTACCGTCCCGGGTCTGGCGGTAGAGCGCCGTGTACATGTAATCCAGTAGCCTGTAGCGGATGTCGATGAACTTCTTGGCTACTTCGGTGACCGACGGCCAGCGATAAAACTCCTGCGGGATGTCGTTCAGGTCGTTGTGGTTACGGTAGAACGGTGCGAAAGCGCCCAGGGCAGCCCATCTCGCGCACAGCTCCTCCGTGGTGTTTCTGCTGAACCCACACACATCCGAGCCCACCATCGGGATCTGATACACGGCGGCGACCGTGACTACGCTTCGGATGGCGAGGCGGTAGTGCCACCACGTCGCTTGCTGGTCGCCCAGCCAGTGTCCCACCTTCGCACCGGCGCCTGGGAAGGCTGATCTGGCAATGATAAAGGGTCTCTGGAGAGGCCGCCGAGCAATCATTGCTTCGCGGGTGGCGGTAGACATCATTGTACCGTAAAGGTTGTGTGTGTCGTACATGGCAAGGCCGTTCTGGTGTAGGAGGTCAGTGTTTACCGTTCGGTTGGAGAGGCCACCCCCGGCGGCATTCCAATCATCTCGGTAGGCCGCCTTGTTGTGAATGGCGTATTTGGGGTACAACAGGTCGCGGCCGGGCAGTCCGAGATGTTGGCCGTCCGATCGTGTTTTGGCGTGGGATGTGTGGCCAGGTCGCGTTCCTATGGCTCGACTAGGAATGGTGCCTGGGGACTCTGCCTCTGTCGGCTCGCAGTCGGTTCCCTCTGGCTGGAAGTCACAGGGCCATCCTGGCAATGGCCGCGGTGGCGATCTCACTGGGGGCGGCTCAGGGGGTAGCCAACGGCGGCTGAGTCCGGGTCGTCGCAGGGAAAGTTGCAAGGGAAATTGGACGGTTCGTTCACTGCATCTCTGTTAGATGTCGTCGAATATGCACACGCCAGATTTGGCAATGTGACAGTTGAAAAGTCGCCGCCAGTATGCGGCAAAGCTTCTTATGCAGACAGGAGACGAAACAAACAGAGGGCACCCACTGTCAATCCAAAGGAAATCCACTGCGACCCCATCCTCCTCGGAAAAGAAGGTGGTGATCTCCTTGGTCCACCAGGCCGTGGCGTTGACCGAAAACCAATCGGGAAACGCAGTCGTCCCGGGCCATACAACCCCTTTCCAGATGGACCCGTTGGCGCGGGTCATGAAGACGTCATCCTCGACTCCTCGGTCGAACGTGCCGGGGAATTCTTTCCAGGCAACGGCCGGGTCAACCATGACTGTATAGTACTGGTCGTTGGCATGGAGGTGATCAACCAGTTGACGCACTTTGTGGAGGGGAAACCGGTCGGGATCGAGCGAGAATACCTACGGGCTTATCAGTTTGGTCCGGATCCAACGGACGCGGCTCCATGTACTGACCCTACGCCGGTACATGTAGTCGATGTCTGTCCACATGGTCCTGCGGTCGTCAGCTTCGTTGCGGGTTTCGACCAGCAGCTTCATGCACCTACTCTAGCGGTATTCCAGCCTGGCTATAGTTGTAGACGACCTCGGCAACATCAAAGATGTCCTGGTATCCGTATCTGCAGTTGTCTGTTGCCGAGTCAGCAGGGATGCTAGAGATCAAGGAAGACGAGTGCAGCTCACGGAAGCCCAGGCCGGCATATGGCTGCATTGCAGGAAAGCCGACAATCTCGGCATACTGTTGAGCCACCTCGATCGGGGAGGGCCCGGCTACAAAGTAGAAGTCAAAGACGCCACCGAGGGTATTATACTCGAGATACTGATCGGAGCCATTGGTGTTGTTGATCATAACGTCCATGCCATTGGAATTGACCAAGAACACGCCATGGGTGCCCGTCCTGCGCTGCTCGAAATAGACCGGATGGCTGCTGTACAGGTTCGCTCCGGCCGGCAGGGCATACGAGTCCTGAGACCAGATGGGACGGATGTAGTTGGTGGTGTTGAGCCTAAAAGGATCCGAGTGCGATCCTAGGCCGTACAAGTACGGGTCATCTGGAAGCTTGGTCCGGAGCCGTAGGTACTGCGATTCGAACACCAAGCTGGCTGCCGAGGTGTCGAAGAGGACCTCGCCGGACGCGGAGCGGAATACGGTGAAAGCGAACGGCTCTTCTGTGAAGGTGAACCCCAACACACTCGACGCGGCACTGACGCCTTTGCCAAGAGGTCTCGGGAGGACTGGTTCGGGGACCTGGTAGATGCTGTTGCCGGCGTCTTGGATCTTGACGTGCAGCCGTGTCTCTGTCGGATATGTGAGTAACCCCGTTGAGCAGAACATCTCGACTGCGGCCATCTACCGGTCTCATACGATACCTCCAGAATGAGGTCCGTCAGATCTGTTCCGTATGCGTCGCAGGGGCTTCCGGCCAGAGTCAATTCTGCTACCAGCCGCGACGCGCTCGTGCGTACTTTGGCGACTCGGTATCCCGGGCATGCGCTAAGCGGTGCCTCATGAGGGCCATCTCCCTTCTTCGAGACGACGGCGGCAGCGGCTGTGCCGACCAGCAACCAGAGGGTAGCTGGGAGGACCATGGGTGAGAGGTTGACGGAGCTTTTCTTCTTTTGCTTTTTCCAGTGCCGCTTTCCTTTCAATGGTTGCAGAAGTTTAAAAGGTTTTGGTTTGGAGAAGTTTGGAGAAGTTTGAATTGACTTCCCGTTTCTCCACGCTTCCCGAAACTCAATCTGTTTATTCCGTCTAACGTTAAGTTGCTGTGTTAGTGTACATGCAACACGACAATGCTTATCCAAACCTCATCTAGCGACCAGCAACGAGTCTCGGAGATCAAGATGCGTGGCACCGCGGCTGTACTGTATACGTGCCTTGAACGGCACATCATAACAATGATGACATCATACATGGGCATTTGGACACGCAGCGGACGGGATGGCCATCTTTGTTGTAACTTGTAAGTTGTAGGTATTCTCTCACGTCCCTCTCTATCCCATTCCAATGCGGTCAATGACCAACCTATCGAACCAGAAGTGGCGACAAGACATGAACCTAACCCAAGCACTGCATCCCTCCCCAGGTTCCCCCTATAGGTTATAGATACCAGAGATGATCCTCTAGCAAGTGAAGACAGATGGGCCATGCTGCGCGTACGCCTTTCCGTCGTTGTCCGGCTTCCCACTGGCTCCGTATATGTTGAGTTGCACGTCCGCCCCGTTCGTCTGGTACGCGCCCGGGAACTTGACCGTCTGGCCCGCCGTCTTCGATCCGCCCCCGGATACGCGCAGCTGCGCACACGAGCTATAGAACTGGGCCGCGCCGGCCGAGTATGCCGAGTGCAACGCCAGCGTCTCGACGCGCAGCAGGTAGTCGCCGGCCGGGATGCAGGTTGGCAGCTTGAAGCTGACCCAGCCGCCCGCCGCGATCAAGTTGTCGACGCCCCATTTGCGGGACGACGTGTCAAACGTGTCTTCCCAGATCTTGAAGAAGCTCGCACTGGTCGCCGACGCCGACGCCGCATTGTCGACCTTGGCGAGCCAGGCCGTGACGGGCCCCTTGTGGGACGCAGCAATCGGATTGTCCGCGTCGTTCGCCCCCTGAGGGCCACCGATAATATGTTGGTACCAGGCGCCGATCGTGGCACCCGCGTTCACGGGGACCACGGCGCTGGTGGTGTAGCCGGCGCTGCCGCAGGCAAGATCGTTCGAGTTGACGTTCAACACGGGGTTGTTGTTATTGGGTGCTCGAAGCCCATACAGCGAAGCCTGCTCTTGTCCATCGACTCGAAGTTTCTTGTACAACGTGTCAGTCTCGACACCGTTGTTACATCAAGTAGACAACCAGAGTGATGTAAAAGAGGAATTTCAAACCCTACCTGGAATATTGCGTGCGCATCGACAGACACGCCGAGGGCGAGAGCTGCTACAACGGAAATCCTCATGATGGGAGAGAGGCAAGTATACCGCTGATCGACGGGGGCAAACTGTGAGTGGAAGGGATGATCGGTGGACTAACACAACTGCAATAGTCCCGCAAGCAAGTTACATAATGGTGTCATATATATAAAATCCATCGCTCCAAGTAGGTCGACGAAGCATCATGGGGCCAACAAGTCCCAAAGGGGAAACTTGAGATCGCATCATCATTCTCGAGGCCTGTTCATCAACTACATTGTCATTTTCGGGCCGGAACAAGCACCAATGCAACGATTCAATCTAGCTACACTCCGTGATATCGTATTTATACGTCTTGGTATTACACACGGGGCGTGACGTCCGGCTGACGAAATAGGCGATAACGGCGTCTCGGGCTCCGGGCGCAGTCGGACATTCCCAACCGCACGATGCTAGTTGGCTAATCCGTCGATCATTACTCGTTCCGTGTGTTTCTATTCTGCCGGCGCTTGCGAGTGGCTCGGGCTCGGGCTCGCTCACGGGGCTCGAAACAGAAAGAGGAATTTGGGTGGAAACGCCGCCACAGTTAACCTGTCGACTATCCCCGATGAACTAAATTGTACATCTCTCCCTAGCTGTTAGGAACCATGATCCTGTCAATATCGGGTGCGTAGCCGCCATTTATCCCAGATATGACAATGGTGTTGGCCGAGCCTGCCGTCAATTGACAGTGGAGGCTCGACGACCCTGGTGTCTGACCATCTTCCGTTGGCAGAAACGCGACGGTCTGAGACACGCCGTTGACACTCACACTGGCGAACCTCTGGCTGCTATCTCCGTTGAGATGCTTGATACGTATGGTTGTCCTCGTACTGGTCTGGCTGCTCACGCCATTGAAGGTGAGCACACCGCTGCTTGACCCACCGATGTAGCCAACAGCCGTGCCACTGCACCCGCTGCAGCTGACTGTTTTGGCGCCATTGGTCATTTGACCAGCCTCAGCCTGCGGCGTCGTCTCGGCAGGTCCATCCGCCCAGGTGCCTGTCGCAGCGTTGGGTGTCCAGTTGACGTGGTCGCTCATGGTGATTTTGGTACCGGATATGGTCAGGGGCAGCCAGACGTAGGTGCTTCTCATGAGGTTGCTAGGGACCCAACGGTCGCCCATGTAGATGGCCGAGTTTCCGAATGGCAGGATAAAGCTCGTTTGGCTGTTAATCGTCTTCGAGCCGGATGGCGCGAAGGTCTGCCACGCCGACCACGGACCTGAAAGGGATGTTGCGTAGCTGTAGACCTTGGAGGGGGGTTAGTTCGTCTGCGACTGTACCAAGCACGAACGACCTACATTGTCGTTGGTGTCCCATCCAGTCAAATGACTCCCAAACATGAAATAGTAGCCGTTCTTCTTGAGTATCGCTGGCGACTCGATGGAATCTTTCCACAAGAAAGTGCTACCGGTGACGGAAAGATAGTCGCTACTGAGCGCGTCGATACGTAGGCCGTTTGCACGCTTTTGACGTCAGCTCCATGAAAAAAATGACAAGTTTCTCCATCCGACTTACATCCTCTGTCAGGAGGTAGGCTGCACCGTTGTCATCCTTGAACAACCCCAGATCGCGACTTTGAAAGTTCAGGGGCTGAAAGCTATTCAGGTAGGTGTACTTCCCGCAAACAGTGTCACTCGTGGCAACACCGACCTTGGCCTCCTTGTAGCTGCTGTCGTCGATGTGCAAGTACATCACATATTTCTGGGTAGCAGAGTTGAAGATGACCTTGGGTCTCTCGACGACGCGGCTCGGCCCCAAGTCGCCGCTGCTGGTTCGAGAAAGCAAGGCGCCCACGTAAGTCCATTCCACGAGGTTGGTGGATGAGTAGCAGTTGACGTTCTGGAAGGCGGAGCCATTGGTCTTGTCCTCGCCAATCATGTAATACGTTGCCCCAACCTGTATGATACCGGCCCCGTGAGCCTGAACATGGTTTCCCGTATTAGTCGCAGTCCACGTACCGCCCGACACAACTTGAAGGCTTGCCCTCGCAGCACCAACTGCCAGTAGCAACAGAGCAGATGAGTTCTGCCACATGGTGACGGAAAGAGAAGTGTATGGTCCAAAGAGCGGGGGGGGGCTTGATGATCAACCGAGAAACCGACCGCACTTGTACAGACAACCTCAGACTCAGTTGCCTTGCAGCAAGAGTTACCAAGGAGCTGCGCGGAGGATTTGTTTTAAGCCGCCAGCCATCCTGGGCAACGCGACTTATTAGGGGAGAAGACATATTACCCATCTCGCTCCGTCGCGGACCGCGCGCCGGCATATCTCGTCCGAACTATCACGCATTACCCCCCGTATCGGTGGACAAATTAACCGCCCCACTGTCACAATGGGGGATGGCACGCACGTTCCTGGCACAGTGCTACGCAAAAGCGATCAGCAGGCCGCAATCGACCAATCACCAATGCGACCGAAGACAGGGAATTGCGGAGCACAGGAGTATTACCGGCAGATGAGAGCACATGTCATGTACACGACGTCAGTCATGCTGAACCCCCCGAGGCCTCTGCGAGGTAGGATTTTGAGGTCGCGAGGATCCTCGAGTTCCGTGTGATGGTGGTTATGTGGACCTCGGTTCAGGTATCGATCAGGGGGTGTGTACCTTGCAGGGCTGCTGCTGTCGGGGCTGCTGTCGAAGTTCACCAGTCACTCTCCGGTTGTTATAGGATGCCTCCATGTTGAAACAAGCCGTAATCCGCAAGGAACGACGGCAGTGTGGTATATAGTCGTACATCATTCCTATAGCGTTCCGCGACAAAGGAGATCTTGCAAAGTTCAAATCGTTTCCATCGTATCAGAGCCTCACCAGAGGGCGTGCGTGTCGTGAAGGCCGTTCTCGTATCCGTCTGACCGGCATGTCTCAACAGACAAGAACGGCTGTGCCTGCAGAAATCTCCGAGTATGTTCCCCCAATGTCATCCATCCACTTCCATAGGATCCACAATCGTGCTTGCGGCAACGATGGTTTTCTCGTCAGAATCTCGTATCGCGCCATCCGACATGTTGCCAGTGTTCACGTTGATTGTAGACTCTTTGTCGCTTCCTGTTCCAGCACCATGGCAAAGTCGATATTCTCCATCTTCTTTCCTCTCAATAATTGCCTCTTCGAGTGCCCACTTCGCTAGAAGACGGTCGACGCCGAGTCTGTTGGCCTCACCTTTCTCCATGTGCCTCCCAACGTGCTCGGTCCACTCGTCCCATGACGTTGGTCCTTCGAAAACGCTTGCGCAGTCAGGCTTCGGGCATGCTGAGCGCTGGGGAGGTTGCCTTCGTGTCACCAGGCACGATGTCTGCATCTCTTTGACGTGCGACTCCCACTCCACCTGAAGCTTACTGTCGCCCTTGGCAATGGCCTTCTTAATGGCGAAAGGAGCGTGCATGCGGCGGAGATGCTGCGTGAACAGGTCTTTCCTGTTGAACTCGTTCCCCTTGCCCTCGACAGTGTTTTGTGGACACGAAGAGCATCTGTAGTATTGTAAACACAAATGCTGGGACGCAATGTGTCTCTTCCACTCATTCTTGGACCCAAACGTACTCGTGCAGCCGGCAAAGGCAAAAGCGCACGGAAAAGGTCGGGTATGGGCGGCGGCGATGTGTTTACGCAGAGACGACGAGTCCTTGAATGGCGCATGACTACAGAGATTACACCGCGTCTCTGTCTTGGGGGTCGCTTTCTGTAAGGATCGGCGCTGTTTTGGTCTAGAAGACGGCGTCTGGTTCTGTTGAATCTCATCAACGCCGGATTCGTGAGACGAGCCATCGTCGTGTCTCATTTCGGGTGTCAGGTCCATGAGCGCCGCTTGCGCATGTGCTGCTGCGGCGATCTCATCACTCATGTGTCGTACATGGCTCAACGCCTTGAGCTGCTCGGCAGCCTCTTGCATCTCCGCCGAGTCCTCTACGTCGTCCTTTTTAGCTGCCAGTCCCGAAGTGGTACTGGTGAATGATCCGGCGGCGGATAAGGCGGATTGAGGAAGACCGATGGGATCCAAGCGCCCAAGTCCGTCTGAACGCACCGGTGTCTCTGTTATCATAGCACGACTCGGGTCTGCATGTGGAAACTCACGCCTGCGAATGACAGGCGTGGTGGAAGCAGCCTCGCGTGCGTCAAGTAATATGCGGCCATCTTCCACGTCCTGTGCCGTGGCACGGGCCGAAGAAGCAGGCCCGACTAGGCGCTTGTAGAGATGTGTCATGTTATGCGAGTTGATGTAGCCCAGGAAGCAGCATACCTTGTCGTGCTGTACGACGTTCCACACAGCTACCGGCATGGATATGAGCAGCATGGTAGGAGGCCCAAGAAACATTCCTTCGACGGAAATCTTGGGCGCGCTCGCCGGGGCGTGGTGAAGCCATTGATTGAAAGAAGACATGTCGGAACTTGCCTCGCCTACGAAAGTTGTACACACCAAGACGCGCGGTTCGTCAAATGTCAAGTCTGCGACGGCGTGCGGGTGGATGGCCGGGACTGGCTGTGAGCCTCTCGACTGCTGGGCATCCCCGGCGCCGGCGGCACGGGGCGTTTGAGGCTGGTTCGCAGGGCGCGGAGCAAGGGGTGACAAACTTAGACCCGAACCTTGCCCCTTGGCAGTACTTATAGTCCGAATTACCGGCATCCTGTCGATGAGTGAATTGGTTTTGGCGACGCCATTGGTCAAATTCGAAGTATGTGCCAACTCCTGCTGCTTAATGACGGCAATCTCCTGGTAAAGGAGTTCCGCAGTGAATGGCCGTCCTACACTCAACCTCAAGAAGGCATCTGTAACATGAGCTGTGAATGAGCGCCCGCTGGTCTCCTGGTAGCTCCGGTCTGAGCCAGTGGCGGCAATGACCTGCTTCAGGCTGCTGCTATTGCTGCTGCTGCTGCTGCTGCTTGTGTTCCCAGCAACCGAATCATCCCTCGTAAAGCACGTGTCAAGCAACAATAGCATATCCGACTGTACTTCATCGAACAAGCACCGAAAGCCATCCCACTTGAGCTTCGGGGCGTCTTCTCGAGCATCGCTAGTAAGCTGTCAGAGGCAGAATCGATGCATGGGAGGTACGCGACCCTTTCTCTCGCTTACCTGGCTAAATACAGCTGACCGTCGGCGCCAGTGTGACCGCAGCCAGCGTAGTGTATTATCAGCAGGTGGTTCGGTGCAGCATTCTCGAGGAACGACTGCATGCGGATACCCAGCTTGGTGCTCGCATTCCGCACGGCAGGGATGTTCCATTTCTCGGTGTGATAGTTGTACCTTTCGCGCAGTAGGTGATCGAGGGCAACGAGGTCTTGCTCGACAGCATCGTACCCTTCCCAGCGTAACAACAGCACGGATGCACTTGCGTAATGGGACTTTTGGGTTTGTCGGTAGATGAGCATTGCGGCGTCCTGCAGATGCCTCGCGAACAACTCGAAGTCATGCCTTTCTGGAGGCGGTGGGGCTGAAGCGACCTCCTGGGCTGGGGCGTGGAGTGGAATGGGAACAGGGACGGGCACCTGGACCTGGTAGTGTTGTTGTTGCTGCTGCTGCTGCTGCTGTTGCTGTTGCTGTACCTATATGACAATCACATTCCATTGAGCACAGCCCAGAAAAGTCACTCCCGCCCCATCAGGATCACTCACTGGCTCGTGGGCGAAGGCTGGCAGCGGTTGGGCTTCGACCTTGGGGGCCAGCCTTCGCTTCTTTGCCGCGGGGGCATCCATCTCAGTCGGGGGGGTTCCAATGTGCGGCAATTCGAGATGTGTGAACCCTAATGAGTGGCGCGCTGCTCGGCTCGCCGACGTCCCTCGAGGGCCTCTGTCGCTCTAGACCGACGACATCCGTGATGGTTGGTGAGGTGGGATAGGGAAGAGAGGAGACAAGATCCCATAGCCTCACTGGAGAGGGCTACGAGGCTTAAGGAACTCAAGTACAAGGCTATGTCTCTGAGACCCTGCGCTTGCGGACAGTGTGCCAAGAGATCCGCTTATCAGGGTTCGCCCCACTATAACCATCCTTCTTCATAGGTCGACAGCACGCCAAGGAATCCATGTCTCAAACAGTGGGGTAATCTAACTTCTAGAAATGTCTCAGATCGGATTATAGACGGTCCGATGACCATTTACCACGGTACAATGAATGACCAGGAGGTACGGTACTGTTCCAGGTGGAGGCATCTTTACCGGACTCGTCACCGCTACGAAACGGCTAACGTGGCCATGTCGTCCGTGTACAGTACGGAGTAGAGACGCGTTTGACATGGACAACGGCTTGAAATTGACAGACTCGATTGTATATTGGGTATAGTGAAAACTCGATACTACTACGTCTTTCCAGGCCGCGTAACTCCTAAGAACCATCACAAAACACTACCCTATTTACGCAACGCGAAATCGCTATTCGACCCCCATCCGAGGGGCTCTCGGCCCCAATAGAGAACCAGGATGTGTATCCAACACAGGATTGGAAAGCTACCCAGCCGACGAAGTACTTAGGTAGACTCTTTGTGCTCGATGCCCAACTTCTCCTCGGAGCTAATCTCGGCACGCTCAGCTAGAAGCGCATCTTTGCGGTTGTTGTGCGTCTTCCACGCCGGCGTACCGATCAACCGAACGGCACCTGGTAGGGAGTCGTCGAAGATGGCCTGAACCTCCTCCAGCGGCTTGTTGGCAGTCTCGGGAAACATGAAGAAGACGTGCCAGAACATGGTGAAGAGGAAGACGGCAAAGATGACGTACACTTTCCACGTCTGCTGGGCGAAAGCCGGAGGCACGAACCAAGCCAGCGCAAAGTTAAAAGCCCAATTGGCCGAAGTGGCGAGGGAAACTGCCTTGGAGCGCACGCGCAGAGGGTACAGCTCTGGGGGGTATGTCCAGCTGACAGGTCCCCAGGTTGGTGCATATGAGGCGACAAACAGATATGTGGAAGCAATGACTGCCTTGGCCGCGGCGCCCTCGATCTTCATCGATTCGGCATCGGTCTGGAAGTTGTCCTCCGGAACCGGCGGTCGGGAGTAGACGGCAAAGAGACCCGCGTTGACACACATCCAAAGACACATGAAGAAAGCACCCACGAGGAGCGTAGGGCGGCGGCCCCAAGAGTCCATCCAAATCAGGGCCGGGACAGTAAGGACTACGTTGATGACGAACTGGATCGAGCTGGAGATCAGCACGTCCGAGCCAAGTCCTGCCATGGTGAAGACATAGGTGATATAGTACATCATGACGTTCATGCCAGTCAGTTGAGACCAGATCTGCATGAAGACACCGATGTGAGTTCGGTTGATCATCTTTGGCGAGAGGAGTTCGAGGTACGTCACATCGGCGTTTTTCCGCTCGAACTCGACGACATCCCGAATATCGGCCATCTCCCTGCTGACCCAAGGGTGGTTCGGGTCGCCGTGACCGTGGATCAAGGTGAGAACGGCAGCAGCTTCTTCCCACTTGTCGTGCTTCGCGAGCCATCTGGGACTCTCGGGCATCAACAACAAGCCGAGGAACAGGAAGATGGCGGGGACCATCTGCAGGGCCCAGGGAACTCGGAAAGCCCCGGTGCCGTTCATAAAGCTACAGCCGTAGCAGATGAAGAACATGATCATGATGCCCCAAGTAATCGCCCATTGCTGCAACCCTACAAGACGACCTCGCTTGGAGGGCGGGGCGATCTCGGTGATGTACACTGGGGTCTGGGCGGAGCAGATGCCGACGGAGAAGCCGTTGATGACACGGCCAACGATCAGCATAGGAATATTGACGGAAGCGCACGATATAATGGAACCGATAATCCTGTTTGTTACATCCACATCAGAATACTGTCCCACTGTTGTGCAATGTGAGTGCTACGGCGAGGGAAGCTTACCAGACAATGGCACCGAGTTGAATGGATGTCTTCCGGCCCCATTTGTCAGACACAAAGCCAGAGACGAGCGCACCAAGCCATGAACCACCAGGCATTGCGGCCGTGATTCCACCCTGGACCATGGAGTTGGGGCCGCGACACTCGCCGGTGATGGGGTCATTGCCTTGCTGGTTGAACTGGCATCGGTAAGGGGTAGTGGATATAATGGCACTCATGGACGAGATGTCGAAGCCGAACAGCGCGCCGCCTAGTTACGAGGATCGCCGGTTAGATTGCGCTTAGGTCTGTGGTACGGTAGATGGTACAGCCCATGACTTACCAACGACGGCAATAGCCGCGATAACGTAGATGTTGCCAATCTTCTTCATGATGTCTCCAAGTCGGTGGACTCTCGGGATCGGAAGGATGGATAATAGGAATGGTATCAGGGAAAAGTCAATCTTGCGAGCAGGGAGGGGTGCCTGATTGTCTTATAGGATTTATGCGAGAGGTCATGGGTACTTGACATATCCCGCGGGCGTGAGTATGGATGGAGCAGCTTACTCCCATCAACACGGTAGCGACTGTTGTCTCCTGCATCTATTACACAACTAGTACGTACCGGGGCCCCTGCCTTGTCTAAGCTAGGTATCCTGCGCTGCACTCCCGTCACCCGTCTGACCTGGTGGTAAAACCCGGGAGCTGGCGTCAAGAGGGGAAAGTCAATCTGGGTCTAAGCATGCATCAGCTCAACCTTGAAACCGGGAGCCCCATATCGGTGGGTTGGTTACCTTTGGGCATACCATGGCGACCGCTGAGAAAAATCACAGAAGCATTCACGTGGTTTTTTTTAAGGAGAAGGGGGGTGTCTAGATGAGCTCGTTCATCAGAATGGAGAACGATGTCTACTGTGTACACATAGTCCCGCAAGCCAAGAATACTGAGCTTCCTTGGAATTTGCTTATCCCGAAGTAAGGCTCAGCCGAGGCAGGATCGGGGACATGGTAGGTAGGGATCATGGAGTTTCGACAAAGTGTTTCGGAGACATAGTTTCGCTCCGATGTCGATCACTGAAGTAACCGTGACGACTCACTACTACGTACGGATGTGTATTGTGGGGTAGGTGCTATACAAGTAAGATTTCCCGAGTCCCTATCACACACACGTCCGTCAATATCTTTAGACTCTTCAACGCGCTTGTCGTTCTATATAAGAGACTAAAAGTCTTCAGTATCCGATGCATGATCCTTCTTCCGGTGTCATCACCATCATCCCCGAAGGCTCGCAGGATACGAGCTCATCTGCGGAGCTTGAGAGTTGAAGCTCCCCTCCCCACACTTTCACATTCTCCACACTTTCCAACACATCCACTCTATGGACCCCATGGTGGAGGAGGTCAGATGGATGCATCCGTGTACACAGTAGTGATAGTGTGTCTACTACGGAGTACTAAGTATGGCCAAGTAGTCTACAGTAGTATGTAACATTTTTAGTGAGATTGCGATAATTCTCGTTGGGTCATACCTACGTTCTGACCAAGGTCTCTCGACGTTTCCATGTCTGTCAACGCAGATTTCATAATCACGATGGACCTGTGATGTCATTGACAGGGATACGTCAGTGGTGAATGGAACGCGAGAACCCAAGCGTGGGGAAGGGGTGCATGGGAGGAAAAGCTTACTACAGGGATGACTTGGCCCCTACATAGTACACAGTGCTGTACCGTAGTAGTTATCAAACATCTTGACATGTTTCCAAACACCTTGCGAACTAGTTATTTAGCGTTAGGTCAAGTACGGATACATGATGTTAGACATATGGTATTCGTACGAATGTTCACAGTACGAAGTAATAGTAATTCGACCTTGCACACGGTATGTACGTATCCGAGATGTGCCTTTCCCCGTTGATGTTTACGTAGTACCTCGACCAACTCAGCTGATTGCTCTTTGACTCGGAAGGCCTAACGTCACTCTTTCGGTGGTCAGGCTGTGACTTGCCAACATAACATGCAACCTCTCTCTTTGCGACGTCATCATTTGCTCCGACAAGGAGAAAAACACCTCGGCTAGACATGGAGATACTACGTAGATTATCAAGCAAGTGGAACAGCTCGGCGAGACACTCGGCCCTGTCTCCCCCGTCCTCCCCCCCCCGTCCACCCTGTCATTCCCCATGGGCGCGACGACGAAACGCGGGCATTGCGTGCGGGGATGATAGTTATCGGATACTTCAGTGATTTGGCGCATTTCTGTGGTTCATTTCTGTCGCCCACTTGCTTTTCTCCTGCGTCGCAATTTGTGGCAAAACTTGACTCCGACCGAGGTCTATAGTTCTGCTGTTACTAGTGCTTAATAGCCTTGCGACATAGTTTAGTTGCGGCTTTACTTCTGACAATAGCTTGACACCTCTCGGAGTTTCTTCCCAATAGAGAAGCTGTATGGTCGGTACATGTTTGACTGTTTGGTTGATTTCAGACTAATTTCTCACCTGTCACACCTCTGACATTCTTTTTCTTTGCTTCAAATTCCAGTTGAGGCCATCCCGTGGTCTCACCGCTCCGGTGTCTGGTCTTGTTGCCTGTGGAGTACGGATACCTACGGATACACACTAACTAAGCACTTCTTTTGAGTACTTGCGTAATTTCCCGATGCCAATGCCCTCCCTCCCAGTGCAACATTAAGTAAGTAACCAAGTTACGTAGTAGTTGGGTCTTGAGCGGTCAGTACATCGTGGATTGCAACGCCTTCGTCATACAGGCGATCACTTCCACACGGCTGGATTTTAGGCAACCCTGTTACCTCTTACCCAACATCGGACCAAAAAATTGACGTTATGTCTGATTTTCTGAATTCAAGTTGCTTTAAGAGTAAGGATTAAACACTGTCTTCTAAGTTCTAGTGGTGCTGTACTCAAGCACAAGCACTGTGGGTGGATCCTTGGGCACTATTGTCGATACCCTTAAATCAACTCCCACATCGTCTGAAGCCCCAGCACGATGGCCATCAAGCCAAGAGCGGCCTCCGAACTTGTTGCGCTGTTAGGGTTGTCTTTGCCATTACCAGACCCGGCGCCCCTACTTTGGCAGCTACCCTGGATGTTCCTAACGCCGTCAGTCGGTATGGTCTGCTCGTTGTTTCCACAGTTGGCGTATGGTGCCATGGCGATTTCCATGTTGTCCTGGTCGAAGACGACATAGGCGCTCCGAAGAAATGTGTCGCCGAGCAAAGCGACGTTCTGATCGGCGCTCGTCGCCTCGACACCAAGAACGCAGGTTTGGGACCCGACAGGGATGAGCAGGTCGTCATACGGAACGTTGATGGTGAAATTGCCGAACTGGAAGTCGAAGGTGCCGTTGGCGGTTCCAGGACAAGAAACAACAATATTACCGTTCCTGTCCACGCGCGCGCCAAGATCTTTCATCATCCCATCCACTACGCTCGCGGGAAATGAACAGAAACTGGAGCCAGTGTCCAACACGATGGGAGTCGACGAGTTGCTATAAGTATGCGACGAACCTCCTACCGTGGCACCCACGGAAGAAAGCCCAACCCAGTACCTGGCGGTCCATGTCAGCATAGGTCGAGTCTGGCTGGGGCTAGAGATGCGATGCATTTACCGATGCAGCCCTTCACCCAGTTGTGGGCCGAGAATCGGCATGGTCTGCAGAAGTCCGACGAACTTGCCCGTGTCGATACCTCCAAACGTGATGAGACCGCCTTCGTTCTCATCTTGGCTACCGAGAGCAATAGAGAAGGCTCTCGACTTGGTAATGTTCTGCAGGTAGAGTTCGTCGACGAAGTTGTTATACCTCAAATTGTTTTGAGGCGGTTTCCTGCCGAAGCTCAAACCGAGGATGCCCTCGTTCAAGTCCTGGCTTCGGGTTGCGACTCCGAACTGAGCGTTCGTGATGCTGATGGTGCTGTTCGGCAGAGCGACGGTGTCACTCACATACGCTATTTGGACCTGTCCGATACCGTACGGTATATTGTTCGATGATTGCAGGTTTTGAAAGCTCGAGGATTGACTGGGGACATATTGGCCGTTGCCGTAGCATTCCTGCTCTTGACTCGAACTTTGTGACGTTGTACAGTCCGGGTTCATCCACAACTCGCTAGACCCCGTGTCGATGGCAACCCTGACCTCCTGCCCCGGAGTTCCAACGGACAGCTCGATCAGATAACTGAGGAGAGAAACGTTGTACAATGGTACGTCCACGTCGTCCGCCTGCCTCTTCAGGAGTGGGCGTTGGTGTGCCTTGTAAGAAATGGGTAGAGAGAGGTAGCCGCCATCGCTCAGATGCGCATTGCTTGCGACGGCCGAAGCGACGGCCAAGTGCGGTACGAGCTGTAGGAATCGCATGATCGATCCAAAAGTCGTTCAGCAGCGTGAATGGGTAGAGTGAGAACGGATACCAAGAAAAAGTCTGAGATGTATCTGAGACGCTCACAAAAGGCCGTAAACACAGCGCAGCCCCTAAATATCACACGTTGAACGAACCAACGGGCGCAGGAACACAACTTCACACAGACACAAGCCTCATGACGACATGCTGCTGGTTTTTACAGAGTGGATACACAAGTACCAGCCTGTTGGATTCGGGAAGCGACAGCACGTTGCACCAACTTACCAACTAACTAGCTAGGTAACGTTAAGTGCGCTGCGCTGCCTCAGCCTGCGCCGCGCCCTTCCATGACTCTAGTCCAGTCGATGCAGACAGTACTTGTCAATCCGAGTTGAGCTTGACAGCACGTGTGGACCCGATCGACAACTAGCAATTAGACTCATACAAAGTACGGAGTAGTAACTAGTTGGTTAACTAGTTGTAATTGCCAGTTGCACCTTACGCCGGATTGTCTACTAAATAAAGGTAGTATCATAGCGTACGGAGTTCGCAGTATAGCCTGGGCCCTGGCGCATCCACGCTCAGGTCAAGTACTGGAATTATTCGCAACAGCGGGCTACTCACGATCCACAGTATTTAGGCGGTTTCCATCGTATCTGGGCATTTCGACGACAGACTTATGTATGGCTGAGAATCCCCGCATGCATGCGGAGTAACCAAGTTAGTTAGTTGTCCTCTGTCGAAAGACTCGAGGGCGGCTGGGAACCACCCAGAAACGGAACTGGACTGGACAAGGGGTTCGACGCCTCATCGCCACGGCTCCCCATTCTAATCCGTACCGAGTAACTACTTCGTACCACTGGCGCGGCTGGAGCGGATAACTGTCCTAGACGCCTAGTTTCTCACGGTCGAGACATCTTCGGCGGTGCAAACCCTCAGATGCGACCCGATTCACCACGATGACCGCAACAGTCAGTAGGTACAAGGTCTTCGTCGCGTGCCGTGTCTCCTACGAGCTATGCATTCTATCTTGCAAGTGCTCGTGCTAGAGCATCGCGTCACGGCAGAATATTGAAGGCGGTGGGTGGATACTCTGAAAAAGAGACCATTAACTGCTTCGTACTCTGTAGTTCATTCAACGCCGGGCCGAACAGAAGAGATCGTCTTCATGGATTGGATGAGACAACACTCTCACTACGGGCGGCTGTGTACTAACGTTGACGTTACCAACGATTAACCTTGGTTAACGCCCAGGGTACATCGGCCAAACCGGTAGGGCTGACTCCGCGCGAGGTGCCTAACGTAACTAGCTAGTTAACTACATGTCTCTACATCCTTTCGACGTCTTGTTTTACTTTTTCTTCCATTCCAGCTCCCATCCTCTAATAAGCCTCAGTAGGATTCTGTGGTCCGCTCGAGGCAGAGAGGGAGAATTGTGTGCTCAGCGGCTGCAGGGATTCTACTTTACCGTCTTATCACAGCCCCCAAAACTAGGCACGGCGAGGCACGGCGATGCAAGTAAAAGGAGATGTTCCCCACGTCAGCTTACACTCATGTGGGTATAGAGGCTGGGCGCCCTTCCAGACGCTCTAGTTCATTGGGCAGGTCTACCACAGAGACCGGGATACTGAGTACGGAGTACGTGAACCCTGGTGTCGTACAGCCCATACCGAAGCTGATCAGGCTCTCTCTGGCCAGCGTTGCGGCGCAAGTCAAGTAACCCGCCCAATGAGATGGATGTGTAGCAATTGCTCGACAGCCAATATAAACATGGGCCCTGGTCAGGTGCAACCGCTGCGATAATGTCTCTAATCGCAGCGCCGCATCGGCTGATGGCGGGATGTCCGATGACTCCCTCCTTAGAGTTGGGGGCCTGAAATGACATGGCGCAGAGTTGTCCTGGTGCTCCTATAAGGGAACAGATGTGATGCCTCTGCCGACGGGACGTTGCTCTCAGTCTCTCACCTCGTCCAAGTAGGAGCTACTTCTCCGCCGTCAACATGGGCAGCGCGTTTTCCACTCTACGGTCGCCCAGGGCGCAGGCCAACAAGGCACCCGTGCCTGCACTGAACCCGAAGCTTCCCAGGCGCCCGTCAGAGCTGTGTTGCATAGACCCCAGGAATTTGCTCAGGCATCCAGACGAGAAGGACGCCTTAAAGGGAATCGTGTCCATCTCCCGGTCCGCCCTGGAGGATTTTGACCCAGGCGTTCTCTCCGAGGAACTTTTGAACCTGGACATCTACGAGAAGGTGGGCAAGGACGCGTCAGGCAACGAGTATGCTGGAGGAAACATCGAGGAGGGGACATACGCCGGCACGCAGCTTGCGCTGACCCAGCTCTACGGGCGGATTGAACGCAGGTGAGCTTCCCCTTTCCACCCCGTATGTGCTAGAGGATGCTCATTTACATGCCTAGTTACGAATCGTACTTTGACGTACTGGCTCTGGAACCTACTCTGCCGAGGTACATCAGCTTGTCGGAGAAGAAGGAAATGTACCAATGGTCAGCGTATCCCACTGAAAAAGACGGCACGCCAGCCCTGTATCCTCCCCATCTCCAGGTCGTGCCAAAAGAAGATGACGTGGCGTTGTGGAAGATATTCAATGCTTTAGGTATCGCCGAGGGGCAGATCATCCTGCAGAAAGTCATACCAGATACATTTCTAGGCAAGACAGCCAACTGGATCCTCGAGAGCGTTAGGACGGCGATCGATGGCAACCCCCAGGCTGGTCTCAAGATCAAAGATGTCGAAGACTACAACAGGCGAGTTTTCTTTCCCCTATTACCAATTTTGTTCAAAGTTACCCTGCTTATTCCTTCATCAGATATCACCGTAGATCTGGTACCGACATCAAGAGGGGGAGAACATTGGCCTTCTGGATGACTGGTTCAGCGACCGTAGGTTTGCGGACCAGTCTTTCACGGGCGCAAACCCGGTCACCATCACCCGTGCCTCACGGGGGCTCATCAAGGAGTTCACCGAAGCTGCCGTGACGGGCGGGTACAAGCAATGGGCCGAGACGCTTCCCAAGCTTGACCCGGCTTCTCTCTTGGTCCAGGACTGCAGCTACTTTCGCGAAGCCTTCGGCGTTGCTTCAGAGGATATCCTTCACGAGAAGCGTCCCGCGAGTGACGATAACTGGGGTTGTGCCGCGGTCACCCTGTTCAGACTTCACGACGATGGCAAGCTGCACCCAATTGCCATCACAATAGACTACAAGCAGACAATGGCCAACTCGGTCACCATTTTCAACAAGCGAATGAGCCCATCCGACACCACCGTCGACGAAGCGAACGACTGGGCCTGGCGTTACGCGAAAACCTCGGCGCAGGTGTCGGACTGGTTCCGCCACGAGATCACCGTCCATCTCACCAACTCACACTTTGTCGAGGAGGCCATCATCGTCGCCACGAACCGTACGATGCCCATGGAACACATCGTCTACAAGCTACTCCACCCGCACTGGTACAAAACCCTGTCTCTCAACGCCGCCGGCCGTGCCTCTCTGGTACCCCAAGTCATGGCGGACATTGTGGGCGTGACCAGCGAGCAGGTGGGACACTACGTTCGCTACGAATTCGAAAGGTTCGACTTCGTCGGCAATTACGTGCCTGCTCAACTGATCAATCGCGGCTTCGCGGCCGATGGCACGGGTCTAGAGGACCCCAAGTATAACAACTACCCGTATGCCAAAAACATGACACTGATGTGGACGGTGATCCGGAAGTACGTGCGCTCGATGCTGCTGACCTGTTACGGCAAGTCGCAAGCCGACCAGATGGTGGCCGGGGACCCGTACATCGCAGCTTGGTGCGAGGAGATCCAGACGGCGGGCCACATCAAGACGTTCCCAACGATCAAGACGCTTGACGACCTCGTCGACGCCGTCACCATGTGCATCCACCTGGCGGCACCGTACCACACGGCCGTCAACTACCTGCAAAACTTCTACCAGGCCTTCGTCGTCGCCAAGCCCCCCTGCCTGTGTGCGCCGCCGCCCACATCATTGGCGACGCTGCAGGGCTACACGGAGCGGGACCTCGTCAGGGCGCTGCCCATCAACCGTCAGCGCCAGTGGCTGCTCGCGAGTCACACGCCGTGGCTGCTGAGCTTCCGCGTCGCGTCCGAAAGGTCGCTACTCAACTTTGCGCTGAGCCAGTGGAACGTGTACAAGCACAAGAAGGGGCCCGTGGAGATTGAAGTCCGGGAGATATCCGAAATGTTCTATTCGGACATGTGCCGGCTGGCCAAATTGTTCTATACCAACAGCAAGGCGATGGACGCCGGGTCGATTCCCTACATGGTCATGGACCCTGCAAATACGGCGGTTTCGGTTTTAATATAAGTTGGGGCCTGTTGGTTGTTTGTTTGGTGGGGTACGGATACGTGGGGCGGGATTTGGCGTGGGATTTGGAATGCCATGTGGGATGCCATTTGAGATTGGTCTGGATGGCGGGCCTGCAAGCGGCGCTGTAAGAGTCGCTAATTATACCACTTCTTGTATGCCTGAATAGTCGTTATACCAGCGCGTGATGGCGTCAAGACTCGGTCGCCTTTCATGGCAAGCCGTCAATTTAGCCATTGTAAGATTTTGTAAGATGGTTGTTCTAGAGAAGATCTTGCTCGCCCCAAACGAAACGCTGAAGCCCCAGGGGCCAGAAGGGATCATGCGATAAGGGCCTTTTCTACCGAGTTGGACCGGATCGCGGAAGCTTAACATATTGTGCACGGTTCTAAGTTACTGTGTAAATTGCTGGATCATTACCACCGTTGAATTCTAGGATCGGAATGTTAGGCTAAGGATTCTTGCGGTAAGTTGCGCGTTGCTGTACCTAAATGAAAGCCTTGAAGCAACGGATCCCTGGTATGTCGGCTTTTCGCAGTGAGACACAGTGGTTGTAACTTACCGAGTACGGATACCTGAACCTGAACTGGTGACTTCCGGCGCTTCACTCGTCGCAGAATTCGGAAGGCCCATGTGTGATTGATTAGTCAAGTCCCCCGGTTAAGTTAGTTACGAAGTACTTAACTGGTCAACTTAGTTAGCACGGGAAATAATGGGATTTCGCTTCCTCCCCGAAAGTTTCTAGTTATCCATCTGCAAGGCACCGTACCGTATCCATATTTTCAAATACTTCGTAGCGTCATCTGGGGTGGATCGGACGGAAAACTCCACAATGAAGTCATTGGACGAGTTCGTCACGCGGTCGCCACGAAGCCGCTGCTAAATGTAACTCGGCACGGAGAGCCCAAGTGCACAGCCACATGGTTTGCGGTTGGAACCCGTGTGCAAGCGTCGTTGGGAGCCAATCATTGCAGAGATCCGCCGTAAGTCCGGGTAACGGCCATGTTGGCAGGCCAATACAGAAAGACGATTTTGCAAAGTCTGGCGGCGGCCTCTTGACGATCACGGAAGAATGCAGCGTCGAGGAGCGCGGGCTTGTTCCTGACAAGGTAAGTGTTGTTCGAGGCAAAAGAAAGAGAGAGAGAGTTAGAGAGTCGCCCCCAGGTGCCCCTCCTCGCTGCCTCGGCACATCGTACATGGTAGAAAGAGAAAGAGAGGGAGAGAGAGGTCTCCGGTGTTCTGACCCTTGTCGCTAACTATCACAGCCACAATGAGACAGCTGCAAGTCGTCCGTCCAGTCTACTGTGTACGATGTTGAACGGGGATGGTGCCTGGGAGTCTTGTACTGTGTAGAACCAGGCCGCGACCACGTACTTGTAAGCAGCCCGAAGACGGATGATAAAGCCGCAAAGAACGGGCGACAAGACATGGAATGTCAGGCCTAAAAAACTGGCCATGATTGCATATGGAATCTGACAAGATATCGCGTCCCCCGAACTCTTTCTTCCGTGGTCAGCGCTGAGCCGTTACTTCCGCTTGTTACATAACTTACGACGTATTACGGATCCTGTAGGTAACTAGTCGACTTTTAGGTACGGAGTACCTTCGCTAGTTACTTTTACTGGAGAGAACCGATTGAGGCACAGTGACTCGAACCCCCCGGTAGGCGCCCTGTCAAGGAAGGAAGGGTTCTTGCGTCAGTACGTAGTAGTCGACAGGCCCCTGCCGCCTCTCAGAGTTCGTACTAACTTGCCGCCGGTATATGGATCTGCAACATCACCTAGATTCTGCATCCGCGACGGTAGAGAGTTCTTTCCAAAAGCTACAACAACTTTCCCACACGATCATCATCATCACCAACCGTGGTCAAGCGAGCGAGCGAGTTAATCCCATCCACCGCCACTGCCACTGCCGCCGCTGCTGCCTGTCCAGTGCAGAATGGAGTCAGAAGGCGCTGTGAAGATATCAAGGCGGGACACGACCAAGGGCCCGCCGCTGAGGATTCTATCTTTAGGTGAGTTTGTTGGCCGCTCGAGCTTGAGCTGTGGGAGGGCACAGACGCAAGACAACAACATGCATCTAACCGCTGGCACCTGCAGATGGAGGAGGAGTACGCGGATACTCCATGATCATCATCTTGCAAGAGTTGATGCACCGCACCTATGTTGAAATCGAAGGCAGAGCACCGCGACGCGATCAGATACCCAAGCCATGCGACCACTTCGACCTCATCGTCGGCACTGGCACCGGCGGCCTGATTGCCATCATGCTCGGCCGTCTGCGACTCGACCTCGAGCAGTGCAAGGAGCTGTACGTGCGCATGACGCGCATGGTCTTTGAGACGGACAAGACCATCGCCGGCATCCCCTACCGCTCCACCTTGTTCAAGGCTTCCATGCTGGAGCAAGCCATCAAGGAGGCCGTTCGTGAGCATACAGTGCACGGTGACGAGGGCAACGACGGGCAAACCCCCGTGACGGCCGCGTCGAGGCTGAGCGCCGCTTCCAACGTGAGGAGGCACCAGAGCAATGCCAGCGTTGTCAGCTTCAGCGCAAGGAGCCCCGCAGCCCAGATGGCCGCCCGTCCAGCTCTCCGTGGCAACTATGGCGACCCGAATACGCTCCTCTACGATACAAGAGAGAACAGAACGAAGACGTGAGTGCATCGGCTTACCTCTGCGGCGCATGTCATACCATGCGATGCCATGCCGTGCTAACATATCTATAGCGCAATTACGGCCATCTACAAGGGCTCGATGCGAGGGACGGACCCGGCCATACTACGATCGTACGACTCGCGGAAAGAACCCCCGCCAGAGTTCGACTGCAAGATCTGGGAAGCTGGCCGCGCTACGTGCGCCATCGGGCTTGCTTTCAAGCCCATCCGGGTGGGCCAGTCGCTTTTCCACGACGATGGCGCCGGCACCTTCAACCCCGCGCCATTTGCCCTCGACGAAGCCACGGTGAATGAGTGGCCCGGCCGCGAAGTAGGCGTGTTTGTGAGCGTCGGTACCGGCAAGAGACCCAAGGGCACTGACCAGAACTCGCATGTATGGTACGAGGGCTTCATGGGTGACTTCGCCGAGGCCCGGCGGAAGCTGATCGCCAAGATCGAGGGCTGCGAGGTCATCCACGAGTACATGCAGCGGGACCACTTGATGAAGCGCGGCGTCAACGCCGAGAACTACTACCGCCTCAATGTCGAGGTGGGCGTCGGCGAGTTTGGCATGAACGAATGGCACCGACTGTCAGAGATCAGCACCAGCACCAGGAGGTACATGGGGCGCCCGGAAGAGCAGAAGATGATCCAGGGGTCATCCTCAAAGCTGGCCAAGATACACAGGGCCAAAATGCGCTACGAGAGAGTAGGCAAAATACCCGACATTGTATCAACGCCTGCCTTGTCCTCGATCTCCTCTCCACTGGCCGTGGAGCTGCCCGGCGACTACCCTCCCATGATGCCAGCCGCGAAGGAGTCTCCCAACCGACCCTCGTTCGACTCAGCTACAGATCGTCTGTCGCTCCCTGGCTCCAACCCTGGCTCCAACCCTCCGTTTACACCATCGCCACGCAGCTCGGCGGAGCACTCACGACCGCCTACCGGTCAGATGTCCCCCCACCGCCTCGGCAGTCTGACCCTGGCCCACACAGAGTCTTTGGACAACCTCCGCCGGCCAAATCTGCCAGGCCAGTCTCGGAAGATCCGGACCGCTTAGTCCACAACGCTCCCACGCCGTCGCAGTACCTCAACGCCTCGGGGGCCGACAAGATCATGATCACAGGCCCTGACGAGCACCCTCGGAGACATCAAAACGAGCCCATCATCAAGCCCTTGTCACCACAACAACACCAACAACGGTATAGAATAGGACCCCCGCCTCTGCCGCCCAAGACACCGTTACCGGAGAATGGCCGCCGCCCGCCTGCCTCTTCCAAAGTACTACCACCATATCCCATAGACGACGACCGTCCACCGCCTACTATCAACATGGCGATGAAACCTGAGTTTCGAGGCAGGTAATAACGATTTGAAGGCTACAAGGCCTAATGAGGCATTTGTTGTAAGATTTATATTCACCGTGAGGGGGTTTCTAGGTGTTCTGGTTCTTGAGCTGCTTGGCTTGGCTTGGGTTTGACTTTGATGATACCATTCTCGCAAAGGTTTTTTTTTTGTTTCCTCGACGGAGGAATACTGGACTGGGCACTACAAAGTAGTTATATAACTATTTTCAACTCGGATACAATGTCCGAACGAATTCAACGAATGCATGAATATTGCATACGAGTCTGGGGAGGGCTTTAGCCTCGTTTTGTGGGAGATGTGTGGTAGAGCAGCAATGATTATTATCAGTTATCTCGGGCGTCTATGCTGTTTCCACCGACGGGCAAGACTACGACCCATGCGCGTCATGCCCGTCATCAAAGAACGGCATGGCTTTCAGCAAGAGCGGCTACAAAGTCAATAATCTGACCAACAACTACACAATTCGATACCTCATGCTTCGGGATCCATGCCACCCCTGAGCCAAGCCTGTAGCGCCACTCCGCTCTTGAGCGCGTCAACGCTCGCGCTCCAGTTCTCGATCCCCAGGTTCAAACCAGCGATCATGAGCACTGCAAGAGAGGTCGGAGTCAGTGGTTGGCTCTTGCAGAGTATTTGAGTTGCCAAGCCCCCCTCGGGTCTCGTAGTGAAGAAGTCGGACATGAACTTTGGTGACAAAGGTTGGGCGTGGAGGACCCGAGGACGCGATGTGGAGGGGGGAAGGCTACGACGTACTGCTCTTGACGAACCTGCCATGGGCGGTGTCTCGCGCCGGGGGGTAATGGCAACCTCGATCCAGAGGAAGATGCCCAGCATCGACTTCCACCTCGTCAGGGGCACGCGCCACACGACGGCCCAGAGCCGGAGGAAGTCGCCGACCATACACACGTCGCTGAACGGCCTGCGGGAGGCCATCGCAGACGTATAGATTAGGGCTGTCAGCCGGATGGACTGGTATACGTGATCGGGCGGCGGGCTGGTCGTTGTGCCTCCGGGCCCCTTGTCCGCGGCGCGGCGGCAGCCTGCTGAAGAGCTGGCCTCTGGCGAGCGCACCGACGGCGCGGCAGCAGCGGCAGCAGAAGTTGCGTGTCCCGCCGGCTGTGCTGGGTCGGGCGGGACGGGGGATTCGACGGGCAGTGCTGCGATCCGGCTCCTGATCCACTGGGCGGTGGACTGGACTTTCTGGTTCTGCTGCGCCGTTGGCTCGGCAGGCAGATCGGTGATTGTGGCGACGAGGAATCGGATGTCGTCCAGTATGGAAGCAGTCGTTGGGTGTATGCTCAATTCGTCTGCGCAGGTCGCAAACGGAACCATTGGTGCGACCAGAGGCGTGTTGTGCGCAATGTCAAAGGAGCCGTGGTTCGGATCGTGAAACCTGAAATCCTCGCCACTCTGGAGATAAGGGGCGACTTCGAATGAGAGCGCTATGCCGAGATCGGTCCTGTCCCTCGCCACACTGAGTGCGTGCTTTCTCTCTCTCTCTCTCTCTGTCTCTTTCTCTTGAAACGAGGGGGCCCGAGTTGAGACTCACAGTATGACCAGCTTACTGAGGAACCCATTCATCCCCAGTGCCTTGAAGCCCCCGCGAAGTCGTATCATCTCCCGCATGCCCCTGAGATGAGCTCGCAGATCATTCGTGTCGCCCCAATACCTAAACGACCCGAGGCGTCAGTCTGCTTTCTGGGCTGCGCCCCGGGGAGCGCGAATCGAATGTTTGCCCTACCACTCATCGGTGATCAACTGCGAGACGGCGGCAATGGCGTCGTCCGTGGTAGCCAGGTGCTCGGATCGAAGCGTGTCGTTCAGCAAGCGGATGGCGTGGCCTTTGATAAACATGGTTATGGTCTTCTGCAGGTGACCCGACTCGCTGAGAAAGCATGCCGCGGTGTATATAGAGACGTGGGCCAGCAACGGGCTCTGGATGCTGAACGGCAGGTAGTATTTGTGATATGGTCCACTCAGGTCAGGGTTGCCATCTAGCGAAGGCTTGAATTTGGCCAACAGTTGGATATCTGTAAACCATTCTAGTAGGTCAAACCTGATGGAAGAGAAGAAGATCCTTCTTCGCATGTTTCCCCCTCCTGAGCTGTGAACGACGAGGGAGAACAGGGCAACTTACATATTTGGAGCAAATCCGCATTCAGTCCAGTAGAAGCGAGAGGCAGGTTGTTGATCGACGGGGCCAACCTCTCTGCAGAGTACGCTTGAGTCGTCCACGATGCATGCAATCTGGCACATTCTTCCTCGAGGGCGTTCGCGGGCCCCCAATAACCACACGTCGGGCTTTGTGAGCCCCATGTATTCTTAAACGCTCTGACAAATCCATGTAGCGCCTCCGAGTGCATCGTGCAGTCCGACTCACAGACTGGGAGTTTGTTGGTGTTGAGCACTCCCCACTCCGTGACGGCCGTCTCGTCGGGCAGACTGGACCGTGGAAACACGGTGAGCACGTCTATGCCAGACCATGCTGCTGGATCGCTGCTGGACTCATTCAGCAAGTCCGGTGGCGGTGATGATGTCGGATCACCCTGTCGCGCGTCTTGTCTCGGGCTCGCCTGGGACGAGATGGCAAAAGTCGAAGTATGCGGTATACAGTCTTCCTTGCGCCTAAGTATATGGGGGTCTCAGCATGGAGCTCGCCAGGGGTAAACGGACTCGCATCTCTTATGGGCGGGCGTGACTTACTTGACAAGCTTGTATTCGCACTCGGGTTGAGGAAAGCGGCGAGCGCAGTTGCTGCACGGATGCTCCCGGTTGCACTTGATGCATCTCGTCAGTGGTGACGGGACTTGTCATGACGGTCGTATAAAATACAACGAAAGATTCAGGAATACTTGACATGGCCCACCTTTTGCTTCCGTTTACGACACTCGGAACAGCTGGTTGTCACTCTTTCTGCCCGAACGGCCTTCTTGTCTTGTGCGGCTGACTGCATTGTCGAGAAGGGTTACAATTTACACGGGGGGGGGCAATCCTCGATGCTTGTTTTCCCAAGAAGCCTGGCGGTCTCCCTCATATACCAGGACCCTCCAGAACCCTCCAACTTCCAAGACCTGACGATAGATCACTTTGTAGCTGCATAGAGTTCGTATCGAGTTATAGGTGAAAATCAGCCTATCGCCCACAGGGCTGCATGTAAGTTGTCGGACTTGGTCCCAACGAGGCAAAGTCCGCATCTGCCGGGGCACCAACCCGACAGCAGCAAGTTGGAGACTGACTGACTTAAAGCGCGCCACCGAGCCATGATCTTGTACCGAGCAGCCAAGATACGCCCAAGATGCGCCCGCTCCAACGATGCCCGCATAGCACAGCCCAGCCCGTACGGAGTAACAACCGACAGACAGAGAGACAGACAGACTGATAGAATGTTGCTGTCTTCAGCATGCATGCGTACATGCTTGGCGTCGTACTCGCTCTCGAGCAAATCAGCGACCCCGTGCCCGCAGAGGTCAGCTCGAACCAACTGCAGGTCAGAAAGCCACAGTGACATCGCAAGTAGGGCTGAAACTCTTTGGTCTGTCATGCCGGCGTCACCTGTTTGCAGCCAGCTGGGAAAGGCAGTTCGCGCATCGAGGGGATGCGGTCAAGGTAGAGAGCTGAGAGGACGACGCTTCTTCGTATGGCGTCTGTAATGAAATGATCAATCGTCAGTTAGCATTGCATCCCTCAATGACCACCCTCTGTCCTCCGTACCCTCGCCTCACGTCCGAGTCGTCGGCAATCGTGGGCTCAACATGTTTCATTCTTGCCGAGTCGTGGCCCGGCTTCCCATTGCGCAAAGCAACCACCCTCAGAACCCGACGTGGACAGTATTTGTTTCTTTAACAGTATTGGTATATTGTTCGTTCTAACATCTAGCGAGAAAGACTGTATTGCTCTCGCAGGGGCGCAGTGCTCCATCAATTATCGCCAAGCAGCGTGATATCGGCACTCCAACGCGTAGCCCCCCCCCAGACCTCCCACATATTCCTAGGCAGGCCTTCATAGTCGTAGACGTTTCATTAGGTGCATGTAAAACTCTCATTCCCTCCCATTCCCTCCCTGCTCTCAGAGTCAGTCATCCTAGACGGTCTCCTTCTCCAACATGACGTCATCAACATGCTTTCCGGTGGGCTTGTCGGTCATGCCCATCTGTGCCGCGTAGGTGGAGTGCGGTACCCATTTGGCAGAGGTGCGCGGTGTCGTCTCCTCCAGCATCTTGTCGACCTGCTCAAGGGTCAGGCCCTTGGTCTCGGGGACCAAGAAGTAGGCGTAGACGAAAGCGCAGGTGCAAAGGGAGCCCCAGAGGTAGAAGACCTTGGGTCCCAGGTTTCCCTTGTCTTCGTCGACCATGTAAGGGGTGATGACAGCGATGATGCAGTTCCACAGCCAGTTGGAGGCGGTCGAGAGTGCAACACCACGGGATCGGATCTGGAGAGGGAAAATCTCTCCGATGACGACCCAGGCACCAGGACCCCAGGTGGAGGCGAAGAAGAAGATGTAGATGCAGATGAAGGAAATCATCACCTTCACGGCCACAGGGTCTTCAGGTCGGAGAGTACCGATAATGGCAACAATGAACTGACAGATGACCATACCCAGGGCACCCCAGATGAGCAGAGAGCGGCGTCCGAAACGCTCAATCGTCCAGAAGGAGATGGGAGTGGAGCACACGTTGACCAGGGTAGTGATGAGCGAGATCATGAACGGGTTGTCGATGACCTTGAGCTGCTGAAAGAAGGTGGTTCCAAAGTAGAAGCTGTGTGTAGAAAATTAGGGGCCTGTCTGACGACGAAAAAGGAAGGGCATAGGCGGGGAGGGGTGGCTGGCTGCTGCTTACACGAAGTTGACTCCAGTCCACTGCTGCATCATCTGCAGGGAAGTACCCAAGACGCTTCGGCGAAGGTTGGACTCGCACTTGAACAGCGAGCCGCGGAAGCAGTTCATCCAGCTGTCAAAGTATCCGCCCTGGGGAATGACGGACATCTCAAACTCGTGGTTGGCAATGATCTCGGACAGCTCATCCTGGATAAAGGGGGAGTCCACAGGCTGGCCGCGCAGACGAGCGAGGACCGCGGCAGCCTGGTCCAGCTTGCCCTTCTTGACGAAGAAGCGAGGGCTCTCGGGGAGCAGGAAGAGACCGAGTGCCAGAATGAGCGCCCAGAGCATCTGGAGGGCGATAGGGATACGGTAGGATGCCGTGGTAGTCATGTTCTGCGTGCCGTAGTTGATGGCAGATGCCAGCAGCAGGCCGATAGTGACACAGAACTGGTAACCGCTGACAATGGGACCTCGGACCTTGCGGGGTGCTACCTCGGACATGTACTGTCATGGAGTTAGCGGCCTGCGATGGCGAGAAGGAAGGGGAGTGGGCGACATGGCTTACAAGAATGAGGATAGCAGAGACAAAACCGACACCAAGGCCGGCGACCAGACGACCGGCAACAACGATGCCGAGGCCGGTAGCGATAGTCTGCAGAATGACACCGATGAGGAAGATTGCACATCCGAGAATGACGGTGAACCTTCGACCGATCCAATCGGCAAAGTCTCCTGCGGCAAGCGCACCAAAGAAAGTGCCGGCTGACAGGATCGATGTGATCAAGGACTTGTTGGTGGCACTCATGACTGTGGCGTCCGGACCTTCGATGAGGTGGATGAAGGTCGCCATGCCGTTGACTCCGGAGATGTAACCAGAGTCGTATCCGAAGAAGATGCCTCCAAAGGCGGCAAAGGCACACATGAAGTAGGCCTTGGTGGTGACGGGCGCCTCGACACGGTTCACATCGCCGCTGGACGGGATAACAGCACCTCCCGGCATGTTGGCTGTTGGTGGGAGGAAGGCTGGATGGGGGGTATTGTTGGCGGCGTTTGTAGGGATAGGTAGGTGTGTAGGTAGAGCTGGCGAGGGACCTGCAAACGAGAGAGGCCGTTTGGGGGGGGGATGCAGATCGACCCGAGATGATTGATTGCACTTACACGGAGCAAAGGGGGAAAAACGAAGGGAAAAGTCGGCCATCGTGACTTCTCTTATACGTTTTCCCGTGTACCTGCCGCCGGTGGTCATCCGACTCGGGGGGGCTTCCCTTCAGTCTTCGCAAAAGGCCCACTCAAGCAAATTGCTCTAACCCGCATTTCGGGGATCCAGGTCCACCGTCCCCCATCGCGGAGTGCATCTCCAGCATTTGCCCAGTACCCCATGGCCCATGGGCCTTCCCCGACACTCGAGCCAGGTGGTGTTCGTTCTGCACCGTTCTCGAATCCCGCCAAACCAAGGACCCGCCCCACGTCTCCAGGCGGGCCCGCCATAGTTACCACGTACTTGGCTGTTGTGGTATGACGAGGCGGCCCTCGGCGCGTTCGGGGTATTTGTGGATTTCGGCCGTTCCATCGGCCGTTTTGTGGTTCGAATAACCGGAGCCTGAGGCTCTGCGGGCCCGTTCTGATTGGCCTCCAGTGCCAGTCGGGACTCTAGAGCAGGTGATGCCGAAGGTTGGGTTAACTGAAAGTTCCAATGCGTACGCGTCGGTGTCGGGCCCGAAGTCAAGTGTCATCTGACCCCAGACGACTCCAGACGACTCCAGAGCTCTCTGGGGGGGGGAATGAAAACCCACGTTTGCTCAACCAAGTACTGCAACTAGTATCCATCCTTCATCATTACCGAAGTTGCTTCCCTGGTACTGAAGAGCCGAGGATGAGATCGTGGGGACATTGCAATATTGCCCACGTGCCAAGGATCCCCTGTCAACTGTGCCCAAAACGACTTACTTCAGCCAGGAATCTGGGTTTTGCAGTGGATTTGCCCGTGGTCACGCTCAACGTCCTTTTTTTTCTGTCGCTCTCCTTTCCTCTGCCGAAAGGGTATTCCATTCCACTCGCCCGGCCGCCAGATGGGGTCGGAGCCGTAAACACCCGCGCCAAGGCCTTTGCGATTGTCTCTGGCTTCCAAGGACTGCTATGAATCCCGTGATTGTGGAACGCTCCGCCTATTCCAGCACGTTGCCCCCATCGCATCAAGTTGCCGTTTGTGGCGTGGCAGCCAGTTCGGCGCACACGCGACGTGGACTCGTATCAAAGTCGGGCAATAGCCCTTTTCCCCCTCGTAGCGGCAAGCAGCTAAAGTTAGCATGTGGCATGGCATGGTATGGCATGGCATGGCGTCGGGCGATGCATGAAACGTTGTGATTAGGCGATCTCCTCCAGGACCTGGCCGGGCGCTGTTCCCACGTTCCCAGGTCCGGGGACGCGGCCCTTTTCGTGGGGCACAGGGAGGGGGCTGACGGCGTCTAATTGTAGAAACGCGGAGAGTTGAGTCTCGTCCACGTAGATGGGCCGATTAGAGGTGTCGCGTGGTTCAATGCGGGTGTATTCTTAGGTGATTCTTATACATGCGAGCGTCCCAAGCGTGTGGCACGTCTGCGGCTTTGCCTTGCTGACGATGCGCAGCTGGACGTTTCCCGGTTGTGGGTGGTTCTGCTAAGCTTCGCCGACCCACTCCTCCTCGCTCGTGGTTACCAAGTAAGTACGGATACTAGTTACTACTCAAGTTATCCGGTTGGGACTGGCTTGGCCTGGTGGTCGATGACGATGACGCGGTCGTCGACAATTGGCAAAGGACGGCGGCACTTGTTGCGCCTCCGACGTCGATTGGTCCTTTCATCTCTGTTGTTTTTATGGGCGTGCACCGTCGGCGACCGACTTGGCAAGAGTGGTCATACTTTGTACTCCTAGAGTCCTAGATCCTGGACCATGTAATTAATCCCTCCTTGGAGAGCAAATACCACGGGTTGAACAAGGGAAACGGCAACCCTGCTGCAGCACTGCACGCACTACTGTGTATGCACGTTACCGTGTATTGCAGTACACAGTAAAGCCGACGTGCTTCAGAGACGCGCTAGCAGGGGTGACCAAAAAAGGCCTAATTGCATACGGCGAAATCTTAACATCTAACCCAATTGACATGACCATCTAACGTTAGTTACTAGCTTTACCCTAACTCTAGTAAGATATGTTATAATAGCGGTAGTTGAAATAGTACCTGAAACTAGTACTACGCTGTTGCTTATTTATAGTACCTATAACTTATAAGTAGATCTTGTACTATATGGGTGTTATAAGCTTTATTGTCATATACTACGTAAAGTAAATTTAATTACATTACCATTTAACCTTGTTTTGATAGTAGATGAATTAAACTCAAAGTCACTCTCGAGGTGCAATTGATTGATTGTATATGTATACACCTTTACCACTGGTCGATATCCAATGCGTCTACGGCTGGCTCCCTTCAAGCGCTTGTTGAACCCTGGAGATGCAGTCATACCACTGGACCCTGAAACTGCTTCTGCCACCTCGAAGCGAGGTGTGAGCTGAAGAATCTCGTAGGTGATGTGATTGACTGCACCGCCGCCAGCATCGGGAGACGACAAAGGTATCGCCTATATCCAAGACGCACTCGTGGACGGACAGAGGGTACAGGGTGTTGTTTCACTGGCATGCCATGGGTCATGTGCTGTCAGTGATGCTGAACAGGTAAGTACCAAGCAACGTTTTGATTTACCATTACCCAGAGCCGAGACCGTCAAGTTCAAGTCCGTACGAGACTTCCCCTACAGCTGTCTAAACAGTCGGGACCCCTTCCCGAGAGACTGGCTCGGCCTTCTTCACGGTCGCCCTCTTGAAGTCCAACGCCTCAAATTTCATACAGCAAGCCGCCACGAAGCAGATTCCTGCCGCGGCCAAGGTGATGTAAAAGCACCGCAGCACAGTCTTGGTCACGACCTCGACGGCCAAGGGCAGCAGCTCAGGGTGCTCTACCGACAAGATGGGCGAGTGCGCACCGGCCAAAAGCTCCCGGATGTCCGCGGGCGAGAACCCGTACCCGTCGACGACACCGTTGACGAGATCGAACCCGATGTTCTGGTAGATGCTCCCGGCAATCGACAGCGACACCGCGACGCCGCCGAGTTGCGCCAGACTGAAGACCGTCACGGCGTCGAGCCGCTGGTGTGGCGGCAGGACAACGCTCGACACGGGGATGCCTAGCTGCCACGTCAAGCCTAAACCGGCGCCGACGAGGGCTTCAAGGCCCATGGCTAGGGCCTCGGAGCTCTGGGGTGTGATGGTCTGCAAGGCCCCGGCGCCGACCATGACGATGATGGAGCCGACGAGGTAGAACGCCATGTAGTAACGGACGACGGGGAGAAGGCCGCCGGAGAGGAAGATCATGAATATGAAGGCGCCGAGGAACGGCAGTAGGCGCACGGCAGACGTAAGGGCGTCAGCACCGTGGGCGAAGGCATAATAGATTGGCATGTACTTGACGAAACCAACCAGTCAGTTCAGATGCGTCTTTCCTTGTTTGTATGCTGCAATGGGAGTAACTCACGTAGAGGATCGCACCATATCCGACAGCAGCACAGCAGGTGCCGATTCCTGTAAGAAGGACGGCGCGGTTCTTCAGCACAGTCACCGGAAGTATGCGATGCTCGGGGGTGGTGAGGATGCAAAACATCTGCTGCACAACATACGCAATCAGCGTGACGCCGAACAAGACCCATATGGCGATTGCTGCCCCCGAGTTCCAGGGCCACGTGGGACCCGAGAAGATGCAGGCAAGGCCCAGGAGGACAAAGGTGCCCATGTGAAGTATGCAGCCGAGGAAATCGAATTCCCTCAGATGCGTCGAGAGGGTCTTTTGGCTGGGCACTCGGTAGGACGGATACAGGACCATATAGGAAACGACGATGATGGCTGTGAGTGGAAGGATGAGGTAGAAGGCCTGCAGGCTCTCGTCAGCATGGTCGAGAGCAATGATGGGGATGGGTGGGAGCCATCGTGGCCGCTTACCCATCGCCAAGTTGCGGATTCGCTCTCAGCAAAAGCACCGCCGATGGGGGGGTCCAAGGAAGAGACCAACGGCAAAGGCGGCGCCTACCAGGGCCTGTGTCATGGCGAGCTCACTCGGACGAGCAAAGACGACGTTGTACATGAGCATACTGATGTCTCTCGTTAGCTTTGTGTGCTTTGAGCGCTTTGCGTGTGAGCGCACAGAGCGGTATCTCGAGTTTGACTTACACCTGATAGATAGCCGCTGCCCCCATGCCGACTAACGCGCGACCGACGATGACAGCGTCTATGTTTGGCGCGGCGCCGCTCAGGGCGGCCCCGGCGATGACCAAGAGCGAAGCGACGAGGCCGAGTGACCTGAGTTCCATGAAACCTACAAGCTTCCGGACCATGGGTATCGACGCCGCATGCACGACCGAGAAGGCCAGGGACACCCACGGGAGAAGAGTGATGTGCCCAAAGGCCTCGTAGATTGGTACCTGAATGTTTGCGACATTACTGACATCGTAACCTGGCGGAAGATGGTGGATTAATACGCGATGATCCGTTGCTGCTGGACAGCATACCGTCCGTAGTATAAAAGGGGGCTTACCTGAGACGATGCCCATCAAAACACCTCCGACGAGGATACCCTTCCATTTCCAAGCCGGCAAGGTATCACGCGGATGCGGAAGATGTTCCACAGCTACTTTAGCTTCCAGCTGGGAGACGTCGGCGGCCGCGAAGTTTTGCTGGGTGCTACCCGCAGAACCGGAAGCGAGCCCGGAATCCTCGGTGGCCGTTGTGTCGTGTTGCGACGTTCCATCAGACATGTCGACGGTATCCTGTGTCAAAAGGCACGAGATGTTATGTGCTCCAAGAACCGGACAGGCATGGCTGCAGGCGCAGGTGCAGGTGCCGGTTCTTATACTTCAAGTCCTTTAGGGGAACACCTCATCAGCATTGCCAGCATCGTTGTCATCATCATCCTGTCTACACGCCGCACTGCGTACCCTCTTTGACTGTCAGATTGCGGGAAAGAATCTGGCCCATAGCCACCATTACATTCGGAAGCTGACATGACATGGCTGCAGAAAGCCGCCTATTCGAGGACATGGTTTTGATCCTAAAGGAGAAGCGATGTGCCATGCCGGCCGATTGGTCGATGCTGCTGCGGCACAGCTTGAACAAGAATTGCAGGCTGACGGCATGAGGCCACCACACTGGATACGACCCAATATGGCCTCGTCGCACAGCTGGACTGCCTTCCCTTCGATACGAATTGGCAACAAGTACGCACACTCCATTGCCACGTCAAGTGGTCTGCAAGTACCAGGATGAGTTATGATCTGACAGACCCCAACACCCCCCAACCCCCAATCCTGAGAATAACTCCGAGCAAACATACAGGTTGCCGGCCGCGTCTCGAAGATTTGGCCCCCATAGGACAACCAGACAGCCTCTCCCAATGAAACCTGCAGAGGGGCTCCGCCGCTGATATGATAGGCGCCTACGTGATTTCCGCCTAGTTCAAATCCATCCGTCTCGGTGCCCGACTGCTAATATCTAAATTCGACCAACGGATCAGCATGTGGGCAACTGCATTCATGTGCAGCGATGGCACAGTCTCGAGCCCCCCTCCCCCCAACACCAAATCACGGCAAACGTCTCAATGTTGGCAAAGTGTTCTGGGTCAAGTTGAATAGTAAGAATCGGTCTGGGTAAGATTGCGGGACACCTCCAAGAGCGTGTAACCCCGTGGGAGGTACCGGTATTTCACTCCTCGGACGCCATGTTTCGCATGCATCAAAACAACAACTAAGGTTAAAACCAAGGCCTCGCATCGCCACCGTAGTGTTCGCCAAGAAGAAAGAACCGATCACCACGGAGAGCCCCAGACTGCCTGGGGTCCGCTCACCGGTCACAGCATTCCGACTTTACGCAACATCATCCAGACGTGTCCGTAGCTCTCGAAGCCCCCTTCACGCAGCCCCTTGCTGAAGCTCAATGAAATATGATGACGGTGCTCTGCGGCGTGGTGTAGATAGGGGTCGCAGCACCTACCATGGTGACAGGGTGAACCACAACAGGGGGGTTGTTCATGTGATGCGCGGTGCCGTTGAAGAAAGGCTCGCGAGAGCTGGTGGGATAACCTGGATACTTTATTAGCAACGGGAATGACGGATGCATGCATGATATGATGAGTTAACTTACACCAAGTAGCGCTGCCGGCCACCGGAGGTGGGATAGCTGGCGCCATGAAAGGGGGTTTGTGATCAAGTAGGGCATCGGGGCCGAGATTTGAATCGGAGGCCGGCAGGCCATGACGGGCTGGGCGGGACTGGACATCGTCAGTTACCATGTGCAGAAGCAAAGCATGGCTCGAGAGACTCACGGGAGGATAAAGATAGGGGGTTGGCTTGGGTAGGACATGCCGCCGCTAGCTGCTGGCGCGTTGGGCGGGTTTGTAGGAGGGCTGCTGGGAGCCACCGGCTCTGCTGGCACAGTAGGAGCTGCGCTTGCAACTGGAGGTTGAGCTATTGCCTCGTCGTCGTCGTCGTCGTCGTTCCAGTGGACGCGTAAGTTGATGCCTCGTGCGCCGGTGCGTGGTGCGCGGATATTGATAGGGATCGAGATGGGGTCACCAGGTGGAACGGGTTCCAGTGCGACGGGCGGCTCGACAGACGCGGGCATCGCAGTGTTGGGATCGGCAGGGGCCATGGGCGCAATTGTAGTGGCGGCAGGCGCGATGTTTGCTGCTGCAGGGCCTACTTTGTTTTTGTTTTTGTTTTTGTTCTTGGTGTCGTTATTATTGTTGGAGGTCGAGCTCGTGCCGAGAGGCGGTGCTGTTCTCGAGATCCAGCCCTTGATGGTAGGATCGACGTCAGCCTCCGGAGCTGGAGTCGTTTGGTTAGAGCGGTGCTTCTTGGCCCCGGGATGGGTTGTACACTCGGGCTTGGTGCTTGACATCGTCCAAATTTGAAAAAGAGGAGGGATCTGCGTTTCCCGAGGGACTGTTCAAATTATGTACCCTGGGGCATAGCGTGGGTGAATCAACGATTGTTGATGTGCAAGAGGTGAATGAGGCCGAGTGACAAGAGCAGAGAGTGAATGACGGATATGGAAAATACGGGGCGCAGCAATCGTTACCATCAAGGTGACTGCAGCTGACTCTCGTGTGCAAGGTCGATATACAACTGGTCGACCCTGGCAGATCTCTAATCACAAGCAGTTGACCCGATCTTGTACTTGAGACCTCCAAACATGTCACTTTGGCAGATTATTGCGGATTTTATTCCTTCTGCTGTAGAAGAGGAGAGGGGGTATGGCAATTTGGGGATGCTCACGATGTTCCACGTATTCTTCTCATCCGGAAGTGTTCCTTTGTTGTTTCTCCACAAAGGCATGTTCCTCTGCACACAACTAACCTCGGGGGGTTCGCTGTTATAGACCTTGGAAATGCTCCTCCATACCGAACTCGGGCCCATCGTTCCACTCTACCCTCTCCCAAGACAGCACCGGCTGCTACACAGGGCTCAGAACGTAACCCATCAAGTCCTGAAGCGGGCAACAGTGCCCCCCGATGCCGATACTCATCTCACAACTAGCCCTCAACGGTACGATGACTTCATGGGCAGAGAATGAACCTGGTCTGGGAGCGTTGCTTGCCTGATAGCAGCAGCTGGAGGCGGCTCATAGAAACCCCGCAGCTTGTTGGAGACAGGCTGAGAAGATGCGGCGGGTGCGTAGTAGCCCGAGAGCTCTAGGTTCTGGTGGGCTGCTGGTGCACCCAAGCTGGGCACAGCTGGCGCGCGATCCTGGCTGGCGAAAGATGACGCCGGGGAGAACTCGATCCCGTGAAGGTTATCCTCGGTGAGCCGTTGTCCAGGCGCGGGTCGGGGAGCCGGAATAGGGGCTGGTGTTGACCGCCGGCTGTGGAAGAGACCGCAGCAGAGACTCATCTTTGCCAACGCTGGTGCTGGCGGGGGTGATGCCGTATGATGTAAGATGTATCTAGGCGATGAGTCGAACAGAACAGCCACCCTGGTTGCGATCCTTGAGGGCAAACAAAACCCACGTCTGGGTGCCTAGAGACTAGAGTTGTCGAGTGATGTTGGCCGACTGCCGACAGGAGTCGACACCACCTTGGTCCCAGGTCGCTCGCGCTTCAGCGTGCTCGGCACTTGCGCGGTTCCGGGCAGACGCAAAGCGATCGATGAGTATCAAGCAGCATTTACGGAGAAAGATGAAGTCGACATGTCGGAGCCACCATGCCAAACGTCTAGCACGTCTTCCTCACTGTTGTGTCTCGCTGCCTGGTGGCAAAGTGGGGCTTCGAATTAGCCGTTGTCATAGTTGGCGCGATTGACTTGAGAAGTTGCGCAGTAGTCATCATGAGTGTAAGTTATTATTATTAGTGTGCTTTCACACGTGGTGGCTTGGCTCAGCTTATCAGCGCTAGCAGACACTATTGATGCACACACAGTATCCGTAACTTTAGTCTATATATCCGTACAAAGCAGCAACCAACTTGGGTCGGAATCCCTCCGAGCCGCAAACTCCAGTCCCGGTGCCGGCGCCTCCATCTCGAGACAATTGGTTCTCAACGCAAGCCGGGAGATTCGCGGCATCCCACCCGCGACAGAACCACGTCGTTCATCGTCTCTGCGACCGCCCTCGAAAATGCTAGTACAGACTCTTCCCGTAACCGTCTCCCAGACCCTAACGGTCCAGCCTCTGACGCGCGATGCATTCGCTTCCTTTGGCGAGGTCCTGTACAACCCAGCGCCGCAAGCCCGGCCGTCCAACACCGACCTGGCTTCCGTAGCCTCTACGCTGCCCTACGGCGCCGTGTCCGCAAACCAAGGCACCGCCATCCAGTACAGGCAGCTCGCCTCCCTGCGCAACCTCTACGAGCAGGCGCCATCCACGACCGCGGCAACGCCCCGGATGACCATGTTCGTGTGCGGGACGCGCCAGCTCGTCTCGCTGTCGTCGGGAGATGCGGGTCCGTCGGACGGCCTCCCCGTGACCGTCTTGGAGCGCCACCCGTACACGTCGCAGACGTTCATTCCGCTGTCCGCAGACGGCGCCAAGCGGTTCCTGGTAATCGTGGCACCGAGCCTGCCGCCCGGCGTGCTGGACGAGGGCTTGCCCGTGCCTCGGCAAGGAAAGGGGGATAGGGCACTGCCAGGACGGGGCATGCCGGATCTGAGTAACCTGCGGGCCTTTATCGCCTCGGGTGGCCAGGCGGTCACGTATGGGCCCGGGACATGGCACGCGCCGATGGTGGCGCTAGGTCCTGCCGACACGACGCTGGACTTTTTAGTATTTCAATTCGCCGATGACGTTGCGATTGAGGATTGTCAGGAAGTGGCGCTGGACGGCAGCGGGACGCAGGATGCGAGGATAATGGTCAGGGTGCCCAAGGAGAAAGCGAGGCCATCTAGGTTGTAGAGCCGCCCGCTGTTCAACCCTTGTCCTGCCTTTGATGTCTTCTCGAGACCATCTTGGGAGATGCTACTTCCTACGTGGTTCCAACCCCACAAGATACATCTTCAAATACTACAGACCAGTTGACGAGCTGGCCTCGTAGCAGTTCGATGTATTCAGCCTGTATGTGGTGTCACACGGATTCACTGGCCGTACGGACAAGCGTCGTAGTCAGTCGGACGAACCAAACGCCACCGACTCAGCCGCGTGCGTTATCAAGACAATCCAAGCGGGCTCATCAGTACAGCAGCAAGCCCCCGCAACGTCAAGCCAACGATCACAGCTCACAGCTCACACTTCGGATGGTGACTTTTCTAGAAAAGAAGCCGCAGGGCCATGCATGAATGTGAACTGTGTATGCTTGTGCTTCACGTCAAGGTCATGAATGAGCTTGGCCGATCCGGTATTAGCTGCAGTTCGCCAGATCAGACTCAAACCCCTCCAGTCTCGCGTTGCCGTTCAGGGTTCATGCAAAACCCGCGCGACTCACAAGGCCTGTTTCCCGCCCGTTGCGGACTGATAACGTTTAGTTATCAGTTAACTTAGCTAACTAGCAACTTAACGTTACGTGGTCCCAGTAGAGATTCACGCCCACACCTGGCCCCTAGCATTTCTTCCGTCTTCTCACCCGAACAGCCGTCTTGGCGTCGCTCGTCCCATGCAAGGTACCCGGATGTTGCGGCACCTCGCCGTCAGCACGAACGCGAAGCCTGGCAGTACGATGGCTGTGATTGGTTGGACCAGCGAGTAAAGTGGCAGCGGAAGAGGCAACCATCATAATATCGAAGACATGGACGCCTGATTGTCTTGGCCGGCTGTCAGACGAGGAAACGGCCCCCGGCGCATGTGCCTGCTTATATATTCAGCAACTTCGCACTGCGCTTAGCTTACCAGGAAACTTCTCTCTCGTCTGTTGCCCAGCTCGGCTCGCTACTCCAACTTCGACTCTCCTCGGGCACAAACAACACAACACACCACGGCAACATGCGAGTCACATCCCGACTGCTCAACACACACACACAAGTTTATAGAGTATTTTGGCTGATATTCATATATACACATACCGGATCCCATCAATCCAACACCCCATCGAGTGTTGCTGACATAGAATCTACAGCAATCTTTGTCTAACACATCGAGGATCCTGTCCCCCCTCCGCCAATGGTGGCATATGCCGGTCAGATGCGCCCAACCGCACCTCCTTCCATCATTAATCTAGGTGGTTGCTCCATACGACCTATGCATCGCCTGTTCTCCGAGAACAACAATGGAAATTCGCAATAGAGCGGTATTTTTTAAACAAGTCGCACCCCGTCCCGTTGATGCCTAGGCACCCGGATTTTTCATATGCCCGGAAATTCCGTGACAATCGCGATGAACGCCGCCAGTACCCGGTACTGGTCATGTGATGAATGTGGACGCTTTGCCGGAAAGAAAAATGAAAATGCCCCCTGGAATGTCGTATGCGAACACAGATCCCGACGACCGCCACGCGATAGTCGGGGGGTATCAGCTATCGCCCTTGCTCACGGCCCCAGTAAGAAGGGAGCTTCCCAGGGCGACACGAAGGTATATTCCTTCCCGCTCAACAAAGAAAAAAGGTTTAATGGGTAGAGAGATCGAAACGCCGAAACCACCGACTAGGTGTCGTCCCGTTCGCTCGGGTTTTCCCACTTGATCGGATGGACAAGCATGCTCCGAAGGCACAGGCGGCCGGAGCTGAGCGGATTCGATTCCTCTTTTTTACCTCCGCGTTCCCTGCCCTCTCCAGCGCGGCCACCGTGTTCACCCCGGCCATCCATCTGAGCGTATCCCAACCACCGGCGCCATAAGAGCCCAGCGAACTCGCTGTTGTAGTACCATGAGGTACCCTTGTGGTTATGCTCGTTATTGAGGTCAAAGGGACTGCCGTGTCCGCCCGAGGTGTGATCGCGTCCGCCGTTGAAGTTCTTCTCAATCTCCACGAGCGGCCAGGCTCGGTCCAGGAAAACAGGATGCGGCGCGTACACGGCCTTCAAGCCGTGGTGGAATGCCATGGACGGTGGGAACATCTCGCTGAACATGCTGTGGTGGAGGCGCCAAGTCTCCTCATGCATGACGTTCAATAAGCGGCGAGACAGACGCGAGGCAGTCACGATAGCGCACCTGCGTGGCGGCTGCTGGTACTGGTTATCGTAGCCGGTGATATCACTGGCAAAGACCCAACCCGACTCGGCAGCATCAAAGAGGGGGTTGAGGGTAATGAGGTCCGCCTCTTCACCTACACCGCACTGGCTCATATCAGCGCCAGCCGAACAGCTCGAAGGCATAAACCCTCCCTCGCTTTGCTGGAGGTTCTCCTTGCCGGCAAAGATGACTGGCCCCATAATGGAACGGCGACCGGAAGCTGCCGTCTCGCGCTCGACGAGACGGGTAAAGTTCTTCCAGTCACCGTGGAGGCCCGGAATGTAGTACTTGCTGGCACGCTCCCACATACCCTGGCGACTCTGCTTCTGTCCCCACTTGCCCAGCCTGTCGAACAGCTCGTAGTAGGATCCAGTCCAACGCATGTCCATCTCCCAGTTCCAGAACTGCGCGTACTCGGGGTGCATCTGGGAAAAGTGCTGCAAGGGCAAATGAGCGCTACGGTAGACACCATGGATGTCACCATTGCTCGGGTTCTCGAACGGTTCGCCAAACTCGCCGGGATAGTAGAGTTTCATTTGGGCCTCGGACCAGAGGGTACACATGCCATGAAACTCGGGAGGAACGTTGTCATCCAGGATATCCTGTGCGGTCCTTGGATCGGCCCAGATGGGAGCGTCGTTGTCGCGGACGTGGAGTAAAAAGTGAACGTCATACTCACCGCCGGACTGCAAGTTGAGCTCGGAGACCATAGCTCGGAAGTTGAGGAGCGAGTGAGCGGTCCACTGGAAGCCAACATAAGTACGGATAACCACAGCCGTCCTTTCCAGCTTTCGCGGGCGAAGCCTCGCGTATTCATCATCGATCGTCTTGTTGCCGGTGAAGAATCGGTTCTGGTTGGCAAGAAAGCATCGATCCTGAGCCGCTGCCCAATCCATGTCGTCCCAGTTGACCTTGCCCTGCTTCTCCCAGACCACATCACTACCCGTACGTTCCGTATCCATGGCCTCTCCCAGGCCACCTTCTTCGACCGAGTAGCCGAGGCCATAGGACCCGTAGCGGCCGAATCGATCGAAGCACACGTCTTCACGCAGACCAAGGAGGTCGTACGAACCGATTGCCGCCTTGGACTGGCCCTGGGGAACACCTTGATAGGCGTAGATTTCTGGCACGGGCTTCTTTTTGGCTTCGTCGAGGTAGCATTGCTGGACCTTGTGGTACTCGCTCTTGTACTCGATCGATTCATAGTTCGGATGCGGGGTGTAGACAGTGGGCGTCGGGGCCTTGGTGTTGTGCACTGCTGACACCGACACGGTGGGCTTGCTGGCACCAACCGGCACTGGATACTCGGGCGTGTAATCGGCGAACGGAACCAATGCGCGCAGCCCGTTGTAGTAACCGTCGAGGCTAGGTATACAAGGTAAGTTACAGCCAGTGGGGGTGATTGGGCGAGCGATGTGACTTACTGCTTGTAGTTCAGCCAATGAGCGCCGTTTGCGTTCTTCTTCTTGTTCTCGGCGTCCTTGATTTTGTCCTCGTCGGCTCTGGACTTGCGCTCCTCATCTGTTTCTTCGATACTCTGCTCACGCGGCGGACCATCTTCAATAACGGCTGCTTTCGCCTCTTCAATCTGACCCTTGCCTAGTTGCACCAGACCTAAAACATCTTTGGGGCTGCGTGACACGCTCGGGTTGAATAGAGTGAGCGAAAGAAGACAGATGACGACAAGCGTCCATATAACTACTCTCCGATATAAACAGTGTCCTAGTAAGGTCCTGAGCCGTAGTCTCGGCTTCTGTTTCGTGGTGATGGGCAAGGCGATTTCGTTTTTGCCGGTTGAGATCATACTGCTGACCGAATTGGACTTTCGCAGTATGTAAGACGACACTTTATCCATGGTGGGCAGGTATGTGCCTACTAGGGTTGAGAGAGTGGGAAGGGTGGATCAACACAGGTTGACCATCAACAGGTGCCTAGATACCAGCAGCTTTGGAAGGGATGCTGAGGCGGGTGAACAAGAAAGAAAACGACAACGACGAATGAGGACGAGAATCGATATCCAAGGTGTGGTGGCGGGTGTGTTGTATGTAGTAGTGTCAATGACACCAGGCTGTCGGGCAGACTGAAAGGTTGATGGGAGGGCACGGGAATTGGCTCTCTGTTTTCTTCTTCTCCGGAACACGGGATGAGGATGTTATCTGGCGGGTTCTGGTCGGAGTGTGAATGGAGAGGAGATGGCTAGAGTTCAGAGACGAGGCTGGCTTATTCTGGCATAGACGGCGCGCCAGTCTAGTCGGTACGAATCGGCGCGGCGCGAGGGAATCTACGGCAAATCGACGGGTTGTAGGTTTGGCACCTGCTGGGAACGGATGGGTCGAGAAGAACTCGGCTTCTACTACTGCAGGCGGCGAAAAAGTGTCGTGTTGTTGAGAAAGTGTCCGATCTCTTCTTGGTGTATGCCTATGAAAAGGGGAGGGGGGGCAAGAAGGAAAGATGGTACAAGGAAAGAGAGAGAAAGTGGATGGTTGTTGGATGTTGGTTGTTGGTTTCGAAGGCGTCGATGTTTGAGCGTCGGGTCCAAGAAATGGAGAACAATTGGAATAAATTGAATTACCGGATTGGCCTAGACGGCGGACTGACTCGGGTTCCGAAATACCAAGACTCAATGAACCCCCCCGTTGCTCTCAGATATCCACACCAAATTGGAAAGATGGCACAACCTGGTGGAATGGGAACCGATTAACAACAGTAGTAAGGAAGCCCCCCAGCGAGGTCCCCTATCTCTTACCACGCACGCGTTCTGAAATACAAGTAAAACTTGGCACGCTTTACCCGAGAGCAGAGACTCGGTCCTTGGTCGTCATCAATGCGTTGCACGTCCTACTGAACTCTGTCGGCAATCACATGGCTACTTCATACATAGGAAGTACGAAGTATAGAGCAGGTACGGATCGGCGTTCATGTCACTGTCGTTTGCTTGTCGATATCTCATCATGGCAGTGGTCGTTCGCGGTCAAGCTACAGGGTACCTCCGTACTCCTGAAGAGAAGAGGCCAAGAGAACTCGTAACTAACGTGATGCGCCCGCGTGGAATGCAAGCCGCCACCGGTCTCTCATCCGGGGTAGGTGGTGTCCCGTCTTTTTGAGCCTCCATCTGCCAAGAACATGATCCCTACTTCGGTACTTTCCTCCGCCCCCTCCTGGCAGAACTGCCAAGCAAGCTATTCCGTTTATGGCCTGCGCTACAGGGGCGAGCACTGGCTGGCTGCGGCGATCGACAGCGGTGCTTGCAGCCAATCGAAACTGGACGCAGCAGGCCATGCACAACCGAAAACGCCGGGAACCGCAGGAGTCGCACCACTTGAAACGGCAATTCCACAAGGACACGCGTTGCAAGCGCCGCAGCGCACGATGTGGGTTCCAACACCTGCACCTTGACGACCTGGCCAGAGCCTGTGTTCCTGTTGCAGTTACACAGTAACGTTATGTAACTCATGTAACTAATACGCAGACATGCCGAATGAGGCAAGTGACGTACGCACTTGGAACTTGTGTCACCGTGTCCACTGTCTTGGTCTAACTACGGCAAGACCTGTCTGTTCCCTATGTTCTAAGAAACCGTTGTTTGCTTGGCCTGATTTTCGGGCGAAAGAGAAACTTTGCTTGCAGCTCAAGCGAGGGAGGAAGGAGGTTGCATTTGGGATGGACCAAATAAGGTACCCCCCCACACCCCTTACTCACCACTGTACCTAGCACCTGCGTGTACCCACTTCGTACATACTTAGTATATTCGATCGTCTTTCTCTCCGGTTGAGGTCGAGCCCGTTCGTCCTTTTGTTTCGTCATTCGACAAAGCACACAGTTTACTGCGTGAAACTTGTTGACGTTGCCGATCAGCACAAATAACTGACTTGCCACCATGTAATGTTCGGAGACCTGCATGAGGACTGTGGACGGTTCCCTACCCCTGTGTACGCAGATGCATCTCTCACAGTTCAAGTCAGTGGTCGCTCGGAGATTGTCTCAGCTTCCGGCCCGCGCTCAATGTACATTGCAATCCATCCGTTGTAACACGGATCTATAAGGTAAGAAATACCTCAGGAGGATGTCCAAATTGACATTGTCAATTTGGTTAATTCGGGATGACCCCGTCCACCGCATTAGACCGCAGCATCTGCCGTCACTCGAGCTTTTTTTGCCTCGACACTGACGTGAGCCCCTCCCTAGGCCGCCCCCTTTTTCTTCAACATTGGATACGGACCGCAGAACGTGCTGGCTCCAACCTGGCTGCCGTACGTCACTATCCTGGCCAGTCTTGCAGAATCTCGCAAGCACCTCATATGTCAAGCCACAAAAACCGACAGGCTGTCTATCCGTAACCTTGGATGTCTTTACAGAGGAAATAGGTAGGGCCTTTAGTATGGGGTATCTCTTGGCGCGCCGACGCAGTCTTGCTCTCACCCGCATTATTGCTTGCTCTTGCATGAACCGAATCTTCAACGCCGCGACGAATTGTGTATATGTGATGAGGGATACCCCAACGGTGCCCAGGAAGCTGGGCCGATTTGCTGCGTGAATGCGTATAGAGTGGCCTGCGGTCACTTTAAACTATTCCGTAAAGATCTAAGGTTGGGCCGCCTCTGACCGCACTGAGCAACTCCAGGAAACCAGGTTTCCCGTGCCGACACGTACGGGTCATCATGCATGTTTCCTGCTGTCCGATCAAGTTAGATGGAAGTATGAGGCCAATCTGCCCGTCTATCCGGATGAACATGGCCAAACATCAATCCACGCAATCCGATTACGGTATGCCGAAACGTCTGCACGGCACGCAACGAAAAGTGAAGAGTACCTGAAAGTACTCAACAATGTCATTGTCGCCTCGTTGGGATACGACTTGTTATATACATATAGTTAGTGCGTCACTTACACGGCAACCCCGTAACTATTGTCCTTAGCAGCGGTGCGTCCTGTGCGTCCTGTACAAAAGTCTTGACGTGATTTTTTTCTACCGATGCCAAAAGTCGTCCTCGTTACTACTACTTATTACGGAGTACAGTGTGGGCCTATCGATCGCCGGTGCTGGGCTAACTTAACTCGTTATCACCAACTTAATTACGGAGTACTTCGTAGTCGACGTAATACTCACTGGCAAGTACGGATATGTATTCAGAACTATTCGTACGTCAGTGAGTATTCGTCACTTCCAGAACGCCTTGTTGATACTGTTCACTCGTCGTACCGATTGATGCTGAAAATGACGTCGTACTCTTGCCAGAGAGTGTGCTTTCGTAATACCGACTCGCCTATGGAGTCTCCGTACTGAGTGAGTACTCGCACGGATGGAAGAGGACAAGGGTGTCGATCTTCATAACTGGCCTCTAAAACAACCTTTTGTTTGTTTGCTTTTTCGGCACAACCGCTGACACTGCGTTTCAATGGTATCCTTGGCCGAAAGTGAACGTTATCTCATTATGATCAAACCGAGTCCCAGTAAACCATCGTCTATCCGAAGCAATTCGGAGCCAACATCTGCACCGATAGTCTTTATGTATGTTTATGCCGCGATAAAGTCACATTCTATACTTAGAACACGGGTCCCCTGAGAGCAGGGAGCCAAAATTGTATGGTGCGACAGTGCGTGTAGCGAGCAGACTAACTACTACGGTAGAATCCGCCCTTGTTTTGTCATGCGGGAGGAGGTACTTGCCAAGTACCGAAAGCAGGGATAGGCAAGGCTTGTGACCGTTTCAAACACCTCAGCCCTAAGTATCCGTAAGTAGAGGACCATGGCCTGGGCTTCTGGTCCAACCGAGACTCTTGACTCTCAAACATGTCTAATAAATAACCAATTACCGTAACTTACTTCGTAATGACCAACAACAAGTTAGGCAACTACCGTAGAACAATCACCTACCAATCCGGGTTCTCGAGGCCCGTCACTGACTCGACAACAACAAACATGTGGGCTCGACTTTCGCAAAGCGCGTTTGATTTCGATCAACAAACTCGCAATCCGGAGAGAGTTCAAATACCCAAGCAGGCCATGGTTGTCTCAAACCACCAAGACATGCGCTCAAGAATGCCCGGCGGACAACCTGATCTGACTTGAGCGTGAGTTGTGATAGACATTGCCTGCGAACCGAGACTGCCGGTGCAAACATCTTGCCAGCCCCTTCCCTGACACCGGGCTAACTCCCGTACTCCGTATAGAGTACTGCCGACTCGACAGACGATCGCGCGACATGCGTACGAAGTATCCGTACTGGTGGTGTGTTCGCTAGATGGAGTGCGTCTTGGCGGAGTATCACAACTGTGGAACTGGGAGGGAATCCCTTAACATCCTCGAACACGGCCATCTAAATTTTTTACTCAGTAGTGATCCACACCCCCTTCCTAAGTCCGTCCCCATCCTACAAAGTAACCTTTCGCATCGTGATATTTCTTCCGGGATTGCTCGACAACAGGCAATATCGGGCCGTGGTAAGTTTGGTGGAAGCGACCAAAATAGAACAATCCTGTCAATTAAAAATCTGACAACCCGGGCCACGTAATTAATCGGGCCAAGTCGTGTCGCATTGAATGCTGTCCCGCCTGGTCGGCAGCCTACGATGTAGGTACGACGCTCACGTCTGCCGAACTCGGAAGCATGGGGAGAGGCTAAGAGATGGGATTAACTATGATTGTTCTCCGACTGCAGTGCTGGCTATCCTATCCATGTACCGAGTAGCTATTGCCCAGGCCCATGTTACTCAAGACATCTGGTCCAAAGTCCAGACGAGCCAAGCCTCCCCATCCTTTCCGAGATCTGAGCTCGCATGAAGCATACGCACGTATCTAACCTGGGCGCATTATAGGCCGAGAAAAGCATGATGCTACATGTCATAACCTTCAAACGCCCTCTTTTGTCTGCTGAGTTTCGGGCGTCGTAACCTTCTGTTGAGTCGTCATCGCCATCGTCGTCGTCGTCGCCGCCGCCGCCGCAGCAGCAGCAGCAGCAGCAGCTTCCTGCACCCCCTTGGCATCACCCCCACGGGTCTCGTCACCACAGTCCCGCACAGGTGCCTTCTCCCGCAGTCTTCGCGCTGCCCTCCTCTTGCCGTCGATATTTTGTCTCCATCCTTTACCGAAACGGATGGTGGCGTACGTGCAGAGTGCGCCGAACATCAGGAAGCCGGCACTGATGGTGGAGAACCAGCCCACACCTATGGCCTGGACGGCGGGCAGGACGACCGCTGTACCAGCACACGCGAAGAGGTAGCGTATCACGTAGTTGCTCGCTACGACTTCGCCCGACTGCGTCGGCATCACGTCGAGACAGTACGTGTTGAGCGACGGGAAGCAGAAGAGCTGCGCGACACCTTGCACGAAGAGCGCAATGACGACGAGCGGGATCCCGCCGCGGTCGAACTCGACGCACCACCCGTAGATGAGGATGCATGCGGGAAGGGCAATGCCCAGAAACGGCAAGCAGGAGTAGAGGCGATCTTCGGGGATCCGCGTCCCGCGCTTCTTGATGTACTTCTTCACCATCATGTCCGCGTACCGTCCGCCCATGAATGTGCCGACCAGGTAGCCAGCGCCGGGGGCGAGGTAGAACAGACCGCCCATCATCGGGGTCGTGAGGTGGAACCGCGGATTCAGCACGTATCTGATTGGCGAGAGAAGCGAGTACATGTTCCACAGCAAGCTGGAACTGGCCAGCCCGGCCAAGAACAAGTTGGGGTATTGGTACAGGCGGACAACACGCCATGGGTTTATGAGCTCAGCGAGCACCTTTGCCTTCTCCTTTCCGGTGTGGCCCGCGAGGTCATCAATCTTCCTGTGGTAGATTGTCTCTGGCAGCAGGAAGAACGAGCCTACTGCGGCAACAACGGCAAGTCCTGTCTGCAGCCAGAAGATGACGCGCCATGACACGTACGTGACAATGATACCGCCTAGAAAGGGGCCAAAGGCAGGCCCGATGAGAGTGCCCGAGAGGAACCAGCCGAGTGCTGTGCCCCTTTCGGTTGGTCGATACATATCACTGCATTTGATGTGAGCACGTCGCAGACAGGTATGATGGGCAATGCAACACGTACCCTATAACAGCAGACCCGACCAAGATGAACGACGTTCCCTCAAACGCCGTGAGAATACGGAACACGAAAAACGCTGCCAAGTTTGGTGCAAGTGCCGTCCCTATGCTGCAACCGAGAAATGCAACTGAAGTGATCACAGTGATCTGAAATACAAGTCAGTGTGGCATTCCCATTCTCCATGTTCGTCTATACTTACTGGTCTTCTTCCGTATACCTGGCTCAGCGGACCCCAAAAGAGAGGTGACACTCCCATGCTTTGAAATATTGTCAGTGTCCATTCTTCTGACCTTGAGCCAAAGTACGGATTGAGGATTGAGTTCCCGAGGTATCACACTCAACAAGAGAGCGCAACTCGAACACGACAAGGCAGGGTTGGCCCTTTTGAGTTGAGGGAATGGATTTTACTCACAACAGCATATAAAACGCATTGGATAGGTTGATGATGGAACCGGTGGTGTTGAACTCTGCGGCTACCTCAGGCGTTGCTGCCAAGACTGAAGTGCTCGATATAGGTGCCAAGAACGAGCAGAAGGAAAGCAAGCAGACGATGACCAGCTTCCTGTGAGCTGGTAGCCTGTCATACACCTCATCTGGAATCTCGAACGTCGAGTCTCGGTTCTCGATAGGTGCGTCTGGGCCCATTGAGTGGTGGGTTGAGTACCGGTCCAGCCCATTAACATTCTCGTGACCGGAGGCTGTGCCATCGTGGGACGACGCTGTGCTGTGATCACTGACATGGGAATGGATGCTCACGGGGCGAGGAACAGGACGCCTGCCACCCTCGTCTATGGGGCCAGTCATCGCAACAACAAGCTTTGGATTATGATCGAGTCGAATACAGCAGCAGAGAGATATCCTTCACAATGACTGTTCGACCCGACTCCGACTCTCTATTGCTTGACAATCCTGGCTTACCGACAGGCTTGCAAGCTGGGGTAACAACGGTGGACGAAATGATGGGCGAGTGTAAACAGTGCTTAGTTGCTCAAGACCTATAGATGAACATTACAAGAGAGTCGTGTGAGGCACGCGTACGAAACAAAGAGAAAGCCACGAGGTCGTCTAGTAACGAGCAAAGAACAGCCCCAACCGCCTCTTACCTGCTCGCCACTTATCCTGGTTTCGTCTCATCTTTCCCCGGGACCCCCACATCCGCGGTAAAGAATTTCGATGACTGGTAGCCGACCATCGGTGGACACCCGATTGCGACCATCGCCCTGATAAGGTATAGCCAACCATTACCGGCGCGAGGCTTCGGGACTCGGATGCATTGCCGAAAAATGGCTTATAAGCTGCCTGACACGCGTTGAGGAGCACGGGGAAAGAAATCGGTATACCATTCAAGCACGAAGTTTCGTAGAATCTCACCGTGTAAGCGATGCGCATATGAAAACGCGCAGTTGGGAGACGAACAAGTACTTTACGATGCAACGGGCATGTGAAGCGGGATCTTATTCCCGGCTCACCTCCGGAGGCCAGGGCATCGACGCTCCGATACGGTAAACCAATGAAGTGCCACGGATGCGACGCAGACCCAGCTGCAGATCCCAGTGGTGGACGTCGTTCATTACTGACTGTAAGAGATTATTAAGTGTGCCACAAATCGCTGCGATGCAGCTCCGAACACAACAACGTTGACTCGTAGGCGGCCGAACAGATACGAGGTAGCCTTTAAAGAGTCCGCTTTCCGGAGCAGCATTGGTAAGAAGAATGAATGAACGTCATCCTGAAAGTTGCATATACGGCAGGTCATCTTGGGTATGTTGTGATTTGTTTGTTGCTAGTCACGATGTACGAACCCGGAGTTATGAGACGAAGTGATATTGGAATGCCATTTGAGTCGGAATCGCAAAGTCATGAAAGCAACTAAAACGCCTCCGTGAAAAAGGGCGCAGAAAGGTCGCTTAATAATGACGGTGACTTACGGATGCTCCGTACTGCTTGTCAGGACTTGGGCCTTTCCATTTGTGGCCGTGCTTGTGGCTTGCCCCAAAGCCACCAACCACACCCCCCCTTCCCCCTTCTCCAAAATTAGGGCACCACACAACCAACGCAAATGCAGAAAAATTACGGCGGGTGCATCATTGATTAGTTTCAAGAAGTTCACAACACCCAACGACCCACGACCACCCCTTCAAGAGCGATTCCGAGAGAAAGCCGCCAAAATGGTACGTATTGATTTATCAGCTTGATTTCAATGGATGAGAACAAACGACACGACGGTCCAGAACGATGCGAAAGTTGAAGGCGAAAGGACGGCGCGGCGAGGACGTTACCGTGGACAAAATACCATCAAACTCGACAGAAACGTTACACCAACTGCGAAGACGACGACAGCAACCGACCCTGCAATGAAACGTTCATCGAAATCGCCGCGACCAATGATCAAATGCCCGCTGCCCCGTCAGACCCGAAGCACCGGCAGGAGGAGGACTGCTCAGGAAGCTCAAGGAGCCGTTCTGTCCTCGGGAGACGCGTGCAACGACGAGGCGCAAATTGCTGACTGGAACCCCTCCTTCAGGTCAACATCCCCAAGACTCGCAAGACCTACTGCAAGGGCAAGGCCTGCCGCAAGCACACCCAGCACAAGGTCACCCAGTACAAGGCTGGCAAGGTTGGTGGACCCAAGAGCCCCCTCTGATGGGAGGGGCGATACTACCTCCGTCGAAATCGCCATTCTGACCAGCACCACAGGCATCTCTGTTCGCCCAGGGAAAGCGCCGATACGACCGCAAGCAGTCCGGTTACGGTGGTCAGACCAAGCCTGTCTTCCACAAGAAGGCTAAGACTACCAAGAAGGTCGTTTTGAGATTGGAGTGTGTTGCGTGCAAGACCAAGATGCAGCTGGCACTGAAGCGTTGCAAGCACTTCGAGCTTGGGTACGTCATCTTCGACCGCACAGAGGTTTCGGACGCGTCAAGGCTAACCTGCGATACAGTGGTGACAAGAAGACCAAGGGTGCTGCTCTGGTGTTCTAAACGAATCGCATTTTTCATCTCGGTCCTCTCACGTTCATCATTCAGGGCACATGGCTTTCGGAGGGTTCATCATGGCCGGAAATACTGGCGACAGGAGTCTTGACCTCGTTGAAGGAACACGAGGTAGCAGGGCGTAGGCTAAAATATGACCAACGTCTTTTGCTGCAACGAATATTGGTTTACTTCATGACAGTTTGTGATAGACCACGAATGCTATGATCAATCCGCACTCACATATCGTCGCACTGCCACCGCTACCCCTCGTGTGTCTGTTGTGGCAACTGGCAGACTCGGGAGATTGCGCGCACAGTATCGTCTCTGCGCTTTCAGAGTTGCCTTATGGCAGATCCCTGACTACGACCCGGGTGCCATCTTGGAGCTCGCATGAGACTCCAACGCAATGCTAGTTTTAGCAAGTATGCCAAGTTTTGAGTGAATTGCATTACTGCGGCTTGTCAGACTGTCTATCCCAACGCTCTAACTAGAATCCTTCTCCAAGAAGAACAGTTCTTCCGCCGCCATACCAGAGTGCACCGACACGAACGTCTTGACCCTTCTCTTGGCCAACAATCCATTCTCCTACCATCTCTGCATTCGTCTTCTCCCAAACCTCTTCCACCAGCCACTCATTGATCTCGTCAATGACATCAACCCACTTCTGCCTCTGCTCTGGAGTTGCGTGGTCTTTGTCGCCCAGATACCTGCCCAAAGTTATGTGCGCACTAGGCACAACATAGCGGGAGTCGATGGTGATTCCTGCCTCTTTGGCAAGATTCCACATGTCGCGTCTCAGATGATGATACGTGTACTGGTCCCCTTGCTGCACGTTCTCCGCGGTATTCGGTGCCACGGGAGGCGGAGACACGACTGCCTCTCCGCTTGCGGGCAGAAAAGAGACGGCGAAAGCGGACAGATCATAAGAGATCATCGGCTTAACGAGCCGCGCCCTGTGGCGGTACGTGTAACTGGCCACTGTCGCTGTGGCCGGCCCCAGGGTAGATTTTAGGGTCTCGATCTCCACTGGAGTTCGGCTGAACGCTAGCTCCAGTGTCGTGATGTGCATTCGATGAGTTGGCATAAGCCAGATGGCTGTTTCTTGTCAGGCCGCTCTCTTTTCTTGGGGGTTTGAAGGAAAAAACAACCCACTCGGCGCAACCTCCTTCAGCTTCTGTTGGATCCGCGCGGCAAGCTCCAGTACGTGAATAGGGGGCGACCCCAGAAGGTCATGCAGTTCCTCGGGTCCTTGAACCCGGGCTCCAGTTCGGGGTTTTCTAGGCGCAGTAGGTACGGATCGATGATCAGCTCCTTATAATCCGGAGACAAGAACTTCTCCTTCTGCTGCGCATTGCGCTTGATGCGGTGCGCTGCGTACATGGCCTGTATCTGTTTCTTTCCTGGTGTCAGCTGGAGGTTCATTCAAATGACGCACTGATCTGGGTCTTCCTCTCTCTGATGCCATGTTATTTCTCAATAGCTTCAACTTGATTTGATGCATGATGTGATGCTTGGGGAACATGTGCCCATGACAGTAGGCACTGACAGTGTCCTGCCCTGCAGCATTGCCTGCACCTCACAGCAAAAGAAACAGTGGCCTCACAGGATCGTCATTGCAGGCCTCTATGAGGGCATTATAGGGATTCTCGCCGGGCTTGATCACAACTCCTGAGAGGTCCTCGAGCTTGTTTTTGATGTCTGTCGACTCGAGTACAGAGCCCATTGTCGCGTTATAGAGGCCGGCTTGCGACTTCGTATGAAAAGGGACAAGTTTTTTGTGTTTTCGAAATCTGCACGAAGGAAGTCCCCGGACACTTGAGCTTCTTTAATAAGAATACAGAAAGGAACCTTGCTCCCCAATGAACGGATCTGTAGATGGGGTACGGAATACTTGGTAGGTGTTGGTTGCACGTAGTATCCGTAATTGCCAAGCGCTTTCTGCTTCTTGGTGGCTGAAGGGCTCCATCGGAGACCCTCGTCACAAATACAAACGATCTATGGGCTCGGAAAGATTCCGCGTAGTGCGGAATCCCCAACACGTACATCCATATCCTTGTGGAGATTGCCAGTATTAATTCGAATCAGTACATATTTCATAGGCTAGCAATAAAGAAGTGTCAGGGGGTTACAGTCATACCTGAGCTGATGAGTATTCCTTCTACGGAGTACTTCCACATAACGAGTTAAGTTACTCCGTAGTTACTGTGTAATGTACTCCATACCCGCTCGCACCTGTAGATGTTACTCCCAATGTCCGTGCATTAGGTGCTAAACCACCCCAAGCTGCTTAACGTTAGCCCCTTAGCGATACGTTTAGCACGCCACTAACTTAGTTAGATACCAAGCGTGGATACGGCAAACACGAACGCTTTGCTAATATTTCCCAGTGGAAAAACTCAGCCGACTTACATCATCCTAGCCTGGAACACTCACAACTACCAGCCTCTGAAGAGCACCATGTCCAGACACGACGATTTCCTCCTCACTACCTGGCTATCGCGAGTACACCATCTCGAATACGAAATGAGGACCAACGCTGCATGCATGGGCAACCAGCCATGACCGATGAGACAGGTGTGAGATGGAGAATAACGGCCTCATTTGTGAGCAGGTGTAAATGTCGGAATTCAAGCCCACAATCTGCATGGTCTGACAGCTGTTGATTGAAATTCGTCGGACAAATGGTCAATGCGAAATGCCAACGCTTTCTTGGGGTAAAGCGTGGTCCGTTGGATCGGCTGGTGATCCTGCGTGGGAGCAATGCCACTCTATCTGCCTGCTTGACAGAAACATTGATGACTGGGCCACACTAGCGCACCGGATGTTGCAGTCATGAGTACAATCCGGTACCTACACTCCAGCCTTTGTTGAGGCCCTGTCAAGCAACAAGGGCCATGGTCAACCGAGGAAGCTCGAAACAACACTGGGCATGGCGCCATCCAAGTGCAAGACAAGGATGAAAGAAGAAGAAGCGACAAGTATGTCCTCCTGGACCATTGCAAGCTGACCAAGATGTCTGCACATGACTTTTATGTGCCTCCGAAAAGGTGAACACATGAATAATCGTCTTCTTGCGCAAGACCACTCGGTTGCACACCATTTGTCACCCCCCTTTTCGCCAGGTCTAACAAAAGACAAAAGGAAGTAGTTTCTTTGTGCGTGATCTTCGAATTCACTTCGAACACACAGATAAACAAGGCAAAGCTGCTTGCGGGGTTTAGCAGTATACACATCAACCCTCCCCTTATAGGGGATTGCTTGATTGCGTGCCGCTGCTTTACCGGCAGAGTTGTGGTCATGGGCTTGAAATGATAGCTAGCAGACCATGGTACTGTCAGTTCAGTTTGGTGGCCGTGGGTGAGCGAACACAGCGACATACGCAAAGAGACCATATGGAACGGTTTCCCGTTTGTGGACCGACTAGCTCCTGAAAGCACTGTGAGGATGTGCTAGGCTGAGCAATCGGACCGGCCGGGCCTTGGTCGAGTGTCATCCATTAGCAGTTCTTGCTGTAAAGTGGAAGTACAGGACTAGATGAGCAAAGTGAGCTCTCGGGCGTGTTAAGCAGTTGGTATCCGCCACCAGCCCTGTTTACAAACCCGAGTTGATGGACTGGAGTGGTTCATGGGAGCTCTCGGGCGCGTGAGGCGAGTGCTATCCACCATGCCTGGCTTTCAACATGAACATATGGGCTCGGAGGCCTTGGGGTATCTTAGCCGAGTGCTATCCAGTACCAGCCATATCAAGAAAAGCTCGTGGGCATTATTTGGCGAGCAGCATCGAACACTGACTTCCAAGCCTGTCTTTACCTGCGAGCATCTGGCCATCACCTTGCTATGAGTCCAGGATATTGCCCTCTTTCGGGGGAGCTCAGGTTGTGTTACGCCAGCACTATTCAGCACCACCTTCCAAGGTTGCATTCTTGGAAATGTGAGCCGCTGCCCGTTACCGCTATATGCGCAAAGCAGTCTCTCTCATACCGAATTTCCCCCTTTCGTGGGTTGAGGGTGAGCAGGGCAAGCACCGCCCAGTAATAACCCCGCAAGGTCGTCTCTCTATACCTGTGAGTAACTGCCACGCCTGCTGTACGTATAAGCTAATGATAAGCCCCAGACCCTCTTATCCTTTCGGAGCTCGAGGGTGCGTTGATCGAGCCCGTTTGGAGCTCGTTGAGCAAGCAGCCTCCTTCCCTTTCACAGCTCGGGGGGTGTGCTGGGCGAGTACCACCTGGCACCCGCCTCCAAGGTGGCCTTCATATGCCTGTGAGCAAATTGCCTGGCATGTTGTGCGCCCAGACTATTGCTAGGCTAGAGGAACACCCCTTTCGGTGACCTCTAGTACTATGGAATGTCTTATACTCTTGGACATCCCGATAGGATCTAGCTCAAGCACGCTCGGGGATAATATGTCTGCACCGGATCTATCATCACGAATACTAGATCACCCATTCTTGTCATTGTCGCCGAGGCCATGCAATGTCACCGATTCCACCACAATCGCCGAGGCCAGAGCTCCTAGTTGTCGTTGTCGCCATTGCTGCCGAGCCTCTAAGACAATCAGTCCCATCTTTCACACGACGACTCAGGTTTCTTCTGGTTTCTTCAGCTGTGTTACTTCAACAATCAACTCAACCCTAACCTCACAAATTTTCAGGGCGTACCCCGTTCTAGCTTTCTTCTCCCACGAGTATCTTTGCATCCTCTTCACACTTGCCACTTGAGGGTACCAAAGCAAACATCCACTGGAGATTTTCCTTACGCCAACAACCAACAACCTCACCTTGCCACCCAGTTCCTCACCACAAACACTTTTGCGTCCTCTTTGTTGTTGCCACTTGAGGGTAGCAAACCAATCTGCTGGACACTTTCTTTGCACCAACAACAAAGAAGATCATCTTGCCATCCACTCCCACACCACGAGTACTTCTACGTCATCTTTTTCGTTGCTACTTGGTGGGTCAAAGCCAGCATCTGCTGGAGATTTCCTTCCAGCATCAACCGAGAAGCTCATCTTGCCATCCACCTCTTCACACATCCTCATTTGCCTAGCTGAGGCGGAGTGGCAGTGTTTCTTCATCTTACTTGCCTCTCCTCTCCTCCGTACCCCCACGAGCCTGAAAAATTTGCCCTGCAACATTCCCTGATCTTGCTCATCTCTTCCTTCTCAGCATTGCCTGCCTGACAAGGTTGACCTGCAGCATTCATCAGCCGCAAACAACTCCTCCTCTGTTTGTCCTCGTCATCCTACCTCATTACACTCGCTTTGGGACCACGGCTGCCCACGATGCCCCGCCCGTCGAGGAGGCGGCGGCCTCCTACGCTGACCCCGGACGAAGAAAGACCGTCAAAGCAGGCTCGACTCATGGATATCACCGCCGCCGAGGAACCTGTCAAGGCATCCATCAAGGCATCCATCAAGGCATCCACCAAGGCTCTCAATGCGGAATTCAAAATGACGAATAGCAGTAAACAGCTGAACATGAACGCAAAACCCGTTTCGGACCTCGCAAGCGCGATAAACGAGATGGCTGTGCGAGCATGCGAGCTGGATCAGACCAATCTGGATTCTCACCTACGGGTCGCAGACTTGAAAAGTGTTGCAAAGAAAGGCGGTTTTACATTTCGAGTGGCTACCATGTGCTCCGGTACTGAAGCGCCGATCTTCTTCATGAAAATGTTTCAAGAAACGTTTTTCTCCATGTACGGCCAAGAGCTCTTCAGATTCGAGCATGTCTTCAGCGCCGAAATTCGGGGCTGGAAGCAAGCCTATATTGCGCGAAATACCGATGCAATACTCTTCAATGATATCAGCGATTTCGCCAGCGACGATGGTCTCGCGTAAGTCTCTTCCACCATCGCTTCCACTTGACTTTCCACTGACATATCGAAGTATGACAGCAACAGGCGGTCTGGTTTCCGTCCCCGGTCAGATCGACTTCCTCATTGCCGGCACATCTTGTGTTGACTTCTCTGCGTTGAACTCGAAGAGGCTGAAAGATTTCAGCCCCGAAATCCAACGCATCCACGAGCGTGTAAAAAGGACGTCGGGCACGACGACAGGGCCGACGTATAGCGAAGTGGAGGACAATCTCAAACAGATCGCGTTGGAGCTGAAATCTTTCAGGCTGCAGTCTGAGATTACCTTCTTCTCACTCCTCATCTACGTTTGGAAGCATAAACCCAAGGTCATCATCATGGAGAACGTGGTGGGCGCCCCCTTTGAAAAAGCTAGAGACTATTGGTTTACCGGTCTTGGCTACGATGCCGAAGTTGCAATTTTGGACACCAAGGACTTCTACCTGCCCCAAACCCGGGAGCGCAAGTACCTGGTCGCCTTTCGACGAGATAATTTCAAGGAGTCGTCACACGCAGCCACCCAATTCCTCTACTTCGTGACTAAGCTTCGATGCCGTGCGAGCACCTCGATCGAAAGTTACTTGTTCGAGCCCAACCATGTTTTGACGCAGAGAGCTCGTCTGGAACAGGAGCACAAGTCGAGCAAGAAGTCTGCACGGGAGGCCTCGTGGGCCTTTAGCAAACTTCGACATGACCAGATGCGGAGAGCAGCTGGCTTTGGTAATGCAAGGCCCTTAACTCAATGGAGGGAAGATGGGACCATGCAGACGTTTGACAGGATGGACTCCATGGTCATGAGGATGCAGCCCCCGAGAGTGCTGGACTTCTCTGACATCACTTATCTCCAGGGCCTGAACGCCAGCGTGCCGTTCGATATTCGTTTCAAATTACGAATCATTGATCTCAGCCAAAACGTGGACCGGTGTCCCGAGAAGGGTACGTTTGGCATTACCTCGTGCCTTACCCCCAATGGCCTTCCCTACATAAGCAACCAGTGCCGATTCTTGACGGGTTACGAGGCTCTGAACCTGCAAGGCCTTCCTCTCTCCAAGGTTCGCCTATCCAACGAGACCCAGGAGCAACTCAGAGACCTCGCAGGAAATGCGATGAGCACCACTGTAGTTGGAGCTGTCTTTGTCGCTACTATTCTGTGCTCTTTCGGCCTTTGCACAAACATCGGGACTGGCGGCGAGACTGGCAGCACGAAGTTCGGGGAAGGATTTCCCACAATTGCGAGCAGCAGCTATGCGCATCCATTTATCTCAGCGTCACGCAACCTTGCACCCCGCGAAGAGGACCTCGTGCCCGCCGAACAGTACAGTACAGTCTCGGTCTCTTTGTCCTCTGTCAAGGAGATCTATAGAATATTCCAACGTGCTCGAAGGTATTGCTTTTGCAATGGCACAGCTCAGTACAGCACCAACCAGTTGCTGATCTGCAAAGTCTGTGGTATCATCCGGTGCAAACAATGCGCTGGTAATCCGGTGCACGATTACACAGATTTCAACGTGCCTGTCCAGTCGATGGCATTCGGACGTGCCGAGTTCGAACTCTTGCGCCACTTTCCCACCGTCATCAAGAACCCTTTGGGCGCAAGCTTGGGGCTTGAGTCCTGCGAGTTCTCTTTACTCCATGAGGTGCAGAACAGCGTCTTCTACTACCGTAACATGCATGTTACCGAGGTCATATCCTTGTGCTACGCCACGAAGGTTGGCCTCAAGTTGGTAGCCATCGTTTCGGGCACCGAGATAACTTGGCACTTGTTGCTCGACCATTACTCGCCTCTTGGACGACGTGTCGTTGGCAATGACGTGCGCATCAGGCAATTGTGCCAGCGGCGCAAACCTTTCGCCAGAGCATTGGTGACACCTGACGCACACTCACTCATGCCGACCCCGACAGACTGGGAGCTGTGGGAGCTGTATGAGCCGAAGCACCTCCAGTCTAAGACCAAAGTTTACGTCACAAGAACAAGGATTGGCGAGCAAAGCTTCATCTCCATCGACAAGACGGAATCCAGCTGCGACGATGACTTCTACCAAGACATCCTCGACCAAGTCACGGGCATATACGACCATCGACCTGAATGCGAAGCAGCGGAGAATAGCCTGCATGTCCGGCGGGGACTGAACCCATCGGGAAAGCAACTGTTTCTCTTCAAGGACCCGGGCTTGACTACCAATGCCAAAGATGACTCTTACGTCATCTCATCGGAACATCGCTTCCTTCAATCTCACGAGCATCGCGAGGTCGTTCTGCGTTTCAACCCTGAGCCCCGCAAATTTGGGGATGACCCTATCCACGAGGTCGAGCTGGGTGGTCGCTGGAAGAACATCGCCGCCTAGAAGTCGCAGTCTTTCATGCCTTACCAAGAAACCGACTCTGCGGAGCTCACCACTGTTTCCAGCCAGGAAGATGACATGGACGGCTCTGAAGCCTTCCATGTCCGTGGAGCCTGGAGCCAAAATCTTCCTGGCTGTGTCAATGGCGACATGATTCTGGGCGAACTGCAATTGCCCATGCGCAACTCTACCTCCTCGGATCAGAATTTTATGGATGGCCCGCGTTTGCTCTTGCAAAAGCTGCGTTACATGTCGTGCGAATCCAAAGGCTGGGCAGCAGTTCCTGACGAAGATTTGGAGAACCTGTTTTCCACGCTGGCATATGCCACCAAGAAGAGCATGGATTGCATCAAAGGTCACAAGATGTCAGTGGAGATCGAGCCTGGCACTTCGAGTTGCAACAAGTGTGCGCTTCGTACACCACCAGTCAGATGGCTTTATTCTGCCAACGCATTGCCGCAACCTTTTCATCTGTCAAAGGACGTGGCGGAGAGCGACCAAAGACAAGCGAGTCAATTGCCGGCCTTCCAGGTACAAGTTCATGCTACGCAGTCTGAATCTCCCGTCGGCCACGTTCGCATTCGCTTCGTTTGCAACCTGTCTCGTCTTTGCCATATAGCTCAGGTGCTGCTTCCCGATAAGAAGACTGCTGTGCATACAGGGCAATCGGCCATCACGCTGAGCGCTCGCATTCAACCACAGTACTCGGCCCCATCTGTCCTACGACTCACCCCGTTCAGTCGAGCCATACGGCCCCTCAAACAGACAGTAAGCTCGTCACCAGTTGTGGAAGCATTTCCCGGCACCGAATTCAACTTGAAGCCGGAGCAGAGCGTATCGGTGCAGCGCATGATTCGATGTGAAGTTGAGCCAACCTGTTTTGTTGAAATGGAGCGGGAGGAAGAGGTCATTCCTGGCCTGCAGCTCCGACTGGTGGGGAGTGCCAATCGTACTGTCCGGCGCAGGGGCGGTTTGATAGCTGACGATATTGGCTTTGGCAAGACAGTCATCGTCCTTGCTTTGATAAACCTTCAGAGGGAATTCGACAAGACCAACTTCCTGCAGCGCGAGTCAACTACGTCGACGCATGGACGGCTGGCTCTTGACTGTTCGCTGGTGATTGTTCCCAAACACATTGTGCACCAATGGGGCTCTGAAATCACCAAGTTTCTCGGTTTGGAAGAAGGCAAAGACTTCCTCCTTATCTCTACCCCCTACGATCTTCGAGGACTCAGCGTAATGGCCAAGTTGAAGAAGGTCAAGATTGTCGTTGCAAGTGATGCTATCTTCAGCTACATGGCTTACCACGAGCCGTTGTCGTTCTGGGCGGGCGTGAACCACTATGAATTGCCAAAGGAAAGATTCGGAAAGTGGATGGAGGATCGGGCATACCAAGTTTGGCATGACGAGTGTTGCGCTGGCGTGCAGCAATTCCAAGCACGCTTTCTCCTTCGCAAAAGCTCCAAATCGCGAGAGGTGCTGTTCAAAGAAATCGCGAAGGCTCGCAATGACAAGATAGCGGAGAATGAAAAGCCTCGTACAGAAGAGGAAAAAATTCTCGCAGGACAAAGGAAGCTAGGCAGATCTCGAAACGTCCATGCGGAAGACAATGGCGATAACACTGTCGGGGACGAACCGTCAGGTCAATTGGAGTGTGGAGATGAAGATATCGGCAACAGCGAGGGGGACGAAGATGACGGCTTCGATAACGACTTGGTCCCGCCGGGCCAAGAAGATGAGGACGAGGCTGTTGCTGTCGATGCAGAGAAACGCCCGAGGAGATGTCCAGTGCCAAAGCCCGTGCTAAATGCCGACAAGAGGACGACCGGTGCCAAGAATGGCTCTAGAAGTTGCCCACAGCCTCACTTACTTCCGAAGCCTCGGCCTGTTCGTGATCCGAGGAATATGTTCTACGAGGACATGGCGGTGTTGGAATTTTTCAGTTGGAACCGGGTTGTCTGGGACGAGGTCAGCTACTCTAACCCAACAGTCACAAAGTTCGTCGCCAGTGCGTTGGCGACAAGCAAATGGCTTCTTTCGGGAACCCCGCCGTCTGGTAGCCTGAAAGACATCTGCACCCTTGCCGCTGCCTTGGACATTCACCTCGTGCGCACAGTTGACCTCCGTCTGGGTTTGCCACATATCGCCGAAGGCCCAGCGTTGTCAGTGCGGACACCGCTGGAAATCATCTCATCTCAAGGTCGTTTGAAGTCGGACAGGTTTATTCGAGAGAGACACCGTCAGGGAGAGCGTTTCCTCCGTACTTTCTCTTTCGGAAACAAACTCGACCACGACCAGTTCGATATCAAAACATGGGTTTTGGTTTGCCCTGCAACGGTGGCTGAAAAGGCCGTGTACGAGACGCAGCAGCAAGATTTCCGCACTGCAGACATGAACGTCGACTTTCTGGCTCCAGAAGCTCGCGAGCGTGTATATTCCTCTGTCGGGGGCGTCCAGAAGAAGAAGGCCGAGGGCCGTGTACTGACGGCAAAATCGCTCATCCACACCGCAACCATACCCTACCTGACCATGGATACGTACCCGAGCTCACACGGCACATGGAGCGACGAGGACTTCGTAAAGAACCTCAGAATGTACTCTGCTACGTCACTGAGTGAGTCCAAAGCATGCGTCAATTTTCTCTTCGAGAAGACTATTTGGCTTGCTCGCCGTCTTTACATTTGCCACAGAGACCGAGGTGCAGAAACCGAGGTGATTGCTTCGCAGAAAGCCGCCGAGATTACCGAATCGTTTTGTGAAATTTTGAGAGCGCTTTCGGATGGAGATGTTGATTACTTCTACGGGGTTGACAATTACACCTTGCTCCTCAAAACGCTGGTGCCTGATCTGATTGCCTCTGAGCAGCAAGTGGTGAGCCAGCTGTCAGGCGGAGCGGGAGTCGATCTCACACGTCAAAACAGCGCGATCATGTTGACCGATGCTACCGATTCGTCCCTTTTAGACTATTTCTACGCGCACAGGCGAACCACCTGGGCTGACTATTACGTTGTCGAGGCTGAGCAGGTGTCGAGGCTGAAAGAGGACGAGATCGGGGAGATGATTTCAGAGTACACCTGCAGAGTCAGCGGGGCACACGTCGGCCTAACGAACATCAGCAAGGCCAAGTTGGACAAGGCCCTCGCTGAATTCGCCCAGCATCTCCACGACCGCCTGGCCAGAAGAAAGGCCGATCGGGAAAAGAAGAATGCGGAGTTTGTCAGTAGGGTGAAGGATGAGAAGACAACCGCTAAAGACCTTCAGGGGTTTTTGCAGACAGCTGGACTCAAAGTGCCCGCAGGAAAGAAGACGGCACTCCGGGATGCTATGATGGATCATATCCACGGCTGCTGCGGTAGAGAGGCCTACATCGGCCCGAATACCACCTCTTTGTTGCCGGCAGAAGCAATCCCAATGCAGGATGTTCTCATCAAGGTCCGAGGCTCTACGATTCAACAAACCCACAACGAGTTTTACGTGAACCTCAACCTTTTGACAAAGGGCATCGAGTTTCTCAAGAGCCGGGCGGTCCGAGTGCGGCTTGCTACATTCTTCGATCGACTCCAGCGAAGCGCTGCCTTGCACTGCGACGAGTGTGGCAGCCAACAGTCACTGCTACTCCTCATCGAGTGCGGACACCTCCTTTGCGAACCTCACACCCGGGGCAGAGAGAGCTGTGGCGAGGGCTCCAGCAAGTGTCCCTCGAGGATTTCTGCCTCGGCGGTCCCGGTCACGGCATTCGCCGCGTCGCAACGCCGTATCACATTCCCGCGCGACATGTTTACTGCGACTGGCGAGGAGGCTACGAGTACTCGGGCCAAACTCGAGGACAAAAGAAAAAAGGAAGAGCCACGGGTCGGCTCCAAGCTCGAGTGCGTCGTCGAGCTCGTCAAGTCGATTCCTGAAGAGGACCAGGTGGTTATCTTTGCACAATACCAGCCGATCATACAGCAATCTATGGCCGTTTTGCAACGCAACAAAATAAGTTGCCTCAGTACGAGCGTGCGGTGCGCCGACGGCCAAGACGTCCTCGGCCAGTTCAAGGCTGGGAAGTACAGGGTGCTCATCATGAAGCTGAACTCGTCGGAAGCCGCTGGAGGCAATCTGGTGAACGCCAACCATGTTATATTCCTGGCTCCTCTGCTCGAGCGCAGACAAGAGGTATACGAAGCCTACATGCGACAGGCAACGGGCCGCTGCGTTCGTCACGGACAAAAGAAGCCTGTCCATATCTATCACTGTGTAGCGGAAGGGACCATCGAGGTCGACATTGTCGAACTCCGCCAGAAGATGCTCGTTCGAGCACAGGTCGGTCGTGCCCTTGGCGGGCTCGTAGGCCGGGATCAATCCGAGGCGGACATTCGCAATGCCCACTGGTACGACGATTCGGCCGGCAAGCCCGAGAGTGTTCGCTCTAGCCTGAGCGACGCCCAAGTCTGGAAGGCGATGGATGAAACAGACTACCTCGTCATGGTTGGCACGGCGGAGGATATCCAAGCCGAGGGGGCGCCGAACTTGTACGCAGATGATGCTGGCACCGACAGTGACGACGAAAGCGATTACGGCGACAACGAGACGGATGTCATCAGCAGTACGAGCACCGACGAGCAGAATCCTGTCCTACGTAAAGCACAAGACTCCGACAAGTCAGCTAGGCAGGTTCAAACAACCACTTCAGGGCAGTCGAGCGGCAACTACAACGAGGAGACACCTGTGCAGTCACATGCGCAGCTTCATTCGACCATGCCGACTCCGCGGAGCGGCGTTGATTGGGACGACGAGATGAATTTGTACAACTGACCTTGCTCTTCTTTACGACTGACTGGTCACGCACGGGCTGATTGATGAGCGAGAGCAACACAACCCTTCAATACTGCCTGCATGACGTGCAGCTAGGCAAGGATGACGCTGCAGTGTCGCATTTGAGAATGTGTGTTTTACCACTGGCGACGAAGCCACAAGGTTGCTACTGATGCTCTGGATGGGACATGCTGGGGTTTATAACCTTTGCGTCCGTCAGCCGAGGATGGAGTCACGAAGGCACGCCGCATGAGATTGTATAAGTGATTGTATACTACTAGGGACTAGGGATAATTGCGGTAAAAAAGAAATAAAGGGTAACTCCACCAAAACCGGCGCCTCTTTTCGAGACGAGGTGACGATGAGTGATTTTGATTGCAAAGTTGGAAGCTTGCGTGTATGATGTGATGTACTGACTGTGTAGTTACATAACTAGTTACCTAGTAACTAGTAAACTAGTAACTCCACTACGTACCTGGTACCCCGTACGAAGCCTCTTTGTGAGCTGTGAGTGGACGGCCGAGACAGCGACAGCGGCCACGCCAGTGAGCAGTGAGTGTTATTAGTTAGTTACTACGGTCAGTTCTTAGTTACATGTGACATGACCAACTCGGCCCTACACGTTCACCCGTCACCCTTTCCTCCGGACAAGGGCTCACAACTACTGAAGATGGCACTCGTCGCCAATATTCGACGCTTCCACCGCAACAATGTCGCGACGCTGCGCAGGTCTCCCGTGGCCGAGATCTCGGGGGCCTTGGGTGACCTCGGCACGCTGCTGCCGCTCATGATCACACTGGCCGTCAACGGGTCCATCTCGCTATCGACGACGTTGGTGTTCTCGGGGCTGTTCAACATGGTCACTGGCGTGGTCTTTGGCATCCCGCTGCCGGTCCAGCCCATGAAGGTCTGTGGCGGGCGTCTCAACTGGCAACCGCCGCGTCGACGGTGTCGGCGGTCGCGGTGTCGGAACCTTGGATACTAACCGCATTGTCTAGGCCATTGCCGCTGCCGCTATAGCTTCACACACTCCGCTCCGCGAGACCGTCGCAGCGGGCAGCGTGACCTCGGTCGTCGTCCTCGTCCTCAGCGTCACCGGCCTCTTGCACTGGGTGACCCGCGTCATCCCCGTCCCGGTCATCAAGGGCATCCAGTTCGGCGCCGGTCTCTCCCTCGTCATCTCGGCCGGCACGACCCTCCTGCGGCCCTTGCCCTGGTTCCTCCCCGGCCCCCTCGACAACCGCGTCTGGGCGCTCGTGACCTTTACCGCCCTCGTCGCCACGCAGAAGCTGCCGCGCTTCCCCTACGCCCTCGTCGTCTTCGTGCTCGGCACCGCCATGGCCCTTGTCGCCCTGCTCGCCGCCGGCCACGACGGCCACCACTACCACCTCCTCCCCTGGTTCGGCCTCTGGCGCCCGCGCTTCGTCCTGCCCGACTGGACCCCCGACGCCGTCGGCATGGGCGTCGCGCAGCTGCCCCTCACGACGCTCAACTCGGTCGTCGCGGCCAGCGCGCTCGCGGCCGATTTGCTGCCCGACCTGCCGACGCCCGGCGTCACCGCGCTTGGCATCAGCGTCGCCGCCATGAACCTCGTCGGGTGCTGGTTCGGTGCCATGCCCGTGTGCCACGGCGCCGGCGGGCTGGCCGCGCAGTTCCGCTTCGGGGCGCGCAGCGGGGCGAGCATCATCCTGCTGGGCCTGTTCAAGGTGGTGCTCGGTCTCATGTTTGGGGAGACTCTGCTCGACCTGCTCTCGGCGTTTCCCAACAGCCTGCTGGGCATCATGGTCATCGCTGCCGGCCTGGAGCTGGCCAAGGTCGGGCAGAGCTTGAACCACGGGGCGGCGGACCTATGGGAGGCGAGCGTGGAGGGACAGGGGCACAAGAGGCACAGGGACTTGTCAAACGAGGAAAGGTCTGAACGGTGGACAGTCATGTTGATGACGACGGCGGGTATACTGGCGTTTAAGAACGATGCCGTTGGTTTCCTGGCTGGCTTGTTCTGTCATTGGGCTTATAGGATTGCCGCCGAGGTGGAGCGGAGGATGGCGATATCGAGGAGTGAGAGCGCGCCCTTGTTGAGGCACTGAGATGCCCATACTTTTTATTATATTCGTGGAATGCATGGATGGTTTCAGGCCCTCGGAATCTGCAACATATGTACAATATCATATGGTGAACATAGGTGACCATCTTAGGGCAGTGGCTATAGCGACTTCATAACCTCATTACGCCTGGGGAAACAGTGCTTGTAAGCAATGGTTGTGTCTGTCCAGGCCAACTCGATGCCAACTGTATCAGAACAGATGCGGCCCATTCAGTCCAACTCGGGCTTTTGTTAATATGATGGCCTAGGCCTGAGACCGAGCTGGCATGGATCGAAAATATCAGACAGCAGAGAGTTCTCACCTTTCCGGCCGCATGTTTTCTCCATCTGCGTAGAATACCGGCCCGGTCCGCGCAGTCCTCTATATCTCCTGACTGTTTCATTGGTCACGAGGTATCACTCACTGATGACACTCTCCTCGGGCACGCCAAGACGACAATTGCCTGACGACTCTGGACTCTCTATCCATCCTTCAAGCCGCGACCTTTTCCAGCACAGCGAAATACAGCGGTCCCCATCTACCACCACCGGGATGGTCAGGGAGGACAATCCACCCGTGCTTTGTGCGCTCGGCCCAGTCCTCTAGCCCCTTCTCTTGGCCCTCCCACTCGCCGCTCTTTACAGCCACATCCCACTTGATGCCGAACTTTTTCCTCTCCTTCTGCACCAGCTCCCGGCCCTTCTCGACCACCCCGTCGTTCTCCTCGCTGCTTAGCGAGCACGTGGCGTAGAGCACTCTGCCGCCTACCCTGACGGCCCGCAACGCCGTCATGAGCAGTGCCGCCTGCGTCTTGGCCATCGTCTTGGACTGGCCGGACCGCCACATGGCCATCTCGTCGGCGACCCTGCCGCCCTGCCGAGCCCTGGCATGTGCGTGGAGGACGTGCCGCTCGCTGGAGCAGGGGGCGTCCAGAAGGACCTTGTCGTAGCCCCCTTGGCGCAGAGGCAGGGATTGAACGGCGGCCTGTCCCGAGCCGTCGAGTTTGAGGACCCGCACGCCGTCGGAGGCAAAGAGCGACGCGGGCAGGTAGGCCGTCAAGTTCGCGGCGAGGCGCTTGTGCCGGCTGCCGTCCATCTCGTTGCTGTGGAGGCAGCCGTCGGCCAGCGAGGGTGCTGGAGCAGCATCGCCGCCGGCTGTGGTCGCACGGAGGAGTTGGGCGAGAGCCAGACTCTTGCCCCCGGGGCTGCGCAGAGGTCCAGGACCTTGTCCCCCGGCGACGGGCTGAGGATTCTGACTGCCAGGAGAGAGGCGGCGTCCAGGTTCCAGTGCGTGGTCAGACCTTTTGCGCCGTCTTTGCTGGATGCAGCTTGGGGTGCTGGGAATGGCGACTCGGTTTCCCCCTGGGAAGTAGTGGCTCTTTGGTATGCAACGAGACGTGGTTGGTTGAGCATCTCACGGTTCTCACCTGCGGCGTCCTCGCTCGAGCACTGGCTGTGCAAAGGGAATGTAATGTGTTGCAAGTCCTTGGTCTCGGACTCGGGCAGCGCCTCAGCTGCAAAGCGGTTCAGAAGCATGGCATATCGCGTGGAGGCCAACAGAGCCGGCTTCAGCGAGTTCTCCCATCGTTCCTCTCCGTACTGTGCTGCGTATGTCCTGTTGAAGGAATGCTCTGCAGCCTCGACTAGTTTGTGCTGGGCTTTAGTGAGGGCGGGCATGACGACGAGGCAGTTGACAACTGCCTGGTGTGCAAGTGGTAGTAACTAGGTACTAGTTAGGTAGTTAGTTACTGACACTAGGTACTGGCAATAGGCACTGGCACTAGGTACTCAGGTACTTGTGCAGATTGAGGCATCCGCAGCTGGCACCAACTGCCGAAGCCAAGCCAAGTGGCCAAGCCGGTGCGACCAAAGTACGGAGTACAAAGTACGGATAGTCAGCGACAGGAAACCTTTTCGCGTTTAAAAAAAATAAAAATAAGGTACGATGCAAGTCACTCCGTCATCCCGTCATACCGCATGAGCGGTTTGCATGCAGGTAGGAGGGGAGGGAGGGGCGGCTAGGCTTTTGGTTGGCGCCATCTGTCATCCCTGCCGGCATGTCCATGGGTATGGATCGCCGGGAGCCGTCGTCTAACGTCAACTGAACTTGCAAAGTACCACATGGTTGCGATTGCGAGTTGGTTATGTACGGATGTGGCATGGCAACGTTTCCCAACGTCTCGTCTCCTGCAGTCGGCGATGGCTTCAACCGGAAAGGGTGTGAGTCGCTTAGCGGGCTGATCGGCGTGCGTGCCAGCCCAGTGGACCTTTTTACCTGTCGGCTTCTCTAGCGCACGGCTGCCGTTGTCTCCGGGCTGGCTTCTGTGACGAGGTCGACGCCATGACGCCTAGACGAACTGACAGATCCAATGACTTGGTTATTACAGGGTAACTAGCTTATTAGGGTGGATTGACTCGCACCGAATTTCGTTTCCTGGTTCCCCGAACCGGTCGAGGCCTCGGAGTCCCTGAAACACGGAGGGAGAACCTAGAGCCTAGAGGCTAGAGCTGTGTGCTGTGGCCACTGCCTTTAAGAGTGTCTGGCAACCGGTCTTGTCGGTTCGACACTCGTGGCGTTATCGTCCATCTATTGTCCATCTAATTTATACAACTTCAACCCGTTTTCGAGGACCTCACAATGATCTCCTCAGTGCTGGTGCTGGTCATCGCCGCCGTCGCCTACGGTATCTACGATCTCGTCGCTTGCCTACAGCAGAACATCGCCAAGGCAAAGCGCAGCGGGTTGCCCTACTATGTCGTTCGTGCGTTGACGTCCGTCGCAACCCTTCTCTCAACCACCAGCTGACCCTCTTGAAGCTGTGAGCCCTGTCAACAGAGCCCTGCAACTCTTTGGCTTCATATACATCCCCTTGTTCAAGCTGCTGCCCCGCCGTTATTGGGAAGACCCCATTCGGTGCGTCGACAGCTTCCCTACCACAGCCCCTTTTCCCGCTTTTCCTGCTCTGACTTGAACGACAGCGTTCTGGCCCCCGATTGGCAATATCACGAAAATTATCGCATCTTTGAGAAGCTCGGCGACTCGTTCCTGGTCGTCTCCCCCAAGCAAGTGGTCTTCTACACTGCCAATGCCGAGGCCATCCACCAAATCACCTCGAAGCGCGATGTCTTCCCGAAGCCGACCGAAGCCTACAAGATCCTGTCCATGTATGGGGAAAATGTCTTGACCACCGAAGGCGTCACATGGAAGAACCACCGCAAGATTACCGCGGCGTCCTTCAACGAGAAGAATGCAGCGCTAGTCTTCGGCGAGTCCATCAACCAGACCGAGGGCCTTGTCAGTCTGTGGCTCGGCCCCGACGGCAAGGGAAACAAGACCATCAAGACGGCCGAGCACGACACCATGTCCCTGATGCTGCACATCATTGGCTATGTTGGGTTCGGCTTGCGATTGTTGTGGCCGGGCCAGACGCTACCCCCTGACGTGGACCCCAAGCTGGCTAAATATTCTGCTTTCGAGCCCCCAGAGGGTCACACTCTCATTTTTGAGCGTGCCTTGGAAGGCACCCTCGAGAAGATCCTCCTCCTTCTGCTGGTGCCACGGTGTATACTAAGTGAGTTACCGAACCCCCGAGTCACCACAGAGCTAGCTATGCGACTGCTAACCCGCGCCAAGAGCTGTTGCCCTTCAAGTCTGCCAAGGTCGCCGTGGAAGCAGAAACCAACTACCTGGGGTACATGGACGAGTTCCTGCGCGACAAAATCGAGGACGTCAGGAAGGGGGACAAAGAAGTCGGCATGGATATCATGGGCCAGCTGGTTCGAACGAGCTACGGGGAGAAGCAGCAGGGCGGAACTGCGGCTGGGGCATCAAACAAGAGCAGCAGGCTCCCTACCCTGTTGGACTCGGAGATTGTCGGAAACGCCTTCATTATGATTGTCGCTGGACACGAGACAACCGCCAACACGATCCACTTCACCCTGTTGGAGCTGGCGTCAAACCCCGAGTCCCAACGCCATCTGCAGCATGATATCGATACCATCTTTGCCAAGACGGATCCTCACACCTGGGACTACGATTCAAGCGTCAATCCTTTACTGGCCTCCATGGTCGGGGCCTGCATGAATGAGACCCTCCGGATGATGCCCCCTGTCGTCGATATTCCAAAGACGGTGACCGGCCAGGACCAGGTAGTGGCCATTGACGGAGAGAAGCATCACATACCTCTGAATTCCTACATAGGGTTGTCTAGTGTCGGAGTCCAGCGCAACCCACGATATTGGCCATCGAAGCCGAGCAAAATCACTGGCGACGACCATGATCTGCATGACTTTATACCAGAGCGCTGGCAGCGTAAAGCGGCTACAGACAGCGGGAACGATGCTGTAGAGGATGCGGACACGGAAGACTACGGTGGGTTTGAAGGTCCCGACACCAGCGCGCAGCTCTTCCGGCCCGTTCGTGGCTCCTACATCCCGTTCTCGGATGGGCCCAGATCCTGCCTGGGCAGACGGCTCGCGCAAGTCGAGCTTCTGGCCACGATCAGTGTCATCTTCCAGAAGTATAGTTTTGAGCTTGCCGTGGACGAGTGGGCGACGGATGCCGAGGTCGAGGCCATGAGCAAGGAGCAGAAGGTGGAGGTATACAAGAAGGCGCAGACAAAGGCGCGGACAATCATCAAGGGCGCGACAAGCCTCTTGACGTTGAAGCTGCACGGCGATGCGCATGTACCTGTGAGGCTGGTATTGAGGGGGCACGAGAGGTTTGTGAACTGTATCGACCTGTAAGCTAGCGTTTCGTTGCGGATTCAAGTAAATGGGAAATGCAGGAGTCGGTGCGGATTTTGCGAAGGAACAGCAAGAGTTGATAAGCCGACTCTCGACCAACGCATGTCTGTCTCACTCTTGACTCTCACACTCGACCCTCAGTCTCGACGACCCTCAGTCTCGACCTTGCTCTCGACCCACTCGTTTTCTTGTCATCGAACAGCCCATAACGGCTCCCAACATGACGACTTCTGTGCCCATGCTTAAAAGGCGGCGCCCGCCGCGCTTCCTTTTTTCTGTCTTACCCTCTTTACCCATCCGCCCAGAGCTTTCATCAGAGATTGAATCACTGCGAGGAGACAGTCACGTCTCGCTTCCTGCGCCCAGCACATCATCCGAATCACTCGCCTTCCCAGAAGCATGCCGCGACCCCAGCTTTTGCCAGCCGACCCGGACGATTCGGATTTGGATGATGTCTTCGACGCCGACGCCGACAAGTGCGCCTCGGACACCGACCCCGAGACGAACAGTAGTAACAAGGACCCTGCCAATATTGATGCCGACTTTGACGCTGAGGTTGATACCGAGGACCAGATTCAGCTCTTTAGTAGAAATGCTCACCCTCCGGAATGCTATCGGCGGGCACTAGAAGATTTCAATGAATGCGAGTTCGCGAGCTTCCTAGGACTATAGCGAGGGAATAACCTGCGCATGGGCACCATCGACGAGCCCAGAGGTACGGCGAAGACGAGTTCGCTGAGTACGTACGCCAGCGGCCAGGCGATAGTTACCAGTTTCCCAATCCACCGTTCCACCGGTCCACATTTCTGCGAGTCTTGGAAAACAACTTGTCGGGTTCGGATTGGCTGATGGTGGTGTTCATGCTCAGATGTCTTGTTAATAAGTTTCGCATACTTCGCATACGTCGCATACTTCGTACGGTCAGGCCCAAAGATGCTGTGAGGGCAAACGACGGGTGTCAGTCACATGGAGAGGGCACCGAAGTCAAGCCCCCCCTTCCCTACTTCCCCAGGAGACTAGAGTGAGTGATCTAGTTAACAGTTAACGTTAAGGCAGCCAGCCCGCCTCCCCCCCCACCTGCCATTCAAAGGCACCACTTAACCACCCTGGACCGTGTGACGTTCGTCGACCCCCTTCCCGTGTCAGATGGACCCTCCCACGCATCGCTTGTCTTCCCCCCAACAACACGTCGAAAACATAAACAACAACGCACCCCCGTCCGTCGCCAGGAGCCATCCTTTGTACTTGCACCCCTCATTCCAACAACAAGCATTTCCCATTCGACTGCTCCAGCTGCATCACACCAGGCGATCACGGACCTCTACGTCTCATCGTCGCCAACCACTGTATCTGAATCGCGACTTCGACGCGACCGTATTGATACCCCGTTTGACCCTTCGAATACCTAACAACCTTTGCCATCATGTCGGGCGCGAACAGCTGGCTGCAACGGCAGCGAAAGACAGACTTGGTCGAACTGGCCCAACATGCTGGACTGACAAAGTACGTGCACAACGCCTTGTTCTCTTCTCTGTTCCATATTTGTCCCCAGCATCGAGGTTCCTACCGAGCGCATGGCGAGTAACAACGCGAGTAGCGCGAGCTGCGCGACTTCGGTGGAGCTTGAGAGGAAGCTCCGTCATTGAGCAAAGCTTAGTCTAGTGCGGGCCGCGCGACGAGAACGAGACAAGGTCACAACGAGGAACAAATGAGCGCGCGACATGCGCACCAAAACCATCGTGCATGCGATGAACCTTGCTGACCCGTGACAAAAGCTACGAAACATTCAGGAAACCCGAGCTCGAGCTCGCGCTGGACGAGTTCCTCGCTGAGAACGCGACGCAATTCTCGTCAGATCCCAAGCTCGCGCCTTACTACACGAGCCGCGCCAGGATTGCCGGATCGCCAGCCAAGAGAGATATTGATGCAGCCTCGGGGAGGCTGGCGCTCACACGGCGTCGCGCCACCAAAGTCATCGAGGAGCTCACCGCCCCAGAGTAAGTTGGCGCGCGTCACGCCAGCATGTGTCATTAGCACGCGCCTCGTACTAACGAACCGTCACAGATCCGACGCCGAGGAGGAAGAGGACGAGGAAGAAACCATGACGAGCACCTCAACCACGACAGCACTCGTGCAGACACCGGCGCGCGCCCTCACCCTCGTGAGCCGCATTCCCCTGCCGGCCACGCCCGCCGACGTGGCCGAGGCTGTCGACCGCTCGACCATCGCCGTTCGAACCCGCGTCGCGTCGCTATATCAGGAGTCGGGCATCACAGAGGCCACCCACGCTACACGAGAGAGCCTGTCAACCGTCAACACCGTGCTCTTTCTTGTCCACTTCTTCGAGCTGTATTTCTTGCGCGGCGAGGTCCTGCCCGATCGCTACGCCTTCACCATACCCGCCATCAGCTTGCTCGGCACCCACGACTACCCGGTCCAAATTCCCGACCTGTTCCTGCTCCTAACCTCATCCTTCTGGTCGCCTACCTTGCTGTGGCTCTTTACCAGCTTCGTCGCCCCCACCGTCTTGGGCTACTTTGTCAACCTCTCCGTGGCCCATCAGTCCAGCCACCGCTTGCGGACCATGAACCCATCCCCCGAGTACGTCGTCGACCCGCTCACTTTCAGCATCGTCAAGGCCCTACTGTCTTTTGTTGTCTACGGACAAAAGGTCAACTTTGGCGGCTGGTTCAATGACGAGTCCATCGCCCGTATCAACGTCGCCGTCTACGGCGGCTACAAGGGCATTCTGGTGGGGACGGCCGTCACCGGTCTGTTCAGCATGTACGATGCCGTCTTGAAAAAGTAAACGCTTGCTCCAGTCTCGTGCAAACAAGATGAGTACCGTTGCTCGTGTCGGTGCGACATGCGCTGTAGGGTGGCTCTGCAGACTGCCGTTCCACGGTTGGTACTTGGCAGCAGCCATCTTGTTTATCTTCACCTGCTCCCCTGCTCGGGAGCGTACGGCTTGTTGAGCTATGCTTATTTCGATGCCTTCTTTGCCCAACCATGGTCCAGGGGGAGGGGGGGCGTTTTATGGCGTTGGGGTGTTGGTGTGCTTTCTTCTGCTTGATACCAGTCTTCGCTCCAGCCTTTTTTGCTTTACAGTTATCAGCATTTGGGCATACATGAATCAGCTTTGCACTGCATTGCTTCCAGTTGCCTGTCGCGGTGGACATGTTGGACATATGGGCTGCAATTTCTCCACGTTTGTTCTGGTTGGATACGAGTATTGAACAGTCCGGTTGGGTTGGTCAGTTCATGGGTTACGTTGTCATTGTTGTCGCTCTTGTGTTGTCTATAGTGAGAGCGAGTATCCGTAAGGACTTTGAAGATGAGCAACACTGTCCGATTGGTGTATGTTTCCCACCGGCGACCTTGATCGCGTTGTTTTGAAGGACAGTCACCCTACAAGAGGTAGTATGAAGTGAATTTGTTTCAACTCGACAGACGCGCCAGTGGCATAGAAAACGGCCTGGCGATCATGCTTGGCTTCAGACGGCAGTGTTCCTTAGTTACAGGTACCTTGTAAAGCAAGCAACTGGCAATCCTATCAGAGGGTTGTGACTTACGGAGTGGGGCTTGTGCCTCCGAAGCAGGACATGTCCCGCAGTTTGTCTTCGGAAGCCTCGGGATCGCCCGCGCGCAGGGGATCGACCTCATGTTTACAGGGGGTTGCGAACAGCCCCAACAACCAAGCCTTAAGGGCGCGCACATCTACTCCCGTTGTTGTCACTTGTACCGTTGTACGTCGATTAAACCGGGGCTTTCCCCGGACCTGTTTGTGCACCACCTCCGCTTCGTCGCCCGGGAACCCCCTCATTCACTTGACCTCTCAGTGCTGCATAAAAGCCGGTGGTGTGGTGGTTTAAACAACCACCCTTCCTCCCCTTTTCCCGACAATGATATCGACATCCCGCCTCCGCCTCCCCCTCCTCCTCATTTCCCTCCCCAGAGCTACCCCGTCACGCATCTCGCCCAAGACCGCACCGCTCGGCCTCTCCCTCCCCGCCACATCATCATCATCATCATCATCATCATCATCATCATCATCGCCACTTCATCGGAGAAGGATGGCTTCGGACGCTACTGCCGCGTTTCCCACCATCTCGGTGCCGCCGCAGGGCAAGTTCGAGTTCCTGGTCGTGGTGCCGGACAAGCCGGGCATGCAAGCCAAGAGGCTCGAGGTTCGACCGTGAGTGCATACGCATATGTAACATGTATTCATAAAATCCCTCCCGTTTACGCGGGCACAAGGGTCTTCGTCTTTCTGGGGGGCCGGAATAGCAGTGCTCTAACCTCGTCGCTCCTTCTAGGAAGCATTTCGAAAACCTAAAGGCCTTGATCGCATCCGGCGTTCTCAAAATGGGTGGTAAGTGTCCCTCCCCACCCCCGCCCCCGCCCCGGCCCCGGCCCCGTTTACGTAGTATACAATCATGTCGGTGCAGGCCCTCCATGACATGGGGCCCACCACGGGGGAAAGGAGGTGAAGAGAGTGACCAAGGCCATGCCTAACAAGTTCACGTTCACAGGCGCCGCCCTAGACTCGGTACCGACCAGCGCGGACCCGGCCGAATGGGAATTCGCTGGCAGCACCGTCGTCATGGTGGCCGAGTCCAAGGAGGAGGTCATGGACCTCCTGAACCGCGACATCTACACGACGAGCGGGGTATGGGACATGGAAAAGGTAAGACTTATTGCCCAGAGTCCCAAACCATTGGATTTGAGCAGTAGCTAATGGCAGAACGACGTATAGGTGCAGATTTGGCCGGTATGTGCACATCCAGCCTCCTCACCACCTGGAGCGCACCACACAAGCAGAAACATGCTTCAGCAGTTGGGACTTATGCTGACGTGTTCGCACAATAGGTCAAACTCGCGTTCAGATACCCTTAGAGAGAGCAGTGTTGTTGGGGCGGTACCGCTTAGAATACAAGCCCTCGTAGCAATTAAAGGCCGTGGTATATTCTGCCGTACTTTGTACACCTTGCGTCCATCAGAAATGCCATCGCCGTCCGTACAGCCATCCAGGTGTCCCATGTGCCACCCAGCCATCATACCATAGGTATGTGCGAGAAACCAAATCGGTTTCATAATTCGCCAATATGAGAATATCGGCGCGTGGAAAATAGCCCACTCGTCATCGTACACTCTCCGCCATCGTTAATCTGGGAATTCGCTCATGATACGACCTCGTTGGGTTGCACGTCACTGTCTGGCTCGTTCCTCTCGCTCTGTGGTGTGTCAATGTTCTGCTCATCTCTCTCTTGCGCCGCCAGTCTCAGCTCGTAGTTCAGGTCAAAGCACTCAGACAACAGTTCCGTCACACTGCCTTGGCCCTCGGGTATGTCTTCGCCAACCATGAACTTTCCGTCCACTCTCATGTTGTCAATGGAGTTGAGCTGGAAACCCAAAAGTCAGTATGGCGAGATTCGCATGGCGGAAAGAAACAAATACCTTCATGCTGTAAGGATATAGCTCCCTCACTGAAGAAACACCACCGCTGTTCTTGACCTCGATCAAACAGCGCTTCAAGGTTTGTAGTTGATTGTAGTATGGCAAGAGAGCCTCAGAGACAGGCTCGGATGAGATCATCAAATGGTAGATGTAACCATAGCTTCGTCGGATGAGGTAGAGTAGTGTCTAAGCCCTATTAGTGTCAAGTCGTTTGATCTATGGCAGACGCGAAACAACGTACCCGTTGCACGTAAAGTTCAGCAGGTTGGCCCTTGTCATCGACCCAATTACCGTCTTGGCGGCTCTCATCGATTTTATCGAGCTGGCGTTGAAAGTCGTATAGGTCGGTCTCACGTAAAGACCAGGCCTGAGTCAAAGACAGCTTGTCAAGTTCGTTCCGTATACCAATCAGAATATCGTAAGTGGGCTTCCATTGGTCTGGTATCTTGCCCCCCTGTGGTAGTATCGTTGTTAGTTGAGATGGTTTGCGGCATTAGCATCAGCTACAGCTATCTCGGACTTACTTCTCTAGCACCACTTCAGTGTAAACCTGGCACCGCTCGAGCAACGAGGAAACCCCATCACTTCCAGACAATATGTTGCCATCGGCGTCGCGGAAATGTCCGTCGACCTTCTTGTCCTCGATCTCTTTGAGTTGCGCTTGGATCTTGTGAATCTCGTCGGGCTTGAACTGAGGCGTAGCGCGTTAGCTTACGTCCAAGTCTCGCAGCGAGGCTGCGTGTGTAGTACACACCTTGGACCGTGTGCTCAAAACAGCCATATTACGCAGTATGGACACGAGCTTCTCGCGTATCTTCAAGATGGGCTCGGCGTAATCAGTGAGCTTCTTCTCTAAAGCCTCCAAGGACTCCCGGCATCGCTCTATCCGGCGCGAAAGGAGCGCCTCGAGGTAAGGCGTGGTTCCGTCGTCGGTGGACGCATCTTCCACCATGCCGTAGAGGCGTTTCAGTGTATGCGACATGCTGTTCAAGTCCTTGGCAGAGAAGAGGTCGGCTTCAGTAAGGTGATCGAGTAGCCGGCGAATGGTGGATGTCAGGGCGTACGCTGCCGGTGCCTCGTTGTTTCGGCCGATGGTCATGAAGAAAAGAGATATTAGTTGGAAACAGCTGTCTACTACTCTATCGACTGTCGAAAGCCATCGTCAGTTGGGCTGTACGCAGACGACGCTTAACGTGAACCGGCGCCCCGGGAAGCGTCAATCAGGCACATACCTTGGTTCTCTTCCGTTTTCTTGCCTTGCCGTATCTCGTTGAGCAGTCTGACCTGCTCAATCACCTGTTCGTACAGCGACATGACATCTTGAGTGCGCACATATGTCGTTCGGTCCCTCTTGCGAAGCAATAACTGGTCGCGGATGGAGACAAGTTCGGCCAAGACTCGCTTCTCGTCCTCGTCTCTAGGCGCGGGTATCTTGGGCGTCTCCATGATGGAGGTGCGAATGGGATCGTAGGACAGTGGGTGATGGTGGGCGACTCTTCGCTCTGCGGTGGTACCAGATAGGTATCGCAAGAAACGGTTCGTTATGAATGCTTAGTACGATTCAAAAGTTCTTTACAGTATGCCGGTACGCTTCTGAGGACTGGGAAGTCTTGCGCTTAGGTTGATACCAAATACCCCGGACTGATGCCAACAGGACCCAATAGGAGAATGACCTCTCAGCTGCGGCAACCTGGTCGTTGCATGCGAAGGTCGAATGACGTGTATTTATTGCAAATCAGAAGTAGCGTGTGTTCACCTCGAGGCGAGTGGAGAGATGATCAATAATTGTGGATGTCGTTCCAAACCAGTCCGCGATGAAGATGTCAGTGGCACGAACAATTTCTTATAAAGACGAAGAGTTCAACCTTGAGGTGCGCATATGGAAAACTAATCATTGGTTTGGCCCGGCTATTAAACAGTTGATGCAGTTCGTTCGTAAGCCCCGGATTGGCGCGGGGAAACAGATTGGTAACGCTAGCTGATGGTCTCACTCAGGTGGGGGCAACGAACTATGATGCTCACCTTGACACCTTCAGAGTTCAGTCGCGACTCTTGGCAAACGTAGTGGCAACCAATGTACAGAGTAGTACGAGTTCTTTGCGCTACATAGCTCAGGTGCGATAGGGGAATCAGTCGCAGCATCGCTCCTTTCAGTCGAACCATGATCGCCGTCGTTTAAATATTCCAATACGATACACAGTAGATCAGAGGAACGCTATAACTTTATGCGTGTCGTGGGGGGTCGATCGGGTGGGGGGAGAGAAAGACCTCGATATGGACGAGGTTGTACTCAACTACTCCGTAGATGAGGAAGCTTCGGGCAAGGGTGCGGCGGATATCTACGCAGTACTACGTACGTATTGTGTACTCCGTACTAGTTACGAAATACTCCGTACGTACGGAGTACTGTGTAGGGGTTATCTTGTCATCGCTGTCTTCTGACTAGTCTGAAAGGTAGCCAATCAGAGACCACACATCACCCCACTCCGAAAAGAGGGCAAACACATTGCCCGAAGCTCCGTTGCACCAGCCTCAAGCTTGGGCCATCCGCTTAGGGCTGCTCGACCCTCCAAATTCGATGGCCGGATAATTCTGGTGGGCATTAGTCCAAGAACGCGAACCTTGCAGGTTGGAATTCTACTACGCAACGCAGCGAGCCACGACAGCGCAAGAGAAGCCATCTACCACAACAACAACTTTTCCCGCTCAACCCCCCAACCCACACATTCACATTCACAATGTCGAACGCTGAGCTGGCTTCGTCGTACGCGGCGCTCATCCTCGCCGATGACGGTGTTGAGATCACTGTAAGCCGCCCGCAGCCCACCGACAAATCCTGGGAATTTTCCGAGACGGGGAGGATGACGAACTGCAACGGAATCGGTTTACTGACACTTACGCTTTCTCGCAGGCCGACAAGCTCCAGACCCTGATCAAGGCTGCCAAGCTCGTCGACATCGAGCCCATCTGGACCTCTCTGTTCGCCAAGGTACGATTCACTACACCACTCTCCGCATAATGATTGGACGGTCTGGGAGGTTTGCAGGGTGGATTGGAGTGCTAACGCGACTCGTCATATAGGCTCTTGAGGGCAAGGACGTCAAGGACCTGCTGTCCAACGTTGGCTCTGGTGGTGGTGCCGCCGCTGGCCCCGCTTCTGGCGGTGCCGCTGCTGGTGGTGACTCCGCTGAGGCTGCCAAGGAGGAGGAGAAGGAAGAGGAGAAGGAGGAGTCCGACGAGGATATGGGATTCGGTCTGTTCGACTAAGCGCGACAAATCTCGACTTGTCGACCCCGCGATACGACCCAAAAACGAAGACAACGAACCCAACCTTCATCCTCCTTTCCCTTTTGTACTTCAATCATCCACAAACGCATGGCTCTGGGGTTTTTTCACGAGACTTGGTAAAAGCACCGCTCTATCATGCGGCAGCGGTGTGTGGCGTGATTAGGGAGGCACAGGCACAATGGCAATATATCCGGACGGTGATACCTCTGTTGAGGGTATCGCCATGATTTCATGGATGGCTCTTCGCATAGACTCAATATGACGATGCGCTACTGGGAGAAATGAAACCAAAAAAAGATGAACAACTGCAAGTTCTGGTGCGAGACTAATGTGTGAGAAGCGGGGCAGCCAATGCGACTTGGGGCATCATCACGGTGTACGTTCGAGAGAACAAACAGTGACTGCGGAAATAGCAGGGAAGTAGACGGGAAGAAGCGAATGTTCCCGTCGTCAATTTGAAGGGCGGTTCTGCCAATGCATTGCGCACAACTACCACGATGGGAACCATGCCTTTGGCCCTCTCCGCGAGCAACCTACCTATGCTGTTGATGGACGAATAAATATTCGCACTACCTTCACCAACAAAACAACGCCAAATTCATGCAATCGTAGTCATCGTCGAGTCCCACTTGGCATGTCGTCCACCTGCCAGCTTGTCCTTCGTTCTGAGGTGTCATCCGCGACGCCGTGATTTCAACCCACGATCAGGGCGGCACTAGGCACAAGGCCGGCCTCCTTCAGTGTCTTTGCAAAATCCAGGTGGCCCTCGAAAACCTTTCTGGGAAAGTTCATGGAGAATTTTGTGACGGTAACACCATTCTCCGACTGCAACATCTGCGCAACCTCGAACAATGTCGTCTCGGCAGGAAGTGTTTTCATGACGTTACCGGAGGGCAACTGAAGTCTGAGTCGGGCCTCGTTGTGGGTGGCAGCTGGGCGAGCTTGAGCCGGGGCGGTGGGTGCAGAGCTCTCAGCAGGAGCCGGCATGGAACGTCCTTCCCGGGCAGCTGCTGCCTCCTCGGCCTTCCGCTTACGCTCTGCCTTGTCAGCCTCAATCTTGGCCTTGATGCGCTTCTTGGCTTCGATATCGTCCAGCTTCTCCTGGCGCTTCTTGGCGGCCTCCTTGATCTGCTCCTTGCGCTGCAGCTCCTCCTTCATATCCTGCGACTCCTTGCTAGCTTTGAGGCGGATTTGCTGCACGTTGCGTCAGTGTATGTTTTGATATGGCAGACAAACGGATAAGCGTGGTGGCGGCGATGGTACCTCGTTGCGCTTGTGCTCCTCTTTCTCCTCCACGGATTTCATGGCCTTCTTCGCCGCCGCCCGCTCCTTCAGCTCCTTCAGGCGCTGGTCAATTTCGGCTTGCGACAGAGGTACAATCTGCTCAGTAGACTCTGCGAAATCATCGTGTCCGCTGCCCATGTGATTGTCAGCGAATGGTCGTCTTTCGCCCCCGGATCCATCACACAACGAAACAACCAAGAACATACGTCTTCTCTGCATGGAAGCCGGCCAGCTCCTGGTTACGAAACTTTTTGCCGCAGTCGTTGCAGACGATGGACGAGGCCACCTGACCCTCTCCAAGGGAAGCAGCGGCCACGCCAGCAGCAGCATCTTCCTCCTGCAGCTCTTCGATGGGAGTATCAGCGTTCTTATCCAGCCAGTTGATGGCGCCCTCTACTGTACGAAGCATTAGCATCCAACCTAGACCTAGAGTGAAGGAATATCTGCTTACAGCCTCCCGACTGCTTCACGGCGAGCTCGGCACGTGACTTGTCGAAGCCCATCTCCAGTAGTTGGTCGAGAGATGACGACATGCTGGGCTTTATTGAGATTGACGTTCCTCTAGGAATGGTAGAACAAGGGGAGAGAATCCGGTTGGTAAGTACTCGGGGCCAGATGGAAACTATGGCACTTAATTTGGATTTCGGAAGGATACCTCCCCAAGCGTCATCCAAGAGTTACCTTGAAGGGAATCGGGATGGATGTTCTGTGGTCCGTGGAGTTCCATGAGACACCATACAGATGCAACAGATGCTGGCTGGGGTGAGAGAAATGATCCGTGCGTGGCCTTCAGAGCTAGACCCCTGTCCCCCTTTTAGCGTCTCTTTGGTGCCTGAGCCGACACAGAGGAATGATCTCAGAGCGTGCGGACATCCGTGCACCGTAACTAGTGGTATGAATGGTTATCAGGGTGGTGGTGTCCCCCCAATCTCTCCCTCCAAAGGGAAGCGGCGCTAACGCTGGCAGGCGCTTTGGGATCGGGTCTGATGCAACGAACGAAATACTTGGCCTATTGCGTGCCATTCAGGCGTGTCGTGACAAACTTGCTTGCTGGACCAACTCTCATCAAAGACTGACAAGTAACTAATCTGCCAGACTACTTCTAGTTAAGCCATTCACAGCTCGACGGACTCGTCACGATATTCCTTATTTTGACACAGTGATTCCTTCGCCAGGAATCCCCTGTCTTCTACTCCTTCCTCTCTCTGTCTTTCCCCAACCGATACCAACACTTCGGCTGCCTCCAACTGACACCACACAAAGCTGACAAAGCCTGGACGTTGAGCCAACCTCGCATCGCCGCCCGTAGCCTGCGACTTGCGGCATCAGTCTCCCTCGCAACATCTGCCGCAACGCCCGTTCGCCATTGCCCGACATTGCGACAACCCATCTCGACTTGCGCCTTTACAGCCATCACTCGCCATGTCTGTCGAGATCGACCCTCAGGAGCTCGGCTTCCGCCGTAGGTCATCCATCGCCCGAGCAACCGCCAGATCTACACGAGTAGCATGTTTAGGAGGCTAACACCTTGGTGTATATAGGACCCTTCACCGTCGAGGTGTCCGAGGTGCTGAGAATTAGGAACCCAAACACGAACCCCGTCGCCTTCAAGGTATGTGGGAAGATGAACAATCCAACTGCCTAACCGTGGTCTGGCCTACTCATCGTGCAGCCCAAGTGACAGCACGTGCTAACCTACTCCAGGTCAAAACCACCGCACCTAAGCAGTGAGCTCCCAAGCGTTCTGTATTGTATTATCTTGACGTCACGTACTGATTGACGCATAGGTATTGCGTGAGACCAAACTCGGGACGTATCGAGCCTGGCAAGGAGGTTGAGGTCCAAGGTACATACACAAAGCCGATACACTGCATTCCCCTTTGCAGCAGTTCACTAACTCACCTCTAGTCATTCTCCAGGCCATGAAGTCCGAGCCACCCATGGATACCAAGTGCCGCGACAAATTCCTAGTTCAGTCCGTCGGCATCACCGGCGACAAAGAGTTCAGCAACCTGGCAGCTATTGTAAGCAACAGCATCTTTTCCGAGCCCCCGGGACAGCCCACACTAACACGCCCAACAGTGGGACTCAATGGACAAGTCGCAGATCTTGGAGAAGAAGATCCGTGTCATCTTTCAGCCTGCACTTGGCGCTTCCGGTTCCTCGGTTGGCAATTCCCAGCTTGAGACACCTAAGAGAGTGTCAACAACTAATGGCGTATGTTATCCTTGTCCTTAGCTCGTCGTGCAACCCCCCTAACCCAACTCTCTTCATAGCACGAGGCCACCCCCGAGACCGCGCCGCCCGCATACTCGTCTCCCAACGACTACAACAACTCGGAGTCTGTAGCGGGTTCCCCCTCCGAGGACAGGGAGATCAAGACGGAAGATACTACAACTATGGGCAGTGTCGCAGCTGCCGCCACATCCGCCGCAAACGTCACCTACGAAGAGTTAAAGGCACAGCTGGAGAAGGCGCAGGCCACTATTGCCCAGTACACCCGTAATGACGGTGGCATGAGACAGCGCAACACGGGAACCTCGGCTGAGAAGTCGCAACCTGCCCAGCTTGCCCAGCAGGCGAGGGCAGGCACCGAGGGTGTACCGGTTAAGATGACGGCCATCCTATGTCTTTTGAGCTTTTTGATTGCCTATTTATTCTTCTAGGCCATCAAGTGAGCTTGGCGTGACAGGGGGTATGGCAGCAGTTGGGCTGGTTCGGGTCAGGTGACGCCACCGCAAGGAGCCTGCTGCGAGCGACAGGCCTTGGAGGGTGGGGTGGCAACCGAGTAATGAATAGTTCTTTTTGGTCAGGGATAGTAGAGTTGGCTTGAGGGCTAGAGCGTGGCTACGACTATACGAGGGCGGCTTCACCAGCCACCCCCGTAGCTCGATTCCGAGATCACGATGGGATCGTGGTGTTTCACGAACGAGCAAGTGGTCATCAGCCTGTGGTTGTATCTGTGGTTGTGGTTGTTGTTGCTGTTGTTGCCGTTGCTGTTGTGTGTGGTCGATTTACCAGAGAGCCCTAGAGCTACTAACCTAGCTGATCGTGTAGATGATGAAGACGGGTGCCGCCTTATTTACAACTTTAACACGTTCTCGTTGGTACTGTCCAGTGTCTCTGGTTGTTTGCATGGTTTGAGACATCATGCGGGAACGTGCATGACTGTACTGTAATTATCCAATGATCCCGGCGACTGCGCAACAGATGTATGGTTGCAACCAGTATACAATCCCAAGTTGCCCAACTATGTACAGTTTGCGACGAATATGTTGTTGTTTTCCCGCCTTGAGCGATACGGGGCCGCTCGACCTCCTGCACGTATATGCGACTCGGGGACTTTGATAGCTGATGTAATTGCAGGTTATTACAACTGGCGCCAATCTCGGAGATTATCTCGAGGAGGAGAAGACAGAGGTGTTTCCGAAGATATAAGAGTGCCAGCTCGCATGTGCACTCTGCTTTCCACCCACTGGGAGATGCCTATTGTTCAGCACATGGACATCATGCATGTATGGGTCAATACAAAACGCTGTCCCAGTAACTAGTACCCAGGTCATCTTTTTTCTTCGTAACGAACCTGGTGGACAGACCAGCAGACCATAGCCAGGATGACGCTCGCTGCTCTAATGCTGGCTGTCTTCTATTTTTTTCTATCCACGGTGTCATCTTGGCTATTTCGCACTACTTTGTTTTGTAGTGGGAAAACACCACCGCATACGACACACAATCAAGCCTCGATTTCGTCCTCCTTCCACTCGGCAACGGCCTTCTTCCCATTGACACCGACCATCCGCCCGCCCTCCTTGCGCTTCACACGGCACCTGAGGCCGACCTTGTCATCAAAAATGAACTGCCAGATTACGTAGGACCAGGAGCGGTGCTGCGGGAGGTCGTCGTAGAACTCCTTTGCTATCCTGTTGAGCCTGGGCAGGCGGGTCCACGGCACGGCGGGGAAGTCGTGGTGCTCGTTGTGCAGACCGACGTTGTAGGTGAAGAAGTTGCCGATGCCGTAGTAGCTAAAGGTCTCGGGGATGGGCAGCTTGTTGTCCTGCTCCTTTTGGGTAGGCGTCACCGTGTTGTAGACGTAGTGCTCGGCGATGAAGTGGCCGGCCAGGGGGTGCAGCGAGCCGGCCAGGAAGGACGAGAGCACAAAGTAGAGCAGCGCGTTGCCGCCTAGAGTCTTCAGGATGGCGACGTCAAAGGCCACCTGCGTGCACAGGTTGACAGCCGAAACCCAGGTGAAGGGCACGGCGTACACGCACATGGGCCGCACGGCGTAGAAGAGGATCTGAAAGGTGCAGAAGAAGGCCTTGCCCAGGATGGAGTCGAGGAAGACGGCCTCGAACGCGGTAGGCAGGTCCGTGTCCAGCCCGTCGACGCCCAGCGACTTGTGGTGCGTCAGGTGGTAGGGGCGGAACGAGGCGCTGTAGGGGATGCCGATGGGCAGGTTGGCGATGATGGCGAAGAGCCGGTTGGCCGTCGCTGACCGGAAGGCCAGGTTGTGGCTGATCTCATGAATGGCGAGAAAGAGGTTCTGGTTGGCCGTCGCGCCGACGACGTAGGCGAGCAGCCAGAAGCGCGCTGAGAAGAAGGGGGCGTCGCGCAGGATGTAGGCGCAGAAGATCTGCAGGGCGACGACGGCCAACACGACGTACTTGGTCAGGGGCTCCGGGCCGCAGAGCTTGGTCACCTCGGGGTGCGCCTTGATGATGGCAAGACGGCGGGTGCGGTGCGGCTCCTCGGTGTACGTCCAGAAGAAGTCTCGTTCGGCCTTGTCGGTCGCTTCCTGCTGGCTCGTGGCAGGCTCGGCCGTGGTCTTCTTGCTGTTGAGCTTCAACGTACCGGCCGAGGGCTTCGCGGCCGTCGACGATGCCGCCGTCACCGTGGACGAGGACGAGGGAGGCGCCATCTTTCAGGTGAGGGGGTGGAAAAGGAATGTAGGTCGACCGTGGTTGGTCAATGGCAGGCAGATTCTCCCGGTCTCCTGTGTTGAGTTTGCAGAGAGAGGAGGAGAGGGCGAGGTTGACAAGACAGCTCTCCCACGGACGGATTGTTGAATCGGAAGACTGAGGGAGGGTGCGGTGAATCGTGAGGGTGAGGGTCCGTCAGTGGCGATGTCGATCAGGAGATGGTCGGTCCATGTGGAGTTTTGCTGGAATCGCATGCACGGAATGAATATGGATTGATTGTTGGGCTCTTCTGTCTTGGCGGGAGACTGACTGCTTCTAGACCCACTCACCGACGTTCACGAATACCGTAATTGATCAGCTATCCGTGCCCCCCTGGCCGCCCCACCCCATACTCCAGCGGCCGCTTACTATGTAAACAGCACAGTACTTAGTTAATACATACATAGTAACGTTAGTAACATTAAGTTTCTGTAGCCGCTCCCCCACCAGACAGAGAGAGGGAGGGGGAGGGAGTCAGTACCTACTTCGTAACTAAGCTAACTACTTTTTATGGATGGGTACGGAGTACAACCTGCACATGGCCTCGAGGCTCGAGCTAGTCGGTCAACCGTTACACATGTTTTTTGGTAGCGCAACAGCTCAAAGTCTCGGACATAATCATGTCAGTGCCCTCGAATACTCAACCAGCCTTCGATCGCTAACATTACTTGGCCTATGAAGACACACAGTCGAACCCCTCCAGGTTCGATGTGTCGAAACCGTTACACACCCATTTTGCAGGCTTGCCGCTTGGGGCAGCGATGGAAACGTTTTTGGCGTTGATGTTGAAACATTGCTGTGTAGTCAAGTAACTCGTTTCAGCAAACGAACTGCACGTGTGACGTGTCCGTCGGGATTCCAAGGAACTGACTGACCTCTGGTGATGAGCACACAAGTGTGCCGACCTCGGGGTCGTTCTTCTTGGACGTCGTACCTGTGAAATCGATGAAATGAATGTCCGAGATGATCATTTTGGACTGTTTACTCGTTAGCCACAAGGATCCTTGATACACAACGGGGCCGGATCACTCGCAGGAAATTCCTGGCAGATGGTTAGGTTCTTCTGCCCATAACACTGGTTGACCTCGATCGCCCAGTCGTTGTTGTCGTTGTAGAACTTCTCGTAGGTGATGTTCTTGACGTAACCGGCACCCCCTCCGCCGTTCAAGTTGTCCTGGAAGTCAGACTGGATGCCAGGCCAGACCTTGATGCGAGCACCGTCGCTGGCGTTGGACATGCTCGTGTTGTATACGTAAACGTTCTCGACAATGTCGAATTCGTCGGCATACTGGCCCAGGGAGCCTACAGAGATGCCGTGAGACCCGTCGCACTTCAGGCCCTGGACAACAATGTTGGTGCTGTTGGGCTTGAACGAAACGCAATCGTCTCCGTTGTTGATGACCGAGTCCTGGATCACGACACCGTTGGACCGGTAGGTGTCCCAGCCATCCGTGTTCTTTGCCGGGTTACTGCTGGTGCTGCCGACGTCGATGCTGACGTCGCTGATGACAAAGTCTGTCGTGTTGGCGATCAGGTTGAACCAGTTGGGCGAGTCCACCATGCTGATGCCACTGAAGCTACCACCGTGCAGACCATCCGTGACGAACAAGATGGGGCGCAGCAGTGTGGTGTTGACGGCGAATTCGTCCCACCATTTCTGACCCTTGCCATCAAGCTTGCCGGTACCGCCGCCGAAGATGTTGACGTCCTTGCCGCCAAACCTCCAGAAGGCAGACGAGTTTTGGTAAGAAATCTTGAACGAGTTATCCACCCAGTACTCGATGTCATCGCTGAACGAGACGGTTCCCGTGAGAGCAACATCGACGCTGTCGAGGAATGTGAGGTCCAAGGGCGACGCGATGGTGTAGGTCGAGTTCAGAACAACGGTGCCTCCGCTGTTGCATTCATGAAATGCCTTCAGGATGGCAGGAGCGTCGTCCTTGCCGCTGCCGCCCTGTGGCTTCACGACGCATTGCTTGGTCCGAGGGGGAGACGCCAGGGAGGCTCGACCGGTGTTGTATGGCCATGGCTTGACGTCTGGCCTGCGAATCACCGCCTCGCCGGTCAAGGCGCCGTCAAGTGTAGTTGGGGCGCTGATGACAGGAACGGTCAGGGCGGCCACCGCCAGGCTGTTGACAACGAGCTTGGACAACATGCTGAAGCTCTCTCCAAGTAATGCCGTTTGAACTTTGCCGTGTCGAGAAAGAAGCCAATGCACCGCCGGGAAGGGCGCGGCAGACTCTCACTCACTTATATAACGTTACATGGGCATACGGAATACATGGGCATACTGTGTATAATTACATGCATGCTAGCTAGCGCGGTGCTGCAGTATTCCCATCAATCAGATCCGCGCTCCACTATCCCGCGTAACAACTTTGTATTGGATGTCGCCGACTCGAGATGGCTCTTTCGAGTACCGGTAACCGAACGTGCCGATAACTGCTCGGTGACTTCGGCTGGTCGAGTAAAGCCGGGTGGATGGTCTGATGCTACGACGTGCGTGCATGGGGTGATGGCACATCCCGGAGATTGCGCAAGGTTAGTTGTCAAAGTCAAGCGGTGTGTCTTGTTAGGCTGTTACCTCCTGTAGACCTCACCGACTCAATCGCTCCACGTCGAGGAGCAGTGCTCGTGTGCGATACCTACACAGTATAACCCCCTTTCCGCATCTGGCAGCATCGTGAGTCCCCATTGGACAATCAAATGAGACTCAAATATGGGACTCATGGTTTGTGGCAGAGCCCAGGCGCGATACAATGCATACATGGCCTTGGCGAGCGACGTTGGTGCCAAATTTGAACCACGTTGTTGTCGTAGTTGTCGTAGTTGTTGAGGACAAAGATGCTTCATGTCTGCCCTACGTTTCCATCCGGGTGTCTTGACTATGAGAACGTACTAACTAACACCTGCAGGCTGCAGCTTGCGGCTCATGCAGTCGACCCCTTTGCGCACTTGACAAACTCTACTGGTGGGACACGAGTTCCGGCGAAAAGCTTACTACAGTCGCAAGTTGGCCCGAGGTTCCTGATCAGTGATCGGCCATCAGAAGGCGAGATGAGAAAGCAGCACAGCAGCGTCGGGTTCGGTTTCGCGCTGGTAGACCGTCAACTGTGCGGAAATGAGGTCAAATGGGCAAGCGGAGGTTGTGACAGGAAGGGTGATGGGGATTGAGTGGTCGGCGAATAGGGATTGACTACTCAAGATTAACAACATGGCAATCGTGGCTAGAGGAGAAGAAGAAGAAGAAGAACGGGAGAAATGGAAGGAGGATGGATGACTACATGTACATAAGCAAAAGCAAAAGAGACGACAAGGGCAAAAGAATATGGATGATGTGTTGCACTAGCCGCGAATCGAACGCGGGGCCCATCGATGGCAACGATGGATTTTACCACTAAACCACTAGTGCCAATTTTGATGAAGTGGATGGCTCTTATTTGGGAACACATAGCTTCATCGCAAAATTGCATATTCTTTCGCAATCACAAAACGTCGTCGCTATGCACAGCGAAAGACGCGTCTCTCCATTCCGTACTGAGCCAGACGGGTCCTCAACACCCATCCCTTGGTTGTAATCACGACATGACGTACTCCGTACGAAATAAACGAGATCAAGCCGGAACGCTTAGCACCGATCTGGGCAGCATTCTGCTCAAGGGTGGCCTCGACGACACATCAACAACACAGCCGCAAGTTACCAGATAACTACGGCTAATTATGGCTGCGGAGCGCACTTTGAAGCGGAACTGGTTTCAACACGGAGCTAATCCATAACTTAGTTACTTGCGGAGCCGGGTTTTGATGCACCATTGCGGAGTTTCTGCAAGACTAACGGGTTTATATAGCTAGCAGGCGGACATGACGGAGTTACTGTGTGGTTAGTTAGGTACAGTGAGTGTGTTGTTGCCTCTGGTCCTCCGCAGCCGTACACGCGAATCACTATCATACTACTCGTACAGAACGTACAGAACGTACAGAACGTACAGTGCACCGCCAGATTGCACATGCCAAACCCTTGGTAGGAACGATGGCATGCGTGAAGTTTGAACGATGAACCTATAAAGGGGGACCAACTCCCCCGTGGTGATGGTGATGCGACATCGAGACAGGCTATATTCGTCGGGAGACTGCAACGCACACCAACTTGACCCGACCTGACCAACACATCTTCCATTGGAATCCCTATGCTGATAATACCCTGATTTAAAATGGCGACTGCGACCGCATTCCACCTCGGGTTCTCGGACAGCCCATCGGAGAATATTGCCCTCACCGGCCGCTACGCCGACCTTCATAAGTGGGAGAACCTACGCGGCCCTGACGACTCCCGGCCGACGGGCCTGCAGGTAATCCAAGACGAGGGCCTGAAGGGAGAAATGTTGTCCGACAAGGTCTTTCTTGTCACCGGCGTCTCTTCCGGCATCGGCCCCGAGACCATCCGGGCCCTGGCCGCGACAGGGGCGACGGTTTACGGGACAGCCCGGTACGTTATCCCCGACTGTTATTTCATCCCTCTCCTTCCCGACTGTTCCACGAGTGGCGATGTGGTATCTGGCTCCCGAGGTTACTCCTTACTTGGCAATCAACTCAGGGGCAGGTGGCTAACCCCCCTTTATGCAGTAACCTCGAGAAGGCCAGAAAAGTGTTGGGTCCGGATCTGCTCGATACCGGTCGCGTGCACTTGCTGTACATTGAACAGACGGATCTCTCCAGCGTGCGTGCTTGCGCCGAGAAGTTTCGAGAAATGAGCAGCAAGCTGAATGTGCTCATCAACAATGCCGCTGTAAGTGACACGTCGTCACAAGACACAACAACTACCGCCCCCAGGATAGCTGACACGACGAGCGTAGGTTATGAATACTCCCGAGGCCCGAACGAAAGACGGGTTCGAGCTCCAATTCGGGACCAACCATCTGTCGCATTTCCTGCTCTTCTACCTGCTGAAAGACCTCATGCTGGCCAGCTCCACGCCCGCATTCCACTCGCGTGTGATCAACGTGGCCTCGGCTGGCCACAAGCTGGGGCAATTCGACCTAGAAAATCCCAATCGCGAGGGGGTATACGAAGGGTGGTCCGCATATGGAGCCAGTAAGACGGCCAACATCTACAGTACGTTTGCACTGCATACCGTGCCCATAGACATAGCCGCTCAGACGCTTCCGACTGTCACTAACCTCCCACTTCACAGTGGCGAATCAAATCGAGCGTATGTACGGCACCCAGGGTCTCCACGGGAACAGCGTGCACCCGGGAGGGTTTGCCAGCGACCTGCAGAGAACCAGCCAGGCAGACATGGATACTATGATGGCTGATGCGAGGATGCAGAAGTACCTTACGAGTCTCGAGCAAGCCTGCGCGACAAGTGTCTACGGCGCAGTCTCTGAAGACCTAGAAGGCCGGGGTGGGCTGTATCTTGAGGGGGTCTCCGTCTCTGGACCTGTCCCTCCCGACGCCGATAACCTCGAGTACGGGTATGCGCCATGGGCGATGGACGAGGGGAACGAGGAGCGCCTTTGGCAAATGAGCAAGAAGATGGTCAAAGTTGAGTAAGGACGCATAGCTAGGGGACAGGGTGGCTCCTGAGCTTAGCTTTTCATATCGCCTCCAATCGCTGTGGAGGTAGTTTGAAGCAAAGGGCGATGGATGGTGATCAAATCGGTTTCTTTCATTTCAGAGCCAATTCCAAAAGGCTCAGCCATGTTTGGCTTGTTGTGAACTGGTCTCGCGAGTGGCGACAGCCAGGAACGCTCACATCAGACACCACGTAAACGAAGGACATATTACAAACACGTATCCAACCGGGGCGAGTTCCTTCCAGGAACCCGGCTGCTCGATGTCATCCTGACAGAGCTAGAGAGATTTGCGCCGCTTAAAATCAAATACCCAGTGCCTGCCACGGCCTGCGAAGATATCGCTCCTATACAGCCAGGTTCGACTTGCTCTGGCTCTCGCCAAAGACGTTTCCAATCAGGCCCTTCCACATGTTCATCGTTTCTTCAGGGGCGGTTTCCTCATGTGCGAACTTGAGCTCCACGCCGTCCATGGTCATGCCCTCGATCTCGGTCAGCGCAGAGATGGTAGATATGTTCTCGGGGTGCGCGGCAACGACGCTGATCTGGGCGACCGGGAGCGGTGCGTCGGAGACCTCGGGGGCATGCTTCACGAGGAAGTTATCCGGCAGCAGAGGCACGCGGATGTTGCTGTAGGGGTCACTCGCAGTCTCGGTCCTAAAGGGCAAGACAGTAAAGTCGATGGAGTTGCGGTCGGCCTGGATGGTGCGAGGGGCGCTCGAGGTGAAAGTCTGCATCAGACGGAGACGTCTGGTGGGAGGGGTGAGGCCGGTTGGCGGAGCGGGTAGAGAGGTGACGAGAGTGCTGTATAAGTCGTCGTGTTAGTTCGAGGTGGGTCCATGAGCATCGTGTAAGTCAGAAGCGACAAATCGGCAACATGGGACGGGTAGGGCAATGCAATTCATGGGGATCGGGCACTGACATCGCCATCTTGATTCCGCTCCTTGAGAAGCTCGGCATACTTGAGCGACAGAGGCGTTGCCGTTCTCGACGACGTGATGAGGGTTGTGGCTCTAGCCACGGCGGTCGAGGACGAGGACGTGGTGATTGAGCGAACAAGCTTCGCGGCCGGAGCTGTAAGACGGGGACCAGCCATGTTGGGATAAAGAGCCGAAGTTTGCGGCGGGTATATAAAACACAAGATTGGACTAGTTTCTATGAACTCGGGTCGTTTGCGTGTGTATGTGTGTAGGTATGCGTGTGTGTTTGTGTAAATTGTGTGCGTTGGCTTGGATGGTAGTGAAAAGGATACAGTAGACGACGACGATATGAGGAGTAAGTAGTTAAACGGAGGATTTGAGTCTCTGAGAGGGGAAGGAGGGAAATTGGCCGAGCAGAGGTTATGGCATGTCTTTAAATCGCCGTACGGAAGTCCGGGATACGCATGCGCAGGTGCAGTCAGACTGTGTGTGTAGGTGACTTGACTAGTAGCAGTACTTCATTGCCGAGACCATCGGCGAGACAGACGCATGTTCCTTCCTCTCTACACAGTATCCTCTCTACACAGTACTACCTACGTAGTACGTGCGATTTACCCAACCAATGGAACGCATCCAACAAATCCCCGCAAAAACAGTAGCAACCAGCTAGTTACTACGATCAAGCATGGACTCCAAGTACCGGACAGTAACAACTTCTATGGGTCCCGATTATGCATTTCAAGCCATGCATTTCAAGGCGATGACTTGATACCGATTGGCACATTGCCAAGTATTGCCTCAAGCTTTCAGGGCCCCTGGTCCTGTCGTTGATGTTTACGAAGTATTCTTGGTATCTGTGTCCCAACTGACTATTGCTATCCACCAACGTACAAAGAAAGCATAGCATGCGAAGTACGGAGTACACAGTAGATCATCGGGCTTGGGTACTGACTGACTCACGCCCTCTCGCTTTCTTATCGCGGTAGTTACACAGGGACTTTGTCCGACTTATACTTGACGGGATTGGTGGTGGTGGGTGTGCCGCGTTCTCCGCCCGTCTGACACCAACAGACGTAAGCCACCTGGAGGGGCGGGAGGGAACACGACGACTCTGGTCATGATTCCCATCCGTTGAGCTACAAAGTACAGGGTAACTACCCGTACACAGTAGTTATAACCTTAATGTTAGGTAGGGAGCTTGGGCCGCCCACAAGGCCCTGGCGACCGGCATTGGTTCCCATTGAACACGCTCAACGAGCCAGCCCTGTAGGTCACCTCGAACCGGTTTAGCGACGTGGTCAACAAAAAGCAAAGCCAAGGCTCGTCTGACCGCTAGCTTATCAGACCCGCACTGGTCAGCCTCACCGTCTTCTTACCGTCCCATCTCCCAGGGCAAACAGACTACTAACTTATCTTCCCCTGAATGATTGACTCGCTGTGCCTTGGGTGCCCCTGGCTTGGCGGTTTGTTCGAGAACCCTTCGATTCCCACCCCCCAGCTTCAAGCCATGTTTACAAAGTGGCCAACTTGGCTTCCTCTTTCCATCTACGGAGTCACGTACGTTAGCAGGTGGTCAGTTGCGGGGGGAGTGAGGACGTGTTTTGGATGCGTTGGCCGTCTCGTCGTCTCTCCGTCTCTCCCGTGTCATCCGACGGACGAGGCGAGCCGGCAATAGGTTTTGATTTGCCATCAGCATTGGGTGTGTGTGACCTTGGCATGACCTCCCTCATGCAGCATGTTGACTAGACTTTAAGCTACTGTTCTCCGTAGAATATGGGTCAGTTGCCGCAAAAACAACCTCCCTGTGGCACATCAGGAGCGGCTTTACGGAGTACTATGTATAGGTTCTGACTGTCTAGCCTTTCTAGCGAGCATTATCGCGATTTGACACAACACTCGACGCAATGTGAGCATCGAGCATTGACTCGAAACCTATTACCCGTATTCCATTATACCATCCGAATCGACCAACATGCGAGCAAGCAGGTGTTGCCATACCTTGCTTCGGGTTAAACCCCACAGGAAATTGTTAATTGACACGTCTGCCCAGTCGAAAATATGCACACACAACTAATCTCGCGTAGACTTTGCTAATCATACAAAAACAACAAGTTAAATAATAACTCGCCAACGTTGTTGATGGGGGGAGGGTCCTGAAATGCGTCTAGGTTCGACTCTTATCAGCACTGTCTGAATGTTTACACCTAGCTCAAAACTATCCGTATCGCTAACTTGCGTAGTTATAGTTACCACTAATTAACGTACTCCGTACTTCGCTACCCACTAACGCTCGTTACTCGACGTCATCTCTAGCTAGTCCAGGGTAGCTCCAAATTCCAAGCCCCCTCCCCCGCCATCCTCGAACGACGAGAAGTTTCGTCCTGAAAGCTAAAGTTGCATTGCCAAATACCACACAATGCCACCCACCAGCAGAGTTCCCACGAAACCCTTTCGCTATTGCGAAGGGTCGCCGTCATGGGATCCTACGACTTACATGGCCGACACGGCTCTGCACGAGCGCGCGGCCGCGCATCTCACCAACGGCGACGACCTCGCATCCGCCATCGCCGAGTCCTTCTCACTACCCCAGCGCGACTCGTACACGTACCACGCCATCGTATCCGTGTCGCTCGCACAGGTGCAACACGTCGTTGGGCTGGGCGGCACGAATGGCCTGCACTCGTGGTACAGAGGTCCAGTGGCAGTGGCAGTGGCAGAGCCGCCCAAGGACGGCGACGACAAGAGGAAGCCTGCGCCGCAGCCGACCGAAGAGGCGCTCCCGCCGCCGCCGAAGCCGGACGTCGAGACGTACAACTCTATATTCTCCCCGACGACCCTGACTCCGAACATCCTCAAGACGTTCCACTCAAACGCCAAGCGCGGCTCTCTGCGCGCTTCCATCGCGGCTCACCTCCTCTCCAAGCGCTACCTCCACCCCTCCCTGCCGCAGCTCCAGATCCCGCGCTCCAAGAAGGCCTCGTCTGTCCCCGCGAATCCCTACCTCACCTTCCTCGCCTGGTCCTGCGTCAATCTCGAATGGGCGGGCCCCTGCCCCTTCTCGGAGCGCACGCGGAGCTCGCACTACGTGCTACCGATATTCATGCACCACTTCGGGTGCGTCTGCCCCTCCCACGAATCTCTCTCCATCCTCAAGCTCCTCGCCGACGGACGCGAGGTCCTCGATATGGGCAGCGGGAACGGGTACTGGACCTTCATGCTGCGGCGGTACGGCTTGACCAAGGTGACGCCCGTCGACAACGCGCAGAGCAGTTGGCGCGTGACGTGGGTCCCCGACACGCTGGTCTCGGACGGCGTCGCGTATCTCAACAAGAATGGCGGCGGCAAAGACTCCGTGCTGCTGCTCGTGTACCCCATCGTCGGTGGCGGCGTTGCGGGCGGCGAGGAGGGCGGGTTTACCAAGGGGCTGCTGAAGGCATACAAGGGCGATACCATCGCCGTGGTCGGTACGCAGAATCACAATGGGTATACTGGCTTCCGTGACATCACCATGGATGAGTACATGGCCGCCAACGAGCCCGATTGGATCAAGGTTGTCCAGGTGTCTTTGCCAAGCTTCCCGGGCAAGGACGAGGCGCTCTTCGTCTTTCAAAGAGGCGAGAGGGCGCCGCCCAGGGACGATTCCGTAAACGACGACTAGAAGAAGCTGGATTGCACGTGTCTCGTAGCGTAGTCTTTATGATAATGGCATGTACCGTGGTAAGTCAGCTTCCTACCAAGCCGAGCATAGAGGACAGCGGTCAGTCTCAATCATGGGGTTGATCTTCCTTCAGGTCCCTTCATCTAGACAACACACAGTGTATTGTGACTACACGTGGAGGTAGGTAGTTCCAGTGTGTAGCGTTCAGGTACCGTCCCCGAGAAAGAAGACATCTGCAGACTGTACGGTTACTTCTTCTTCTGTGTCCCGACTCGGTATGGTTTCATCCAGTTTACCACATTCACTGATAGATTACCCCAAGACGGCAACCGAAAATTCACACAGGCGACCATTGCTACATTGTCATGGTTTAGCTAACTCGTTTGATTATGGACAAAGCTCTTGACAGCCTCAACTCGCATACATGCCGCGGCATGTCATGTCCAACCGTCAGTTCTCAGCTCAACCCTCGCCACTCAGTTACACCCGACGGACAACACCTCTCATAAGTAGACGAATAGTCCAATCAGCGGCGAATGTAGTAGTCTTCTGCGGGAGGCTGTCTGGGGCGTCTCAGGTGAGGGGGCAAGTGAGCGTCAGCGGTAGTCAGCGTCACCTGGGTTTGGACCTGACCGCTCACAGGTGTCGCAGGTTTGTAATTATAGTCAATATCCTTCAAACCCGCACCCGAGCTCTTGGCGTCTTGTGGAGTTGTGTGTTCTTTCAATATGACCAATGCTTCGTGGGCGGGAGTTTTGGGCATCTGAGAGGTCAGGAGTCCTTGAGCCTGGTTGGTTCGTGTGTTCTCCAAGTTGATGCTCAGCTTCTCAAAGGCGAGTTCTAGTCCCTGATTGTGGGCTCCGCTGCCACTCGGCGCAGGCAACTCGACCTCGGGTTTGAAACCGTACGAGGTACGGCTGGTATCCAGCTCGGGGATGAGCATGCCCAAGGGAGTGACGACGCTGGAGCGAGAATCACCACTCAAGGGTAGCACACTCGCTTCCTTGTGAAAACCGCTCGAAGCCGGCGAGGACGATTCGAGTTCTGGACCCCCGTCAGAGCCATTGGACCTGCTAGACTTCGGCGAGGGAGGCCCACGGCGGCTGAGATCTTCGTGGACTCCTCTACTCGACGCCGGTGAGGAGCATCCCAAACGGAGACTCTCGTGTCCTTCATTGTTCACTGGCGAAGACGACTCGGGACGGAGATGCTCTCGGGATCCACCGCGCTGCGGTGAAGGGGAAATGACTTGCACTCGAGGCACCGCAGGTCCAGGCTCACCCACGGCCTTGATGTCAATTGATTCCAACCACTCCATGCCCTTCTGGCGAAGTTCGGGATTCTCCATCAGCAAATATACCTGCTCCTTGCGGATCTTGGCCAGCACTAGATGGGACCATGCGTCAGTGAGTGGCTTCATTGCTGAGCATTGTGGCCGAGTCCGGATAGGATGCTCTTCTCTCGGGAACCAAAATCAGAAAGAACGGGAATGACAACTTACGTTCTGCCATACCTTCCAGAGCAGTCTCCTCGCCAAGTGGGTAACGGACAGCAAGACAGACGGCGAGATAATAAGCAGCACGATGGACGTATTGGTGCATACCCAACCCACTGTTGAGTGTACGACCAGGGGGTACGTGGATAGAACGCAGCCCGCGATCAAGTCTTCCCATAGCAGTGCGCACAACGGCTGCTTCTTTCGCGGTGGCTTCCATTTTTACCCAGCGCGGCTGGTCCCAGTCGCGGCAACGTTCGTTCCAGACCGGCTGAAGGCCGGAGTACTTGGCGACCAAATCACCCAAGACCATCAAGGACATGCGATACTCGACCACGTTGAAGATGACATGACAGTCAGTGTCTTCGTAGTGGGCCGTGTTCGTAAGAAAGGAGTTGAACTCGCTGCGTGCCTTTTTACCCAACGAGGAAGAGTGAGAGCCGGGCCAAGAGCCGAACGACTCCTTTACGAGGTGCTTAAGATGTTGGATTTGCGAAGCCTTTGTTCCTCCGAAAGCGCTTCCACAGAAGTAAAGTCGGTCCTTGGTGGTCGGTGTGGTTGCAGGTAGCTTCTCCCAGGCCACACGATACGCCTCCAGGCTTCTCCCCCTGCGAGTGCCGATAAGAATGGTCCAGTCATCTTCCTGTGCGTCGAACGAGAAGCCATGGTCTCTATGATCTGCCAGCTGTCTGGCTGCAAGGAGAGCGTGGATCTTGTCATCAAGCTGCTTCTTGATGGCGCTCTGCTTGTGGTCGAGCTTGGCCGGACCTGGGAAGGCTTCTCCGTCAACTGGAGCTTGGCCGACGAGGGGCGACTCCCATGAAAAGAAGGTTTTTACGATGCTGCTGGCGAAGACAGCTCCGCACTGTCGCGCCATAAACTCGAGGGACGTGGCCCGAGCCGCTGTCGCGGGACGGTGGTTGAAGGATGGATTGACTTGCCATCCAGCCGATGTCAACGACGGAGTGACCAGTGTCACCTCGACACCAGGGGAGATGACAGCCCGCATCTGTTCGCTAGTGACACTGGTGGTGTAGTCGTCGTCGAGGTAGACGTCCTGCTCCAGCGTGGTGAAGCCGGAGATGATGATGAGGAGACGGTAGCCATGCCGCTGGGCCGTTCTGGACTTGTCGGTCAGTTCTTTCAGAAAGCGTACAGCCAAGTCCTTTGGCCTGGTCTCGAGGGTGATGGGGATGAGGCTGTTGGATACGTTCACATGGGTGTCCCTGGCCACAGCGGCACCACTGACGACGCGTCCATCGGGGCCGTGGGTGTAGGCGTCGGGGTCGTTGGCGACGACGTTTCCAATGTCGCAAAGCGAGAACCACGTCTGGGCCCGAGGGTTGATGACGGGAGAGAGGAGTGTCTTGAAGGCAAGGAAGTCGGTAATGTGCCAGCCAGCGTCCTCGGGACCGGCGCGGTGTTGAGGCACGCCACACAGGGCAACCAGTCCATTCTCACTGTCGATATCGGGAAGAGTCGTAGTACAGAAAGTAGCGTCCAGGACTTTATCCTGAGACGCCGGGGTGGCGACGAACTCGGCGGCAGTGGGCATGAATCTGGAGGATTTGGTCGCCATGATGACTGGAAGCCATCTACATGCTGGCTTCTAGAATGGAATGGTGGTACGACGAATGGCGGACACGGGTCATACTTGTCGACGAAGTTAATTTTGGTAGTAATGACAATACTAGGGTGCAGAGGAAGAAGGGAAGGAGCGTTTTGTTTGCGACGGCATGCATTCCGGTGCAAGAAGCGGCGGGATTTGGACAACACCAAACAACTTACAAAGCGGTGGGGGAATCAACTCGTCGGAAAGATAACCCGTTTTTTGGTGTTACGTATGTCGGTTTATGGCAAGGAGTTACAGAGGCGTCGACGTTGGGATGGCGACAGTGAAGGTCAAGATATCCATGGAATGCACACCAAAGAGCGAGAGGAGGCAGGCACACCACCTTTGCCAACGAGTACATGTCAGGCGACAACAAGCGTGAGAAAAGCATCCATCTTCCAGCGAGTGTCACCGCCAATCTATGGTTCCAATCTCGAATATGTTATTTGCATCCCATGACTGGGTGTTTCCTATTTCCTGCTGCCACTCATTCGCACAAACACACACACACACACACACAGTCATTATCCAACTACACACGACAAAAAATATAAGACACCAGCTACAAACTACACGTACGTAGCTTTACAAAAGCTTGCATGTATTGCAGCGTCGACAATGCGGAATAGATAGTTATCCGGTTTGGTTTGTTGTAGAAGAACCCGCCAGCCAGCCAATCAATACAACAACAACAACAACAACAACAACATATCACGAAATACTAACTGGATGTTGGGGGGGGGCACTGCAAGAGGGACATGGCGAGTAGCCCAAGTGTGAACATTCTCGAGCATCTCCAAATCACGGGGAATTCCGATTGCAATTGCAGTTTGCAAATACGGCGATGGTCATCATGGACCCAAGTCTCGGTGGTTCTGTTCCTCACAACCCTCAGTATATTATTCATTCGTGCACCCGAGACCTTTCCCCATGCGCTTTCAACCAGGTCATTGCCCACTTGGCATGAATCAGTCAAGTACGGATAGAGGACCTCGTTAATAACTATAATTAATACACAACTATCCGCAAGCCCCCTAACTTGGACTGGCGCAGACGGTGCCCGTGCGACCCGAGATATTTGTTGCACACGGACAGTCAAGTCAGTCATCGCGCCACAAACCCAGCCGGAGACACCGAAGACGAGCTTGTTTCAATCAAATCTACCCCAAACAGACGGAATGCAGCCTTGGCACTCTTCCTTCCTTCCCCTTCTTCCTGGGCTTCTGTGACTGGGAAAATCCGAATCAGCTAAAACCTCTGTAAGCCTACCCGTGAGACATCCTTTTTTTGCCCCCTCACCCCGAGTACCGGTAGTTTGGATTTAACCCCCCCCTTCCCTTCCCTTCCCAAAAGTCCCAGGAACAACCCTACGCAACATTCTCTCTTTCTCTCCCTCCCTCGCGTCTCCTACGTAGGACCCAGGAGCGCGCGTGCGTGCGCGTGTGCATACTGTGTATACAGAGTATTTACCAATATGTGTATATGTATTGTAGACAAAGTACGCGCGAACACGGCATAACCCGGTCCTGTTCGACCAAAATGCGCTGCGTGGGTTGAGAATCGTCCCATTCACCCCCCCCTTCCCATATTTCGGCCGCCGCGTCTCCCTGCAAGTTAACCCCCGTTTCAGGGTCTGGATCCGGCTGTCGTGACTAGCCTTGATCACCACATGTTCTTTCGCGCAAAGGACACCGTCCTATCAGTGACCTAGTTCCTTACGAACCCCCGCCCCCCCTTTCCTTGATGGAAGAAAGAAAAAAGGAAGAAAAAAAGGGAAGCATCGGATTGTGGCGAACTCCTTCCCCCTCCCCACCCCCCCCGGCTCATCCCGCCCGCTGTCTGACCGCATTGTCACACATAACAACCTTACCTACCTGATTCCCGCGTCCTCCCCCTGGTCTGGTAGTCCCATGCACAGAGGGAACAGAACGCTGCATGCATGCATGTGCATGCCTGCGATCGTGGGGAAAAGCGCGGGCACTATAAAAAGAAAACGTTGCCTGCATCTGCAACCCGTGCTTGGGGTCTCTGCCCCATGCCCTGACTTTACATAGCAGGGATGATGGAGGGAGGGGAGGGGAGGGGGAGAGGGGGGCAGAGAGAGGGGGAAGGGATTGCGCGCGCAGACAAGGGATGGGCGGGAAGGCAACAGGGTAACGTTACGCCGTTGGAGTTCCTAGGAACTTTGCAAGTGCTTGCAGCGTCGACTTGAGTACTTGGCGGCGAACCTGCTTACCGTATCCGGTCTTCTGGGATCAATCCCGTCCGACGGCCAATGTTGTGTACCGTCATCGGTAACAAAAACCTGCGAGGGATTGTGACGGCATGCAACTAGGCCCCCATCCCCCCCCATGGCTGGAGGATAGTGTCGACATGTTGATTTTACTCTATCTTCATTGAAAGAAGAAAAGGGAAGAAAAGAGGGAGGAAAAAGGGGTGGAAGGGAAGGGAAAAAGGGCCCAAACTGTCCGGAGGGAAGAGAGAAGCCTGACAATGGGAATGGGATAAATTGGTTAGCAATATGCCCGCCCCTGCCACACAAGGTCCAGTACGTATCGAGGACGACAGCGAGGTAGAAAATGCTAGCATGAAATGGAATAAGCTCAACTATATTAAGAGCAGCAACACGAAAAGGCGTCGCAAATACCATCAACAAGTAGCAACGCAAGCTAACCCCCCCAAGAGCCACGGGCGGCCCTGATGCAATGCAGCGCGCTGTCTATCCCCTGTTCCAACTCGCACGACAGCTTTCAACCGTGGTATCTTCGCCTCCTTCCAAGTCAAAAAGTGCATTCCAGATCGGGCCGGAAAAAGAACAAAACCGTCTATTGTGCGGAAAACAACGTAGATAATCAGACATGAATACGCCTAGCCTCCTCGTCCCTGTACAGCCCATATAACCATGTCAATATAATGCGCGTCAAAAGTGCGGATCAAAGGGCGAGATCGACCCCGTGTCCGAGCCAAGCTGGAACGAGACCAGTACACGATTGTCGCGACAACCAACCCCGTGGCCGGCATGCAAGACGAACAAAGCAGGGTCGGCCAGCAATGGAGCGACCGAGGGGTATAAGTGCCAACTCCGAGCGTCGTGAAGAGAGTCCGAATGTTCCTCGTTACTCGTCATCGCGCTTTTCCCCTCTGCGGACACGCTCAGTCCACCTCCTCTTGCCCACACGAGTCTCGAAATGCGGCGCTACCGTCTTGACATCCTGCATAACCGTCTCAATGGCGCTGCGAGTCTTGTTGCGATAACAATCCACTGTCAAAAGTGATTAGTCAAACAACTCGAGGCGACAACATGTCAGAAGGGACTTACGGGCTCGCTGTAAAAATATGGTTCTGCCTGAAAAGACACGACTCTGAAGCCAGGCCATGCGGTAACCCAAGTCATTGAGTCGAACCTCGGCGCCCCGTGTACCCTTGCGGGTTCGCGGGATGGCGACTTCGCCTTCGGACCCGTCAGCCATCGGCACCTTGACGAGAGCGCGATCCCTGGTGTTGTTGCCGCGTGAGCGGCCAGTGCGACCGCCTTCGACCTCGACATCGTCGTCGCTCACGTCTTCCTGGAAGAAACGACTCCCAGTGGCACTGGGCGGAGGACTTTGCATCTCGCGCGGGAAGTAGCTGCGCGGGAAGACGGAGGAGCTCTTGCGGAACGAGTCGGGAATCTCCTTGGTATCGACATTTTCCAGCGTAACCCGAACACGGAGCCGGCAGCCTCGCTTGTTGTCCTCGACGAGGATAAACTTGCGCTTCTTGGCTTCGGGGATGTCTGGGAACAGACCTGGTGGGTTGACATCCTCCTCCTCTCTGCTGAGTTGACGCGCAGCGATAGGGTTGTGGTGCGAAGACCCGCTGATGCCATCATGAGCCGGAGGCATCGAGGATCCAGAGGTAGAGTTGTTGGGGTAGTTCTGAGAGTAACCAGAAAAGACTTGTGTCGGGCGCACGTCGTCCGGGGAGCCAGAACCCGGTCCGGTAGGGGCCTGGTGGTGATGGTGGTGGGACTCGTCCATGTACTCGCCGTCCCCTGTTCGACGCAGCAGCGGATTAGCAGGGGTTCATATCTTGGTCATGGGGGTGGGAGGGGCTGGAATCAAATGCGGAAAAGCTCATTGAAGACAGGACTATTGCCCCGTTTGCAGGTTTTTGCCTTTGGGGGAAAGAGGGAATCGCAGTACAGGGGTGGAACGCAAAACGAACGACTCTTTGGGCTGTGGGATATGGTATGAGTGCAAAGGTATAGGTATAGGTATGTAGTGTGCAGTGGGACGCGAGGCAATGCAAATGCCAATACAACTTTTGCCAGCAACAAACGACTGCTGGGCCGCCGCAACCCTTACAAGGGACTAAACAGTGCGAGCGAACACCAACTAGATAATGTACAGACCGGTGTGCCGTTCCAACCCTCCGAGAGATCGATCCCCCTATGCACGCCTTGCGGGCGAGAGCCGCTATATAACAGAAAACAATGGAGTGTCCGTTCCGGAGAAAACAAAAAGGTACACACAGGCACAAAAGGTATAGTGACGAAGGTATCATAATCGCACAATGACAACGACAACGAAGGCACTTAATCACATCTGGTGAAACATACCGACTTCATCTCCACCTTGACCGTTGCTGTGGTGCATGCCGGGACCCATGCCGCCCATGCCAGGCTTTCCCATCGATGAGCCGCCACCGGGGCCCATGCCGCCAGGGGGCGGGATCCCTGGCGGGCCACTAGGGCCGGACATGTGCTGAGGATGGGGCGACTGAACCGACTTGCGGTTGGTGATCTTGGCCATGCGCCGCACGCGACGACTGCGGAGCCGCGGATCCTGATTGCTGTTGCGCCAGCTATCAACTGCGCGCTGAATCAAACCTCGCTTACCACGAAGTGACGCGTTGAGCTGAGCCAAGGCCCATCCCACCGTGTTGCATTCCGTCTCATACTGCAGACGGTTGCCGCGGTACTGATCCTTAGGGCAGCAGGCGCGCGGGTACACGCAGTTCTCGGTCTTGAACTCGCTGGGGAGCTCATCAGTGTTCACCGACTCGACGTCGCATCGGATGGTGTACTCCATCTTGACACGGTCGCGCGAGTACTCAAAGGCAATCCACTGCACGCCGTTGCCATCCTGCCTCACGACCAAGGGCGTCGTGGCGGGGATGGGGCCGGGAGCGGCATTGTTGTTGATGCCGGGAGTAGACCCTGTGGGTGTTGACAACGGAGGCGCGCCGTTCTGGCTGTGCTGCGGAGTGCCCAAGGGCCCGGAGGAAGGTCTCTGCAACTGGGGAGCCACCTGTGGCTCCATCTTGGTGTGCCGCGGGCTGCCCGTCATACCCTGCTGCGCGTGCTGGCTCGCGTGCTGGCTGGCGTGTTGCGGCATCTGGTGTTGCGGTGCGCCATGGGGCATCATCATGTTGGGTTGCGAAGTCATCGACTGGTGCGGCTGTTGGGCATGTTGTTGGTACGGAGAGTGCGCCGATTGCTGAGGCATGGACGAGTACTGGGGTTGCTGCGCGCCATAGTACATGGACTGCTGCTGGAGCTGCGACGGCGGTTGTCCATAGATGCTGCGATGCTGGTCGTGCCCTGAAGGAGATGCCACAGAAGCTGGTGAGTTGGACTGTGGCGTGTGGTATGACATGGGAGGGTAGGGTCTAGGCATCTGCGCTGCGGCCATCATGTCGGATGTGTCTGCTACGTCCGGTCAGCCGTTTTTTTCTTCCTCCTCGACGCGTCGTAAAAGGACGCGACGTCGTGGCAGGGAACGGTTTACTCACCTGCGGATGTGTATCCGCTCGTCGTACCCGGGGTGCTGTAGGGGCTCTGATGAGTGTAATAGGGCAGATCTTGCGCGTGTTGAGCGCTCGATGCTTGGCCCGCGGATTGGTAAGCCGGCGGGATGGAGTGTGTGGACGGGTACGCGGACGGATGTTGCTGTGACTGCGGAGGAGGTGCCTGGTGGTGCTGTTGATGGACGATGCTCGAGGGTCGAGGATGCTGCAAGTGTTGGGGAGGCGGCGGACCCTGCGAGTGGTGGTGGGGGTGGTGCTGCATAGAGGAGACAACCATTAGTTCTAACTCTGAAGCGTCAAAGCCAAATAACGACAACCATGGAAAAGTAAGAAGCAGGCAGGACGCGTCGAAGTTTTATTTTCCCTGATGCTGTCAAGGTCTGGGGAACCTTAAAGCATCCCCTGACGACGAGGTTCAACGGGTGAGGCGTGCTTAGACGAGGGGGGTGGCCACTCCATGGGTCAACTTGACCGGGGCCTGCAGATTCCACATCGAGTACGACAGAAAGAGAAAAAGTGGTACCAGAGATGATAGTCCTTGTCAGCCAGCACTCGTCCTTTCGAAGGAGGAGTGGGTTAGGAATCGGAAGAAGAGCCCGACGATCCAAGGTTTACCGACTAGGTAATTCCTTTAAGGTCTGTCTGAGACGCGACAGCAAGCAATAATGGCTCAAGATCCGGCAAAGAGAGAAAGCGAACGGGTCCGACAGGGGAACACGAGAAAATATTGGACAAGAGATTTGGAGATCGGAGCGAGGATGTGACAATGAAGGGGGGGGACAGTACCAAAGATATTTGAGGTATGCAAGGTAAAGAATGCCGGGGTACGGGACAGGTGAAGAAGAGGTGTAGAAGAGGCTAAGGTAACAGGACGGATTTGTACATAGGTACGTAGGCGGCCCCAGAGCCAGTGATGCCCGGGTTATAACAGGGACGATATGACTGCTTGATTGGTACGACTGTCTGGACGTGCAACGCCTGTCGTGGAAAAGCAAGGATTGGTGGAAGGGGTCGCGGTTGCGCATGAAGAGGGAGTGATGAGGGTTTCTCCAAGATGAAGCAGAGGGGGGTGGCTGAATCAAGCAGCTAAGAGCGTGGGACAGCGCATGGAAGAAACGTGACAGGGGGCGAGGGGGAAAGATGCATATTAGATGAAGTGACCAATGGCGGCATCCTGGCCAAAGTCCGTCAAGGAGTTGATTGCCCAATAGGGTATCCAGGACCCGATGCTAGCTCACCTACGGAGCAGGGAGAGCTCGCCTGGCTCTAACCTCGACACGGGGCGGTGTGGGACAAGGTTGGGTTCAGATACTTATCGAACCCGTGCAATCTTGCGCGAGTCCCGAGGTACATCCCAAGTACCCCGGGGCAAACACCCAGCCAGACAGAGCCTGCGACTTTCAAGGTTGACCACGGGTAACCATGGCTTTCCTCGAGGCTCGCGGCGAGCGAGAAAAACGATAATGCAATCTGGGACTGCTTTCGTCAACGTGCTCAATCAATGAGCTCGCAGTCCGACGCAAGCAGGGACTGACTGCTACTGTGACGGATCGCTTGCCGACTCTCGATTTGCGAAACGCTGCCTGCAAAAATCTGAATCAAGATGATGGTACTTGTGTTGGCGCGTGTCTGGACAAACTGGGCAGCCCGTCCTAGGCCCACACCCGAGACCAGCATCCACAGTAAAGTACTTCGCCCACCGGGCGGCCCTCCACCACCACCACCCACCGTCACGCTTGTTAACGAGGTGCGCCAGGTAGACCGTTGGGCCTGCTCCGGGCCTATCCATGACACTTTGATGTGGAGGACTCAAGACGACGACCAGAAGCAGACGACGGAGGCACGCCAGGCTTTCCTGCGACTGTGAAAGCCAATGCGTCCAATCATGTAGAGAGAGTTAGACTGCTTGGCTGGAGTCGCGTCGTGCTCCCGCCAGAGTTCTTCTCTCCCTATGCCCATTGGCTCCAGACAGGTTCGGATTGCTCAACCTCGATTCGCTGACGGTCACACACACCTGTCCCGTCGTCCTTTTCCACCATCGTCTGCTACTCGACCCATCAACTTTGAAGGTTTCCGGAGCCATCATGGGTTACAGTCTGGCTAGTGCACTTGCTTCATAGCAGATGCGAGCCAAAGGATGCTGCTGCCACGGCCCCTGCACGACGCCGGTCCACTTGGTGCTCGGACGTTGCAGGCACGTCAGCATCATCCAGTGAGAGTGGGGTCAGACAACCCAAGCTCGCATCGCTGGATTCGCTGCTCGTGTCCTTGCGAGGTTCTGCCCGTTCAGCGCGCTTGGCAAGCTAACGCAACCCACACATGCCCTGTTCCAGAGGCGTTTGTCCCCAGTCGCTTGTGAAACGAGATCGACCCCCTTGAATTCCCTTTGAGGAGTCCGGGCTTGGTCAGGCTTGCGACAAGGTCCCCAGCCTTCTGGAAGCGATGGAAGTAGGCCCATGCTGTCGTGGTTCCAAGGGAGCCCGGTTTGCCTGCATGGGCACCCCTTCCTTCACTGCAACAGCATTCTTCACACACTTGAGGCTGAACGGTTGCCAGTATCGGAACCAGATCCCGGGTGTTGCTGTTGCTGTTGCGATCGGGGAGATAAGGAAAAGAAACGAGAAAAATGCGGCAGAGGTCCCCGGAACGCCCCAAGAGGATTGGAATGGTGACGAGAAGAATGAGAATATGGAAACTTACAGAGTCGTTTGTATGCTCTTCCTTGACATACGGGTTGGGAGCTGATCGATGTTGCGCCATCTTTAATAGCATTGCCCAGAGTCGGACCGGTGTTCGTAGCGTATCCTTGTTTCGGTCTGCATAGAAAGTATTGATTAGCACGAAGGGAAACCACCATTTCGACACGCAACGATGATCCATGAGCTCGAAGCTTCCTCTCCACACGCCTCATCTCGGGGTAGCCGTTGCAACAACGAGCTTCGAGCTTCGAGAAGGCCGGCTACAAGTCATCCATCGGCTTGTCAGATGACTCTAGTCTGGTTAGATCGTCTCGCTGTCGCGCACCCCCGACATTGGCCTGTCTCAACGACCGTGCGTGCAGAGACTCTGTTGATGCCATCGTTCGCAATGTGAATCTCGACCACACCTTCATACACACATACACACACACACCAACACACACACTTACTTTGGAGGGAGTCCTGGGAGGGGGGGGATGTTCATGCAAGGTCCCGAGTGAGTTCGCAAGTCGACAAGATATTATGGCCGGCAGAATATTAAAATACCAATTGGCGCTGGTGGTCCTGCTTTTCTTATTAGTAAATGAAACGAGAACTCTTGCTCGAGTAGGTGGGGTTTGCGTCTCAATGCGGTTTAACACGAGCTTGTCTCAGCAATCAACGGTGTAAAAATAGCCACATGCATAGATAAGAATTGCCTGGGAAATGAACAATTTGATACGCCCGAGAAAAGTTGCACCGTGACCGAGGTCGAGCAGGACAGTGACACGCCACTCGCGCGAGTGTGTCATTGACTCCAGCCGGCAAGCAACTACGGGGAGGTACAGCAAATGGACTTACGGCAGGAGGTACCCAGTCGAGATTGATGGCGGTTGACAGGTGGCGCAGAACAGGATGATCCGGTTGCGTAGACGGTAAGGTAAGCCTGGGCTTGTGGCGTTCTCAACGTGTATACGGATAACCAGGGAGAGGGTACGGAGCCTGGAGTACGGTGCTCTCCAGACCTGGATCTCGAGGCTGACAGATTTCGGCAAGGCAACGCAACAAAGACGACAGATCCCGAGCGCAGACTCGGTAGGGTTGATGCTGGCCTATACTGCTTGATTAGTTCGTGCGGCACTAGTCTACGGCCGTTGAGTGCTGGGGTAAAGATCCAGGGCAGACACAGTTTGGGCCTTGTGGGATAGGGTGTGGCTCGACTGGGATTGCATACTGATGCAGGCTACACGGGTAGGGTACGTAGTACGTTCTCGGAACCGGTTCCTACGACGCTGGATATGCAGGGTGCTGGCAGCTCAATTGAATGCGCTTTGAAGAGAAGGACTTGTCCTACAGGAGCACTTCGGAGCAGAAGGGTTGGCGAACTCGATCAGGATATACAGCAGACCGGGGAGCGACAATCAGTACAGAGCCTGCAAACCCCCCTCCCCCTGCAGAGCGCACCAATGCAGGTTGGGTGGGTGGGTACACCTTTGCACTGATTAAGGGGAGGGATGCTATGGTTCCATTACAATGGTAGAAGCAAGGGTAAGGGCAGCATGCACCATCCTGAGATCTTGGGATAAAATACCGGATAAATACTACCACAGCAGGGGTAGCTAGCGTCTGCTTTTGTTGGAACCCTCTCGAGAGACACCACCAGGATACGCGGTCACGGACCGAGTGAGTACGGAGGACTCTCTTTTGGCAGTTGCTGATGCAACGGCATGGTATGCGACGATGGTAAAGAGATATTGTGACTTACTGGGACGCGGTCGAGACGACTGGGTAGCTGCAAACAAGGGCGTGACTTCAAAAATAAGTCTCACAGCGGCGGAAACTAACGATTAGTCTATTGTCGGGCCGTTGCTTGTCTCGTTCTGTCCCATGTCTCTGTCAGCACTGACATAGCGCACACATCGCGGTGACAAGCTATGTAGATGGATAGGGTAGGCGGGCGCGTGCGCGACGAGTCTCGGAATGAGATATCTCTCCAAGCAGCCGGATTCTTTTGGACGCCCCTGTCGTTAAGAATCATCCATAGGGTAACGCAACTGTTGGGAAGTCCAGTATCTTGTTCTTGGACGGCTTGGTAAAAGTGCGAACATGCAACGCCAGTATGTGTTGCCTGACCAACGTCAACGTTACTGACCTCGGGGATATGGGCCACCTTGTCGAATGGACACTGGCTAGCAAATGAGCACCCGCGCCACGTGCGACTTGAGAATGTCCAAGGTTCCAGAGTCAGCCAACAGTCAGTCGGATCGAGAGCGTCTTCTCAATATTTGATGGAGCGCGGAGGGAAGTCGACGGCGGGCTGCAGCGAGGATAGAGTAGGTAGAAAACCGGGGCAAGGTGCCGAAATGATTGGATCCGAACCGTGGGTCTGGTTTGAACCACCCTCGGATTAACGTGTAGTGACCCGTGGTGTGGTGGTGCAAAGACGCCTTTGTCAACTCGGGGACTTGGGCGGTTAAGGATCTCTAGGTGTCGCGATGGAGGCTTTGGGGTTGCACTCGACGTTCTCTGATGGAAAACCGGAGTTTGCGTACCGCGTGGGACAAATCGAGCGTTGGCGGCGAAACGTGCAAATGTGCAACCGAGTGAGAGTTGTGACCGCAAATCGCTGGAAGAAAGCCCAAAGTCTTCGAAGCCGAGAGACCCTCAAGGATGCGTGGTTCGTTGACGGGAAGGCTTGCAGGGATGGCCGCAGTCGAACAGGTCACCGGAACCTGGTCGGGACAACGTCAGTGCTCGAAGGAACGATGACAGCGTACTCGAGCAACAAGAGGGCCACGATTGCACTGCGGAAAAGAAAGGCCAAGTGCGGAAAGCAGCCTGTGGTTATAAGTTTCATCCGACAACTACGATACGCAGTAACTAGTTACCGGCCAGGTGCAAGATGGTCGAGGTACATATGTACCTTTACTGCAGGCCCTACAGGCAGGCAGCAGGTCGCCTGCAATCAGGCACCTACGAAGTAGTTACTGCGTGCTGTGTACTCCGTACCTGCAAAGCGACAGGGGTTCTCGTGCTGGTCCTGTGCTTGGCTGGCGCGCGCGAAGTGCGGGACAAACACGCGCCTCGGAATGACCTCGATGTTTTCCACAGCACAGAACAGAACAGAAACTTGAGACAGAAGAGCACGCACCTGGGAACGGCTTCCAGCGCCTCGACGGTGGTACTACAGTACATGACTTTTGGCTAGTGGCGAACTACGACCTTGGGTTAATTACAGCGTCTCCAGCCTGGCGGCCCCCACGCTTTCGGGACGAGAATCGACCATGAAAAACCACCCTCCCTGTCCGAGATCAACGAGTTTTGTACGGAGTATTGTGTATAGCATGACTCTGGGCTACTCTGGGCTACTCTGGGCTACTCTGGGCTACTTTGGGCTACTCTGGGCTACTTTGGGAGCATGGGCATGAACTATCCGATTTGGTATCCTCCTAATCAATATGATAACAAGCGAGACACAATTGGCGTCGGCGCCGTTGTTCCAAGGGGTGCTCTAACCTCCAAGAACGCGTCTTGTCGGATTGTGAACTAGCTGCAAACCCAGGATCGGGGTCCTCGAACGGCCGCGACTGCCTCGCAGATTGACTAAGTTAGTTAGCAAGTTAGTTGCTCCGTACTGTGTAGACTGGTTAGTACAAGGGGCGAACAAGGATGCTACGTAAGTCACTGCTGTGTACGTACGGGGTACTTCGTGGTCGAGCTCCGCTGAAGTGGTGCCCTGCGAGAAAGGATGCTAAGGCTGGTTTGCTGTCTGATCACTCAACCCAGCCGGGCCTGGAAAGAAGAACAAAGACAGCATCTCCCCTGTCCAGTGGGCGCAGGAGTCCACACCATCTGCACTAGCAATCACAACCTTGAACGAGTCTATAATGTGGAGGACCATGGGTATCAAGCACTTTAATCATTGCTGCGTCAGTCAGTTACCCAACGACACAGTCTGTCAAAAGTTGGTAAAACGTCCCGAAAGTCAATTGCGCCAAGCATCATACTAGGAGACGTACTATCCACACACAGTACACAGTTCTACAGTGCACAGTAGTTAGGAGCTTTGCGGTAGTTCCAGACTCAGCGGTCAGCATCCGTAGGGAAGTCAGGTCGGGATGGTTGAACCCGTGGGTTGGGACCAACCGACAAGCAAGTTAACGTCATGGCGGCGTGGTATCGAGAAAAGCGATACTCCGTATCCGTAGGTATGCACCAAAACACACTCACACCTAGCTGACAATCAAGGAAGAGAGGTGAGTAGCCGAGTTATTAGGTGTCCGTAACGTAAGGTACTTTTTGGTTGGACACCTGGTTACGGTCTACTAACAGTAACTAGTAACTAACTAGTCAACGCTGTGTAATAAGCTGCACATGTGCTTGCATGCGATGCGTGCACAGCAACCCTTGGACGACCCAAGATCCAGCAGCGCTATCTCCGTGGTCGAAATACGTTCTTGGAGGTCACGCAGTTTCACAGACGTGGACGGAACAAAGCTGCCACACCTTCCGCTACCCGGCACCGCTCGGCAAAGGCCTTGGTGGTTGCATCGCACCATGGCATGCAGTCACATGGACCTGCTTGCATTTGTCCTCGTCCACCCCCCTATCCTGGCCTGCGCCGCCGCTCTCCCCCATCCCTAGAATAGTGTCAAGCATCTGACGATTCAAACATGCTTTCTCGGAAACAAGCACATTACTCCTGACACACGACGACTCCCCTATCTATCAGTCATCTGAAGCTTTCTTTTATTAGCCCCGTCACGTCAAGCACGTTGTCGGAATTGACGTCTAGCATCTGAAACCTGTTCAAGCCGTGTGTACGGTGTTGCGTACGTACGGGAGAGGCAGAGGGCCAACATCATTGGCCGTTCTACGTGGAAAGGATCAGACTAGACCCGTACCGACAAATTGGATATGCGAGGCGGACGGAGATGACGTCTCTATGGAGACGCGCCCCGCCGAATGCAGCAGACGTGCAATTCTGCCAACAAGTTGCCCTGAATCTTTGAGCCCTCGCGCGCCCACCGAGCCGGCAGCCATCGAGGAGGAGGAGCGTCCGCTGCGTCACACGTAATGAAATAGTGATGGACTTGCTGCTATATCGCTTGGCGCCTCATGTGACGTGTGTGGGCTTTCGGCCATGGGGATACGCAACCGCTACTGCAGCCCGGGTGTAAAGTACTGTTTGCCTCATTTCTGTCGCGCGATTGGGAGAGGATTGGGGGGGGTTTCGATGCGACCTTCTCTTTCAAGCTAGCGGATGATGTTTCGACTTCTGAGGATACCACTGATACGTCGGCGCGGCTTGGCTCCAAACAGGAGGTTAGCGATTTACAAAGTACGTAAGTTAGTACGTCGATGGCGGAGGCTTTCGATGGTAAGAAAGACTTTGATGAGACGGATTGACGCTATTAATAAACGTACGGAGTACGTACGGGAAGACTTTGTGTCACTGTCCCGTCTCTCTATATTGAACATCAACAAGCCCGTACACAGTAGCTACGTGTACGGGTAGGTGGAGGGAACCCGCACTACCCGCTCTTGGATGTCGGGCTACTTATCTAGATTCTGCTGGCCAGCGTTTGTGAGCAGTCTTGTGTGTTTGGCAGGCTGCCAGGCCCTGAAGGTCCGCGATGTTTCTTTCCCTTGTCCCGCCGGGAACCCGCCAGGAACCCGTCAGGATGACTGTGGGAGGTAACTAGTTAACGTTAAGTTGGTGGTTTAATACCGACCTGGGGAAATGCAAGGTCCGGGTATCCCTGGCGAGCTGTTCCAACGAATGGGCATGGGATTCATAAATCCAGCTGCTTGGTTCCCCAAGTCCCTTGTCGGCAGCAAGGTGCTAGCCAACGTTACTCCAGTTTGTGCCGCTATCCCTGTAGGCGGTTGACATCTCGGAGAACCTGCCGAGTCTGCTCGCTGCGTGGTTACTTGAAACTTTGCAGTTCGTTGGTCAAGTTGTTGGGACCGATGTGGACAGACATTTAGACGTGATGATGCGATTATAGGTGTAATTTCAGACGCGCGAATCTTGTGGTCCAGCTCATCAACGGCTGTGGCAGCCGCTGCAGCAGGTTGGAGATCAGCTCACCATCGCTCAATCAAGCCCCCGGCCAACCATTGGCAACCAATATGTGAATGCCGTATCGAGGCCATCGTCTGACTGGTCCCCGTGACGGTGACGGTGACGGCGACGGCGACGGTGACGGTGCTAACTACTGACGACGTGTTACCCACAGTTCCAATTGGCTGGCAAATATGACTGCGTGGATGACTAAAGGGATGAAAGCGCGCCATCTTTCCAGAAAGCCACGGTAGAGCTGTACGTAGTAGTCATACGCAGTACGAAGTAGTGCGCTTTGTGCTTTGTGCTTTGTGCTGTGTGCTGTGTACGAAGTAGGGTTTCGCCAGGTTACTTTGGTACTCTTGTGTTCTTGCCAACTACCCATTGACAATTGTACTGTGTATCCAACGTCGTTGCCAACCAACCAGCTAGTGAACGAACTACTACTACTACGTACACAGTTGTTACTCCGTACGTACTAGTTAACGTTAGTAGCTCTAACTAGGGAGCATCGCAAAATGAGACAGAACCTGTCGGCCAACGGTGGATGGCCATGGACTTCCCTACCATCATCCATGGGCACACGCGACGCGCTCAAGCTCCCGGTCCCGGCACAAGGCCCTGATGTGGCCAGCTATCTACGGGGTAACTAACGTTAGGTAGGTAGTATTTTCGGACGCCGAACTGGTGCCATTCCTCGCGTCTCATCAGCCGACGTTACTGCAAAGTCCTGCGCAGCCCTTCCACGTGCTGTGCTTTGTACTGCGTAGTTAGTAGACGGCGGCATGGGTGATCCTTTGAGGCGACCCAACGCTCATGTCGTCGCCTGCCCACCCCAGGAGATCCACCCGTCCGTTCGTTACTACTGCGTGCTGCGTACTGCGTAACTACTCCGTAACTAGTTACTACTGTGTACGAAGTACGGACAGAGTCAGCGGATGAGCAATGCAATGTAATTTGCACTAAAGTCAAGCTTAGCGTGATTCTGTTGCTACTACTACTGTGCACGGAGTACGGATTACTGTGGTACGTATTAGTGTCCGCCGACCCGTCCGGAGGATGCCGTTGTCGTCTGAAGCAGGAGCAGCTCGTTTGTCGCGGCAGGGAGCACACACGACGACCACCTCTTTCTTTCTTTCTCTCTCTCTCTCCTCCTTATCAGGCGCCATGTGTCAATCCGGTTAGTTGAAGCGCCTTTTTCCGAAACGCAACAACCGTCGGGCAAGAACACGCGCTTGCTGCAGTTACTAATAAGTAAGTAGCATCTAAATCGAACGCTTGCATGGACAAGACCAGCGGTGACCTTTGTGGGAAGGCACCCCCTCCCCCCCCCTCCGGAGGACAGGGGGGTCTGAAGTGGTCCGAAGTGTTCTGAAGTGGTCCGAAAGGGTCTGAGCAATCCAGATCCAGCGGTCTGGTTGGTACGTTGCTCCATCTCGCAGAGACAGGAGACGATTCGTAGGGTCGCATTCCGTGCTGAACCCCCCAGACAAGAGCGGATCTTGACACTCGTTGACTGGTTTCAAGCGCTGATCAAAGTATACTCTCATTACTCGTGCCCGTCCACCTCGTATACACAGCACTTACTTGGTACTAAGTAGCAACTTGGGGTGCTTGGCCCGCGGGTTCCGGTCGGCGTCTACAAAGTACGCATAGGGCGCAATATATTAGCGTTTGATGCTTGGTTTCTTCTGCCCAGAGCGCGTTTCGTACTCGAATGCGGGCTCGAATGCACACCTCTCTACACCGACGCCCAGATACCGTGTACAATGTAGATATCAGGTACGGATACCACTGCGCACCTCTGTCCAGTTGTTTGATAGTGACCCTGAGCCAGGCGGTGGGGTCACAGGTGCCTGATCGTGAATCTCGTCCACGATGGCTTGTCAAAGATCTGATACCAGGGTTTGCATCTCGTCTTCCCTGGTGTCAGGGGAGGGGGGGGGCATACTATGAGAGTACGGAGCACGATTTCACGAGACCACGGCTGCCGTGCTCACGGGGACGAAGTAACCCCCGAGGGCCGAGTACTGTGTACAAGCAAGATACCACTAATGTCTGTGCAGCTTGCAGCGTACAGCCCGGTCCAGACACACAAGTCACAATACTGTGTGTGTACTGCCGCCATCCATACTGGTGGGTAAAGTTAGGTCAGGACCGAAGGTAGTCTTTGGACGAGGTCTTTACATAGTACGTGTAGGCGAGCGATCACGCTGACAAGTCTCTTCTCGCATGACGATCCGTTACCTACCAAGCGCAATCACAGTAACTACATAGTGCTGTGTACTTCGTACAACCCGCATTTCCCTGTCGCGGTATCTCTACTACGTACATGGTCCATGGATGGTCGGAACCCGTGAGACCCGTGTGATGGTGGTTGGATTTGTGATGTACTTCAAAAGTCCGTGGAAGCGTTGGTCCATCACGTTCCTCGACAAGCAGCCAAGACGTGGGGGATTTTTCGATGACGGCTGCCAAACCTTGGCCCGAAATCAATCTTGCCACAGACAAGGCGAGAGGAGACGTTCATCTGAGAACACTCTAAAGTAGCTATCTGGTACGTTACCTGCTGTATCCGTACCAGGCAGGTCCGAAGCTCATTGGTCGACGAGCGCCACAAGTCTCGCGTGCTTCAAGGTCCTGCCTGGGCCGTGTTCTTCATCTTCGGGCCAGCCCTGACGATACGATATCTCTCACCGGTGAGGAGAGCATCGGATGACTCGGCCCGGCTCGCTCGACTACTACAGTACTTGGGACGTCTCTGGTCTGATTGTTGCCATCGCTCGCATCACAACGTGTGCCGCGGTGGACCAGTGTCGTGACGGCGACATCGTATCAGTCAGTAACTACTGTGTACTGTAGTGCAGTCCCGAATCACACGACGATTGTCAAGCCCACGCAGGCTGGGTCTGCAAGGGATACCCACACCCCTGAACAGTGGTCTCCCCAAAGGGAGCGCAGCAGGTACCACAGTATGGAGTATCCGTACGAAGTACATACTTCGTACAAGCAAGTGCCTTTTCCTATCCCGAGTCATTGCCACGTCGACGCGCGGCAAGCCTCCAAGGTTACCAAGTCAGTCATTTGCGCCTACTATGCTTATGCTACGAGGAGTGCTTTAGTCCAAGTTAGGAGGCCAAATAGTGCGTGTCGACCGAAGCCTGTCTTCGGCATCGTGAGACAGAGATATTGGATATGTAATTTTAGAAGCTTTTCGATGCATCGCCCACCTACATGGTACAATACCCATCTTGGTTGGTAAGGATGCTGGCCCCCAACGACTCATTCAAGGCGCCCCCCCCTCACTCCCTCCCCCTTGGTCATCATGTGGCAAGGGCCCATGGGAGAGGCCGCATATTCCACCCCTCGCTGGTTGAGAAAAACGACTACGGAGTACGAAGTACGTACACAGGAGTTACACAGTAGGTAACTAACTACCCAAGTCCATCTTGTCATCCGCTGACCAGGGCCCAGATTTGTGGCCAGCAGTGAGAACCTCGTAGGCGCGGGGAAGCATCCCAGTCCCTACTGACTTACTACGGTAGTAGAACCCCGATCCTCCATAACCTTGCGTACCGAGGGCAAGGAATTCATTCGTCTGCCCAGCATGGACGGCTGCTGGTGAATCGTGATGCTGCCGGTAGCTTTACCACGCAAGAGTGGTACTCGGCAGGAGTACACAGTACACAGTACTCCGTACATCTCCTACCCATCCTCCCTTGCTTCACCTCACCTCCCTACCTCTGAGCGATGGAGAGGAGGATGTCTGCCCCTTGGCGCCGCTTGCTTGCTTGCAGACGCATATGCATCGCAGCGTAGCACGCACTTCATGCTGGCTGGTTTCGTGACGATTCATGTTTGCGGCGTTCGAGGCTTCGTTGCGTTTGAGGCGCCGTTGAGCATCTACACAGTAGTTACTTTGTAGTCCTGGGCATTGCCCTTGGCCCCATTATGGCCGGGCCTGGGATAGGGGGGGGATGGCATTGACGTCTCTCTCCTCCCCTGCTACCGCAACACCCTCGTCGGTCAAGGATCCCCCCACCCCTCCCCCCTGGTCAAGCTCTCCCTCCAGGACGCGCGTGAGCAAAACACAGACTTACAAAGTACGGAGTACTCTTACACACGGTAGTTACCAGAGCATAACGCGCTTCCAGCCGCGGAAAGTGGAAGCGGGCGCCGGGGGGCACCAAGTTTGGGACCGAGGGTGTTGCACTCGGCTGGCCATTCTTCCTGACGGGCGAAATGAGGTCCGAAATCTCGTTCCACCCCTTCCGACGACGCGTCCTCTCTCCTCCTGCAGCTTGGAATTGCTCATCTGCTACTCCGTACTGGTGGCTACCCTACCGGTAACCTACCCTGGCCGCTCGGGGGACGTTGTCCCCCACGTGTCTCGCTGCTCTGTTCTGAAGTCGAGCTGGGGTACCTCGACAGGGAGGACGCTTGGCACACAGGTGACAGCCTGACGGGACGCCGTCCGGCCCCCTTGCCCTCTGCTGGGGTTCTCAGCAAACTGGGTGTGTGGAGAGAGAGAGGGTTGGGTGCCTTTCAGGGGGAGCTCCGAACCTCAGGGGGGGGGGTGCTGAAGCTAGTGCGCGTAAAGTACGGAGTACGTAACTTAGTATGCGGTGTGGTGTGTCCAGTGTCGACGACGCCAGAAGAGAAAGAGACCAGGGGGCGGTGAGGAGAATAGCACTGGCTATCCACTTGGCACACAGACCGAAACACGCAAGTCGTCAGTCAGGGGGGGATGGGATTAGTTGGTTGCGACCAGGTATCCGAATGCAGTAAGTCACCGTGATGGGGATTCGCGGGATGTTCCTTTCACGACCAACAGCACTGGAGCCAATAGTCATGACAGGGGCGAGAGCTGGAAATTGAAACGGTTATCGCCGATCGCGCGTTGGAGAGAGCAAACATTAAGAATGGGTCTTATAGTCCAGCCGCACGTACTAACGTTACTGTGTACGTACGGATACGGATACAGCTATCCGTACTCCCGCAATAGTTAGATGATGGAACCACAACGTCGAATGTTGATGTTGGTACCTGACCAGCCTGATAGCACGCACGCGTGGCGCCCGTGTGATGTGATATACGGAGTACGGATACTCATCATCTTGTAATGACACACCGAGGAAATGGAAATGGAGTTCAAGGTATCATTGTCATTGTGGCTCAGAAGAGTGTGATCCGATCCAACGGACGAGTTGCGCCTGTGGGGAACAAACAACATGGTCGGGCAGAGAAGTAATGTACGAGATACTAATGAACGAGATACTACGTACTCACTTTGACGTTCTACCCTACCTGTCAGATCGTACCCATGCGTGCCCATCTTTATTGCATAGGAACGTCAATACCAGACATACCCCGTGAGATGGTATCGGCGGTCAGGGCTGGAGCTCAGGGGCACGCATAGTTCGGCATCCATATCGTGAATAATACCAAGTACTGCTAGGCTCTAGCATCCGAGAACACTCCTGCTCAGAACCAACCGGCCTAGACCACGCTGCTGACGGTTAGGACGGCGCCGTTTAGTAAACATATACATCCGTGGGTGAGAGGCGTCATGTCATCCCTCTCAAGCTTCTAGCTGGCGTGACTGTCCTTGAGAGTGACGAGGTGGACGGATGACTTACAAAGGGATGGCACCTCCTGGGACTATTATATATACCCTTGAAAACATGAGGCAAAAGAGTTCTAAGGGGCGGCAACTCCTGGCTGAAACATTATCACGGCCCTCGGAGTGCCTTCACGAGCATGCTGCTTACCGCGAGTAAATTCGAGAGTATATAAACCCTTCCGTCGACCAGACAAGGACACCTCGGTTTCGTTTGGAGCGGATTGTGAAGATGATGATGATTATTGCATTGCTACCTTTGTCAGCTTGTCCGAAAGGACTCTCCCGAGAGCCAACACCCCCTCGAGTGGTTACGAACCAAACCCGAATACCTGCTATACGACCTTCGGGGTTGGACATCTGGCAGCCAGCCACCAGAACGTCCGCCCACACGGTCTCGTGGTGTGGCAGGTCCGTCATGGTTTGTCGGTCAAGTGACAACTAGCTTGGACACATCCTCGAGAGCACCGTGCAGGTCCTGTCCGTCCCCTTCTGGTCGTTGCCGCGGTCACCATGTTGATGGAGGGGGGGATAGTCCAGACATCCCGAAAAAGGAGGGGATCACCACCACCTGTTTTGAGCTTTCCACTTGTCTAGAAGCCCAATTACCGCCCAAAATGGCCATACCCTTCCTCGCCATCTCAACTCTTCGTAGACACCGTGGTAGCGGCCCCCCGAACCGTCCGACAGGCCCGCCCGCCACCTAGCCGATGTATTGATAATCGCTACCTAACCCGCCAGCGGGGTGGCGGGTTGGGCAGCTGGGCCAAAGATGCCTGCCTGAATGAGCATCACGACGGGAACCCGCATGGCCCAGTCTTTGCAGTGGCATCAAGCAGCCGAAGCTTTGTTTGCCACGAGAGAAGATGGCCACATCCTGTCGTATTGCTTACGGAGAGGTACGGTTCATGTGTGTACACGACTCCACGTCGGAACCGGTCGATCTGCCAAATCACGCACAAATTCCCAAAGCGAGTGTGCCCCAACGACTCGGATCTGGACTGGCTGCCATTCCGACGATGCACATTTGCCGCTGGAACGATGCAGGACCCTGGAACGATGCAAGACCCCGGCACCGCACCGAGTTGTCCAGTGACCGGCACATGACTTGTGTAGACAGAGTGTGTAGTTACAACGAACAAACACCAAAATCAAATCGAAATGCCAATGTAGGTAGACTCTGAACAGCAAACAAACAGCATGCAAAACGCTGCAGGTGGTATCATAAAACTCCGAGGCTAATGACAAAATGTACATCTCGCAAACAACTGGCCGCATCATACAAGAACGCCGGGGTCTGCAAACCCCCGAATTAGTGGCTCTCTGCACAGGAAATAGCAGGTCCTCCGATACATGCCTAGATATCCCCCTTTTGTATACTATAAAAGAACCCGCGTCGTAAGTCATAAACTATGTCAGACTCCTCATCGCCTGTCGTCGGAAATAGACGATGAAATGGTGTCTCGGTCTCTCTCTCTGTGGGAACGATGGTGGCTGGTGCCGGTGCTGTTGTTATGGTCTCCGTACTCCAGTGCGCGAGGTCTCTGATCAACGTCATCCTCCTCGCCTCGGTGCCGGCGATGTCTTTCACGGTCCCTGTCAGAATCCCGTTCTCTTCGATCATCCTCACCGCCTTCATAGTCATGCCTGCGGTGTCGTCTGCGTCGGTCCTCATCATCCCGGTCGCGGTCTCGATCCTCATAGCTGCTGTCAGCGTTCTCCTTCTCGACCTCCAGCCTTCGTCGTTCTACACGATGCTAGTTAGCGACGCTATTTGATACCAGTTGATCTCTCGGCCAAAGCGTACCTCTAAGCTGTTGAGTCGCAATAGCATATTGCTGAATTTCTTCTTTGCTCAAGACGCGCAAAACGATGACAAAGTTGTCGCGGACCTCGAATCTCTCCTTTCCGATCGTAAGAGCTTCCGGATTGACCAGCTTTCGGTTAATCTTTGTCCATCGGGCACCAGGGGGTGTATCCGCCTTGGTCTTGTCATCTTTATGAGGTGCAACTCCTTCCCGAATCGGGAGGTTGTCTTCAGGGAACGAGCTCTTTGGTTGCTTCAAAATGCCCTTGATGGGCTTTTGATCAGACTTGTCTCGAGGCGGCGACACGACTCGCACTTGCTTTTGTTCAGGATCAATGGGCGCCAGCTCGCGACCGCGCGACTCGTCTCGTTCCTTGGCGGGTGGTGGCTGTTTGTCTGATCCCATGGAAGCAAGAGGGTCGAGTCTTGGGACATTGTCTCTTTCCCTGTCTTTCGGCTTTCCCTCGCCCTCCATTGCCGCCAGCTCAGCCTTCAGATCCATCAGGCCCTTGGTGTCAGTGGGGTTGAAAGCCGCAACGGAAGGCCGGCGGCGACGCCTAGCAGCCGCCGCGGTAGACGCATCGGAGTTGGGCGAGTCTTCTCTCACGACGTCTTTGCTGCCGGCGAGTTTGGCTTCAGCATCCCGTCTGTTACGCTCCCGTTCTCTTTCACGCTCTCTTTCGCGTTCTCCCCGTTCGCGTTCTCCCCGTTCGCGCTCCCTCTCACGCTCCTTCTCCTTTTCCCGATCTCTTTCTCTTTCCTTCTCTCGCTCTCTCTCGCGGTCATTCTCCCGCTCGCGCTCGCGAGGGTCCGAGGTCTCCCTTGGCTCAGCCCGTTCCTTCTTCGGGTCTCGCCTCTGCTCGACAATTATCGGTTCTCCTCGAGGAGAAGGCTTTCGCTCAACGTCCATTTCCCGAGATTTATAACGGTCGATTCCACGTGAAGAATCGAGATTCTCGTCAGAGCCACCACGACGGCTCGGAGATAACTTGTCGTCCTCCTTGTCGTCTTTAGACTTGGAGCTCAAGCCAATGGCAGCTGCGGCTACGCCCAAGCCCGCCGCGACCTTGTCTCGAAGCTTCTCTCGTTCACCGTCCTTGCTGTCCTTCTTCTCGCGACTCTCCTCCATGCGCGCAGGGCGCTCCTTGTGCTCGGAAGGTCTACGTTCACGCGGACGGGCTCTGTCTAGTGACTCGTCAGAGCGACGCCTTGGCTCACGTTCATCGAGTTCTCTGCGGGAACGTCGATCATCATAACTATGACGCTCGGGTTCCGCTGTACGGCGTTGATCTGCTTGCTCCAAGAGCTCGGGGCGGAGGCCAAAGCCACGTGTGGCAATGGCATCGTCGCGAAACGGCTCTTCAACCCGTCGGTCCCTGGGCACACGTTCATCGTCGCGGGTGCGGTACGTTTCCTCTTGTGGTACCATACGAGGCGCTGCGTCTTGGTAGAGAGAAACAGGTCTAGGGCGGGGAGCGTTGCGACGATCGGCAGTCGATGGCTCCGGAGCATCCAGGATCCCAGATCGGCGAGCCGGGTCAATGGGATGTGGAAGAAGGGGGGCGGTGGTCAGGGTGGGCATGGTGACACTCGGACGGTCGTACGCAACGGCAGCTGCCTTCCTGTTGAACCGGTCCAGGCCAACAGATGTGGGTGGCGGACCTCGGCGCCCGTCTGGACGAACGTCGACCCGCCCGATGTCGTTGCTCACGGTGACGGATGGTCGGTAATATTGTCTGTCGAAGCTCTCGCGACGACCGGCGCGGCTTCGTGGCCGATCATTATCGAGATCGTACCTGGCTAGATCACTCGGTTTTGTGTACTCGTAGTCGTCCTCCACAGCAGTCGAAGTAGTGAGCCGCGGAGGGTTCACGTACATGGACTGATGATTGTGAGGACGATATATGTCGGTGGGACCAAGGCGGGGAGCTCGGAGTCTGTCGTCGCCGACGCGCTCCCTCAGCCGGAAAAGATCCTCGGTATCCACGTTTGCGCTGTGGTGACGTTGATGACTGCGCGAGCGGATGGAAGAGGCTGGTTGCGCATAGTAGGCCTCATCGCTTGATCGATACGTATCCCTCACACCTGGGCTGGCTGGCCTAGCGGTACTCGACGACGCATGTGAAGAGGAGTTGTGCGGCCGGTGTGAATGGTTCGTGGTTACGATGATAGGCTTGATAGGGCCAGAGTCGAGGGTTGAAGAGCGATGACGGGTGCGACTTTGGTCACGGGTACTGACGGTTCGCGACAAGGGCTCCTTGGTTACGTTGTACGTCGTAATCGTCGCTGCTGGCGCGGCGCGGTGTTCGCCATGGCCGGTTCGTGGGACGGCAGAGTCGTAACGACCCGTGGGTACGGCGTGAAGTTCCCCGCTGTACCACGTGGATGAGGTATAGCCGATTGAGTGAGGCATGGATGCCCTCGCGGGGTTAAACGTAGGCGAGCGCCGCCCAGAGTATCTGTGGCGGGGGTCCGTCATGATGGGCTGGCCTGGATGCTCGAGTCGTTGCATGTGGATGGAGAGTGAAGCTCGACCAAGAGTTCTGGGAGCGAGTCGAGAGCAGACGAGATTGGAGGCGCAGCGGACGGGGTAATATTGCTGGCAACGATGGTTCAGAGCAGTGAAGCGGCACGGACGTAGTTGTTGTCGCAAGGGGGGAAGGGGTAGGTTGAACGACAGCCGCCACCAAATGCTTATTGCATATGCTGAGACTTTAATAAGACTGGAAGTTGAGGACCAAGCAGACAGAGTCTTGCCGACTAGACCTGTCGAGGCATAAAGATACCGGTAATATGCACTGAGTGGAAGCTGCTGTGTGCGCAGCAACCCAAGGACAACCCAGCCACCGCCGGCGATAAAGGGTAAGATGGCAAGCTTCAAATCGGTGATTCGAGGTCGCACGCGCTCTAGACTCAGCTGAGAAGAGAACACTGAAGAAGGCGACCAGGGTCGTTCGTTGCCTCTGGATCGTGGGATAGCCGATGCGGTGTTGGTATGCAAGCTGCCGGTTGGGCGGTAGCAGGTCTGCAGATGAGTAGGTAGATGCCGTAGTAGCGGGAAGAGTGACCAGCAATAGAATGGACGACGATTGGGACTATGTACGCAAGTGGAGTGGTAGATAGATGCACACAATGTCAGTGGCCACCAGTACCGCTCGTGTCCCGTCTAATAATACCAATGAGAATAATCTCCGAGCCGGAATCCGAGGTGTCAAGTGACGCGGCCAGACGAGCGATCAGCGTCGCACAGAAAGATGGTGTTATGCCAGCCAGAGGGATGATGATGGGTGTCGAACGGATAGAGTGCGACTCGGACGACTCAAGAAGCACTTGGCCGTCGATGGGATGAAACTAACAGAAGAAGCAAAAGCGTCTAACTTATTAGACACAATAAATTGATCGGACGGTTTGCTGCTTGCAGGGAGCGTTGCGGCTAGCGAAAGCGACGAGAAAAGAAGGCCGCTCGTCTCTCAAGGATCTCTCGAGTCTTGCGACGTGCACGACACAGTGATTAAACGAGTGAAGGACTGATGAGAATGGCTGTGTGAGAAGAAATGCAACAGCGGAGAAGCCGTCTTTCTACGGGTACTTGCACGGCTAAAAGCGATCAGACCGGTCAGGATCAAGCAAGTACCGGCAGCTCAGCCAGTGCGAAAAAGAGCCCCAAGTGTCGTGTGCTTGTGCTGCTTGCCCAGGTGAGAGATGGGGGGAATCGGAGGCGTGGAAGAATTGCAAGTTACTCCGTAGAGAGGGGGGGGATAACGATGACGTCCCTTTGGACGAGAGAGAGCTAACTGACCAACCTAGCTAAAATAAGGTAGCTATGCTTAGAAACTTGGTGTTGCGTCAATCCACACAGCGGACAGGGCCATGGTCAAGGGTGGGTCCGGGTCCTGGTCCAGGTCCTGGTCCAGGTCCAGGTCCAGGTCCAGGTCCAGGGCTAGGGGTCTTTGGAGGGTGCCCAACTTGAGTCGAGCTCTACTATATGTAATTTACAAAGTACTTATTATTAGCAGATCGTCTCTGTAGTTGAGTAGTCAGTTGCCCGACTCAGTACGTACTCCGTAGTTGAGTCCTGCTTTGTGCACTTTGGGTTACGGATACTCCGTACGGATATCAGTAACTTGGGCACACATACGAAAACGCTGAGGTTGCTGAGAAACTGGTGTGCAGCCCCCCCCACTAACTACTTCTAGCTCGTCGTGTTATTGTTACGTGTTACGGGACTGCTGTCCCCGTCCCCGTCCCCGTCTCCGACCGCGCCCCTATCTTACTGTGCTTATTCTCACTCGACCATGATTGACATGAGATCGGACAAGTCACCTGTCTGGCAAGGTTTTGAATGCTTTTATTTATTTAGTTTACAGGATTCAACCCTAAGCCCTCTTCTATACTACACACTGTTATGTTTGACCTCGTCGTCGTGTCGTAGCTGGCCCAAAGTAGGGACAATTCTTTGCAGCAATGCAAAATCGGTCACGGACACGCAAAACTTCCCGTTGTTTTGAGAACCTCGATTCGGAGAGGAGAGCTGTTTTGTCTCGTCAGGATGCGCGGCTTGAGACGACTCCACTCTCCATGCCTCCCATGTTGAGAGTTGGTTAGGCTTCGATGCTTACTGTGTAGACCCAATCTGCATCCGCTTTCCGACAAGCAAATAACAGTTCGCTGCTCAACAAAATGCACAAGTACGCCGCTGACACGGTGGCGAGGATATCTACGAAGTACTGAGGTATCGTGAGAGCTATCATGTAATCAGGCAAGGTACGGAGTACAGCCCGATCCGTAGCAAGGTACCACGTACCTACGAAGTAGGTAGATACCCAAGGTAGTTACGCAGTAGTTGCCTAGATAATTACCTTGCCGGCCCATCATCTTGACTTGAGCACCGACTCGCAGGCGCATATCGATACCCTAACCTTGTGGATATGCAGTAACTTAGTAGGTAACGTCAACTACTCCGTACGGGTCGTCATCATCCCTCACAGCCGCCGCAACTGCCAACTGACAGGATGCTTGTCTCGCCCGATGAAGCTCTGACCAGATGGCGGCCTGCCAACTTAGTGTCCATAAGTTAGTTAGTTAGTACACAGTACAGTAACGTTAACTACGCTTCCTGCCCAACGATGGATGGAGACCCCCTGGCGGCGTGGAACAATGTTTACTACTAACTAGTTAACTACTCTCCCTCCGTATGACCTTGACCTTACCAACAAGCACAGCCTCGCCCAAATTCCAATTCCATTTTTCAATATCCGTGCCATCGCCGCAGGGTATCCCTCGTCGGCTGGGCAAAAGAAAGTCTAGCTTCACCTTGGCTGAGAGCCTCACTTTGCCGGTGGCCAGTTTGGATCGTGATGCAAGTCTCTGTCTGACTCGACTTTCCAGATGAGCCCAAGATGCGTCCGATGATTGCCGAGTGAATGCCTCGCGCATAAAGGAGGTAGGTAAGCTCTTGCTTGACAGGAGCCTTGCGAGATGACATGCACTGGATACGAGTTGCTAGCTTACGTACTTGTTCCTGCATACATACAGTTCGTACGAGCGAGTGTGCGGATAACTTACTTTGTAAACACGGAGCACTGTCTGCACCGACACGCTTCTCTGGCCACTTGGCGTCCTTTCGGGCGCGTTGATCGGCACGTCGCTGGTATTCTCACCGGTAACTAACTACTTAACCAACGTTATTAAACAAGTCCGCTTGGTTATCAGGCGGAGGAGTGTGAATTACACATTACTAACGTACTGTCCGTAACAAACAGAACAACGCCTCTCTCTGGCTGTAGCCTGTCAGCCTGCTTTCATACTACGTACGTAGTACACAGTATTGCCTGCATGAGAGGGCCCATCCATGCATTCTCGTGGCGAGGCGGTTAGAGAGAGTTCGGTGCTACCATGGAACCACTGCATCCCTCCTCGGGCATCTCCATCGGGCATCGATTCTCGAAGCCTTCCGAGCGTCACGTCGTGGGCGAGCCCTGGTATGCGCTCTGCGTGCCCAACCGCACCTTCGTTGATGCCCTCCCTTGCCGGGGAACCCCTGGGCCTCGAAACCCCCCATGTTCTACTTACTACTTAACCTAAGAAGTATGTACTGTGGTACTGTGATGGGTGGATGCAGCTGCTGCACTTTGACGCCGTCGGTGACTCGGAACCGGTATGCGGTTGATCAGTGCAGTTTGCAGTATGGGATGCCCGTTACGCCTGAGAGAAGAGAGGTGATGGCTGATTTTCCCCACGACCTCGGCCTTCTCGCCATCTCCCCACCCACTACGGACTATCCGTACAGCGGACACGACTTACCAACTACACGCGCGGGGACAACCCTCCTTCCCTCCTGACCGCTGGCAAGTCTCCCACGGTCTTCCTGGTTCGTACCTATATGATGGCATAGTATTATCGCGCATCAACGTGGCACCAGACGCCGCCACGTTCAGTTCTGCCCGCTAACTGCTAGTTATGTGCATACGGATATCCGTACATCCCCCGTGATCATGCCGTGGAAAGCACGTACCCTACGATGAGAAACTGATCTCGTTTTTGGTAGTTGTATTTTCGAGCTCTTCGTGGGCTTTGGGTGTTAGTGTCACGAGACCTGCCTGTGAACCGTCGGGTAGAAAATATAGTACTGAAACGGAGTACTTGGTGACCTAAGGTTTGCATCGTCTTGATTCCACAGCAGAGTATCCGTACACAGATCCCCTTTTGTATCGTCTCGAGTCCTGCTGAACCTTTCCACGGTAGTATAGGCCGCGAACCGACATGATCTATGTAGCCATTTCCACAGTCTTGCTCGTGCAATGGCCACGTGCGGGCAGGAGATTGACTCGGTGCTGTTGGGTTAGCCGTCTCTAATATCCACGGGGTAGTTCACGTATAACTACCAGGTTTGGTTGGTGATGGATGACCTAACTAGGCACCTACTCAAAACAACATGCAACGCACAAGATCGATCGGGTAGATCGAACATTGGTCATTTTCAAAGTATACCCCTTTAAGCATAGCTACTTTCTAGCTTCTGAAGTTCACATGGCGCAACTCGGTTGCCCAATCCAGGGATAAAGGGGTCGCATTGCCTCTCGACTTCCCCTCCAACTTGTCATCAATGTTCATCAGCCGAATATTCCGATCTGGAGGCGGCGTGGACGGAAACGCAGAGCCGGGGACAGACGTGGAACGACGCAGTACTGCGGTACATCCGATGTGTACTTTGCTGTACTCCGTAAGGATACGTGGGACAGGGACGAACTCCAGGAAATTCCCCGGCCAGCGGTATAGAATCGGGACCGGCACAGTATGCTTCCCACGCGAGAGGATGAGTATCAAAGTACAGCATACTTCCCACGCGAGAGGATGAGTATCAAGTCGTCAAACACCTCCGAGATGGTGGTCTTGAAATCCGGGATAGAGTTGACGCCTTTCTTGACGGCTCTCCTTCCATAGTATGCCAGCCTTCCATGAAGCGATCTACGGGGTCGAGTCATCGTGTCACTTGACTGATGGATAGGTACTCTTATTCTAGGAGCACCGTGACCCATTCAGCAGCGATTTCTTGCTTGAAATCTCCCTGGAGACCCTCGAACGTCACTGGGCCGACTTTGACAGTTGCAGAAGCTGGCAAACCCCGTCGATTTTGTCACTTTGAGGAGAGAAGGGCGTATAATATTGACTGGTTCATGCACGTTCTTGCTGCCGAAAAGGAGGCGTCCTGCGACACGTAGGCGGACGGTGAACCGCGTACTGGTTCGATTTCCTTTTTGGTTCTCGGTGATGCTTTGGGGATTTTCCAGCTCGACGTATTGTCTCAAGTGCTCACAACGCCTTGCAAGTTGCAGTTGCAAGTGGCCCTGTGAGATTTATTACGGAGTACGGATTACCAGGAGACTGACTAACTACCAACCAGTCAACGATCAGCCCCCATTGATTCGGCCTTGTCCCGATGAGAGACAGGTTACGAACCCTGTTCTAGTTGACCAACTGGACAAGGTTCGACCATCCTTCATTCAGCTTCCAGGAGCCATGTCAACAATCCCATCAGCCAAGACCCCAGCCGCACCCTCTTTCGTCTAGAAACAGCATCTCACAGGTCGAAGCGCCCCGTGCCATCCCTGCTGCTCTGTGTGTTAAACGGTCCAGTCCGGCGCACCGCCAACCACCACGCGCTGATCCTATCATCTATGGGTGCACTACTATCTGCATGCAGGCATCGGTGTACGACGCAAGGAAAGTGAGGTCAGCCGAGTCGCACAGGGGAAAACAGCCCCTCCAGCGGCCCTCATGTCAGCCGTGCCGGCCATGTCGCGATCCCCCATCCCCGAGTCCCTGACATCTCGGAAACCGCAAAGAGAAAGATCGTAGAGGCCGCTCGTCGAGGCTCAAATCCGGACACTGTTCTCGAGTTTGCTTGCTCGCTCGGGTTTGCTGCGCGATTGGCTCACTCTCCCTTTGTCCGTGATTTCTCCTTTACTTTGCTCCAAACCCGACCCGGGGATTGCAAAATTACCGCATCGCTCTCTTCAGTCCTCATAGTTGTAGGCTCATACGACAAAGGGTCAACCATAAAGTCAGAATCAACGACTGTTATACCGACTAGTCTCTTCGATTTCCCATCTTTCACTCGGCAGGCCGCGAGAACCCATAGGTGCTGCCAAGCGACGATGGATCTCGTGTCGCATTGGCGACGGTCCCCCAAGGGCGGCGGTGGCGTGCGCGGGAGCTCTAGTAGCCACGGGAGCTCTTCTTCGTCGACCAAAGGCAACAGTGGCAGTAGCAGCAGCCCCAAAGGCTCTTCGTCGACCACAATCGTGTATGTCGGCGGCGGCGGCGGTGGAGGAGGAGGAGATGGAGGAGTTCATCTGCCGTGGTGGGCTATAGTGCTCATCGTCTACTTCTCGCTTTTCGCCCTGCTGTTCTTCTCGGCGCTGATATACTACTGCTGCAGAGGTGAGAGGGGTTCCAGGTCTCTGCTGATGCAGTTTGGACGTTGACGCCCCTTAGAAAATACCCGCAAGAAAGGCGGCAAGTCTTTCCGCCCGGCCCACGCCACCTGGAAGGCCTTCAGCGTTGCCAGCGGGCTGTGGCTGCCGATCTGGCTCCTTAAGCGCATCAAGAGCCGCAGGAAGCAAGGCAAGTCAGGTTCCTCGCCGTCCCCCGAAGCTGGCTCATACGCCAAGCTCGAGGAAGGAGGCAACGGCAACGGCAACGAGCACAACTCGTGGTACGGCGCGCCGGCCACCCAGGGCCGCACCACCAGCGATTCCTACGCCCTAGGCGGCACAGGCTATACCGGTCCCTCGATGGGCGGTACAGGCGCCGGGGCCAAGTACGAGCCATTCTCAGGGCACGGCGTCTCCGCATCGAACGTGGGCACAGGGCCGGCGTTGTCACCCCAGCAACCGGTCATCCTTGGGCCCATGCAGCGGACGAGCGCCATCCCTCTGCCGAGCCCGAGCTCAAGTCCGGCTCCCAGTATGATGAGTGGCGTCAGCGGTATGACGGCGCCGCCGCCTGGAGAAGCTGGCTTGTACAAGCCGCCCATCCAGGGCCTGTACCAGCCGCAGGCGTCGGCGTCGAACCCGATCTCGCAAACTTTGTTCGGGGGCTCCGGAGCGACGTACACTCCGTATTCTGCTGCAGGTGGAAGATATTGACATCGAGGTGAGGGGAGAGGAAGCGCCTGGGTCTCACGTTACGTCATTGATGTGTTGACTGTTCGAGGCGGTTATGCTTGGTAAGAATACCGTCCATGTCCCTGTTCTATTTAGCGACGGGCGGAGGGCGTCTTGTGTGTAGGACCAGTCTAGTTCGGTACCTTTCCATGGCTGCTTCTGATGACAGAGAATCAAATCGCAAATGGCCAGGCGTTTATGGAATTCGTTGTAGCAAGTTCTCGGTTGCGAAGATTTCTGATAGGTTTGATCAAGCAGTCACTTATTTCTCGCGATACTGCGCCTCACACGCTTTTCACGACGTTTTGTATATATGGGAATCAAGTAGGATTGACTAGGCATCTTCAACCTCCCTCACAACTTCCGAGCACCCCCCTCTTCATGGTCTTCAGCTACCCGACCTGTGCGCGCACCTGCGACGTGAACATAGTGAAAACGAGTCATTCTCTCCATCCCAACCGTCATCAATCTTTCCCACATCTAACAATCTGTAACAACATCGTCGGTGAAGGCAAGGCAGCGGTGAATGTACTGCAACGGCGTGCATGATTATGTCGCTGATCGAAATAACAGTACTTTATATGTCCTGGCGAACCCGGGGTATCGATCTAGACGAAACGTGATATAGCCGCCCTTGTGCAGAGAGGAGAAAAGCACAAAAGTTAACAACCAGTGTCGTAATATAAACCAAACTTCGTTTCCGTTTGCTCGTTTCTGTCGAGAAGAAAAAATTGACAACCGGATTGCTTTTATCCAGGTTGACGTCGCGACCAGGCATAAGCACCCTCAGTGCTTGATCAATCGTCAAAGAATCCAGCATCATCAAATTCTTCGAGCTGGGCATCGGCGTCAAAGCCGCCAGATCGAATCATGGGAGGTGTGACAGGCTCTTCGAGGTCCGACATATGCCGCGGCGGTGTACCACTCATGGGCATCTTCCCAACCTGTCGAGAGCTCGTGGAAGGATCGTGAGCGCGATTGGCGAATTGCTCTGCCGTGTACCGGCGGCCTGTATTGCCAAACGCAGTAGGCTGCGACTTGGCTTGATTGGGTTGCGGCGTGTTGCGGAGACCGGAAGCAGGTGGCGTCATAAGACCCGAGAGGAAGCTGCTCTGGGATCCGGGACTGGGGATGCTGTTGACTTTGGGTAAGGTGGCGGCGTTACGGCCAGGAGCTTGAGATGGACGAATCCCTGAGAGATTCAAGCTAGGGGGGGTTTCCTTTTCGCCAATTGCCCCAAGCCGCTGCGAGTGGGCCTACAGCTTGAGCAACTCTAGGCGAAGCAGCACTCAGAGTCGCAGCAATGTTGGGAAGAGTGAGGGCAGAGCCACCGTTCATCGCCCTCTCCCGCTCTTGCTCCTCCATCTGTAGGTTGGCCTTGAGGCGGATAGCCGCATCCTTGACAGCTTCTCTGTCGAACTTGGCTGCAGATAGGGCGCCGATAATGTCCTGAAGATCGCCGTGTCTGACAGCTAAAAGTTCTCGCAGCCACGTGATCTCATCGTCTCGCTTCGTGATCTTGGAAGCAGAATCTGGGTCAAGCTCCGAAATAGACTGCTCAAGTTCCTCTATGTGCTGCTCGCGAGCCTGTAGCTGCTCCTGGAGGACCATGATGGACTCTCGGAGCGCCTGCGGAGATATCTTCTCGGGCATCTGCATCGCCTGGGAAATGGCAGGTTTAGCAGCAGCGATAGCCCTAGCCGCAGGCTCAGAAGCCCCAGCTGCCTTGGCGGCTTGTGCGGCAGCCCTGGCAGCCTCTTGTGCGATCTGTAGTTTCTCCTCTAGGTGCGTAACGCGGTCCTGAAGATGCTCGATCTTGGAGGTAGACAAGCTAAGACGCTCAAGTAGGTTCTGCTCGGTACGCTGGGCATCTTCAGTGGTGTTGTTGATCGTTCGTTCGTAACGAGCCTGCAGATCCTCCACCTCGTTCTGTTGCTTGCGTATCAGCTGCTCAATTTCTACTGCCTTGGAGTTTGTAGCTTCTTCGAGCATCATATCGTGATGTGCCTTGGCAGTGTCTGCATCAAGCCTGACCTGATCGAGTTGTGCGCGGACCTTGGCGACTTCCTCTTCAAGGATGTCTTCGTGCTGCGCCTTAATGTCCGCCAGGTCAAAGTCATGCTGGGTTCCGGTAGAGTCGACACCTGATTTGGATTGGTCAAGCTCGGCGCGCATGCGGACAAGCTGGCCCTCAAGCTCTGCCCGTACGATGTTAACCTGCTCATTTGCAGCGTCAATGTCGGTTTGCAACGCAACTCGCGTGCGCTGGACTTCGACGGCTGCGGAATCCTTGGCTTCCTCAACCTCGCGCTGAAGACGCATAGCCTTCTGGTGGACATTGTGGTTCTCATTGCGGAGCTCAAGGAGCACCGCCTCGAGGCGCTTGGACTCGGCCACAGCTCGAAGACCAGCTCGCTCGCCGCCTTCCAGTCGCTCGAGCTCAGCCTCAAGACGTTCGCGCGTCCTTGACTCAGCCTGGAGTCTTGCATCAAGTACTTCTTGTCGTGCCAAAAGCGCCTGCTCCTTCTTCGTGCGCCGGCTATTCTCCTCGGTGATTTCGTGAGCAGCATGAGCCATATCGTCATGTAGCGAGGCAAACTTGGCTCGCCAAGAATCTCGGATTCTCTCATTCTCCTGAAGCTGAACGCCCAGAGTGTCGATGATCTTGCGCATGTGCTTGGTCTCCTCTACAGCCTGCAGAAGATCGTCTGTCTGTCTCCGAGATGACTCTCGTGCATGCTCAGCTTCTGAGCGCCAGTGTCGCGCTTCTTGACGACTTGTGCGAAGCTCCTCATCCGCTGCATCAAGGCGGTGAGTGAGATCGGCCTGTGTTTTGTGGCTGCCCACCTGAGCTGCTTCGAGTAGGGAAAGTTGCATTGCACCCTCGCCGGCTGCTTGTTCGATGGTCCTGACCCTGGCATCCCGTTCTTCCAAGACGGCACGTAGTCGATCCTCTTCCTCGGAAGAGATGCGCAACAATCGCTGGACTTCGGACAACCGGTCCTCTGCATCTCTGCGGTTTCTTAGTTCCAACTCTGTTTGGTCCCCTTGGTGCTTCAAGCGCTCCTCGAGATCGTGCACCCGCTGATCCCATACGCTGCGATTCATAATCTCGACTTCGAGTCTCGTCTCGGCCTGGTCCAATTGTCGTCGGAGTTCAGCAGATTGGTCATCCACAGCCCTTCTGGTGGCAATCTCCTTCTCGACCTTGCCCTCCTCAGACCTTAACCGACGTTCAAGTTCATGTATCTTGGCTTGCATCTCGGTCATCGCGTTGGTTGCTTCCTCGTCGCCCTGGACAACGGGGGAAGGTTGGGGCAGGTTGTTTTGAACCGCTTGTTCGACGACATTGCGGAGATCAGCTTCAATTGACCGCTGGAGATGTTCTCCCATGTCCTGTAAAGCTTGCAGGACTAAGGAATTGTCTACAGTTGGCGGTAGTTGAGTTTGCTCAACCACAGGAGGCAGCATATGCTGATGTTGCTTCATGGCATCGAGGACGGCGAAGCGAATCTGGTCCATCCGCTTGTCTCGCCTAGGGCTCATGGATCGCCGCGCGGCAGGAACATCGTCGTCCTCATCATCTGCGTCGCTCTCCTGGATCTCAGCAGAAATACTGCCTCTGTCGCGTCTACTCGATGGGGTTCTGTGTGGTATCGTCGCCATCTTGTGATCGATAGAGTCCAGAGCCTGAAGAAGTGGGTGGAGACGGCTAGCAAGTAGGTTATCGACTAGATCATTGACATGCCCGTCAAAGAACTTGACGCGCTGTTCGAGCTTGTCTTGTTCACTAGCACTGAAGTCTGCCTCCCAGTCGCTTTGCGGCGTTGCGCCACGGTTCAAGCGGCGCACAGGGCCATCCACCTCGAACGACCGAGTGATAGCACTGTGAGGCGCATCGAGGAATGGGTCATCTAGTTCGGTAGAAAGCATAGGTGGCGTATGGTCTATTGGCAACGTCCTGTACTGGCGAGGGCTTGGGCTAGGCGCGTCACCTCTGAGTTGGCTCTGTAGTGGCAGATACGGTGGCGAGTCGTCCGCAATGAGCCCGGATCTGCGTGCAGAACTGGGGCGCCAGGCTGGTGACTCGACGGTTCTGTTGACACCTCCCGTAGGGTCGTTTGAGTTCATGTGAAGCATCACGGCGTCAATTTCCTCAAAAGTGAGCTCACCGTCTACAAGCTTGACTCGTTCGTCGGCAGCTACAGACGGAGAGCTGACAGGCATGGGGATCGAGTCATTGTAGCTACGAGGCTCAGATGGCGACGAGGCGAAACGAGAAGTGGCCAAGCCTGCAGACCGAGGCGGCGAAGCAAATCTCGAGGCACCGAGGCCTTTCGAGGTCGGAGGAGGCGACGCAAACCGCGAGCCATCGAGTCCACCGCGTGTCGAGTTTTTGGAAGCAGGCTCCGGGAATAGTGACAACACATGTTCGACTTCGACCTCCGGCGCCGTTTCCGTACTGGGCCGCGGCTCCGGCATGGGAGTTGGCGATGCGGCCCGGTCATCCTCGGATATGACACGCTCTCCCATCGGCTGCGGCTGAATTTTGAGCTCGGGCTCGAACGAGGCTGCAGCAGAGCTCTGAGCACCGAACGTGAAACCGCCAGGTGCAAAGGCCTTCGCGTTGGCGGAAAGACTTGTTTTATGTGTTTTCTTGAACGATTGCGGCTTATCATCGCCGACTGGTTTAGCATTGTTGAAATCGTTCACATCCGTCTGCTTCGAGAGCTCAAATGGACGCCAAGTACTCTTGTCGTGGTCTGGAGACGTCGCAGATGGACTCGTCGTTGCCTTGGTGTCGTTGGTCTCTGACTGCAACTTCCCGTCGTTGGATTCGGAGGGTACAGTCGAAGCCAAGCTAGTATCTCCGATAGCGGCACTCTCGTCATCTTCGTCCTGGCTGCTATTGACGGGAGTGGCCTTTGCACTGATGCCGGCCGGCATGAGCCGAGACGCAGAAAGCGTTCGTGTTTCAGAGGTCGGCTTAGCAAACATCGGTACATCGTCACCATCGTCGTCCGCGTCTCTGAACTTCTTGCTCCGGCGTCCCTTATCAGCACGGCCATCAACTTCGTCTTCGGCAGCTTCGACGACACCCGACTCAACAACGGGCGAATGGCTACTAACTGGCCGCACAATGGGAATGGCCTTGGTTTTCTTGCCGGGCTTGGCTTGATCGGAAAGGCTCAAGTCAATATTGCCAAAGATGGAAGCCGGTCGATTTGTGCTGCTCTCATTACCCGATGCCGTAACACTGACAACTGACCCTGCAACAGATCCAAAGGGCTGAAAAGTCGGAGCAACAGGGTTGAATCGGGGGCCAGAAGCAGAGAAGTTGAAATCACTCTTCGCGGGAAAGGTGAAGTCGCTTTGCAGAGGAGAAAAGACCGGGGCAGTAGCTGAAATTCTGCCCTTGGAGGAGCTGATGGAAGGTAGGCTGAAGTGGCTTCCAGTCGCAGACTGGGGAGGGTTTGGCGCAGAGGCGTTGAAGAGGGCCGGCTGAAAGCTGCTGGCAGTAGGCGTAAAGCTTGGTGCCCCAAAGTTGAACGAGCTGGTCTGGCTGGGAGTGAAGCTGCTGGCAGGATTGAACTTGAAGTCCGAGGCGCTGGGGTTAAGCTTGGACATGGAAGGCTTGCTCGTGTGACTAGGTCGGCGGGAAGATGCCTTGCTGCCATTAAGAGACTGGGCATCTGCCCAAGGGTTGCTGGTGGTGGAGTATGTGTGCTGGTGCGGCTTGCTGGCCATGTCCAGAGCCTGGAGGGGAGTTCCCAAGTTACTGAGGTTGGTATCGACCTCGTGCGCTTCATCAACCTTGGAGAGATTGAGTGCATGTGACCTCGTGGCATTGTTTTCGTCGCTACTGTCGCGCACCTCGTCCTTATCGATATACACGTGTTGTGACAGAGAATGGCCGCGGCTGTGAGGCCGCGGGTGATGCAGGACAGGACCTTGAGCTGGATCTGTGCCGAAGTTGCCAAAATGTACAGAGGGTCCGCGTGCATGCGCTGGCAGGGGGCGCCTTCGCCACACCAGTTTGCTGGCTGGCATTGGCCTTTTCGTTCTCGTTATGCGGGCTATAGTCCTCATGTTCCAGTTGTTCTCGAAACTGCTCTTCCAAGTGGTATTCGGCGTCATCAATCTCCCTTTGTAGACTGTCGCTGGCGTTGTGGCGAACAAACGGAGCGGGTGCGGGAGCGGGCTCAGGCATCTTCGACGAGCCGTGGTTCTCGTAAGGATTGCTCTGGACCTCCTCGTCGTCTTCACGGAGCTCCTGCAAGCGAGGAGATGCCCTTGCCGAGTCCTGTCGCTGTAGGAACTGGTGAGGCAGCATGGGAAACTGAAGCGATTGGTGTCGCTGGTGCTGGTGTAGTCCTAGAGGCGAGGCCACGCTTTCGTGGTGAAATGGTGAGGTGGGTGATGTCAAAGAGTTCAAGTTGAGAGCAGAGGGCGAACCGCTACGCCCAAGGTGCTGCTGCAAAAACATCTGAGGAGACCAGCCGCGGGGAGATTGTTGACCAGAAAATTGACCCGGATGCTCGCGTGGCGAGAACGAGATGGATGCTCTCGGGTTGTATCTGCTGTGCTGGTTGAAGGACAACGGCGATGCCACAGAGGGGACGGCGGGACTCTGCGAGGCCGAGGTTCCATGGAAGGCGCCGGGGAACGGGAATCCCTGAAGGCCTTGACTGATAGCCGACCCTGTGGGAAGGGGGGGAGAGAAGGGTAGCGGCGGGTACTGCATTGATGACTGTCTGCTCAGGGCCGAAGGGGCAGGCGAGATGGATGGCACCTGTGCCGGTTCGTCGTCGCCAAAAGAGACACCCAAGGCTCTCAGTTTGGCTTCGTTCAGCTCGTGGACGTAGTCTTTCCAGGCATTCAGGTCCGGCAGGGCCACTTTGTACTTGCGCTGAGACCGGTCCTTGGCAACATCATCCAGATTGGGCCACAGGTTGCGACTTTGAGACGAGGTCTCCAGCTGGTCAAAGGACTCCCTCGTCGCCTCTAAATCGAATCCTTGTGTGTTGTAGCCCAACTCCTCCCACGATCTGAACATGGACTTCGTCTCCTTCGAGGACAGGGCCTTGGTGCCCTTGGTGCCTTGCCATCGCTCCTCGTCCCGCGGCAAGTGTACGACAATGCTCTTCCCCTTCCACGGTACCTTCTTCTTGAGGCGTGGGGTTTGAGCAAGCGCCGTCTTTGTTAGCTTGGAGGGCGTTGCCGGAATTGTCGCATCACGTATTGCGCCATTGACACTGGACCGCCGGCCAGCCTCGGGGGTCTGAACCTTGCCTGCCGTCTCCGAGGCAGCAGACTCGACTTTGTGGGTGCTGCTAGTATCATGGGCGTCACTGCCCGTATCTGCGACTGCATTGTCCATCGCAGCGTTTGCATTGGTCATCGTGGCCTGTCGTAGAGTCTCGTTACTAGAACGAGGTCTAGGGTGCCCTCGAGAACCCAGTATGTGGCGAGCTGATCGCCCGGGCGAAAGCGTTGCGCGGGGGGTTCTAGGATCGGCCTCGTCTAGCCAACCAGCCTCTTCGCTGGAAATCGAGCCGCTCAGTGAAGAGTTCTCGGTACTGTCCCCGTCACTCAGCCAATGACGATTCTCCAAACTCGGATCGTTAGTCGTGTGGGCGCGGATCCAGTCCTCAGTAATGCTGCGAACAGGTCTTCGAACACGGTTCACCAATACAGCTGCGCTTTCTGACAGCTGGGTGGTAAAACGACTCTCCTGCTCCAACGACGGCGAGGTCAGGGGTACCGTTCTCAAGAACGGGGTTTGGATCTGAAGGTGATGTATGGGCGAGTCTTCGGATGGCTCGCTGCTGAGACTTTGGCGGCGAAGGTGACGGCGATCGGACGGCGCGTAGGGTGACCCCCAGCTCGCAGTCACGTAGTTGCCTTCGTCGTCGCTGTCGGGCAGCACTTGCGGCGAGTCGGCCCTCCTTAGATGTTCTCGGGCCCGGGCAGACAGCTCGGGCGCTGGGAGTGCTGGAACTATGGGTGAAGACGAGTGCTCGTCGTTGTCGAACCCATCCACGGTCGAGCTGGTCGAGAAGGCAGGCGACAGGGGGGATCTCGAAGCCGGAGTGCCGTCCTGTGCAAAAGCACCAGGAGGGGTCGACGATCTTTGAGGATACGTCGTTAGGGGACCTGCAGCATCGGCGGGAAGGATCAGTGTGTGTGGGTTTGGTTGCTTTTTGGCTTTTATGCGGTTGTGACACTGCACTCGGGAATGCAAGTGTGTGATTCGGCTAGGATTTGAGTTTGGCTGGCAGGTGGAACATACCACAGTGAGATCAGCGCAGATAAACTGCTGCTGAGTCTCTAATAATCTCGTTGGCGTCACCTGGCACTACCTTTGTAGCCGTCGAACGCTCCGAGGTGCCACGAGGGTTGCGATGCGTTGCGCGTCTTCCAGGGGGGGTTGGTCGACCGGTCGAGTCGAGGTAGAGAGAGATAGAGAGGTAGTTACAGTACGTTGGGCACTCGAGGCAACAAAAAGTGTGCTGTCCTCGGACCTGGGAAGCCACGCCGCACGCCGAGAAGATTAGAATAATTATTAAACGAGCAGAAAAGAAAGACAGCCGTCGGGACTTGTCGAACGCATCGGATCAGCAGTCGTAGTCGTGCCCGAGAAGAAGTCGCGCGATGTGTGTGAGTGGCGGCCAAGGGAGGTAGGTGAAGCTCGAGTTGTTGCAAGGTAGGTAGGTAGGTATCTACACAGTATCTGCAAAAGCTGACTCTCGGTATCCGTAATCCGTACCTGGCTAATTATTGGGAGGAAGGTGGGAGACGACAGCAAACGGACGGAAGAGGACGCGCGATGGAGGCACGCGCGTGGTTGAGCGTTGTCGGTGTGTGTCGGATCGAGTGTGGAGCGACGGAGAGTGAACAACCAAACCAAAAACCAAAAAACCGCTGCAGCGGTCACTCACTGACGAACTTACAGTACGGTCTGCAGACGGTCTCGTCGACTTGTCGACTGAACTGCCAGGGATTGCCACGTTCATGGTGGTGTTAGCCCCAGGGGGCAGCTCTCGAGTAACAGGCCGCGCTTTGCCTATTGGAGATGTTGCTTTCTCCAGATGAGGTCGAGCCGGGTGGGTCTGATAGTGGTCTACCTTGCAGGCAGGCGCGCCTACTAAAAGGTATGAGCGGCGATCACGGGCTGCGCAGTACTGTGCTAACTGGGCACTAGAGCATCCCGACCCGAATTTGACAGGCGGACCCTCCCCAAAATGGCAAGAAGACCCTGCCTGAGTGCTGCCTCCCCCATCTTCCTCGGCATCCCCCCAGTTATTATTTTATCCCGTCCACCCCCTAATTTTGCATCGCGGCCAATCGATCTTGTATTGTTTGCAACCTTGGGACAACAATTTACACGCTTGGCTCACGACTACCCTTGCCTAAGTTACGCGAAAATAGGCGTCATGTCGCGAAATTTCATCTACGTCTGTAATGAGTAAACAACGGGTGCGCAGCGTCCGACCGGCCGGAAGCTTGCCAGCGTTCAAACCCCTCCCTCTTGCTTGTACGTAGTAGTTAACGTTAGTTACTACTTAGTTACTGTGTAGTACGTACCCGTAACTACGGAGTAACTATGCTGGTTGGTACCTGGCACCTGGCACCTGGCACCCGGCACCCGCAGCCATTAGAATCCCACAGGCATTGTGCAGTGCGGCTGCAGATCCGTTGACAGATTGCATGAGCATTGAGGTACGGAGTAACTTACACAGTACTTCTCCCCGAGGCTACCGCAGAACAATTGGCTCGGAATCGATTAACTTTTCTGGCGTACCGGAACAAAAGCACCTCGCCAAGCCATGGAGATTGGCCACTGCGCGACTTCAAAGCCTTATGACGACCAAACTTTGGCACCTTATGCAGACACGAGCCAAACTAATTACCTGCGCACATTCACTCCGGATGCAGCTGCTGCGAGTAATTACTGGCTATTGTGTCCGTAGGCCTAGGGAGTTCGGAGAAACGTAGGTAGTTAATCCGAGGAGAATGAAAATTTATCCTGTTACCACTCTTGTCTAGTTTTGACTCGTGTTCTTGCAGATCCGGGGTCGTACAGTTTGACACATTCCAGGTTCGCGGTTCCTCGTGGTCTGCTTGGCAAAGAGCCATCTTCCGAGTTGTCCAGTTCAAGGGCTCTGCACGGAGTACTCCGTATCGTTGAGAGAGCCGAGGAAAGCAATAACGCTGGTTATCCTTTGGGCGAAGTGTCATGAAGGGTAGGATGGACGCAAGTCCAATGGTCAGTTACGGATGTGGTACCGGTATGACTATGGGGCGTTAGGTTGAACCCCTAAGGGTTGAGTCCGTTCAGGGGCCACCCTAACTTGCCTACTACGTACGTACAGTAGCTTAACTACCTGCCGATGCTTTCGTTCAAGACAATAGTTACATCGCTTCACTCCCTCGTTCGCTCTGGAGGTCATGATGTCATTGCCCGGCCATATGCCACCCCCAACCTCATCATTCATGTCTTGGTGTCTGCTTACATCCTCCCAGAGTCCCCAGCAGTTTCCAGCAAAGCCACACTCGATGCGGGCAGCGTAAACGCCCACTGGTAGGAGTTGGCGTTTTGCAGTACTCCAAGTTGGGTAAGAGAGCTTTTCGGCGTCCCAGTCGACACTGTCGGTCGGATCGCCAGAGCTGTTCTCGTCGGCGACGTACTCGCCGATGACTAAGGGGCTTGCAGTGGCCGACATGGTCAAGATAGGATACTTCATCAACAAGGTTATCTGGGCGCTGTAGAATGAACGATCAGCTTGGTTTCTTCCGGGCCGGCTTCAACTTCATCGTTGACGCAAAGGGGCAGTGGTGGGATACGATTTGTTGACAACGTATTTGAACAAGCTGAACCGATGCACGTGGTAGGTCCCGTTACCGTAACTCAGTTTATCATCGTTTCCAATTTCGACTATCATGATCAAAAGGACCCTTCCTTGTAGCCCAGTTCGATGCACTTGGCCCTCCAATCAGTTGAACTATCTCCCATGGGGAAACCGAGTTTATCGAGGGCGTCGTGGGCGTAGAATGGCAAGTTGGTCTCGGAGATGTTCTCGCCATCAACGTAGAAACCTCCCCAAAGAGCAAGGAGCGGTACGGCCTTGAGACCTCGAACTCATTGCAGTGTTACCTAATTACCAAGCCTTCCGCAACGTCTCAACAACGGAATACCTGCCACCAGATACTCGATAAATCCCAAGCCATCTATTTTATGGTGACCCGGGGGCCGACGTCCCGTGATGTCGAGGCTCTTAGCAAGAGGGCCGATGGTTGTGCTCCAATTTCAGTACCTGGTGTTGCTTGTTCCTTGTTGAGGGATGTCAGCTTTGGGCCAGATATGTTCCGTCACCAGGATTCGCTCATAGATAATCTCCACCGGCCGTGGTCTCGACTCGTTGTCTCGTCTATTAAGGTGGGCGGAGAGTCACTTAAATGTTGTACTTCACCACAGCGTCTGCAGGGAATGTGAAGTTAAGCAAGGATGAATCGTTGATGGCCCGGGGAATGGCCTCTGGCACCAGCTCGAAAGTGTACTGCGTCCAAGCATCGCCCGCAGACTTGAACGCGATATCAGCAGACGTGGGAGCGGTTCGGTTCGATTCAAGTCAGCAAAACTAGGAAGAAAGCCACCACGATATGGTCCTTAGAGTAGAAGCTTCTCCGATATAGTTTCCCAGCCTCGACATTAGTGGGTCAGTATCTAGGGGCTTTCAACGAGATGGTAAAGTTGCTCATTTCCTCAGTCATGTTGGGCGAGGTTGGCAGAGCCCGCGAGAGTGCGGGTGGGCTAGAGTCAAACACCGCAGCGGCGTACTTGTTATTACCCAGGAACTCGTCAGGGGCTGAGAAACTTGGCCTCGAAAAGCCCGGTTCTAGGTCAGCTCGGCGTAGCTATAATGCATAAATGGCTGCGCTCTGGAAAGTCGACACGTTACTCACGTGCCACCACCACCAAAGTGGTTGATGTTCTCGAACATGATGCAATACAGGTATGATTTGGTATCACCGCCCGAGTTTGAGACGGTGGTGCTGTATCGATGGGGCCTGGGCAAGGCCCTGCACTAGGCCCGTGGCGAACACCGATCTGGTCATCGTGATGGCACTCGTACTCGGAACTCGAAATGCCGTAAGGCATCTCCTGTTGGGCCGGGCTCATGGCTCTCTTGTTGTTGGCTTTAGACCTAAGTTAACCGCCTGGCCCCAACGACTGGCGGGGAATAACTGAGAGCAGAAGTACCGAGCCCCAGCCAAGCAACCATTGTTACCCATTCCAAGGACGATCTTCAGTGTATCGAGACAGCATTGGTGCTCAGAAAGCCTACCTATGATGCTCAGTCACATTATAATACAGGGGCTGAAACGTATAAATGAGACGGGTATAGTCTCTTGGGCTGCGTGCTACCCGGAGATAAGCTCTTCCCCGGTCGCCTATACATTCTTCATGCACAGAGTTCGAGGTGAGTTTTCACGGCTAGACTGCCGTCCCCTGGGGTGAAGTGTAACTCAATTTTAGGGCTGATGTGGAGTACCTTAGAAAGGTTGTGGGTGTCGATCTTGAAGACGGGGAGGGGAAGCTGAGGAGTGGTTGGTTATTCGACAAATGCGCTCAATCACGCACATCCGGCAAGGGATATGGACACAGCAACATGACTCGGAACTCTCATATGAACCGACCCTCGGTGGCTTGGACGCCACGATTCACCAGCCTAGATACGATTACGAAGTTAGCCGCGCATCAATTGGCGGTGATGAACAATACCATGGGCAACTCAAGAATGTAGAGACCTGTCTTCTCGCCGGCGACATGTGACCACGGGACATTTTACGAATCCGACAGGGTTGACGATGGAAAATGTGAAAGCAATCATGATGACCAGCTCACCCAGGGTGGTTCGATAGGCGCGCCACCATATGGCCCGATCAGGTACTCGAGATCCTAACCTAAGTTATTACTGCGTACGCAGTTGAGTAGACAGACCGGAAGCCAGTAACCCCCAGCAAGATAACGATACTTCGGCAAATAGTTTGAAAGAAGAAGGTTCGGCTGGGACGGATCGAATGAATCAGTATTGAGGCTGAGACACGTTGTAACCATGAGTACCGATAGGGTTCACAAAGGTAAGCGATCGTCTCAACTATGTTAATGTTCGGTATCCGTACGAATGTTTACGAAGTAGGAGAGAGGTGATGCCAAGAACGAGACGATTTGCCCGTGTCGCTTGTGGGCGGGTTGGCGATGAATCTAGAATAGTCAACAGCTGTGTACTTCGTGATTTACAGCGAGTGCACCTATCACGCATCTCTTTCCCCAGAAATTGATGAACCGAAGTAATTTTTTAACGTTACCGATGAAGTACGTACGTCGTAGTAGAGCGTTGACTGTTAAGTACTGTGGTAGGCATTGTGGGTAACGTTAGTTAACTACTCATGAACAGTACTACGTACGAAGTACACAGTATCGCCGGTACGGATACAAACCAGCCAATCAAAAGCCTGCGGACCGTTGGGCCAATGTCAGCTCTGCACTTGCAGGTTCTGTGTTGGCCTCCCGAACTGCGTGACGTCGAGTTGTGCGCCAGATTGCAGGCAGAACCGGGAATGGCTTCGCCACGTTCCTGACCCGTCGACTACGAAGAGGTTGCAAACTGTCCATCTCCATCGATTAATGGCAAAACCCCGTTGATTAGTGACTAACTTAGTTACCAAGTACTCCGTACTCCGTACGGATACGGAGTACGTACTTGCGTAAGAGTCCGACTTGTTACGTCAGCACCATTTGTGCATAACACATGGGGGCTGAGCTCAAGCCAAGTTCTGGTCACACCCCAGTCAGGCTTAAGCCAAAGCAGCGTGGCTCCGGCCCACATGCAGCACCCGCATGGACACCCCAACCACGGATACTACTGTGTAACTATGTACAGAGTGCTGTGTAGTTACTATGTAAGTTAATTACTACTGTGTGTGTAGTTAATTATGAGGATCTTTTCCCCCACGACGGATGCCTTCGTTCGCAAAGGTAGTCAGTCCTTGGGGATAAGCGGACCGAGGGTTGAATCGAATGGGGGTGCGGAGTACATGTTGCAGGTCTACGTACTGTGTACACAGTAGTACGCTGTAAGACGTCTTGCCATAACTAGGTACGGTATCCGTACTCCGTACAGTGCTCGCAGTCATGGTTACTACATGGTTACTTCGCACGAAGTAGTATGCTGCTGCACACCGACGGCAGCAGCAATGAACGAATGATTCATGGGCATAAAAAACCTGCAGTCGGAGGATCGACACTCGCAATGCCCATCTACGTAGTATGTAACCAGGACCCATGACGCAAGCTGTTTTTCGCTGGCTGTGAGGGCGCATGAACTTGTGCATGCCCTCTCAGTCCACTTGGCCAAGGCGATTTTTTACCGAATCAACCATTGGTATGGTATCCATCCGTATCCGTACTTGCAAAGTACAAAGTAGAATCGTGATTCGGTAAGTCACCACGGGCCACAATGCTTGTCCACTTGGAGGGTCCTCGGTAACTATGACTAATAACTTGAAGTGAAGCTTCACATAACTACCAAGTAGACATAAACCTCCTGAGGACTCTCCCGGGGTTGGACGGAGAACGGGCACGGCGGGGGGTTTTGGTTTCGAACCAGAGGATCCCGAGAAACTCCTGAGATGAGGAGAGGTTGTTTGCTTTGATGCTGAGCCGAGCGAGCCGACTTTGGCGTTGGGTATTCATCCACGGAGCGTGCATGTCTTGAATATGTCTTGTCAAAGCAAGACACACAACTCGATCAGGTGCGTACATACTTTTTATAACTAAGTTGCCGCACTTCTAGGTTGGCCCAAGAATGCGTTCTGCAATTGCGTGCATTGCCGAGCAGTCAAAGCATGGGGATAGCAGGGAGCTAAGTACCACATAACTAGTGACTTCGTACGGAGTACGGAGTACTACGTAGACCAAAGTACTACGTAGATGCGCGCGTGCTAACTTTCCTGTAGTAGTCGCTAACCCTATTGGGAGGTAGATTAGCAACAGTGGTGGCGCCTCGGCCAATTAGGGGTTCTCCATGCCCTGTCAGAATCAAAATACGAGACTCCATTCTTTTCCCAAGGCACTAAAGAAAGAAATTGAGGCCTGAGTGTCCGCCGTGGTCTTGTCAGCGGACCCCATTTTCGGCTTGGCCCTGGCTGCGAAGGGTGCGACTTTCCCACCGGGTTCTGCCGCTTTCATCCGTTCAATCTCAGCGGTAGTTAGCAGCAGGCAGGAGCAGCCAAAGACGACGACTGATAACGTTAGACAACACCAGCGCCAGCGCCAGCGGTCTCTACTTCGCGGTGGTCGTCTCCCCTCCCCCTTATTGACCACACGCATACGCAACCCACGCTCGTTATATCATATTCCTTCATCTTCTCGACTTCGACTTGATAATCGATTTCTGCGCGTCGTTCTTGACACATCCCCGACAGCGGTCATCCTTCCATTTCGACATTAATAATAAAGGACGTGCCTTGCACGACCTCGACGCACCAGACCGGCCGCCCTGTGGCGCCATCTGATACAGCCTTTGACTGTTGGCGTGTGACTTGACAAACACGTCGTAACTTATCGCTTCCAGGGAGAGGAACCCGTCGACTGCCGTCTTCATTCCCAACCGAGCATCCAGCTCTCGACATCTCATCGGCATCAACCCTACCTGACACACAACCATCAGTACCTGTTCATATCACCAGCATCATGTACTCGGCACGGCTAGTCCACCTCTTGGTGGTGACCCTGTCCATCATGACCTTGACTCAGGCTTCTTGGTACGGCGTGGGTGGTATCTTTGGCCGTCGGTCGCTCGAGATTGCCCCTAGACAGGACAGCAACAGCAGTTCGGCTGCCGCAGACGTGACCACAGATCCTGCAACCACGTCGGCCAGCGAGGCCCCTACCACCCAGGCTACGACGACTGCCACTACAACACCCACCGCCGCCACCACCACCACGCAAGCGCCTACCCAGCAAACGACAACCCAAGCCCCGACGACCAAAGGTACAACCACGACTGCAGGCCCTACCAACACGGGTGCTACTACTACTACCGGTGCCCCCCGACCCAGGCGACCACGACGGACGCCCCGGCCACTACCTCCACTGGCGGTAATGTCAATGTTGGCACCACTACCTACACCACCACCGGTGCCGACGGTGTCCCGACGACTGCCACATCGGCACAGACTACGGAGAAGCCCTACACGTCGACTTTTGTTGTCACCGTTACCGACAGTGCCGGTAAAGTGTCCGAGGTGCAGACCACAGCCACTGTCACCCCTTCCCAGGCTGCCGCCAACGTTACCGACTCGCCGTCTTCGGGCATGTCGACGCAGACCAAGAACACCATCATTGGAGTCTGCGTCGGTGTCGGAGGTGCCATCATCATGATTGTGGCTGGTCTTCTCATCTGGAGGCTACGTGCGCGCAGACGGGAGCAGGAGGACGCCGATGATCTTGTCAACTACGGCGCCGGAACCAGCCAATTCAACAGCGGCGGCCCTGACAAGACGGAGAACAGCAGCAGCGTCAGCGGACGTAGCCCCTTCCAGAGCACCCTCGAATCATACCACGCCCCAACTCAGGCTAACTCGGGCACCAACTTTTAAGTCACCTTGGGCTCACACATGGCCACGGCGATATCGGTTTCCTTGGCTTTCTACAGTCCTCGACAGAGTGGCGCGGGTGTTTTCCAGGAACGCAATGCGTGTGGTGCATGAGCCATTCCTTAGCGGCAGACGCATTAGAGAAATGCCACTCCTTCATGGCGACGGCTATCTACTGGGTAGACGTCTCTTGCATAGGAATGTTATTTTCAGCGATTCCAGCGTTTTCTTGAGCGATCAACCGATCATGCGAAACGCGCAGGGGCTTTCGGTTTCAATCGGCTTGTATTCTTCATCAAATGGGATGATGGGCAAAATTGCGTGTTTTTCTGTATAGAGCTCATAATACCATGTATTCACACTGGGGATCCGGGGCGTTCCTGTTTGCGGTGATTCGTTGCGTTTCTGGTGTTGCTGGCGCTTCCAGGCGTGTCTCTGTGCAATCATGCTAACTATCATGCTATTCCTCGTGCATCTGTTGCGCGAGGACCACAGCCGGAGTTGGGAGTTGGTGGCGAACATGGATGCAAGAGGGAGGCTGCGGCGATTGTTATACGCCGTACGGGGAGTACTGTGTATCCGTACTACGTATACCATAGCTTCCTTGCACCCTGTCCATCGCGCTCAGTGACGAAACGAAATCCCGTGAAACATGCGATCCAACGTTAACTAATCTGTTCGCGACGACGGGATGCCCAGCGGAAGGGGGTCGTGCTTTCGTTCCCTTCCGGCCATTATTACTTACTAACGTTACGGATACTAACGTTAGTATCCGTACGCGGGGAGGTTCGCGGAAAGAGTGCACCCCTTGTCAACCACCCCAAACCATGGTTCCCCGACATGAAGCGTCTCATGATTGTTTCAGCATCTCGCTCCAGCAATATTACCATCTCGAGAGCTTGGAGCTTTTTGCCTTTCCTGTGACGTGCTCTGTATCCGTACTCCGTAGTTACTCCGTAAAGTAGTGTGATGCGAACTGCCGTCTCGTCTCCGTTCGCAGCTCGACGCTTGTCAAGAAACCGTTCATTTTAGTCGAATCTTCCTAGTTACTCCCTTGGACTTTACCTACCTGTAGCACGATAATAGTCACCTGATAGCCCCGTCCGACGAAACCCCGATTGCTGGATTGATCCCACAGCCGCCGATAGTCAAACCCCAAGCCGGCGATCGATTGCCATCGTGGGTGAGCCAGAGGTCCCATCTCAACGCGGAGACGTCAGATCGACACCGACACCGACACCGACACTGACCACCGATCACCGATCACCGACCACCGCAGACATGAGGTGCACAACACTGAGTACCGCGTCGTTCGTCGCCATGTGGGTCCTCGGGGCCGCGGCCGGCGCCCTAGACGACGAGTTCGCGCGCGAATTCGCTATGGTCGGCCTCTTGCCGAGGCAGGCGAAACAGGTGCTGCAGAGCAACCTCCAACCATTCACCGAGGGGCTAGGCGGAGAAAAGGCGGAAGCGGTATGTTCTTCAAAGTTCGGGCGCCCATCACTTGTCGTCGTCGTTATCGCCGTCGTCATCGTCGTCGTCGTCGCCGCCGTTGTCGTGTGTATGTTGTGCAGTAGAGTTCTGCGGCAGCTGACTGGGAACCAAAACCAAACAGATCACGCAGGGAAGTGACCCGAAGCGGCCGTTCGAAGTGGACGGGAACACCTTTGTGAGTTTTTACAGTCTCTGGTCCCCCGGCCACCCTGCGTAGTTACTCGTAACGCCGTGACACGTACCGAGAAGACCGGGGGGAGAAGATGTGGTTTGCTAACGGGGACGTTTCGTCACACGGCAGACCGACTTCAGCTCAGCAGCGGGCCGGACCTGCGATAATCAGAAGAACGCGTGCGCATCCATCGCGAACAGCAACAAGAACGCCGGCTTCAAGGTCAGCGACTGCGACACACAGAACAGTACGTGAAGCCCCGTCAACAACAAGGCCCTTTCAAAGGACCGTCCATACCCTCCGGCAGGAAACAAATGGAATAGTCCAGGTGTAGAGGGTCCAATGGCTAACTGGAAGTTTTTTTTCTTTTTTTTCTATAGCTGCCTGCAAACAGGCAGCCTCTTCGGCCACGGCCACGGCATTTGCTACACTGACGAGTTCGAATTCCGACTTCGATTTCTTCTGCGAATCATGAAACACCGGAGCGCGGTGGTGGAGTGGAGGTGAGGCAGCGGACACAGGCCCGGCGATGGCTCCTTGTCACTGTTGTTGTTGTTGTTGTTGTTGTTGTTGTTGTCGGTTTGGGGCTGTCAAGCCCCCTTGGTTAGGATATCATGAGTATGGAGGCTTACGAGCTGGGCCCAGGGGCCATGCATGTTTCATCGAAATTGTGTGCGTGCATGGCGGAGTTTGGAGTTGGTTTTGTTCGTCCCTCGTCCGGCTTGAGAAATGAATGTACTCATATGTCGTCTCATGGAGGGAAGAGAAAGTTGGGGTACGGTCTGGCATGTAGTTATCACGCATGTTGAACGACACCGGCCGGTCGGTTTGCAACCGCGAATTGATTGATCTCTTATCCGCTTCAGAGATGTGACAGATAATATGCGGGCGGGTCATAGTTACAGCTCGTACTGGGCAAGATTGTCGTACTGGGCAAGACTGTAGTACTGGGCAAGATTGTATACGTAACATCACGGGAGCGGGCTCATTTCCCACAATGGCTGCAGGTCATTCGCCGAGAATTCATCTGTCCCATTGACCGTCCAACTAGACTTTGACTCGCCCTTTGACCGTCAGCTCCGGACTTGAAGGCGGATACCAATCCCGAGCGCTCCAGAGCCAATCCTCAAACTCATCCTCGCGCAACCCGACGGGCCGCTCGACATTTATGCGCCGGCCGGCCTGCCCAAAGATGGCCGCGCCCTCGGGATTGCTGACGCTCATGACGGCCTGCATCGTCTCAAAGTTGTCCTCGCCCATGCTCAAGAGGCAGGCTTCGTAGATGCGCATCACAAAGAAGCGGGCGCGCGCCGTATCACCAAAGAACAGCGCCAGCGCGAACACAATCTCGTACGCAAACGTGATGCTCATGCAGCCCCTGATCTCTGGCTCTTGACACAGCCTAGCCACCTCGCGGCACTCGCGGAAGCATCCCTCGGGGTTTTGTAGGTAGCGCTGTTTGTTGAGGTCCATGGGGCTGAGGGGCTGCACTTCGTCGTCCATACTGTCGTCGTCGTCGTTGTTGTGGTTGCGGTTGTGGTTATTGTTACTGTTGTGGTAGTGGTTGTTGTTACTGTTGTTGTTACTGTTGTTGTTGTTGTTGTTGTTGTTGTTGTTGTTGTTGTTGTTGTTGTTGTTGTTGTTGTTGTTGTTGTTGTTGTCGTCGTCGTCGTCGTCATCATCATCACCATGTTCGCCGCCGCCGTCCCTCGTCGCGTGCGCACGGTGACAATCCTCCTCCTCGTCCTCCTCGTCGCTCCCCACATCGTCGTCTTCTTGCACCTCACCCCCGTGCCACTTCCTCCAAAAGGCCGCCAGCGTCTGCAGCTTCGCCTCCACGCCTCCCCCCACCCTCTCCCCCGGGCTCATGGCGCACAGCTTGCAGTGGCAGCGGAAGCCGTACATCTCCTCGATGAACCTCTCGCGCTCCTCGTGCGGCAGCACCCGGTTCGCAAAGTACGAGATGCACACCTCCTCGCCGGGCTCAATGTCCCGCAGCGCGTGCACCGTCATGCACTGCAGACGGTCGTTCCACGCCCAGTACGCGTCCGGGATGCAGGCGTGGTTGAAGCGGGAGTAGTTGACAAACAGCCCCGAGAATCCGGCCCGAAAGCCCGTCAGCTGCACCTCGTTGGTGGTAGCGATGGGGTAGTACCGGAGCGAGGGGTGCAGGTCCCCCCAGGTGTTGGCGAGGGCGTGGAAGGCCTTTTGCTGCGACGAGTGCGGGAGGCCGAGGACGAGCTCCTTGACGATCCGGTCCTGGTCTGCCTCCGAGGTCGGGGTCAGGAGCCGGAGGTAGAGAGGGTGCTCGGCGAGCAGACGGGTGCCTTTCTTGATGGCCGAGGTGGCCAGGATGCCAGTGCCTTTGCCCGGGATCTGGGCGGCCCTCCAGCCGGGGGATCGCTGGAAGACGAGGCTGTCCATTGTGGTGAGAGTGGTGAGAGTGGTGGTGGTGATGGTGGAGGACATAACGACCGGCGCAAAGTTACGATGGAGTGGGCAGTCCCCCGGTGGATGTGTGGGTTTTGTTTTTCGTAAATGTGGGTAATGGGCAGCTGAGATACCCCTTTGTAAGTCGAAGTTCAAGCTGAAGCAGGTAGTCGACGGCGATGCTGCGTATAACTCTGACATCGCACGTGTGCCCAAGGCAAGGAACGGCCGCCACCCGCCTTTTCTGTACCAGAAATCTGTCAGGAATTGGGGATTGTCGTGAGGAGCGGGCGTCTGGGTGTCGAGAACATGTTGGCCGGCTTTTGGCTGTTTGCTGTCTGTCTCTGGTGATGAGAAACCGCCAATGTTTAAGAGGCAGCGTCGCTAAGAGGAGAACGCAGAGGTGTGTATGTATGTATGGCTAAGTTTGGCAGTCCGGGGGCCTACATCGTTTGTTCGCTGGTCCTTTTTTTTTTTTTTTTTTTTTTTTTTTTTTAGCGGGAGGGGGGGACTCGGGAGTGACAGTCTTCTCTTACAAGTGAGAAGGAGGGACGGGACCAACTATTCGTAGCGGTAGTCACCCATCTCCTTCCTGGGCGGGAATTGCCGAGTTCGCGTCGTTCGTTGCACCAGAAAAAGTATAATCTCATTCACGTACCTAACACCTAACATGATGCACTCTTCGGCAATGACGTTGGGCAACAGAAACCCTTCCCGCTCAAGCCTCAAGACAACGCTCTTGTCTCGTCCCGAGCCTTCGACTCATCATCATCGTCATCATCGTCATCGACATCATCAATGCCCGCGCACGAGCTCGGAGCGCCTGGCTTGATGGAAGGAATATGCGCATTGCAGGGTGCAAACATTGCCGCCCATGCAAGCTCACGGCTACGTACAGCCCTACAAACGGGACTCACTTCGTCCTGGCACCTGCAAGGAGGCATCGTAAATGTTTGGCAAGTGGGTTGCTGGGATTGGTGCGCTGGCCATCTTCTTCTGCATGGACGATGGACGATGGACGGCGTCATCACTGTCATGAGACAGACCGCGTGCTTCCTTTCACGTGTGCCCCCTTTCTCCATATCTCGAAGCCCAAACAACTGTCACGGTGAACAGCTGCCATGGTCAGCATGTCACTCACTGTCCATCCCATGCCCCTACCCGATGGTCAGTAGTTTTCATACGGATGCCCTGTACCTCGCTCTTCATGACCACTGTGCTCAGCGTTGTAACGGTGTTGTTGTCGCTAGCCAGGCGGTAGCAAGAGAGGGCATCTCATCGTTGTAGAGATGAAAGATGAACAGTCAGTGGGCGGCAACGTCTATGACACAAGCAGATTCCCCTGGACCAGCGAATGTGGTTGTCCAAAAGTAGCGCATGGACTGGTTGGATAGTCAAGGCGTGCAAACCTCCAGTGAGCGCCATCAGCCAGGCCAGACCGTACAGCCGCCGAGGCCGCCTTGCAGAGCTCTCCACGTCACACTAAGAACCCCTCCGACACTAGAAACAGCATTGAAACTACACGTTGCCGGAAAATGCATGCATATATATATATAGTATGGCATCTTTTGTGGTGGTAGCCACCAGGCCCGAAAGACGGCCGAGAGACTGGACACGGTCAAAAGAGAGAGAGAGCACAATACAAGATCATCGAATTCTTTTAAACGAGCAGGAGCATAGTGCTAGGGAGGGGATATGCGAACATGGGCAGATGAGTGACTGGCCTGGGTATCACGGGAACACTGCTCATAGAAGTGACAGCACATGGCACACTGGGCCCGTCACAGGCTGCTATACAAATCAACTGTTCCCATGTCGCTCGAGTCGGTGCGAACAAATCAAGATTGGAGCAAGGGCCGTTCATTTGAACCGGCCGGTAAAAGTCTTTCATAGTTTTAGATACGACAGAGCGGAATCGCCTAGATTGCTGTACCTACCGATAGCCTGTATTGACGCTGAAATTGTGCACCGTTGAACAGCCTCGGTAACTTGCGCACATCACCACCAAGCCACTGGTTTAGGTGATGAGCAGAACCTCACCCTTTTCGGGAAACACACACTCATAATGCTCGTGGGAGAGGATTTGTGCTTGCGCATATTGACGATGATCTTGAGATGTGGTGGACCTTTTGGAATGTCGTTTGTTGTAAATGCCATTCCCCCTTTTTCCCAGTCCCCACTTGCAACGCCACCAAATACGAAATCAGACCAACGAGTATCAGTCTAGAGGTAGCCCTTCAGAACGGCTGCCTCGGCATTGAGTATAGATGATCCCGCCGCACCAATCACAGCTGTTTCGCAGGTCAGTCCCAATGCTCATCATCATAAGACACCCAGAGCTAAACTTACTGTTGTGGCTCAACGCCACGAACTGAATGTCAAAGATGCCGCTCACGTCCTCTCGCACGCGGCCAACACTGACTGTGTAGCCACGACCCAAGTCGCGATCCAGTCTAGGCTGCGGCCGGTCCGGCGCATCGAAAACCATGATGGGCGGTTCCGGCGCGCTCGGGCAACCCAACTGCTGCGCCTCGCTGACGTACTCACGCAGTGCCTTCTTGACCTCCTCGACTGGCGGCGCCGGCCTGTTCTTGAACTTCAGGGACACGCAGGCCGTGTGTCCGTCAAGCACCGCGACTCTGTTGCATGCCGCGCTGACCCTCAGCTCGTTCTGTTCGACAAAGGCACTCTTGGCCTCGTTGATGTCGCCTAGAATCTTGCGCGCTTCCGTCTCCATCTTGTCCTCCTCTCCCGAGATGAACGGCACGACGTTGTCCATGATGTCCATGGAAGAAACGCCCGGGTAGCCGGCGCCCGAGACAGCCTGCATGGTAACTACTGAGACCATATCTACGGGGCCAAAGGCTTTCTGCAGAGCAGCGAACGGGATGACAAGGCCGATGACGGCGCAGTTGGAGTTGCAGACTAGGAAGCCCTTCTCCAGTTTGTGGTGCTGGCGCTGATGAGGAATCAGGTCCATATGTGGCAGGTTGACGGTGGGCACGACGAGAGGGACGAGGGGATCGCGGCGGTAGTTCTTCGCGTTGGAGAAGACAGCCAAGTTGGCCTTGACAAACTCCATCTCTGCATGCAACCAAATGTCACGTCAGCGATTGGGCGACCTCGGCGTCACTGTCAAGAGGTACCGGGGAGAGAACTGAACAGCCTGGACGTACCAATCTCGCCAGCGACATCCGAATCCAGGCCACTGAAGACGACGTCGCAATCGCTGAATTCACTGGCCTTGCATTCGCGAACCACCAGCTCGCCGACGGCGCCCATTGGCGATGCCTGCTTCCACTTGACCGCATCCTTGTATTTCTTCCCGGCAGATCGCGATGAAGCACCCACGGCGTGCAGGACGAAGTGCGGGTGTTGCGACAAGAGCAGAATGAAGCGTTGGCCCACCGAGCCGGTGCAGCCCAGAACACCGCACTTCTTGGTCGGGAATTGGGGCGCCATTGTCTCCCAAGATGTGTTCTACGTTTTACAAGTCGAAGTTGATGTTGGTGTCGAGTGGTAAACCGTAAGAGTAGAACTGCAGGGAACGAAGCGCACGCGGTCGGTGTCCAAAGCTTCCCTCACTTAAACTGTTAGATTCGCCGAGAGATACGATTGAATCAGTAGCGTCTTTTGAGCAGCAGCGAAGAACGAATTGACCGTCGATGAAGGTAGTAGTTACGTGACTCCAGATGTGACTTTGCGCCCCCACCAAAATATTCCTGGTCTGCCCCGCGATCGGAGAGGAAGGAGGTTCTAAAAAGAGTGGAACCACTAGCACTACGTAACTAGTTGGATATATTCCCCCGCCTGATTGATTGCCCATCAGGAGAGTCACTGCTGTGTACGCGCAACGACCGAGGAACGAAAGAGGCCGCATAAAATCTTACTTAATCCAGTAACCACTCCAATGGGTAGCCCCCGACGAAACGTGCCGTTGAGCCCAACGAGTGAGTGTAAGCACTATTTAAGTGGCCGCTTTTAAGAGTATTTACAGTGAACCCGGAACCCCTTAACCCCAAGAAATCCCAACCAGCATTTCGAATCATGTTTCCACCGAGATAATCCAGTACGGTAAACCCGCTACTCCATCTCGGGAATACCTTCATACTCGGCATAGCCACGGGCGAGGTTCATGTTTTCTGTAGGACCAATTAGTCATGGTTTCAAAGCCAACCAATTCCGCTGATGAGTACTTACGCAAGCACTGGGTAGCTGCCCCCTTCAGTAGGTTGTCGATCGTGGCGCAGATGACGACGCGCTTTCCAGAGCTGTGGACAGCAAACCCACCGATCTCGACGCCGTGCTTGCCGCTAATAGCCTTGACCAACGGGGCCTCTCCGACGACCTTGACTAGCTTCTCGCCGGCATACCGGTCCTGGTAGATTTGTCTGATATCCCGCGACGTCATCGTCTTGTTGAGCGGGATGTTGATGGTATGGTGGATACCCTGGAACCACACCGCAACGTGAGGTACGAAGCCTACCGTCGCTCCAAGCTGCGTGCTGATCTCCCTCTCGTGGATGTGGTCTGTCAGACTGTAGGGAATCAAGTTGTTGGTGAGGTACTCGACGTTGTTCTTCGGCGAAGGCTTTGTGCCAGCACCGGAATAACCAGACACACCAAAGACGGTAGGTTCACCACCTAGATGCTCAACAAGGGGGAGATGCCCAGCTGGGCCGCAGTGGCGTAACAGCCAGGGTTGGAGATCCTGGTGGCCTGGGCGATGGCGGAGCGCTTGACCAATTCTGGCAGGCCATAGGTCCACGAGCTGTCGAAGCGATAGTCGGCAGACAGGTCGACGATAACGCTGCCCTCATCTCGGGGAGCGGCTTTTCGCGCCTCGTCAATAGCGTCAACAAACGGCTTGCAGACACCGTTCGGAAGGGCCATGACCCAGACGTCAATCTCTCCCTTCTCTTCCATCTGCTTGACATCATCCGCGCTCAAGTTCTCGTAGATGATCTCCTTCTTGTCGTACCCCTGAAGCTTTTGACCGGCGAGTTCTCGTGAAGAGACGTGACGCAGCTCAAAGTTGGGATGCGAGTTCAAGAGGCCAATAAGTGCCTGACCAGTATAACCACGAGCACCAATCAGGGCGACTCGAGATGGCTGGTCGTTCGAGGCGTTCCTCTTGCCGAATGGAGGGTTGGGGTTGGTGGTGGTAGTTGTAGCATAGTCCCGGGCCTGCCCTTTGAAAAGAGGACCTGCCGTGCCCAAGATGGGACGTCTGGAAAGCGTGGCGTATCCGCGAGCCTGGTTAGCAGCAGAGCCGGAAGCGAAGTGTGCCCTAAGGTTCTGCGAGGCCACCTGCGCCGCACGTTGGAGCCGAGCTTCGAGGTTAGACTCGCCCAGCATAGATCTACCGTGCTGGGTGAACTCCTCCATCAGGTTCATCAGCTCTTGCTTGTCCTCGATGCCGTGCCAGAACAGAACGTCGTTGCCTCTAACAAGACTGCCGTCGGCCTTCTCAAAGAACCACGTCAAGTGCTCGTCATCGGCCTTTACGGTCCACACCAAGGCGGGGTACTCCTTCTTGATGATGGTGAAGATGTTGTCTGCGACATTAGACAGCCAGCCAGACTTTGTGATGGTCAAGGTGGCCAAGGTGGAGTACGGCTTGTCCTTGGAGGGCTGCAGTACAACCGCCAGGGCCTTCATGGACTCGTCGAAGTAGGCCTTGAACTTGCGGTCCTGGAGAAACTCCAGATACCGGTCGACGGTGGCTCGAGAATCAGTGACATCTCTGTCGCGAACAAGAACCTCCTTGAACTTGTCTAGGTCGGGGATCTCCGAGAAGCTCTCGGCGGTCAGAAGCTTATCTCCGCGTCGAATGAGAGTGCCCGCACCTGAGTCGGTGAAGAGCTCCTTCTGCAGGTCGGCGGGGTGGATGATGGCAAGACTCGAGCTTCGGGGCAGCGACTCCAGCAACTCCTTGCTCTCCTTAATCTTAAGACGAGTGCCGAACTTGCACCAGGGCTGCGCCATTAGATGGTCAAACTCCTCGTCGAGGTTGATGTGGTTGATGATCTTCTTGTCTCCATCAAAGAGACCGCCCTTCTCACTAAGGTAGACAATCTTCAGGGGCTCCAGCTCGCGGGCCAGCTCGCCGGCGGCCACGTCGGCGTTGACGTTCAGGACCTGGCCCTCGGTCGTCTCGGCCATGGAGGTCAGGATGGGCAGGTAGCCATTAGCGATTGCCGTCTCGATGGGCTCCTTGTTGATGTCGGTGATCTTGCCCACGTACTTCCACTTCTCCTTGTCCAGGTACTCGGCAGTGAAAACACTGGAGGTGATGGGTCGGGCGCGAACACCCATGGCCTCGAGATGCTGGACGAGCTTGAGGTTCTCGGCGAGGAACAGCTTCCTGGCGATGCCCAGCGTCTTGCCGTCTGTGATTCTGATGCCCTCTTCGAACTGCGGCTCGACGCCGGCCTGCTGCAGGAGCTCGTTGAGCTGGGGGCCGGCGCCATGGACGATGATGGGATACAGTCCCACGCCGTACAGGAATGCCAGAGAACTACATAGCTCTTCCAAATGCTCGGTCAGGATAGCACCACCGACCTTGATGACGGCAAACTTCTGCGAGGGGGCGTTGGAGAAGAGTGACAGGTACTGTTGGACCTCACGCTTGGAGCCGACGCTGTTCAGGACTTGAACGACGGCGGCACGCGTGCTGTAGTCACTCGAGCGTCGAGTCGAGTAGGCGGCGTGGCGCGAAGGCGTGTGGACAATGGCCGGAAGTCTCAAACTAGCCCGGGGGGCGATTCGGCGGGCGCCGGCTCGAACAGCAGCCTTGACGGCACGTTGGGCGAGCATCTTTGCTATTGGTGCAGCTCGTCGTTGCGTTCACCGAGTGGCTTGCTGCGACTGGCGTTCCACGGCTCCCGAACAGCCGCGGTGATGTGAGGTTCCAAGCTTGCACTGGTCCAGTGACTCCAGTCGTCGAAACCGAGGGGCAGGAACGAAGCGTTCAGATATCAGGCGCACTGGATTAACCGGTCAGTCACCACCACCACTACGGATACAAGGCGAATGAAATGCACAGGATGACGGACGGCGTTGGAAAGAGCCACAGAGGAATGAATGGTAGGAAGAAAACCAGTAGAGGCAGATCAATTGATCTCTGAACGTACCCGAGTTTCGAGTTATCCAATTTCACATCCCAGGCTGCGAGGGTTTGGAAAAAAAGTCAGAGTTGGCCAACCGGTCCGAAAACCGCTCTTGGGCGAGCTGCATCCATGTCCAGACTCCAGAGCTTCACGGAACTCGAATCATTTTCTCCAGCTGGCGTCTACTGTCCATTGCCCGCCCAGCCCGTGGAATCCGTCCAGATTGCTGCCCCGCATTGTCTACCCCATTGGCGCGCGCCCGAGTACGTACTACTACGTACTACGTACTTGGTACTGGGATGAGCCTGGCGGCTTTAGGTTCTTCGAGACCAACAAGTACAACTCAGCTACGAGAGACATCCTCGCTGCTGGACACGGCAGTTGTCTTGCAATTACTAATATGGGGGGATATGCGCCGTCCGTATACACAGTATCTCCCTTATACTACTTGAATCGCTGTCACTCCTAGCGACACGATATCCATCCGCCCTCGACTACATGTCACTGCGGCCTGACTGGGCGTAACGTTAACTCCCCTTGGTTGTTAGGTTACGTGGTAGGCATGCCGGCAAGCGGACTGCGGGTCTTGCTTGCTCTGGTAGCTAGTTACTGGCACGCGATGAGCGGTTTATGCGTGTTTATCACCTCTCGTATTTTATGGCTTGGTGACGCAAAATTTTTATTTTATTTTTACCTGTCCATACATGAAGCGGTTGATGTATATTCCGGGCGTCAAGAACGCCCACGTTGCCAACTGTCAACAATATGCTCCATTCATCCCATCCCGTCTCTCCTTGTGTGTTTGCGAGATGTCAGAGCCACCACGTTTGTCAGTTGAAACTTCCGGCAATGGGAGAAGCTGGAATCCACCATCCATGTAGACGAACTGTTCCCATTACAGTTTGTGCTTGCCGTTTGATGTATAACTATAGCCTGGTTCAAGATACTCTGTCCGATCTGATCAACAAGTCCACCCACAGGCATTCTTAATACTTTTATACTTCCCCGGCCGTGGAAACCTTTGTTTGAAAGAACCGGTGCTTCTCCAGTTGCGAGAATGGACTCGTAACTTTCATCATCCATGCTACCCGACCTGCTGGAGAGTTCGGTACTCGATAAGGGCAAGGTTTTTTTCCTTGGACGAGAAGGCTGAGAGGGGAAGAAACGAGGAGGGGGCTAGCACCATAATTTTGCCACCGGTCCAGTGGACAGGTCATTCATTGCACCATCTTCACTGGTTGATTGCTTGAGAAGTTGAAGAGTGGCAAAAATACCCATGTGTGAGAAACCATGCGGAACCTTCGGTCCTCGGAACCCGGAACCTCGTGAACCGGGAAGATCTCGAGTCACAGCAGTACAACACAACGTCTTGCGGTCCCAGAAGTCGTATCACATTGCTCCATGAATTCGCACCTCCCGAGTTCAACGATGGTCGTTAAGATGTCATAAGGTATCTCAATTAATCGGGAGACGCCTCGTCTCGCCATCATACATACAAAGCTCCTACGTCCTCCGCAGATGCAATTCCATAAGCTAGCCCGGGGTGTTGAGCGCTCAAAGTTTCATAACGACCATAGTGCGTGCCAAAGCAGAAAAAGAACCAGTCAAAACCAACGGCAAAAACTCCTCTGTTATGTGAAATCGTGAACCGACGACTGAACCGCCCAGGGTTACTCATAGTCTGGAGGATTCGAGCCGTCGTCGGTCGTAGCGTCAATATAGTCCTCCTATCCCAGCGGACTGTAGCCAACGCAGATCCCGCATTCAGGATGCGTCTATTTTCTGGTGGCAACGACTAGAACAAAGATTAGCGGGCTACAGTAGATGGCACGTGGCGCTTTGATCGGACTTACCAGCAGGGATGACGATGACCAGGATCAGGATGATGATACCAACGATCAAGCAAGCCCTCATCTTCATGTCCTTCCACCACATTTGCTTGCGCACTCTGTTGGCGCCGCGGCGGAAGCCCTGGGCCGAGTTGGCCAGGTTATCCGTCTTGTCTTGCAGGGCATCGAGTCGCTCGCCACGTTGGGAAACCTTGTTGATGTTCTCTCGCATCACACCGACGGTGTCGTCGATTTGCTATTCAGCACAAAAAGTCAGCCTGCTATTCTGGGTCATGTCATTAAGGGGCGCCCTCGGCTTGCGAGACAGCCTCTTTTCTTCAAGGGAAGCCATATCGAATGCGCTTCAGATCGGCGTTACTGCTGCGTTCGGTCTGAAACAATTGACAGTATCGCATCTGGTTTTATATCATGGAGAAAAACCTCGTATAACGGTCGGACTGGCCCACGTGGTCGCGGCGCAGACTATCGCGTTGATTGGAACCAGGCCGTATGCTGCAAAACACATCCTCGGCTGCTGGTCGCGCAACCCGTGTATGGCACGTGCTGGACCAGAACAGGTGGCGGTGTCGCTGCTGATGAACGCACAGCATCGTCGATGGCGATTGTCGATTGTCGTAGAGAAGGGGTCGGAGTGTAGTGTACTGATCGGCAGCGCGTGGGGGCATCGACACATGGCAATCCATTCATGCAGTAGACTATCTATCCCAAGGGCAACTTACTGCTTGGAGCGCCTGTGTTCTGGCATTGCCGCCTTGTTGAGGAGCAGCGGCAGCGCCGGCCTGGCCACTGGGGATGTAGGGGTCGTAAGGAGCCTCCTGGTTGCTGGCCATTTTGACGGTAGAAAAGTTTTGAGTTCGAAGGAGTCGATTGGTAGAATTCGTCAAGAAGTCAAGATGGTTGGTGCGATCGCCGGCGTGATGGATGGTTGCAGGTCGGAGTGGTTGGGGTGTTGTTCGGTAGGAGTGAGGAAGGAAGATGAAGTATGTTGGCAGAGCAGCTGGGTTTGGACGAGGTTTGGGTTAATGTTTAGGGACTGGCTGGGAGGCGGACAGAGACGTGGGCTGGATGGCTGAGCTGGGCTGGGCACTGGCTCCGGCTTGGGCCTGGGTGAATGGACCGATGGGGAATGGGAGTCTGAGATGGGGGATGGGTGATCCGTGCTCAGAGCCCGTCTTTAGGTTGGCCTGGTGAGTGAGCTGGTGAGACGAGTGAGAAACATGCCCGGGGGTCGAGTGATTGATTGCCTCACTGCCATGGAAGACGACGAGTTGACGAGCCGACGAGCGAGTCTGAACATTTCCGTCTCCCAGCATCACGCACGCAATCAGACTTGCACTTCTTTGTTCTTGGGTTGGACTGACCATTCAAAGAAACTAACTAGTTAACCGTTTCGTTTGCACCAATCACTGTCTTGGAACGGGATGCAGCTCTGAAGAGGTACCGGTCGGTACGTTCATACACCACTGCACAGTCTGCACTACCGCGGCACACACTAGCCCAGGGTTACCTAACGCTGTGTCCGTCAGTGAGTGTACCTACTACCGAGTACGGACAGCAGTTGCCTCGATCAATCAACACCTGCTGCTTAACTATCCCCTTTAGTTAAACACAGGCTTCAAGATAGCCACAGAACAAAAGAATGCAGGGATCGAAAGCAAACAGTCTCACGATAGGACCCGACTTCTTTTCTCTTCGCCCAGCCACCCAGCCACCCAGCCATCTCGAAGGCATTGATTGGTATACTGTGTACGGATACGAAGTAACGTTAGTTATGTTCACCTCGGCAGTAGTCCGCCGCTGCGTGGATTCTAGGGTCTTCCAAGTTCACGTTCCTTGCACGGGAACAGAACAGCAAGCAGATGAAAGGGCCCTTATGATTGCTTCTATAGTTGGTTGCCCTCCCCTCCCTACCATTGAAACTAACACCCCCCAACCATCCGGTATTTCGACAAGCGCAAACCGTCCCTTGTTTTTGCTGTGGCGCCTGTCTAACAGGTGCTTGTGTTATGATGCTAGGAGCCCAACACGGCGGTAACTGTTGCAGTTCTGTTTCATCGCCCGCAGCTTTGCTACCACGATGAGACGTTGAACCCCTTCTAAAAGTACATACTATTACAGACGATTCATTGCCCAGTCGCAATCCCACCCTTGAAAATCGACGAGCAGCTCATGTCGAGACTTGTCTCGTAAACGAAAGACTTCTTTGTGGAAAGTAACCTCCCTCCGAATTCGGGTTTCGAGGACCAATCATGTCCAAATCAGATGGCAAGTGCAGGTAAGTAACTAGTTAGTTTCATCATGTTTTGTTTCGAAACTTCACATGTGGATGAGCATCCAACCCTGCCATAACTGGAACCCTGACCAGGTACGGATACGGAGTAGTTAACTTCTTCGTTCCGCTCCGAGCCTGGCGACGAGCAGCTGCCATGACCAACTTAACCGCATCTGAACGAAACATAACCATGGATGGCGCTTACCGAATAGCCTAGAATGCCATTGGAATGAGCCTCCGCATCCAGACGTCGGAGCTAGGGATGATGTCGATGTGCACTCATAAAACGTCAACTAAGTAACTAACGTTGTTAGCAAGTTCCACGCTGATGCTCCGTAACGTTCGTTACTGGGCTTCCTTCCCTCTTATTTTACGGACACTTCTAAGCCTTATCACGGCCCATACTTGGCAACCATGAATGATCACACCATTAGCAGCCCGACTGCTTTAGCATTCGAGGCAGGAAGCTTTGGGATGCCGCATTGTGAATCCTGAATGCATCCAGTCAGATGTGCGTCACGCACTGCGGGAATGACCCGGCGACGTGTTGGTATGTCAGTATAGGAGAGGATGGAAAGGTTGAGTAAGCCGGGGCACCATCAGTCGACTTGGTAAAGGGTACTTGCTGCGCTGAGCACGATCACAATCACGATCACGATTTGGTTATAACTCATCCGTGGTCTTCGTACTACGTCTAGATGTCGTGGGCGTACACTGTACGATCCCATGTGTTGTCGCTCTCCACCGTCTGCAGCGCTTCCGCTTCCGCCTCCGCGGTACCGTAGGTCTTACTACGTAGGTTCAGTTCAACTGCAGGAAGCAGCTGCTCGAACAGGAAACCAAACCCACGGTGACTGCCACTTGTTGCTCGAGGCTTTCATCCATTGCGGTCGCGAGTAGTTTCTGCCAATACTCAGCATTGAGTCGACGGCAATTCTGTCTGGCTCTTGCATCCTCCGCAACACCGACCGACCGACCGACCGACCGGCCACCCACCATCGCGAACTGCTTCAGGCTTCTCGCTTCGTTGTGCACTACGGTACGATGCTGCGGTTATGGGGCCATTCACGCTGGGTGGTAGTGGCGCTGCTGCTGCTCGCCAGTCCATGTGTCGCCGAGTATAACCTTGACGTAAACTCACATGGTAAGACGGCGTCCGGTCTTGTTCTCTCCCTGTTATCCTCGGTACTAACTTTGTGTGTACAGACTCTATCCGGGGAGTCTCGAAGAGCATGGCCGAGGACTTGATGTCATTCTATAGCAGTGACGAGCCTGGACACATTCCTGGGCTTCTTCCTCAGCCATACTACTGTGAGATAGGAATACTCCGTGTCCATACGTGTCACTACTGATGCGACACGATCAGGGTGGGAGGCTGGTGCAATGTTCGGCACCATGATCGATTACTGGTACTATACCGGGGATTCGACTTACAACCAGTTGACAACAGACGGGCTTCTATTCCAGACGGGCGACTTTAACGATTACATGCCGCAGAACCAGACCTTAACAGAGGGTAACGATGATCAGGGTTTCTGGGCAATGGCCGTCATGAGCGCTGCCGAGCACAAGTTTCCCAATCCTCCTAGCAACAAACCGCAATGGTTAGCCTTGGCTCAGGCAGTTTTCAACACCCAAGCGGCCAGATGGGATACCGAGAAATGCAACGGGGGCTTGCGATGGCAGATCTTCACGTGGAACAATGGCTTCAACTACAAGAACAGCATCTCGCAGGCCTGTTTCTTCAACGTCGCTGCCCGGCTGGCTCTCTACACCGGCAACAGCACATATGCCGACTGGGCCGTCAAGACGTGGGACTGGATGGTCGGCGTCAAATTCATAGACGAGAGTTACTACGTCTATGATGGAGCGCATGTCGAGGACAACTGCAGCCGTATCGTACCCTACCAGTTCTCCTACAATGCAGTACGTGCACTGGCATCTTGACCTTTCCCCCCACGGTCGAGGCGTTCTTTTTTGCCTTGTCCAATTCCCATCTCATTCCACTTTGCAGAAACTAACTCGGGCTTTCAGGGGGCTTTCCTGTTGGGCGCCGCAGCGATGTACGCATATACCAACGAGACCCAACAGACCAGCGAGAGCGACGTGTGGCACGAGAGGGTCGATGGTCTTCTCAACGGCACACGGGTGTTTTTCCTGCAGGAGACCCCCGAGAGTCCCGAAATCATGTTCGAAGTGGCCTGTGAGGGTGTGGATCGATGCAATGTGGACCAGAAGTCGTTCAAGGCTTATCTGAGCCGGTGGATGGCTGCGACAACAAAATGGGCGCCTTGGACGTTCGATCGCATCAAACCCCTGCTCGAAAATTCGGCCGTAGGTGCAGCCAAGCAGTGCACCGGTGGCGACAATGGCCGCATGTGCGGTATGAAGTGGGTGAACAACTCGGGGGCCTGGGATGGTACAACGGGCGTGGGCCAGCAGATGGCCGCTATGGAAATTGTACTCGCCAACATGATTCACCATGTCGACCCGCCTGTGACGAACAGCACCGGTGGGAGCAGTACGGGCGACCCGGGCGCGGGAGGTTCGGACATTGGAAGAACCGATCCCGTGGGCTCGATAAAGTTCCCTCCAATTAAGAAAGGCGACCGCGCTGGCGCCGTCATACTTACCATCGTGGTCCTTGGCGCGTTATTTTCGGCCATGGTGTTCATGATGGTCGACGAGACCAAGACCACCAGAGAGAAGTGGGACTCGATCCGGTCGTCATTCTCAGGTGATAGCGCTGGCGTGGCAAAGCTGGTCCGCAGCGGTCAGGGGGCTTGGAACCCGGAAGAAAGCAGACGAGTCGAGAGGAGAAGCTTGGCTGAGACTGACGAGACGCCCCTTCGAGGTTCTGTACGGCGCAATGGCTCTCATTCTGCTCGTTTACAGAGACCTGGGATGAGACTACGTGGCACACGCCCAAGAGCAGACATGACGGGGCTGAGCAAGATCCGGCCAGGAGATGAGGCGGGGAATCAGCAGGTCCGCCCGAGGAGTATGGAGGTACCTGGGAAGACACTGCAGATGAATCACAACAGGCTGACGATGTAGGGCATGAGCCGGCACGTTGGCGTTTAGGCTACGATTCCAGCATAGCGGAGTGCGCGTTTCTGGGGTATTCATGACGGGCATGCGTTATATATCAAGATGACTCCCTCCAAGATTGTGGTCGTCAAGAACAGGATATTCCGGTTAGAGGTGTTGCTGTGGTGGGACAATATGCCGTGGCGTGCTTGATAGCCTCTCTTCCTTTCTTTCCCGTGTTGGGGGGGGGACTTGAGCCATCTATTCTGTGATAACATGACGATGGTCGGTATACTTGATGAATACAAATCTCAACATGATTGATGACATGGAACTTGTGGGCGTATGATATTATATCAGGGTAACTATATCCTCAGGCATCACCGCCGTAACATGCCTCCTCTCTTCTCAACTCACATCCGACTGTCCATGGCAGCTCCAATCAACAGTTGGAAAGGGAACTTCTGAAACCTGATGATTATTGCAGTAACTAAATTCACTGAGGAACATATTGAGAAATGAGGACATAAATTCCGCGGCAGTTAGATAAACGCGTGACGCGAAGGAGGGCAGCAAACCGCAACGGCTAGCCGCTTGAACACAAGTGAACATGGTCAATAAAACCATCCCGAGACCCATCGATGAATGACGTTACGTATTCAGCTCGCATCATCTGACAATGAGATGACGGTAAGATGTCTCGGTTGCAATGCCGAACCAAGATACCGACTAGTTAGTCCCTTGCACCAGACACTTGCGGCTGAGGAACAGGAGGGAACATGAGTGTGGGATGTGTCGTACTATCGGCTACCATAATCCAAGTAGAAGTAGACGGCGCGAGAGCGAGTATTGATCGACATAGGAGTGACTGTGGTCTACTGTCCCCCGAGCCAGAGTCGAGTCTGCCTGCAACCTCGAGGGGTGACCAATATAGGTAGGAGACGGAGACGGGTAGCGTGATGACCAAGTGCTCGAAGGACAGGGTGCAACAAGATGACGGGGTCTCTGACTCGGACAGCAGCGAAACGTCAGTCTTCAAACAGACGAGGTGTACGAAGATGTGTCCAGGAGCGGACGTCCTCTTATATAGATCGCACCTGTACGACCAGCGACAGCCGACAGGGCCAAGTGGCTACGGGTGCAACTGCCGGCCGGCGGCGACGACCTCGGCTATTCACCGAACCATTGGGCCTCGCTGGATCGACGAGCGAGGGCCCGGTAGGCTGTAGTAGCACATCGCACATCTCGCGGGCAGCCAACCACCCAACGGCAGACAACGGGACCGCTGCATGATGCGGGAAGCCGCGCGAGCCCCTGAGCCGATCGCAAAAGGGCTGGCAGGCAGGCAGGGATTTCCCACGGGTGTTCTGCCGGACTTGGGTATGCTCGAGCTGCACGAGCGGTCGGTAATCTATGGAGTAATCAACCATGATGGGGATGGCAGGAGTCTGGAGATATGTTTCACCAACGGGTTTCTCGTCGAAACGGCCCCCCTCTCGATCTGACGCTCTCTGATGCTCGCCCAGCACCCCCCAGGTACGACCTTGAGGGCAGGGCTGCTGCTGTCAGAGTGTGTGGCGTGGCATACTGTGTAACTGCTTGGATTCGAGGGTCAACATCAGGTTGGTACGTACTTGATACGTACATGGAAAGTGAATGGAATAGAAAGGGCTAGCGTAGAACCGACCAGGCCATGGAGTGTTCTGATTGGGCTCGAGGTCGACTACAAAAACAGATGCCTCGGGTGGCAGGGCAGCAGGGCAACAGAGGGAGTGTGTGTGTGAGCTCTCGGTTTTGTGGCCACCGGTCGAGCTTTCCTTCCCAACAGCAACCGTCAACACGAATAACACCCATCACTGGTGGACCACGTGCTCGACCGACTACAACACTTTTTCTTCTTCCCATCTTGGTGTTCCTTCCAATTTCAACGCCATCGAGTGAGTTTTTACTTTCGGCTCTCACACACACACACAAACACACACCCAACGGTGGCCGCGTCCTGGGATTTTCTCTGCCACCCGAACAAAGCCTCTACTCAAGCCTTGATAGAAGCCACTGCAACATCTGAAAACTCCAACAACACTTTCATCCCATCTTACGCGACACACCCTCCGCGTGCCAGGAAAATATCCAGATCCAACATCCCTTCTGGAACTCCTCTCATCACGCCCAACACGGCAAACCACACACGCAACCTATCAACGTAAGACACTATCAGCCAAGTTCCACACACCTGACTAACAAATAAACCAGAACCATGCCTATCTTTAAGAAGCGCGACAACGGTACCGGAGGCATGGCCACTGGCCCCCCTCTTGACGGTGGTGTGCGTGCAGGAGATAGCCTCGGCGGCTCCCCTGTCGTTTCTACCTCGAGCCTCGCCGTCGGAGTCACGGTCGGCGTTATCGCCTTCGCCATCTGTGTGGTGTTTTTCATCTTCAAGTGGCGTGCTCGCCGGAACCGCAGCGCCAGTACTAACTCTGAGGCTGGCACTACCCCCGACGAGGACCACCAGCCGATTCAAATGCACCAGCCCGACCTGCCCGCACTTCCCATCGTGCCCGCACCTCCCCCCAAGGATTACCGAGTCGGCAGCAGCAGCGAGACCAACACTACCCGGGATGCTGATAGCATCAGCCTGCCCAGCGAGACTCATGTCGCCAAGTCCGGCAAGTCCAGCAAGGGATGTGTTGTTCGTGGCCAAACCGAGGGTGGTGAGTTATTCTAACCGTGACATATTTGCTACTCTGGCTGACAAGCGTCCTTAGTTGAAGAGCACGAGATAGTGAACCGTGTCTAATCGCCTCATTGTCCCGTTCACCCCTCTGCATGTCGCCGCAGACTAACGTCACATCAAGAAGTTCCGCTGGCCCTTGGTTCGTCCAGTGCCCCTCCCCCCGAATGGGATGGGATGTTGTGTTGGTACTTGTTTGCTGCTTTGGAGGTTGCAGCCTTGTAGGGAATCAATGATGAGATGAAAGGCGTCTCAGGTTCTGGCATACATGTGGGAGATGTGCCAAGTTAGATGCGTGTTTTTCATGGTTTGCTTTCGGCTTCAAGGGTCGTGCCAGTCAATCCCGAGTAGGGAAACAACGCTTCTCTGATGTGTTCTCTCCGGTTCTATGACAGTTAATGGCGTAATGTTGGCGGTCGACTTCGTTCTCTGAAGGACAGTGACTCTTTCACCCCGGCTCTTCTTTCCCTTGTGACCGCGATCCTCTTTGACTTTACCTGGTTGGGCTTTCAAGTTTTCATACCAGCCTCCATGACCCGTACACGAATAAAGCGTCCAAATAATTTTGTGTGAATGGCGATTTGATGCGCTGCAAAGTCAAACTAGATACCATAGGAGTCAAACTAGATACCATAGGAGTCAAACTAGATACCATAGGAATTTACATTCCCAAAAACCAGAGCTGCGAGGATCAACTCGCCCAGAGGCTCCGAGTATAACACGGCTCCGAAAACAAATATATGCCCTACCTGTTTCGTCCCCAACGCCCGAAACCAAATCTGATGCCGAACATGTCTTGGTTCAGATGCAAAAAACACATGGCCTATCCTAAAGCAGTCGTAAATCACGTATACATAGCTCAGGGATTGCTGGACTTGGGAAGATAGCGACTGCGGAAGACATTGCCGAGGGTGCTCATCCGACTGCCAATGGTTCCCGTCCCGTCCTGCATTTTACTCGCAAGAGCCTCTTCCAAGGCGGATTGTGTCACGGAATCATCTACAGCACATGATACGTTAGCGGGAAACCCAAAGCGCGAGGAGGCAAAACGCTGCAAAACAAGTAGTACCGTCCAGATCACTAAAACTGCTGCCCATGCTCGGGGTACCATCACTGTCTCTCGAATATTCCTTGCCCTTCCCGCTCGGGCTGCGGCCTGTCAATTCCATGGTACGGCGAGGTGAGAGCGGTCCGGTCGGCCTGCCCTTATCTCCCGGTGGCACCTTTGAGAAGGTTGCGGCAGCACTCGTAGAGGAGTCTGACGCCTGAAACTGGTGTATCCTGTGCTGGGGCTTGGGAGCCCTTCGTTGTAGATCGCGCGGGTTGCCTCGGAGCGTGGCGCTCAAGTCATGCTGGCCGCTGGCTGAGCCATCCGTGTGTGCGCGGTACGGTAAGAAAGCCGGCTCGTCGTCTTCGTCGTCGTCGGCGAAAGAAGGCACGTCGTTACTCTGGAAGCGCGGCGGCCGCCTGATGATTCGGGACTGGGCAGGGCTGGACTCGGACGAAGACGAACCTGCCGAGCTCGTGTCTGCTGGGCCCGGAGAAAGGGGTTCTTGATCCGTCTCGTCGTCCACTGATGTCGTAATCGGTAGCGACGACAACCTCCGGCGCTGTAGCTCAGTACCAGATCGAAGCTGGGCCTTGCTGCTTCCGCCCAAGTTCCTCACTGTGACGACCGCCGTGTTGGAAGACGACGTCCTCGTAGCCTGCGGCCGGGGTGTGGTTCGCATGGGCGTCCCGGGGGCGCTGACATCGGTGCGCGGGAGAGGCGAGTCTCGGCGGATCGACAGTGCTGAGGGGGCTCGTGGACGACCGCCAGCCGAACCAGTGCGCTGCATAGCTTCGGCAGTCTGGGGACCATCGGGTACTGGAGACGGCGCGTTTGACCCTCTCGTAGCGGCTGCAGCCTTTCGCATCTGTGCGCGTACTTGCGAGGCATGACGCTCGGTTAGGAATTCCACCTGCTGCAGGAGGAAGTCGACGGTGACCTGAAATCGTGTTGCGCTGCGACGTGTTGGAGGAGGTTTCGCTTCGGCGAAGAGGATGAGGGGGGAGGGGGGAGGGGAGACGGGACCTACATCTCAGTCCCTGTCGCCGTCAGCTGGGGCCCTGGGGGTGGTTTGGTCGAGGACGTAGACGGGTTTGGCGGCACTCACAGTCTATCTCGGTCTTCGCGACCTCGGAAACAATGTTCCACAGTGCCTCATCCTTTGACGAGTCCCAGTTCACCTATGTCCGCCTCTGTCAGTTATGGCCCCATTCATCGCATGACCAAGTACCAGCCGTTCAGGTTAGTTAGTACTGCAGTCACCAGTGTACCGTACCGGAGGCGGGTCAACAAAGTCTCCTCTGGGAAAGGGAAGCCTGATGAAGACGGTGTATATCGGCTCTGGCTGCGGCGAAGCCATCTTTACATTCTGCTTCTTCCCGCCGGTAAGGGTCGTCGGTAGCGGACTGTGGATGGTGCAAAAGAGGCGTGTCGTCGATGAGGACGCCGAGGCTCCTGTTAGTCACTCTGCACTGTACGGATACGGCGTACCCCCAGGACCCTGGGGCCTTATCGGAGCTCTTATCGCACCTCCAGGCCTCCACTGCACGCAATGAATCCCAGCCAAGGCTTCTGGAATCTAGGTAGCGTTCGGTCAATGCAAGCTCCCGCCGCTTCCGACCCACTTGATGTACGGAGTATTCCCGGGGGCTAACCTTGGATGCGAGGGGAGTGACTTCGGAATCTTCCTGAGCGTCTGTTTCACTTCACCAAACAACAATCGTGATACGAGGATTCAATCTTGGGGGTCATTTCAGCTCCCCGCTCATCGCTTGAGGAAGATGATTCGTGAATGTCTGATGTCTGACGGCGCTCAAGCAATGTGCGTCTAGGGTACTTTGCTCCTTTCTTTTGGTGGCTTTGTCAACACGAGTCTCTCATCATTGATCAACACCAACTTGCTTACCGAGTCCTACTCGCAGCGCAACTTTCCAGCAACTCTGTAATAGCACACACACTCAGTAATTCATGGTGCTATGTGGCATGTAAGCCAGGGCAAAAAAATAAAAGCAAAATAAGCACCGGCATTTCACCAGCTGTAGCACTGCGCTCTGCAGGTCTGCCACCTTTACTTCCTGGGTGCATCTCAAGATCTTGCCATCGTTTCTATATGTGTACCTTGACACACCGTTGTCTGAATTGCACATAGACAGGCGAGAACTGCTTCGCTGAAAAAGTGCGAGGCGGCGTTGGAATCTCTACACGTCTTCTTTGTCTTTGGTAAGCAGAAAGAAAGCTTCCGACACACGTTTGGACGATCAAACAACGGGGGGCTTGCGTGGCCGGCCCATGTCGTCACTTTCGGAGCAAGTCAAGTGCTGGCGTTACGTAGAGTATACAAAATAGTCGTACGATTATCAAGGGCTGGACCCGCCGCCGCCGCAACCGCGCAGTCCGGTCTTTATCACAGTATCCATATCCAAGAAAGGGACTGGCAGAAACCGGCGGCCGCAGTGGTGTCTTGAAGCGGTGAACGACAATGGACCCAGAATGCGGGATGGGACGTTCTCGAACACACGACACCAAATCCATGCCCTTCTGCGGTAGTCAGAGTCTCAACCAAGTCCTCCGAAAACCCAGACATGGGTTTCTGCGCGTTTCGACCGAGACCTCATAACTACTGTGTAGTGATGACAGTGTGTCACGAAGCCGGCACTCCTATGTGAGTATCCGTAGCAGTCCGGCCAGTGGAGACGGTGTATACACACTACAGTAGGTACTGTGTCTGTACGTAGTATTCGTAGTAGACATTATTGGCATTGCTTCTTGGGAACCAGTCCCTTTCTTCCCATGGTCGTTACCATCTTCTCGTGTCTCATGGTAAACTTAAAAATAACTTTTCCATCGCCGGGTAGTTTGGTGTGCTGATAGGAAAGGTATTGTCAGTCGAGCGATTCCGGAGCACCTCTGCCATTCGTTCACGCAACTGGACTCACCCTAACCCCGAAACGGGATCCCACCCTTGGACGGCTGTGAAACCATTCGTTCCGCAGCCTGGGTTGCTGCCATTCTTGATGTCGTTCATGACGTGCGGGTTTGCGTAGAGCACCGAGTTGACGAAGCCGACCGGCCCCTTTCCCGCGGCTATCCGTTTCTCGTTGATGAGGTTGATCACCGACGCGAAGACGGGTGCGGCAGCTGTGGACCGTCACGTTAGCACTGCAGTCCAGTCCGCTCTTCTCCATGATGGTCCGTCACTCACCCGAAGTTCCAAAAGAGAGCTGGAACATGCCATTCACCGCCGTCACGTACCGCGCCCCGTTGGCCGCGACGTCCGGGTAACCGCGGGCCATCTTCGTGTTGTTGAACTGGCTGGCGCTATAAGGCGGCGGGGACCCGGAGAAGTACTTGTTGACCATGGCCTTCTGGTAGTCGGGCATGGCGAAGACGTTGGAAAACCCGCCTCCGGAGAAGATGACCTCCTCGCATGCGCTCTCCGCGGCCGTCACCGAAGACCCGTTCGTGATCTGCGTCGCGCCCACCGACGTCACCCACGGGCAGGACGACGGAAAGGCCGGGGTGAAAGCACCCGACGTGCCGTCGTTGCGTTGGCCCGTCGCCGCATTCATGCACAACCCTCCGTTTCCGGCGACGCCGCTGTCGCCCGAGGAGAAGAGCATCGAGCGGCCCTGAAGCGCCATCTTCATGTACTCGTTGCACTGCCTCTGCTCGTAGCGCGGGCTGAGGGATGTCTCGTCGTACCCGTAGCTGGTCGAGATGACGTTGGTCGCCTGGGTCGAGCCGCATGCAATGTTGGCCGGGTAGCTGGCGTCTACCGTAGGCTCGGACGAGTTGGCAGCCTGCGCGCAGAAACTCCCGTCAATTGCTTCGAGGAAGTTGCCGAAGCTGCCGCCCTGAACCAGGTTGCCAACTTGGAAGACAGTGGCTTGCTGCGGGTAGATCAGGCCCATGGCGTATTGCAGGTCGAGGGCCGACTCGCCGTTGAAGCTGAAGCTCTGATTTTGAGTCTGGACGACGGCGTCGTCGATGAGTGCGACCTTGGGACCCTTGGCGACGAGGTCAGGCTGGAATTCCTTGAAAAAGAGATCGAGGTCGCTTTGAAGGAAGGCCTGCGGCGTGTACTCGACTATCCCAAGAGAGTTGTTCGAACTGGCGAGAGAGCCGGCGGGGAGGGAGTATAGCGCTTTGATGCACTCGATGGTGAGCATGGAGTCGCACTGGTCCAGTGTGGCCATGGCGTTCTCTATTTTGACGCCTTGCTTTGGCGAGAACCCATCGGCAGACAGGCCCTGTATGCCACTCTTGGGGCGCTGGTCCTCCGTCAAGCCCACGGTCCGTTTCCGTTTCCTCAACTCTTCCACCTTGCCGTCCGGGAGAGCCATCTTCTTGTTGGTGCGATCGTGACCGACTTGTTGATCAAAATGGATCGTGGGTGTGATCAGATCGATATGCTCGACGAGGTGGTCGGGAACATGATACTTGTCGCAAGCAACGTGATAGTGTCCCTTGTGCTTGTGCTTATACACATGATACTCGGCCTTGAGCAGTCTCTCGGTCTCGGCAACAGTCGCCTTGAACTCGAGCCAGTTACCACCCCTGGATAGCCGCACACGTCTGGGGTCGATCCCATCGTTCCTGAGCCATTCCTTGACCGCATCGACTGACTCCTGCTTGGGTGCGAAAGTCTCGGCGATCTTTTCAGGAGACCAATGCTTCCCGTAGAGGGGAGAATCGGGATGTGATACCGCGTATACGTAGTCCTCGGCCTGGAGGAGATTCTGTTGCGTCAAGCCTATCCGAACGGGCAGAGTTCCCAAGGCATCATGGCGGCGCGCCTTGGTCCATCCATCCCCTGCCACCAGCCGTTCCTCGTGGACGACATGGTTCGAAGCCCTCTTCAGGGGTTTTGCGTCAGCTGCCACCACCAGGGCGGCGAGAACACCGACAATTAGATCGAACTGCATCTTCGAGTATAGTAACTACGATCTTGGCTAACACAAATCGGACGCCAAGAAAACGCTGGATTGGCGAGACACCAGTCCGCATATGTATAGTAAACAACGCATCCGGCGACGCTGCTCAGGGGAGCCCATTTCATATAGCCATGATCACATCGAGCAAGTCACAACGCATGAAGCTGGTTTCGAAATCCCACATCCAACCCTGCGCATCGTGGCTGATCCGTCTGCAGATGGAGAGAGATCCACCGAGCAGGTAACAAAGGGATAGTCATATCCGAACGGATCTTATCTGTCAGCCTCTGGGGGGAGGGGGGGCTCAATGATTGCAGCCGGGCCCTTGTCATATTCCGAAAAAGAGCAGGGATGGTTGTGAGTATAACGCCCGTCATCTCTGACGAGCCTTAGCTACTAGAATTATTCATCCTATTGACTGGCCTGTATCCGTATGTTCTGACCTGTTTATTACCTACCCACTCCGACTGGAGCAGAGTCTTGCATGATGGTCATGACTAGCAGTTTCGAGCATGTCCACACTATTAGACGAACGGCAATGGGTTCAGACCGACGGGTGTGACTCGGGAGGACGTGTCTCCCGAATGTGATGGAGATCAAACAAGAGCTGACAGCGGTGGCAGTGAGAGACGCGCAAGTGTGTCGACGCAAACACGCGCAGTCTGTTTGAGGCTCTACCAGAGTCATGGGCTTCGCAGATCACGCGCTAGTCTTTTCGAGTTCCGAGCAATCAGACCGAGCAGAAGACCGAGAATGGCCAACAAGACTCTGGTGAGGGTGCCTTCTGGGTGGGGCTGACAGGACACATAAAACACAGGGGACCGCATAGTTGGGACGGATGGGTTTGGTTGTGTCATGTGAAACAGCGAGGTGCCATTGCGATTGATATCCGTATATCGTTCCTACTTACGGCGTAGTTACTAGCTACGCACTCGTTGCTTTGGCCTCGGCCAGGCGTTGCATAGTCTGTTTCTGCAATGCGCGTTGCTCGTTGATGACTTCCCGGAGCATTGCGTTCTCTTTGCGGAGCTCTTCGTCATCGGCGCTGCCATCGCCTGGCGGTTGTTGCAACGCCAGGATCGCTTGTTCTAGGTAGTCGCTGGGGAGACCCTTGGAGTTCAAGATCTTACTGAATTTCGTCTCTTCGCCTAGTTTCGACTCTAGTTGTGTAGTGAAGTTATAGTTGCGGCTGCCCAAAAACGGCTTGACGACTGTCGATACTTTGGTCCGCCGCCTACAAGGCAAGGGGGACTCAAAGATCAGATTGGAGACGGACGCATTGAGGGTTGCGAGCTCGGTAGAGTCTGCTCGAGTGCTCAAGTCCCATCGCAGGATCTGGCCCCGGACGTGTCCGGATAGCAAAACTGTACCATCGTAGCTGACAGCCAAGCAGCTTGCTAGCCCTGCCTCTTGGGGGGCAGCGCCAAAGGCTGAAGATACCTGTACCACTGACGAGCTCGCCTCGGCGCTCTGGGGACCGAGCAAGGCCTTTTCCCCAAACAGCTCAACGGCAAACAAGGATGCGTCATCGGTCGAGACGTAAAAGGCACGCGCGCAAGGATCAAGACACAAGCTTATAGGAGAGCTGGGGAAGAGCAGGGTGCGCAGAGGCGTACCAGTCAGGTAGTTCCAGACGATGCACGACTTGTCTTTACTGGCCGTGACGCACAGGTTTGTATCGGGGTTGGTGCTTTGGGCTACGGCAATGGACGTGATGGCGGCCCGGTGGTTGGACAGCGTCCTCTCCGGTTCGTGCTCGATGGTGGTGTCCAGCTCGAGGAGACGGGGCAGAGCCCAGACGTGGAGATTGGAGTCGTCGGAGCCTGTGATGAGATGGTAAGGGGTAGAGGCGATACATGTCACGGCCTGCACATGGCTCGCAGGAGTCGTCACCTGTCTGCCTGTACATATCTACGAGCACACACGAGTTAGCTGGACGGGACTGCCAGCAGGAGCAGGAGCAGGAGCAGGAGCAGGAGCAGGAGCAGGAGCAGGACGTTTCGACATACCTCCCAGACAATCACGCGGCCCTCCTGCGTACCTAGTATCAAGACGTCATCGCGCAGGGCAACGCTTCGTATCCTCTCCTGGAATGTAACGGTTGCCTCTTGGTTGCCCTTGAGCCTGCTGTAGACGTGAACGGCGGCCTTTTCGTCCTGGGCGGCGAAGACGTGGGTATCGCTCACGGCAACGCCGTTGCGCGGCGCGGAGCTCTTCTTGAAGGTGCTCGCGGTGGAATGGCTCGGATGAAGCGTGTGCTCGTAGATGCCCACATCCTTGGCAATGGCGGTGTTGTTGGCGATGGGGGCGCCAGAGACGGCCGCAAAGTACTTTTCGGTCAGCATCCTGCCAAAGTTCGCCAGAGCCTTCGGTCGGTCGGCAGATTAGCGAGTACTGGCGATGGTGAGAGGTGCCAATGTCGAATCCCTCGACTCCGTAGTTCGTTATCCGCAGGTATGTAGTTAGTTACTTCGTAGTCTGTTGCAACAGGGAGGCAGGCGGGTGCTTGCGGAGCTGGAATGCGCGCTGGTGTCAAATAACGTGCTTTTCTCCGAGACACACCTGACTGCTTTTGGCCTGCTGGTCGGCCGCGATGAAGCCTCGAAAATTTCCCAAGTCCACTCGCAGAAACGCTAGTTTCCGAAAATTCGAGGGTCGGTAGAAAACGCGCTACTGCAAGTTTAAAGTCGCCCCAATTACCGTGTCAAGCCCCACATCTGCGTAAGCTAACTGCTCCGTAGCTATGGAGTACTTCGTACACAGCAACTGCGTACCTCCCCCCTCCCCCTCCCCCCTACCCCTACCCCTACCCCTACCCCCGGTAGCTCCCCCCCCAACAAGAACAACAAGGCCCCCCCTCCCTAGTAGCCCGCATGCAGTTCTTCTGACAGCTGGCCCGCCCTACTGCACCCTAAACGAAAGCTGAGCTGCTGGAGCTCTTGCCCCTTGGGGAGCGGGGATCGGGGATCGGGGATCGCCAGTAGCATTTCAGGCTCAAGCATCTGTCATCACCACACTTCAGATGTCACTTGCCTCTTTCTTTCCTTCGAGAACAAGACGAGAAGGGCCGGCTCATCTTACTAGGAAGTGCCTGAATCGGTAAGCTTTTCGTTAGCGCATGATTTGTCCCGATGATGTTGCCAGTCTGCCAGACTCCGGTGCGCGTGCCACGACTCGAGCGAGATCTGAGCTGAGGAGCCAGGGAAGTTCCGCTCGCCTACCCGTACCATGAGATGAGGATGGATGAACCTGGGGCCGTTCGGCGTTCCAAAACGTCTTGTTAGAGATGTTGCGTGTTTGTCGCGCAAACTATCCAACTAGCGCGGTCTTCTTTTGTCTTGCTCCCAATTGTGACACGCGTGAGCATGCGACTGCTGCTGCAAATCATCAGAGACGAACCGGCGAGAGAAGCACCTCCAGGCTCCAGGCTCCAGGCTTCAGCGATCGACCGCAAGATGGTCATTCTGACAGCCGAGACACAGTCGGGCTGACAGAAAAGCAATAACGATACATACTCGTTACCTACCTACGACCAATCTACTCTGTAGCCCGACAACTATCCGTACTCCGCATCCATCTGCATGTCTCGAAGATGGTCCGTTTCAGAACTCTTCATCAACCGCGGAAGGGCACTGTCGCTGGGCCGTCGTCGCACAAGTCAACTACCTAGAGTTGCGTGCTGGCGGATCCCCAAACATGACACGGCAGGCGAGTTAGACAACAGCAACAACACCATACCATGCCTGTACCCTCTCATCTTGGACCCGACTCCCGACTCCCGACTCGCTGGAGAGGCTGGGTGGTAGCGTGGCCACCCGTCGTCAAGGCAAGGGGCGATGCGCCTCTTCACCCTCAATTGCTGTGTATCCGTGTATCCGTACACCGTATGTCCATAACTAACGACGACCAAGTACGTACTCCGTAGCTCGTCCTCCCCCCAATGTCCTAGGACCCCCCTGCTGGCCATGTGTGTGCCCGCCGTGCTTCCGTGGTGACCTCTCTATCTCCCGCGCTTCAGATGGCGGCTAATAGCAGCACGTGGACCCGGCTCCTCGTCGTCCCCGTCGTCTTCGTCCTCGTCGTCCTCGTCCTCGTCCTTCCTCAGTGCCAAACAACACACCGGCGCCGACGGATGGACTTGTCACACAAACATTCACCTCGCTCAGCTAGTCAACGTGCCTCTCGGAGGCTCGCCTTCCTAGCCGCCGCCTCCGCCGCCATCGTTGCCATCGTCGCCATCATCCAGGCCTCTGACGTTGCTTTTTCAAATCTCCGGTATTGCTGGAACGGAATTGGGATGTCCAGAGGGATAAACCCACACAGACCAGCGGTTCATTCATTACCAGGTAAACTTGCTGGAGAAGTCGAACCACGGGCGGCCGGAGTAGTCAACACATGTTATATTCGCAAGTAACGTCAGGGTCGCACTGGTGATCAAAGTCCGAGATCGACCCTTGCTGCTTAATATAGACCCCGGCAAATGACCCCGGCCGTGGGCGGCGCCGCGAAAACGAACTAGATCACGATACTCCACCGTTGGCGGAAGCACGACTGGAGTCTGGACGAAGCAAAGGGGAACAAAGAAACGAAGCCCCGGCCACATGTCTCGCAAAGCAACTCACCAAGCTGGCTGCTGTGTTGCGTACACTATCGTACGGGGCTCGCGTGTCTCCAGACCTGTGTGCCGCCGCTCTCGCTGACAGGGGGTGACGGTGTGTAATGGCAATGTTGAAAGCGGCCAGCGGTATGTATCATATGGTTGGTGTGTACGAAGTATCATATGGTCGTGCTCCAAAGACCCGCAGTGACATTCCTGGATCTTCACAACCCCCTGGACGCTCTGGACATACTACGGACTGGGCATCCTGTCAAGGTGCTGTGCCGTTCCGACGATCTCTCCCCCCCCATTGCCCTCTTCTATATCCGCTGCCCCTGCTGCCCGCCGCTGGCCTGACAGTTTGTGTGGTTTGGGTCGGAACCTCCGTGCTGCGCGAGCGACCTGACCAATCTTCATCTCCAGTCCATACCACCTCGTCATGGAACGTTGAGCCACTTCCTCTCAAGTACCGACCGAGGCAAACGTGCTGTGCTGTGCTGTGCTGTGCTGTGCTGTGCTGTGCTGTGCTGAGCGACCGCCTGGCTGGCTGTTCGTGCCACGCACTCCTTGCCTTCACCTCCCGCGCGCGCACGCCTTCTTATTAATGCCACCCACGCCCACGGGATAAAAGCAACGTCAGACCACACACCAATTCTACATCCCTCGGCACAATAAACCTAATAATAATTACAACGACAGGATCAGGTTGCCCTACCGTAAGTAGACCAGACCAGCTCCCCGTCCCACGAGCCGTGTTGCGTGCCAAAGGCGCATCAGCAATCTCAGCTCAAGCGCAAGCTCAAGCCGGAACCCGTCGTCGTCGTCGTCGTCATCATGGACGACGTCGCAGAGCCCCTCATGGACTGCAACTTCCCCGAATTTCTGGTCGGGGACCTCGACCGGTCTGCTTCCGTCTTCCAGGCCAAGAACCTCACAGCGGGTGCTCCTGCGCCTCTGTTGGTTGATGATGGGAGCAAGCGGCGGTTTTCACTCCAGGACAGGTCGTCAGTGTCCTCTCATCGGCTCCTCCACCCGGCCTCACGTGGCACGTTAACGCAGTCCAAGTCACTGCAGTCGCTCAACGAACACTATTCACTGCCACACCATCATGGGTCCAGGATGAGAAGTGAATCCTTGGGCAGCACAAACTCGGATTCTTCTGGCGGAATGGAGCCTCCCTCTATTGGTACGCGAGACGCCTTTTCGGTCACCACTGCTCCCACATCCGTGACTTCAGGAAGGCCGTCGCCAGTCGACAAGACCCCAGACTACAGTTGGATGGACTTTGACAATCGAGATAATTCAGGACGCGACTCCGAGCGGCGAATCACCATGAGTCTTGCTGGCCCGCGGCCCCCCATCTTCGCGCGGAGGCAAGACGCTGCTGCAGCAGACCACCCCGTACGCACGCCGTTGGGCGCCAACATCAACAACCACGCCCACGCCCATACTCACACCCACACCCGCGCCCCGTCCCCAGATCCCTTCTCCGGCTTCAGCTCACAATACAGCTCTCCTGCAAAGTCGTCGCGTCCATCTCTAGCCTCGCCCGCGAGGATCGTCGCCGCAGATCGACCTCCGGGTCAGGCGCGAGAGATTCCCACGAGACGCTCGTCGCTGAATCACAGCACTGCGCTCAAGTCACTACTAGATAATGGAGCCGAGCCAAAGACGCCTGCCTATGATTCCTCCGAGCCCAGCCACTACATCCCCAGCAGAGCCCCGACGCCTAGTTACTTGCAGCAGGCCCGGGCGCCGTCGAGACAAGACACGGTGTCTCCGAGAGACGAAGACGCCGGCAGCATGCTCTCCGCGGACAATGGGTATGCCGTACCCATTCGCACTTACCCCATGGAGGAGGCCAAGGCGCCGCGGGTCGCCTCGCCCTTGGTTCAGGTTGAGAAATGGCTGGACTCCAGCGTCGATTACGACTCTTCGCATCGCCGCCAGGCCAGTTCGGAGAATGCTTCTTCTCGCATTCCTGTCCCGCCCGAGGTGCTCGACACTCTCCGCGTTTCCGTCCAGTGCTTCCCAGAGACCATGTTGCTCTGCTCGAGTCTGTCAATTGAGACGATACGCGGTCATTCCAAAAAGGTCAAGTACGGCACACTGCATCTCACTTCCGATTCCCAGACGTCACTGGCTCTTGCGGGCGAGCAATCGCGGCAGCCATATTGGAAGTGGTTCACGTCCAAGAAGCCGTCCGACCAGAACGCGGCAACGTCTCAGCCAAACCCGACGGCATACCCCGAGACGGCAACGTCGTCCCACTCTCGTGGTGGTGGTTCGGACTGGTTGCCCATCAAGAGAATCTTCCCGTCTGGGACAGACTATCTCTGCGACGCACTCTACGCCCACATTGTCGCCTACAACTACATCACCAACCTCTGTCCTCGAGCCGCCATCGTGGTTTCTCCTCCACAGCCACGTCCTACATCGATCGCGTCGGACGCTTCGAGCGACTTGGACACGTGCTTGTCGCAGGCAAGATCCCGGATCACGGACAGCAACAAGATCCCACGCAAGGCCGCGAGTCTTCTTGGGATGCAAACCGACCCGAGCGCCGTCTTCGTGCCGGCACCCGAGTCCCGCAGCAACACGTTGCGAGTGAAGTCATCCTCACGCAACAACAAGCGCAGCGAAAACATCACCAAAACCTTCGGTTCAACAGCCAACCGTACTGCCGAGGACCACGATGCCTCCCTCAGGGACCTGCGCCTCGGCCTGGCCAAGTGCATCGCGCGCCTTGTCGCCACCCTCCGCCTGAGATCGAGTGATCCCGGCTCAGACGGGTCCGCGCAGAGGCAGGTTGACGAAAGCAAGGAGGTGGATCCTTACTTTGTACGGTCTCTTTGCGAACTGGTGCGCAGCGCCGAGGAACGGTGAAGCGCCGCCTGTCTCACCTACGCACGTTCTCTTTCCAACGCCCATACCCATGCCTATCCATACTTGCATCCATACTTGCATCCATACTTGTATCCATACTTGTATCAATCACATACTCTCTATCCAAGGCATTCGCAAAAATCCCGAGGTTGGCTTCCACAGTGGAGAGGCACGGCGGCTTCTCCTACGCGATGCGTACAATACCGGGTCGCTCTTTTGTTTTCTTCTTTGTAGATTTTGGCTTTTCTGTGTTGCGTTGCGTCTTGGGGTGCGACGGAAGTCTCCCCGTGGAATCAAGAATCAAGGAGTTCGAGGCGGCATCTGGTGGCTCGAGGGGATGGTTAGAACGGCATACTTAGGAGCAAGCTGAAATTCATATACGACATGATACCCTTTCGCGTCTTTGACAAAGTCCGCAGTTGCGATTAAATCTTGCAGATACCTAGTACTAGTGTGCCCTGCCCTCCCCTTCCCTGTCCTGCTCAGGCTGCCCTATCCATGCGCTCACTCTCTTCACTCTCTTCTTACCTACCTGGGGAAAAGGGGTTCGATTTGTTCTTCATTGCGCACCACCACAACAACACCTTCTTCACCTGAAGCAGGCAAGGCAGCCGCATGAAGAGAGATGGCGTCAACAGAGCGTTTGCGGGTTTGCGGTTCGATGCGTTTGTTGTGCCAACAAGGATACAAGTTCGACGTCGTTGCTTTTTCGACTCATGGGCCCCCCGGACCGGCTGTGAAACGACAGGCCGCACGTCCACCTGCCATCATCATGCAAGTCATATGAGTTGCGAATCCGCCTTGTAAGTTGTCGGGCACGGTTGGTTGGTTGTCATTTCCCCCTTACCTCGCATGCCTGTAAAACCCCCCCCGACCCCGGCCTGCATTCCAGCGCGGCGGAAGCGCAAACACGACACGCGGTTTATTTCTCCCATTGGTAGCACACACACACATGGTTGTTTAAAGCTAGGTCGACCTAGCCGAACGGCTCATGTAAAGATCGTGGCGCCTCACCCGTGTTGCCTCATCAGCCGAGCAATGCCGAGTCCCCGAGTCTCGATTACGCGATTTACAGGCGAGGGTTCGATTCCAAATAACGCAATGACCCAACGCAGGAACACACGCGTTTTCCCAGGGAGGTGTCCAGATCTCCCGGGAATGTCATCGCGTGTCTTGTAGGCATCAAGCTTTCTCACGGCCCTGCAGACGACCAGAGCGGCATGGAGATGGGCCACCCAGTGCTCCGTAACGTACAGCAATAGGTACGATACAGCATATGCTCCGTCTCCTATACGTCGCATCTACATACTGCCGCTCTAGTCTCCAGTCTCCAGCCTCGACCGACGGTTCATGCGCGATGCACACTCCCGGTAAACGGATACCGGTCCCTCACCCCGACACCGATCTGCCCTCTCTCCGCAGCATCACTCATGGCCGTCAGCCCAGTCGACTCCCTCCACCTCAGCAGGGGTGGCCACTGCGGTAGGGCCCCGACCGTGCTCCCGCTGCCCGGGTATGGCATGCCCTTGTCGTCGTCGTCGTCGTCGTCTTTGTCGCGCGGGTGCAGCGGTAGTCTGTCCCGGGTGGGCGCGGCGATGCGGCCGTGCATGCGGAACGTCTTGGCGTGCGCGTTGCTCAGTCCGAGCAGGCCGGCGTTGACGAGCATCAGCAGCATGAAGGCGATGTTGCCCGCTTGGCTCATGTTGCCGCTGAAGGCGGCCACGAGGTAGACGATGAGCTTGGCAAAGGCCTCGAGGTAGCCGTCGCGGTGCGTCTTGGCCGAGAGCCAGGTCGTCGTCGTGATGGCCTGCAGGTCCTCGGAGAGGCCGCGCAGGTAGACGGATCGGCCCTGACCCACATCGACAAGGTACGACGTAAGCAAGTTGCCGACGGTGTACGGATAGGGCTCGGGCCCGTTTGGCTGCGGCTTGGGGGTCCGGGAGCGCTGCTTGATCACAAAGATGTTTAGGATGCGCGAGAGCATCAGGGATGCCAGCATGCCTACCCCCCACCCTGCATGTAGAAGAAAGTCAGCTTCAGGGAGCTCATGTCGGGGGGAGCTGTCGCCCCTTGCCCTCACCCCACGGACACATGTGACGATGGATGCTATGGATGACGGGGGAACGCCTCGCTTACACTCATGTAGCAAAATCATGAACACGAATGCGGCGACCGTCAACACGGGTGCGGTTAGATACAACACATGACTGAACCAGCCCAGATCCGCCGACTGGTCCTGCCAAATGGTCGCCCGCTGGCTTCCGGTGCTGCGCCTTTTCCCAGAAGACCAGTATCGTCGCTCGGGCAGCATGCCGACGTCCACGGTGAGCACCTGGCCGCCGCTCTGAGCGGCCACCCGCTGGAGGTACCGGATCGTCGCGGGGTTGGTAATGTCGTACGAGGACGTCTTGCCCTCCTTGAGCTGCTCGACGGCGGCGAGCGTCGCCGTGACGTTCGGGCCGGAGTCGGAGCCGGATCCGGACCTGGAGCCGCTGCCGGCTAGTGCATCGGCGGCTTGCTGATAATGTAGACCCGGGGCGAGTATGAGACTGTCGAGCCACGACGAGCCGCCTACGATTTCCGTGCGCTTGGCGATGGTGCTGAGGTCCGCAAGAGCCAGCAAGCCGCCGGCTGAGAGGGACAGTTGGGGGATGGGCGTCTGGCTCCAGTCTGGGAACTGAAAGGCCCGTCGGAGGAGAATCTGTGGCGGTTGTTAGTCGATTTGCTTGTGGAATAAGTTGACCGTTGACCCGACACATGCTCCTCACCCCCATTATGCAGTGTACCCGGAGTGTACGCAGCTCAGGTTGGTTTGGATGGGTTCCGCCAGGTTTCTGCGACGGAAAGAGATGGCGCTGTTTGTCGTTGTTCCCGCTTATCGCAGCAGCAGCAGCAGCAGCAGCAGCATGGGGGTTTTCTATACGAGGTTCCGGTAGTTACTATGATGAGGATGGTAGGGACTGCAGGGCATGTGCAAGGCTTCTCTTCCTTGCCTTTAGTCTTTTTGGTAATATGGTGATGGGCGCAACAAGTCCAGCCCATGCATTTCATGTGGCTGTTGAGTGAGAGTGAGAGTGAGTGCTGGTGATCAGCAGCCAACCCCTCCACCCTGTGCGCGTGGGATCGGCGGTTGTCCAACTTGGAGTACCTAACGTTACCCCAGCCAGCAGTCGGCAGCCAACGCCCAAAGCGGACGGGATGGGTGACCATTTCCTCATTGGGTGTGACCACGAGCTCAATCAATGCTTATCGCAAGGTACCCTCCCTCCGTCGACTGTATGAGCTGCGCCACTTTCCAGCGGCCATCCATACTGGGCGATGGCGAAGTGAGACAGACAGCCTATTCGTCTAATACAACTCATTGCATGATGTCTTGTTATATGTCTCGGCCCGCTCATTACACTACGGCCGTTGGAGAGTTTTCAAGATGAGACTGCACCGTCCTGCACATGTCTCGGCTCACGACATCTGCCACTGTATTTTCTCCTTCTTTTTCCGATAAATGAGGTCGGCCTGTATTGTGTGATCCCCGAGGGGTGTGCCTCCTTGTCGCATGAACATGTCGAGCTGTCTCTTTCCAAGACCCCGTACTCATCTTGGAAGTTCGGCAACAAAGTTTGCCATGTTGCTGCAAGAGTCCGAGACCTGGCTCTGAAGCTGAGGTATACGTTGGCAGTACCATCCTTACTACCCCCTCGCCACCAAACGGCTTTGGTGTTCAGAAAAGGAAAAAAAAAGTACCTAGATTAACTGCATGCAGTCTCCCAGCACATGGCTCATAAACGGTGAGCTATTTTTAACATTATCTGAAAACAGCATACTGCAGTGGCTTCTTTCTCAGCTGCAGTTTATACCTACCTGTATTTCCATCTCAACCACAGCTAAACATTGTTAAAAATGGTTTGGTTCCAAACGTCTAAACATAAATCCCAACAGGCGAGGGTGGGTGGGAGGGAGGAGAGAGCATTAATAATCAAAACACCACAGCCCGACGTCGAAGAAAACAGCAAAAAGGCCAGCAAGAGAGCAAAAATGGGGTCTCGCCGGGAGTCGAACCCGGGACCTCTCGCATCTTTGTAACTCAGGTGTTGACCCTAAGCGAGAATTATACCACTAAACCACGAGACCGCGAGATCTGTCGTAAGACGCCCGATTTGTTGTTATTTGTTGATACAATTATCGACAATGGAGGTGCGGCGCTGGTTGGGGACGATTTCTGAGCAACCGAGGAAATAGTTGTCGAGATTCCTTCACCGTCATCGACGAGAGAGTACGGATACGGAGTACTCCGTATGCGGGTCGGTACTTACGGATACGTAGTAGTTAGGCTCATTCGCCGATGCCAAAAACTTTCGTCGTAGTATGCCTTCCCTAACCTTCCCTAGCCTTCCCTACTAGGCTAGCCTGTTTACTAGCCGATGCATCATCCCCACGGACTCTCTCGCCGATCTCTCGCCGATGCTTGTTCGTTTCCCAGCCTACTACGGATACTCGTCTCATAGTTACTGTGTATTAACTACCGGTAATAACTTACCTAACGTTAACTACCTTAGCACTTCGCTCCGACCAGCATACCCAGCCCCGCCGCTCTCTGCCGAGTCAGTTTTGCCAGTCGCGCAGAAAAGCAGTGAGTCGCGCGCAAGGACAGTGAGTGGGCCGCAACGAAGCAGGGGCAACGCTTGTTCACCGATGGTCTTGACAGATCCAACAGCAAGTGAGTGATACGATGATGCGGTAGTCAGCCATCGTAAACAGGTCCGCTCCTCTAATAAGTTAACGTTACGTACTAGCGAGACGCAGCCGGGGGTTCTGCGGACGGTCCTGTCCGGGGCCGCGGGTACGAATTGAGGCTGATTCTCCGGACCCGACAGGGGACGCGGGTCTTGATTGGGCGCTGGAAATCACTCTTATGCCGGGAGACGATGATCTATCCGAGGGCTAGGAACACGAACCAAAACCAAGGACTGGCGTGGTTACTGTGAAGGTTATGTATGGCCCGGTACATACTTACTGTGGTAGCCGAACACAGCAAACGGAACTACGGATACACAGTAGTGCATCACGCTTGAGAGTACTGTGTGTTTACCGGTACTCCATACGGATACTTTGCACACGTGCATAGCCAGCCGGACACTCGTAATGTCAGACAGATATCAACACAACATGACGCGGGGCGTGGCAACCACAGGATCTCACCGCAAACTGGCTGGCCTGCGGACCCTGCTGACCAGTCAGTCGGTCGGCCCGGCGTGCAAACAATCCACGTTGGGTACGGACACCTGCTGCAAAGTACTTCGAACGTATCCGTACTCCGTATCCGTAGTAGCATTGACAACCAACCCTCTTCGGCCTCGTGGCAATCGGTTGCAGCCGTTGCAGCAGTTGCAGCCCGGCATCGAGAAGCCTGCACGTTCAAGAATTTGGGGACTGCTACGAGACTGCCGCTAGCGGCGCCCAAAGGAGGAAGACTCCTTTCTAAAATTGGCGTGTCAACCGGGCAATACGAATAGATCGGCATCATCATGCTTCGCCGGCCCCGCAGACCTAGGCTCGCAGCAGCAGCAACACGAGATGCTGTGGTCCTTTTCCAGAATATTCCGGGTCAGGTGCGAGGGTACTGTGCATGAGAGAGAGCCGAATGGGCGACATTGTACTAAGTATTCGGGATCCATCGCATTGCAAATGCTTCTTTCTGTACGGATTACGGGGTACGGATATTGCGAGCTTGGGCCCGATCGTACTATGTACTACGTACGGATACTTCGTACATAGTAGTCGACCCTTGACTTAGCTATGCGACTATCGAGCGATGTTACGTATGATTGCTCTCTCGGCCCTGCTTATTGTATGTGGGTGATGACACTGGAGAGAGCCTGGCAACAGCATATATAAGACATCGCTCTTGCTCCCTCGGACAGACAGGTTCATCTCGTCATCAAGCCTACAGCGCAGACTACTTACTACCTACTACCAACTACCTACCTACTACCTACTACCTACTCACCTAATAACTAATCGCATATACCCAACCGCAACGCACAAACCACCTCATACCCTTCACAATGCAGATCAGCCAGCTCTTCCAGCTCATCTCCTTGGCCACCGCTGCCTCGGCCGCTACTGGTAAGAAGAGCCCGATGCCACTCCAAGTCTCCAACAACCACAGAAACTTACATCTCATAACTAGTCGCCTACGACACCGGCTACGATGATGGCTCTCGCTCCATGACTGCCGTGTCCTGCAGTGACGGTGCCAACGGTCTGATCACCAAGTACGGATGGCAGACTCAGGGCGCAATCCCCAAGTTCCCCTATATCGGTGCCTCGGATGCCGTTGCCGGATGGAACTCGCCTCAGGTATGCATCTCCGCCCGGGGTAGAACTTCTCGACGCGTGACTGACGATGATATATAGTGCGGTACCTGCTGGCAGCTGAGCTACAACGGCAAGACCATCAACGTCTTGGCTATTGACCACTCTGCTTCGGGCTTCACCATTGCATTGGACGCCATGAACGCCCTGACCAACGGCCAGGCGACCCAACTCGGCCGCATCGACGCTACGTCCGTCCAGGTCCCCATCAGCAACTGTGGGCTGTAAAAAGATCTTGAAACGTTGCATTAGCGGGTTGGCGTTTGATCCGGGTTGGAAAACTTATACCTAATTAATTACCACTTGATGATTTACACGGCATGAACGATTTGGTTCACTCACCATCATTTAAATCGTTGCACTATCGACGCTTGTGATATAACTAGTTAAACCCTACCGGTAGGCCTGTCGGTAGAGACAACTCCAAGCTTGAGCTCTTGGATACGGTATCTTGCTAAAGCCGTCTAGGATAATCGAGAAGCTGATGAGGCGGAATATGCTTCATAAGATATGTAGATGAATAATGCTTCACGTGACGTTGTTGGGCATATCCTTGATTACTCCGTCGCATGTCGTTCGTTATCGAAACACAAAACTAGCACGTACGACAATCGAACGACTGGTTGTTGATAATCAATGTCCCATGACTCGAGTAGAAACATGTGTTCACCGAAAGATGAGCTTGTTTCTTACTAGTTGACCTCCTTCAACCCTCGGGGTGTGCTCGTGTCAGGAGAGTGAGGTATCCGTAAGTATGCCAGTTAGTTGATGATTCTGAAAGTGTCAGTAGTCCGTCTGTGTACCACGTAAACACCCTAACCTTGGGGTAGTGTGAAAGGTCCAACTTAGCCGCTCAATAGGTCGGCGCTCTGATAGTGAGAAAAAGGGCTCCATCTGGAAGAAGCCAGCACGATGCACCAACGTGCTATACTGTGTAAACTAGAGCGGAGGGTACCCAATGTCTGATATCACGAGTATCCAGCATGTACGGATACTCTGCAGTGTGATGCATGCATGTGCTCGACCAAGTACATAGCATGGGCCAGTTTTTGGGTTAGGTACATGTCCAGAGCAAGCCACCAGAACAGTACACGATTCGGCGCTTAGTATAACTGATGTGGTAGGTAGTCTTGATAGCGCGATAAAGCACAACTACATAGTACTTGTGTGTTTTCTCAAGGTTTACCAGGGTCCCGAGTTGTTCGCCTTCCAATTGGAACAGCGGGAGGTAACTACGTAGTACGGAGTACACAGTACAGAGCTGAGACATTAGCGCATAACGAACGACCCCCCACCTTGGAATCGCAACGGACAGCACGGCTCTTTGACTTTTGACCATCGCAACGCATTTATCTGTCCGCTGGCTGCCACACTTCATCCGCACTGCTTCAAAGCCTAGGCAAACCCAATGGAAGAGTGACCCTTCCTGGCACATTCGTCCCAAGTATTCGGGTTTTTTTTTCTGTTCTTACTTTTACAGTTCTCGCCTAGCTGTCAGCTACCCCGGAGCTGCGACTCTTCTTCGCGCAACATGGCCGTCGTGGACGCAACCATCCGGAAGAAGGTGCTCAAAGTCGTCTTCATCTCTTTGCTGCTGGACTTGGTATGGCCATCTTCTCATGAACTTGCAGGATTGGCATCAAACTAACGCCTAGAAAGGTTTCCTTCACCTTCATTCTGCCGCTGTTTCCAAAGCTCCTCGAGTTTTACCGCAACAACGAAGCCGGTGCACTGTCGCAAAACACTCTACTTGCCCGCATCTTGCGTTCCCTCAACGCGTACAAAGCCGCCTTTGCGCGACCGATCGACTCGAGATATGACATTGTGTTGCTGGGAGGTGCCTTGGGGAGCATGTTCTCCCTGCTCCAGGCCATTGCGTCGCCCGTCATCGGCCGCTTGTCCGACAAGTACGGCCGGCGCACGGCGTTGCTGGCCAGCATGATGGGCAACACCTTGTCGGTGCTTCTATGGGTAATGGCCGTCGATTTCCGGACATTCCTGGCCTCGCGCATTGTTGGCGGTCTCTCCGAGGGCAATGTGCAGATCGCCACCGCGATTGCGTCCGACATCTCGGACGAGAACAGCCGCGGCTCAACCATGGCTCTGATTGGTGCTTGCTTCTCGATCGCCTTCACCTTCGGTCCCGCTCTCGGTGCCTATTTGAGCACCATTTCAACCGTTGCTGCCAACCCTTTTGCGACTGCCGCCGGTGTATCACTCCTTCTCATTGTCACCGAGACTATATACCTCTATGTGGCCCTCCCAGAGACGCTTCCAAGCAAAACGGAGAAGGACGAAAAGACGACACCTGCAACAGCCGTTGCGACGCCGGGAACAGCACAGGGTACAAATTCGCTTCAGCACCTCAACCACACTCACTTCGTCTTCCTCTTGTTCTTCTCTGGCATGGAGTTCTCACTGCCCTTCCTGACCTGGGATCTCTTCCAGTACTCAGCAGCCCAGAACGGGCGGCTTCTTGGCTATGTTGGCCTAGTTGCCTCAATCCTACAGGGCGGAGTGACGCGACACTTGCCTCCGTTATTGGCCGTGCGGTTCGGCGTCTGCTCGTGTCTGCTGGCTTTTAGCATGCTCTGCACAGTCAATGGGCAAGGCGCCTTGTATTTGGCTGCCACGTGCTTGGCAATCACCTCGGCCACTGTGGTGAGCGGGCTCAACACCCTCGGCAGTCTTGAGGCCAAGAGGGGAGAGACTGGTGGCAAGTTGGGCAACCTTCGAAGTTGGGGCCAGCTTGGCCGTGGACTGGGGCCCATCCTTTTCACCAGTGTGTATTGGTGGGCTGGCAGAGGCGTTGCATACAGCATGGGTACCTTGGGTATGGCTGTGGCTGCAGCCATGGTCTTCAAGGGCCTAAATGCGCCACCCGAGGAGGAAGAAAAGAAGGCTGTGGTCGCGAAGAAGGTGCAGTAGAATTTTGTATGATTTGGAGTTGGTTTTCGGATCGCAGATCGGAAATACCGCATTCTTTGAACATTCGGTTTGAATGTTACGTGTATAGAGTAGCTAGTCGACACGAGGAGTAATGTATGTACATATGCATCAATAAAACCAGATACGATGAGAAGCTTCACCGAGTTTCCAGGTATTCCGCCAAACAAGCTCGTGTTCCTGACCACGAAGGTTTAGGGGAAATCTACGATAGACCCCTGGAATCTTGTCTGCCCATCCCATCCTGCCACGGTGCTGGCACTCTTCACTTGTTCGTTCTGGAATATCTACACCAGGTGCGCACGGTTCCATTTGTGTGAGTCGTTGAGCATTACCTGGCTTGAGAGACAAACTCCTCTTCCTTCGCCTGAACGCACTTCCACCCACATCTACCATGGCCGTCAATGGCATTTGACCCATCCGGTAGCTCGTCCATCTCCCCGATCTTACCGCGTCTGGTATCATCTCGGTCCCTTCAAGGACGTTGTTGCCCACATTACCCTCTCCTTCCTGGCTATGGCGCAGGACTTCTCCGCGCCCCCTATATTCGACCTTCCCCAATGGCGACACCACCTACGTCAGCTCAACTTGCGTTGCACCATCTGTGGTCTCGTCGATGGCTTCAACATTCCATGCGAACTACTCGAACTCGAGAAAGACACTGCCTCTCGACGCGCCCTACCGACCTCCCTCGGCCGCACATGTCGGACACGTCATTGGCAAGCATACTGCAGTGGCTCATGACGCCATAACTCATGCTCTCCCAAAGGTTGATTGCATCTCCGTCAAGAAATGGCAACTATTCGTGTACGGTGTATCTGGAGTATCTCTCAGAGTATGACGCAACGGGCAATCACGTCCAATACACCATGCAATTCTCTGCTACCCCGTTCAACGTGCTACACGGGGCATTTTTATGAGCAGCCCGTTGCAGAGACCAGGCATAGAAAGTACCATATATTCTGCGGTTAGTACCCATGTCGTCGATGGCTGCTCGCGACGTACCCTAGAACTGAGACTCTCCAGGAGAGCGTTCACCTTCCTTTTCTCTCTCAGTCCATCTTCTGATTCGGCGAGAGATGCAAGGCTGGAGTTCTCGCCTGCCCTTCCAATACTCTCTGCAGAATCCGGCCGTGGCCGTTTCCGAAGAGACCATGGCTTGCATCACAAACGAATAATCACAGTGGTGAAATTGGTTGCAGACGCCGTTGACGATGACTCGCTTGGACCGGTCAGGGAACAGGCTGGCATAGATAGGGGTGGCCGAGGATCGTGCCGTAACTGAAAAAAGAGCAGGAGCACCAAGCCCCTCAGAAGCTTGCATAGTACCTTGATTGCTTACCCAACAGTCGAGATTCGGCAAGTGCTAATACCGTACGTAGTACTACGCAGAATGGTATGAGTCTCGGATCTAGACTAGATCAAGGGTTTGGGGTGCCGTATACTTCTAGTTACTAAGCAGTTGTACAAGGGCAAGGCAACCAACCTCTTCCAACCCGAAGACAGGTTACCGCGGGGGAGGTGCGTGGGTGGACTCGGGATGGTCACTCCAAACAACCAATCAGTGAGTGCACCGGAAATCATCGGGCCTACCTACACAGTTGTTGATGATGGTACTAACAGACCTCATTCAGACTTCATGCATGTGAGATTTGTCTTCTTCCAGGCGACTAGTTAACTAGTGAACTAACTGGCCTACGCATAGTTTACACGGTACGGGAACAACGGGGTGTCCCTTGTTGAAGAGCCGACCGGGGAACCTGGGTTCCACTAATTCGAGCCACTTATACTCTATGTGCAGGCAGCTAGTTAGCTGGCTATACTGCGTAAAGACCCACTCGGCAGCAGCATTCAATCAACAAGTAACTGAATTACCTAATTACTTTCTAATAACTACCCTCCCTACGAAGTGCCGAGTACGGATACTTGGGCATCTTTGACGTATTCGACGTGTCCAATGCAAGCAGTACTGTGTAAGGGAGTTGCTACGGGGCTTGCGCGTACCCTGCATGATGGATGACCTGTGCATACATCTACCGTAGAAACCACCCCCGTAATACTGGTCACTTTGCATGCGTGTCTGTTGATCACGGGTTGGATAAACAAATTGAACATCCGGGGAATACTCCGATAACAACTAGTATGGCCCCATCGCGCATACCCATAACAAGCGTCGTCGCCCGATCAACGATGCACGGACCGGGTGCAAAACAGAGAAACAGAGTACCACAGTACTCCGTAGGGACTAGTGAGCATAGCGCTAACTGAAGTTACGTAGTACTCCGTCCGTACTGTGTAGTTGAAAAAGAAATGCAGGGACGGCGCGTCGTCCCTCCTGCAACCATTCGTGGTGACTCGCTTTCTGACTTTGGTTTCTTTCCCACGAGGGAGCACCAAGACATGGCGCAGGGACCATTGTCCTCTGATGTCTCGGATCGTGTCATGGAGGGCCGCGATAGGCTGATGTCAGAGCTATGCCTCCCTGCCGTGTCGGAGGCCTGTGTTTGTTGTCGTCACTACGCATGGGTACCCAAGACAGGGCGCATCCTTGACGTGGACGCTCGAACTCCTCTCCACCTGTCAGATTGGCGGGACTGGCTGCATCTTTCAGGAACGCGAAGACTGCCAGCCAGGGCAGGCCTTGCACCCACCCTGCATGGGGGTGTGCAGACTGACTGCGGCCGGGCCTGTGGTTCGTGCATGCATTATTACTACGGAGGTTAGTTAGTTACTTTGCAAATACGGAGTACGGAGTACTGTGTAGAGAGTCACTTGGCTAATACCAAGTAGTTGACAGGCTATGCTGTTGTTTCCCTGTCTCTTCGTCGTCGCGCCTCGTCTAGACCCAAGACATGCAAAGCCCCGACGTCAAGCCTCTTCAGGGTCCGACTGATGATGGCCACCATGGCTATAACTAGTCGCCATCGTGCTCCGTACACACCAATCGCCCGTCCGGAGCATGCCACGTAGAATAGGTTCAAGTCACCGTTACCCCGCCAAGATTGGGAGATTGAGGGTGAGAAATTGGGTCTCCACCACAGCGAGAAAGCCGGCGGGCACGATAGCCGGAAACGGCCATTGTTGAAGCGGTGGGAGAACCTCGTCGCAAAATCTTGGCTGCTTCTTTGCTGCAAAAAACGCCTACGCCAACGCCAAAGCCGGCCCCCCTCCAAGAAAATTCCCCTTTCAGCCCATAATCTAACTAGTCAGTCATCCCGCTCTGATTCACGGCACAGCCAGCGCAACGGCCAACACACGCCACGTTACGCCAGCCGCCTTCCTTTGGCTCCAACGCGCTCCAAGCGCGGGACTCGGAGTGAGCGGCGAGCTCGTCGATATCCTCAACTTCGGCATGGTCACGAAGGACATCCACGTCTCACTGTTGTAGAGCACGGATATATGGCCGATACATACCGGGACAACGCCACAGCATCCGGCGGCGAGGAGCCGGGTGCTCGAGGGGCCCTTCTCGATATGCAGCAGCCCTTGTTGCCGCTGGCGCAGCCGCTGCCGAGCCGTCAAATACCCCCGATGCGCTGCTGCTGTGGCTCCCAAGAGTGCGTCTTTCTAAGACACAATAGCTCTGTCCTCGATAGTGTTGAAAAGGACGTCTACACGGCGGCAAGAATGGGAGCGGTACGTACCTACTTACATTACCTGCTTTCTTCTGAGTCTTGTTCATTTCTACTATAACATGGACCACCCCCCCCCCAAATTGAATCAGAGTTGCGCTATTCATCGACTTCGGGTCCCTGTTCCCGTACCTTACATCTCCCTTCCATTCCTCGCGTCATGGTGACCCTTTGCTCTTATATGATCAGCTCAGGACACTAGCTTACCCACGCCCACTCCTGCCACATATTCTCTCATCGCGGTGCAGACTTCCTAGTGGAAGTCGCGGCCCTGCGTAAACATGAGTCTCGCCGTTGCATGTCGCGTCCCCGAATCCTGTCACATTCCTGCGCTACGAGTTCAGTCTGTAACTCTCATCATGGGTGCTATCTCGTCGCTGACTTTCAGCCTCCAGGCCCTCCTTGAACGACACGAGGCGTACATGGCCGATGCAGAACGAGACCGACAGGAACTCACTGCCCGGATAGAACAGTTAGAGATGGACAACAAGCATCTGGAGGTCAAGAATGCCCAAACAATACAGCACAATCGGGACCTGCTCGACGAGCTCGAATGCCTCAATACCACCGTGGCCGAAGCCGACGACCGAGTCAAGTCTCTCGAAGCCATACTGCTCTCGTCGCAGCAGGTCATTCGGCGGCTAGAGGGCGAGACAGCGCGGGCTGCTGCGCTGGAACGTCAACTAGCCTTCCTCGAGCAGGAGCAGGAGGATCTACAGAACAACTTGGCCTCGACGCATGAAGAAGCTCGGACTGCCATGCTACGGTGGCGGCGCGCGGAACGCAGCATCGCCGACCTACAGGACCAGCTTGAGCGCATGGAGGACGACGCTCGAGTGGAGAGAGAGCGCCACGCCGAGATGATGGATCGCATGGACAAGCAGCGCGAAGTCGAGAAGGAGCTAAATACCGCTGCTGGGCGACTCAAAGGGGCCGCCGGTGCCAAGTCGCTAGACGGAGGGCAGCATGGAGGCAACGTCGTGTCGCATTTTGTACGCGACATATTGCAGGACAACGCACACTTGCAACATGGCATGTCGGAACTCCGGGAGCTGCTTCTCAACTCCAACGACGAGATCCAGGCCTTGCGGGAACAGCTCTTGTACCACCAACCGCTCGAGACGGAAGATGCGAATGCCGCCACGACGCTCAGGGCTGAGTTGCAGGCGCAAGAGGCGGGAGCGCCGAGGGCACAGGGCCCGACGGTGTCCCAAGAGCTTCACATTCACCACCACTACCATGTCTCCGGTGCGAAGCAAGAGAAGAAGCCGCGCAAGAAACGGGTTGGTCTCGCCCCTGGCATCTTTACTACACCTGTGCAGCCGTCTCTATCGACAACGGCGCCAGTCACACCATGGCGGTCGCCGCAGCTGTCTCGCACACAGAGGGATTCGATGCTGTCTAATCGATGGTCTCTTCAGTCGGAGATACCTTCCGAGTTTGCGCCATCGTCTGCGCCGAGTTCACCTACTTCAAATCATCGCAACTCGCTCTTTGATCCTGTTTCCATGGACTCGTATCCGGAATCGCCAACAACAAGCGTGGATCCCATGTCTCCGCCATGGCGGGCACATCGCAAGAACCCGTCCAATCTGTCTGCCCGAAGTTTCCAGATGCCGACAACGTTCTCGCTGAACGCCCCGCCCTCTGGTCGCACCCACCATGCTATAATCGAAGAGAGCGATGATGGAGAGGCCATGTCGGATCTCATGATGGGTGCCGATGGCTCTATCACCGGGGACGAGACCCCATCAAAGGCCCACATCGCTTCTCAGGACGTCATCGAACTCTACATGGAAGATACCGACGACGAGCGATCGCCGCGCCAGCACCATCGCCGAGCCTTATCGCATGAATCCGTTTTATCTTTGGCGGGTGGGCTAGACATACACACCCTCAAATCGAGGCCGAGCCAAATGACTTTACGTCCATTGAGCAACGCGACATCCGTGACGGCAAGCAGTATTGTCATTGCCCGTCCGGTGATGTCACGCGATGCTACAAGGAGAAGCAGCCTCGTACTTCGAGATAGTTACGGTTTCGGTATATCGCCTGCGCAAACCTTGCGCTCGGTATCTGGGCCTCTGCCCGTGACACAATCCGGGTCGTTCAAACTTGGCAAATGGGTTGGATGGCGGCCCTGGGGTGGCGATGCCGCCAGCGCCTCCTCTGTGAAATTTGACAAGGACAAGGAGCACCAGAAGAATCTTTCCAGACCTTCGGGGGTGAACCAAGCCGGGGCCATTCCTGGCCTAACCGAGTATCTTGCGGTACACCAGAAACGGACACCAAGCAAGGTGCGACCAGATGTGGTGGATCAAGAAGCATTAATGGAAGTTCTTGCGGAGTGAGACGGCCTTTGAGGGCATGGCAATACGCTTAATAAGCCAGCCCTCGTCGCGCGGGATGGCTTGGTGCCGTCATGTATTCATATATCTGTTTATTTTTAGCATGGGACCGGTGTTTGTGGAGGGCCATCCTCATTCTTGGACATTTTCACGGAGCTTGGGAGTTGGGGGGAGACATGTTTGGTTTGATACCCGCGTCGGCTATCGCGCCGCAGATTTTGCTTTGTTTGGGATACATCGTGGGTGGGGGATCTTGGAATGCAACGGTGCAACCCCAAGTTTTGGGATTATAACTTGGCAGCAAGCCCCCCCTATCAGACCAGCTGATGGCATTTATTGTTGCACACGTCGTGGCAGATAGATGCCCTTCAGGGGACGAGTGGGATTCTTATTAATTATATATATATCCCTTTGTTTACCACATCATCCGGGAATCATTCCCACTTTTGCTCTCAGCACACTTTACTGGGTATGATTACCAAGTCGTCAACTGCAGGGGGTTTGGTTATCAGTATGTGATTCTACCCCCGATGAAACCAATTTCATGATACGACAAGTGTGACGCCTGAAGCCCCATGATCTACCGTAATAAAGCGGTCGTAAATGGATGGCACGATACGCCGAAGCAGCGGATAACGCAATTAAGTCGTGTCTTATATTGAGAAATTCCCTGCTGCTCACTATAACCCACATCTCATCGTGTATTTGACTACCGAAATTGCTAGCCCTTTTCCCAAAGAACAACGTGGTGGATTTTTGGTATACTTGATTATGAAATGAGCAGCAGGACGCCTGTGGATCAACACTTTCGCTTCCGTTTCGATTGCACATGGTCTTCTTACTCAGGCGGGCCTAAGCTGAGAATGTCCAGGCCACCCTTCAGCTCACTCTTCGAAGGCATCTTGCCGCTTCTAATCAGCTCTGCGGCCTGGGCCATAACTGGATCCCGGCCCATGCTTGCCATTGCGACGACAGTCTCGCCCTTGGTGTAGTAGGCAACAAAGTTGGCCTCTGCTGGGTTTCCATCTAGAACGAGATCGTCCCATCCGTGATAGCTGTTGCCGCAGTATCTCAATTGTGCGCCCACAGCTGACCAGAAGACGGGTGTGTAAAACTCTGGCTTGATGGAAGGGTTGACGATGTGGTTGGCAACGATGCGTCCAGCCTGCTGGGCAACGTTCCAGTGCTCGATGCGCACGTACTTGCCGTCTCCACCGGGGCCGCGATAGGGGAAGGACGCAATGTCACCGATAGCATATACATCCTTGAGTCCAACCACCGAGTATGTCTCGTCAGTTTTCAATGACCCATCATCCTCGAGTTTCGCAATCTTGTTCTCTCGTAGGTACTCGGTGGCAGGTGAGACACCGACACCAAGAATGACAAGGTCTGCCTCGAGCTTAGTCCCGTCCTTAAGGACGACAGCGCCAACCTTGGAAGGGTCGGAACCAGAAGGCTCAGCCTTTTCTACGCTGGCTCCCATGTAGAACTTGATGCCCTTGGACTCGAAGCTCTTCTGCAAACCAGCACCAATCGCCTTGCCGAGGACTCGGTCCAGAGGAGTGTCCTCCATGCCAACAACAGACACGGCGTTGTCACCAGAGACACAGTTGGCAAGCTCCATACCGATGAAGCTACTTCCGATAATGACAATCTTCTTGCCCTTCTCGCCAATGGCATCAACGATGGCCTTGGCGTGGTCGACGTTGCGAAGGACGAAAATGTTGCCGAGCACCTTGAATCCTTGGATCGGGAGGTTTCGGGGTACACCACCAGTTGCCAGCACCAGTTTCGAGTAGGAGAACTTGCCGCCAGACTTGGTGACAGCGTGCTTGGAGGAGAAGTCGATGCCAGTGACTTCATCCTTCACAACATCAATCGAGGCTGACTTGAACCACTCCTCGTCTCTCCATTGCAGCTTCGATACGTCCGTCATCAACGCCTTGGAAAGTTTCGTCCGGTCGATAGGGAGGACGCCCTCGCTGGAGATCATGGTGATGTGCCCGCTGTATCCTTTCTCTCTGAGGCCTTGGACCAGGCCGAGAGCGCCGGATCCTCCCCCGACCACGATGACCTTATCGGACTGTGTTGCTGATGTGACGCGGAGGTTGGGCTGACGTCGGCCCGACTTGATGGTTGCCTCCTCTCCCTGGACGTAAACGGCACCATCCTTCTCGATAACTTTGAATATGGGGAGGGAATCGAGCGCCGGGGCGTCCTCGACATCGCCCGTCTTGCCACTGAAACAAGCTGCAGGAGTGCCAAAGTCAGAGGGTAGGCAAGAGGGAGGGCCACGCATCATGGATTCTACTTGCCTCCGTGCCACGGGCAGGTAATGCGGCCAGACTTTGTCATGACACCCTTGACAAGTGGTGCACCGTAGTGAGTGCACTTGGGCCCAAGAGCTGTGATTTTGCCTCCTACATTGGCAAGGAGAACCTTGGCACCATCAATGCCCTCGACCTCGACCTCTTGCTTTTCTCCGACCTGGAGAGACAGCGAGGTGATGCCTTTGAGCTTGAATTCGGACATGATGCCGATTGAGGACGACGAATAGGCTCTGTGGAAAGACGCGACGGGGTTTCGTTTGCAGAACAGACGAGAGGTTGTAAGGTTAATCCAGGAGATTGATCGTGGAAAACTCATGAAGGGTGAGGAAACGGGCGAGTCGTGACAGGTAGACGGCGGTATGCTGTAATTCCAATCAGCGGTCTGCTATTAGAGAGTCTCCAGGGTGGGGAGGGGGATCCCGCAGGTGCCGTCCTCATGCCTCCTTCCCGTTCCTTCACACGAGTGAATCATGTCGTAATCGATGCACCTGCTGTAATCCAGAGCTTCTCAGTGGCTAAATTGGAAGCAAGGTTGCAAGTGACATCACGGATATCCCCGCCATTCAGTGCCCAAAGGGAGCATGGACCACATCTTAATCGATACGACGTACACAGTATGTCCCAGAACTTAGAAGCACACCAGGGCTTGTACTTGGGGTGACAAGACGGGACATACCGCGTGTATCCGTACAAACGAAAAAGACAGTGGCTATGAAATTTCGTATGTGCACGATATCCTCTGACCGTGTCCTGCCTATTGACGGTGAACGTGTGGTGTCGGTGATTAACTTATAAGAGATACTACGTAATAAACTGGATGGTGAGCCTTATTAGCAAAGTTGAGATAAGAGGGATGTTGCACGGCTTATTCACTAGTTAGTAACTTGTCATATTACGCAGTATCCGTACTGTCCAACGTTGAAAAGTTGTCGTAGTACGCCCGTTCGCAGTTGCTGTGTACTACGTAGTACTACGTAGTACGAAGTACGTGGTATGGTGGGCTGAGCTGATTTGGCAACCACAAAAGTGGAGAGCGGGGGACTTGTTGAGTCGCTCATCCCGGTCCACTGGTTTAGACTGTCCCATTCCATTAATTCCTCTTTCAGTCAATGTTTGATTGCACCACTTGCACTCACCGTATACGTTACTTTCCATGTCTTCTTGGTGTTTGCCAAGTTACAGCAGATATCGCAAAGGCATATGTCGATAACAACGTAATCATCATGTGCAGCATGATGGTTCATTTGGTATCTGGGGTCAAGGTTTGTCCAGACCCTAGTCCCGGGAGCTCCCCGTTATTAGACGAGTCTCGACGAGGACGAGGACCCTCCCCCCCTCCAGGAATCCACGGAATTGGTTTTTTGGGGGGAGGGGGCGGACACAGCCGATAAGACAGACGGTAGTCCCGAGCTATCAACACCACCTTCGAATCTCGGTCGCTTAAGCTGCCAAGTTACCAAATGGTCGGTGGTTGGTTGGGAGCATGCTGGTAAAGTTAGGATGCGAAGACTGACTGGTGACTACGGATAAGCCTACGGAGTATACGGAGTGTCACTAGAAAACAGCTTGGCTTCATTCAGCCTGCGTCCGGAGCCCCGGCCATCGTCCGTCGTGAACACTAAAGGGCATGCATGCAGTCTCTCAACTGACTACGCATCCCTGGAACTGGAAGAAGTCTTCGGCCAGGGCATCCTTATCAACTACTGTGTACTAAACCATCGGCCCCCCCTTGTCCGACTCCAGCAGGAATCGATCCGGTTACCAGTGCATCGGTGCGCTACACTTTCATCGTGTCGCTGGCCAATGGCATCGCGGGTTTAGGATACCCTGCTGCTCCAGTCTCCCACCGTACAAGCGCTCAGGCCAGACCAGACACGGGCAGCCTCATCTCGAATGCTTGCATCACAGCACTCTCAGCTCGGCTCGTCAACAGCATGCTCTCCTCCACAGCCAACAATCCGCGAACATGGGAAGCCACGGAACTGCTGTCTCAGAGTCGCTAACCCTGTTACATTCTGCATAGGCCTCACTGGAACGTATGGTCTATTATCTTCAATCCGCGCGGCCGTTGTCGTTTATCTCTTCATAGGCAACATTGAAACTCTAAGATTTCACTTCATCCAGACGGCGACAAGACTGTGACAATTGCGCGACGCCGTGTTCATAGTCGCGTGACAGATAGGACCGCCATCGCCATTGCATAGGAGCGAGCCTGCACAATCGCGGTTGCCCGCGCACTTTGTCCTACCATCCTCGCTCTGCGCAACACCGTATCCGAGCTGCCGTACGATGCCGTCCGAAGGTAGAGCGGCGAGGTCTCGCCACAAGGCTTGGGCAAGCTCGCAAGAGTGGGAGAGCCATCGCGAAACCATTTCCCGTCTCTTCTGGGACGAGAATCGACCTTTGAGGGAGGTTGTCGAGATTATGAGCCGAGACCACGGCTTTAACGCTACGTAAGTGAGCCCAAGAACGAATGAGTCTAGGTCAAACGAGCCGGTGCCAATGTCTGCAGGCCCAAAATGTACAAAGCGCGTACGAGGGATTGGGGTCTGAAAAAGAACCTCAAAGTGAGCGAGACCAGAGACATTATCCGCCAGGCGAAACGTGGCAACGTTACGACGCCACTCACTGTCCGTGGTCGCAAAATAGGATCCAAGATGCTCAAGGAGAACCTGCGCATCGCCAAATATTCCTCGGATTCCGGAAGCAGCCTTCAGAGCCCGACACCAACTTCATCCCCTATATCGGACTACATGTCCGCGCCAGATACTCATCGCTTCGCAGAGACAAGTTTGAAGGTCGCATGCGCATATAGCACGGCCCGCTGTACGACAGGAGCCTGGGGATACCGCCATCTCAATAACCATCTCACGGACGACACATCCGATGCCTGGCTCAACAAGCTCTGGGTCGCCGCCGACAACATATGTCTCGATCGAGGCTCCGAGATCAGTTTTCGCAAGTTGGGACGCTGTCTAGACACGTTTGGCCACATGATGCAGCAGGAGAACCCGAACTCGTTCTTGGCTTCGTTCATGGGGCTTTTCAAACTGCAGGCAGTCGGGGTCGACCTCGCCATGTCGTACGCACGATACGTGTCCTCGATGACTGAGATCCAGCTTGGCGAATCGCATCTGCTCGCTCGATTCTGGTCGAACTTCCGGGCCGGAAGTATGGAGGAACAACGCCAAGTCGCAGGCACCATCATCGAGGCATATTTTGACGTTATGCGACCTTATAGCGGCAATGCAAGGCACGAGAAGAGCTTCAGCATCCAATGCAACATGGTCCGGTTGCTCAACAAACTCGGCGCTCTCCCATTGTCAGCCGCGGATACCATGATTCGCGGACGGATCAGCGACCTTCAGCATTCCCTAGCGAGCGCAAGCGAAGACGAGCGCGACCGGTTGGATTGTAGTCTCCGCTCATTGCAATGCCAACTCGCACTTCTTTTGATAGACAGCGAACGCTATGCGTGTGCGGACGAAATCCTGGAGGACATAGAAGCCTGGCTGCAACCAAATAAGAGCGCCGCGAACCATGCTAATATTTATAGTGTTTGGATGCAGGCGAAGGGTAGAGTCTTGTTCTTCCAGCAAAAGCACCAGGAGGCACAGCCCTACTTTGTCATCGGCTATGATACCAGGAAAAGGACACTTGGCATTCGACACGGGCAGACTATAGGCGCTCTGAACTGGCTGAGAGAGAACACGCTCAGACTCGAGGCCCTAGAGGCGAGCGAGCGGGAAGGGTTGGTGGAGAGAATTACCAACGATCTCAACACGTCTTGGGATCTATCGCCAATGTCAGATGCGCTAAGAGATATAAGGGAAAGAGACATGAAGGAGCTCGTGGGGTCGGAAGGAGAAACTGACGACGTTGTCGCTTGGAGCAGTCCCGAGGTCAAGTCATCCCCATAGGAAACGAAGAGACGTATTCATAGCTTTCATGGAAACGGTGTCACCGATCATAGCAAGGTAAAGTGAGTGAGCAGTCCGCGTCCCAGTATGCTCGTTACCCTGATCAGTTTCCAGGACTGCGAGTGAGACGCCGCGGCCTGACCAACCGCAGGCGACTGTCTGTCCATTGGTAGCACGCGTGCTACGAGAAGAAGGACGTATCGGGGAGCAGAGCCAACTAGTTCTCTTTGCTGTGCCCGCGGCTTGCCATGCTTGAACGCTAGTTTCTGTCGAGGCAGACCTATGGGGGTAACGTCTCGATATCATGTCGTTTCCCCCGATCCGCACTAGGTGCAGGCAACGGCCGAGGACGTTCAGCTGTATCCGTACGCGCGCGATTTCTTGTGTAGCTAGTGCATTGGCTCACTGAAAGCTATGTGAGTTTCAACGACAGATGATCGTTGCTACCACAACTAACGAGTCCCAGCTCCCAAGATATTCCACCAAACCCCGTTCGAGTCCACAACCTGGCTTGCTTTGGATACCCATTCGACAAGGGTCTTGCCCACATGAACCTTGTCACTTGTTGTGTGCCAGTTTCCATGGTTCCCAACCGAAAGGTTCTCCTCCCATGCCCTCTCATGGTTCCTCTGAACCCTATTGTAGGGCAGATAGCCAATGTAAGTGGAGAGAGACGCTGGGTAGACTGGATCGGAATGCCGAGCTTCTGAACAAGGCATCATCGGTCTGCGGCTTCCCAATCCAACTTCTTCCATGGCGCAGGCCGACGCAGTGACCTCGACGGACAAGGATGGACCTTTGTTGTTTATATGCATGGTGCACTGTGGATTGCCCATCTCTGGGCTTCTCTGCCCCGTGATGATAGGTGTGACCGGCGACAAGAAGATGTTGTGGTCCACTTGACCTTACAGGAAGGAGCCTGGTCGCATGTGGTCAGCTGCGCCAACGATACGTTACGGCGTCGATACACAGTAATCCGTACTTGTCGAACGCATCTCACTCACAGGGCCGTTGGCTACGACTCTTCGGGTTCAGCAGCGAGGTATCCCAGTGAGCTAAACGTTGAGGGCTCCGGCTGGAGGGAGGAAATGAATCCTGCGGCATGGATCACAGAAGCGCTAGCCGCACGATTCGATGCTTCTACGCAGTATTGCTAGCTCTCAACTCTCACCCGAAGACCCATCTCCCCACGATACATGCTTTCTTGACTCTCGAGTACGAAGGCCGCCCTGGGAAGGTCTCTCGATGCTCGGGTCTACGGTCTACGACGACCCACCTCATTAGCGAGACGTCACTCGTAATAAAAGGAACTAGTCACAAGGAAATGTCTTATCCGAAGACGGTGCCCACCGACGGCTACCGGCTGGGATGGCGCAGGCGGACGGGTTTAGCGACACGCGCGAAGTGTACTGAAATCCGGGGGAGCGGATCGAAGGCTGCTCGAGGCTCGAGCTGTGAAGTTGTCCAGCGACTAAAGTTACGAAAGTTAACAGGGCGCAGATTGGATGCGACACCGCACGGCTTGGGGGTGACTCGTGCTGCTGTTGCATCTAGCTAAGTTGTGACGGCCCGGAGAGTGGATGTTGCAGAGTTGCTCGGGTCCACAGATCATGGAGACGAGAGAGAGAGAGAGACCGAGAGGGTTCCCTGTTCTGTTCGCTGGCCTGTCTATCCGTACGAAGTACTGTGTAACTGGAACAAGTACCATGTGAGTTAACCAAGTTGGCTGTCTGCGATTGTACTGTAACTTGCTCACGGGAATGAATGCTCGTTATTTAGCGCTTATCCGTATACCGTACCGTTTCATCGCACGCTAGCGGCGTGCCCAAGCCCCGGAATGATGACGGTGACACCCATCAGGGCCACTCACGGGGAGCTACTATGTAATCGTGAGAATGCAGAGATAAGTAATGTTATCCGTAACGCTGACAGGAATTGAACCTACTTTGTAAACACGATGGACTGCACCATCAACTGCTTGATCCGGGGGTTTGTTGCGGGGAAGTAGCTGTTTTGCCATCGTCCGGTGTGTACTGTGGTAGACGAAGTACTACGACGTACTGTCAGTTCTCCGTACATGTAACTACTTCGGAATACGGATAACAGTTGTGGACCCAAGACCGAGGCTGAAAAGCTTCCATGTCATGCCCGACTGCAGCGATGACCTACCTTCCTAATCGGTCGATAGCTTGCCTGACCAACGCAGCGACGGCCGAGGCGCCTGCTGAATCTAGCAAAGGCCGGGCCACCAAACTATACCAAACCAAGGTATTTACCTGCATGTTCGTGGCACAGTCGAATAGATGGCGTGACACAAAGCCAACTTGTGGCACGTTGACAGCATGGCCGTGTGTTGCCACTACCGAGACAAGTACTGTGTATCCGTACGAGCCTATGACTATGCTCAAATCGGGCGCCATCTCCGCGTCACGCCTGCCGATTATTGCACGCGAGCAGAATAGCCCCCCACCACCCTCTATCCACCCCCCTTGTTGGCTTATGCGCCGTCCAGTCGCCATCATTGACGTCCGTCTTGTCAGTCATGGGTTCCAATGCTTGTCCAAGACAAGGCGTATAGCCAAGCAGCCAAGGGGCCAAGACGTCGCGGCATGCAGTGCCAATAAAGCTTGAGCTTGACAGATGTTTATTATCTGTCGCTCGGATGCGGGTCATGGTGTATATCTGAATCACGAAGCTTGTGTCAATGAGAGATAAGGCTCGGCCAACACGGGACGGGGGTTGCTCATTGGCTGGCTCAGCTAATGTCAACCAACTGTGATCACCAAGCAATACTATGCAGCGTGCCGGGGTCCGATCCAACCTCTGGCCAGGCAGGGGGGGGGAGGGGGCAGGGCTCTCTCTTACACCCATGGTTGCATTACCCATCCCTGTTTGAACCTTTACACAATATGGTCTAAACAGCGAGGGATCGGCAAGGGGCCAAAGGGGACACTCTCGAAAGTATAACTGTCCGTAGGTCTCCCTCACGAACGACTTGGCTGTGCAGGAGGAACCGTCTTGTCTGTGCCATTCCATCGCCTGACGCAAGCTGAGTCCCTGATCGTGGTCGTCTTCCGCTGCGCCATATCGACCCGACCCGACTATCAAGCCAGCCGTCACAATGGGGTTGTTCTCCTTCAGAGGAAAGTCACTCGGTGCGGACCGTCCTTCCCGGCAGGAGGATGATGTCCACGGCGGCGTGTCCTCTGCCTACGAGGGCAGCGAGTCCGCACCTGCAGAGGCCGCCATTCACATCCGACGTCTCAAGGACCAGCACAGATTCGACCCCTTCATGGAGGAGGAGAAGATTGATGCCATCGACGCAGCGATCGAATCTGGTGACATGGAGAAGAAGATCAATGTCGAAACTGCGCTTATTAGTGAAAACTCGCCCTACCATGAAGTGCGCATCGCAGTAAGTCGAAACTCTCACAACGTGTTCTCGCCTCCTCTCTGTGTGCCCCTTCGGTGCTCGTCTTGTTGACATGAACAGGTTTCCCCCGACGATGATCCTACCATGCCGGTAGAGACAATTCGTTCATGGACTATCGGATTCATCACCTGTACGGTCATCGCGGCGATGAACATCATCATGGGTCAGCATTACACAGGTCTTGTTGTCACCAGCTCCGTCGTGCAGTTGATCGCATATCCCATGGGCAAGGGCTGGGCTATGTTCATGCCCAACGTCAAGATATTCGGCACTGAGCTCAACCCTGGCCCGTTCAACAAAAAGGAGCACACCATCATCACCATGATGACCGCTGCTGGCGCTGCTTCCAGTTATGCCTTTGACATTCTGCTTGCCCAGCAAGAGTTCTACGGACAACATGTGAGTAGACGACCTACCCCCTTCGGACGGATACACCGCCCAATGTCTTGAGCTGTCCTGGTACTGATCTTGATCTCACAGTGGGGCTGGGGTTTCCAGATCCTGTTGACGCTCGCCACCCAGGCACTGGGCTTCGGATTCGCTGGCTTGCTTCGCCGGTTCTTGGTCTGGCCTGCCGCCATGATCTGGCCCCAGACGCTGATCACCACTGCCATCATGGACAGTCTTCACAACCATGCCCCATCAGACCCTAGCAAGTCGAACGGATGGAAGATTGGTCGTTACCGTTTCTTCTTGATTGTTGCCGCCGCAGCATTCGCATGGCACTGGGTCCCGTTCGTGATCGCGCCGTTTCTGTCCAACCTCGGCGCATTCCCTACCTGGATTGCGCCTCAGAACCTCGCGGTGAACTACATTTTCGGCACAAACCACGGAATTGGCATCATCCCTCTGAGTCTCGACTGGACCGTTCCCACCAGTTGGTTCACAAGCCCGCTCCAGTTCCCGGCCTTTTCTCTCCTCAACAGTGCTGCTGGCGCCTTCCTCTACCTTCTGACCATGATCGGTATCTGCTTCGCTTCCTCTGATGCGTTCAAGTATCTTCCGCTCATCAGCAACACCAACTACGTGAGCTGTCCCGTCTCCCCTCCCCCTCCCCCGCGTAGAACAAGATGCTGACTGGCCGCCCCCTCTCAGGACAACACAGGGGTCAAGTACAACGTTACAGCTATCCTCACGCCCGATCTGCAGCTGGACGAGGCGGCATACCAGTCGTACTCGCCTCTGTTTATCAGCTCTTCCTTCGCCTTGTCCTACTCATTCGGTTTCGCGGCTCTCGTGTCCACTCTTGTTCACGTCGGTCTCTTCTACGGAAAAGATATTATTCAGCGTGTCAAGAATACCAACTACGAAGAGCCAGACGTCCATCTTAGGAAGATTCGCGCTTAGTAAGTTGCCAGCCCTTGCTTTTCCTAGTTTGGTATCGGGATTGTCGAGATATCGCGTGGGGTTGAGAGCAACGACTAATCATGCCTACTACTTCCTGCAGCCCGGAAACCCCTGAATGGTGGTTTCTCTCTATTTTCGCCGGCGCTTTCGCTGCGGGCATGGTCGTGTCACAATGCTGGGACACGCACATGCCGGCTTGGGCTTTCATCGTCTGCATCATCATCGGCATGGTCTTCGTCTTGCCATGTGCCATCATCCAAGCCGTCACCAATGCCAGCGTCGGCCTGAACCTGATCACTGAGCTCATCGTGGGCTACATGCTTCCCGGCAGGCCCGTGTCGATGATGTTGTTCAAGAACTTTGGCTACATGTTCTCGTACAACTGCATTCAGTATGTCCAAGATATGAAGGTCGGCCACTACATGAAGATCCCCCCTCGGAGCATGTTCCGCGCCCAGGCCTTTGCTGTCATATGGCTGTCCATTGTTCAGGTGAGTACCCCAATGCTAGGACTCCATGGTACCAGATATATCTAACATGCACACCTCAGGTTGCTACTTTCAACTGGTTCATGGGCAACCTGCCCGGCGTCTGTACCGAGGACCAGGCTCAAGGATTCACCTGTGCCGGGGCTAGAACCTTTTTCAACGCCAGTGTCATCTGGGGCTTGATTGGCCCCAGGAGGCTCTTTGGGCCGGGCGCCATGTATGCCTGGACCAACTGGTTCTGGTTGATCGGTGCCGTCTTGCCGTGCATTCAGTGTAAGTACAGCACCGTGGACCCTGCCAGCCCAACTCCCCGACTCCCGCCCCTGCGCCCCCGAAGCTTACTCGGGTCGGGGGTGTCGTTCATGAGATGTGCCATCTCCACTGCTTCTCACCGGTGCCGGTAGGAACACGACTAACTCGAGTGCCACCAGTCTACTTTGCTCGCAAGTACCCGAAGAGTATCGCCAAGTACATATTCTTCCCTGCCATGTTTGGAATCGTCGGCTTGATCCCACCTGCCACACTCTTCATGCTGCTCGTTTGGTTAACCAGTACGTATCCCTCTGCGCTTGACTCCCCCTGGTTTGGTCGTTCATCCACACCAGACTGCCTGAAGCATCTGCTGACTTACTCGCGTGCAGTTGGCTTGGGCTTCAACATCATTGTCAAGAGGAGGGTGCCTGGCTGGTGGAGTCGTTACACCTACGTCCTCTCGGGCGCCTTGGATATCGGCTCTGCCCTCTGCCTCGTCCTCTTCGCGCTGGGCATTGGCATCTCCGCCTCGACGTTCCCGTCTTGGTGGGGTTCGGAGGGTTACGCGGACACTTTGGATGCCACAGCCAAGGCAGTGAGTCGAACACTGGCCGACGGCGAGACCTATGGACCAAAAACATGGTATTAAATGGCCAGGTTCGGTTCGTTTCACATCGCAACTCCATCGCTGGAAAGCTTGAACAGCCGATGACGTATGTGGTGCTATGACATGATTTTACGCGGCACGTTACTTAATATAATACAATACCTATGTTGAACACACCACCCGAAGGGTTCGTGACTCTCCTCGCTGAGCCACCTCGGATCAGTATTCTCGGGAACCTCTTGCCTTGATCACATCTTGTCGCAACAGTTTGTTCACGTGCTCGCTCAGTCCGCTCACTGATGTGGATTCATTTGGGCTAATACCAGCAACAAGAATGACTCGCATCCCCTTCCTAACCCGCGCCCAGTATTTAACCTTAAAGCTTCAGTCGCGACAGACATGATTCGTGCTGTCATCGCTGGGAGACCTCAAACTTCGTTAGCGGGGGTAACCAGTTACGGTGTCTATTCTATCCAGTATATATAGTGAATGGCTCGAATGTGGCTTTCAGGCGAGACCGAGACGGGGATGACAGATGACTGAAGAGCCCAACACAACAACCTAACGTCAAGACCTGGCCGGAAGAAGAAGACCACTTCGACCCGCATCCTCACGCGCAACAACAAAACAAGCATCTGGTGGAACTATAAACGCCCCCGGGGTAGGCCTGCAGCGCAGCTGTCCAAGTCCCGTGGTTGTCTGAGCCATGTTCTCACTCCCATGTCACCTATTGGCCGGATCGCCTCACTCATACGTCCTCAATATCGCTCACGTGCGTCTCGTGGCGGATTCCACATCAACTCCACGAGATGGTGTGTATAAGTAGGTACGCTCTGCTCTCGGTGCTAGACATACTCAATCCGGCTCAGCTGTGGTATCTTGCCGGCTCTGGACAGAGCCAGGTCAGCTGAACAGAACGCAATCTTCCGATAGGTACAGCGGTGTGTCTCACCATGCGAGCGTTCGTAGTTCTCGCACCGAGCCTGGCGCTGGCCACCTCGGCTCTCCGCTGCAATGGCCATGCCGAGCTCTGCGACAGGCCTTATAGCAATGTGACCTTTGTTGGCGCCCATAACTCGCCCTTTGTGGGCATCCTGCCTTCCCAGAACCAGATCGAGCCCGTCGACAAGCAGCTGGACGAGGGCGTACGCTTCCTGACGGCACAGACGCACGACAAGAATGGAGTGATAGAACTGTGCCATACCGCTTGCTTTCTGCTGGACGTGGGACCTCTCCGGACCTACCTGGGGGACGTCAAGAAGTGGATGGATAGGCACCGGCACGAGGTGGTCACCCTTTTGATCACCAACCAAGACGCCATGGTTATGCCCGATTTCGCGGCTGCCTTTCGGGCTGTCGGGCTCGACACCTATGCCTTTGTGCCCGGCGGCAAGTTGGCAATGGATCAGTGGCCAACGCTGCAAACGCTCATCTCGTCGAACAAACGACTCGTTGTCTTCATGGGTGAGTCGAAGAGGCAGAGAGGCGTGGGGCGTCTATAACGTGCGTGCGAGACTGATCTCCGAGTACGGGTACAGACTACCACTCGGATGTCTCTCAGGTACCGTGGATCTTGCCGGAATTCGAGTATTACTTCGAGACGCCCTACGACACGACGGACAAGAGCTTTGGACAATGTACACTAGACCGGCCACCGGGGGCTCGGCCTGACGGGCTCATGTACGTTAGTTAGCTGACGGCTCCTCGGTCACACTTCCTACCGGGGCAGACACCTGCTAACTCGCCCCGTTGCAGGTTGATTGTCAATCATTTCCTGGACATTGAGATCTTTCCGGGCATCTTGATACCCGACCTCGACCACGCCATAGATACGAATTCTCTATCGTCAATCATGACTCAGTCAAAACTCTGCTACAACATATACCAGCGCGGTCCGAATGTTGTCCTCGTGAGTGACACTTGCCGTCTTGCCACATATGATAGGGGTGGGTATGTAACATGTTGAAAGTTGAAAAGCTGACGTGCTACCTGCAGCTTGATTTCGTCAGCTTGGGAGATGCAATCAAGGCACAGAACGGGCTGAACGGTTTGTGAGGCGTACATGGACGTATACATATTCACCTACCGGTAGGCTGTAGCTCTCAAATGGAACAGTCGTGGAATCCGCAAGGAATAGAGAATACCGTCCGCATGGATGTGTCAGGCTGCAGCGCTGCGCCACCTGTCTCTCACCATGCACCAGGGCGTAATCGCTCACCGATACGATACGGCTGAGACAGACTATCTGTTATCTGCATGCGTACACCGACGCGCAAAGGACGACCACTGGCGCGATGAGGCGAGCGAGCGTCCGAAACTACGTTGAAGCTTGAACCTGATCAACAGGAACGCCATTCTGTTTTTTTCTCTTCTTCCCCTAACGGTGCCTGCTTGAAAGTCTCTAATTGTCCGTCTCTCCGTCTGTTGTTGTTCACTTTCTCACAGGTCCAATCTCGCTCTCTCTCTGCGCGGCTCAGCTGCCCAGTCTCGCCAAGCCCAGTCTTCTCCCGATCGGCGTCATCCGAGAGTGTACGGGAGGGGAGGGCCGGAGGCCTCGAGACCAACTCTACCGCGAAGGAGCGCCTCGTGGAACGCGTCGACTGGCCGGCTATAACCTATAGGTACAGCATGGATCTGAAGATACCGCTAGACGAGAACTGGCTCGCCTCGGGAGGACCCTACCAAGACTACGTGAACTCCCAGTCGGGGCCGGATCCGCGCCTACAGCGCCGCGACCCCAAGGCGCATGTGCAAAAGATACCATGGGCGAATGCGCAGGCGCGTGCCGTGGTCCTCGAGCTGTCCGCAGGCGACACCGCCTTCGGCGAGCCTCTTCACTTTACCCACCCACCGGACCTGGAGCGGTTCCTGCGCGCCACACAGGCGCAGCGCCCTGCAGACGATCGCGTGCGCGGCGCGGCGCCCGGACTGGAACTGGAACCAGAACCAGAACCGGGAGAAGCGCGCGCTCCGGAGGCAAAGCGCCGAGTGGTGATTCTGGAAGGGCTGAACCCGCTGTTCGTCGGCATCCTGGGCCATCACTTTGCCCTGCCCCCGTCCCTGTTCGTGGAGCACGAGCGGATCGTGGTGATGAGCAAAAAGGCCGAGGGCGAGAGCGACGGGTTCCCCTTGCCCTCGGCCATGAAGGGTCGCAGCCAGAGGGTGCTCAAGTACTTTGAGCCGCTGGCGTTCGACGAGACGCCGACGAGCTTCCGGCTCGTCTGCGCGCTGACCGGTCGCCACATTGGCGTGTCGAGGTCGGACGGGGAGCTGTCCAATGTCGCCATCGCGCGTCGCAAGTGCAGCTTCTGGTCGAGACGGACGGGGAACGGCGAGGGGTGGGACTGTGAGTTTTTCCCCCGAATATTACCTATTACCTACCTATCTCACCCTACTTGGCCTGTTCGTATCGCGGCAAACACTTTCTGACCTTGTGTGTGTGTGTGCTACGGTAGGCCTAGTCATCTGCGACCCGCCGGTGATCAAGGTTCGGACAGGAATCGAGTACAGAGATCTGTACCCTGTCACCACAAAGGCATACCAGGGTGGCTATGTCGACTTCATGTCCCGGGACTCGGAGACGGAGCTTCGATCGGGGCCGCCTCGCACATCGATGCTCAACGACCTGGTCTACTACTTGAGGACGCACGCGAGCAGTACGGACCTCGCCAGCCCCGAGAGCAGCGTCGCGGTGTTTGTCAACAAGATCATTGCCAGCCACTACGTCAAGCACTCGGAGCACATACGCGCGACGTTGTCGTTTGTCCAGCGCGGCCTCAGCCGCAAGCAGGACCTGACCATACTGACCATGGCGCAGGTGGAGGAGCTGTGGAGCGACATCCAGGCCTGGGAACGACGGATGGGGGAGTACTGCGAAGACCTCGAGGCCATCATGCTGCAGCTGGGCATCTCGCTCGGTAACCCCGACCCGGGCCGGCAGCAAGACGTCGGCTGGACGGACAGCACGGTCGACTACCAGTTCCTCCTCATGCGCTTCCACGAGCTGCGACACAGGACCGAGTGCCTGAACTCGGCCATCACGGGCCTGGCCAACATCGCGGGCAACAGGCAGGGCCTCCGAGAGCAGCAGCTCGCCGTGCAGGAGGCGAAGCGCAGCATCCGCGAGGCCAAGAGCACCAAAGCCGTCACCCTCATCGGTCTGGTCTTCATCCCCTTGGCCTTCTCGAGCAGTCTGTTCAGCATGACGGACGAGTTCGCGCCGGGGGGCAGGGCTTCTGGATATACTGGGTTTCCAGCATTCCCCTGATTTTGCTCACCCTCGTCGGGTACTACATCTTGGATTGGGGCTATACTGACGACGGCGCTGCGTGGTCCCCGCAGACGTTCTGGCGCAGCGTGCAGGTGCGCCTTGGCCTGAAGAGGGCGAGGAGTTTTGCTATTGGGGATGCGAAAGCCGGGTAAAGTCCACCAGAGCGTCCTCGGCATCTTGTTCTCCTTTTCCTTCTTCTTACTCCCCATGACGGGCCACAAATTATAGACCATTTAGAAAAGCCCCTCGGTGTCCGTAGCGTACCATTCATTGGTTGGACTCGGCGTGTAAACCCCCAAGCCCGCGCTGGCCAGACCAGATCCCCTATAGGCAATGTCCCGAAGCGATGGTCAAAGATGGACCGCATCGCAATTCGCTTCCATCCTCTGAACCAAGTAGACCCTCCATTCTGTCACGTAGACGCTAAAGTCGGACGGCATGCGTTTCCCGGGGTATTCCAGATGTTGGGCGCTTGCCAGGTCACCCGCAAGCCAATCAACTGGGGTCGAGATCGCTACTCTAAGAATACCAGCCAATCAGTCAGTGTCAGCGTTCCAGTTGGCGCCGTCCAAGAATGATGGGGAGGGAAGGGATGGATGCGTGTGTAACTACACAGTAATCGTTCGGGAAGCACTCTTTTAAAGGCATTGTTGAGCCAGATCGGATTCCCAAGTACGGGATGGATCATTAACCTGTGACTGTTTGTTGCGCTGTTTGAACGAAGCTGTCTTTTTCTCGATTTCACACCGTATCGTATACTTGTCTGTACCAGAATTATCTCGTGAAGGCTTGCTGGCAATCTTCAATATGCTTCTCCCAACCTTTTCATTTTCGATGCTGTTGACGGGTAAGTGTAGCAACAAATCTTGATTTGAACCCACCTGCGCCCGCATCGTCCTCCTGGAGCAACACCTCTACTCACACTTCTGCAGCACTGTACTTGGCCGCATTCTCGCACGCACAAAGCACGAATGGCTCTACCGGCGGCGGGGCTGCCATCTTCGTCAGCCCAGGCTCTGACTTGGCTTTTGCTCTAAACGTCCCAGACAACTCATCGACAGACCTCCTCTTCACGATGATGTTCTCCAGCGGGTTGACATACGCGGCAATCGGTCTCGGCTCGGACAAAATGGCCGGGGCGTTGATGCTCATGGCCTACGGCGGTTCGGGGAGCAATTTGACGCTGTCGCCACGCTTTGCGACCGGCCGCACGGAGCCAGTATACACGCCGGACATTCGAGTGGAAGCTCTCGCGGGGACCGGACTCGTCAACAACTCGATATACGTGTTCAACGGTCGATGCTCCAACTGTCGATCCTGGAATGGCGGCAAGGTCGACATAACCAGCCAGGCACAGAGCTTCCTGTACGCCGGGGGGCCGTCGGGCAGCTTCAACAGTGACGACCCAAAGGCTAGCGTCAAGATGCACCGCAGCTACGGGACGTTCGCCATGGATATGGTGCTGGCCACCGGACCAGGAGGTGTCCCTGTCATCTCCACGAAAGTCAAGCCAGACTCGGTTGGGACAACTCAGGGGCGGGCCGTGTCCGACAAGCAAGACAATGCGGCTATGGCTCACGGGGTCATCATGGTTCTATGTTTCGTTGGACTTTTCCCCTTTGGTACCCTCATCTTGCGACTGGGTAACTGGGTCCGGTGGCATGGTATCAACCAAGGGCTGGGCTTGATCCTCGTCATATTCGGTTCCGGCCTCGGCATTTATGCCAGTTTGTTCTATAACCGGGTAAGTTTCGTAGTATCTCGCGGCAAGAGATCAAAAGCTAACCAAGGCATAGTCCAAGAGCTTCAATCACCCGCACCAGGTCATTGGTCTCATTGTGTTTCTCTTTGTCATTGCCCAGTTCGTCCTGGGCTTCTTACACCACCGGGTGTACAAAAAGACACAGCAGCCCTCGAAGCTAGCCCCTATTCACGTTTGGCTTGGCAGGTTGACCATCGTCCTAGGGGTCGTCAATGCGGTTTTGTAAGTCGCACGTTGCCAAGTGACTGCTATCCTTTTAGCTTACACTGACTAATTGTCGACATAGGGGCTTCCCGTTTGCCTTGAGCTCAAACTGGAACCTCATATTGGGAGGTCTGGTAATCTTTGTGTTCCCCGTGATTGGCGTGGTACTCGGCACCAAGTACTTTCTGCGTCGGCGCGTGAAGAAGGGCAAGAATGGCGGCGGTTCTCAAGGGGGTATGATCTGGAACCGTGGAGGCAAGCGGAAGCCCAAGCTGGATACCCCCAGCACACTGCCACCGCGACAGCATCGGTGCCACGGGCGGCTGTCAGCTACCAGAGCAATCCGAGCCAAAGAACGGAACTGGGTCCACAGCAGGTCACACGAGAGTACGTTTAGGCGGACTGGTTGTGTTGTTGTTTTTGCTGTTGTTGCTGTTGTGTAAATACGCCAAGTCCGGTTTCAAGACAAACAAACACTCTCGAACATGCCTGTTGTTTGTGTAGCCGGCGTGTCGTGGGTGGCACTGTCGAGACGCCGACAACATTCCTCTTTTCGCCATGGTTCCATTTAATGAACCTTCTAGCTCGCTGTTCGTTCCACTGGTCATCCTATTCTGTTGGAAAGGCCTGATTATCCTATTCTGTTGCAGAGGCAAGTCCGTCCTTGCTGCTGCCAAGTCCTATATGCATGGTTCGGCGACGGCAAACACGCGCCTACCCGTTCTTGTGCCCTACAAACGAGAAAACTGGCAGGCGAAACCCGCAATGGATGCGGCGAGAGCTCGAGCGCGAATTCTCTCTGCGTGTGGGATGCCGGATGTCCCATCTCTCCTCGATTACCCTGCCCTAGGGCCTAACCCAACTCTTACTCACCTTCTTCTCAACCACGTTTGCTCTGAATCGCTCATTCGTCGCCGCCGACGACGACGGCTCCAGCTACTGTAGTTACACATGATGCCTCAAACTACTGGAGCGCCCATGGTGAGGGCTGTGCTACCACCCCAGACCACTACCTTCTCCTACGATGCCGCAGGAGACCCGTGTCGGCTGTCGGTATTATGCCCACAGATGAGCTACATCTTCTATACCACCGCCTGGAAGCAGCACCCTCTGTCCGGGCAAGACTGCTGGGCGGCCCAAACGACAGGTAACTACGGCACGAGATTGTGGTACAACGAAAAGTGCTACCCAGATGGCTACTTTGATTTGTTCCCCGATGTCACGGACTACCTGATCAACACGCCTCCTCTGACCAGGGAAGGTGACCGCTCTACCTTGGCATACCCTGGAACCGCTTGCTTATCCGGCTGGAAAACTGCCTGCACTACCACGCTCACCCATGATGGAGTGCCGTACTCCCAGGCGTGGTGTTGCCCTTCTGGGGATTGGACTTGTGCTACAGGGCTGTCTACGGACGATTCCAACCCACAGAGGCTCTGTCGGAGCATTGTCACACAGCCTACTGAAATCTGGATGTCCTACGACCCCCCTTATACGTACATGGGCTCGGACATTTATACGTGGTTTGTCAACGTCACAAGCGAGGAGCCAGCAAACGCCGCGACCGTCTACCACAAGGTCTTCCCGCTACAGTTGACCACGCCATCCCCAACACCGACGGGCTCCTTGACGATACTGGCTTCTTCGACAATGCTTTCAGCGACAACTCGCATGCCCTCAATCTCGGAAAGTGGAACAAACAGCCAGAACACCTCGAGTAATGCGTCGGGTTCGCAAGTAGAGGTTGACCCTGATCGCCTTATCTCCACAGGTGCAATCGTTGGGATTTCAGTCGGCGTAGGAATTGCCATCTTGGGTATCCTGGTCGGTCTTGTTCTTATCTACAAGAAGCGGAAGAGGACGAAGAACGAGGCAGCTACGAAGGCTTCCCCTGACACCAGGCAAGGTGGGGACTACGAAGAAAAGCCAGAACTCGAAGGCACAACGCCAGTGTTCGTCCCAAAGGCGGAGCTGGATTCTAACCCGCGATCAGGGGGCGGGGAACCCTTGAGGGCTTCGGCAACACCCAGTGGTGTTATGAGCGGCCCGAGTCCTAGTACGACGACGGACGAAGCAGCTTTTCCCTCGCCCGACAGTAGACACAAGAGTGTGTTTGAAGTTCAGGGTGACCAACGGTGGTAGAAGTCTGATTTATGGCAGTTGGAATCTCGGATGTATCTTCACACAAAGTTGACCTGCCTTTGCTCCCATGGCTTGTGCAGAGGCCTCGAGCGTACTTTTGCTTTCTGAGGTTACATTCGCCTGTCGTATACGAGTCTGAAATCAAACTTTGTCCAACGACGAGGTAGCCGTGGTCCGTCCCGTGTCTACAATGTCACCCAGCTGGACTCAGGCTGAATGACGAGTAATATAGAAGCGCAGCATCCACTACGGACTGACCATGGACTCCCCCATCGAGGACCAAACCATTGGTAATATACTCATGTGATGCATGCAAAGCGAAAGCAACATGCAGTGTTGATGACTGACGATGATTCTATTTTGGGAAACATGGTGGCTGTCGATATTGTTTACAACGCTTGCTCGGTACTGTTCGCCGACACCGTGCATCTGCTGCTACGGATATTGGGGCCGCATATAAAGACCATGCCCTGATAGTTGAGCAGGCTCTTGGGCGTAACTTGCATGATTCACTAATACATTCTATCCGGATACTCTGTTCGTGACATTACAATGCCGGGTCTTCTTCGTACGGTATGGCTTCTCGTGACGCTCGTCTCTGTTCGGGTGGTTGCCGACTGCAGCAGCTATGGTGTGGACTATGTCAATGGCGGTTCGTACCAAATTGACGGCACTTCGAGCAACTATTTCACCTTCACCACCATCTTCCAGGGTAAGCATATAAACGTGTACGTGTGGCATTGCGTCGCTGATGAGAGGCCAGGATGTAATCAGGAAACCATCACGCCAGTCTTGACCAGCCCGAATGGAGATGAGTATGTATGCACAGCTGTGAACACCACCCCGTCTGGAGACGAAGTAACATCGACATGGTATGTAGTATCCAACTTGACACAAGAAACGATAGCAACTCACACGTCCTTAGTGGAATTCCCTTCTCGTATATGCAGTCAGGCCAGTGGAGGATTGTTCTCTCTGGGGAGCAGATAGCGGTCCAGCGTGTCCTCATCTTGACAGTTGGCGCCCCTTCGACTGTGACGGTAACCGTAGGCGCCCCGCGTCTCGCATACAATGACAGGCGATACTGATGATCTTAGGCTACGCCAACCATTACCGTTGGGGTCACCAGTACACCTAAAGCCATCAGTGAGTCCTAGATTGAATCTAGCGGATACTATTCGGGATGCTAAGAGCACGGCAGCTGTTATATCTACCAGAACCGTCACGCAGACGTTGATTCTGCCACCCGGGACCATCACCACACCCTGTAGCAGCGGCACGACGACAGTGACTGTCACGCCTGTAGCGCCAACGGTGACCCGGACCTCGACGATTGTGCGCACCACGACGGATCGCACGGTCACCAGCACGTCGTACACGACCATCACGAGGCAGGCCTACTGCCACTTTCCGACCACGAAGCAGGGCAAGCCGGCCATGGACAAGACGATCAATGGGGCCGAGTGGGTGACGGAGCAGCCCAAGGTCGCTGCCGAGACGCCTTCGGTGGCAGCTACCACTGTGACCTATACCCAGACCACCTATACTGTCACGATCACGAGGGTGACCACTGTGCCTGCGTCCACGACGACTGAGACGCAGATACAGACGCGCGTCGCTACTGTGTAAGTTCTCTTCTCGGAGCCTACCGTATGCCTTGCGCGCAATTCCAGCTTTACTGCATGACGTGTGGAATACTATCGATAGACCGAGTACTCCTGCTGATATTCATGCCACAGAACACCGAGTCCGACAACCGTTTGCTCGGGTACTAAGCCGGCGGCGACCATTACCATTACAAGGCCTTGGGCCACCGTCACGTCGACGGAGCTGTATTACAGCACCTCGCATGTGACCGGAACCGTCTTGATCGGGTGAGTGATGCGTGTCTTTTTATAGTAGCTTCTCCAAGACTCTGTATCCGATGTATGATGCCAGATACGCCGTACTGACGCGTGGAACGAATGCCAGGTCGACGACCGAGAGGACGGTGACAAACACGGCCAGTGCCACAGCCTGCTGGGGGCAAGGTGGCTGGTTCGGGTATCCCTGATGGTTGTAATCCATCAGGACGTACGTGTGCGACTTTCGGTCGTTGTATTACTGCTTACGACTTGGGCGTGCACTGTCGACGTTTCTCCTTATTCTGGCCGATCTTTATATAATCATGTTCTCGGGTTCAGTCGATAGCTCAGAGGTGTTGCCACTGGAGGTATAGTCAGTCGCAAGTAGTAAAGGGAGGAGGCGATGGCCGGCACGTTCATTACAACTGCACATGTACTTCGTACCCCGGTAACTTCGTTAACTAGCTAGTAGTTAGTTACGTACTTGAGCATTTCCAGGTGACGGACTAACTACTTGCTGTTTTTCGGTTAAACACTCCGTAAGTAGTAGGAACCGCCGGTGGCACATGCGGGTTGAAACCCGGCTTAGCCGCTTCTAGTGCAAAAAACGAATTTCCGAAACAAGATTTTCACCATGTTTCTGTCAAACGCGACTTACAGCCACTAAAAAGTAACCCGGTTCTGCACATTTTCCGCGTACTTAGCCGTGGACAAAACCCGGTCCAGGATAGGCTGCAGGGTAAGCCTATAGCACTAACTATACGTGCTATCTAACGTAACGGCTAGACCTAGTAAAAAGCCCTAACTGTAGCTAGTAATATAAACTAAGAGATATACTTAAGGTCCTGGGTTTAACAACTACTTACTAATTATTCCGTACGAAACACTAGCCTACCCAGACGTGACTTCAAATACCTAGTGGGATAATAACAAGTCTTGTTCGGCTGACTTATGCATATTACACTAGTGGTTACAGATATTCCAAGCGAGACTCGGTCTCACGGATATACCGATAACAAACCACATGGTGCAAGAAACTGCGTTTTAACCTTTTTACACTCTTGGAAGGCCAATGATTTCCGTATATAACTGCACTGGTAAGCACGCTTGGATTTCGTCTGACCATGTTCGCTTTTATGGTTGCGTGGCGTCGACTTGGTATTGCTAGAATCGTGTCATTGCGAACGGCTGTGAGATCGAGCAACGTACCTCGGGGTACCGGACGCCAATGGAGGGGAAAGGGTACAAGAGATTGTACGATACGGATGATGTTTTGCGTATCGAAAGCTCGGATTGTCGCGATGGCGGTTCCCCAGCCCGAGATCATCGAGGACGAAACGAGAATACAACCGAGCTGGGGTCGCCTTGCGCAGATCGAGCCAGCCGGATAACGACTGTTTCCTCTGAACACCCGAAAGAAGTCGTCGCTTGGAGAGAACTGCCGAAAAAGTCTCAACTCTTCGTTTTGACGCTGGCGCGGTTGAGTGAGCCATTGGTGCAGACATCATTACAGGTACGTACAGTTGATACTAAGTAGACAAGCTCGAATTTACCCGACTATGCGGGACAGTGGACTGACGGTTGACCTGGGACATAGACATATATGTTCTACCAACTCAAATGGTTTGATCCCAGCCTTTCGGACTCGGACATTGCCTGGCAAGCTGGGCTCCTACAAGCTAGCTTCACAGGCGCCCAGCTGCTCACCGCCATGGTGTGGGGAAGAATCGCAGACGCGAGCTGGGCAGGTCGGAAGATGGTCATAATGATTGGTCTCTTCGGCACGTGTAAGAGACCCCGAAGCCGTCCTCGACACTCCACCGATACTGACCAAGGATACCTAGTCATATCATGCTTTGGATTTGGGTTCTCTACGTCGTTCTACCAAGCTCTGGCTTTCAGAAGTCTTGGAGGCATCACAAACGGCAACATTGGCGTAATGAGGACAATGTACGTGGAACCCCCCCCCGGCGCTACGAGGACCGTCTAACCACTTGGGTTTGATGCAGGATTAGCGAAATTGTCCCGGAGAAGAAGTGAGTTGTCTACTCTCGACCATACCCGTCTACTCATTTACTCATCATGATATTCAGGTATCATTCCAGGGCGTTCCTCCTAATGCCAATGACGTTCAACGTAAGTCACCCGGTCCCTAGGTATATCCCAGCAATCAGGGAAACACGAATACTAACATAGTGCCTGGCTAGATCGGTGTTGCTGTAGGCCCGGCCTTGGGAGGGTTGCTCGCGGATCCAGCAGGCTCATACCCTGATATTTTCGGTGGTGTGGAACTCTTCCAAAAGTTCCCGTACGCCCTCCCTAGCCTAGTCAGCGCGGGTTTCCTCCTGTTCGCACTCATCTTGGTCTGGTTCGGGTTAGACGAGGTAAGTGGGTTGCAACCGATTTGTCCTGTCCACGTACTTACCTAGACGTCAGACGCACGATGAGCTCCGCGATAGACGCGATGTCGGCCGGCAGCTAGCTTCGACAATCATTACATGCTTTGGAAGGAGAAAAGAGATGCTTGTCTACACAACTATCCATTTACAAAATCCCAACGCGGACATGGAGCCTTATGTCGCCAATGTGGAAGCTAAATGCCCACTGCTTGAGTGCAAGCCCTGCCCTCGACGACGCTACACGCAAAAGCTCGATTTCCGACGCATCTTCACATGGGGTGTCAGCATCACCCTCCTCTCTCAATTTTTCCTCACTTTCCACCTTGGGACGTTCAACTCACTGTGGTACGTCTTTTTATCGACACCAGTATACAATCCGGAAGATCCCAGTCCACCCGGCTTCACTCCATCCCTGCCGATCCATTTCACGGGAGGATTGGGGTTGTCCCCGAGATACGTCGGTATCGCCACGACCCTGCTCGGTAATATAGGAATCGGCATGCAGCTGTTCCTCTACCCGTGGCTGTCATCAAAACTAGGCACAGTCCGGTCCTGGAGGCTATTTCTGCTTCTCTTCCCGATCGCATATGTCCTGGTTCCGTTCTTGTCCGTCGTGCCATCGACCACGGCGCCGCCAAGCCAAAAGACAGGACCGTGGATTTGGATTACCCTGCTGGGCGTATTGTTCGTCCAAGTCAGCGCCAAGACGTTCACACTGACTGCCCAAACAATACTGACAAACAACTGCTCTCCCCATCCAAGCGTGCTAGGGACCGTGCATGGCATCGGACAGAGCGTGAGTAGCTTGGCTCTAACGATTGGGCCGATCACAGGAGGCTGGCTCTACGGGGTGGGACTGAGCCGGGGGTTGATTGGGGGCGTGTTCTGGGGTCTGGCTTGGGTTTCCATCTGTGGGATTGTGACAAGCTGGTGGGTGACAGAAGGCGACGGTCACGAGATATGGCTAGAAGGCGACGAAGAAGACGAATTTTCCCAAAGTACATCTAGATAGAGCGTAATTAGACGGGCTAGACGGGGTAGATGGTATAAGCGGTACAGACGGTAATCCCTACAGACGGTAATCCCTATAGACGGTAATCCCTATAGACGGTAATCCCTACAGACGGTACAGACGGTACAGACGGTATAGACGGTATAGATGGTATAGACGGTATAGACGGTATAGACTAACATTAGCGACGTGCTGATCAGTCACAGCGTAGGTAGCCTGTGGAGCACGGCATATTATGCCTGTTTCTCTCTGGAAGGATGCTTCCCTGGAAATTAGAATGACATCTCGAAACGGTATCCATTTCCTGTCTCATCCCCAGGTATATTGCCTGTTCTACATCAACATGCTGATTATGGGAATGATCAACAGCAAGGCACCCATCCCGAACTTGGAAGCTGAAGAGTCGGCGGCAGGAGGAGTGCAGCTTGAGGTGTCGTCCATCTCGACAAGTACGGCCTCGGCACGCTTAATGGTCAGGCTCAACGTGCCATTGACGCCAACGGTGACGACCTCGTTGGCTTCTTCGCCAACCAAGTCGCCGGTCTTTGGGTCAAAGGTGAGGTTTGACACGGTCACGTTGTCCTTGGCATTGGTGCCGGGTCCCGACAGCCTCGTCACGCTGGCGTTTCTGCCCGAACACCATGGGGTCGTGACGTTCAAGGTGCTGTCGGGGCGCGCGCCCTGACTGAACATGGTGCCGTCCGTAGCGCTCAGGGTGGACGGGTTGCTCAGCCCTTGCGTGCCGTTCCAGACGCCCATGTCGAGCAGCACCACCTTCTTGAGGGTGCTGTCCTCCCCGCCCTCGTAGACGGCGTAACCGCTCAGAGTGCTCGAGTTGGCGTCGGGCAGGGCCGCGATGCTGAGGTTCGACTGGCCGGCGACGACCTTGGCGACGAAGTAGTGGCTGTAAAAGTTCGGCCGGATGCCGGGCTCCAGCTGCTCGCCCTTGAGCTCGTACGGCAGCGGCGTGAAGGCGCTGTACTCGCTGCGGGCGCCCAGGTGAAAGTAGGTCTTCTGGATGCCGATGGAGGCGCCCATCAGGACATAGTCGACGCTCCAGAGCGCGGCGCCGAGCGTGTCGCTGATGCCGCTCTTGCCGCTGCAGCTGGCCGAGTTGGTCTCGCCCATAACAAGAGGCGCGCCGGCCCGATCGGCGGCCGCGACCTGCGGGACGTACTGGGAGACGTTTTGCCAGAGCACGAGATGGTCGGACAGGAGATCGAGACGCAGGCGCAGCCAACGCTTCGTATCGCACGTGGACTGTGGGTAGAGATGTACGGCGTAGCTGCCGATAATGTCCTTCTCCTGCTGGCGCTCGATGATGCCCCCCGTCCCGTCCGCCGTGAGGTTTTTGATGTCAAAGTCGTCGATCTCGTCTTGCTGGTCGGGCACCCAGGGGGGTCGGCGAACACGCCTGTCTGGATCTTGGGCCGGGTCTCGGCCGCCTTGTACCAGTCCGAGTCGACGATCTGGCCGGTCAGGTTCCGGAACTGCTCGATGTATTTCGCGACGCCCCACGTCTGATCGCGCCAGCCCTTATTGATGAAGTGGTCTATCTCGTTGCCAAGCTCAAGCATTGTGAGCTTGTTGCCCAGGGCTTCGTGTACTGCTTCTGCTTGGGAGACGGCATTTTCCCACGCGGAAGCATTGTTATGCTGCCATCCGAGTTAGTCTTCACTGTGCGAGAGGCTGGCCCGTGTTGAATCGGGGAGGATTTCCTCGAGGATTCGTGCTTGTCTAGAGCCACACTTACAAAGTTCAGCGTGTAGATGAGATCGGTTCCCGCGGGGAAGTAATCACCCCAGGTCTCGTACCAGGAAGGGGTAATGTTGAACTGTTTCGCGGTAAAGGCGCTGGGTATAGCGACCGAGTCGTTACCAGTCGGCAGAGTGTCGTGCTGGAATGTCTGGTCGGCAGTGTTACCGCCGACGCGGATCGGCGGTGGCTTGCCGGCGACCTGTCCGATGGTGCCCAGGAGCTTTGCCGCTAGAGGGGTGCTCGTGTAGTCGTCAACCCAGACGGGCTCGACGGAATACCCGTAGACATCTCGGACCAGCGACCGGGCTGCCAGGCCGGCGGGGGCGTTCACGGAGGCATCTTGGGCCACCACCTGGCTACCCAACGCTGCGAGTGCGAGGACGATGCGCGCAGTGGTATCCATGGTGGGAGGTGGAGTGACTCGAGCTGTGTCCGGGGGGTGCAAGAGTTTCCCCAGCCTTGCTCAGACTGGGCGTCCACGCGGTTCTTGTAGAACAGCACCGTCACATTGCGCTGCTTCCTGACCTCGATCGAGGTTGTTCTCCGCGCCTGGCATTGCTTGGCTGGCAGCCTGGCACGCGCCAGACGGAGCAGATGCAACAACACAGAGGCGCTTGCTTCCACGGGTTACAGCACTAACTCATGCCGGTTACGGCACGGATTGCCCTCGCGGTCGCTGCGCGCATCCCGTCCAGGGGCGTTGACCGCCGAGCGACAAGGGGCCGGTCCGGGGTAAAATGGGCAATCTGCGGGGATGAACTAACGATCCGGGGCAAAGGGAGCCGACTGACGTACCTTGCTTATACTGTGGCACATGATTGGTAGCTTGCATATCTGGAAATCTTGGTTGGCAACCTGGCAACCTCCACCCCACTGCCCCGACCCCTGTCCCCTGCTCACTGACCCCATGACCCCTGCTCACTGACCCTATGACCCCTGTCTCCGCACAGTGCACACTGTGATTCGGATGCAGGCCGGCAAGCTGCTACACAGTACGGATACCAATGCACTAAATAGAGGCTGCAGATCCGGGTTTATTGCATCACGACTGAAGTTATCCTCATAACCGATGTACGGGCACATAACACACCACACGGTATATACGGATACCCCACATTCGCAACCTATCACGTACTTGGCCAACAGCCGGGAATTCTCAACCACTCCCTTGACGTTATTATTAGCCACCTTCCTCCACATGCTCTGCGGCCACCGGCACACATACGACGGTTCTTCTCGCCTGCGAATCCGGTGGTTGTCCAAGCGATCAAACCTAATTGAAGTAGGCGTGGCCACCTGCAGACTGCACACTGCACACTACGAGTACTTGGAACTTACTGCTCACTGCTCACTGCTCACTGCTCACTGCAGTCCATCCGGGTCGACCGTCGCCCAGGCTGAGTGAGGTTTGAGCCAGCCGCGCTCCCAACTTACTGTTTACTTCCCCGGGCTCCCATATCGACATCCTCTCCGCTCTGTTCGGCCAGCTGAGTCAAGCGTCGTCATCCTCGATCGTTTCCATTCGTCGATGGGCTCTTCCTGCGCGCGCAACTGGCTTGCTACACACCAGGTCTCAGGTAGTTATCCACGTGCAAAGTTGCTTGCCTGCAAAGCTGGTTACGATTGTGTGACGTGTCGAGAGCGAAGATGCGGCCTTTAGGATGGGGACTGGCGGCGAGTGCACGGCTGAGTGAGTACAAGATGGGATGAGATCCGCGTTATTCCAGCCCCGTCTTGTTGCGCTCTCGTCTTCAAGCGAAGCCTCTCTTTGCCTCCCCGCCCCTTGCCCGTTCTCGAGTCCATCCTGCTCGCGGAGAATGCTGTCAGTTCCCCGTCTCCTACTCGGTGCCGTCTTGCTCGCCGTTGGCTCAGCGGCACCTCGTCAAGACCATTGTCGGCGATCTGCGCAGCCATCATCACCACTGCCTCCTACCAAGGACCCGTGGTACTCTGCGCCTGCAGGTTTCGAATCAGCGGCACCCGGCGCGGTTCTGCGCCTTCGATCGGCCCCGGGAAACCTGTCCACAACTGTAGCCAACGTGTCTGAAGTCCACAATATCCTGTACAGGACTACGGACAGCAGGTACAAGCCGACATGGGCAGTCACGACGCTCTTTATACCGAAGCAGCCGTTGGACAGCGAGACGGGAGCTACTACGTTGCTCTCTTACCAGATTGCGTACGACTCGGCTTCTCTCGATGCGAGTCCAAGCTACACAATCCATGATCAAGAAGGCGTGTCAAGCGACATAACTCAATCTCTCGGGCAGGGCTGGTACGTCACAGTGCCTGATTACGAAGGCCCTCTCGCCTCGTGTGAGTAGTCTCTCGAAACCTCAAGACCCCGGGACTTGAGACTGACTAGATATAGACACTGCGGGAGTCATGTCCGGCCACGCCACCATTGACGCAGTTCGAGCTGTTCGCTCCTCCGGCTTAGGCCTCTCGGACGATGCACGATACGCCTTGTGGGGATTTTCGGGCGGTGCCTTGGCTAGCGAGTGGGCGGCCGAGCTGCAATCTCAGTACGCCCCGGAGTTGAGCTTTAGTGGTGCTGCCCTGGGAGGGCTGACCCCTGATGTCGAAACAGTCCTCAGCATGTGCAATGGTGCCCTATGCGCGGGACTCATCGCCCCAGGCCTTGTCGGGTTGACCAGCCAGTATCCTGCGGTTCGGAAGTACCTTCTCTCACAATTGAAGACGAACGGAAGCCGGAACGCCACCACCTTTCTCTCTGTAGAGAGCCTGCCGTTGTCGGCGACAGTCCCCTTGTTTGCATTCCAGGACATATGGCAGTACTTTAAGAGCGGCAAAGACCTCTTACAGAAACCAATAATACGCATGGCCATCAATAATGATGGAAGGATGGGCTACCATGGTATCCCCCAAATGCCCCTGTTCGTCTACCAGGCCATCAGGGATCAAGTGTCCCCCATCAGCGACACGGACGCACTGGTCTCCAACTTCTGCCGTGTCGGGGTCTCCATCGAGTACGAGAGAAACAAGATTGGCGGGCACAGCGCTGGGGAAACCAACGGACGATCCGCCGCATTCCAGTTTCTGGGCAATGTGCTCAATCGTAGCTACACTTCTCCACCATACGCAGGCTGCAAGATCAAGAATACGTCTTATAATGTCTCTTTTTTTCCAATCAGACGGCGTTCCGAGCTGTCATACAGCTCAGACCTATACCAATAGCCTTGTCGGCAATGTCAGTTTTACTTCTTTTCGTTGCCAGAATGACTGGGCCGGGCTGCGCATTCGACGCCCCTTTATGATATCCACTTTGAGTTGCTAGCGATAGGTTTCGAACGGCCAGGTGAGAGTGAACCGTCTCTCAAGTTCAGCCCAGATATCAGATGTACAAAGCATTGCCAAATCGGGGTGCGTGTATATGATCTCAACCTCACCAGGCCCATCTGCGTGATGGTTGGCCTGGCGAGGCGTAATTTCTGGCGTCGGGCGAGGAGGCGCCTGCAACAGCAGGGCAACCTTGTCTGAGCCCCGGCTGAAGTTCAATATATTATGTCGACTCCCCCTCCACCGCCTCCGCCCCTCGTATACCGAACATCTATCTACAAGAGTACCGAGGGAGCCGGTAAGAGTTTCGAGGTATGCTTTCCATCACCCCAGTTCCTGGCAATCGAAATGATGTCTACTTCTTGGCGACGAACGCTTGACTGGTATATTATAGCAGCCCCCCCCTTTCCCCCATCAGGTCGAGTCTCGTCCATCGTTTCCTTACATGTTGTCGAGAACAATAATACGTCGAGCGTGCTCTGATGCAGCTTGAGAACTAATACGACACGTCCGTATTAATATACTATCAAGCTCGTCTTCCTGCCCTGATTCTGCATGTCTCGAGGCGCAATGTGTGCTATTCTGCCATCCTCGCCCATTCGTATCCGGCTCGAGGGTGGGGATCGTTTCTTCAAACGACTTTGACGAACCAGAGTGTATAGCCTACCTAGAATGTGTCTTTTGGGGAATGATCTGTCCTGTCTATATATGCAGGGGTGGCCGAGTTGCACTTTCCACCCAGGTCGTGTCATGAGAGCACTGGGTGTTCGAGACATCAACAAGGCAAATGGTCTGTTGAGCAGCATACACGGGGGTAGGTGGAAGACCTGGGTTTGAAGAATACGGATACCTCGGCGGCGTTCTCGGCTTCTCCTCATGCCAGTGGGTACAGAAAAAGTCAACACCAATACATAGTGGAAGACAGGAACAACAACCTCTTCATTGCTATCACCCAATAGCTGGTGAGTAGAGGTGCCCCGACGCAGTGCGAAGCTGCGTTGGATAAACGTTATAGGCAAAGGGGAGATGTCATCATATCAGAGCACATCGGACCGAACTGTCACCAGGGCTCAATGCAGGCCACCAATTTCAGACCCCGAAACGCTTCTCACGGTGTATTGGTACTGGCTGGTCGCCGCTCTACTGATCAACATGTTACCAGCCCAGGCCGCCGCCACCTCGGGATGCGGACCCAACCCTCGCCGCCGCCTTCTGGGCGTGACGTTGCATGAAAATACTATGTAGCTCCGTGACAAAGCTCCCAGCCCGCTAAACCATGGCCATCAATCCAATGCCGTTTCACAACTCTCCCCCAATTACAGGATGATGATATGACGGGGTCCGAATATCAAAAACACGTCGAGAGGAAAACTCCTCCACGACCGGGTCAAAACGTAGAAGCGCGGATGAACGCCATTGATGTAGGTAGCGAGGGAATAAAATAAAATAACAGCCGTGACCCCTGATCTATGCTCCCTGCCAGATGCCGAATGAGAACAACGAAAGACATGGGAAATTGTGTCGTGGAACGTCGTGAGGCGGTATGTGCAAAACAATGCCCTCGTCACATGTAGTGTATGGCTGTGTTGCCAGTTTGCCAGCGGTAAGGCCGGATGCTTGCTCAACGATGTAAATGCAGTGGTGCCGTCAATCCTCGGTTGTCGAGACGGGTCCGTCTTGACAGCCTCTCTTTGCTTCCTGTCAACTTTTGTACACGAGTGAGGCGACGGTGACTACCACGGCCCGACTCTGACGGGAGCACCATATGTGCCGGACAGCAGCTCGTTCAGAACAGAGTGTTGCTGTTGCTGTTGTTGCTGCTGTTGCTGCTGCTGCTGCTGCTGCTGTTGCTGCAACTGTTGTTGTTGTTGTTGTTGTTGTTGTTGCTGCTGCTGCAGCTGCTCCTGCTCCTGGGGGGCGGCGGACGGACCTCCACCGACCCATCCGACATTTGCTGCCATGGCGCTCATAGCCGTGCCCATACGACCGCCGGATTGTTCGTGGTGTTTGTTGAGGATCTGGTCCCAACCGCCGGTGTGCAGAACAAAGCCTCCGCCCTTCTTGGCGGCCTCGTTGACGACTAGTGCCCACGCTCTCGAGATCTCGTCGTAGGCGTTTTCCTTATGGTGTCGGTAGCTGTGGCTCTCCCACTCGGGCAGGCTGTGGATGACCTTGGTGGCGCCATCCAGATACTGGAGCGAGACGTTGGCTTGCGACTCGATGGGCGGAAGAAATTGGGGGGTGAAGTCGGCAAGGGCGTCGAGAAGAGCGACCAGGGGCGCCTTAACCCGGTAGTAGTTGTAGTCTGAACTCGAGGCACCGTATGGGAATGCGGCCTGGAGTCTGCCCTGATACTCGTCCAACACGCCCAGTGCACACGGGACCGTGGGCTTGGGTGCGCCCTTGATCACCTCGTCGCCAATCTCTGGTTGGCGCTCGCAGATCTGTTGCAGCACACTTCGTAATGAGGCGGCGTCGAGGGTCTCGAGCAGTCTGGGAAGTGACAGAGGGCGGCCTGTCGTCATGTCGTTGGCACGCATCTTCTTATTTGGGCGGGACAGTTGGCGGTTCTGGATGGCGGGCGAGCTGAGGGGCGAAAGCGACATCTCGTCCTCATCGTCGGCCTTTCGTTTCCGGTTGGCGGCCATACTGTTGGGGTTTGTGAAGGGAGACACTGGTTGGTGGTGACGATTAGTGGATGCAAAGGCAGTGGAGTGCATCGAGGCTCGAGGGGGCTGCAGGTGGGATGTCTGTCGAAGTCGAGAGCGCTGGCGAGATGCACTAGTAATGGGAAAACGAGAAATGACTTACTTGCGCGTGTGGGGGAGCGGCGGGAGGTGGAGTCGTGCGAATGGGAGAAGAACGAGGGCTGCGACGAGAGGAGCACGTCCATTGTGGCCCCAAGTCGCAGAAACTTTGTGTTGGTGTTGGTCGACAATAGTTCGCAATGACGGCTACACACGATGCCGGATACTGTTATCTTTGTGGCTGTCGTCGTTGGTGTTGTGCGCTACTAGCAAGTTGGCTCGCAACGAGTCGTCATACACAATCCGGCCAGGTCAGGTCAGGTCAGGTCAGGCCGATGTACGAGATGTCGTCGATGATGAACGGTAAGGCCAAGGGAGGGAGGTGATGATGGTTCCTTTTTAGAGTGACAAATGGGTGGGAAATGAGCGCGGGTGACGGGAAGGGAGGGGGGGAGGGAAGAGGATGATGTTATTAGCTAGCACAAGCTGACGGGAGTTTTGTTAGATGTTCGTTGCCTCTAACCACGACGGTAATAAGTTGCAAGTGGGGATGGATACTTGGATCATTCATGGACGGGGCAAGGGCCGGTGTTTTGATCCGAAGTGGGATGCACTTGGGGAAGTGTGGTGTGTGTGCCTGTGTATGGAGTCTATGGAGTGCGTGCGCGCTGGTGTCGGAGGGACTGGGATGGACGAGGCAAGGCTTCATTCAACAAGGCAAGCAAGGCCTTGCAGTCAGTTCCATCAGGCATCAAATGATAAATCCCATTGTTTGGCCGCCTGTGGTCAAAGCTGACCTTGTGTAACTACGGAGCACGGCGGTACGGAATACGTACTACTGTGGTACTGTGCTTGGGAGGGGGATTCTCAGGGTGGCAGGGTCCATGTATTCTCCACTTCTCCACCCTGTACGGAGTACCGACTGGCAGTAGCTGGTTAGTTACTTCGTAGTTATCTGCAAAGGAGTAACCATGTACCGCCTGCCCTGCCAATTGGATGGCTTGCCAATCTGCACAACCCCAACTGTTATGTTCGCTATTATCGACTAGCTAATAAGGAGACAATGCGCGGTCAGTAGCAGCTAAACCAGTGTGCCTCGCCCACCTTGTCATTGGCCATCATGCTTTTCTTTTCCCCTTGGTTATGCCTCTCGTCTGAATCCCTCGGGATGGACGCCCCTTGTTTCCACAATCCACAACCTCCAGGAGGCCGACCTAACGACATGGCGACTTATCCGTACCCACTAATAGCCTACAGAGTACTATGGTACAGCGGACCTGGTACATCGACAACGGCCGGTATGGGACCCACTGCAAGCCTCTTTTTTTTGGGCCGGGCTCGTTAACAAAAGCGAGTCTTGCTTGTTGTTGGCCCTCGGTCCTTCAAGTATCAACACAGGAGGACAGTGACTAGACCCAGTCACACACACAACCAACTCGCGCATCTTTCCAATCCGAGTCACATTCTTCTTTGCTTCTTTGCTTCTTTGCTCCTTTGCGAGTCGGCGATTACACACGGGAAACTCTGACCCGCCCTGCCTTTATCCATCACTCGTGGAAACTTGGTCGGTAACTAGTTGGTTAGCTGGTCAAAAAGCGGCTCTGCTCTCTGCTCTCTCTGTCTGCCCCAACTGGTTAGCCTCTACGTAGCTAGCTGGCTGCAGCTTTCCTCGAGGCAAGCTCTCGCCCTCGTCCAGAACGCACCCCGCTAATAATGCAGGATTCTTTCGCCCGCCCGCCTCCTCTGCGGCAGCTTGTGCGTAAGGTTAGGACTCCGTACTCCGTACTGAAGTAACTAGTCAGCTTAACTAACTACGTAGTAGTTAGTCAATATCCACAGCGGCAACGTCCGCGCGTGAACATGGCTCGAATGTCAACTTGAGTCAAACCCATCGCATTCGCCTTCGGCTGTGTTTGTCCCCCTCCCCCTCCCCTCCTCCGTGGTGGCAATCTGTTTCATTATCGAAATGAAACACCATTCCAGTAAGGATACACAAAAGACACACGCAGAGTCTTCATAACCGTATCTGGCGTTCCGACAAACATGTCCACTCCTGCTGGCTGCTGACAACTTATCGGGTACCCCCTACCCCCGTCTTTGAGACTTGACAAGTGACATCCGGCAGCATGTCAAGCGCCTCCAACAAGCGCTACCCCCTAACGTTAACTAGGTCGTTGTACGGATACCTTATTTATAAACGAGTCCCAGCGGTAACTTGCCGGCTCGAGCAAAGATGAGTTGTTCCTGCCCGGCTGAGATCATTGGGGTTGGAGTCTAGGTGTCATCTCAAAATTACAAACAACATTGTTTTAATCTCCGAGAGGTGACCTGACGGTCCTGACCGAGCCGTCGCACGACGCTTTGCGTCAGACCTCCCTCGCCTTCTGTAGCAACCTGTCGAGGTCGCGATCCGAACTGGCACCCAACATAACCAACAACACCTTTCCCTCCAGTTTACATCGTGATCCTTGCGCACGCGTTCGATCAATGTACAATATCGGCCGAACAGACCATGACACGTGCCAGTCGAGTCCAGAGCTTCTTCTCAATCTTGCCTTCCTCGTACAGCTTCCGCATGAGTAACGAGTGCCTCCTCACGAACGCGTCGGCCTTCTCCCTCCCCCCTCTCCCCTGCCGCCGGTACGCCGCCGCCAGCCCGTTGGCTGCCAGCGTGAGGTAGTAGCCCGCGTCCAGCGTGCCCGCTCTGCTCCTCTCCCTTGCCAGCTCGTAGAACCGCTCCCAGTCTCCTCTTGCCTCGTCGTACTTCTTCAGCGATTCCAGCAGCCCCGTCTTGATCTTGTAGAACTCAATCTCGTTGTCCTCCCCTTTGTGTGCCCTGTAGTACTCCTCAATCTCGGCCGAGTTCTCGTACGCCTCCTCCAGCCGCCCGACCTCGATGAGCATGTTGCTGAGGTAGTGGCGCGCCCACCAGTAGTAGCTCACGTCCACGGCCTTCTGCGACTCTGCCTCGGGCCCTGATGCAGGGCCAAAGGTTAGCGCTTGCATCTCGACCAGAGCTCGTTTGAAGTGCGCCTTTGCGCCATCCGGCGAGATGAGCCGGTTCTTCGCTAGCAGTCTCACAGTGTGCATGTGCGACACGGTCCGGAACCGGTTCCCCGCCGGCGTATGCTGTGCCATGATGTCCAGTTGCGCCTCGGCCAGCGTAGCGGCCGCCTGCCGCGCCCCCTCGATGCCCATCGCGCCCAGGTTGCTCCAGATCCGGGTAAAGGGGTGGTCGGGCCCCAGTTTGATCCGGCTCAGGGCACCGACGTACTTCAGCATCGAGTTCCCCAAGTCGGGGCCGATCGTCGACAGCTCGACCACGTTCACGATGGTCGCCAGTACGGTAGAGGGGTCCTGCTTCTGCACCATTTGCGCGTAGCCTTCGTACGACTGCGAGAGCATCTTGAATCCCCTGGCGTACTTCCGGCTCTGGAGTTCCTTGATCGCCAGCCCGGTCCGGTACCACCATATGGATCCTGTGTCACTATCCCAGTTATACTCGCCCGACACCTTCCACGCGTCGGAATGAAAACGGCGCTCGGTGTACTCCAACACGGCGTGGAGCCCACACTCGGCCATCCTGAAGCTGTCCGGAGACCCCAACGACCCGGAAAGCGGAGATGCCACCGCCAGCGCCGTGATCGTCCCCGAATTGGGAGATCGGACAAAGTCGCCGAAGCCCTCCGAGGCGCTGGCTAGGTGGCTCAAGTGCTGCTTGAGTCGCTTAGAGCCGACCTGCCGCCCGCGGATGACGGGCAGTTCGGCCGCTGCCGGGCTGATACGGGCCCCCGTCTGAAAGTGTTCGACGTCGCGGCTCTTCAGATTCTTCAGCAGGCCCCATGCTTTCAGACGGTGCTATAATTTGCATGGATTGTTAGTGCATGCACGCGCTCTCGCGGTAAGCTGAATGGGAACAAAGCCGAGGGAGGATCATCTCGCTTAGACAACTTTAGAGGATATGAACGCTTACCGACCTTGTACATTTTCGCCCTGCCGTCCGTGTCAGCTTTCTTGGCCTCGAAAATAACGCGCAAAGCGTGTACAGCTTCTATCTGAAACGTAGACCATGTGTGTTCGGAAAGGGATACGTTCAACTTACGTCGCGCAGAACGCATGCCTATCCCGCATCGTGGTGATGACCTCCCTGAGCGGCCTATTCTCATCCCAGTACAGCATGGTGATGGTCTCGCGGCTAGCGGACCAATCCGCCTCGGTAGCCCACTTACGCGCGCCCGTCTTCGGACATGTCTCCGGCTCCTCCGTCAACGACGATGACGACCTCGATGCCTCCTCGATCTTCACAGGCGGCGAAGCGGAAGAAGGGGAGGTCATTTTTCGATGCGCCACATCCGGGCCCATGCATATGAGTTGGTGATCCCTTGCTGCTCGCTTACTGGGGGTGTGTGTCGCTCGCTGCTGATGGCCCGATACTGCACTGGACGGTGGACGGCTTTCGTATGCCTGACTTCCCCTGCGTCTTGATTCGAACGGGACATTGAGGGTCACGTCGCCCTTGCCATCGTCCGATTAGCAGTCAGTTGGGAGCTCGAGGAGGCGGTCGTAAACGCTTGCTCCTCTGGGCGACAGTGAGAGGTGGGGGGTGACGGGTCTGGGTGGGATAGATTGCCTGTCAGGCTGTCGAGTTTTGCGATATCAAGAGTCAAAAGCGGGCTGCTTACTGTGTACGTAGTAGTAGTGTACTCCGTAGTGCTGGGCAGTACGGATACCTGGTAACTAGTGACAAGGGTCATCGCATCCGCAGTGTCCAAGGTTAGCCGACGGACGTACTCCGTATAGCGAGCGCATACTTTTGTAGTAATTACTGTACTTGCACTAGTACTAGTATAGTACTAGTAAACAGACATCGTGGGTCAAGAGAAAGCTCGAGTCATTCCATGGGTCGGGAGATTCATGTGTCCAGCAACCTTCAATCCTAGCTACAAAGTAACGCTACCGAAGTACGGATACCTACGGACAGACCACAGTACGGACGCTCCCAGACTCAATCGCTTCCAGTACGGAGTACATTCATATCCATCATCGAGCGCATTTACAGACTACTCCGTACGTTCAGACAGAGAACCCTCCCGAACCAAACGACGCGTGTCCTCAACCGTCGTTGATATTCATTCCACTAAGCATTTTCTCCAACTCATTCATCCCCATATCTTGAGAATGAGTTGGCGCATGCCTCGGTTGACTGCTGGACTGGGCCAACATGGAGAAGCCGCAGATTTCCGGTTCCTCCTCCGAATCGGAACAAACAGATAGTTCGCTTAACCTGGGAACGCTCTACGGATAAGCCCATCGGGAACCCAACAGACCAGCCAACCCAAGGCTTTGTGTAGCAGCACCATTCAGATATGTCGGCTGCGAAGCCTGGTTGGTACGATTAGTCAGAAGAGGCCGTCGTTGTCCAGTCAACGCGTCTTGCTCTTTCTTGACCGGAAGGACAGGGGGGCCTTGCATGGCAGAAAATGTACGATCCACTTCACTTTTCTGCTTGATCAGGTGGGATGCCTCGCGATTTTCCTGCTTCGGCTGCCCAGTCGACTTGGTGGTCGAGTCGGGCGGGGGGGTGAGACTACCGGATGTCGGAGCACCATCTCCATGTGAGATATCATCATCTGCGGCAGCGACCCCCATCATTTTCTGGCAATCAGCAGGCGTGTCGTTCCGTGTCGGTCTCTTGTACATTTTGATCAGCTCGACGAAGATGGATACAACAGAGTGCGGGGCTTTGGCATATTCGCGCAGCATCATCAGGTGCTCAGGTGGGTAAACAATACACTGTGGTCTGAGCAACTGATGCATGTTGTGATAGATTACCGCCGCCGATCTCTTCTGGTCGCCGTGACTAAGAGCCACGAACCTCGCGTTCTGCGAGAGGTATTGCAGACTGGCGTGCTGCATCGCAGAGTGGAGGCGTCGGTCAGGATAAGCACCCGTCATCTCGTATGCATAGTTAAGTCTCGTGCACGAGCTCTTCAACTCTGCGTAGTGTACCGGATGCATCTCGCTAAGCACGGCCAGGGCAGATTGAGAAATGTCGATACCGGGCGGGATCCCTTCGGTTCCCCCCAGCATGGTATCAGATGTTGGTGTTTGGAGGACAACATCGCTGATCGACGTTCCGATGCCAATATGCTCATAGACCAGATCCTTTAGATCGTCAGCGTATGAAGGGCGTTGCGGCCCGGCCTCGGAATCGGACTCGGACTCGTCCATATCGATCAAAGCGAATGTCAGAGATTGATGCTTGAACTTCTGCGGACTGGGCACATCACTCGATGCGGATGGCTGAGCTTGACACTTGACATCTTGCCAAGTGGCTTCTGTGACCAGTGCGGTTTGTGGAATGACAACTAGCTGGTCCGAAGGAGTTGCGGTAGCGGGTGGGATAGTCGGCGAGGCAGGATAGACCTGTTTTGTCTCGGGCTTAGCAATCTCGGGCTTCGCAGCACCCGTGGGCAAAGGCGTCAGGGTCGTGATATCGACTGCGCCAACCAGCCGATTGCGCAACTCCATGGGCTCGAGAACTGGCTCCGTAGATCCCTGCAGGATTAGTTTCTGCTGAGAGACAATCTCTTTGAAGCGCGACACTGCCGTCGTGGAGTCCAGCGTAACCGCATCGGTGCCCAAAGGTCCAGAGCCACCCTGACGAGTTACTATAACGGAGCTTCCGATAGCGCACACCTCTACAACTCTTATGTCCTCTCTGTAAGTGTAGCCGTTGTCCATCTGGATCTCCCAGATAACGAGGCGTCGTCCAGGATGCTCATATATGAGCATCCGACCACGAATTGGAACGACTCCTGCAGACATGTGCTGGTACTTGGGAAACCAAACTTCAACATTGAAGTATATCTTCAGTGAGGCAGAGGCCGTGGCGTGCGCAAATGTTGGTTTGGTTAGAGTTGACGATGCTCGAGCAGGCGTTGCGACAAGCACAGCTTGTGATTGCTGGAGTTTCAAGGCAGAAGACGTAGGGTTGCTTACTGCAGACTCCTGTCGTTTCTTGACTGACACAGAGCGCTGAACTCCTTCTGCGTCTGAGATCGACTTGTTCGTAATATACGTCGGAACAGTGTGCATGGCACTAGCAAATGCTGTGCTGGGCAATCTCTTGTGAGGCGGCACGCATGCAGATGCATCAGACTTATCAAGCTTGGGCGGGCTTTGTTCCACGGGTGTTGCGCTTGAACCGTTGTTCAGGTTTCGAAGACGATATGGATGCATACTGGGTGAGGTGTCAACAAGACTGTGGAGCTGCGCTTGGTTTGGGATTGCACCACGAGGAGCATCTCGAACATGAGGATGTTTCGGCTGGGAAAAGATACGCTGGGGCAGTGGCTGGTTCTGAGGGTGCAAGTGCGATTCTCTCCCCACATCAGCCGGGATGGCATTCGTATGGCTCCCGTCTTGAGAGCCCTGACCGGGCAGCCAGCGCTTGACTGTTCCTCCGGGGGGAGAATACCACCGAAGCTCCCGACTGTGGCAGGGTTGGAGCGCTGATCGCGGACCTGGTATGAGCCGAGGTTTGCCTCGGGGGAAGACCGGGACACTTGAATAGGTCGCCCGCGACCCTGGGGGTTGCTGTTGCGCGTTAGCCGTACAGACAACTTACGACGCATAGTTTGATGCCATGACTTACAGAGGATTGTAGGTCGAGGTGCCTCCACGATGATCTGCAGCTCCAAAACCTGGGTGAGGTCTGCCTTCACCAACGTGGTGACCACCACGGCTATGTCGGAATTCCTTGCGCAAAGCCGAAAGACGACCATGGGCAATGCAGTCCAAGTTTTTGACCCCCCTAGCATCGGCATCATTGCCGAACTCGTCGTTGGCTACGGCAGCTGTGATTTGAGTCAGCAGATGGGACATACACGCGAGAAGCGAAGACATGAATGCGAGGCTTACCTTGCCAGGCGTTGGCGGGTGCCTCGGACTTCTTGGTAGTAACAATATACTTATCAAGACTGCCATCTTTGCCAGGATCGTCCACAGCTAGACCCTCCAGGCGATGGTCGCTAAGATCATCCTATGTCGACTCGTCAGTCTATTTCACCCAGTTATCGAGAAAAGTCGGAGGTGAGAGATAGCAGATGCGCAGAATCTGGGCTGCAGCAAGGAGTGTCGGCCTGTGGCAGCACCGGTGGTAAGGGCTGAAGGCGAGGTAAAGGGTTTACGTACCATCATGGCTGCAAGAATCTGTGCCTTTTTGTCATCCCCACTCTTGAGGCTCTCGTCAGGAGAGCTGATGGGCGCCATCTCAAGCAACGTGCTCAAAGAGAGAGATATCGCGATCAAGCAGTTGCTGGTGGTCAACAGACGAGATCAAGGTGTGGTGTTCCTACCAGATCTCGTCTCTGGCCTTTGAAGACTTGAGACTAGAGGACCAATGTCTTGCAGTGGGATGGAATAGAATATCCTTTTCTTGCGGGATACACGTGTGGTGGGAGTTGAGGTGGAAAGGAAGTGCTTCAAGAGATGAGAGAGACAAGGGAGGAAGGAGCGTACAAAATTAGCTGTGGGCAGGAACTATGCGACGGGACTTCGTCGTAGCGGAGACTAAGATCACAGACCAGAGGGCTCACCTGAAATCAGCGACGTAGACTTGAATTCTCTGTTGGCCCTTGAAGACTTTGAATGCGACGGCTGGATTCGAGTTGGATGGTTGTAATGCCGACGTCGAGTACCCCTGGGCCTGGGGAAGTGCACTCTTCAAGTACTTGAATAGAAACAAATGTGTATCCTACTTTACATCCAGTGCATACCAGTGTCTATCCTAGAACACCAGGATGACTCGGTGATTTCTGTAGCTCATATGCTACTCGATCATCCCTGTGGACGGGTTGTATATTCTGGTAACTGTCCGGAGAGGCCGACTTTTTGGATGGACACAAGTGTTTACGGCTTCATGTTGGCATTATTTAGCCTCGACTGACACCATCCTTTTACTTGACTGTTCCGCCCGTCTGCCAGTTTCTTCTCACCTTTCAAATCCTACCCAACTACGCATAGGAGATGTAGTGTCACTAGGTACCGGTACTGCAACGCACGTGCGGAAAGGCGTAAGGGTGAGGTTGCATGACCATCATCAAAGAAACCATCAAAGATATAGTACATCTAGAATCATGCCGATGCTGCTTCGGACTAGTTTTCACACCGTCAGTGTGAGTGCTGTGATCCTGTTGAGTCGTGATTATTACAATGAAAGTCTTCAGCATCTGCAATACTATGTCCCACCCTGCAGGTACCTAAGAACAAAATATCGAAAGCTGCGGACGTATTTAGCCTGCATTTCTTCCATATTCGCCTGTATTTCTGCTTTCCGTGCAACAGCCCAAATGCTGCATGAAAGAAACCTGGCCAATCAGTTTGCAGATCCAACATGCTTCACAGTTTCAACCTTCCAGGGTTTGGAAAGTCATTTCTTGCATTCAAAATCAAATTCATCGACACTCTTTTATAGAAAAAAAGAAAGAGAAAGGCCTAGCCTCACTTGGCTATATGAACCTGTGCCAGGATAGGGATAAAAAGCAGGTATAGTTGCACCAGATCATAACTAAGAGGTAAATCAGTAACTAGAGCATTATGGTATGTATGCACTTGATTGTATAGTCACAACGCTAAGAGAGAGAGCATAGAACCGATAAAATATGTTCGTTAACATTCGCCTCCGGGCTTCTTCTGTCAATACCTACTAGAGGTACGTAAAGGTTCAATATAAATATAATGCAGTTGCTATACCGGTACATAATCATCCAACAGTTTCAAACACATCTTAGTTGCAAGCTACTTGTACTGCTTGTTATCTACAGTCCTCGATTTAAGAACCTTTTGAAATATAGCTAACTCGAGTGTTTCTCATAGCTCAGGTTTAACCTGCATCTAACTCTACGCATCTACCTATATCATTCAATTCACCGTAGCCACCCGGTTCGCTGCTCCTGAATAGTGTACCTACTAATAAGTGTTCCCTACCCTGGTGTCTGGAACCGAATTTGCCTGTTGCTGTGTAGCAGTAATCGAGCGTCAGCTTGTATCACATAAATTCTCGCTACAGAGTATACCAGACTAGCCACGAAGCCACCTCGTGCAAGGCTTCCTCACGGCCACCAAAACCTGAAAAGGGAGCTTGCTAAATGAATTACATGTCCAGTACTGCTCATAACGTACCTGTGTGATGTGGTGGACTTCATGATCTAGTAAGTACTGCTATGGCCACGACCTCCCTCTGTCTCGGGGTTTGGCAGGTTAAAATTGCCCACTCTGCAGGCATACCAGAGACGTTCGTCTGAAACACCCCGACAACCCACCGATACTGCTCAATATAATCTATTATCATCAATGGTATCTCAAACTCAACGTCAAAAGCAACAAAGACAGCCAAAGTGATCCCATTTTCCTAATACGCCTATTTACACAAACACAGCATTCCCTGTTCCCTGAGTGCCACACATTCATCAGCTCAGCCTTGCACCGCGGATTGATCGTCTATTGCCTACTACAGCTTGCTGCATTGGCATATGCCAACTGGAGGGACCGAGTGATCAAAGAAGCCCGGGTTCAAGCCACTGTCATCATGATCGCAAAGCCGTGGCGTCCGACCGTGGCCGTCGTCCGTTCTCCTATCGCTTCTTGACATTGGGGCGGGGCTTGCACTCGTCTCCTTGAACCGGATGCAGCATGACCTTGTTGGGATAGGTCTGACTGTTTCCCTGATGGCCCTTGCTCCAGTCGTAACCCACAGCATAGGCGAATATGGAACCACTGCCGTTGAATGTCGTTGCGGTGATGCTACCACCAACACTAGGATACCCCTTCAGCCTGTGCTTCGCATCTTTGTCCCAGAAATGGAAGGTGCCGTCGCTACCGGCCGTGCTAAAGGTACCGTGCTGGGGGTGGAATGAGATATCGTTGACCGAGTACACGGGCGTGATGTTGTTGACCGCCGCGTCGCGGTGACACTTGAAGCTAAAGTTGGACGTGGCGTCCTTCTCCTCTACGTACTGAATGGCGCAGCGGCCTTCGATGCTGCCCACGGCGAAGCCCGTAGCATCGGTGAAGCAGCTTACAACGCGCGTCTGCCATTTCAGAGGACTTTGCAATGTCTTGTAGAACTTCAGGGGTTCTTGGAGGTTGACAACGTTGATGTAGCGGTCGGCGGTGCCAATGACCAACAGGTTGTTGCGGACGTCCATCGAGTACACGCGCTCCTGCGCGGTGATGCTGCCGATGGGCGAGCTCTGTCGCAGGTCCCAGTACTTGATCGTCTTGTCCCACGAGCCCGTCACGAGCATGGTGGCGTTTGACTGCGGCGACTCGAAGAAACGCGCGCTCTTGATAGCTTGTTCGTGTGCGGCCACTTGCTGCTGTTGCCCGGTCTGGAGGTCGCATAATTTGGCCATCTTGTCGGCGCCGGCCGAGACAAGCTTCGATCCATCCTACGGCGAGGTTAGGTCAAATCATGGCCAAGGGGATTGCTTTGACTGAAATAGCATACCTTAGAAAAGTCGACGCTGAGGACGGGAGCATCGTGGTCGTATATGAGCTTACCGTTGCTATTGCCGGCGTTGTCGATCTCGTACACCCGCACCTTCTTATCCCAGCTTGCAACAGCGAGTATGTCGGCAGACGGGCTGAAGACGAGGTCGGAGATGGTATCCTCGGGGGCGCTGAAAGCGCCACGTCCTTGCTCAAGTCGCCTTGAGTGTTGTTGGAGGCAGCTGACGCCGAAGGAGCGGAGCCGAAGAGCGACATTGTAACGTTCCGGCTGTCGCGTAGTCCTCTAGATCATGCCGGTGAAAGACTGTTGTGGAGGACGGGATGCTGACTGAAGTGCAGTAGTACCTGAAGGACGTGTCAAGATTGGCGCGACGTCCAGATAAGTGACAGATGAGGCCAGTCGCGCTCGTCGTGCCAAACCGCGTTGAGGCTCGAAGAAATCCCGACAGCAGGTGCAGGGTCCACTTGAGTTGCAGTACGCTAACTGAACTTTGGATGCGACAATGGGGATTCTTGGCTTGATCTTGATCACTGGACTATGGATAGTTGTGCTCACTATTGGTGGTGAGGTCACGTTATGACAAAGGGGATGGTTTGAATATTTAGTTGCCACCGATTCCATCCGCGGTACGGAATATTGCATGCATCAATAATAATCAACAGCATCAGACATGGCTGCAGTCGGCGGCTAGCTGCTTCTCAAACTTTCCAGTATATGCTCTGAACGGGGCATGGTATTTCGGAAGCTCCACTATAATATGTCGATAGCGAGACAGCCGCATGTGCCCCACATAAGCTTTCGCACCCAAGTCAAAACCTGGCATTTCGACCTCGAGGGAAGAAAATCTCTTTCTCTTCCTCTCTCCACGGAAAAGATCTCCTCGCCCAACAAATCGTTATCGAAGCTACAAACAGAGACAACGTTTTTCGTTGTCTCACTTCTTCTGCTTTGGGAGAAAGTCCCCGGACACCTTCATCTCGTATGAAGAATTGCGGAAACGCGCCGCCATAGAAGCACAGCGGCTCACCTCGGCTCAGTTCGCCTTCCTTCCCTCGGGCTAACCCTCAGTTCTACTTGCCAACGTCCTCGTGCTCAACCACACTGGTCTCCCCTCTTCCTCCGGCCTGAGATCCCCATGGACGAAGATATGAGTCCGGTCTCTTGCTGGGGGTTTAGGATCGGTGACTCGTGGCCCCGCTTGTGATGGTTCCTGGCCGTCTGGACTGGGGGGAGGTTGGCACCATGGACTGAGTTGAGATATTTGGTCGAGATTCACAGTTATGCGATTGCTCTCTCCTGTCTCGCCTCCGGGCGTGTGGGCTTGAGTTACTCGATGGGGCTCATTCTTGGTGCGAGGGGTCTTTTCCGTCACTCTTCGAGCTTTGTCAAGGAGAGCGAGATGTGAAGTTTTACACTCTGGAGCTTCGCGGGAAGCTCTCAACTCTCCCCACATCCATCTCCGCATCTTGCGTTGCTCTTTCCGGCTCGTCATGGGGGATCGCTCACAAGTTCATATGATGACACACATACAACAGAGTCAAGCACTTAGGCATACCCATCGTGGTCACTGCCGATGCCGATTATTCGTTATGGTTGCTGATACTTTGTGAGCGCTTGGATTTTGTTCCCGAAATTTTCGACGAGTGTCGAAAGTTGCGATGCAACGTCCTGCATCAGTAACATGAAGAAACCACGTTCGCACTATTGTCTCCTGTTCGAAGCAGAATCGCAAGACCAGAGCGATGTGCCCTCCATCCTGTGGGTTCTAATGACATTGTTCGTGAATTTGTTGCGTTCCCTGCGCTTTATTGGCCAATAATTCAGATGGCATCCCGTCCTGTCTTATTCCGTCTTGTCCCCTCTTGTCCCGTCTCGTCCCGTCCAATATGCGTTGCAGATAAGACTCGTCGGGAACGGTTTCAGCCGGGCGAGGCCGAGGGGTTAGTTATAAAAACCGAAAGGCACCGTCTAGGCTTCCAACATGTCATGTACAGTGATAGTTATCCTACCCAAGTTATAGGCTAGATTGTACCTCGCTGGATGGGGTATAACCAGTAGTAGTCTTCTACAAACCAGCAAGACTTTACGAAAGCGCAATAATTACTTCAGTGGGTCAGATGATGTAAAAATTATTGACCATCTGATTTACTGCATTCGCTGCTAACCGTCGTGCGTATATAGTAGATAGCCTATCGTGATGGAGTTGCCAGCCTGCTAAATATGTGATGTTACAAGCTGCCGAAAAAGCAGCACAATCCCATGGTATCAATGAATCTCTTTCAACAAAACCCTACGTCAAACCGCCCAGGACAACCTTTGCCACATTATTCACCTCTTGTTTCAAGCCCACGCGACTTGACTCCTCAAATTCTTTCACCACGCCTTGTATGATGAGCTTTCGAACCTTGGCGTCGGCCTTGGTAAACAATTCGGCAATGGGGGGCGAGCACTCCCTGGCGCTGGGTATCAAGCTCATGAGGCGGGTATAGGCGTCAATCAGCACATCGCACAGCGTGGCGAAGGTCTCGAAGAAGTCCGGGTCGAACGGGAGGCTCGGTGTCAGAAGATGCGTGTATTCCTCTCCGGGGAGCAAGTCGTTGCCTTCCCCTCCCAGGCCGAATGATATAACGGATGTGGGCATCTGGCTGTTGCTGCTATTGGCACCGCCGCTCGTGGAGGCCGACTCGTTGAAGTAGCCGAGGTCACCAGCACCAGAGGTCCGGCGTCCTTTGCCAGCCGGGCCGCGACGGAACATTTGCGGTAGTCGAGCACGGGAGAGCGACGAGGCATTGATGCCGTTTTCGGTGTGTATTTGCTGGAAGGAATCGAACTCGGTCAAGAGGGTGTTAAGAGAGCGCAGGAATTCCACAGGGGTAGACGAGTTGAGGTCAATGACTGCAGGCAGCGAGAGTCCAAGCAGGAGGTAGTTTGTTGCACGGCGGGCTAGCTTGCGCGAGTCAAAGTAGGGCATCCGTGCTAGGTCTGGTTTGTCGAACAGAAGTGTATTGAACCAGTAGACGCGACCCTCGTGACTATACAAGTATTAGTGTTGGTCTGTCCATATGAGAAGAAAGGCTGCATGCACGGCCGAGGGAGACGCACGCTTTGCGCAGATAGTCCAAGGTCGATATCCGCTTGTTCGCAATCTCCTGTATGTGTTGGTATACGATGGAACTTTCGTTCTGCGGCATCGAACCGCCTTGGCCGCTAGAGGAGCCCCTTTCGAGCGGCAGTGGCGGCGTCGTGACTGCGACACTGTAACCGGTCGAGTTTTGTGCTGTGCGCCCCAACATCTTGGTGAACGAATCGGCCGAAGCGGGCGATTGCAGCACCGTCTCGTAGTCCTTGGAGTATTTGGCGGCGGTGGCGAGGGCGAAGTCGGGAAGCGCAGGACGAAGGGCGTCGTCAGTCACCACTCCATTGGAGTTGCTGACCCGTCGCTTTCCCTTGGATGGCGATGAGAATGAGGCCCGGCGCACGAAACCCTGGAAAGATGGTTTGCGGCTGCGCTCACTGGTCAAGGGCTCGGGGATCTCTGGCAGTAGTTCGTCGCGGTCGTCGTGGCTTGTGCCTGGCCGTGAACGTGATCGCTTTCCTGTGGGCTTGGTGAGCTTGTTGGGCTTGTAGGAGGTGCTGTCGTTCGACGCAGACAGAGCCGCCACGGCTCCTGATTTCTGCATGTTGGCCAACTGAACCCTGGGGATGCGCTGGAGGGGGTCCCGGCACGCGATTAGCGCATCCACCACACCACGCAGGGCTTCCGAGTGGCTTAAGGTTTTGGTTGGAGGTGGGGGTATGTGGGAGCTGGTTCGCACGGCGGGCAGTGGGTAATAGCTGTAATTTGGGTGAATCAAGGACGGTCTGGGTAATTTGATGATGAGAATGGGATGGTGTAGAGGGTGAGGGCGAGGGTGCGAAGGTATGAATCGAACAAGTTACAATTTGTGTGTGTGTCAGTGCCGGTGCATCTATATCCTGGAAGTTACAGGCAGAAGTCATGGGCTAACTAACGGCGGCTGTACAATGCTGCTTCGTGCACGTCTCATCATTGCCGAGCCGTACCTTGTCCAAGGCGATCCGAGCCCTTGGGCTGACAGGCCAAACGAAATGCGACACGGCGAGGGAGGAGAACAAAACGCTGCACGAAGTATGGATAACTACCACAGTATGTAGTAGTACTCCAACTCCAACCTCGCCCAGGTTCATGGCACCGGTGCTGTGTGACGAACATGGTTCACGGCCATGGGTAGCAGGGGGGGCTGGTGCAAATCATCGTTTTTAACCGGGCCAGCCGGCAGACAAGTGTGCTTGCGTTGATTCAGGGAAGTGAAACTTGTAAAAGGTTCATGGGTTGAGACTGGAACTCCTAACCAGTTACTTATCCGTACGGAGTACTCCGTAGGTTAGTCCGTAGTTATCCGTTTCCGCAATACGTACTTGACCGTCACCTACGGATACTAGCAGTTAAGTAAGTAATCATGTCAGCCCAAGCTGTCCGAAAAGAGGGGCCAGGCTGTGACTTTGGAGTGGTTACAACGGACAGGTAGTTCTTTGTTTGCATTCCCGTGTGCATTCTCGTTTGCATTCCCGTGTGCAAAGCCGAGAATCTTGACGTACAACGTCCCGTTTCAGGCTTGGTTGGGTTGGAGTTGCAGCAAACATTGCATCCTCAAGCCCCATCCAATGTCATGAGCGATACTCCGTAACGTTAGTAGTGACTCTGAGCTGACCTGCTCGGATGCAAAGTCGAGAAAATCAAACGGGGTATGGTTGACCACTCTGGCGGATAACAACAACAATAACAACAATAATAAGACGGGTTTAATGTTCGCCAGGGTCTGTTTTCAGGGGTTAACCGTTAGTTAGGCTTCGACTTGAAGCACCCCGCTAGGTTTTATTAGTACAGAGGCCCTGAGCTCAGCCCAGCGAAAAGTCACTAATCAGCCCCGGCCGGCGCCTCCCTCTCCCCCAGGTAAGCTGGAAAAACGCGCTACGCGATAAGATAGTAACCTCTCAACGCGTTTCGCTGCGAGACCAGTCACGACCACATCCCCGAGTTCCAGCTATTTGTCGCCCCAATGCCGCGATAATGCCCAGGTAAGTGAGCATCATGGCGCTTTCGGACGTTGGATTGCCTCTGACGTATCTGTGTCAAGGGAGATTATCACCATCCAAGCCGGCCAGTGTGGCAACAGCAGTAAGTCGCGCCCCCCCGACACCGACACCGACACAGACACCCACCCCCCACCCCACGCTCGATCCTCCTCCCCCGGGCTAGGAGAGTGACGGAGTCGCGTTGGCTGACGGAGCTCGCCTCGCAGTTGGCAGCCAGTTCTGGCAGCAGCTGTGCCAGGAGCACGGCATCAACCAAGATGGCAATCTGGAAGACTTTGCGACCGAGGGCGGTGACCGCAAGGACGTCTTCTACTACCAGAGCGACGACACGCGGTACATCCCGCGAGCCGTGCTGATCGACCTCGAGCCACGCGTCATCAACAGCATCCAGACGGGTCCGTACAAGAACATCTACAACCCAGAAAACTTCTTTGTTGGGAAGAACGGCATAGGTGCCGGTAACAATTGGGGTGATGGGTACCAGACGGGCGAGTCGGTGCACGAGGAGATCATGGAGATGATCGACCGCGAGGCAGACGGTAGTGACTCTCTGGAGGGCTTCATGCTTCTCCACTCGATAGCTGGGGGTACTGGCTCGGGATTGGGCTCGTTCCTGCTCGAGCGCATGAACGACCGATTTCCCAAGAAGATCATACAGGCATACTCGGTCTTTCCTGACACCACCAACTCGGGCGACGTTGTTGTGCATCCCTACAACAGCATGCTCTCCATGCGACGCTTGACGCAAAATGCGGACTCGGTAGTGGTCCTGGACAACGGGGCTCTGTCGTCCATCGCGGCCGATCGGTTGCATGTCCAGGAACCTTCGTTCCAACAGACAAACCAGCTGGTCTCGACAGTCATGTCGGCGAGCACCACCACGCTGCGATATCCAGGATACATGCACAACGACCTGGTCAGCATATTGGCGTCCCTTATTCCGACCCCGCGATGCCATTTTCTCATGACCGCGTACACCCCTTTCACCGGAGACCAGGTCGAGCAGGCAAAGACAGTACGGAAGACTACCGTGCTGGATGTCATGCGAAGACTGCTGCAGCCCAAGAACCGCATGGTGTCCACGCAACCCGGCAAGAAGAGCTGTTATATATCCATCTTGAATGTCATTCAGGGCGAAGTCGATCCCACCGACGTCCACAAGAGTTTGTTGCGCATACGGGAACGAAGGTTGGCGCAGTTCATTCCGTGGGGTCCTGCCAGTATTCAGGTTGCCTTGACCAAGCGCAGTCCGTACATCCCCATGAGCCACCGTGTCAGTGGCCTCATGTTAGCAAACCATACAAGCATTGCAACCGTAAGTGTGTCCCGTAACCGCACGTGTGATATTGGCGTGCTAACGACCAGACGCAGCTCTTCAAGCGCATAGTCAAGCAATACGACGGCATGCGGAAACGAAATGCTTTCATGGAGGGATACAAGAAGACTGCGCCGTTCTCTGATAACCTCGATGAGTTTGACGAGGCACGAGAAGTTGTGACGGATCTCATCGCGGAATATGAGGCTGCCGAAAACTCAAATTACCTCAACCCGGATGAAGGAACCGAGGTCACATCAGAAGAGACGGATAAGAGGGCTGGTTGAGGGTATTTGGTTTTGTGTGATTCTCTGGCGTTGACTTCAGGGTTACGATATCAGGCAAGTTACTCTAGTATGGCGTTTCGAGTGGTACGTATGAGATTAGCCTTTGCTCTGTTGCCAATACATTCATTGGTCATGCGATCAAGTCGAGCCTGACTGGATCCATTGGGTGCGTCTAACCCTAGGCTAGTCTTTCAAACTCCATCGAGTTCCTAAACCTCCCTGGCTCTGCAGTATTACGCCTCCGGTGGGTGCCCAGTCGCTCACTGGTTTCAGCGTTCTCTCGTCCTGATAGGCGAGGTAAAATAGGACATTGACATTACGCGAGGACCGGCGCCTCTACCCGCATCAACATGCCCTCACGGCAACGTCAATTCGTTCTTTCGATTGACCACTTCCACCGAGTCGCCTTCGTATTTAGGACATGATGTTGGCCATCCCAAATTTTTGGCCAACTACGTCCCGGTGGAGGATAATGGGCGAGTCGATGTCATGCCAGTGAGGGAAATAGTCAGCGAGGAAATAATCATCGATCGTCATGATCGTGCCATTTGCTCCTTGCCTCATCCAATCTGGACGGTGGACAACCCTTATATGCTTACAGTCGTTGGTTGGCCAAACGGTACGAGCATGGTAAATATATTACGACATATGTATAACGACCGAGTAGAACATATGTTTAACACCCTTGCAGTTTGCCATACCATACCATGTCATATAAATACACAAGTCCCATCATGGAAAATCATCAGTTTCTAGGTATACGTCGCTGGTTGTAGGATAAATTAGTCACTCGTATTCCCTCCCCATCAGTCTTCCCTCCCATCTGTTGAACCCCATGAACCCCTGCACTAAGCTTACCATGCCCCAGGTCAATGCCATCAAACGCCGTGCTGATTTTCCCATTACAATTCTCCCATCTCACACTCGCTTAGTCTCTATTTATTTCCCATTAAATATATGCTGACCGCCTGTCGAGACTCTGCGCTTCACACATCTTCTTGTACATCTTGCCCAAAGCCACCAACTCCTCGTGCGTTCCATACTCTACAATCTTGCCGTCGTAAAAGACAAAAATACGATCGGCGTCTTTGATGGTACTCAGGCGATGCGCGACCGCGACCGTGATACGGTCGTCCGAGGCGGCTGCGTCGGCCAATGCCTTCTGCACCAGCTTCTCCGAGGCCGTGTCCAAGGCCGAGGTGGCCTCGTCGAGTAGGATGACGGCCGGGTCACGGATCAGTGCCCGGGCGATTGCTATGCGCTGTCGCTGTCCGCCCGAGAGTTGAGAGCCACTTGCGCCGCATAGCGTGTTTGTACCATCGGGGAGGGACATGACAAAGTCCCATGCGTTAGCGGCACGAAGCGCGCGTTCGACAGCTGCGTCTTCGTCGATTCCCTCCCGACCTTCCACGCCGAGCAGAATGTTTTCTCTGATGCTGCTTTGATACAGGGTCGGTTCCTGTTGCACCAAGGTGATGTGGCCTCGGTAGAGCCTAGGGTTAATGTCGACAAGCGGCTCTGAGTCTATTTTGATAGAACCAGATGTGGGATCGTAGAACCTCTCGAGCATGGCAATCATTGTCGACTTGCCACAGCCAGATGCTCCGACAAAGGCGACAAATTGGCCACGCTTGATCTCCAGATCGATGCCTCGAAGTACGTGAGTCGCCGGTCGGAGGGGATAGGAGAACTGGACACGGTCAAAGTCGATTGATTGCACGCCTTGAGCAGGCCCACGACCAAGATTTTCTGGCGTGTCTGAGCGGATTAGGGGCTGAAGTGCTTCTATCCAGAACAGGTAGTTGGCAGCACTCTTGCCTTTGGTCATGCTGCTTGTAAGACCAAACATCTGGCTGGCAGCCTGGCCGGAGAAGAACGTGCCCATAAAAGAGACAAAGAACTGATAGAAAGTGAGCTCGCCCTCGGATATCAGCTTACAACCCCACCAGAAACCGAGTGCGAGAATGAAGTACTCGATGGCTTGCGTAAAGGAAAACCAGAACATCATGTGAGCAAGCGGCAACACAGACTGCCGGATAGCTTGATCCAGCTCTTCGGTGTACCGATCGAGCATCGCATGCTCGATGGCAAGACTCGAGACTGTGCGAATTGCCGTGATCGACTCGGAAGCAATGGATGCGCTGTCAGAAAAGCGGCTGGCGTTTTTGGCATCCATCCGGGTCTCCAGACGTATTCGAGCATAGCCCGCGAGGAGCATTGGCGGCAAGCCAGCAAACACGCCTACGAGGCCGAGCTTCCAAGATACAACGATGGCGAGGATGCTTGAACCAAGGACATTGAAGACGTTGATGAGAATGAGGCCCACATTGTAGCTCATCAGCTCAAGGATAGCCTGAGGGTCCGAATTTAGCCGACTGGTGAGAGCACCCGTGGTCTAGGTCGGCGTTGGTCAGTGAATACTCTTCTGACGCTGACGCTCCACTGTCTTGCCCTGAGGCACGCCAGCAGAAGAAAAGAAAGGGCCTTCAGTAGCACTTACGTTTTCTGGTCGGTCGAAGAACTGTATGTCCTGACGCAGCATTCCTCTCAGTATGGTCTGGCGAAATTTCTTATTCATGGCTTGCGCGACAATGTTGGTGAAATACCCCAAAGAGAAATAAAATATGAAGCAGCCCACACCAAGCACAACGAACATGAGCGAGAAAAAGTTTCCGCGGCTCTGCATCTCGTCTGGTGGAAGCTGGAAGACATCCATCACTTTCGCCAGAAGAAGTGCTTGGCCCGGAAAAACGGCAGCTACCAAGATGTAAGTACATGTTGGCAAGGCATCTTCTTTGGGGAATGTATTGGAAACTTACAGGCACCAACAACACCAACGAGAACCCGAAAATATGACCACTTCAGTTCGGGCGTCCTACGTACGAGTCCCCATATGGACGAGAATATCCCTGAATGGTTATAACGCTCGTAGTTGTCTCGATTGGCTAGTCGTTCGAGTTGGTTTCGGTCATCAGTAGGGTATTTTGACAACGTTCGACTCAAAGTAACATCTTCTTTGTCATCGTCTTTAGCATCCGAAGAAAGGCTTTCCTTAGAGTCCTCTGGCGCAGCCTTGGAGTTTATGCTTTGCGCCTGAATCAACCGAGAGTATGCGCCGCCGGAAGACTGGAGATCATCGTGAGTTCCTTGCTCAATGATCCGGCCGTTCGCCATAACAACAATGTTGTCAGCGTTCTTGATAGTGGCAAGTTTGTGTGCGATGACGATTGTGGTGCGGTTTTTGGAAACGTTGTCGAGTGCCTTTTGCACAACACCTTCAGCGTGCGGATCGAGGGCGCTCGTTGCCTCATCCAACAACAGTACCTTGGGCTCAGAGATTATGCTGCGAGCAATAGCTACTCGCTGTTTTTGTCCGCCCGAGAGCAAACCACCCCGCTCTCCTATGCGGGTGTCGTAGCCATCAGGAAGATTTGTGATGAAGTCGTGAGCATAGGCAAACTCGGCTGCTCTCATCACCTTTTCCAGTCGGACTTGGCGGGAAGCCTTCTCCCACGGAGTGCCAACTAAGCCATATGCAATGTTCTCAAAGACGGTGCCGTTAAACAAAACTGGCTCCTGCTGTACGAGACGTATGTTGGTACGGAGCCAGTTCAGGTTGAGTTTGTCAATTTGGGTACCATCCAGCTTGATCGTGCCTGATACCGGCTGATACCAACGTTCAATCATTCCAACGATGGTGCTCTTGCCCGAGCCACTCGCGCCCTATCAATGTGTCAGTCATAGATCTCAAACGCGCCCACTGGGATGAGCTTACCACCAGCGCCGTAACTTTTCCTGCAGGTATGTGCAGTGAGAACCCATCCAAAACCGTCACTGGACGCGTTGGGTAGCTAAACGAGATGTTCTCGATGTCGATCACGCCTTTGGCTGCCGCCGGTTTCTCACCTGAGCTATCAAAAGGGTCGATGCTAGATGGGCGGTCGATCAATGAGAACAACTGTGCCGCGCCTGTCGCCGCACGCTGGAAGGATATCATGTACGGTGCCATCATCGTTATCGAAGTTGTCGCAACGACCACGGAGAAGAGGACACTGCCCGGGATCAGCAAATTAGGGCTGCAAATATCTACTGCGCCGGAGCTGATGCGACTCACGTAAAGACTGTGCCGAACGAGTCAACCTCTTTGGTGGCTACCATTTTTACTCCTTGCCAAAAAGCAAGACCCATTCCACAGTAAATGAGAAAATACTCGATGCTGAACAATAGGCCAAATATCGGACCCTTCTTGTCTCCGAGGACTTTGGCTTTCTCCAGATACACGTCATACTGGGCGACCAAGCGATCCTGGATGCTGAACGCGACGTAATTGCGTGGTGCCGATAGGATGCTTTCGGCAAAAGCACCCGCTTGTGCGTAGATATCCAGCATTTTCGTTTCCAGAGCAGTCTCGGCGGCCGCGACCATGCCCATGAGGAAGATGAGAGCCGGAGCTAGCCTGGAAAAGAACACACTGTGAGCGCCTTTTCCTCGGTGTGGTTCGCTACAGTACACGAGATTGCGAGGATGACGTACCATATCATGATGAGCGTCAGTTTCCATTGGCTGGTAAAGGCAACGATGAAAGCCGCCACAAAGGTCGATGTCGCTTGAAAGAAGAGCCCTAGTTTTTCCGCGATGCCTGACTGGATGAGGTTGCCGTTTGATGTTGCTTGCACTGCAGTGATTTGGTCAGCTCCCTGAAAGGCGTGTCACAAGGAATCGACACTCACTCGAGACAGAACCGGCGGCTCCTGTGTCGAAGAAGGCTATCTCCTGTGACAGTGCCGCCTTGAGATACGCTCTCCGTATATTGCGTACAATGTTGTAGGCACTATAGGTTGAAAGGGTTGTGTACAGGTATGCCAAGCCGAGCCGAGCGATACCTATGTAGACAAAGTAGAGACAGAGCGAAGTAGCCTGTCTCATGAACGCATCTGCATCATTTCGACCAGTGAGATAGTCCTGGAGAATGGTGACGAAGCTGCCGAGCACCAGGTTTAGGATGGCTAGAGCGACACCCGAAGCAGTGGCAGCAGCGATGGCAACAGCACCGAGGGCGGCATCGGTAGGGCGAGCGTAGGTGAATATCCTCTGAACAATGACAGACTGTGAATCCAAGGCCATCCCTCATGGAGAAAAGCGACGATGATGGAGACTTACAATGTACGCTTTGAGTGCGGATCCCTCTGGCTTCTCCAGCGCCTCTTGGACTATCGCGGTCTGGTCATTTCCGGAAGACGAAGCGGACGCCTTTTCGGCCACGTCATTCGCCATGCTCGTGTTGCGTTCTTGCGTGGGCACACTAAGCCTTCTTTTCCGAGAGAGGGTGAAGATATATATATATATATTCAGAGAAAGAGAGAGAGAGAGAGAGAGAGAGAGAGAGAAAAGTTGTATACAGACTAGTCAACACGGAACACAGTGGTTTCCTCACTGTGACCTTGCGGGACCAATGCAGGAGAATATGAGCAATCCATCACGAGACGCAATACCCTGCGACCTCAATGACATCTTGAGTGCGAGGTATGGAGTAGGTATGGAGTAGATGAGCTACGGAAAGGGGGATCTGGGCTCCGGGGGCCGACTGGTGGTAGGGCGTAGGGACCGTGGTGGAAGGTTGGATCGCCGGAACATGGCGTTCTGGGGTTCCGGCGTCCGGCCCCCGGCGGCTTATGACTGGCTGGGTTTGGCTTGGCTAGGCAGCCTAGGCTTGCTTGGCTTGGGTCCAACTGCGGCACGATACGTAACTAAACCTAACTAGTTCGTCCCAGTCGGTTACCTAACGTTAACGTTAATAACTAGGCATCCGTGTTACTAGTTACTACGGTAGTTGGTTGTACACGGTACAGCGAACTTGCCTCCCTAAAAAGTTAGTGCCAAACATTTCAACGTCGGCGTCCCGGCATCCTCGGCCTCCGGATTCACACATTCTCATCGAGACTCGAGGGACGGTGACCTGTCACGACTCACCTGGTAACATGACAATGTCTGTTTAAATTTTGATGACGTGCCTTGCCCGAATGGCCAGGCCCTACTTTGAGTAAGCAAGACGCCGAGCAAACCCCCTGGTGGCCTCGTTTGCTTGACGACTGTCACCGTGTCGCGTACCGACCTATCGAGTTCCTGCTGAGTGACGAGTCTGGCTGTTTACTGTCTGGACTCTGGAGGACACTTCTTGGAATCACCGTCTGCCAGCAGTGCAGCACACTCTGTGAGCGACGCCTAGCCCGACGCGAGTGATACACAACCCATAAAAATTCATCATGAACGCTACCGATATCCTCGAATATGCCATGGACGAGGATGGGGAGTCCGCTGGCGAGACAGGTAGAAAGGGGGAACGGAGTGATGGAATTTCCACCCAGCGCAGAGCTGTAAGTCAGTCCCCTTGGAACCCGAGATCCGTGGTGCGATTGCCGCCAACTTGAGTCCTCCTGGGCACACTACAGCGGTGGTACTGTCTGGAACCCAAGCCACCTCCCTTCCACCCAGAGCTGACTCGCCGTTCCGTATTCAGTGCGACCCTTGCAGAGCCCGGAAGGTAAGCCCGTCTGGCACCGCCCCTTTGCCTTGTTTGCTAATTGATAAATGTTTGTTGGGGGCTGACTGAGCGGTCTTCTCATAGGTAGGATGTGATCGAGAGGAGCCCTGCTCCGCTTGTGTTCGGTCCCGGACAACATGCGTCTACACTATACCTCAAACCTTTAGACACAAGAGGCAGCGTGTTTTGATCACCACGCAATAGTCAGTACCGGCCATTTTCATAAGCTGCTCATATGGTTAGCTGCTCGAGTCCCCAAGTGACTTGGGACTCCAGCTTCCTGGGATATACAGCTAATAATTAGTCTACTTGGTCCTACAGTGAGAGGAAAATCGATCGTATCGAGGAGCGACTCGCCGAACTCGTCAACCAAAGCTCCCGGCTTCAAAACCTGATCAACCTCCAGCAGACGCAAGGTACTCCATCTGCTACCGGTCGATCGTTACTGTGCGAAGATGATCAGCAACCTGCCATCCGGCCTTCTGAACGAACCATTGGGCATGGCGCGTCGACACCCACGCCAGGTTCTAGCGTTGCTCGCTACGCTGCCACGGATGATGATACCCCTGAGCCCAAATTCGAGGGCGAATCGTCCATGAGTGCGCACACCAACTTTGCAAACACCTTTCTGGAGCAAGCAGTCCACTCTGGACCATTGTCGGATTTTCGCCTCGAGCTAGACGACACACTCGATGCTTTGCGTAATATTGTCAAAGCGCAGAGCCAACCCAATGTCCCCAAAAACCCTGCCGCAAGGCCGAGAGATGCCACCCAAGAGCCTGTGCGGCCCCTTCCGGATCTGCAACTGACGATGACATGTTTACGCATCACAAAAGGTCAGTTGGTTCGAAAATAAATTCCTCGGTAACGGTTAGGTATCAATTAACGTCCATCGACTGATCATTGGTCTTAAACACGCATAGAGAGCAGCTCTGTCAACTACCTTTGGATGTGTAGTGCCTTATCGCCATCTCAATTTACGGAATATGTGCTTAAAGTCATGTTTTCTCCGTCTTTCTCCGAAGCCGAGTACATCATCGTGCTTTGTGGTTTCACCTGGATATTTCGGGAGGTCCTTCTTGAGATCAATCGTGGTAGACTCGACTATAATCTGCGAGCAGAAGACCTGGAAAAGGAAGAAGCAGCTTGCCGAGTACATCTCGAAACTGCGTTATCCATGTTGCCTTTCCATTTACCGAGCAGCGTCGACAACGTGGTAGCCCTCAGTCTCCTGGTACCCAAGCCCTGTTTCACCGTACAGCGTGCGCACATCACAGCTAACGCCTCGGACAGGCAGATTATGCAATTAGGTCGTCCAAGCCTTCGCTCGCTTGTAGATACACTTCAGCTGCGGCAGTCATGTGTCTCGATCTTGGTTTCCATCGTAAAAGTGATCCGAGGGAAGATGCAACCGTCAGTGTATCTGTCAAGGTGTGGCTCTTTTGGACGATATACACCCTCGACAAAGGCCTGTCTCTCCGTTTTGGCCGTCCCTCGGTGATCCAGGACTATGACATTAGTGCCGAGTTGCCTACCTCGTCCGCGGAGCGGCACCCCTTTGTTGAACAATCCATCCTCTTCTGGATCAGACTTTCACGGGTCCAAGGTCGCATCTACGAACTACTCTATAGTCCGGCGGCTTTGGCACAGGACGGACAAGTACGTGAAGCCAGGGTGCAGACTTTGGCCAAGGAAATGGAGGAAATCATGGCAGAGAGGCAGGAAAAAGAGGTTCGTTATCGAATCCTCTCGTTCCCTTTTCATTTCGTTTACACACGATGCAGAACCAGGAGAAGGCCGCTTCGGCAACGTCGATATACAAACGCGACGTACAGTTTTTGCACCAAACGGATGAAGTTTCATGCTATGCCATACTGACTCTGATTCACCGAGCGAATGTTCCGCAGGGCTCCGTTTCCACGTTTACGCCGGCTTGCGTTGCCGCTGCCCGTACTGCCTTGCATAAACATGACAGCTGTATGGCGACGGTCCGCCCGTACGGCCCTTCCATCACCGATATATACTTGCAATGGTAAGACTCGATTATGCCCTCTCCTGAACCCGTTGTATGGATTACGTACTGAAGCCTTGGTCTCATCAGGGTTGTCATCTATACACCTTTCATCCCCTTCATTGTGATCTTCTGTCACGTCATCGAGACGACGGACTCTGCGGACCTAGGCCAGCTGCACAGTTTCGTCGCCACCCTGGAGTCAGCCTCGCATCGCTCCGAGACAGTCGGACGTTTGCAGCGGCTGTTCCAAGTGCTCTACAACGTGGCCCTCAAGTACGTCGAGATCAAGACTAGCAGGGAGCAGCTGCAACTCGGACGCGAGTTTGACACGTACCTCTATGCACTGGGCTACGGGCCAGGCGGCCAAGTCCCATCTGCGACAGAGCCCCAAGAACTCGAACACGGCCTGCCGTTGCATCAGGCCATTGAGAACGCTCCCGCGCCCGGGTTGGAAATGCAGTCCTCTGGATCAGGTGTACCGGTAATGCCTCAGCAGGGGATGGTACAGTTGGGCGACTGGTTCTACAGTAACCAGCAGATGATGGGGCTTCTCGAAGACGAATCCTTTTGATTGCCGATATCTTGCATAGCCATATCTCTATTGGTAGCAGCTGGTACGATCGAGATATGCGCGGCTCCGAAGGCAGAAGAACATGGCGTCCCACCCGGGCAAACCCATGCTGACACCGCCGTACCGGTACCTCCGTATATACGTGCTCCTTTTCGATCAGTCTCATAGGTCGAGCTCGAGGCTATCCACGTCCCCCCCCGTCGTACCCAAGTCTGAGGTCTGACGGAGCACCGTACGCATAACGTTGTACCCGGTAGTACATTCCAACATGTACCGGTAGCGCAATGGCGCAAATAAGCGTAACCAAAGGCTGCCCTTGTTACCCTACTTGTTCTACAGTTTTCCCAGTGGCATAAATCATGGCTGTCCCCCCCCAGGCCCCCATCTAGGCTCTATCCGCTCACCTGCATCGAAATAAGATTCCCGGCAAGGTCAAATGTCGTGATGGCGTCATTTGTCAAAAAAGAACCTCTTACCTCTTACCTCAGGTTGGCTTATTACAGTGACACAATATTCCATTAGCCGGTTCAGAGGTGCTCGGACGTTCTTCTCATGAACGTAATGAACCCCCCAAGCAGCTGCCTCCCTGGTCACCCGATCGGTGTCGACATCTTTACGTCGGGCCGCCACACGCGTGCAGGGTGATGTGATCTGCAGCCACCACCGACAGCACATCCATCACGCTTTAGGTAGTCCAGTGGCGATGAGTGGTCAATTCAATTGTTATTATATATCATAACGAGACCATATCACGTCCACCGTCTCGCTTTTCAGACCCTGGTGATACTTATCCTTCCTTCGTTGATCATCTTCGCTTCCGTCGACCAGCCCAGCCCAGCCGTGCAGGGAGCCGCCGCACTCTTGATGTTGGTCACGCTGGCTATATTGGCTGGGGTTGCTGCCATCACCCCGGAGCAAATGCTGTCTGCAAACCGCTATGGTGCTGCATTGCCTAACCCTTCTGGCGTAAGTCGTCGTCGAGTGGCATCGCCAGGATCGATCGATACTAACCGCACATCACATGTCAGGAGATCGCCCTTTTGACCGTCTCTCAATATTCTTTCGAAAGGCATAACCGTTCATCATCTTGGAAACTTTTGGATCTCAACTCGGGCGACCTGTCAGTCTGGCAGTCAGATGCAAGCATCTCCGAGGTCGTCTTTGTCGGTCCAAACTCACAGACAGACATACTCTACGTCAATAAAACCAACGAGGCAGGTGACGGAGGTGTCAGTCTATATTTCGGGAATGCCAAAGAGGTCCAGAGCGCGAAGCTAGTAGCATGCCTGCCGGCTCCCTTCACCGGCCTCAAAGCTGCGCTGACTCCCTCCGGAGACATCCATTTCCTTGTTTCCACTCAAGCGTACCCCAACGGGACGGTTTACGTCGAGGAACTCGCCGGCAAGCCCCCGAGTTCTGCTCGAATATACACCGCACTCTACCCTCGTTTATGGGTAAGTCTACAGGAAATGCCCGGTCGAGGCAAGATACGTGTACTGACATGGATGGCGTCAAGGACCATTGGCTTACGCCTCAGAAGAACGCCGTCTTTGGTGGTGTATTGAAGAAAACCGACAACGATTCTCGCACCCATGGGCCGTACAGTTTCAATGGGAAGCTCGTCAACTATGTCACGGGCATCTGCAACGTTACTTGTGCCGAAAGCCCGGTTGATACCGAGGGTGATGAGTCTGACTATGATTTGAGCCCCGACGGAAGCTTGGTTGCTTTCAGAACGAAGGACGTCAACCTCCCGTTGTCCAACTACACGAGCAGCCCCATCTATCTGGTTCCATTCCGAGGCGACGCATTGGATGCCGTTCCAATCAACTCGATCGGTCGGAATCCCTTCCCGGAAGCACAAGGATACTCTACCAACCCGAAATTCTCTCCCTCGGGTACCAAGATTGCGTATTTTCAACAAAATGGGATCAAGTACGAGTCGGATCGCAGGATTCTGTATGTAGCTGACGCTGCCACCGATGATCCCAATATCTCGCGTCTAGCCGGTGATTGGGATAGGTCGCCGGGGTCCTTGGTATGGTCTAGCGACTCCGAGACTATATTTGTGCAGGCACCAGACCTCGGCCGGGAGCGTGTCTTCCCAATTCCACTCACTGCGGACGATTCCTATAAGCCAAAAAATATCACGGACGAGGGTGTCCCCTCTGGTTTCCATGTCATACCCAACGGTCTACTGGTTTCAGACAGCAAGTTGTGGACCAGTCGCGACATCTACTCCGTCACTGCAGACGGTGCAAACACCCGCGTCTACTTTCAGGCGAACGAGGTAGACCCTGAGCTAGCTGGACTTGGACCAGATATTTTAAACGAGTTCTACTACAAGACAAACACATCCGAGATTGAGCAACAGAGCTTCGTCGTTTACCCCAGTGGTTTCGACGATAACAAACGCTACCCTCTCGCTTTTATCATGCGTAAGCAACTTCCAGACGTCTCTATTTCCTAATTTTCCACACATCCAATCTTTTCTTTTAAACCCTCTCAACTTTCGAAATGAGACGAAGCCCCGATATACCAACCCCGAAACACATCCAATTGATCCATTTCTGGTACAAGACTGATCTCAAGCAGATGGGGGTCCGCAGGGAGCCAGTTCTAATTCTTGGTCAACCAGATGGAACTTCAAGGTTTGGGCAGATCAGGGTTATGTCGTAGTGATGCCAAACCCAACAGCTTCGAGTGGATGGGGCCAAAACTTGACGGATGCTATTGCCGGCCGTTGGGGAACATACCCATACTGGGACCTTGTTCACGCCTGGAACTATGTGAACGAAACCCTCAAATACGTGGATACGAGCCGAGGGATTGGAGGTGGTGGGTCATTCGGAGGCTACATGACTAACTGGTAAGGCGAATGCGTCGCTGCTGCTGGTAAGATAACGGGAGACTGACGGTATGCTAGGGTTCAGGGACACGAACTTGGACGACGCTTCAAAGCCCTCGTAACGCACGACGGCGTTACGCAAACACTTGGAACCTATAACAGCGATGAGCTGTGGTTTATAAACCACGAGAACAACGGCCCCTTCAACGAGACATCGCTTTCTCCCGGTTCGCCCTACTACGACAACAACCCTCTGCTCTACGTTGACAACTGGGCTACGCCTCACTTTGTGGTGCACAGCGATTTGGATTATCGGCTACCGGTCAGCGAGGGTGTCCTCCTCTTCAACATGCTACAAGTCAAGGGGGTCCCGAGCAAGTTCCTGAACTTTCCAGATGAGAACCACTGGGTAACGAAGCCAGAAAATAGCTTGGTCTGGCACACCGAGATCTTCAGGTGGATCAATTACTACAGCGGGATCAGCAACGCCACAAGTCCCTATTAGGGGGCAGGTGATCTAGTTACTCCCTTAACACCTGTGTGTGGTCTACATACTATAACCATAGTGCCAGCTGACTGTGATTAACAAGACCATCAACAAACAGTGCCTCTACTGTGTACTCTTTGTCCGGTATCTGCAAGGTACGTGACTGTCGGCAGGGCCAATAAGCTCGTGCTTGAATTTGATCGATTCGAATCAACAGTTAGATCTGCTTGGCTTAAATTGAATACACGTCTCATATACTATTTGCATTGATCCATTGGGCCCCTACGGCCTCCAGATTCGTCTCCTCGACTTCCTGGCCCCTCGCCTTCTTCACTAAACCGTCCAACCAATCCTGATGGCCTAGCAACATCTTGTTCGGCCTCATCTCAGCCATCTCCACAAACGGCTTGCCGATCTGACTCTCCTGAGTCAGGATTCTCACTCGGCCTCCCTCCAAGTTCTCAATGATCCAGGCATGGTAGACCTCGACGCCTTCTTCCACTTCCGAGTGCCAGCTCAGCCGGCCTGCCTTGCCCATAGAAGGGGCGGATGCCTCTTCGACTGAGCACGCCAGGGGCGGGAAACCAAAGGTGCTAAACTTGAAGATGTTACCCTTGTCGAGCATTGGGCCGGACGCGGGGGGCGTGATCTGGCCCGAGTTCTTGTAGTACGATTCCCATTTGGTGACGTCTGCCAGCAGGGCCCAGATCTGGGACGCCGTGATGCCCTTGGCGACGACTTCGTTGGAGACGAAGTTGTCGGTCGTGCCCGGAAGAAGCCGTTCTGGCCAAGTGACGGCGGCTTGGGTGGGGACCGTGGGGACCGTGGGGTCGCTCATGGCGCAGCGAGTGAGCCGCAGTGAGCCGCAGTACTGTGTACTTTAGGCGACTCGGCGGAATAGTGATCGGATGAGTTGTGAGAGAGGGCGTGTGCACTTGGGACGAAACCGTCGCTTGTTGTTATGGAGTACGGATTAATGGGTACAGAGTACCTCATGGTTATGTCGAGTGCTCTGTGTTTGAAAGGATGGCTTGGGCCACATGTCGATGACGTACTAGTCTTGACGTACTTGACCGATGTGGTAACTTTTTGGTGGTTGAGATCTCGTTTATGCAATGTTTCCTCTCGCCAAGTAGTTATTCTTTTTGTGAATGTTTCGTCTCCGTTGTGGATATCCGTACGGAGTACAGCTTCTCATGTCGCGAACGAGTCTTTCTTTGTACGGGATTCCGTTGTAGTTTCCCCGCTCCGTCAACTTCTTTTTTCCGAACCGACGACTTTCTACGCTGACGCTCATCGATAAGTCGTAAAGTAGAACGAGTTGAATGTCCCGTTGGCCGGGTCCGAATTGACACAGTCGCCGTCGGGCGTGAGGTAGTTGACATCGATGAAGTTGGCCTGGCCAACGAACTCGGTACCAGAACAGTTCTTGGTGTAGTAGTGGTTGCCCTTGGCGTATGCCGAGACGTAGGCCTCTGTGTTGAACTTGACGGACATCATGCCCTCGGAGAAACTGGTACAGCCGTAGCTGCCACTGAACTGGGTCACGTTCATGATTTCTGTCTGGCAATTGAGATCGGAGTATCCGGCAAGAATGAAGCCGGAAACCGTGACAGGAAGGAGGAAGGCAACCGCCGTGAGGAAGAACTGTGTGGAATGCATGGCGGATGGATAGTGAGGTTGGAAATTGGTATCGAGAGATTCCAGATTCTTTATGGCTTTCGAAGGATGGAAGTATGCGGACGGGCGGAGGGGTGGTCGGGAGGCGGTCTTTCATCGTCGCAATAAAGTCACGCGGTTCATATAGGCCTATGATATAGGCCGTTAGTTGTAACTATACGGATACACCTTCGGTAGTTCCCATCTACAATCTTTAATCTTTCTCCGTTAAACTCTTACCATGGCCGGTGGGGCGTAGCATTCTACCACTGACATTCTACAGGGGACTCCATGTTGATGATATCCGCCGGGCTGGACAATTGCAAATGGCCAGCTGCCAATCTATAACAAACGATCGTCGTAATGCGTTTCAGTCCTTTAAATACAATTCAAGAGCCACCGCCATGACGCATAGTGTACATGCATGCAGGTGAACCGAACCGCACCACCCCTGACGTTGAACAAAGTCGATTGCCGCAAGTGATTTTGCACTGCCAGACTCAGCCGGAGATATCAATGCGGCTGTGCGGCCTGCCCATTCAGAGGCTGGTCGCCGGTCGGCATACGAGTGTATTTTGCAACCCGGATTGGTTCACGTTGACAGCGCGGATAACATGCATGGCAAACCTTCAAAACATCGCTTACGCGTCGGCGTACCCTCCTCGTCTTGGCGAATCTGCCTCAACTTCCAGCTAGGTGCCCAACTATCCGGTAGCGCAACTCCTGCAACAGTCGTCCCGCGTGTTACGGTGGTGAGGGTCTGCAACGATGATTTCACAGAGCAAACTCGGGGATTTGATGTGATTAGACGCTCAGTGTCACACAGTCACACAGCAAGCAACTTGTCTTGGTTAAGATCGCGGTGTGCTTGCCCGCATGATGAACTCGGCCCATCCCACGGCATGATGATCCAGGAAAGGGAAGAGTGAGAAGATCTTACACCCCCTCCCTCGTCCGACCTGCCCCGAACCACTCGAAATATAAAACACTCACCTCTCGTATTCTTGCCATTTGCTTCGTTACGACCTCGACTAGATAACGCCCATCTCTCACATCTACGCACTATATATGTTCACGCAGCAATCGGTGCGTACGGTACTGAGCAATATTTCAACTTGATCGTCAGAATAGTGTTGCTATACAAAATGGGGTCTCCCGCGTTGGTGGTTTCTAACAGAGACCCAAAATTTTCATGTTGGTCCTCCAACAGAAGTCTAGGACAAGGATAGGAACGAAACTGGCAGTGCCAACAGGCTACTATGCCTAAAAAGACGTTTAAGCGAGCGAATCGACCAATATATTCAAGCTAACAGGAGTACTATTGGTCTTGGGCGTACCAGATAATCATATTTACTTCCAATTCCTGCGCCTCCAATTGTATCCGAGAGAAACGCACCGCGAACTTACCTACAGTTATAGGGTTTAACCACCCCTTGTTAGTCAAGAAGGATCCTAGCTAGATTTTCCTCACAGGTAGGAGAATAACATTCGACCGTTTTATTTGCAATCTGCCGGACCGGTAAAGCGACTGGACAGTCAAGACGTGGCCGACGTCCAAATTGGAGATAAGGGGCTAGGGGAGCATGTTGTATCCCAAGGAAATCCGGCCAATGCCTGCGTACGGAGTTGCTGAGGATTCATCACACAAGACAGTGTGATGACCGGCCGGTTCCCAACTGAACAGAACGGTCGTGCCACAGTTCCGCGATGCGTGCAGCGTACCTACAGCATACAGGCTACAGCGTAACACTGCATGTGGTGGTACAACGGTGGTTCGTGAGGTCCAGAGTCAGAGAAGACTTGGTGGAACGTCTTGGAGGAGGTATAATTGGTGCCCCCTGGTTTCCAACATCACCAACAAACTGAATTGAGGTGTCACGAGGGCCAGCTCCCTCAGTATTGAACTACTGTGTACGATGTAAGAAAGAGTTATAAAGGTTTGGTACGGATAGATCTGCAGGGCCATCCATCTCCACGCAGACCCCACTACAATGTAGAGTCTAGCAGGGGGAGCAGCTCCGTCCAGATGCGTCATAATCGGACTGTCCTCGCACGGTACCTACCCCCAGCTTTGTTGGTGGATGTCTTGGCTTTTCGACCCTTTTGGCCTTTTTTTAGCCCCGTCGGCTGCAGCAAAACGTAGAGGCAACAGACACTTTTGCATTGGACGGGCTGGCATCATCTGCAAGTTCCGACGTATTCCACGACGAAACCTTCGACGGCAGCACCGCGCTCCTTCGGCAGCTTTCCTTCCATCAACTCTGGGGTTTTGCCATCGAGCGTGTACGATACGTCCCGAGGCCGTCCTTCTCTTCCCGCTTTCTTTGTTTGTTCAGGTCAGGTCGACAGGAGAGGAGCTACTAAGACGGACCTCGAGAGTTTGCGACAAATTCTCGCGCGACAGCCTCTTCCCACGTTCGCATCTCGTCGTCCATGAGGCTGCGTAACAGCTGCAGCTTCGTGAGCCTCGCAGCTTCTCCGTCCGCCCTGTATCATCCGGCAAACAAACCCACGATTGCCCGTTTCCGAACACTGCGCTTCATTGCGACGACCACTCGAACCAAGCACACCTCCCCCACAGCCTCGACAAAGGGTTTTACCACGGCTTGTAGCCTTGGCACTCAGCGTTGGCTTCCAACAAAAACACCGACAAAGGACAAAGGCACAAGAGGTACTGCAGTCCCAGATACAAATATGAACGGATCAGGCCCCACGACTCGCGCCTCGAAGCGCAAACAAGGCCCCTTTCCAGCTGCCGAACGTCCCCAGAAGCAACACAGATTGTTGAATGGCAAGGTGTCTCCCGGAGACAACACCCCAGACGTCGACATGAGAGATCCCCTGGAGGATGAAGACGAAGAGTGGGAAGACGGCCCCGTCTTCTATCAGCCGCAAGCCGCAGACACGGCCGAGTGGCAGGCGACAGTCGAGAAGGTCATCACCAATGTCGTCTCCATTCGCTTCTGCCAGACTTGCGCCTTTGACACCGACCCGGCACTGACCAGTGAAGCCACCGGCTTCGTGGTTGACGCCGAAAGAGGCTACATCATGACGAACCGCCACGTCGTTGGTTCCGGCCCGTTCTGGGGCTACGTCGTCTTTGACAACCACGAGGAAGTGGACGCCTACCCCGTGTACCGGGACCCAGTTCACGACTTCGGTATTCTGCGATTCGACCCCAAGGCCATCAAGTACATGCCCGTGACGGCCTTGGCGTTGAGACCCGAGTTGGCCAGAGGTGGGTGCAAACTCTTTCACCACGCCAACGCGACGTATAGCTAACACTTACCACTAGTCGGAACCGAAATCAGAGTGGTGGGTAACGATGCTGGCGAGAAGCTCAGTATTCTTTCCGGTGTCATCAGTCGTCTTGATCGCAATGCGCCAGAGTACGGTGAGGGTTACAGCGATTTCAACACATGCTACTACCAAGCCAGTGCCGCCGCCAGTGGTGGCAGTTCTGGCAGTCCCGTCATCAACATCGACGGGTTTGCTATAGCCCTCCAGGCTGGTGGAAGATCTGACGGAGCTTCGACCGATTACTTCCTGCCCTTGGACCGACCCTTGCGTGCCCTGAAATGTATTCAGGAAGGCAAGCCCGTTCAGCGCGGTACGATACAGTGCCAATTCCTCATGAAGGCATTCGACGAATGCCGTCGCCTTGGCTTGACACCATCCTGCGAGGCCGCTATCCGCAGTCAATTTCCTAAAGAGACAAACATGCTGGTGGCCGAGATCGTTCTGCCCGAAGGCCCCTCGGACAAGAAGATCAAGGAGGGCGACGTGCTTATCAAGGTCAATGGCGAACTCCTCACGCAGTTCACTCGTCTAGATGATATCCTGGATACGAGTGTAGGTAAATCGATCCGTCTGTCCCTGCAGCGAGGAGGACAGGACATCGAGGTAGACCTGGAGGTCGGGGATTTGCACCAAATCACGCCAGACCGCTTCGTCTCGGTTGCGGGCGCGAGCTTTCACGATCTCTCATACCAGCAGGCGCGCCTGTACGGTGTTGCTTGCAAGGGCGTATTCGTTTGCGAATCAACGGGATCGTTCCGCTTCGAGTCGGCAGACAACGGCTGGATGATCCACACGGTCGACCAGCATAAGACTCCTGATCTGAAGACTTTTATCGAGGTCATGAAGCAGATCCCCGACAAGAAGCGCGTGGTGGTCACGTACAAACACCTTCGCGACCTACACACACTCAACACCACAATCATCAACGTCGATCGTCATTGGTCGACAAAGATACGACTTGCAGTCCGCAATGACACCACCGGCCTGTGGGACTTCACAGACCTGAGCGATGCCCTGCCTCAGGTTCCTGCGGAGCCCAAGTCAGGAAGTTTTATCAAGCTTGAACATACCTCACATCCTGCAGTTGCCAGTCTGGTGCAGAGTTTCGTTCACGTCAACTGCACTATGCCCTTGAAGTTGGACGGATTCCCTAGAAATCGCAAGTGGGGTATGGGTTTGGTCATCGATGCTGAAAAGGGTCTGGTCGTCATCTCAAGAGCCATCGTGCCCTATGATCTCTGTGATATTTGGATCACGATTGCGGACTCCATCGTTGTGGAAGGCAAGGTCGTTTTCCTACACCCGCTGCAGAACTATGCTGTTGTCAAGTATGATCCTTCGCTGGTCGACGCTCCGGTCCAGAGTGCCAAGCTAGGGAACGAGTATCTCAAGCAAGGAGCTCCAACAACCTTTATTGGTTATAACAGAAGCGGCAGGATCGTTCATGCTGCCACGACAGTAACAGAGATTACTGCTGTCGCGATACCTGCCAACTCGGGTGCACCCAGATATCGCGCGACTAACGTCGACGCTATCACAGTTGACACGAGCCTCAGCGGGCAGTGTGGAAGCGGTGTTCTGGTCGATACAAACGGCACGGTGCAGGCTCTGTGGCTGACGTATCTTGGCGAGAGATCTCCGCATAATTCTAGGGACGAAGAGTACCACCTTGGTCTGGCCACCCCAAGCTTGCTACCAGTGATTTCCCAAATCCAGCAAGGCGAAGTGCCAAAGTTGAGAATGCTCTCGGTTGAGTTCCGTGCTATCAACATGGCCCAAGCACGTGTGATGGGCGTACCGGAAGACTGGATGAAGAAGGTGTCGACCGCGAACCCGCACACTCACCAACTCTTCATGGTTTCCAAACGGACATGCGAGCGTGGCAACAAGCCCCAGGTTCTGCACGAAGGCGACATCATCCTGACATTGAATGGCAACATCGTCACTCGCGTTCCCGAGTTCGATATCATGTACTCGAACGACATTTTGGATGCCCAGATTATCCGCGAGAGCAAGCTGCTTGAGCTCAAGGTGCCCACGGTCTCGGCCGACGATGTTGAGACAGACCACGCAATCTCCTTCTGCGGCGCTATCCTACATGCCCCCACCATGCTGTACGCCAACAGATCAGCAAGCTCCACAGCGAGGTATACGTATCTGCTCGATCTAGAGGCTCGCCCGCATACCAATACGGCTTGGCGCCTACCAACTTCATCACTGAAATCAACGGGGTGGAGACACCGGATCTCAAGGCCTTCCTCGAGGCTGTTGCCAAGATCCCCGACAACACCTGTAAGTCGATCCTGGCTGGGGTGACGTGATCCTGTAGACGATGACTGACAGAGCCCACAGACTTCCGAATCAAGGCTATGACCTTTGATAACGTGCCGTGGATGATCACGATGAAGAAGAACGAGCATTACTTCCCAACAATGGAGTGGATCAAGGATGGTTCGCAGCCGAGTGGTTGGAAGCGGATTGCATATGAGAACGATGGACAGGTCCACGAGGGTGAGCCCAGGGAGGGATTGCTACCTACAACAGCAGATGATACTGGTGACATGGAAGAGGTGGTCAGCGGCATCTAGAGGCTGCAGTCACCGGCATCAAATGGAGTATGACTTGTATAGATCAGCTGTAATGTAAAATATACTACTTGAGGCTACCATGATGAGCATGTGAGCAATGTAAAGCACAGCGCCCACCCACCTTTGTTATTTCAAGACAAACTTGCCTGTGAAGTCTCCGGTTATTGTCATTGACGAAACTTATTCGAGACGAGAGACGGTCCCGGGAAGCAGCGTGGTACCAGACTCGGCTTCAGTGGGCCAACGTTCACCCGAGACATGATCGAATAGTGCGTCCGACGAGGATCGTAAGTGAAACAGGGTTGGGGGGGGCGGTCGGTCCATTGTGTAGGACCAGATTTCTTTACAGGTTACAGTGATGGCAATGTTGAGACTGAGCTAATCGGCCTATATTTGCCTGCCTCCTGCACTGGAAATACTGAAATACTGGCGTGACGAAATGAAAGAGAAGACTGTGATGTACTTCTACATTATTTCAGCATTTCCCGATAACGACCGACATGGGTCGACGCAGATGACTTGGATCATTAATGTCAAAACTGTTCCAGATAAGAATGAAGAGAAGTCCATGTTACCAGATACAAATCAGAACCTGCCAACTTGCCAACTAAACGTATATAAAGTCGGCTCTCAAATGGCACAAGGTTTCATCGAAATGAAAAGATGAGAATGGATGTTCATACAGAATCGGAAGAATGCGCACCACAATCAGCACAAACCGGATGTTAGCATTGGAAGACCATCCTGGTGGTCCAGGTGCTTCTTCTACCTGGTACTCTTGAAGAGTTTGTAACGCCGTAACTCATATCAATACATGGCCGTCTTTCGGCCCTCTTTCTCACATTATGGGTTATAGGAAGACTCAGAGAATGAGGCCCGCCAGAGAAACGACAGCAAGAATGACCAGCACCATAGGCCCCTGGGTGCTGGCAGAGTTGGCCGGAATAGCGCTCGTCGTACTAGCAGGCGGCGCCGGGATGGAAGGGGATGAGTATGTTATGCTGGAAGTAGGGACTGGCTTGACGCCAGAAGAGTTGACGTGGCCGGTACCGACAGGGACAGGAATAACAATGGCGGTGGTTGAGATGATGGAGACCTTGGGATAACTGGAGCTGACCGCACTGCTGGACGTAGAGACGATGGAGGCTAGCGATGAGATAGTCGATGGTTGGGTGGATGGTGCGGCCGATGAGTTGGCGGCGATGACGGAGCTAGAAGTTGGCATAGGGACATGCGAGTATTGCGATGTAGAAGAGATGGTAGTGGGGGTGATAGAGGCTAGCGCTTGCGACGTCAAGAAACCCTTGACGCCATAGTCGGTAGCACATTCCTCAGCTGTCGAGCCCTCGGGGCAGCACCACGTCGTGTTGGCGGCATCAGCAGCACACCAGAAGCCAGCATCGCAAGAGTCTTGACGCATGTTAGTTGTCAAGGACGATATGAGTATTGGAAGGATGGGGAGACGTACCGCCGGTCGGGCAGCAGGTCTGGCCAGCAGGGCGACTGAAGCAGTGGGTTTGGCCGTCGGTAGAAGAGCAGTGCTCGAACTCGCTGCCGCATGCCTCTGCGCAGCTCGCACCAGTTCCACACTCTGTTAGAGATGGTTGGTACCCACTGTCGTCACGACGTTCAAGACCGAACAGATCCCTGACCGACATCTTTGCCACGGGCATCTTGTAAGGCTTCGGTCCAGGCTCGGCTACGGCCAGGGCCGCAAGGGCGAGAACCGACACAGTTTGGAACAGCATGTTGGAGTTGATATCGGGGGAGAAAATGGATATAACGGCTGGCTGGGTCGTAGAAGATGCGAAAGAGTGAAGTAGGCTTCTCAACGATGGACTGATGTATAAACGAGTGGATGCCCAAGAGAGTGCAGCAAATGAATGGATAGGCGTCGGAGGCCCAAAAACAATATTAACAGCAGTCGTGTAAGTAGGTCAACGCAAAGAGGGTGCCGCCTGACTACATCTAGCACAGACTGGGTGGCGTTCGGTGAAGATATAGGAGGTCCGGGTGGGTGAGTAGGTATCACAACAACATCCCATGCCCCCCCTCAGGTAAGGTATGGATGGATGAGCCCAGGTCGTGACCTGCTTTACTTGACTTATTGCGTAACTACATTCCTGGTCCGAGGTCACGCCCAGAGCCATAAGCGGCAAGTGCTATTGATAGACGGCCTAGTTAACCCCAGGTGCAAGTGGCACGCACGCAATGATCAGCGGCCGGGATTCCTCTCTGGCAATCACGACACCGTTAACTTAGATAGACGCAGCAAGTGCCAACTTCCCGGAGCTGCTGCTCTGTCGATTGCGTCCGAATGATAGGCCATGGCGACGGCAAGCTGCACCAATCCTTTCGGAATCTGTGATGCGGCGTCTTTGGGGCGCTTGAGTCAACCGTCAACCGTCAACCGTCAAAGTAAGTCCTGACGAGAATATGTGACTCTCTTGGCAGGCGCCGACGGGCATTTCGTGCAATGAACGAACCCCAACGTCGGCGGCGTAGATAGCCAGTAAAGGTTACGTCCGTATTCCCTCATCAAACGGTGAGGGTCGCCAAGTGAAGGTATCGCGAGATGACTGGAGAAAGAAGATTGCAGCAGGCCAGGGCTCAAGTAGTCGACAGGACATATCCCTGTAAGGTCTAATTCCCGGCTAACTACATATGACTTAGACCGCCTTGGATCAAATGATCGACAGGCACACACATCGTTTCGAGATCTGCCCCGGTCAGCTTGACCCCTAGTTACTGTGTACTAAGTACACAAGACACTTGGTAGTTAATCATTGCCTTGTTGCTCAAGACGTTCGACTACAGACGGCGGCATGGCTCCCTTGAGCTTCATTTCTACCCACCAACCATGCTGCGGATACATTATTCTGCCCACACTCGCTCATGTTACGCTTCTCTCATGGGAAATGGGCGGCAGCCGGCTTATTAGACACAGCTACCAGATACCAGATACCCTGCCATAGCCGGTAGCCAGTCAGTCACCTTGTTGATCCTCACATCGCGGCTAAATAACGGTTTCATATATCATCACGTGGACATGACCAACCGCATGTCTTCCGTAGTTGCGGTAGTAGTTACTTGACAGCAATGTTTGGAGCGTCGTCATCATGCGACACAACAGCCAGCCTGTTTGGCTTTGATATGTTTCCCCCATGACGAAACACACCATGGCAACCAGCATCGATCAACCCGAAGCCAACATCATATTTGTTACTTGTGCTGTCAATGAATTTGCACAAGAACGGCGCTTATTGGATTGTTATTCGTGTCTGGGAACCCAACTCGTAACCAACTCCGTACCTGAGCGGAGGCTGAGCCTTGAGACACGGCTGCTATTACTCCGTATTTGAAAGATGCATTCTTGTTTCTTGTTATTCGGTACATGGCTGGCCACAAGTAAATTGTGCCGGCCCCGTCATGTTTGCTCACTCCTTCAATCTCTCTTCCATACTTCACTTGTGTAACACAATTAGCACGTTGTTTGTAAGACTACTGCAGTGACACCGTCGTGCGGTGCTCATTGGGGAAGTCGCCATTTCGGAAAGAACTTGAAGACTGCCACCGACTAACGTTAAGCAGCAGCGATAAGTAAACATCCTTGTCAGGTTTGGTAATTCGGGCAATCTTGGCTAAGTCAGTTGCAAGTGACGCTCGCAGCCCCACTTCTGCACTTGGAATTTGGTGGCCGCTGAACTCTACCTATTCACAATCCACTCAGCAATGAGATTTCTCATGGTCGGATGGTGTAGTTGGTTATCACGTCAGTCTAACATTGTGTTCAGGCACAACAGTCCACTGAAGGTCGGGAGATCGAGCCTCCCTCTGATCATTTTTGGCTCCCAGGAGAGAGCTTTTGATCTCTGCTCTTTCATTTTCGCAATTCCTACCTAGTACTTGTTTGTTATGTTCCGTCCTTGTATCTCCTCCGTAGATAAGCTCATCTACCTCGCAGCTGTGGGAAGCGGGCTTTTTAGTGTTACGTTTCATATGTACTAACACGGCCGGAGATATCGTACCGAAATTTGTCCTTTATACTTATGTTCTCCTCGATAGCGACTTCGATTATATTATTTCCCAAAGCTATGAACACGTATATGTAATACGTGGATCCATCTCACCTTGAATTTTCTACATACCAAGCCCATTTCATATGTGCAATATATTGCGATTGCCTAACCTTGCGATTTAACGAGAAGAAGGGAGATGTTGGAATACCCTAGGGAGTAGCGCTGCAATCGCTTTGCGTTTTTTAGGCCAGCTCATAGAGGTGATTGGGGAGTTTTGCACAATTCATCTTCTTGTGACCAAGTGCCATAGCATCAATGCTATTTTACAAGAGAGTTGATCTCCCGACGCCCAAGTCAATATTGCAGCTCCTAATATACTCTGTGAATCATCAAAGAATATCTCCGTTTAGACCAAGCATGTATACCCTCTGTATAAAGTCTTCCAATTCTGTCTAATAGACGCCGACGCGTAACACCGCCCGGTTCGTATCATCTCGACCGAGCATTTCGAACTGGTCAAAACAAGGCGTCTGCACCAATCAAGGGATCACACTATTATTACTATTAGTTTGTTTGTTCATTTGAAGTTCATCCTAGTTATTCTTCGCCTGAGGCATCTGTTTGTATATGAATATCTGTTACGGGTGAGGTAACATACTCTCTTTGACGTGCGAATGATATTCCCCCATGACGCCCAAGAGAAGAACTGACCTAGAAGATAACATAACATAATGAGAGCACCTGAAACTAATTTCCCATTCACGGTACTGTGTATGGTCACTTATTGTGGAGCAGGTTCACGTCTGAATGGAAAGCGTTCGGATTTGTTGCGAGGAGAAGCTGAAGAAGCTTCTTGTCCGTGGTTGCCTGGGTAGGTGAATAGGTAGCTACTGCTTCTTTATCTTCAACGGCTTCAACCACCCGTGTCCAGCATCCAGCATCAGCAGGCGGATCATTGATAGACCGCAAAGGCGTTTGACTGACTACATGACACCAAGTGCTAGGGAGGGGGTCAGGGCTCTTGGAGAGCGTGTGTGTGTGTGTGTTGAATCGAAAGTGTAACGAGAAGCTGGATTGTTCACGTCACGTGTGTTGCTGTGATTGTAAGGCAGACAAGCCCTAGGTAAGGCAACTTGTTTTCTGTTTCTTAGTTTCTGCCTCCACGTCTCCTCCCTTGATACCCAAACTGCCTGTTCATCTATTTTCTGCACCAGCTCGGCGACAATCTTTCCACCCCAATTTCTTTGAGGATAAATACCTCGATTCCGATAAATCAACCCGCTAGAGGTTTATCAGGTTCGGACAACAGCAATGACGATGTTGTCGCACCGGAGCCGAATAACCAGGGAAATCCGAGTGAACCGGCCGACGTGAAGAGAGCACGATGTGACCCGAGGAACAAAAAATATAGAAAGTGGGTTCAGGCCAGGAAGGCGGCGTAGACCCCGGAACAGACAGCTGAACGCCGAGGTCGTGAGAGGGCGGCGGCAAAGAGGTCAAGGGCCAAAAGAAGCAGCAAGCACAGCAGCAACAGGCAAACCACCAGCAGCCAGACCACCACCACCACCACCAGCTACAGCACCGCCAGCTGCAGCTAAAACGCCAGCACCATCAGCCTGCTAAAGAACGAGGAGTGCCGCCGCGGTCTTATGAGAGCCCCGGACACCCTCGAGATGATATTGATGCTCAACAAGAGAAGCAACCTCACGAGAAAGACTCCCGATGAGTGACACGAGAGCTATGAGAGGCCACAACCCCAAGAGAAGAGCCGAAAACACCATTACAAACCGGAACAGAAGAACTCCTCAAAAGAGGCTGTAGCCTTGTATATAACAAGCCTCGGCTGCATCATGTGCATAGTAAGCAGAATTCCTTGCCGAAGGACTTACGATGAGGCGAGGGGGGTATCTAGATGGTATTGCGAATACCCGGGTCCCAAGGATTGTCATTGAGACGTTTGCAAGTCGGGGAAGAAGATTTGGTATTTGACAGTAGAGAAGGGATATAAGCTTTTCACGTAACGAATATAAAAGACCAATGGATTAACTGTGACTGTCGTTTCCTAGTGTTTTTTGCGCTGGCGATATGTGGTGGACGTTGGATACGTGGTGAGAAACAAGGAACTATAAACACCTCGAAGCTGATATCAGCAGCAGATACATACTGTTTGAGCGAAACGAAACACTGTACAAAAGCACTGTGTCTAATGTGGATCTCACCATGCCCCTTCTTGCCCCTGTAACCTTGGGTAACCTTGGGCCAAGTTAACTAACTAGCTGCTACACCGGGGCCGGCGGGGAGTGGGCATGGGCTTTGGCTTTGGCTTTGGGCAGACGTCAGCTGCAGTCAAGTGCTACCTTGCGGTAGTTAGCAGCAATGCATCACCCATAGCTTCCAACCCACAACCATTGCGAACCCATCAACACGACAGTCCAGCAGTCCAGTCGATTGCGAACCTGATCAGGGCCGCGCAGAACCAAGAAATTTCCATTGCGTAGGCCAAACAGCCAGCCTCCACTGCAGCATTACTCCCAACTTCTCCCATGCTCAAGCGGTTGCTCGAGCTACACCATTCGTATCCTGCCGATTGAGGCAACCCGAACAGCCAACCGTCAACATGCCGCCCAAGATCGAGGCCTCGGAGGTCGAGACGTACTGGAACATATTTGCGACACGTACAAATGGCGGCAAGTTTCTAACAGGCGAACAAGCCGCGCCGCTGCTCAAGAACAGCGGGCTGCGCGACGACCAGCTAGAATCCGTGTGGGACGTCTCAGACATCGACAACGACGGCAATCTGGATTTCGAAGAGTTCTGCGTCGCCATGCGCATTGTTTTCGACATAGTCAATGGAGTCGGTTGGCCCATCCCGGACAACATCCTTGGGCTATCATGGCTGACAGCTCGTTCTAGGAGTATGCCGAGGTTCCGACGACACTGCCTGACTGGCTGGTGCCCGAGTCCAAGTCACATCTAGTCCAGGCAGGCCGGGCTCTGACGGGCAAGCAAGTGCAGTTTGAGCAAGTCGACGATGACTCGGACACGCCGGGCCTGAAGGATGGCTTCGACTGGTACATGAAGCCCGACGACAAGAGCAAGTACGATTCGATATACCAGGAGAACCGGGACATGCGGGGCGAGATATCATGTAAGTCAGACTCCGACCTTCTTCTACGTCTGCTCATACATCACACGCAGTCGCCGCGCTTGAAGACCTCTACGAATCCCTCGACGTGCCAGACACCGACGTCCGCTCCGCCTGGAATCTGATCAACCCCTCGGCCTCCTCGACCATCAACAAAGATGCTTGCCTGGCATTCCTGCACATCCTCAACAACCGCCACGACGGCTTCCGCATCCCGCGGACGGTGCCAGCCTCCCTGCGGTCCTCGTTCGAGCGCAACCAGATTGACTACCAGATTGATAGCCAGCGCAACGCCTCGCAGTCGCGGTGGGCCGCCAAGGCTGATGACACGACGTCGACGGGCCGCAAAGCCAAATTCGGCGACCAGTACCTGACGCGCCTGGGCCGCAGCGGCTTCAAAACGGGCGGCACCGACTTTGGTGCCGGCAAGAACGACGCTGAGTGGGAGGAGGTGCGGCTCAAGAAGCAGCTCGCCGAACTCGACGAGAAGATGGCCAAGGTCGAGGAGATTGCGAATCGCCGTGCTGGCGGAAAGCGGGACAGCAAGCCCGCCCTCGTCAAGCGTGAGCTGGAGCAGCTGCTCGACTACAAGCGCAAGGAGCTGCGCGAGCTCGAGGAGGGCAGTGGCAAGGCCCAGGCCGGCGGCGGCTTGAGGGGCGTTCAGGAGGACCTGCAGACAGTCAAGGAGCAGGTCGACGGGTTGGAGGCACACCTGAGCTCAAGGATGCATATCTTGGAGCAACTACGGCGTGAGATTGAGGATGAGAAGACCAAGAGATAGTGTATTGGAGCAGGACGAACAGGATGAGGAGGACGATCAGGCTAAGAGGATTATTGACAGTCTGCATGGTGACCCATACGGTGTGCTCAGAGTAGGCGAGGAACACGTCAATCGTCTCTGTTCTCGCCAAGCACCCTGTTGTGCCGTCGGCAGGTCGTCTTTGGATACACAGTTTCACAGGTGTGGAGGATGAGGTTTTGGGCGAGAAGCTCATGATCCTAACCTTCGTGAAACAAGACGCTGTGACATGGGCACAAGTCACCGAGTAAGTGGCCAAATGCACAAGCTATCGTTTGTATTTCTACAGTTCAAAAATTAATCTATCAATTCAAAGAACTTGGGTATCCTACGGCTATTAATTCTGGGAGCGATGTCGCCCTTCTCTCTTGCAAGTCCCTGTTACGCAGATTTGGATACCCGGCAGCTCGCGCGCAGTCACGACGACTCAGACACATCTGGTCTCCAACATGGTCCAAAGCAACCTAAATTTCCCAAATACGCAATGTGCCATTAGAAGGCGCTACCATCTAACGTTCCCGGCAACAATTGAGCCCCCAGATTCTTGCCCTTGGTCATGTACACCATGAGGGAGAAGGCCTTGACGGGACCCATGCGGCCGGCACCGCGACTCCGACCAACAGCGCAAAAGAAGACATCTATGGGCATCAGCTTGGGAGGCGTCGGTTTCTTGCCGTTGAGAACGGCGTCGATGTTCTTGGCAACACCGGCGGCCTTTGTATTCGAGTCAGCTTCGATCGTTGCGGGAAAGAGGGGGGGCGGGGGGGGATGGCGAGGTCAAGTCTTACCTGCTTCTCGGTGATGATGTAGCTGCCCTTGGGCTCAAACACAATGTCGCCGGCGGCCCAGACGTCCTCGACGCCCTTGACGCGGTAGAACTCGTCAATGGCAACACACTTGTTGTCCTTGAGAACCTTGGCGGGCAGGTACTCGGAGTTGGGCACAACGCCCATGGTGGGCAAATACACGTCGGTGACAATCTTTTCGCCGTTCTGGAGTAGGACCTCGGTCTTGCCGTCGGGCAGGATGTTGGTCCCGGTCACGCGGGCGCTGTGCATGACCCTGACGCCGAGCTTGACCAGCTCGTTCTCGGCATTGCCGGCGATGGCGTCTCCGTCAAGGATCTCCTCGCCTCCGCTCAGCAGCACGACCTCCTTGTCCTTGAACTCGTAACGGATCTCGCCCGCCGTCTCGACGCCCGTGGCGCCGGCACCGGCGATGACGATGTGGCTGGCGGCCTGGATCTTCTCCTGCGCGCTGCGCACGTTGGCCATGACTTCCTCGTTGGTGCCGTTGCCCTTCCAGGGCGTGGTGGTATCGACGTAGCGCGAGCCCGTGGCCAGCACCAGGATATCATACTTCAACGTCCGCTCGCCGGCGGCGGTAGAGACGCGCACCGTCTTGGTATCCAGATCGGCCTGCTCCGCCGTGCCGACGACGAACTCAAAGGCCTCGGCGGGATACTTGGAGAAGCCATCCGCGATGGGCAGGTTGTACTGCTCCTCCTTGAGTACGCCTGGCACGATGGCACGTGGAGAGGCCAGGCACCAGAAGAAATGGCTGTTCTGTGAGGCAATTAGCGTTGCCCAGTCCGTCACGTACAAAGCATCACGACTCGATGACAGCCGGGAAAAGTGCAGCAAGAGATCCTTTCTCTATTCGCTGCCGGGCTGTCTCGGCTCGTCGCTCATGTGATGGCGAACAAGCTTACCGTAGAAACAAGAATGACGTTCAGGTCCTTTTGTGTGTTGCGCGTCTGCTTCAATAATCTGTGGGCGATTTGCAAACCAGCAAAAGAACCCCCGAGAATGACAATTGTGGGCGCCATGATAGGATGAACGCAAAGCTAGTTGGTGAAGTCCGAAGGTGAGCAGGACGCAGCCGCAGGGGTGTATAAGTCGTTGCCGTATAAAGCACCGCGAGCAAGAGCAAGATGGCAAAAGCAGGGAACAACAGGACAGACTCAGAGATGCTGCTCGGGGTATCAACTAACTATAACTTTTGGTATCATGTAACAAATATATGTAAAGAGAAGTGGCACGAGACTGGTTGTTTTCCTGGAGGAGAAAGGGGGTTCCTCGAAACACTTATAGAGTCCGGCCGGGCGTGGCGTGTGTGTGCGTGCGTGCGTATGTGTGTCCAAGTCGATCCCTGTCCGTCACGGATCACCCATCCTGCATGAAGGAAGCTAATACGGCCGAGGCCCACGAACATCCACTCCTACAGTCTACGTAGTATCGTGGTATCCGTACATTCCTTCGTACGTGCCTCGGACACAGCCCCAAACATCCGCGCCGGGACTTCAGATGAAAAGAAACGTTTAATAGCCCCATCTATGTTTCAAGGCGACAGCGGCGTGACGCTTTCCAAGGCAAGTGGCAGTCGACGGTCCTGCACCCGCAATGCGAGCAACGACTCCCCGGGGATGCTCATCAGTCGAGCTCGTCTGGCTCCGGACGGCACTCGCCAATTTCAGGAAGGGTCCTTGGGTCCCTTGCAAAGTCAATCTTGAGCACGGTTGCGGTCGTCGAGTCTCGGTACTTCCCCACGTACGTCGAGTGCTGAATAAGCCACTCCGGCTGCATGGGGGAAGGGGCGCTGGGTTCCAGACGAGGGCAGAAAGAAAACAAAGTGAGCGGCCGGCTAACGTTGGTAAGAGTTGAACTTATCCACTTAGTTCCCCATCAGGCAGTCAGCGTATCCGTACTCCGTACTGCGGGACTTGCTCGCTTGTCGTCTTGTTGTAGTGTTCGGGAATGTAGTTAGCGTCAAGTTAAACGTGCTGTCGTACACTGGTACACCGTACACAGTACCTGAAGTCAGTGCGCTGCGCTACACTGCAACGACGGCTCCAAAGTAAGATATCCACCCTACTACTGTTAGCTCTGAGAAAGTCAGCGTGGACTGAAGAATGGCAATCGGGCCCGGCCGAGTCGGCCGCCGCCAGTTTACTTCGTTCATTAGCGTCGCCCGGCTTGGCACCGCAATCCAGCCGATGGACATTGTTGGCTTGAGTCTCTACCAGGTCGCTACCGAGTTGGCCCTGTAACTGGCAGATTCCAACCGCGCGTGATATATTTTCAGTTTCGTTGAAAGAGCACACGGTCTAGCCTTTTGATTTCCTCATCTAGCTCCCGTGCGTTTTTTTCTCTCATTTCGAATCAGTCTCCCCAGACGAAGATGTCTCAGTACGGATTTTTGACGGTTCAGGCAAACCCGGATGCTCCGGCCAGTGGTGGTTCCAAGGTGGCTTGCGAATCGGTTCGGGTTGGTAGCTACGTCGCACGGCCAGACTTCAAGATCGTTCATCCATGATCCAGTGTAGGTCTGGAGGTCTTTCCGCAGAGCTGCCCGTCTGGGAATGTTGGTTGCCGGGGTAGGGGTATCAAATATGGTGTGTGTGCTTTTTGGAAGTTCGTTTGTGCCGTGCCGTCTTGAAAGTCAGGGGGGTGCTGCTGCATATAGCATACAAATATGTACGCCTTGCTTATCGGTAGGCGAAGGTTGATGACTTGCAGGCTACTGTGTAGTTACTCCGTACTGTGGTGAGAGATCATCTCTTCGGGTACGCAGGCCGAAGGGCGACTAACAAACAGGGTACTTGAATAAAACCCCGCCATGCAACAATGGGTGGAACCCCCAACAATGGCAGCATCCGAACAGTGCCTGGTGCCGTGGTGCATGTGGTTAACCCCGCGCTTATTGATTTCAACCCCGAGCTCAACAACCTGGTGACCTCAGTCCAATACTTGCAACTTCCCACATCACCTCACAAACAAACAAACAAGCCACGATAATCAGTACTACACCACCCTTATACATCAGTCAAAATGGTTGCACAGAGCGAGGCATTCAAGAAGGCCGTCGAGGACTCCGCCAAGTTGACCTCGAAGCCCTCCAACGAAGATTTGCTTAAGTTCTACGGTACGTACCATGCCACCTCCATGCTTTTTCCCCCAGCGTCTCGCCCGTTCCCCAGCCTATGCAAGCATACCGTTCACGGTGATTCGTCAAGCCTCTGCGGAAGCTCCAGTCTATCACCCAAAATCATAGCCACCATCACTTCGCCGAAGGCTAGACGAGCAACGAGACTGACGACCTCCCTCAACAGCTCTTTACAAGATCGGAACCGGCGAGGACATCACCAAGGCTCCCACGCCCGGCATGTTCGACATCAAGGGCAAGACGAAGAAGAGCGCCTGGCAGAAGGAGGTCGACGAGGGCGGCCATACCCCCGAACAAGCCCAGGAGCTGTACGTCCAGGCCATCGAGAAGGCCAAGGCCGAGTATGGATACGATGCCTCCAAGAAGCCCGAGGTTGTCGGTGCGTAAGATAGAAAGCCGAACTTGGAATTTCATGACGTCAATGGAGCAAGAAATAGCATGCCTAAAGGTCGAGCAAGCACTCTGCACTTTGCAACACCACGAAATGTTTCGCTGAGCATAGATCGAACTTACACCCGGACTCGGTTATCATCACTTGTTCATTATATCGTCTAGTACAACACGTCGTGCGAGTGACATGCAGTCGTTATGAAGACTTGTGTAGTCATATACACTTCGGAGCTTAGATATGCCAAGATTCCCAAGTCTGGCCCTTCCAGTCCGGTTCCGTGTGGTTTAACGTAGCACACCAAGGCTCTTCATTTGCGCCAAACTTCTGTAGCGGCAGGCTGTAGGGCATCCTTACCCCTACCATAGGGCGATGCTCGTCAGAATATTGATCCGTTGAGGGTGCGTCCGTCTTGAACACGCCTATCATCTTGGCCGAAGGATCGTCGGTCAGAAGCGCAGGCCAAACAAGTACACCAATCTCCCAAGATGACAATCGGAACTCTCCATCTCCGCTGGCTGCCTCGCCCCAAGCTTGCTTGGATAAGTTAGCCGACGTCAGGAGAGCCCAATCGATTGACCCGTCCTCGGCGTGACGAATATACGTTTTGATGTGAGGCGCAGCTCGGTTGCGGCCAGCGTCGAGCATCTCACCCCTTCCCTCCATGCAGACCCCCTTGGGCGCGTCATTCGCCCAGTGATGAAGTAACGGCTGCAGGTACTGTAGTTGCTTCGCCTGCTGTGCAGACTGGATCTTGGTGTGGATGGAACCTCCCGAGGCATACCCATCGAGGCTGCGTCTGATCTCCTCGCTGTCGGGGAAGACCACCTTGAAAGTAGCCGGCGAACTCGACTGGGTGGTAGATGACAACGAGGCGAACAATGTGCGCCGGAGCCAGGCATCGGTAGCGCCCAGGGTGGCAATGGAGGATATCTGCACAACTATCTCCGACTTGCCTGGTCGAACTGGGACGGATCGTAAAGCGTGCTTGACGGCGGTCCAACCCCAGCGCGTCTCCCTAGGGTCACACTCGACCATGTGCCGCCCTGGGACACTCGCCACAAGTGCGCCTCTGACAGCGGAGAAATCGTACGTAGCAAGTTGTGCGACTAGGGACCCGCAAACATCCCATCTGGTATTGTATGCGCGCAAGTAGCTTAAAAGGTCGGCCTTGAATCTGTGACCACTGCCTATTTCCGGGTTGGGATGCGGCTGGCTTGTAGTTGTGATCAAAGGCAGCAACGGGCTTTGCCATACGGCATTCGTCATGTTGGTCCAGTCTTTTGAGATCATATTGGCCGTGTGGATTACAACCTGAGCATGATCATCGTGCCGCAGCAAGATGAGCATTTTGGTATGATGCGTGCCAAACATTTCGGGCATGAAAGCTGTGTGTAGCTTCACATTCCTGTGCTGTACGGCTTGCTCCTATCCAGAGTATCAGTGACTAGTCACCTACCTCTGAGAGTGGCAACGACCCTCTACGTGCAGCGGACCTAAAGGCAAGGCAGAGAGGCGGGCTCTTCCAGCCAGGCCAGGACATGTACCGCAACTTGTACTCCGTCCATCCCGCCCGCAAACAGTGCGAGTGTTATACGTGGCCAAGAAAACAGTCCTTACCTGTAAAGCAACCCTATTGGGGTTTTCTTTCTTCCAGAAGCCGTGTACAAGGTGGACTTGCACCAAAGACCTCGAATCTTCATCGAGCTTTGACATGATGAAGTCAATGTCGTGCAAGTAGTTAAAATTCCAAATGGTGGATACCATCGGGTCGCGTAGAATGTCCTCCAAATTGACTGCCCCGACATTCGACTCGGCAGGCAAGTCACGGATCGTAGTCAGCTGGAAAGGAGACGGCAGCAGAATCCTCTCCAGAGAGGTGGGCTTGGCCTTTCTCCGGGGCGGGCTTATAGGGTGAGCCAGCGAAGCAGGTCCGGATCCGGACGCCGGGCTGGGACCGAGTCGATCATCTTCAGCGTCCGACAAGCGGCGCCGTTTCACTGGAGGCTCCGGCATCTTGATGTGTTTTCGAAACAGTAGTGGTTAGCAGCTGACGATTGAGTCACCATGCGAGAGGGGTCGTTGTGTCTCGGATGCCTGCTGTGAAGGTAAAAGCCGGGCAACGCGAAGCGTCCCGCCGATGGTTCCTGTATGACAACGCACTCGAGCAGTCACCATCTCATAGCTTGTGAGCATGCGCAAGTAAGGTTCCACGAACACGAGAGCTGTACGCTGCAGCCTGCAGCCTGAAGCCTACGTACGGCAGTACGGAGTACAGTCGCCGGGATGAAGCTTGTCGCCGTCTCCAGTGCGTAGCAGGGTCCCGCCCTGTCTTGCGGTTTATACACAGTAGCTGGCTGAGGTCACACCGCAGGGGGTCTCTCGGTTTTCAAGCAGAACTCGGCTGTGCACACTGCAGACAGCGAGTGCCTGTACCGGTACTTGTAACAAGCCTGGCACTCTCGCTGGATTCCAGATTGATTGGATCGAGGGCTTGGCGATAAAATGTGGGGGATATGTGTTGACTCACTGCGAAGCTCGTGCGGCTTGCTCGCTTGTTGGGGAGTTCACGTTAAGTTAGCTGTCAACTGACGTTCACTAGCTACCTAACGTTACACAGTAATTAGTTGACTTGACTAGTCACTACTTCGACGTAACGAAAAGTACCAGGTAGTTGAGTAACGGATATGAATTTATGGGTCCGAGCTAACATGGCAGTACTACGAAGTAAGTACTCCGTGCCCCGTAACTACGTACGGATAACTAGTGCCAACACCTTGGTTCCAGGCTTTTGCCCGCCCCCATAAATGCATCTCGCTTGATAAGGCCAACGGTTCGAGACGGGACGGGACACCTTGCTTTGGCTTCCATGCCTTGACCCAGTTCCTTGGCCTGACAGTGCGAGTGGACACTTGACACCTCCTGAAAGTTCGTGTTGCTATTGCCTCTAACTTATCTGTCAATGTCAGCCAGCCTGTGCGCCGTCGTCCAGTTTTCTGCCTGCTTGCTTCAGCGAAGGGGAACTTTTCGAGGTCTCATTTCGCAATTTCATTGCCACCCCCCCCATTCTAGAACGCGACACAAGCGAACACACGGACGGAACATTGAGGCTCATCTTGCCATCTTGCCACCGTTTGACGAGACGGACAGAACTTTTGTTGTATGACTTTGCTGGATCCTCGATGCATGCCTGCAGCACGCACAGGTAGCGCGATTCCTGTCAACACGTCAACACCCCTTTCCTTCCCCCTGCTGCGCCTTGCACGTGGATTTGAAAGAGAACGACGACGGCAGTCTCCCCTCCGGACCTCGCCTCGCCTCCGACCCCATTCACCACAAATCCCCCATCGCGTCGAGCTGCCGACCGGTTCGTAATCGCCGCCGATTCAATTCTCTCCGTCTGTAACACTTCGGCCGCCCTTGAGCCGCCGAGGACAAGCATCTCACTTGTCAACACGGACTTTGTTGCCCGTCACGCTCATTTGCCCACCGCGGCGAACTCTCACCAGTCTTTCACCATGAGGATTGCCTCTCTCGCGCTCCTCTTGGGCGCATCGGTCCTGGGGGCTGCGCAAGCCATTGGGGCAGATGAGGAAGTTAACCTCAAGCAGGAAAACACCTATTTCAACGACCGGAAGGTGCCGCCGCCACTCGAGCTGACGGCAGACAACTTCGATAAAGAGGTCAACTTGACCAAGTACTTGGTGGTGAAGTACTTCAGGTATGACAATATCCCCCATCGCCACCCGCAGCCTGCCCGCGGTACCACTACCTGCGAGCCAAGTTGACAGATCTGCTCCATAGCCCCTACTGCCCTCACTGCATCGACTATGCGCCGACGTACCAAACCCTGTATGAGTACTATTACACGTCCGAGGCGCCTGCAGGTGCTGATGCGAAGACGAATGCCGCCGCATCACCATTCGAGAGACACTATGATATCAGATTCGGCGAGGTCAACTGCATCGCATACGGTGACATGTGCACCAAACAAGACATCGCCTCATATCCCCAGACTGCGCTCTTCAAGGACGGCAAGAAGATCAACACCGTCCGGGGTGGGAAGCCCATCGATGTCGTCGCCAAGATGATAGAAACCGAGCTGGAGGAGGCATTTCCTGGTACCCGCCCGAAAGAGCTTTCGCTGCCCAAACCCGGCGCCATATCGTCTCCGGACTACAAGCCAGCCGCCTCGGCCCCCAAGATCGCATCGCCCAGTGACAAGACCGATGAATCCGAGAAAAACCTCGTCAAGTCCGATACGATTCCCAAGGCGAACGCTGGTGGCGATAAGAAGCCTGGAGACGCCGGTACCAAGTCTGCAGAGGCCGACAAGAAATCTGCAGAGGAGGACAAGAAGAAGCCTGGAAAGTCTGTCTGGGACCCTCCCAGGCCTGACATTGGCATCAAGCCCAAGAAGCCGTCTGTGACGCCGAACGAAAAGGGGCTGTCTGTCGCCCTGACCGCCGAAAGCTTCCAGAACCTGGTGACCATGACTCAAGACCCTTGGTTCATCAAGTTCTACGCTCCTTGGTGTCACCACTGCCAGGCCATGGCCCCAAGCTGGCAGCAGCTAGCAAAGGTGATGCAGGGACGCCTCAATGTCGGCGAGGTTAACTGCGATGCCGAATCTAGGCTGTGCAAGGATGTCCGTGTTCGCGGGTACCCGACGGTTCATTTCTTCCGTGGCGGCGAGCGTGTCGAGTACGAAGGTCTTCGCGGCCTGGGTGACTTCGTAAAGTACGGCGAAAAGGCCCTGGATATCTGCGGTGGTGTTCAAGACGTCGATGCCGCATCCTTCAAAGAACTCGAGAAGAAAGAGGATGTCATATTTGTCTACTTCTACGACCATGCTACCACCACTGAGGACATGATGGCTCTCGAGAGGCTCCCCTTGAGCCTGATAGGTCACGCCAAGTTGGTCAAGACGCGGGACCCTGCCCTGTTCGAAAGGTTCAAGATTACCACCTGGCCCAGACTACTTGTATCCCGTGAAGAGCGCCCCACCTACTACAACCCCTTGACGCCCCGGGAGATGCGAGACACCCGACAGGTCTTGACCTGGATGAAGTCGGTTTGGCTGCCTATCGTGCCTGAGCTTACTGCCTCCAATGCGCGCGAAATCATGGACGGCAAGATTGTGGTGCTTGGCATCATTAACAGGCAAGATGAAGAGGCATTCCTGGGTGCCAAGCGGGAGATGAAGAGCGCAGCTGGTGAATGGATGGACAAACAAATACAACTATTCCAGCTCGAACGGGCAGATATGCGTGCGACCAAGCAGTTGCGAATCGAGGAGGCAGAGGACCGAAATGACCAGCGCGCCCTCCGAGCTGCCAAGAGTATCCGAATCAACATGGACAAGGCCGACACGAAGGAGGTTTCCTTTGCGTGGGTCGATGGCGTATTCTGGCAACGATGGATAAAGACCACTTACGGCATTGACGTCAAGGATGGCGAGCGCGTCATTATCAACGATGAAGATGTAAGTATGCTTCGCCGTGAACTCGAAGACTGATACTGACAGAATCCAGAACCGAAGATACTGGGATACCACAATCAGCGGCAGCCACATCACCCCTTCGCGCACCTCGATCCTGGAGACCATCTCCAAGGTCACTGCGCAGCCGCCCAAGATCAAGCCCAAGTTGACGATTTCGAGCTTTGAGAAGATCTTCTTCGACATTCGTGTCACCTTTACCGAGCACCCTTACCTATCTTTTGGCTGCGTTGCCGGTATCAGCTTTGGTCTTGCCTCGTGGCTTCGTGGGCGCATTCGGAGGAAGGGTGGTCATTTTAGCCTGGACGAGACCCTCCCGATCAAGGAGATGAAGGACAGCTTCCTAGGCAATACAGCCAACGGCAAAACGGACTGAAGCGCGAAGCTGCTGGCTATCTGCAAGCTTAATGAATGAGGCTGAAATGAGGCTTACGAAAGAGTCAGGAGTTGGAAGACGTCCATTTAGCGGGAGTTTCTGTATATTACCGCGTGCGCTTGTGTTCACTTCCACTCCCCGCCGCTGTTACAAAAACTTTTGGCCTTTCTTGGGTAGGAATGGTAGGTATTACAGGCACTGTCGAAGTGACGGACCGGTAGATATTTTGCGAAGGCTTGCACACTTGGCTGTGACTTGGTAACGTTAGGGGCTTGTTGCAACGGCCGATTGGGGGAAAGATAGAGCGCCCCGATAATATCCACATTTTTACTTGTTCGATCACACATGTATTTGCATAGTCGTAAATATTACATTTTTAACACATTGATGCATCAAGGCTAAGAAGCCTCTGGCGACGTCCAGGAGCGAGTTCGGTCAGGCATGATGTAATGTTGTATGGGCATGTACCCGTCCATGCCTGCTTATAGCTGACGTATTCTATCCACCCCGGTTTGTAGTCTATAGACTGACTGCTCTAACTATATGCTCTGCACAAGTTGGTCAGTTATCGTTCACGGAGCGGTGTTGGGCTACAAGGTAGCCATCTACGCAAAAGCGAGGGTACATTTCACCGAGATTTCCAAAGATATGTCGAAACAAAACGAAAGATGTAGGTAGTAGTTCCACTGCTGTAACTCTCCAGGCTGGAGTGACTCTAACCGGACATGGGTTGCAGGTCCAACATAGGATAGGGGAACCCCGTAGCAGGATGACGAGATGTATTGACTCAATGATAACAGGTTCGGTTTACGTCAAGCAACCACTCCCCCTTCTCCCTCCACCTTCCGACCAGCTCAGGTGTAGAGCGGCTGAGTGAGAGGGTTGAGACTAAGTCCCTCCCTTGCGATGTCGTGCTCGTCGATCAGGAAGTCTAGAGGCATATCAACTAGGGTACCACGAATACGGCCCAGCCACTCCTTGAGTTCACCGACGCCGCCGGGGAACTCCTCGCGCACCACGTGGCCGTACTCTATCTCCCCCTTGCTGTCCTCCACACCCGGGATCTTGAAGTGACGGCTAAACCAGTCATCGTACTGTCCAAAGTCTCTGACGCGGTTGGATGGGACACCTTCAAACTGAGTCAGTACAAAACCTTGGAGGGAATTTGGAATACTGCAAAAGACAAGTCGAGGAACGATCCGAGGGCCACTTACAATGGAAAGTCTTGTCAAAGATCTCCGTGTTGGTACGCGCAGTCCTCGTCCAGAGATCCCAGAACTCCTGAGAGAGCGGGTCAGCCACCAGTCGGTCTGCGTTAGAGTCCCAGTCGTATTGCTGGGGATCCCGGTCCACAGGAGTCCAGTTGGGAGTGGGGTGATCGACCCGCTCGTCCGGCAGTAGTCCGAGGTGCTTGCGGAACAGCTGGCGGCGCAGGCTGGCTGCGAACTTGGACGCCGTGAAAGGCCGCCCGTTCATGGTGGTCTCGATGGGCTCCGGATCTTCGATGATGACGGCAATCTCGGAGTCGTGGTCACCCAACTGCGAACGGTCGTTCAAGTTTGCAGATCCGCAGATGACGAGTTTGTCGTCCGCGATCAGGACCTTGGAGTGGATGTACAGCTGCTCAGATACGAAGGCATCGAGCTCAGATTCGGGGCTCCCTTGCCATTTGACACGGTTCAAATCGGGACCGGCATCCATGTAGCAGGCCGAGATGGTGTCCCAGGTTAGGTCCGGCGCGTTGTTGGTAGCCTCCTGGTACCGGTCGTACTGGCGGCCGGAACCGCCATCGCGAGCATCACTGCCCTCACCCTGCGGGTAATTGCCAGCACCCACCATGTCGTCGTGTTCGCGTCGGGCATCCTCGTACGGAACACCGCTCTCCTGTTCGGCTCGGTTCATTGTCTCCGAAGTGTTGATTCGGTCGTAGTTGCGTAGGTTGTAAAAGCTGATGTAACGCCTCGCGTCGACACCCTGTTGCTCAAGTGATTCCATGATAGAGTGACCGCCCCTTGAGATTGAATTGTATTGAAATTCCATGATTGCTCTGGTACCGCTAGAAACAAGAAATCGTATCAGCATCAGTCAAACGGGTTGAAATTTTTGCGCAACGTACAGTGCGCCGTCCGACTTCAGGTCACCGGCAAATGCCGGTACTGCTGGCATCAGAACGATGAATCGGAAATCCTCGCCATTGTTCGCAGCGCGCAGGATTCGGTCAACGATCGCACGGCCGATCTTGTTCTTGACAGGGTGCTGCTCATCCGAGGTGGCAGTGATGAAGAACTGTAAATGTCAGTTGTTGCGGCAACCCCCCCCCATGTATCGTAATTACCTGGTTTTCGATATAGACGAAATGCTCAGCGTTAGAGATAGCATCTATGTAAGCATTGGCAATGCTGTGCTCAGTAGGGTGGCCAGCAGACCACTTCGAACAACTTATGACTAGTTAGCAGTCACCATGTAGGATAACGCTGACGGGAACACACCTTCTGGTCAGTTGAATAGAGGTAGGGGCGCCGTCGTACTGGCCCTGGCCTTGGTTCTGGCCCTCGCTCCCCTCATCTTGACCCATGAACCGCTGGACTCGGTGTCGCAAATGGTGCATGTGATAACCGCCCTCTTCAGATTGGGGAGCAGCGTTCGGGCCATCAATCGATTGGTACATTCCTGGATTCTTGCCCTTGTACTTTTCGTCGTAGATGAAGTTCCTGGTAGTTCTTTAGTGCTTGGACGGCGGCGGCTTGGGCCGAACCTCACCCACCAACGATCAGAGAAATGGTCGATCAAGTTGCTTAAGATGGGTCCGTTGAGTGAAATGGCGATATCAGACCATCCCATTCGCGAGTTCTTGGTTCGATCAACTGGGCACCATTAGCTTGATTGTTGAGGTACTGGTGTGAGACTTACGCTGATTGTGGTCCCAATTGTTCACACCTTCGAAGTCGAAGATACGGGCGTTGTTATAGTCTTGACCAGGGAAAATGATTGCCTCTAGGTTGCCGGGATGGGCATCAGCAATAGGGTGAGAGTTTGTATCGTATCTGCCGAAACACATATCGAGACCTCCCATGAAGCCAATCTTGGTAAGGTCAGCCTCGTGACTCGGTTCTGCGCGCTGAAGGGGGCTCTTACGCGTCTGTCCACAATGCATAGCTTCTCGTGGTGGGCCCAGTAGAGGACCATGTCACTGGACGAACCGTACAGAGCCTTGAGGGCGTTGCCTGATATCCTAGACAGGCTCGCCGCGTTGAATTGTTGCGACAGACTCTTGATCTCTTCCTCAATATTTCCCTTGTCGTCATTGATCGTAGGGGTGTGGTCTTTGTGTGCTCATCAGTACGAAGTTTCACCGGTTACATTGTGATGTGGGACTCACCGGGGTGTCGGAACACCTGTAGGTCAAGTCAGATCACAGCTTCACGGAGTAGCGACGGTAAGGGGGTTATGGTAGGCTTACCTTGATGTTGGGATGCATGGCTTCCACTAAAGACGACGTGTCAGTGATCTGGCGGCAATGAAAAGAAGAAGAAAAAGAAAAAGGGGGAGGGGGCATACAAGCATGTCGGGTGTGAGCACTATCAAGCGTCAAAGCCTGAGTAACCTCCTTGTAAACGATGATGTTGACTTGGACACCTCTCTCGGCGGCTGCCTTGAGCATGTTGTCAAGACGGTACTGTTCATTGCGAGAAGGGGGTCGACGAAGGTAGAGCTCAGGGCTCAACCACCAGTCCAGGATGTAGATGCTCTCCCGAGCCTCTGTGAGTTGTTAGACGGTGCGGTCCCCGTGGGCTGTGTGTAGACTTACGTTCGAGGGCGAGCGACACGGCATGAAAGTACGAGGCTCCGTCTACATACCACTTTACCTGACCGCTGGACCGTGGAGCGAAGGACTGGTATCGGTTATTCGGGCGATTTTCGTTCTGCTCTTGAACGTCTTGGCCTCCTTGCTGCTGCTGCTGCTGCTGCTGCTGTTGAGGCTCAGGCTCGTCATTCTTGTCGAAGACTTCCTTGATACCCTTTTCAACCGTCTCCCCAAGCTTCTGAAAGAAGCTATCCATATTGATGGGGAATTTACCAAGGCCCGAGAGGGGTTCCGGGTTTGGGGTCCAGGTCAGTGAGGTTGTGACTGGTATCTGGCCGTGTTTCAGATGGGCAGCGGGCTACGAGGAAATGGAGGTGAAACTCGTCGGGAAGTTGAAGAAGTCAAGGGAGCTCGACTGCAAGTGAGGTGAGTTGTTTCTATGAGACCCCTCTCGATTGCGAAGCTCTGGTCAAGTTATTAGGTACTAAGTTACGTACTACGCACTCTACCGCTACTCTTGAAACAAGGATATGGATGGAAGGATGGAGCTGGAGGGGAGGTGGTCAGTGACCAGTCTTGGCACATGCGTCGCTGGAGACCACCGAATCATTGAGGCCAATCAACCGGATCGCTACTTTATCTACCGCGCATGGCTATCTCATTCTTACTTCAATAAGTTACCCGTGGAGCCGTGGCTCGTCCGGTGCTCCGTACAGTGCATCCATCCCTCCTGCTCGCTGCCTTCCCTCGCCGTAACGATGTAACTAACCTGGGTTACTGTGTAGCCTGTAGGTGCTGTCTAGTGTCACCATTCTATCCCTCGTAGTTAATTATGAGCGAGTGTCGTGTCGATACCGGTTCGGGAACAGCAAGGTCTCCCCTGAACTACGATGCTCTGCCGGCCTGTCAACCTGCCAACCTGCCAACCTGTCAACCAACTTGCCCCCGCGGCATCCTGCAGAATGAGATTCTTGGACGGACAGCTTGAACGATGGTGGGGTAAACGAACCCCTGGAGCTATCCGAAGCGGGGCACTCTGATTCTCGGCCGAAGAGGCAAAGCTTGATTTGCGACGCTTACCGCCTGTTGAATGGGGTCAGACCCGCCAAAAAGTTCATCTGCCTATCCGTATCCGATTGTGATTCAAACCATCCCGTCGCCATAGTGCCAATCCTACCCAAAACGTGATGACAAGAAAGGTCAATCGTGGCCGGTCGAACAGCTACGCGGAACCTTCAACCCTCAGCGCCTGAAGAGAATTCTCGCAATGGTCAAGAAGACGCAAAAGGCCGGCGCTAGCGGCTCCAAGGCCCCAAAGATTAGCGACGCTCGCTTCACCAACTTCCAAACCGACGAGAGGTTTCGCCTACCGTCCAAGAAACTTGGAAAGACAAAGATCGACTCGCGTTTCACGCGCATGCTCAAGGACGACGAATTCATCAACAGCGCCAGTGTTGATCGCTACGGAAGAAAGGTCAAGACCGAGACCAAAAAGAAGGCGCTGAAGAACCTGTACGCTGCCTCGGACGACGACGACGACGACGACAACGACGACGACGACGACGACGACGACGATGACGACAAAGACGAGGAAGACGAGAGTGCTTATATCGAGTTCGAGAAGGAGGATGTCGTAAAAAGGGAGCTGAAGAAGGCCGATGCCACCAACTACGACCCCGCGCGTGGTGGGGGTTTCTCCTCGTCCGAATCCGAGTCCGAATCTGACGAGGACGTGGATGATGACGACGAGACGGCCGTTGATTCGGGCGCGAGCATGCAACGGCTGCGCGACGAAGAAACAGGCGTAGAAACGGGCGAGGTCACAACCCGATTGGCCGTGGTCAACATGGACTGGGATCACGTCAAGTCGCTCGATCTCATGGCCCTCTTCTCCAGTTTTGTGCCTGAAGGCGGCAGGATCGAAACGGTTTCGGTGTACCCAAGCGAATTTGGCAAGAAAAGAATCAGCCGTGAAGATCTCGAGGGGCCTCCCCAGGAAATCTTCAAGCAAAACGAAAACTCTGACAACGAGTCCGGATTCGATTCGGAAGACGACGTGGACGAAGAGAGTGACCCAGACGAGGACGAGAACATCAAGAACGATCTCCTTAGAGAGGATGAGGCGAACGATTTCAACAACGACGCGCTCCGGAAGTACCAGCTAGACAGGCTCCGGTACTACTACGCCATTGTGGTCTGCAACAACAAGGCTTGTGCACAGAGCATATACGAGGCAACCGACGGCACCGAGTATCAAACCTCGTCAAACTTTTGTACGACTACACGCATCTCTGATCGTGAAAACGGGATCTGTCACTAACGAGCCACCAGTGGATTTACGATTTGTACCTGACGATGTCACTTTTGACGACGAGCCGCGCGATTCGTGTGACAAGATCCCTGCATCTTACCGCCCCACCGAGTACACCACAGACGCTCTACAGCACAGCAAGGTGAAGCTTACATGGGAGTGAGTAAACCCGCCGCCTTGCACATGCACGCGGTCCAGACGATCCAGGAAGAAGATGGCTGACTTTTCTTGAATAGTATGCACCCAGAGGAGGCATCCCGAAAAGACAACATAGCACGGGCCTTTACAGGATCTCGCACCGAGATACAGGAGAACGATCTGCGCGCCTACCTGGCCAGTGACAGCGACGGATCCGATGCCGAGGAAGGAGGACTTGATGGAGAGCAAGGGGCTGGTGACGAGCCCAAGCTGTCCACCAAGGAGTTGGCCCGGAAGAGGATGCGAGAGGCGCTTGGCTTGGGTGCTGAGTCGACTGCAAAGTCATCGAGAGCGGAGCCTGTTGGCGAAATGAAGATGACCTTCACAGTCGAGGATGATGATAATGCTCAGAGAAAGCCCCAGAAGTCTGCCGAGGAGGAGACCACGGTGGAGAAGTACATGCGGAAAGAGAGGGAGAGGAAAGCGCAAAAGAAAGAGAAGGCGGTGGCTAAGCGCGAAGGGGTCGAGCCGGCCAAGGCGGCAGCCCCTACCGAGGCTGACGAAGAAAACGAAGGAGACGATTTAGGCTTCAACGATCCATTCTTCACCACGACTACAGACGAGCCAGCCAAGGTCTCCAAGAGCTCTCTGAAGAAGGAGGAACGCCTGAAGAAGAAGGCCCAGAAGGAAACCGAGACTGCCGAGAAGGCGGCCGAGAAGGCCAAGCTCGAGACTCTAATGGCCGGCGACACGGTGCCGGTTGCGGGACGCCTGGGTCACTTCGACATTGCCGAAATCGCCCGAGCCGAGAAGAAGAAGGCCAAGATGGGCAAATCGAAGAGGAAGCAGAAGGACCTTCAGGACCACGGCGGCATGCAAGAGGGCTTCGAGATGGAGGTGGATGAGCGTTTCCAGAAGGTGTTTGATGACCCCGCCCTCGCCGTCGACCCGTCCGACCCCCGATTCAAGGCGACGCCCGGCATGAAGAAGCTGATTGAAGAGCGGAGGAAACGGACCACTGGCGACGAGGACACGGCGGGACGCTCCAATAAAAAGGCCCGGAGAGACTAGACGTGCGCGTAGGATTGCACTGATTTGTATTCTAGCAACGGATGGCTAAAAGTACTCGTGTTTGGTTGCCTCGGATATAGGACACATCGTCTTTGCTTAATCAGACAAGACAAACCAAGATCTACTCGGGCTTCGTATCGTTAAGAAGGGACCGGGGAATGTGGTCCAAAACCCATTGTTATCCTGCCGATTAGTCCTGGTGTATTGAATTTCTCCCCTGACCCAATCATCTCGGAACCATCACGGCAGTTAGCAATCAACGACAAATTTGAGACCTGGTGGCTGATGGTATTTTATAGGATCTCCAGTAAACCCCCCATATATATATCAAGCCGATCCCGGATCGCTAAACTGGAGGTCCTCCAGAATAGCAACCATGGTCTCGAGGCTGGACCCCCTTGCCGCCCATTTCTTCAGCTTGAGAACGATCATGGCCTGTAGAGGCTCCAGCCTGGGTACGAGCCCGCTTAGCTGGGGGCAGGCCCCAGCTACCATGAGCACAACCAGAGCTGCGAGGCAGCTCTGCGCCACTGTCCAGAGATAGACGGACCGGTTGTCCAGCATCTCGACGGCGTTGTAGAGGTAGGCCACGCTCGATTGGATGCAGAGTTCGCACCGCTCCATCACGACACGAGGGAGCGTCATGGATGCGCTCGTAGATGTGGATGTCATGTCCTGCAGTACTTCTTGCTGCTGCTGCTGCTGCTGCGCGTGCATAATGTATGGTCTGTTGATGATGTGCTGCACTGAATAATAGCGGATACGCAAGACGAGCTTACGGTTCGTGTCGACGGGCTCGATGCCCTTTGTGGGCCTCAGGCCATCGGGTATGGAGCTGTACCACTCGTCGAGTTGGCGATCGAGTTCCGAACTCACTATGAGCAAGCCCTGGAAGCCGGGTCCTTGCCAGTGTGCATAATCGACAAAGGACTGAGAAGGGTACGCCATCTCTGCGTTCTCCGGGCAGTACAGTGAGTTGATGGTGCGGTTGAGGAGGCGCTGTAACGCAATTTCAGCTACAAAGTTGATGGTGTCGTTGCTGTCGTCTGGGTCTAGACTTCGCGGCGGTAGCGGTATCTTGTCTGCAAGTGGCTCGATACCGCTCCTAGGAACGTCGAGCTCCGCGGTTTTGTTGCTAATTCGTAAAATGTGAATACTGGCGTCCGCCTTTGGGAAAGGGGAAGCGAAACGTACCTTTCGACGAGAAAGCAAAGCCAGAAAACCCGGAGTTCTGCGTCGCTGTAGTACTCAGTAGACCGTTCGTGCCTACATCTCGTTGCGTCAGCAGTATGTTCGGAGATTGTAGGTGGCAGGGCATCGTAGTTCCTACGGTTTCAGGTATTGCAAGAGCATCTGAGAAGCAAAATGACATGTTTTCCAACAATGTAACGGCCGACCAAGGCAGCCAAAGTACGACGACGCGAGCAAGAGCGCTTGGCAGATGTTCAAACTCGGTCTAAAAGCCCAGGTGTACTTCTGAAGTATGATCTGCAATGCCGGCCCGAAGAACTGGTGGCCGAGGGTGTTGCTGCCCCCCCTTGTCTTCCGTCGAGGGTAGTGTAATACTTCCCAGGGCGTAGACGCAGAGGCATATGGCTATTTCCACGTCATCCAAAGGCGCTTCGTTGACAAGCCGCGTATGCCAGATATTAAACGTCTGTGGACTGAACAGAGGCTGGTGGGGATGGGCATGGCGGAAATACGACCCGACCAGATTACTCAAGACCTCAGGAGCTAGTATTGGCCAACTCGGCTGGCCTCCGGGAAGGGGGTCGAGTTCACCTGGTAAGGACAGATTCTCTTCAACGGCCGAGAAGCAATCTCTTGGATAATACTGCCCAAGAACATGCCGGACGCCAGGGACACCAAAAAGAGTGGTTGTAAGGGTTGTGTGACCCTGTGGGACCAGGAACTGGTGTGCCTCTTCCTGGAAGTTGTTGACCACGAGCGGCTGCTCCAAAACCATGGTGCCGATGGCGTTTTGGAATGATGGCGGTGAAAGCACGTCAGACCGCCGTGCCGGAGAGTAATTTGAATTTGAGCGCTCGCTGAGGTAACTGATTTGGTGCCTCTGCTGTTCGAGCAGAGATTCTATCCTCGCGAGACGATCGACCACAGCTGACGGGCTGGCATCATCGAGTCTTTGATAGCATGAGTCTCAAGTATCATCTATGAGGGCGGGGGTTTGTGTTAGATCTTACCTCTCGGCGGACAGCTCCTTGTATACACAATCTGCATGCGACTCTTTACAGGTTGCACAGGGTCGTTGGCCGTCACATCGTCTCTTCCTGTGCCTTTCTCGGTCGTCAGTATGAATGGAGCTCGGGAACATGGCTGAGTCACGTACCGGCAGAAATCACAGGCGAGAAAGGCCCCTGAAGACGTGTCAGCTTCAAGAAAGTGTGTAAGGACGGTGACAAGGTGTCTCACTCAGACTCACTTTTTTCTTGTATAGCTCATAGCTGAGCCTGCTGGAGTAAGTCAGACAATGTTAGGGCGGGCGAAATTGGAGCACCATGCGATAGGAGCTTTCTCGGCTCGCGTGTTCAGTAAACAGGACTTGCAGTAGACATGTGCAAGCTTTATCAAGATGGTGTGGATCCTGGTACAGGCTCGTCGCGGCATATATGTTTATATAAGAGCAGAGCTTATGGCAGATCTGCCGGAAGATGCACGAAAATGGGATGGGTACGGATGTTCTCACATTGCCACAAGCTCAACGAACTCGTCTCTATACGCCATCACAATTCACGAATGGAGTGCCGAACAGCAGTCGTGGCTTGCGATGATGCATCGGCGTCGGCGTCGACTCTGGTGCTTTGGACACGTTCGCCGTCTTTCAACTGCTTCGAACAACATGGAAATCGTTCGAAGACGGGCATGTTCGTCTCTGCAGCCTGTAGCTGTCCACCTCTCCAGTGATTCATAATCATGAGATGTACTTGCCGACCAGAAGCCCAATCGCGAAGCGGTGCCTGATGCCTGGGGGACCTTGGCATGGAAAACGAAAAGGATACGATACGGCTGTGATGGCAAAGTTGGCATCTCTCAGGTCGAACAGGGGTAACTTGTAAGTACTTGCATTACAGATGGTCTTAACTCTTTGCACTCGGTTCGTACCGATGTGTCAGTACGTAGTCGCATAACTAAACTTTAGTAATGATTACCTCGAGCAGGCACACTGGCTAAAAGCGATGCCCTGCCGTGCAGCCAGGGGTTGTTGTGTGAATCATGATGCGTCCATCCCAAGAGCGCATGACAAATGGCCATCATCGGCACTGGACGGACAATGTGAGGATGCGGTTTGCGAGAAAGCTGACGGTTGACTAAGCAGGCTGCAGTTTACATCATAAAACACAAGATTGTACTAGTATCCGTACGGGGATACTCGTGCAGCGCCCCACTTATCTGGAAACCGCTACTGTGTGCGGAGTACGGAGTAATCTGTAACTAGTCTGTAATCCGCAATGCTCATCATCACACTATCTTAGGTGGGGGGCATGATACGGGCACGATGGCATGACGGAGTAGTTACTGTGTACGGAGTACGGAGTACTACAGTACACAGTAGTTAACTGTTGCGGTAGTATGATTGCAAGGTACTTATGATTGCAACCCCAACTCTACCGTGTACACAGTACATAGTGGTTTTTTCTAGTGTCGCAATGATTCTACATGTTACCTACCAATCAGTAATCGATCCAACGCGCCGGATCCCGTTTCCAGCTAACTAAGCAGAAACTCAATTGGGTCGGTATTAGCTCAGCGCTGTCCGAGGTTTGGAAGAAAACTGCCGTCGTTGCATCTCGAAATACGACGTGCTTGATTTCTGCTGACTTGGCCCTTGACGATTCGGGTTCTGTTCTGGAATGTGCATCGCGTCGGTGGTACTTAGTCGGTCGCGGGGGGGTAACCCCCAAAAATATAGTAGGTAGCTACCGTCAAGCCCTGAGCGATCGATCGCTCGTCAGAATATCAAGGGGTTCTGTGCAGTACTGTGTAGTGTCGCTTCCACCTTCCGCAAAGATGCAGAGCAGAGAGAACTACCCAATATGCCCAACTGTCGATGCGATCAGTGACATGAGATTGTACTTAGTAACTAGATATCTGCGGGATCAGTCGAACAAGTACCCCCAAGGTACGCAGCAGGGATACGGCATTAGTGTGCATCTGACGTCCCGCTAGTGGGGCGCTGCTTAACAGATCATTAGTTATTACGTAGGCGGATGATTATATCAGCACATCGTCACCCTAAGAATTTACTTGTCAGGTTTGGTACCAATCCCACCAGCGTTAGATGACCTGGCGGATGAATAAGACATGGTTGATGTCGGCGTTAAGCTCAGAATTACAGCACAGCACAGCACGACTACATGTCCGACGGCTATAACAAAGAGGCCCCGACTGCAGCTGAATAAAACACCAGATACAGGGATTAAAAACGTGATGACCATTACCGCGAAGTCCAGGTTCGAGTGGGTGGCGCGTACGGGCAACGGACCCTACCTAAAAGTAGTGGGCTTTGGTCGAGTAGAAGCTGGCCCGCCCAGCCAGCTGTCACACTGCCCATCAGCTTAGTTGTTGAATGAAGAGACTGGGAACGGAACATGTTCATTAACAACAACAAGACGCTTCAAGACTATGGAAAAGAAAACATGACCAAATGATACCCTAAGAATGCATGCCCCTTGATGCCCGCGCCCTAGCAAATGCGACAATGTCCCAGAAGACGCCCCCTAGTCGTATAATCCCCATGCACGGAAAACGCCTCGTCGATACCCTATCGTGTGCTTGGAATGAGAAATGCGATCCGGCCTGACCTTGCAGGCTGCCCAGTTGCAAAGTGATATCCTGCCATGCAATCTCAAGCAATGTATGGAGATGCTGCCACGTCCCTCACGGATAGCTCGGATGCCGTACTCGGCCATGATGATACCTCCTTGCTGCGCTGGTAACGGTACTTAACAACACCGGTTCTTCGCCTTTCTGGTCACCTCTTGTCGGTTGTGTTCCTGCTGGTTTTGCCCGGCACTCTCTACGGTCACCGAGGGTGAAAACCCAGGGGAGAACAGCCAACTCCTCCTATCGCGGCCTACCCTGAAACTGCCCCGCGGGTTGGCGCCGTCAAAGTACCCGCCGTCCATGCCCGTCTCGAAGCCAGGGGTCCCGGGCGTCGTGACGGCGGCCAGCAGGGCCTGCTGCATCTTGCGATTCTGCTCGACGAGCTTTCGCGTAACGACGCGGAAGACTTCCTCGACGCCCTCGCCACTCTCGGCGCTGATCTCATGGCAGGCATCCCAGCCCACCTCCTGGCCCCAGAACCCGCTGCTGCGTTTACTACTCGGGCTGCGCGGTTCCCCTTGGCCGCCGGCGCTGCTCGTGCCGCCCTGCCCCATCATGTTGTGGTTGTGAGTATTGCTGGTGCCCGGCCAGCCCGTCATGCCGCTTGGTGTCGCGGTGGGCGGCGGGGTGTTGCCTTGGCCCGGGGCCAGGTTCTCAGCGACATATGCTATGCAGCGCTCGAAGGGCACCTCGCGGCGAGTCGGGTCGCGGGCGACTATGTCGGCCTTGGTGCCGACGACGTGCAGCACGACGTCGGGCGGCAGGTTGCGTCGGAGCTCGGTCAGCCACATGCCCATCTCGGCAAACGACTGGGCGTCGGTTATGCTGTAGCACAGGATGCAGGCATTGGCGCCGCGGTAGTAGAGGCGCGATATGGAGCGGAAGCGTTCTTGGCCGGCTGTTTGTAGGATTACTTCGTTAGTGTACATGTCCACGATGCTTATCGAGGACTTGACAAACCTGTGTCCCAGATCTGTAATCGCACAACGGTATCCGTATCCGTGTCAATGACGCGCTTGGTCTGGAAGCTCGCGCCGACGGTCGATGTTACCTGCGACGGATTGAAGGCGCCCTTGCAATAGCGCATTACCAGGCTCGTCTTGCCCACGCCTTGCGAGCCCAGAACCACGATCTTGGCCTCAAGGGACGCCATGGAGAGGGTGGGGGCGACGGGACGCCGCGGGTGTGTGTGTGTGTGCGCGCGCTGCTTCCGAAGTGGACTCCCTAAAGGTGTACCGTGTGTACGTACAGGAACAAGTCGACTGGGCGATGAGGAATCGAAAATCCCAGGCGGTCGAGTTCAAAGTGACCAATAACCGACAACAGAGAGACAAGCAACTTTGTTTCACGGATTCCGGACCGTTGCCGTCATAATACAGACGTGAGCGGTGATGTCCGTTCGGTAACAAGAAAGAAACAGAAACACCCTTTCTCAGCCGCAACGCGGGTGTAGGGGGAGGAAAGGAGCGTGTGCGCTGTGGTGATGGGCGGAAAGAGGGAGCAGATGTCCGAAAGACAGAATTGCGCGATCAGATGCTCCTGGTAAACCTTGGCGCTCGGGCGATGTCATGCATACAGGAGCAACAAATGCGACACAAAACCAAAGCAGTTAGTTCAAGTACCCAACGTTACTTTGTGATACCCGTAACTACCAAGTACGTATCAGCCGGTCTAGGGCCTCCGGTTCGTTCCCGCTGCGTCGGTCATGCACCTGTTTGCGACTGCCGCGCGCTGACGTTGTAACGGGAGGCGAGTCCTGCCAATCTCGCTTAATAGGCAGGAGGAGAGACACGAGGGTACGCCGTACGCATAACTAGGTACTTGACGTTAACCACTACTTACTTGAGCAGCAACACGAATAATTACCACCGCGCCAACTCTGCCCATCGCGCTTTCTTCTCTCGTTTCCTCTCGTTATCGGGCAATGTGCAGACGCTAGGATGATGTGCCACCCACCCTCCGCTCAGGCGCATGTCGTGGAATGGTCATCCCCGTCTCAGATCATAACTGGATGGGGAAATCCCCAACGCGCCACAGCCAATCAGGTGCTCTCGCCAGATAGCCGTCCTGGTCACCAAGACGGAACGAAACTGATGATTACGTATGGAGTATGGAGTATTGTAAGAGACGAGGCGACTGGGAACGAATCACAAGAGACGCCGAAGCCATCTATCGAAAATGACAAGAGTCTAGTTCCATTGTATTCCATCTCAAAACTTCTACTAGTTACAACTTTGATGACTTTGGCGGTTTCCAGGCAGGCGTGACAAGGGGGTCATACACCTTGTGGCCCAGACTATCTGTCGGCACGCTCGTGATGTGGCTTCCGATGTGTCTGGTGTCGATCATGGACGGATTGAGCTGGTCCACGCTCGCGCATCCGATCAGCCTCATGTTCATCTCCATCTCCTCCTTGAGCAGCTGCATGGCCCGATCCACACCGTCGAACCCATAGCCGCTCATGGCATAAAGAAACGGGCGCCCTATGCCCACGCCCTTGGCTCCGAGACACAGTGCCTTGATGATATCGGTCGCACGGCGCACACCTCCATCGATGAAGATCTCGATCTTGTTCTCAAGGCCAAGCTCGCGTAGGACGGGCATCGTCTCAGCGAGCACCTCGATGCCAGACCGGGCAAAGTCGAGCTGTCGTCCTCCGTGGTTGGAGAGTACCACGCCGTGGACTCCAATCTCGATAGCTTTGAGAACGTCCTCGACACGCTGGACGCCCTTGAGAATGATAGGCATCTTGGTGATCGACTTGAACCAGGGGATGTCCTTCCACGATAGAGACGGGTCGATGAATGACGAAATGGCCCGGGCCGCGCCCTGTGAGTTGTCCGTTTTTTCTCCGGACTGCACGTTGGATCCCTGGTCCGTAAACTTGGTCCGCATGTCCTTCTCTCGCCGCCCCAGCTGCGGCGCGTCCACCGTGATGAACAAGCCCTTGCAGCCGCGCTTCTCGGCATGCTTGATGATTCGCTCCGTGATCTTACGGTCCGAGTTGACGTAGAGTTGCATCCACTGGACTTGGTCTGCTTCGGCAGCATCCATAATCTCGTCAAACGAGCACGATGCGAGAGTGGGAATCATCTGCACCACGTTGTGCTTCCTAGCAGCTCGGGTGAGGAGAACTTCGCCCTCGGGATGTCCCAGCTTGCCCAGCGCCGTGGCCGTAACGTAGAACGGTATATCGACCTTTGTGCCCAGCATGGTCGTAGAAAAGTCGATCGTCTTAACGTCGACCAAAATCCTGGGCCGGAACCAAATCCTGTGAAAGGCCTCGTGGTTCTCGCGCAGCGTCTGCATACCGAATCAGTACACGCACGCAAACCCCTGCACGACACAGCGTTACGTACAATCTCGTCATCTGCCGCACTCGAGTAGTAACCCCAGGCTCCCTTGGTCATGACCCTCTTGGCGACGGCCTCGAAATCCATCAAGTTGTAGCATTGCGCCAGAGCCGGCTTGTTCTCTATCTGTTCCCGTCTTTCTAGCTCTTCGGGGTCGATCTCCTTCTCAACGGCAGCCACGGTCGTCATGTCGACCGGACCGAGATGTTTCGACTTGTCGAGGTACTTGTCGAGCGTGTCGGGCGGGTGAATGGGTTCAAACTCTTCTGTCGCATCTTTGCCCTACACCGAAATCGTCAATGTACAGCTAAAAAAAATGATGGGGAAATGAGAACTGACCGCATATTTCAAGATTATTCCGGGACCACCGGGATGTTCTAACTCGTATAATCAGATTCCGCACATGCGCGTGGTCAAGATACAGTAAACTCGTACCAGGCAGAAACTCAGTCACATCGTAGGCTTTGCCCTAGAGATATGGTCAGCTCCTAGGGGTGTCATGGTATCACGGTATCACCATTGGTTCCTACGTGGATGATGACCCAACATGACTCCTTGCTGCCATGCTTTGCGATCTCCTCTCCTGAAAGCGGCATCTTGACCAATCCTTCCGGTTCTCGTGGCTGTGGATAGGCCTTCCTCGGCAATGACTTGGGCTTTGTGTCGTTTTTGCTTTTCCCGACCGGTGTCGCAAATGAAGTCGCGTAGGGTTGTGTTTCTAAATGGCAGAAGTGCAAAGTTATAGTATTACGAGCACCGAGAAATCTCCACAGGTACCCCGTATACCTCGCTTAGTATCTGAGTTGACGTAGACTGACTGCTTATTGATTTGCAATAGGCGTCGGTCGTAAGGGACAAACCGTGCTTTCTAGTCGCCCCTCAACAAGTCTCGCTCGGTTCGATAGAGCGCGAATGCCGCCCCACTGCGGAGAAGCTTGGAAGTGTGGGGGAAGCGGCTTGAGATATCGTCGGCCATGCGGGGCCATGCCCGCTAGTTATCCGCATGAATCACCATCATTGCTCCCGGCCAGCGGATTCCTGATGGGACCATTTTGCTTGTGTCGAGGAGCTTGGATAAAGCACCAGCTTATTATTTAGGCGCGTGCAAGTGATTGCTTCCAACTTTTCAAGCGCCAAAAGCAGTATCCGGGGTGTGCACGGATAAGAACAATCCCACGTTTTCCAACCAAACTTTACATAGTCTCCAATACGGAGTACGGATTACTCAATACACAGTACGGATACACTTATACCTACTTGGTAACGACTTCTCTCCTCGTATTAAGTTGGTTAATTTAGTCAAGGTAAGCACCCCGCACCATACCGTATTAGTAATACTCTGAGGTTGGTCCATATGTAACTCTTTGAGGCTCCTTCCCTAATTCTTCCAATCACAACTCACTACATCTTTTGCACTTTTTACCAAGATTGAGTAGTTACACGCTGCATTCTTTCACATCCCCTCAAACCCACAACATGCCCTCCGGACACGCCAAGGCCGTCGTAGACGGCACTACCATCGCCGAGACGGACACCTACGAGTTCGTCGACGGCAACGTGTACTTCCCTGCATCTTCCATCAAGGCCGAGTATTTCAGCAAGACGGACCACTCCACGCATTGCCCCTGGAAGGGTGACGCGAGCTATTACACCATCAAGGTCGGCGGTGAGTCCGAAGATCGTGGGATTTGACGACCTCGCGTCCGCCGGCATAACACTGGCCGGGCAGAGGCGGATATGGAGATGCGCTAGTTTTAGGTTGTTGCGTTGCCAGAAACTGACACTAGCTTCAAGACAAAGAGTTGGCAAACGCCGCCTGGTACTACCCCGAGACCAAGGAGAAGGCTGCGCATTTCAAGGACTACGTCGCGTTCTGTATGTTCTCCGCCGTACTCCACTCCTACGTGCAAATGGCACGAGTACTATGCGAACTTCAAGACTGACGTGAAGAAAGACAAAAACAAGGTCGACATCACCAAAGATTGATGGCCACGTATCTGGGTTACTTCCGCCAAACTTCACGTTGGCAGACCGGTCTAACAAAGGCTTGCAAGTAATCTAAAGGCATCGGACTCAGCTCCATTTAGGGACATGTATGTAATTATCTAAATAGCCGGATACTTGAGTGATGGGGTATATGAATGAATGCAATCGCCCCAAGTCAGCACCGACCTCTACCGCGTTGAATATATCCTCCCTCATGGCATCCACTTCCTGGATGCTTATTATGTACATACATGGTGTTCAGTAAATGCATAGCTCTTGTCGAATTAAACCGACTCACGCTCGGCGATCTTGTCGTTGCCAGTCACACCCTCGCCGTTGGAAGTGCTAAGAGGCGCCGGTTGATCCTCACCGCAGAGCTCCTCAAGAGTCTTGCGCTTGGTCTCAGGGATGAGGAATGTGGTACCAACGCCCAACAACATGAAGAGAGCGTAAATCTGTAGAACGTGGCCCATGAAGGGGTTGGCGTTTGTCTTGGTTACTGTACCACGAGTCTTGAGGGTCGAGATGGCACCCTGTCCGATAATGGAGCCAATCTTGCCCGAGGCGGCTGAGATACCGTGGGCAGTAGACCTGTAACGAGTGGGGAAGACCTCACCGGGTACGATAAAGGTAGTCGCGTTAGGCCCAAAGTTGAAGAAGAACTGGGCGAGGACGTAGATGGCGAGGAGTCCGTTGCGCGAGTTGGCGTAGAGATAGTCGTAGGCGGATCCCATGATGACAAAGAGGATAGTCAGGATAATGAACCCGCCCATCTGGATCGGCTTTCGGCCAATGGTGTCGACAGTTGCAACAGTCACCCAGTAGCCGGGAACAGCGCCAGCCAAGACGATGATCAGGTTTCCGATAGCAGTGTTGTAAAGGACGGTATAAGCACTTCCGGAGGCCGAGTAGCCAATGACCTGCAAAATCGTTGCGTTGTTCAGGGAAAGGCCATAGTAGGCGACATCAAGCATGAACCAGGAACCAGCAGTGCCCAGTAACAGAAGGCCGTTTTTGGGGATGGCGAAGTGACGGCAGAAGTCCTTGAAGCTCGCCTTGGGAATCTGGAGCTCGGTCTGAGCGGCGTTGCGGGCCTGGATGCGGGAGAGCTCATCAGTGCTGCCCTCGTGCTTGCCGTTCATGTAAGCCTTGACATCGTCAGCGGCCTTCTCTACATCCCGGCCGACATCGAAGGTGTAACGCTGTCATCGTTAGTGTTACGGACTTGGACAGTTGGCAGAAACACATACAGGGGTCTCGGGGATGGTCAAACGGAAGTAAAGAGCAATGCAAGCAGGCACTGCTCCGAACCCAATGACGATTCTCCACATCTTGTCGACAGCGACGCCGCAGTCTCCAGTGCATTCCTTGGTGGAGGCAGCAACCGAAAGCGAGTCCTTGAAGCCGAGTGTCACAAACAGCATGACGAAGGCGCAGCAGAGTTGACCAAGTCCCTGCATGGCGAAGACGGCGCCCATCATAGCACCACGCCACTTGGTGGTGGCAAACTCGGAAGTGATGACGCTTGAAAGAGGATAATCACCGCCGATGCCGACGCCCATCAGAACACGCCAGAAGATGATGAGGCCGATGACGTCCATTGAGGGCGAGGAGGAGCTCAGAGCTTGCCCGACTGTTCCAAAGATGATGACGATGAGCTCAAGTCCATACATCTTCTTACGGCCGACAACATCGGCCAGGTAACCGAATCCGAGCTGACCGATGACGGTACCGGCAGAGGTAGACAGCTTGATAGCGTTATCGGACGATGCTGGCATGGAGCCAACACCGGGGTAGTAGACGATACCCAACATGAGTGTCAACAGACTGACGGCGAAGATGTCATACTATGCGGGACACGGTTAGCATTCACCCGGGGGCCAGATGCGCATGGGAGCAGGAAAACGTACCGAATCTGTAAAGAAACCAACGCCAGCAACGACGACGGCTCTGTTGGCGCGTGTTAGTCTTGGGTCTGTTGTGGACACGAGCTTGTGGTGGTGAGAGCAGGAAGGTTGCGTACCTGACGTGATACCAGCCGAAAGGCGCCTTGTCGATCTCGGCAAGAGCAAGACGTCGGCGCTCATTGGGATCTTGGATATGGGCGAAGTCGTTGTGGAAGTTGTGGTAGGCACTGTTGCCACCAGCCGTGTGAGAGACGGCGGCGGGGCCTTTCGGGACCTCATACTCTCCCGACATTGTTGATTAGGGTGGTGTCCTTTTTGGGCGTAAACAGTTGTCGATCGTGGACGAGTTAAAGACCAGTACGTGGCCTGGAACGAACGATCTCTAGTGGATGGCAATCCGACCACTTTAGGTACGTTGGTGAGGTAGGACGGTCGAGGACAGGGAAGGAAGGAGAAAAGAAATACCTGTCCGACATGGCGGGCAGGCTTGTCTTAAATCATTCTTCGCCCAAGCCGACCGATCGCAACGGTGACAGAGACCCGGCTTGCAGGGTAGTTAATGAGTACGGAGTAGGTACCGTACAGTTCAAGAAGCGTGTGCTTGCAGGGAATAGCCCATCATCAATCTCCCTCCCTCGAGTTAGTTACACAGTAAATTGGGCTGCACCATCCCATCAGGTCAGCTCCCAGTACCAGACCCTGACTGGCTGGGATGGTGCGAGTGGGAGGACGGCATACAAGGGTCGTCTGCGAATCGGCGTTGGCGCCTGGGGGTGAGCAAGGCTTGTATCTCGTGCCGCAGCATTGGCATAGGTCAAGCTTTCCTCCACTCCTCGGTCACCCAATACGGCCCTGGCCCTGGTGAGTCGAGATTCTAGGATGGCCTCACTCGTCACTCTGATTCGACTCACTCACATACTCCAAGTAACTCGGTCATTCAGAATGGCCTTCAACGCCGACCGACAGAAGAAGCCTCGGTGGCAGATTTGGCCAAGCAAAGCACTTGGGTGCTGTGTACTCCGTACAGCCGAGTCCGAGGCTATGCACAGTAGAAGTGGTCTCGCCGTCTCGGAAGCATCCCTCCAGCTCGGGCGCATTGCCTATGTGCGCATGGTCAGGACGATGAGGATTTTGTCATGCCACGCCGTCTCGGCCATTCAGTTCTTGGCGGCAGCAGGAGGACCGTCTTCTGGAGGGGTGTCTCCCGGAACGCCGAGGGCGTGGTTTGACCCTGTAGACGAATTAGAGTTGGCGCTTCAGGCACGTTTTCCCCAGACCAGATGTCGATTGGCTGAATGCCAGAGCTTGAAGAACCTTCTTCTCCTTGTCCCTGGTAAGCTAAAGGTATGTGAGTGGGGGTACCTAGACCCCCTGTCGACTGATGTTGAGGCAGGATGAGACCCCTGTGCCCGAGAACGAACTAAACTGCCTTGAGCACTACTATGTACAAACCGTCACCGAGGCGAGGAGGCCGCGCAGCATCAACGGCGCATACGTAAAGTACCAAACGACAAGGTTTGCGGACCACGCGCAAAGTCAAACTGTACGCTGTACGTCGAGGAAGCAAGCAACTTCTTCGCGTCGCTCGGGACCCCGAAGGCTGAAGCTATGTGTCAAGACGTTGTTGCTACGAAAGGGTCGCGTGACAACTTTCGAGGTAATGAAGAAGGGTGTCGGCCAAGAGACCCAAGAGGCCACGGCAGCGGGAGTGAAGCTTACTTCTTAACCTTGGTACATAAGCGACTCTTGGCTCACGCATTTTGGCAGCTTGGCAGGCGGCAGGCGCCAGGGGCATGGGTAACGTTATTGTCCCGAGTTGGATAGCCAGGTGTTACTTACTTATTATTAACGTGCAAGATGACAGCTGTGACAAGGGTATGCGCACTCCGTACGGATACTTGTGCAGAGCTTGCGCTCCGGCTCTTGGGCGAATCAGACGCGCTGCCGTACTCACGAGCTTACTTGTACTTTGCTCTAATGGCTGTGTTTGTTCACCCTTGCAACATTGTCTGAAATCGACCTACGCCTTATAACGAGACGCTGCGTCTAGCCCATCCCAAGTCTACTATGTACACCGGTCTGACTCGTGCGGCAAGGGAAGGGTACTTACTGTGTGGTAGACGAAGCTTGCCACGAGTCGGAACCGACCACGCCTCTCCTGGTACGGACGGACAGTGCCTGCTCAATCCATACCGGTAACTTACCTAGTTACTGTGTACTCATGGATCTAGCAACGTCCACCATCCAATATTAACTAGCACGAGCTCGATCCATTTGATTCTCCGGGCCTCGAATCGACCCACTTGACAGGGAATAGCTGCTGAGATCTTATGTTGCCTACTGTGTACTACGACGTCGGGCGAATCGCGGGAAGTATCGCACGTGTACTCCGCAAGGCACTTGTGGTTTACAAGACTACGAAGTATTGTCGATGCCTTATACGTCTGGGGCAGCTCATGGCCGCCCAGGCCTTCCGAAGAGTATAAGACATAGCTAGATATTCCGTATATTATACATGCGTTATACGTGGCGTAGAAGCCATTTGCCATATCGACAGATCGTGAGATATGTTCAAATGCTCTTGCAGCTCCAAACGGCTTCGTTCAGTGACTGACCGACCTACTAAGCCTGTTTCAACAGGGAGATTGAGACGCAGCGGTCGAAGACCCGAAAACCCCGTCTAGAGCAACATGTGAAAACAGATGCATTGCCTATAATTACCAACGTCGCTGTTCGATTCGGGCCTTGTCATGGTTTTCTATTGTCTTCCAATGCTCTATGACGACCTGCGACTGGCTTACGGCAAATGACTTTATCACCATCATCAGTCAGACTACTTACTGACCGTTGCAGATGACATATTGCTGGGACACAGTTCCTAGTGGGGGACCGAAACGTTTTTTCTCGGTACGTGAATTCTGAGTCTGGCCTTGGGTTATGTTCCCGTGGTGACGAATCAGCAGCCCACCGTGAATGTCAAGCTGAGCGTAACTCCAGCAAGATCAGATACAAAACCTGTGGCGCCATGCGGAGCTGCTGGCCCGCCCCTACCACGCAGCGTCCCACTGCTGCGTGCTAAGGCGACGTGGTGATGTAGTTTAACAACTCAGCAGTCTGGCTCTTCGTGCATTGCATGGCACATACTACTGCCCATGCTCTCGCTATCGAGCATGCCTGTATTGCTGAATGGGAAAGATGAGCCGTGCTGTGCATCGAAATCTTGCAAAGCGCTCTACAGGGTCAACCGGTATCCCGGAGGTATGCCGAGTATCCATAATCATTAAACCTCAACAAGTTGGTCATCGTCATCCTCTTCCTCGATGCCAGTCCTGCCATCACCCCCAGGGCCGTCCGCCGTCTCTTCATCACGCATGAGCATGTTGACAAGTCGTTCACATACCTCCTGTACACCATCGTTCTGAACTCGGGCATGGGTCTCGCGAACGATTGGATATACTTGCACCTCGCGCATAAGGTCTCGCGCCTCCTTTGTACTGGACAAGAGCAACAACGTCTCAATGTGTGTCTGGATGATAGCCGGGTCTGAATCACGCTCCTTGTCAGGTGGCAGTAGTTGCAGATCCGGATGCATGGCCATCGTCTCCTCCTCGTCATACTCCTCACTGCCAGTGATGGGCAACAAGATATACGGTAAGATGTTGAAGTCCTCGTCGGCTAGGAAGGCCGGATGTGAGGGGACATCGAAAGCGACGTTCTTGATGGTAGAGGCAACACCCTTGCGTCTGACGTGTGACTTGTGTTCTGTAAAGACCTTGAGCTTGGTGATGGGGACAACTTCGTCATAGTCCTGCTTCGTAACAAAGTAATGACGCAGTTCGGCATGCTTGGTAAGGTCGGCAAAGAGGTACGACAAATGGTCGTAGTCAGCATCCTTGTTGTATGTGCCATCTGCGCCCTTGACAAACAGGTCAAGCAGCTGGTTCATGACGAGGTTATCTGAGCCCAACTCTTTCGGCGACGGCTGGCTCTTGGCCAGTATGGATTTGAATGCGTCCCATTTCGCGAGGTTTGCGAGCAACATGGAGATCAGGTTCGCATTAGGCTCATTAGGGGCCTGAGTGCCTTGGTCAGCCTTCCCGTTCAGAGATCTCGGCCGGTGGAAAATGCGCACTCACGATGATAAACCCCAAGATGGTGTCCAAGAACTTGTCGTCCGTAGCCAGATTTTCCAACACTTCGCGATCAGCTGAGAGGTTGATGAGTATCGTCAAAACATGTTCGGCAACTTTCTGGTACGCTGTCAGCAAGGCCGAACTAACTGAACATGATCTGCGGAATTGCACAATGCTCACGTACCTCGTGATCTTTCACTAAGAGCTTCAAATTCTTGACCGGCGTGAATTTGTCGGCCTTGAAGACGGTAGGTTCGGCAGTGGAATACGGGACAAGGTTCTCCGTCGCAAGCAATCTGATCTGCGGATTCGGGTTGGTGATGAAACCAACAAGCTCCTCGAGTTTTGTAGCCATGGCAGCCGCCAGATGTCACGGGAGTATTTAGTATTTCCGCGCGTGCAAGCAGTTGCTGGTGTTTGACGTCGAAGCTCATGAAAGGTTTGGCGGGGGAGGGGCAATATTTCCGCGATAGCGAACTTATCGACATCAGATAGAAGCGGTGCGGCCTGCTCCAATCAAATCCCAGACTTATGCCCCGCCATTCTCCGCTAAAAAAGTTCACCCACCACAATACAATTATCGACGTCGATGATGCGAGGCGATCAACACGAAATAATCGCTTCAGTCTCCAAGCCAGTTCCCCAATAGCTCGTACTCCCACAAGAGCATCCCCCACCACTAAAATGCCCAAAGCCACGACGCCGAATGCGGCACGCAAGACGCGACACAATCCCCTCGAAGATGACTACCTCGCCACCGGTCTGCTGCGCAACAAGGCGCCCAAGCGGAAAGCCAAGGACGACAGCGAGGCGCGCGAGGAAAACTATGTCGATGCCAAGGCCTCGCGAAAGATCCTGAAGATTGGCCAGGAACTGATGGATGAGAGCGAGGTTGCGCCCCCAAGACCGCCCACGGAGCACAATGCCTTTGGTTTCGACGACTCGAGGTTCGACGAGCCCGAGGACGAGGAGGCCACCGGCGAGGAGGAGACATGGGGCGACGACGACGACGGTGTCATCGAGGAAGAGGCCGAGATCGAGCCGGAGGACTTGGCGACGTTTAACAAATTCATGCCAACAGATGACGATCCGCTATTGCAGCACGGATGGGGAGGTCAGGATCGCGAGATGCAGCAGGGCGGAACCAACCTAGCAGATTTGATCATGGCCAAGATTGCGGCGCACGAGGCAGGAGGCGTTGCCGGTGGTGGCGCAGATATAGGGTCTGTTGGCGAGGAAATGGAACTCCCGCCAAAGGTGGTAGAGGTCTACTCCAAGTACGCTCTTCGGATGATTTTCCTTCGAGGGCGCCCAAGCTGACATGTCTCAGGATCGGCGCCTGGTTGAAACGGTACAAGAGTGGCCAGCTCCCGAAGCCCTTGTAAGTCGGCACTGGATCCTCCCAACTGCCCGGAGCAGTGTCACTAACTCGCCAAAGCAAAATCCTCCCGACCATCCCCAACTGGGAGCAAATAATCGAGTTGACGCAGCCCGACGAGTGGTCGCCAAACGCCTGTTATGCGGCCACCAGGATCTTCGTCTCAAGCAAGCCTATCGTTGTCCAGCGCTTCATGGAGATGATTATCCTGTCACACGTGAGGAGTGATATCTACGAGACGAAGAAGCTAAATGTCCACCTGTTCAATAGTCTTAAAAAGGGTTTATACAAGGTGTGTAAACGAAGAAGCAAAATGAGGGGGTAATACGCTAATACTGCATCTTCAAAGCCGGCTTCCTTCTTCAAGGGTTTTCTCTTTCCTCTTGTCAGCGACGGATGCACATTACGCGAAGCCAACATCATCTCTGCTGTTCTGGCTCGAGTCAGCATCCCCGTGCTGCATTCAGCGGCTGCCCTCAAAGGTCTTTGCGACATTGCTGCGGAGCAAGCATCGAGCCAGGGCACTGAGGCGGCTGGTGCTACCAACGTTTTCATCAAAACCTTGTAAGTGCTTCCTCGAGATCCGCGAGCCATATTTGAATGCAAACTTACACCCGAACTCCCAGATTGGAGAAGAAATATGCGCTTCCGTATCAGGTTCTCGACGCCCTGGTGTTTCACTTCCTTCGCTTCAGGAGTCTGGATCCAGCCGCCATGAAGCCCGGCGAGGCCATGCAGATCAGTGAGGAGCGAGCCGCCATGATCAACAAGCTGCCCGTCATCTGGCATCAGTGCTTTCTGGCCTTCGCTCAGCGCTACAGGAACGACATTACCGAAGATCAGAGAGAGGCCTTGTTGGACCTGCTGCTGACGCACGGCCATCACACCATCGGTCCCGAAGTCAGGAGAGAACTGTTGGCTGGACGAGGTAGAGGAGTGCCGCTCGAGCAAGATCCCATGGTGGACGGAGATGACACGATGATGGATGCTTAACGAGACAGGCTTCTTTGGAGATCAAGGCGCTCAAGATGTGATGATACCAATGATTAGGACAAAAGGGTCATGGCGTTCAATAGACAGACTGTTGGGATTGCAAAGTTTGAGTCGGCTCTTTTTCGCCTCCGTTTGGTTACCAAATGGCAAATGATCGATTGTGAAGCATTCATGTAATTATGAGTAGGCACGTGTTGTAAACTGACATCGAGAACTTATTATACCCATATTATTGAATTTCGCACGACAATCTACGGAAATCTGGTTCCCATGGAGGTCGTCATTCGTATGGGTATCTAACGAGTCAAAATGAGCCAATATCGGCCAGAGCACATCGCCGCCATTATTCCTCCGCCATCTTGGTCTTCTTCTTCTTTCTCTTTCTGTCGTTATCCTCCTCGGGCGCCACAAACTCCTTTTCTCGCTCCCGCTTCTTCTCCTCCTTTTTGCTCTTCTGCTTCTCCATGCGCTCCTCCTGCGCGATGCGCTTCTTAGCGTCGCGGCCGATGTGATACTCGCCGGCCTCGAGCTGCTTGTCAACCTTGGACTGTTCCTGGGCCGGCGGGAAGGGCGTGTAGTTCTTCTTGGCCTTATCGTTGACCTTGAAGGGTACTCTACGCTTGCTGAGGTTGCGGGCTTTGTAGTTGGGCAAGAAACGGTCCCATGACTCCGTGGCTAGGTCGGGATTCTTCATCAACTCGTGCTTTACCATACTGATTTTCTAGTTAGTAAGCCCGACCTTTTGTAATAACAGAGCAGAACGCTTACAGCTCCTTGATGGTGTAAATAGGGTGTATATTTGCCATGCAGTCTTCTACCACACGGCGAACTTCCTTCAGACCTTTGTATGGCCCCAATGCGCTGACTGTAGAACCTTGGCAAAGGATGTATGTTTGCGTCAGAAGTTCGAGGGCTTTAAGTGTGCTCCCGTTCGGGCCTGTTTGTTCAATCAATGCTAGTCCACGAGGGTCGAAGTGGGAGTGAAAATTTACCGAGAATCCTTTGCCTTCGCTTGGCGAATTTCTCCTTGTTGTGTACGAGTCCACGGATCTTGATGATGTCGCAACTGTTGCAGGTCAGCGACCTCGTCTTCCTCTTCGATTTTCCCACTTTTAGCACTCACGCTACTCCATCTTCGAGAATGGTAATGGCCTTGGGGGCTGGTACGCTGCGTGCGAGCAGCCGAATCAAGTCCCGTGCGTTGAGGATGGCCGCAGGGTCGTATGTCTTTCGTGTTGTCTTCACCGTCATGGAGCCCTCGACCAAATCCAGTGTACACGCGATACCGATCTTTTCCAAAGCCTTCGTCACTAGGGGCCACTGTAGTATTTCGAATCAGAAGTTGCTCTTGCACGATGCTCCTAGTAGTTCGTCGAACGTGGAGGGAGCTTTTCGAGGAAATGGGTTGCCGCGTACCGCTTCTCGCAAATAGGCTTCCCTATAACGGGGAAATAGGGTAGCGAACGAGGACTCCTCGATGAAATGGCCGCCGACATTGTGCTCGGGCTGCAGAGAAGATAGTCAGCAACCGAACCGGCACTGGTCAGAGTTGTGGATTCGAATGGCTAACTAACCTTGAACTCTTCTATAGCCCATTTATCGATGTCGGGCGTATCCCAGCTTGATTCCGATGTCAGTTGCCAGTTCCGATGTGACAGAGGCTACAGAAGGTCGACGTCGCATGGCCGTTCCGCAGGTGCAAATGGGATGTCGCAGGGCAGACTTACGGCTTTTCCGCGTTGTGAGTGGAGGGCATTTCGTCCAGCCGTGTCGAGTTCGGTATGACGTTACTTCAAGGGCGCGAAATAGCGATCGCTGGTCGACTGGGTCGGTGGCGTGATGTCAGTCGATGCCGTGCAAACAATTGTCACGATGTTGAGATTTTTCTTGAGCCTCACAAACCGGCTAGCTATCGACAAATTTCGGTGGACCTTATCGAGGCGCAGCGTCCGTCGCTGGCCAGTGCTGGTGGGGTACGGGACAGATGACGATCCACTTTACTAGCTCTCGAACGACATTTAGCAGTACTTCGATTCCAACTCCTGGCAGGGCGGCATATGCCGGCCTACCCATGTAACTACTTCGTATTTGTTCTTCTTACGTGCGTAGTATTACTTCGGTTGCATGTTCACAGTCCAGGCAGCTCATATCACTGCACCCTCTTTCCACAAGGAAGAGCACAATCCCGTCAACTACTATGGTACCTGTCGCCCAATACTTTGAGAGTTACGAATATATGTGCTGAACATGGCAGTGTTTAGCTATCTACCAGTCAGCGGGCGGAATATTTAGCCGCCGCAACTGCATCATGTCTTGGGACCGCCACAAAGAGCCTACAATGTATGTCTCCTGGAAATGCCCCGTATGTCTGTCGCAAACATTGTTCGTTGGTGGTTCTGCACAGCAAGGGGCTGGTCAGGAAATGATGCTATGCCCAGCATAGCCTGGCGCCTTATTATGGATAGTGGCCCCTCACCAGAACACACGCGAGCTTCGAGCGAGAAAGGGGGGAGGTTTAGTTACGTAAGTTCTCGCGCTCCCCGCTGCAAGCCGAGTGATGATTTATTTTTGCTTGTCGCATATCTGTTTCTCGCTTATCTCAGGGGCCATGCTCATGGAAAATCCTATACCTAGAGAGTCTACCTGTCGGATAAGGTATCTCGTTGTTGGTTGCGAGGGTAAGTACAGAATGCGACCTTCTCTTAAGTGGGATGACAGCCTAAGTTGATTGACTACTGGGTACTCCGTACGGAGTACGGATACTCTCATCGCAAGCACACGATCTGTACATAGGGCTGTGGTACGTACAGCCGGCTATTTCCGAATGTTTTGTCTAGCGCGGCGAGCCAATCGGAACGCGGGAGATACTACGCTGATCAGGACAGTTATCTTAGCCTACGAACCCTTGCTTGCCAAGAAGCGGTTAAGACGAGTTGCAGCTGGAGTTCGTAAAATAATGTAAAAATACCCTAAGTTACCCGGCCTTTTACGAGAGTCGAATCATAAAGAGTTCTCACCGGTCGACTTTTCTTCCCGCTGCACATCTCACTCGTTTTTCCCTCTCTATATGTCTGTCTGCTCTGGTTCAGAAGTTTAATACACTCATTGACACAGCACTGCATCTTTTCCTTGTCGTCTTTCTTGACATCTTCAGTGATACGTTCGACCTCCGAGTCCCATTTCGCCCCCGAGTCTTTCGCCTAATCAACCTGCCTCGACTTTGGATATTGGTAGCGAAAAGAAGACACGCCAGACCCCGGCTTTCCCCTGAAACCAAAATCAGTCCAACAGCCCTTCCGGCACATCCAAGTCTCGAGTCTTCTCGAGGCTTCCGCAAATCACAACCACGGCGTCTGCACTGGCTTTCAATCGTGCGGATAGTCTGCCGCCCATATTAAGTCCCCTACCGACCCGGATCTCATCGCCTTTTCTGCCTCCGATCCGATCCGTCATGGAGGATGGCTCCCATGGGCTGCCCTTACCGACCCTCGAGCCTATATCTCGACCAAGCTCCACCTCCACAGAAGCTTCTCTTGCTCTCGCCCAGCTCCCTTCAATAGCTGCACTGGCAACAGGCAGTTCTGTGACTAGCTCGCCGCAATTACGGTAAGTCGCATTGTTCTCTCTGAGGCAACATGTGTTCTCGAGGTCGACAAGGTTCACGAGACCCCGGATCAGTAGCGCAACTATGTTCTGCTCAGCCGACGCCGGGAAAAGGGGGAGAACATGGCGGTTGCAGAAAAATGATTGGAGTTTCTGCACGTTTGATCGAAGGACCGCTCCAAACTGTCCGGCGTTCGTTGCACCAGAGAGAAGCAGTGCGTGGTGCGTGGTACGTCCTGCACTGCAAGGGGCGTGCTGTGCTTGCTGGTAGTCGCAATTCAATTCCGGAGGCGCGGCTTATAGATTTCGAGAGCTCCTTCAGACAAGCAACTCTTGTGAGCCCCACCAGCACAGCACGTCTGATTCTTGCATGCTTCCTTTTTGCATCGAACATTCCCATGTACACGACCTCAACTAATCGCACTCCCAACAGAAACAATCGTGGCGAGCTTCACTGATACCCGGACATTCTTATAGGGCCACGAATGCACCAACCGCAATTATGAATGCCGGTTCATCGCCGGGCGCGACAGCCCCCTCGGCGTCGGGAGCACTTGTAAGTAATCTCTTCCTTCGTCGTCCAACCCTGCCCGTTCCTGGTTGCACAAATACACTCTGCTACCTTTGGATTTGGTGGACACGGGCATTCCACATTCCAGCAGGACGCTATCGCCTCTGCCACGACTATAAGGACTTTTCGCCAGAGACATTCCCCGAAATTTCCTTTCACAGTGGGTGCAGGACCAGTGTTCTTCAGTACCGTCTGAGCAGTTGTTAGAGAGCCGCAGCTTGGTGTATAAGCCGCAGCTTGTATCTTTTTACTATAGTGGATTCCCTCATCTCGCGCGACCGATGATTGGGCCGTGGATCGATAGCGACAAAGGTTCTGGGCTGGCCTTGGCATCGCCCAATCTCCAGCGTTGCGATAAGAACTGCCCAAGTCCCCGCTGCTCATCCGCCTGAAGTCCGAAAATTCTTTATCTCTTATCACATCATTGCCCTCGTCGCATCTCGACTATCTCCTGATAGCCCAGATAAGCTATAGCGCCCTGCCTGACCCCTTTCTCGTCTCATTCTACCCATTTCCGTTGAGTCGCCGCAAGCCCTTTCGAAGGGGCCTGCTTTTTTCCAAATGATGGCATCGCATCCTACAAACGCGTCGCTAGCTGACCACGAGCGTCAATCTACACAGCCAACATGCATGAATTGCGGAACTTCGACCACCCCCTTGTGGCGTCGCGACGAGATGGGCTCGGTGCTTTGCAACGCCTGTGGCCTGTTCCTCAAGCTGCATGGCCGTCCGCGACCCATCTCCCTCAAGACGGACGTTATCAAGAGCCGAAACCGCGTCAAGACCATGCGACCGGACATGCAGATGAAGAAGAAGGTGAGTCGACGCGACAATCGTCCCAGACACTTTGCACTTCGGAAACTGACTGATATCACCTTCAACAGAGCCTTCCTACTGCATCTAACGGGATGGGCATGCAAGCGCACGACGCGACTTCTGCTGCCCTGGCTGCTGTCCAAAGAGTGACGCATCAAAACGTCAACGGTCATGGACTTGACGACAAATCGCCTGTTTCGCGCGTCGGCACCCCCAACATGTACGATCCGCATCTACCTGCCTATCAGACCATGGATGGAAACCATTACCAACCGCCTGCCCTTCCTCAATACGCCATGGCGGGAGGATCTCCAGGTCGGCCAGGTTCTCCCCACAATGGCGAGCCGCAGACCCACGAACAGTTGATGGGTGCCAACGCGAGCCTGAAGACACGTGTCAGTGAATTGGACCTCATCAACGAGCTGTACAGGGGCCGTTTAGCTCAATTGGAGCAGGATCAGCAAAACTCGGATAATTACCGCCATCAGGCCGAGTTGGCTATCAAGAACGAGGCTACTGAGCGTGCCATTCGCGAGGACATCCAGCGAAAGCATGAGGAGACGCAGCGCCATCTGGAGGATAGTCACCGACGAGAAAACAGTTTGAAGCGACGGCTTGACGAGATGGAGCAAGAGCTTAAGGACGCTAATGACAAGATTGCTCTGCTCGAGCAGAATGACTTCGAACGCCCTTCCAAAAAGGCGCGCTTCAACGATGAATTTCAGAAGCAGAAGACCAGCGAAATGCTACAAGGATCGAGCGACATGGCAGAAGACACCAAGGTCGCCGAACTTGCTCTGATGGAGTTAGCTCTCCCCATTGAAACCGAGGTCGAGTCTAGTGCTCTTGTTGAGGCCATACCAGAGAGTCTTGAGGCAATGGATACAATCGTAAAGGTCGATGTAATCGAGGCAGTCGAGGCAGTGGAAGCAGTCGAGGCCGTCGAGGCAGTCGAGGCAGTCGAAAAGGTTGAAAAGACCGAGGGGTCTGAGGAGCTACCTTCACCGCAGTCCTCTTCATGAACACGTGCCTCACCAGACGAAGAAGCAAGCGTTATCTGTTCAGCATCCTTGCCGCGATACAAGACGAACAAACCACTCGGCTCATCATCTTCACCGTCAACCCTACTGCGAGGCGTGCGGACTCGCGTATCACAAAGTCGACACGAATCTCTTTGCTTGCCTTACGTCTCCTTGGTCTAGAATGCGAATGGCTTTTGGCACAGAGATCAGTTATGGCGGTACGACGCATCAGTCCTGGCGGGGTTCCTCACTAATAACGACTTTCCATTTCGTGGTTTCCTTGACAGTCGATATCAGTCCGAGAAGTTGGAGTGTCTTAAAGCGGCACTTATATCATCGTTTTTTTTGGTTGACAGTGGTAATATTGGGTTCGCCAGCTCTCACCGGGGGAGGGTGCACGATCTGCGAGCGATGCATTGGGAGTTGGTGGAGTAATAAAACTTGCCTAGTCAAAAGCTGCGGGCAAGCGGCTAATAAAAGTTGGCTTGATTTCTTCTCTACAAGACTAGTTCTCTTGATGCCTTTTGTTTATCCTCTTAGCCAAGAGTCCTACCCGACCTACTACGGTTGACGCTCGCCAAAGTGGTAAACAAATCATCAAGCACGGGTTCTCATATTGTTAAATACGCCATGATCTCTCTACCTTCGCATCCTCGGTTGATCGACTTTGACAATAATGGTCCTGGGCTCCGATGGGGTGACTAATTGTTGGGACATGTAGTTGCATGATACTTCACATGTGCAATCAACACTTGCAGACTAAACTACAATCAACAACGAGGTTATCAATTTGGATGGTATGGAAGTCCTTGCAATATGTTTCTCTGGTATTTCCTCGTTTGTCGGAGTCTTGGTATAACACTGGCTTGGTAGCAATAAACATGGGTTCGGGGGATTTGCAAAGTCGATTCACAAATGACACTTAGCTCGACTCTCGACCACAACTATTGCGAGCGTTGATGACTATTGCAATGCTCCTCTCAATTTCGACGCATCAGGCTATGCCGCCGTATCGAGGTCATAGTTGGTGGTGGTGTATTCAACATACTTGGTGCTAGGGGCGATATCCTTAAGCCAGTATCGAGCACCGGTGTCATTCCGGGTGAGCAGTGTCCATAAATACCTCGGGGGCTATTGTTACAACTCAAGTGTCCTTCTTCTGCAATAATCGTTCACGCCGGTTCAAAATCTCCCGAAATATAATCCCAAAGAGTCCCGTTCCAGTAGGTATTCACTCTCTAGACCTAGATATGGAAATCGAGGAAAGAAATAGTGAGAGTGAGTCTTACGACTTGCTGATAACTACATAGCTATGATGTTACATGTATGTTTATTTACTCATAGAAGACATCCCCTATTCCTCTTCAGTAGGTGGTGCATTTCACAGTTTGCGACTGGTGGACGCTGACTGCTGCAAATTACCTGAAAGATGGTCTTAAAAAAAAGTATCCTTTCGCACGTTGACTGTCTCATGGTGCAGGCTAAATATACCACTAGAATAGTTAAATGACTTGAACAGTTGCAGGGGCTTGGTCAGAAATTGTCGAGTCAATCACCCGTAGTCTCTTACTACGCTGTACTGTGTAAGATGTATGAAGTAACTTTAGCTTCTAGTTAGTTAACTAAGGCTGCAAGGTTGGCTGGCTTGCTTGGCAGAGTTCCCTGAAGTGGATGACGGTCGCCTAGAGAAACGGAGGCGATGCACCAACGCACACCAACGTGGGGTTACAAGCCACTGCCACCCCGTACAACTGAGCCTTCAGGGGCAAACAATACGGCCCAATCACATGTGATTTCGCGCAATGATGGTAGAATCAACAATTACGATTGGTCACACCTGGACAAGCTGGAAAACACAAACTGATGGCATACAGCAGAACCCCTGTTTTGAGCGAATTGGAGAGAAGAGTAAAACGACATACCGCCAGCTGTTAATTGTGAAGGCATGCTCATACAAGTTGGTTGGGGCTGCACTGGCCTTACGTGTGTGATGTTTGATCCGGAAATGGCTGCCTTTGGAGTGTCATGAATGCCAACTTGGCGCGAAGGATCACTCCGACGATGGAATTGTCCAATAGTGGGCATAACTGTATTTCTCGTGATATATCGGAGCGGCACGAAACGTATATATATACAGTGAGCCGAGGAGGTCTATCCTACATGTCCTGGTCCGAACTTCCGCATTCGTCTCATGTGCTATCGTGTCTTTCATACGGTCCGTCTTGTCTCGGGTATCCCACAACTTGGTCCGCTCACTCCTGCTTCTTGCCGTCTGGTGTGCCCTCCGGTGTTGTAGGCTGGCTCGACTTTGCGGTTTTATCCGCCCGTTGCTTCTCGATGTCCCTCTCGACCTGCCATATGGCTCGTTCGAGTTCGACTTCGAGCTCAGGAATGTCTAGTGCCTTGGCCAACTCGGTAGCTTTCTCCTGCGACAAGAGCAAGGCCTCGTCGACGGGAGCCGAAGGCTCCTCAGATGCCGAGTATCTTCCGGCTTCCCCTGGGATATCTTGCGGAAGCTTGCTTGGTGGAGTAGGAGGAAGTAAGGTGGGTGTGTATTTGGAGTCCAGTATAAGCGACGGTGATAGAGAAATCTTGTTGTTCGATAAGAGGAATTGTATGTGCTTCCCTCCGGCTACGGCGCGCCAGTGTGACCAGGCGCGATAGACGAGGTAGAAGAACGGGAGATTGGGAATCACTATAAGGCGAATGGTAAGCCACGTACATCTCTGTGTGCCAAGACAAGGCAAGACTTACCTGGTACGAGGGCAAAGGGCGCTGAGATGGGCATTCCGATCAGGCACCATATAAGCCTGGTCTTGTGGAACGCCTCGCGCTCTGTCCCCAGTGTCTTGAGAATGGTGCTCGCCTTGGACGGCGGTATCACCTTCTCGGGGAATACGAGATCAACCTTGCCGCCTTCTTTGAGTTCTTCTTCACGAAGCCTAGCCGACAGAGGTGGGACGCTCTTCAGTCCCCATTCCTCGTAGGATATGCGGCGCAAGGCGTGGTTGCCGTAGTTGACAATGGTCTTCTGCCATCCTTTGTCTTTCTTCTCCCAGCCAGCCCACAAAGCGGCTGCTCTATGAGTGGCCTTTTCCACCAACCCCTTCCTCTCAGCCGTGTGGACGTTGATGCGTTCGCAGTAGAGCAGGGTGCGCCGGGTCGATATGGGCAGCAGATACAGGCGCATCTTTGCTTTGGGTGGGTTGGAGCTGGCGCACGTCGCACGAAACGCGATGGTTGACCTGGTAGTCTCAATGGGAGACGATCCTAGAACTTACAAGCGAGATGCATGTTCAAGCATGTTGTTGCTGGTGCGCTGGGTTTTATCGGAGCTAATAAAAGTAAGTACACAGGACAGTTAGTTAACTAACTTACTCCGTCACTCGAGCTGCGGTTGGTGTCATCAGTGTAGCCGCGACCGAGTCCTGAGCTCGAGCTGCAGGCCTCCTGCCTGCAGGCCACTCGCTAGCTTTTCTTCGTCAGTGACGTACGGGTCCCGTAGTCCCGCAGTCCCACAGCCCGTCCCATATGTTACTGTGTACGGAGCACGGAGTACGGAGTACATACTCCGTAGTTAGTTAGTTACTGTGTAGTTACTTGGTCAGTAAGTTAGCAGTAGTCCCAACCAGGCACCGCAATTAAACCCCTGTCATTTTCCAGGTCTCGGCTCCCTCTCAGGGCCCCATCCTTGGACTTGTGCGATCAACGCTTCGTTTCCAGCCTCTCCGACTTCAAACTGAGTGGCTACGGAGTACCTGAGGATAAGCTAAGTGACGAGCGTTTGAGGCGATAATTGGCGCAGCATCCACGGCACGGCAGACTACGCAACTTTTCTCGGGCGGAATTGACGCCTGACGTTCCCGTGCGATTCGAATTTTACCTTTCTATCGTTCGCTCGCTCTCCCCTTCGAGTTGCCTTGCGTTGCTAGCAATTGAGAGTTGACGGCGAAAAGCAAACACCATGATTTGACCTTGATCCCCGTCAGCTGATCACGACAGCGGGAAGCGCAGTGATATCAACTAGATCTCACGCCGCCGACTTTTGTTGTGTAATCAGGCTGAACCGAAAGCAACGAGACACAAGCAGATTTCTCAACAATAAACACCCTGCGCCGGTGCGCAACATTGGGATTACCACCTGCCGTCATCCCCACCCCCTCAGACAATCTCCCTACTTTCACGTCGTCATCCGCCGTTCCTTTCTATGGCCCCTCAACCAGTGCGGTCGATACCTCCTTGGGTCGAGACGCGTCCTCGGGCAGGTTTACGACTTCCTGTCCCTCCCCCCCCGCTGCGCACGAAGAACCACCACCGCCACCAAGACCGGATTTTGTCCGCCGGGTGTCGCGAGATGGTTACGAGGAATGGGTCGACCCGCGCGACCTGCGCAAGTTTAAGCGCCCGTCCTTTCTGCGGAAGCGCGCTGACAGACCGGGGCGACGATGGGATCACATGCGGTCTGCAGAGCCCGTAATAATGGGTCTCGGCTACCGGCCACCGAACGAAGACCCCTACGAGCGGTGGCGCGACTTCATCAACTCGACTCGCCGCTACAATGGCTGCGCCGACATGGAGAGCCACGTAATCACCCAGGACCAGCTCGACCAGCAGTACCCCAACCTCGGCTCGACCGACCCCGATGTCGAGAAGTCCTCCCTCCCTATGCGCTCGAGGAGGAAGCGCAAGCCCGTCCTCCGCTTTTACAAATTCATCCTGACCAGTCCTGCACTGCCGCCTTTCTTTCGACTCATAGCACTCGCCACGTCGCTGGGCTCGTTGGTTCTTGCCGTCAAGGCGCTGCAGCAGGAGAGATCGGACAACTTCACCATCGACGACTTGTCACCCATCTACATCAACCAAGCCATCACGTCCATTATTGTCGACTCCATTGTTATTCCCTATGTGCTCTACATGATGGCGGATGAATTCCGCGGCGCACCATTAGGACTACGTTCGCCTGTGCAGAAGGTATCCATTACCCTCCTGGACCTTATCTTTATCATACTTAAGACTGCCAGTACTGCGTTAGCGTTTCAAACTAGGCAGTTTAAGCATAACCCCAGAGAGACGTCTTCGGGGGCCTACGTCGCTCTACTAGTCTGCGCCGTAGTGGCGTGGGTCATCAACTTTACGATTAGTATATTCCGTGTTGTGGAGCGACTGGGGGGTATGAAGTCGTAGGAGACAGAGGGGCGGCATTGTCCCGAGCACGAGCACTACCTTTTCGACCGGACCATACAACTGGGGGAGCGGTATAGCTGCTGCCTGGTTTGATACCACTAGCAGTTCAAGTGAACCGGCAATAGATGGTTGGTCAATCCGCTCCCGCCGCAAAGCCTGCTCCTGTTGATCGGAGTGGCGCAAAGGGCCGGAACGCTCCTCGGCCCGGTACGTACCAGTGATATGGATCTGAGATCGAAAGGCTTTTAAGCACTCGGTAGCCAAGTGAAGGCGAGCCCAATTGTTCTGAAAGTTGTATAAGAGAGCAGCCTTGACACTTGAGATACGAGACAAGCAAGGAAGGAGGAGCGTACCTCCAGCGTGCCTACACCTGTAGGTGAGGTGGCATCAGTAATAGCCGCCGAGGAACACGGCAGTTATTGATCAAACTGCGCTGGGTCAAGTGTTTTTATTTCTTTTCTTTTCGTTGCGGCACACCTGGGATGGGACTACGGCACATACCCCTTTCGTGGCATTCTATTTTTTGGGAGGAGTATGGGAAGGTAAAATGAGACGATGGAACACCTGCAGAAGTGTGCTCGTCGGTCCATGGGCGTTTTGGGGGGGGTTCGTGTACAATAGTCAATATCTGTTTATGGCCCGGCTCAGAACGAGTAGACAAGGCGGGTATCCTACAACAGTAGATGGTAATTTATCATGTATTATCACCGTCAAGTATTCAACCAGTAATTGAATCTCGGGGTTTCTCGTACTTCAGCACGACGGATCTAAGGAATGCTTTCCACTTGACTGGCCCACTAGACAGACCTGCGTGCCTAGTCAACCTAGTGACATCGCGTTGAGTCTCCCATCCTCCAAGGTATACATCTGGTGGCCTTCCTCGGAGGCCCGCACGGGCAACTCGTTTAAAGTAGAGAAGAGAAAGAAGGGGTCCCGAGATAGATTCCCAGCTTTGTGCCGTAATGCCGCAGCGTGTTCGGATCTAAAAGAAATCTCGGCAACCCACAGAACAATTATGTGTGATACTGGCAGGTGCGAATGATTGCAATATGATGATGTATGTACCTATTCGTACTTAGTACTTGGGTGCCTACTCACCGGCCCTATTTAGGGTAAGTAGAGGTAATTCACGTCTATGAAGCGGGCTGGCAGTCCGGGTACTAAACATGTTCCGTGTGATTGCCTACTGGTTACTGATACAAGACAAATACATGCAAACACGTGGCACTGCTGATTTACCCAAATCTGGCTATCTACGGTTTACTTAAGCAAGATACTTGCTAGATCATCTTGAAACTGGTTTGGTGTGGCTATGGGAAACGACTTGTTTACCTAATCGGGTTGACATGGAAGCAGAAGGCACGACGATACTTCTTCTATTTTCAACTATGGCTACTCTTAAAGACCTCGAATGGGAGGTACTTGAGTACTATCCCAGTCAAGTGGGTGGCAGTGGCAGTGGCATTGGATAATCCACACCACCGATACTTTAGCAGCTGTCAAACTGGGCCTCCGTCCTCTTTGTTAAATTGTTCCCGATTAGGTACTCTCGAGCTCGTGAACCCGTGTCTCGCTCCTCCCGAATTTGTATCAGAATCGTAAGATTCTGCACCTTGTACCCATCTGTCCGAATCAAGTCTTTCACCCTTCCACTGGCCAAAGAGCCCGGCTTCTTCCCTGCAGCAGTTTGCCATGGACTCTCCTCCACCTTCGGCGGGTATCGCGGTCAAGCAGCTGGTCGAGTATCCCGTCGGAATTCCTCACCTGCTCAGAAAGGGTGAAGGCACCTATGGGATCAACACGGGTCCTCTACCTGACAGCACTGACTGGTCCGCTCTCAACCTCCCTGTCCTCGAGGAAGAATGCTTGATCCGGGATCTTAGCACTGATGGAACCAAGCAAGACCTTGTTGATCGCCTAGCCAGCTACGAAGATCCAGTCTCGCTAGGACTTGCTGACAATGTGAGTGGTATCACTGGCAAAGGAAAGAGTGTTACTGGCGTCAAGCGAGCCAGTGAGTGGGTGAATGGCCCATCCGAAGAGTTCAAGACGAAGCTTGACCAGGTCATGTCCACCGACACCAACTACCTCGTTGGCATGAGAGACACCGGCTGATGTGCGGCCAAGGGCACATCTTCAAGTATGGAATTCCAGCTTGCAATCGACGACACCACCACCAGCAGCCCTTACAATATTACCATCGCCAGGGAAGTTGATTGTAGCTGTGCGGCTAAGGTAACAAGCCTGTCTAGATACACTCACAGTCTCAAATGATTAGTCTGATACCCTGGCAGGATGTCAACCGCAGGGTCAGCTGCAGGCACATCATCTGTACGTCATACACAGCACCTCCCGTTGACTCGTGGTATAGGCTTTAGTGAAACGAGGTAGATAATTTATAGATGTCCTGGTCCGCATTCTCAGGGTCCCAGAACAACTGAGCTACTAGGTCACCTTCCTCCCGGAGGAGCTTAAGCAAATGTTTGCTCCCATCTTCGATGCCTCGGCTGACCAAGAACTTTCGACAGGTAACACAATCACTCTAGCCTCTGGCAACTGTCCCGTCTGCTTCCATTAACTTGACAATCCCCATAAGCTCAATTTCCATTGTATCGTGTGTCATGCGTACATTCACCAGCGATGTTTCAACATGATCACTTACCAGGTAGGTAACTACCTCAAATTATCCACTTCGAGTATTCTCATATCACCATATCACCGACACTCAACTCACTCCTGTGACCCAGAGAATCGGATACGGGTTAGTAAAGTGCATTATCTGCGCGGCTGACTGGGACATCCCTGGTACCTGGGGGAAGGAGGGTCTCGATATCGAAGACGCGGAGATGGCAGAGGCTCAGGCCCAGATCAAAGTCACCGCGGCTGCCGAGAAGGCCCGTCTGAAAGCCAAAATGGAGCGACTGGCCGCTGAAGCCAAGGTCGAGAAGGCAGCCGAACAAGAGAGAAAGTAAGGAAGCCCCCGTCGGCCCTATTCAACAGACAATATTACAACCAGTGGCTGGCCAGAGACTTGACAGAACGCTGTAGAAGTCGACCGAGAAAGAGGTCGAGAATCAGGGAAAGGCAACTGAACGAGAGGCTAAGAAAGCTGCGACTCAGGCAGCCAAGTACAGCCAGCGATCCCAGCAAGGCAAAGCTGTCAACTACGTTGACGATGACGATGACAGGAACGATGCTCACGTTGATGCTGACGCCGACGGCGATGTTGGTATGACGCCTTGATATTGGATTAGGTTGCACGTATCTGGTGCGACAACCTGACTGACATGCCAGTTGTACGAATAGAGGGCACCTATCCAAAAGCGGAAATATAATCGAGTCATGGCTGCTTTGCATCAGTAGCTATGTCAATTGGTTCGAGCATTAAATGTATGTCCGCGATGACTCAGGACTCATACATTGCAAAAAGTTATAGGAATAACGAGACGACGACGCCACCTCCAAACAACGCTGCCATGCTCACAAAACTGGAAAGAGATAGAAGCGACATTCCACTGATGCCATGCCCAGATGTGCAGCCTCCACCCATTCTCGAGCCTACCGCGATGAGAACACCTCCGACGACGACCCTTGTAGGTTCTAAACCCACTTGTTGGTATCTTCCCACGTATGGGAGTGTCGACGACATGAGAAACGACCCCAGAGCCAGAGACGCGGTAAAGACGATGTTCTTGTACGGGGGCTTTTTTCTAAGATCGCAACCGCTGGCGAACCACCAGAAACAGTCGCCGGCTTCCTCGAACGCCGTCGAAGTCCCCAAAAGTTGCTTTCTCAAGATAATAGACAGAAACTGGGCAGCACCAATGACAAGCCCTCCCATGACGGGATGGACCAGACCACGACTCCTCAGGGGCAACGAAGAAACAGCAAAGCCGATGGCGACAGCAAATGCCGTCTCAAGGGCCACCACAGAGCTTGCACGACTTATGCCGAGTTGCTCATCGACAGACAGATGCACGGGGCTCTCGTGTTTGACAGCTTTGCTGCGGATTTGGCACGTAGACCGTAAGAAGCCAGTCCAAAGAATGCCACCCAGTATCCCACCACCCAAGGCGTACAATCCCGTCCTTACCCCAGCCCCGACCTGGACAAAGACGGTCCCGGCACAGGTCCCGGCCAGCGCCATACCGGTGCCTTGCAACAGGCCGCCGAGGATATTGCCGTCGAGTCTGCCAAATAGGCCCAGCGAGGAGTAGGCCCGGGGCCTGGGGTCAAAGTAGCCGGATCGTTGCAGGACGGCTACCAGAAGCCTGTGTCCTGTGTTAGTTGTGGCGACCGGACAGGAAGAAAGAGAAGAACTTGCGTGCTGGTCGCCGCGGCGGTCAGAAAGCTCTCGATCATGTGAAAGTTGTCAAGACTAAGCTGGGATGTCACGGCGTAAGGCTCATCGAACCCGGCCACTGTCAGGGCTGCGCCGAAGGCGGCGCCGCATACGATCGTGTCCAACATGGAGGGGGGATCTGGTAGCTGTCGGTCGGTTGTCGTGCTGTGGACGAGGGAGATGGAAGTACGATGGTGGGTTTCGGGAGAGGACCGGCGTGTTATGAGTAGGGTATAGGTGGAGTTCGCTTTCCCAGGTCGCCGACATGGAACCCACTGCGAATCCCTGCCCCCCTTCTGGCACGTTTCTCGGGTGTGTATAACGTTTGCCGAAGTCGTATAGTTAACGTTTCCGACTGACTAGCCCAGTTGTCGATTTCCTCGAAAAAAACAAGGGAAATAAAGGCCCACCGCGAAGAGGGGACTGGACTATTCTTATCTGTTGCTTGGCTCCGTCGAACAAACCGGATTAAATCGAAATTTCTGCCAGGCTAGCAGCTCCCTGGGAAGATTGCGTGATTCATTGCGTGATGGGATGTTCATTTCGCTGTCCCGCGATGAAGATTGCCGGAGCGGTCCGTTGTCGACACGACATCTAGTCAGGGGTAGTTACTAGTAGACTGTAGGTACATTGCCAAGACCGCATGTGCCGTTGGGACAGAGTCCAGTGCCGTGAGAGGTCCAGCCCGCTTGCGCTGCTTGCTGTTTCGTCATGGGTGTTTCGGCATGGGAAAGTGATATACTGTCTGTAAAAAGCCATGCGCGTGCGGATCGGATGGGCGTCCGGGTGCCCCGTCCCAGCTCGATCTGAACGGCGACCTGAATACTCGGCTCCACACGACAGGCCCCCTGACCTCGGCGATCTCGGGTACCACTTTACCACTTTGACTGGAAAGAGCCCGGGGACTCACTCTACACAGTAGGAAACTAAAGTTTATGGTTCCATGGTACATGGTACAGATGGTGGCCAGATGGATCGGCGACCTTTGTCTCGCTCGGCTGGCTCTCCCACTTTCGCACATCTACTCCGTACGATACTCCGTACACAGTAGATAGGTAGGGAACAGAGCAGTTTGGCGGGTTTGTTCTCTCGCATGCCTAGGGGTTTCGTTGCTATTGAAAAGAGAGACGATTGTCCGACTCGGTCCCGAACTCACCTCGCTTGGAGATGATGATAGGTCTATCTGCACAAAGGTGACGGAACATGAAAGTTGGTTCCAACCTGCGGGCCTGCACATGCTGTCCTCTCCGTACACTCACTAGACACATCGGCCACCATTGCCAGCAGCAACAAGACGAGGCTGTCTCGCATCCCATTCAGGGGTGTGACGTAGTTACTGTGTACGGAGTACTGACAGTCTGACACCTTTGTCCCCGTTCAAAGTCCTGACCGAGTTGCAACTTGGAAGTTTAGATGTAGCAATTGCCGCGTAAAGTAAATCAAGATGGCGTCAATCCATCTGTTCCTCCGCCGACGGCTTGCTAATTTCGCCGCCGTCCAAAGGTCGACTCTGTTGTCCCGTGCCGGCACTTTCGGTACGCATTATGCGAGCCGAGGTCCATGGAGCTCGGGTCCCCGTCGTCAGCAGCGGGACCATACCGCACGTAGCAAACGCGGGGGATCGGCTGAGGTATCTGGGGGGAGGAGGGGAGGCTTATTAATGGCGGCGACAAGAACTCCCCTCCGTACTCGGTGAATACTTTATTATACACCCAACCCGCTACTTTAGCTTCTCAGGGTCGTTCGCCAAAAAAAAGGCAAAAAAAACCAAAAAAACACCACTTGTTCGTCATCAAGAGCGCTTGCGTATAGGCATCATCCAAGCCACATCGCATCCGAAACCGTTATATTTACTGCACATCTTGAATGCTAGCCACCTCAGTGTCGTCTACAGCCCGCCCACCAACCCACATCACGACCCCCTGAGACGCCAGACAAAACGGGACTGGGCCGTTTACCGTGACCTACCTACCACACAAAAATGTCATCCGGATCCTCCCCCGCCCAGAACCGCTACCTCACCATCGAAAAGGTCGACGGCAAGCCCGGAACGGTCTACTATCCGCTCCGCCTCAACACCGCCCCCGTCCCCACCCCTGGCCCGAACGAGGTCCTGGTCCGGCTCCACGCCGCCGCCCTCAATCACCGCGACTTCTTCATCCGGCAGCACCTCTACCCGGACATCTCATTCGAGCATCCCCTCCTCGCCGACGGGTGCGGCACCGTCGTCCAGGTCGGCGGCAGCTCCTCCTCTCCCAAGGCCTCCTCCCTGGTCGGTCAGAGGGTCCTCCTGACCGCCACCCGGGGCTGGGCCGCCGACCCGGACGGGCCCGAGGACCTGCGCAAGTACAGCGTCATCGGCGGCGCCGGGGCGTGCCCCGCAGGCGCCGCCCAGGACTGGATCGTGGTGCACGAGGACGAGGTCGAGGTGTGCCCGCCGCACCTGAGCAGCGCCGAGGGCGCGGCGCTGCCGCTCGTGGGCCTGACGGGCTGGCGCGCTCTTGTCGTCAAGGCCGGCGCCCGCCCCGGTGGCAACATCCTGCTGACCGGCATCGGCGGCGGCGTGGCGCTGCAGGTCCTGCAGTTCGGCGTCGCCATGGGCTGCCGCATCTTCGTCACGAGCGGGGACCCGGCTAAGATCGCCAGGGCCGAGGCCATGGGCGCCAACGGCGGCGTCGTATACAAGGACAAGGACTGGGGGAAGAAGCTGGCCGCGCTCATGCCGCGGGACAGGCCCTTCCTCGATGCCGTTATCGACGGCGCGGGTGGAGATATTATGAGCAAGGTCGTGAGGTTACTGAAGCCCGGGGGCGTCATCGTCAGTTACGGCATGACGCTATCGCCCAAGATGGATTGGCTCATGCCGGCGGTGATAAAGAACGTTGAGCTGAAGGGGAGCGCGATGGGGTCGCGGGTCGAATTCAAGCAGATGGTCGACTTTGTGAGGGAGAAGAAAATCAGGCCCGTTGTGAGCCGGACGGTAAAGGGGCTGGATAATCTGGCTGGCATTGATGACCTGTTCGAGGACATGAGGGACGGCAAGCAGTTTGGTAAACTGGTCATCGAAATCTCGCCAGACGGCGAGGCTACTTCCAAACTATGAATACAAGGCCCCCTGTTTTGACTCGGAATGGCTGGAAGACACACAGGGTGATAAGCAAGAGCATGCTGAAGACAACATCTATGCGTAGACCACGCTCGAGAGTAAGTAGGCACGTCCGCTTGTACTCCAGGTATCAGCGTCCCTCCTCACCTAAACAGTCGGTGTCGTGCCTCGTCAGAGCGGACTGTCATGTGGGTTGATGGTGGTACAAGTCTTCACGCTATGTTCCGCTTCTCGACTCTGATGGGGGGGCAATCAATACCAGTCGCCTCGGGGGTCACTCTCCATCGCAAAATAATCGCGGCACGACCCTAACCCTGAAGCAAATTCACTCCGACAGCCCAGCAGTTTCTAGGCTCTAATCATCACAAGGTCAAATCGATGGCTACCCATGCATAAAACGCCGTCCTCGTAGCCCCGAACCGTTTGATGTTTGCCGAAACCAAGATGACACATCAAATCCATGTGCCAGTGTGCAATGACCCCTAATGTCGAGCAAGAAGCCATGCCCAGGGGCTCACGCCTCGTCATCTTGCTTACTTCCCGCTTGCCCGTTACCGGCCTTGATGGAAGGTGAGAGACTGATTGCAATCTTCTTGGGTGCCCCACCACCGGCATCACGCGTCGCTATTCCGTTCTTCTTTTTGCGAAGGAAACCAGAAGTATTCGAGGGGTTGCCAACGGCGGCGGTGCTGTTTCGACGTTTGTGCTGAATGAATTTACCCAGATCCTCCTCTTCGTCCTCTTCGCGGCGTCGCTTTTCGGCTAAGCGCTCAGGGGGCCTCGCGACTGGGGAAACGTTCTCTGAGTTCGAGGCAGCGTCGTCCGTCTTTTCCGCTCCAGATTTGCCCTCGTCTTCTGATAAAGCGCCAGCTTCGATATGCTCGTCGGGTTCTTCATCCGATCCGTAGTCGACCAGTTTCGAGTTTGGCGACATTCCGTTGGCAGCGGAGCGACTGCCTGGCCTAGCTTGTAGATCTTCCTCGTCGTCGGAGGTGTTCCAGTACTCGTCCTCGGCTTGATCCATGGTTATGTGCTCCACGAGAGCGCCGGTCCTAGGGTTCACGTTGGCCCTCCGCCTGGACACGTCCTCCTCCGCTTCCATGTAGTAGTCCATGTTCATCGTAAAGCCCCGGGTCTGGTCGTAGCGGAACAGAAAATGACGAAACATCTCCACATATGCCAGCTTCTGAACCTTGTCCCGGTAGTCCTCAACCACGTGCTTGATGAGGTCTTTGATGTTCTCTTTCTTAATGAATTCGAAAAACTCGAGACAAGCAGAGCTCAACAGGTTGTCGCGGGGCATCGTCGCAATGAGGACGTCCAGGATGGGGCCAAGCACCTTCTTCTCAGAAACATGCTTGATGTGAAATTCGTCTTGGAGATTGATCAGCTGTCGCAGGAATCGTATGGCAACTGTAACTCGATTAGCACGACCCATCTCGCAAGAATGCCGATAGCGACTTACCGAGCTTGAGGAACTTCTCTGGGCAGGCTAGTAGCTGCCCGACCCGCTTCACAATGTCATTGTTCAAAACGAAAAACTTGCTTCGCGTCTGATGCTGTCGGATGAAGAAGCAGAGTATTTCGATCAGATATGTAAACATGGAGGCTTGCTGCACAGTAAACTCCATTACCGGCCGGTCCTTGAGGTCGATCAAGGGCTTGAAGAGCTTCACGGCCGACTGCTCGTAGAACAGGTCGAGGAATTGCTCCTGCTGCGGGTCGGCGGGCATCGGTATCCTTCGGACGATCCGCGTGTTGTCACTTTGTTGGATCACCTCGGGCTGCATAGCTGGTCCTTGGTCGAGAAGTACTTTCAAGGCATCCGAGATCTGCGACTTGACGCCGAGATCAACCTCGATGAGGAGCAAGTCGATGAGGGAATCTGTTAATGGAGGTGCCTTTTCTTGAATCTGGTGGTATATCGTCCTTCTGATCATCTGCGGATCGTGGTCGATCATGGATACGAGAATGTCGGTTGCGCCCACTCGCACAGCAACGTCGTTGTGGCGAAGGCCAAAGTTGATGACCTGCAGAAGGCCATGGGATATGAAGTTGTTGTACAGGGTCTGTCGAGCTGGGGGTTGGAGGTTTTTGGCAATGGCACAGCACTGCTGGATGAAGAGGACAGCCTCCTTTTTACGTCTCGTATCCTGGCCCAGCCCTTGAGTCTTGAATATGTCGAAGAGGTCGCCCAGGAAGGACTGGTTTGCTTGTAGGTGCTGCACAATGTCGACTTGGTTGAAGAATATCAGCGAGTTCAGCACCGAGAAGGTGTTATCGTCCAGGATGCGGGCCAGCACAACGTCCTTCAAGTACTGGAGCCGGTAGGTCTGGTGGACTTTGCGCAAGATGGAGAGATCCTCGATGCGCACAACCTCCTTGTATCGGCCGGAATCCTTCAGCCATTGCCGGTGATTGGCCTTGTGACTCGGGAAGTCGGGATCGTACTCCAAGGCACCGACGACGCCAATGACGCACTCGTCGGACACTGCATGCTCGATAATGCTGGTGTCGTTGAGGAGGATGACAATCTTCATGATATTGCAGAGGCGATGCAGGTCGTTCAGGCTCTCGAAGTCCTCGGCCTCCCCAACCAGCGGTATGAGCTTGCCAATGAAGTTTTCATTCAGGACGAACTTGGTCAGCGCGTCGCGCCCACTTGCCGTGTTGCTGAGCATGCGCATCTGTCCCTCTATCTCGGTGAGATTGCCGAGTTGCGCCTCGGGCATCGCGAATTGGTTTGTGGGAGGGTCCATGGGAATATCTTCACCGGACAGGCTATCGTCTCCGGCGCCGGTGGGAGGATGAAACTGCTGCTGGACGCCGTGGATGAAGCGCCTACGTTGTGGTTAGTGGCCGAGTCATGACAGAGGCTACGCGTTACGGGCAGCAAGCATACCAGATCATGGTGCAACCGTCAGCCTCCTGGAAGCTGAGGGCCATGTCGACGCCATTGGTCGGCTCTGTCCAGACGATGAGAGTCTCTGTGGTGGTGACGGTCAGCTAGCGGCTTCCTACGGTGGGACGGGGCTCGGCTGTACCCTGCTGCTTGTGAAAGCCATCCTCCTTGCAGATTCTCGTCTCGAGCAGCACGCGTTCGGGTTGGTCTTCAGACTCGACAACGACGCGGGGTTCCTTCTGGCCCTCGTCGATCTGCGAATATGTGAGCAAGGCCGCGACAGGCACGCGACAGGAGGTGGAGGACTCACGGCGTGGAAGCCAGCGGTACAGAAACCAGTGCCGCGGTCAAACCAGTCATTGTTGCGCAACTCGTAGACCTTGACGCGCTTCTTGTCCGTCGACGGATGAGGCACCGGCTGTGCCGCCATCGTCAACGGTTCCTCGGCTTCCACCTCGGGGGCCAGGTGACTGTATTGGAGTAGGTCGGGGGCGAGGTCAAGGTGCTGCTGCAGCGATAACTCGGTGTCGGTCTGACTGAGGAGAGTGAGCGCAGCCACTTTCTTGTCGGTTGGCGCGCTAAGCTGCGTGCAGCGTCTTCGCGAAAGAAATAAAGGATGAGGTGTTGTCGGATGAGACGACTGGGACTGGGACTGGGACTGGGACCGGGACTGGGACTGTGGAAACGCGAGTATGGTAGCGTCGAAGTCTGTTGTACCTAGGATGGACGTCGCGGGCACCACTGATGCGGCGGCGTCTGTGTGGGAGTGCGCAGGTTCTCCAATTGCTGGTGGGCGGACCCACACTTTGCGGCAGATGGACAGGCGCGGACGGAGAGCAGCAGCAGCAGCAGCAGCAGCGGCGGCGGAAGCCAGGTCAGGGTCCGACGGGTTTGCCCTTGCGGCTAATGAACAGCAAGATCAGCGCAGCAGCAGCGATAACAACAGCAGCAGCAATAACAGCCGGATGGCAGACTATCACCAGTGCCGACGCCAGGGGGCGGTAACAACAACGAAATAGCCGACAACGATGCAAATCAATCAAAAGTACCGAGTACGGAGCATGCGATGACAATCCACTGCTGCACGGGGACGGGTGCGCGTGGATGTGGATGTGGATGTGGATGAGCTGTACGGATAGTTATGTCTTGGGCGTGCACGTCTTGGGGCGGTGGAGATGGATGCGCGGTTCTTCCGACGACCCTGGAGAAGTAGGCGTGCCCAACAATACGCCGCGTGCGCGTGCGCGTGAGTATGAGTGTGCGTTGCGTGGCGTGGCTCTGGATGCGATGTACGGATACTTCGCAGAGTTGTTGCGTCGGGGTCTCGGCAGTCGCAGTCGCAGTCGCAGTCGCAGAAGCAACGTCCGCCGTCTCAATCGGTGCGCGTTTGTCAGTTGCGCGCGCACGCGTGCTCCAGTAGTGTTCTTCGAGTCGCGTGCTGTTGCGCGCCGGGCATGTAGCGGGAAGCCCAACGAGGTCCGAAGGGTGACGTAGAGATTGTGGTGGTTGTGGTGGTGGTAGTGGTGGCAAGTGGTGGTGCAGCGGGAGGATAAGAAGAAAGCGGCGGCAAACTGGAGATGGATCTGAGGCGAATGAAACTCTCGGAACGGCCTTGTAGAAAAAACTGGAACGGGTTATGTAGGAGGGGAGGATGATGCCGGCATCGCAATCGCAATAGCGGCACACTCTCGCAACACCAAGTAACGACTACAACGACGGAGGGCGAATGGGTGGAAGCAATTAGTTACCCCGGATTCATGTGCAAGGTCAGGTAACGTTATCCGTAACTACGGATAAGTGTAGTAGTGTTAGTTACGCGACAAGGCAGGCAGATCAACGTGAGAGGCCAAGGCACCACGGGCAGTTGGGACGAGAGAGCTGGGCTTTCCTTCCTTCATCCACAATTTGCTGTGTCCCAGCCCAACCAAGCAAGGCAAGGGTCTTTCTTATTCATCAGATTCTCCCGAACTTCGAGAGCCCACCAGGCGCATTTCGTCATCCATAAACGGCCCGTGCATGCGAGGCAGCAAGGGGCTGGGGGGGGGTAAAAACTGCTGACTCAAAGTGTAGATCCACTTTTCTTATCATCTTCGAAAGAGCCTCTTGTCTTGGCTTGGCATGGAGATTGTTCCAAGTAGTTGGCGTTGACGCACGACAACATATCCCCAAGTGCGTACCTAATACTGGTTATCCTCATCGACTAACTATATCAGTACCAATTACTCTACCTTCAAGTTCGAACCACTTCCTTTGCATTCGCCAGGACTGGATTTCTACCCGGCCGATGAGCCCCACGACACAGCAGATACCAACGGGTACAGTGCCAGGTGCCTACGGGAGTACTCCATCAACCGACAGGCACGTGCTCAGCTGCCGGCGGCCGAGGCTAAGTAGGTAGGTACTGCATCTAAACTTAGAACGGTGACCCCTGTGATTGCCAAATTGGACGTTCAAGCCGCCTTGTCTCGGGGATCATATGAGCAAAATCACATTAACCCGATAGCTACAAGTAGGGGTATAGCTACAAGTAGGGGTATAAAGCACATTTCCTCTGCACCAAGAAGTACGAGCTGTCGGGGCTTCGCAACCCCAACACCGTTGACCAAACCCTCTATAGCTGGCCAAATCTTTGGGGTTGTCCTGCTTCAATGTCAAAAATGCATTTGTGCAATCTGCATTCATTAGTCCCTCAAACGACAACGGAGGCTTTACCTGTAGAACTGGCCACTGTGGACGATTTGAAATCTATGTTAGTGCCAATACTAGGATTTCGCTGCGAAACGACTTACCAATCACAACGTTTTAAAGATGCAAATTCCCCTGGATGATTTTCAACGCAAAGAGTATAGTGCTATGTACCCGAATTAGCTGGAGCATTTCACAATCGGTCGAGAATGCTAGCACTGAGGAGATGATATTCGGTCCCGTTTATGTGCTTAGGCTGGTGTAATAATCATGATTAAGTATTCCCTACTTGATATTGTAGCATGGTCAACACAGCGATATTGTATAAACAATATTGAAAGTCTAATGACCCTAAATCTACAGATCCAATATCGAGTAGCAGGATTCTAGGAATCTTCGTGGAAATGTAATCATGGAAATGAAAACTTACTTCCAGTGGGATTAGGCTTGAAGCCTATAAGATGTTGTTGTTGTTGTTGTTGTTGTATTGTTTTTCGTCATGAAGCCTATAAGACTGCCTGTGACACGCGCCTCAGATCATATCGGTATTGATCGCACGTTTAGGGCGCTACGAGACGTCCGACTCACTTTGAACGAGTTGTGAGAAAGATTCCACTATTAGATGCTTAACTTCGAATATCATACCGTACAGTTGAGTCCAGATAGTATAGCCTAACAAGCACATAAGTATAGATGAACACTATGCGGGCCAGACCATAGAGCCATGTATATCACGGAGCATCAACCTAACAACCTACACCATGCCAACTACATTACCTCTGAATTATCTTGTTCTATATACTTTGGAGAAAGAGTCACAGGAAGATCACCACAAATCATACAACCCTTGTAAATATAACCACTAGGTATCAGGGGCCACATATACTTCCAAAAGGGCGATCGATGCCCATGTGTGGGTGACCTTGGCAACCCCCAAGTGAAAATCGGCCTTTGCGGCAACTAGGAAACCGTACCATGCCGCCTTCACTGTATACCCTATAGTTAGTCAGGCGAGTGTAAATCGTACCCGTGTTGCGGAAGCTCTAACCTGTGGCTTACTCGGTCCTCTGATGAAGAGATGACGGCATGCCCACCACGTTTTGCTAGGCTAAAAATTCCTTGAAGGTTCGTTAGCCAGGAACTCGATCACTAGAATGCCATGTGATCTCATCTGACCCGTGGCAAAGCCTTGGTGTGCCCACGAGCGGGTGCGAGTCAGACTCTCTTCACAGTCTCGTTGTGATTGCTTGTGTCAGATCATCCACGACCTCGGGAGTAAGCGCGCCACGTGGGATAGGCGTGCCATTTAGCTCTACGGTAATTATGACACGGACGGCTCAACTGAAATGTCGGCCTCGCAGCTTCGCACAGAGCTGATAACGGTATCCTTCCCATAACTATTTCATCCCATGCCGCTAGGCGGTTTTCCGCCGGACCGTAGCCGGCTCAGGCTGAGCAGCAAAGGGCAAACAAAGTGTGCCAGGATCGCGTTTTCTTGGTGAAACACCTGGAACGAGTCATGATCTTCCTAGTCTAGCGGTATGGCCGGTGAAGTTCTTCCATGGTGGGACCTATCAAGTAGACGTTTCTCAGGCATCGAATGGACTCTAGTATAAGCGTGGAAATCTGGCAAGGATAACTCGAAGCCAACGATCCGGTACGGGAGTTGTGCCGATCTCCCCGACCTTTAAACCTCCTTACCAGAGCTGACCACTTGCAATTGTGTCGACCTAAACGTCATATAGCGACAAGGCAACCCCTATAGCGACAAGACAACCCCGTGGGCTCGTGGAATCTCGACGTCAATGAGCCACCATATACTCATAATCGCGTCGATGAAACCTAGTCCAGATGCAAAAGTTGCGAGTGCATATCTATGAAAATTTGAGAGGCGTATTTTGCGGGCTGACATGCTCTAGTGGCAAGTTTACGAGACGCAGGAAGAGGCAGTCGTTGACACTACTCTGTAGGTCGCCTTGGAGGTGCCGCCGCGCGCATGTAGCTGCACACAGAGGCCTAGTTAGGAGTTCCGCAGTAGCAGTAGTCTCATCCAAGCTCGCAAATGATGTTCCAGTAAGTTACTCCGTACGCGCAGCGGGATGAGATTGACGGACGGCGTCAAATGCGCGCCGCGTTGCGCGTCGCGTTGCGCGTGGGACTATTCGAAGCGCTACTGGCAGAAACCGAGCTGCCCTGGCCCCTGGTCCTTAACTTACTCCTTTAGCTGGAGTTCCGTCCCAAGTCCAGGAACAGAAGTGGTGGGATTTGTTTCGATACTTGACGGTTGTTAAGCGTCCGATCTTCACGGCTTTGTGAAATAGGTACCCTGACTAAAGCACAAGTCCAAACTTACCAGTTGCGCGGTGCACTTCGGCATCGGCTTGACTCAATGACGAGGTGGGAGGAATTGCTCGAATTGGGATCTCGTCATGAGCAGGTGCCTAAGTGTGATGGGTGCAGGCGATGGGTCCCTTCTGAATGCCTGGGATTCATAAAAATACGGCATTGCATCAAAAGGAAATGCAAATTGCCCGCCTTGCAACCGGTCATAGTTCCATTGTTATGAGAAAAAAACCGACCAGGATATGGCCTGTGGACCACGAACTGCCACAGGGGACAAGTCGTGGAGTAGGTTCGTTGACCTTGCACGGTTCCGTGTACGGTGCTTGAGTCTTGTGCCTTGCATGGGCCATAACGTTAACTAGTTGGAGAAATGTGACAGCCTGTCAGGCAGCCAAGGTGGTTGAGAGACTGTAACGTAGTCGCCAAGGCTGATGTGACATTGCCTGACGAATCGGTCGGCCAACTCGCTTGTTCGGCGGTCTCAAGTCAACTATTTGCACTTGACTCAACGCGGGTGGCAAGGAGGTGAGCACACATGCCAGCCCGTCATCATAAAAGGTGGCTTGCTAGGGGAACACGCCAGCCTTTTGTTAGAAAGGCAACAGAGTTCATGGCACGGACATAGAAACGTCAGAGGTGAGGAGAAGGGTATTCTTCGAGCCGGGCGTTGTTGTAGGCTGCGGTTGTTTGGACTACCTACGTAGCATGAGTTACATGAGAGCTTGAGGCTCGAGAAACTCTAATAAGTTAAGTCTCTAACCGTCCGTCGCCCCTCCCTGTCCTGAAGAAGGGGGAGCAATCGCAACTCGACAAGGCCTCCTTACGTCAATTGTCCCGAGATGCGGCTAGGGGATCCGCTAGATCCGCAGAGACCGCTAGGCCTGCTTGGGGAAGCAGGGTTGAAGGTCGACGATGGAACTTTTGGAAAAGTCGATCCGCTTGTGCCGGGGCGCGTCATCTCGGACATCTCGAGAGCTACGCCGTACGGACAACAACCTCGCAACTAGCTAATTGTAGGCGCATGCGCCTGCAATGGAACGATGACATGTCACACTCGTTCCTGGGACGTAATTCGTGCCGCCCAACAGACCCAATGACCATGATTCAGCCCACACTCTCGCTTTTAGTTAAGCTGCTGCAAACATCGGAAATTCAGCCTGGGACTGCGTATGAGAGATCCTTGGCGCGCAGCAACTGTGTAGTTACTTCGTAACTAACGCGAGCAACGAATGGACCCGACCCCCACCCCCTGTCCGCACGCCGGCGCTATCGACTCTTGGAAGCAAGTACCGTAGTACTTCGTACTTCGTACTTAACTTACCGCGCTACCGTACTGGCAACAACCTGGCTGGATTGGGACAGGTACCGATACCTCGATGGACGAGCGATACGAGGTTCACGTATCGCAACTGCGATAACTACTGGTATCTGCAACTGCATGGCATGATCAGCGACCGGGAACCTGGAGCCCCCGTTGCCAATAAACCATCGCCCGTCCTCAGGTCGCTTGCAGGGCTTTGTCGATTCGATGGATGATAAGACCAAGGCCTGGCCTGGCCTGGCCTGGATCTGCTATTTATTATTATCAAGCCAACCTGCAAACTGCTGGCGCCGTGTCACGAAGAAAACTTCTCGTGTTCTGCGCCCGCCTCACCCGTCAGCGACGTTCTACTAGGACGAGTCCCATCCCGCTCAGCGCCACCAGATTTGGTAGCTTCTATTAGCAACTTATCTTGCTCACCGCGTCTCGCCCTATCTGCCCACACTACATCAAGCGGAACTGAACGTCTCCCTTCTCTTCCTGGTTTGGGTAGCGTTCCGGACACACGACTCCCAGCTTCGTCTTTGGCTGCGGCTCACTTGGCGGTTCACAACGGCGCGACTCGTAGTACGGCGCGACGAGACCGACCTCTAGGCTTCACCTCGTCACCTCGTCACCTAGTCCGAGGCCCCCCACCGCTTTTCATCATCCATCTCCTCCTTGGCTCCTCCTTGGCTCCTCCTTGGCTCCTCCTTGGCTCCTCCTTAACGACGTCTCATCAGGCACAGCCTCGATTGTCAACTTGTGCGGGTACTGGCTAGTCGACGGTACGGAGTAGAGCCAGCTACTTAGTAGTATACCGTCACGCGTTGGAGCTTCGTTTAGTTTCTGCCCAGGCTTGAACCACCCATCCTGGATACCTATATATCTATATATATATACACTCGAATCGTCCATCCGCACTCCCTGGTCGAGGTTTCTTCCCAATTCAACCTCCTGCGCTTTCGTCACCACTCTCGTTTCCTGGTCCTGCCCGATAGCGAATTGGTTGACCAACTTCCAGACTCAGTACGGATATCGTTATATTCATTCGTCATCAAACTACTCGGGCTCTTCGCTGGCCCATTTTTATCCCCATCGCCCCCTCAAGGCACCGGTCCCTTCTCCACGCTCATACATTGCAATAACCTGCGGCAAACATGTCCATCTTCTCTACCTTTAGGAGGGGACGCCAGCAAGCGAAGGAGGTCAAAGCTAAATCGGCCGCCGAGACGGCCGAAGAAGCCAAGGCGTCGGAAGCCTCTGCAAAGAAACCTTACAAGCATATCCCCAACCATGCCGCCATCGATGCGATGGCTGGAGCGCCGCCTAGCTGGAGGGGTAACGACCGGCCAAGGATCATAGAAGAGCACCGGAGGAGAAGTGCCCTGGCCGTTAATACGCTCGGCGCAAACGGCCTGCCTCGTGTTGGGAGCTCACTATCTCACGTTTCCTACCCTTCGGTATACGCAAACCCAGTCGTCCCACTTCCGAAGAACTACAGCTCTAGCAGCAACCCCAACGCATGGCGCACGAACGACTCTTCGTCGGTGGACTACTTTAGTAGAACTGGCAGCTTCAAAGGCAAGGAGCCTGAGATAATACCCCCGCTGCCCACCGGTGTCGCCATCCGTACATATTCCACGGGACGATACAGTGCCATGTCCGGCAAAGGTATGTTAGTTGACTATTATTGAGTGAACCATCAGCTGACGACCATGTTATATAGGCACCTCAAATTCTAGCAACTCGGATGACGAACTCGAGATCCACCCAACCAAGTCGGCCAAAAACCACGGAGTACCGTACAGACCTCACGTCCGAAATGTAAGCATAGAGAGGCGACCTGGTTTTTCCCGTTCCAACTCGGCTGCGAGTGGTACCTCCCACCACCTACATCCAGCTCACCACCACCACCGAAGGCTGCCGAACCAGGCGCAGGCTCCGGCTCTATCTAGTGATCGCCTTGGCCCCCCACCGGCCAAGAGCGTGCATTTCAAGGCGACTCGACCAATCTGCACCGACACCATCGCCGTTGGCTCTTCGATCCCTCTGATTTCCACTCTCCCGGACTTCCCATTCGGAGCCATGTCTATGTCACCAAACGTCTCGGGTTCAGCCTCGTCTGTTACCTCGACTGCCGGTTCCACAGCTCCAAGCTCCGTTGCGTCGACTCCAGCTACCAAGAATGTACCCGCCTTCTCTTCATCACACTCCACCTCCACGCCCGCAGCACTTGTGTCTGCTTCACCTCCCGCTTCTGAAGCCCCCCTAGGGAAAGCACCGGCTCTGGCGGCGCACTTGTCAGCAAGCTTGCGAAGGAATTCATCAAAAACGATCCGTGCCGCCTCCGAGAACGAATGTCGTGCATTCAACCAGGATGAGTTGGAGAAGCCCACTCCAACAAGCGGACCTGCCGCCAAATTTTCTGAGCCGCCAAAGCCCACGCATACACTGCAAATTAAGGGACAGATTCGCAAGATGCAGCCCAAGACGGAAGTCGCCAAAGATCAAAAGAAGAATAGGTGGTCATTCCGTAGCTCCAAATCGCCATCTCTTATTGCGGGTTGAGAAAGCGTCTTCATCCTACGGCACTGAACCTCAACCTACCAGTAATTTCAAGACTTGCCACTCTCACCAACCCATTTCCTTCAGTATAAACGACATGATCATACCACTTAGACTCCGTTCAATCCATCTGTGGGGTGAAGCGATCAGGTGTAGATTTCGCATTGTTTATTCACAGTCTAGAAGCACGGTGGACTTAGAGGGTTGTTCCCATCCGACGGCTTATTCGGGACATCACATAACAATATAACGGGCGCATTGAGGCGTATTACTTGCTGGATTAGCGGCACTACAGACACTAGGGCATTGAGATATATTATGAACTTCTCTTCAACAATTTTTTTTAGAGGAGGTTATTCATCACCATTACTCGTTCCGAGTTCACACGACCTTTGCCTAATTTGTATGCCTATGTCGATGATGCAGCGTTTCGAGCCTGGTCGACCCGACGCGTCCGCAGATGCTCCTTGCCTGTTCCAATGTGCCACGTTTTGATGGCCTGATCAGCCGGCGAACTCTAGCCAAACTATGTGCGTCGTATCGGACTAGCTGTAATGTTCCATTGATAGATGCCAACCAGGTCACTTGTGAGGCTAATCGATCTCGCCCGCGACGAGGCATGCCGTACCTAGCATGGGTTTCATAAGCCAATCACCCACCACCAGGCACTAATTGCACTGGTCTCATCTTGCGGGAGATAGCTAACTTAGAGAGATAACAACTCGTCGATGAGTTCGGCAATGTTTCTTTTGAAGGGGGGGGGCTTGTCCGGGCCACTCCCCCGATGCCCTGGCCCCGTCTTGGCCAAGTTCCTTGTACCAAGTAAGCTTACCCGCCCGCACGTTCCCAACTTGCGTCCTTGCTGGTGTCAAGCTGACGAGCGTGTTGGCGGGCTGGTAACAAGTATTATTTGCCTACCGGGTCTTACGAATTGCATGGCCATGATATGATGGCAGCTGCACGATTTCCCTGCTTGCAGTTGCGGTGCACACATGCCTGCAGGGCAGCAACAAGCTGTTGGCTGGAACCAATATCATCATCGATGCATCACCAGCCATTGAGATAAGCACCGGACGCATGGTTTGCGCCGTCAGCGCCATGCTGACACGGGCAATGAATCTCGACCTGTTGTTCGTTGTGCGATCTACGCAGTAGGGCACGGATCCACGGTTTCACGCAACATCACGAAGACTTTTACGAAGTAACTACTGTGTACTCGACGGTCCGAGCTATTTACTTCGTGGGGGGGGGTGCACCGTCCCCGATTCTATTTGTGTCCAAATGCAATCCGATAAGAGGAACAATTGCGGAGTCGGCTAGAGCGGAATGTCACCGTTCCTACGAAGTACACAGTAGTTACGGAGTACCGTGCTCGTCGATTACAACATCCAAAGGTGGGGAGGTACAGTGAGAAGTATCTTTTCGCCTCGTAAGGGTGCGACACGTTCACGGGCGTTTTTGACTGGCTGGTTCTTCAAACCCGGGCCAGTTATTACCCCTGCCTGTTTACCCTGCTTCTACGTAGTACGAAAGTCTATCCTCGTCTAGCCGCCTTTGTGCGTCCGGCAGAAGGAAATACTTTGAATTATTAATCGATTCTACGGAATAGGCCTATCCCGAATAACGACCAGGCTTGAAGACTCCACATCGGGCAAACGAACGTTTCCCAATTCGCCAACTCACCGTTGTCCTGGATAGCAAGTGAAGCTTCTTGCGTGTCGAGATTAACTAGTCATTCTCTTGTCGGCTCCGAAGACGTAGCGAGAGGTGACTAAAATACGGCTAACCTGGAAAACATTTGTAGCTAGGCCTCACCGTGAGTATCAGCATTCACCAAATGACCAGTCACCAGTCACCAGTCACCAGTCTTCCCAGCCGGCAAAGCCTGAACGCTGACTGCATGATGATCCATCATGCAGCGTCCACAGTCACTGGAGCTTCTGGTTCTATCCGGTTGCCTGTCATGTCGCCGATGAAGGCCCTATCGAGCATCGACACGAAACTTCGGTCCCTTCTTGAACGACGGCCTAGAACCACCGAGCCACTCGCGAGCATGCACAACCCATGACTCGGCATCGTGGGCTGAGGGACGGGAGCTGAAAGCCATTGGGATTGACAGGCATGTTTCCCAAAACGGAGAGCTGTTCATTGCCGGAGACATGCAGTTCGGGATTATTCTTTGACAGGGTCTAGGGTGCCCTTTCGGACATGTACCTATACAAAGGCGAGTTGTATCTCGGAAATTCGGACTGATAAGGTGGGGGAGGAGGGGGTTACAGGTCTTCCTTGCCACGGATCACAAGCTACACCCACTATGCGCCCTCTCCGGCTGGCCCTACTATGTAGTTAGTTAACTACAGCTGTTATCGTGACTTGCGGATCATGGCTAACTACATCTTGATATTGTTCAACCGCTTGGGCAATGTTGACACGAGGAGGCGTTCTCTTGTCACATGTTAGCTATGAACCCCCCCCCACCCTCTCGTCCCCCCACGAACTACTTACACGCGGCTCTACCTGGATGCGACGATTGACAGCAATCCCTTCCTTATATGATTTACTCGGTTACCCCTGGCAAGTACCCGGTTTCCCGTTATCTGGCGAATGCATCGTCAGTGGCGTGCGTGTATTTTGATTTACAAAGTAAGATGGAGGCGGCGTTAATCGGACGAATGTGTACCAGTGATTATTGGAAAGTATGGTATCTTGGTCCGATGGAGGAAGTTTGACCATTTAGTCTTCCGTCGGAAAAGACAAAGTCTAGAGATACTGTCTATGATTCCTAAAACGATCTCGTATAAGCTAGAAACCATGGTGCCTGGTCAGTTCCTCCCTCGGCCTGGCTGATGCTTGAATCGTACTTTGACGCCATAATTGTTGTTCATGGTCTACTGGCTTCGTTAAAACGGTGTTTGGCGTTCAAGTGTGGCCATGCAATATCTCGAGACCGTCTGTCCGTTGATGACATGCTACACCTCCTTGCTTCGGTACGCCCGCAAATGCCACCGCCGCTCACCCAACTCGTATGAAGGGGTTGCCCCGTTCTAATATTCGGGGATCATGAATCTAAAGGTCCGAAATATTCCCATCTAATGTCTGCCCGTTCTGTCTTGGATCTCACACCGTCGAGGCTTCTGGCGACGAGTTCCAACGATGGGTAGGGTGGTTAGATGATATGCTGGTCCAGCGAGAGTCAGCACCAGCCTCTCAGGGAAGCCCCGAAGAGTGGTAATGTTGTCATTAATACAAGAGTGCTGCATGCAAGCGAGCCTTTCAGTGGATGGATCTTCGACTCGACAGTGTCGGCCGTATGTACGCCTGTGGATTTGAGCGTCCTAAGTAGATAGCCAGCCCTTTAGAGGACCATCGACCCCTTGGCCACCCCTATCTACCCACAAGAACCGTTTTTCTCTGCAGGTTACCACGCTCCACCATACAAGTTCTAGCATCCATATATCAACCCTCATGTCGACCGCCTCTGCTTCTTTGTCACAAAAACATTACATTGTTTGATATTACAACTCACAGTTAGTTATAAAGGTGACATGGCTCATGGTGGCTTCTCAATCAACCAACGAGCTTCATGCGGTTCTGTTAGTGGCTTCCTGTACGGTAATCTTCTTACTGGAGGGCAGTACATTCGTTAGTTTGCTTTGACCAGTATTTGTCGTGCAGTTTTGGTAGGTATACTAGCTTTCCTTTTCCCCCTCCCCTTCCCCCCTAAACAATAGATCAATCATCTTATCAAAGGGAGTACCTACGATTACCACTTGCATATACCAAGTAGTATGCCCCGTTTTTTGCTGAACACATTGTCTCGGTCAGGTGAAATAGCCATGGCCATAGGGCCTGAGCTGATTAGTTTGGCCAAATCCAAGGTGAAAGAGATGGTGGCAATACCTAGGTATAAGAGAGACTTCGACAGATAAAGTAAAGCACCTGTAACTAACGATGAAAGAAATAGTATATGGTGTGGCTAGCAAATGCAGATTGTATACTGTGCTTTGCTTTTAGGTGCTTACTAAAGGTGACATCACGACGAGAATTTCGATAGATGCTTTGTATGATTTTTTTTCTTTCCTTCTTCGCCACTAACTGCAGTCGCGTTACACAACATTGATAACTAGACTACCGGTGTGAATGGGGAATGGGGATGAAAGGTTGCCGCACGGCAGCAACGCGCAGTGGACGCGTAGCCGCGCCAAAGTATGTATCTTTGGAGTCCGTGCCTTTTTAGCGCGCTTCGGGCAGGCTGCTACTTTGGCGGAGCCTCCCTCAGGTAACTGACCAAGTGGTGAGTAGTGACTGCTGTCATCTAGTTAACGTTAAAGTCCAAGGCAACAACTGACTGTTTTGACTGGATCAACACCCAGTCACCTGCAAGGCCCGGCGACACACGAAAGGCTGCGATAAAGGTCTCGTTGATGACTTCATACCAGCATCAGCCTTAATTATTCACCCTTTGTCGTCGTCGTCGGTCTCAGCTCGAGATCCGCTTCGCAGTCATACCGCACTCACTCTTTGTCAACCCGGTAGGTCAGGTCCCACTTCGCAGTTAAGACAGCCCATCACCTTCATCGTTCTAGGCATCGTCAGAAAGGCCCCTCTATTCGCCAGACTGGATGCTCAACTTGGACATAACCTTTTACACATTCCGCTAACATCCCACTCCGGGTCAACAACTTCCCTCCAACACTTCCAGTGGCCTTCGGATCGTTACTTCATTTGACCGTACTGACCTGCGCTCGCTGCAGCTTCACCCTCCCCTGTCTGAAACGTTCCTGGCGCTGCCCGTCTCGCCCGTTGCCGACACCTGTGATTCTCCTCCCACGGAGGCCACCTCATACAACTGACGAAAACCCTCGCTGCCCCTCAGCATGTCGATTGCCGCCACAATGCGACACACTCAGCCGGTAGCCACGGTGGTCATGCCGCCTGCGCCTAATAGGGAGGACATTGCCGCCACATGGGAATACCTGCAGGCCGGTGTCTCCAAGATCATGGTCAACCTGCAAGATGGCATGGACATGGGAACAGTATGTTGTGTCCCCCTTCCTTTCCGTCCCAAAATTTCTGCGCTGTAGTCCGAGTTGCTGACATGTGTGCTAGTACATGGGCATCTACACGTAGGTCGCATGACGCATCTCCACCACGAACCGAGAAGTCTACTAACCAGCAGCAGGGCCGTACACAACTTCTGTACCTCTCAGAAGGCGGTCGGACTTGGTAGCACTCCCGGTCAGAATGCAGCTCATAGAGGAGGTACGTGATATTGAACCACGCAGGTTTGCCGTGCCGATTACTAAACCCATATCCCAGCTCACCTGCTCGGGGAGGACCTCTACAAAAAGCTTATCGAGTACCTCAACAACCACCTGAACGACCTTCTGGAGCAGTCCAAAGCCCACTCCGACGAAGCACTGCTCACCTTCTACATTCGCGAATGGGACCGCTACACCACGGCCGCTAAGTACATCCACCATCTCTTCAGATACCTGAACCGCCACTGGGTCAAGCGCGAGATGGACGAAGGCAAGAAGAACACGTACGACGTCTATACCCTGCATCTTGTTCAATGGCGCACCCAACTCTTCGAGAACGTATCAGCCAAGGTCATGACTGCTGTCCTCAAGCTCGTCGAGAAGCAGCGAAATGGCGAGACCATCGAGCACGGCCAAATCAAGCAGGTGGTGGACTCATTCGTCTCACTCGGCCTGGACGAGCACGACGCTACCCGCTCTACCCTCGACGTCTACCGTTACCACTTCGAGAGACCTTTCCTGGATGCCACAAATGCGTACTACGAGGCCGAGTCGAAGCAGTTCGTTGCCGAGAACAGCGTGGTCGAGTACATGAAGAAGGCCGAGGCCAGGTTGAACGAAGAAGAGGAGCGTGTCCGCATGTACCTGCACAACGACATAGCGGCTCCGCTCAAGCGTGTATGCCACAAAGCCCTCATTGCCGACCACTCCGCTCTGCTGCGAGATGAGTTCCAGATCCTGCTCGATAACGACCGTGAGGACGACATGGCTCGCATGTACAACCTCCTGAACAGGATTCCCGATGGCCTGGATCCACTGAGACAGAAGTTCGAGACGCATGTGAGGAACGCGGGTCTTGCTGCCGTTGCCAAGATGGTCACGGACGCCGAGAAGCTGGAACCCAAGGTTTACGTTGATGCCCTGCTCGGTGTCCACACCCAGTACCAGGGCCTGGTCAAGCGCGCCTTCAACGACGAGCCCGAGTTCACCCGATCTTTGGACAACGCCTGCCGGGAGTTCGTCAACCGTAACGACATCTGCAAGGCCGGCTCGAGCAAGTCACCCGAGCTCCTGGCCAAGTATACCGACGTGCTGCTGAAGAAGAGTGGGAGTGGAAATGAAGACACTGACTTGGACGCTACGTTGACGCAGATAATGACGGTGTTTAAGTACATTGAGGACAAGGACGTATTCCAAAAGTTCTACTCCAGAATGCTGGCCAGACGCCTGGTACACACCACGTCCTCTTCTGACGATGCCGAGACGAGCATGATCAGCAAGCTCAAGGAGGCCTGCGGTTTCGAGTACACCAACAAGCTCCAGCGCATGTTCCAAGACATGCAGATCTCCAAGGACCTCAACCAAGGGTTCAAGGACCACACCAAGAACCTGCAACTAGAGAAATCCACTCTGGACTCTTCGTACTCGATATTGGGGACCAGCTTTTGGCCGTTGACGCCCCCTAACACGACTTTTAACGCCCCTGCCGAGATCCAAGCCGATCTGGACAGATTCATCCTCTTCTACAAGAACAAGCACGAGGGTCGCAAGCTGACGTGGCTCTGGCAGCTGTGCAAAGGTGAGGTCAAGACAGGCTACTGCAAAGCTTCGAAGACCCCATACACGTTCCAGGTCAGCGTGTACCAGATGGCCGTCTTGTTGATGTTCAATGACAAGGACGCATACTCGTACGAGGAGATCTCGTCCGTCACGCAGCTGACGAACGAGGTTCTCGATGGTGCCTTGGGCATCTTGGTCAAGGCGAAGGTGCTGAACCAGAAGCCGGATGCTGCGAAGCCTGGTCCTGGTCAGACGTACCTTCTCAACTACGACTTCAAGAACAAGAAAATACGCATCAACCTCAATGTCGGAACAAAGACAGAGGCCAAACAGGAAGAGGTTGAGACCAACAAGACCATTGAGGAGGACCGTAAGCTAGTCCTACAAGTAAGTGTTATTGCCTCCACTGGTCGTGAGTTCTCGAGTCCACTAACACTCTTTTAGTCGGCAATTGTTCGTATTATGAAGGCGCGAAAGAAGATGAAGCACAACCAACTGGTTGGTGAGACCATCACGCAGATCAAGTCACGTTTCGTCCCCAAGGTTGCCGATATCAAGAAGTGTATCGAAATTCTGCTTGACAAGGAGTACCTCGAGCGCCTAGATGAGGATGATCTTGGCTATCTGGCATAGACGATGCCTCTGACATTGATGCACCTTTGTTAGCTTTTCGCAACAGATGGCAGAAGACACATACGAATACCTTGCCTACCCCCACGACACGACGTTTTGCGAAAACGCAAGGCTGCGGCACCCATGACAGCTTGTCCTTGCGTCACTTGGAATTTGTCATCTTTGGTTGTAGTGCAGCGAATCACTATGGCGATGTTTCTTGCCGCGTATCAGGATGGCAAGTGCAGAAGCGCAAACAAAGCTGGGGGCCTAGGAACGAGAACGATAGACATTGTGGCATTCCTTGCTGCTATGGCGAATCCGACGCGGCAGACTGGTGACTTGGGCGAAATCGGCCCAGCTTTTGTGGATGACGGTATAGCTAGGGTGGGGAACGAGGATATGGATCCAAACAGCTGCCGCGGGACGACTTGATTGACTGTGCCAGCTATTGCTGGACTTGACTGCATGCAACCGCGTTGGTCCAGGGCGGCGTCCTGCAAGGCGAAACGGCGTTTTTCTCATGATTGCCTACATAGACTTGATAGTAAATGATCAATTCACAACAATCCAACATCTTACTCCCTAGAGGGATGCCATCTTCCTCACTTTTTCCGGCCACCTTTTGGGTTGGAAGCTAGCGCGGTTGATTCGCCCTGGAGACACCCCTTTATCTAAGGTAAGATCAACCTGCTTCGTACCTACATACGAAATGACACTTCCTAGGTGCCCACACTGCATACTATTTGGTAATGGGGATGCTGGGAAGGAAGGGATGGAATGGGGGCCTCTCGAAGTAGCTCGACGTGGTGTGACAGGGTTGAAAGTATCGTGAGATACTCTGCTTGATGTTACCAACCAACCTACCCGATATATATTGGTATTTCTCGGGCGATATGAGCCTCCCAGCTCTGGTAGGTAGGTAAATCGGACACTCAGACTAATAACGCGTGCCGAAGCCTGGCAATTTTCATATAGTCATCCGATTGTTGACGAGGGGGAGTCCACCCTTTACCGGCGCCAAGGCTTGTATTCCCGCTCTATGACTCCCAACGTCGGTCTAGTATCGGACGGCCACCAGCTGAGGCTCAAAGGGAAGCCCTTGAAATATTCAATGTGACGACTTAGGAACGCCCCCTCCCCCCTCATTTTTCATCCTCGCAACAACATCGTTGTACACTTTATCCACGGCGAATTCGCCATCACCTTCCTTCTTGTGATCCATTTAGACCGTTCAAAGTAGCAAGCTCCCGTAACAAGAGCAAAGCCATGGAACGGACCCTCATCAGCTCGGGGTCGACTTTCGAGTCACAAATCGGCTACTCCCGCGCCGTCGTGACGGGGGAATGGGTGTTTGTCTCGGGATGCACAGGGTGTGTTGGCTTCTCCCATGACCCCCCCCTTATTCAGTCCATCACACAAAATACCGAACGCGGCGGCTAACAAGCGCATATGCAGCTACGACTACCACACCGGCCTGATCTCTGCCGATCCAGCCGAGCAGGCCGAACAGTGCCTGAAGAACATTGCGGCGGCCCTGGACGAGGCCGGGGCCACCTTGGACGAGGTGGTACGAGTGCGGTATATATTCGTCAAGCGTGAGGACTTCCCCAAGTGCTGGACGGTGCTGCAACGATATCTCGGAGGTGCCCGGCCGTCGGCGACCATGCTCGTTGCGGGGCTGATGGAGGAGGCGATGAAGGTCGAGATCGAGGTGACGGCGAGAAAAGGGTCGGCTTTGCACGCTGGCACTGCGGCGGAGACTCATCCTTCAGTTTAGCGAGATGGGGTGGGCCAGGTTGACATGCAAAGGAAGCCTTGGACGGAGTGAGTATAGGTGAAGTTCCGAGAGCAGGTTAGTTTTATCACATGCTTCTTGTGCCTGGGGTCTTTGTAATTTATAGTGCCTGAACGCGGCGAGACAGGGTAACGCAGGCCTAGTCAATACCTACATCTCATGTTTAATGCAACACACCTCGACCCAACCGCCATGGCTCGTGAGAAATAGCGTCTATCCGAACTTTGATACCATCTAGCTACTGATGCTTGTTCTTCTGCTTGTACTGGATGAACCTTGCAAGATTCAGCGAAGCCTCGTCGGCACGCGTTCTCAGCTCCGCAGCAGTCCTTTTATCAACCTTTCTAGCCGCAGCCTTGAGCTTCGGAACTACCTCCTCCATATGCTTCAAGAAGCCGTCCTTCCAGAACACGTCCTTGTCACAAGCCACCTTTTCGTCGCCATAAATGTCGAAAAGTTGGTTAAGAGCTTCCACTGCGTCGGCTGCGGGCGTCTCGGGAAGCGAGGCCACAACGGTGATAAGGAAGACGCCAATCTCGCGATTCAGGGACACTGGGGCCGGATCCATGGCGAGTGTGCCAAGTACACCAATGCACTTGACGCCTAGGCTTTGGAAAGGATCGTCAGGGTTCTCAGCTGGCAGGCTCTTGGATGCATGGTAGAGTGAGATGAACTTCTTGTGTTCATCCCCATCGAGGGGGGTTTTCTCGTGCAGGGCCCTGGCGAGCGCCCATGCGATACTGGTCACGATAGTCGCCAGAGAGACATCGGATGTGTCGCTTGCAAGAACAGCAGCCACCACATCTCTCCACATGGTCTGCGCAACAGGGGTCCAGGCCTTGAGAACGATGTCGCTTCCACTGTCGGAGAAGTCGAGGCAGGACACTGTCCATGCGATGTTGTTGAGGGCATTCATGGCGTGACCCCGAATTAGTGCAGTCGCCTCCTCGCTCTGCTGACTCGAGCGAGAGACTTTGATGATCTGAGGTATTGCTTTTTGCATCAGAAATTTCAGGGTGGGCAAATCGTCGATGCCAGAAACTTCATCGTCGAGGTCATCGGCGCCAGTGACCATGTCCATATCTGCCTCGATTGCGTCGTCGTCCATCTCATCATCATCGCCCGCGTCCTCCTCATCGGCATCCTCCTCATCATCCCCGTCGGCGTCCAACGCCATGGAATCTTCATTGTCATCAAAGTCTTTACGCTTTTTCTGGCCCGCATTTTCTCCTCTTGCCAGCGACTCCTGCAAGCTGGTTCCAATAGATGCAAGTATCTCAAGTGCTAGCTGGAGGATCTCGGTAGGGTGGTCATCAGGCTGGCCACCTTCCAGGTTGCACTGCGGCTGGGTCGTCATCTCAAGAGCATTGCTGAGCACAGGTATCAGAGTGGCATCGCTCGACTTCTCTCTACCCGGGTTGGAATCGTCCCATTGCATAACCGAGAAGATGTTGTGAAGCACTCCACAAGCCAAGACAGCTCGTAGGCCAGTACCGGACTTGAAGGCCATCAACTGCTTGAACGAGTTGGTATCATCGTCGCCCAGAACCCTCTCGACGAACTCGCGGTTGTCCTCGGACAAGGTCATCATGCATGTCAAAGCGCCGTTGACGGCATCGGCAGTAGCAGCATCACTCGAGATGAGTGCAGACAAAAATGTCAGAATATGCTCATTTGCGACTATTGCCATCAGGATATCATCTTGGGCTTCTGCCAGAGCTGCCAAGATATTTGTGAGCGCAAGGGCAATGTTCCAAACCAGAATCTGCTCAGCCTTGGACGTTTGGCTGAAGGTGGAGGCATTCGGACCCCTGAGTCTATCCGTAATCTATACGCGCGTGTAAGTGTGACTAAGGCGAACATGGCAAATTTGCGGTAACAACATACCTTTTTTCCCGCGTGCTCAATAGCTGTAAGGCCATCGACGCGGTGCAAATGTACACAAAAATCTGCCTCCTCTTCTTGGGTCAGAAGTCTTAGGATTTCCCACCCTGCAGCGCGGCTCTCGAGACTGGCGTCGGTGAGAGTCTCGGTAAGTACAATGGGGACGACCTGTTCGCGCAAAAGCAATTTTCGGCACTTTGTGTCTTGTATGATGTTCGCAACCGCCCCGGCAGCAGAGGTGCGCTTTTGCGGCTCAGAGCTCTGTAAGTCCTTGATAACAGGCAAAACACTCTTCTCCCGCAGCGCTGCCAGTTCAGGGTCCGCGGGTGGCTTGATAGGCTTGGCGATAGGATCAGACCGCTGACCGGTAGTGCCTCTATTCTTCCGGGATTTGCCCATGTCGTCGGTCTTGCGTGCTGTGCTGTCTTTGAAATTATCGGATGTAAACAGTGTTGGTAAAAGTAAGCCAGGATTCACGCCCTGAATGGTTTCTCGCCGCTTCTCAAGCTTCAATTTTTACCACAACCAGCCCTACCAAACGAGGTTGGTGACGACCGATCGACTGTGGATCCCTGTGTGATCAAGGTTACACAGTTCCGTACTTCGTAGTTACTCCGTACTTCATAAGGGTCCCTCCTGCCTGCCGAGATCACGCTAATGCAGCGAGCCGTTGCAACGGTACGTACCTCCATGCAATTATCAAGTGAGCACTCAAACGGCCTAGGCAGTAGGAATGTTGTACGTACTCCGTACGTATTACTACAATCATTGCATTGACGCTTGCTACTGCCTCGGAAGCTTAAACCATCAATCAACTTGACATTGCGATACAGGCAATCGCAACTGACTAGGTTTAGTACCACCCGACGGACTGCTCATTAATGGACAGCAATCTCTGGACACTAAAGGTAGTCGCTGCCGGTTCCAGCTGACCCGACATTCCGTCGTCCCAAGAGACGCCCGATCGAGCCAACTCCATTCAAATACAAATGTACCCACGACGAGCGTTACCTTGCCTTAATTAAGTGCTCGACTGTTCCAATGCACACACCGGTGTCGGCCCCGAGATAGTATACGACAGTTCCCATCAAGCGTCTGGTCCGGAGGTCTGTCTCTTGCGAGCTGGAGCCTTCTGCGAGCATGTTCATATGGGGAAATCGCCCGGCATACAACAAGATGGAGAGAGGGAAGAAGGACGATGACCACCACACACCACCGAGGAATGGTACACCTCGGCTAGCCACAAAATGGGTTCCAGCCCGAGTGCAGGCACGGCGGCTGTTCAAACGTATAGGACTCGCCGTTATGGTCATCTCGTTTATAGCCCTCTTCATTTACAACCTCCCGACCGATCTTGGACCGAGCCCGTCGTCTCGCCCTCGGTATGGCGGTAAGAATCATGGCAAAGGCGAGCTCGCGCCGGCCGATCGGATGCGACATCGACCCTCTCCTAAGCAGAGTCCGAAACAACCACCGCAGGCGGTCGTGCCGGAGACGCCACGTCGCACGTACAATGGACCGTTGACCTTCCCGGTCCTGGGAGAAACACTCCGAGCTATCAGCGGCACGGGAGGAGATAGTGAGCATCATTTCGCATTATTTCAACCCCTTGTGTTTGATTCAGGGGGTAGATCTCTAGACAGTCGTGTCTGAGCAGTCGGATTTTACACCCGCTTTCCCTCGCAAGTTGCGGCAGCTGACCATCCAGCAGGGCCTACCAACAAGAACATCCTTTTTGCTGCCTCTAGTCTGAATAGCGCAGCGGCACTCCTCCCCATGGCCTGCCAGATGGGAACGGAACTGCAAAGCTATGTTCACTTCGCGCTCATGAGCAGAAGCAATATCTTGATGGAGGAGCTCGAGAAAATCAACGGCATAGATGACAGTTGCAATATTTTGTTCCATGGTACTGTACAGCTGCGCGTGGCCCTACTTCATGTCCACTGACAAAGAGACCAGATGCGCGCCCAGACTCTGTGCTGGTGTCGTCGGAGGATCGACTGGAAAGCGGCGTATTTCGCGCTTTTTGTAAGCCAATTTCTCTGCGTTGTGACCTGTACGGCGCCGTGACTAACGTATAGTGCAGATCATATCCACCTGAAAGTGCACCCCCAGGCTATCATCATCGATGGCAGTGACCAGGAGGAGTCATTCTTTCTGAGAAGTGCGAGATCGCAAGCGAGAGCAACGGGCGATACTATGATCGAGCTGCCGAAAGGATCGAAGAAGGAGCTTGCGTGGATGACAAAACTAGACAGCACTTCCCTGCACGGTAAGTTCAAGCCTTACCTCGTCCAGTCCATCAGCAGTGACCCGACGCTGACCTACGCCTCAGTGTGGAACAAGAATCAGATTGACATATTGGTCCAGTCTGTCCCAGGAGCATCCGGGAGTCTGATTCGGCTCTTAAAGTCGCTGAGCAGGGCTGATTATGCGTCGGGTTCGATACCGCACCTGACAATCGAGCTGCCTCGTGACATTGACCCGCCAACTCAGCGTTTCCTCGAGATTTTCCAGTGGCCGCCGGCACACCTGTACAACCCTACTAACGCCCGACACCTTTCGTTAAGGCATCGTGTAGCACACCAACATATGACGGAAGAAGAAAGTTCGGTCCGCTTCCTCGAATCTTTCTGGCCGGCCGATCCCACACTGTCCCATGTTCTGGTCCTCTCTCCTCAGGTCGAGGTCTCGCCACAATTCTTCCACTGTAAGCCCACTCTGTTGCGAAGAGAAGACAAGTTGGCTAGGCTAACCCGAGGTATAGATCTCAGATACACGCTGCTTGAATACAAATTCTCGACGACTTCGCGTCGACTGCGTTGGGACGAGCGGTTGCTGGGTATTAGTCTCGAGCAGCCCTCCATCACCTTGAAGGGAGACGAGTTTCCCCCAAAGACGAATGATCCCAACGGCGAGGATCCTGGAGCTTTCATGTGGCAAGCCCCAGCTAGCGGTGCCATGCTATACTTTGGTGACAAGTGGATAGAGCTCCATGATTTAGTGACAAGGTCTCTAGATGTTCAGCGAAGCCTTGCACACGTGCCAAATCTCTTGCGAGAGAAGCTCGTTAGTCCTCAGCACCCCGCATGGCTGGAACACGTTCTGAGACTGTCACGGCTGCGGGCTTACTGGACACTGTACCCGGGAAAGGCGATTGCCACGAACCTGGCAACAGTCCACAGTGAACTGCACCAGGTGCCAGAAGAATATGCTGGATCCGATGGACTCACACCCGCGCTGGCTGACGATGCGAGTGCAGCCGAGATCTCCGAGGCTTTCAAGAAGTTCAAAGCGGGATCAGAAACAACTTTAGCACCTGCATCTCTGCTCCAGAGCTTGCCAAATGATGGCGCTTTGAAGCCAATGTCGAGCCTGCCTTTACTGACGTGGAATGGCAGGGAACTAGACCTTGATGGGGTGGATGCATCCGCTGCTGAGTATTCTGCAGAGTTCAGACAGCAGGTCGGAGGCTGCTTGAGGGAAGACCGCCCTAGAACGCCAGCTTGGCGCTCTACCGAGGATTTGTTCTGTACATCGGCTTAGCCATGGTGACGATGCATTAGAGGACGCGTTGATTTTGTTTCTGTCCCATCGGCAGGGTTATAGTGCCAAGGACGTTGCCCCGGCTTTGGCAGACCTTTCGGGATAGTTAATCGTGCCCATGTTTGAGGTCAAATTCATTATACCCAGCGGATTTTCCTACGGATTTTCAGCCCTTGGACTGCCTTAGGCAATGTTGCGTTGCAACTTTCGAGGCCCATCACTATTCCACTTTGATATGTGCTATCACCAACAAGATGACACATGTGCCGATAATGGACAGTGCCACGAGCGACATTATCTATGAAGAAGAAGAAAACGTTAGTGATATAAGTACTGTAGTTGCACCCAGCAACCGCAGTTCCAGTAGTTGGCTTACCGATTGCGTAATCCACCCGGACTGTACAATTGCAGCTCTCTTGCTGTACATATTCACGGTAGCTGTTCGAAAACATCATGGTTAACCCCGTTCCCCCATACTGAGTTGACCGACTCACTCAAATAGTTACCAAACCCTAACATCAAACAAGCAAGCGCCAAAAGCCAGAAGATGATTCCCAAGGGTTTTGCAATACGTAGCTCTATGGCCGAGGGTTGCGATCGTAGGTGAAAGGAAAGAACTATCGCCACGGCCACTACGGCCATGTATATAGAGAGTCTCAGGTAAGACAGAAACGCTGGGAAAAGATGCGCCATTAGTTATTGGTGTCACTCCGAACAGAGCGAGTGGATGGCTATTTGGGGCTCAATAACTAGTTACGTACTTCGCTCGTTGGCGCAATGATCCCTAGCATCACTACCCGCATTCTCGAGGAGCAAGGGGCCAAAGAAAGGCCAGCTCCAAAAGGGGTCACTATCCATGTTGTTGCACCTGGATTCGCAGACACACGCGTCAGCTGCCCTTGTCGACGATTTCTTTGCTTTGTGCCTGGGATCATACGAAGCCGTAGCACAGAGTGCATGCTGGACGATTTCGCAGTTTAAGAAACCAATAATAATGCGCATTATACATACGCGTTGTCGCTATCGAACTCGATGGGCCTTGTTAACTCGGCGTAGGAAAATGGGCCACAGCAGGATGTTGTGTCATCCTCGGCATCTGGTCGCGGGACGCGCTGCATTGTGAGGTGGTGGTGGTACTGATTGGCAGGGACGACTCGTACGGGACGACTCGTACGGAGCGACTCGAACGGAGTACTGCCACGCTTTTGAAGTCGTCTCTGCACGCGGTCTCTTTGAGCGGAGTCGTCGTGCTACGTCGTCTCGAGTTTGTGATTCTTTCGTGTCGGCAACTTTAAGTACTCCGTACATCCAAGGACAGCATAACGGGTTTAGTGGGCCCCGCCCATTCTGCTGCACGGTAACTTAACTACACAGTACGGAGTACTGAAGTACTTGCCTAGTAATAACCCCGCGTCAAACGGTGGGTATTTTAGATATCTCCATTACGGAGTACACATACGGATACTTCGCTTCCCTCTTCTTCTTCTTCTTCTTCTTCGTTAATGGCACCCACGACGACTTTCCTTACGGAATATGTTCGTAATTTGGAGTACAGGTTATAATGCACAACAGCAAGACCCGACCGCCGGTCCATATGCAAAAGGCGGCCGGATGTTGGTCGCTCACGTACGACTTCTGCGTTCCGCGATGGGACCCTTGCCGCAAACGGCACACCGCACATCATCTAGACTACCGAATCAGTGGACCGGTTATCGGAGCACCACCTATAATAGTATCAAGCCATACAGTTAATGCTCGGCTGGACAGATCTGGTTGGGCTTGGTGGCGGAGGCGCGGGACGCAAAAGCTGTGTAAAAAGCTGCAGTCATCCAGTCGACACCACCTTCACTAAGTCAGCTACCTCGGACGTCTTTCGTGGGAGAAATTGTATTGGAGCCCAAGGTTGACATGCCCTGAGCTTGCCCGCTCTCTGGTCCACGTTTCTTTATTTCTTCCGACTCGTTCCGAACATCTGCCTCTGCCGTCTTATTTCTTCTTCTTCTTCTACTCGTTTCACCCAAAGTCCTAGCTGGCTGCAGTCATGGCCAGCCCAAGGCCGATGGCCTCTACTACGAGGCCTACCGCTGGTGCACGGGATCTCGCCTCTTCGTTTTCAACTTCTTTCCTGGCCACATCGCCAATCGCACAGGGAATTGTCGCAAGTGACCTTGCCGATTGTTCAGAAGACGAGTTGGACAACGCCTTTCAACCTGGCTCCGGCTCAGACGACGGCGATGAAGGCCCCACCCTGTACAGACAACCAGTGGGTATCGCCTTTGGATATCGCCGACCAAGTCTGCTTCCCGAGCATGTGGAAGAGCCAGTGCTCACAAGAGTCGAGAAGAAGCAGTCGAGGCTGGAGGAGCGAAGTCTGTTGCGCGATAATCACATATTGCCCCCGAAGCACACCGTGGAGAAAGACCCGAGGTTACTCACGCGCCTGTACAAGCGTTTATTCAGTACCAAGGTTTGGAAGCCGGCCGAGGATGTGGCGGCGGCCCCCCGGGTCTCGGTCGGGTCTTCGGAAACCTCGCCGCTGTTGCCCGAAAGAGCCGCGGATGGTGAAGTGCCGGGTCACGGGGACCTCAACGAACAGTGGGAGGCGGCTGTGGCGTCGGGGAAGATCCAGACCACGTGGCAGAGAGAGGCGAAGACCATCGCTGTATACTCTCGGTCTCTTATTGTCACATTCTTGCTGCAGTACAGTGTCAATATCGCGAGCATATTTGCTGTTGGGCATATTGGGACAGTGGAGCTCGGTGCTGTCAGCTGTAAGTTGAACGTTGACAACGCCCAAAACCCAAGTACTTCGGAGGCTAATTAGTAATACGTGCTGCAGTGGCAACCATGACGGCAAGCATAACTTGTTATGCCCCCATCCAGGGTCTCGCAACCAGTCTAGATACCCTTTGCAGCCAGGCTTACGGGTCCGGCCACAAGCACTTGGTCGGTCTACAATGCCAACGCATGATCTACTTTTTGTGGACGCTCATGCTCCCGATTGCCATCCTTTGGGTGTTTGGTGGAGATGTGCTTGGGCGAATCATTCCCGACCCCCGAGCAGCTGAGCTGGCTGGCCTATATCTCAGAGTAATCATTGCCGGACTCCCGGGCTTCATCACGTTCGAGTGTGCTAAGCGCTTCGTCCAAGCCCAGGGACTCTTCCATGCCACGACGTACGTGCTCTTCGTCGCGGCACCTTTCAACGTCTTCCTCAATTGGCTGCTCGTATGGCATCTTAATTGGGGTTTCATCGGCGCCCCAATCGCTGTGGCCATCACGCAAAACTTGATACCGATCCTCCTTCTGTTCTACATTGTCTTCGTAGACGGTTCACAGTGCTGGGGCGGCTTCAGCAAACGGGCATCGACCAACTGGGGTAAGTCGTCTTATCCATGCCCCAGATCGTTCATAATCGTGCTGACTTTGAAAACACAGGCCCAATGGTCAAACTTGCTGTGCCTGGTATGGTCATGGTGGTCGCCGAGTGGTTGGCGTTCGAGGTCCTGACACTGGCCAGTAGTCGGTTTGGGACGTCCTATTTGGCCGCACAGAGCATCCTCATAACTCTGGCTACGACAACTTTTCAGATACCGTTTCCGTTGTCAATTGCGGCATCTACCCGAGTCGCAAACCTCATCGGTGCGAAGCTCGTCGATGCCGCCAAGACATCCGCCAAGGTCGCAGTCTGCGCGGCGTTTCTGGTGGCGGTCTTCAACGTGACTCTGCTGTCGACCCTTCGCTACCAGCTGCCTCTGCTCTTCACCCAGGACAAAGAAGTCATTGCCCTTGTGGCCGACATCCTACCTCTCGTTGCTGTTATGCAGCTCTTTGACAGCATGGCGGCCATGTCGCACGGTCTACTTAGGGGTATTGGGCGACAGCATTTTGGCGGTTATGCCAATCTGCTGTCGTACTACACCATTGCGTTGCCCATCTCCTTTGGCCTCGGGTTTGGCCTCGATTGGAAGTTGGAGGGACTGTGGGTAGGGGTGACGATAGGCTTGGCCTTGTAAGTGAGATATCCGCCCCATCTGCTCTAGGTATCACCTATTGATTAACCATCCTATGCAGGGTCGCATTTGTTGAATATTGGTACATCAAGGCAAGCGACTGGGAGCTGTCAGCGCGAGAAGCGGAAGTACGAAACACAAATTCTTGAGATGGGCCAACGTATTATAAGCAATGTTGTCAAAGACGGACAAACAACTTTGGCATCCATAGTAACTATGGTGAGTGCCCTCGAAAAAAGGGCATGCCGGTTCCCGGTTCCCGATTCCCGATTCCCGATTCCCGATTCCCGACGCACCGAGTACGGCGGCAGCTCTAGGTGTAGGTACTTGCGAGTCGCAAATCGGGTATTGCGGGTGGGAGTTGTCGAAAATTCTAGGGAGCTGGGATGCGGAAAAGTAGGATTGGTATCGGGATTCGGGACAGCTTCTAATAACGACCCTGATAAGCTAACAAGTCCGTTGGACGATTGACTTGGACGATGCAGTTAACTAGTTACTTCGTGCCCCTGGTAAATAGGCTAGGCCAGAATGGACTGGACCCCGAAATCCGCCATCTATCTCCTCCCCTCATTAATTGGAATGAAAGACCCCCACCAGCCCCCTTGGCTATAATTCCATTAGCCCCCCCCATCCAGCCTCCACATACCTTCCTGTCGCCTTCGCAAACATCGTCTCAAAGGCAATTGGCGAGATTTGGTTTGTTCCTTGCCCTTTAGAGAGCACTAGATAAAATGTCTGCGACCACGACTAGCACCACCCAGACGGCGTCTATAACGGCCGAGAACATCTTGAGCCTGTTCCCCGATATCGACACGACCTCGGGCGCGCTCGACGGCCACGATGAGGAGCAGATCCGCTTGATGGACGAGGTATGCATCGTCCTCGACGAGAACGACAAACCCATAGGGACTGCAAGCAAGAAGCTGTGTATGTGTCTTGACCAAGCCACAGGATCGGTCGTGGTAGAGGTCGAGTGTTGTCCGCTAATTGAAGCTTCGCAGGCCATTTGATGACCAACATCGATAAGGGCTTGCTTCACCGCGCCTTTTCTGTCTTCCTCTTCGACGACCAGAACCGGCTGCTTCTTCAGCAACGCGCGTCCGAGAAGATTACATTCCCCGACATGTGGACCAACACCTGCTGCTCGCACCCGCTGCACATCCCCAGCGAGACGGGTTCCAATCTGCCCGATGCGATTGCGGGCGTGAAACGCGCCGCCCAGCGAAAGCTCGAACACGAACTCGGTATCAAAAGGGAGCAAGTGCCCATTGAGAATTTCCACTTCCTGACCAGGATTCACTACAAGGCCCCTAGCGATGGCAAATGGGGCGAACACGAGAGTTTGTGGCCTGGCGAATACACAACAGGGGCTGATCGCTAACCTATTGGATCTAGTCGACTACATTCTGTTCATCAAGGCTAATGTCGATACCGATATCAACAAGAACGAGGTACAGGCTACGAAATACGTTACCCCCGAGGACCTGAAAGCCTCGTTCAGCGACCCCAAGCTTAAGTTCACCCCTTGGTTCAAGCTTATCTGCGAGTCGATGCTTTTCGACTGGTGGAAGCACCTTGATTCAGGACTCGAGAAGTACACCAACGAGCAGCATATCCGACGCATGTGAGGACGTGTCTCCCTCTGTCGAACGACACCGTCACGGGCAAAACAGAGGCAGGCAGGCAGGCACAATAGCCTGCGATGGTCTCAGACTGGGTTTAAAAGAGGTCGTTCGTTATCACGGGTTGGCAGCATTAGACATTGATCTTAAGATATCCGCCCTCAGCCGGAGAGCAAACTCATTTTGTTGAGGCGCAACTGCATTGTTGATCTTCGCCCTTTTGTTGGCAGCGTTACACTTTCATCTCGGACTCTCCCTTGTCGCAATGGAAAGAAACAAACTGACTGCCAAGCAAGCAATGAGCCAAGATGGACATTGTTACCAACCTAACTCCATCCACACCTTGGCTGTATTACTTTGGTATAGTGAGGCATTACTACCCATGTTTGATATGTCCAGCTAATGCCGCCTTATCTGGGAGAGGCGGGGGGGGGATAAGGCGTCGGCTCCGACGCCACCTAATGTATAGTGGCAAAGTGACAGCAAGGCGGACGTCACCCGACGTGCTCCCATGTTACCCTGCAGACTGCGGGCAGGGCATGGCAGCGAAACTCCTACTGTTCGTCCGAGCTCAACGACTCGGATCATGACTGGCGATTGGTCTCCCCTCCACCATGACACGGCATTAGCTACTGCGTCTTCAACACCCTACCCCACCCTCTGTCTCGGTGTCTACTAAGTTACGGAGTGAGTAGTTGCTTCGTACGAAGTAAGTAGCTGCAGCAGGTAAAAGAAAGTCTAGCCGCATGATGCGACTCCTGCCCCGAGGCGCCACCAAGTTGCGCGCTGTCAGGTGATGACTTCACATAAAACCTCTGCTGCTGCTGCTGCTGCTGCTGCTCTGCTGTTCCAAATTCCCGCTGTTCCTGCTGCTGTTGTCCGAGACAACGGACGTACTGCTGAGAAGCGGGTGACGGGGTTTGGCAAGTATTGGGGTCACGCCAGCTTGCTGTCCCATGTTCCTCCGAGCACTCAACGAATACCCATAACGCTCGTTGCCCAGTCCGAGCTGCCGTCATGACGACGATTGTCATACCTGCATTACCCCCATGCAGCCTCCTCGCTGCATCCCGTGCTGAGCATCGAGCAGACCAACAAGGCAAGCCAATCTCCTTGGACAGAATACAGAATACAGGGGCCAGGCTCCTGCAGTCATCCCCCGGAGCTTGAACTAGATGGATCCCAGCAAGAGGAGCGAGCTACTTACACTTTCGTCTTGCCAAGACTAGCTATGCTTCCCGCCGATCTTAAAACGTCACAACCTCGCTGTATCCTGTTGCTCTGCTCCTCTGCTCCTCTCTCCTGTTCTTCACAACTGCGACTAGTCTGACAATGCTCTCTGTTGTATACGGTTAAGAAACAAGCAATACCGAACAAAGCCCTTGCGAGAGACTTGACAACAACCCCCATCTAGGGTCTAGTTGATATCCAAGAGTTGGGCTCCGTCCACCTCCTTGCTGGCTCACCTCTCCACTCGGCGCTTTCGATACTCTCAGAGGCTCACGACTACAACCTTGCCTCAGCCCACTCCCACATCCTCTCATCTATCTGCCTACCCTTTCCTGCTCGTTCCTATATCCCAACGTGATCAGTCGATTAGCTCTTGTGACTTCACTCAAGCTCATCCCCCTTCTTCATCTAGGAATCTCACCCCCACAAGACAAGATTGATGTCTGTTGACCTACGAACTGCTCTTAACTGCCTGCGTCACCCGTCTAGATTCATGCCAGTATCGAGATCGCAACTCTCGAAAGTCCACACGGGTGATAGCATCCAGAATATATCAAGTAGTAAACAGAGTAAGAATCTTCCCCTTTGCCTCGCCGCGACGCCCCTTGAAGACGGATCAAAAGCTATCGAAAGCTACCAGAACACTCGCCCATTCATTCCCTTGGTTCACTGACTAACGCCACATGTTTTCTCATCACAGATAATCAGAACTTTAGTACAGCCTAAACGTCCGACAACCAAACCACGGGTCAACCGCAATCATGGCGACGCAAAGCAATGGCATCAGCAGTACAATGGCCGCCAGCACTACCGGTACCGCCACCTTGGTCGAAGTGAAGCATCCCCAGCAGCAAACCAAGGCGACCACCACCATCATCTTGCCGGTCCCACGCTCTCTCATCCCGGAGAAATGGGGCCATCACGTCCGTGTCCTCAGCATCGCTGAGCACAAGGAGGCAGGGCTTTCGTTGGCGCAGGCTTTCGCTGCCGACGATTTGTCACAGTACCTGGTCGATGCTGAGGAAGTCGCCATCGAGAAGAAATGGAAGCTTCACGTTGATATCATGACATACATCGTGGCGTCGCATTGCTACAGGGGCGTGGTCACCACGATTGGCCCGGACTACGACGGGGTTGCTCTTTGGTGAGTGGTTCGCCGTTTAATGATCATTGTAATGCACATGATGTCCTAGGGGATGCCCCTTGTTCATCCCGAGCATTGGAAGCTATCGGGATTGACGAGGACATTACGTCCGGCACCCACCTCACGTCCCTCGAGATGGAGTGTTTTCACTCTTGTTACTCACACGACCTGGAACCACGTACTGAATAGCGTTGAGAACTGACCAGCGCGGGAAAAACAGGATGCCCCCCGGCATGCACAATGATGACTGGTGGACCATCCTGCGCAGCGGCATATGGCGCCTCAACTGGCAACTGTCAGTCGAAGGCAAGAAGCGCTACTACGGCGAGCTGCTGCCTCTTCTCCACGAAACCAAGCTCGAGGTCATGGGCGAGCGCGATGACGACTGCTACTACCTCGTCTACCTGGGCACGAAGCCTAGTGGTCGCGGTAGGGGTTATGCGAGGAAGCTGATTGAAGATATGGCAATCAAGGTGAGTCATGCATCCTTGTGTTACCGTGTGAAACCGGTACGAGTCGCAAAACGACGTGTCAAGGCTTGTGTCAGTTATGTACAGTAACACTTGGCTTGTTTTCTCTCATTATTTGGCCTTGCGTAGCCCCTATCTCATCCCCACTCTTAGTCTCTCGCAACTTGGCCTATCCTCACAACTTACAACTAACGCGCACCGTTCTTTTAAAGGCCGACACCGAAGGTCGCGCCATCTATCTCGAGTCCAGCTCGTTGCAGAATAACCTTTATTACGCCAAGTTTGGGTTCGAAACAAAGAAAGACATCTACATGGGCGGATCTCCCACCCCTGACAGCGCTGGCGATAAGGCGGTCTCCCCGGCCGTTCGCATGTCCATCATGGTGCGCGAGCCTCATCCGCCGAAGCAGAAAACCGCCTGCTTCAGCAAGTCGACGATGATCGGTTCTACCGCCGCCGCCGGTCAGATGAACAAGCGCGGGTTGGTTGGGTTCAAAGCATTGTCTTGACACGAGACTATTGCGGGGGCGGACGTGCTGTCCCAGAGGCCGGGGGAGTCGAGAGGGGACGGAAAGACCAACTGGTTGGACCGGAGAAGTCGTGTTGGCGGGATTGTGGTTACCGCTCTTTGATAGTTTGTTCCTCGTGGTCAGTCCTGCCCCCTATCCTGCTTATGGAGTTGCTAAGATCAAACAGCAGGGTGTTTATATGCCTTCAAACGTTCGTTTTGGGCCAGCGTGCCGACCACGCCTTTAGGAAGTACAACTGTGTTTGGGATTTCTTTTTTTCTTTCCAGATCGTGTGAGAGTTTGCAATAGAGGGTCCCTAATGCTTCCCCCTAGATTGTCACTACGGAAGCTGGACAATGTCGGATTCGGTTTGCACCTTTTCTTTGTGCTCTAGTTGAAAGGTATCGTTAGTCAACCATTTCACACGTAGGTACTCAGAGCTACCATGCCACTCATTCTATACACACATCCACCGTCATGTTTCTACGAAACACCTCGTATGTTGATGGATCGTGAGCCACGAGCTATACATTTGCTCTATTGACCCCCGATTGTCCCTGCACCACCACCCGTGATTTAATCCTCAAAATCCAGGACCGCGTATGTATCTTCATCAGAAGCCAGGTATAGTTTTCCGTCTGACGTCAACTCCGTAGCCGCGATCACGACCTCCTCAGTGGATAGACCCGTTCCATGCGCAATGAGGTCCACGTGCGCGCCATCGGTGCCTCTCGCGTTAAACGCCAACCACCTGTGGATTTTCTGGCAATCTTTGGAGTATTTAAGCAACGTGCGGCCGATGGTTTTGGCATAGTGGTCCTCGACAAACAGGCTATCATCGTCGCCATTTTCGGCGCCAGCGCGACCGCCGCCGCCGCCACCTTGGCCCTTTGTGAAGAAGAGGTGCACGTATGTGGACTCGAGCAAGTGGTACTGGACCTCGTTGTAGTCCTTGATGGGCTTGATGAAGTGGGCGCCGACGTGGCGCTTGTTGTTGAAGGACTTGATACGGCCCCAAACGCGCACGTACGAGTCGAGGGGGAAGCTATGCCTTTCGGCGTCGTCCTGCTTATCGGCGTCGAGCCACTGCTTCACCTCGATGACGCCGGTGCCGTCGTCGAGCTTGAAGGTCACGTTGGTCGTCTGCGGCGTGATGGTGCGCACCATGCCCACAAAGGACACTTGCGTCACCTCGTACCCGTCGATGCGGAACGGCGCGTCCGGATATGCCTGCTCGGCCTCGATGACCTGCTTGATGGTGACGGGCCGGAGGGTGTCGTCACTGTAGCCCTGATGAGGGGGAGGGGGCGTTAGCTGTCAGCAGTGCGAGTGCGGCGCGGGTCGTGCCAGGATTGTCGGGGGAGAGGGAGACGGACCTTTCCTGTGGCCTGGCTGCCGCCTTGTGAACCGCCGCCTTGTGTACCGCCGTAGACGAAACCGCCGGCATCGTCGCCGCCTGCTGCGTTGTATGATGTGCGCGAGTAACCGCCGCCGCCGCCACCGTATGAATCTGACATTATGGCGCCGTGTGTGTTTGTGTGTGAGAGAGTGAGTGGGTGGGTGTTGTTGTGTGGTGTGACGTCGTATTTCTCGCAGGTGCAGAAATCGGGGTAGGCAAGTCCAGTTCGGTGCCTGGGAATAATTTGGTATGGGAGGAGAGGATGGGGGTGGGGGGTGGAATGTGCAAGTCGCGTCTTGACTTTCCAGACGCGACTTGTGTTTAATGGATTTTCGGGATTCTTACAGGGTAGCGCGCGGGGCGAGACCACTTACGAGATAGTTTGGTTAGTGTATCCGTACGGAGTACTCCGTACGTACTCCGTACACTAACCTAACCTTAGTGGATTTGGACTACTCCGTACCCGAGGCATTCATTCACGTGTGTGTGCATGTATGATGTACGTAGTTGGCCAGGAAGCAATTCGATTAGATGCTACAAGTTTCAACGTTGAATGAAGAGTAGCATAGGGGCAAAACCTGATGTAGTAATACTGTTAATATTTCGCTTATATGCTACATTTTCTCCGCATCATTACCAGGTGGTTTTCTGTATAATTGTTATCCGTAGTTACTATTATATCCGATGGCTGTCGCATATGTGTTGTTTGTTGGCAAGCAAGCAAGCCGAAATCCGGGGCAAAGTTCCCAGCGCTTAGACGCTGAACGGGGCCGAAGTACAGGGGGGGGTATTACGGAACGCAAGAGGGCTCACTTAACGTTAGAACGTCAGTTGCGATATGCATACCCCCATCAAGTTAGTCTGGGGGTATGCATAACTTTGGTAGGAAACCTATTATCGAGTAGCTGGGTAACTCTATCCATTACACACCGTAAGCTGCAATGCGATTAACGCTGCGACGCGCTATAACTCTAACGCTACGCTATGATTAATACTATACTACGTACGATACGAATGATGCCTATTACCAGTACTGTAATATAATCAACGCTACGTTATAACTATTATTATACTGTGATGAAATTAACAATGTAATCCTATATGGAATAATATAATAGTTGCTTAATCTGTACTCCAAGTTGATAGGGCCCTCCGGTAGCTAGAGTACTGGATAAGTTCCTATTTATTTTGCCGTTCTGACACGTTGACCCCTCTGGGCTGTCGGGCCCAGTCGATATCCAGTCTCCAGATTCTCCACTGAACAAGCCTCGGCAGTCGGACTGATTGTTGCTCGAACATTCATCATCCCATCATCCAGCCAGCTCCCATTCCATCCGGCATTCGCTGTCGTCATACACTCTTATTTGTTTGCGCCAGCAGCTTTCTTTGACTTTGCGCAGCTCATCGATGCTTCTTCGCTAGACACCGACAACATCCACCTTGCTCTACTTCTTGCTACACCTCAACATTCGCCATCGCTTCACAACAAACATGGCTCCTCTTGCGCCGTCACAGTCGTCGGTGATGCCCATTATCCCGCTAGCCAAGGGCAGCGTGCTTTTTCCTGGTTCCGTGCTCCGAATACCTGTTCCATCCTCTCGAGGGGACATTCCGGCACTGATATCCCACGTCTATACCCGAGCGAACAAGGGTTCCGTACGAGTCGACCAGATCCCCGTTTTATGCGTCCCCTTGACTTCGCCCATCCTCAGTCGCCGCGGCCAGCTCCTCATAGCCAACAACCCCGACAAGTACGATGAGCTGCTCGAGGCCGACGCCGCCAACATCAAAAAGGAGAAGCTCTTCGCATATGGCTGCACTGCCAAGATAACCGGCATCCAGGGTCAGAACGGAGGCGAGTTCAGCCTGCTGGTTCAGGGCGTTGGCCGCGTCACCGTCGATAAGATCACACAAGAACACCCGTTTTTTGAGGGCCGGGTGCGCTCCCACATCGATGCCCTGCCTCTCCATGAACTGCAGAGCCCGGTCTATCTGGAGCTCTTCGACCGCCTCAAACACCTATCCATGGAACTTGTCTCGTACCTCCGAGTCTCGGCTCTATTTCTATCCAACACGTCCTCCGGCCTGAACCCCTTGCTGTCCCGGAGGCTCGGACTGCTCATCACCAAAAAGACGGCGAAGGATGGAGGCTCGCTTGCCGACTTCATGATGAATGTGATCGAGGCCTCGTACGAGGAGAAGCTCCAAGTATTGGCCGCCGTCGACAAATCGGACCGTATGCAAAAGGTCATTGAGCTTCTGGAGCGTCAAATAGACGACATGAAAGGCAACATCAAAATCACCACCGTCTCCAGCACATCAGTCCCCGCCATCCACATTCACGAGGAAGACCCGGAGAAATCGCCCAAAACCGGTCCCCGCAAGACGCAGATCCCCATGCTGAACTTTCCGCCTGGCGCCGGCAATATTTTCAATAGCTTGCTCGGTGGGGGAGGCAACAAGGGCGAGCAGCCTGAGTCGGATGACATACAAGAGTTGGCCAAGAAGATCGAGGACGCAAAGTTGACTGCCGAGGCCGCCAAGGTCGCCGACAGAGAACTTAAGCGACTCAAGCAAATGATGCCTGCTCAGGCCGAGTACCAGGTCATACGGACCTACCTGGAGACGCTGGCTGAGATTCCTTGGTCCACGGTCACCGATGACCCCATCGGCCAGGGGACACTAGAGAGGGCCCGGAAGCAACTGGACGATGACCACTACGGAATCGACAAGGTGAAGAAGCGATTGCTGTCATATCTGACGATAGTCAGGCTGATGCAAAGGGCCAATGAAGTTGTCGATGCCCAAGTCAAACAAGCCGAACAGGAAACCGTGCATCTCGAGTCAAACAAGGGCTCTGCCAAGGAGGGCGCCGTCCTCGACCCCGAGCTAGAGCAGAAGATCAAGGACAGCGGCATCAAGGTGCAGATGCTTCGGAGTAAGCGCAGGGCAGAGAAGGCCCCCATCCTTCTGCTCGTCGGGCCCCCCGGTGTTGGCAAAACTAGCATCGCCAGATCCATTGCCACAGCGCTGGGCCGAAAGTTTCATCGTATCTCGCTCGGTGGCGTACGCGATGAAGCAGAGATACGGGGCCACCGCAGGACATATGTTGCGGCTATGCCGGGACTGATCGTACAAGGTCTACGCAAGGTCGGGGTGGCGAATCCCGTCTTCTTGTTGGACGAGATTGACAAGCTGGGCATGGCCAATCACAATGGTGACCCTTCAGCAGCCATGCTAGAGGTGTTGGACCCGGAACAGAACCACGCCTTCAGTGACCATTACATCAATATACCCATTGATCTGAGCAAGGTGCTCTTCATTGCGACTGCCAATTCACTAGACACGATTCCTAACCCTCTCTTGGATCGGATGGAGACTCTGGAGTTCTCAGGCTATACCACTCTTGAAAAGCGCCATATCGCTCTGCGGCACCTCGTACCCAAACAGATCCGTGTGAACGGTTTGACTGACGACCAGTTGACGTTCAACGATGAGGTCATCTCCAAGATTATCGAGTCGTACACCCGTGAGTCAGGGGTGCGCAATCTCGAGCGCGAGATTGGTTCGGTCTGTCGTGCCAAGGCCGTGGAGTACGTAGAGGCGAGCGACAAAGGCCAGCCCGAGACATACAGCTCCAGTCTCACCGTTGAAGATCTTGAGTCCATATTGGGCGTTGAGAGATTCGAAGATGAGATTGCCGAAAAGGTATGCCAGCCTGGCATCGTCACTGGCCTCGTTGCATACAGCTCTGGTGGTAACGGCGGTATACTCTTCATCGAGGTATTAGACATGCCGGGTGATGGGAGCGTGGAGCTCACCGGCAACCTCGGCAAAGTCCTGATGGAGAGCGTCAAGGTGGCGCGCAGCTGGGTGCGGAATCACGCATACGAACTTGGCCTAACTCAGGAGCCGTCGGAGAATATCATGAAGAACCGCAGTCTCCACGTTCATTGTCCTTCGGGGGCTGTACCCAAGGATGGGCCATCCAGTGGTATGGCCCAAGCGATTGCTCTAATCTCACTCCTCTCCAACAGGGCCGTGCCTGCAACGATGGCCATGACTGTGGGTACCCCCTCGCAACCCTCCCCCTCTTCCTGCTCGGATTCAATACAAACCCGGGGTTGATACTGACTTTGTTGCACAGGGTGAATTCCAGCTATCCGGTCATGTCAAGCGAGTCGGGGGCATCAAAGAGAAGCTTATCGGCGCCTATCGAGCGGGCGTCAAGACGGTCCTCCTGCCAGCACAAAACGCCAAGGACGCAAAGGAGGTGCCATCGGAGGTTAGGGATGGCTTGAAGATCCAATATGTCAAGTAGGTCACCGCTCCGAGACACTGCTTGGTGCCGACTGTACCACGCTTCGCATCTCTTCATCTGGCTTTGCTTCACTGCCACTCCGGTACCTCGTTACTAACTATTGCCTAGTCACATATGGGAAGCCATCCGCCTAATCTGGCCCGATGTCCAGTGGCCTGAAGAAACGACTCTTGCCGGCGTTCAGCCTCGTCTGTAACATTACTACTACGTTCCGGCTTCAAAACTGTCGAGGGAATCCATTCGGGCTGATGATCTGTTTTAGCGAGCGCTTGGTTTACTGCATTATTGTTGCTAGTTTGGTATATGTATTGCATGATACTGTGGGCGTCAGCGGTGAATAAAATACGAATCTCGGGATAGATACCTTGGCTGCTTGCAGAGCCTCAGCATCCTGGACCCTGAGCGTCCAACAGATGCAACGCGATACTGTCAAAGGGCCAACACACATCGCTTCCTCGCAGGATGGAACAACGTTGCGCAAGGAAGTTACTAACTGAATGTATGCCGGTCATGACCTGGTCAAGGAACATGGCCTCGGCTCGACTGAGGGAGGACATACCATTTTCAGATAGCAGCCAGTCAGCCTTGCCCGCGTGTTGTAGTTTCTACTGTGTCTAGCCAGGGTCGCGTCATTCCATCCCATCTTCCCATTGGGTATCGCAGATCCTGTGCTCCTGCATCGTACCACATACGACGCAGATCTAGCCTTGTCCTACCTGCGACCCGACTCGAAACGAAGAAGCGAAGCTGCAGGCTACACGGCAAACCACCCACGGCGGTCTCCTGCTGTACGGGCGTTCCAGCAGTAGCAGCAACAGCCAGTGGTGTGGGCAGTGGAAGTTCAGGTGTGCCAAAGAGGCCTCATCTCGATTGGAGTGGAGGGAGGATAGCGACGTACGATTGGCACATCTCTGAGACATGGCAGTGAGACGGTACCCTTTGGTGTATGAGTGTCTCGACGCGACAACTTGGTCTCGGGGAGTAAAAAATTGGGACAAGTCGGTACGAGTTGCGTGTCCTGGTCCTCCATTGGGTACGATCTTCCCGTAGCACCGGAATTGCTTGTTTCTTCTCCCTCGAGCAGAGACGGCGTGGGTTGTACAAGGTGAATACGCCCTGGTTGTGGCAGCTGGTCATCGTGTTGAAACGGCCCCGTGGTAAGAGAAGGTCTCCGAGGGCATATCTCTGTAGACATGTACGGACGACGAAGCTTCCTCTTACAAAGTACCCTGGCAAGGTAATATGCATCATGGTAACTAGCAGTGATTCGTTCAGGCGCATAGCACAAGACCGCTCCAAACGCCTCCTCCAGAAACACATAATCGTCCATCCCACAAACAGCATGGATACTGGATATGAACATTCATCCCAGTCCCCCCCCGCCGTGATGCCCAAGACACACATACCCGTTTACGTTCCCGCCCCCTACACACACTAAAACATATGTAGATTTAATCTTCCGAACCGCAAGTCGCGTGGCACTGTCTTGTCCCGTATCCCGGAGAAGGCAGCCTCTTCACGGCCGTAAGGGACGGATCTTAGTTGTCGGCCCGTGTTACGACACACAAAATTCCACACACTCCCCCCCTCCCTCCTCCCTCCTTCCTCCTCGCATTGTACAAGCATCCAACGGCTTGCCGACTTAGCGCGGCGTGTGCGCGTGTATATGCATGCGATGTTGCCGCCTCTCGTTACACCACTGGCCCCCGGTGACTCGGTGCCGGAGGCTGCGAGGCGTGCGAGTTTGTCTCGGAGAGGGGGGGTGTTGTGTCTGTGAGAGGGAGTTTGAGGTATTGGAGAGGATCCTGTAGAGGAGATCTCCATGATTCCCATCTTGGTGCCGTGTTCATGTCTTAAGTCTTCCCGTTTTACCCGCTCGTTTCGTTTCAGACTGGAGCAGTTTGAAGGGGGGGGCGTTGAACGTGTTGAGATGGCAAGGTTTGAGGTCCCAAAAAGCGATCTGGGAAACACTTGGAAGAGACCTCGATGAGACTGTCCATTAAACCTATAGGGTACCTTGAGGGTGTCGCCAAGGGTCCAGCGGATAGCCAAATTGGGAAAGTACCTCTTCATTCGCACCCCCCCCCCTTCCCCATTCCCCTTTTGTGCTTCTCATCGGTTGTGCAAGATCGACGATGCCTGATGATCAGTGGAATTTTTCTACTGTGACCACGTTCCGAGTGTTTCCCAAACCTAGCAGGAAAAAGTACCGGGGGGTGAAGAACGGACAGTTTACTGCGCAGATAATATGCGTATCACCTGGGATGATCGATGCTGGCAAGAGCTGTACATGGTTCCTACTCTCACATCATCAGGAGGCCCCGAGACAGAATGAAAACTCTAGCAGTGTGCTCAGCGTTCTGTCGACCGCGTTGGCACGTTTACTAGGCGGCGGTGTGGCTGAGAATAGGCATCGCGTGGTTTGGCTAGGGGTGACACGGTCTCGATTGTTTGACGCTGCGGCTTGCTCGGCCTCGGTGACTGGATTACACGCTGAGTGGGACATGTGTTGGCCCAGAACAGACACAAGTGACCTTTTTTCGCGTCCGAGATCATGCCTGGATTGCACTAAAAGCTTGTCCGCCTAGATACGGGTAGTGACATTGCTATAGAGCCGTGCACGGTAGACCGACAGGCTGGTACTTGGACATGTATGCCTCTAGGTGGCTGTACACAATATGCTACGACGATCTAGTAGTGTACGAGAGGCCGGGGACTCGCCAGCCAATATCATGGTGGACTACACACACACACACACACACACACACACATACGTGTATAGCAAAGATGTGGACTTCACCGTGACGGTAGACGCCAGTTGGGATGCGCCGGTAAGTCTCTCGCTCGCCTGATGGCCGGGGCTTCTCTATCGTCGATCTTGTCATCAATGTGGCGAGGCGAGAAAAGTGACGCCGGGGATCGTTGACCCAGAAAGCAACAAACTCATCGGGTCCATCCAGCAAGATCTACTACCATCACTATGCCCGAGCCCAGGCCAATTGACGGGAGATAAGACAGCCTGCAGTTGGTAGCTTCGCCACTGCCTTGACCTAGCACAGTTGCACACGCTCGTGATTCAAAATCCCAAACAGGGAAACCAGATCACGATGGAACCAAGGCTAGATCCGCAGGGCTCCCGTAATGATTAGCTCGTAACGTACCTAGGGATTTATTCCCACAGTACGAGCCTGCTTGGCTTGGTCAGCTTCCACGAGCGAGCTGGCCAGATCATCCAGGTCCTAGGACATGTTCGCGTAGGTGTGGTAGGGTATCGTAATCTGCCAGGTTCCCTCTACGGCTGCAGAAGAATCCGTGGAGGGTTCCCTCATCCACAGCGGCGGACGCAAGGGCTGCACAGGGACGTTATCAGGTTCACGAGATCACGGTGTCCACGGTTCATAACAGGCCGGTCTTGACCCTGGAGCGTCAGCCGAGGTCGCCGACCAATCCCACGCGGATCGTGTCGCCTGCCTGCCTCAACAAAAAAGAAGAAAAAAGACACATGGCGGGCGCCCTGGAACGTCGCATGGCTTCGTAGGGTTCCGTGGTTGAAGAGAAGTTTAATCTCCGCCTGCCTCTTCAATGAGTGTTCGGTCGGGTACTGAGTCCTGTCCTGCCCCGGTCTAGAACTGCTGGCAGCCAGCCCAGCCGCACGACTGCGGAAGGATTGGGAGAATTTGCGCCGGTGAGCCGGGCGCCATCAGTGACTTGCTTCCGGGACTGAAACCTCCGAGAACTTGGCCAAGCGCTGCCGGATGCTCTGGTTTTCGTCGTCGACTAACCGCTTCTTGTGCTGCGGAACCCGAGGAAAGCGATGGCGCGATGCTACTCCAGGGTCGTATGCGGCGCCTCGCCAACCTCTTTGCTGGGCCCTCGAGCGAGGTCGACTCTACGAAGTACGGGCTCTACGCAGTACTTCGTATCTCGCCCGGAGCAACTGTGGGACAGTCTAAGCGATGGGGATCGCGTCCGTGGAACGACATGTGAAGATTACAGTGGTTGCCGGTTCGCCTGACACGGCGAGGGATAATCTTCTTTGGGGGTGCAGCGAAATCGTCATGGGCGATGATCGACAGGGTAGATACATACGATGCACCCGAGCCGATGCTGCTTCGCGGAGATAAAAGACCCAATCAGATGCGAGTCGAGATCGGATGACAGGACGGCTTGCGTGTTCATCTGATGTTGCGATTGGTGGCCGGCGAGGCCAGCGAGGCCAGCGAGGCCCATGGAGAGACGAGACCCGAGGCGAAAAGATGAGACGAAACTGAAGTGTCCGCCTCGGCCGCGAATCGTGCGTGGTTCAGCACAACTCCTTGCCAATCTCGCGCGGGTCTGGTGTATCATGTGTCCGTGTTGCTGGTTTTGGCCCGGGTTTCAAAGGCAGTCGAATGCGACTCTGGAAAGACGCGAGCCGATCGCTTTAGTCCCTGAACTGCTAGAGCGGTGCGGGTAGCCATGTGTTTGGGACTCAGCAAGTGTGTGACTTCCCAGCAGAGTAGCAGTGGGTGGGACTACACGCTGTACCGACGTTACCTCACGGCTACTGTGTACTTCGTACATAACTAGTAACTACGTACACAGTAGTATGCTGGTGGTGGAGGAGGGACACGGTTAATAAGAGCAAGGGGTGTTCTGGTATAGCCCCTGAAATAGGCGGCACGAGGGACGCTCTTGGCCAAGCTCGGTCCTGGACGGCGGTAATGTAACCGGATGCGACCGGATCGTGAGGGAGAGAGTGAGGCCAAGAGAGGCCAAGAGAGGAAAGAGGCCCGCTTGAGCGAGAGACGGAGACCTGGATGAGTTAGTTACTTGGTAAGTTACCCGTAACTACGGAGTAGGAGTACTGATGACTGACTGCCTGTCACATACGTACCGAAGTAGTACGTAGCAACCTGACCAACCAGTGACTGACTGACTACACAGTACTGTGCTCCGTACGGCGACCCGAACATTTGCAAAAGTCTCCGTAATTGCCAAAGGACCCCTGGCCATCTCCCCCCACCAGCCCACGCGCAGCCAGCATCTCCGTACGGAGTACGGAGTACCAGCCACGCCCTCTCCATCTTCCTAGATGCAGGGTTTCTCGTACCGTAACCAGGCTCTCACGCTCATCTGGCTGCTCGTGACACCCCCGGCGTCTATACACAATAGTCTGTGCTTGGGCCACGAGAAACTATCTCTCGGTCGATGTAACTCTAGCTCCACCGAGCAAGCGAGTCGAGTCCAATAGCTCGCCTCGAGGGAATGAATGCAGGTACGGATACGGATACTGCCTGTAGCGATCGATGCCATGAGACTGAGGACGAGCAAGCCGGACCATGGGACTGAACACTGCCGGGAAAATATCGATGGTCATCGAGGGACCGCCGTCCCTATCGGAACCAGATCGTCGCCCCCAGCTGTGCTGCACCCATATCCGTCTCAATAATTCCGTCATCCCTGTCCGCTATTTCTTTCTGGTCGTACCCTTATCCCCCCCCTTCGGCTAGCCTTGTTGTCAGTGCCATGCTTTTGGTTGGTTAGATGAGCGCCGGCGGCGGCTGTTGTTCCTAGCCAACAGTGTGGTAGACGACAGTGCTGCTGCTGCTGTTACTACTGCTGCTGGAGTGACATATGTATGTAGTAGTAACAGAGGATGGAGGCGGGATGTGACATCTGCGGGCGTTGACGCCATGTCGCACAAGGAGAAGCTCCTCCGTACATGGATACCGTGTACTGTGTATAGACCTGAGATCGGCTATAGATACCCCCCCTCCCTCCCCATGTCTTCCTCCTCCTCCTCCTCCTCCTCCTCCTCCTCCTCCTCCTCATGCACGGATAGCCCCAGGACCCTGCTCGATCAATTTTCCGTTTGGCTGACTTTGTATGTACCGTCCAGCCAGGCGCTTCTCGCATGAATTTACGAAGTAGACGAGATGATGGTCGTTGTGTACTCCATAATCATGCCTGTGCATCGTCGATTCGGGGATCACTCCGAGGCCCGTGGCCGTACGGAAATATTCCGGCCAGGCGAAATGAATCGTTCATGCGTTATCTTGCCCATCAGTAGCCCTCATTCTTCACTGAACGTTTCCGGCAGTCGTGTGCGCGCTCGACAAAATCGTACGATGGATGACCTTCTAACGCGCGCTCTGTCTCCGAAAAGTACCGAGTCATGATACTCTGTACACAGTAGACAGGCTAACTTGGCTGAGGCTGGAGGCTGGGGGTACTCTGTAGACTAGTTACGGGGTAACTTTGTTGTCCTGGCAGGGCCTTGATCCAGTCTTCCAAGATCTCTTTTCTGTTTTATTTGCATACGAGTCGTGGTGAGTATTGATTAAGTACTCCCATTCGCTCCACACGCTCAACCAGGCCCAAGGCGAAGGGGAGAACCCTGCCGCTCGCTCCGTTATACCCTGCACGATAGCGCAACAGCACGGTACATGGCCCCCTAGCTAGCCTTACACCGGACAGCTACTTCGTAGTGACGATCAGAGCAGCTTCCGTGATGAATGGTGATGAATGGCCCCATCACCAAGTGCCGCCTGCATCCGGCCTTGCTTGCCTGCCTCAAGATAGAATCAATAGCGGCTCAATACGCAGTTAGTATGATGGCCCGTTGGGCATGCCGACTGGAAGATCATGGCCAGCAGCCCACCCCCCCCGTCCCCCCCGTCAAAGCTTGACATCATGTATCCGTACTTTGTGTGTGCATTCCTTCCTTGTACGGCGCCCGACCGTTAGAAGATGGTGGCATATTGGGCCAGCCACCCCTATGCGGTACGGAGGGAGCACGAACCATCGATGTCAATCGACTTTCAAGAAGCGTCGAGTCCGAGGCTCAAAAAACGGGTGATGAGAGACCTAGGCGCTCCTCTCCCGCAAAGGTTCATGGTTGCTCAGTATCGCATCGCATCGCCTTGGACCTTGGTGGCATGGATAGACTGCCCGACCATACGTGTCATCAGTCTCACCGTCGCTAATGTCCAGACTCTCTCCACAACTGCATCTATTCTCAGAATGCCATGTTGAAGTTTTATTAGCATCATCAGAGCCTCATCAGGAAGGAAGTCTACCCAGCCCATCCCTGCTAGCGCACATGCCCTGAGGCAAGGTGGCGGCAGTGAAGTGAGTGCTGAGTTGTCGTAGTACTTCGTACCTACCATGTAAACTTCACAGTACGGAATGACTACTTCTGACCACCGGAGGAGATGAGACGACAAGGCCAACCCAAACTCGTGGCGACCTGGTGGGCCGTGAAGCTCAAGCCAATTCGCGAGTGCTTGGCAACCGAAAAGTGACACATGCTACGGTACAGGACGATGGCGAACCCACCCCCGGGCCCGGGGTCTGGGCTCGCTTAAGCGATGTACGGCGGCGCGGGCGGGGACAAAGATGAGAGGAATCGGACGAGACAACTTTCTGAGAAGAACCCTGAACTTGGTTAGGTTGTCGTTACTTTGCAAGCAAATGCTTTACAGGATCCGAGGAGTTTGTGCAAGAGAGCAAGAGAGAGAGAGAGAGAGAGTGAGAAAGTGCATGTACTCAGTACGGAATATGATGTACCGTAGTACACGACAGACCAAGTCGGGTGGGGGTTTTATTGAGCACGGATCAGCAAATATCCACCATATTGCTTACCTCTGGATATCGGGAATTAACAAGTACACCTATGACGGGAATTCCCCGCGTTGCCGCATGCCTAATAACTTACACAACTACGGATACTACCAAGTAACCTAGCGAGTTGCAAGCTGCTAGCTAGTTACTGTGTACCAACTAACCTCGAGAACTTCTTGCGTACACAGGACACGCAGCAGTGCCGATGGCTGCTTGGTTGACAGTTGTGCGACCAACGCTGACAGATATGTCTCTCACAAGCCAGCCCTCCAGAGTTGGTTTCGTCTACATCATGACGCTCGCTGTCGCCATGATATCTACGCAGTGCCACGACTACTCCCCCATACATAGACTCTCGATGCTGAGAGAACCGTCCGTACTCCGTACTCTGTGGTGGAGGAAGAAGCTAGTGACAAAGTACAGGGCTTGAAGGGAGATCGATGCACAGCACTGACCAGCCCCCCCTCCCTGGTCGCCTGACAAAGTACTTTACAGTACTCCGTCGTTACTCCGTAAGTTACTTAGCTACCTACTTTCCTTCTCGGACTGCTCTGCTCATCTGGCCCTGATCACGCCAAGATCACATATTACTCTGTTGGCCCAATTACGTACACAGTAGACACGTTTCGTCTCTCTTGCACGACCGAACACGACGAACCATGGGCGTATGTAAAGTACCCTTATCCGTACTCCATACTCACGTGCAGACTTGGCGTCGCACATGCGAGATGGTGAGCGTCGAAAGGATACAAGGCCTGTCAAGCGGCTCTGACAGCCGAGGGATGCGTCGTGGAGAGTTTGGGACATTTCCTGCAGGAACTAGTTATGGGCTGCATCAGGTACGGGTAGTTATGTAACTGCAATACTCTGTACGGAGTACACAGTAGTTAGTTCGTAGGACAAGGAAATAGCCAAAATATTAGACGAAGGCGCAGGGATCAGGGTACGACCCTCTCCCCCTCCCCCTTCCCTGGCCTCACAGGGCGGGCATTCGCTTCTCGGTCAATTTTGGGAATACGCCTTGCCTTGCCGATCTTGATGTTCACTTTATTAAGCGGTGCCCGTGAGAGATCAGACGAACTTGCCTGACATGCATAACTAACGTCATGTAGGTTTCGGTACACTACTTCGAGTACTTTACTTGGATACCTTAAATACTCCATGACGCTCAAAGTTCAAATACACGGGGACGGAGAGGCTTGGTCGGCGGTCACTAGCGAATAGTTCCGATGACCGATCAACAGTCAACATGAAAGTTTATACGGATAGTATCCGTAGTTATCCACTCTTCCAACGTTGGTTGGACTGGACGGTATCGTCCGAAGCGCACGTCGATTTAGAACCAAAGTCCACAATGTCAGGGTCTCGGAGGATTATTGCTCTCGTGTTCAAACCATCGCCGCCGCCAACATGAACTGCTCTGTAGATGGCCGACGGCGCTGCTGCTGGTGCTGGAAGTGGGCGAGCTGACAACAGCAAGGGTGTCCGTACGACGTACTAGACATCGCGTGCCACGCCAACGAACGCATAAATGCACACAGACTGGTCTCATACACTGATGGGACATTGTGCGCACGTGAGCTGACTCGCCCGGGGGACGAATATGCATGTACTGAGTAACTAACTAGTTGCGCACCCAAGTTACCATGAAGGGTGCCGTGTCGGCGGCGTCGTCGACACCCTCGGCGCGTTCTGGCGCCCGGCAACTGTGAGAAAGCTTTGACTTGGCATGTAGTAGGTACGGATCACTACTCGCCATGTGGATGTCTCGTACGATAGATACTTAGGCCGCGATCCATCGGGGAAAGATGCCGGAGGCTCTGAAAAGAGCCTCAAACGAGGAATGGTGGGGCGGGCGGTACGTCGGTACATGACATGCAGCTCGGTGACTTTTCCAGTAGCGTAGCCCAGCGCGGCGGGAATCAATGAAGCTAGACCATGGGATGTGCCGCCCAGGGTATGGTATGCATCCATCCTAATAACCTTGGAGTGGTCGTTAAGTTATGTGTGTGCGTGCGTGTGTGCGTATGTGCCATGCTCGGGGATGTAGGCGATCTAGTAGGCATCGTTACGTTACGGGGTCCATGTAGCTAGTTAGGTACTGTGTAGCTAGAGGGGGCCGTTGCGTAGAGTCGTGATGTCAGGCTAACAGCGATGGGCCTCGAACATGATACCTATCAAACGTGTCATTGCGTGTCCAGGATGATCCGACGTCTGCAGCCTTGATTCGTTTGGACGTACGTTATTAGTTAGCTTCCAGCTCAATCGACCCATGGAGGAAGTTGAAAGCGAGCAGATGTTCGTCTGGTCTTTCTGGCGCGAAATAACCAACTCACGCACCCCCCGTGGCTGAAGGAGCAGATGTAGTGTGTTCAATAGACCTTCTAAATAAAGCAGGTTCTGAAGCGCGGCGTGTGACAGGATGTGTGTCTGCCGCCTGTCTGTCAAGTCGGGGAAGGGGGAGAGGGGGCAGGAACCGCAATCAGGACCCAATGCACAAGGCGGATTAGTGGAACAACAAGAGAAACAAGCTGTTCTTGGTTCCGGAGCATGAATGATTTGCAAAGCACCAGAACGTTAATTTCGCGAGATGTTGGAATGGGTTGGACCATGGGGTTACGTGGGTGCCATGACAAGTGACAGGTCAAGAAGATGGGACGGATTCGTCGAGCGTCAGTCACGCGTACTGTTCTGTGCAGGAACGGGTCCAAATGATTTGAACAGAGTTCGGCCGTGAAGAGGTTCGGTTGCAAACTCATTTGCTGACGCTGCCGGTCCGTCACTGATAGGGAACTGGGTTTGTTATCTGTATCTTGCGCATTGGCACATCTGCACTTGCATACTCCGTAGTTACCGAGTAGTTAACAAGGCGTGCGCGACAATGATTGGATCGGAAGAGTGCCCCTACGTCCAAGTCGGTCAGCTTGTTATCCGTACAAATAATCTTTCCCACTGGATGCCTCTCGATCCTTGGTCAATGATGACGGCCACGAGAAACTATGGAGTCACTTGGCTGGAAACCAGGAAATGAACATCGTTCCACACGCCATGAGAAATGGAAAATGGGATTCGAGGCGCAAGGGCGCACCCGGTTGTGACTGTGCCCCCCCTGCCCATCATGCCATCATCCATGCTCGAAGCCACACTCTCTCACCACTGTCTCTCTGACGTTAGGTTACAGCACTTGGATGTCCAACGTCACCGGCGTTGCTCTGCAGAGCTGAGGGTTTCGCTAGAGGACGAAGATCTCGTAGTCGGTCCGTGTAAATGCGGCGGCCGCAAGCTTCTGTCAATAGAGCATCGGCAGGCCACCGGAAACTACTTTATCTGCCCGTGGCACGGACGTCACAGCCGACGCTCGACCATCAACTACGACCGCGCGCGCCGTCTCGTCTTTAGGTATGTGACATTTACAGGCTCGACTTTCCAACGCTGCATGCAGCGGCGTCGTCTTGGCGAGTCATAACTCTCGAGCCAGCAACAACAACAGCAGCAGCAGCAGCAATAACAACGACAACAATAACAACAAAGACATTAACAGTAATAACAACAAAGACATTAACAGTAATAACAACATCAAATTCAACATCAATAACAGTATCGGCATCGGCATCAGCGATATCAGCATCAATATCGGCAGCATTATCAGCATCGGGGCATCAGCATCAACATCAACAACAGAAACAGGGGGCATGCCAGAGTGTTCGCGGCTATCAAGCTGCCAGCAAGTACGGATAGCGTGAAAGGAACCGTCAGGCTAGGTCTGTCCCTGACGGTGGAGGCAAGCTCTCGAGTCTCTCCCACATGTAACAAGGGGAGTGTTGTATTGCGGTCTTCAATCTCTCCCAAGCTCGGCAGCAGCATCGAGGTAAAACGAGCCTCTCATCAAACCTTTGATAGACCGTCAATCAGGCCCAAGCAAGTAACCATCGTGTTCCCGAATAGGAACTGCCATAGTGAACAAAGCTCGGCTCTCCACCAAGAGGGGTGGTGGGTGGTTGACCAGGGCGACACGCCCCGTCGGCATTGTGCAGGGGAGGGGAAGGTGAGAGAAAGTATTTCGTACAATCAATTCACCATCGATCGCTCGTGGGGCAGACCTACTTAGTATGTAATGTACCGAGTAGTCAAGTAACTAGTTGGTCAACTACCGTAGTAGTTACCTGCAAGAAACTGGACAATCATCACCCTCTGAGCCCTCAAACCGTTGGCACTGCACGCCCCACTCCCTGTCCCTGGCTCGGCCCACCCCCGGGCCCTGGTCGGCACCCCTCCATGCATGTCAGGTCGTTCTTGTCTGAGCTGTCGACAACCGGTACTTCTCATTTGGGATTGCGCATAGTCCAGCTAATTTCAATACCTAACACGCTCAGACGGCGGTTGCGGAGAATTTGTGCGCAGGCCCGCCAGAGATACTTTCTGGTATTATTGAAGACTGGACTTCATCATTAGCTCTCTCCGTAACCAAGTACCTACTGAACGTGCTTATTTTTGAAGTTGTATGCGGGAGCATCAATGATCGAGTCTGGGAACTGTGCTTATTGAATATGATGCCCCGTTCGGTACGGTGGTCCGCCGCTAAACCCCCCCTAGTTACTCCCTTCACTGTCAGTGTCCACTCCCCAAGTCTCATGGCCTTCTGGTGGTGTCCGTCCGTATTGATGAGGTTGCCTTTCCCTTCCTGATGCCCATGCAGCAACCACACCCCCCGTCTGTCTCTACCAGCCCCATCCAATACCTGGTACATGTCGGTACGTGCAGCAATACAAACTGCCTACCACCCCTGCCTTATTTGTCGTCGAGCGAATCTAGCGTCCGTGCAGAGAGTGTGCCCCATGAACCGCCATCCTGGTCCGAGGTACGTATCGTGCCAATCTCTAACGAGTTGCACAAAAACCTCCCACGATCCCATTTCATGCCATCGAAAGAGCCCTTCGTGATCCTCCGTCGCCGAACCAGTCACTCGTCCTCCCAAACTGGATCGGCCCTCCATTGAAGCTGTGCTGTGTTGTGCTGTGCTCTCTCGTGCTGCCTCCCGTCGAACCTTGGACTGCTTAGTATAAGCTTGTGTTGCCACACCAAGTCCGAGAGTTGAAGCATCCATTCCACCGCCGCCCACCTCTCGAGCACCAGCATCACGCCGCCCGCATTGCCGTGCTACCAGGACACACAAGCCTTCGTTGAACCCTTCCCTCTCCCTGAGGTGCCACCAACCGCTGCTGTCTTGTCCTACGCATATCGAATATTCGTCTCCGAAACCACGTTCGAGGTCCTGGATCGTGTTGAGTTGCCTCCCGCGACAGGATATGCCATAGTTGCCTTCCGAGCAGACACGCACGATTGCCCAAAGCTCCCATCAGATATACCCAGAACTCCACCCCAGGCAGTTCCATCCCAGCAAGGCCCGAGAGCTAGGACGCCCGGCAGGTTCTTCCATTCTCAGCCCCCCCGCCCCCAATCCCCAGTCACCGCACGGATTCGGCAACGTGCCCTTGATCCGGCTGATCACCCTGGCCAGACGTATTATTTTTTCGGAATCGTCCAAGTGGTATAACGGAGAAGGCGTCGGATTGTCTCGAGAAGCCACCCCTTCCCCTGGGCGCCGGTCTCTGCACATAGGCGCTAGAAGCTCTCCGCCCCTCATAGAGCTTCTGCCTCGTTGTATCCATGCAAGTCTTAACCCTCTGCAGTGATTCGACGTCCGTTCAACTCGGCCACCGCCGAGCCATATCCAACCTGGCGCGCTCCGTACATGAACTCAGCTGGGCCAGAGAAGAGACGGAGTGCCCTGCCGGCTCGCGGGCCTATCCCTCTCCGCCCATGTCAGGGTCTCCGCCGCTCTCGTCAAAACCAGACCGAGACGCTGTGCATCGAGGTCACGGGCGTTACCCGGCATCCGGCCACGATGCATACCGTCATGGCCCGACTATACAGGGCCTGGTAGATCCTCGAGGGCAGCCAGGAGTGCTACCACCGCAGCCGCAACCGCAACCACAACTGCCATTGCCTTTACCAGCTAGTGGTGCCCGCCCTTTCCCGTTGGACTTATCAGAGCGGCCAACATACTTCTACCAACGCCCGGAGGAAGGAGCAAGTAGGGCGATGAGCTACCATGGCCCTTCTGGGTCGGCAATCGCACAGCCCCATCTCTCACTCCCACCTGTCGTTGGACATGCCGCGGGTCCCTCGCCATACTCTCTACCACCTCGACCGCAGGTTTCCGAAAACCCCTCGTATGAGTCGCCAAAATCGCAGCGGAAAACCAAGGGACATGTGGCTTCCGCATGTGTGCCTTGCAAGAGGGCGCATCTAAGGTAAGCTCTGCGCAATTCAACCCACCCATCCGATGTGAAGCTGACTCTTTGCAGATGTGATGGTACGTCCCCCCACCCTTTTCCTAGACGATCCCATGTCTCTCTCATTCTCCCATTCAATGCACTGTGCATTCCTCGTGGTCCCTTCCCCCTTCGGCTCAGCTTGGGAGGATTGAAATGCTTTCCATAAACTGCTGAGCAACTGACACGGGCTCAAATCGATGAGCCCAGGGTTAGCGACTGGCATCAGCGGCCAAGCTACGCATTGCCAGAAGCGAGTCCGAGGGGAGGGTGTTGTTTATCGACGACGGTAAAGCATGAATCGAAGCTCGAGGGAGAGACCCAGCCAAGTGGACTGGGAATTGGAGAGATTTTCTCGCGATCCCACAGAAGAACATCCGTTTGGCCACCAAGCTTGGGTTGATTTGCTAACTTTTGTCCCTGCAATTCAGCTCAAAGACCATGCTCGAGGTGTGTTAGTAACGGCAAGGAAGATGCGTGCATCGATGTGCAGCACAAGAAACGCGGTCGTCCGCGGTTGCGTGATGATAGAGAAGCAAGGTTCGACACGGCGCGATTCGCAAATCCGGAATCGATGATGCGACGACCAATATCGTTCCCAGTTCAGTCCATGACGACCCAGTTCGACGACCCGTTGAGGAGGACTCAGTCATACCGAGTGTTGAAATCACAACCACCGGAACCGATGGCCCCAATATATGCAGAGCGCGGTTCCATCTCAGACGCACACATCTATCCTCCGCCCTTGACGATAGCCTTGCGTCCTTCAGAACCTGCGGCTTTTCTGACCATGGATTTTGAAGTGGCAAGAGTCTCCAACACGTTTGTTGATGCCATCGGCGCAGTAACACCCCAAGCGATACTGCGACGCAAGTTGACCGAACTTGTCAGCCCGACTGAGCGTGACAGGATAGCGGCGCTTCAACGATCTCTCCAGGACGAGCAGGGGAGGAAAGAGCAAAAGTACCTACCCACAATGCATAGCAGGCACGAGGTCGACAGGGTTATACAGGCGCTCCCGTTCGATCCCGATACCATATCCAGACTGTTGCTGGACCGCCAAGACTTCTTCTCCTTCATAACGTCGGAGGGACAGCTTAGGCCATACCCCATACGAATCGGTCTTGTCAAGGAAGACTCGATCTACTTTGTCGTCTTGCTCCTGAATCTGCAGCCGCGTTCGTATTCGCACGCCTCTTCGTCTCCGCACGGCAGAGAAGTCTCGTATTCGTACCAGCAGACCCAGCCCTATGCCCAGCTCACACCCGTATCCGCATCGTTCGACCCAAACAGGCCACGGTTCGGGGAGCCTTTTGAGGGTAGAGATAAAGGCATCCCTTCGAGGCAGCCCATCACCCCTGCCTCGTTGATGGCTGGTCCGAGTCCTGGAGTGAGCCCCAACATCCCGTCATATTCGCCAGCATCCAGCCGATCGGACCATCCGACCGGGCCATCATATCAAATACCGCGGAGCGAGCTGTCTACGTCCAGGCCATCCCAACCAGCCGTTTTTCAGCTTCCACCCATTCGAGGTCACGGGCAGCAGGCTCCAACCGACCGTCGCACGAGTCGAGTGGATATCGGGGGGCTTCTCGACCAGACGGAGAGCAGTCATCGGCAATCTTGATGGTCGATGATGCGAGAGTACCTCGGAGCCCGATCGAGCGGCTGGATTGGTGGACATCGACTTGATCTTTTTGGTCCCGTTGCGGGGAGGACGACGACGACGACGATACCGAAGCAGCAAAGACCAGTCGCTGCACGTATATTTTTGTAATGCATACCGAATACCCATTCGTTGTTTTGTTTTGTTTTTGTTTGTCTTTTCGTTGCGCTGGAGATACCATGTACAACAACAGCGAGATGCATCTTTGGCCCGAGGGGCTCTTTCCTGCGCTATTTCACGACCTTCGTTTTCGACATGATGATTTCTTTCGGGGCATTGGTTGGGCGTTTATATATTGGCGTTCCATGGTCGCTGCAGAATCTTGGGAGTGGCTGCCAGGGCTCGACTCGCATTCAAGCCACCGCGTTGGTGGGTGTCGCTGACATCTTCTTTTGCGGTGGGCTGTCTTCACCAAGAAGACAGTGCCCGGAGAGAGACATGAGATCCATGTCCAGCGGTCTGGAGCCACGTGGCATATATTGTAATTATCTCTTCCTGTTGGGCGTGGCGGCTTGGACACATTGGATCAGGGCTGGAAAATACGAGGCACCATTAGGCAAAGATGGCCAGCGGCAAGGCGACCGACGTCGTGTTGCACAGCGTCGCGGGGTCCACGTTGGCTGCTCGCATCGGTACCGCGTAGGTGACGGGGTCTCTTTAGGTGGGCAGAGAAAGAAGAGGTTGGCTGCGCAGTGGAAGTGGTGTGAAGCCGATGCTCGATGTATGATATTGTAAAGGAGAAAGGAGGAGGAGAGGGAGTAGCAGCAGGACAGAGATGGCCACAGTGATGATGAAGCAAAGACAAGAAGACAGGGTTGCCTGCGGCAAACAAATGGAAACGAAACAAATGGGCTGGGTGAAACAAGAAACGTAAAGACGGGCCAATCTCTCCCGGGCGGCCTGAGACTGGATCCGAGCTTATATTCGAGGGTAGTATTGTGCGTGTGTGCTAGGACGTATCCTATTAACTATATCAAAGGCTTGTTATTGCACCCGACAGGGACAGTCACTCCGACGGGCCACCGTTTTGGCAGCAACTAGCATTCATCATCCGACGCCGATAAGAGCCCACGTAACCGCCGTGTAACATCACGTTGCATACTCCGTAGATGACAAGAGGATGGCATGACTAGTTGGCGCTCGTATTCGTAGGAAGGTGCTTGGGTAGCCGCCACAGGACCGACTGACTGACTGCCTTTTATCCGTACTTGCCGCGTATAAACACGGCGAGGTCGGATTCCTTCCCAGCGAGTCACCACTCACAAGCGACAATGTCAACCAACAGCAAGGACGGCACGACGACGAGGACGACGACAACAACACACCATCTATCACCGGCGCGCACCGAGCCGACAAACCAGAAGCCCTCTTATTCTTCCTCTTCTTCTTCCTCCTCCTCCCTCCACGCATCACACACCAGTACAGCTGTACACCAGCACGCTGCACATTGACTGCATATCATCGGGAATTAAAAGCGATCGGTAAACTGGGGTAACGTCCCTGACCAATGGGAGATTTGCCCTCCCACCCATGAAAGCCTATCTCTTGTGCGTGCGCGCCCGGTAACGCCAATCAATCGCATGCAGCCCAACCTCAACTTCCATGGTTCGGGACCTGCCGCCGGCGCAGTCGACACGGTGGACACTGGAGGGTCTCCAAGATGAATGAAACCCTCCGAGATTACAAAAAGCAACATCTCGGTTAGGGCTCTCCTTCCCAACGACGCCGACGCAAGCTCCTCTGGCAGGGAAGCGAAAAAATCCTTGAATAGTGCGAGGGTGAGCATGGGCGTGACGAGTGGCCCCCCAGGTATCCGTACTCCGTAGTACGGATACGTACACAGTAACTATTCGCACGAGTCGTGCTGCGCGCAGAGGATCCAAGCGGCAAACGGGGTTGAAAAGGAAACTAACAAACGTCCTTGCGTCGAACATCCCTGCTCCAATCCCACTAAGTAGGCGATGACGGGGCCAACGTCGATGGATTCTTAACGGACAACACCCTGGTTAGTTCGTACTCGGGCCCTGAGGCCCGAGGGGATGTCAGACGGTCATGGGAAATGCCGCCCGCACATTTGTCGAGCAGCTGGGAAGTGTGGTCTGCTCTGCTCCTCGTCGCCAATCTCAACTTGGCGATCGGCAGAGGACATGATGTCTCTTGTTGGTGCCAGGTGGAGCCTGAGGAGGGTTGCGTCTAAGGCGCTGTCGTGGTAGGCGGTAACCAACAATTCCGCCTCGTGGCGGCCTCTAGGGATCATTCGAGAGCAAACTCGACGTGCGCGTGCTACGGATTCCGGCTGTCCTCAAGGCCAACATTGAACACAGCCTCAATAGGATTGCGCGAGGCATTGCGGGCCGCTCAGCTCGGTACGTCCGTGTCGTGCATCTCTTCGGGGCTGACAGCCTCGCCTGTGGAAGACTCGGACGGAGACTTTCTGGGGCGCAAGGTGAGTCAGGATTTATTGACAGTCGGGTTACTAGCACTGGCACTGGCGCTATTGGATGCACCCGCCTTCTCACCGGCAGCCATCTCGCCATGCTTCAAGATGAGCCCATCGATCTCTTTCGACATCTTGTCCTGCTGGCACGGGCTATCGTCGTCGATGATCTCCTCGAGCCGACGCTTCTTTGCCGCTCTCATCTCATACGGCAAGGGCGGCGGCGTCAGGCCTCGAAACCTGGCATCGTCCCAGCCAAGGATGGTTTCGCTGGAGCTGGTGCTGGTGGCATCGTCGAGGTTCGCGTGGTGCTTTTGCGCTTGGTGCAGCAGGCCTCTGGTGGCGGGCCGTCTGTGTCGAGGGCTCAGGTGCGTGGAAGGCGTGTGCGAGCCTGTCACGGAACTGGGCAATGCGAGTTAGTCTTCGTCGCGGGGTGTGGGTGGTAGGTTGGCTGGCATTACCTACTCTCGAGTAGTCGCCGTGGCAAGGACGGATGATGCCTCGTCGTTCTCGTGTGCGCCACTGGTGGGAACTGCACCCTGGTTGGTCGCTGCAGCGGCATTCGACTCTGGGGATGACATTGATGTTCTCTTCGGGAGATGAGTCAGGATACGGGCACGCCTACGGGTAAAAGACCAGGTATAGTTGTGCGAATGCTCTTTTTGTTGTCAAGCGACCTAAGGAGTTGGCTGTTCTTATCATGGTGGCTGGCCGCACACCACTATTTATCCCAGGTCACAGGTCAAAGGCATGAGAGGCCTATCCAGTTTCCATGTGTATTTTCCATAGGTTCATCCATCTGCTGCGGTTGGAAAGCCGACACTTGAGAAATCGTCGAGGCATCCGTGTCCACAGCCCGGCTGCTGCGCCCTGTGCTGGCCGGTAACTAGGCCAGTACAAATGACGGCGTTTTGGCCCCAAGGCTGCGATTGAGCTGAAAGAGGGCAGGGCAGGCATGATTGATCTAGTTAAACCCCATGTCATCCAAGTCACCAGCTGTGCTCGCATTTCGCAATCATGTAATCAGAAGAAAAACAAGAAGAAGAAAAAGGTCCGACGCCACCACGTACCGCCAAGCCACTGAGCCGCCGTCTGCTCAACGCCTGGGAGACAAGGTCCTCTGTTGGCGTAGCATGATTGGTGTGGACTGTTTGGATGAGCATGGAACCAACTTCACGTTGGTTGATGCGTGTGTATGAGGCTTGCAGACCAGATGATTTCCGCTAGTTACCCCAGCCCCGAGTTCGGAGTTCCTCTGGTTACCTCAATATCCCGCTCGAGATCTCCAAGTCGTCCGCTACCGTACATCTGCAATTCGTTACGTGGCCAATCTCGGAATGGAACTGTGTGTGAGTTATAACTTGCTGTTGCGGGAATCCGGTATAATGTCTGACCTGATGGTCATTTACTAAACATTGAAATATCAGCAGCAAACGGTCTAGATGTGTCGCTCTATCTATCTTCCTGTAGAATCAAACCCAGCAAGGCCTCCCACCTCTCGCTACATCCTAACCTGCAACGCCGAAACCGACCGCAGCAAGCCCCATGACTGCAATCGTATCATCGTAAGCCATCTGCATGCCTTCCGCACCCAGCTCTCTCTTCTTATGTGCTTCAATATCCTCACTCGGCGGCAAGATCTGCACACCTGCACTGCCTGAAACCGTATGCTGCTCACCTGCGCACATGAGGTGAAGCTTCCATGCCCATTTGTAGGTTACAGAAATGTTGTAAGTCACGAGACTTGGGTAAAGCTGCTGCCTGAAGGGTATTTCATCGCCGCCCAGGGCTCTCGACCCGGCTTTGGACAGTCGAATATCCAGGTGGGAACCCAAGTCAAAGGGCGACCCCATGAAGAAGTAGCCTTCTTCATTCACCGCGAACCTGGAATAGTCCATGGGGATCGATGGGACGACCGTGCCCTCGTGCACAGGTCTCAACTTGTAGGGATCGTTCTCCTCGGCGTCGGCAGCGGGCAGCCCGCTGGTCATGTAATTTGTTGGCGCCGGGATGTCTCGAATGTTCCCTCGTACGATGATTGGGAGTTTGAACCTGTAAGTCTCATATGCAGTGCCAAACTTGATGGGAAATTCGTAATCTCGCTCTTCGTCGTAGTAGTTAAAGGCGCCAGGTGCCCGCATTCGTGTTGTCGACTTTAGTCTCAAGTCTACAGACACAAATTCGACAGGCGGCAGACTGTTTAAATCACGGTCCAGGCAGATGGTTGTCATATCCCCCGTGAATATCGGCACCAGGTATACCTTCAAGGGAATAGGCTCTGGGTGTTCGAGCTGGATTGACTGCGGGTAGACAACCTTGACGTTGAACGAGTATCGTGGCGTCTTGGAAGGGGCAAGGAGCCTTCTGGATTTCTCCCGCCACGTCATCCTCGTCTCTGAGCGGTCTGGGAGTAACATTTCTGTTCGAGTGGACTGTGGCGACTCGAAAATGCGAAAATCGTATTCCTTCTCTCCTATGGGCTTCTCCGTGGACTGCCGACGGACCAGCAAGGGCAAGGCTGTGATCACATTCTCGGCGCCAGGGCATGACAAGGTCACTTCTAGGACGTACTCAACGTAAGCCTCGAATGTCGACCCGGTCCAGTAAGAGGACTCCCAGAAATAAAAGGTCGAAGGCAGCTTGTGTTGCGATATGTCATCCTGGGTCGAGCTGAGGAACCGGCCGAGATCTTGATCGGCTGGCTTCCCTACGACTCCGAGGACGTTGAGAGGGCCGGTATCCTTGTCCCAACTGTCGCCACGGGTCTCAAAGCCCGGCTGGGAGACCTCGGGCAAGGTGACAGCAAAGGGAATCCTCCCACCAGTGCCGACAGCGCCATTGTGGATGCAATGCCATTCCTCGAAGAACACGGCTTTGCCGCCATGGACAGTCGAGAGCTCGCTGTTCTTGCGTGTTATCTTCGTCTCGGCACGGCCGAACAACCTCAGATCGACCCGAGTCTGCGACGCGTCTAAACTCTCAAAGAAGTCCCTCGTGATAACGACATGGCCTAGGATTTTGTCGCCTGGAACGTATACGGATTGGAAGTCGATGATGTTGATGGTGACACCTTCGGGCTGTACCACGCCGTATCTTGGCATGACGGGTGTTGGTTCACTCACAATGGAAGCTTCCGCGGTGACTAGCTACAGGGTGTTGATAAATCGCCCAGAGAAGCCTGAAGGAATAGAACTAAGCCGAGATTTGGAGAATCAGACGATCTCAGGAGGGCGAGTTGCATTTATCACAAAATCCAAAGTGGCCGGGGGATGCTGTGTCGGTTCCCGTACGCGTTTCAGCCTGAGATGTCGCATGATTTGGGAAGACGAGACGACGACATTTGATAGGCTGCTTTGACGATTTGAATCTGACATTTGTCGGGGGAAAGGGGGTGCTGATGACTAACTTCGCAACTCGTTACAGTTATTCCAACTTTGTCCAGGTGCACAGGCTGTTCGAGAACATGGTGTTACGACGGGCCTCCCTTTTATGAGAACGGGGGCGGGTATTACAGGTGGAATGCACCTGCTAGTGGCACTCACTTGTCATTAGGTAACTATTAACTAAGTTAGTAGGTTAGTTGGTTAGGAGCCGCCTGGCCAAAGCTCAAGAAATACGTTAACAGCAACGCTAATAACTACTTAGTAACTTATTATTAACTACGGATACTGTAACGTAACGTAACGTTAGCTAACTTGCTTCTTTTGCAAACGGGGAATTCCTCAACTTCGACTCGGCGCAATCAACCGCCCGAGCATTCTCATGTCGATGCCGTATTCTTGCATTCACTCACTGCCCGACTAACTATGAGGTTATCCTCGGTAACAGTCGACTTTGTGGCATAGAGATTGGCCAAGACCAATAAGCTTCCGGAAGGAGCGTCGACCGAGGTCAGACCTTCTGCGTGACGGCAGCTAGAGACCAGACCCAAACAGGGCTAAATCACGCTTGACAGCTTAGGCTGCTAGCTTGGACTGGTCACTGTAAAGCCTCGAGGTCACGGCTGAATCCATGGCCGATCCCATGGAGATTGACAGCCCACGGGGCACCAAGAGGAAGGTCGACGACGGCGCCGCAGAAGACGCCGGGCCTCGTCGAATCAAGGCAAGTGTCGGGAAACTTGGCCGCTCGTTTGCTCTAGGCTAACCTGCCACTCGCGAGCTAGGCCTTGGACACAGACGTCGTCAACAAGATTGCCGCCGGAGAGATCATCGTGGCGCCCGTCCACGCGTTGAAGGAGCTGATCGAGAACGCCGTCGACGCTGGCTCCACATCTCTCGAGGTTCTGGTCAAGGAGGGCGGCCTCAAGCTGCTACAGATCACCGACAATGGCCACGGGATTGACGTAAGTGTCGCCCACCTTGACCGATAAAGCTTTTCTTCTCACGCTGTTCCAGAGAGAGGACCTGCCCATTCTCTGTGAGAGGTTCACCACGTCCAAGCTGAAAAGGTTCGAGGACCTTCACAGCATCGACACCTACGGCTTCCGTGGCGAGGCCCTCGCCAGTATTAGCCACATCGCACATCTCACAGTCACCACCAAGACCAGAGATTCAAATTGTGCATGGCGCGCCCACTACGATGGCGGGAAGCTCGCACCAGCCAAGCCAGGCCAGCCATCAGACCCAAAGCCCACAGCAGGCCGCAATGGCACCCAATTCACCGTCGAGGACCTCTTCTACAACGTACCGACTCGTCGCAGAGCCTTCAGGTCTCCGTCTGATGAGTACAACAAGATCATCGACATGGTTGGCCGCTACTCCATCCACTGCCAAGGTGTTGCCTTCTCCTGCAAGAAGCACGGCGACTCTGGCACCTCTATTGCCATTCAGGCATCCGCGTCGACCATCGACAGGATCCGCCAGGTCCACGGGAGCAGTGTGGCCAACGAGCTCATCCAGTTTGCTTCGTCCGACGACCGATGGGGTTTCCAGGCCGAGGGATGGGCCACCAACGCGAACTATCACATCAAAAAGACTACTCTGCTTCTGTTTATCAATCATCGGTCCGTCGAGTCGTCAAACATCAAGAAGGCCGTGGAGCAGACGTATGCAGCTTTCCTACCCAAGAACGGCCACCCCTTTGTTTACATCAGTCTCAAGATCGACCCCCAACGTGTTGATGTCAACGTACATCCCACCAAACGTGAAGTCAACTTTCTCAACGAGGACGAGATTATTCAGGCTATCTGCGAAAATATACGAGACAAACTCGCCGCTGTGGACACAAGCCGGACCTTTCTGACGCAGACCCTCTTACCTGGCACCATCGTACCCTCGAGTACACCACACCTCAGCGCCAGCGGCTCGTCGAGCAAAACTCCCGCTGCCAAGGGCAAGATGCCCGTACGGGCTTACGAAAACAACCTGGTGCGTACCGATGGATCGCTACGCAAGATCACAAGCATGTTTCCGTCTGCCACCAAGGGAGGCACACAAGCAGCTGCCAATGATCTCGACACGGAGCCTGAATACGAGATAACCGACCGCGAGGCCACAATATGTCGACTGTCAAGCGTACGGGAGTTACGCACCGCTGTACGCGACGATATGCATCATGCACTAACCGAAATCTTCGCTGGGCACACCTTTGTGGGCATCGTAGATGAGAGGCGGCGCCTCGCTGCCATGCAAGGAGGCGTAAAGCTGTACTTGGTAGATTATGGCCGCACGTGTCTCGAGTACTTTTACCAGGTTGGTCTCACGGATTTCGGCAACTTTGGGACAATCAAGTTTCAACCGGCCCTGAATCTGCGCGAGGTACTCAAAATCGCGGCGGAGCAAGAAAAGGCCCGCGCCGCGACCGGGGAGCCCATCAATGCCGATGAGTTTGACGTGGGCGAGGCGGTTCGAATGGTTGCGGACCAGTTGATCGAGCGTCGAGAGATGCTCCTCGAGTACTTTAGTCTCGAGGTCACGCCCGCTGGTGAACTGCTCAGTATTCCGCTCCTGTGTAAAGGCTACAGTCCGTCAATGGCAAAGCTGCCGCAGTTTCTGCTCCGGCTTGGCCCGCACGTCGACTGGACAGATGAGCGGGCGTGCTTTGACACGTTTCTGCAGGAGCTCGCGAGTTTCTACGTTCCAGAGCAGCTGCCTTCCCTGCCAGGCAATACGGAGCAATTGGAGTCGGAAGACATCTCCGACGAGCTGAAAGCGCGAAGAGCGCATGTCCGGCGTGCGGTTGAGCACGTCTTCTTTCCCGCCTTCAAGGCGCGACTGGTGGCTACGAAGACTCTAATGAATGGTGGAATACTGGAGCTGGCTGATCTAAAGGGGCTTTACAGAGTATTTGAGAGATGTTGACGATGAGAAGCCAAGATGACGCAAGATACCTCGCTATTGGAGTCATGAGCTGCATTGCTTGAGAGGATCTACGTATACCAGGAAGCTACAGGTTGGGACCAGGTTGGGACATGTGTACAATGTCATGCAATTAGAAGTTTATGGGGACAGATGGTCAACTATTGCTCATTTTTCAGAGCCAACGGCCAAAACATATCAACAGAGCATCTGTACAAATGAACAAGGCAGTAATCAGGCACATCTCAGCACGGTGGGCTCGCCTTGGACTTACCTGCAATCGTCATCCGAGCTGGCGCTTTGAATAGTCAAGGGACTTTCTGAGGTAGTTAGGCTCAATATCATCCATGGCTATCAAACAAACTCACAAGTGAAACGCGCAATCGTTGGCTTGAACGCCTTCTGTCGCATCGCGGCACGCCGGCCACATTCGTACTACTCCCCCTGCCCCCCCCCAGCGTAAACTTTCACTCTCAGTGAGGATAAAAGCAGGTTCGCCTCGAGCAGCAGTCTAGCCGATGGGCTTGAGCTTCTTCTTCTTTTTACCCTCACCGCTACCCTTACCCTTCTGGGAAAAGGTGCGCCAGCTATCTATGCGCTGGTCCCGCGTGGCCTCCCAGTCCTGGTCGTGCTGCCTTTTGCGCTTGCGCTCGTCAACCTCGACATCCTGCTTGCGCTGCTCGCGACCCTCCTCCTGCATCTGGGCCTTGACCTGGCGGCGGCGGCGCTGCTCGTTGTCGACCAGAACCTCGCGGGTCTTGTGACGCCACTTGATGGCGAAGTCGTCTGTCCGGAGCTCGGGCGAGTCCACGGTCCACTTGTTCTCGCGGATAAGTAGCATGCGGGCGTCGGCAATGGCTTCGTCCAGACGCTCGCGGTGCTTCTCATCCATCAGTTCCGTCTGGGCCTTCTTGAGTCGGTCGAAGGCGTCGGGGGCCTGCGGGTTCTTGGTCTTGTCAGGATGGATGAGGAGCGACTTTTTGCGATATGTCATTTTGATGTCGGATTCGGGCACACCTGGATTAAGGTCAAGGACTGCGTAGCTGGTTGGCAAATGGTTGTCAGTCGTCGTCAAGGTGCATGTAGGACACGGGGAGAGCTTACGCATCGAGACGGAACGCTTTGAGGATGCGGTCAATCTCGGCATCCTTCTCGAACTCTTTGGCCTCAGATTGGAGGGCATCGAGAGCATCCAGGTCATCTTTGTCCAGATCCTCCTTGTCAATCTTTGGTGATGCCATATTGGCGGATGGAGGAGCCCCAACGTAGGCGAAAGCGGGCGTGGCAAATCGTAAGTTTTGGGGTTTTTACTGACGAGAGAGATATCGTCAATGACACAGGGACAAGTAAACGTTGGTAACAATTGCAGGCTTGAGATGGAATGAAGTTGAAGGAGGGATGGTCTACGGAGTACATACGGTACTTACCTCAGCTAGGGATGGTAGGGACTGTAGTAGGCTAGTAGGGTAGGGTAGCGTGACGTTAGTTAGGTATGTAGTTATCAAAGGGAGGACGGCGCGCGCCATTTGTTATCGCGGCCGATAAGACTCTAGCAGGGGTCTAGAAGCTAGAGCGTTTCCACTAAAAAGTCTTGCTCGCAAAGGACGACCCCACGCACGATGCAATCAATCGTCTGTCGCCTTGCCTTGGAAGTAGTCGCTGACCGTCTCCCTCATTCTATCGGTAATCGAGGAGCTGGCAACTTGGACGAGAAATCTGCGACGCTCAACACGCACACCTCTTCCAACGGCCAGCCACGATGCGTCGCGCAGTATCACCGGCGCGCTCCGAGGGCGAGGTCGACATTCTCGACTCTATCTTCTCCGAGGATGCAGTGCATCCCGACAGAAAAGCCCACGCCGCCGCCTTTGATGTCGAGGACATTTTTGGAGATGAAGGGGAGGGCGGATCAGGAGACGAGGGTGACGAGGCTTTCATTGCCTTGAAGCAGGCTGCGTCGTTCCGGAAGGGAACCAACTTGAAGGGCAAGACGGTCAAGAAGGGCGGTGGCTTCCAAGCCATGGGTATGTCTTGTTGCACGACGCCTGCGCCCTCTGTACGCTATGCTAACCCCCGGCAGGTCTGAGTGCCAACCTACTGCGCGCCATCACCAAGAAGGGCTTCAACGTCCCGACTCCCATTCAGCGAAAGACAATCCCTCTGATCCTCGACCGCAAAGATGTCGTGGGTATGGCACGAACCGGTTCCGGAAAGACGGCTGCTTTCGTGATTCCCATGATCGAACGGTTGAAGGCGCATAGCCCTACCATTGGAGCAAGAGGCCTGATCCTGTCGCCGTCGAGAGAATTGGCCATCCAGACTCTCAAGGTCGTCAAGGAGTTTAGCAGGGGAACCGACCTGAAATGCGTATTGCTCGTTGGTGGCGACAGCCTGGAGGAGCAGTTTGGCACCATGACGGCAAACCCCGATATAATCATCGCTACGCCCGGTCGGTTTTTGCACTTGAAGGTCGAGATGTCGCTGAACCTGTCTTCTATCCAATATGTTGTCTTCGACGAGGCCGACAGACTTTTCGAACTTGGTTTCTCTGCCCAATTGACCGAGCTGCTCTACGCTCTCCCTGCCTCCCGGCAGAGTCTTCTGTTCTCTGCAACCCTACCAGCTTCCTTGGTCGAGTTTGCTCGAGCTGGTTTGCAGGATCCTGAACTGGTCAGACTTGATGCCGAATCCAAAATCTCGGCCGATCTTGAGAGCGCATTCTTCAGTGTCAAGAGTGCCGAGAAAGAGGGCACTTTGCTTCACATACTGTATGATTTGATCAAGATGCCGCTCGGTTACCCGCAAGGCGCCCAGAGAGAAGCGTTCGACCCGGCATCCAACAAGAGGAAACGAGGGTCTGACAAACCAAGGATCAAGGAGAAGCCGACGGAGCACTCGACTATCGTCTTCGTCGCTACGAAGCATCACGTCGAGTATCTTGCGACTCTTCTCAAACAAGCCGGATTCTCCGTGTCGTATGTCTACGGTTCGCTCGACCAGACTGCCCGAACGGAGCAAGTCGAGAACTTCAGACGCGGCCGCTCCAACATACTTGTCGTTACCGATGTCGCCGCCCGTGGTATCGATATCCCCATTCTGGCCAACGTCATCAATTACGACTTCCCGCCCCAGCCCAAGGTCTTTGTGCACCGAGTCGGTCGTACTGCGCGAGCTGGACAGAGGGGTTGGAGTTACAGCTTGGTCCGAGACACTGACGCACCATACCTGCTCGATCTGCAGCTATTCTTGGGCAAGAAAATGATTGTCGGCCGGGAAGTTGGGTCAATCAGCTACGCAGAAGATATAGTTGTTGGTGCGGCCAGGCGGTCCATGGTCGAGATCAACGTGGAGTGGCTGAACAAGGTCCTGAAAGACAACGAAGACATTACCGTGTTACGCCGGGTATCCGAGAAGGCAGAGAAGCTTTACTTGAAGACAAGAAACTCAGCGTCAAGCCAGAGTGCCAAGCGGGCCCGAGAGGTCGCTGCTTCGAGAGGGTGGACGCAACTCCATCCTATCTTTGGCGAGGAGGCCGGCAATGCCGAAAACGCCCGCGCTGCGATGCTTGCCAAGATCAGCGGCTACAGGGCCCACGAGACCATCTTTGAATCCAAGATGGTGAACGGCAAGGGTATGAAGGGCGACGCTGGGGAGGTCATGCGCATGATTCGAAAGAAAATTACACCAAAAAATTACCAAATCCAGGATGCCGAGGCTGCCGCAGCAGCAGAAGCGGCTGAAAATCCAGTCGACGAAGACGCAAGCCCCTTTGGAAAAGAGGACGATGTTCAAATAGGAGACGACAGCGACGAGGATGATGCAGAGGTCAGCAAGGCAGGAGTCTACAACTCTGACTCAGACGACGACGATGGCATGGAAGTCACTATTACAAACAACCAAACGTCAGACAATAAGAGCCAAAAGAAGAGCAAGTCATCGGCAGCGAACACGTTCCAAGACCCAGAGATCTTCATGACGTACACGCCGCGCACCATCAACGCGGCCGAGGAGCGCGGCTACGGCGTGCACTCTGGCGGCAACTCATCCTTCATGGAGTCAGCACGCGAGGTCCAGATGGACCTCAACAATGACGAGGGCTCCAAGACGTTCGGCGTGCCGACGCGGTCCAAGATGCGCTGGGACCAGAAGGCGCGACGTTACGTGGCGCGCGAGAACGACGAGGACGGCTCCAAGGGCTCCAAGATGGTCCGGGGCGAGTCCGGAGTCAAGATTGCCGCCTCGTTCCAGTCGGGTCGTTTCGACCGCTGGAAGAAGGCCCAGCGTATGGGCAACATGCCGCGCGTGGGCGAGACGGAGCGCAACAGCTCGGGTAACGTCGTCGCCGGCGGCGGTCTGCCCACCGGTGCGAGATACAAGCACAAGAAGGAGGCGGCGCCAAAGGAGGCTGATAAATTCCGCGACGATTATCATGTGCGCAAGAAGCGTGTCGACGAGGCCAAGGAGAAGCGGGTTGGCAGGTTCAAGGAGGGTGTGGGTGCGAACCGCAAGGAGGTCAAGGGAGCTCACGACATAAGAAAGGCAAGAAAGGCGCAAGAACTAAAGAGGGCGAAGAACGCAAGGCCTACGAGAAAATAAAGGCTAGTGGCAGTGCGAGTTTGTACATGTAGGAGAGGATAATCAATCCATCCAAGGAACTGAATTTCCGAGTCGTCAGAATTCTGCACAATAGCACCCACAACACTCGAGGCATAACTTGTCCACCGTCTATTGGATAACGACCAGCCAAAGAGGCAGGGATGTATTCGTTCGTCTTTGGCTGATTACGTATTTTACACTGTAGAGCACTTGCAAGTCGAGCCTGCCTGTTCTGGACGTTTTGTTCCATACAGCCGTGCAATCGCTTTCGTCACAACTCATTGCGTATCATCGCGAGATCCCCCAGGCTGTATCCGGTCTTCATTTGTCTGCTGTCCAGTCGGGGTTCTGCACGTCGCGTTAGCTACCTTGTCGAATGCTGCATGTCACGAGTTATCACTAACCTTGCGCAAGATCACCAGACCCTCGAGCGTACTGCTCAAGCTGATGTACTCCTCATCCTCTAGTTCAGCTCGCTCACCATGTGACAAGAGGACAGGTGTGCTCTGTGTCTGCCACCCTGTGATGGTCTTGGGTCGGCCAGCCTGTCCGACAACATCGACGGCTTGACCGACGCGCACGTTGACAGTGAGGGGCTTAAGGTTCTCGTCCAATGTAACCAGGAAGCGAGGGTGCATAGCGGTTACAAGGAAGTATAGGAGGTAATGAGAGTTGGAAGTGATGAACTGCTTAGCATCGATCATAGCCACAAGCGCAGCGAGCAGGCCAGCCGCGCTTACCCGAGACAGGATTTGGCGATCCGTGTGGAAGGGGTTGAGGGTCATAGTTCCCTTACCCATGTGCAGGAGACCTTGGGCAATGCGCACCATGAATAGTGACTCCTGGTCTCGGTGGTAGTAGGATGCGAGCTGGCGCAGAAGTTGTGCTAAGCGGGCATTGTTGGTGCCGGCACCCAAGAGACCCATGGCAAATATGGCATTGAGGGCCACATCGTTGTCGTTGTCGTGACTGTAACGGGAAAGCGTGTCATAGACCTTCATCTGCGGGTTACTGGGACTAATGAGGCCCATAGCCAACGGCACCGCGCGACGGATGTTGGGTTCGCCGTAGTGCATGAGATGTCCGAACTGACGGAGAACCATCTCCTGGCCAACTTCTTCGCCCATGGCCACAAGCGCAATCCCGAGAACCGCATACGGTTGAAGGAGCTCATCGCCCTTCTTCTCGTCGGAATCCTCGACGTGCTCATTGCAGATATGCAGGAGCTCCTGGATCTTCAGGACAGCACCCGTTCCAGCCCAGGCGCAGATCTCCGCCAAGACAGCCGTAGACCTTGACATTGGGTGGTCGACCGCCTTGAGCGTCTCCAAAATGACCTCCACCTCCTCTTGGCGTCCAAAGAACAAGAGACCCAGACCGAGTGCGAGGAAACGAGTCCACTTGTCGGTAAGCTGAGTCTTCCGCTCATCGTCGAGCAAGAGCGTCACGATAGCCTCGCTGATCTCAGGATTGGAAGTGCCGACAAAGACCATGCCCAAGGACAGGGCCGCCATGGAGGATATTTGCATTTCCTGGGAAGAATCGGTAATGATGGGCAGCAGAAGCTCGAGAACCTCTTCCTTCTGCGATCCAGCGTATGCCATACCGAGTCCCATAATAGAAGCGGTACGCACGAGCGGGTTCTTGTTTTCAAGCTTATCCTGGTCGCCCAACAACGCAAGAGCTGGCTCTGAGTCTATCCGGATGCCGGAGTTCATGATTCCAATGGCAAGCATAGCGCCAGCTTGGATTTGAGGCTCATGGGCATACGTGAACTTGTCGACCTTGTCCAGGCCGTTCTCGACGTCCCACATGAGCAGAGTACCGAGGGAGGCGACAGTTGACATCATGCCCTCGTCCTTGGTCTTCCACACCCAACTCTCTTTGTCCTCCTTGACGAGCATCATCTTGTCATTACCGAAACCAGCATTGACGAAGGCGTTGACAAAGGCAGCAGCCAGGTTGTGTCGTGCCGAGTCAAGGTTGGTCATGCCAGCCACACGACTACTCTCCAGATGGCTCTTGTAGATGTCCTCTGTGGTCTTGGGTTCGAGGATGTTGAGTTCCTTGCCCAGAGTCTTGAAATACTCGGCCAATTTGATGTTGGACATGGCCTCGTCAATCTCTTGCTGTTGCACCTCATCGCCGTTCTTTTCGACGTCGATCCAAATCTTTTGTTGACCGATCAGAAAAGCCAGTTGCTTTTGCAGCGAAGGGTTGGGTGCGCTCTCGAAGTCGGCCTTGATCAGGTCGAGGTCGTTCAAGCGAATGGCCAGAACTATGGCTTGGGTGTACTCCTTGTACGTCTTGTAGATGTCGTGCGCTGTGCGAAGAAATTGCTCGTTCTCGGGGTACGTGAGGAGGTTGACCATGCTGACCAGGTACAAGCAGACTCTGGAGTAGGTGTCCTGGTCGACGAACTTTGGCAGGTCCTCGATGATTTCCAACTCGGTCATCAGGTCCACAGCATCGGCCTCAGCATTGCTCTTGAGAAACAGTGGCACCAGAACCACAGCAAGGTCGATCAGATCCTTCACAGACTCCTCAGCTGTGACACGTCGGCCGTAGACCTCGCCGAGTTCCAGCGCTAGGTGGCGGGTGTATTCATGGCCCCACGACGAGATATCCTCTGACGGAGACAGCAGTCTATACTTGAGCGTGTCCTGCCTGTCCTCGTCCGAGAATGTCATGCCGATGACTGACAGCACATCGGCCAGGGACGCCTTGTCGCTACCCTCGGGCCAATCCTCGTACAGCTTCGTCAGATTCTCGTAGTGTGGTCGCAAAAACTTAAGAGGCTTCGGCACGGCCGTCATGGATGATGTCGATGTCTTGATGGACGTCTTCATGGCCACGAGGGCCGGTTTGTAGAGAGATGCATCCGATTCCTGGGGCGTATCTGTCAGTAGCCTTCTTTGCATCCGCCGCACAAGGACGTAGTCCGTACCGTCAGTCGCTCCACGAGCATATCAAGCTCATTCTTGAGCTGCTGGTCTTCTTCGCTAAGCTCCTCTGCAGCTAGTAGTTGGTCAGCAGATTGGTATGGGGGCGCCGAAAGCTTCGATGGGAACACGCGAGGGTGCGCAGTCTGCATACAATCTATGACCTTTCCGCCATCCTTCTTGCCATTCACCTGGCCATCCTTTGTCTTTTTGGCATCGTCTACAGGCTCGACGACCTTTCCCTTGCCCTTGTCGACAGACTTGGGCGCGTCGCTGTCCTTCGCCATGTTGGGGGTAGACCGAGTGGAGAAGATATGGGTGGTGGTTTGTCGGGTCAGGAGGAATGGAGAGTCGCCAGTAGAAGAATCGAATAGTACTTTTGACTGTTCACAATCCTCAAGACAGTGCGTATGAAAGATGGAGCGGGAGAATAGAGTGGTTTGTTGGATGGAAGATGGCGAATGGGATGGATGTTGGTTGCTCAAGAGCTTTGAGAGCTCCGGGCCGCGCTGCCACTGATAACTAGTCTAGGTTTAGCACTTGAACAGCAGCAAGCTCCAGAAGTACGTCGCGAGGCTGATGCCTGCCTGGGTTTCATTTCGCCTTCGTTGCTTACTGTGTATCCTGCAGCATGGTCAGTGCGTGAGGCTGATGTCAGGAACCCACAAGAGAGATCCACTCTTTATCGTTATCGAAAGGGACAGGGGGGTTTTTGACGGTATCGCGGGGCATTCTTTTGGTAAAGCAGCATCACCGTCAGGAACCCCGCGAAAAAGACGATCTTTCGCCTCTAAATCATCATAACGAAACGGCTTTGCGACTGAAACATCTGTCCCTTCACTGTAAATCTTGATCTTACCAGACTCAATTGCGGCATTGAAGCCAAACCTCTCTGCCATAGCCAACGCGAAATCCGACTTACACAGCTGCAGAAGCGGACACCTCCCCTATTACGCCGACATGAAGTTGGACACCAAGGCGATGCGCCACCTCGCCGCAGAGGATTGGCGCGTCCTCCAGGCGGTATGTGCATATTTGTCTAATATTCCGCCTGCTCGTCTACTAATACCAGTCTTCACAGGTAGAGAGTGGTACCAAGAACCATGATATTGTGCCCACGCCCCTAATCGCCAAGCTATCCCACCTCCGCGGCGGTCCCTCATCCGTCGCCAAATCCATTTCCATGCTCGCCAAGACAGGTCTGATAGGTCGTGTCAAGGAAGCCAAGTACGACGGGTACCGCCTCACCTATGGCGGCCTGGATTACCTGGCTCTGCACACACACGCCGGCTCAAACACGGTGTACAGCGTCGGCACCCGTGTTGGTGTGGGCAAGGAGAGCGACATTATGATGGTGGCCGATAATGCCGGCACCCAGAAGATCCTCAAGATCCACCGTCTGGGACGCATCAGTTTCCGTACCGTTAAGGCGAACCGGGACTATCTGCGCAAGAGAGGCTCCCAGGGCCAGGGCGGCACGTGGATGTACCTAAGTCGCCTGGCCGCCATGAAGGAGTACGCTTTCATGCAAGCTCTGCGGGACGAGGGCTTTGTGATCCCCGAGCCCATTGCCCAGAGTCGCCACACCATCGTCATGGAATTCGTCGACTCGTTCCCGTTGCGACAGATTAGCGAGGTGGGAGACCCGGCCAGTCTATACGCCGACCTGATAGACGCCATACTACGTCTTGCAAAGCACGGCCTGATCCATGGCGACTTTAACGAGTTCAATATTCTCATCAGGGAAGAGCGGTCCACATCGACCAACGATGCTGGTGTGGAAGAAGAGAACATCAAGGTGATTCCCGTACTCATCGACTTCCCTCAAATGGTTTCCATGGAGCACGTAAACGCCGAAATGTACTTTGACCGCGACGTCAACTGTATCAAGCGCTTCTTCGAGCGTAGATTCAACTTTGTAAGCACCCGGCCCGGCCCCTTCTTCAAGGACGCCAAGAAGACCGTTGGCCAAGGCGGCGCAAAACGTCTCGATGCCTCTGTCGAGGCTTCTGGCTTCACCAAGAGAATGCTGAAGGACCTAGAGGCTGCTATCGCTGCGCAACAGGCTGTCAGGGGCGATGAAGGAGAAGAGCACCAGTCCGATGAAGATGAAGATGAAGATGAAGATGAAGATGACTTGGACCAAGAAGACGACGAAGAGTCAGATCAAGGTACTGACGAAGAGAGCGTCAATGACAAGTTCAGAAACCTCGACAATCGGATAGATGTAGCCAAGCTATCGCTTGGAAACGAAACTTGATTGGCTTCAACTGGACCATAGAAATAGTAAACCAAAATTTTGATACCCCTCCCCTAAAGACACCTTTCGCAGTCATCTATATACATTGCACGAAAAAAATAAAGCAACAACATCGCCAAGATAGACTCGGATTTTTACGGTCTATGAAAGATGATCTAGCTGTACCTTGAAGTAGTCTAACCTAGGCGACATGCCAGTCCGAGGAGGACATGAGATGAGAAGACCCTCCTCCGATACAGATGACCCTCTACGCCTCTAATGGCCATGATTTTCTGGAAAAAAGTGTCCTCTGAATGCCAAGGTAACATAAAGAAACCATGCGCAAACATCAATCAAAAGAAACGCGCGGTATGCTATGGTACAAGAATTATGCTGCCAAAAACTCCATATGACAGAGACGAATGACACGGCGTCTCTGGTGTGGTATTTTGGTGAGAAAACGCCATGTATGTCGATACTGGTCCCTCGGACAATAGACAGCTTATCTGCCCCTCGGCTTGTACATCATGCTGTGGAGTCAAGATCAGGGAATAGGGATACAGTAAGTGGGAAGTGTTGGAACCAAGACCTAGTTCGTATCCTGTTCGGCCTGCTTTACCGGAGAAGACCGAGTGCTGCCGTGCGCGACCAAGGGAGAATCGACATGGATCGTGACACCTTCATCGCCCGAACCATCCTCCGAAGCCGGGGCTTTGCCAGAGACAATGCTTCTCGGTCTAGGGAGAGATGGTTAGTTGCCCTGACGGGGACAGAAGCACGGGGTGGCATACGAGTCCTTGCCCAGATTGTGGCAATCCTTGATGTGCTGAGTCAAGTTGCCTCGGGGACCTGCGCTGTATAAAGAGTCAGTTCTCTGTGAAGCCAACCAAAAAAAAGCCAGGGATGCAACTCACGTCGAGGAGTTGGCCTGATTGCCACCGCCACGCTTCCAGTTGGGCTGGTTGTAGATGGTGGGAAGTTGACCAACAAGGGGCGTGCCGTATGCGCCGACGTTGTACTCATTGGTACGGAACTGACGACGCTCGGCAGTAACACGCTTGAGCTCCTTCTGGGCTGCAGTATCAGCGTAGCGGATCTGCATGTTCATCACGTCATCACCAAGGGGTTGGTTGTGAAAGTTGCGGATGACATCGTCGCAGATCTCGCGAGACTCGAAACTGTCAAAGATCAGCACCATGAAAGGACCAAAAGTGTTGGGCAACATACCGAGAGAATCCAACACCGCGGCTGTTACCCAGCTGGTCGCGGAGGATCTTGGAGGACAGAATCGTGTAGTCATAGAAGATGGCTGCGAGCTCGTTCTCGGTGACGGACTTTGGGAGGTTAGAGATGTACAGGTTGGTGGACATTTCATCGCCCTCGGCCTTGAGGCGAGAGTTGAACGACTCCTGGTCCCATGCATCGAAGTCAGTCATACGATCGTCGTGTAATAGGCACTTGCAGCCGCAGTGCTTTGCATGAATCTCGCCCACGTCTTCGCGCTTGGTGCGACTAGCACGGCCGCCACCACCTCGGCGAACAACAGCACTTGAACTGCATTGGCCGTTGCTACTACCGGATGCACTTGCAAGGTAGGCAGCATTCTCCATGTACTTGGTGAAGAGCTCATTGACGTAGAGAAGATCGACTCTGGAAGCAGGGGGGGGCAGGAGTGGGAGAGGCAGCAGCAGGAGGGGCCTTTACCCGTGCAAATCCCACTTCATATCCCAGGCGGTAAAAGCCCCGAATGCATGCCTCCGAGTCGCGGATGTCATAGAACTTGGCAAAGCCAAACCTGCCATGCACATGTCAGTCATCATTTACATCAGAACAGACACAGAGTCCGACTCACCCCTTGCAGGCACCGGTGAGAGTGTCGAGGATGGCCTTCGAAGTCTCAACGCGTCCAAAGCGGGACGCAAACTCGTAGAGGGTGTTGTCGTCCGTGGTAGGGTGAAGGCCGCGGATGTAAACATTGCGGTTTCCGGGAATGATGTTGGTCAAGCTCTGCTCAAGGGTCTTCATGTTCTCCTGGGGAGTGAAGACAGCAGGTACAGCCTGAGGGATGGCCGGATCACGAGCCAGGAGCACCTCAAGGTCGCGGTCAACAGGGGTGGGAATCGAAGAGAAACCCTTGGGCTGCTGGGCCATGCCACTGGAAGTGATCTGCTGGGGCGAAGGTGTGGTGTAAGTAGAGCGGTCATAGACAGCGACACGGGCTCCGCCATCACGAGAGGCAGTGCTTCCAAAGAAGGGTGTGGCCGGGTTCGACTCAGTAGTCGAGTAAGATGATCGGCGATTGTCCAAGGGGGGACATCTTGCTGGGCTGCAATATGGTGATCGGGACCACCCTTGCGCATGAACTCGGTCGTGGTGTTCATGGAGTGCCAGTAGGGCTGGTGAGGGTTACCATCCTTGGGAACAGCTCCATAGGGCCAGCCGTAGCCATTAGGCACATAGAAGGCCTCGCCGTGCATCTGACCGGGAACGACGGGAACACTACCAGCAGGATGGTAGCCAGGGGGAAGTACATGCTGGTGAGCGGCATGGCTGTGTTGGTGGCATTGCCATCGTAGTAGGGAGCGCCACCATTAACGCTCAGGGCTGAGAACTGTTGCATGAAAGCTCGCATCTGCTCTGCGTTGTAGGCGGCATGAGAGGCACCCTCGGGCTGAGTGGTAAGCTGAGCAGAGACGTAGCCAGCAGGAGGCATTCCGTTCATGTTATTGCCGCCCATGGTCGAAGGGACAGTGCCCTGAGGGCCGGTGGTGCCGTTCTTAGCACCGTAGTTGTTCTCGGCTGCCATGTTGGGGGGAGAGTAATGCATAGTTCTGTGTTTGATACAGTTAGAAGGCGTGCTTGAGCAGATGAATGATAGAAAGATGAATGACGGGAGCATTAATGACAGGAAGACGAAGAGAAGGGATGGGCAGAGAGAGAAAGGCCAAGAATTGCTCAATGGTTCTGTTGTTGTGCTGTGAATAGTGGGCTGGAGAAGGATTCTTCGCTGGCTGTAACCATGCTTCAAACCAAACAAGTAGGAGGAAGTTCCGTCTTGAAGGGATTAGGAGTGGGGGGGAGGGATTCGAGTTGTGAAGTCGGTGTCGTGGATGGGATTCAGCTGTGTCAAGTGATAGCATTGACCAAGTAGGCGAGGGCAACAAGAAAAATGATGACAGTGACAAGTGGACAGAGGGAAGACAAGAACAAAGGGGAGGATAACGATAACAACAAGAGGAAAACGCGGACAGAGGGTAAGGGGACAGACGAGGAGGATAAGGGTGAGCTTAATGTGGGTGAAGGGAATATCAACATACCTGGTGCAGAGCCGATTTGTGACCTGGTATGGTCTGAGCAGAACTAGGATCTGAAAGTCAAGCGGAAGATTAGTCAAGGGCCAATGGCGCTTCAAAGAAGTTGCAAATGATTGCTGGACACACGAGAATGTCGTGGAAGACTTGTTGAAGGGCAAGGTAGTCCAGCCAGATTGTGTGACTGAAGATGTTGAAGGTGAGGAAGAAAACAAATGGTAATTTTGGGAAGTGCAGTTTTGTAGACCGTTGGCAGTGTTAGGTTAGCCGCCCGGACCACTTGTAGGACAGCAATAGTCTGGTCAATGGATAGAAAGCAGTAAATCAAGGTGGCATGGGAATTGTGTCGGTACGCCGAAGTCGATTTTTGCGGCCAGGGACGTGACTCTGGACAGAATCGCCACTCGATCCCACGCAGGCAGCTTCTCACCTTTGAATAGTTGGCAATGCCGTCAAGACAATTGTGATGTAGCGAGTGGGCACGAGTAAAATAGAGTAGCTAGCAAGCAATGTGCGGTGGGAAGAGACTGCGGGAAAGGCGGTGCTTGGATGGTTGATGCTGTGCTTGAATTGAATGGGAACGTGGGAAGAAGGCCAGCATGGGAGACCGGGAGAGGATATGGAACCGAGCACACGTACCTTGATCGGACTTGGACGAGAAGCTGTGGAAGCTGCGATTGCCAGGGCGGATGATTACGTTGTTGTGAGATGCGCTGGGAAGGAGCTGATCCGAGTTGGCTGTGGACAGTAGGGAAGATGACGACAATATTGACTGAAGAAATATTGTAGAAACTGCTACCCACAAAAGCAGAGGGATGTTGGCGATGCTTGAGAAATCCACGTGGACTCGATCTTAAATTGTTGTCAAGTGCAAGTGGTGACTGGAAGTCAGTCCTTCTGAAAGTGTTTATATGCAGTTGTAGTAAAGGAAGGTGTTTAGGGCAAAGCGCGTTGATGTCGATGCCAGGGCAACGGTTGGTGTACATAAAACCCAACAGGGCAGGAGCGCTCATCGTTCATATCTGACTCGACAGGAAGCCCATAACAACCGAAAAGTAAGTCGTCGCCTGCCCAGCCCATGTTGGATCCTCAGGATTTGGATTCATTTTGTACTTCAACACTTCTTAGCAGTACAGCAACGAGATTAACACGCCGAAGTCGATGCCTGCAATATTACCCCCAGATTCTGGACCCGGTTCTGTCGAGGCAAGTATACCGGAACTCTTGGGATTGCTTTCGTCGTGGCCAACTATGCATGGCAATAAAGTGGTGCTTGACCGGCCATAACTATCCGTCAGACATGTATCCTATAATGGTTAAGAAAACACCTGCGGGTTGTCAATTTGTATTGTTCAGGAAGAAAACATAAGAGAACAAAGTGTGACGCTGTGAATTGAAGATGGTGTTTTGTCTTTCGAACAACATCATGGATGCCTATATGGATGCCACTCGGTGTTTTGCAACGATAAATGTTGTTATGCCACGACGACAGAGCATGGCAATTCCTGGTTACCTTGAAATATTGGGATCAGTGTAAAGAGGCCTTACTTTCATAGCCGCAGAGTAGCTGTGATTTTGGTAGTCACAGGTTGAAGCAATACTATGATGGTCTGCATTGCGAACCGACCCAGACATGAGTTGATCAAACCAAATGTCGACCCAAGAGGCACCAGAATGACATAATAGAGGCAATTTGATTTATTTACGCCCAAGCTTTTCCCCCATAATTGGGAGAATTCGTGGCTGTCAGTTCAACATGCAGCCCACACAGCTTTGTTACCTCGGTTCTACCCATTATACCCATGCATATGCACACCCTTGACGGGGGTGTTAACTATCATGGCTGCCATATACATGTGAGTTGAGAGGACGCAGATAGTAATGCACATGCCGCTACATAGGAACTCACCACTCAGATTGAGACATATCCCGAGTCCAGTCGAAGTATCGTAAATTCTTCAACATCTATAACAAACTCTGAGCAGGAGAGTGTACTGCCACACAAACCAATATTGGTCATCCAGTTTTTAGGCACTCGAGTCAAATATAGTAGTGACTATCAATAGTTATAACTATTGACTCAGCTTGACAGCGTCAAAACAGAACAAAGGTCCAGCTATTGAATGGCGTGCAGGGGTGGTGTCCCAAGTCAATAGTACCGGTATGTAGGAGCAAACAGCCATATGTTTAAGAGATTCGGCAATTGACCGACCTCAAACGTGCAGATCCCAGGGACGAGGACTACATAGGCCCTGGGGTAGGCCTCTATGCACGTCTACACCCCAAAGTAGCAGTTCAAACCACGGCGGGCGTTGACTGTAGATACATAGGATAGTCGCAGAGAATCCACAACAAGCCGCAGCAAGATCCAAAACCGGTGAAATTTGAGTTTCTTCCAGAATAAAAGCTACGCCTGTTGACCTGGCACGTCGGCTTCATGTCCATACCTAGGCTGCTGCACATAATGACACGGCCTGGTCTTGTGCACGTGTAGTATTTCTGGCCCAGCTGTGATGGGACAACGGTTGAGATAGTATATCCCCTGTCGAAAGGATACCCCTGAGCTTGATACTGACCTGAACTACAAACTTATCATCTGATGCTCCCTGCTATTGGCTCGACTCGATCCAGTATTTCTGATAGGAACTCCAGGGGTTCTCAACCAAAATCCTCTATATAGTACAACTTTAAGCTCAAAAGGCCAATAGCGGTTTCATAATCAATAGAGTACCTACCTAGCTGAGCGAAAAGCCGGCAATGGTCAATACCTAAGCTTATCACTTATTTCAATTTCGCCAGGGCCTGCCATCTACTCTGTACTTCGTAAGACATCCTTGAGTTCTTTCGAGAACATATATATCTAGACTATCATTAAGTATCACGCATGTACCCGTTTCGCAGCGGCCTGACCGCTGCCCAACCGTTCTAGTTAGTCCTTTTCACTCCAGAGCGAAATCAACGAAATAGGTACGCACCTGGAGCCACTTTGAGAGAGTATAGCCCGCGAAGGTAGCAAGTGACTAGGGCATTTGGTTGTAATTAATCCTTCGATGTTACTTATTAACTGACTTGAAGCAGATAACCAACGCAGTTGGTCAGATGGGAGATATAACCGGTTGTATGAAGAATGTGTTTGTTGATCAATTGAGAACTGGGTTGCCTCTGTGTAGTCATGCACTTGATACTGACGTTATAAGGACCGCTGCATACTTGTCTTGATCATTCATGGCTCGATATAAGACACATTCTTCGCCAAAACAGGATCAGCAACGAGAAGTAGCCCCCCATTTGTTGCGACCCGAACCGACAGACAGCCCGTTTTAGCAATAGAATACCCATGCCAACTCATCAGGCAATCAAGTACCCGAGTAGAGTACGAACGATGTCAACAAGTTCGGACTAGCTAATCGGCCTACTTACACACGATCGTACTACACTCAGTTGATTAACTGTAATTGGGTAGCCTAACCACGCTTCATCGCATGCGAGCTACAGGCTCGTATAGGATTTCCACGTTCAACCGTGCCATTTCCATTACGACCAAGTATCTGGGGATAGTTCCACACCTACACCGCTAAGAGCTTGCGTTCTTGACCAAAAAAACACGAGATTCACGACATCTCCCTTTGGGGGTTCAACACATTGCGTCATCCGCGACTAAACACCCGAACGCTCGTCTAAACATGAAATCAATTTCTCGTAACTACAAGCAACCCTAATGGACAACAACTAGTAAAAAGCCCACGTTCGGTGCCTTTGTATAGCTTTTATTTATCCACGGCAGCATCATTCCTTTATCCCCCAGATTTGTCGCACTATCATGTCGGCCTGGGCCTAACTCATGCATGCGAGGAGACGTCTCGTTATCGTCGTAAGTAGGATGGATGTGAGACCGTAGTCTTTTCGGCAGAGATAAGCTTTTACAACTTGTCGTAGTACTACATGGAGCGATTAGTAGATGTTTCATCAAATGAGGTATAAGAATACTTACGTGGCTGACATCGGGAACCTCAACCTTGAGACCCTTGCGCTTGCGGATGGTCTGGACCATGGCGCCGACCTTGGAGGTACCGTCAAGAGGCGAACCACCGGGAAGGACTTGCCAATGGTCGAAGACCATCTGGGGGAAGGCCTGGCCGGAAGTACCCTGTCGTAGATCGGCGTTGAAACCGAAGGACTCCATGACGGGCAGGTAAGCCTTGATGGTGAACAGAGGAGTACCGGGACGCTGCTCCTCGGCGAAGACGTGACCTCTGCGGCGGGTCAAGACACCGTAGACACCACCCATAGCCTGCTCAGGGACCTGGATCTCAACCAAGAAGACAGGCTCTTGCAGAGCGGGCTCAGCAAGCAGAGCAGCGGCGTACAGGACACGACGAGCAGTTGGGATGAGCTGACCACCACCACGGTGGATGGCATCAGCGTGCAGGGTAACATCCATGATGTTCCATCGGACGGATCGCATGGGCTCTTCCGCGACAGGACCCTCACGGGTGGCCCACTGGAAACCGGATACGACAGAATCCTTAATCTCGAGGAGGTACTGGACGGCCTTGGTCTGGTCAACCAGCAAGTTGGGACCAGTAGTGTCGGGACCGAAGCACCAAATCTTTCGGGCGTCGGTGACATCCCAGCCGTACTCGTCGGCGAGGGTACGGGCACGGGTCTTGAAATCCTCACGGGGAGTGATCTTGCCGGCCTCGATGGCGAGAGCGAGCTCCTCCTCGATGGGTTCGGCAACCATGTACAGACGGTTGTGCTTGTTGGGGGACTTGGACAAGGCAGTCATGCTGGACTTGCTAGCAACCGACTCACGGTAAGCGACGACAGGGTCCGAGATGATGAGGGGAACACCGGCGTGGTCGTTCTCGAGATCGTTCAGGCAAATCTCTAGATGCAGCTCACCGGCACCGGCGACGACGTGCTCACCGGACTCGTTGGACATGGTCAGGACGCAAGGGTCAGACTTGGACAGACGCTTGAGACCTTCGACCAGCTTGGGGAGATCCTGTGCGTTCTTGACCTGGACGGAACGCTGGACAACGGGCGAGACGGAGAACTTCATGACCTTCATGTTGTGAGCAGTTTCGAGGGTGGACAGAGTACCGGACTTGAGCAGGAACTGATCGATACCGACCAGACCAACAATGTTACCCGCAGGCATGTCGTCGATCTGCTCGACCTTGCCGCCCATCATCAGAACGGTACGCTGGATGGTCTTGATGAAAAGATCCTCCTTCTTGCCGGGGACGTAGTTGGGGCCCTGGATGCGGACCTTGAGACCGGAGCGGACGGTACCAGCGAAGACACGACCGAAAGCGTAGAAGCGACCCTTATCGGAAGTGGGCACCATCTTGGAGACGTACAGCATGAGAGGACCCTTGGGGTCACAGTCGCGGATGGCAATGGCGGCCTCGTCGTCGTGGGGACCCTCGTAAAGAGTTTCCATACGGTATTTCTGGGCGGTGACGGGAGAGGGCAGATGGAGGATCAACATCTCCATGATGGAGTCAGCTGCGGGCAGGAAAGTACGCATGACGGCCTTTAGCAGCTGCTTGCCCTCCTTCTCTCTGTCGGCGGCGTCAAGCTTCAGCTCAAGCTTAGAGAGGAGAGTGGCGACCTCCTCCTTCTTGAAGTTCATGACCGAGGAAAAGATCTTGAAGATGGGGTCCAGGATGAACTGGCAGAAGGCGCGCTCAAGATCCTTACCCTCGTAGCTGGACTTGGTAGTCCACTTCTTGGTGTGAGGGTTGAAGTAGTTGTCGCCCCAAAGGCGCTCCATCATCTTGTTGCGGTCAACACCGAACTTCTTGGCGTAGCGGTTGGCGAACTGGCGAATGGTGAAGGCCCAGCCGTGCAGACCAGAACCGAAGGCGACGGTACCCTTGTCAGGGTAGACCTGGAGGTCACCGAGAGACTTGTCAAGGTAGGTAGAGATGACGACGTTCACGGACTCGATAGTGCGCGAGAACGATTGGTACAAATCCTCCTTGGAGACCTGGAGCTCGAGAAGAGCGCGATCGACCTTGTTGATGATGACGACGGGCTTGATGCGCTCGGCCAGCGACTGACGCAGGACAGTCTCCGTCTGAACGCAAACACCTTCGACGGTGTCAACCACAACGAGGGCGCCATCAGTGACTCGCAGGGCAGCGGTAACCTCGGACGAGAAATCAACGTGACCGGGGGAATCGATCAGGTTGATCAAGAACCCGTTCGTCTCGGTCTTGGCGCCAACAATGTCCTTCAAGTCTTCTACGGAAGGGAGCTGGCCGTAGAGAGAGATGGCAGTTGACTTGATGGTGATGCCACGCTCCTGCTCGTCCTGTCGGGTGTCCATGGCTCGGGCATCTCCAGCCTTGGCGGTTGACACGATACCAGCCTTGGCCAGAAGGGAGTCGGTCAGGGTCGATTTGCCGTGATCGACGTGAGCGATGACACTCATGTTACGGACATTTTCTGGCGAGTCCATCAATTTGCGGATCTATGTAGTTTTAGCACGTCAGCTGAGTACTGCAGGTTGGAGAGGTAATTGTGGGAGGTGCAGTGAGATGGCAGCTCTGGACCAAAATGCCATTTGGGCTGGAGGCATGTGTAGGCAGTGGAAAGCTTCGATTTCGTACCTCAGAGACCGTAAAGCTGTGAATAAGAAAAAGCAGTCAGCATGATGATTTCGCGATACGGGGGTGTTGTGTGGCAAGTCAACAGCATCCAGCGACAGTCACGATGCTGCAACATTTGGGCATCGTTCTGGAGCTGCAATGCACGCGGACACGATGAGAAGAACATGACTTACTTGACCATCTTGGCGGTTGTATCGAGACCAGGCTCGATGGTGTCGATGGGGAAGTTCTTTAGGGTCGCTTTCCGCGAGATCTCTGTCTACAAGAAGAGGTCTGTCTGTCAATGAATTTTTCAAAGGAGGGGTCGGTTGGGCAGTGGCATAACTGGTTCCCCGCACCAGTTTGGTCTGGACCCATATATTGTTGCACTGACCAATCAGGTAGATAAGGGCTTAGCCCAGTGGGAATAATCAGTGGGATAAACACAGTGCACGCTTTTACAATGATTTCTCCACGGGTGACGCCAAGCTTGGTTCACTTAACCAGAGGCTATGGAACTCGACAAGGACGTAATAAGCTTGCGAATAAGTACTCGGGTGAACTCGTACTTGATACTCTGAATATGGACTTAAACATGTGGCAATATGCGTGTGACTCGTTCGCCTGACACTAATATCTAAGGTAATGGATCCTGGAAGCCATAATTTGACACAACCGGACTGTCAAGCCCGAAGTCCCACGGTCTGACACACGCCCGCGCGGGGCTCTCGACAGGATTCAAAAAAAGCTTTAGTTACCAGAACTGCCCTGTACGAAGTAGAGAACTACTGCAACCACAGTACGAAATAAGCAACATCGGCGAGATGAGTCAGACGACTAGTGAAACCCGACGGGGACCTGTCATTCTTTCCCTCCCTATCAAATACACGGTAGACCATCTATCTGGTTGGCCCTCAATTTCTACCGAAGTATCCGGAAGGTTAGGTCTATGACTGTTCTGCGTTGTTAGTGTGACTGAACTGAGGCACTCACGTGATTTAACAGCCAATTGGAAGCTCGGATTGCAACCTACCCATTTCCTTCTTTCTCTTCTACCTGCTGTACGGATGACTACACAGTACACAGTAACTATGCTGCCTGTCGTAACAGGGACCTCACCTGGCGGAGGTGTTACTCCACATTATTCTTTAATTATTGATATCCAGTTTTAATCGTACGAGGCTTAGCCCTGTGGCGTATGTGGCTTGCCTTCAGGCCCCTATTCCTATACAGTAGCAATCGGGCGTCAGCTCGAGTACGTTTCACCTCTAGTTACCACATTCAGCCTCGTTGTGTTTACTTACTCCAGCACTCAATGACATAAGACGCATGTACCTTTTATTATGGGCTACCATCTTCTCCACGATGCCGCCTTTCCCGAACACTCCTTCTCAAACAAGTGGACCGTGGACGATGGATCATGGAGATTCCTCGCAACCTCAAAGTTCAAACAACCATCGGAGGTTGACCGTTGAGCTTGGCAGACTCGGCCATCTCCCTCTCACCCGTCATCTCGACATCCTGGTGGCTCCGCACTAGATCGTCGAAGCCGGTGATGTGTGATTTCACCCTGCGGGTTGCCGTCAGCACTGTGAGCCGCTTAGCTATAACCAGTCCCTGCCGTCCTCTTCGAAAAGCTTGTTGGCGCCGAGCACGAAGCGGATCGCCTTCGGGTCGCGGCACACACCGATGAATGCGGCAGGCTTCTTGCGACGTGACACTGCATGGCCACTTGGCTCTGGTGCAGCATGACTACATGTACGCGCCGCGACGATCCGCTGCAGTAGTAAGAACACGCGAGATAACGGTAAATGTATTCTGAGACGTTTTGCATGAGCAGAACCCTACCCAGACCGCGATGTGACATGACTACTTCTAATGTGGTGACATGCGAACGCCGAAGGTTGTTGCCGTGCGCTGTTTGGTTTAGTACATAACAGGGTCTGCACCGACACTACGGAGTACGTTGACCGTGTCACTCTCAGCCGCGCCTCGGTAACTAAGTTGAACGAGAGCTGTTGTGCTCGTCCGGAGGACGACCGAGGGGCTACAGGACGACGGTCATCGTAACGAGGAGGTCATTGCAGGCGACTTGGAGCTCGCACTGTAAATTGTGTTTTGAGGTAGCGGATTGCGTTCCTTTGTCTGAAATGGCTCTAGGTCACACGAGGCGAAGACGGGTTGGATCCAGGAATCGAGAGGCTGTTGTTGCCATGCGCAGTGTTCGACCTCCGGGTTAGCCAGTTCTCCGCCATGGCCCCCTCCTCCGCCATGGCATTGTTTTTTTGAGTATGCATTTTTTCGTACGAGGCGCCGCTCAACGTTCAGTCTTCGTTGCCGAGGTTATCTCCAACTGACCAAGCATTCCGTCTCCCGTCACGTGTCGTGTTCGACACGCTTCAGTCCGTTCAAGGCAGTCGGACTGGTGGCTTTCGATCGAGACTGCAGGTGAGCAATCTGAGGTACCTGGAGAATTGGAATCCCCACTCTCTACCTAGGTCGGTACACCGTACACCGTACTTACTTATTAGATAGGCTCTGTCTGGGTAACTAACTACTGGATCGTGGACGTGCCTCGTCCCCATCCGTGAGACTTGCCCGCTATTAGGAAACCCCCAGTCTCCAGAAACCTGGCTCACCTAGAAGTTTGACTGATCAGGGCACCCGGTAGGGCGAGTATATCTGTACCCCTGAGGCAAGCACGCCGGTCGACCACCTTGTCAGCGACTTCCCGTAACTAACTAGGTTGGCTTTGCTCAAAGCGGGTTTGGACGATGTGAGTGAAAACCTTGGAACATCATATATGCTGCAGTGACTTTGTCGACGTTGTTGCAGGTCCGTGTTATACACCACCAACGGGCATCCATCCCATCCCACCCACCACACGCTCATTTTCGAAGCATTGAACCAGTATTCAATTGCAAAGGTCAAGATCTGGCATATGTGACGCTGTCGAGATGGCCACCACGATCTTCCCCACGCCAGAGAAGGCCCCAACGTTGCCAGCCCTTGGAATCGATAGGGCCAAATCGAATACACCCCCCAAAAAACGAAGACCCTCGAAGCAATTCGCCAGCTTCCAACGACATATTTGATGGTCCACTTCGTATTCTTCCTTTCGGCGAATGGGTGCAGTTCTGCCGCGGAGTGGGAGTGTTCAGAGACGACGAGGGCGAGACTGTGATCCGACCTACCTGTTGGTACTGGCCCGCCAAGGGATTCCCAGACGGACTTTATCAAGATGTTCTTTTTGAGAAGTCCAAATTCACTTGGTGGTTCCATATCCTCAGTACTATCCGGTGGGTTACCTGGCAAGGTGTTTGAGAATAACTTGCTGATACCCCGATCAGATAGGTTCTCATGGTGCTGCAGCTCGCTACCAGCGCGGTCTTGACCGCACTCGGTGCTCTTTCTCGTCAAGACGGAACGGCCATCACGGTCATTGCAGCCATAAGCACCTGCATTGCCGGGATCTTGGCCCTCATGCAAAATAGCGGCCTCCCGGATCGCTACCGCTCGGATCGAAACGAGTTTTACAAGATTGAGGAGTTCTTGAAGGCCATCATCGACACCAAACTTGTCCCAGCCGATAGCAGCATCATGGACGTTCTAGCGGACTGTTTTACCAAATTCCAAGACGCCAGACAGACTGTCCAAGCTAACATTCCAGCTACTTACACTTCTGGTGCGAAAACCAGTCTGGCAGTGCCGGCACTAGTCAGGGGTTCGCAGAATGTCTTTCCCAAAAAGTGACGCAGCGATCCCACACCACTATGTATGTTACACACACACACACAGCCATACACCTGTTCGATTATTAAGGCGGAGAACAATACATCATAGCGATTGGGCTCAAGAATCTACATCACTGGTCACCAAGAAAAGCATGATCTTATTTACTTATAAACTTTTGGCGAGATACAAGCTACCATGGTATTGACGAAGGGGGCATAGGTATCACTTTATACGTATACGGCTGCGAAACAACTAGTGTCTAAAGCAAGTGTACAACGTCGTTTTGATGCATACGTGGTAGCACACGACTTCTGCAATTGTCGACCGAAGGCACTCTCCTGTGAGTCGTGACGGTTCAATTCGTCTCATACGCTGGCAAAGTCGGGGGAGACGTGGTGGGCAATCATTGCCAACCAATGCCATCATGGTCGTCGCATGCGGAGTAGTTATGCAAGTAAGGGGGAGCCTGGAGGGACCGCCCATCTCTGATCGTCACTCGGCCCATCCGACCATGCGGAGTAGATCGAGGCGAGATCATTTCGAACCGGGGTACGGGGATACCAAGACAGGGAATTGTACACACTGGGCCTATCACAAGCCAGACTGCTTCGTCGAACAACCATGGCACCGGATCGCACTTCAGCCAAATTACACTATCGCTGGGCAGGCTCCCCATACTCCGTACCTCCCCCCTTCCCAAAGACTGCGGTCTCAAGTTTACTGTAAGAGGCAGGTGGGCTGGGAGCTGCTGGCTGATCATGGGGGTCGTTCCCTTGCCTCCGTCACTTTGGACTCATTTCCTTCCTTCTCTGTTTACTCTCAAGGATCGAAATTCCGATTTGGATGGCTGCCATATTTGCATGTATCAATCTCGGTGTGCGCACACATGGCCAATGTTTGAATGTCCTTTGTTGACTCGGTTTCCAATGTTGATTTCGATGGATTGACGACATCGCCAATACTTACGGATAGTTACGCCCCGATCTGTTATCTTTGCGATCCAGGATCCCATGCGCAAGACATCATTCTAACGGTCTCCGAGCTCTGCCGCTCATTTCCTAATCTCATCAACTAATCTTTGCGTTTTACGCAGCGGGTTTGCTTAGCTTTCGCCTGTCACCGCCAACCTGACCGACACCGGTCGTCCCACTGCTCGCCATGTTTCGCCCAATGAGCCCGTTTGGGAGCCGGAACCGACTTTTCCAGGTCCTGGCAAGCTTCGCGCTTTTCTGCATCATACTGTCCATGGTGAGGTTAAGGCATCGGCCCGCACCGACGAGCATATACGACTATACCGAGGGCAAACCTCGGGGTTCGCAGCTCAGCGAGGCCGAGAAGCCGCCTTCTGACGAGACGACGTATTTGAAGGCGCTGGTCAAAGAGTACGACCTCACCAAGGAGGTGCCGTTCTATGCACGGAGGATAAAACCGATAATCAATACACGGCAGAGGCAGAGCATGACGCATGTGTCTGCCAAACTTGCGCCGCATGATTTTCAAAGAGTGCAGACCGAGGACGAGTATATGAGGGTGTTCGCGGACCCGGGCATTTTGAAACTCCCCGTTGCCAAGTCTGCCATGCCGGATCAGATCGATGCCTCTGCCCTTATTTTTGGAATCTCGACGTCCTACAGCCGCATCGTCAGCGCAAAAAACACCTCGCTCATCAATGAGTGGGCACGCTGGCTCACGGACGGCAAAGGGCGCTCCAACGGCGCCTGTCTCGTCCTTACATTGCACGCAGCAAGTGTTTCTGAGGTCAGCTTCATCAGCTCCCGTACGCGAGAACTTGGCATCAACGTCGTCGTCTTGTCAGCGGAGAACGATGGCCTGGACATCACGAGGCGCTACATCGAGCTCGTTCGTCTTCTCGCGCATCGCAGCGAGGAGCTCGCAGCCGAGGGCAAGGTGGAGAAGAAATTCATGGCCCTCGTGGACGACGACATCTTCTTCCCCTCGATGAGCAAGCTGGTCGAAAGCCTGGCCAGATTTGACCCCAAGAAGAAGGCCTATATCGGCATGCCGAGTGAGAGGTCGGATTGGACGGATGATGTGGACAGGGCTACGATCACGTACGGCGGTGGCGCGGTCTTCTTCACACTGCCCATGGTGGAAGCGTTGGCTCAGCTCCCGTGTCTCGAGCACGCGGATAGGGAGCAGCAGTTTTCTGACACTGCCCAGCAGTGGGATGAGCTGGTGTACAGTTGTATCTCCAAGCACACCACTGACAACCTGCATGTGCTGCCGAGCTTCTACCTGCCATCTGATGATTTATTGGGCGTCCGCACAGGGGCTACGATAGTGGCGGACCCAGTCCGCTGACGCTGCACCACTACAAGCACCGACACCGATTCGAACCGTCAAAGGGGCATCTGGTCACTTCACTGTGCGGCGAGGCGTGCTTTCTGCAGCGGTTCTGGTTCAAGGACGGCGGCTGGGTTCTTGTAAACGGCTACTCCATCTCGCAATACCCCGACGGCATGGACGTGGTGCCGCTGGAGCAGAGCTCTCTGCTCGTGGCGCAAAAGGAGCGCGAGGCCGTCGAGGAGGAGAAGAAGACCTTGGAAGAAGGCGAAAAGTTCAGCGCCAAGGGGGAGGACGAGAAGAAAGCAAAGGCAATCTCGACATCCAAGCGCCTCACCATCAACGAGGATGTATCGGGAGATAGGACAAAGGGTCGGGAGACCGTCTCGTGGACGGGTGTCAAACGGACGTGGAGGCTGCTCGACGCGCGCATGGGCGGTAAGAAGGGCAATGAGGTGTGGCAGGCCTATGTCAAGAGACGGGGCCCACCTGTTACTTTTGGGGATGAGGACGAGTGGCTGCCGGATGACACAGTGCACAGGCAGGACGAGGGATCGGATGTGGACTCGGTGATTGTATTGATATGGGAAGCATAGTTAGCAGTGTAGTCTCATAATGGTAATGTTTGTGTCAAGGTAGCATGATATGATTACCCTTCCAAGCGGTTTCCTTTCTCGGAGATCTTCCTTGCCAGGGGATAATTACGCTGGGAGGATCAATACTGGCCTTGGTGGATCATCATGTGTGATACCCGAGAGAGTACTTCGTCATGTTCCAAAAGAGCGAAGAAATCAAACGAGGACATTTGCAGTCTCAGTCTCTCAGATCGTCATGGGATATTCGTTCCACCGTGGTAAAGCCTATGGAAGTCTGAAACGAGAAGTGTATGGGTGCTATCAGTTATCAGAAGTGTCAAAACAGGCTTCTAATGATATATTCCATGATCCACAGCAGACACTGCAGTATTTGCAACGCACCATCTCAAACCCCTTTCGTAATCATCGTACATTCGTTCCAGCAGCTTGTGATTCATGATATACCCACCCTGTGTAGCTCACCATCGATCTGGTCCAAAATGCGTTCCATTGGGAACCGAGTTGTAAGCACAAGCTTGCCAGTCACACCCTTGCTTGTATACTTCGGTTCCCCACCAGGAAAATCCGTCCATCCACCCGGGATAAATGAATCCAAAGAAAACGACGACAATACCCACAGCTAGACCGGAGTCAAGCGCAGCGCTCAGCGTCATCGTGTACTTGGCCCACCAGGCGTTTGCGCGGTTCTTGATCAGGTAGTTGAAGATGAAGCAAACTAATGCCCAAACCGAGAAATTCAGCCCTGTTGCTGGTGGAATCCAGCTCAGCGACCCAAACAACACCGGCAAGTTGATCTTGCGGACAATGCTCTTCCTCCTATTACGCCCGTAGAGCCAAAGAGGAATCGGAGCAATAGCTCCGATCAGAAAAGCCCACACCAGAGGCCGGTATATGGCGTCAGGGCCGAAGAACTCGGATGGCCCAACGACGCCCCATAGGATAGAGCCATTGAAGTGGACACGGGCGATGGGACAAGTGAAGCCGTTAATCGCCTGGGTGGTGCAGATGCCCGGTATATTTTTGAACATCCAGTTGAGCACTGCGATCTGCGTGACGGAAGAGATGATTGTGGCGACCATCTGTACCTTGAACAGGATACGTGGTGGGATCTTCATGTAATGTCCCAGTTTGAGGTCCGCGGCAAATTTGATGCCTTGCGCAGAGGAGATGTAGCCGTACGTGACAAAAACCATGTTTGCCACTGGTCGTCCAGGGAAGACAGCCCCAGCTATCAATTGGCAAATGAGATAGATGCTGCTGTGCTGATTTGTAACAGCCATGACAATGCCTATCGGAATGAAGAGAACTGAGCAAATGCCCAGGGCAAGGAACAAGCCATACCAGGGCAGATGGATTGGATAACTATGTCACTGTTAGCTTCCCGTTGAACCACCCAATATCCCCAACTAGAAACTTACTATTCTACAACAAAAACCCCAATGGCGGTCATTGTCAGCGCTGTCAGTAGATACCAGCTAAGGGGGGCATCCTCATATCTTCTCATCAGGCGATTGTGTACATCTTCTCGACTTAGGATATTATCAAAGTTGGAAGTCGACCGCCTGAGCGTGGGCATGCTTCTGGGGCTTCTTGGCTGGGCGCCACTCCCATTGGACAGGGGCTCGTACGCTGCTTTCCTCTCATCCCCAGTCTCCGCTAGCGACGTCTTCCATTGTGCTAATATATCCCTTCCATGCCAACAAGCTGTGTGGGACAGGAGCGAGGCCAGACCTGCGAATTGCAAACCGTAGCTAAGAACATATGTGATGGGCAGAAAAACCCTGCTGTAGTTGGAATAAGCCTCCCTGTCAAAGACAAACTCCGAGGTGAGGATACGGCTCACGTCGTAGACCTTGCCTGTATTGTCAAACACTGACGACGAAAGTATGGGCATGTACGACGAATAAAACAAATTCGCGTAGTAGGCTACGGGCGCAATGATCCACATTACGATCACCAGGCCACCAACCACGTTCATGGCAGCCCAAAATGGTGTCAGGAGCGGCGAGCCAATGTAAGCGATCTGGGCCCAGTCGAATGTGAGAGGAAAAAGGCCTAGGCCGGAGACGACTCCAAACAGGTTCGCGACCACGACGTTATTTGGGGCAAACCAGGTCATGACATTGAAGTAGCTCAGCGCCGGCATTAACAAGCCGGGAAAGAAGTAAAAGACGAATGCTCCTGTCCAGACAATGAAGAAGAACTTCCATCGACTGATCTTCCAGCCGTTGGCAATGTTGTTTTCGTCCTTGTGAAGGGTTCCAAACATGGCCGCAGACATGAGTGTGCCGGGCCAGATCATGCCGCTGGGTCGAACCAGAAATCGGCGAGTGAGACCCGCAAATGCGTAGCCGAGAATTTGAGTCGAGAGAGTGAGCAGAAGTTGGTAGACAATAGTGGCATCTTGTTTGTAAAACTGCGTCTGCTCGACAATTACGTCTGTCGCAAAGGCGAAACCAAATGACACATTGCTGCTGACGTAGACACAGCTATGCTCCTTCTCGTTCCAACTTCCCTGCCCAAGCCAGAGACGAAACCGATCTCTTCGACTCGTCTGCTGGTGCGGAGCAGCGCCCTCGTCTTGTGTTGCGCCCCCGGATACCCGAGCACCATCGACAAACTCTTCCGGCGGATCGTCCCGACGCTTCAAGGCGAAGTCCCATAGCAGGCCAAGCGGGTGTACAAGTAGCAGCGCTATGACTGGTGTGATGGCAACGCTGGGGTATCTCAAAGAAAAGAACAAATTGGTAGAGGATCCAAGTATGGCAAACAATGAAGACAGTATCCACATGCGTGGGGTATTTATAGACAGCGTAGTGTTGTCGGTGGGAGAGACGGATGCGCGAACTTGGGGATATGGCGAGTTGTCTGGCGGGTTGGCTTCGTCGAACTCGGCCGCAAAGTCTCCATCAGACTCTTCCCCTCGGCCGCTGTCGCTGTCGTCAAGTGTGGATGAGCTCGACTCGGCGTCGGACAATGTCTCACTGCGCAGAGACGTCTCAGTTACACCAAAGCGACCCTCGATGCCACCTGCGGTTGTCGATCCACCAATCTCCTCTGACATGCGCCCAAGCGATGATGAGCTGTTCCGCCCTAGCCTCTGCGACCGACTTGTACTGCCAGACTTGCGCCGTTGCGAGGAAGGGCCAGCTTCGGCCATGGGGGCGCGAGGCAACGTCGTAGGATCATCATCGACGCCGGCGATACCGTCGCTTGGCGGGGACAGAGGTGCAGCGCCGTAAAATGACGATCCAGTACCGAAGCCAGGCGACGAACGGAGAAGTAGAGGGGCTTTCGACATTGGATGGCGTGGTTCGTCGGCTACCTTACTAGTCACCTCGGTATCCGTGTGGGTGAGATCAGTTTCATGGCTCGGATCTGTTGCATCAGAGCCTGTGGGAGAGGGAGCGAGTGTAGTCGAGAGAGCGTCTGATATGACAGTAGCAGCGTCTACGAAAGGTGCATCCAAGTCCCTCCAAGTCTGCGTGGGGCAGGATGGGGAGGACGTTGTGGAGTCTAGAGGTATCGGCTGTGTCAACTCGACCAGCGGGACGTCTTGTACATCGGAGGCAGGGGGGATCTGTGAAGAGTTCCTGCTTTTACGAGAACACTGCGGCATCAAGGCTGGACTGCGAAGCAAGCACGGCGCTCGGCGTGGCAGAACGGATCCGTTGCATCCACCTCTTTGATTCGTGTTCGACGCCCAATGTGACACACAAGGAACGGATAATGCTCCCCAACCAGAGAGTAAGACCAGGCAGCAAAGCGTGGGACGGGGCCTAAAAAGTGACACACACAGTAGTCCGATGAAGAGGGTCTGTTCGTATGACGCACCATTTGTCGATGGTTGTTCGGCAAGGGGGCTGGGATTGATCGATCACACGGCAGGAAAGCTGCAGGGCTACGGAGTAACTACAGGCCAAAAAAAAACGCGCCCATGCGGCGGCTGCAGCGGTCAAATGACGGAAACGATTGCAGCTCGGTGGATCTCTGATTAGATCGATAAGATGTGTGGATACTGTCCAAGGCTTCATTCAAGCTTGCCCCCTAGGGCCCTAGGTTCTAGGTTCTACTGTGTAGTTAGGTGCCAACTGTCAAGGCCTCGCTCCCATATGCGCCAGCAAGACTGTATCTGTCTCGGGTAGCCCTGAACGCTAAAAGTTCCTCGCGTCGACCGACCCGAATAACTAACTACACAATACACAGTAGAAATTGCACTGCCACGGAGTGTGTTTTGCCGCCACCTTCGCAATCGATTTCCAGCGTCAGCGCGGTCCACTCCACGCTGTCAGACACGTCACAGCACACACCAAATTACTACCCTGCGGCTGCTGCTGCCTGCACGCATTCCAATCGGGCAGACTGGGTGGACTATAAATGTCTAGGTCCGAATCCCTGCTGCGCCAAATTTGTGGACCATTCACATCCCAATCAGACTCGGAGGAATGGAAGTGGTCAACATGAATCCCTCAGCCCTCACAGCGGCCAAGAATCAGCTGCGGTCATTGATGAAACAGAGGCTGGCTACTATAAGTCAAGACTCCATAACCTTGCAAAGTCCGTACCTCGCCTCGTTCACAGTCGGTCCCGATGATGGTCTGATGTATGCACAGGTTCACGAGTATTCGATGGTCTGTCCAACTTTGGCCCCTATGTCAACGCTCGAAGCGTTGCCGTCTATCTCTCTATGCCCAATGGAGAGATACAGACCGATCTAATCGTAAGGCACGCTCTATCCTCCGGCAAGCAGGTCTTTGTACCCTACTTGCACAAGTCGGGCTTGTCCGCGGCAGATGGCCCGGCGCGGCTGATGGACATGGTGAGTCTACGGGACATTCAGGACTACGAGTCCTTGCAACAAGACAAATGGGGCATACCAAGCGTTGACCCTGCGACTGTGGACCAGAGGCAAAGGAGCGTGGGCGAGCTTGAAGGAGAAAGTACTAGGAACGCCTCGTTGGATCTCATCCTGATGCCCGGTGTTGCGTTCGACTTGGACCCAAAATCTGGAACCATCAGGAGACTGGGTCATGGGAAGGGCTTCTATGACTACTTCCTTCACCGGTACGCTCTGAAAGCATCAGAAGTAGAAAGGGCATCAAATGGTCGTCCGACTGTATTGCTGTATGCGCTAGCTTTGAGAGAACAGTTCCTCTCGTCAACCTCACAGGAGTCGGTCCCTGTGGGTCCTCACGATCAACCCATAGATGGTGTTTTGCTCGGGGATGGCGAAGTAAAGCTGTCTCCGCGTGAGACCATGTAGCACAATCCGATGGTCACTCCCGGCGACATCTGTCCGACACGCATCTCAATTCTCAAGCCTGTACCACGTCGATGGACGCCTTCGCGTCAAACCCGATCCTTTTTCTAGTCCATGTGCGCCGTCTCGTAGTCATTGTTCATACAGCTTCTTGGATCAGAGACACATTGTCACCCTTCAACAAGATTTGACCTAGTAGCCATGTCAGCGATAAGGCACGAAACGGCGATTCACCCTTGGGCTGGAATATAATGTACCTAGAGGCCTTCTAGACTCCTCGGTGTTCGTCTTCGTAATCTGCTTCACCTCGACGGCGTCGTCGATGACGAGGTTCATGAACTCGTCGAACCCCTAGAAAGCCAGCACGTCAGTTGTATCCCACGGCTAATAGTATGCAGACGACGTACTCTGATCTTTCCCTCGATTCGGATCGCCAATTGCTCGTACAGCCAGATCTTGACTGTGGCATGTGACTGGAGGAGCTTGAAGATGAAGTTGATCGGCGGCAGAAGCACCTTTCGCCCGCCACCACCTCCGCGACCAGTCATTTTGGGGTTGTTGTGTAGGTACGGGGAAACAGGCTGAATGAATCACAGTAGTATTCGCGAACGGTAGAGTTGTGATTTGCAAGTCGCGCGGGTCGTGGATCGTGAATCGTTTGGCGAGGGACAGTAGGCTGGACTGGGTCACTGTTCAACACAGTTACGCGCAAGGCTGAGATGCAACCAAAAAGTTTGGCGCCATTGTCGTCTGCTAAGCCACAGCTTCCTTCCAGCCAGCCAATCAGACCGAAGACTAGCGTCAGTGGGCGATGTACTTGGGAACCTGAGCTACTCGAGAGTCTGTCCGAGCAGCGTTGGCGGAGCCATTCATGTTAATTTACATAAAAATACTTATTTATCTCTTAGAAATAAAGAAAGCCATATTTTCTTCTTTACACAACTCTCCAGGTAACATGGAGAAAACATATGTCTCAATCTTATCTTGAGAGAGCGCATTTCGGGGAATGCTGGAGCCTCGCGTCAAGCCACAAGGACAGGCTGCTTCTGGTTGCTCCCATTACCCCACCTCGTTAGTTATGTCGTAGCGGGTGGAAACAAAGCCAGTTGCTGTAACCAAATACATTTTCGTTGCCGGGCGGCCTTTAAGATCATTTCCAGGACCAGCGGGCTTGTCACAACTTCCAACACTCGCTGTTCTTTTATTCGCCCTGGCATTCTTTCTTCATACCCCGTCACCCACGACCTCCCTCGGATCCGTGTACTTTGCTCTCTAAACCATTTTACTTTCCAAGCACCTAGTCAGTGCCAGAGGGTTGAGTCGGATTTATTACGGCGGCTGCCGATAAGTCATAATAAGCCCTCTCTGGCTCCGGCTTGCCAACAGCAGCAGCAGCAGCAGCAGCACATGGGCATCCGTTTTACTACTCTCCCACCTCCGGCGCCTCTCATCTGACGACACCTCCACGTTCGACATAACCGCCACCGGAATCATGGCTGCCAACGGCGTGGGCACGCCGTCCTTTGCGCCGGCCGAAGTGCTCGAGGCAGTGCTCACGATGCGCAGTAGCGATGCCAGCAAGAAGAAGAGGGCAGCGGCCTATCTCGAGAACTTCCAGAAATCTGTAGGTCACAGCATGGCAAATGCGACCAACCCAAGAAAATACTGCCAGCTGACTCGAAGCGACACAGGCGAGCGCTTGGACTACCACCATCACTATACTGAAGTCGGACGCCGAACCCGAAGCCAAGGTGTTCGCTGCGACGACGCTGAAGGGCAAGGTACGTCGAACATGAAGTCTTGCCAGAGACCGCTGGACGTGACCGAGTAAAGCACATTGCTAACCTGTGTAGATCACTTATGATCTCCCTACCCAAGTGCCCGCCTCTGAGCACCCGGCTGTTAGAACACAGTTACTAGAGCTCCTGAAGCTCTATGCGCCAGGGCCCAAACCCATCAGAGTCCAGCTATGTGTGTGCCTGGCTGTCCTGGCCATTCAGATGACGGAATGGAAGGACGTGTTGCCTGTTGTGGTTTCCTCGCTAGGTGACAACGCCGAAAGCCATGCGTGCATATTGGACTTCCTTCGAGTTCTCCCAGAAGAGGTGACCGAAGGCCGCAAAATCAGCCTGAGTGTATGTGGATCGCGAAAGACCAACAGTCTATTTTCCGGCGGCCTCGTGGTGGTACAGCAGACCTTGGATCACAGTCTAACTGGTTTCGATAGGAAGAAGAACTCAACCAGAGAACTACCGAGTTGTTGTCGGATAATGCCACTCAGGTTGTGCAACTCCTGATCAACTATGCGCACTCATCGCGTAAGTCCTAACCTTTTTAATTATATCTATAGGGGCATCACACTAACAGGCTTCTCACAGCCGCCGCTGCAACAAACCCTCAGCTTCTTGAGTGCATTACGTCCTGGCTGCGCGAGGTGCCTATCGGCGATCTCGTCAACTCGCCTCTGCTCAATGTCGTTTTCAATGCCATGGACAGTGATACCGCGTTTCAGGAAGCAGCAGAGTGTGTGTCGACCATGGTGAGAGAGACTCGCGAAGTGGACGACAACGTGGACACCATTCAAATACTGTTGCCCCGGATTATCGCTCTACGGCCCAAGATTCAGCAACTAGTCGAGGAAGATGACACGGACGCCTACAAGTCACTCACCCGGGTACTCTCCGATGCGGGCATTGCCTGGGTGGTGGCCATTGCCCGTGAAACTGCGCATTTCCGACCACTGGTAGATGCTATCCTAGAATGCGCCGCAAGAGATAAGGAGCGAGACGTCATCGAGTACACCTTCGACTTTTGGTACGAGCTCAAGCAGTACCTCGTACTCGAACGTTATATCGAGGCAAGGATGGAGCTGATGGATGTCTACTCGCGACTTGTCGACTGTCTCCTGTCACATCTCCAGTACCCTCGATCCGAGGGAGGCAATGACGACAACCTTCACGATCTGTTCTCTGGTGATCTCGTTGCTGAGGAGAAATTCCGCGAGTTCAGACACCAGATGGGCGACACGCTCAAAGACGCTTGTGAAGTCATGGGTGTGACGGAATGTCTGACCAAGGTCCTTGATTCTATCAAGGTGTGGACTCAGCGCTATGCCGCTCAAGTGACGGCGACATCTGTGCCTCACTGGCAAGAGTTGGAAGCGCCCCTTTTCTCTATGCGGGCAATGGGTCGTATGGTTCAGAAGGACGAGAACATTGTTCTCCCTCAATTGATGCCGTTGCTCATCCAGATCCCGGCCCACGAGAAGCTCCGATTTGCCACCATAATGGTGCTAGGGAGATATACTGAATGGACGGCAGCTCACCCGGAGCTCCTGGAAGGCCAGTTCAATTACATCGTCGCGTCGTTCCAAACAGACTCCAAGGAGGTCATTCGAGCGGCCGCCATGGCTCTCAAATACTTCTGCCAAGACTGCAAGCATCATCTTAGCACTCAAGTCGAGCAACTCCAGCACTTTTACAACGGAATCCTCGATTCTCTTCCTGATGTCAGTCAAGAAGAGGTCACGGAAGGCGTTGCTAGCGTTGTGGCTGTCCAGCCAAAAAGCGAAATCTTCCGGCTACTCAAGTTGTACTGCGACCCGTTGGTGCAAAGGCTCATGGCCAAAGCAAACAATGCAAGCGACGAAAAGGGCAAACTCGCAGTGGCAGACCACCTTCAAGTCATAACTTTATTTGTCCAAATTGTTGTCACTTTGCCGCCAGTCGAACGAGGCGAGGAGGACCCAGCCGTCAAGTACTGGCAGGAAGTCTTCCCTGTTCTTGCCACCATCCTGGAAAGTTTTATCGACTTTCCTCCAATCTGCGAGAGAATCTGCAGATCCTGGCGATACATGGTGATAAGCCACAGGGGCGCCATGTCACCTCTGCTAGGAGATATGGCCAACAAGCTGGCCCAAGGGTTCCAAACCTCCAGACAGGGGTGTTTCCTCTGGGTCACCGGTGCTATCCTGCGCGAGTTTTCCGAGGATCGGTCGCACGTGAATCAGGGCATCACTGATGACATCTACACCTTTTTTGAGGCGCAAGCCACGAACGTCTTGCGCTTCGTCAGTGCGCTGTCACCCCAGGAACTCCCTGACGTCACCGAAGACTTTTTCCGCCTCCTGATTGATGCCCTCTTATATTACCCCCAGAAACTTATACCATCGCCTCTTTTCACACCGATCTACCAAGCGGCCATTTCTGTCTTGGGCTTGGAGCAGCGCGAACCTCTCTCTGCGACTCTCCACTACATCAGAGATCTTTTGGCGTGGGCAAGTAAGAACCAGCCATTACCCCGTGACCTCGATCCTAGCACTGTAGAGCAGCTGCGAACCCTTGTTAAGCAGCTCATTCTTACCCAAGGTGATGCTTTGGTCAAGCGTATCCTCGCCGGCATGATGATCACATTTCCTCGAGACTGTTTTGCGGATGGCAGTGGCGCACTGCTCTCAATGTTTGAGATCGCGCCGAGTGAGACTTTGACCTGGGTCGACCAGACTATCAGAATGTTGCCCGATGGTACCATCACGTCTGTCGAGGTCGATCGTTTGATGACCAAGATTCGGGAGCGTCTCCTGGCCAACGACAGCGGCGATGTGCGACAAATCCGCTCTATCCTGCAAGACTTTACCAACACATACAGAAGGCGGTATGTGGCACCGCGTGATGGTCTAGGTCAACTCGAGGCATCTCGGTTCCGCTTTGACGGCTAGGAGCAGATGCAAAGAGGGGCTGTGCAACTCCTCTTGGTTTGAAGTAAGCAGGGTACAGCAGCCGCAACAAAGGCAGGTTGGCTTAAGCGTGGGGAACCTGGTGGGAGGACTCGGCAGGCAGGCAGTTTGCTTAAGAGTCTCGAAACATGCATAGATGAAGCGGGAAACTGAATTAGATGGTGCATAAGTACGTGTAATCAAACATCTCTCTATGCTCCTATCTCATGTAGGTGCCAGTGGCTCAGAGAAGCAAAAACAAGGTTGATGTGTAGCAATGGCTTACCGCTCGTAGACCTTGAAGAATCATGCTCAACCATAACGTTGTTGAGTATGTTAGGTAGACCATGTTACTATTGGTTCGGTTTTTGACTCGTCAACATTCAAAAACACGAGTACAGCCTCGCGTCGAGAAGCATCCGCCGTGATAGACGGCTTGGCGTAGAACAGTTGAAGACGATTGGTAGGAGAGGGGTGAAGTGACCCAGGTATCGCATTATATGTTGCCCATGATAACACCTTTTGCTATGCACATCGGAAGAGTATCGTGAAAGCAACTTCGGGGTATCTAACAATATCACCAAAATCGAGAAAGAAGTACGGGGACCATCAGGAACCGCCATCCCACGGATTCTTGAAGTCGTTGATGGTTCCGTACACGGGGCTCTTCGAACTTCCAGCATCTCCAGATCCATCGCTCCATTGTCTCGACTCTTCAGCGCCTGGGCTGCTTTCGTCCGGGGTTGGTTCTCCTACCACGAACGGCGGAATATCTTCCTCCTCCTCATCAGCTTCTTCCATGAGGATCTGTGGATCCGAGGTTGTGAGAACGGGTGCACCTAGAGGGCCGTTGGCTTGTGACGATTTCGACTCGACTCCGGTGGCTTCGGGGACTTTGGCCGGAGCCCTACCTGGGGAAAGCCCCTGAATAGAACTTTGCTTCCTCTCCTTTCCTTTTCCTTTCGTCGTTGTCTTGCTGAGTGTGTCGGCACTGCCCGAAGAGCTCGTAGCCTTAGCTTGTGGACGACTGGGGTGTAAAGACGTCTGAGACGAGGCTGCATTCCATGCCCCGGAACTGGACTGGTACACTGTTGTGTGACCAACCCAGCGGTCCCGCGCAGGTATGTTGGCTGTGATGACAGGGTACTGGGGCACACCATTAGATCGCGAGAAGAAGATTACGAGAGTCAACTTACGTTCCAATCCCCAAACTCGAGCTCTCGCGCTTTGTCATACAGATTCTCGTCTTTGGGATCTAGACCTGCATCTTCATCAAAAGCTCCGTTGTATTTGTGTGAAGTTGCACTGGATTCGCCATTGCCTCCCAAAAGTGGGGTTTTTGCATTCAGCTCTTCTCTGAAATCCTCTCGAACCTCTTCGGGTTTCGGAATCCAATATTTGGCTTCGCCACCTCGCTTATATCGCAAGCCCGCCTTCATTCTGGCTTGACGGGAGCTCGAGTCTTCATGGGCGATGACCTTTCCGCTCGAGTCGAAGATGCGATAGCTATACTTGTCTCCCCGAAAGGTCTCCTTGGAGTCTTCAATGAGATCGATGACGCCGAAAGCATCCCGCATAGCATACCGGACGGGCATTCTCGCGGCCGAAACGGTGTTATCGGCATAGTCGTGGTACGAAAAAGCATACCAGTGAGCTACTGCAAATATGGGCATCTCGCAACAGATCAACGCATCCTGGATGGCGGCAGCCAGGTTGTCAGGGGTGTAACCGTCGACATTATCGGGTATCGCGCCCAACCACTGCAAGATAGACAAGAAAAAGCCTTGCCAGTAGGATGCGAAGATGATGAGCTTGACGCACAAGAACTTGGGTACCGGGCGGAATGGTAGCAGGTCATCGTGCATGCAGACCCAAAACAGACCAAGCGCGTATAGACATACGGTGACGCTGATATTGTAGATGATGCCGCTCCAGAAGTAGCCTGAGCTCACACCGATGTAGCCTTCTTGGTAGACGCCTGTCGCCTTCATCACAACAGTGGCAAGAGCCAAGATAGGCTTGAGCCAGGCGTACTGCAGGATACCTCTCTTGATGGCCAAGAATGTGTAGGGGTCCGAGATGTCAACCTGAGGCAGGACGTGATTGAGGGGCCATAGGTGGTTGACAGGAGCTCGTCCGTGTGTCAGGATTAGCAGAGCCCTCTCGCCACTTATGTAGTTGATCAAGAGCTGGAAGAAGGCGTAAATTGTGAAGGCCTCGTAGATGTCGCGGACGGGGTCGAGGACTTGGGCTGCTATCAGAGATATCATGCTAACCCAAGAGGCGATGGAATATATAGGGACCATGAGGAGCAAGCGAACGACATATCGTTGGAGGAGAGGTTTTCGGTAATTCTTGCTGCAAGCGTGTTAACATCACGCGATCGAATCGTACTGCCGGGCAGTGAACTGAACGTACAGCTGCAGCCATATGGAACTGTATTGATGGAACACGGTCTCGTCAGTATTGTTACGATGTCGCAGCAGTAACCGACACAGTAAACAATCGCATGCGCATAGTTATCTTACAATATCGAAAGGAAAGTAGCGGCCAACGAGGCAGATCCCGCCACTATTGTCGTCGCAACTTCAAACTTCTCGCCCGTGCCGCCCGCCATGTCGGAGTGGAAAGCTGAAAAGGCGACAGTGATGTTTGTAAGAGGGGGTTTCCTGGAAATCAAGAGTGCAAAGTCGAGGTAGATGTCCCAGACATCACGAATGAATACGTCAGAGTGCGGGAAACACAATTAGGCAGCTGAGATACAGTAGCGGGCTTTGTGCTTCTGACGCGCGGAGTTGAGCTGATGGATGATGGATGGCTGGCGTTATTGTTTTACTTCGTAGGTACAGCGTTACCCCCCTAACGTTACCTACTAACCTAACTAAGTTAACTTTTATTGGGTAGGGACCGTACCCCCGTAGGGGTAGGTAGACTTGGAACTGTGGAATTGGAGCTAAGTCTCCGCTGTATGCTTCTACTGAAGTAGATCCCGTCCGTCGTTGGTGCTCCTCCCTGACACAGGGTGGTGTGGGATGTAATTGCTACCCCACAACCACGACAAGGGGTGGGGAGCTTGGGATCGGGGCCTGCTCAGCGCGCCACGAACGGAACGCTTGTGGGAGCTAGCACCATTACCCGAGCCTGCTAGCGGACGTTTGGATCATTACAAAGTACTGCGCGCTGGAGATTGGGTGCGCATTCATCGTTCATCGTTCATCGCCAACACCCTATTGGACCATCAACGCCAAACCGAAGGCTGTCGCATAATCGAGCGCGCGCGATCGAAGTAGCTATGGTCTCAGACCTCACGCCGTCCATAGCTGCTGCTGTCAAACAGGGCTGGTAGTGACGTACAGAACTGAACTACCCCAAGAAACATAGTTACGGCATACGCAGGCAGGGGGCGAGACAACTCGGAACACCACGAGCTGCCATGGCAGAAGGAATGGGAAGCACTGACCAGGGAACATCACAGGACGAGCTCAACGGGTATGGTACAATGCAGCAATACTGTGTAGATGGCACGGATTCAAGCTAATCATGTGCGTGTCTGTAGAGTTTTCTTGACCTTGGTGTTGTTCTGCGGTATCCTGTAAGCTGTCGCAACATAGACATCCGCCTCATCTTTGAACGTTCTCCGGCTCATATCCATTAGTGCCATCTTCTTCCTGCTCTATTTCAACCGAGTACTCGCCTCCATCCTATCTGCCGTATTGCGAGCCTACACCTGGCGCACGTACCGAATACACATCGACATCAAGGCGCTTCAGGTCTCGCTGTTGGGAGGCCGCGTCTTCTTCACTGGTCTTCGATACCATGGGAACAACGAGACAATACTGATTCAAAATGGACACATCACATGGTCATACTGGCTATGGAGAGTCAAGGACGTCCCTCTTGGTCCCTACAAGAAAGCTGCCAAGAGCAAACCAGATGAAGATGCGGAAAATTCCCCGAAACCTGCTGCCAAAACGCTACCTTGTCGGATCAACATAGCTGTTTCTGGTCTAGAGTGGTTCATCTACAACCGCAGTCCAGTTTACGACTCCATCCTAGCTGGCATGACAGACGGTGCTGATGTTGAAGAAACTCCTGGGGACAGCAGTGAGAAAGTGGCCGATGGATCTAGCCAACCCAGCCAACGCCTGCAGAAGACATCTCGGAAGATCGAAGAACAGTTGAACAAGCTGGACTCGAAGTACTCGGTCGATAAGAAACGATCGGAGCCGTCCGAGGACCAGAAGCCGGTCGTAGACGGTGTTGACCGTCGTCCGGGGCTCAAGGCGTCGACGAGCTCTCTGTCTGAAGAAGACGGCTGTGGGTTGAAGAATGACGACCAGCTGCCTTTGATGCTGCAGATTCTTCCTATCCATTTTGAATGCCAGAAGGCGGCTGTGGTCATGGGTAATGAGAACACCAAAGCGATCCTCATCGTCAAGACCAAATCGCTTTCTGGGGAAATTAGTGCATCTGAGTGCCCAACCCCTGATCCTCACAGGCAGGTATTCAAGATCGATTTTGAGCAGCCTGTTGTCGAGATGAAGGAAAACGAGGACTACAAGGAGGACCAACTGGCCAGGGCTGTCAAAGACAAACAACTTGCTCTGCAATCTGATCCGGCCCAGCCTCACTCTTTCTTTCGCAGGTACCGCCGCAAGACATTGAGCCAGTTACGGAACCTCGTACCGTACTGGACGAGGTCAGTCGAGTCAATCTCGGTGCATTCCAGACAAGGCACCACAGCCGAAAGCCACCCGCCAGGTCCGAACAACTGGCAGGGGCTTTCGAGATACCTCAATGATGACGACGAGGATGACAAGATACGATGGTCCTCGGTGGAATATGCCGCTGTCACGACTCTGGTAGAAAGCCCTGAGGCAACCTTGACCATTTTCTGGGATGTGCCAGGGAAAGTGACAGAAAGCCACTACAGTTCTCCGGCTGCCAGAGACCGACGTGACGGGAACACGATCAACGGCGTAACATCGCCTGCGTGGTCCATCAATCTCCTGATAAAAGGAGGCACCGTCAACTATGGGCCATGGGCGGATCGACATCGAGCCGAAATACAACGAGTTTTCAACCCAAGCCTAAACAAGGACGCCGTGGCAGCGAAGCAGCTCCCAGTCGGTGCTGACAGGGTCCCAACGCAGTTCGAGCTTTACATTGAACTCGACAAAGAGGTCACTCTGAGAATTCCAACAAAGGAAGATTCGAAGAATTGGAGGTGGAAAAAAGAGGTCGCTGAGCTAAGGCAACATCGGAAGCAGGAGCGCAGGAGAGGTAAGCCGCGAGAGCACGACAAAGCTGCAACTCCTGCTGCCCAGCAGAGACCGTACGGATGGTTGGATGTGAAAGTCGGAGCCAACGCCACCATCTCATATACCATGGGCATGGTGGCTGGGACAAGCGGTTTCACGAACAAACTCAACATTGAACTCCCTTCAGCCGAGATCTCCACGAGCGTGAACCATGGGCTAATGTGGAGATCTGGTGCTCAGCGCATCTCTTGCGATATGTCCAATCCCCTCAAGTGGAACACTCTTCGCAATTGGCAATTTGACATCGGGGGCGATGATCTCGAGCTCTTTATACTCCGAGATCACATTTTTCTACTCGTCGACCTCATTGACGATTGGGGTTCCGGTCCACCTCAAGACTACCTCCTCTTCACCCCCTTCCGGTACCTGTTGAACCTCCAATTTCGCAACCTGAAGCTCTACGTCAACGTCAACGATGTCAACATTATCAACAATCCGACAGACATGGAGGACAACACGTATCTCGTCTTGTCGAGTCCGTGCTTGAAGGCAGATACCTGTATCTCGCTCGATACCTATCGCCCGAGTAAGAATGCGGTACCGTTCAATGTGCAAGCTGATTCACTTGCAATGGATCTGCACGTGCCTCCATGGAACACACAAGCAAGTTTCTTGACTTCCAGGGAAATTGGACACTTGGAGAATCTTCTGTTAGCCGGCAGTTATCATTACAACTCAACAACGTCCCCAGCAAATACGGATACTCTCGTCCTCAATGTGAGCGGCCAATCCTTGGTGGCTACTCTGCATGGATTTCTTATACGTTACTTCCTACTGTTGAAAGACAACTATTTTGGTGACTATGTCCACTTCAGGACTTTGGATGAATACCAGGAAATGCTCCGTCTAAAGGCAATCAACCCAGAAATCGAGGCTGCTGCTCGTCCACCCGCGAAGAAATCCAACGACATGGACGTTGTGCTCAGCATACAAGCGGATGATCACAAAATCATGCTTCCGGCGAACCTCTACACCTCGAAACGGCATACTGTCATTGAAGGTGCATCACTCTCTGTCGACCTCCGCTTCACCAACTACTACATGGACCTTGAGTTGGCTCTCAGTCCCCTCAGTCTGTCGTTGGGAAGTGAGGACGATGGCTCAACAAGTCCCTTGAGCGCAACCTCCAGTACCCAGTTGTTCATCGATGGCGTTGGCGTTTATGGCCATCGTCTTTTCGGCCTACCACCTACGGAGCCAACCTATCTTTGTAACTGGGATCTGTCTTTGGGGACGATAACAGGCGAATGCACTACTGACTTCCTTTCTGCCCTCGCCTCTGGCGGGAAGGCCTTCGGGTTCTCCCTCGATGACGACGAGAATGCTCTTCTATCAGCCGCATCCGCCGTGCTCTGTGACGTAACTTTTCTGAGAGTATTCGTGCAATCAATCCATATCTGGCTGCATGTAGAAGAAGCCGCCTTCATGTTTGCCACGGAAACAATCGACGTCAACTTCAACGATTGGGCCAGAACGCACTACTCGAAGCGTGCCGATGTCAAAATTCCAGGTCTTCAGATCGCTTGTGTAAACTCGGAGTCCGCAGCCAGGCACAAGTCGAGGCTTCACACTCGCGTTGAGACAGACGCAGTCGTGCGCACGAACATTCAATTGACCCTGATAGGGAGGACTTACGAGTTCTCCCAGGAGAAGCAGCAGCAGCAGGAGCTTCTCCGCCATGAAGACCAGCGAACACACCGGTCAGATTTTCTCTTGCTACCGGGGCTTCTAGATCCAGCTGCTCCAGATGTTGTGGACCCTCCTGCACAAAGTGTTCCGAGTGTACCTCGACCAGCAACGGCCACCATGCCTGAAAACGAGCAGATGTCTGTACATTCGCTGGGATACTCGCAGCGCTCTCGACGTCTACGGCACAAGAGTTCCTTCCTTTCGCACTCTAGCGGAAGCAGTATCAGAGCAGGCTCCATCAAAGGTCGCCAGCGGCCACACGACGATAGGGATGAACACGCAGCTTCCACCTCTCATCATGCGAGCAAGATACGTCCCACATTGAAACAACGGGACTACTCGGCATCCAGTGGCAATCAGTCGGCTTTCTTCAGTGCCCGGGGAGACTACACCGATAGAAGGGACCAGTCCCATAATACAGTCGCATTTTCGAGCCAGTTTTTTGCGCCATACTTCCCTCTCGACAGCGTTCATCCTGACGTCCGGGAGGCAAACATGCCCAGTGGCGAAGCGGAACAGGACGAGAGCGCAGGATCGGCTCGATTTGGGCTCGAGGATATCGATCCTAATCATATCAGTCAGGATACTGCTTATCAGAGTTTCTTGATTGAGCTCCCGTCGGGCATTACTGCTTTTGCAAATGCGACAGCATTGCGTCACATGGCTGCCTTGCTCGGCACGCTGCAACCCACTGAGCCCGAGGTCATCCTCGATACCTTTCAGACTGAGGCGATGTCAAACATCTTTGATTTGCAAAAGCGGAAGAAGATTCAGGCAAATGTCGATGACATCATCGTCAGGATTCCACAAGCCAACATACGCTTTCTACATTGTTCAGATCTCGATTCTCCGGATCATTCATTGAAAGAGCAAGACCAATACGACCTGTCGATCAAGAATGTCGTGTTGGCTATTCGGTCTGATACCCGTCATGTAGACATACATCCGCACGAGTCCGTTAAGAACAGTTCATCAGTTCACTTCCGTCTGGACTCGGCCGAGCTTTCCGCTGCAGAACGGCTGGCAAACTCGGACGAGACCCAGGCAGCAGTCAAGGCTTACCTTGGTGATGTGATGGTCTCCATGGGTAGCAAGGCAACGAAGTATGTCGACACTGATGTGGGCGTACTGCAGATTAGCTCTTCGTCTGGGAAAGTCGAATATCTTGCTTCTCTAATCCACCGGACAAACGTGCTTGCAGAAGAAATGAGCAGTTTGTTCTCACGGACCGTAGCCATGGGAGACCAGCGCCCCAAAATTTTCTTATACAGATTAGTCCAGGAGGCTGCAAATGCAGGTGATCCGCCGTTCATGGTTCGCCCGTCAGCCGTGCTGCGTGCAGCAACAGAACACTTGAGAACGCATGACTCCTGGAAGATGATGGCACGACTGCGTCAGATGTGGACAACCTTGGGTCACGATGCGAAGGAACGGTTAAGACTGGACTGCGCTAGAACCGTTGCGGAGAGCCCAGCCAACGCAAGGCAGTCAATCACTGAAGCGTTTCAGACATGGAGGAGCTGGGATCTGGACAATGTTGAAGATTCGTACGTCTTGAACAACGTATTCGGTCGGGCACCTAACCAAACGGACTCGACATCCGAGCAAACGTCTACCTTGGCCGTCTTACGAGTACGACAGGTTGAGCTGCTCCTAGATCCTGGCCCAAAGCAAAATCAAGTATTTGCAACAGACATCACCACAAGACTCAAAATCAAGCCGTCAGTGGCAAGTGACAGCACAAAGTTGGAGGCCCGACCGGAGCAACCCCTTACGGTCGCCAATGTTTACTGTGCACGGGCCGGTATCAACCTCAATTGGGAGTTGCTTGAGCTGGCGGAAGATGTTCTGCGTCTTTACCACCAGGCGGACTCCCCAGAACCGTCGGAGATGACTGAAAAGTCGACCCACCTCGTTGAATCGGAAGAGTCACGTACAGTACATGTTGTCTTCTCCCTGGGTGAAGGCTCGATACTTCTGGAGACGGTCAACTTGAGATCTGAGACGCAGAGTGATAACTTGAGCGTGTCAGTCCTGATGGTCAAACACCAACGGGTGACAAGCACCAACGCAATACTGGCTTGTTCTGGGGTGACAACTAAGATCAGAAGCCACCAACAAGCTTTGGCTACTTTCCGCCTACGTGGACCGAGTGTCTTTGTTTCTCATCACCTACTGGAAGAAGACAAGTTATCTACCCATACAGTCAAATCAACCGCCAGCAGTCAAGACCTTAAGCTGGTCATAAAGCAGGATCCAATTGTGCTTGCCGAGGTCGTTGACACAATTGTCCAAGATGAACTTGCCCAGTTGTATCAATTACAGAGTCAGCTTCCCTCCACTCCAAAGGCCAAAACGCAGAAGGCCGAGATCACAGAGCGCCTGTCTGCGTTTCGCGTAGATCTGGCCATGTTTCTCACCTCGTACACCATCACTCTGCCCCTATTGCGATCACTCACGTATACGGTCTCTGGGGAGGTAGCTCGAGCGGCCATGGCTGCTGCTTTCGGCAAGGAAATTGTTTACGATTTTGACATCAAGGAGAATTCGCATGACATACAAATACGAGTCAACGACACCCCACGGAGTATCTCACTCCTTCAAATCCCACCCATCAACGGTCGCATCACGAGCAGGATAGGTGAAGGAGAACACTCAATCGCGGTGTTTGCTTCTGTAGAACTCATCCAACTTGATGCATCTGCGGTTTACAGCTTGCTGACTGCTCTCAACCGGCCAGAAATATCCAACGCCGTCAATGACATTCAAGAGCAGGGCAAGATCATCCAGGAACACGCCACCGAGGTTTTTGGAATCCCCGAAAAGCCCAAAAATAAACTGGTGAATCCGCCAGCCAAGAAACTGGTCTACGTGGTGCACACTACACTTGCCGGAATCGAAATATTTGGCCACACCCCTATCAAGTCAGACTCAGCACCGCTCGCTCACCTTTCGTTCTGCCTAGGGAGTGTGCATCTGAAGATGGCGAACCGTCTTGACCAGCAGGGTCCAGTTTTGGAGAATCCCGAGGTGCACATCAACCTTCGTCAGATCATGTTTGATATTAGGAAAGGCTCGGTTGGCGCGATGAGGTCGTGCGGCAGCCTGTCGTTCTCCGCTTTGCTCACTGCCAGCACTAGAGAAACAGACGACGGCAATGAGCGACGGTCTTTCGACTTCAAGAGCGACGGATTCGAGGTCAACTTCTCGGCTGACACCATCTCCACATTTGTAGACGTTGTTGGGTACATGGGCGACAAAATGAAGGATCTCGATACCACCAAAGAGATTGAGTACTTGCAGAAACGGCTGAGGCAGACTCGACCACGCATCACTATCAATGATCAGGAGGACGATCAGCCAGGCAGTGACATATTCGACTCCTTCCTCGCAACCATCAACTACTCCTTTGAGGTTCATAACATCAAAGTCAGCTGGCTGATTACCCCCGACTCTGGGAATGTTCCAGGCCATGAGGACTTGGTTCTCTCATTTCAACGGATTGAATTCGCCACCAGGAAGCGAAATACGGCGAAACTCACCATTGAGAACTTTCAGCTGCAGATGGTACCACCTGGCCATGACAAAATCTCTCGCGCAGCCAATTCTGCCCTTCTACCGGAGATAATCTTCAATGTGGCATCTGTTTCGACTATAGACACAAGACGGCTTGCTTTTCAAGCTGTCGGCAAGTCACTCGATCTCCGGCTGACGTCGGGCTTCATCATTCCAGCAGCAAACCTGGCCAACTCCATCAGTCTGTCGGTCAAGAATGTTCAGCAGGCTTCGGAGCACTGGACACCCATGAGGGCCATAGAGAAATCGGCCAGCAAGACATCGGAAACCCGCCAACGCTCACTCTTTGGTCGCAAACGCCTCGAGTCCATCTTGGTCGATGCCGACTTTGCTGGAGCCGTGGTTTATTTGACCGGGAAGAGGGCCGCGGAAGAGACATCCTCGATGCTCGGCCGTCCAGTCTTGGCCGGCAAATATGGTCAATTCAGTGCTGACGATGCCGGCAGCAACACCGTTCTGCGAACTCCCGGGCTTGCTTGGAAGGTTGAGTATCGAGACGATGGCAAGGATGACCAAGCTGTGTATGGCGACATCAAAGTAGACGCCTCGCGCAACATACTCTATCCTTCTTTTGTACCCTTGATTATGGAAATATCATCAAGCATCAAGGAGGTGGTCAGCCAAAACGACAAGGACCCGCAGACGACGCCAGGCACGCCGCTGAGCAAGACCAGTCTTCCATCACTACCTAGACCAGTCGACGAGGAGAATATTCTGACGGCTGACCCGAGCGAAGTACTCGGCCGGACGAAGTTAAACGTTGGTTTGAGAATTTGCCGGCAAGAGTTCACTCTTAGCTGCCAGCCTATTGCTCGAGTCGCAGCAACGACTTGTTTTGAGGACATCTACCTCACAGTGAATACGGTACATTCTCTGGATCATGGCAACTTTTTTGCCGTCTCGGGCATCTTCAGTAAGCTGCAGATGTCCGTACAGCACGTCTACTCGAGAGAGTCTACTGGTAGCTTCGAGGTCGATTCGGTCGTGCTTTCGTTCATGAACAGCAAGCACTTTAGCGATACAAGTGGTGTCTCGGCGATAATAAAAGTCAGCCCTATGAAAGTGGCTGTCAATGCCAAGCAGCTGCAAGACTTCCTCCTGTTCCGCGATATCTGGGTACCGTCCGACCTCAGACAAGGCTCAGCCAACCCCGTGGCGAATGATGGTGTGTCGGCAGCCAGCACGCAGCAAGGTCACTTGGTCCAGAAGTACCAACAAGTTGCCGCCACTGCGGCATTCCCCTGGACAGCCACGATCTCTATTGAGTCGTTGGATGTCAAGGTCGACCTAGGCCAAGCGCTGGGAAGATCTGTCTTTGTGATCACCGAGTTCTGGGTGTCGTCAAAGAAGACGTCTGATTGGGAACAGAACCTCTGCCTCGGGTTTGACCGGATCGGCATCGACTGCACTGGTCGCATGAGCGGCTTCGTGACTTTGCAAAACTTCCGACTCCGCACTTCGATAGAGTGGCCGGAGCGTCAAGCAGCGCTCAACGAGACTCCGCGAGTCCAGGCATCCATCGGATTTAGCCAGTTCCGGCTGAAGGCTGCCTTTGACTATCAGGCCTTCCTGGTTGCAGACATCACCTCGATGGACTTTTTGATGTACAACGTCCGGCGGAGCCGAGACGGTAGCGGCGACAGACTCGTTGCGGTATTCGATGGCGATGCTGTTCAAGTATTTGGCACGACCGGCTCGGCGGCCCAGGGTTTTGCTCTCTGGCAAGCTGTGCAGAGGCTCATCCAAGAGCGCAAAGCCAACTACGAATCCTCTCTGCGGGACATTGAGAAGTTTATGAAGCGCCAATCCGTGGCCACTCAAGGTCCACAGCCAAACGCCGTGCCAGCGAAGCCTGCCGCGGATACTACAGCCAAGTCGCCAATTTCCCTGGATACTGATGTTGTTGTGACCCTTCGAACCCTCAATCTCGGTGTCTTCCCCAACACCTTCTCCGACCATCAAGTATTCAAACTGGAGGCGCTGAACGCGCAGGCTCGATTCGCGGCGAGCATGCAGCGCCGCCGTATACACAGTACTTTGGGTCTCACACTTGGCCAGCTTCGAATAGGTCTCGCGGCTGTGCGGCACGAAGAGGCACCCAAAGCGGCGTCCGACATATCAGTTGAAGACGTGGTTGCGTCCGCGACGGGCTCTCGCGGCGGTACCATTCTCAAGGTGCCTAGGGTCGAGGCTGTCATGCAGACATGGCAGACGCCCGAGAGCCGTAGCATTGACTACATCTTCAAGAGTGCCTTCGAGGGCAAGGTCGAGGTCGGCTGGAACTACAGCCGTATTTCCTACATCCGCGGCATGTTTGCGAACCACTCCAAGGCGCTCGCGGCAGTCTGGGGCCGCGAGATACCCGAGATGAGCGCCATCAAAGTTACGGGTGTGCCAGCGCCATCTGCGACCGATGATGGCGGGACTTTGACAGAGAAGGAGAAGCAGGAACAAACCAAGATTACGGCCGAAGTGAACGTACCTCAGTCCAAGTACGAGTACGTCGCCCTCGAGCCCCCTATCATCGAGACGCCTCAGTTGCGTGACATGGGCGAGGCGACGCCGCCGCTCGAGTGGATCGGGCTGCACCGCGAACGCTTGCCCAACTTGATGCATCAGATTGTGATTGTGAGCCTGCTGGAGCTGGCAGGTGAGGTGGAGGATGCGTATGAGAAGATTTTGGGATCGTCTTAGGAATGGACCTGGTGACTAACTACCAGATTGATAGACGGGCGTTGCTTGGTGGGAAAAGCCTATACACAATTAGGACATGGTAACTAATTACCAATCATGTTAGCCCGGACGAGTGGGCGTCCCTTTGACTTGTACACATAGCGCGGCGTTTTGTTTATGGTATACAGAGTAGAAAGGTGCTGGCTGTCAGGGCAAATCATCGGGACTGCAAGGTGCTAGTTACACAACACCAACCCGCGGCTTCTCGTCTTTACTAGTTGTCTAAATAGTAATTAGTACTCCATGTAAGTTACGGAGTAAGTACTGTTTATTACCTTGCGAACGATGTGGAACTTCGGCTTCAAAAGGCTCCACCGCGGCGCTCGGCTACAAGTTTGCTTTCTTGACCGGTCCTCACAGTCACACAACGTGTGATTCACTCCTGCCTGAGTAATTAGTTACCTTGAGGCTTGACACTTGACCTTGTCCATGCGCGCGTCTTCCATTTCGATGTAGGAAAGCGTTCGTCGTCATTCCACCCCAGACTGCCTATTCGCCAATATCGCGTTGGCATTGTTACACTTTTGATCGTGCTGTGATTCACTTGTTGCCACAAGGGCACCTATCTGTCATTCCTTTCCAACTTGAACCCCCGTACCTCGGCTTTCTACAGCTGGTTGATTGATTGATTGGTTGATTGGTTGATTGGTTGATTGATTGATTAATCGTTTGGTTGATTTGCCGTCTCGCCAAGAACCGAGAAACATGTCTTCCCCCGACTTGCCAGCCGGGTACGTCCTCCGAGATGGCTGCCCCTCCGTCAAAGACTACGTCCACCTGAGGGAGGCGTCGGGACTTACCCCAAAGACATCCGAGCAAGCAGCGGCCTCTATACACGGGACTTGGTACGGCTGCTACGTCGTGGAGGAGTCGGCTCCGGAAAAGGCGATCGCCATGGTAAAAACAGCACCAGCGGATGTGATGTGATTCTAGCTAGGGTTAACTGACCAAGGTCTACGGCAGGGGCGTATCATCGGCGATGGTGGTTGGTATTTCATAGTCGCCGACCTGGCTGGTGAGCAACTTTAGTCTTTCCCGATCATCTCCACATCCTGCTGGGTCTGTTTCGGGGTAAAGGACTACCACCGAATCACCACTCCCGCAGCACGAGTTGGCACCCCCGAAATGTCCTTGCAGAGGAATCGCTAACCCGTCGAGTTGAAGTCTTGCCGGAGCATCGGCGTCGCGGGCTGGGCGAGATCATGCTGAAGAAGCTCATTGCGAGGATCAAGTCGCACGCGGCCAAAGGGGGATGCATATGTCACCTTGTCGGCCGATGTGCCTGGTCGCAAGTTGTACTTGAAACACGGGTTCAAGGAGACGATGCCCAAGGAGATGGGCATGGGAATGGTCATAGCAGTTTCTGGTCAGTAGCTAAGCAGTCTTTCGAGATAAGTAGGTGGAAAACTGGTTTTACTGCTTCAATCGACCCCATCTCTAGCCTCTAGGGACGGCCTTGTCCTCAGCCGAGACGGCTTTGTTTCTCTATATACTCCGTACCTTTATCGCATTCTATACTCAGCCCCTGTGCAACTTGGTGTATAGCGCCACGCCGTGCTCTTGGCACGACCCCCCTTTCCAGCGGACACAACGTTAGATAGTTTCCTCGTCCTCACTCGTCTTCGATCGTATTTCTAAAACTTGGCTAGTAAGCGCATACTTGAACCCACCTAAGATTATCTTGCAAAGTTCCCCTGACATGCGATAGCACATGAATGTTCACCCAGCCCCTACGAATTAACAATGCTATCTCTAGGATTAGTTCTCCAAGTAAGGTAGGGCGACCACAGAGGAAAGAAATATGTTTTCTCTATCTCTCAGCATTATTGAAAACTAGCTTTTGTTGGCACGGGCAGTGTACGATGCAGTCTGGTGACGAGTTCCAGGTAGTCTGGCTCGTTGTCATCTGTGATTATACCATGTCGAATAAAGAAGTCAACCATTATCGAAGCGCAATTCGTCTTGAACTCTTCAGTCAAAAGTGCCTCCTTGACCTCGTCGACGCTCTTGAGGAAGAATGCCTCCACCTCTTCATCTTGCGGCTTGGGGGTGACATGTTCGTCCACCTCGAGATCGTAGACATAGAGCACGTCGGGCACGATGAGACCCAGCTCACCCCCGGAGCCTGCCGCGCTCTGGGCAACGTACGTGACAACGCCCACGGGACGGGCATATTTTCGCACTAGATGCTCCGGCAGAGACGCCTCCTCGTCGGCCTCGTGGACGATGCACTCGAACGGCGACTCCTCGGCCCGGACGCCACCGGCAACAGTGGTATCGAGCTTTCCCGGCCAGGTCTTCAAGTGCCCACTCCGTCTCGGGACCCAGACCTTCAGCTCACCGGACTCGGCGTTGCGGGTGAAGACGGTCATGTGCGCTCCCCGGCAGGCGATGCCGAACAGTCCGGCGGCGGCACGGAGTAGCTGTACCCTGCCGGGGTACCGGGCGCCGAGAACCCTGTAGTCCTCCGGGTAGGGCCGTGACAGGTTCCCGAATATTTTAGATTCGGCGGCAGCTCCGATTACCTTGGCAAAGGCCGCGTTGCAGGCTGCGGCCGTGTCCTGTCCGTTGGAGCCATCTAGGACTTGCACGGTCCGCGGGCGCCCGTCGTGATCCACGACAAAGTCGGCTGTCCAGGGCATCTTCTCTACCGTTGAGGGCAACATGAAGCCGTGCGGGCGTGGGTCGTTGGGGAGCAACAGCTGATATAATGCTGTAGAGTCTTGTGCGAAGGGGAGTTTGGATATATCCACCAGGGGGTAGTTGTCACATGTCTTGACCAAGTCGAGGTACGTCTTTGGCTTGCTCATTGTCATGGTGGTAGGAGATGTGTCAGCCTTTGGCCTTTGGACTTCCCGTTGGAAAGCGAGTGAAGAAAGTTACCCAACTTACAAGTTACCGTATAAGGCAGGGCAGGTAGGTACGGATACCCCGCGATGAGCTATAGCGTACTATTAATAGCGGCCCGCAGTGGGGCGTTTACAGGGCAGCAAGCAAGCTTGACAAATATTGACCGCCTGGCAGAATTCCGCGTTTTAACGAGTCGCTTTGTCGGGTCTTGTCCCAGAGTTGCATGTCACCAACGTTTCGCGCTGCTTGGAACGACAATCATTGGGAGGGTCCGGATGTTTTTAGCCTCTGCGCATGCTCTTCGCTACCTGACCCGACGGCGTCTCGGCCCAGCCTTCAACCCAAACTACATAGCACACATCGCGCGCAACATGGCGACCCAAGCGGCGGAATCGAAGACGGCCTCGATCGAGAAACACCGCATCGTGCGCGATGGCCAGGAGTTTACCGAAATAAGAGAGGGTCTGGGCCGTATCCTCATCCCAGTTCTGGCCAAGAAAGAGGGCGCGGATGACTCGAAAGACGCAGGCAACGAAGAGGAGCAACAGAAAGTCTTTTACAATCCGATTCAGCAGTTCAATCGCGACCTGACGGTGCTGGCTATCAAGGCATACGGACAAGAGGTTGCGGAGAAGCGACAGAAGAATGCCTACAATAGGATCAATAAGAAGCGGAAACGAACTGGCGCCGAGGATGGCGATGGCAGGCAACAGAGGCCGGAGAAGGCATCCGACCCGGTCGCGAGCGCCAGCACGAACACCACCAACGGGCTGTCGCAAGTGCTGGAGGGCGATCCTATGGACATTTCTGAGCCTCGGATTGCGGAACGAGCTGCAGCCGACGACGATGACACCGCTGCTGCTGCTGCTGATGCAGAGAGCGGAAGAACAGCCGAGGCGCAACCCAACGAGGCAACGGAACGGGAAACCGAGACAAAGCCCGACTTGGAGGGGAATAGCAGGCAAAGAAAGCTAGACCCTCCAAGGTTCACCATCTTGGACGCCCTCTCTGCCACGGGTCTTCGAGCGTTGCGCTACGCCCAGGAGTTGCCATTCGTGACATCCGTTACGGCCAACGATCTCACTCCTTCGGCCGTGGAAGCGATTCGACGAAATGCCGAGCACAACGGCGTGGAGTCCAAGGTCATCGCAACTCGGAGTGACGCCCGGGCACACATGTATTCGCTGATGGTCGACGAGGCCACTCGTCAGCATGAGCGGCATCCCAACCACGGGAAGCGCGGGTCTGCGTCGCCCAGCAAAAAGTACGACGTGATCGACTTGGATCCGTATGGTACCGCCGCCACGTTCTTCGACGCAGCCGTCCACGCTATCCGTGCCGATGGCGGCTTGCTCTGCATCACGTGTACGGACTCCGGGGTGTGGGCTTCGCATGGCTACTCGGAGAAAGCATTCGCACTCTACGGTGGCATTCCGGTCAAGGGCTTTCATTCCCACGAGGCCGGCCTGCGTCTGGTGCTCAATGCAATAGCAACCACTGCGGCCACGCACGGTCTGACGATCGAGCCCCTGCTCAGCTTGTCCATCGACTACTACTTGCGCGTCTTTGTGCGTGTCAAGAAGTCCCCAGCCAGCGTCAAGTTTCTCGCTGGCAAGACGATGATTGTCTACAGTTGCGATCAAGGCTGTGGTGCGTGGGAGACGCAGATGCTCCTCCGAAACAAAAAGGTGCCCAACAGCAAGGGCAATGGCCACTTCTACAAGCATGGCCTCGCCATGGGTCCCACCGCAAATCAGCAATGCGCGCACTGCAGCTCCAAGATGCATCTGTCTGGCCCCATGTACGGCGGGCCTCTCCACTCGCCCGAGTTCATCCAGCGCATCCTAGACGACTTGCCAAATGCCTCGAGGGAGATCTACGGCACGATACCCAGAATAGAGGGGATGCTCCATACAGCGCTCGAGGAGTCCCTACCGCCACCCCCCGACCAGACGGAGAGCATCAAGGAAGACGAGCTCGCGGCGATCGAGCACTTCCCGTTCTACTTCCACCCTACTGTCCTAGCCGGTTCGATGCACTGCAGCTGCCCAGACGAGGACAGCTTCCGAGGTGCTCTGCGCGGGCTGGGCTACGAGGTCACACGAAGCCACTGCAAACCCGGCAGCATCAGGACCAATGCGCCTTGGGCCGTCATCTGGCACGTCATGAGAGAATGGGTGCGGCAAAAGGCACCCGTCAAGATTGAAAACATCAAGGAGGGCAGCACAGCGTACAGGCTTCTGCGGCTCAAGAAGAGCGATGCCGACACCGAGGGCACTACCGAAGAACCGAGTGAGATTGATAAGTTGGAAGTCGTCTTTGACAAGGTCTTGGGCCATGACAAGTCGAGGAAGCATCTCGTGCGATATCAGATGAATCCCAAGGAGAACTGGGGCCCACTGAGCAAGGCACGAGGTCACTAGTTCTTCGTAATCTCGCCATGTCTTACCACGCGGAGGGTACCTGAAGCTGCTGCCTCTGTGGGTCGGTCACTTACAAATCCACATGCACAATCATCATCTCTCTTGCCCTTGCCTTGTCCATGTGCCTGCTAGCCCCTCTTTCCCTCTTTCTGACTCTTGACTAACAACCACCCCTTGTGGTCTTGTGGTACTCATTTGTGGACGAAACAAATCACACCTACGAAGTAGTTTTCCCCCTCCCCCCTTCCGACTCCCGTCTTCCGTCTACCGAACGTACCTGGCCACCCGGACTTGTTCCTATTCCCATAACACAAAACCACCTGTCAAGTCGCTGCTACGTGCTCTACCCCTCCCCCCACCCCCGCTACTAGTTATGGGGCTGGAAAATGCGACAACGGGCTCGGCCGCGTCTGACTCACAAGCACAAGCAAAAGCACAAACACAAGCGCATGTGATAATCTCCACCGAGACGGTCTCCGGCGCAGAGAACCCGCTCGGCGCAACAAAGTCGGAAGATGTGATATGTATTAGGTCGCGTGACAGTGAACCGCGAGGTTATGAAATCCTCAGCATCAGACCGCAGACGGAGCATCATCAGCCGCAGTCGTTCCAATTAGTCACGCAGACGGCCGCACATCTGCCTCGATCGCTCCTCGATGACTTTCTCGTCGACGACGCTCCGCCGTATCTCCTCGGTTCCACCAAGAGGCAGGTGCATCTGATTGTGTCCACGCGGTCAGGCATCGGGCTTGCCCAGGGCTTTTACGATGCGGTTCTCCAACCTCTGCTGAGCAAGTTCGGACTGTCACCCGCAGGAGGCCACGAGGAGAATGAGGAAGAGGAGGGCGCTACGCCGGCAGCTGGCGGCGACTCAGGGGGTTTGTTCCATCTAGTCATCACTGAAGACGTAGAGAGCATCCGACGATATGCTCAAAGGCTGTGCGGCGGAAAAGAACACACTATCATTCTCCTGAGCGGTGATGGCGGCATTGTCGAGTCGCTCAATGGCAAGGCTCCAGACTCTCCATGTGACGAGGGAAGCGCACCGGAGGCGCGGCCTGCGCCTCCGGTGATTGCCATGCTGCCGCTGGGAACGGGGAACGCCCTCTTCAACTCGTTGCACAAGCCGATATATGCGTCGCAAGGCTCTGCGGCACCGAGCGCCCTTATGCTGGGCCTCCGCACACTGTTGAGGGGCCAGATAGTGTCCCTGCCGTCGTTCCGGGTCGATTTCTCCCCTGGGTCCCGAGAGATCAGCTACACTGAACAGGCAGGGAAAGCCTCGGCGACCTTTACGCCGCAGGTAGTGGAGCACGTTCGCCCAGTGTCTCACCTGTACGGCGCGATTGTCGCCTCGTACGGCTTCCATTCCCAGCTGGTCTGGGAGTCGGACACGCCTGCATATCGAGTGCATGGTGATAGGCGATTCGGCATGGTGGCTTCGGAACTTCTCAAGGAGAGCCATGCGTACGATGCTTCCGTACAGTTCGGCGCACCCGGCAAGACCGGCCAGCAGACACTCGAGAGGCATCGCCATGCTTACGTTCTAGCGACGATGGTGTCGAACCTCGAGAGGACCTTTACCGTCTCGCCTGCGAGTCAGCCACTGGATGGGAAATTGCGTCTAGTTCACTTTGGCGCCGTCGGCGGCCAGAAGACTATGGACATCATGATGCAGGCGTACGACGGTGGCAAGCATGTCGAAATGGAGTGGGTCGGGGACGACGGTGCCACGGAGCGCGTGGGCTACGAGGAGATCAACGACCTCAAAGTCACCACGGCCGAGGAGGATGCTCGGTGGAGGAAGGTCTGCGTCGACGGCACCATCGTTGAGTTGCCACCTGGAGGGTCCATGTCGGTCAAGGTTGAAGATATGGCACACTTGCAGATCTTGGTTGACCAGTCTCTACGGAATCCCTGAAACTGTGCCATTCCAATGGCACGGGGCCCGCATGATCTGCAAGACAAGGTATCTCGTCACAAGACCTTCGAGCGATGGACATCATTACCTGTACAGGTAAAACAGGTGGGGGTTTTTTATGGGAATGGGACCGGGTCGGTCTGAAGGGCAGAGGTTGAGACGCCGGTCAAGGATGACACGGCGATGCCCTATCACCAAGGTCAAATCTGCGTAGGCTTGCCGCACCTTTTCTTCGGTTTATAGACTCCTCGCGGAGGGTGGCATGTTTTTTGGTATGACTCGATAGCATAGAGCTTGGGGGCTATATACACGCACGCAACACAACAGTCGCATGTACACTCGTCATGTGCTCGCATCACCACGGTGGTCTTTTATACGGACATTCTGGACATACCGAGTAGGTATACTGCGAAAATTGAAAAAGTCTCCATGCGGTAAGTGGCATGACTCGTGCACTATTGAACGCGATTACGATTACTGGATATGAATCATCTCGAATCATGCATTAGCTTCCGCATTGTTTCTTGGCAGAAGGTGCACGACGAGAAATTCGCCTCGGCAACATGAACCTCGACAAATATCTGACGGCTATATCAGTCAGTCACGTCACTTGATTTGGGTACTCAAGCCAGAAGTCGTTGGAAAACTCGGGGTAAATACAGTCCGCCTCGAACCGGGCCATCGCAATGACTTCCATGGAGTCCGAGTCGGTGGCAACCATCTTATGCACAAGCAAACAGACGCGCTTCGATATAGCGTCGCCCAACTTTCGCGACCTCGACGTCGAGGGCCTCGACATAACCGTCACCTCGGCGGCGACCAAGTCCGGTGTCAAAGGCAAGGCCAAGGCGAGGTCCGACGGTACCGAGATCCTGAACAATGCGAAGCTCAGACTCAAGGCAGGACAGCGGTACGCCCTGGTGGGACGAAACGGCACGGGGAAGTCGAGTAAGTGGGCGACAGTAAATAGCTGAACCTACTTCTCGTCGTTCGGGCCTGCTGATTTGCAGTCTGCAGCTCTACTCAAGGCCATAGCTGAAAAGCTCATACCCGGCATTCCGGAACAGACGCGGGTCGCCATCTTGCAGCAGACCAATGTCGGTGGTGCTAATACGGACGAGACGCCGTCGGATGTCGCGTCGGCACGGCACGCTGATGAAGGCCTGAACGTTTTGGAGGATGTTATTGAGCGGGCCACCTCACGCAATCAAGTTCAGAGGGAAATAGAAAGTAGGTAGCCGCTTGTTCGCTTCGGTTGGATCTTTACTAACCCATCCAAGTACTTTCTGAATCTGTCAATAGTCCAAATGCCTACGACGCACTCAGGGGGTTTCGTAGAGTGCGGCATGGACGGCTGCAAAGAGAACTCTTCCTGAGGGACAAAGATGCCAGACTAAGAAGTGGCACCAGAGGGATGCAAGCTCGCAAGGCTTTGATCGCCAAGGAGAAAGAGGTTGCGGTATTTCAGGCACTATGCGAAATAGACGACGCTGCGATTACGCCAGAGATACTGGCTGCAGAGACGAGCGAAGCGGCGGACATGCTTGCCGAGCTCGAGCTTCACGTGGAGCCGGCAAAAGTTGCCGAGACCGAGTCCCAGGCAAAGAAGATCCTGACAGGTCTGGGATTCACAGAGATGCAATGGCAAAAGTCCGTGTCGAGTCTCTCTGGAGGGTGGCGGATGCGCACCGCACTGGCTGCCGCTCTGCTGCAGGAGACTGACATACTGATCCTCGACGAACCTACCAACTTCCTGGATCTTCTCGGCATCATGTGGCTACAGCGGTACCTCGCGTCGGTGGCCGAGGGGACTGATCCTCCTACACTCATCTTAGTCTCCCATGACCGTGATTTCATATCTCTCTGCACCGAACTGCTCATCATTAGGGACAAAGGTCTGACGTACTTCCATGGCGATCTCCCCACGTACGAGTCGTCCGGCGCTGAGAAGAGGCTTCATCTACTCAAGATGAAGGAGGCCAAGGACAAGCAGAAGGACCATATCGAGAAGACCATCGCTCGCAACATGAAGGAAGGCCGAGCCAAAGATGACCAGAACAAGATCCGTCAGGCCAAGTCGAGACAGAAGAAGCTCGACGACCGATGGGGCCTCGATGTGAGCGCGAAAGGCGGCCGCTTCAAACTGAACAGAGATCTCGTGGGCTATCACCTCACGGCCAGGGCTGGGATCGATATCGAGCAAGAGGAACGGCCTGTGGCCTTCCTGCTTCCCGAACCGCCCGAGCTGCGATTCCCCGGCCCGTTGCTGTCGCTGGAGAATGTCTCGTATCGGTACCCCCCCCGGAAAACAGAGCAAGGCCCCGTCGCCCCTGATTCTCAAAGACATCACGCTCTCCATCAATATGGGCGACAGGATCGGCATCCTGGGACTGAACGGAGGCGGAAAGTCAACACTGATCAAGCTCCTCGTCCAAGAGACCAAGCCCGTAACGGGAACATTGGCGACGCATCCTCGCCTGAAGCTGGGTTACTACTCACAGCACGCAGTCGAGACACTACAGAAGACGGGCGTGGCAGAACCAGATCTGACATCACTGGGCATCATCACACGGGAGGCAGCCAGCGAGCTAGACGAAGGCGAGTTGCGCGGTCTTCTGGGTACGCTGGGCTTGCCTGGACGACTGGCGTCGGATGTCCCCATTCGCAAGCTATCCGGCGGGCAGCTAGTGAGGCTGGAAATGGCTCGCCTGCTGTGGAAGTGCCCTCACTGCCTTGTGCTGGACGAAGCGACGACGCACCTCGACTACGAGACGGTGGCGGCCTTGCGAGAGGCGCTGCGTGACTGGGAAGGTGCCGTGATCGTTGTCAGTCACGACAGATGGTTTGTGCGGGGTGTGGTCGAGGGTCTGGATGACGAAGAGGGCAGTGATGTGTCGGACGCAGGGGGCGAGGTCCCACGACGGCGCTTTGTGTATCGACTGAGAGCGGGCCAGATGGGTTTGCTGAGCGGCGGGGTGCAAGAGTTTGAGGACAGCGTCGAGAAGAGAGTACGAAAGCTGGTGGCCTTGTAGAAGTCGGCTGTCGAGGTGCTGTCCGGGGTACCTACCCGGATCATGGATGATGAATGGACGACCAAGATGCCGATTGACCTTGGATTTCGATGTACTCGACAGTGGTAGACCTGCTCTCTCAAGTTACGTCAACATCCGAGCATCTAGAATGGCGAGTACTCCGTAGTTTGAGTGGCAGTTACTTGATTTCTTGGGCGACTCAGGCTCAGGGGCACATTTGGAAATCCAAAGGCGTGGAGGGAGGGACGTGGCAAACATCATCGTCCCTGTGTACGTACGGAGTAGTCGGTACAGGCGTAAGCTGAGAGTGTCATTACTAGGGGTACGCCTTCAGCATGACAATCTAAAAAAGAAGAAAAAAGAGAAGGAAAAAAAGAACGAGCTGCCCTTGCCGGTTTGCTACGCTGTCAGTGGGTGTTGTTTCTTGGCAGCATACTCTATCTCAGCTACGCGCGGGTGGCGTGGCGGCATGACGATGGTGATGTTACCATCGTCGGTCTAACTACCGGTATGCAAGCCGTGACTTAAGGTTATTGCCGTTCGTTCTACTTCGGATGCTTCGCACAGAGGCCTGACTGGCTGACTGCAGCGACGTCTGCCGTAACTTTAACTACAACTGCAACTGCGACCACGCACTGAGATGGTTATCCGTCATCGAGGGTTTGTCACTTGCCAAAAGAGAACTGGCCGGCGCTAGACAGCCGACGCTAGACAGCCGACCCAGGAATCTGAATGCAGTAGAATGAACCTACCAAGTACGAGTCGGAGTGGATTGTGGTTCGAGTAAACTCTTCTACTGGTACGGAGTACAGGGAGGGTACCTACTTAGTAGTCCTCCATAGTTGGAAAATCACTCTTAGGAACATTTAAGAATGGCCTTCGACTTCAGCCCAGATGACAGGACCTAATGATGTACGGAGTAGTATGGGAGGAGACTCGAGACGCCAAACGGTCCCAAGTTGAGGCCGTAGGAATGAGGTTGTGGAAAGTGTGCAACATATACAATATCATCTTGTGCTCGGCTGGTCGGTGTCGCTTGGTTTCTGCCGCTGTGACACGGATACTTACCGTGGCACTCCGTAGTACCCCGTAGCTCTCGACGTTGTGAGCAATCTTACGTGTGCAACGATGGGATGGGTAGGTCACCGTAGCATCGTGTGCATACAAAGCTTTTCGAGCCACGAGGCTTGGTGTAATAACGAGAAACAGCACATCGTGTCATGGCTGCCGTACGTGAGCGCAAGCGGCTCGGCTCCGAGGCTCCGGTAGCTTGGCGTTCCTCAATGTGCAACAGGCAAATTGTCCCCATATTGTCCCTGCCGTCGTGAAGCAGCCGCGATGAACGTCACGGTTCGCGTGCCCGGGCAAAGTACGGATAATTACTACGAAGCAACTGCGTACTCCGTACGGAGTACTGTATGTATACGGATAAGTAGTACGTACTACGGTACGGCAGACTGGGGGTATTGGTGAGGTTCTGTCATGGCTCTGTATCCATGGTCTGTACCGCAGTGACCAATCACTACACAGTACGTCGAAACGGCATCTTCCATCTTGGTCGTACGAGGCCCGAAAACAATAAGCCCGGTCGTCCGTCAGATGACTGAAAAGTACTTCGGTAGTGCTCGCGACATTTGGCAAAAACCCCCTCGAGAACCGTCGGGCCCATGCAGAGAGAGAGTTCAAACCAACGATGCAAAGCGGATACGCTCGGATGTCCTACGGTAGCGTCTGAAATGTGTGCTGAGCTGAGCTGAGCCTGATAGGTAACGTTGGTTTTACTTCCGAGTAGTTAGTTCGTTGGTAGAGTTGGGCACGAGGAGGAGGCTATTCGCTGGCTAGTCTAGGGTCACGGAGAAGGTCTCAAAACAGGCAAACGGGCTGGGCTTGGAAGCGCTGTCTAGGTTGTCGTCTGATTTGCAATCGGGCCGACTGTGGTTTTACTCCAGCGTGGAGTATTGGAGAAGTTCGGGGAGAAGACTGGGGCACACGGGGCACATGCATGGGGCACACATGGGTCGGGGGGGGGCCGCCCCGCCCATGAACCCCAAATTGTGCTCCAGTAAAAAACCACACTCGAGTCTTGATGTCCACGGTCGTCACCGTCACCACCACCTTTGGCAACCACCACGGTGCATGCACACTTTCCTGTGCTTCGGGAGGATTCGAGAGGGAGAGAAGGACCGTTTCATTCAGGCCGAGCACGAGCAAGGGGGTGGAAGAGGCGGGTGGAAGGAGCGAGGGGGGTGCTACCTTGACACTTTGGACCATGCCAACTCAAACATTTGAAGTACCTAGTTACTGCGTATTAGTCGTACCCAAGGGATGGGAGTTGCGTCCCCTGCCCCCCCCTTTATGCCAAGGCATACTTGGTAGATAGCCCCACAAGGACGGGTCTTTGAGCTGACTCCGAGGTCACTGTCACTGTCACGAGGAAGGAAGGATCTGAAGAGGGCCAAGGGTTCATATCCATCCAATTCGGAACCGAATGCTCGTCGGGAAGGCGCCGCCGAAGTCCATACTAATCTAACGTTAACCGCCAGCCTGGTACGGAGTAACTACGGAGTACGGAGTACAAGCTGAAGAGTCGCCCGCACAGTTGCAGTCAAGGGACCGCGAAATTCTTCCGAAATAAAGGGTCGAGGTCTCGAAGACTCGAAGCCCATCCCATCCCATGCATGGACGGGGAAGACGTCTGTAACTACGGATACGATTGCAAAATTCATCAACTTCGGTTTCCCCACAACTTGAGATTAGAGCACGGGGAATACGACCGTATGGGGAACCAAATGCGCCATCAGATCTGATTCGTTGAGCCACTGTAACGTCGCTTTCGACTCGGTACCGTCTCATGACAGTTGCCGATGATTATGGGCGCACCTGATGAGAGACAGCAACGGGGGCCGAGGGCTCTCTCCCGACGCCACGGTTCAGCTTACCGCCATGGCCACACACACACACACACACACACACACACACACTCGGACGCTCTCCTGATGCGTGCAGTCACTAGTTGGCCCGACGCCGGAATTGCCATGGCCCCATGCCACAGTAGTAGTTAATTCACCACAGAGTAAGACGTCCCTGCCGGTTGAAGGTCCTAGTTATCTCTCTGTTTGTCTCCAATTTCAGAAATAGATGACTTGCATAGCGGCCGTGTTCCTCGGGCTGGACCACCCAGTCGCTCTGAACACAGAAGAGACAGTGAGCGCAACAAACAAAAGGCACCAAGCAGTCTGGATCACCGACTTCCCAAGAAAAAGGCCCAGCTTCTCGGTAAGCTAGTTAGTTGTTTCTCGCCCCCCTTATAACCCCACCGTGATTACTGTGTACTGTGTCGCTGTCGCGATCCGTCTCCACGGCCGCGGCCTGTGGACACTGGGCATCGGGCTGGCCAGAGTCTCCACGGGCTTTCTTATCCCACCCCCCTCCACTCCGGATCGTTAACTGACCTCTGCTCCATTTTCCGGGTACTTCGTATGACTTCGTTGCCTGACTGGGAAAAGGGTTTTTGCAGTCAGTTTTCTTTCCCTGGGCGGCAGGATTCACTTTTACCAAGCTGAAGACGGCCCTTTTCTACCCCTGCTTTGAACCAAGACCCCTGCTTGCAGCTACAAGCACCCAATCATGTCTTACACATACTAGGACGTGCGGATCTACACCGGCGCTTTGGGCCTAGACGCGACTTGCAAGCTTCCCCCAGTTTCACAGGAGCTTTCCCCAGCTCTCTTGCCGCGCTTCGTTCGGCCGCATCCGGCGAGGCGAGTCGAGCCTGTCGAGGTACTTTCGCAGTATGTGTAACCAAGTAGTTAGTTAGGATAAGTTACATAGTTACATAGTTACATGATGATACTCACTCATACGGACATATATAACCGTGGCCGTTCCCCCGTTCGCTGTCGCTGCCTCCCTCCCCCGCCCGGCAAGCACGCTCTCGGTTCCAGTCTGTTTCCCAAGACCACCGTTTCCCGCCACATCTACAGACGACTACACCCTCTTCACACACTCAAAGTTCTTGTCCAAGAGAACGACCGCAACAATGGCTGGCGGTGCTGTTGTTGTCCAGGGCACGTCCGATGTCAATCGTGTCGAAGCCCCCGTGACCTGGAAGGCCTACCTCATCTGCGCCTTCGCCGCCTTTGGTGGTATCTTCTTCGGATATGATACAGGTTAGTAGCACCGGTAGTTCAGATGCCGTTACCTGCTTCGTATAGTCATGGAAATCTGCGGCTGCTGACAAAACACCCCCCCGCAATACAGGTTGGATGTCTGGTGTGTTGGCCATGCCCTACTTCGTGACCCTCTATACCGGAATGGAATACGACTACGCCACCAAGTTACCTCTCAACGGCGTTGATCCCAAAGACTTCGCCCTGCCCGCCTCCATGCAGTCCCTCTTCACCTCGATCCTGTCCTGTGGTACTTTCTTCGGCGCTTTGATGGGCGGAGATATCGCCGACTTTGTCGGTCGTCGCCCTACCATCATCATGGGTTGCGCTGTCTTCTGCGTCGGTTGTATCATGCAGGTGGCCAGCACCAACCAGGAAGTCCTCTTCGTGTTTGGCCGACTGATCGCAGGCTTGGGCGTTGGTTTCATCTCCGCCGTCGTCATTCTGTACATGTCCGAGATTGCCCCCAAGAAGGTCCGTGGTGCCATGGTGTCCGGATACCAGTTCTGCATCACCATTGGTATCCTGGTCGCTTCGTGTGTCGTCTACGCCACCAAGGACCGCCCAGATTCCGGCTCCTACCGCATCCCCATCGGTGTTCAGTTTCTCTGGGCCATCATCCTCGCCATCGGCCTCTTCTTCCTCCCCGAATCGCCTCGTTACTTCGTGAAGAAGGGGGAGATCGAGAAGGCTTCCCATGCTCTCGCCTTTGTCCGCGGACAGCCCCTCGACTCCGAGTTCGTCAGACTCGAGCTCGCCGAAATCATTGCCAACAACGAGTTCGAGATGCGCGTCGTCCCTCAGACTAGCTACATTGGCTCTTGGCTGGCTCTGTTCAAGGGATCCATTTCCCGCGGTGACAGTCCTCTCCGCCGTACTATACTCGGTACCGGCATGCAGATGATGCAACAGCTCACCGGTATCAACTTTGTCTTTTACTTTGGAACCCCCTTCTTCACCGCTCTGGGCACCATCGAAAACCCGTTCCTGATCTCCATGATCACCACCCTCGTCAACGTCTTGTCCACTCCCATCTCTTTCTTCGTGATTGAAAGGCTCGGTCGCCGTGCGCTGCTCATCTATGGCGGTATCTCCATGATCGTCTGCCAGTTCATCGTTGCCATTATCGGTGTTTCTACCGCCGATGACAACACCAGCGCTACTTCTGCTATGATCGCTTTCATCTGCCTCAACATATCCTCTTTCGCCATCACGTGGGGTCCTACCGCTTGGGTCATTGTCGGCGAGATTTTCCCTCTGCAAATCCGATCTCGTGGTGTCGGCATCTCCACCGCCTCCAACTGGTTGTGGAACACCATCATTGCTGGTATGTCAAGCCCGTACGCCCACGCCTTATGAGTGAATCTCAGCTGACGTATCCTAGTCATCACCCCCTACCTCGTCAGCACGACCGAGGCCGACCTGGGCCCCAACGTCTTCTTCCTCTGGGGATCTCTTTGCTGTCTAAGTGTCGCTTTCGGTAAGCAGACCGACATGAATACTCCGCTCGGAGAGACTCGTGCTAATTGCCTTCTCTCTAGCCTACTTCCTCGTCCCCGAGCTCAAGGGTCTCTCCCTCGAGCAGGCCGATATGTGCATGGCCGAGGTCACTCCCCGCCAGTCGGCCAAGTGGGTGCCGTCGCACACCTTCGCCTCCGAGATGCACCACGCTGCCGACGAGAAGCCCCATGTCTCTGAGAACGTCAAGGAGGACGTCTAGAGTTTACTTGACAACTGATCGTTTTTATTCATTTTCCACGCCTAGGGTGTCGTGCCGCTAGCGAGTCTAGTGGGCACTGATGCCTTGTGTGTGTGTGTGAGTTGGGGCACGAAGTCCAAGGAAATGAAGATATGTGCCATGTGTTTGTTTGTTGGCTCCTGCATTTACGATACCATATTCCCCCTCAGTACCACGTGCCTGCTTGCGCACGTGGAAGCTACGCTATGTAGATAATAATACACGGACGGCCTGACTGTTGTCAGCCGTATCACACAAACACGCATGCCTTGATTCGCCATCGTTGGTGGCACTGTTTCCCGTCTCGGTCCAGTGGGCGAAGTGATGAAAGTCTGCCGTGGTCACTTGTCACTTTATATATGGTTATTTATACTCTGTACTCCACGGGCACGTGGTAGATCACTAGTCGTACAAGTATAACTAGTGATCGGGTGGAGTAGCAACCCACTCGAGTAGCTAGTTCCCTCGTACCTCGTACTGTTTGTTGCGCAGCAACCTGGGCAGATCTATGGAGCGACTCCACGGACCACACACTACGTAATCGCCTTCGGGGTCTGGGGAAATAGACTCTCGGCATAGTGGAATGCCGAGCTCTACTGTGTGAGTAGAGCTGTTTATTTTAGTGTCGATGGGATGGAATGGGCCCCCCATGTTGACAGCAGTGGGACGTGCAAATACGGTAGTCAACACTACACAGTAGTTAGTGGGATGTTTAAACAGTGGGACGGGACGGGACGTTGTGTGTCTAATAAACAAACAATGGAACAAATCGTTAGTGGCATGACGATCGATCGTGTCCGTTGATCGCTTCCAGTCGAGTCTGCTTCAGGACAACCCGAGGTGAAACTTTTCGGGCTTTCTTCACCTCGGCACATGCTGTCCAAGCCAAATTACGGGCAGATGTGTCGATTGATTACAACCAGGGACGGTAGTAGTCAAGAATCAAGATAGATACATCACACACATACATCCATCCGTTACCAACTAGATGAACTATGGACGTAGTGTCTGTGTTCCCATGAAAATGCCACATAAAAACTCCGAGACCGACGCAGTGCTCCGAACCATGCTGCTTAAAGAAATTCAACCCAACCCCAAGAATATGCATGTCCTCTCTTCTCCTCCTCCTCCTCCTCGTCTGTAACCTGCCCGAACCCATTCATCGTCACAACCAACAAAACCCAACGTCACGCACGGCCCAGGATTACCTGCGCTTGGCAATGTTGCACTTCTTCAGGCACTGCTCGACGCCCTCGGCGACGTTCTTGGAGATCATGGCGCGCACCAGGTCGATATCGGCGCCCTCGACCGAGTTGCCAAAGACGGCGGCAACGGCGTCGTCGCTCGTGGCGAAGAGCTCCTGCGCGACCTGGCCGGTACCAAAGTCCTCGGCGCTCTGGGCGGCGATGAAGGTGGCCGGCTCGCAGTCCGGGTTGAACTGCGAGTGCACGGCGCCCTGGTAGAAGATGGTGGCGTCGAACCGGCCGAGCGTGTTAAGAATCTCGCGCGGGCTGCCGTCGGCGTTGTTAACGCCGTTCTCCGGCACCATGGACGACACGACGGTGCCCTCGATCACGACGGCGAGCTCGCTGGCCCGCGGGTGCACGTGCGGCGTGTTGAAGCCGCAGGGGCCCAGGAAGGCAACCGCCATGCCCATGCCCGTATTGGTCAGGGCCGGGAACGTCTTGCGGTTGGCCGCGACCACCTCGCCGCCCTTGCCGGGGCCGCCCGTCTTCTTGTCGACAAAGTTGAAGACAAAGTCCTCGTTCTTGGTGAGGACCTTGTTCAGCGCATCCGCGCGACTGTTGGGGAGTGAGTATCAGCTAGGTATACTTTTCGTCTGGCAGTTAGTCCTGCGAGCGCGGGTACGAAGACGTACCTGTCTGAAAGCAGGATCTGCTGCGTCTTGGAGAAGCCCGACAGCGGGTTGCCATTGCCGGGAGGCGTGCCAGTTGGCTCGGTACCGGCGGGAGCTGTCGAGGATGACTTGCTAGGGACACTCGAGGTCGAGTATCGTACTGAGACGCTGTACACAGGCGCGGCGCCGCTTACAGTCGAATTCGACGAGCCAGTGCAAGCCGAAGCGGACGCGCTGTAAGTGGTGGTCACCGTGCTGAAGCTTGACGCAGATGCTTGGTAGCTGGGGACAGCCGAGGCCGAGGCCGCGGAGCAGAAAGCCAAGACGGCGGCGGCGGTGATGGATGTAGTGAAATGCATTTTGCTAGTGTAGTTATATATTGGCAACTGTGTCGGCGATTCAAATACGGCAAAGGTGGAAATCGGCCCGGAAAGTAAACTCGGATACGGAAAACAAGAAGGGCAAGATGGAGACTCAAGGGAATAAGGAAATAAGAGATGTAGATATGAAATGGGGAAAAGAAGACGATAGGAAACAGCTACAAGACTCGTTGCGTGATATTTGGTGACGAGAAGACAAAATATGTTTCCATGGCGGACTCGGCTCCGTCTTTATACGTGACCATCTCTGGTCTCAGTTTGTAGTCGTGCAATTGGGGACATCCAACCAGGCGCCGGCGTCATCCTTCTCCTCCAGCCCCAAGCACATTCTCACAAGTTAGCATGTCAGTCGGTGTGTGTAGACTGCGAAAGGAATCAGCGACAAAGTGATGGGTGAAGTTGGTGAGAATTTAGCGGCGTGCGCAGTTGGCGTGGTCGTCCAGGCGAGGCGTCTGCTCAGCAATTTGGGGGGGCTATGGCGAGTACGGAAATAGTCAACGGCCGCTTAGTTCGATGCGCAATAGCCAATCACGACCAAGCTGACGATTCGGCTCAGTTGTTTCCCGTCAAGTCTTGCCCGGTAGACGAACTAGACATGGGAACTAACAAACAGTAGGTAATAAGCGATGGATAGAGTAACTCAAGTCGAGGTATGGACGAGAAACCCCGAGTGACAAGTTACTTACTTGCCTAATAGGTTAGCCTCCCAGGCCCTCCCTCCCTCATTAGACGACGTATACGAACAGGCAACCAACCAGTCAGTACTCTAGTTACCCCTCTACAACGCCAATGGCAGGAATCTCTCCGCATGCCAGACTGTCGTCGGCATTTGGGTCAGGACGTCTGTAAGTAATCATGGTCTCACTCCGGCGGACTAGACAAGCTGACGTGTGCTTCCCTCCAACGGAGTATAGCAACTGACCTGCACATCGGAGACCAGTTCAACAGCGACGTTGCCAATGCTCTCGTCCAGACTCTGTCAGATTCAAGGCCGGGGCGGGCAGTGAAAGAAGTGACAAACCTCTTGCCATGGCTGGCATGGTGTGTGCCGCGAAGCCGGAGCGAATGAGACCCGTGGGCCGTTGGACGTACAGCGACAGCGAGCGTCGTGGTCAGAAGCTCGCCCATCACCCATCTTAGCCCAGGTAGTTAGTTAACTACCTGTAGGCGACGTATAGGGCACTGTCAGCTGTTCTTCACCCCCCTCCCCCCTACAAGTGTGTTCTCGTTCATCCCACTAGGACCTTGGTCAGGATACTCCGTACAAGCCAAGAAGATAATTTGAAGCCAATCGCCGCCCCATTCAACCACATTCGATTCAGTCTCGCCAATATCGTGCTAGAGAGCCTAGCATGCAGAAGACAAAGGCTGCAAGTAGCGCTAAGCTCCGTCTAAAATAAAGAGGGCCAGGATCGATCCAGTACCCAAGTGATCTGCCAGGAGATTCCACCAGATCCCGTGTCAAATAGTCGTTCCTTCTTGATCATATCGTTGTGTTATCACCACACGTTACCTCCACAGAAAGAGAGCGTCTTTCCACGGCCAGGCTGAGCACTCATGCTCCAAAAAGTCAAGCCAAGCCAGTCCTCTCTCGTCTCGTCATCAAAACTAGCTCAAACAATCCAAAACGCTCCAAGCCGCCGCCTCGCCGCGTAAATGTAAATAAAAAAGGGTATAATGCCAAAGGCCAAAAAACATATGCGGGCGAGCCACACAAACGCCTTTGCAGGTATTCATTCATTCGGCCGCGGAAGAAGCAATCCACGCGTCGCAAAAGGTGCGATCGGATTAGCAGTTAAACAATAAACAGTAATTGGTATGATTCATGTGCGACCAGCCCTGTGACACGGGTCAAGCAAGACCCATCAGAGCCGTCGTATAGACACAGGTACATGGGTGTCGTGAGGCTGCCGGTCAGGAGAACCGGCTCAAAGGAGCAACGGAAAGCCGGGGAAGGTGGCTAGGCGAAAACGCGAAGCGAAACTCAAGCCCTCGGTCATCCGGAGCAGAAGGTTTCTGGACAAGACACGGGCGAGACGACATAATTTGTACAATGTGAAGGAAAGCCTGCCACCGTCTCCAGTCTTGATTGCGTCGGCCGCTTACAAGATGCAAGCAGCCGCCACCAGAGCGATGATCAGACCCACGATGGCGCTGCTGCCTTGCACCGGGCCCGCACTTTCGCTCTTGGACGAATCGGAAGCCGTCGCGGCCGCCTGGTTAGTTGTGTAAGCTTCAGGCGTCGCTGTTGTTGCCGACGATGACCCGACCCATGAGGAAGACAACGAGGTAATGGTGCCATTCTCCTGAAAGATGCCGCCCTTGACCAAGACATGGACGCTCGGAGCTGCGGTATAACTGGCAAAGGCAGTCTTTGAAGGCTTGAACGACGAGGTCGATGAGATTGGTACAGAGGACGACGACGAGGAAGATGCCATCGTCGACTCGACAGTCGAAGTAGTGCTCGAGGTACTTGAAGTAGTGGATGATGAGGTGGAAGTAGTAGAAGGAGTAGATGAGGTGGTCGAGGTTGGAGTTGGGGTAGAGCTGGTCGAGGTCGAGGTCGATGTTGGCGAAGGCGCGGCCGACGAGGATTCCGTCGTGGGCGTGTCCGAATCGCCCGAGGAGCCGTCCAGATTGTAGACGACAATGTTGGCAGAGCCGCCCTTGGGGACAGTGACAACACAGAAATCCGAGCCGCCGGCTCCGGTGGCCTTGTTGTTGCTCGTAACCCCGTTGCCGTCGATTGAGCAGGGCAGGCCATTGCAGTTGCCGCCCGGGCACTCAATCTTGAGGCCAAAGTCCGGCTTGTCGCTGAACAGGGCCGAATCTTGCCAGATTGGGTTGAGCCCGAGCTTGACAAAAGTCGAACCGGACTCGTCCGTGTTTGCGCCGGCAACATAGTAGGCCCAGTTCTGGAGCGAATGTCAGTGAGTGTCCCGACACAGGTCCAGACATCGTGGACGTGGGTGCTCGACTTACTCCGATGGGCTTGGATGAGTCTCCCCAGATGCAACCTTCGTCGGAAGAGACACCGGGAGCATTGATGTAGTAGCTAGACAAACTTGTTAGAAAGGCATCACATCGTATATAAAAATCAACCACGGATGCTTACTGGGCCGCAGTCTGATCCCAGTAGGTGGTATCCGGGACCGCAATGACGAGCTCGTCGTGGACATCGTTGGGGATAATCATGTCTTCGAGGCCAGGAAGCACAGTCTGGCAGAACGAGGTGACCTTGCCGCAGTTGTTGACGACCTTGACGCTACCAGTCCCGTCAACGCAAAGGGGCTTGTCGTCGAAGGGCTTCACGACCTCGCCGTCGTCACCACAGAGAACACCGCCGGACATCCTGTCAGTTGTGGCATATGTCGAGCTCGGCTTCCACTGGGCCATGACTTGGCCCGGCGGGCAAGCGTACGGGCAGTATCTACCGGCGGTGCAGCTTTGATCGGGGCTCAGGGCGAAGCCGCCGTTCATGGCACTTGGAGTGACGGCGACCAAGCCTTGGCCGCTGGGGAACTTGCAAATTCCGAGGCCCCGCTCGTCGATCTGAGCTGAAGGCGCTGCCTCGCGCGCGCTGTGGAGGTGACCATGGCCATGTCTCTTTCCCGGGTGTTGAAGATGTTCGGCGGTGGCCAGAGCTGGCGCGGCGGCCATCAGCGCCGACGCGACGGTCGGGATCGTTGCGAACTTCATGTTTCTTTCGGCAGAAGGAACGGACTCCCCACAAATGAGGTCAGGATGGGTCAGCCGGGTGTAGAGCCGTACACGAGCGCGGAGCGTTGCGCAACCTTGAAGGTTTTCGTGATGCTGGCGATTTGCGGCAGAGCGTGTCGAGAGACTGGGGGGGCCAACAAAGGATCGAGTGTGAGCGAAGAGAGAGCGAGAGAGCGAGAGAGCAAGAGAGCAAGAGAGACGGCGAGAGCGCGTCTAAACGAGAGTGGGAGCAACAGATGTCGCTAGGTAAAGAACGAAAGCAGACGATGGACTGCGAGACGACGAGCGACCAGAGGGTGAAGCGGTAAAGACTCTCCAGACATGCCTCCCTCCTCCTTTTGCTGGGGGAAGTCAGGGACATGGCGGCTGGGGGGGCTATCGTGCGAACCTTGCCCTGCCTGTCCCTGGCCTGTGGCCTGTCCTTCTCCCGTGGTCGTGGATGTGGACCATTTCGGTGATTAGACTGGCCTGGAAGTGTGTGCCGTTGCGATGCTGGCGTCACGGCCAATGAGAGTCACCAGGCAAAATGACTAAGATTAGTCGAAATTAGAGACGGCGCAAAAAGCGTGGATAGTGTGCTATCTTGGCAACCGAGGCGGTCAAATAGCAAGCGGCTACCCCAATCGACTAGTCACTCTGGGTAAGGTGCAAGGGACGACGGATATCGAGTACCTGACTAGCGCGATTGATCACTCTGACCCCTGCCGAGCCCTGTGCAGCGTGCGCGTGCAGCAGTCACCACCACCACACCACCACACCTCACCATTCATCAGTAGTCAACGTTAGGTTATTAATCACGTTGGTGACAGGGTAAGGTAAGGGCCGCGCACGCTAAAGATTTTGCGATGTGCTTCGATCGCCTTCATGCTAACGGGAACCAGCTTGGTGTGCTATGTTGGATCTACGGAGTGCCAAGTAGTTAGTTAACTATCCGTATACACATCCCGGATGGTGAGAGTCGATCGAATGCCATCGGGGCTAGTCAGAGTCGATTGTCAGACGTCAACTAGTTATGTAACTGCAAGATGAACAGACAAACATGTGGTTATGGTTATGGTTTACCATGTATCCGTATACTACACGCACAGCGTCGACCGAGAAAGCCCTGTTCGCGGATTATGCCATCGGATCGCTCGCCTCCCATCGTAGTACTCTGATTGAATGGCGAACTGGATGAATGGAGAACTGAAGGAACGGGGACCTGGAGGAATGGAGACCTGAAGGGATGGAGACCTGAAGGAATGGAGAACGGCAGTTTCACTTGCTGGCCACGGCAGCGGCGAATGCCACCGAGGTCATTCCATCGGCGTAGCTTTTTGGTACGGAGGACGGAGTACGTATCCGTACTTCATACTATAATTACCGCATGCCACCCCTTTTTGACTCTCGGTTGCCAGGCCCGGTCGCTCAGTGAAGAAAAAAAAGGTTAATTAACCTACTCGATCCGGCGACTCGCGCTAACTTCTCACATCCAACCAATTTGCGCCGGTAGGAAAACGTTGGGCACGCTTGTTTGGGTCACTGCAGACCATGCCTGTCCTGTCCCTATGCAGTACTTGCAGTACGGAGTACTAAGTACCTAGTTATGGCATGCCAGGCCAGGCCAGGGCAACTAGTTAGCCGGTTTCAGATGGCCCACGGTAACAATAACAACGACAACAACAACAATAACAATGCGGCCAGGCCAACGCATGCTCAAAAGGAGTGACGGGCAGTCACTGCTTTCATGCGCCAAAAGCATTGGGCGGGCGAATTGGACAAAACCCCGAGCCGGCGATGGCGACGCTGCAACATTCGCGTCATCGTGGCAATGTCTGTGTCTTCTCGATTACGAGATAGCAAAAGAGTGTGTCCTTGGTTTCGTAGCTGATTGTGCGATCTGCGAATATGCTCCTGATGCTCATATTGCCAAAGTCGGGCAGGGGAGCAATCAATACGTCCTTGCCGTGGGGCGGTATTGGTATTTCACCTCGAAAGACGCCGTGATGCAGCTTCCCCCAGACCCTTCTATCCCTGAAATACACGGCGACTTCGCTGTGAGCTCTTACTGTCTTTCTGGCCTCGGGCGATACACAACTCGCATCGGCACCCTTTGCCATCAATGCAAAGGCTGTTCGGTATTGCCTTGGATCGCAGAGTATCGCTTCGTCGAGGGGGGTGGTCATATAGCGCATAGTCTCGTCAGCACGAAAAGCGACCTTCAGGAGGTACTCGACAATCTCCACGGCCTCTTTGCGGATCGCATGCTTGAAAATATCCAGAAATGGGGAGTCTGCGTCTCGGAGATGGCACTGCGCCACGTCCGCGACAAAGGGCCACAGTTTCCCGAAGAGGAGAATGTCGTTTTCTCCCGCTGCTTCAAGCAGTGTGGTACACAAGGTCAGCACGTGGCTATCGCTGAGCCCACCGCGCTTGTGCACAGCACGAATCATGGCCAGCGCATCGTCAGCCGGGTAAGCCCTCGCATCTAGCAACCGTTGGAGAGCAACGGCGTGCCGAGGTAGTGCTGCGGCACCGAGTGAGAAAAGGTAATCTACCATGCGTTCCTTGTCGTCGGGAGTCGATTCACCGTAGCCATCCGCCACGTGTATCAGGAGGTCGTTCAGCCGGTCGAGGACGTCACGTCGCTCGCGATCCTCTGCGGGTCGCAGGACAACGGGACCTAGGATGGCGGCGACAAGTCGCGTCCAGCCCTGTCTGATGGCGTAGACCAAGATGTCACCAAGCGAGCCGGGCTCCAGGAGCGAGGGAACCTCATTTCGGCCCATCGCAAGAAGCGCGCAGTCCTCTAGTTTCTGCCAGAGGTTGGCCCTGTAGAAGCGAAGTCCCACACCCAAGGCGTTTCTCGCCGCTACCAGACAGACGTCGAACACATCCAAACAGCCTGTAGGGCTGGGATCAGGCAGAGGGCCGGCGGGGTGGCACTCGACCCGTCTATGAGGAAACCCTAGGTTCACGCAAGCAGACGTGGGATCGGGTACGCCCCTGTACAGGTTGTCGACCAAGAACATGGGCTGACCCGAGGGCGTAACGTATGCGTACCTAAAATACCATCGTATTTGGACATCAGCCCCGAGTTCCAGGAGAAGCTGGAGCACGTCTGGCCTACCGTATGAAGCGGCGTGAAAGAGAGGCGGCCACAGTGCTTCCAGCCTTTGTCGTTGGCCCCAGATCCCATCAATGGCGCCGGGGAGAATTGAAACATAGATCTCTAGGACTCGTCTCAACACGGGTAGAATCCCGAATTCTTCGATCATCCAATATATTGGCGGCGTCAACTCCCGAGCACCTGCAGCTTCTCGTTGAAAGCGTAGCTCGTCCTCAACGTCGAGTGTCCAAGGGCAAATCTTTTTGAACCGGAGGGCATTTTCAAAGTTGAGGTTAAACAAGGCTCGATTTCTCGGTGTCACAAACTGTTGCCGAATGAGGAGTATGACTTCGATTGGCAACTCCAAGAACCGAGAAAGTTCGCCAATTGCGGGACCACCGGGCCCGAGCCGCTGGACCACCAAACCAGTCTCTGCTTTTCGTTTCCTCGACTGCGTGGCTGGAGGTGGTGGGGGTTGAGCTGGTTCTGCTTCTGGTTCCGGTCCTGGTTCTGGTACTGGTCCTGGAAGCGGCGCGCTGAGAACCGGTCGGTCGTCTTGTGCTCTGGAACTTGCACTGCGTCTTCTGATGGTAAGTGGTATAGGGTCCGGATTGGACATCTCACTGGCTCTCACCATGGCTGAGACGATGGGTGAAAAGGGGGTGGTCAGATCCGGCGTACAAGTCTGTTGGGATTGGCGTACTTGAATGGATATGCGCAGAATAGTTCAACATCGTCTCGTAGTAGTAAGTCCGGTACGTAGGCTTGATATAAATGGCGGTGGGAACGATTGTCGTCAAAGCAAGTATCCATGCACTAGTTTGAGTCTTTGTTTTCAGTCCTTTTCATGTTCTCCCTACAAAGTGTCTTGCTCCCCGCCCCCCTCTCTCACACAAACGAGTATTCAGACAAAACCGGAAAACAAAATGCTGCAGCCGTGTCTTTGTGAGAGAACAAAGACTTTCCCGCGAACAAGGCGTCAATGGACATTCTCACACGGGCCACGCACGTCGTTCTATTCGCCCGGATGCCATGTCACTGCGAGACCATATCGAAGTCGGAACCTGCCAGGGAAACTGCGCGATTTCGGCGCGGGCGAGAGTGTCACAAGGGACTCAAACCGCAGAAACTGCGCGGCTTCGGCGCGGGTGAGAGTGTCATGAGTGAGTGACTCAAACCGAAGCCGAGAGCCGGCCGCTAGATCCGCCCCGAAGTGCGCATAAATAGGCAGCGGCACGCACACAAGCAAGTAGGTACCCAAGGTTGGGTCACCCCATAGGATTATTAAAAACACCATCAGCTGTGAGTGAGCAACCAACTCCCTGCAGGATGCTACTGCCTTTCCCGCGTCCGACCTCTCTGCCGGCTCAGTATGCTATATCCCGGTGCACGCCGGCCGACATCCCCAAAATGTGGAACGTCTACCTCGCCGCGTTCCGTCAGACCGGGTTCTGCTACTGGTGGCCGTCATCGATCGAGACGATGAAGCGGTGGTCCATCGCCCGCTTCCGGGCACGATTCCGGGACCCCTCCGACCAGCAATACAAGGTGGTGGACACCGGCACCGGCGCCATCGTCGCCCTTGCGCGCTGGATCGTGCCAGAGGGGATGAAGAGCATGGCCGAGGGTTTTCGGACTTACGATGAGGTCGACGAGGGGGAGGAAAAGTGGGCAAACTCCCCGCCGGGCGGGTGTCACCTCGAGTCCTACAAGGCCTTCTTTGCTGGATTAGAGACGATGAGTGCCAGGTGGGACACTAAGCATAGGCTCAGTAAGTATCCGTCACAGTCCTACTTGAAAGAGCGTGTATGAGGATGAGAGTGGGCACCGAGATGTCGAGACTGGAGATCGATGGAAACAAAACAAAAACGACTAACGTCGCCGGCTAGGTCTCTCTTTACTCTGCACCCACCCCTCATACCAGGGCCGAGGGCTGGCCTCGGCACTAGTAAAGCCCGTGTTGGCACTCGCCGACAAGGAGGGCTTGACGACCTACGTGGATGCGTTGGACACGGCTACCCAGGTGTATGAGAGGCTGGGCTTCAAGGCGGTTGATAGGTTGGAATACGACAGAACACAGGCGGGCCATGAAGGTACTGCCGTGCTTGACATTATGTTGCGGGAACCCCAGAGCTTCGTTTAGTTCAAGCACACACGACGTCGGCACGACGATGTATGACACGCGCGCTCGAAACCAAGGCGGCCATCTGAGCCGAAGCTCACGATGACGGCAGCCTGTTTATGATGAAGACGGTTCTAGGTAAAGATATATATATATATATACATATATATGAAATGAGGACCCGTCTCACTCATTCCTGACTCCCGTACAGCAATCGCCCAATCATCTCCGCTACGGCCAACGAGCTCGTCAACCCGGGACTCTCCATTCCCAACAAATTCACCCACCCTTCGAACCCTTCCTCCTTCTTGGCATAGAAGTCTACGAAACCCTTGCCGTGCGCAACCGCGCCCGCCTTGCCCAGCTTCGGCCGTATGCCCGCATAGTCAGGCGACAGAGCAGTCGCATCGATACCGGGGAGAAATTTCATAATCTCCTCCACCGCCTGGGGCAGCCTTGCCGAATTGACCATCAGATTGTTCGGATCGTCCACCCACTCGATATCCGGCCCGAACCGGATCCGGCCCGCCATGTCGAGCGTGAGGTGCGTACCCAATCCGCCGCCACCCGGTACGGGAGCCGGGTAGATGAGCCGGTTGACCTTGGGAGTCGAGGCACCGTAGGAGAAGTAGTTCCCCTTGGCGTAGTACATCTGCATCTGGCGGTCCGGGGGCGCCACGAGGTTATGCACATCGACGGCGCCCAGTCCGGCGCAGTTGATTAGTGTCTCGGACTCGATAGTCGACTCTTCGCCCGTGATCGAGTCGCGGACGGTGAGGCGCCAGCCAGCGCTCCCCTTTGGCTGACCCAGGGGCTCGACGCCGACGAGGTTGCTACTGAGTGCCGTCACACCACCGGCATCCTCGAAGAGTCCGTGGAGCGCCGTCATCAGACCATGCGAGTCCACGATACCCGTCGTGGGGCTCTCCAGAGCGCCCTCGAGCGCCCGTACCTCGGGCTCCGACGATGCCATCTCGTCCTTTCCGAGCCACCGCGTCGGAACGCCAACCTCATCCCGGCAGAAGGCGTGGATCTTTTCCAGGGCCTCGCGCTGGCCGGCATCCTGTGCTACGATCCACTTGCCGGTGCGTCGGTGCGGCACATTGTACTCCTCGCAGAACCGGTAGAGGGCATCTTTGCCCTGCAAGCATAGCTTCGTCTTGAGGGAGGTGGCGCCGTAATATATGCCCGCGTGGATGACCTCGGAGTTGCGCGACGACGTTTCCGTGCCCACTTGGCCGTGCCGCTCCAGGAGCAGAGTGGTTGTGCCCGGTTGTGTGGCGGCGAGCTGCCGAGCCGTGGCGAGGCCGATAACGCCACCGCCAACAACCTGGAAAGACGTGTTAGTTAGGTGGGCATGTAACGTAGGATTTTTTATTCACCGAGTAAAGCTAGTCGGTGGACTGTGGTGATGTGTGAGTGAATGCTGCTGGTGAAGCCACAGCGCAGAACGAGTCTTGCGGTGGGTCCAGGTCCAGGTCGATCGACAGTTGCATGTAAAATCAAATTGTGCCAACGCTCAAACGTTCGCATAACTAGTTACTTACGACATGAGTGAAGTCAGCCCAAGTCGCAGCTGTACTCGTAAATGAGCGACTTTTCTTGTTGTGGGACGCTCGCGCGAGCGCTGCACGCCACAGAGCCTTTGCAAACATCTTGATGTGAGATGATGGAGGAAATTTCAATGGAGACTTGTCTCCCTTAGTGTTAAGTTAACGTCGGTTGCTAGTTGAGTGAGATTGACAGATGGTGGATGTGAGGCGCAACATCGCCGCTACCGCTGGATATCGTTCGTCATTTGCAAGTAACCAGTGAGATGCCAACACTCCCACCCTCCCGTTGCAGAGTTTGAATCGCGGCAACTGCTTACTCAACAAGCTCCTGGACTATGTACCGCGCCCATTTGCAGTATTTTTGACCGATCACGTTGCCTGTGAAGCTGTAACATGAAAACCTCCCATTCAGCGCGCTTGAGAAGTAAGGACCAGGCCACACGACGCGACTTGGCGTGGATCCGTGACAACAAAAACAACACCACCACCACCACCAACAACAACAACAACAACAACAACAACAACAACAACAACAACAACAACAACAACGACAACAGCAACGAGAACAACAACACGCTGTTTACGAATCCTCGCACCCGAATCCAGGCATAGTTGAGAAATGCCCCCTACAACGCCGACCCTCTCGGATAAATCAACCGTCTTGCAAACCTTGTACCTAACGTAGTAGACATGTCGAGAGCGTACAGTACCCCCAAAAAGACCACCAGAGACACCGTTCCAGGAATGCTGATGTGCTCCTTGAACGCCATAGCCATTACGGAGTATAATAATACCTTGTTTTAGTACACTGCAGTCAGCGAAGCGTGATTTGGGGAAAGAACTTTCGCCCTTGCAAATTCACGTGAAATTCATAGATGCCGCCTTCAGCTGCAACCCATCTGCGAGTGTCGTTAGCAGGCAAGTCATCGTCTCCGGTGTGTTGCGAGGCGAGGTACACTCACAAGGTCTGACCATCTTCACTCCAGGTCAAGCCTGCGGTGTCATCGGGATATTGTGGATGGTCGCGAGTATTCAACCTCCGATAATTATGTCGAGATCCGAACCCGGGAAGGTCATCGTTGTTCCAGCCATCGCTGATGACGGGAATGCCTCTTCGAGGGCGACTCGATTCTGCGGGGCGAGACAAGCCCTCGTTCGCGCCACTCCCATCCCCCCCCATTGATGTTGTAAAGAGCCTCAAGATCAGCCCACCCGGAGGTGGGTCGCCCAGAGGCCCAAGGAGTAGGCGAGTCTCTGGCACTCGAAGAAGTCTCATTGTTCCCTGGCGCCTGGCTCCTACTCGCCTGAGCGAAGTTGTTTACGTTCTGAGTCAGAGCTTGCATGATGGAGCTCCTGCGGCGGGGTGTAGGGGCTCTCCTCTCGCGCTCTTGTTGTTCAGACGTTGCTTGTGAGGCACCCAAACGATTTTGATCACGTGTCTCGCGGTTGCGTTCACGCTCGAGGATGCGCGTAAGCGTTTCTCGCTGTTGTCGCAGCATGTGAGCAATTTCTCTATATGTTTGCGAAGCTGATTGTTCGGCGTTTTGGTCCGTTGGACGAAGGGTCGACGGCAGCGAATTCATTGGTGGTGAACTTACACGCTCGGCCCACACTGAGGACCTCCAAGCTGCACTCCCCCTCGCGACATGCTGTCCGACCGGCTCGCGCGCCTCTCGCGAAAGTGGTGCATCTCGTGCCTCGCGGCGTCGACGGTCGTTCTGAAGAGCCTCCAGGATGGTTGTTTCTTCGGCAGTAAAGGGGTGGTTCAGCCGTTCGGTAGCGTCTGCCGACTCGGGATTGGGAAGGGGCCGTGGGGAGCTTGTTCGACTCAGCAAGCTTGGCAGTTGAGAAGAGCTACCACCTGCCATGTTGCTGTCACTTCGGTGGTCCAGCAGACGAGGATCTATAGTGTTTCTGTCGTTCAGAGAGACGTGCTCGATGTCTTCAAGCTTGTCCAGTGCAATGATCTGACGTTGGGAGAAGTTGCTCCGGGCATCGGCGATACCTATTCGGCCTCGGTGCTCAGTCCATGCTAGCAAGTCGTAGGGACCAGGGCAGAACGCCATGTCCCGGACGGCGGCGTTATCATGAGGGAAGCGGGCCGAGTAAAACCAAGTCACCAAGGGGTCCAAGTCTGGCTCGAGAATTGCAGCAACACTGAAAACGGAGATGGTTCCGTATTGAGTGCCCACGGCAAGATAACGGCCCGACGCCGAGAAAGAAACAGCGAAACTCCCTTTACAATCAGAGGGGCTTTGCTTCTTTTGATCCTTGAGGCGGACCTTGGGTAGCATCTCCCACTTGTAGTACTCTCCCGCCTTTCCCCGCCGCACCACCTTTCGGACGTGGACGTAAAGGTAGGGATCGTCGCTGATCGCAGCCAAAACGGTTCCGTCCGGAGACAAGACACCGCGGTTCACACAGTCCGGATACTCAATTTCGTCGAGGCGAAGGCAATCATGTAGGCTCACCACGATGATTGTCTTGTCATTGTTCGCGAGGACAGCTACCGGCGTCCCATAATGCTGAACTCGTACCGAATAGGGGGTGTCGTAGATTTAGGCGGAAGCCAGATGGTGATGCAGTTGACACGCTCGACCCCAAACTTGTGATTCGACGTGGTCCAAGTCCTGGTGGGACCATTCAGGCGGCGCTCGAGCATGTTGAACATGTCTCTACTGAATTGTGTCAAGGAAGCATCGCCTACCAGGGGCGAATGCGACTCGGCAGAGCCGATATGGGATCGATAACCACCGGGAAGGTGAGCATCTTCGCCGGCACCAACGCCGCGTCGGGCGCTGCCGCTGCTGTTACCATCACCGCTGCTGATGCCGTCCTCGGTCTGGCCCAAGTCCCGGATCACGGCAAACTCGCCGCTCTCGCCGCCGCAACATATCCAGCCGTTCCTAGCCACCATGCACCTTGGGTGGAAGTTGAGGACTTTGATGGTCTCAGCCTCGCGTGTCTGTGTATCGAGGCGTGTAATATGTGTGCTCATCAAGCCTGCCGGATAATACAAAACATCGTTCCCCTCGGCGCTGATTATTGATCGAAGTTGCCAATGGCTGAGGGCGGGACATCGTCAACAACAAGAGCCAAGAATGAGGATCGCAAGGACATACATGGGAGATATCTGGGTTCGGTAGTGCCTACGGCCCGTCTTGAGAATAAGATTCTCAGTCGGCCAACAGCTACGACACACGTCAGCCTTGTGAGCCTGCGAGAGCTGCGGTTTCAAGATAGGTCTACCTGGCGGCTTCGTCGAAGACGAACATCGCGCCGACCGGTGGCAATTATCAGCCGGGGGCAAATATCCTCATGAAGGCGCGTTCGGTCTCGGATGCGCGCAGACGGAGATGTGTGGAAGGCGATCGGGAAGGGGCGTTTGGCAGCGAAGCGGTTCGGGCCAAGGGCGCTCGCGGCGCAGTGCGATAATCTGCGCTCGCGACGGACTCGGATCCGATGGCGAGGGTGGGCGTGGTTCGGGGTCACTGATTCGGTCTGAGCTCGACTGTCTCGCTCGTACCGGAAGCCACTGTGGACTTGGTCTCGCCGGGCAAAGCAATAACCGCAAGAACGCTGTGGGAACGAACTCCGGGTCGAGTGGTTGCGATGGGCGTACAGTGGCGGGCTTGACCTTCGTAATGATTCCGGCCGATTGATTCCGGCCGATTGCTTTGCCTGATGCCTGAGGTCGTGCTGGTGGTCGCCAGGTGCTAAGCTGTTTTGCGATGGGTGTGGATGTGATGGGCAAGTACGGAGTAATGTCCGGTGTTCAGGGAACTAGACCCAAAACCCGTAGAAGGTCCAGAAGGTACCTTTACGTCAATGTCCAAAGTTTCCATTCCGCTTGCGAAGTGGAGCGAGCGACTCTTTCGGACGCGTCAGGAGCAGGCATCTAAATTATTGGCATTATTGGCATTACAGGCCGACCTTTGTGATTACATGAAGAGCTAAGCAGCAACCTCGTTATTGAAATAATAAGCACAAATTCTGAAGAACAGATTGCTCCTTCAATCAGCTGTGTAAAAGTAAAGGTACTTATTAGGCAATGACCATCTCACACACCTTCGTAGCTTTGTAGGTAGAGGAAGTCGCCAGGGTAGTTAGCGGAAGTTTACACAGTAGTTACTGTGTAGACAGACCAAGCTGCAGTTGCTCCGTACATGATCAGAATGTACCGTATAACTACATACTGTGCAAGTTGCTACTTGGTGGCCCGTCCAGTAAATGAACGCATCTATCCCCACTCAGTTCTAGTACTTTGAGATAAAGTTATCACCTACCATCACTTCACACTTGTAGGGAAGCTCAAACGATTTACAATAGGCACAGGCAGCGCTTGGGCTCGGCACCTTTGAACTTCGACAGATCAAGTTTTACAGTGCACGTGCAGTGAACAAGCAGAAGGAGGCGGATACTCCATATGTCTCTGTTCATACTGCAGGTCCATTGTGTTAATTACGAGTGAGCACTTTATAGAGCACGCCAGGTACTCACAAGCGCCTATTGTCACGAGCCTCAAAGACAAATGGCGCAAGCCTGCATTTTTAAAAATAATAATATCTTGAATCGGGCTAAGGCTGTCTGCTTCTGCTGTGATGCATATTTGTGTTACAAAAAAGAACATTTTGCAAATGACGGCTTGATCCTCAACTCGACTGGAGTCGCAGACAGATGGAAGCTTCTAAATACTGGTAACTAGTTATGCTACGTAGTTAGATAACTTACGGAGTACGGAGTAGAGCGGAACGGCAATCACACCCCTGGCACGCGGACCTGGCGGGTCGAGCGCACAGACCAACAGAACAGCATCGAAGCTCCCTTTGGAACCAAGCTACAAGAATTTTTTGCAACCGCAGATATCGGCCTGGAACTTTCTCAATTCTTCATACCCATTTCAACTCTGTACCCTCTCCAACCTTTCTCTCCCACACTCTCCGGTATCGATACGAGGAGCATCTTCTCCGTACACCTCGAGCCCATCTTGATACCTTCCCTCATTCCTGTGTGTTGTAATAGAACGGACACGTTGCCAAGATGATGGCCTCGCGCTTCTCCAGAGCTGTAAGTCATAATGGTACACATCTCGTCTTGGATCGTGAGCTGACCTCGCCCTCAACAGCTTCCCAGGGCAACCACATCAACAGCGCGATGGGCCGCGCCCATGCGCAAGCCTCTGGGTTCCAGCTTTGCCCGTTATGAGTCTACAGAAGGGAAGGTGCAGGGTGCTGTGATCGGTATTGATCTTGGTGAGTCGAGAACAGCAATGCGCGCATTGAAGATTGCATCATTACTGACAATAATTGCAACCAGGTACCACAAACTCTGCCGTCGCCATCATGGAAGGCAAGACCCCCAAGATCATTGAGAACTCAGAGGGTGCCCGCACCACACCATCTGTTGTCGCCTTCGCGCAAGACGGCGAGCGCTTGGTCGGTGTTGCCGCCAAGCGCCAAGCTGTCGTCAACCCTGAGAACACGCTCTTTGCAACCAAGCGATTGATCGGCCGCAAGTTCACCGACGTTGAGGTCCAGCGAGATGTCAAAGAGGTTCCCTACAAGATTGTCCAGCACAGCAACGGCGATGCCTGGGTCGAGGCCCGTGGCCAGAAGTACTCGCCTTCGCAGATCGGAGGCTTCGTGCTGAACAAGATGAAGGAGACTGCTGAGGCCTACCTGGGCAAGCCTGTCAAGAACGCCGTCGTCACTGTCCCTGCCTACTTCAACGACTCTCAACGCCAGGCTACCAAAGATGCTGGCCAGATTTCTGGCCTGAATGTCTTGCGCGTTGTCAACGAGCCTACTGCTGCCGCCCTCGCTTATGGTTTGGAGAAGGAGGCTGACCGAGTTGTCGCCGTCTACGATCTAGGAGGTGGTACTTTCGATGTCTCCGTCCTTGAGATCCAGAACGGTGTCTTCGAGGTAAAGTCGACCAACGGTGACACCCACTTGGGAGGAGAGGATTTCGATATCCGCCTGGTCCGCCACCTCATCGAGCAGTTCAAGAAGGACTCTGGTATCGATCTGTCAAACGACCGTATGGCTATCCAGAGAATCCGCGAGGCTGCTGAGAAGGCCAAGATTGAGCTGTCTTCATCACTCCAGACCGACATCAGCTTGCCTTTCATCACTGCCGACTCCTCGGGTCCTAAGCATATCAACTCTAAGATGACTCGTGCCCAGCTTGAGAGCATGATGGACCCCCTTATCACTAAGACCATTGAGCCCGTCCGCAAGGCCCTCAAGGATGCCGGCCTCCAGGCCAAGGACATTCAGGAGGTCATCCTGGTCGGTGGCATGACCCGTATGCCTAAGGTTGCCGAGTCCGTCAAGAACATCTTCGGCCGTGACCCCGCCAAGTCTGTCAACCCTGACGAGGCTGTCGCTATGGGTGCCGCTATTCAAGGTGCTGTCCTGTCTGGTGAGGTCAAGGATCTACTGCTTCTTGATGTCACTCCTTTGTCTCTCGGTATCGAGACCCTGGGTGGTGTCTTCACCCGTCTAATCAACCGTAATACCACCATCCCTACCAAGAAGTCTCAGACTTTCTCTACCGCTGCCGACTTCCAGACCGCTGTCGAGATCAAGGTGTACCAGGGTGAGCGTGAGCTTGTGAAGGACAACAAGCTTCTCGGCAACTTCCAGCTCGTTGGCATACCTCCTGCCCACCGTGGTGTTCCTCAGGTTGAGGTTACCTTCGACATTGACGCTGACTCCATCGTTCACGTCCACGCCAAGGACAAGAGTACCAACAAGGATCAGTCCATCACCATTGCTTCAGGCTCTGGTTTATCCGACTCTGAGATTGAGCGCATGGTTGAGGATTCTGAAAAGTACGCCGAGACTGACAAGGAGCGCAAGTCCGCCATCGAGGCTGCCAACCGTGCCGACAGCGTCTTGAACGACACTGAGAAGGCCCTCAACGAGTTCGCCGACAGACTTGATAAGACTGAGGCCGACCAGATCCGTGAGAAGATTTCCACTCTTCGCGAGTTTGTTGCCAAGAACCAGACCGGTGATGGTTCTGCCACCGCCGCCGAGATCAAGGAGAAGACCGATGAGCTGCAGATGGCCAGCTTGAACCTATTCGACAAGATGCACAAGGCCCGCTCCGAGGGTGGCGAATCCAGCACCTCTGAGTCTGGCTCATCCGAGACCAAGCCCGATGATGACAAGAAGAACTAAACATCCTTCTTACAGCGTTGTCTTTTTGAACTGTTTTAAATACCACGACATGAGGCGAGGATCATTTGAGCCATCTGGCTCAAACCTCTGTACATCAGCCCTGTACTTATATTTGCCGCTTTTTATCTTCCAGCCCTTTCTCCGGAAATCAAGTGTTGAAAATGTGCGGGCGGAGATTGGCGTTCTGAGATGATGAAAAAACTTCCATCTGGAAGTTGGGAGAGGATTTGCTTCCGAACGGTCTTGATGATATGATTGGCAGCATTGGAATGGCGGCTCTCGGTTGAGCAATTGTAAATAAAGCGTATTACTGTAACCAAAACCCTAATCAACATCCCCTCTCAAAATAAGTACACAGCATTAAGTCCCACCCACATTTCGCGACAGTTGCCTGTTATAAATATGGCATTCGTTCTCCGTATATGCTATATTGACTTAAAGAGCAATCCTGTTCCAATCACATCTGCTAATGCCACGCTGGGACGTGCTCCTGCAGGAACACGCTCTCATCTTACAGTAATCTTTTGGGGGTTTAGCTGGCGTGGCGCTCTATATCTCATTTACAAGCATTGTAACGTAGTGCCCGCCACGTAAAAGCAGCGTGGACTTTCGCAGATATTTGATTTTCACCACCGCATTCTTAATCTACGAGTGAGGCTGAGGATAAACCCAGAACAAAAACAAGGGCCAATATTATGAGCCGTGTTTTGCTCGCTTGTTTTCATTGAAGGATATTTCAACCGCGGCCAAATCCAAACCATCCCTTCTTCTGTTGAGCGACTGGCTGAGAGCCGTCAGACCCATCCGTCGACTTCGTAGCGGCAACAGCAGCCGTCTTACCAGGGTATTCGATGTAGTTCCAAGCGGCATCGAAGAATAGTGGCTTGACGGGAATTTCCTTAACCTTGGGAGGGTAGGTAACCAGGTTCTCCAAATTGGCACCCTCGGCGGGATACTCGAAAAGCCGCTCAACAATAGGTATTGTCGATATGACTTCAGTAGCGTTTGCCTTGGCTCGTAGATTATCGATCTCCACCAGTGCTCGAGATCGTTGCAACTCCGCAGCCAGCAACTGGTGTAAGAACTGAAGGTCGCTGTTGCGTATTTCGATATTGCGCGGTGTTAAGTCCGAAGATGTAGATGCATTCTGGGAGAAGAAAGCTTCCGACACTTGACACGCATCAAAAGCGTGTTTGGTAAGGGCCAAGGCATTGACCGAGTTTCCAGCTAGCGAGTGGGATCGAGCAATAGACAAGGCCCTGATTAGGTGGTTGGTAAGCCAAGTCGTTTGAAATAACATGAGTTGAAAAAGTACGATAAAAACCCGAGGAACTTACTTGAGAGCATTGAAATACTGGTAAGTAGCATTCAGTTGCTCGAGCAGGTCTTCATCAGCAGCGACTCCAGGTAGTTCCTTGATAGAGTCCAAACTCTGAAGCGTTGCATCGTACAGCACGACCTTCTCCTTGAGCCGTGCAATCTGCCGACCCGGCGCATCAATCTTGGGCTTTCGAGCCGCTGTCTCGGCCTCGGCCTCTTTCTTTGCCTTCCGCGTCGTGTTAGGCGCCGAGTCGAGCAATGCTCCATCGTGCTCACCGCTTAGCACACGATTGCGGCCAATTCTCCAACTAATCATCTCGTAGTTGACAGCAGTTCGTGTAATTTGCAGGCTCTGTATGCGCGAATCGTTCGGGGAAGCACCTTCTTCTTTCAACTCATCGATGGCTTGCTTTGTTGCATCTGCAGCATCTTGGCTGGCAATCAGAACGTCGTCATAGGCAGCCGCCATCTCTTTCGGCAAGACCACCTCGGCCGATTTTAGCTTCTCAGCTAATTTCGCAATGGCCGTCTTGGCCGCACCCAATGCCAAGGCGACGGCTGCATCCTCGATCTGGACAGTCCGAGATCGCCAATCAATGGTTTGAGGTGCACTCAAGGCGTCGACCTGGTCCTTTGCAGCACCACCGCTACCCTGCTTCAACACATGGGGGTCGACATTGTCAATAGAAGCCTCTAGGATAGAGTCCTTGATAAAATGCTTCCTCGCGATGGCCGGAATGGTCAACGTTCGAGGCTCCTTGCACTGGTAGGCAGCATATCGTATCGAGGGCTCAATGGTCTCAGAGAGCAGATCCTTGAAGCCATCGGCTCGCTGCGATGTGGAGAGTGCTGTGTAGATGATGTATGAAACGGCATAGTCCTGCAAACAAGCGTTCCAGCTGTGGTTCTCGAACAGGGCCGCGCCTCGGATCAAGGATGCGTAGGCGCGAGCCTCAAGGACGTCGGTGGTGTTTGCGCCGCAGGCGCCACTGGAAGAAAGGAGCTGATAGACATGGCTCGCAGCCTTTGCGCCTTTGGTAAGCCTCGACACGATATGTGAACGGGTTCGACCGGTAAGGCCTTTGGCGTCGATGGAATGGACGGCCTTGAGCTCCATGCCATGAGCCCAGGCTCGCTCCGCCGTCAGGAGAAGTAGGTGTAGGTAGCTACGTGGGATGCCATTAGCTAGTCAAGAAGCAGCGCCAGGGAAGGAGACGTACGCATGGTCTTGGGCGATCTGCTCGGCTGACACGTCTCCCTTCTTCGTGAATTTGCCCCGGTTCTTGGTCGCGAGACCCAACCGCCTGCGACAGTTGACGAGCTTCTTGGACAACTGGCGATGATACGTGGAGTAGTCTCCGTACAGTAGCGCAGCGTTTCTCGACGAAACGATGAAGTTGGTGATATCCATGGTTAGAAGCTTTGGCCTGGCAGCAGGAAGTCGGATCTGTCGCCGGCCGTTGGTGGTTCTAGAAGTTATGCATTTGGCCTCTTGCCAGGTGCGATTGAGATGGTGGGGTTCAACTTTGTGGAGTTCAACGAAGTATCCGTATCCGTACGGATGCACAGAAAGACTGCGCCGCATAACTACCAAGTACGGAGTAATGAGCCACAGTCCAGCGGTGCCAAGAAAGTGGACCCACTGTAGCTCGCGCCGTCGCGCCAGGACTACGGAGTATTAACTAACTAGATGATCGGGTGCTAGGAGGCCAAAAAAAAAAGAAGTCGATGATTGTATGATAGCATGTCCAAGATCCACACCTGCAGAACCATCCTGCACAGTACGGATTACGGCTTCGGTAACCTCGTTAGATGGTCACATCACAGTCTAACTTGACATGAACCGGCGCTTGTCATGATTTCCAGTCAGCTTCAGCCCATACATCTCTTCTCTACGGATAGTTGCTGGAGGTGAAGCTAACTTGGGTCCAGTGCTGAAGACACATCGAGATCCCAAGCCAAACTCTTTCCTCTCACTCCCCCTTTCCCGACCAGTTGATGAAAGCTGTGCCGCCTCGAGGTAGCGCGAGCCGACTCGTATTTTCCCACTCTCCCTCAATGCTGGAGAAGACAGCCGCAAGTCTTGATCCATGCGGCCTTCACCGAGTCCTGCCGGCTGCGGCCAAGTCTTTCAGGAGCCGGAGACGGCTTCACACAACCTTCTGGCATCATGGTGCTACTGATGTCGAAGTTAGTAGTGAATGGCAGGGACTGATGCACGGCGTCTTTGACCTGAGCAATAGCATCGGCCCTCCGCCTATCGACCCAGCCGCCGGCGCAGACTGTAGCAACAGTGTCGTCCAGGTGAAACGCGCATCGACCTTCCTACTGAACTTCCTGTACCCCAGCGGCACCGTTGCCTATTTTCGCCGCTTCTGTCCGATCTCCATTGCTCGATTCGGCGCCAATCGTACGAGTCGGAGTTTCGCGAGAGTCTCGCCACGACTGTACACCTCGTCAGCCGCGTCGCCCAAGGCCAAGCCGGCTACTACCGCCCAGAGCAGTCATCTTGCGCTCAAGGACCAGACGGCTGGGGATACCGAAGTCAAGAACGACGTGGGTCAAGAGGAAAACTCTGGCGACGCCACTGTTCTTGACGCTGTCGACCACTTCGATGAGTTCATGCGACTTGTGGAGCGTAATAATGCGGAGGATTTCGATCAACTTTGTTACCACTATACCGCTTTGGACGACGAATTACAGAAGAAATACTCAGGCAACCTCTTGATCTGTTTTCGTGTTGTTACATTAGCCTCCCAGTCTGGGAAGATGAGCGAGCTCTTCGGCCGACTCGAGCCAGCCAAATGGAACAGTCAAAACTTCTTTGCCGGCTTGAAGGCTGAGATGAACCTTGACAACAAAGAGCGTGCCCTAGAAATCATCGTCCAAGGGCTTGACCTGGCCGATTTGGATGAACTCTCGCTGGTCCAATCGTTCGACTCACTATTGGCTAATGCTCTCGAGTCTTGGTCGCTGGAGTTTGTCAGCCGCATCGGGGTGCACTTGGATTCTCTTTCCAAAAGAACTGGAATCGAAGACATCACCCGCAAATTTGAGCTTGTTGCTGCAGTCCCACAACTTGCTACGAATCTTCTCGCAAATGTGGCGTATTTTACCAGCGAGACTCTTGATGACGATGTCAAGGAAGAACGCTTGGTGCTTCTCAAATTCCTAGTGAGGCGTGCTGTACTGCAATGCGCAGACGAGCAAGTGGCACCCTTGCTTCACTTGACCAACGACCCCGTGGCCTTTGAGGATTTTTTACGAGATATCGACAAAAGCCGAAAGTCGATCCGGATTCTCATTTACGACTTGTATCGAGAATTGCCTGAGGCTTCTCCGAGCCATGCTGTCCTTCACGAGCTGTGTCGCGCATACGACGACGTTTCCCATCACTCCCCATTGGCCGATATCGCACGTTTATGGGAAGATTGGCACAAATACCACGGCCAAGCTAGCCGTCGCGCCTACCAGAGGCACATGGGATTCTTTGCCAGACAAGGCAACATCAAACGAGTCGTGGAGCTATGGACAGAGTATACGGACATCTATGCCGAACTCAACGTCATTGAGGGCGATGATACCTTTGCTCACTTGCTAATAGTCCACTCGGTGCGAGGGCAGTTGGACAAGGTCAAGAGCATATTTGACGATATATCGACCAAGTTCGGATTACAACCGAACCGCATCTGCTGGAATGTTGTCATGAGCGCCTGTATAAAAGCGGATGATTATGATGGTGCCATTGCTACCTTTGGCAAGTTGACCAGAAGTATGGACCCTGATGAGTCCTGCTATTCGGACTTGATGCAAATGGCCGCTTCGAGGGGTGATCTCGGCTTGACTGTTGATATGTATAGACGAGGACGCAGGAAAAACGTCATCAACAATCAGCCTGTCATTCTCGTTGCCCTCGTGGAGGCTTACTGCCAGAATGACCATTTTCACGAAGCGGAAGATATCTGTGTCCGTACTGCCAAGAAGGGCATGAAAATCACTCGGCTTTGGAACAGGGTCCTAAATGCCTACGCACTACAACGGAATCTTGCCAGTATAAACCGACTGCTGAACCTCATGACCGAGCTGGAGGTCCCATACGACGAATTTACGTACCGACAGCTACTCATGGGCCTGTCCTTGTGCCGTCAGCCGCAGCATGCTCTCCACCTGCTTGCTGTAGCTATCAAAGACAACGCGTTCGCTGTCCAAGAGGACCACTTCCTCATCCTCATGGGAGCCTTCATCAAAACTGCTGAGCCACTTCTGGCCATTCGAGTCCACAAGTTGATGCAAGAGTGCGGGTTCAAGGTATCGTCTGCCAGTGTGCTTCAATTTATGACTGCACTTCATCAGTGGCATAAGATGCCTCAGTCTATGCGCCGCAGGCATTCTTTTGAGAAAGTTGTTGGGGCGACATTCGACAAGTTTTTCGAATTTTACAACTCTGGGAAGGGCCCGAGAAGAAACTTACAGCCGGCTCCCATGACTGCAAGTCGCCTACTCAAATCCGATCGAACAAGTTTCCAAATCAGCCGGATGGTATTCCTCTTCACACAGATGAAGGATTTTGCGCGGGTCAGCGATCTAGTCAGATTGTTTCGTCGTGTCGTGCATGGCGACGAAGACTCCAAAGATCCTTTGCCCATACAGTTACTGAGCTCGGTGATGATGGCTGATTTCGCCGAGAACAAGTATGAGGAGGTGCGGAGAACCTTCAAGTTCATGCTTCGCATCGCTAAACAAGGTGGTTTGTCTGGCGACTTGAGCCAGAATTTCAACTTGTCCCAAAAGGCCAATAGCTCCAAGATCTCGCCACAGTCCAGATACGTCCTTTCTGATGGCATCAAGGTCATGCAAAAGATGTACATTGCACAAAAAGACGTGGTGGGTCTCCAAAGGCTGAACGAAGAGGTTCATGGCGCAGGCTTCTTGCTCAACAGCCAGAACTGTAATTTGCAAGTCCAGGCTCTTGTGCGTCTCAAGGCATACAAGACCGCTTTCGCCACTTGCGAGAACTCACTCATGCCCAACTGGACGGGCTGGGCCACTGTCCGAGCCAAGGAGAACGTAAAGAACCAGCTCCCCCTTGATCTGCGACGCAGGGGATCCCGACCCAGGTACATGAGACCTGTCACGCATACACTGTACTACCTGGCGAGGGCATATTTGGACTTGGAGAAGATGAGCCCATGGTCCAGTGAAGCAGCGGAATTAGTCCTCGAAATCCAAGAGCAGAACCCAAGGTGTTACAGAGCCATCAAGTCCATGATCAGGACGCACTCCGAAGTTGAGACTACCATCCTGGATGGAGTTGAAGGAGCTGATGACCCTGATGCGCCCGTGGCCGAAAGTCGCGAGGACGACGATTTTGCCGGTCCGGACTACGATGGCAGCCAAGATACTGCCCAGGACGAGGAGGATATGTCGGAAGAGCATCTATATGATGATGACACGAGTCAACCGCCGTGATTCCGATAGGGGGTAGATGTCAAGCTAAGTTGAAATGGGACTCATTAAATGTGTGTATATTTCGATATTTGTATGTACATTCTTGAAGGCTTAAATCATGTATCATGAGAACGCTGCTGGATGATTCGAAAAGGACGGGAAGGCGTAGAATATGTCGATGGCCAGCATCCATCCTGTGTCTATATCATGTTGATCCAATGACCCCTTGTTTCACCGTGGTTGTCTCGCGCGAACCAGACTCGGACCTCTCTGGTAATTCCTTCTACACGAGCTTTATATCGTGTTCATGCTGCGCCTCGGGATTGATGCCAGCGGAGCCGGGACTCGTAGGCTAGAGCGGGTAAGATGGCCATGGAAATACCACGGCAAGACCAGCAGGATCATGGCCAATCGTCGCATTTCACATCAATATAATCATGTTTGGTTGCTTTCGCATGCTATCGACTATCTGCGGAAGAGCTGCGTGGGCAAAAATTTTGCATGGTTATCACAGGGTATATTCGATAGGCATCGAGTAACAAGCAGCATATTCTACATCGAGAGGACCGTCCCTCTATCTACCCATACAACCAAAGTAAGAACCACGCTCACCATTACCTGTGAGATTGCTTCAAGCCCCAAGGCTTAACCGTGTCGCCGGTCCATAATGCCGACACCGCCGGGCTGCCGAGAGCCTCGGGGTCCCTTCCTCGCAAACGCGCAATAGCAAATCGTAAACACCATAGCCTAACGTCATACCTAACGTCATACCTAACGTCATACCCAACGTCATACCGGAAAGCGCGCCAGCTGGGTCAAGAGTCTTTCCCATGTACAGCAGCAGGTGTCGCGTGAGTCGGAGCTGGCGGGCAGTCTTCTTCCGAAACCGTGGTCGAGTAGAGCAACTGCGATGGGTGTGCAGGCTCTCTCGTGACAGACGCGCTCGTATCGGTCAGTTGGCGCTCTGCAGACTGTTATTAGCTGAGACCCTTGACTCGCAGATGTCTGTGTAAAACATACCCAGTTCCCGAATACGATGGCGTAACATCTGGTTCTCGCGGATCAAAGACTGAGTCTCGACCTGGTAAAAGGCGCTCTCGTCGCGGCCGCCGCTAAGGGACAACAGGTCTGCGTTCTCACCACTTATGGACGTCGATCTCAGTCTAGGGGAAGACGTTCCACGACTAGACCTTCGAGATGACCGTAGCTCGGTTCGAGTCATGTCGAAGGACCCGCGAGGGTGGGATGACATGGCGGGCGAGCGCGGACCTGAGCCCGACAAGGGTGGTAGGGGCAGCGGGTGCGAGGCGGTGTGAGGGAACGAGCTTGACAGTTCCGAGGTGGGTGTCACTGTCGCATCCTCGTTGGCCACGGCGGACTGGCCCTGGGCAGTTTGTAGCTGGTGCAGTTGTATTTGCTGTTGACGGATCTGTTGAAGCAGGCGGTTCACCTGGGCCTCTTGCTCGGCCTCGAGCTCCTGATGCAGCTCGCCAAGGCTCGGGGCTCTGTTCCGCGAATGGTGTTGCGGGTCGGTAGGGCCGCCCATAGACACGAGATGAGGACTGACAGCTCGGTGGGCACCGGGGGAACTGGCGTCAGTTACCATCTCGCCGGGGCCTGGAATAGCCGGGTCGTTCAGTTGCAGATTGTGGAGGACAGAGGATCGTCGTCGGGCGGCCTGCGGGGACTGTCTGTTGCGCGACAAGGAGCTGGCGGAAGAATCTACCATGAGGGTGAAACGTTAGTGAACGACGTCGAGAAGCGCACTAGTTTATAAGTAGACAAGGCGGGCCTAGAGGGCTTACGTCGTGACGGCTCTTGCTGGAGGCCGGCGTTGACAGTGGCAGCGGCGGCGAGCGAGAGGGTGGAGGAGACGGACCCAGGGCAGGGTGGCAATGGTGGGGTCCCGGCGCCCATGGTGATGCTAGTTGCGCCGTTGGAGTTTGTCGAGAGTGGATGCTTGGCTGGCATTGTTCGAGAAGACGGAGAAGGAGAAGAAGAAGAGGGCGGGTTGGGCGATATCGGTGTTGGCGAGTTCAGGTCGGTGCCATCTGATCAGAAGCAACACAGGGCAGCCTTTCTCCTAGTTGTACAGAAGAAAGATACTCGGATGTGATGAGGATCAGTCAGCTGCTGGCTGCACACGCAGTAGTAGCCCATGGATGGGCCTAACCAACTAACGGTGGACGGTGGACAGCTGACGAGCGGGAGTCATGTAACTAGGTACCAGCAGCAGCACCCGGTGGAAGTGTGTAGTTAACTTAGTTAGCTAGGCGATCAGTCCACAACACGCCCATCAATTGAATTGCGCAGGCTGCTTGTGTAGGGAGGGGTGTGTCATGGTGTCTGGACGCGCTGGGTGCATGTCGCAAATTAGGGTATAGGAAGTTGATTGAGGGACATGGTTCGAGAAGGGTGATGCACAGTCTGCTGTGTGTACGGACAGCAAGATGCAAGAACAAGACCAGGTGACGATCGTCCGATGTGGTCCGTTCTGTTCTGTTGTTGGAAGCGGCAGACGGCGGGACGGGCATTCAAGTATTCTTCATACTTACGGAGCATGAAGTTCTCCGTCTCCGTAATTACTGAGTATTTATCCGTACTCCATACTATTATTACCCAAGGTGTCCGTACTCCGTATCCGTACTTTACGGTACCCTTGTTACCTAGCTACTACGTACGGAGTACGGATACATAACTTACTTCATGGTACTCCGTACTCCGTACGGATTAGTTAGTTACTAACGTCATGTACAAAGGGAGTACGGAGTACGGATAACCGCTACTACTTGCCATCATCCACCTACTTGGTACGTTACGGCCGATCCTTGACACCATACGGATAGGGCTGAACGAATGCTACTGCAACATTTACCACCGACACTGTAACTGTAACCGAGCCCCGCCGGTCTGTGATGCTGAATACATCCACTTCAGTCACCTGTGTCGACCAGTGAAAGCCTGCAAAACAGCCCGACCTGTGTCAAGTAGCCAATGTGCTCTGAAATAAGTACATCTAAACACAACTTGATTTAAATCAGCAATAATCCCGGCTTGGAGAGCACGGTACCATCTGTTACCTCCCGATACGGTACGATTTTCCCTGGGCAGGGTGGGATTTACGCTGGGATAGGTGACAGGGAAGGGGGGACTAGCCAACGTCACATCTTGCAGCGACTTGTCTTGTCGGTATTTCGGCTGGTGACTGGTGCGAAATGAGGGACAATGACGAACATGCTGTGTAAAATCGACAGCCCACAAACAGGGGTTTTTTCAAGACGCCACTAGCGTCCACTGCCTCGTATGGAGATATTGTAACTACGGGGTATCCGTACGGAGTAGAATTGTCCCCAAGTAGAGGCGCGATCTGTACATCGGCTATCTGAGCCATGGCGGTGCTCCAGTCGGCCAGTGTAACCCTAAACCTGACTACTGGCGCAAGCTGCGCCGACACGCTCAGAACATGATTCGGATATATTGAAGCCATAACTGGCGCTCGTACTTGCATATTTCATGGAAGGAAACTCAGGAGTGTTAGCTGATTGATACCCAAACAAAAAAAAATGATGATCGTTGGCCTATTCGTGTTAGTTGGTTGGTGGAGGCTTTTCTTGTGTTTAGCAAGGTCATGTTTGTCCCAGATTTCGAAGCATCTCTTTCGAACTCAGGTGCTCCTCTTGAAACTCGGCGTAGCATCCTGTTGTCGTGCGTTCGATTGGCTATTGGCCGAGGTAGGGTGCAGCGATACACGGTGGTGAAAGTATCCAGGTTGACGATCTGGAAAACAGGACACGCAGGTGTAGAGAGGTTCACCTCATCAGATGAGGAGCAACTACGGATACTCCGTACGTCTGGTGACACTGGCGTAAAGCCCGCTAGCTAGCTTACTCGCGCGTCGACCTTGGCCGGATACCCAGGTTCCACACAGGCAATACTGCTTTGGATTCATGCAATGGTCCCATGTCTCATGACTCTCATCAGTCTGAGGGGTTGGCCAACTCGTGCCCATCGACTTCGGATTCCGAGTGCCCGGCTTCGAAATCACGGGGGGGGCAAGCCTGCGATGAAAGCTCCTCCAAAGGTGCCCAAGTGCCCTCGCCAGGGTCACTCGTTGACTACTCGACTAGGGTTCCTAATGCAAGACATAACAGTACTTCGTGGTTGACAACACGGCAGATTTATGCCACAGTGTGGCCGCATGTCGGGGGGTGAAGATTCTCCCAAATGAGACGATGGTGACCATTTGGAGACAAGGTTGAGACGGGCAACGGCTGTAGCTGATAAAATTACGGATAGCGAAACGTGTACGGAGTACGGAGTACGGGGAGTGCAAACCCTACCCACTGAACACTTGTGATGTCGCTAACTATGTGTCAACTGCTGGACCATGTGCCCTTGCAGGTGTCGCCGGAAACCCGCAGGAGCTGTTTTATCGTCGTCTTCGTCGTCGTCGTCGCCACATAAGTAGGTACCTAAAGAGGGTGATGACTCGGCTGTGATGAGCAGACCTGCAGTGCCCCGCGGGCTAGTACGAGAATGCATGACGGGCAGGCTACGAGACGTACCGAAATTGTCTCACTGAGGAAAAACAAGTAAATTTTGACAGGTCCCAGTGGTTAATGGTATCCATTCAGCGTGGCGAGCTGTTACTGCTAGGTTAGGCAAAACGTCCAATAAGTACGGATATGGTGGTAGGGAGTAGGAAAACGTGGCCGCGAGCTGCTGGGAAAACTGTGGCTTCCCAACAATTGCTTTTGCTTCCAGCTGCGCAGCTCAAGCCTCGGGCCTCAAGCCTCAAGCCTCAAGCCTCAAGCCTCAAGCACGAGAACAAACTGCAACTGCAACTGCAACTGCAACTGCAACTGCAACAACAACAACAACAACAACAACAACAAGTATTTTAGGTTCACTCAACACAACACCCATCCCGCTCGTCTCAATGACGACAGTGCGTGTTACACAGTCTGGTGATTTTCGTGTATGAATACGTCACAGCGGGATTGCCCGATATCAATGGTATCGAGCCTTCCGCTTTGGAACCGTAGAATAGTTACGTATACAGGACGAAAAACCAGAGAATACGTACGGATGCTTTTGCCGCATCTACGAAGTAAAGCATGATTGCCATTCAGTACCACCCGCCCTTCATCCCTTTTTGTAAACAAGCAGGGGGATACAGAGTACGGTACTTACCCCCCCTCTCCCTAAGTTACTTACTTAGCAACGGGCGGAGAGACAAAAGCGCGCTCCTGCATGAGCACGTAATCTCCGACAATTATATGATAAGAGTGCAGCCTGCCCAAGCAAGGTCCCTCGTTGATTCGCCCCAGATCTCGTTTCCATCCTCGACGGATCGTCACGAGGTCGGGGGCGGTAGGGGTCTACTGCAGGCAGGGCTGACGGTAGGGAGAGGGAGGAGCGAGGTTCAACCGTTCGGAATCGCTGCGCAAAGCGCATGTCTGGGATCCACGGACGAACTCGAAAGCTTGAGTAATCATGGCTGCCTCGGACTGAGGCTGCTTGTTTAGGCTTTCAGAAAGTGCATAACAATGATCAATGCTCATCACACTCACCACGGTGATGCTAACAATGTTGCAAGGACACCCAATCACGCAAGGTTCAGCCGACATCAGATTCAAGGAGTCATAGTTACGAGATAACTACCAAAGGCAGAGAGAGTGAGAGTGCAGTACCTCGGCTCTATGTGGTGCCGTAACGCGGATTCCCGAGACCGGACTCTCGAGCTGACTGAACAGACGATCAGTATCTGCGATACGGAGTACTCCGTTCGCACCTGCTCTGCTATTGTGTTCGTATCCGTAGGCAGGCATCGCGTTCCTCCAGGCTCCAGGTTGCTCAAGCTGATTAATTGGGATTCCTGCGCTCAATCCTGCGTAGTTACCTACAGGTTACCAGGGTTAGAGGAAACCAACGTGATATGGCAGGTATCCGAATTGCTGACTGAGACGACCTGCTTTGCATCCAATGACAACGAGCGTTAGTTACCGTATCCGAGCGAGAACTTTGACCCCGTTCCTGGCGATGCTACGCTAAGGATGCCCAGGGACAGGCAGGATCTCGCAGCTTGTCGCCATTGTCATTGCTAAGGTTGGGGCAAACATTGGAATGAGCGTCGTCGTTGGTGTGTGTCGCGTGGGTTTACTCGTAGTTACGTGTATCCTGGTTCGGATCTCCCAATTTCCAGGGCGGGCAGCGTGCCTTGCGATTCGCTGCACGATCCCGGACTGACGCGGCGCGCCCGTTCCTTTTCACCTGTTTTTTTTCTTTACCAGGACCAAGAAACATCCCGGGCAAACTGATGCGGCTTAAGAGCAAACTTTCGCGCAGAGAGAGATTGCCGTTGCACGTCATTGGACGCAGCACGGGGACGACGACAATGCAAAACTGACCACGTTCCACATGGGAATGGGTATACCGCCTATTTTGGAATGTAACACGTGTAGCCAGTCCACTAGTCAAGTACTTTTCTTGTGCGTGAGGCAGGTAAACTCTACTTCGTCCTTCGTCCGAGGTCGTGAGCCTGGCTAAGAATAGGGTCCGTCGAAGTCTTGTTCACCCATTCACGTCCCAGAAAGGTACCTAACTAACTTACCAGGTTGCAGATGTTACGTTCAAAAATAGGCGGTATCCGTACGGAGTACGGAGTACATCCTGTTTAGTTTAGTTTTGACACACCTTTATCCCTGAACGATCTAGATCACCAATCGCACAACTTTCTCAGCCTGCTGGTTGTTTCGAACCGTGCTTGCATATGTATTCGTCCGCCTAAGAAATGGGATTCCAACAATGTCTAGGTACGTACCTGTTGCTTGGCCCGAGTTGGCTACCCTTGAGTCTAAAGTTGGCGTTTCCAACGTGGTTCTCTTCGCGTGGATTTATCGCCGACGCCGCTGCTAGGCACGATAGCACCAGGTACGTACACGAACGACCCCGTGGGCTGGGCATGGTCGCAGCTAGCATGGATGATATGCGGCCTGGAGCCACAATTGCTTCGATGCTTCGCTCCAAGTCGTCTCCACCTTGCAATATACAGTCGCTAAGACGACGGCTGATCTTCCGGGAACAGGGGTCCTGGCTCAAACCCTGGCCGGATATGGTAGGGGTTGAATCGTGCGAGATCTCATCTCGTTGCTTATGAAGGAGAGGAGGAGCTTTTTCTTCAGCCCACGTCCATGGTCATACCTCAACTTCCTGTCGTGACACACCCAAAACGAGCAAAGGTGACGTCTTGAGGTGGTCCCCTCATTCAGCTCTCGTCCTCGCCGTCCCTCTTCGAACACATGCCGGGTGCGTCATGCGCCGAGCCTCTCCTCTTCTCATAGGCCTTACCTACTACTTAATCCAGAACTGTCATCAATCTCCACACCACATTCTGTGTACTCGCCCGCCGAGTCTGAGCGCATGTTAGCCTTTAGTTTCCACCGAGGAGGCACGAGCCTGAAAGTCTATACAGGGTTGCCTTGACCTCGTCTCACGTCAATAAACCAGTTGATGCTGTTGGATACATGCGTTGCGTGCCTCTGCGCCTCTCCATCATTCCATAGCCGTCGGCTTCACCCAACAGCGACATTCCAATATCCTACTTATGTTTTGGGGTCCTATCCACCACTCGCAAGGAAAACAACGAGACATCCGTCTCATCCTCTCCAGCGTCCGAGAGCGCCTGTCTAAGACGAGAGCCGTACGGTGGTGATATTTTTCTGTCTTGTTATTCCGTCGCAGCCGTATAAGGCAACATGGAGCAACACGCAGCAAACCACGATCAAGGCGCTGCCGGTTCTCTTCGCTCCCATACCAACAGCATCCGACGCGCGCGCCCGCCAGATATCCTCATCATGGGCGACGAGAATCGGCTACCGCTACGGACAGAACCTGGAGCAGATTTGCAATCTGATAGGCTCGGCAAGCGAGAGTCACTAGTTGGCCTCAGAAACATCTTCAGCAGGTCAAGGACGGGAAAGGACGGCCGATCGATAGAAGCATCCACGCCGCTCCGCGAGTCTCGAGGGAGCGGCATACGAGCTTCGTTGGCGGAAATCAGCAACTGGCCGTACACGCTACACAGTGCACGCTCAGAAGTCTCGATACCGAGGTCACCTCCGCTTGCGACCCCTTCTCCGCGGCCTCCTTTCCCAGCAAGCTCTTCTCCGCTGTCGGCCATGCGAGAGAAGCCAGCTGGTGGTAACGGAATCAAGGTGACACCGCCGGGGACACCTGCGTCGCCCCCACGCTCTGCGCGGGGTCTTGGCTTGGGCTTGCAAGCGCCGCCGTTGTTCCAAGTATATCCCCAGGCTATCAAACACGCTACTCTTCCAGCCTGCTCCGTGTCGGCCGACGCACTGGTGCGAGCAAAGGGTTCAAGGAGCAGCTTGCTCCCACGGGACGAGGAAATCCTGCCGATGATGGGTCTGGATAACGACGAAGACGCAGACAAAAGGACCGACAGGCTCCGTAGGAAGCACCAGCGGCGTAACGGCGGATCGCGGAGTGTATTGGAATGGACAAACAAGACATACGTTCTCGTCACATCGGGATGCTTACTTCAGTACAGTGTCGAGGGCTCATTCGACCGGCAGCCCGAGAAGATACTCCAGCTTACCAAGGAATCTGCCGCATTTGCCAGCGACTTGATCCCGGGACGACACTGGGTACTCCAGATCTGCTCGTCATTGGACTCGGACGGCACGCCGGCCGCGGAATCGAGGTCTCTGCTGTCCAAGTTTGCGCTTCGCCCTACGGAAAAGAAACAGGCATCGCATCTCCTCATGGTGTTTGAGAGCGCCGAGGAAATGGACAGCTGGCTCGCCATGCTGCGGCAGGTGATAGAAGCCATGGGGGGCAAGAAGCAGTTGTCGGAGACAGGCAGGCCCAAGACGGAAAATGTCGTTGCCGAGCTGCGACCACAAGCGAGCCAGCAGGCGCTTGCTGTGCGAGATCCAGAGCGTTTCACACATATAGTGAAGCATGACTTTGCAGACCAAGATAGCCGCAATGTCCACAAAAGCGGTCTCCCGTCCACGTCTGACACCCAGCTCGACTCGGTCCTTGAAATCACGCTGGATGACGTTTCTACGATCGCGAGCCACCACTCGTCGGACGGGTTGAATCTTGACAATCTGCGCGACAGCGGAACTACCTTCGTGTCGTCCGGACAGAGGACATTTGTTACTTCAGAAGGATCGTCGCCATCATGCTCTCCGATACGCGCTAGTTTCTCCAGTCACGCCGAGGAGCAGAAGCATCAACTGCAACAACAGGTGGAGTGCCGGTCCGAGGTCAGAATACGCCCAAACGCGCAAGCAATCTCCAACCGGAGGCAGTCGATGCAGACGTATGTGCCGGCTTTCGACACCCGCCCTAACGCGGTCAGCCGACCACACTCGACCAACCTGAGTGGCACGGGAACGGGCACGGGGACGGGCACGGGCACGGGCACGAGCACGAGGGAAGGGTACATCCGTAGCATGTCCAGACAGAGCATACCGAACTTCAGTGTTCCAAATGCCGCAGGGAACCGACTTGGGAGTTCGAGAATGGAGCAAACCGAGCTCCCTGATCACGCAGAGCAGGACTCGGTTGCCAGCACTGGCCGAAAGGCCCCTCCCACTGCACTCGCATTGTCTCGGCCTCTGTCCGTCGTCTTGGACCACCCGTCGCCACGACCATCACCGAAAAGGTCTGCGCCACTAGCGGGTGGTGCTCTGAGCGTCGACACCACGGAAGAGGCTTCGGTCACGTCTTCCATGTTTTCGTCTTGGGTGCGAGGCGTATCGAAGCAGCCATCGCAAGTTGAGAAGCTGCCTCAACGCCAGTCTAGTCTGCACGCGAAGAAGCATTCTGCTGATGTCACTCCATCAAGTGTGGTCTCGGCAACCCCTAGAAAATTCCCCAGCATGAACAATATCTGGAACCGAAAAGAACAGCTATCATCAAAACCACTTCCCGAGGTCCCTCAATTCATATTGCCCGCCGGTCGCCCTGTTTCGCGGGACTCACCAAAGATCCCAGCATCTTTCCCGAGGTCTGTGTCGGCCATGGGAAGTCGTGACCCTGAGCGACGCTTGTCATCCAATTCCAATAGTCGATTCGCCGTCTTCAAGAGGTCAAGCTTCATAGCCGAAGACAGATCCTCACGCCAGTTGTCTGTCGGTCTTGTTGACCTAGGCCTGCTAGTTGATGCTAAGGCCCCGTCTCTACCAGCCAAATCTCCGCGACGTGACGCATCTGGGCAGTCTCCAGCGTCTGAACCGGGCAGCAAGGGCCTCTTGAGCCGAAGGAGTATGCCACAGCTGAGCAACGTGCCGCCACCTTCGGCTCCACCGCCCAACTGCGCACTCCCGCCCATTCCGAAGAAGTACCAAAGCGAAGCCAAATCTGCCACGCCTCGAAAATCCCCGACATGAAAAACGATATGATCTTTATTTTACTCTTCTGGTCACCAGGAGAGTTTCCTTTGTCACTTCCTCTCAGTCAAGTCATGGCGCTTGCCACTCTATCTATACCACTCGAAATTTATGGATCATGACGGATGGCGATGGCGTTTATGAGTATATATCATATGTAAACGATAGCTAGGATTTCGGACGAGATACGGCGTCTCGCCGGAAGGGCGTATCATGGGTTGGATAGGCGTTGGCGATGGATATACCACTGCATAGCAAATGTGCGGACTCTTGTGATAGTACGTGTTTCGTTCCAACGAGATATCTAACTACGCAAGTGGGTCCAATTATAGTCAGTTGAATGATGGATGTACGGAGTACTAACTTAGAGCCCCGAAATCTGCTATATCATTCATTGTAAGCAGGTGAGTGTTAGTGTTAATCGTGGGCCCCGGAAAAGTTCAGATAGTAAATGATGGAAAGTACGACCGTGTAAAAATGGATGAATGTGTGTCTTGCGCACGGCGATATATCATAAACTCGGAAATCGAGGCATCGCCAGTCTCGTGGTGTCGAGGACAGCGCAAACAACGTGACCTGGGCAGCCTGTGGCGATGGCGATGGCGATGGCGATGGCAGAAAGGCCCGTTGCTTGTTTCGTTACACTGAATAAACATTCACCCATTAAAGGAGAATATCGAGACGTGATCTACAACATTGAGTGTTTGAGTCCGGTTTGGAAGAGCATACTTTCAGTTGGAGCCAGTGTTGGATCACAACACCGCAAGCTTTCCAGCCAAGTTGCTAGTCAACAGCATCTCGATTGAGGCTTGAGGAGGGGCAAAAAGGTTGGCCCCACATTTACACGCTCCTGTTAAATTATTGATTTTGCCCAAAATCGTCGACGAGTACACGACTTCGCATCAAGAAACGACCCGACTCCAGCCCACTGCCGACTTTTACGATTCGAGATTCATACGCAAACCGTTGCCGGATATCCGTCGTAGTAAATCATCGCAAAGAACGGCCAACATGTCGAACAAGAACAGGTATGCCCATGCGCACAGAAATCAGCATCCACCAGAACCAGTCACAAATCGCACAATTAATCACGAGACTGGGGAACGCTGACCACCGAGATTGCCGTGACACAGAGATTGGGCCGACGACGATGACCTCGAAGAAACCGTCTCGACCGAGCTGCCGCCTCCCCAGACCATCTCAAACAAGGATGGCACCAAGACCACCATCACATACCGCTACAACGAGGAGGGCCAGAAGGTCAAGACAACGCGGCGCATCCGCATGGTGACGCACCGCGAGGTCGTTAACCCGCGCGTGGCCGAGCGCAAGACCTGGCCCAAGTTTGGCTTGTCCGCCAACGACGCCAAGGGCCCCCAGCACGACACGACGAGCGTCGGCGAGAACATCATCTTCCGCCTGTCGCCCAACTGGCGCAAGGACGCCAAGGACGAGTCCAAGGATGTCAACGCCGAGGCCATGAAGGCAAAGCTCAAGGACAAGTCGGTCAAGTGTCGTATCTGTAACGGCGAGCATTTCACTGCCCGCTGTCCCTACAAGGACACCATGGCCCCCGTCGGCGCCGAGGGCACCGCCGATGTGGCCGCCGGTATGGGCGACGAGGAAGGCGACACCGGCGTCGGTGCTGCTGGCGCTGGCAAGAAGGGTAGCTACGTCCCGCCCGCCATGAGAGGAGCTGGTGGTGCTGCCGCGGCTGGCGAGCGTATGGGTGGCAAGTTTGGCGAACGCGACGACCTCGCGACACTGCGTGTCACAAATGTATGTCACGACGCTATTCGGTCCCGTGTGCACAGGGTTGCTAACGTGAAGCAAACAACAGGTGTCCGAGATGGCAGAGGAAGGCGAGCTTCGCGACATGTTCGAGCGCTTCGGCCGCGTCACCCGTGTCTTCCTGGCAAAGGACCGCGACACGGGCATGGCAAAGGGTTTCGCATTTATCAGCTACGCAGACAGGACCGATGCTGTCAAGGCGGCCGACAAGATGGATGGATACGGTTTCAAGCATCTCATCCTGCGCGTCGAGTTCGCCAAGAAGGCGGCGTAAACGGGCCAAGTCGTCTCTTTTGGGAGCTGCTATGGAGGACAACGGGACAGGAACATTTCCTTTTAGGAGACCACATCGACTGGACTGTTAGCAATGGATCATGATGAAAATGAGGTGTACTTGTGTGCCTCGACGCCAACCCTCTTGGTCGCGCGTCCATTCACGTGCTACAATTTGTACTGACAAAGCTCATTGCGATATGAGAACGAATTGCTAATGCAAATGATGACAACATCCTTCAAGCTCAAATAAATAGTCTAAGTAGACCTCAAAGTGTGGCGGCAGATAAGCCGTGAAGCGCTCGGCAGTTTCAATATAACTTTCAACGACTATATTGGACATTAATGGGCAACTCAGCTTTCCAGTTGAATAGTCTTGACCTCCCCCCCCCAAATCTCACCAATCACCGCCCTTTGGTGATCCGCATGATGACAAAACGACAAGAGACGCAGCCACAGCCGACGGAAACTCGACGTGAGCTAGAATAAATTCCTTGTTGCGATGGTTGAAACCATGTTCGCCGGTTCACTCCCACCCAGAAAAGAACAGATTAGTATGATGTGCTCATGTCGGGTCTCATAAAATATTTGTCTTCGTCAAATCGTGAAAAATGTACAGGCTGTGAATAGTGTTGTGGTGTAGGGACTTGTTGGCGTCGAGGACCAAGAGTCAGCGCGACGAATAGGCGATTATGATGCTTGGCAGTGTCTGGTATGTCTGATGTTGCAAACACCAGTGGTGTGAAAGGCAAACAAATGCGCCTCGACCAAAATGGCGAGTTGTTGACGAGACATAGGGAATAACGAATGTGGGTTGTTGTTTTTATGGATTTCGTTCGAGATTGGTGGCAGTCCAGTCCCGGGGTATCACGGATGACGTTCATCCACCTCCTCCTTCTCTTCATTGCTTCAGTCGTCCTCAGTCCAAGGCCCACTTCGGTCTTAGGCTGCCTCCGCCTGGGACGGCTCCTCGTCATCACCACCGTCAACAATCGACTGCCGGGCCAGCGACTCCTCGAGCTTCTTCTTGCGCTCGAGATCGCGCTGGCGCTTGGCCGCCTCCCGCTTCTTGAGGTGCGACTCCTGCTTCTCCATGACGAGATAGGGGACGGCTCGGACGACGGAGAAAATCCCCTTGAATCCCTGGGCCATGTGGGAGAAGGACTCCTTGAAATGTGTCTTGGTCTCGTCCAGGGTGTGCCGCGCCAGGGTTGCTTGTTTCTTGCCGCGGTAGGCCCTCTCGGCACGCTGTGCCTTGACGTACTGCTGAGACAGCTGACGGCGGTTGGTGATGAGCAGGTTCTCGGTGCCGGATGTGCCAGGTCGCGGAATCGGCAGCGGCTTCTCGCCGTTCTCGCTGACGCTAATACTGTCCTGGGACTTGTGGTTCTTCTTGGCCATCTTGAAGAAATGCATGAAGACGGAGCACGGATGCGGTAGAGGGGAAGCGGCTGGGGGGGGAGGCTATAAAGACAAGGTGAATATGACCAAAGGGGACGACTGTCAAATGCACAGGACTGTATATACCGACAAGCGAGATGAATCCCCGATATCACCGCCACGGTCGGCGGTCACCTGTCAACTTTATAGACTGCAAGGTAGAACCCGTCTGCCGTGACAGAATTCCGTCGCATGACCCCTACCTTTTCCAGGACCCTTCTTCGGTTCTGGCTATGCGTTTACATGTCTGATCCTTTGGTTGTTCATGCGAAGCAATCTCGACTCCTTTAATACAGCCACTAAATAGCAAGGGGTCACGAGACCCGTTTAAGTGGGAAGGCGATGCCGACATTTGCATGTTTCCCAGTTGAAGTTTCAGTGCATGAACATGGCAATCAAACATGTTCTTCGACCGCCTTTGCGGTCAACTCCTGCCCCTTTCGTGATATCCTGGTTGGCGTGGTCCAGGTCGAGCATGATCCTGGTTTCCAGGGGCGGAACTAACCACATATAACTTGCAACGTCGATAACCCGACAGATGTTGCTCATGCAAAGGGTAACTAATGCTGTTGTTATTATTGTCAGCAACTTAGCTTATCCCGTAGTTACGGAGTGGAGTAACTAACTACACGTCCTCCGGCCTCCAAATAGTTAACTTAGTTACTACGGTATTGAAGAACTGAGTGGAGATCGAATGGAGACCGAATGGAGACCGAGTGGAGATCGAGTGGAGTGTTTCCGTACATTACCCACAGTTTGCTCTACGCTGCCAGCTGTCTCTGGAGCCTCACAGCTAAGCGCCATCTGGTGGCCTCAACTAGCGACTTGGCAACATATCGGGTAACCTCCTGCCTTAAAAAGGTAAGCGCTCGCATGCCTCAAAGCTAGCTGAAACCCTCCAGCACCATGCGCACACATGTGATTACGAAGTAACTAACTAGTTAACCAACAGATGCCCTGAAATCCCAGAAGTTCAAAGTCCCCAGCCAAGCCTGTAAAGATTGACACTACCATACTGACAAGCACGTTCTCATAAGCCTGAGAAGAACACATTGCCCCCTTGGACTTGTTCAGGCTCAAACCCTGGTATTCTGTGACGTATTTGTTGACTTGCATCCGCTTGTTGTCGGCACTGCGTTCGCTACTTTTAGTTACACGTTTCCGTGAACGAGCGAGCGCTTCAGACTTTAGCCGCTCCAAATACTGGAGCTGGAGGACAACGGAGCGGGTCACCGAAGACCATGGATACGTCGAGAAGTCCTCAGGCGACCTTTTGATTCTTAACCTTTACAAGTCATTCCTGTCGGATCAACCACCGGTCTGGCCTAGTAAACTCAACATGAGCACTGCAACAACTGTCCCGGCGGACGCCGGCGAGCTACGCCAGAGGCACGCCGCCTCGTTTCCTGCCGATGAGCCATCTCCAAACTCCCCCAACACGGCCGAGGGCGACCGAGATGGTGCGCCGACGTCCGCATCCGCCCCCGCGCCGAAATCTAGGAAGACCTTTGGCCGCACTCCGGACGGAACAAGTTAGTAGTCAGAGACAACCAACGGTGCCCATCTGCTCCCATCTGTGCATGCTAACTCGGCATCCGCGCCGCGCCTAGTCTTTACTGTCCCGACCACCCATGACATGGTGTCTCAGCTGCTGGACCCTAGACAGCCCAAGAACCTGTCTGACGCAATCGTACTGGCCATCCTTGCGGGCCTCGTGGCCTTGTTGTACCTGTTGCCCTCCTCGTTGAAGCGTCCGGTCTTCGCCGTGATCTTCCTCTTTTGGCGAGCCGCTTACAATCTAGGCATCGGCCTGCTCCTCCGGGCCCAGTCGAATGACAACAAGTTGGTCATCAGAGCCCAGAAGTGGAAGCTCTTCGAGAATCCTGCAACTGGGGCCAACCCGAGACCTTGGCTGTACGAGCTTCTCAAGAAGGAACTGGAAGCCAAGATTCCCGAGGACTATGAATTTGAGAAAGCGCCCATCGAGTACAATACCTGGCTGGTCTTTCGGAGACTTGTCGATCTCATTCTCATGTGTGACTTCGTGTCGTATTGCCTGTTCGCCGTTGCCTGCGCGCACACGCCCGAGGGCGAGTCGTTCCTCGCCGCCATTGGCCGCTGGGCTCTGGGTCTCAGTCTCGTTGGCTTCAACCTGTGGGTGAAACTTGATGCGCACCGAGTTGTGAAGGACTACGCTTGGTATTGGGGTGACTTCTTCTATCTCATAGACCAGGAGCTGACGTTCGATGGCGTCTTCGAGATGGCGCCCCATCCCATGTACTCCATCGGTTATGCTGGCTACTACGGTATCTCGATGCTGGCTGCCAGTTACTCTGTGCTTCTCATCTCCATCGTTGCGCATGCGACACAATTCGCCTTCCTCGTCCTGGTAGAGAACCCACATATCGAGAAAACCTACAACCCGCCTGCGCCCCGCAAACGTGGTGAGACCTGCAGCGTTGCCGACGTCCCCGGCATCGATCTCTCCGCGGGGGCGAAGGCGGATGCCCCTTCAGCTTCTCCACAGACAACTCCGGCCCAGATCCACAATATGCTGGGACTGAGCAACTTCGACCTGTTCCGCACAACCGACTACTCCACAGTGCTCATTCTCCTCTACCTCGTTACGGTGACTGTGGTGACGCCCGACACGCCATTCTACCGGTTCCTCTTTGTCTCCCATGCCTTCTTGTGGCGGATGTGGTACTCTGTTGGCTTGGGCATCGTCCTCCACCATCAGTCTACCGACAAGGCATGGACACGCCACTTCCTCAAATTCGGCGAGACGACCCACGATGCGTGGGTGCAATGGAAGGGAATGTACCACATCTCTCAGGTGATGACATATTCTTCCTTCATTGCCGCCTGTTGGAAGCTGTACTCGTTTCCCACCGACTGGGAGAACGGCTTTGTTGCCCTGAAGCACGTCCTCGGAGCTGCTCTCATCTCACTCCATCTCTGGACCGCTGTCAGCATCCATGAGTCGCTTGGCGAATTTGGCTGGTTCTTTGGTGACTTCTTCTTCGACCAAGGCGCCAGGCTGACGTACAAGTCAATCTACCGCTTTCTGAACAATCCCGAGAGAATACTTGGCACTGCAGGGCTGTGGGGAGCTGCCTTGATCACCTGGAACAAGTACATATTTCTTCTGGCTCTGACAGGTCATCTGCTCACGTTGGGCTTCCTTCAATTTGTCGAGAAACCTCACATGCAGAAGATATATGGCCGTGGAATTCGCAAGGAAGCTGGCCTCACCAAATTTCTCAAGAGCTCAATCCCGCCCCCGATGAAGGACTACTACACGAGCGTCAACAAAGTCATGGGCGACACTTCAAACTTTGTCGAGGATTTCTTGGAATCGGCTCGTCCCAAGCTCGCTGCCGGTGTCTCTACCATCGTGCGAGATACTACCGCCTTGTTCAATAACGTCCCAGCTCGTCTGACCCTGACGAAATTATCCCCTGACCTTGCGGGCTTCGATCCCAAGCAGTACTCCGTGAAAGTGGAGGGCGAGTCCGCCATGCAATCTGTTCTCACCGAACGCTCAACTGGAAAGGAAGCAACTGGAGCCCGATTCCCAGGTGAGCTTAACACCATGATTCTGCAGTACGGTGCTCCGATCAAAGTGAAGTGGACAGCTCCTGCACACCACAGCAAGAAAGATTGGATCGGACTGTACATGGTAGCTGACAATCGATCTCGCGACGTCACGGAGGTCTCGTCACTTGGACGCTGGACGCCCACATGCCCTGGTCAGTACGAGTCACCTTCAGCAGACAAGGGCATCCTGGTCTCGGATGTTCCTGTTTCTACAAGCGAGTCTTCTGGTGAGAGCCTCGTGCGTGGAGAGGTTATCTTTGAGGGTGACAAGCTCTGGTGGACCAGGGGCGTCTTCGAGTTCCGCTACCACCACGACGGTAAACACAACGTCATGACCATATCGCAACCATTTGAGATCCTGATTGGCCGATTCGATGACGAGGACGTTGAGGTGGATTCCCAAGGCGTCTATGAGAAGGCGGTTGAAGCTTCCCTGTTGCCCCTTGTGCAAAACTGCTTTGACCGGGACCCTGACATTGCGCCCAGCACGCCAGAGGATTCATTCGGGGGGCATGTAGAGCGCGATGGAAAGTACGCCAAGAGAGTCGTCTATGCCATCCAGCAAATGTTTGGCATCGAGTTTGCTCCGGCGGTTGTGCCTGCGGATGGAAATGTTCGGAGCTTAGCATGGCGAATTTGCAATGCTAAGCAAGTCCTTGTAAGCTCAAACCTGTAGCCGCCGATGGGACCAAGACAGACCACGAACTAACTCTGCATCGATAGGCACCATATAGTATGTCGCATTCCAAAGGCACCACGACGCCGGCAGCAGAGAAGCCCCCCCCGAGCCCCTGAGCATAGAGGGGTCGGTTTTCGTTTCAAGGGGCTTTTGTACTTGGGGCCAATTGCATGTGCAATCAAAAGTGTTTGCGTGGATTGGAGAGGGTGAGCACGTTGGCGGTGTTATCTCGTTTCTTCCTAAAACTGTTCACAGGCGATTACCAAGTAGCGTTAATCGGTTACCCCTATAAGATACCGACCGTCAATAAGACAATTGGTACTGCTATCTGGCAGCTTTTCCAAGCACATCCGGCAGTCCTTTCGAGTTCCTCCTCTCCCCCCTCCCTGTTCGACGGCCGACCAGAGACTTCTCGACGATGTAGAGACAGCAGCAACAGCAACAGCACCAATCTCGGAAGTTGTTCGTAGGGAGTTGATCATGTTTCGTCTCATGAACGTCTAGTGTGATATCCGCAGGTTCGGGGCTTAACATGATTTCCATATCCGGTCGGCAAGAACTCCTCTGATTGGGTAAAGAAAACAAACCCATTGGGGGTAAGGTAACACCATCACGTGGACAACATGCCGAACTAAACCCTTCCACTCAGATGTCGCCAACTACGCTCGCTCCCAATCCTTTTGAGTTACTCCGTATGACACCCAAGGGCGCACCCCTTCTAGGGCCGCGGCCGATCATGCAGCTTCCCCGCATGTTGCTGCCGAGCCTAGGGTATAACTACCCGACGGCCTGCCCCCCGAGCTGATCTACGCCTCGAGACTCGAATACTCCGTATGCTTCACTGCAACTTGAACATCTACACCAAACGGAACGTCGGTATCTACACAAAGTCGTCGCCATGTCACCACACACGACCGAGTCTGAAAAGTCGGACCCTGGCCTTCGGGGTGTAGCTTCAGGCAAGGTAGGCCTTATCGCACCTTGCTGCCCAAACCCGTGCTCGTAAGGTCGTGCTGACCGATCTATAAGTCCGCCGTACCGGGACCACCAACGTTCGATGATCCTGTTGCAGAGCGCGCGTATCTGAAGGGAAGACTCGCTCTCGCATTTCGCATATTCTCCAAGTTTGAGTTCGACGAGGGGTAAATATACTTCCATGCCACACAGTACACTCTCTGACGTACTAAGGATCAGGTGCTGACTTGGAACCACAGCGTTGCTGGACACATCACAGTTCGCGTATGCCAGCCCTCAAGTCCGCGTCAAGAGTGCAGCTGACAACTAGTTTTGGCCCTCGTAGGATCCCGTGGACCCAGCTACCTTTTGGGTCAACCCCTTTGGAGTAGCATGGCCCTTACTTAGAGCATCTGATTTGATCCGGGTAAACCACCACGGTGAGATCGTGGATGGAGGACCAGTCCGTCTCCTCAACGTCGCCGGTAGGTTCCCACGCTCGTAGCCACCTGCCACTTCGCATCCTGTTTTCTCTTGAACCCTTGCCCATCCCCTAACCCTTGCTGACCACACGTAGCCTACATGATTCACTCGGCCGTCCACGAGGCCCGGCCGGACATCATTTGCGTGGCGCACTCACACTCCATTTACGGGCGCGCCTTCGCCACGCTGGGCCGCAACATCGACATCATCACGCAGGACAGCTGTGCCTTCTACAACGATGTAGCGCACTACCAAAGCTTCGGCGGCGTGGTATTAGGGCCCGAGGAGGGCCAGAATATCGTCCGCGCCCTCGGTGGCAGGAAGGCAGGCATCCTGGCCAACCACGGGCTGCTGACGTGCGGCCAGACAGTCGAGAGCTGCGTCTTCTGGTTCATGAGCCTCGAGAGGTGCTGCCGTGTGCAGCTGTTGGCTGATGCAGCGGCCGGTGGCAGGGGGGGGCAGACAGTCAAGATCGACGACGAGGACGCCGAGTTCTCGTACAAGGTCCTGGGGTCGGAGCGTGCTGGGTGGTTTAGTGCGAAGCCTACTTTTGATTTGATGGAGCATGAGGCTGGTGTGACTTATAAGACGTAAAAGAGTTCTGATCTGTAGGATTGTCCGTCTAGACTCTGGTGTGAGCAAACGGGAGTTACGCATCCATTCGCAATTCGGCATAAATATGCACTGGGGGCCGATCACATCAGCTGTGTTCGTAGACGCATGTATGGGAGATAAAGTGCCTGCCCGAAAACGTTGGCCTGTCAATTGTGTCATTACCTCTCGTGTGCCGTGGGAACCAGTCACTGGAGGGACTTCTAGGGTCTCGTTTCACTATTATACCTTGAATTATGACCTATCCGCAACGGAAAATCGAAGTGCGTACTCAGTAGACACATGCAAAGTACCCACTCGATCCGTTGAATCAAGGGAAGCACATGTCGAGCTCGAAGTAAGCTGACCTACTAGGATGTGTACGGATAAGGTTGCTACTTTGTAAGTTACCTACTTCGTACTGTGAAGGCACGACTAAATAAGTAGAATAGTTAGTGGAGTGCCCTAGTTTTATACGCCTTGGCATGCGTGGGGGGAGGGGTCCCAGGTAGCAGGCTAATCTAATCGGCGAAATTTTTGGCTATTCGAATCCGGCGACTCGCGGCCGAAACCCATACACCTTCGGACTGCAAATCCAAATTGCGATACCGAAAACCAAAGATGGGTCGCAAATTCAGAGTACGTATCCAATTGATCTGAGGCGAAGCTTCTACGCGACCCCCGGAGGTCTCTCAGCGCGGCATTAAACTAACATGCGCCTTCCAGGGAGGTCGCAGAGGCGGCGGTAGAGGAGGAGGGCCTCGCGATGGTGACGGCGGCGGCAGAGGAGGAGGCAGCGGCACCCGTGCGCCCTACGTATCCTTTCCCGATATTCCCAAGGCGAACGAGAAGCTTCAACGCTACTACGACGGCGTCATCCCGCTTGGCGACGAGGAGAGAGAGAAGTTCTGGGAGGTTCTGAAGGTCGAGCTGCCCAACTCGTTCCGATTCTGCGGCTCCAAGGGCCACGCGCTCGCCGTGAGGAGACTTCTGGAAGAGCGATATGTGCCCGACATCATCAAGATTGAGCGCTACGACGGCCAGCCCGTCCAAGCGCCCCAGCCCGTCAGCTGGTACCCCGACCATCTTGCCTACTCGATGAACACGCCGAAGCACGTCATCCGCAAGTACCCGCCATTCGCCGCCTTCCAGAAGTTCTTGGTGTCCGAGACCAGCGTCGGCAATATCAGCAGACAGGAGATCGTGAGCATGATACCGCCCCTGTTAATGGACCTGAAGCCTGGCATGACCGTCTTGGATCTCTGCGCAGCTCCCGGCAGCAAGTCGGCTCAGTTGCTCGAGATGCTTCACGTTGGCGAAGAGGCGAGAATCCGCAAGGTCATGGGCACATTTGGCGAGGCCAAGACAGAGACGACGAGCGACGAGGGTGTCGAGGTCGAGGTCGAGGTCGATTCCGGCGACGACGGACGAGCGACCGGCATCCTGATTGCCAACGATGCCGACTACAAGCGTTGCCACATGCTGGTCCACCAGCTGAAGCGACTCTCATCTCCTAATCTGCTTGTCACAAACCACGATGCGACCCTCTACCCGTCCATCAGGCTCCCCAAGGACCCTGCCAACCCCGACAAGGGCCAGTATCTGAAGTTCGACCGCATCCTTGCCGATGTTCCTTGCTCCGGCGACGGCACCTTGAGGAAGAACGTGAACTTGTGGAAGGACTGGCAGCCAGGTAGCGCCCTTGGTCTCCACGTTACCCAGATCCGAATTCTGGTTCGTGCTCTGGCCATGCTCAAGGTCGGCGGCCGAGTCGTCTACTCTACCTGCAGTATGAATCCCGTCGAGAACGAGTCTGTGGTCCTATCTGCCATCGAGCGCTGTGGTGGCCCCTCAAAAGTCGACATTATTGACTGCAGCGACCGACTCCCTGGTCTCCAGCGTAACCCCGGTCTGCACCAGTGGAACATTATGGACAAGGGAGGCCGCGTTTGGTCAAGCTGGGAGGAGGTGCAGCAGTACGCTCAGACTAAGGAAGACGGCGCGATCCCCGGCAGACTTGCCGAGACCATGTTTCCCCGAACTGAAGCCAGCAACTGCTCTAGTCTCCCGCTGGATCGATGCATGCGAGTGTACGCCCATCAGCAGGATACTGGCGGATTCTTCATCACCGTGTTGGAGAAGAAGGCCGACTTCAAAGCTAAACCCGAGTTGACGCAGGTGAAGGCTGAAGCAGCAAAGGAGGAAGCCAAGTTGGCCGGCGAGACGAAAAATGCCACCGTGGGAACCAATGGAAGCAAGAGGCCTCTGGACGACGACGAAGCCGATGCTAAGGCTGATGTCAAGAAAATAAAGACAGATGCGCCTGCTCGGGAGGAAAGCACAAACGAAGTCATGTCTGATGCTCCGGTGATCTCCGCACCAGAAGCTCCGGTAGTGACCACAGCAGCTGCCGTCGAGCCTTCAACAGAGCCTGCAACGGAGTCTGCAACGGAGCCTGCCGCCGAGCCTGCCGCCGAGCCCAAGGCTGCAACCGAAACCGAGACATCGACCAACAACACTCCTAAGCCTCCGCAAGCAGCACAAGCCGCCCGTAGGAGAAACGCCGATGGTACATATGAGGAGCCCTTCAAGTACCTCTCCCCTGAGCACGAGGTCATCGCGACCATCAAGAAATTTTACAACCTGTCATCGCGATTCCCCTCGGATCGGTACATGGTGCGCAATGCTACTGGTGAGCCGGCCAAGGCTATTTACTACACTAGCGCTCTCTTGCGAGACATTCTTACGGAGAACGAGGGTCGTGGCATCAAGTTTATCCACGGAGGCGTCAAGATGTTCATGAAACAGGACGCACCATCAGCCGAAGTTTGCCGCTGGCGCATCCAATCCGAGGGCATGCCCATCATCGAAGGCTACGTTGGTGCAGACCGCGTGATCCGCCTGACGAACAAGCAGACGTTCCACAGGCTCCTGAAGGAGATGTTCCCCAAGTTCTCCGAGGGAGACTGGGTCACCCTTGGCGAGATCGGCGAGGCAGCCAGAGATATTTCCATGGGCTGCTGCGTGCTCAGAATCGAGCCCGACGGTTCAGATCCCGACTTCTCAGAGCGCATAGTGCTGCCCCTGTGGAAAAGCTTCAAATCGCTGAACCTCATGTTGCCCAAGGAGGACCGGGCTGCTATGCTTCTACGAATCTACAACGATACCACGCCTCTTATTAATGTGAGAAACCCCCTGGACTATCATCTACTTATCCTATTATTAGGTCTGTTACGGGGGTAAAGACTTCCGAATCAAGCGATTCGGTAGAGCTTTTACTTCTGGGGCGCGGTTTAACCACCCCCCCGGAACGTTCTTGTAAAGAGCTTGCTAACCCGCAGACTTGAAGATGCCATTGAGGGATCAGAAAAAGAACGGCACTGAAACGACCGAGGTCAAGGCCGAGGAGAAGGCCGAGGAGACGGCCTCGGTCAAGACTGAGGAACTGGAGGCTACACCTGCCGAACCTCAGACAGATCCAATCGAAGGAGCCGACTTGAAGACGGAGGATGCCGAGGCACCTGCCGATGCCACCAATGCGGCGGTATGAAGGTGGACTACTTGACCTGGAGCAATCACCACAGCACTTGATCGCCATCACTGATATCGCGCAGTAGATGAAGAGGTAGTCGGTTGGACTAGTCGAATGCGCTGGTTACGTTGGGCCTCTCCCAGTCGTATGCGCGTGGGCCGATCTCGTTCCGTAATTGTGAGCTGGTTGAAGATATGGAACCATACATAGGCACTAGCACAACAATATCAAGACTTTCCACGTTTAGCAGTTTCTCTTTTCTTGCTCGTGCTTGTTTGCACCCTCATGGGGGTCAATACAGTTCAGACCCACTTCAACAATTGTGCTTTGGGTAAACGAGGCGTTGTAGAATTCTTCTCTCTCAAGTCTACTCGTCCAGCAGCCCCAAAGTCCAATGCACGATGCTATCGACGCCATGACCGTTGATAGCACTGACAGGTATCGCAGCGCAGTCATCCGTCCACGCGCCCTCGACACCACTGGGGTGCGGCTGCTTGCCATCTGTGACATCATTGAGATACTCCTTCAGCTTCTTGAAGTTCTCTTGGGTGTTGGGCAGATCGCCCTTGGTGGCCACCACAAACCACGGCTTGGCCGCAATATGTAGGCCTCCCTCGTTCGTCTCGGGCATGCCCGGGAAGAACTCCTCGGACATCATCATCGTTCCGGGCGCACCACGTCCAGTACCGCCGCGACCCATAGTTCCCGACCCGGCGTCACCATCCCAGTCAATACGGCCCCCGATCTCTCGCTCTTTTGTCTCTTCCTCACGCATCCGGGCATAGAGACCTACCTCACGCCACAGGGCCTGTAGGGCTTCAACAGCATCGCCTTTTCCCAGATCGACAACGAAAGCGAGCACGCCGGCGCGCTCGACGTGGCGCAGGAACTCGGTACCCAGCCCACGGTCCAGATGGGCGCCTTCGATCAAACCAGGGATGTCAGCGACAGTGAAGCGGGTGCGTGGGGGCACTTCGGGACCACCGCCAAGCTGTTCGTGGTTAGCGATGACTACGTTGCCGAATTGCGCATCGTTGATGATGGCATGGGGGGCCGGACGGCTGGGCTTCGGTAGGTCGTACCGCCGGCGTCCTTTGTTGTCGTCGAGAACTACTGTGCCGATGTTTGGTTGGAGGGTGGTAAAGGCCCAGTTACCAACGCGAGCGCGCGAGTTGGTGAGAGCACGCAGGAGAGTGGATTTGCCTACGTTGGGCAAGCCAACCAGTCCTACGTCTGCGAGGAGCTTGAGTTCCAGTTCAATCTGCATGGTGACGGCACGCTCGCCCTTTGTCGCATAGAGTGGGCGCGGACGCTCCAGGGAGACAAAGTGCGGGTTACCAAGGCCACCGATACCGCCCGTCGCGAGCAGGATGGGCCGCGGTGTAGCAAAAGACAGATCGAGGTGGATGGGTCCCGGGGGCTGGTGATACAATCGCTCCCGGCGTGGCAACCGTGGTAATGCTAAGTTGCGTCGCTCCGAAGATGAAATACCTGGGTACAATACGAACTTGTCTGTGTTCGGGTTATCGGGCGGCTCCATCGCCGCGGTAGCAGCCGCGGGATCCTCGCCCTCTGCTTCGGCGTTGCGCTCAGCCTCCCTGAAGATACGCTGAAATTCTCTCTCCTTCTCCCGGGCGGCGCGAGATGCAATTGCTTCTTCCACGACGGGGTCAATACGCTGGACCTCGCGAATGACAGTGCCAACGGGAACCTGAATGACATGGTCATCGCCACGCTGGCCAGCGCGGTTGCTGCCCTGGCCTGTCTTGCCCCTCGATGCGCGGACGATGCGACTTCGCGACAGCTTGTGGAGGGACGTCTCACTGTGGACAGCTTGGATATAGACGTTGCCTCCGTGGCCGCCGTCACCGCCGTTGGCCGGGCCGTTGTCTAGGAAGGCCTCGCGCAGGAAGGAGATGCAGCCATGGCCACCGCCGCCGCCGTGGATGGTGATGAGAGCCTTGTCGGCGAAGGAGGCGACGGAATAATCGTCAGGGGTTGGGTTGAGGCGCGAGTGGGGCAATTCATCGCTCGAGGCCGAGTAGTCGGTGCTATCGTCTGTCTTGACAGTTTCGGAAGCCGAGTCCTCGGAGCTGGTATAAGTGGTTATCCGCCTGCTACCCCGTGGTATTATGCGACTGGCGGTCGCTTGGCGGAAGATGGATGGGGGATAGAGGAATGAAAGGAACAATCCCGAGCTCGCTGGGCATCGTGGAGGCATTACGCCGGCAGTGTCTCCGTCGAGGGAGTTCACGGGTGTGGGTGTATGCTGCACGTTTGCGCATCGTGGCCGACGACGTCGACAAGATGAGCTTTGGATGGGGAGGATAATGAATTGTCAAGGAGCTGCTCCAGACAAATTCCAGTCCCCCGATAAGATAAGGGGGTACGTACCTTTTTTCTGGGTACTGTGAGTTTTACGGTTTAACCCCCTCCCCCCTGCAAGCACGCTAACAGTACGGCTTTGTGCATGGCGGGCTTGTTGACGGCCCCTCATTCTCGGCCACTTCGTCAGTTCACACCGATGCGCAAGAGAGAGAGAGACTGGATGGCTGGATGGCTGGATGGGTGCGATTACGGTGCTAGTTAACTAACGTAAGTGACTTCCACAAGCATCATGTAACAACTTGGAGCTCTCCCATGTGGCCAATTCCCTCGAGTGTTTAGGCGACGCCCGGCCAGAGACATGTCGGAGAGAGCTCGACCAATGCCAGCAGCCACTGTCACCGAATACCTACCTACCTACGGATTACTACCTACTTCTACTTGTTGCGTCCATGTGGCGTGGCGGCTGTCGAGTAAGCAGCAACACAACACGTACGGAGTATGGCTACCTAGCTAATAAGGTTAGTACGTGTGAGCATCGACGAGCGGTGAAAGAGCGTCCCGCGCGTCTTGCAGACGCCTGCCTTTGCCTTCGGTGGCTACACGACAAGGCAGGCCCATTTCCATCCTCCATCCTTCTCCTCGCCATGCGCGCGTCTCGAACCGTTTGGCTTGACCTGGCCGACTGTTTAATCTTCTCTCTTCTCCCCCCTCCCCGACTAGCTGCTGGTTATCCATAACTATCCTCCAACAACCTCTGCCAGCCTTGGACTGGTTCGTGGGGTGACTTTTGTCAACTACTACGTAACTTGGTTAATCTATTAATCTACCTGTCGTGTGGTGTCCACATGCAACCGGGATTGGGCGGCACTACAGCTGCATAACAGCAACCTCACATGCCCATTCGAGCCACGACAGCTGTTCTGGCGGCCAAACGTGGAGTACAGGGAGTTAGCTTGTGTTTTGCTCTCGAGCTCACAGACAGGGGTGTGTATAACTAACTAATAAACTGACTTGCTGCAAAGTACTGTTAAGTTACTGGCCCGTCGGGCTGCGCTGCTTTCGTTTGCGCTCGCTCGCTGGGCACCCGCGCCTGTTGCTGCTGCTACGTAGTAGTAGTCAGCTACAACTACGGGGTATCTCATCACCAGTCTCCCTCCGGACATGGAGCATCCATCCCATGATTCCCATCCAGCCATTGGGTTTCTGTGGAACCTCGATGCAGCTCGACAGCTGCAAGACAAGCCGCCTCCAGCCTCTCAGACCTCCGTTTCCGACGCTGGTGTCTCCGGTCCACCCACTCGCTCCCCAGCATCCGTCAGTTGCTCCCTTCGCCGAGGGGATTAACTACACTTTTCCTCACCACTCCTCTTGATCCCCACACTCCCGTACAGCAAAGCAGCGAGCTCCGAACCACAAGACCACGCAGTCTACCGTAGCGGCTGCAGCAAGGCCTTGAGCTAGTCATCATTTGTCTGCCTCTCCTCTCGACCCGTCTCCCACTTGGGCTCTCATACTGCCGTGTTTTGCTGCTGCTGCTGCTGCTGCATCTCTTCCTCTGCTACCACTGGCACGTAGCTGCGTGTCGTTCATTGCTTAGCTGTGGGAGCTCGACCACCATTTTCATACATCAGGTCAGTCTCTCCGTGCCACGTCTTTCCTTGTTTCTCCTCTTTGCTTCTCCTCCCTGTTGGCATGAGACCCATCTCGGGTCGTTGAGAGGACCGCCTTGTACTATACCTTTTGTTGTATACCACTACTACCACCACTACTGTGTACTACTCCCTCCTACGACTACTACTACTACTACTGCTGCTGCTGCTACTACTACTACTTCTCCATGCAACCCGCTACCCCTCCAGAGCTCTATAGACCCTCCGCCCACCTCGGCCCTTGACCGCCGCTAAGATGTATACTAGGGACTACAACAAGCCGCGCAAGGCCCTCATTAGGATGGATCCGGACTGTGCGATATGTCACGCTCCGGCGACTATGCAGTGTGACTGCGAGGCCAAAGGCCTAGAGGTTGCCATTCGCCAGGCTGAGACTCGAATGATGACGTCGATGTATAATGATATACGGTCAGCTGCGATGCCGATGTCCCTATTTCCTATGAGGCTTGCCGGAACAAGGCTAATGTGAGTATAGTGTGTGGGTACGGGGGCACGCTCAAGACTACATTCTTGAGTATTTTCGTTTGCTCACCGAACGCCGGAAGCACGCACATGCGGTGCACCTAGATCGTCTATCAGCACACGCCTATCACTACTAGTGAGTAACCTTTGCAATCGTTCGTTGTCCCAAAGGGCCTGCTTCAGGGGTAGTAGAGGCTGCCGGATGGATCGGTTCAATATAACTTGTACTCCTGGGCCATGCCACTCCATCCGACGTCCACGAAGAAGATTTCGAAAGGGAAGAATTGCTGACTCTGATACGTGAAGTCACGCCCCGCCTCATCCTAACGAAATTGCCCAGGCCCAAGCTACACTGAAGCGAGGTATCGACGAAGACTGGCAATCCAGCGTGCAGCGGTACCCGGAGGTGCTGGAATACTTTTACAGCCTGGTCGAGCTGAATACGCCCCAAGACGACGATGCAGCCGTCAAAGACCCGCCCCTGAGCGCCCTGAACGGTTCGCGAAAGGTCGGGAGGCGGAGTTTGACTGGTGGCGAACCCTACGAACGGGAGAGACCACCCATGCCCGGGAGGTTGTCACCTCCCCCAATGAGTAGGAGAACGCCAGGACCGCCGATGGGCGGCATGGCGACTGCGCCTCCGCCGAGTAGTCGACGGATGTTCCGTCCACCACAGCCAGCAGCGTCGTACTATGGCGGCTTCAACTGAACCAGTATGGGAACTTACAGTGGTACTGGTGAATGTCCAAAGGACGAAAGCTAGCACCACCACGTGCATCTTCTGGGATCCTTCCAAACATAACACAGCATCCGCGCCGCCATTCTCTTCCGCTCTCGATGGGAATCGAACAAAGGCTCACCAGTGGCAACATTGGTCGAAACAATGCATGACCAATGATGATAAGTATATTTTACGAAGACTACGAGTAACAAGATCCAGCGATGACTAGTCGTCTGCATGGAATGACACGAAACGGATATTTCCTTTTAACTCAAACGTGCATAGCGGCGAGACGGAGGCTATTGGTATTTATGTTTTTACATACTTGAAGTTGTCATGGCGGCGGGCACTTGTGGTTTAAATGCATGTCGCCCCGTGTCGTCGCGGTAAGACAATAGACTCCGAGATGGGTCAAAGATATCTGGCGTCCGTGGGATACTTGTCTTTTTTTTCTTCCTTGTCATGGATTCATCCTGTCCCAGGATCTCTGGCCTACCGGTGTTGTAGCATTGGAGCAAACGTACGAATAGATAGGACAGGCAACGAGTCGGACCTGAGCACAGCTCAGAACCTACGCTCCTCCGTATTATCAGGGGCAAGCATGGTTTCTACGATGTACTGCGACATTGTACAAGCTGGCACAGGATGAGACTGAGATGAATAGGCAGGCAGCAGTACAAGTAGGAACCGATATACGACACATCCAAATTTCTCGGGGTGGGTGCTCCTTCCGAGCTTGCCTTGCCTTCATGTTCTTCGTCCACGCATGTCTTCTCACTAAACAGTAACTACTAACTAATCTTGGGGCGAGGGATGGCTGCTTCTGGGGTGTCCTTTCGACTAGATACTGTGATGCAATCACATGAGTCTGTGTCAAGGACATGCATCATCGTCGTGTGTTTGGCCTATTCGGTGTTGGATAACTAGTGCATTGCTTGTGGCATCCGTGCTGGGCGTAAGGTAACTAACTACCGTGTTACCCGATGAACAAATTCATTCCACTGATCATCAGCCCACCAGTCGTTGTTCCCGCGAGAATAAATCCACAAAACATAGCAATAAACACACTGGGCTGTGAGGAGCGCCCTCTCTAAAACTCATGGATGGCTTCGCTCGCACACAAAAAGTTCACCCCTCCGATAAACGAGGGTCTCTTGTTGCGAGGCCTCCATGTTTGTGTGCTGTGTAACCCCCCCCCTTTCACTCATTGAATGCAATCGAAGGGCTACATCTGCAACCCGTGCCTGCGCGACACAATGTGCGATCTGTGCTCTCGGGGTTTTCTGACGAATAGATTCTCGTGGCAGAAGTTACAGTTGAATAGGAGTCACATGAGAAAGTCAATCTGGCAAACGGAAATGGAAATGATAAGAACGTGCAATTAATGATTTGGGACCTGAGAAGCCTGACGCTTCCATGCTCCATTCCTCAAAGTACAATGTAAGGAAGTGCTTTTATCTACAGCGCAGAAGCAAAAGAGTCGAGTATGGCGTTGCCGGTGTCAATGAAGGGGTGCGAATTAATCGATGATGATATGAGGTGTGAGGGTCGGTAGAGACTTGGTCTTAGTCTTAGTGCCGGGCATTGAGAGGCACTCGTAGTCATAAGGCGATGGTGGCACCTCTGTTATCGAAGGTTCCGAAATGACATCGAGGGGGTCAGAGTCCTACTCCTTCTTCTCCTCGAGGGACGCTTCCTTTAGATCCGATGTGACACCCTCACTCTTGTCGTCGGTCTTGTCGCCATTGACGCCGTTGGTGTTCTCCGCCGACTCCTCAGCCTCGAGACGCTCAATCTCCTTCTTGGCCTTGTCAACATTCTAGGGAGTGTCAGCAACATGTTTGGTTTCAAGTCAAAATGGATCTATAAACTTACACGTTGTGTCTGCGCCTTCTGGTCAGACTTCCAGTGCTCAAGCTTCTCCTTGACTTGCTTGGCGACCTCGGAAAGGTCAGCAGCGTTCATGGGCGGGTTAATGCCCATGAACGAACAGTCCTCAATGACAGCGGGAGGGCAGTTGAATCCGGAGGCTGTCTTCTTTTCGGTCACTTCACTGGGAGCCTTCTTGCCCTTCTTGCCCTTCTTGGCAGCAGGCATGTACTCTTCGTCAGTCTTCTTGGAGACGACTTTCAGACCCTTGAGGCCGGAATCGTCAACCTTGCGGGATGCCTCTGCGCCCAGGCCCTTGTTGACCAGGAGGGGATCCTTCTCGGTAGACACAGATGAGGGGTCGAAGAAGTGCAGCAGGCTGTTAGCCCTGCGGATCTCGTCGAGGTAGGCAGGCTCGCTGGCCTCGGCAAGCATCTTCTGGGCACGCTCCATCTTCTTCTCCTTGTCGAAGCGCTCACGCTCGGTACGCTGGCGCTCGCGGGCCTTGTTGCGGGCCTCGCGCTCGTGCTCGGCGGCAGCCCGCTTAGCGTTGTGGAACTCGTCCTTCAGGGCCTTGACGGCCAGCCACTTCTCCTGCTGCTCGGCTTGCAGCTTGGAGCGCTCGTCGCGAAGAGAGTTCAGGTTTTTGAAAGCCTCGTCCTGTTGACCCTTGATCTCGTCGAGTTCCGTCTGCAAGGCGGTATACTTGTCGCTAAGGGCGCGAGCCTCGGGGTCCTCGATCGTGTCCTTGATCTCCTTGATCTTAGCCTTGAGCTCGTCGATGCTCTTCTGCGAGCTGTCGAATCCAGCGAAGTTTTTGCGCTGCTTGCGCAAGTTGGAGATCTCGGCCAGGGCCTTCTTCTCGTCGACCAGCTTCATCATGCCGCTGTTGACCTGCTTGTCCAAGCTCTCAATCTCGCGGTCGAGGTCCTCGGCGCTCTTGAAATTGACCTTGCCACGCGCAGTCTTTTGCTCAGCAATGCGCGACTTGAGCTGCTCGTCGAGGCGCTTGATCTGGTCCATCTTGCTGTTGCGGTTCGTCTTGCCGGCACCCTGCTTGGAGCGAATCTCGTTGAGCTGAGTGATGAGCTCCTGGCGGCGCTTCTGGACGGGGGTCTGGGGGGCGGCGTCCTTGTTCTTGTTGGGCTGGGCGAGGTCGACCTTGGCCTTGATAGCATTATACTTGTCCATGACGGCCTTGTGCTCCTTCTCGGCCTTGGCCAGACGCTCATTGAAGAGGTCGGTATCGGGCTTCTCGGGGCGCTTGTGCTCTGCCTTGCCAGCAGCGGCGGTAGGGGCAGCGGCGGGGGTTTTTGCGATGTCGGCCATTGTGAATGACGGTAAGGATATATAGCACAGGTGGAGAGATTGCTCAGGATGGAATCAGACGTCTAGTGTTTTATAAACCAGATAGGAGGCGCGAGGAAAGCCGACAAGTCAATCGAATGATGCCGAACGGTGCGACTATAGTGAAGGTGCAGAAAGCGAAGGCGGCTTGTCAAGAGCGGCTGGTCTGCGTGTGCGTAAACGTATACATGTAACAAGAGGGAGGAAGAATTGGGGGCAGACGGGAAAGCTGTCGGAGGAGAAGACGGGGTGACAGGCGAAAATCAACGGGCCAGACTGTCTTGAGTGGCAGATGGACTTTCAAGTCTGGACTCAGTGTTGGGTCGGGGTCGTAGCAGCATTAGTTAACCAAGGGTCCACGGCACCTTCCTGTTCGACAATTGCTACACTTTTTTTTTTGTTTTCTCCATAAAGTGAATGATTTTGCGGCTGCACTGTTTGTGCACCGTGCGTCCACCACTCAGCGGCATTGGAGCTAGGATCAGGGGGGGTCTATAGCGGGGTCGGAATTTCTCTAGCCGTTAACATCCATCCCTGCACTTTCTCAGGCCCAGGTCACTGCAATACAAATCGACGGGGCGGAGACAGACCGGTACGGGATTTACGACCAGCCTTGGGACCACCAGCCTTGGGACCGGCCAGCTGCTGCAGGTGCGATGCGACTCGTCAATAATTTTATTTGAGCGCGCAGCAGCGAAAAGGTGCGAGGCTGAGAACGAACAGCCACCCACCCTCCCAAAAAACATCATTCCCTCTTTTTGCAACGCTCAGCTCCCACCTCCATCCATAACTAACCTCCGCATCCACACACATACACACACACATCACGTCTGCACATCGCACCGACAATATGGATCAGGAGGAGGCAAACCGGGAGGTCAACGAGCGTACCGTCATCAGGACTTGGCGAGCATGGAGAACAGTCCACGAGATGGCCGCCGATAGGGTCAGTGGCGCTCTTGTTTCTTCTGCTCGTCCCTGCAGCGATCCCTCCAGCTTACTGACGTATCTGACTCAATTGCATCTAGGGCTACGAATTAAGCGAAAACGAGGTCAACGTCCCGCTCGAATCTTTCAAAAACCGCTACCTGAATGCCGAGGGCGGCGTCCAGCGCAGTCTGCTCAAGTTCTCGGCCAAGCCTAGCGACGAGATGATGCGCAAATTCAAGAAGCCCACGCTGCCCGGCGGCGGTGATCCCGGCTCCGACTGTGGCACCATTTGGATCGAGTTCCTTGACGATTCCAGCCTGGGCGCCGAACAGATGCGTCGCTTCGGCAAGTTCTGCGCCGAGCACAACTACACATCGGGCATCCTCGTGTCCAACGTCGCCGTCTCGTCTTCGGCCAAGAAGGAGATTGCCAAGTTCGCCCAGTGGACCACCATCGAGTGGTTCCTTGAGGAGGACCTGCTCATCAACATCACCCACCACGACCTTGTGCCCCGCCACATCATCCTGAGCCGGGACGAGAAGACAGCCTTGCTCAAGCGTTATCGTCTTAAAGAGACCCAGCTGCCCCGTATTTTGGTTAGAGACCCGGTTGCGAAGTATCTGGGTATGAAAAGGGGACAGGTCGTCAAGATCATCCGACAAAGTGAGACGGCCGGTCGGTACGCTAGTTACCGGTTGTGTGTATGAAGACGGGCAAAGGAGAATGCCAGCAACGGACGGAAGTAGCAGAGAAAGAGCTCGAGCGGATTCTTGGCTTCACACGGCGTCTTATGATCTTGGTACTGTTAGCTGGTTTCGGCGTTTAAGGATTTGCAGAAACCGAATGATCTGCAGCGGGTAGCCTCGACTATTTACGAATTGCATTTTGCCCCCCCCAACAACAACAACAACAAAGCAAGTGTGCACTGCTAGTCTGTGTCTGTGACATGCCTATTTCAAGTCTGGCCGTAGGTTCAGCGGTCTCGAGCCATTGCCGAGCTTGCCATATCATGGGGTAACAGGCAATGACTGACGAGTATTTTGTATATTTGAGCCGTCCATTGACTACATTTTTGTTGCTAGACATCATCCACCCACCATCCGTCATGGGGAAATACGGATAACACACACCATCGTCATCCTGCAGAGTCGCATTGCGCAAGGCAGGACTAAGTCTATACCCCTGCGTCATGAGCAGACATGGTATCATCATGGACTTTAAAGCGAGGTGAATCACCAGAGTAGGGTGCAATGTTTATACTGATCTCGTTATATTTATCGTCTCAACGACTCGCACGTACTTGGACCACCTCGTGGCCAGCACCAGAAATACAAAGAAGCGTGTTTGCCTCTGGGGTATATAACAAGAAACTCTCATTTGCAAACAGAACATAAAAAACCAAGAAAATGCTCCCAGTCTGGTCCATCCACAGGACAGACTTGGGGAGTAGGGAGCAAGGAGGACGGTGAGCTGGGCGTCGTAGGACCGTCGGTCATCGCAGGCTCATTGTTTCCGCCTGAGAGGGTTATGTCGTATCCGTTAATCGTAAAATGTGCCGCTCTGGCATGTTTGCACAGTCGTGGTTTTCCAGTGATGCCCGTCGGGTATGCTCGATAGCCGTTGTACCAGATCCAGGAGCGTAGCAGACTCCAACCCCCCCATGGGGCATGGGTACTGGTACCATAGACCTTGACTGCAAACCCGCAGACGAACCCCCCCTCCCCCATGTCGTCGCAACCCCCAAGGAATAGTTTGCGGCAACAATTGATAATACAAGACCGCCATGTCAGTGATATTGACGGGCAAGAGATGCAATGAAATGCAGTGGATGTGGTCGATACAAGTCGATGCAGCAACCAGAGGTTCAAGTTCGTAGTAAGCCGCCGACATCCACAAGCTCGGGCTGATGGCGCGCATCTGATGGGTTATATGAGGATTCCCTCGAGTGTTGTGGTATCGTCGCTAGTTCGGTCGATCCCGACGACTTTGTGCCCGAGTTGGACCTGACGGGCTTGGGGCCGAAAAAGCCCCCGAGGTCTTGCAACAAGGCCTGGGAGCCCCTTCTGAGGCCAGTGACGCTGGCCGGTATCGTGGGCGACGGTTGCCCACGCGGCGATAGGGGATCCACAGACGAGTTGAAACTGTTTCGAATGCTCTGTTCTTGTCCATCATCGAGGAGCCCACCAATGTCGAAGAACGACACGCGGCGGGGTGTGCTCATAGAGTTGGTTCTTGTGAGGCGCAATTCATCCCTGGGCCAAGCGGGATCATCGTAGTGCTCGGAAGCGTTCCGCTGCGTCTTGGGGAACTGCCAGTTGCTCATGTCGCCAGGCAGTCTGGCCATGGGGGCGGCTATGTATTGCGGCCCGTCGGACCCTGTCGGGCTGATGGCTTCGCGCAGCTCGCGGTCGACTCCAAGGCCCAGGCCTCTGACCAGGTCTTCGTCGCTTCCCCAGTGCTGCTGGATCGTAGGCCGGCGGGCTGATGGCGCCGAGCCATCCATCGACTCGGCCGCGATGGAGCCATATCGGAATTTGGACTTTTTCACGCCGCGATCCCGCACAAACGAGCCGAGAACCAGAGCATTGGCGGCCGCAGTGGCGAACAGCAGCTCGATCGAGGCGAGCAGAGAGCGGAACTGCTGGCTGCCGTGCTGCCAGATAGTGTGCGGGACGCGGTAGAGCGTGATTCCTACGACGGACAGGCTCAGTGAGAACAAGAGGACCAGCTGGGCTTTTCGCTTGGTGGGCATGCGACTCCTCAGGATGATGGTGACGGGGTAGATGACGAGCAGGAGATCGGTTAAGACGTTGCAAGCCGCCATGGTCAGGAGCTGGGCGTAGCCCTGGCGGCACTGCCCGCCGGGATCTGGCAGCACTTGATAGTACTGACGAAATGGACGGCACTCGGCCAGGTTCGCGATCAGGACGGCCACAAAGGTTGCGGCAAGGGAGCATCTTATAAGGAGTAGCGTGGTCTCGTAAGACCGCTTCCAGCTAGTGCGCGTCAGGCGTTTGAAAAATTCCAGGATGGCGCACTTCAGAATCCACAGCCTGGGGACGATCCGATGTTAGCTTATAAGCCGCAACGCCTCTCTCGGCGGAGAGTTCGCCGAGAGTCATGGGTGATGGATGGCATGGCCCATCATCCACATGGGGGTTGACGAGAAACTTACGTCGCCGCGTACAGCATCCGGCTGGCCAGAACAAGTCCGCTAGCGACCGTCTTCCTCCGTATAGCCTCGTCGCTCAAGTCGGCCGGCAGCCGGGCATTGTTCGTCCCGTAGACGAGAATCAGGTGCACACAGCCCATTCGCAGGTAGAGCGGTATAATGGCGAGCGCGGCGGTCCTGTCCTCGGCGAAGAGCTTCTCGGAGCGGATGAAGCGGCCGGCAACGCGCAATGCTATGATGGTGGTGCAAAACAGCGTCATCCACCAGCACACCAACAGCGTCGGCTTGTCCTCCTGCAGCGTATGTAGTGGCGGCGGCGACGAGTATAGCGACATAGTGCCTCGGTCCTGGCTGACTCGGGTGCTACCGGTACTTCACACCACGCCCGTCAACCTCCGTGGAGGGGACGAGCGGGGAGGAGGGACAGCAGTCTCCAGGTATTCGGCGCCGTCGTCGAGCGTAGTCCGGCGTCGTTCGACTGCCACAACCGGCCATCCGCCGCAACGTTCGTCCTGGCGCTGTCGAGCTGCGAACTTTTTGTCCCGTCGAGCCTCGATGGGATCCTGCGTCGTCTTGTGGCGTTCCTTCCGCCGGTGGTCTGTTATCTGTGGTCTGTGGTCTGTGGTCTGTGGTCTATAGTTTGTGGCGGCCCTGCTAGTGACGCCGAGATGCGCGGTGACATGGAAGATGCGAGAGCAGACAGAGCATGGCGGTGTATCGCGACTCGATGCTGCGGTCTGTGGTCGGGCTGACGGGGACATGATATCATGTACCAAAGTAGGTGGTAGCCATGGGGGATGGACAGCATATAATGAATACCTTTGGGGTTAACTTGGCTAGGTCACTAATACGGATACTTCCAGAGTGCGCATTGGGGAGGAGGTGGGCGACGTGTGCAACCCAAGGTTTCCTGGGCTGGTAGCCGACGACAGGGGTCAGGGTTGACAGTTTGACAGTGAAGAAAAGACTGAGGGATGAGGGATGAGGGATGAGCGGTATCTCATGCGCTCGCTCGCTCCTGCTCGTCTTCGCCAACCACACCAGATGATGGATGGTCTGGTCTGCAGGGGTGGTGCTCGAGGTTGCGTCTTGTTTGGTCCCCGGCTCCCCTCACTCCCTCCGGTCTCCCCCCACTCCCCCGAGTTTGTCCTGCTGCGGCCTCTCCCTCTGTCCTCCCCCCCTGTGCCACCCTCTCTGTCAGCCTGAAGGACGATATTTTCTCAAGAGCGAGTCCGGCTGGGGAAGATGCCACGCTTATGGAGTCGTACTGGATGCCACCCAACATGCGACCCCGTCGAGTTTGGCAATGCTCCTCCCTCCACCTTTCATCATGCTATGCTACTGTGCACTTTTCTGTGTACAGACGGTGGGTGGGCGACAGCGACAGGGATCCCCACGATTGATCAAGAATGCTCAAAGTCGCACAATCTCGATGCCCTGACTTGCATGCAAGGCAACGTTAGATAACTAACGTTACTTGGTAGTCAGAAGCAAGCAAAATGGCAAGGTACGCGCATAACTACACGCTTCGTACTATGTACGTGCATGCGGTACTGTGCTGTGGTAAGTGCTGCTGTGAGAATATGTGGAGAGAGGGACCATCCATGCTGCACCACCGCTACTACTTGGTAGTAACTATCCGTACTCCGTAACTAGCTAGGTACGTAGTCGTAGTACGGAGTACTTACACAGTAACCTCCAAGTCAGTCGTGTGGGGGAGGAGTGCATAGTTACCTAAGTAAGTTGACTACCGCCGTACCTTGCTTCTCGTTAATATACAAATAGTTAAGCCAGCAGAGCAACTCAACTACTACCAAGTGCTTATGCTCAAGGACACAGTCAAGTAGCTTTGCACGAAACTTGTCTGCCTCTTGCTCAACTGCATCCTACAACAAGACGGCCCTCCCCTCTCTCTATCTCTCTCTCTCTCTCTCCCTCCTCTCGTAAAGTTATAATTGACTTTCGAAATCCTCGGGCGTGTATAAATACCTTTACAGTTTCAATGCAGTTCTGACGGATACTTTTTGTCTAAAGCGACCCCCTCCCTGGTGGTCCAGCCATGGCACCGGGGAGAGATAACGGCAACGCCAGCCGCTTCTTTCAGAGGCATTTCGTATTAGCGGTCAATATGATTGATAAATAGTTACCCGTCAGCAGCCCGTTGTCCCCGTTGTCCCCGTTGTCGGCGTTGTCGGCGACCATCCCAATGGTTCACATGCAAGTACCTAATTTAAACATACTTTTGCTACTCGTGTGTAGTGCTCTGCGTCCGTCAGACGCGACGTCTACCAACACCGTGATGCTGTCGTCGTTGTCGTCGTTGTCGTCACCGTCGTCACCGTCGTACTTTCGTGGGCGACCGATCGGTGCGTCTCCGACACGGTGGATGGCCCTGGTAAACTAACCTTTGCGCCACTGCCACCCCTCCTGTCACACTGAGAGATCAGTCTAGCCTCTAGCGCCCCCACCCCCCTCCCTCCCTGTAGGTGATGCGCGGCACACACCAGGGCAGGCAAGACACAGTAGCCAGCCCAGCTGCAAGAGGCAAACGCACCAATGGTTGTTGCGTCCCCATCGATGACCGACCGCAGGCGCTTGTCAGCTGTCACGCGACTTGCGACGAGGATTCCCCAACAAACGTCCCGTCAAGTCAAGCGAATAATAAATTGACTGAGCACCCCCGCCGGACGGTAAACGTTAAGAGCGTACGTTACCGGATGCGCGCCACACATCTCGCAGTTCAGGTCAAGTTACGGATACGGATAACCTGCTGCACGTGAAAGGATCGCATTCGTCGCGTCAGAGCCCAGGCAAACGATACAAAGACTTTGGGGGTCAACGTCCTAGCCCCTTTACTTATCTCTCCAGCCCTCGACAAGTGGTGCGGTTGGGGGAACCGTTTGGAACGAGGCGCAGGTGGTCGTTCGGCAGGAGATAGGCGTGCGGCGTGGGATTCGTCGTCGGCGACTCGGCGTCCTCCCTCGCAGCAGGGCGGGCGGTCCTTCTGGACGCTCGCTATCCGTATCTTTCCCTTGAATTACTGTGTAGTTACTGTGTACACGGTCACCGGCGGATTGTAACCTATCCCGCGGGCGCCCGTCATCAATCCTCCTGCAATCTCGACCTTGCTCGGTCCGGATTGCCACGTTTCGTGGTTCGTTCAAATGACACTCACTGGCTGGACAGCCTGGACCGAGCCGCTACTTTGGACTAGTCTAGTATTACCCCCACATGCCGCCTAGGCTATTCTCTATCGGGTCCCCACCGCCCGATGGTTGTTGGCCCAATTCATCACCGACGCCTCCACGCGTCACATCTTTGTGCTACCAAGTAGTTAGTTAGTCGACTAAAGTCAACGTTAAGTTACTTCGTAGTAAGTTACTTAGCAGTCCATGGTGACGTGGAATCTCCTCTGTTCTGACAGCAGCGTAACATAACCCTTCCATTGCCAGATGATGTGTGTGACCACGCTCATTCATTACCCGGTTAACTCAGCATCGGTACAACGGCAATCCCAACTTCGAGCACGCACGACGGAGTATGAGAGTACGGAGTACGTACCTAGTAAATCGAGTTTCGACTGAGCATCTCCTATTCAGTCCCACACGCTTATTAGCCATCATCTCCCATACCTACGCTATCGTTTCCAGTAGTCCGTCCCTTTCGACCATGCCGTGCCTCTCGGCCGAATTGCCGCTGGTTGTCCAGCTCACGACGTTAGACAGGGTAACCGAGCCTCAAATTTCCGTCCTCGCAGCAGACAGCAGCACTCACGCATCCTTATCAGTGTGATGTGAGTGAATGCGGCTCGGTTATCGGCCGCTATCATGACACAACCGAGGCGACCCTAGTTTCATGTGCGTACTCGGTACTCCGTAACTACTACAGTAAGCGTCTTGTCAGCTTGCATGGCGTGTCAGCGCAGCCTGCATCAGATACTGTGTACAGATAACGTATAGACATCCGTGGAGGCCGTCCAGCCCAGCAGTATCCGCAACATCTACCATCTCCTAATCAAGCCCCAGCTCTCCCACCACCTTCTTGATGGCCGTCTTCTCGGCGTTGCCCAAGTCCAAGCTCAAGAGCCTGGAAGCCTTGCCCGGATCCTCTGCCATCAGCAAACCCCACAGCTCATCAACGACCAGAGTCCTAACCCTGGGCCACGGATGGATCAACAAGCCTCCTAGTCTCCTCCGCGCTTCTGCGACACCCTCCTGCCTTTTCAGTTCTAGCTCGGCCGTCGTTTCGTCCGCGACTTCCCCCTGGGCTGATGCGACGCCTCCATACACCTTGATGCAGGCCTCCAACTTGCGAACATTGCCCGTCTTGTAGCATGCCTTTTGCGTCAGTAGACACAACTGGCGCAGGTTAACGCCCCCTCGTCCCTGCGGGATCCCGATATGAAACAGGTAGGCAACCAGCTCTAGCGTGGGAACCACGACCCGGTCCTTGCCCTGGCACGTCGTCAGGTTATAGACCAGCGCGGCAGTGACTCCCATTGTATGAGCCGCTGAACTTTGACAAAAAATGGCCAGTGCTGCTCGGCTGGCAACGACGAGGTCTTCATTGCCCGTGTCGGCCGAGGTAGCGAGGCCTGCCAGCAGAGCGGACAGGCATTCGGCCTCGTTTGTGTTCCAGTGCTCAGCGAGCTCTGGCCGCAGTCTTTCGGGCGTGCATAGGGACAGTAGAAAAGCGAAGTAGCCTTTGGAGGAGAAGGACAAGCTGCCGAAAGCTTGCGCGTGTCTGTGATCGTGTCAGCCATGTACTCTCCCATCGTTGTTAGGTGCGGCTTGCGACGGACGTGGGTGATAACAGCAGTGCAACTGCAGACTGTGCTTCGACGCGCACTCTGTCGAGCTTCTCGGCCGCCAGGCGCAGTAGGCGAGGAAACAACTTCAAGACAGACAAGTCGACCTCCCCAGGCGCGTGATCACTCGTCAACTTCTCCCACAGCGTCTTCGTAGCTCGGATAGCCTCGAGACGAACATGGGAGCCAACATCTCCCCGCGCATTGGTGGTGTAATCATCTAAACCTTGGGAGATTATTGGTAGGAAATCTGAAGCTCGCTCGCGAAGCAAGTCTCGGCCTGTGATGCTTCGCAAAATGGCCACGTGCGCTTCAACTTCGTTACCTGAAGCCCACCGATTGACGAGTGAGTCAGTGATTCGATGAAGCACCTCTGATGCATCAGGCAACGACGCAGCGATAGGGTAAGCTCTCGCGAGCGCATGGAAGAAGCCGAACCCATATTTGTTCCGCGACGTGTTGGGCAGAAGGACTTTGTCTGCCCATTGGTAAATGATTACAGTGCGCTCAGCGTGGTTGCAAAACAGTAGTAGAACTAGGGCCGCCTGCGCCGAGGCCTCGATCACCTCTAAATCGTTGGTGTTTAGCCAGAGATTGACTGTCTCGGAGAAGAGAGACTTGAGATCTCCAAGATCCGACCCATCAGTCGATGTTGCCTGATCGATCGTGGACAGGGCAACTAAGACCTTTTGTGAATTGCAGTCTGCGAGAAGCTCTTCTCCGGAGACCAGGCATGCGCTAGCTGCAGGAGCAACTAGCTTTTGAGGGCCGATTAGTTGAGCCAACAGTATGGGATAAGAAGACAGAACCAGACGAGCGACTGCCTCGGCCACCAGTTCAGGTTTGCGATACGTTGTACTCTTGCTGTCTGTGACGATTCCCATCAGATCTTCGGCCAGCTTCTGAATCGAAAGATGATCTAAGCTCGCGAGGCCTTCCACCCTTTGGATGATGCCGGGAAAGGCGTCAAAGGCAGCAGCTAGACTTAGTACGAGACCGTGTCTTGCTTCAACTTGTCTTGCCTGAAGCTGACCTATCTTGGTCACCAGCAGGTGCACTGTGCTGTTGAACCGACCGACAGGATCCGAAGTGGCTTTCGCTACCTCCGCCGTCAAGGAACCAAAAGAGGTGGCTGCAGCCCTGCGCGCGGCCGTATCCATATCGCCAACGCCTCGCCATCCAAGCAGAGCTTCCAAGAGTGCGTATCCATATTGCGTGGAAAGTCGCGTCGCTTGTAAGCCCACCTCGTTGATAGCCCTCGAACGAAGGGCAACAGCATGATAATCAACAGCCTGGACAATTGCGATGCCGTGATCGACCGTGTCGGGATGTCTCCCAATCAACTCCTGGAGAGCGGCCGAGGCACCTCGTCTGATGTTCCCCGCTGGGTCGAGGGCAGCGGTAACAACCAAGCTCGTAGCGATGGCCTGTAGGACCGAGCTTGGGGGAGCTTGTATCTCGGCCGCGATTTCAGGCTTGACCAGTACCTGAAGCAGCTCCTTGGTACTATATCTTCTGGCGAGAGCCCATATGCCGAAACAAGCGGCATCTCTGACATTGGCGCCAATCGAACTGCCCGAAGCTCCTCGCTTTTCAAAAGCGAGGCCCATGAGCAAGGCATGGACGATATCAGAAAGGCTTTCGGGTGGTGGTGACCGTCGGTAAAGAAGATGTGACAACGTCAGCACCAGTCCGTGCCACTCCAGTGCGTCGACAGAGGTCAGGTCGCGAGTCCGCGCAGCTACGCAGCCTGTTGGCGGCTTGACCCAGAGCACGTTTCGATTCAGGGACTCCAAGACGGCATCGACAACCTGCAAGGCCATATCGGACTCCAGCTTCAAGGTGATGACGCTGAGTCCTTTGCTCGCAGCGAATCTCACGGGAGTGTCGTTGTCCGCTAGACTCTCGAGGAAATACCCGATGGAGCTCTCCACCATTTCTGCGTCTTCCGGATCCTGCTGCGGTTTCCGCAGAACAAGAGTGATCACACAACGGACCACTTTGATCATCGTCTTTCTAGCCAGGGCAGAACCTTTAATGACATCGAAGGTGGGGTTTTCCTCGTACGAGATTGCGTTGACAGCATGGTATATGGAGGCTAGGTAGGGATTCATGATGGAAGTATCAGCAGAGGCACGCAGTACGCCGGCAAGAAACGCCAGACTCCCTATGTAGTAGTATGGGGACGCCAATGAGCCATCCTCCGGGGGTTGAAGAGTGGAAAGTGCCCACTGAACCAAGGCTCGAAGGATACCAACTTCTTGCATGTCCTTTCTCATCGCCAGTCGTATGAGCAGAAATTTGGCGCCGTCCCGTTCTTTCCCTGGCGACTCGAGATGTTTCAGGGCCAGGGGGATAACTCTGTATGTTATGTTGGGCACATCTGGTGGCCATTCGAGGCCCGTTACTACCGGGCGGTCCGTATCATCAGCGTCGCCAGATGAGATGGTTGAGAGGTCAAAGGGTGCAAAGAAGAGTTGCGAGAGCCACAGCAAGACGATGTACCTCTCATGCCAAGTCCATGCGGGCGATGTGCTCTGGCTCTCGGGTGCGCTGCCATGGTATTCGGATTCCTCAAAGGCAAACAAGAGGAGCTCAAGATTCCGTGTCTCTACGTTCAGGAACCTGACCACCACCTTCTCGCCCCGGATCTTGCAGAACGCATATAGTACCCTGCATATGGCATTTTGGAGTGGAACCAGGAGCTGAGACCGAGTCGACAAGGACTTGTTCCTTCGACGGTCTCGCAGGAGCTCGAGGTATGCATCAGCCAAGGTTGGGATAAACTTGGGCAGATGAGGATCCAGCAGCTGAGGCAGCTCTTGAAAGGGATCGAGGTCCTGCGCTGATATATCAGCAGCCCATTCACGACAGAACGATCTGGACTTACGACGTTGACGAGCCTGGCGGTTTCTCGCATCCGCACCCGTCTTCGCAGCTGTCCGTCGCGGTGCCGCAAGAACGGGGTCAGAGAGCTGTCAAAATCCGCCAGGAGATCGGACGAATTTCGTTGAATCCAGATATCCTTCTCCGCATCCGATGCATCCATCTCAGGCGGTTCCGATGATGGAACACGTAAGATACACTGAGTTGCCGCACTGAAGAGTTACTAGATGCACACCCAAGTTTTCCAGCACTAGGTGGCCCGCACCAGAAGCCGCGGGTGACAGAGCTGTCCCGCTGCTAACCCGTATGCAAGAACGAGTTAGACGGCTTGCTTCCAATCCGTGCGAGGTGAGCTGAAGTGAGGCCCTGATTTATGCGTCGGGATCTTCAAAGGCGGATATCCCAGCAGTTCTCGCGTGAGTTGTAACAACTCGGTACGGAGTAAGTTAGCCACGACCAGACGACATATTGGGTGGGTCCTGTTGTCTTTCATTCGGATACGAAGTAACTCTGCATGGAGTGGGTCCACTCCTCAGTAATTAGCTAAGTTACGGAGTACATACGTACGGATACTGTGTAGTAGTTATCGTCCTTGCGTACGGATACAGAGTACTCCGCAGCACCAATTCCATCATGCCTACACAGTACTCCGTGCACAGTAACTTGATCCCCGCCCCCAAAACCCCTCCAAATCCAAAAACAACAATAGCTTATCCGTTTTAACAGTGCCCCCCTTTTAGTGTTGCGTGTTTCGGTAAGACGAAACACAAGCCGCCGAGTCTCCCCGGACGGGGTTGCAAGGGAACCTGTTGTCACCTCGAGTCACGTTGCGAGAGCCAAATAAACTTGTAGCCGCGCGGCTGTGCAATTACTAAATTGATGAATGCGACAAATGAAATGTTCGATTCGCTGAATTAACTTCTTGTATGGGGGTATCATGTTGCTCCTCCGCTTGGGCTGTGAACCATTACCTGTCGAGCCCGGGGTCTTTCCCTATTGTATCCACAAGAAAAAGAAAAAGAAAAAAAAGAAAAGGGAAACCCTACACGCCGCCGCCTCGAATCGTACAATGCCCGTCCCGGGCCCAGCTCCCCCAGCGTTTGCTTTGGAAGTCGGCTTAAACTACCACCATGGCGGCAACGAGAACGTCCAGCGCTGAACTGTGCGATCCGGCGTCGGCTTTGGTATAAGGTCCAGCCCAGGTTACGCCTAGCTCGTTCGTAGTGGTGTTCCGGTCCTTGGCCCATATCGAGTCTGCGTTCTGCAGGATGAAGGTCCGATACGCAGGCTGCGGTGCGACCTCGTATAGGTACCCGAGGTTGCGCGCGAAGACGCCTTTGAACTGCGCTCCGTCAACTCCACAGTTCGGCTCGCACCCCTCGAACAGGATCCCATTCTTGGTAAGTTTGGTCATGGCTGCCTCGGCAATCGTGTTGGCCTGTGTGATGAAGGTCTCGTTGCCTGTAGCCTTGTACAACTCCACTAGACCACCCAAGATGACTCCTTGATTATAGCTCCATGTCTTCATGCCGTTGTTTTTGCATGCGTCTGTGAGGCCGTCGTTGATCAGGTTGTCCGAGTTGATCATTCCTGACTTTGAAAACCAATCCCACTGCTTCAAGGCGACGTCAAGGTAGTACTCCTTGTTCGTCATCCTGTTCGCTAGGGATGCGGCGACGCTCAGGAAAAGCTCGTTCGCAATCGCATTGGTGTAGTTCGTCACCTGCCGTCCGTGTCAGTATTCTCGAGCGGAGCTATGGTACAGCGTGAGAGTGACGCACCTTGCTCCAGTAGATACCACCACCACAGGGGGAGGTGCCATTCTTCATGTCCTCGAAGATCGTCACAGCTGACGCTAGGTATGTCTGTTCAACCGGGCCTCGGGCGCCAAGGTCGTGGCTGCGAATGAGCGCTAGCGCCCACCAGCCCTCGTCGTCGTAGAAGTCGTTGATGAAATTGTCAAAGCCACGCCGGCCTACGACAGATCTTCTTGAAAGTGAACCGCCTGTGGATGCGACCATGCCGCCGGCACCCATTGCCTTGTAAGCTTCGAGTTTCTGCTCGGTGTATGACGGTGTGGTCGTGTCGCCCACATCCAGCGCCATGAACGATTGGATTCTTGTTTGTTCTGTAAATCAAGGTCAGTCAAGAGCTGTGGAGAGAACACGGTATAGACATGGTGTGCAAGAACATGGTGTGTAAGACGCCAGTACACCCATCCACCCCCACCGCAATTTTATAACTATCTGACTTACGGGCTTTTACATAGGTAGACTGGATGACAGCAGACAAGTTGGTCTGGTTCTGGCCTGAGGTGCCATTTGAGGTGCTATTAGATGTCTGGAGTATAGCAAAATCGGCTATTGTGGTTAAGCAGTTGGCAGCATTCCACCACCCAGTCGTGTTCCAGAGACCGGTATTGTTGTTGTAGTATGTCTGCAGCGTCTCTACCCCAGCAAGTGCGATGCCTGCGTACTGTTGCCGGTCGGCCTCTAGGGCGACGCGCTGGGACATGAGAAACAAGGCGCGCGAAGCCATGCTGCCCACGAAGGTCTGCGAGACCAGGCGAACCACATATTCTCGAGTCACCATGTTGGCCGTGTTGTTGTTGTAAGCTATGGGGGTCAACACCAAAGCTTGTCGGGCATCGAGTTTGAGCAGTGAGTGCTACCGGATAATACACACTACTCTGGAGCTCAGGGGTATGAGAGCGCGCTGGCCACAAGGGCAGCGCGTTGGGATATATACATGCCCATCCATGGCTAGGTATGGGGCAGCGAGCACAACAACTGCGGCGAAGTTGCGGATACGTAGTGGACGCTTTCAGACATGTTTTACCACCCCCCAGCTGCTCCAACAAGCCAAGATCCCAAGGAGTGGCAGCCCCTTGACGAGATGCGGGCTGCTTTGTGCCAGGCGAGGTGAGCTAGCCCACCAACAAGACGAGAGATGGAGCCCTCCTTGTCTCCAGAGAGTGGATTTGGTTGGAAAGGACATCATGGCCGACCGAATGCGTCCATGACCAGGGCTTGAGTACAACTTTAAATGCGTGTTCCGCGAACAGCCAGCGGGATACATAGCAGAAGAGCTCTCCTTTGTCCGATGAGCGATGGCAGCACGAGGCGGCAACAGCTCCAGCGGCTGGGTAAAAATGGGACTCGAGCGTGCAGCTCCAATCAATAGCCATGTCCCAAGATTGGACGACCGAGGGCCATGACGTTTCAGGTTGAAATTTGACGCTTCATGCAAACGCCCAAAGTCCGATGTGCCGGGCTCTCGAGGACCCGCGCTGGTCAGCCCCTTATCGAGATCAAGCCCCTAAACCCTGTGGAGATCCGTGGCGTTGCCACTACGAAGTACGGATAGTACCCTGAGCTATTGGTTATTGGGGAGTGGGGGGCACTCACATGGTACGGACGGATAGTTAGTCAACGTCACTACGGAGTACGGATACGGATATTTAGTTACTAGTACGGTTATGTATCCGTAGTTACAGTGGGTGATTGCTTGTCGCAATCTTCATATCCATTTCGCAGGCGCCACTGTTCCAATATTTTTCTTTTTCAATCTTTTTTTCTTCAATATTCATCTGCCCCACTTTCCGAGTGCTGGAGCCTCCTGAATAGCACCGAACGAGTCAAGGAGGGCTAAATACTCCGCAATCCCTGAGTTATCCGAAACGCTTTCTTATGGGATGAACTGGAGACCTCCACGACATCAACTCGGGTTTGTCCACGATATCCCCGTCCATCTCTCTTCCCGACGCCACGGTCTCTCATCAATGGGTATCCGTAACTACGAAGCTACGAAGGAGCTACGGAGCAGTCATCCGCATTCCCTCTTCAACCTTGTTTGCAACCACGTCGACGCGTTGGGATTCATCACACCCCCATGCGACAAGTGTTGACATCGTGATGCGATTCTCTGCATCACTGCCCGGGTTCCGCCAATGACGGCTGCAGCACTAAAGTTTTCTATAGGTTCATATTTCCGATGAGACAGATTCGGGGCGCCGTAGTAATCTGCATCATCCAGAGGTGTCGCGGCCGATCTCGAGCCGGGTTGAAGCTCGTTACACTCCGTACGCGGACCTGGACAGATCGCCGGGAGATCCTGTGCAAACCCGAGGGGCTTCAATTATGCGCCCACCACGGTCTACGACTACAGAGTACGCGTCCCAGTCAGTATCCACTAATGATTTTTGGAGTGACGACAGCTAGCTTCCTTGTCGATGCCGGCAAGGCGAGGCGCGGGTGTCCCTGTACATGACAGCACGGCGTACGGAGATCATGGTGTTTGAAAAGATAAGTGCAACGACCACGAGCATGTCTCAGTGCACGTGTCTTGCGTTTTCGAGACACGCCTCGTCGGTCATGAACACCAACAGTGCTCGCTCGCTCGCTTGGTTTGGCTCATTCCGGCAGCTGAACGCATACAAGTGATTCAGCCTAACAACCAAGTACTTGACGAGTTAGCCATCGCGTGGGTTGCTTTGTTGGATCCGCACCTGCTGGACTGAAAGTCGAGGGGACATGACCGGATCGGGTTCCTGGCATGTTCTGTCCCTGGGTCACGTTGCCAGACTCGCTCAACTACAGATACATATCCTGTCAGGGCTTTGATGATTCGCAAGCTATGACGTGCTGGCAGATGATTTTACGACGAAAGACATGTTCCATATTCCTAGGCGGATTCCCTTCCCAGATTCCCCTTTCTGAATTGCATCGCAATACATTGGATGTGGTAGTTCCCCAATCATCCTTGCACCTGGGCTCCGAGGTCGATGACCTCGGACTTTGCGGCCGATCCCTCGCGGCATACGGGTAGAGAGAGACGGGACTTCGAAGCTCTGGGACAAATCGATCCGGTACCGCCTATGACAGCGTAAATGGAAGCTGCGCGGAATGACGAAGGAGACAATGCATCGGGACATGTTTGCCTGCATACATGCACAGTTGTCGGCACGTAGCCTCGTCCGGCAACCCAGTAGTTGGTGGCATACGCCAAAAGATGTTACGTTCCAAGTCGATTGCTACTTCGGCCTGGATTGAGGCTTCGCCACGGGAGTTGGGACAGTCTAGAGAAGCAGGCCTACCCCGCAGAAATACAATTGCTATGCCAGTTCTGAGCCTCTTGTTGCCAGGTTCTTCACAGTACAACTCTTCATCTTGAGGGAGAATGAGGAATGACGTCGGTCTTGTCGTCCTCATGAGCAAGTAACTACAGGAACCCGACTAGCTGTTTACTAGCCTATGTACGGAGTAGGTTGGTACTCTTCGTCTTCTTGGGGAATCCGAGGCGCGTTGTGTCAGCAATGTCAGCACTGTCAGGCAAGTAAAAAGTATAACGTTACCCGGTTCCCGCAAACCCAACAGACACGACGAGGATCCATGTGCTTGCTTACCTGCCGACACCAACGCTGCTTTTGCCTATTCGAATGCGGTTCAGAACCCTCGAGAAAGCGGGATGGTGAGGTAGACGTCTGCTTACGATTTGGTCCCACTCACTCGTTAACCAATGCCGGACCTGTACGGATACCTGTAGTTAGGTAACTAACAAGTTCCTCGGATTGCATGCAGCTGCCGCTTGCCGACTGACTAACTGGAGTCGGAGACTAGGTTGGGTTAGTGACGTCTCACGACGACCCCCCTCATGCGCACTGCATCGTCAAGCTGTCAAAGCCCAATCCAACATCCCCAGATTGCCATCATGAGGATCACTCAGGTCAGGAGATGCCGGAAACTCGAAATACTGCAAGAAAAACAGACATGGCTGACTCTGCAACAGATCTACACCTACCCAATCAAGGCTTTGAGACCGATGCCTTTGAAGGACGCGAGGCTCTTGCAGCAGGGTCTCGAGCACGATCGTCGATACATGCTGCTCAAGGTCAAGGCAGACGGAAGTCATCAAAACGTGCAGACTGTAAGCTTTCCAGAGTGCACGCGCCTCTTCCAAGACATCGAGGGCGACGACATCGTGGTGACGTACCGCGCCCCCGACAAGCCCCTGATCGCAGAGACGCGGGAGCAGGCCATCGCTCTGAGAGTCCCCTTGCGGCCGCCCATCGATGAGCTCGAGCCTATCGAAATCAAGCTCTACGGCTCCAACACGCAAGCTTACAAGATGGGCCCGGCCTACGGCCATTGGTTCACATCGTGTCTGGGGTTCGAGGCCGTTCTGGTGTATATTGGTGACGGTAGGCGCCAGGTGCTGGCTCACTCACCCCCCCGAGAGGCCCAGAGGGGCTGGATGTCGTCGATATCGGCCCTGGTCACCGGTCAGCCCGGCGAGGCCGACTGGCTCACCTTCAACGAGGCGGCGCCGCTGCTGGTCACGTCCGAGGCGTCGCTGCACGACGTCAGCCGCCGACTCCCGCCAGGCGAGACAATGGACATGCTGCGATTTCGGCCCAACCTAGTCGTGGACGGCACGGAACCGTGGGTCGAGGATTTCTGGGGGAGCTGCTGGTCGGTGGCAAACACAGGCTGGCCCTGACGGCTAACTGCGGACGGTGCACGTCGATCAACATCGACTACGGTACAGGGCGGATGGCGGACGGTGAGGCTGGGACCGTCCTGAAGAAGCTGATGGGGGACCGCCGCGTGGACACGGGGAACAGGTGGTCGCCAGTCTTTGGCCGGTACGCCTTCCTGGCGGTGCCACAAGAGCAAGCCGCCGCTCGAATTGTCGTGGGGGACGAGGTCACGGTTGTCAAACGAATCGCTGAGAGGTCTGTTTGGCAGTGGCCGCAGACGTGAGGGGGAACACGTCGGCATCGGGCCGCAAGAGTCGAAGGCAGGGGGGGGACACAAACAAGATCTCCGTGTGTGCGGTGGTACTTGAACCGCCCCTCCTCCTCCTCCCCCGGTCCACGACCACGTGGTCTTCGGGGGTCTCTGGGGACGGCGGCAGGGCGGAAGTTGAGGCCCGATGCTGTTTGTTGCCAGTGTTCCAGTTTTCGCGCCGTGCCAATGTCGCCAACTCCAAGAACTCGCCTACCTTGGAGATCGTCCTAACAGTCCCCGCTTCCATGACGATTGTTTCGATTAAAAATATTATCCCGGGGGGAGGTCGTGCGAACAGGGTCTATTGGAATGATCGGCCTTGCGTTTGTGCGTGCAATCCCAAGGGTCTTACGTACCTACTGGGGACCTCGCATCACCTCAGGCATATGACAGGTTACACAGCATCGCCGAAACGCATCCCGCGTATCTCATCACAGCTATCTTGAGTCGGGCTTGCCCAGCCATGAACAGGTCATACACATATCAAGCCTCAATTGGCCTTTAGGGTCTACCGTATGCACGATTCGCAACATGCTGCTTATTACGTGGCACATTTGCTTGTTCGCTACTGCTGCATCATCGCTAGGATGTTTTCTAAATCAAAGTCATATCATGATACGTGTAGACTAGCAATCAGGGGTGTTGTCGTTCTACGCATATTCAACACCTGATATAGAAGAGTGACGGTGTTCGTCGTACCAGAAACATGTTTTCGTCTCGAGGCCACCGGCTGTGATATCGTGGTTCCGAGTGTGACGGTCATATGGATTGTATGATTTTAAGTGAAGATAGAGCGACGGGGAGTGAAGTAGCATCTTGTGGCCAAAGGCTCCAAGCTGGGCCAAGTGGCTCAGAATGGTTCCTGTTTCATCACTCAATGATTTACCCGCTGGTCAAACATACAATTTCAATCACGTTCCAAGGTACAGACAGCCGAAGGAGGACTTGTAATAATCTATGAAGAGCTGCTCATAACCGAGAGCACCGAAACATAACATCTTTGTGTAGATACCTAACGCCTGCCCATAATGCTGTGAACCATGTGACAGAGGTGATCAACCCCGAGGCAAACCATACCTTCTTCTGGTGAAGCGATCCACCAGTCTATGCAGAACCAGCCGTGCACCCGGGCAAACGGCATCAAATGCAGACCAAGAAAAGAGAAATAATACCCAGCAATCGCTTCCATGGATATCTCGTGAGACATAACAACTTCGTCAGGGCGAAACAAGTCTGGCCGAGGGATACCCGTGGTGCTGATCCAAGCGATACCCGACGCGGCTCGTTGCAGAATCGCTTCCCAAAGCTTCCAGATCACCCGAGCAGTCTGTATCTTTTTCCTCTCTCGTTATCCGGCGGGATTAAGCGAGTGTCACAGCGTCCCTGTTGTCCGTTGACAGGCAAGGTACACGTCCCTTGATCGGTGCAACACCATCTGATTGCTGTCTCCTGCCAATGGCACTGTTGTCCCCAAGCTATTATTCTCACCACGCTAGAAAGCTGTTAGTAGCCGAAGATAGATGATATTTTCACCCTCTTCTTGCGGTCCACATACCTTGGTTCCATCGGTGCCCCGACTTCCATCCACCCTACATCTGCCATGCCTAAACACTGTGGACGCAAGCCCGACATGTGCGGACTTTGCAGTACCGGCACTCGAAGATGTACCAGTGTGGACCAGAGTGGCACGCATTGCACGTCCATTGGATTAGAGTGTTGTCCGACTTGATCATTTTGAAAGAGTGAGCACAGTTGCCGGCGACGGCCATGATGTCGATGGTGACAGAAGTGAGGTTGGTACCGTCTTCTTGGATCTGTATGCTTGATCAGTCCCAGGTCGGAGGAGGATGTGAGTGACGATGTGCTTACCACGAGATGCTACTATGGAGGGTGGAGGGTGGAGGATGGTTGAGGAAGGTGGTGATGGTGGTGGTGTCTAGTTTCGGGCTGTGCTGGGAACTGGTTGAAGGACCTGGAGAACGAGGAATGTAGTCGGCAATGGGAGCACGGAGAGCTTTTATAGTTCAGGTCTTTGATGATGTTTCTTGCTGATCCACTCTGCGTGTTTGCGGTGTCTGGGTTTGGGCTGGTTGCAACTTGCGGGAGGGTAGAAGCTGTTTGCAGGGCTGCGAACAAAAGACGGGGCGGGATATTTGTAACGAGACTCGTGTCTCGTGTGATGAGAGGCGAGGTAAAAGGCTCACTTATGCTACATGATGGTCTATTGACGGCGTGGGGAGGGCGGGGGGGTTCGATATGTACAAGTTCAGGTCAGGGCGGGAGGAGGCTCAAGAATGGATAGGTCGGAGGAGGTGGTAGGTAGCACCAGCCCAGCCCGTCTCAGAGTCTCAGTATAGCCGACCCTGGCCCAGCAGTTCTAGTTCTGACTGGCCGGAAGACTCCCCGAATGGAAGAGCCCGCTCCATGGTACTCACTCCGTAACTAGGTCAGTCAGTCAGTTAGGCTCTGGTCGTCGGCATGGACATTGACAGGACGTCCAATGTGGAACAAATGCTAATTTGACGACATGGGAGGTGAATGTGGGTTCGTCAAAGTCTATGTAAGTCGGAGTGGTGGAGACAAGGGTTGGACGACCATTTGGAAGTCATGGCTACCTTGTCCACCTGCTAGCCCACACAAGGGGGTGTGGTGTGCAGGTACTGTACATAACTCAGTTAGGGGCAGGTGCCAGGGCGAGTCGTTGTCGACGGGCAGCGTTCTGTCCGACGGACCGGAAAACGTGACATCACACCCACCCAGCACCGGTCAAGAGCATCGACTGCTGTTGCTGCTAAGGGTGCAAGAGTCTGCGGACGTTGCTGCCCTCTGCCCTGTCTCGGGAAAGGCAGGGTCTGGTCTGGTCTTCCCTCATGATGGTGTGCGGCACTGCGGCCGTTTTCCCTTACCGGTCGCTCGAGCTTCCAACTTACCCCTACAACAAATTGCCGAACCGCTGCGCTGCAGTCTGGTACTTACTCCCGTACTTGCCCTCCTAGGCTTCCTCCCACGCGGCACACTTGCACTCGCGGGATGGGCTTCTTGGATGGTACCGAGGTACGTACAGCGAGGCCATGACCGCACGCCCTGACCTAGCCAAGTATTAGGGTACAAGGGGGGCTGATAGTAGTGGTACGTACGTACGTACTACTGTGTAGTAGTCTCGAGCTTAAGAGAAAGAGTTTCGTGGTCTCGTTTCCGTTTTTAGAGCACCGACTTACTTCGTACCTTCAAGCACAGACTGTCACGAACCAACGCAAGCTTGGAGGGGGGGAGGGAGGGGCTTAGCCAAGGTGCGAAAAGGGCTTCCTTTGGCGGTGCAGCAGGTATGTGTACTTTGTATAAGATCAAATTGGCAGTCCGTGGCTAACACGGCGGGACCGGGAATCGACGGCATAAGCGAACGACGATGCTGCTGCAAAAAGGGCAGTCAGATTCGCCTCGTCTGGTTGGAATGTAAAAAGATGAATTCGTCTTGGTTGAAGACGGAACACGACGGCTGGTTCCGAGCTACCCACCCTGAGCCATGCACTATAATATAAGCCCGGTGTGAGATTTGTTGCTGCTTGGGTATACTTTGTTACGAGACACGTCACCTTTTTCCTCTCACACCTTTCCCTGAAGAGTGGAGGTCATCAATATGACTGCGCCTAAAAAGAAGCAGGAACAAACTAACGTCAAGTGCTGCCCCGCGTTAAAATACAAGGAAGGGTTGCGCTATGCTAGGTAGGCTAGCCTAACCTTGGCACTACCTCTTTCCCGTCCGTAGCACCATCAATCATCGCAGAGAAATAACAACTCGGCATTGGAATCTGACCCTCGTTCATTAACCATGTCCCTTCCGGCCGACATAGGATATGCGATCCAACCGCTCGCGACCTGCTGTAATGAGCGCCCGAGTCCACGCCATCTACTTTAGCATCTCTGCGTTTCAGCAGGGTTGTTCCCGGCTTTCGTTCCCAATCTCACGAGTCACAAGCAAACAAAACACTCGACTCAGCTTTTCATCGGGCCAACGAAAGAACTATAACCGAACAGACGCTCGCCAAAGAGTCGCTCGCGTACGACTTACTACCCGCCGCCAATCTAGTCCCGTTCTCACCGCCGTCCCGGCCCTTTTGCCAACACAACAGGGACTGACTTGACGAACAGAGGACGCAACATCATGGCCATCTCGACCCCCTCTCGATCCTATACGGTAATGTTCCTTGTACTTGGGAAAGGAACCCACGAGACCGATGAATGCGTCCGTCATCGCTGTCACCGGACACCCGCACCCATCTGAAACATTTTCTGCATCGTTCATAATCCCCGAGTCGCTCGCTGCTGCGTGGGCTGGAAGCTTGTAACTGAGCAACTTTACCCCGATCAACCCCTCCAACCCCCGTCAGCGCCTGAAAGACACAAATGCCATGGCCTCGATCAAATACCATGGCCTCGATCAAATACCATGGCCTCGATCAAATACCATGGCCTCGATCCTTGCTTCAGCATCATCCCCTGGAACACGACTGACAGGCAGGTACAGTCGATCGATCCCGGCATTTGTTTGCTAAAGACATCCCCTTGCGATTATTTAATAAACAAAGGGTTCTGTCCAGCCAATCTAACAAAGGCAAAACGTTGATTGATCTTGATGTTATGTTGCTTCCGTTGACGATTACGATTACGAACCACCCCGGCACAGTTCCCGACCAGCGATTAACGTTAGGTCGAGCGAGAATCATGAAAGGAGCCCTGAAATGTGACAGGCCTTCCGATAGCGAGCCATACATGGCCCAAGTCGGAACCTGGCTCCGGGCAATCGTCTTAAACCACATATTGGACAGCCGCCAGTCTTGATTCAAAGCTCGGAACCAACGTCAGATGTATGGAGAAACTTTCCAACATCTCATCTTGTGGTCGATTGATGCCGCCAATGCCATCCATCCGAGGAGATCAGAATGTGTCTTATCATATTCAAACGAAGCGACACGATCTCTGTCCTCCCGTCTCCCAGTATCCGTACCATAGCTACTACCATGTAAAACCGAACATTCAACCCGAGATGGCTGGCGGGTATCCGTAGGTAGGTACCGAAGTAGGATCTCGCATCCCTGAGCCTTGCTTATCAGCCACGAGGAACCCATGTAACTAGGTACATGGACGGGGAAACAGCATCGACTTCGAGAAGCTGAGAGCAACGATGTTCACCCCGCCGCCAACTGATTAACTAATGCAAGTGGTATGGTATCCCTGCTTTACATGAGACATTGGCACAGTCCACCATGACATTTCAACATGCCGGGGGTTAAAGATTCGCAAAACCTAGAGCCTGATATGGACCAGGCGGTATTGATTAATTCGCTTGTTTACACCAAACATGTCGAACTTTTGGAGCCTTGCCCTCGCAGGGTCTACTATCAAAATAACTACGTCGAGTCTCGTTGGAGGATCTCGTTGGAGGGTATTTCGCCTAGCGATCTGACAAGGGCGGCGGCCCTCCTGCGGCCTGTCATACGTACCATGGCGATGTCAATTTGACGAATGGCTTCAGGTGATGATATATGAGATTTGGACAACATTCGGCTTCGAGACGAAGTCTTGTCAACGACCCATGACGTGGTAATGACCACCACCCTTTCACCGGCCCGTGAACCGTGGCGTGGACGGAGGCTACGCGAAGTTTCCAGGACCTAAAGACGTTGCCACCGCGGCAACTCTGGTTGGCTGGAAGGTGATGCATATGGCCAAAATAGGAACTCGAGATGGTGCCACATGGAATTTTGGCCAAGTTCAGGTTGAAGCCGAGGTTACAACTTAACCACCTAGCGTCCCGCTTCACCCTTCAAGACGAAATGCACCCCCCGAGTAAGAACAGATGACTGGTCGGGTAGAATGATTCGACGGGGGTTTCGACCGGTGTAGAATGGATGCTACTGTGTGCTTTCTTCATCAAGTGAAGAGGGTGTGCGAGCGGTCTAGATCATATGTTCACATCCAAGGGGTGTGCTATTTATTCATTCAAACTCGGACGAACGCTCATGAAGCGCCCAATTTGAGCCTCAAACGCGCCAATCCGACAATGTCGCCAATGAGGCACAGCGCTCCGTCATCACGTGCGACGACTGTAAAATCAGCGTACCGTACGTTAGTTACTAGTAACTACGAAGTAACACATTTGTCACCCTCCTCCCTACTTTGAGCGGCGAGCAAGCGCTGGGGTTGCGAATCAAAACACAGCACGAACTGGTGGCCACTTGGAACAATCGCATGCTGGTCTCTCCTCGGACCATTACGGACCCAAGATATTCTGATCTGGTCTTTCTTACTTCCTTTTCACCCTTTTCCACCTAGGATACGGAGACATCAGCAGCTCTTCTCAAGTCTCCGAAGTCGGACAGGCTGCGTGCCGGAGAAGCCCTTGTCGGACTAGAGGTGTTTGTGCGTATGTGTGCGACTGGTCAAGGACTACTCCTAACGGAGTAGTCAACTGGCTGGTACAAGTTGAAGCTGTGCAGTAGTCGTCACTTGTTGACCAAGTCCCGCAGGCTGCACGTAGCTGGGTCACATACCGGTCGAAGTACGGAGTACGGAGTATAAAAAGTGTGGATACCTACTTCCCACCGCGCTGGACCATGATCCAACTGGCTGGGACTGGGATCGAATGGATTGACATTCTCGAAACTTTCGTCTTCATTTCCTGCAAATGGGGCTCGAGGCCACATGGCACACTACCAGGATAACCCTAGGCCAGATGCCCCGTTTATCGGCCTGCTGGTGAGCCCATCAGTCGTTCTGGAAGAACCATAACTTACACGAGTGGATGTCCGAACCACAGATATGAAACTCTCTCAATCCCTAAACAAACGCTGACTGGCAGCAACTTTCAGATATTGGACGACTCACCGCGCTTTCGTCACAACTAGACCAGCGGATGGCCTGAGCCTCTCGTTCCTTGTACCATTTGACCTGGATGCTCGCGGTGGAACATGGGTCAAAAGGGGGATTGGAGGGGGTTTTGGAGCTTCCGAATAGGCTTTCACTCCGCCAGCCATTCAAGTTTCGACACATACATGGAATCCAAAAGCATAATCGTCGATAACTCGATGCGGCTGTCTTTCCGCTGCTTCCACCAAGGTACACGCAGTATGGATACGACGACGAAGAATGTTTGCAAATGTGATCGTCATCTTTGGTTTGACAAGCCCCCCCCCAATTTCAGAGTTCGGGTATGACCGTGATACGAGGGGAGATAGCCATACGCTTGCTCCTCCTGGCTCTGCTAGTCACTGATTTTCTCCTCTTGACCTACATGATCGACTCGTCCCACATCCACCGGTTGCTGTTTCGGCCCACGGACGCGGAACCGATCTGCCGGTGGGGGGAAGGGGGGAGGACCGTGACCTACGTATCACAGTTCAACTTTCCCGATGGTCATCTCCGCCGACCCCTTAGTTATCCAATATCAAGATGATCACATATAGGTAGTAGGGCCAAACTTCAGCTCATCTTGGAGCTGGGGCCAAAGTTGCCCAACGCACGGAACCGTCGAGAAAACCGGCACTACCATTTCAGCCCGGCGGCATCCCCCTTCCCCCTCCCCCCCAGCCCGACGACCACGGAGCACGACGACGCTGTACCGAGACATCACAACATGCCCACATCGACGACTCGCATAACCCAAGTCCCACGATCCACGATCCCTTCACTGCTTCCGATCAACCGGCATCATAGTTGTATCACCCCTAGTTATCTATATCCACGATACCCACCTAAACCGTCGTGTGATGAACTTTCGCCCGTCAATACGTGGCGTCGTCACAGAGAGGCAAGGGACCTTGCAACACGGGTTTCCGAGACCACGATCGGGGGTCGCGAGCGGTGAGTGGCTGTACGGCATGAACCACGTTTTGTCTTTGAATTTCTTTTCTGCTGCGGCAGAGCAAGGATTCCTGCAGGGAAAACAAAAGCACACATTGGGCTGCAGAGCATCTCCGTGACCGGGTTCTCGTTTTCCTTACAGAAACTCTATTTATGTCTCGTCTCAACCCTGCCCGGAAAAACGCTGGTGTGTAACCAAGTACTCCACAATGATATCTGACAGGTACGCTGATCGCTCGTCCATGCCTTGGACGAGGGCGAAACCATTCACTCACCGCTAGAGATGATCATTCTCTCTGGTCATGATCCATCAAGGTCCAACCGTCCACCCGTCTGCTCCTTCTTGTCAATTTCGTACCCCGATGTGGGGTGGGGTGGTGCGACCAACCTGGGTGGGAACAGTGATATCGGATGCCGCCAACGTCGCGCGCGTCTAATCATGGAGCGCCTGTGCAGGTTCACCTGCAGTCGTAGCTTGCACGTCGGCAGCGTCGGACGCGGCAGCCATTGGATTGGCCAGCAGTTCGGCCTCAGCATCTCCTAAACCGGACGGCAGAGGTGGCGATGAGGCTACCGGCAAGTTGCTGATGACGTCTTTCGGCACGGCGGCCGACTCGGCTGCAGCCCCAACCGCTGTCTCGCCAGCCAACGGACCGGTAGTATGCAGAGCAATCTTCATGTCAAGAATATCACCTTCCGAGTTGTGGCGCTCTTTCTCCTGGAAACTGAAAGCATCTCCACGTTTATGGGTCAGCATTCAACGTTGCCAAGTCGTGCCTCGGAAGTCAAGGCTCTGCTGACTCGCTGGAATGGGAAGCCTTTCACTCCTGAAACAGACAGAAAGGGATAGAAAACAGGTGGGAAAAGTTCAGTACATACCCGACAGGTTGACAGCGAGGAAGCTTTTCGGCAACTTGACCCTGGTACAGTTTTGCATGGTCAGTAACCAATCACGACTCTCGAACAAGGTTCAACCCGGTCGCAGGAGACGCGCAGCTCCTGTCGTGTAACGCTATAGATCATGTGAAAAAACTTAGAACTTACTGATGAAACTTGGCTCGCAATGTCTCAATGACCTCCTTCCAATCGCCATGAGGCGTCAGGCTTCTGCGCGGAGCGCATCCGATGCAATGTTTGCTGTCGAGTTGGATATCCAGGGGGTCGTAAATGTGACAACCAGGACTGATGGTGATACGAATACTGTAGGCGAATTGAGATGGCTCGCTAGGAGAAGCTGTAGTGGCAGGTTTGATCTCCGACTCGTATAGCTCGAAGCATATCTGTGAAAGATAGTCGAGCTCAGGGATAGTAGCGCGGCTGATTTTTGTTTCGAGACCGCCTTCGAGGATGCAATTCATCAGAGTATAAATATGCGACTCTTTGGTGAAGTAAATGAACGACTTGGCCTCGTCTGCTCGCTGCATTTCCTCGAGGTCCTGCACAATCTCCTTAAGCAGAGGCAGAGAAGTCAACAAGCCGATCTCGAGCTGGTAGACGTGTTAGCAAACTTAACAGTTCGGTCTCGGATACGGGCCAACCTTACCTTCTCAGCATCCGATATGCCGTATTCTTGAGGGCAGATGAAATCGAACAGCACCTTTGCGAGTTGGTACAGTTCGCGCAGTGGTTCGAAGCGGGCATCGGTCTTGGCTTTCGTTGGACCACTACCCTTGTGTAGATGAAAGTACTGCTCAGGTGCCTCTCCACTCAACGGTCGCACGTTCATCCACGATCGCCTCCTAAAGATGCGCCTGACGCTCCGTTCCGATCTTTCATTTCGCTCTGGCTTCTCAGACTTGTCCGATCGCTCACTAGGTGGCGATCCTACCGCCTGGCTTTTGTCCGACTTGTCGTCCGATGTCTTCTGCTCGGCCGATTTTCCCTCATCGGTGTCCTTGGGTACCACTTTGCCATCACGCCCAATGACTATACCGTACTCCTCTTCAAGCATCTGTTTGGTCGGAGTGAATACCCACTCGAGGAATTGTCTGTTGTGAAGGGCATCGAACTTCATCGTATCGTACAGCTCGGAGATCTTGCTGGGGTCAACTTTTTCGTTGTCGCAGAATTCGCTGAAGAGTTTCTCCCACCGCTCGCGGAAGAGCTCGGCGTCCTCGCCACAGCACCATCTCGCTTGGATACCAGTAATAGCATTCGCTTGGGCAATAGCCGAGCCAGGTAAAGATGAGGTAGAGCCATCCCCACTGAGCTTCTCGCTACTCGGGTTGTTGATCGCGTTAAGGGAGTTAACCGCGCCGCTGTAAAGCTTGTTATAGTTGTGCTGCATGACTCTACGATGGAACTGCATCAGCTGCACGACACGCGCCTGAACCTCGAACGGCTCCGGCATGTTCTCTGGCCAAGCAAACTGCGATGGGCGCTCGTTGCCTTTGCGTAGAAGACCCTTGAGCTTCTTCTTCACCTTATCCATCTCGTCCTTTGCTGCGTTCGAATCGTCGAGGAGATCTTTTCGCACCTGAATGAAATGCGGGTCAAGCTCTCCCGTCTTGTTCAGGAAGGTCGTGGTCCATATTTGTGCGCTGGCTGTAACTCTTCGCTCAGAGCTGCTGTAAACATGAACTTCATCAAGGACCTCCCGGTTGAGAAGGAGATAGTCGTTGCGCATGTTCTGGGCGAGCTCTATGGCTTGGTATCGCGCCGAGTGTGTGGGCTCCCCACCCCACTTCACGATCAGTTGTAGCTTGTCAAGAACAAGGCTGTTCTCGGCTGCCGTGAACTTGGACATGGTCACGCCCGACATCGAGTCGCTTCGTTTAACAACCCCCCGTGTCTTGGCTTCACCGTCAGGCACTTCAATCTCGCCTCCGGCTGCAGGCTCCTCGACATTTGGTTCGGCCGTATGCTCATGCTCATGCTCGTGCTCGCCACTCTCCGAGGGGGGTGCCGCAGACCCCGACTCCAACTCCACCCCTTCGGTGACTTTAGGTGTAGAAGAAGATATGGGGTCGTCAGTCTTCTTCTTGCGAAACATGGGCTTGATCTGTACCTTCGTGCCGGCCCAGCCGCCCTTCTTGACCAAGACATTACGCAGGGTCTTGAGCTTTGCGACATCTTCTTCTCCTTCTCTGAGAGCGATGTCGACTGCTGCAATGACACTGGCAAGAGCAGCATCGCCGATAAGAAGTACCTCTTCCTGATGACCTTTGAGCAACTCAATGAAGGGCTGCGTGTGGAAGGTGAACTTGTACTTTTGCTTCGGTGTGCGATCTGCGTGTCTGATGACGGATACTAGACCCTTGAGTTTCCACGAGTGCTTCGGGGGCGGTGGTGGAGGGGTGGGCTGCTCCTCCTGCGTCTCGGTCGGCTTGGTCTCAAGACTCGTGACCGGGGTGGCTGGTAGGGTCTCCGGGACATCTACTTCCTGTACGGCAGCTGGGAGTTCTCCAGAGAGGTTACTGGTAACGTTCCTAACGCCGCTTTGCAGCCTCGAGACGATAGCCGACACCCCAGACTCCGATTTGGGTGCTGGCACGATCCCAACAGGCTGCTCCAACCCTGCTCCGGCGGCAGGGGCAGACCGTGTATCTGGGGAGACTGTGCGAGTGCTAGCAACGGATTTGGCCTGGTTTGGGCGCAGCGCTGATGTTTGGTCGTCCTTGTCTTTGGCAACGCTGATGCTTTTAGACATTGGATCGGTGCCGTCAGAGATGGTGGGAGATGGGAGAGGCGGGGGGGGTCTTGTGTCCTCGTCTTAGTCTCTCCTTGACGAAGACTTCCTTGAGGATAGTGGCACAGTTGTTATAGTAGTCGTCGTTATCTTTGACAAAGCTCCAGCCATTGACATCGATAACGTAACTCTTTCCTTCGGCCCTGAGGAAGTCGAAGCCGCAGACGCGCTGTCCAAACATGGTGGATATTTTTCTGGCAATCTCCTTCTCTTCAGGGCTCAGCGCGGTAACATATCGAATCTCTTTGCCATGTGTATTACGCCTGACAATTCCATCAACGACCGGCGATTTCCTGGTCTCGGCGTGGCAAAAAGTCGGACCGACTGTGTAGACCTTGACATCCTCGGCGTTGTCGACTCGCATAAACTGCTCATACAGATAACTGCTGCCCGGTTCCGTGATGGCTCGCGGGACATTGAGGTCCTCAAAGTACTCGGAGCTCTTGTTGCCGATCTTTCGGAACAACTTTCGAGCACCACCACCACTAGCCTTGGGGAAATAGATGATGATGTTGTGGTCCTCGCCACTTGTAGGCTTCTCCACGAATGGCTTCCTGAGCAGGGTGCCGTCAACACTCAAGGTGTCTCCATCATCGAGGAGCTCTACTTTCCTGGGGATGTTTGCAGTCGCCGGGTCTGTCGGCTCCAGGGTGATGCCGGTCACATCCTTTATATGTTTGGCAACGTCGGGGGTTAGAAGGTTCGGACCGCCGTCACGGCTGACCTCGACACGCTTCGGGGTAGGTACCCCAATCTGGTCAAGGATACGTAAACAGAGTCGTCTGTCCCAGAGAATCTTTTGCATGGGCACATCGTTGACACAGAAGGGCTTCCGTGTCTTGACATAGGCAATAGCCTTTTCCAGAGGGAAGCCGTCTGAATAAAAAGATATCAAGTAGTCACACATGGGCCAGTTCTCCACCTCTTCATCCAATATCGTCTTGTCGCCGAACACTACAACATCAAACTCACGATTGCCCACTAGCCTGTTGAGGATGTTTCTGCTCGGCTTGCTCCTGGCCTTGGAGTCCAATGCGCAGACACCAATGACTCCATAGGGGGCAGGTTTTGGCTCTTCCTTCTCCTTGCTGCCATGTGGCCCGCGTTCGCTCGAGGGACTGTGACTACTATTGGCGGTGCTCCCACTGAAGCGTCGTTTTGCCCGGCTCCGAGACCGGGTTGGCGGTTGGGGCCTTGGGCTCGGGCTCAGCTCTGGTTTCGGCACTGGCGGGTTCCGTTTGACGAGATCAAGGGTAGTCGGCTGCGATGCATCCCGCGCGGTCGTCAACTGGTGGTTCCCTGAAAGATTCTGGGAGCTGGAGGACGTGGTGACGGTGACGTTGGACACGCCGGCCTCGGACTGGCCAGGAGAGGGCCCCAGCCCCTTGTTGGAGGATGTCATGCCTGGAGCAGTTCGGGTGCCGCTGTCTGAGCCGGGTGCAGATGTAGAAGCAAGCGAGTACAGTGATGTAACAGATAGACGTTTGGCCTCGCTGTCTGCTGGGTCCGACGGGCGACGAAAAGACAACGTGTCTAACTGCCGCGAGGGATTGTCTGCGTGGATGCTTGGTGTACTGCGCTGCAATAGCCCGTCGGGGAGCTCTTCGTCCACGGCGTAGTGCAAGCCGTCTCTCCAAGCTTCCAGGTGATTGTTCGACTCACGGCGGCTTCGGCCGAAGGAAGAACGAGGGCTCTTCAGAGGCAGCGGTGGCGGAGGCATAGACAGACTGGCAGGTTCGATGGACACGTCCGACTTGACAGGCTCAGCGTGGCGACCCTTCCTGCTGTGAACACCACTGCTGGCGGGTGTTCCAATGGCCGTTCCGTTGGTCATTCCAATGGTCGTGCCACTGGTGGGATCGCCGGGGATGCTGGATATGGAAGAGAACGACAGGGCATGCGAGTGCGATGCAGAACGAGGGAGCCTGGGCGTGTTGATACTGGCGCGACTGGGAGAGTTGCCGGGCTCCATACTGAGCCAGCTCAAAAGGCCTAGATCTCGCTCGGGTGGACAATTTTCTAACGTCAGAGAACGCTCTGGTTCCGGTACGGGTCCGATGGAGTAGATGGCGCACTAAAGTAGTAGGTACTTCGTGTGCTCTGCTCCAGTTTGCCGTTCCTGGGCGGAGTAAAACTTATCCTCTGTACGGAGTACTTCGCTTCGCGTACTCGTTCGTGTACGGAGTACTGTGGCAGGGAAGCCCCGAGAAGACGGCATCAACAGACTGCCTACTATCCTGGGAGGGACCTGGGCTGTTCGGCCCCCGAGTAGTGAGCACAATGCGGCGATGGGCGGGAATCGGGATATGCAGCGAGACTCGAGAGTACGGCAGGCGGCAGAAGTTCAAGGGCATGTGAGATAAGTCAGAAGCTAGGTATCCGTAACGTCATCTGCATCGTGTCTGTATGCGCTGGAAACCCATCAGGACAGCTTTCTGAAGTGTGTCATGATGGACAGTGGACTGACTGGGTATTGACTCGATGACGCCTCCTCCAGATCCAGAAGACTAGCCAAACGGAATGCGAAAGCTGCGACGAATAAGAGGCTAACTAGTTAGTTAGCTAGGTACTTACTCGAGAGCGGTCTTGTCTCACACTAGTTGCTCTGTAAAGGATGAATGAATGGGTACGGATATTCATGCCAAGTCGCTAGGGGCGGTGCGTGCCTACACAGTACACACATAACTAGCTAACGTTAGTATCCGTAACTACGGAGTACATAATACATGGGCTGCTGGAAACCCCATGAGGAATCTGCTCGCGTGCTCGCCGTCGGATAAGGCAGAGACGAGAGATGAGGGAGAACATAACGTTACCGAGTTCCAGTGTCTTGGAATAGACCCTTCTCGCAGCACTCTCAACTGTTCCATTGCTAGTTAGTAAGTTGGCTAGTTAGGTACTTGCCATGCCAGTCTGTTCAGTGTGCAGTTCGAAACTAGAAGATGCAGGTACATACTTCATCATGCGTTTACCCGACTCAGACAGACGGACAGAACGAACTCCTTCCAATTCCCAACTTCGGTTTCCATCAGATCAGGGGTAACGAACGTTGCTTGGTAGTTTGTTACCTTATTGGTACAGATCTGAGATGGGCGAGAATATGGCGGGGTTGGAAGGGTGGAGGGGTAAGTCATCTCAGATCCAGCTTTTTTATCGGCGGTCGGCTTTCTTGTGGATAACTGTTATCTTATCGCTCGCTTCTCATGGATGACCTAAAAATTTCCCTTGACCGCAGCAACCAGAGTATGAACTGCGTGCGCCAGGAGGACTGTCGATTGGAGTCTTGCAACAAACAGCGTCGATATCCAAGTCTTCTTTGATGAGATTCGCGTACACGCGCTCTACTGAAATACTCTCCGGGCCGGACTGCCACAATGCCACACATGGAACAGGAAGGCCGCACGGCCAAGCGCCAAAAGCTGGAATCGGCGCCTACACCGAAGGGTGAATCGCACAGCTCGAGGATCTTTGCGCCGTATAGAGTAGGGACACCGCCTGCCTGTGTGCACGACACATCCAATGCCCTACAAAAGTTGACAGTTTCTGCTAGACGATAGGACTCGTATCCCCGACCAATGTTCCGTTCACCACCGTCCCCCTGGGGAAGACGACCTTCCAGCTGACCACCTCGGTGGGAAGGTCGCTCCAGACCTATGATCTGAAACGAGGCCTGAACCTCGTCTTCATGACACGCCCGCAAACGCCCTCCGATATCACCGCAACTTGCGCCTGGAGGCAGAAAGTCTTTGCCGCTTGGGGCGACCGCCGCAACGGAGAGCCCCAGGGTGTCTGGGTCTTCCAGCGCGGAAAGAAGGTTGCCGAGCTGGAGCTCCCGGTCGACTGCCAGCAGCCCGTCAAACAGATTGTCATCTTTGGCTCGTGGGTTATTGCCTGCTGTTTAACAAGGATAGAGGTCTTTAAGAACGAGTCCTTGGAGCACTACACGACCCTCTACACCATGGCCTCGCTGAACGGCGACAACGAGCTGAGCGGTGGGATTTGCACCATGCCTACGTATCTCAACAAAGTCTTCGCCGCCCGTCGTGATGGATGGGTCGAAATTTGGAACGTTTCCACGGGCAAACTAATATACACCATCCTGCCTCCGTCGCCCAGGTGTGGTGCCGTCACTGGTCTGCAGCCATCGCCGGCTCTCTCCTTGGTGGCGATTGCGTATGCCAATGGGCAGCTTGTTATTCACGACGTGCTAAAAGACAAGCCTGTTCTGGAGGTCGTTGCAGGCGATGAGGATGCGCCCGTGACGTGCATCTCGTTTCGCACGGATGGGCAAGGAGCTGGACCGGACGGCAGAAATGATGGTGTCATGGCTACAGCAACCTCGTCAAGCGGCGATGTTACATTTTGGGACTTGAACGGCGGAGGCCGGATAATGGGCGTCCTCAGGAGCGCGCACAACCCTCCGTCCGGGGAAGGGCGTCTCATCCGCGGTGGCGTGAGCAAAATCGAGTTTCTAACCGGCCAACCTGTCGTGGTCACCAGCGGACTAGACAACTCCCTCAAGTCATGGATCTTTGACGAGACACCCTTCTCCCCTATCCCGTGCATCCTACATTCGCGGAGTGGTCATGCCGGCCCTGTCACATCTCTACAGTTCCTTCCCTCGGACTTTGACGGAGCCGATACAGGAAACAAGTGGCTACTCAGTGCTGGCCGGGACCGCAGCTTGTGGGGTTGGAGTTTGCGTCGTGATGGGCAGAGCACCGAGCTCAGCCAGGGCAACATTCGCAAGAAAGCCAAGAAGTACGGCATCTTGGCAACTGATGTGCTGCGTCGTGGCCCCACTACTTCCCTTGACGATCTGAAGGCCCCTGAGATTACTTGCATCGCGTGCTCACTGAACCGAGATGGCGGTATGGGTGCGATACCTGGGAAGCAAGCACTCTGGCAAAAATCGCAAGCCCAGAAGAAACAGATGGATGCCGAGATCAGCGGCATGACCGGCTGGGAAAGTGTCGTTACTGCACACAAGGACGACTCGTTTGCTCGCACCTGGTTCTGGGGCCGCAAGAGAGCTGGCAGATGGGCCTTCCAGACGAGCGATAAGACGAATGTTTCCACAGTGACCATGAGCCCTTGTGGAACATTTGCCGTTGTCGGCTCGGCAGCAGGTGGCATAGACATGTTCAATCTCCAATCCGGTCTCCACCGCCAACGCTTCCCTTCCACCTTGACTCCCGCCCAGGCGAGGCAAGCAAAGCTGCAGCAGTTGAGGCAGGCCAATGATGTGTTACAGCTTGAGGCTCGCACGACGACTGGTTTTGGACCAGGGAGGGGTAGGCATACTAAACCGGTAACGGGCATTGTTGTAGACCCGATGAACAAGTATGTCATCAGCTGTGGGCTTGATGGCAAGGTCAAATTTTGGGAATTCCTCACCGGCCGCTTGCTTGAAGAAATCAGCTGGGCTCCGATGACAGCCATCACAGGCTGCCGGTATCACGCAGCGAATGACCTGGTGGCCTTCTCTTGTGACGACCTCTCGATACGTGTCGTTGACGTCGACACCAAGCAAACAGTCCGAGAATTCCGGGGCTGTCAAGGAAAGATCAACGATTTTACCTTTTCCAATGATGGGCGCTGGATCGTGGCCGCGTCGCAGGACGGCATAGTCCGTGTGTGGGATCTTCCGACGAGTCATCTCATTGATGCCATCCGACTGGCAAAACCCTGCACTGCCTTGGCTTTCTCCGCGACTGGCGAGTTTCTGGCCGCTGCTTGCGAGGGACAATTGGGTGTCAACATCTGGACAAACAAGACTCTGTTTACTCATGTTCCCACCAGACAAATTTCCGAGAGAGAGATCGCACAGCTCTCAGGTCCCACTAATTCCGGCGAAGGCGGACAAGGCCTCATCGAAGCCGCCTTTGAGGAGGACACTGCGGCCGAGGGTGACGATGCTGTTGCGGCCCCCACATTGGATCAGCTTAGTACCGATATGATGACACTGAGTCTAGTGCCGCGCAGCCGATGGCAAACTCTGTTACACCTAGATCTCATCAAGCAGAGAAACAAGCCAAAGGAGGCACCCAAGCTTCCGGAAAAGGCACCATTCTTCTTGTCGGCTGCGGGCTCAATCGTGGCGAAACCCGAAGCGCAAACTGGCGATGACAACACGAACAAGTCACGGATCACCAAGTTTGACAGGACCCGGATGGAGGAAGAATTCACCAGCAAGCTGCGTGCTGGTGCTGCTACTGGCAATTGTAAGAACCCCCCTTGTTCGCTGCTGCTGCTGCTGGGTAGCTAGCTTACTGACATGATGCTAGATGACCCGTTTATTGAGCACCTCAAGACGTTATCCCCGTCGAGTGCGGATCTCGAATTGCGCTCACTCTCGCCTAGTGCAGACGATGCCGACTCGAATGAGTTACTGCACTTCATCCGGGCTTTGACAAGCCGCCTGCAAGCCAGACGAGACTACGAGCTCACCCAGGCTTGGATGACGGTGTTCCTGCGGTTGCATTTTGACCTGGTGATGGAGAGCGATACCCTGTTGGCCGCATTAGAGGAATGGAGGAGGCATCAAGCGCAAGAGTGTGATAGACTAGACAGCTTGGTAGGATATTGTGGTGGTGTGGTTGGGTTCCTGAGAAGCCCAAGAACATAGTATAGTGAGTGGCTGCAGGTGTTCTGTATCGCTATCGTCTACTTGCTTGGTCGCACATCGTCGCATATCGTATCTGTTCTAGTGCAGGTTGTATTCACAGTTCATGACAAAACGATCCAAATCCGCACCTCGACTCATGGACGACAAGGTTCGAGACAGGTACGGTTGACTAGATGCTCGAGGTAACTACCGGTACATCGAATCTCGGTACGGATACATGGGAGGAGCAGCCCGACACATAACTACATGGGTGCTGAGGACTCGGATGCAAATTGCAATGCTTACTGGGGCCTTTGCCGGTTCCATCTACCGGCGGGTATGAAATATCCCACTCGGTCACGACTCACCGTTGAGGTTTCCACTAAGGCTACCAGTCAAAATTGGTAATCATACGAAGTACGTGTCTGACTCGAAACCATGACACAAGTTTCCGTACGGATACTGCCGAGTACTTATTGGACTTTTTTTTTGTCGCCCGGGCACGCATGCCCGTCCTGTCCTTTTACCGATACACGGAATAGTACCGTAATACGCCATGGCCAGCACAACGCAACACATCACAGCCGCCGCCGAGAAGACGGCGTCGCCAAGCAGCGCGGCGCCTGATGTCGAGCCCGGAACGGACGGCGGTCTGCTCCACCGGGCGAAGACCAACTTTGGCGATCGGCCCAAGTGCTTCAAAAACACGGCGCAGGAGGTGTCATTTGTGTTCCAGGCTACGGTGGCCACAGCAACCACGTCTTTCTTGACTGGAGTGGGCATGATTATCACGGCATCCATCGGCCGCGATCTCGGAATGACACAGGGTGAGATATCGTGGATCACCGCATCGACTTCGTGCGTGCTTTCTTCCCCGGGCCCGGTCTGCAACCTCTGCTCTTGATTGCTAATGTTGGCCGCAATAGCTTGGTGTCGGGCGCTTTCCAGCTCGCACTCGGTCAACTGGCCGACTTGCTGGGCCGAAAGGCCATGTTCTTGGTAGGCATGGGACTGTTTAGCGCTTTCGTCCTGTTGATCGCCTTTGCGCAGAACCCCTTTTGGATGCTTATCAGTAAGCGACCCTCGACATTCTTCGATACACGCGCCTGTTTTGCCCCTTGGACGCTCGAACGAGGACGAGTCTTCGAAACCTCATTCCCCCAAAACATGTTGAACGGGCACCCCCTTGGTAGTGACTGACCCCGGATGTTGCAGTGTGTGGTGTGGTCGGTCTCCCTGCGGCCATGATCGTACCGCCAGCCATTGGAATTCTGGGAGCTGCCTACCAAACACCCTCGAAGCGCAAGAATGCCGCGTTCTCGGCGTTTAGCGCCGGAAACCCCCTTGGGTTCGTGTTTGGACTCATCGTCTGCGGCGTCGCCTCTTCCATCGCTAGCTGGCGGGCTGCCTACGTCTTCCTGGCGATCTTATGGACACTCTTCACCCTGCATGCCGTCTGGGCTGTCCCAAACGTGGAGAGCTTTGACCGTGCCCCCATGAGGGAACGTCTTCGCTCGCTGAAGCAGTTTGACTATGTCGGAACCGTGCTGACCGTATTCGGTACCGGCATGTTCACTGCGGCTCTTACTCTCGGGCCTCAAGACGGATGGTCGAGCCCGCTGGTCATCGCACTGCTAGTCGTTAGCGTTGTCCTGCTCACCATCTTTGGGTTCTGGGAAAGAATGTATCCGACACCCCTCATGCCTTCTCACATCTGGAAGGATCGGAACTTTAGCCTCGTGAGTTGAACCGGCGAGCCTACGTTCGCCATCTCAGCGTCTGCTTGTCTCGAGACTCGAGCCATACTTCTGTAAACAAGACTAACGAACGGGCTTCTCAGATCATGATAGCCCTCACTCTTGGATCGATGGGCTTCAATGCCTCGGGTTTTTGGGCTGCTTATTTCATGCAGGAAATCCAAAACCTGCCGACTCTAACAGTTGCCCTCCACCTCGTCCCGATGGCCGTTGCTGGCTTGCTGTGGAATGTCGTCGCTGGGCAAATCCTTCACCGCGTCAACAACTCGGTTATTATGATCTTCGGTGCACTGTGCTACCTCGCTGCCAGTCTACTGTTTTCCTTTATGAAGGCCGACAGTAGCTACTGGGCTTTTATGTTTCCGGCCCTAATACTCAACGTTGCGGGCGCCGACTTGCAGTTCAATGTCGCCAATGTGAGTTATTTTGCCCATCAGCTGAAACCCGGACCGGAGAGTCAAAACTGACATTGGGGCAGATGTATGTAATGTCCTCCCTGCCGTCGCATCAGCAATCGCTCGCAGGTGGCATTCTCAACGTTGTCGTGAAGCTGTCCAACGCAGCCGTGATGGGTATCACGACGGCCGTATTCAGCTCCGTGGCGCTCACGCCCGAAAGTATAGCGGACCCGATGGTGAAATACACCAGGACGTTCCAGACCTGTGTGGCATTCTCTGCTGCGAGCATCCTCGTGGTATCCTTCATCCGGCTTGGGACGCAGGGGAATTCGCCCAAAGATCATTCTATTGATACCGACGTATCAGTCTCTGCGAATGCCTCTGGCACAAAGATTGAGCGGGAAAAAAGTTAAGCGTGGAGATGAGAAGCTGGTTACTCTCGGTGGATGACGGGGACCTAGGTGCACCATGATAATTGTGACTCGTATATACCATCACGGCTCTTGTTATAGACGTGTCTGTACTTTTGTATATCCAATATTGTATGTCAAATCTTGTTACCCTCACCTCGTACGTTGTGTCTTAACAAATAGTCATTCCCCAGCGCCCTTGACGTACTGGAGAAGCAGACTCGAGACACCACAGAGACAATATCTCATTCCCGTTACGAATTGTGCGTGCACCGGACCGGACCGGACTCAGTTGGTGTACTTTGAGCCCGGGCTGTATTTAGGCGTTGACCATGTTAGAGAAAACCAGGAGGAAACCGTAACATCAAGGTGCTTTACAACCTCGGCTGTCCCCAAAACACGCCCAAATTCAATTGGAGGTGTGTGTAGCTTACTAGGGGGTTAAATGTTTCTTACTTCAAACTGAAAAGAGGTATTTATGGAGTGTAACACAAGTATAGCGCGAAAATTAAAAACAGGTAATAGACAACGTTCATGTATTTCGTGTTTAGTAGCCATAACATAGAAGACGTCAACAAAATAGATTCAACAAAAATGGGCCCAACCGGGATTTGAACCCGGGACCTGTCACATTGGTACTTCTGTGGAAGAAGTGGATTTACCCGAAGCAACAATCTAATTAATAATGTTAATTTTAACAAATTTGGTACGGCTTATGGCTTGCCCCTAATAAGTTAACTTACCATACGACTAGACCATTGGGCCGTTGAGTGGCGGCGATTTTCTTATCGCCAATCACATTGGCTGGCTACAAAGTTTCACTACGGAACATAGATTCTATACTCCGTAATAGATTGAGGGTATTGTCTAGCTGTTGAGCAATGTAATTCAAGACTTTGCTTTGCGCTTTGCTTATAACTGGGCCGGGACGGCATTATCCGAAGAGGGCGATATCTTGCATGCCATCCCCAATCTGATCTTTGACTTCTTTTCGTCCTTGGATTTGTTTATCCGTATGCGGGGCGGACAGCGCCAAGAGAGGACTACAACCCCTGTAATTGCATGTATGCATTCCCTTTGAGCGAGCTAGCTAGCTACCCAACTAGTTAAGTCAACTAGTTAACTAGTTAAGCTGTTGCCGATGTTATTAGTTATTAGTGTAACTACTTTGTAACCAGTGGTTACGCGAGTAGCGACACCTGACCGCGCCTCCTGACGTCGCTTTGCCTGGCGGAAAACTAACAACTAGAGCTTCGCTGCTTCTTCAATTACCTCGAGTAAATAAAGTTCGATTTCTCCGCGAGCACAAATTCGATAGCGTCCCGGGTCCGATGCAAAACTCGAGATCAAATTGCAGCTCGGTGACAAAGAAACAACAGGCATAGACGATGCGTCTTCACAGCCCTGCTTATACCAGCTGAGCAACTGCCTGGCTTAAGAGTCGATGGACCGCTATACATTTCTCTCAAACACAGCCGCGTCTTCGTATCGGGCGATGCTGGTGCAACGATGTTCTTATCAAGCTTTCTAGGCCCCTCCTCCAACAACAGCCGCAGTCACTCCTCAAAGTCGCGGACCCCGAAGGATACGCCAGGAGTCTCGGTCTCGTCCATTCGCTCTCGTAGCCCTGATCCGGCCCTCACCGAATACATCCATGACGAGTCGCAACTACAGCCCATCCCGCCGCTCCCAAAAGACGTGTTGGACTTGAACGTCAGTCTCGAGATCTTGGCCACCGTGTTCCCCGATGTGCAAGTGGAAGTGTTCCGGGAGATGCTCGCGAGTTTCTCCGAAGAGTCACGCCTAGAAGTCATAGCCGATGCCATGGTGAAAAGCCCAGCTGTGTGGGTCAAGGGACGGCGCAGAGCGAAGATTGCACAGAAAAGGAGCCAGGCAACAGATAAGGAACAGCTTCTCCCCCGAACCGAAGTGTTCCGGGGTAGCGAATACCGGGACGCGGTGCGAGGGATTGCAATGCAGGAGTTCAAGGGGCTATCACGGTCGTCGATCGAAGCCGTGCTCTCCGAGTCCAACTACTCGTATCTAGACGCCCGGACCACGTTGGTAGAGCTCTCGTCCAAGTCCTGGAAGTTTACCATATCCTCGATGCTCTTTCGGCGCAAACCGGTCACAAGTGGCGAGGCGGCGAGCCACCCTTTGGTCATCTGGAGGTCATCTGGTCAGGGGTCCATCGTGCCGACTCTGCGACCAAGCGGCAACGCCGAGCTGGACCGAGAACTGTTTGAGGAACTCATCGTACCACTGAAGCGGCAAGAGGCTGCCACCAGAGATGAGGAAGACAGGGCGTTGGCCGTAACGCTTCATACCGAGGAGGCTGAAGCGGCCAAAGCTACGTACGAATGCTCGTGCTGCTTTACCGAGGCGACGTTTGAGGAGTTCACGACGTGCAATGCAGACGGTCACATGGTCTGTTTCCGCTGTGTGCAGCATTCCATTACGGAAGCCGTATTTGGTCAGGGCTGGCAGCGGAGTATCAACAAAGACACGGGCACGCTATGTTGCCCGGCAGTTGCCTCTAGCGAATGCGAAGGCTGCATCGCGTCGGAGCACATCTACCGCGCCATGCAGGAAGAGAAGAAGGGCGCGGAGATTATGCACAAGTTTGACCAACGCTTGGCAGAACACGGGCTCCTATCCAGTGGGCTGCCGCTCGTCCGATGCCCGTTCTGCAGTTACGCCGAAGTTGACGATCTGTACATACCGCCGTCTCGGCAGGGCAGACTGCGGCTCCGGATGAGCAATGTACCTAACCTGATCCTCCTCGTCGCCAGCGCTCTTTGCATTTTCCCCATCTCTTTCCCTTTCATCATCATGTCTAGCGTGCTGGGGCTTGTCCTTTCTTGCAGTCGTGGGTTTAGAACATCCGCAGCCTCCCGGCTTCGCTCCGCCATTACTCGCTACCAACGGCGGCGGATGGGTCTCAAGTTTATCTGCCAAGACCGGGCATGCGCGAGAGTGTCCTGCATGTCCTGCTCCAAGGCATGGGTCGATATTCACGTTTGCCACGAGTCGTCCCTCGTTGCCCTGCGCACTCAGGTCGAGCAGGCCATGTCTCTGGCTGTGAAACGTGTCTGCCCGCGCTGCCACACTAGTTTCGTCAAAACCGTGGGCTGCAACAAGCTTACGTGTCCCTGCGGCTACAAGATGTGCTACGTGTGCCGCCGCGACATTGGGTCTCCGACAGAGGGGTACAGTCATTTCTGCCAGCACTTCCGGCCCGAGGGCGACGGGCGCCGCTGCACAGAGTGCCGCAAGTGCAACCTCTGGGAGGCTGAGGACACCGAGGCCATTCTGAGCGAGGCCAAGGTCGAGGCTGAGCGCAAGTGGAGGGAGGCGGAGAGGCGCGAGCTGTCGGGCGCCGAGAAAGCCTACCTCGAGACGGGTGTCGCGAGCAACAAGGCAGACGGCCACATTGTCAGATTTCTGAGGGGGGGAAACTACCGAAAATGGACGACATTTGTGACTCGATTGTGGAATCGCTGTTCGTGGTCACCTCGTAACTAACGACTCGAAAGAAGAAAGGAAGCATCGAGCAAGGAAGTTACACATAGCATGGAGTTCTGGTGCATAGGTTTCTGGGGCAATGGTCAGTGCTGATTTACGGTGCAGAGCAGCTACCTGATGGCAGCAAAAGATCGCACATGGGCTCTGAAACACACAATCATAGAATAGGCAGGAGCATAACTAGGACAGCACTTCTTCTAGCACCGTTAAGGCACGGAAGCTAACGCACCGGATCACTAGGTACACTCCTTTAATGCAGAGTAATGCGATTCTCATTCAAAAGCTTACACTCGGGTACAACGGACCCCAATATTGTGTCAAGATCATAGTGCTGTCATGCCACACAAACACCCCCCTTCGTCACAGCGTCTCATCCATCATCTCACATCTTGGCCTCCTTGCCACCATCCACCAGCTCGACTGCGGCCCCTGAGATGGCCATCTTGCCCGTCTCCTTGACCTTGGTCTGGAAGATGACCTTGGCGCCCTCCTTCCACATCTCGGTGACGAGGGTCTCGCCGGGAAGGACGCTGCCGGCGAAGCGCACCTTGATGTTCTTGTAGGGGCCAAACTTCTCGTAGACGGCTTTGCCGGCGATACCCATGAAGCATAGGCCGTGCAAGATGGGGCGCTTGAAGCCGCCCATCTTGGCGAAGTTGGGGTCGACGTGGAGGGGGCTGGAGGGATACGAGGTTAGCTCTCAGTTTGATGCCGAAAGATTCTCTCAGAGAGTGGGGGGGGGGTTCATACTTATAATCGCCACTTAACCGGTACACGGCAGCCTGCTCCTCGGTCGTCGTAGACTCGACCACGACATCAGGCATGCGCTTGGGTGGTGTGTTGGGAGACGTGGCAGCGCCTCGGTCCTGGGGCTTCTTTTGGCCACCGAAGCCGCCGCATCCTCTGAGGAACACGGTCGACTCGTTGTAGAAAAGCTCCTCTCCCGTCTCGGCATTCTTGGTGATGACACCGCCCTTGAGAATGGCGGCGGATCCCTTGTCGACAACCTCGATCAGCTTGGCATAGCTCTTGGTCTTGACCGCCGTCGGGATCGGGTACTTCTTAATCTCCAGGTACTGCTCGCCGTGCAGAAGCATCATGGGATTGAAGTTGGGCACAACTTCATCCATACTGTAGGGAGTATTCACATCAAAGGCCGGGATGACACCGTAGGTGGGCAGAACCTGGAAATCCTCGTGGCCCTCGAAAATCAGAGGGATCTCGGTGCGCTTCGCACCGACGCCGAGGTTGTAAAGCATACAGTCACGTTCCGTGTAGCTGAACTCGGTCTCAGGCAGCTCCGCATTCTGCGCCTTGGCAATGGCCTCTAGATATTGGTTGCTCTGGCCAGACGGCGCGGGGGCAGAGGCAGACTTCTAGGTAGTATTACATCGTTAACATTCTTCATTCATACTACAGCTACTGGCATCTTATATGTACAAAATAAGGCAAATGGTCCAGGAGTGGGATGCCTCATACCTTGGAAGCCCCGCGCTTGTTGTCCATGTTGGCCATGATCTTGCCAACGGAATCCGCAGCCTTCTCGGGGTGGTCTGCCCGGCCATCGTCGAAGTTGATAATCTTCTCCCAGTCCTGGACAACAGCCTCGGGGGTCAGAGGCACGTCGACGGGGAAACCGGCACCGCCAGTTCGCTGCCACCTCGTCTGACCACACCAGCCGCTACCAACCTCGTACAGTCCACCGGTAGGGTTGGGAACCTTGTCGCTGCAAAGAGCGAGGACAAGAGGAGCAATGTAGTCGGGCTTGAAAGCCTGGACCAGCTCCTCTGGCAGGATGGTCGCGGTCATGGCCGTACCGGCGTTGGGGGCGATGGTGTTGGTGTAAATGTTGTACTTGTGTCCCTCGAGGGCAAGTGCTCGGGAGAAACCTAAGATGCCGCATTTCTGGAGGACGGTCAGTGAGCGATGACAATGGCAATGTCTATTCAACTTACAGCTGCGGCATAGTTGGCTTGGCCAAAGTTGCCGTAGATGCCACTGGTCGAAGTGGTGTTTACAATGCGACCGTACTTTTGCTTGAGCATAATCGGCCACGCTGCCTTGGTGACCTTGTAGGTACCACGCAGATGCACGTTCAAGACGGGGTCCCACAGGTTGTCATCCATGTTTGAGAAAGCCTTGTCCCGCAGAATACCGGCATTGTTGATGACGATGTCAATGCGGCCAAAGGCGTCCATGGCACCCTTGACGACCTTCTCGCCCTCCTCAGCAGAGGCCTTGACGCCGGCAGCCTTGCCACCGAGCTTCTTGATCTCCTCGACCACGGTATCCGGGTCAACCAGATCGTTGACAACGACCGAGGCACCAGCCTTGGCAAAGGCAAGGCAGTATGCGCGGCCGATACCGGCACCGCCGCCGGTGACCAGCGCCACGCGGCCCTTGAAATCGACGGGCTCGGCCTGCTCGCTGGGTCCCATCTTCTGGGACTCCTCGAGCAAGGACATGAAGTCGTTGGGTCCAGAGGGGTACTGGGGATCAGAAAAGTCGACGACCTTGTTCCATTTCTTCAGGATGGCCGCGGGTGTGTAGCTGGAATCAGCCTTGAGGAGGAGACCGCTGGATCTCTCCCACCTCAGCTTGGCGACGTGACCACCGCCGACCTCGAAGATGCCGCCGTTCTCTGTGTTGTTCTTGTGCACCAAGACGGCGACTAGGGGTACGACCCAGTCAGGCTTGAGAGCCTGGAGCACATCCGGAGGCATGACAGTCTCGGTCATGCGGCTGGCGGCGATAGGGGCAATGACATTGCAGAGGATGTTGTACTTGGCACCCTCCTTGGCGAGGGTCTCGGTGAAGCCGACCTGGGCCAGCTTTGCTGCCGAGTAGTTGCACTGGCCGAAGCTACCAAACAGGCCGGCCGCAGAGGCCGTGTTGATGACTCGACCGTACTTTTGCTTGCGGAAGTAGGGCCAAGCCGCGCGCGCGCACTTGTAGGCTCCCTTGACGTGGACTTTGATGATCAGATCCCAGTCCTGATCCGTCATGTTCTTGAAGCTAACATCGCGGAGGATACCGGCGTTGTTGATGAGCACATCGATTCGGCCGAAGTTTTGGATGGCGGTCTCGATGATCTTCTCACCGAATTCGACGCTGTCGTAGTTGGCAACGGCTTCACCACCAGCCTTCTTGATCTCGTCGACGACGACATCGGCAGCCTACAGCGGTTGATGTAGTGTCAGCAAAAACAGATGGGGACCCCGGGGATGTTGGAGTGTTGGGGGTCAAATCACTTCTTACATTTGTCGAGGTACCTTCGCCCTTGAAGGAGCCACCGAGATCATTCACGATGACCTTGGCTCCCCTTGAGCCGAAGAACAGAGCATACTTTTTACCCAGACCACCGCCAGCGCCCGTGACGACGACGACCTGGCCGTCGTAGCGCAATTGTTCCGCCATGTTGCAAGCGTGCGTGTGTGTTTGTGCGTGTGTGTGTGTGGGTGTGGGTGGGTGAGAGAAAGAAAGGAGACAGAGTACGCGTGTGTAGAGATGTGCAAAGGACCAGATGGGGACGTCGGGAAACCCAAGCTTTGCGATGGATCAGGGTATCAAGAAGGATGGAGTGTCTGTTGTCGGGTGGTCTGTGGAGGATTCTGGCAAGTTGATCAGATCTCCCGGCGCGTGTTGCCAGCAATGACCTCGGGAACCGAGGCAGCTGTCTCACCCACCGACTCCAACGCTCCTTTACCCGCGGCATGCCGCTGGAAGGGGCCGCTAGACTTGATCGGGTCTGGTAGCATGGCACTTCACTTCACATGCCAAAGCTCTTTCCCCCACGTTTCGAAACGAGGGAGTCATGCATGTCACTGCGTTACTCCGTAACTTAGCCCGTATCCGTAATTACTGTCTGATCAGGCTGATGAAAAGGGACATGTTGGCTGTACGGTACATGATGATGGTTTTCAACTCCATGAAGATGACTCGATCGGGCCCATCCCATGCCATTCATCGCAATGCTCGCCGTCGACCGTATTCGATGAGGAGTCGGAGAAACCTAGCAGAATAAAACAGCATGCATGTGATGCACAGTACAGTGGGCGGATTAGTGGAGGCTAAGCTACTAACTACCGAATTCGCTACCTGAACATTCAGGTAGAGAGCTCGGTAGCCGTTTCATCGAGGACTTCATCGAGGACGGCAAGGTGGACGGTTATTTCCTCATGAGCTCGCCTGAACCTCGCGACGACGACATTGTACAAGTGCGGCGGTATGTCCTCGATCAAGGGCTGTATCCAAGGATCCATGATTCTCAAGGTGTTTACCTGCTCTCAGCTTCTCACGAGGAGACTCTCTCACGTTGGCAGGATTCCCTGCCCGTCAAAATGTCGATGCACGATTACTTTACGGAGTACTGCTGTACGGATACATAATACACCCCAAGGTGCCTGCATCGTAGAATCTTCAAGACTCGTGCCGTGCACCACAGTACGTACTTCGTATTTTATAGGCAAGTCATGCCATGCCCAACGGCCCAATGGGAGTGCTGCAAAGCTCCCCTGCCGTACCCATCGTACCCGCCCTCGAAACCCCACAACGTCGTCCCCGACTCCCCGGACTTCCAAAGGTCCGCCCAGCGAGTCACCAAATGGTAACGGAGTAAGGTCGGTAACTAGTTATACGCAGTACTCCGTAGGGAGGATGAGTTAGATATCCTGCACTGGCATCATTCAAGAAACCAAACAACTCGTCTCCGTTCCTCGAAGCTCGAGCAAATCATCCATGATCCATTTCCAAGGGCCGAACATACCGGTACACAGTACACAGTACACAGTACTACGTACAACTTACACCCCCACTCGTCAAAACTCAACACCATGACAGACCCAGCAGCAGCTTCTCCGCCCAGCGAGGTGCAGCAGTTTGTCGATGACAAGTCACCCATCTGCATCCCCTTCCTCCTCTCGCAGATCGAGGCCCACAAGATCGGCCAAGCCACCGACAGGCCATTCCTCGTGGGCCTGAACGGCGTGCAGGGCGTCGGCAAGACGACCTTGGTGCAGGCCCTCGCTTCCGAACTCCGCCAGCACCACGGTCTCGAGGCCCTGGTCGTCAGCATCGACGACTTCTACCTCACCCACGAGGACCAGCAGGCCCTGGCCGCCGCACATTCCGACAACAGGCTGCTTGCCGTCCGCGGTGAACCTGGTACTGCTCTCCCTCCCTCCCCCCCCTCTCTCTCATACACACACACACACACACAGCATCAGCACTACTCGACACATGATAGCTTCAACGTCCATCTCGCGTTTCCAAGTGGAGACTAATGTATCCATGTCTTCGTAGGCACACATGACGTGACCCTTCTGGAGGCCTTTGTCGACGCCATATGTTCTGGACAGCCGGTCAAGATCCCCCGGTACGACAAGTCGGCCTTCTCTGGCCAAGGCGACCGGGTGCCGCCGTCGTCCTGGGCCTCGGTCAACGGGCCGGGACAGCGTCCGGTCCGGGTCCTCATACTGGAAGGCTGGTGCGTCGGCTTCAAACCCTTGCCCATGGTGAAGTTGACGGCCAAGTGGAGCACTCCGAGTCGCACGCTCCAGCAACATGAGCTGCACCACCTCGAGTCTGTGAATGAGAGTCTGAAAAGATATGCTGTCATCGCAGATAGGTTTGATGCCTTTATCCACATCGACGCCGAGGATACGCAATGGGTCTACAACTGGCGTCTCGAGCAGGAAGTCCAGCTCAGGCAGGAAAAAGGTACGGGCATGTCAGATGAAGAGGTGGTCAAGTTTGTGGATGCTTACTACCCGGCCTATGAGCTTTACTCCGACAACTTGCGCCAGGGGTTGTTCAGGGACAGGCAGGGATCTCACTTGCGCCTCGTTGTGGGTAAGGACAGAAAGGTCAAGCAGACTGCCGTACTTTGAACGCTCTGAGCAAATCATGTCCCCTCGCGGCAGACCTATTCGTCAACCGATACATTCCTAACTTATCCCCTTGCGGGTAGGCGCGTCGCACTTTTGTGTGACCAAAGTGATAACTCCGGTGGATAGTCTACAGCAAATTCCTGCTCCAGTCCCAGCCAGAACGCCATAAACACAGATTCGTCGTGAAAGTACAAAAGTTGCCCACATCAAAACATATCATTTGAGTGTACATGAACGCGAAGACGGCTTCATTCAAGATCTTTCCCTTGCATCATACGACTTCCTTCACTCTTGAAGTCCTCCAAGGTACGGTCGATGGCGCAAATTTTGGCTCTCACAGCCTCTTCACGTTCTGCAATCTCGTTCTCAAACTCGTCCACCATCTGCCGCTTGGCCTGGCGAGCGTCCTTCAGACGATTCATGACCTGTCCAAACCGTCCCAGGAACCAGTCACCGGCATCATCCCACTCTCGGACAGGCATCGAGTTGAAGAACGCAGCCTGAGTTGCTTGATCTTGGCGGAAAAAGTGACCCAGCTTCTCCGGTAAAGTGCCTTGGCCTGGCAACTGCCCAACTTGAGATTCGGCTTGGGCCGGGTCGTAGTCGAAAGCCTCGTTCTTCAATTCTTCGTAGCTCATACTAGCTAGCTCGCCATCGTTGTAGTCGGGCTCGAGGTGACGCTTTTGCGCTTGAGATGTATGAGACGGAGGTTGTTGGCGTTTGTCAGCGACTCCGGTGGCAGCTGGGGGCCCTCGAGGCAGGGCGCTCTCGTTAAGGCCGGTCCTTCCCTTGCTACCTTTGCTGCCCCTGCTGCCGTTTCTGAAAAGCGTACGATTGACCTGTGGGGACTTTTTGGAAACTGGCTTTGGGGTCCGCTGTTCGTCAACGCTCTCGTCTTCGTCAATATCGTGATCGGACTCCTGCTGATCAGAATTGTCGATACTGTCGACAGGTGTATCGACATTCTCAAAGACCGTCGAGCGATGAAGCCCATTATTGCTGAACCTTAGGAGATCGACGTCACCCCGGGGCGCAGCATCCAACCCGGCTGCCGGTCTTTGGTACGCATTCTGAACTGGTGGCGGCATCGTGTCTTGTGCCTTGGGATACGAGATTCTGTCCAAGTAGTGCCCATTCGGATTGGTTCGGTGCACTACCTTGGTCCGTTGAACAGCAATAGTGCTCGGGATGACTCTGTCTTGGCCCCTGTGGTTCAGGCCATTCCCAGTGTATGCTTGGGAATGTGGATGATGATCAGCAGGAATAGTTGGGGCTCGGGCATCGGTTGTGGCCGCGCTCCTCTGCATGGCAATACCACTTGTATCGATGAGGCCGCTGTCACCAATGAGGAAGTGACGCCGGTCCGAGTCACCGCTCTCCCTCTTTGTTGAAGGGTGACGTGGCGTGCTCCTGTGAGTTGGATTTGGGCCTGCCTCTAGCACTGGCATGTGACGGCGTGTGCTTCTCGACTCGGCATTACTAGCAGTGTCGTCAAAGATGGAGCCGTCCACTGTTGAGCCTTCCCAAAACGGCCTCTCTCGCTGCGGCTGCGATTGCTGCAAGAAGTTTGGGGGCAGTATGCCGTTACGCTGTGAGGTCACAGAACCCTCTCTGTTATGACCCGAGCGACTCCCGCCACCGCCAGGACGGCTTGACGACACCAGCGTAGCCAGAGTAGTGGCGGCCCGACTGCCGTTCGCGTTGACGATGGGCGCGCGCGAGCGGCTATGTAGTTGGGGGGCGATGTCTCACTTGCCGTCATAGGGGCTTGCTGGCTCTGGTACAAGCCTCCCTTTGGCGGGCTGCCCATTTCAGGGACTTGATGGGCCGACGAAACGGGTTTGGCATTCTGCCCCGTCTTCGTTACCCAATCCTGCATCCTGACCTTTGACTGCTCTATGAAACTGTGCGGCATTGAGCGGGATGTGTTTCTGTGCTGGCGTTTCGCATAAAAGTAAGTGTCTGTTTACCGGGAGGCTGATACGGCGAGACCAACGACGCGTGAGAGTTACTGTCCCGGTACTTGAGTCTTAACGTGTTTTGATGGACCACAGTCGACACCAGCTAATTATGTATCACGCTGCCATTGTGCCAAGGCCACCAGATATGTTGGGTGTCGACAGCAATCTGGAGCGTTCCGGAAGACGTCTGGATGGCCTGCAGCTGTGAGGTCCTATGGGACGAGTTGATCGGGAGTTGAGTGGCTGTTGGCTGATCTCGTTTCGCAGCCTGGCAATTAATCACAACGGCAATCGCGACGACGCGGGGTCATGTGATGTCTGTCCACTTCCGTGACTGCCACAACTTAAGTCTTAGTTACTCCGTACAAGTTACAACTGTCTCCATGACTCCATCCCACTCACGAGCGGGACAGACCTCCTCCAATTGGAATAACCAATTAATGTGTTCGCATTCCTGCAATGCATCGATAGGCTTTGGGATGGCCGCCTCATCTTCTGGGTCGCGATGCATGTGCATGTTGGCATGCAATGAGCTGGCCTGCTGCCACAGCTAGCAGCCTACAGCCTACAGCCCACAGCCCACAGCCTACAGGGAGGGTCCGGAGGGGAGGGAGGGGTGGGCGGTTTGGACTTCGCGGGCGCCAATAGACGTCGACCGGCATGGAAAGGGTTGTCCAGCGAATGGGATGCGGATACGTCAATTCAGATAACATCATCGACGTTCGCATGGTCCTGGTGGTGTATGGTCGATTCGGTTGTGCGTTGCGGCCCAACAGAAGGATGATGGAACACTCCTTACTCATCCAATACTCGGGCGTGGAACCTGATCTACGGGGGTGGTGGGTGGGAGCGCATGAATCCCCGTCCGTGATGGATGTAACTATGGCGAAATGATACGGAGACCGTTTCTTGCATCTTGATACACTCGTTGGAAAAACTCGCTCGCTGTGGTTCCCCCCCACTTCCATCTAATTGTATTATCTAGAACCATCTTCCACTCCTTACCACACTAGCACCCACGCCGCCACCATGTGACCCTGCAAACCAGGACGAACTCTTCATGACTTCTTGTTCAGGGTGGCCTGCAGCTCATCAAACTCGCCGCTGTGCCTCATCATTTCGTAGAACTGTCCTTTGCTTTCGTATAGCTCCTTGGGGCTTCCGACCCTGCATGTTGGTTAGCACGGTACTTTGGCACACACCATCGTCACATCAACTTACTCAATAACAGTGCCGGCACCCATGACCACAACCTTGTCGTAGTCAATGATGGTCTTGAGCCGGTGTGCAATAGTAACCAGTGTCCTGTCGCTGCCATGCTCACCGAGGTCCTTACGCAAGACCTCCTGGATTCCCTGATCGGTCTCGTAATCCATGCTAGCAGTAGCTTCATCCAGCAACATGAGCTTGGTCTTCCGGATCAGAGCTCTGCACAGTGAAAGTACTTGTCGTTGGCCGTGCGAGAAGTTTTCACCCTTGGCCTTCACAGCTGTGGACAAGTTGATGCCCTGTGCTTCGGGGTTCGTCTCGTCCTGACCCTCTGCAGTTGGCTCGCTAGAGCCGGCTTCTTCACTGTACCTGAAGGAAGCGATACCATCGCAATGCTGTAGAGCCGCTATCACAACGTCCCTTGGTGTCTCGTCGCCCGGGTCAAGGTTGGAACCGACATCGCCGCTGAATAGCACGGCTTCCTGCGGGATGATTGTCAAAGCCTCGCGGAGCTTCTTGCGCTTGAAGCTTGTGATATCCACTCCGTCAAAGAATATCTGCCCCGACACAATGTGGGTGAAACGTAGGAGAGATAGAACGAGCTAGATCCGTCCAAGTCAGTTCTTATTTATATAAAATGCGATGCGTTACGCGGAGAAAGAAAATCAACTTACAGTACTCTTCCCCGACCCAGTCCTTCCGATAACGGCAACTCGCTCACCGGCCGAGAATTTGAGGTTAATATCCTTCAGAATCTCGGGGCCTTCTGGGTCGTACTTGATCGTGACATTACGAAACTCGATCTCGCCACTCCTCGGCCAGTTCTTGGGCATGATGAGATCCTCGTTATCTGTATACCTTCCAGACTCTCCGTAATCTTCGGGCTTCTCTTCTGGCTCCATCTTGGCGTATTCACGAACGCGGTGAAACTGTTGCATATCAATATCTATCGCACAATCGAGGTGCCTCTCAACTTACACTCTGAAGTTCAACTTCCAATTCGTTCATCTGTCTCACAAACATGGTAATCAGAGAACTCAACATCTTTCCAAGGTTAGCGGGACCGTAACTTCCTTTGAACGACTTTTACTTACTGTGGCGTTAGTCAAAGAGAAGCCAACAAGACCAGCCGCTACGCTCCCAGCTTTTGATACGGCGATCATGCCTGCCGAGACCGTGACCAATACAGTTACCATGTCGATTTTGCAGGCCACCCACCGGTTTGCATTGTATTGTGCAGCAGCTGTTACCGAGTATATGCGAAGTTTCTCGGCGAGTTGATCCCCAAAAGTCGCGGGCATATTGGTACGAGCTCGGATGATTGCAATACCGGAGAGACTATCGGAAAATTGGGAGAACAGCGGCGACTGGGACGACGAGACGAGGCGTTTGACAGCCACTGCAGTCCTCGTGTACATCTCGCCCGCAACAATGCCGACTGCAACACAGACACTGGCAGGTATCATGAAGACCGGCATGATCGATCCGATGGCCGCAATTTGAAAAAAGAGCCGCACTGGTAAAATCTGGTTTAGTTACTGCGCGTGGGCATGAGTGTGAAAAGATGCCCGGCAATGTCTCATAACAACCACTTCGTCCAGCTCTTGGGACAGAAAAGAATGAAGCTTGAAGGGGCATACTCACTGAGACTGAACATGCAGCTTTGAAGCATGCTCGCTAAAGCCATGTCGATAGATCTCATGTCTCGCGAAAACCTATTCACCACTCGGCCCACAGGAATGGTCTTGAACCAAGACAGTGGCACACTCATCATAGCCTTTACGAAGGTCTTGTGGAGAGTTTTGGCAGCTTGCCAACCTCCCAGTATCCAGGCTGTAGGTACCAGTGTCAGCAGTCATGTTGCTTGTAGTGTCTTCTTCTGTTCCCAAAACATATATGGCGAGCTCTAACTTACAGATACCCTCAATACCACCCACAAGGACTTCACCAAAACTAATGGCGGCGTAGATACCCTGGAGTACGCAATTTCAGTCAGTCATTGAATCCCAGGAACATGTGTAACAAAAAAAGATGCGAGAGAGTCCAGAGATCTGGGTCAAGGTAAGAAGCCGACATGGAAGCCATAGCCTCTGGTAGAAGCCAAAAAAGAAAAAAGAAAAAGAAAGAAAAGAAGAAAAAGAGAAAGAAAAAAGAGGAAAAAAAGACCTGGGACGGTCTTACAAGATAAAATCCAACGTCGACGGCGTCTGCCTTGGTATATGCGTCTACCCAAACCGCCACCCAGAGGCCTGTGCCCACCGCGCACGCCGTGGATAAGAACGTCATTGTGATGGCTAATATCGTGGTTAGAGGGTTGCCAAAGTACTTCATGTACTGGTAGAACTGCAGTCGTGCAGTTGGTCCTGTAGCCAGAGCTTCTTGAGTAACCTCCTCGCGGCGTCTGTCTTTGGCAGACTTGATTTGGTTGCTCGTAGTCTTGTTGTTTCTGTCGGAATCCGCATTCGCAGCACCGATGGCAGCTGCTATCTCGACACTGGTATCAAGATCGCTTTCGTCGACTAGTTGTTGATCCAAAGTGACTGGCTGTCGAACGACGCCGAGGTTCTGCTGGACCTCCTTTACCAATCCGTTCTCTAACCTGACGGCGAGATCCGCTTGTGGGGCAATCCAGGGCAACTGGGTCACCAGAACAATGGTTCTGCTCTTGAGCATATTGCCACAGAAACAGTCTGCCCAGACAGATGCGGCGGTTTTGGCATCCAGTGCCGAGAAGATATCGTCCAGAAGGAGTACTGGGGCTTTGCAGTACAAGGCACGAGCTAATGCCACCCGGCTCTTCTGGCCCCCGGACAGGGACGTTCCACTCTCTCCGACTTCAGTTCCGTCACGCTCAGGGAACTCGTTAAAATCGATGAGCAGGCCACAGGCTTCGACAACCTTGTTGTATCGGGCCTCTTCGTAGGGGCTATTGAACAGAATGTTCCCACGTATCGTATCATTTTGCAACCAAGCGCTCTGTGACGCGTAAGCAATGTCCTTGGGAGCTGTGACGGTGCCCGACTCGACCAGGGTCTCTCCAAGGATCGCCATGAGAAGAGTGCTCTTGCCAGATCCACTGGGTCCTGTCAAGACGTTGAGACCTCCCTCGACGAAATCGATTGAAATGTCCTTGAGAGTGAATCTTGCGTTCTTGTGCAGGCGGAATGTGCTTTTGTCAAGGCGTAGAGGTCCTTCCTCATGTTGAACCAGTGGCGTGACACTGTTGTAGTACCGATCCATACGTTTCAGTGACACTGCGGCGGCAACAAAGTTCGCAGACATGTGTGTCCCCATCATCAAACTGCGGCGAATTGTCCTGATCAACGCCATGGCTGTGAAAGCCACATCCGCCGTGAGGGGTTCCTTGCGTACGAGCACGTGCAGGGTGAAAGTAACGAGCAAAGAAAGGAGAGGGGCCGATTCCGTAGCGAAGAACATGCCTATATAGCTATTGGTGTGCGTCAGTGGGATATACGCATAGAGGAGGGGGGCAGACGCAAACGCACTATAGTTCGATATCCCAGATGAGTTTTAGCTCCTTCCGACGAATAGCATCAATCTTCTTGGCAATGGCATCTTCCCAAGCAAAGTACTTTATAGCCCTGATTGATCCCAGATATTCGGTCAAGGCAGATATTCGGGAGTCTTGGGCCTTTCGGATCTCGCCCTGTAGCCGGCCCATGCCTCGAGCCAACATCATCCCTACGGGTGATAACAAGATCAGAACGACGATGCCGACAAGTGCCGGCCAGCTCATAATCTTGTAAAGACCAGTCATGGCAGCGACGGTGCCTATAGGAACGGCGACGAAAATAAGGGGGACATCTCGCCCGTCTGTGATGGCATCAATATCAGAGCTCATGAGATTCGCCAGGCGACCAGTCGACGTAGCTTGGAGAGCTTTTTTCTCCGTCTTGGGGGTTTCCGTGGATGATAGGCCTTGGAACGTATCGTCATCGAGCTCCATGGATACCATTGCTTTGTAGTACAGCTCTTGTGTGAGGGCAGATTTGACGCGGACAATGAGGCGTGTCGAGGTGAAGAGGTATTGTTGGAACGAAATGGCTCGGGCCAGGGGCCCAACAAGCATGAGTACAAGCCAGGCCACGGGACGAATAGACGCAGCTTCTGGTTCGCGTATGTATCCAAGCAATTGGTACAGGGTGAAAGGGCTTACGAGATCCAGGATGAAACTAAGGGAAGCAAATAAGGTCATGAGTCCCACTTCGCTATAGAAGGTACGCATTATAGTCCGGAACGTCGTCTTTGCCTTTTTGCGCGACTCTTGAATCCGCGCAAGCAACAACAACGGATCGTCGTACCACGGAAGAGTGGGGAGCTCTTCGATGGCCACCTGACGTCGGGCGCCCATCCACACCATAGGCGTCAGCCAGTCGTATGTGAGATAGTAATCCAACCAGCTGCAGGTTTCCTCGGGTGATGGCTCACGTTCTGGCAATTTCTCCGAGAAGTCGAGGTCGAGTGACGGAGGTGCCCATTCCCTCGGCGTGATGACTGCCAAAAGTACGGCACCGCTCAAGAACGCCATGGCGCATATTACTGTGGTATCCAGAGCCAAATTCACGTTGGCATCGACAGCGGGGATGAGTTCTTCGAGGGTGACGACAGCCAGGGTCCCAACCAAGGTCAAGTTTACTTGATGGAGCAGGATGCGTCTCCATTCTCCATCGTTTACGAGCCGCAGAAGACCGAGGAGGAAAGCGTATGCCATGAGAGCAACGTTTGCCCATTTCGCCTGGTGCCGCACAGCAGCAACGATCAGGAATGCCAAAGCGGCCGCTCGTAGCACTTGGCTGCACAACTCGAATGGCAGCAAGAAAGACGAAGAAGCGCCTTCGGGTTTGGTGATCTTGGTGTAGGGCCGACGAACAAGATGCTTGGCAACGAACAGCCCTGAAATGACGGCAATGAGAACTTGCAGGCAGCCGGTCTGGGCCAACTGCGAGAGCTGCTCAGGCCATGTGATGCTGTGTCTGTTGCAGCAGAGGATCAGTGTTGTTCTTGGAGCTGAAAGAGTCCCGACTCACTGTGCCTGCTTACCGGCCAGGGCGACGATCGTGTCTCGTGTTGGGACCGTGGGCAGCCAGTCGCCGATGGCGAAGAGTAAGTGGTAATTCATCGACAGGACGCTGGGGCAGTTGTTCTCTACCTACTGCACGCTGTAGTGACGGGTGAAGAGGAATGCGACGAGAGTTGGAGGACACACGTGTGATATGAGTTGTTTGCTTTATTGCGGCGGCGATAACGCCCCAGGCTTATGACCCCGGCATTAAGGCCTGCCTGGCCCTTGGCCGTATCCCGCAGGTGGTATTCCCGTGAAGGACAAAGGGCCTGTCAAGTCACTCTCTCGCTCTTGGATGTATGCGGCACAATTTCTCTTTACAGCCAAGCCCCCGCGTACACAGTAGTGCAGCGGTCCGCGTTTGACTTGTCCGTGTTCCTGGCAGTCGTTGATAAGCAGGCTATTAACGCTAGTTAGCTCTAGCCTCTAGGCATCCGCCGAAAAGTACCCTTGACGCTACCACCTTTCCAGTCCAGTGATGGCCGGAGGTATCGGCTTCCCGAGGCGGCAGGTATATAACAACATTAGGGGTACTCTCGTACTCCGTAAAATATAGCTAATTATCAGCACAAAGCATAGAGGATGACAGTTATACCGTGGACGGACAATACCCAAGCAGGATGCAGCGAAGACTTCATCAACGGCAGCGGAGTATGAATCCCTGGAACCTACTAGCGCTGACGGTCGACATGACATCACTCTGTAGCAAGGCGGCTGACACTTGCCCACCCACCCGCCCTCTCTATTCGTTCGTCCAATGATGAACAGAACGAGCGTCCTACCACTCATGGGAGAGAGTATACGGGAGGTGGCAAATCATATAAGCCTGAACATCCTTCCAATCAATCATTCAGGCAAGACCAAGATCTCATTACCATCCAGAGTTGTTATGCAATAAGCAATGAGCAATGAGCAATGAGCAATGAGCAATGAGCAATGAGCAATGAGCAATGAGCATAGCAGCCCGCAGAGCCTAGGGGTTGTGGCAGACCGGGGGTAACAACTCGAGCCGCATTTCATTCAGTGAATTTGAGGTCAAGATGTTACTTGAAGTAAAGCTGATTGACCATCGAGCGCTTTGCACATCCCTTGCCTTCACCTCTCAGCAGCAACATGAGGCTTGGTAACCAGGAATCGCATGGGGGTTCTCGCCATCAGTGTACTCGGTACGTAGCATTCCCATGCTCACACACAGGCAAACGCACGACTGGCCTGATAAGTTTCGCGACACAAATGACCAAGCGAGCGTAACCAAAAACGATATTTACTAGCCTTGCGATTGGGATCGAAATCAGAGTTCGCATACTTGGGATAGGTGTATCCGTAGTTTGCCAATGCTCTGACAAATACGAGAACAGCCAATGGCGACTGTCTGATCGCCCACGAGGATGAAAGGGAGTTAATTGTATTGATGACTGTGGCACTGGGTTTTGGTTTGGACCAAGGCCAGTTGTAGGATGGCAGCTTTCGAAATTTCAAGAGTGTTCTTAATAAGTGGTCCCCACGCTGCGACAGAGGCATGTACCAATTTGAGCGAGTTGGACAGAATACCTGTTAATTCGAGACTGTGATACTTGGTTGCGGAGCCACGCTAACAAGGACCACAATGTGAAGTAGCGAGCAGTCGTACTTTCGCGCCCCAACATGGAAACGAGTGTCAACTTTCTGTGCACCAGGTGCGAGAACGAGTTGTATTGCACTGCGTATCTGGCGCCTTTGTCTGATGTTATCTAAGTATTATCTTAGACCTTGCAAACTTCAAAGTCGGTGCCAAGATGCGTATGACAGTAGCCTATTTGATATCCTTGAGCTCGACGTCGCTGTGCAGATCGAGTTAGAGGACAGCAGACTTGGACAATAGGTGATGGAGCCATCTCCAAGACTGGACTCACAAGAGCAGGGCGGAGTTGGGGGGAATGTGTCCGGGGAATCCACGGGAACCGTAACCGAAGTCTCTGTAGAACAGTGTCAATCGTACGGCTCGTCAATGCAACACAGAGATCGGAGGGGGTTGACGAACGCAGTGATGTCTAGAGTAGCCTTCTCGCCGAGCTTCATCTGGACAACGCCCTCATCCCAGCCTGGGGTACAAAGATTAGGAACAGTGCATCAATCGAAAGAGCAGATGGTTGTGAGTAAGTACCCTTGATGACCTGACCAACGCCAATCTTGACCTCGAAGTCACCACGGCCCACGGATGAGTCAAACCTGGGCAATGTAGGGGTCAGTAGCAAGATCTCGGCATCAGGGTCGTAAGGTAGCTACGAGTGAGGGGGTAGCTCTCACTGCTCGCCCTTGTTGTCGGGCTTGGAGGTGTCCTTGAGGAAACCAGTGTACTCGATGACGACCTTCTGGCCGACCGTGGGCTGAGGACCGGTGCCCTCCTTGTGAGTGATCTTGGTAACACCCATTGTGAAATGTGTGTATGGTCGTTGGGAAGAGGTTGTGGTTTTGAGGTTGAAGAATGTGACGGAGTGACGGAGTCAAGGTGTGAAAAGTGGTATTTGCGAAGTGGGATAGATAAACCTAAGGTGGGGGGTCGATGGGATGGATTTCTAGTTAACTTAGTACTTCTTAGCGTCGATTGGATCTTCCGACATGTTCGAATGAGGGGGGATGTGGAGGAAGGAGTAAGTGAAGACAAGACGTCAGGTACATACTGTGTAAGGTACGCGATTATGTTGACTCTGACGCAATCCTCCCCAGCTTGAATATGATAAAGTACACTTCCGATCGGAAGCACAGTGCACACAAATTCGCTAACTGCGTCATGTCCACTAGTACCAAACTTGAGGCTTCCCCATGAATAAATACCATTAATCACTGTGTAATAAAGCAGTACAGTACGAAGTAAAAGTTGGGTACATCATGAAAACACACCGGCAGAGAGAGGTGGCAGGGCAGGAAAGGCAGGGTGTTATCCAACGTACAGATCTTCGTCATCCTCAAATGACTGATCGTTTTCCTTCAGGCAAGGGCTTAACTAAGATTAGGGCACTTGTCGAGAGCCTGTCAATCTGCAGTTGCTGAGCCTGCACGATGACTGCACACTTGTCACTCGGGATACCTTAGCACCAGCAACAGCGCCAGCTATACACCAAGGAATGTCCACGATGTTTGTATGTTTGTTTTGTGCTACTGTTTGCGATTTTGGTTCACTGTTTTGAGTCCGGCGTGATACATCATGTCATCATCATACACCGCACGGAAGAGTTGCCGACCCCCATGGGTCGTCACGTTAGATGCCTGACTTTGGAATAACTGATGACTAACTACCCAACCTGCATATGCAGCTGTTCCTCTTCGGATTTTCAAGGATATTCGGGTAATACTTGCGATCTCTGACACCTATCCTGTCCATTCGAAGATCTCTTATTAGGAACCGGTGCCGGCTACGCGGTGAGCATCAGGAATGCGACCCGCCCCCAACTAGGTAACTACCCAAGAGCACAGGCTGGACTGTCTGGAGCAACGACAATCGGTAAGTTGGGCGGTATTAACTGCACTGACGGTTGCAGGCAATGTGCACAAAGGGCACGCCATGCCCCAGGATGGCTGAGTGTAGCTCGCTAGGTACATAGTGAATTGTCGTCGGATGGATTAGTCAATGTATGAGCGACCCCGGGTTAAATATCTGTATGTATGCTTTGTTGGATCTTGAGCACACACACGGGTCTCTCGTCCGCTCAGTACAGTGTCCTCAGTGAAAGGAAGGTGACATATCGTAACAGTCAGTCAGTCATCACCCATCATTGAACTATCGTCTATGGAGATATGTTGAGGGACCGAATTGTTTGGCCGGGCCGGCTCCTGAGCTTGTCAATAGTTACCGCATTGATTGGACCAGTCCATACCTCTCGACGATCGTGCAACTGTCTTGTCTGAAAGGGTCTGACAATTACATGAAATTGCATGTCCAGAGGGATGCTGAACCAGTTTGAATTTGAAGATTTGGGTCATCATAAGATGCAGGAGATATGATGACCCGCGTCCACATGTGGCCGTTTTGACTCGTGGCAACGATTGAGGTAATATGACCGCTGCGCTGGACCGTGCAATGACACTAATAACTGCCCGGAGCTACTGTGTATAAAACGATAGTTGGCTAGTTACTCTAGTCAGGAACCAGCTGAAGGACCCCGACTCCTCACTGAGAGCCCCGGAATACCGCTATTGCATTACTTCGTACTCCGTATGCTGACTGTACTTTGTACGTACTTCAAGATACACACCAGAGCTCGCCTCAGGCGTGCGGATAAGACAATGATCAATACGGAGTAATCGGCAGTTGAAAATAACTGTGTTGGTTCATGTTCATTGCCAAGCATTCAATAAGAATGAGCGAGCCCGCCGCCGTGCAAGGGTGGGGGAGGAGAGCGATCACGGGAGCGCAAATGTTCTCTCTCTGCAAGGGGAAAGTGTTAGTTATGCAAGGCAGCAATATGGTTATCAGATGATTTGGATGCACCGGTACGTACTGTGTAGTAATTCTGCACGATGGAGCCTGTGCCGTATTTAAAAGCAAATCCTTGACTACTCCGTACGTTAGTTGCATATCCGTAACGTTACATAACTATCCTAATAACCTGTTCGGCGTGACGTGGTGCTGCAGGGAGTCACGCTTATGAATCGCCCTGTTGTTAAAGCATTAACGTCAACGAGCACCAAGTTCCAAACATTCTTGCCGTCCTGAAGTAGTGGACATTGAAGACGGCAACATGGGGAGCAGTTCCCCTCCAGATCTTCGTCCAAGCAATATCGATTGACAGCGGCTTGACGAGTGGGTCACAAGATTTTCAGAAGAGTCTTCATCTTAATATGAAATGGGCCTGTCTCTGGCCGCCGATCTATTCAGAAAGATGCCCCATACTTTTACATTAAAAGTCCCAGGGTCTCGAGCCTCCCGGAGCAACTCGAGACAAGCTAAAGCGGGCGTTTAGCTTTGCTGATTGGCTGGTCTATCCTCGTGTTTAATGGACAGGGTTCCGGAGACAGGGGTCAGCTGTGCGGGCCACAGCCACCTGAATCTACACAGTAAATGGCGCGCGCGCTAGACACATCTTTGCTCAATTCAGGTACGCCCGCGCCATCGACTGAGTCGCTGGTCAACTGTTTTCAGCATACCATCATGGCGTAGGGCGCCTCTAGGTGCACTGCAATTTCCAGCGTCGCCGATGTACCGAGCCAGCAGCCTACGCCAGCCGAGCACACCATCTCCGACTTTGGAGGTGTGGCCCGCGAGACAAACAAAAGAGAGCGCCTTGGCAGCTTCCTGTTCTGGCAACGGCAAATTGGAAAACGCAGTCAGCACCAACAGAAAGACGACGGGCTGCAGCCAGCATATTACCAGCAAACTCGGCAGGATGCTGCTGCTGGCGGCCCTGCATTACCTTTGTGTGTCCACCCACGTTTTTGGAATCCTGAGGATTGAGTTCAGACTGTCTACCGAGCGCCAACTTTAGAGGCACTGACATAACTAACTTGCTAGCATCACAAGGTCGGTAGGTAGTCTTCTTCTTCCTCGTGGGAGACGCGTTCTCGTCATCGGTGAGACTGTCGCCGCTTCCAGTCTTCACTCACCCCTGAGTTCATTTTCAACTATTCACTCTCGCAAATGGGGGGAGGGGGTTTCCTGATTTCCTGCAGCTATCAATCACTGTTCTCCATAAAAACTGAGTACATGGAGTGAGTGGTCTGCGCCAAGAGGACTTGGGATCTAAATGGAGGTCAAATCAACCGATGCATTCATTAGCAATAGCTACTTATTTAATTACTCGAGCGACACAAGCCCCAGCCACAGATTGGGCGCCGGCTCAGGTATCGACCCCTTGATCATCATGTACAGAGGAATAGCCGTGCTACTGGCCCTAAGCCGGCGTCAAGCAAAAGCCCTTTCCTCATCGAGGTAACGGAGCATTACTGTGAAAGATGGGCTGGCGATGCTGCCCTTTCAGTCTACGGAGCACCGTTTGGCTATCTGGGACGCCTTGTGTCATCAATCCTTGGCCATTGGGAATGATAGAGACCGGCGCAAGTGTTTCTCGCCTAACCCAGTCTATCATGGTCTCGGTAGAACGGTTTGGCGACGAGAGCGGGAGGAACCCTCGTGTCCGTGGAGAACTGACTGTTGTTGTTGCGCCATGCTCCTACGGGCCACGGCTAGCCCAAGAACATATTATCGCTTGCGCTAGGTAACTTTTGTCGGCTTGGTCCTACAGTATCCGTACCTGTTAGTCACTACCAACCGCTGGCGCCCCCTGTCCATAGCCGCATACCCCAGTCAATCTCCCCTTTGCTCGTTTCCGCCCAGTTGTTTCTGCTGTCAGTCACCCACTCACTCTCTTAATTCGTCTCTTTTCCTCTTCGCCCACCCGCCTCAGTCGCGTCCCTCCTTTACGCTCATCCGCCGACCTCGTGAGGTATCCCTTTCGACGACAACCCCCCTCGGTGTCGATTTGTCTTTCACTTGTGACTCCCGGTACCGATCGACAGTACCAAGTCAGCAATTTAGTCAAGGACGAGGCACCATCTTTCGGCTTTGCAACCGCCAATGCATATCAAGTAAACACCCTATCGAGTCGTGAATCCAGTTCGACGACGGTTTACTTTTGAAGATTTTTCTTCGTGTCGCTCTTTTAAAAACAGCAAGTTACATTCAACACAGTTTGTACAAAGGTACGGAGACACAGGACAATGGGAGGAGATCATGAACCACGAGGATCTCGGGGTGGAGGAAGAGTGGTGTGATGGATTCGCTACTTTGCGATCTGTGGACCTACTATGCATTACATTGCATTTCGTCCTTCACCCTCTTCCGATGCCTTCAACTCCTCGAACCAGTAGCTGACATATCCCGACGATGACAGCATCCACTCGTTTGACAACCCCATTGTCAAGTACATTCGCTCATCAGTATATCCTGACAAAAGTGAGTGTCGGATACACGATATGGGTGTCGCGATGCGAGGAAGTGAGCGCTAACATGCCCAAGCATACTTAACCCCTTTAATTGCTTGCCGTCGAACGACGACGACAAGAAGAAAAAAATGCACACCAGTACCATCGCAGTGGCTGCCTTCGTGGCCGCCGCCTCTCTGGCCAGCGCCAACGAAACCCCTGACAGACCGAAGATATACTTTCCTAGACATGTAAAACGTCAGTTTACCAACGTCACAATCACGAGCGCGCCATCTGCTGCTTCAACCCTGAAGAGTACTTCGTCGGAGACCAAAAGACAGACATCATTCTCGTTACCTGATCTACTTTCGAGCATTGGCCAAGGCCTTGGGTTGTCAGATGAACCATCGGACACTTCTTCATCGACTGCGCCATCATCCTCCTCGGCTTCGAGTGACTCGATCACTGTCACGTCCAGCCTGGCTAGCAAGCCTGCATCTGTCGGTGCTTCCAGCAGCGCCTCAAACGAAGATAGCTCAGCAACATCGGCGGAGGCTGGCACAACTGGCAGCACTGGCACCTTGACAAGTTCTGACAGCGTTGCTTCTACTGGGGGATCCCGTCGCTCATCGTCCTGCCTACGTTGAGCTTGGGTCTCACAACGGCCTCAAGCACAAGCTCGTCAATCGCAGTCGAGACCGGCACTTCATCGGCCGTTAGCACCGAACCACCAGTTGACACTGCCACTAGCAGCGAGAGTGTGTCAAACACGGATGCCGTGGCCAGCGACACGGCGTCGGCAACGACTGTACCAACCTCTTCTGGAATTGTTATCGCCCCGACTGGCGTCGTTACATCAAGCTCGACAAACGGAGGACTGCTTCCTATCGTGACGAGCATCATTTCCGAAGTAACCAGTGCCATTTTGCCAACTGCAGCTAGTTCTTCAGGAACAGCCCCCGCTACCACAGCCACAAGTACTGACCCAGAACCGACCATAAAGGCCTCTTCTTCCGCTAGCGGCCTGCTTCCTATCCTGACCAGCATCGTGTCCGACGTCACCAGTGCCATCCTGCCGACTGCGACAAGTTATTCTGGAACGGTCCCAGTTACCACGGCATTGAGCTCAGAGGTTTCATCCTCGACTGGCCTGATTCCCATTACGATTCTCCCAACTCCGACCACGAACAGTTCTCCGGATGCGGAGCCGACCAGCAGCTCGCCGGGTGGCATCTTGAGCTCGATCATTGAGACTTTGCTCCCAACAGCTATCGGTACTGGTATCAGCTCGGCCAGCGGCACGGGTGCCAGCTCGTCTGGTGGCATCCTCAGCTCCGCCATTGATACTTTGCTCCCGCCCATTACCATTCTTCCCACGCCGACGACGAGCAGCTCTCCGGGTGCTATTCCGACCAGCAGCTCCACAGGTGCTATTTTGAGCTCGATCATTGAGACCTTGTTACCAACGTCGAGCGGCACTGGCATCATCTCCATTCCTCCTGTGATTACCAGCTCCGCGATTCTGCCTACTTCAGAAACGAATTCTGTGCCGCCGGTCATCTCGACCTCGAGTGCCGTGATACCAGTTCCTGTCAACGGCACTAGCTCTACGATCTCAGTTTCGGGGTCGCCCTCAGTGTCCACGACCACAGGGCCTTCGGCTTCTGTCTCGGACGCACCTTCCCCCACGTCGGTCCCTGTCATCTCTACATCCGGTGTCCCTGTCACGAACGGCACCAGCTCAACCACTAGCGAGGCTGTCCCTGGCTATTCCACCTCATCCAGCTCGTTCTCAGTACCCACCGCTTCGGTATCGACAGGCCTAACGGTATCCCCAAACACCACGAGTATCGCGGGCACAACCACTGAATCGCTGCCACCACTTGCCACTACGTCTAACGTTCCCGTCACGACGACCAGCGCTCCCCAGACTACTTCCGTCACAGCCGACGTGCCTACTACGACTGTTGGCTACACAAGCGTTCCCATTACTGCCACCATGTCTGGCACTGAAGCATGGCTTCCCACCACCATCATTGTCCAGCCATCGACGGCCTCGCTTAGCACCGGCGGTGCGCCCACCTCCACAACCGGACTGCCGACCAGCCTTCCCAAGGCCATCACCCCAGACACCAAACCGGCCTCACAGCCTGAAGACTCCACCCTAATCCAGCTGTCGTTCTTGTACGCCGAGAATTACCAGTTCATCGTCGAAGAGCCCCTGGCTGCTGCACAGCTCTTCTCGCTAATACCTCCTGCCCTTGGATTTGCTCTTGGTATTTCTACTGAAAAGATCGTCATGCACAGCTTGAGGCCTCTCGACACAACTTCACAACTTGGCTACATCACCACTCAGGCTCTTGCGTACATGCCGTCAGGTCTTGTTGATCAACTGAGACTGGATCACCAGATCCCCACCTCGGCGCTGTATTCTAACCCCTCCACTCTCATCTACAACATGACGAGCCAGATCAACCCAGCCATCGACATCATCGTTGGCTCTACCCTTGATGGAGATGGCACAAGCTCCTCTGACGGTTCTGCACCAACCAACACTAACAATTCCAATGACGCTTTCGGCAACGGCAACGCCTCATCCGAGCAATCCTCAACGCAGAAGGGGACCACTGCCGCCATCGCCCTGGGGGCCGCCAGTGTTGCCGGAGCCTATGGTGCGGCCATGTTTATCATTGCCCGCCGCTATAAGCGCAGAAAGCAAAGACACCAGCGCAGCAGTTCCCTCACCGCTCCCTCGGGGATGCGACAGAATGGCAGTCCGGCACTTATGGGAGGCGCTCTCCTCAGCCGGGATTTCACTGCCACTAGCGGTGGCAACGGCGGCGGCTACGGAGGTGTTACTCCCCATACGCGCGACAGCCAAGGCAGCGGGCGAAGCGGCATGAACAACTCTGCTCGCACTGCCTTCATCTCGGCACCGGTCGCTGCGGAGAACTCACTTGGTTGGAATTGAAACTTAAATTAACGTCTTGCATACGACATGCACGTCTCCTCGGTTGTTTCTCTTCTACTTCGATACCCCTCCCGGTGGCTCTATCTGCCTGGTTTCTCACAGATATCACGGCCGCCGGGAGATGCAGCGTCTCGAGCGTCGCTCGACTCTTTCTTGTTATTAAATTCATACTGTGGCCTACATACCCCCATTTTGCGGGATGGTGCGCCCAGGTCACTATTACGCCTCTCCGTCACACAGGTTGGAGCCCACCTTTTGGAGGCTCGGCCTGACGTGAGAGGCGCTTTCTCTAATTATTATTCTTGAAGACGACATCTCGAGGCGCTAAGCCGCGGGAGAAACAGATGTGGGCTTGAGTGGATGTTCGCAAAGCAGTCGCAGCAATGTAGTCAGACTCGAGGGGGCTGATGAAGCCCCTATCTTGTCGGTCGCAAAACCTGTACAATACCAAGCAGCCATGTTCACCTCGTAAGGCACGAATGGATGTGACGCCAGGGAAAAGACCTGCTTCCGATCCGTAGCCCTCCAGAGCCAGACTCTAGCATTATTTTGCAATTGAGATGAATAGACAAAAGAAAACTGCGAAGTACCTGTTCTTGGTTGGTGTCACTGATATTCTTAACTGTCCACTACTGCTCGTTGATCTAACTGCGGTCGGAAACTTTGAACCAGTAGATTGATCAGTTAGTTTTCGCTAGGTACGGAGTACATTTTGGTCGAACCCCTCCTACACCCAAGTAGTTACTCCGTACTCCGTACCTAACGTAGCTAATAACGTAGCTAACGTTATCCGTATGCCTGTCTGAACGCCCTCCAGTAAGGATAATGGATACTCCACTTAAGTACGCCGTAACTACCCTGAAAGACTCCCTCCTTCAGCATTGGGCGGGCTTTGCCCAGGCTGGCCCCTGCATGCAGGTCGTCGTCCTTCCTGTTTCCGTTGACTGGTCTCGGAAGTTACACGGTTACACCACACCCTAAGAAGTAACTAACGTTGGTATTGTAACCGAGCTTGAACTCTTTCTCCATCTCGATTCTTCGGACCATTCATTCGTTGGAGTTTGCTTCAACCTGCCAAGGTAGCCGTCCCACAAAATTTCAAGCGACATGCGTCCAGATGCTGAAACGATTTCGGTGACCGATGTGCAACCGACACACACGCAACAGCGCACTCATGATTCGTCGACCTCATCGTCTTCTGCCGCTACTGCGCGTCTGACACCCGATGTTGATGGCGACAGCTCCTTGGAAGGTGGGAAGGCCCGAAATAGCCTCCCGCTCCTGGAATCAGACGTGGGCGACTTTGGCTCCGACAGCCACGACGCATTCGAGCTCCAGGATCTCGGCACCGAGGGTTCTTACCATCGGCCAGGGGATCAGGGTCTTTATCGCGAAAGCTATGGTCAAGACTCGTCGTCGAGGTCAGGCAGACGGATGAGCGAAAGCACTGCCGCCAGCTTCCAATTATACACCCCAGACGAGGAACGAGCGATTGTAAGAAAGTTTGACCGCAAGCTAGTACTCTTTCTATCCCTCTGCTATCTGCTGTCCTTCCTAGACAGATCAAGTAGGTATCTCCCAGCAGCCGATGGCTCAAGCCGGAGTAGTGCTAACCGGCGAACGCCTCTGACGCAGATATCGGCAATGCAAGAATCTCGGGCATGGAAGAAGACCTGCAATCTCGGCCGCCAAAGGACAACTGGTACGAATGGTCACTAACAGCGTTTTACGTTGCGTACATCGCTTTCGAGTGGATGTCTCTTCTCTGGCGTGTGGTCCCAGCCCATATCTATGTGAGTCGCGTGGTCTTCCCGTCGGGTCTGGCGCTGACCCAGCTGCAGGTATCACTCGTCGTCCTCTCGTGGGGTATCACGGCCTCGTGCCAATCAGTATCTACGTCGTATCCAATGCTCATTTTTCTGCGGACACTTCTCGGCGTCGGCGAGGCAGCCTTCACTGGCGTTCCGTTCTTCCTCTCGTTCTTCTACAAGAGGAACGAGCTGGCGTATCGGACGGCTATGTTCGTTGCAGGTAGGTCTCATTGTCATTGCGTGCTATGAACTATTTTTCATGGACCATACTTACGCGTCGCCAAGCTGCTCCACTAGCATCGACGTTCGCATCGACATTGGCCTGGCTTATCCTGAAAGTAGGCGAAACTAGCCCTATTGCCCCGTGGCGGCTTTTGTTTCTTCTCGAGGGTTTTCCATCCGTGACAGTTGCGGTGATTGCGTGGAACATAGTACCGGACTCCCCCAGACTGCGTACTACCTTACAGCGAGAGAGAGAAAGGTAGCACGCTTGCGGCTGCGTCACGAGAGACTACAGCCACGGAAGAACGCCAGCACGCAAGCCAAGTCGCCGAACCTGGATTTCAGGGAGCTTTTTTCCGTCCTGGTGGATCCTAAAGCTTGGCTGATATCCGTCATGTTCTTCTTGACCAACATGGCATATTCGTCCCTGCCGGTTTTCTTGCCAACAATTCTTGAAGAGATGGGTCATTCTGCCCTAGAAAGCCAGGCGCTAAGCGCGCCGCCGTACCTTATTGCTTTCGCCACAGTACTCCTTACAGCACATTTGTCGGATCGAATGGGCAGGCGGACCCCTTTTATCATTTTCCATGCCTTGGCTTCGGCTGTTGGCTACACCACTCTAGCGCTCGCGAAACCTCTGAGCATCGAGCCCATGCTGCGCTACCTCGCCGTATACCCAGCCGCTGTCGGGTTCTTCAACGTTGTAGTTCTCATTATTTCTTGGAACATCAACAACCAGCCGACAGAAAGTCGACAAGGTGGTGGTTTTGCGCTCAGTACGTAAACATGACGAGGTCTTCTTGTCCTCTGTCGACCCGAGTACACCAGTTCTGAGAAACGTGGCTGTTGCTAACCCATCTATCCCTTACAGTGCAGATAGTCGGACAGTGCGGACCGTTGGTTGGCACAAGGCTATATCCCAAGCGTGATCAGCCGTACTTTGAGCCCGGCATGTGGTCCTGTGCTGGTGCTATGATGGCAGTTGCTGTTCTTGCTGCGGTACTTTCGTTCTATCTTGGGTGGCAAAACCGTAAGCTAGACGCCGAAGAGTCTCATCATGACGGGGAAGAAGCCCAGGGCCTAGTCGTCAGTGATGGTATTGAGAAGAAAAATGTGTTCAGGTATATGCTTTAGCCGATATATAACCTTTGCTTGGACAACAAATATGTATGCTATAGCTGTATCTGTTACTGATGTTAAAGGCATGCATTGGTACTAAAGACAGCCTAGTAAGTATCCTTCTTATAATACGGTTCTCTGCCTATCAAGTACGCCACCAGCACAACCAACACTTCTGCCTCGTCCATGAACACAACCTTAAGGGGGTGTTGCGACGACGACACCCATCCAATGAGGTATGGAAACCAGGCGCACTACCACCGCCACCACCACCACCACCACCGAAAATCCAACCGCGGTGGCAACTACGAACGACAGTACAAACGGAATCGGTGGCACCAGCAAATCAGGCATGACGCGTGCCTACAACTCCACCTTTAGGACCTGCTGTTCCGTTAGCGGCTACTGCGGCCTGGACTCGGCATATTGCGGTAGCGGGTGATGCAAGCAGTATTGATATTGATAGGGTTATCACAATCATATAAGAGACAATGACGGTACGGGTTGCCAGGCCACATTTAGGAACTGCCCACGTTGTTTGAGTAGGTGCACGTTTAGTACGCGATGCTAATTTATGCGTTCTTATATATATTGCAAGTAGTCCGTAGTTACCGGGTATCCAATGCCAAGTACCTACTACCATTGTAGTGCTAGGTATCCGTACGTATACAACATGTGTACGTAATGTGTCATGCCATTTAAGGAGCACTGTGTTATTGATAAGTCGTCGACATGTACGGATACTAATCTTTCAAAATGGGTTTCCTGTCTAAATATTGTATAATATGTAAATAATGTATATAATAGTTCTATACTTTCGGTGAACCGATTGAATACACGTGATGTTGGACACTAACTAAGGCTTACCATTAACTTAGTTAGCGCACTACGATCAAAGAGTAGTTTGTGACGTGACTCGACCACTTTCTCCCCTTTTTCTACACAACACCCTCGAGTTGAACGCTGATATCCCAGCACCATCACAAGCATCCTCTGCGTTTTCGACCGTCATCGTCATTTTCATCTCCCAGCGACCACGGACTGTGCCATTTGAACTTGCACAGTCACTCGAAATCCTTCCCCCAGACTCCAGTACATTCTACTATATGCAACTAGGGCCTATCGACATTTCGCAACGAGCTCAAGAGACAAGCACACCCATTTCCGCGAACCCCTCCCTCCAACATGGCTTCCACCTTCACCCGCTTCGACAAGGCGACCCTGTCTCCGATCACTTGCAGGACCGGCACCGCACCCCATTGCCACAACATGTCCCTGCCAACGATGCGCGTCGCGTCGGGGTCAGCGCGTCGCAACTTGACGAGCAGCTACATGGGCTGAGTATAGGCAGCCCGCAGGGCGCTGTATGTCTCAGAGCCCCAGGATACCGCATCTCCGAGTACGAGAAAGCCCTGACACCGGCCACACCCAGACAAGCCCTGGGCTTCAAGGTTGTCCGGCGCGCCGAGCCTCGGATCGACGGTGTACAGCTTCTAGACTTCCCCAATGGTACGTGGGCTTCACGAAATGTCACCGGTTCCGCCTTGTGTACTGATTATGCAACCCAGAGGTCTTGACCCATATCCTGTCCCATCTGCATCCCGACTCTCATGCTTCCGTGGCCCTGGTGTCCAAGCGTTTTTACACTCTCGTGACAACTCCTCATGCGTGGCGCATGGCATTCCAGCGCTTTTTCACAGGCGAGGATGCCCTCGTCTCCGCGGGAAAGCTCAACAGCACCACGGATCTGGACGAGCCCGACATCATCCGTTCCGAAATCCGCCAGTTCGCTCGACTGACTGCGCATGCCTCTTGGCGTAGCGAGTACTTGCTTCGTACTCGCTTGCTACGAAGTCTTGCCAGGGGAAAGCCCGGGTCAAGCTCCGGAGGCGTTGGGTCGTCGGCGCGTACAAGTCAGACAGGTAAGAAATCCAGCGCGGTCCTGACTTACAACTCGAAATTGCCGTCCATGGTCACCAACCTCCATGCAACCTTTACGTCGTCGAGCAAGAAGCCACCACGCGTGATCCATGCTGCTGCGGATATATGTGGCGGTAGCGCTAGTGACCCCACGACTGGCAAGGTAGAAAAATGGGGTCTCGACGACCCCTTTGCCTTTGCCCAGCTGAACGAGGTCGTCCCCCAAATACTGCCATATGGGCAGGGAGAAGGTCCAGCTGTCGTGCCAAACGTCATGGATGTCAGCCAACCCTTTGGTGTAGTCGGCGGAGAAGGGTTTCCTGGTGGCCGCGTCTTCTTCCGCCCCAGTGGTGAATACCGCGGCAAGCACCTCGGGGAGACATTGAGTGTCGTTGATGCCCATCCTGATGTACCCAAGATTCCCGAGTTTTCCGAAGGAATTTCTGCCGTCTGGATCGCCAAGTCAACTGCGGTGCTCTTGCTCACCCAATCCATGGTTGGCATCATGGTTGGCTCGACACTCGGTGTCGTGACTGCCTATGCACTCGGCCATGAACCTTCTGTCCCGCGATACTCGAATGGGGACATCACGTCTAGATGGGTTCTCAGTCCAGGCGTTCCAATCATCGCGCTCAAGGTAGACGACAACTGCAACCAAAAGAGAAAGGCAGCTGGCAGAGTCTGGGCAGTTGCGTTGAATGCACTAGGCGAGGTATTCTACTTGAACCAGATCCCCACGCCTCTTCCAGATAAGTCTAAGGCCGAAGACAGCATGAAGTGTGCCTGGTATGTTGGTCGTTCCTCACCCTGGCAGCTGGTTGAGTCGACGCGTCGACAGGCTCGCCCTGACGATCATGGGAATAATGCCGTTCACGGTGCTTCTTCTCCGATATGCCCTTCGAATGCGATGGATCTGAAAAATGATCAAATGATTGCGGAGGCTCGTGAAATCGAATCATTCCTGCGATGCAAGCCAACCCATTTCCGAAAATCATATTACGGCTGGGATATGAGACGTAAGCTTGAAGTGGACTTCGCTGGCAGCACAGGCGAGAACATTTTTGTTATCAGCTGCGGTCTAGAAGAGGATCAAGTACCGTCGGTCATCCGCTACCATCACAACTTATACCGGTCTTCGCTAGATCAAGACCAGCAACCTTCATCTTCGATCCTGTTAGAGCAGCCTCCCCCTTCTTCCATATTTGGTGGTGGTGGCAAAAACACTCCCTCCCTTGCTGTTTCCGAGTTACCTTTACAGCAGCAAGTTTCATCTGTTGTGGACATTCCGACGCCTGATGCTCAGAGCACACCGCTCCATGAAGAGCTTGACGAGTGGCGTACGACCGTTTTCGCCATGAAAAACTATAGCCATGAGCGGATTACGGCGAGCAGCATCGACATGTCTCTTCACGCACTGCTAGCCCCTGGCGAGGACCCCGCGAATGACTCGGCGAGCCACAGTCCAGGTGGAATGGTGACACCCGCCGGGCAAGCTCCGACAGACGTTCCTGGGAGAGATGCCAGATTACTAAGCATTGGGACTGGTTCTGGCAACGTACTGTTGTGGAACATGCGAGCTGAGCATTTTACCGATGGTGTGTCAGCGGTGAGGGTGATTGAGACTGAATCTTCAGAGATCTCGGCGCTGGCTATGTCGTCTTTGTATATTGTCCATGGCGGCACCGATGGTCTTGTTCAGGCTTGGGATCCGCTGGCCTCCACGCTTGAACCCATTCGAACCCTCAATGCACGCACATATGGTCGTGTCCCTCGTCACTTGGTGGTCGCCAATCCCAGTATGCGCAACAGCACTTTCTCGGCTGTTGGTGCAATCTATCTCGATCCCGACCCATCTGTCCTTCGAGGTGTTCTGGCTTTTGGAACATTTGTGCGGTATTGGGCATATAGCTCATCTGGACAACCATCTGGTCGCAAGCGCCGGACGCGTCACTCGGACATTCAGAGTCGTCTCAGTGCCCGCCGATACGGAGGTGGAGTGAAAGGACTTATCGCGGCTGAGACTGAAGAGCTACGCATCGACCAGCATATTCAAGCTCGGGAGCAAGCACGCCTCCGAGCCCGTTTTGGTGTAGGTCTCCACGGTCTCACCGAGGAAGAGGCTCTCCGATACGCTGAAATGGTTTCTGAGGAGGCATTTGCCCAGGACGAGCAACGCCGATCTAGCCCTAGCGACATAGGGTCTTCTGCAGACTTTGATACTATCTCGACTTACGGCAGTACGGAAACTGTTACCCCTGATCCGAGCGTGGCAAGCTTGAGCCCGCCCCGGGCAGGCCCTGCCATCAGTACCATCCCAGTCACGACGGATCCGGAGAGTGACTATGAATTGCAAATTCAGCAAGCGATTCGACTCTCTTTGCTCCAAGGTGTGAGTGACGTGTGCCAATCCCCAAGGGACAATAACTCTGGCAATTATGAGTTTTCCCTACGCTACAGGGAGCGGCGGGGAAAGTGCTTCTCTTCAAGCTCGCCCTCGGCCAGCCACACTCCAATCCTGCAACGGGAAGATTTTTCTTATCCAGCGGTAGTCGATCACAGCGATGACGATCTGCAGCTCGCTTTACAGTTGAGCTTAGCCGAGGAGGAGGGCCACGGTACGTTGCGTGCTGGGACTGCCGCAACAGAGGACCAGTTTCCTGCGTTGGTCAGGGGCAAAGGCAAAGGAAAGGCCTAAAAGGTGTGAGAGACAAGGGGGTTAGATTTACAGAAGAAGCTTGTTTCCGTTCTAGATATCGCCGTTATGCCTTTTCGCTTCCCACATCCTATGCTCAAGCGCAGGGGCCAATTAGTTACGGCTTCGCGTTAGCTTGAACGGGTCCAGCCGCAGATGGCAAGTATATTTGTTCAACACGGTAGAACTTAATGGCATCCATATTAATGAATAAGTCGTCAACACGTGATAAGTAAGACCTTCTGTAGGTTAGGCAAGCAAGGTAAAAAGGATTTTAAAAAAACCCTCTCCCACCTCCACGTCAAATAGCCAAAATGGGAATTCCCGCCGAGAGCATACTACTTCGCATATGCTCCGTCATCAATTTCAAATTTGGGTCCTTTTTACGTCGCTTATTCATAGAATCTACCTGCTCAGTGTATATAATCTTGGGTGCATTGACCCCGCCTATCTCGACGACATGCCAGCATCAAACACTCTTGCTCTCCTCCCCCATGCTTAACCCGGAGCGTGATCTGCGTGATTCCAGCCAGACTCGGTAGTTGGTCTCCATATACACTCATGGATGACTACTAGTCTTGCATAACTATGCGATAGCGCCTTCCTGGCTGGGTATTTCCACGTCTTCCTCAAGCCAGTTTTCCTTCCTGCTACGAGGCCCTTTGATGCTTTCTGACCCTAGACTGTCTCGCTCATAGAGGATGAATACAAACGCTGTTAGCCCTAGCCTAAACTCCCGAAGGAAAAAAATACCGATACAACCCCCTTGCCCGCCACTGAACGAAATCTCGCGGAGATGGGAACCAATTGTATACGAGTAGGAAATGGATGCGTCAAGCTGTCGTGATATAATAGAGGGATTATGTGATGGGACAGACAGAAGATCATAGCAACGCATCTATCGACGAGATCATGCTTCCCAACTGTATCGCTTTTGTGCGGGCTGAGGTATGTGGACCAGTTCCGGGCCATCGATCCGATCTCTTGTTGGACTTGCAGCCGGTGGTATGGTCGGCACATGGACAATGTCCACCCGTGAATCTATCCGGTTCACATTCTCCTTGGCTCGTGCTGCAGGTTCCGGTACGTGAATCATATCGATGCAACCCACCGGACTCCCATTGCCAGATTCGGATTCTACTTCACGCACCGGCTCGCCGAACATTCCCTCCCTCGTAATCTCGCCAACATCCTGCCTGTCGTCTTCATCAACAGTAAAATTGCTGCCCAGTGTGTCGGCTGTTGACTGCCTCCGGGACTGCCTCCGGGACTCTCGCGCAGACGGTATCGTCGGCATTACGAAGATATGTCCATCAGGCCCAACCAATCGAGGAGTCGGGGGTTCATGTTGGAAGCGCACGTTGTCCGGTAGAGGGCCCAAGCAGACAATCCTCGAAGAGTCGATGGGCGTCCTTTGGATGCCAGGTGATGGAGGCGCCTGCAACAATCCCGTAACGGATGCCGGCGAGTTCAATGATGAGCCCGACCGGCATAGGGAGCCCTGATCATATGTACTGGGAGATGGTAGTGTGTAGGTCATGCTGGGATTTGAGATGCTGCATGCAAAGGTATTTGTTGACATCAAAGCCGTCGGGGACGGGGATTCCGATATCCTATTTGTCCAGTCGCCATAGGGGGTTATTGGCGAGGGTATCGAGGATGCGAAGTTGTTTGACGATGTCGAGGTGGGCGAAGGGTTCAGTACCAGATGAACAGGCCGATGGTGAGCCACTGGACTAATGTCCTGGAGGCCCTTGTCCTGCTGCTCTATCGGGTGTGCACTAGGTGTATATTCGGGTGTGGGTCCCAGAAGCTGCCTCTCCAATTTCCTCCTTGCAAGCTCATATGCGCTAGCGCTTTGCATCTCCTCGGGCTCGAAATCGATCTCATCGTGGAGATACGAGTGGCGGCTGCAGGCCGCATCGAGCTCTACTGGCTCGGGAGGAGCAGGCATCTCATATCGCTCATGAGTTAAATCAGCCCCGACCTCGACCGGTTGTACCGTGCTGGCGGGGACCTCATGGGCATCATTCCTCCTCGGATTGGTGCTCCCCGCAGCCTTCTTCGTGAGCCGTAGCCTTGAAAACATTCTAGCAACCGGTGTTTTCGGTGTGTCGGGTTCGGAACCGGAATCGTCACCTTTGAAATCATCTTTCTCGGTCTCGATGCGTTGGCCAAGCGTCTTCCTTCGACGTAACCAAAAGAAGGTGGCACATATGCCAAGTACTACCAAGCAGGCTCCGACGGTAATGCCGGCTATTTGAGACTTGCTCAGGCCATCCTGGCTAGTATCTGAAGCCGGCCCTGGGTACGGACTGTCGGGTGCCGACTGAACTGTCACAATGGACGTGCTCCGGCGTGGGTCGTCGGGGAATACTGCTTGATGTAATGAGAAAGTGCTCGTCTCATAGTTCGTGATTATATACGCTTCCTGCATGAATGCTCTGCCAATCACGATTTGGCTTCCATTGTCAGCCCGCTTCAGTGGAAAATATGCGATCGCGGGATCGCCATAGTTGATGCGGTTCATAAAGGGGTAGCGCAAAGTTTGGGCAAACGCGTGCGCTGATATGGTGATGTTGACAACTCCGGGAACGTTGAGCGGCTGTCCGAAATTGTCTCTATTGTCTGCACTTGATAGGCTAAAAGTGAAGGACAGCCCAGGTGTCGTGAATTTGGGCAGAATGGCAGTGTTGTTGGCGAAGGTATATAGACCAAACGTCTCGTCCCAGGTGAGAGCCAGAGCAGAAGCGAACTGATCGCAGATATCGGGTGGAAGCCACAGGTAGGGCGTGGAACTATCAATAACTGCCGTCACCGAGTCGTCGAAAGAAAGTAGTGGAAGAGATGTTGAGTTCCACTTGGTGGGGGCTCGATCAAGGCTTGTTGCCTCGGCGGTGATGGCTCTGAGGAGGACGCGAGGTTGCTGGTCATTGCTGTCCAAGCTGAATACTGTGTTGTGAGATATGAAGCGTTTCTCATCATAGCCCCCGAGAGTAAGGGATAAAGGTACCCCGGATCCCTCTGTTGCTGCCGTCAGTGGCACGAAATCATGCGAAGGAATGCTGCCAACTCACGGTAGTAGGCGCCAGCAGTATAACCGTAGCTGTGGCTCGGGACGACGCCCACCTGCTCGACTAGACTAGCCAGGGGACTTGTGACTACGCGACCCCCAAAGTTACCCGGCGTCATACCAATTCCGAAGAAGCCGGTATAGTAGTCGGTGGTGTTGATGGTAGCCACAACCTGTTTGTTGAATGCGGTCTGCCACCGGCGTACACTGTCGTAGACCACAACAGTCTCCATCGCATAGTCGCCGTTGCCGTTGAGTCCCAGGTAGTCCAGCCCGAGAGCCCATGCACCGAGCGAAGACCAGCTGCTCGAGGCGCTGGGGCTGAATACGTTGCCGCGGGCAGCTGTGCAGAGCGCGTCTGGTCATGTTAGAAGCAGATCAACCAGCAAGCGTTGAATATGACGTACTCGGAGAGCAGCCGCCGTCTCCGATGACCCATATCTCGGAGAGGGCGGTGCTGACTGTGACATCGACTTGTTGCGCAGGCTCTCCAACGAAAAGGCCGATGGAAGACCAGTTGCCATCGATGCCGTACCTGTGCCGTGGGCGTCAGAATGTCCCTTGCATACTGCAGCCCGCTTTGGAAGCACTTACCACTTGCTCGACGGTTCGAGCCACAGGGCCTCAATATTAGCGAGAACATGAGTGCCGGTAGCAAACAAGGCTCCAAGGAATGCAAGCCGCATTGGCGGCAACATATCGTCTCAATTGGGCGTGCGTATGCGTGCGTGGGCAAGGCCGCCGTCACCAACGAGGCTTATCGCTGCGAATGCGCCTTCGAGGCCGTCTGCATGGGCATTTGGGGGGATGGTTGTTCGCAGAGACCGTCGGGTTTGGTTTCTCATGGAGACCCCATCAGTTCAGGCAGTGATCGATCGGATTGCTACGTCGTGTTGCGTCGCTGTTGTTTTTGGCTCGACTCGGGCGCATCGACGAGGTTGTCGGTTGAAGCGGAGGCAGGCACCTGAGGTTGTCGAGAAGTAGGCGAGGGTGGGCCAGCGAAGGATATGATAGAAGACTCGATCGCCTACAAGCATAGGCGGCAGGCGCTGATGATCAGAACTCACCTGTCAACTAACCAGTTAGGTTAGGGTCTCCCTCCGTACTCAAGTCTATCGCCCAGTGAACCGATGGCTGAGCTCCCGACGGCCAAGGAGGCAACTAGAGGATTAGTGGAGAATGGCTTCCTGTTGTGGGGGGTGTCCCCGGGGCGCCCTTTCCTAGCGTTCAAGTTTGCAGTGAATCAGGGTGCTTTGTCTAGTTAGTGCCTGACACATCCGCAGCGGCAGCCACACTCAGCGTAGCATTCATTCATTGGAGCTGTAAATGGCTGTCCACTGTGTCGGAGACAAACTCGTTTCCAGACCTGACAAACCCTCATCGATGGATCTGTGCTACTACCGTAACTTACTGTGTAACTTACTAGATGATTTTACAGTTGCGAAGTCTTGAGTGCTGCTGCACTGATGCTGATACGGAGTACTCATGCTGCTATCGCTGCTGCTGCTCTTTGCTCTTTGCCTCCCGCGGCTTGGCTAGGACCTGAAGAATGCCTGACCATGTCTCATCGTCCGAACTCTCAAACTCACATCGGCCGAGTACTGTGACAGATACATGCTTACTTGGGTATCCCTCCCTCGGCATCGGCACTAATGAGTAAGCTATCAGTGACCGCCAGCAATTGTATTATTGGAGAGATCAAAAGGTTCCGTGTTCCAAGTCACCCACGAGATGAACGAGGTTAGGAGGGCATCAAAACATCTGAGACATGGTGATATCCTTCTACGGAGTAGGCGGCGCGTGCAGGGCTTGACTGTATCCACTGTGTACAATATACCGGTATCTGATGATGGACGGGGCCGGCATTCAACGCACGGTCAGTCCGGAAAGACTGGCCAGATTTCTCCATCAGAGGATCTAACTAGTTACTCATTTCCCAAGGGCTCGGAGCATTACGACTCAGATCTTGTTTGCTTGCACGTAAACAACAAAAGGGGCCCTGGCAGACTGGAGGCAGTAAAAGAGAGCTCTACTCGTACCTACTTAGAACCTCACTAAATGTATCCGTACGATGGACATCAGATCAGATGGTTGAGTTACTGTTATTTATTAGTGTGGCGCGGCCGTGGACAGACATGCGGTACATGTCACTAAGCTGCAGCTAGTTAGTTAGTTGCACAGCCAGCGGGAGGTGAATGTTTGCCCGCCCGCCTGCCTAGCCTGATCTCGATATCCATCCAATCATGCGTCAGGAAAACGATTGGCTCATGGGGGTTCTGGAGAAGAAATCCGGTACGTGTTGAGAGCCGGGTCCTGGCCCCAGACTCCGGGACCAGAGATGACGATCACTCATCTCAAGCCGGTCATGCTGACCCCCGTCAGGGTGTGGGCAGCAGCTTTTCTGCATGGGGTGCCAGATGAACCGTGGCGCGTCTCATCCATCTCATGGCCAATTTCGCTCTGGATAAATGAGAAATTCAGGGTTTTGCCGACAGCCCAGGGGTCTCATCCGCAGACTTCTCTCACTAAAGTGTCGTGACTAGTTACACAGCAGTACGGATAACTTGAGCCCTTTTACATAGTTGCTTGCTTTTATCAAGCTCGTGGCTTGCCCCTGGGTTTGACCGTACGCCACAGGGTCTCTTGTGTGTTTTGCATCCCCACCCATTATTACTGTGTACGAAGTACTAAGTTAGATGGTTAGCCTATGTATGATACGACATCATCTGTTATGAGTGCCGGAGCTCGAAAAAGTAATGCTCAAAGGAGCGGTCTCCCCGTGGCATTCGTAGGGTTCGATTGCGACCCTTTGGCTGTCGCTGTGAGGACCTCGTAATATGGTCTGCATCGAAGCGAAGTACTACGTAGTTAGTTAACTAGTTCAAGAGGATCAGTTCGGACCAAAATACAGATTGATGTTTTAGTTGAATGTTAATTAGCCCTGGCTCTTCACCAGCCCCCGGGCAATCCTGACCTGTCACAATAAGCGTGCGAACGCGTCAAGTTAGCCCGAGCATCAAATATGCCCATCTTGATCGACTCCGTAGCCCGGATCTACATGCATACATACTCCGTACCACAGCACACAATACTCCGTAGCTAGGAACTACGCACTTCGGCGCGCATCATCACCCCGCAATGTGCATCTACTGTATCCGGCGCCCTGGGCCGTAAAGAATTCATGTCCGTGATTGGAAAGATCACTTGCTGATCGCGATGTACGGGGTCGCTGGGTCATATCCAGTCTCCAGACAGCTTGCGCGCGTTCTCGGGTGCGGAGTACCGTGTAATTCGACACGAGTCGATGCAATTGCCAACTGCTGCTAACTTACCGGAAAGAACTCGTAACTACATACTACGTAGTAACTAAGTAGTTACTACGGTAGTATCCGTAACTACTCCGTAATGTCACATTGATCAGGCCATCTTTGCGAAGGTGGCATCTGCCGGTTACGCCACGGCATTCATCCCATTTCTCGAAGCTGGCCCCTGGTCGTTTCTCAGAGAGACCCCTGTCTCTCGGGATTACGAACACCAACCAATACGGGCTGAGGCACTGATGGTCGGGTGGTTCTGTGATGGCGTGTCGCCAAACCCATAAAACCCAGGATAACGGCTCTCACAGAACCCACGTGGGTATCGTGGATAGTTGCGTCTGACCGAGAAACGAAACTTCATGGCATCTCAGAACCCGACCGAAGCCGACAACGGGATCTCGAGGCAAAGATTTACGGAATACGGATACCGGCACCAGGGGATCTGGTACTCCGTATCTCCAAGCAACCTGGGAACGTGCCCTGCTGGAGAGACTGTATGTACTTATTCGTATGCTTTTGTCGACAACGCGACTGAATGCATCGAAGGTTCCGTACGTACTATGTATGTACTCCGTAGGTAGTCAGTAGGTAATGACTTCTCCGTGCTCCGAACTAGTCAACTAACTACTACCAAGTAGTTACGGTACGGTGTGGGATTTTCACGCGTTCAGACCCCTTGCCCTTTGCTACAGCACAGTACGTACCTATACTAATACCCACCGGCATCGGGTTTCGGACCCCAAAAGAAGTAATCAGCGCGGTAAGTCTTGGTCCGCGCGAGGAGTCCAGACCCAGACCACACCAGGTAACTGACCCAAGTAACCAACCGGCGAGTTCTACTGTGACTTACACTACATAGTATGTTTGCGTGTAGTACGGGGCGCGGCAGAACAGTGTGAGAAGCGGATTGCTAACACCACTCTGGATGTCCCCACACGGATCGCCTCTTCCTTTCTGGTGCAGCGCCGACGCACAACATTCTTGCGGACCAAGCCAAACGTGGGTAAGAGAAGCGTCCGATACCACCTCACTAAGCAGGCAGGGTGACTTCGCGTTGCTGGTGAAGCAATCCACTGCGACCGTAATACTGTGTAATGCAAAAGAAGCTAGCTACTTTGTACTGTGACCAAGCCGAAGCCGACAGACACCTTCCTCCACTACCACCGTCCAAGTACTACGTGCTGGGATTCGGCGCAAGGATATGCCCTGGCTAGAGCGAGCGAGCGCCGTTCAGACGAGCGCATGTCTCTTCCTGCTCGAGCCTCAGGTCAGACAGGCGGCAGGTCAGCAGCTAATAAGCTACCCTTACTCATTCGCACGGTTGACTTGGCTGGGTAGCGAACTGCCGACCCGTGTGTTCTTGATTGGAGAGTCTAAAGAGCTGTCTCTGTTCTCAGGGTAGGTACCCAGGGTACTTGCAAGTATTGCACGCTCCTTCTGTGGGTGAGCGAGTGAGACCGGGCCCGCCCCCTGGACAAGCCCGGGTGAGGATCTCAAATGAATCGCCCCACACACAGTATCGACCAATCTCATATTGAGTTACATGAGTGGCCGTACTTGCCCCCTACACAGTACACTACCCCCCCCATCCAGGGTACTCGTATGCGGCAGCATGTGTACGGTACGAAGTACGTACAACTACGGGGCTGCTTGGGTGCTGTGTGGCTTGTCCTCTTTTACCTTTAATCACAGCACCATCTCCAGGATCCCGTCAGGTCCCGGCTCCGTTGTCAACTTGTGGGTGAACGTCACATCGCTCGTAGCTGTCTGTTCCACCAGACCACCATTCCGGTAGGGATCAATACGCTGGAGGCTGTATCATAAACTGCTGTCCGTCCGCTCCACGATCCTGATTCCAGATGTGAGCCCGAACAAACCCTCCTGTCGGTCCTACCTATCCCCATTTATTCATCCCGCAGGTGTAAGCGCTGGGTGGAAGGCCGCGTTCAACCTTTGGACAACCTCCCACCATGTTGATTGTCGACTCAACGCTGATCTGCCTTGCCGTCCTCTGGACCAACGCCAACGGGGTTGGAGCAGCCACAACAGGTCAGTCTTTGCCGGGAGTCTCATCTTCTACCACATGGACAAGTGCTCAATCCGTCCCAGAACCACGCCTCGGCCGCTTCGCCCGAGGCATACTATTTGCCAATGCGACGACAACAACAACACCTACGCCGGTGACCTCGCGCGTTCCACATGTTGCAAGCGGCACCCCTACCGAAACGTCGCCAGGCCATGTCCACGGCTTTAATCTAGATTTGGATAACCTGGGTCCTATCCTGGGTCTGCCTTCGTCTGTCAGGACTGTTGGGGGGACAACTAGCACGGCCGTCGAGACGACGCCGTCGTCCTCGTCCAGCCATGTCGGCGACGGCTTCACTTTCGAGTTGGGTACCCTTGGTTCTATTCTGACTCTGCCTACACCGGTCGAGAAAGGGGCATCTAGCACCGAGACGTCGCCGTCCTCGTCCGGCCCTAACGACAATGGCTTCAATTTTGATTTGGGTACCCTGGTTCCTATTCTGAATCCCTCTGCACCCATCGAGACGGGGGTTTCAAGCACTCCTACCCAGACGTTACCATCAACCGATGCCAACGGCTTCAGTTTCGGGCTGGGTATCCTGACTCCTATCTTGAGTCCTTTGACATCCCTCAAGACTGATTGGGGTGGGTTCAGCGCGCCCGACCTTGACCCCTTGGCTGGTGGTAGCACAGCCGCACCACTGCCTGCCTTGAGTTTAGGACTGAATGTGTCTGCCACTCCCACGCCATTATTGGCGATATCGCCGTCGCTGATCTCGCTCGATCCTCTATCTCAGATCACGCAACCCCCTTCGGCCACTCAAGATTTTGGTTCTTGGTTCTTCAACATATCCGACCTCATGACATATTCTCTTCCTACCTTGTCGTCGTCAATATTAACAATATCTGGAGGTGACTGTCTTGCGACGACGGACGATGGGACCATCACCAGTTTCTCCGTTGTACACACATCAACTACTACCTGGACTGAGGACCCTGCCGATTACACGCCTCCTTTCCCACCCATTACACTCCCTTGTACACTACTTTCGAATATAGGGTCATCGTTGGGAATCTGTGACGCCAGTTTACCTTTGTTATCGTGTGCTGCGGCTGGGGCGGGGACTGGAACTGTCACGATTACGACCACAGCCGGCGACACAGTTTACAAATCAGGTAGTGGCAGTGTGACCGCAGTGCCTGCATCCACCTTGACGAGGGCGGATTCGAGGAGGCGGCCCACTGTCGTTTTCTACACGACGGATAAGAATCCTGTCGTCGTGTACTCTCCCACGCCGACACCAGATTATGGACTTGCGAGCACTGGGCCAAAACAAAACGATCGCAACAGTGCCACCACTGACGGGACGATGGTGACCCCGGATTACGGTCTAACAACCTCCACACCGCAACCTGTCACACAGGGGGCCCAGTATCTACGGCAGGTCCTACAGCAGGGACAACGGCAGGGACAACGGCAGGCAATACGTTGGGGTCTGGCTCCGGGTCTGGCTCTGGCTCCGGGTCTGGCTCTGATTCTGGTTCAGGCTCCGGTTCAGGCTCTGGTTCCGACTCTGGTTCTGGTTCCGGTTCTGGTTCCGGTTCTGGTTCTGGTTCTGGTTCCGGTTCTGGTTCTGGTTCCGGTTCTGGTTCTGGTTCTGGTTCTGGTTCTGAGTCTGCTTCTCAGCCAGGAGCCCAGCCCGTGCAGCGTCCGACTGCTGCAAGTCGGGTGACGGTGGTTATCCAGACGACGCAGGTCATTATCAACCACTCAACGATTACCGACAACCCTGATCCTCAGAGCAGAACCTCTACTGTGACTATTGGTTCAGACACGTTTACTATCAACCCGTCGCAAGTCATTGCTTCGGGTAGTACTGTCGTCCGACCGTACTCGAGTGGTGTCTACATACCGGTATCTACGACCACCACAGTGCAAGGCCTGGAGGTTGTCTATGGGTCATCCGCTGCTACCATCGACGGCACATCTTTCAGCATCGGCGCCAGTCCTACGACGGCCACCGTCAAAGGACAAGCCATCGTCATTGGCGGAGGTGGTATTGCGTTCCCCAGCCAGACAATATCCATCGAGATATCGCAGCCTAGTCCGTCACAGCTTGCTGTGGTAGGTGGGGAGCTGATCACCGCGATTGGAAAGTCCATGGTGGTGGTTGGCGGCACAACGTTCAACTATGGGTCCATTTCTAGTACCATCACGCAGGTCATCGATGGTGCTACCATTCTTGCCGGCCCGTCTGGTGTTATTATTGACGGCACAACCATTGGAGGCCCCGGTGCTAACGTCTCCGCGACGGTCTATAAGATTCTCGGCGGAGCCACAGTTACACATCTGGGCACAACTGCCGTCATTGTCGGGAGAATGACGTATACTGTTGGACCGGGGGCGACACTGACCACCACAACCGAGATTGGTGGGCAGACTATCACGATCGACCCGAACGGCGTCGCCGTTGCGAGCAACACGTTTGCCCAGCCGTACGCCACGACGGTTGTGTTTACTCTGACACCGAGTCCGGGAAGCACGGCGGCACTCAGCGCAGCAACGGAGGACTCAAAGAGCAGCGGGCTGCGTCTGCGTCCACATCTGGGTCGGAACTTGGGACTTATTTGCATAGCGATCGGCGCAACTCTTTGGGCATAATTGATTTTACTTGGGAACTGGTCATTTTCTGCGAGGATTTAGGGCTCGGCGACGGCGCAAGGCGAAATCACGGCAGGCTCAAAAACTTGGTTATTGGATACAATGACGACTTGAAACGATACCCTGGATCTGCCCCGGGCGGGCAATAGACGGATATTGATAGGGGAGCCGATTCTTCGGTGTCGGATGAGCTCTAACGTAATACAGGACTGCCGAGAAAGCAGGGCAACCAACTTACATGAACAATAATATAATTGCACATGCCAAAGCCGGCTGTTTGGTGTGATGGTGCAACGATGCGGGAAGCGGGAAGCGTGAAGCGGGAATATCATCCCATCCATCTGTACGGATAACTCGTTACATCTTGCCGTCGTGTCGTCATCGGGATAAGTTGACTATTAGCCAACCCAATCCCATCGCTCCCGACCGCTGCACATGCTGTGTAGACTACTACTAGTAGTTAACTACGGAGTAACGTAGTTGGTTACTAACTCGGATGTAACCTGGCGACGACGCCTTCAGCCGGTACTCCGTAAAGTACGGTAGGTTGGTTGACTACAACTTATTAGTAGCATCTATCGTTAACTAACTGACTTACCCGTTAACGATAGACGCTGCAAACGCGCGTGCGGCAAAGCCCGAGCTTCTCTGCGAGATGTTCTAACTTCTGGGTCGCTGTGCTACCGTCTACTAACCACGTACGTACCCTGGTTTCTCTATTGGAACGCCTACACGCCCGGGACAATCGGGTTGTCGTCGCAGCCACCCGGAGGCACTGTCGATCGCCGGTCTCATGGTGTATGTGTGTGTGTGTGTGTGTGTGTGTGTCACCTCAGTCTAACTTACGTTGTACTGCCGTGGGGAAGGACGGGGCGGGGTGGACAGCTGAGAGGCTCCTTCCAGTCCAGGCTCATTCCAGGCCAGGCTCACTCCAGACTCCGTCCTTTTTGGGCATGGAGGTCGTCGCCGCATCAACAACAAACAGTCGTGGGAAAAGGTCCCGACTTGTCTGTGTCAGATGTGTCTCCGGGTTCGCGCCCGCGCCCGCGCCCGGTCGCCATCGCAGACGCGTTCCTTCTCGCGTGCTGCACAGCTCACTTGGCACAAAGTCTCCAAAGTCGTTCTTTACGCCGTACTGTAATAGACTTGATGGGAAGATGCATGGACCCTGGGCACGTCTCTGCGGGATTGGGTTGCCAAGGTTGGTGGCGGTACTGACACTCGGTATGATTTGACTAGATTACCCAGAGACAAGCGCACCTCACGAATCCCCTTCCCCCTCCCGAATTCCCCTCCTCCTCTTTCTTGTCCCAGGACTGCGGCGTGGGCGTTTGCGATGTGCGACCGCACCACCCACACACATTCGATGAGAGCGTGTTCTCCATCATCGGTCCGGGTGCAGGGGCAAATGGGTAATGGGTAATGGGTAGTTAATGGGTAACTAATGGAAAACGCGAAATACCACGCCGGCGGGTCCGGGGATCTCGCAACCCCCAATCCCCATTGCCACGACTCACAAGTGACAGCAGCCAGCGGCTTAACGTTCGGTACATGCCCACGTTCCAACGACAGCCGGACAGGACAGACTCTCGGCCGTCAGTCATGGTTCGAAGGGAGCACCATCTCAGTACATGTTTCCAACACGAGAGCGATACCCAGCGATCCAAACGATGTCCAGTGCCTCCGTCCTCTCGCTCGGATGTACCGACGAGTCTACTGAGGGAGAAGAGACATGCCAAGCTGTTAACTACCCTCCTCCAGTTCACACATTAGTCTTCGCGGCTGAGAGGTTTTCCGCCACCTATAGCACGGATCCCATGTCTTATTACGGCCTCCGATTTGTGTGCAGTTGTGTGTACTTCGATGTGTGTGTATGTGTGAGAGAGAGGGAGAGAGAGAGTGTGAGTGTGCGTGCGTGCGTTCGTGCGTGCGTACTCCGTATCCGTACGTGCTGAACAAACGACCAACGAACAGGTGGGCAGCAATCGCAGAGTCACAGGCGCGCGTAGCGACCGGGTGAACCTGCATGGTCTTGCTTTTTCTTCTATCTCTCCCTCCTCTGGTTCGATCGGTGCGACAATGATGTTATTGGCCGTCGGCCCAGCAGATCGTCACGCACGCTCGATCTCTCTTGGCTGTTGCCACTCGTCAGGACCTTTCTCTTTTCTGTCTCTCTCTCGGCCCCGGAGGTACCGGTCGGTACTTTCTCTCTCGATCGACCCTTTCCCAGCTGGAGGCCCTGTACTTCGTAGTTTTGTCATCTCGCAAAACCGGCGCGATGTCACCCTGTCCACACGCCAACATCGTGGGGACGGACCGAATCCCATATCAGGATTCAGCCGTTGATTGCAATCCCTACTACGGAGTATGGCTGGTCGCAATCTGGCCTTGTGCCGACCTGAGCCCGCCCGTGTGATCATCGCGTCAATCGGACGTCAGGTCCAGGCTCTGCTACGTGGCGTACGTAGTAGAAGCCACGGGGAAAGGGGGGGGTGCAGTCACCCTGCCCCGTGGACCTCGCAGCGGTAAAGGAAAACTTCAGCTGCGTGGGCATACTGTGTACGCAGTGGGGGACGTGACCAACCCTTCCGAGGAGTTTCGTCGAGACTGTCGATTGATGTCGCAGTGGCGGCCCCTGATGCTTGTAGGTAATACACAGGATATCGTGAAACCCCCCGAGTCAAGGGAAGGATGATCATCATGGTGACACAGTGCGTGCTGGTGATGATGGTTCCTACTGCGTGAGACGGACACGAACGGAAAATGTCACCATCTGAAAGTTTCGATTCGTACAAGGCTGGCTGGACTATGTGTGGAAAGTCTCCCAATGTGACTCGTCCTTGGCCACCTCCCCTCGGTTCAGCTACTCGTTCAAGACACTTCCTGCCTTGTCTGCTTGACTGCTGTAAGGTTAGTTACCCGCTTGGGCCGAGAGGTCGGCGGTATTGATTGCGGTGAACGAGGTGACTTCGCTGGCCACGGAGGTACAGGCCAGTAACGTTATCTACCAACATCTCGTAGATACAAGGCAGTAGTTAGTAGTCATCAAGAATCGTGTTGAGCTTCGCTTTGGAGCCGGTACAGAGCTTATATCTCATATCCGTAGTTCCGCGTAGGATATACCCTCTGACCTTGTCGGTTTCTGTTCGCCCCTCGCCCCCTTCGTGATGATGTGGGAAACCACGTCTTGTTCGACAGTGTAGACTTGATGTACGTCGTCCATATCAGGCCTGTCGTTGGAGCAAGAGCATATTGTGCCGTTGTTTGAAATGTATTATCGGTAGCCTTGGGAATATTTGGTGTCGACGAAAACGTGTCGAGGAGACGAATCCGACGCCCGGGTTACTACATTTCCCCGGTGGCACGGTACAATTCGTTGTTTCTCTCCGACCGGCACGAGCTGCTTCGTTCAACGTTCACGTCGAGTTGCCGACTCTCGTTGACTATGCTCTGGTAAACAAGAGCGCTGGAGTTGTGCACATCCCGCATGGTCCTCAACAGTCTTCCCGTGCCGATTTATCGCGAGACTCGATTATAGAATACGACTGCCAGGTAGTCATCGTGAACGTTAGTGACCCCGGCCATGTTCTCCAACCCCTGCCACGGCATCACACCAACAAGCCAAGCAGGGTGCGTAAAAGTCAAGATGGAAGCACGCATACATGAACTGGAGTTGCGTAATGACGAGACTGCGTGACATACAATACTCGTATCTACTAGGCAAACACTCGTGTAGGTCATGGCAGTTGCTGGAAACGTACAAAGTGAGCAACTCAGGATCATTAGCTATACGCCCTAGCGACTACTCCTTTCTCTTATTGCCACTCGTCCGCAAGCATACAACGAGGTACCAATCCTCCACAAGGTCGCACCCCAATGTCAAGTGGACGTCCATGCAGCAGTAGGCGACAAGAAACGCATGTAAACAAGCTGGCCAGCACAGGTTGCTGATGCTGTGATTACCCCAAAGACTGTTGTAACACCTCGAAAGCATCAAGCCACACCGCCCGACGTCAGCTGTGTGTGTGATTAACACCCCCCATCGACGCGTATTGCTAACGATGGTCTACCATACCTCCTCCCAGAATATCACGTTGTGAGCCATGATCATCCGAGCAGCCGCAAGGTCAGGGGCCTCTCCACCAAGGACTAGAGCATCCTCCAGAGCGCGGTGAACAGCTTCGGGCATCTTGCCAGAACTACCACACAGACAGATGATAGCACCAGCGCGGATCAGCTCGCAGACTGTTGCAGCCTCCCGTCGGATAACATCTTGGACGTAAATCTTCTCCTTCTGATCTCGAGAGAAAGCCGTGTATACCTTGACGTTCAACTGCTCCCACTCCTTGGCGAAGAAGAAATCTGCCTCTCGATTTCTTCCGCCGTAGAACAAGACCTCGGGCCCGTGTTTGTCGTCCATAGCACGATCGTAGAAAAGTGATCGGATCGGCGCAATGCCGGTGCCAGGAGCAATGGCAAGCACCGGAAGACGCGTGGGATCAGTACCAGCTCTATGGATGAGACTCCGCAGATGACCAGGCTCAAGAGGCGGGCCAGTGTGCTTGACAACGGTGATGTTTAGATTAGTGCCGGGCGCGAGGGCCTCGATATATCTCGAGGCGAGGCCTTGGCGTGTCTTTCGAAGAACAGTCTTGTACTTGAGAAGAGCCACGAGTAGCTCCACGCGGGTATAGTCGCCATCTTCATCCTTAAGCAGTAGGCCACCACTCGCGATGCTGTATTCTCGACCCCGAATCAGAGGAAAGACGGATGGAACCCATTGGTAGGGAACTTTGACCGAGGAAAACTCCTGAAGTACCTCCAAGATGGATCTCCGGGGTCGGGAGGTATAGTCATAGAACTCATCCGTGTATTTAGGGTCCGCGAAATCGGAGAGTCTTTCCCTGTGCATCTGATCGTTGGTGAAAAACTTGATGTGGTCGAAGAAGGAGCGCTTTGGGATCGCGTTGATATCGTAGTTGTGTAGCAACAACTGGCGCAGAGTCGAGTCCTCGAGAGGGTAGCAGCCCTTGGGAGCGTGTTCAAGAGCAATGCCGTCGCGTCTCTTGGTAAAATGCACAAAGGGCTTGTCAGCAACGTCGTTCCACTCCATTCGATCAATTAGAGCCTGGACGTCATCGGGAAAGTTCTTGGGGTATAGGACGACCACGTCGCCACAAGAATAATCTAATCTGCTAAAACTTCCATTGTTACGCTCTCTAGGGTGAACGTTCATGGTCAGGTGGCGGACATCCTGCCAATGAGTATCGGGGGTCATGCGAGTATTTCCTGTGAGGGTCGCGATCCACGTGTTGGGGATGGGAAGCAGATCTTCCGGGGGCGGTTTCGGGTCCTTTGTGGTCTCCTCCAGAAGGTACTTTGATGGATCGTCCTTGAGGACATTCGGGCGGTCTAAAATGTTGACACCACCCGGAAACTCGTCGCCCGTACGTTCAGATAGGCGAGCAATGGAATAGCTGGTGCCTGGACGGGATCTCTCCGCCATTAGCTCGAACTCCTCGTGCTCTGCCGTAGAGGCGTTAACATGGCTGAACTGAGCGGCCTTGGTGTCGAAATCCTTCATCTTGGAAGCCAGCTCCAGCGTGAACTTAGGAGGCAGATGTACATCGGCAGGAATAGGTGAAAGGCCCTCCGGTAGGGGATACTCGGCAATGAGATGGGCCCGAAGACTTATCGACCAAGGCAGGTAGGCCCCGTCAATTCTGGTTCGAGGTAAGCGGTTGGGCGAGGTGGTGACAGGTCACGAAACGTACCCGTCGTCGTGGCGTTCGTCTGCCTCTCCGCGTGGGTAGAACTCGTTTGCTCCAAGCTGCTCCAGGCGTTTGTGCAGTTTCCGGGCGGCCCAGTTATATCTGATCTGACGTGTAAGCAGCTTTCCGGAAGGATGGGTGGTGTAGGTCGACCTGCTTTGTATATGAGCTGTCGCCCAGACCGAAAGTGGTGAATTTGACGTGGCTGAGGCAGGTTGGCGGCAGACGTCTGTTGAGAAGGCACTTCCAGAACTGAAGGGCGTTCTTGGGCAACTCGCCTTGTCCGGTTGTCGAGACAACAAACACCACGAAGAGATACTGCTTCAGAGACCTCTATAAGAATATGCATCAGTCAACGCCGGGCCGAGATTGGGTGTGCGGGGACAAGAGGTCTTTCCACGGCATTGATGCTCAGTGCCGTGTTGGTTGCAGGAAGTGAAAGTGGAAGTGGAAGTGGAAATTACTTAACCAAGTCCTGTCGTGCATGGTTTGGGTTGGGGAAAGAGACACTTTCGTCTAGTAATTAATTGCAAGTGCGTTTGTGAGAAATGTCGAGACCTACAAGTTGGACTTGGTCCATCTCACACAGGCTGGTTTCGAAATGCAACCGCTGCGCGAGACGCTCAATATCCTCGGCGGCCTCTTGGCTATTGCCCGTCTCGGAGCCGTAAAGAATCAGGATTTTCCTCTCGTCTTGCAAGTTTGGCACATCAGTGCCTCCCCCATCTTCATTGCCGCGTTGCTCCTCTTGGGCCATCGTGTGCACCGCCATTGCAACAGGAACAGGCGCAGGAATAGGAAATTATCACGCCGCGGGAGTTGGCGACTCTAACTTACTAAAGTAACAACGTTAGTCAACTAGTTGTCTAGTTACCCAAGTGACGAACGGATAACTACGTACTCGGCAGTTTGGTAGTCAAGTTTATTAGTTGACTAACGTTAGCTACTAACTAGTGACGTTAACAACCGGTCCTTCGGCTCGATCCACTTCTTTAAAGCCGCAATCGCATCGCAAGGCGCGCCGCTCGCGTTCCTCCGATGTGGGGGAGTGGCCATCTTCCCGGGTAGCTTTTGAACATCTGATGAACCTGTGCCGGAGAACGTGATATTTTACTCCGTTCGAGGTTTGGTATGATTCAAGTGTACATGGAGTAACAAGCATATGGCTCGAGGTCCCACTGTACTGTACGTAGGTGGCACTCCCTGATTACGCGTGCTTCGCGACTGGTTGCAGGCAAGGTATCTAAGATGCGAGGTTGAGATATGACTATGTGCGATTTATGGAGTATATTGCCGCCAAGTCGTGTGTTGGTGTTCCGCAGACTTGAGCCTGTCTTCCATGCTCTATTTGTTACCCAAGGTCTTTGGCCACTGGAATTCAGGGGCAAAGAAGATAGCTATCAATGTCACCTACGCTCGACAAAGGCGCACTTGATTGATGATGTCGGTTTGACGTCGCAGTCACCTCCCTTGTTACCACCACCGCAGCTAGTAGTTAGTTGGGCACGATAACTACACTTCTCGTTTGCACGGGTGCGAATGTTGTTGACGAATTCCAACAAACGTGCCTCTCAGCAAGGGGCTTTAAAAGGGGCTGCTGGGAGCGCAAGCTAGCAAGGGGGCTAGGCCATCTGATACATAGTTACATACACAACTAGTTACGTTACCACAGTAGGAAATAATGGCAGGGTCAGGTGTAGCGTTAGCCCAACCCCAGCTCTCTTCGCTTCTTCCGACGTTCTAGAAAGAAAACTTCGGAACGGGCATTGGTTGTCCACGAGCCTCTGGAAAGGGCTTGACGAAACTCCTTGACCGCTTCTCGCCCACCCCCCTAGAAAGGAGAGAAACCCGCTCGTCAACGTGCAATTGGAAGAGACTCGCCTGAGTTGAGCCATGCGGCGGCTACTGGCTAAGATAAAGCCAATCTGCCCTGTTTATGCAAACCGGCAACGCTTCTCAACTATCTCTGTTTCGGAACACCTGTACAGTCTACCATGTTCTGGCCACCATTGATGCCTCTCCACCTTCTCCTTGCGGACATGATGGAGCTGCATCAGTATTGGTTGTGAGCACACAATCGCCACAACATCTCCAAGCAGCCTGGACCTACGTTATGGGTCTGGACCTTGACTCTTAGAGTTACGGTAAGAAATGGAGTACCTAGACGATCTGTGGAGTAGGTAGGTACATGGTGCTCAGGGGTGGGCACAGCTTCAAGCCCGTGAGGTAACTAGTCGAGACACGCGCTTGCTTGTTGTCGCAAACGGCAGCAGGAAAGGCTCGCATTCCGATCCCATTGCACTTGCACAGGAGCAGGCAGGAAGAGTGGACTGGGACAACTCCCATCATCCGTAGAAGCTGGCTCTTGCCTGACTGAACGCGCGCTGCAGCCTGCAGAGAGCCCACATACCGTATGACTCCTGCCGATAATGAATGTTCCAAGATGGACATTTGTGAGCAGTGAGCAGGGATTACCTGACAATTGTGGCTTGTCTACCTCCCCCTTTAACTGGTAAGAGCCTCCTTGCTCTCCAAAAGAGGTGATCGATGTGTCTTAGATGTCGACATGCCATATCGTACACGACTTGGACATGACATTCCAATGTTCAACGCGGGATCATGCAAGATGCGGGAACAAAATACCAATGATGCACATTTTAGGACAAGCCCTAGTTAATCTACATGTCTACATATATAGTTACCACCTGAGACCAGCAATTCAACCTGGCTGGAGCCTCTATTTGTAGTTGCCAGAGGCAGCAAAAGTAGGGTGTTTATTACCAAAGGAATGACCACCTAGCTTACGCCTCCCCCATTATTCATACATAACTACTCCGTAGTTATGGGTATCTTTCGACTTTGCTCTGTGGGGTCGAGCCCGCCTGCTTAAAACCACCCCCTACCGCGTCCAAATCAAATCCACTAGCACAGGATCGTTCTGTCCTTGCAGGGGAAAAATAATATTTTGACAACGTCGCCATCCCGTCAACCGACCGACTTCTTGATTTCCCCTTCTTCTTCTTCACACCTATCAATCCAAATCAATCTCAAGATCCCGTGTCAACGCACACCACCTCCCAAGCTTCTTCCACCCTCCGTTTCTAGGGCACGTAGCCACCCTGTCTTCTATTCACTCCCCCGTTTATTGTTCCAGAGTTCCGATTTCCACTTTCTGAACTCCGCCGACCGAAACATTTAACGTCTTCTCAATATCAAAGTCGTCTTTAGCCTCCACACAACAACTTAATCTCCCAATCAACCATCCATCAAAATGGCCGCCGTCATGGAGAAGGTTTCTGACGCTGCAAGTGCTGCCGTCAACGACGTTACCAACGCTCTGAGCAATACATCAATCACCGGCAAGGACGAGAACAAGGACGCCGTCCATGCCAGTGCCGCCGAGGGTCGCCGCCTATACATTGGCAACCTCGCTTACGCGACAACTGAGGGGGAGTTGAAGGAGTTCTTCAAGGGCTACCTTGTGTAAGTCTGCTGATTTCATCCTTGCAAGGTCGCCTGTCTGTCCAAGAATGGTTGTGTCGATGTTTGTCCTTGCCCAGTTATATGACGATTGCCTTGTGGGCTAGATGCGCTTGGGTCATCTCCCGGTGCCCAGTGAGCATAAAATGGCTCGAGCCCAAGTTTCACCAATATCCTAATGCCGTCCATTGATTCCCAAAAACCCTGCGTTGAATACGGCAGTACTACTAAGCTCGAACATGGCTGACTCGTTTCCTTCGCAGTGAATCCGTCTCTATTCCCAAGAACCCCCGCACTGACCGCCCTGTCGGCTACGCATTTGTCGACCTCTCTACCCCTAGCGAGGCTGAGCGCGCTATCGGCGAGCTCTCCGGCAAGGAGATCCTCGAGCGAAAGGTCTCTGTGCAGCTCGCCCGCACTCCTACCGCTGCCGGTGAGAAGACTGAGCCCGCTGCTGAGGGTGAGGCTGGTGCCGAAGGCTCCCGCCGCAGAGCTTCTGGTCGGGGTCGTGGCCGCGGCCGTGGCCGTGCTGGTCGTGCCGGCCGTGGTGGCCGATCTGTAAGTTTGGTGGCTCAAGTCCTTGTCCCCCAAATGCCCCTGCTGACTAATGTTCTCAGGACGGAGGAAACGATGCCCCTGCTGAGGAGGCTGAGGCCGCAGCAACCGGTGCCGCTGACGACGAAGTATTGCCACTGACGGACATAACCAACAAGATCAACACTGACACATCCAAGACTGCCAAGGACGCTCGTCCTGCCGCCCGCGAGAAGAAGGAACGTGGTCCTCCTGCTGATGGCATTGCCTCCAAGACCAAGGTTATGGTTGCCAACCTGCCTTACGATTTGACAGAGGAGAAGGTATATTTTTGCTGGCCCCTCGTTGTTTCTGTGAATTGACGTACTGACATGATTAATCTCGCAGCTTAAGGACCTCTTTGCCGCCTACGAGCCCTCTTCCGCCAAGATCGCTTTGCGACCCATCCCCCGATTCATGATCAAGAAGCTCCAAGCTCGCGGTGAGGCCCGCAAGGGACGTGGCTTTGGTTTCGTCACCCTATCTTCCGAGGAGCAGCAGCAGAAGGCCGTCAGCGAGATGAATGGCAAGGAGATTGAGGGTCGTGAGATTGCTGTCAAGGTTGCTATTGACAGCCCCGACAAGACTGACGAGGAGGCCAACGCTCCTGCTTCCGCCGAGCCCGCCGAGTCCACCGAGCCGGTTGCCGAGGCCAACGGCACCGCCCAGGAGGTGACACCCACTCCTGTTGCGGTTTAAACCTGTCACCATCTCCAACACGACACCCCGGCAACTGATTTCGATTCAACCTCTCACACCCACTGCGCGCTCATTCTAACCCCCCCGGTGAGAGATGTTTCCTCTTGAGATGACCACTTCTGCTGGTCTCATAGACCCATCAATATCGACTTAGCACTGCTATCACGAGATCCGCAGACTGGTGGACGTATCAAGGGGAGCGCAAAAAGAAACGACGCGTTGATTTGGAGGTAGCTACGGAAATGGAGGAACAAACGGCAAGATGGCTCAGGATGCTTGGAACCCATTTCCCGGTAGACAATATGGGGCCATTGTGCTGCATGTTTCTTGGCACGCATTTTAATCGGCACGACTTTTCCCAAGTTCTTTTCACGCTTTGTGTATTAACTCAAGACTCTTGCGATTTCTCCTCCATCTGTAGATTAGTTGGACGCTAAAGCAAGGTCGCGAGAGGCTGGGAAAAGTTCTCGAGTGCAAAATAAACGAATGATTACGAACAATTTGCTTATGCCCACGTGAATTGTTAGTGAGTGGTGAAAGCTCCCAATCCGACGCATTGCTTCTGTGCTCGCAGCTCGTGGGCTTCGTTTACGTGCAAACGGTGTTGGAAAGACGAAGGTTTGGGCTTTTGATGGGCCCGCTGGCTTCGAGGAGATTGATTGCCCAATATTCTTGGTCTGACGGAAACAACGTACGGAGTACCCGCATCGGAATCTAGAACGCTGGACGGCGCCAAGCCTGGAGTAAAGCAAAAGACGGAAAAGCCACTCCATCGCAACTCGATGGTCCATGCAGTTTCATATCCGTACTTCCTTCTGGGATTATCGTCATAACCTTTGCTGAAGTCCCGAAAGTACTGTTCGTAACGCCTTGTACCTGGCAACACACCCCCGAAGACGAGGGCGACATTCGAAGATCCACGTGTCCTAAGAACACCTATAGTTAATTGTACCCCTGGAAGTTGGAACGGCCATCGGCCATCGGCCACACGACCGAATTTAGGACATATCAACAGATCGAACCACCAGCGCGGCATAACCAGAATAGACAGACACTCGACATGGCTTCCAACGCCATGTGGGAGGTTGATCCCGAAACAAGATCAAAGGTGTGTTTATTTTGGGATTTTCTATCTGCATTGCGACTCGGCGAGAGGAGTCGGCGCGATGCCAATGAGCCTTCTCGGGCCACAGACAACACATGCTGAATCACCGTGCTTTGCCGACAGCTCCTCGCCATTCAGAAAACGAACAACAACAACTGCTGCTGCGACTGCAATGCGCCGAACCCGCAATGGGCGTCCCCAAAGTTTGGCGTCTTCATCTGCCTCTCGTGCGCGGGCGTCCACCGCGGGCTCGGCGTGCACATCTCCTTCGTCCGATCCGTGACCATGGATGCCTTCAAGCAGGCCGAGATCGAGCGCATGCGCCTCGGCGGCAATGAGGGCTGGCGTACCTTCTTCGAGAACCATGACGACACCAAGATGCTCGGCGTCAGCTGGGACGACGCCACTATCGCTGAGCGCTACAGCGGCGAGGTGGGCGAAGAATGGAAGGAGAGGCTCAGTGCCAAGGTCGAGGGCCGCGACTATGTTCCCGGCGAGCGGAAACCCGCAGCAGCCGCGCAGCCAAAGCCTCAGCAGAAGACTATAGACAGGACAGGCACACCGCTCCAGGCCGGTCCGACGAGCGGCTCCCGCACTGCGAGTCCCTCCCAGGCCACTGTCAGTGGCGGCAAGGCCAAGGTTGACGACAAGTACTTTGCGAAACTCGGTGCCGACAATGCGTCTCGACCGGCGGACTTGCCTCCTAACCAAGGTGGTAAGTATTCAGGGTTCGGGAGCGAGCCTATGCCGTCAAAAAACGACGAGCAGGGTATTCCCAACTTTGGGGAGCTACAGAAGGATCCCGTGGCTGCGCTCACAAAGGGCTTTGGCTGGTTTACGAGTACGGTTGGCAAGACGGCCAAGACGCTCAACAATGACTACATTCAACCCACAGCTAAGCAGGTGAGTGTCTATTTGTACTGTCATTATCGCAGCTTTGGAATGGCCGGCCAAGGTGGACGATACAAGACAAGACAGAGCACTAATCGCACGTTCCCCTACAGATTGGCGAGTCCGATTTCGCAGCCCAAGCAAGAATTGCCGCCGCCAATGCCGGCAAGGCAGCCCAAGCCGGCGCAAAGACGGCTCACCAAGGCATCAGCCGCTTGGTCGAGGGGCAAGATGGCCAGCGGCGTGCAGGAGGCGGCAACGTGGACGATAGCAAGAAGTCATTCTGGGATGACTTCTCGGCCGTGGCGGATCAGAGACACGGCACGGGTCCTAAATACAGCTCCATCGGTACGTCTGCTATGGGCAAGTCGGGCAAGGGGGGGCGCTGGTGGTGCTGGGCCGTCCGGACCGGTAGCTAACAAGAACGACGAATGGGATGACTGGTGATTTTGACAGTTGGTGATACCCGGCCGCAAGAGGAGGAAGATGAGAGGAGGGAGATGCCTATCCATCGGAGAGTTACAGAAGGACGGCAGGGTGTGATTAGTTTGTTGGGTGTTGATTGTTTACGACGGCTGGCTGTATGATTCAACGGGGTACTGGATAGCGTATATCACCAACCCTCATCCCATCGTCTTCGCGCATGTTTGTCAAATCGAACTGTACGCCATGTCCTGTTTCGGCCTGCCACAAAGACAAAGCAGCACCGACCGACAGACGGAATTGACCGGCTGGAGCAAATGCGTACTTTGGTGTCTACTTCGTCGAATCGGGTCTCATTTTGCGTGACGAAAAGTTTGCGTTCGGAAACAGGGTGGCAACTACGGAGTAGTTACCAGAGTCTACGAAGTGTCCACGCTGATCAATGATGCAAGGCGAGGTCGGGTTATTCTCGCTCGAGGCTATCACGTGCATCGAGAGGCCGAGGTTGAGAGGCCGCTACTAGCCGGCCGGCATCGCTAGGTTAGTGTAGTGACTAGCCAGTGGGTTTTCCCCAGCGTCATAATTCATTACAGCCCGGGGTCAGAACTGCAGGAAAGCCTTCCCGTAGGTACCAGTAACAAGAATTGCTCTGGCCATTGGCTCACCTCTCGACCAGACGCATACCCTTTGAAGATGTCGGCACTACGGATTCTGGTGCCCATAAAGCGGGTTATTGACTATGCGGTAAGCTGTCCACAATTGGCCACTGAAACAGTCTGCGCTGGCGGTGACATGATGGCTGGGCGACATTTTCGCTGCCCCGGAACGCATCGCAATAGGTGCCACAGCATGACGACATTCAAGTAAGAACAGAGAAAGCTGACCCGAAATCTCTCCAGGTCAAACCCCGCGTCAATAAGGCCCAAACCGCAGTCGAGACCGCTGGCGTGAAACACAGCATGAACCCGTTCGACGAGATCTCTGTCGAAGAATCTGTGCGGATCCGGGACCAGACGCGCTTCGGCCCCGGCGTGGAGGATATATGTGTCATCTCGGCCGGGCCTCCCAAGTCCCAGGACGTGCTGCGCACCGCCATGGCTATGGGCGCAGACCGGGCCATCCTCGTCGAGGTCAAGGACGGCGACGGCGAACTGGAGCCGCTGACGGTGGCCAAGCTTCTGAAGGCGACGGTCGACAAAGAACGGTCCAACCTGGTTATCCTGGGCAAGCAGAGCATCGACGACGACGCGGCGCAGACAGGGCAGATGCTCGCCGGGCTTCTGGGCTGGTCACAGGCCACCCAAGCTAGCGAGGTCAAGTTCGAAGGTGACGACATGGTCATCGTCACCAAGGAGGTGGACGGCGGCGTCGACACAGTCAAAGCGAAACTGCCCATGGTGATCACTACGGATCTGCGGCTCAACGAGCCCCGGTACGCCAGCTTGCCGAACATTATGAAGGCCAAGAAGAAGCCGTTGGTCAAAATGAGCTTGAGTGATTTGGGCGTTGCGAACGAGAGAAGGCTGAAGATTGTCAAGGTTGTCGGTAAGTCTCACTTTCTTGCCCTTGGTTTGGGAGTTTGGGCATCTTCGTTACTAACTCTCGACACTAGAACCTGCTCAAAGGACAGGCGGTGGCAAGGTCGAGGATGTCGACGGCTTGATTGGCAAGCTCAAGGAGCTTGGTGCCATATAAAAAATTGCTCTAGCATGTATTGTACGACGCTTCCTGACTAGACTTCGAGAAAGAAAAGCCCTCGATGAGTACAACTTCAGAGAATGCTGGCCGTACTCCTTATGGTTTCTCCTCGCAATACAGGAAATTTACCTATAACTAGAGCCGTCACCTTGACCGGGAATAAGCGACGAGACCACGACGGGACCACGGCGCTAAGGTCAGGTATCACATAAGCGTGCACTGCATGGCAGAGGAAAAGAGTGAGGTTTTCAGCCGACCACTCCTCCGGAAGTCTTTCTGCCAGCAAAGTAGGCCGAAAGTGTTGTGCGGAAGTTTTCTCAGCAGTCACCTTTTCCCAGAGCCTCTCTCGCCTCGCGTCGAGTTAGATGGACTTTGCGACCAGCTGGACTTCGCCGGTGGTTACGGTCGCATGCTTGTCCGGTTTCTGGCAATGACTCGACTCGTCACTCTTGTTGCCCACAATACCAGTTGCCTAGTTATGACCATGCATGCATGGTCCAAGGATCATGGGAGATGTTCAATGCTCTTGCAGCTCGAAATGGCTTCTACGCCTCGTACCCTGTATGAATAATGTAGCTAGTCACGTCCTTTGCCCCCTGGGAGGCCTGGGCGGCTTAGCCGCCCCAGACGTTAAACACATCAACAACGACAACGACGACAACAACAACAACAACAACAACAACAACAACAACAACAACAACAACAACAACAACAACAACAACAACAACAACAACAACAACAACAACAACAACAACAACAACAACAACAACAACAACAACAACAACAACAACAACAACAACAACAACAACAACAACCATGCATGCATGGGTTGCTGTCAACTGTAAAGATGTACGTAGTTGTTGCAAGACCGTGCGAGGTCGACGGATCTTGTCGAGGGCAAAACGTCGGCTCCTGTCGATCTATATTTCATAATTGTATCCTTAAGTTACTACTCGAGGGCAACAAACGTTAGTAGACAGGCCGAAGTGTTTTCATATGCCTCTCCATGGTAATGAGACCCAACCAGGGCCTCTGATTGGGCACCCCATGAGATAAGGCTTTGCCGGGTCATGGAGGGTGACGTCTGTATGGGTACAGCCTGTATCGGAGCCGATTGACTCTTTTGCCAAAATCATAAGCTTATTATTGTTCATGCCTGTGACCACCGCTGAAAAGCATGTTGGTTGTGGAAACGATTGGCTTCTCTCTGTATTCCACGGGTTCGTTCTACCCAAGTTCGCTCTCCCAGCGTCTAGCAAAGTGTTGTCAGTGTCTCCCACATCGTTTGGCACCTGATCACGTTTTAGAAATAGATTCCGGACTCGGCGGCCGCCATAACTCGAGTGGGAAATCAACTAACGTTCATTGGTCACCACCCCCGGCATCCGTAGACTCTCTGAGGAAACTAGTGCCTAGAATGCAATTGAGCTTGTTGATAAGTTAGCGCAAGCAGAGCTAAGATTTTGCTACCCCACCAAATACCCAGGGACCGGCTCCGCGAGCGCCATTCACAACTTTTTCCGCCCTCTGGAATCCCGGAACCTTGGATCGACTTTTCCCATTTTAATCGCCATTGATCGGCATCCCCAAAGAATATTTCTTCTCTGCAACGCCGGCTATATCTCTCACCTTTGACAAATACTGTGCACTCGTGCCCATAGCCCTTATGAACGGGCGCTCGTCAGTTTACACGTCGCAGGTAAGACTCCCTCGTCATTTGCTCTGGACTCAAGTGCGGTCCCGTTGGTCAAGCAAGACGAGATAGCTTCACATGGCTCGCCATGTCATCTCGGTTTACCAATTGCTTGGCTACGATGTAGTCCATAATCCTGCATTGATGCCCCTCGCTCTTCTTGGACATGACTCTTGCTAACGCCCTATCTCTCTAGGATTATATCTCAGGTTCGTCCCTTGTACAAGCCCTGACTCACCGCCCTGAATGGAGACTGATCAATCCGTGCTAGACCATCTGTGGCGAGCACTGTCCGCTTAAGGGGTCACCATCTATCCCTATAGCTAAATTTAACGAACCCAAACCCTATACGAACGCCATGTTGTTCGCACGACGACTTGCATCCAAGGCTGCTAAGCCGGCCGCCTTGGGCGTTGCCTCTGGCTTCAAGCTCCAGCCGCGATACTTCTCCAACACCGCCGCCTCGCTGGCCAATCGTGCCGCCGCTCTAGGAAGCAAGGGCAGGCAGATGCCCAATTCTTCCCCTCTAGCAACCGAGCAGGTGTCTGGCGTCGAGGCCACCTTCACCATCCGGGACGGCCCCGTCTTCCGAGGAACGGCCTTCGGCGCCAATGCCAACATCTCGGGCGAGGCTGTCTTTACCACCTCGCTCGTCGGCTACCCCGAGTCGATGACCGACCCTTCATACCGCGGCCAGATCCTCGTCTTCACCCAGCCCCTGATCGGCAACTACGGTGTCCCTTCCAATAAGCGAGACGAATACAACCTGCTCAAGTACTTTGAGTCTCCTCACATTCAGTGTGCCGGTGTTGTCGTCGCCGACGTCGCGGAGCGTTACAGCCACTGGACCGCTGTGGAGAGTCTTGGAGAGTGGTGTGCCAGGGAGGGGATTCCGGCAATCTCGGGCGTCGATACTCGTGAGATTGTCACGTTCCTCCGGGAGCAAGGTTCATCGCTTGCTAGGATCTCGATTGGCGACGAGTACGACGCCGACGAGGATGAAAGCTTTGTCGATCCCAGTCAGATCAACCTGGTGAAGAGGGTGAGCACCAAGGCCCCCTTCGTCGTCGAGGCCCCCAACGCGAAGTACCACGTCGCTCTGATCGACTGTGGTGTCAAGGAGAACATTCTCCGAAGCTTGGTCAGCCGTGGAGCCAGCGTGACTGTCTTCCCCTACAACTTCAAGATCCAGAAGGTGGCCGACAACTTCGACGGTGTCTTTATCTCCAACGGTCCTGGTGACCCCACCCATTGCCAGGAAACCGTCTTCAACCTGCGCACTCTCATGGACACCTCCCCGGTGCCAGTGATGGGCATCTGCTTGGGTCACCAGCTCATGGCTCTTGCCATTGGTGCTCGTACCATCAAGATGAAGTACGGTAACCGGGCGCACAACATCCCTGCTCTGGATGTCACTACCGGCCAGTGTCACATTACCAGCCAGAATCACGGATATGCTGTCGACGCTGAGAGTCTGCCCAGTGACTGGAAGCAATACTTTGTGAACCTGAACGACGGAAGCAACGAGGGTGAGTCCAGGTCTAACGCTTGTATCGTTTTCTACTCGCGCTAACTTTTGTCTTAGGTATGATTCACAGTACTCGTCCCATTTTCTCCACTCAGTTCCACCCCGAGGCCAAGGGTGGCCCCATGGACAGCTCTTACCTCTTTGACCGGTACATTGAGAGTGTCCACGCCTTCAAGAACATGCAGAAGGTCTACAAGGACAATCGGCCTTCTCAACTCATGCTAGACATTATGAGCCGAGAGCGAGTCGGTGTCCAGCCCGACTCCCTGGCAACTGCTACTGCGTAAAATGGGTCGTATTGATACCAAATGGGAGTGGGTATGGGAATGGGCAGAAAAGGCGTTCAAAGGGTCGGACTCGGCAAGATAGTTTCTCGATTTGCAAACGTTGAGTTTGAATGAAACCTACAGATTTTTGATCGACGACAGACTTGACTGACCATGAGTGTGACGTGCCGATCTGTGTTCGTGCAATTCCGCAGCTGATGTTTAAATCGGATGCTTACACATCTGACCCTCACCGAGTTAATATAACTTTGAAGACGCCATCTACACATACATTATTTAGGACCAAATAGTCACTTACAAACTCATGTGAACGTACTCCGTATATAACTAATAAGTGACACAGTTGAGCAACAACGCGGAAATAAGCAGGTGTCAAATTCGACATTTTGGCCTTGATTCTTGGTTCAGACGAATCCAAACTGTTTGAAACACCGTTGCAGTTTTGCATGCATACAGGCGGTCAACTACTGACCAGGGGTTTCGTATTAATATTGGTCGCAAGTAGCTTGTTCAATTGAACCAGTCGATTAATGTTGCCAAGTTCTGACCAAAAGGCCATCCGGAACTGTCAAAGATACCATCTACTTCCGAAGATATGCCCCCCGGCGGCAGGTTATACTGCGACGTCCAACAGAAACAGGAATTTGGCAAGAAAAATGTACACTTTATATCCCACGCCACATAACTGCAGTTTGTCATGGAACCATCGGCAACCAATTGGTTGCTCGGAGCGTAGATGCTGAACAATAATCTAACATGCGGGTGAGGTAGGTGTTTGTGCTTTTCTTCGCCTCGACGTCAGACGAGCTTCCGATCAAATCGAGTTGACAACGGTGCGACTCAGTAGCGATCGCCCCGATACCGATCGCCGGCTCTGTCATCAAAGCCAGAGCCAGCCGAACCGCGGTACCGGTCGCCACCCCGAGGGACACCGTGAGGCATGGGCATACCTTGGCCACCGCGGTCTCTTCTTCGTCCTCCACGCTCGCGGCGTCTTCGATTACCACCGCCGGGTCCACCAAAACCTCCTCCATTGCCACCGAATCCGCCATGACCAGGACCTGGGGCAGAGCCACCTCCCTCCATACCGAGTCTGCGCTCTCGCTCTCGGTGCGGGGGCCGGATGCCCAGGAAAATCTCGGGGCCGCGGTCGACTAGCGTGTCACCGCGCTCAAAAAAGTATCGCTTGTACTCTTTGCCAAACTCTCTATCGTAGTCCTTCGTTTTGGCGTTGCCGATAGCAGTTAGTCGTCGATCAACCAGGTCATCCGAGACAGGTTTGTATGGAACTGAGGGCATTGCGCGGGTCGTTTGGTATCCATCTCCACGATCATCCATTCTGCTGGAACTCATTTGTCCAGACCGGCCAACGCCGCTGCCACCGGTCTGGAACCCACGAGGGCCCAGGGGCGCGTTCTCGATACCCGACATACCTCGTGGGCCAGTGGGAATGGACATCTTCCTTCCGGACTCGGACATTGGCGCGGATTTGTTAGGTGCGCCGCTGTTTTCCTCGAGTCGTGCTGTCATGATGCCGTCACGGTCCTCGGCGTAAACAACTTCGTATCGGTTTGTTGAGCCGCGGCCTCCACCTGACTGTTCCATGTCAACCCAGTCGTTGAACAACTCCGGTGGCATAAAGTCGACCCACAGGGACTTTCTATTGGACTCCTCAGGCCAGGTGATACCGTGTAGTGCTGTTCGGACGCGTGAGGCGGCGGAGATCGAGTCGAAGACAACGAAAGCGTGGGTACGGATGCTGTCGAGATAGAAGTCGACAATGGTCTCTTCCTTTGCGGACTGGCCAGCTAGCGAGGCCAGCTGAAGGAGGTAGTCCTGAACTTGGCCCGAGCGAAGAGGTCTCATAAAGTTCTTAATGTACAGGGCCGATGTTGCCGGGTGGATGGATGGCTCGACGTCGCGCTCAGGTTCCGCAGCGTAGCTATCGGAGCCTTGGAGCTGGCGCACATCGTCCATAGGTGCATCACTGTAGGTGGGAGAAGGCGATCGTCTTTGGCGTGTGTCCTGACCGTTTATGTGGTCCATATCTTGGTCCATATCCTGGTCTTGGATCTGCATCGAGTCCGCGATAACTGTCTGGTTTCCATTCCGGTAGGCGTTCGTATCAACGTCAGGTTCACCAACACTCTCCAGAGGAACCGAAACGTCAAGGACTGCTGTCCCACTCATCTCCATCTCCACATCTGGTTCATGTGTTTGCACCGTGGCCTTCTCTGCACCGAGTTGTAGTTCGGAGGTATTCATGGCTCCCGCACTGTCGCCAGTATCGTGTCTTACACGCTTCCGCGCAACTTCGTCGATGAGTGGCACAGGGCTAGCGGAACGGCGTTTGCGCTTCTGTAAATCTTCTACAATTTGAATTTGTTCCGCAGGAGTTGCGCCGGAAGAGGTTGGTGGCAACGATGCCTGAGTTTGCTCTTGACTAGTAGGGAAGCGTGCCGTTTCAATTTGGACCGTCGGCTGCTGCACTGAAGGTATGACAGCCACGCCGTCGGAGGGTGTGATGGTTGTTGGGTGGGCAGTCGGGGCGTCGGTGGCAGCGGCTGTCGCCTCGACTGCTGGCTCTCCCACTGCTTGCTCTTCTCCCGCCTGTACGGTTTCCTCGCCGTAGTTTTCAATCTCTCTGGCAGCCTCTTCGGCTTCAGGCACTGCAGCTGGGTCGGCGTTGGGAGCAGGATCGACAGTTTCGGCGGCTTCCAGTCTTGCAACGAGTTCGGCTTTCAGGCCATTCTGGGGCAGGTTGAGTCTCTTGAGCTCAGCCTTGAGGTCGACCACCTTTAATTTAGAGTAGTCGGTCGTCATGGCGGTGTTGGGTGGTTTAGGACTGTGGGCGCATAGCCAGCCTGGTTTGTTGTTGCTTGATGGCGTTCGCGTGGTAGCGAACAAAAGTGACGTAGTTCTGAGTTTGCCCGCTGAAGAAGGCGAACAACGGGGGCGTCTGAGGCGCAAGGTGGAGAGAGATGAATGGAACAAACAGAAAATCGCTTGTTGGAATTCAGCGCGAAACGGTGTGTTGTTTGCAACGGCAGATATCCAAATACGCAGCGCTTCGTTCGGGCTACAGTTTGGGGGTTGTGCTGTTTGCAGCACCCTTTTAACTAGCGTTTTCGACCGAACAATTTATTAGTGCTGGGCGCGTCGCGATTTGCCGTTGAAAATTGGAGAGGGGTGTGGGTATAGGCAAGCGATCGCCACTAGACCGAGAGCAGCCTGACAGACAGGGGACTCTAGTGTCACGTCCCCACTCAATGGCTTTGTTGAAGTAAGTACCTTGGGCTACGGGATGAGTTGCTTGTGATGGAATGTTCTTGGAATCCAGGCGACAAGCATGTGCTCACGCTGCCCTGCCGCCAGACTTTTACTAGATACATGCCTAGACTCTGGAGACTTATGTTGGGGATCCATGAAAACGAGCATTTGTATTTCCAGTTACCGAAGAAGGTATGGATACTCTGTAGTTTGTCACCCAAATACTCCGTACTATGGCACGCTAGCTAGCTAAGATGTGGATCCAAGAAACCACCTTACTTTCCATATGTGTGCCTGCATCTACTGTGCGCTCGAGCTGCAGGTGCATTACACAAGCATTCACGACCGATTCGTCCATGTCAGACTGCACTTACCCTTCCTCACCATGGGGAAAACAGCCAGGTACCCTCTACCTAACCCTACTTGTCCCTCGTCAGAGCACTCGAAACCAATCTGGGCTACGAGCTTATTTATGCCTTCCAAGATCAACTCCGAAAGGAGGGGAACGGTAATGATTAATCACTAACCTACTCCGTACTTCTGCGGTGCAGGTTGTCACTATTGTACAGACTACTGCCGAGTGTGTTCTGAAAGCTTGTGCTTCGGGGATACACCTACTAACCGCTCCTTTTGTCTTGTCATGACTGATTTGCCTAGTTGCCAACTCGAGCTGCTCCCATTGTGCCCATTGTGCCTGCTGCATCCATTGTGCCTATTGCCCCATTGTCGTCTATACATAACCACAACACATCCCACCATCCTCGAAGACAACACTCAGTTGCACAGTCAGTATAGGCCCCCTCGATCGGTCTGAAAGGGAAAGTCGATATATAATTGTCTGAAATTGTCCAAGGCTATCATTCGGCCAGATACCAACACAGTCTGCAGACTGTGGCTGACTTGAAATCATTACCCATCATCACCTCCAGCAGTATTTTTGACGGCAACCGGGAAAATTATCCGCGTTGCCTTCTCACATCCAACCCACCCTTTTTCCAAACCCCGTCTTCCACCTTCTGGCATCCTTGATATAGTTCTCTGGACGGCACCTTTGTCGGACCGTACGTAGTACGGAGCAACGAGGCCAAAACGACAAGGCACGAAAATGTTTGTTTGGAAGAAGTTTAGAAAGAAGTTTGGGCCCCGTCAACCAACAACTCATGGCACATCTTTCGCCGACATGACCCTATCACGGGATCCGTTGGGACCTTCATCCAGCGGGTATCCCCTTCAAGATTTCCCTGTGACCAGCACTACACCAGCGAAGTGTTCTCAACCCATGAAGCATGCGCGACTCGAAGACTTTGTTGCCATCAAGGAAGAGGAAGAAGAAGACGAGATCAACATGACAGCTACCGACCCTCCACCAGCAAAAAAGCCTCGCTTGCGTGACGCGTCGCTTGAGCCAGCCTTGCGCAAAGTGCAACTTCCTCTTCCCCATAGCGTCCAAGGCTCGAATCCAAAGCCTGAACGGGGTGGAGTCCAAGCTGCTTCGAGACCGTCCCCCTGACCCCCATGTCTGCAGGGCCAGTATCTTGCACCAGTGCTCGCAAATCCGCATCGAATATTCTCTTCTCGGCGGAGACGACTGCTTCCAGCCGTGATGGTCAAGAGTTCCTCCTCGATTCCATCGAGACAGATGATGTCTACGAGGACGCCAAAGGAGGACAAGTCGTGCAGAAAAGGAGTGAAACCTCTTTGGAAGGAATTGCCAACGACTTTTGGCTCAACTACCAGCTACTAGCCAAGGACGGCTCACTTGCCATGGCTGCAGGCAACATTGGTAGAAAACCCTCGATCTTGTCTAATGACACTAGCGAAGAAGGAACTGAGGGCGCCGCGGAGGCTCGCGAGACTACATCGGACGACGAGGGTGGAGCCCACTTCGAGGAAAGTGATGTCGAGTCTGACATGCTTGAGAATTGGCGCCGAGAGCAAATCATGCTCAACGCGGTACTCAAGGCTCGTGATGAGTTCTCTCTCCTACCCTCCACTTGGCGGGTGCATTTCAGCGGAGGGCCAATCACAGAGCGCATGTTCTATCGCAAAGTCAAGGCTACCAGTTTCCGGCCGAGAATCTACGCCCATAAAGACAAGTATGAGACTACAGGTCAGTAACATCATGTCCGAGCTACCCGTCTTGTATTTCTTTTAACGACCTTCAGGCGCACATCACCTTCGCAACATGACACAAATCTCTTCCCGTATACGAGATCTTCGTGTTGCTCAAGCCAGAGTGGCTCGGGATGGCGATATGCGTACATCCAAGCAGAAGGATGAAGCTCAGTCGATATTACGCCAAGACATGTTCAAGAAACTCAAAAAGCTTTTGAACGATGCCATACATTGGTCACTCGTCGATGGCAGTCTGGACATATTTGGACCTGAACTTCTTCCCAACATCGAGGTCATGGAAGTATCCGGCGCCGAGACATCGCAGGATGAGATTCACAGCAACATGTCTAATCTTGCACATCGGTGGCGCGATAGATTTGCAAGCCTGAGTATCGGTACCGAGAACTCGGAGGCAAAACCTCAATCAAAGGAGCCTGTTATCTATGGATTCGCCATAATGAACCATGTTCTGCTTATCGCTTCTATGGACGCGGCAAATCCGGATGCGCCTATTCACATCCCGATCAAGATGAATATGGCGGAACCCCTTCAGCAGGGCTGGAACGCACTCGCCATCATGGTGACAGTCTGCTGGGCTCGAGACAAGTTGATGGCTACAGCACAGGAGTTGCAGCTGAAACCTTGCAAGCAAGTAGACAGCGACCCTGACGTGTGAGATCAATGGGGTTTTACGCGTCACGAACTTGCAGATGTTTCTCCTTGGACTAGTGCTTGATTTTGCTGTGCTGGACAGCATGAATCTCACACTTTTCCAGACGAGAATCTGATTCTGCCCTTGTGGTACGATGTCAACTTTGACAACTGAATGATAGATGTTAGATTCGAAAAGGGCTTTTTTATGGACAGTTCGATGCCATGGTTAACGAATCACGATGTTGCTTGCGGTGGCTTTACCTCTTCTCTCGTCGCAAGTCTAAACTCGCTGTGATTTGCTCATTTACATCATAAGCATACATGATGTCCCACAAGATTACCGTTGCCCCCTTTCTATATTCATGATGCCCTCGTCTTGGAGGGGTTCTGATTTGCTCTCGATCCAAGTGATTTAACATGATAATATGAAACGTGCAAGGTGGCGTAAAGTACAATCAAGATTATAAGGAAACCATCTAGTAAAAATCAGTCAAAATACATATTATATAGTAGTACATTGTACTGTTTGAATTGCCAGTATTATATTTGTCGAGTTAGCAGACAGGCTTATAACGACCCTGTATATTAATAAATAAGTATTTCTGTACAAGTAACTCGTATTAGTATATCTTTTTGATAGGATAAATAATAGGTAGCCTAAGGGTTTAAAGATTCAACTCATTACGAACTAGTAGTGTATACGCTAAAACCTAATTAATTGCAGCGAGGGACGAGGTGTAGGAATATTATGTTTATAAATGCACGTGATATCCAACACTTAGCCCTACTGAGAATTGACACAAGGCCCTATTGGGGACCCGTAAGTAACAAATGGAAAGAGCAGACGTGTAAACGCGCTCGCCGCAGCCACTTATGGTTTCCCCACCTGCTTCACTTCCCAGAGCGGCAGAGCCAGTCCCCGGTATTCGAAGATGCAAGATGCATGACCAATTGGAAATGCTCCACGGCTTCTGCTACGAAGCCGCGCGGCAAATTGCTGACGAGTGCAGGACTACTCTCTCCAGCACACCATCACAGAACTTGGCTGGGTGCGGCCCGGCGTTGATCAATCTACTATCTCGTCAAGCCTCGGAACTGATCAACGCCTACAGAACCAGAGTCACCGGGCAGGCTATAGGACAAGGCAACCATACCGTTGGCGACTTGGTGTTGGTGAAGCAGAGGCTCGATGACATCCTCTCAATCGCCTATTCCAAGTTCTATTGCTACCTGTTCAGAGCCCTACCTCTTTGCTGGCGTCAGCTCTACACAGAAGCGAGCATCCTCAAGTTTGGGTTGCTGTTATTTGGGATAACACACCCGACCGCAGTCATCAGCGAGGCTGGGAAGGTGAAGGAGGAGGCGACACTGACGGAACTTGTCAAGACCCTCGACCTTGCGTTGATCCTCGCTGGCGGCGCTGGGGAGCGTAGGGGCCGAAGTTGGATTGACAGTGCTTTCGAAATGCTGCACGAGGTATACACTGCGGGCACTGTAGCATCGGATGCCGTGTCATCATCCTCGGAACGGTCCCTGAAGTGGGCAAGGCTTGACGGGGATGGCGCCAGGGCGGAACAATGGCACGACACCAGAAGCTCCGAGGCCTCGTTTTCCACATACCAACCATTTACACCTCAAGTCGCGCATCCGATTAAGCGCATAAGTGAGATTTCCATGGAGTTATTTCAATCCTACCTGGTTCAAGCTTCGGATCCAGTCTCAGGTCCAAGCCCCATTGTCATTGCCAATCTCACGGATGGCTGGCCGGCGAGGACAACGAGTCCATGGGACAAGCCTTCAACTCTACTCGGCAAGACGTTTAACGGCCGTCGTCTAGTTCCCGTCGAAATAGGCCGCAGTTATGTCGATGAGGGCTGGGGCCAGAAAATCATCACATTCAGTGAACTGCTTCGTGATTACATTGATCCGTCGCTATCAACCACCGACGTCCCCAAAGATATCCCGAAAAGGCAGGTGGGATATCTCGCTCAACACCCGCTATTTACCCAACTTCCCGCAATGAAGAAAGATATCCTCATACCAGACCTGTGCTACACCTCCCCGCCACCCCACCCCTCGGATACTAGCAAGGACCAACCCGAACTAGAAGAACCGCAGCTCAACGCCTGGTTTGGACCCCCAGGGACCATCACACCTTTGCACAACGACCCGTATCACAATCTCCTAGTGCAGATCGTGGGATACAAGTATGTGCGTCTTTACTCGCCTGCACAAACACAGCGAATGAAAGCCCGCGGCAAGGAGGACGGTGTCGAGATGGGGAATACTAGCATGTTGGATGTAGGTGTCATCGAGGGTTGGGACCAACCCGAGGCCCAACCCTCAGACGTAGAAGCAGTTCAGGGAGAAGATGAACGGCAGAGGGAAGCTTTTCGTGAGGTGCCGTACCTGGACTGCATCTTGGGCCCCGGTGATACGCTCTACATTCCGATAGGATGGTGGCATTACGTTCGAGGATTGAGCGTCAGCTTCAGTGTCAGTTTCTGGTGGAACTAGTCACCAGGAGACTTCTCACGTGGTGACACAAATCGGCGATCATGACTTCTACGCTGAAGCAGAAGTAGGAGAGGCGCGGTAAGAAATTGCAATTTATGCATCTGGAAACGATGCCTATGGTAAGCAAACTACAAGATATAATGACTTTTGTTTCGCCAATATCAAGAAACTCATCAGACTACGGCGTCCTCGAAACACAGGATCGCACCGTTTTCACCCAGTTCTTCCAGCTGCTTGGACTACAAACTCTATGTTCCCAGAGTCCTTCTCGACATCCTTGACGTATTCGACATTGTACCCTTCCAAGGTGTCTGGGTTCACACCTGCCTTCTCCGCCAATTTGTACATCAGACCAATCCTCCTCCATTCACGATCTACATGGTCGATGTATCCCGTGGTGTTGGGCTTTTTGCCAACGTAAGCCGCTAATTCTTCCTGTTTCTCAGCCTCTACCTTTCGCGACGACGCAGTCAACGGTGTGTAGTCTCGGCCCTTCCTGACCGAATGCATCTTCCGAGAATGTTCAGTCTCTTTGAGAAGGCCGGACCCACCGGTCTTGTAGAGGATGGACAAATCTGACAGCTCGAACAACCTCGTCTCGCCGGGTAGCCAGTCCGTCATGGATAGCTGGCCATCACAAGATCCTACATGGCCGACCTCTTCGACCATGTAGTTGACGAATCCACCGTGCCCAACAACGCTCACACCATCGGACCTGCCAGTATGTCTCTTGACGCGGCGGCAAGTCTCCAGGATGATCCTGCAGACGTCTTTGCCTCTTTGCATCACACGCTCCGGTGCCCAGCTACCTGTTTTTAACTCATAATCGAGCCACAGCTTCTTTTGTTGGGCACACAAAACTCTCAGCCTTGCGAGAGGGACTTTTCTGATGCCTTGCACTAATTGGCAGCCTGCTAGCTCGTTTCTTTGAAAGATTTTCGACCAGTCGATGAGTAAGTCGTCGAAACGAATACGCTCGAGTGTCTCGCCCTTGTACCGCTTCTGACGGAGTCGCCACTCCAACATGGCCTGTATGAGCTCTAGCCAATGCTCTGCTTTTCTGGCTCGGTCTGAGAACCATAGAGTTTGCTCTATCAGCATCGGCTCGAGCATAATGATGCTGTCATGGAGCATTTTGATCGGAGCAGCAGCCAGATATGTCTGGAGTGTTCGCGCAAGTGGCGATACGATAACAGTGTGGGAGAATTTTCCTTGAGCGAAATCCGCTTCAAGGACCTTGGATATCTCATCCCTGGCAAAATACAATCCTGCAGGTCCCAAGGTTTCTGCAGTCTCCAATCCTGCTTGAATCCATTGCTCGTGGACCTTTCTGCATGTCAGCAGCGGGTCAAGGATGTGCGAGCCTTGAAGCCCGTCGATGTTTGACTCGGCTTGGGCATGACGCGTATACCTGACGGTATATGTAACCATCGTAGTGAAGACTGACGTGCCGACAGGCCGTTGCGCCTTGAGAGAGAGTCTGAGTCCTCGTCAGCCTCGAAAAGGACAGTTCCGATTCTGGTTCCCGAATCCGGCGGAGCGAACGGGACTTTTCCAAGACTTGATTATTGCGTCCAGATGAGAAGCGGCCTTTTGACAACAGGCGTTTTTGACAACGGCCCTTTCAACTTCTCACACGTTCGAAGTTGAGGTTGCGGTTTGAAGGCAATGACTGATTTAGCCAGCTGAGATCCGAAAATAAATCAACGTCGCAAAAACAGGTGAGGTGGTAACTACCCCTGAGAAATCCTGCGTGTTATCTGTTGACAAACACCAGAAAGTGTCAACGAGTGGCGTTAGGTAGGCGTGGTAGGAGAAAGTGACCCTCGTGTTGTAAACGAGCTATCGTACCGGTCAAGAATCCTTGGAACATGCGATCCGACTCCTGGGTCTTTTGCTTTTGGTTGACCGAGGTTGGATTACACCGGCAGCCTTGGCCGTCTCCGGGCGTGTGTGACAAACGTCACGATGATGAAGATCTCACACCGTGTTCCGGCAAGCGAGCTTGACCAACCTCACCGGGTTTGCTTTCTTGACGATGGTGATAGTTCCTCTCCTCGCTCGAGCGGATTGACGCGTGAAGATCAACAGCTTATCCCCTGCAGTTGAAGTGGCAAACGGGAATCCGACGAGGGTATAAAAATGGACGTTTGATAGTATCACACTGCGTGAGGGTTGATCGTATCGGCCTGCGAACAGTTCCAGTTTCTCAGAGTTTTACCGGGGAAGTACGAGACTGCTCTGGTAAATGAAGAGAAGCAAGCTGGTTGCTGAGAGCACACAAGTTCGCGTATGATGAATGGCTTCGACATACCAATACTCGTTCCATCCCAATGCAACCACACAATACGTGTCGGTAGAGAGCAAAGGATACGTGCTGCAAGCCTTATGACCCGACAATCTGTCAGCTCTTGAATTTCTGGATGGCCCCGATCCCGGCCGCACTGCATCGTCAGACCGGTTTCCCTGCGGCTGCTCTATCCGGACCCGCGGCGACCCTCGCATCGAAGAGAAGACAGCTGCACGTCCAGGCAGCTTTCGGCATGGAACAATCGATTCATCCGTGGCATTCCCATCGCCTCCAGGGGGTGTATGAGCGAAGCTAATGCATGCGTTTCGTGGCAAATTGATTCACACGCCGCTGTGTAGCCCCCCAGTACAGGTTCAAGGCGCAACACAGCAGTCACATTCCTGCTTACTGTATGCAAGCAGAAGTAAACCGGTAAGACCTGCACGGCATCATTCTCACGGGGTACTAACTGTTATACATCCTAGAACATCGCGCATACGACACATCGCACGAAGATTCGAATCTTGATCCACTGGTGAATCCCACGTGTTTCCATTGAGTAATTTCACGTTCAACACGACTGTTGGCAAAAGACAACCAACTAACCCCAAGTGCCGCCACCACCAGACCTGCCGCCCCTGCGCTGGGCGCTGAGCCTCCAGTCGTCTTCGCTGGCAAACTTGTTGTACAGCGGCTGTATCCGCTCGGCCGCCTTGCGCTTGCTCAGCTTATCGGTAGGCGCGACCTTGAAAAAGGTCGGGGCGGCCTCGGTCAGCCACTTGGCCTCGATGGTCGTGGTAGTCTGCATGTACTCCTTGGTGGTCAAGACGAGCGTGTGATAGATGACCCATTCGGCCTGCTTGCCGAACAGCGCCGAGCTGGGGTGCAGATACACTGGCGTACCCTCGATCAGCGTCTTGTATCCTTCCTGGGGGTCCTTGCGGGCCGAGTTGCGGAAGAAGCCCGCACAGAGAGCCCGTCGGACTTTGGAGGTGTCGCGGCCGCAGGAGGCGATGCGGTGGCGGTGGCGCTGCATGATTTGGACGAGCTGGTCGCGGACCTTTTTGGCGCGCTGCATGGCCCGGGCCTGGATGAAGTTCTCGTAGCACCAAGGATTCGTCGACCCCGCGTTCTTCCAGCCATTGTAAACGTTGAGCAGGGTGAGGTGGTCGCCGGCCGGGTCGTGGAACTTGGCCTTCTTCTGATCGGCCACCTGCTGCTTCTCCTTTGGCCGGTAGAAAATGGTGGGGATATTGAGCATGGCTATGATACTGAGCATCTCTTCCGTGCATTCCAACTCGACCGACTTGATGAGCACCTTGGCCAACGAAGGTTCCATAGGGAAATCGGCCATCTTGCGGCCTAGTCTAGTCAGGAGACCCTCGTCGTCGAGCGCAGCCAGCGCATAAAGCTCTTCCAACGCAGTCAACATGGTGTTCGTTGGCGGTGGGTCCATGAAGTCGAAATTCAGGAGATCGTTGATGCCGAGGGCTTTCAACATCAAGATGGTATAGGCCAGATTTTGTCGCTGGATCTCTGGGATAGTCGTTGGCAGCATTTCGGATTGGTAAGCGCTCTCGGTGTACAATCTGAAGCATTTTCCTGGGCCAGTACGTCCGGCACGACCGGCTCGTTGGTTGGCCTGAGCCTGTGAAATCGGCGTCACGACTAATGCATCCATACCAAGCTTGGCGTCGTAAGCATTTTGCTTCACAAACCCAGGATCGACGACGTAGTAGATGTGATCAATCGTAATGGACGTCTCGGCGATGTTGGTGGCGATCACGACCTTTCGCTCTCCCGGAGGGGCGGGGTCGAAGATGCGGCTCTGCTGCTCGTTGGGCAGGGCCGAGTATACGGGTAGAATATTGAGGTTCGGCACATTCGGACCGAGGGCTTTCATGCGTTCGTGTAGAATCTCACAAGCCGTGTCGATCTCTTCCTGGCCGGTCAAGAAGAGCAAAATGTCTCCTTGAGGCTCTGTCAAGTGGATCTGCATAATGGTGACAAGGGAGGCGTCGAGGTAGTCCGACTCGGGCTCCCTCGAGTAAAGAATCTCGACGGGAAAAGTTCGCCCAGGAATGGTAAATATGGGACATTCGTAAAAGTACGACGAGAATTTGTCGGCATCCAGCGTCGCCGAGGTCACGATGATCTTCAGGTCCGATCGTTGCTTGACGGTCTTCTTCAGCAAAGCAAACAGGACATCGGTAGCGATGGTTCTCTCGTGGGCCTCGTCCAGCATAATGACCGAATACCTCTTCAACTCGGGGTCCATCAAGATCTCTCGCTGCAACATACCGTCTGTCATGTACTTGATCTTGGTAGAAGCACTTGTTACGTCCTCGAAACGAATTGTGTAGCCAACCTCCTCGCCTAGTTGGCAGCCAACCTCCTCGGCCACACGTTTTGCGACGGACATGGCAGCGACTCTTCGGGGTTGCGTACAGCCTAGCATTCCATTGTTTGTAAAGCCTGCCTCGGCCAGATATTGTGGTAACTGCGTGGTCTTGCCCGAGCCGGTCTCACCGACGACAATAAGAATCTGGTTCTCCCTGACAGCCTTGATAAGCTGGCTTCGAAAACCATAGACAGGGAGGGAGTTTCGTTGGTCTTTGATGCTCATATCGGTTCGCCTGCCCATGGGTTCATCCCTGGACATGGCGGCACGCTTCCACTCTGGCGCTTCCTCAGGTCTGGGAGGAGGATTCATCTTCGCGTTCCTCAAGTCGCTCGCAAATTGTCTATGGTCCGGGTTCGCCATGGGATCGTTCCATTGTGCTGATAGGTCGACCTTGGACTCGGCGTCGGCAGCGTCTGCTTCTTGTTTTCGAAGTTCTTTTCGTTCTTTGGACAGGCCTGTACCCGACATGGCGGCACGATTCAGAGAACCGTCAGGGGCTTTGACGACCCGTATAGGGGATAGCTCAAGGGACTGTTTTGTCTGACCGACCAAAAATGGTGGCTCTTCATCGCGTACTTCGATGTCGATGTCCTCCTCTAGCTCCATGCCCGTTTCACCTCGCAAGGTGGCGTTATAGTCCTCTTCCAGATCAGGGTAGTCTGAAGCTTTGGCGACTCCAGACGCGATGAGCTGACGAATCTCCCATCTCTCAGGCGACGTCATGCGCTTCTTCTGGCGACGGGGCGCTGCCGCATATTGCGCCAGCGCCGCGGTGTTGTCATCTTGGTAGCCATTTTTTCCACCTCCACCCAGAGCCTCCATATTCGCCCCAGACTCTATTCTAGTCTGTGGCACCATATCGCGACCAGTCTCCTGGTCGACCTCCTTCATGGAAAGTCCAATGCGGGAGCCTTCGATCTTGACGATCTTGACCTTGACCTCTTGCCCTCGCGTGAGCAGATCTTCCGGATGATTGACCCGTTGGCCTTCGACCAATTGTGAAATATGCACCATGCCGTCGACCTTGCCCTTGACGCCATGTATGTTGACAAACGCTCCAAAGTCCTTCAGTCCAGTCACATGACCTTCGTATACCTTGTACAAGATCGGCTCCTCGTCGACTTCTGCCTGCGGGGCTTGACGAAACATCTTGTCGTCGGCATTGTCGTAGAGGTCGCGCCGGCCTCGACGCTTCGGACGGTCGTAGTCATAGTCCTTTTCGCGCCGGTCTCGCGATCGAGACCGGGATCGGTATCTCTCCTTCCGCCGACGTCGGCTATCCATATCGACATCGCGGTCTTCTGGTGTCCTGCTCCGTTTCCTCGATGGCTTCTCCAGCACGGGGGCGGACCCGCGCTTCGGCGCCAAGTCTTCGAGTAGGGCCAGTGTATCATCAATGGCATCGCCACCGGCGTCGGCTGTCTTGTCTGGTATGGATAGTCCGGTAAACAGGGTTTTCTTTTCCTCCAATGTGCGGCCAACTGGTTCGTCGGTGGTCCCGGCACCATTCCGCTTAAACTTGGGGTGCATCGTCCGGACTAAGCGGTCGATACTGTCGAATAAACTCTCGGGCCAGTTGGCGCCGCCCATAGAAGCCAGCTTGGTTTGGAAGTCATCGCGATTGCTGCTGTCGAGGCGCTGAGCAATGATGAACTCGGCCAGGGTCTTTTCGGCGATGCCCAGATGGTTCTGGAGCTCCGATGTCACCTTGGACACTAGGGACAGCAGCTCGAGCTCCTCGAAATCATCCATGACTGGGCGATTGCGAGTAGACCGGACTGCGTGGTGTTGTTGGTCGTCAGTTGTCGAGGTTGGAGAAGAGAGATAGTTGGACTGTGTTCAAGTTACGGCGCGGCGCGATACAGTCAAAGGTAGCTAGCGCTGGAGGTGGTCAACTAATTTATAGTGGGGACCGACTTTCGACAAGCTCACCGAAATAGTGGGTTCACGGTGCTGTGTCCGTACAAAGTACTCCGTATGGAGTAGTTAAGTTACAGAGCAAAATTGGTTAACGTTAGTTGGAAGGAGGCAAAACAGTGTTGAAACAAGCTGGCAAATTTATGGCCAAACTCTTGCTCTTCTAGTATTTACTTGTCTATGCACTGGTGTATACTAGAACCTGTAACCTAGGCAGTATCTAGTTGAGCGTACAGATACACTAGAGTATACTGAAACCTGTACGGAGTAGGCTGTAGCCTGTAGATACTTGACCAAGACAGAGGCTGTGTATCAGTTAGTAGCAGCCTTTATTAGTACGGATATTGATCTATAGGATCCGACAAGCCACAAGTCAAGCCACTCTCAAGAGGACCCGCCGTACGGTAGCACTACAAAGTATGGGTAATGGACCCCAGACCCCAGACGCGTGGCCCACACTTACGCATTATCCCTGTCAGTCACAAAGAAGGCCTGATTGGGGGGCGTCATTTGACATGGAGGCAACCTTCCTCTTGCGCGCACGCATCAGCTCGCCTCACCCTCAATTCTTAACTTACCTCTCAACTCTACACTGCTGTTCCCACCTCGAAGAAGCATTCCTCCTTCTTTCATAGGATCACCGCGAGCCTCCCACAACAAGAAAAATGTGCTCATCAGACATATTCCTCGGCCTCTTGGCCATCATCTTCCCTCCACTCCCCGGTACGTCATGCCGTTAAAGCCCCCGCATGGCGCAGTATCTTACACGATGCTGCGTCGCGACGACGAGACTGTGGTCGCAGCATGGAACACATGGTTAACATATCGCAGTCTGGGTCAAGCGCGGCATCTGCTCCGCCGATTCCCTCATCAACATCTTGCTTTGCACCTTGGGATTCGTACGTCCCATCAACACCTCCCCTCCACACAAACAACCCTCCTCCGTAGGCGGTGATGGAACGACCTTCCTAACAGCACAACGTGTACAGCTCCCCGGTCTCATCCATGCCTGGTACATCATTGCCAAGTACCCCGATGAGCAATACGAATACGAGCGGTTGCCTGGCGGCGGCCAGGACAGCGAGCGCGGGCGCGTGACCTACCTCTACGTCAACGGCAACGGACCCCAGCATCAGCAACCGCGCCCGCACCCGCCGGCCATCGCCTCCAAGCAACAGCAGAATCAGGCCGGTGCCGTAAACTACGGTGCCACGAATAACAGCACCAACGCCGGCTCGTCGTCTTCGCGCGCTCAGGCTGGTGGCAGCAGTTCCGAGGCGCCGGCACCACCGACGTACGCCGAGGCTGTCCAGGGGGACAACAAGATCCAGACGCACGACTGAGCGAGGCGCTCTGTGTCCATGGTCCAGCGCATGGATGCTTTCCTCTCAAAGGCGAGAGGACGCGCCTGGTTTAGGCGAACTCGTGATTTGGAGGCGATCAGAATAGTGTCGCTTTAGTGTATACTGCTTTTGGGTCAACGGGTGTCGATTTAGTATACTTAGGTGAGCATTAGTACACTCATCCTGATTTCTTTGCATTGCACTTGCTACCGCAATTTCACACCAGCGCATTAGCTTGCTTCTTACGGTGACTTTGTGTGATAGCAGCTGCCTCGACGTGCGAACTAGTTGGTGTTTTCATGGCAAGATAAAGCCCTGTTCGACATTGAGTCCAACTTAATTCCTCCACACGGAGCTTGTTGGGAAATGTGGTTCTTAGTAGAGTATCAGGTACTATGCTCATGTGTGTAAACAATGGGTGCATCTCCTGCCTCCTCTACGAGTCGCTCAACGATTCTTTACAAACAGAGCCTAGGCATAGGTGTCGATTTGACAAGCATTGGATCGAATCTCATGACATCCTAACAACAGAGTTTTGGGATGCAACCACGCAATCGCCATGCCACTTCTCCTCCCTTCCAAAGTCTCGGAACTGAACCATGTAATAATTTGCTCATGGCCACTACACACTTCCTTCTCTAGCTTCACTGCCCCAGGGACCAGCACGCCTTTTTCGTCGGCCATGATACACGCAAACGCCCATGCCACCCGATGTGTGCTTCTTATTGGCAGGGCACATGGGGCTGTTGGGCAGATGCTCGGGCAAATCGAAGGCAAAATTGCGTTGTTGTCCCAGGTCCTCCCAGCACGGAGTCGCCATGGGCGCTTCCCACCATTCCTTGTCCCACTTCTTCCTCTCGCCAACGTCGTTCATGTCACGGCAGGAAGGCCTCGAGGCGCGTTTCTTGCGCTTTGGACCTTCTGTTCGATCTGGTGCTGGATGCTTTGCAATGTCGAAGAAAAAGGAGCGACTGGGACGGTCTTCCGTACTGAGACGGAGAGGGGGTGTTTTTACCCGTCTTGCCTCCTGGTTACTCATATCAGTAAAATGCATTCTTGCGACACGGTCCACGAGACATCACCCACACCACCAGGAAACTGCTCGGTCCAGTTGGACGAACTGCCGATGAAATTCGCCCTCTCGCACTTAGGGGACCCGTGTGGGGTTTGTCCCATGAGCATGTCCCGGATGGAACTCGACGTACTGGACACAGATCCAGCGGAGCTCTTCCGGTACCACGGGCTCTTTCCAAAGATCTTGCGTTGTCGCAATTTACTGTTACTTGTAGATCTTCGGCCGTCCTCTTCATGAAGCAGTGATGTAATTCGGGCGAGTGCAAACTGACCGTGGTGCAAAAGGATGTGCCAGACGCTCATTCACTCCTTCCAGTGTGCTTTTTGTGTGGTTATCGTCGTGAAAACGTGTTTTCTGCTTCTATGGCACTGTTAGTTCCGACACCGCTCTAGAAGAGTCGCGGTAGTCAAGTGCGTAGGAAAGGACATGTACCTCCTTGGATCTAGAAAGAAGGCCTATCCAGGACCGGGCGTGTTTTACTGACGGAGAGCTGCGAGGTATGGAGATCGCCCCTGAATGTGCCGCTGGAGAGGCAGACGTGACAGTTGCCTGGCTGTCACTCCCGGGCGTAACCGGCTCGGAGACATGTACGAAGGCGGAGGACTGCCCGGACCCGGAGTACGTGCCAGCGGCCGGTACATCGATGGCGTTACGCGTTGTCCGGCGAGCGCCCTCGCTAACGCCTCTTTGAATCACAGAGGGTCGCTGCAACGACAACACATGTGCCTCTTCCGTCAGATAGGGACTTAATAGAGGCGCTCGGTTTGCGGCCTCGACGCCCTTCGGACTCGGATATTGTCCTTTGGGACTGGTGTGATAGATCGCATCTGTCTCGCGGCTTGAGCTGGCCCTTCCAGACCTCTTCCGCCATCTGAAATATTTGGTGCTTGGACTGCTCCCGCTGGTCTGTAGTTCCACTGGCTCACGCTCTGCCCAGTAGCCTCCAGGAAACCATACCCACTCGTATCCCACTTTCGCAGGTCGCGGAGGGTCAAGGCCGTAGGGAGACGTGGGCGGGCCGTTGGATGGTGTGCTCACTGGTAGCGCCTGTAGATCCCTCGCACTGCGATTAGAGGGCACCCGTTTGAGATTGGGCGTGGGCGGGCCGGTAAACGGCGTGACATCGGAAGGTAACCGGCTCGTAGGCCCGTCCATGGAAATGCTTTGCGAGGTAGACCGGCGCTATCGGTTGCTCCTGTCGTCCGGCGCGGCGGCGGGAGGCCATGTCATCGTGGGACTGATGCGCCCGTCGGAGCTCATGCTGGGTTGATGTCAAGTCGGGAAGGGGTTGTTGATTCGACTGATGATGAAGTGCAGGGACCTTTCTCCCGGTTCGGTCTTTGGTCTTGAAATGTAGGAGATGCGGCGTGGAGAAAGGACTCATGGTGGAAATCGCCGGATCGTTAAAGATGGAGGAGCATAGGACCTGTTGGAAATAGATAAGAAAGAAGAAATGTGCCCGACGAGGTTGGAAATGCCACTATAATCATACGAAGGAAGCCGGAAGCAAGCCGGAGAAGCAAGCCGCTTCCGAGACTGTGCGGTCTGTTCTAGACGGCGCTTGTTTGTCTGAAATGGCCCATGCATGGCAAGACTTGTACTCGCTTGCGCCTGCCTTGGACACCAAAGTATATCAAGACGATGGCTGAGAGACTCCGGAGTACCTTACGCCCCATTGGAGTAGGCACCAACATATTCCTACTATACACACGCGTACGTTCCCTCGATACTTGGAGCCGCCACACCCTGTCTCTATATTTACAATCAATCCTGCATCGCAGTCCTACACGAAGCGCCTATATCGAGGACTGCCCGACCCCTCACCTCCCTTAACCACATTGGGGTTTTCGTCAAGGTCACCGTCCAACGCCCGCTGACTTGTTGTTTGTTTCTCGCCCAAAATTGTCTCTCTATGGCGGTCACGAGACTGGATCTGTTTCCGCGCGAGTGCAGCTCTGGCTCGTCGGGCCTGGTCAGTCCAAATAACCGTGTTCAGCTGCGCGTCTATCTTCGCTTCCACCAGCACTTTGACATGGAAAGCTAGATTTTGACTGCAGAACACCCCAGAATAGCGGTAACTCAGCCACAGATACAATGTGATGGCTTTGTGGAGTGTTTCAAGGGCGCGCAGGTACTCAGCTGGGCCCCTTTCGAACGTCTCCTGTGTCTCGTCGAGGAGGTCCAGCCTAAGCTCCTTGATATCCAGCAGGTACCCACCTTCCATGCTGGAAACACATCGAGCAAATGCTTGCAATGTCGCGGGGCCTTTCAGCTCCCTCAGGAAAACAGGCGCATTTAAGAAGACACAGCGATCATACACTGACATGGGGTAGGCCTGAATCAAATCTGCTATCTCGACCATCTCGCCGAGACTGCACATGTGGTAGCGCGAGGAAAGTCGAGCAATATCCCGTAAACGGAGAAGCACGTAGCTAAACGGTGTGTTCGGCGGGAAATATGCGGAGAAACGCTCAATCACTGACGGCGGTATTTGAATACCAGCTGTCTGCAGAGCCGGGGGCTCTTGTTCGAAAGACCTTTGAACGACCGGCAGATCCTCATCCTCGAGTGTGGTCACGAGCCCAGCCATTCTTGTTGCTGGTAGGAATGTGGCCTCGGTCGCGGACACATCGTCGACGCCCTGTTGAATTGCTTGAGACGCTGTCCGGTATCGACCAGCTCTGCCACCAATCTGCTTGAGTTCCGAAGTGCTCATCTCACGGAAGCCAAACCTGTCACGCTTGGATGTCGCTTCGAAGATAACGCGCTTGATCTCCAAGTTGAGACCCATTCCAATGGCATCACTTGCCACTAAAAAGTCATATTCATTGTTGGGGTCGTTAAAAAGCGCAGCCTGCTGAGCACGTGTCTCTGGTGGGAGGGAGCCGTAGACAATGGCACAGCGCTTCCCGGTGGCGTTCTCCACGGTTTTCTTCAGTGCATGAAGGCCGACTCTGGAGAAGGCAACAATCGCATCACCCTTTTCCAGGTCCTGGAATCTACCCTTTAGGCTGGTGTTCATAGGTTGAAGAGGACTCAGGCGCTCGTAGCGGTGTATGACGACCTTGTCGCCAGTGTTGTCACACAAGGCCTTGATCAGGTCCACAGCGCGTGCTTCGCCGCAAAGATGAACCTCCTTGGCCTGGATGCCAAGGAACGCCTGGGTCCAAGCCCATCCTCTTTCATTGTCTCCAATCATCTGGATCTCGTCGATGACGGCAACATCGACTTGCTGGTTCAATGGCGTCATTTCCACCGTACAACTCATGAAGTAGTTGTCCTCGTTTTCTGGTATCCGCTGCTCCTCGCCGGTAATCAGTGCGCAAGGCTTGCCTTTGGCGATGAAGCGCGAATAGACTTCATGTGCGAGCAGACGAAGAGGTCCAGCGTATATGCCCGACTTTGCTTCTTCAAGCGCCTTGAGAGCATTGTACGTCTTTCCCGAGTTCGTGGGTCCCACGTGGAGATGGATTGTTCGCTGCAAGGCTCTCGTCGCGGGAAACCACTCGTAAGGGAAACGGAAATCAGCGATCTTTCTGTGGGTGACGGAGATGTTCTTGGAGAAACGTTGGCGCATGATGAAGTTGTTGAAGGCATATTGGAGCTCCTTGTTGAGACCGACGAAATCGCCTTCGACGAAGGCAGCGCGGAGGCCAGCGAACAAGGGATTGTCAACGCGGCTGATGGCACCGTCCTCACTCGCCAGCCTGCAAGACTTGTCGACGGCCTTTTTGAAGAGAAGAACCTCGCGATCGAAATCCTCTGCTGTTTCAAGTCCAAAGTTTTTGTACATGTGCTTCTGGTACTCCCAGCCGCTCGCTCTGCCCAGAAGCATATCGACGCGAGCCAGGACCATCTTGTGGAAGATGGCAACGGTCCGGCGTGCATTTGATTCTTTGGAGTCCTCCCTTAACGCATCCCGCGCACCCAAGGCGTCCCGTACATCTCCTTGGTCGGGCTTGCCTCTTATGTGTTTTATCCCACTAAAGTTGATTCTGCTGTTATTCTTCTGCGTACGGGCCGCGGGGACAGAAGTTGCGAAGCCATGGCGCTGGTTGCAACAGGACTGGCCGACGCGAGTGAGGGTTGCGGTGATTGCTGTTACGTAGCGAGCGCCATTAGCTCTACCTCGGCGTACGGTAAGCATGGCAGGTTCTGCGGGTGCTGGGAACCATGTTAGGTCTGATGCGGCTCGTAATTCAAACGCCCCCCCCGGGATTTTCAAGAGCGCAGACAGCCAAAAGATGCTGAAGGGTTAACGTTACTTCACTGTTTGCTGTGATCACGACTGCTGTGTACGAAGGAGGAGGCGAGACCCAGGGAGAGGCAATCGACAAATTCCTTATCGATAAAGAACAGGTCGCTAGAGTGGATGCGTGCCAAACATCAAAGCCAAGCATCCCTGTTAGACTCGGCGGGTACGTTAGTGGGGGCCAGTGCGTTGCTGCATCGTCATTCATGCACGCAGCCCAGGAGCCCAGGCCAGCCCAGGCTCTCGCCAAAAGGAAGTTGCCAATCGCTTCAACTCTTACCGACAGTTACAATCTCTCCATCGAAAACCCGCTTCCTGTACACAGCGTTGTCACCTACGTCCCCATCAGCATCCTTCAAAGTCGCAGACAGAGCCCGTGCAGGATATTGGATAGTCGAGATGGCGTCCTCTTCAGCTCCAAAGACCCCTCTCCTCTAGTATGTCTTCTACAACCTACTGGCTTGCACATCCATCAGCGACGAACCAAAACACTAACGCAAACCTCGCCAGCTCGTGTATTGCCCACAACACAACCATCCTCTCAGAATGCACTACTTCAGCCTCTTCTCAAACCTCGTCCCTCGCCTCGTTGATCCTCCCCAAGATCACGCACGACTCGCCGCAAAAGCTGACCTACACTCATGGCGACAACCACATTCACTACATGTCCGAGGCACCATCGGCACACCCGGACAACACTTCGGCGGGCGGCCTGACCTTCCTGGTAATTGCCGACTCGTCGCTGGGCCGTCGCGTGCCGTTCGGCTATCTGTTCGAGATTCGCAAGCGCTTCTTCGAGACGTTCGACGGCAACGACTATGGCGAAATGCCCAACTACGGCGCAGGCTCGTTCAACGCCGCGCTGAAGGAGCTGATGGTCGACTTTGGCACCACAACCAGCGGCCGTGATGACGCCATCAGCAACGTGCAGCGCGAGATTGATGATGTCAAGGGTATCATGACGAAGAACATCGAGGGCTTGCTCGAACGTGGGGAGAGGATTGATCTACTCGTCGACAAGACGGATCGCTTGGGCGGCAGTGCGCGCGAGTTTCGTGTGAGGAGTCGTGGTTTAAAGAGGCAGATGTGGTGGAAGAATGTCAAGTTGATGGCACTCTTGACTTTGGTCATTGTGCTCATCATCACGACTATTGTGCTGTCCATCAAGAACGCTGTCTAACCGTGACGATTCGTTTACGAGGAGAGCAAAGAGCTGCCGGCAGACCGTTTTCCGTACATCGCAGGCGCAATAAGCAAGGTTGTTCATATTGGTTGGTTCTCAATTTCCTCAATTTCTCTCGGTCTCACGAGATTAACGCGCCCGTTCTCTGAAGCCACTATGCTTTACGAAAGACGCCCGACTCGAGGCGCATTTCTTGTCTTTTTGCACGTCGATACCCCGGCATGGTGGATCGAATCAAGTCGATTACCGTGTTTTGGTTCATGTATATAATATCCTTCATACGTTTGTCCTGATCATTACGCGGCCCCGCTGCGGTCCGTCGCGCGCCCAAGTCTTCGTAGCGTTTCTCTCATCCGACAGTAATTCTTTGGAGCGGGCAGCATTCGGATAGTGACTAGGGCCACAACGTGTTGTACGAATCATACTGCTCAAATCCTCTCAACCCCATTCGCGCATCACATCTCCTCGCCCCTTATAACCGAGCACCGTGCTCCCTGTGCACCTCGGGCACGGCATATCCCAGCGCGACCGGGCTCGAGAGCGCAACGGCGTCGTGCACAAAAGGTGACCTTCGTAGCCTCTCCGAGAAGAACACCGGATGCAGAGTCGACACATCACGCGTAAGCGGACTCACGAACCCCGTCGCTGCGTGCTGCCGCGCTGGCACTAACGGCGTAGCCATCGCGGTCTGCGCTGGTGACGAGAGTGGCGGCATCATGCCAGCATACACAGCTGCGTTGTCCTGTGATTGAAAGCGGTGCAATACGTCGAGCTGATCCAAGTCCAGCGATGGCGTCGATGGTAGCAGGTGACTGTGTTGGACGGTTGACCGAGCTTGTTACTCTAGGAGGTGCTGGTTTGCGCTGCCTCTCAGACGCTGCTGATTCGGATCTCGTTGCGCTGGAGACTGAGGCGTATCTGGCGTGCGTTGACAGATTCGCTGCTGGGGCTCCGGTTGGAGCTGTTGAGATGTAGATGACGCGCCTCGCTCGAAGTTGGTGTTGAAACCTTTGGGCCCCCTCCTCACTATTTGGTGTCATCGTCATTAGCACGTGCCGCGACAAAGGGTAATGATCGCCTCAGGGTCGGTCGGGTAACCGCCGCTACCGATTGCCTGGGATGCTTTCGGTATCTGAATGGCACGGCTAGTAGATTGGCCAAGTTGGTTAACTACCTAAGAGCAGAATTTGGGTTGTTTCCGCAGTTTATACCCCCATGTGGCATCTGTTCTCTCTGCTGCATACGGAGTACGTAGTAACTAGTTCTGACGGAGGTGTTACCTGTAACTACAGTTGCCCTCCTGGAGTGCGAGTTCCACTTCCCCACAAGCTTCCCACGTATTCTAGCCCGGTGCTTAATGGAGGGCTATAAATGGCGTCCCAAACTGAGTATAGGCCAACCTACATGACCGACACAGTTCCGCTACTTGTCCTTCATCATACGACACGACCCGAGTTTGCCACCGTATGAGGGCATGTCTAGGGCAGTCTCTCGTCCGAAGCTATCTTGAGATACTTCGGAGAAGCTACTCCGCATGATCGGTTTCCTGGCTGCCCTAAACACCTGATCAAGGTGGCGCTGACTCTCCGGAGGCAAATCCGAGGACGGAAGTGAACCTTTGTCCTCCAAAATTGTACGTCTGTCCTTCGATTCAAGCAGCCTTCTTGCTCTTCTTCCTAGACTTGACCTTTTCCGCCTCTTTGCCCTTCTTGATCGCGTTCACAAGCGCGTCAACTTCTCGAACCTTCTCAGCGTTTTTTTCCTCCTCCTGCTTCATTTCCTCGTTCTTCTTCTCCAAGGCTCGCAGAGCAGCCTGCTCCTTCTCGGTCTTCTCAATCAACTTGTCGCTCGACTCCCAAAGCTTTTTCGCAACTGCCTCATCTCTAACATCTTTCCTCGCGTAGTCGATATCTATGCACTCCTTGATGAATCTGCCGCCCGGCCCTCGGCCTAGGGTGGCGTCCATGGCGGCGTACAGTATAGTTTGAGCCCCCATCTCGGCGCTCTTCAGGAACAGCCAGGACAGAAAGTAGGTCATCAAATAGATGAACAGACCCATTATACTGCCTCGTGTAATCCAGCGAGTCATACCGGGCGTTCTGGCGTATCCAGGGTCAACACAGACGACCCTGGTGTTCATTGGGGCCCCATCGGGTCGTTTGTATGCATCCAAGTGCTTCTGATACGCCTGTGCGAACACCATGAGCGCAAGCTTGCTGCGCGCATATGCTTTGCGAGGTGACCATTTGTTTTTGTCCAGTGCCTCCTCCAACAAAGGCGATCCGATGTAAGCTGAGCAAGTGGGTATGATGACGCGCACGTCTCGGTCGAGGGGTTGCGCTCGCAGGGCTGGGCTGAGGATGGCGAGAAGGTGGAAGTTGGCTAGGTAGTTGACCATCCATGTCTCTTCGATGCCTTCTTCTGTCTCGACGCGTTTCTTGCCCGGCGGCGTAAGGGTTGCGGCACAGAGTATGACCTGGTCCAGTCGGCGGGGGGGCACGTTGTCGACCCACTTGGTAGCGAACTTGCGGATGCTGTGAAGAGAGGATAAGTCGACTTGTTCGGCGTAGATCATGTGGTTCTTGGTGGTCACGCGTAGCTCGCCGATATAGTCGGCCAAGAAGGTGTCGGAGGGCGGTTGACGGGTCAAGAGGACAATCTGGGCTCCGCGTTCTGCCAGGCCGCGGACCACTGCTGCGCCTATGCCTGATGTGCCACCAGTGACCATGACGACCTTCCCGTGCATCCGCGATTCGACCGGGTTGACCTGACCGCTGCTGTAGATTTTAATCAGGTAAAGGACCGCGACGACAGCAGCGACGCCAGCAATGTGCCATGGATCCGGTGCCCACGTTGGGTACCCATTGGTGATGACGCTCTCAAGGAATGGGAGAGGCATGACGGCGTGAGCTGGAGAATGGTTAAAGAGAGAGAATAACCTCCTATGCCATCTCAAAGCGGCGATCTAGTTGGCGGAGACCACTTTCGAATCTTTAATGCACGAAACGAGAGCTTTGATGATTAACAGGGAGAGGCTCCACTTAACAAGCTACTGTGCAACCTACCACGCTGTCTGTGTACATAGTAAGTTATTACGTGAGGCCGTGAAGCTAATAAAGCAACTTAAGTCTTACGAAGCAAGTACTCCGTACCTACCGTTGTACTTCGTATCTTGGGGCCCCTGCTGTCGCCTCTGACCAGGTAACTGATCACTTAACTGCCTGCACTACAGAGTACATTCGCGATTCGATAGTTATCACGGAAGCTGAACCACAGGTGGTTTTTAACGGCGTATTTCCATCATTTTCGCGGAAAATTTGCTGCCTTCTCTTCTCATGAGTTATGGGATTCGAAACCACATACCCCAACGATGACCACGACGACATCCCGCTTCAGCACCTGAAGTCGTTTGGCTCAGGCCTGAGGCGGAAAGAAGTCAAGTTTGTCCGGGCATCAGAAAATCTCGCGTCTACGGCACCTAGTCCGTCATCGTCCACACCGTCAAGGTCTATTGCGGACTTGTACTTGAACATAGTCTTACCGTCCAGCAACGACGACAGTACATCTGCACCTGCAACGACAGAGCCACAGCCAGCGGTCTGTGAAGTATGCCAACTACCGCTGAATAACGATGCCAATAATATTACCGGTATGGCTTCGGGGTCCAAGTTGGATGCCAGGCGTCACGAGACCTCCATAGCCCATCAAGTATGTCTCGCACATTCACACCCGCCCTCGGCGTTGGACCGGTCACGCATGGGTCTGTCTGTCCTCCGATCTCAAGGGTGGGATCCAGACGCGCGGACAGGACTTGGAATTGCACAACAGGGCGTACAGTATCCCATCAAGGCGATACCAAAGGACAACACGGTGGGAATTGGCATCAAGGTGCCCAAAGATCTCCCGGCGAGGAAGAGGGAGAAGCCGCAGAAGCTGGATGCGGCAAAGGTCCGTAGGAAGACAGCTGATGATAAGAAACGAAGAGAGAAGCTTCACCAAAGCTTCTACGGGAACTCGGACATCGAGAGGTATCTTGGCGGTGCATAGATGGGGGGGGCGGGGCCACTGGAGGAAGACAACGTTGGTGTCACAGTGAGTTCACCCATGTGGATAGATATTGACATCTACAAAATTAAACAAGCGTCTATCGTTCGATTGTCTGCAGCTCTAGCTTGTTCTGGTATAATGCTGCCGTGCTGGTGACGACTCCTACCTCCAAGCTCGTTTCGAACAGCAGCAAGCAGCGAAATAATATTACTGGGTCTAATTCTAGTGAGTATCCTGCAGATACAAGGGGGTCTTGGAGGGAGGTCACATGTTGGCTGTGTTGTTTAAGTAACTCGCTGTGCAAAATGTCCAAATCCGTTCTCAGCGATTGAGAACTGTCTTTGGGAGTACTCCGTACGGACACTCCGTCTTCACACCCCAAGTGCCCTATTCGCAGAGTGGCAGTGTCACAGAACGTTATGCAACTTGTGCGGTATAGGTATCGGGCCGCAGCATGTATGTACTGTGGTACTCCTCGACTCCTTGCCACTCTCCCCATAAGCTAACCCCCCGGGGGCCTCTGTCTTTCGAGGGCGAACTTGTACATCGACGTGAGTATTCAGGCAGTGCATGAGCAAAATTTCCATCTTGATACACTCGTTGGTGTGAACACCGATGTAGGTACTCCGTAATATGCACGGCGTTTCCAACAAGAAACTTGGAATCGCATTGGTATGCTCGAGTCGAGAGTACCATGCGTTTGTCTCACTAATCGCAACTTTACGGTCCTGCTATGTATGGTTTCGGGATGCTCCGGCCTTTCCCATCAGGTCGGTTCTTGGGAATTAAGGGGCATCACAGTGGGAAAACATCACATGCTCGCAACACCTTCCATATCCATGCAGTCACTCGGCGGTGAACTATATTCGTAGCAACAAGTTACGTTGCTTTGGGTTGAACCAGGCCAAAGTATCAAACCCACCCGTTCATGGAGCAGTCCAATGACACCGGTAGGCCCCCCCCTCCTCCCCATCGTTGTTTACCAGGTAGTTGGTTCAGCGGCTAAGGTACAGTACACAGTAACTGAAGTAACTTAGTAGTTACCACAATGTTTGAGGGCAGGGATATATTCATTCTTTCGACTTGAACAAGCCTTGAAACATGTCATCCCAGTCCGTGTTGTTTAGACGATACGGTACCAGAAACTTGAGGCGAGTACGACAGGGACATGGGTTCCAAGATGGTCTCGTGTTCTGGGTGGTGGTGGAGAGGTCCCGCTGAAGCAATTCCGACGAGCCGGGATCACCTCGTCCAAGAAGAGCCGTAGCAACCGACCATGCTGTGGTACTACTTTTAGTTAGTACGGTATCCAGTTGACGTGCTGCCCCGCTGGGAACATGATCGCCAACGGGGCGTGTAAATCATCAGATTCGAGCGGCGCTGTTGACATTGATAGTCTGGCGGGAGGGCAAGTAGGAACGACTTGGAGGCACGCAACCAACCCCTTGCTTCAGAAAGCCGTAAGGGCTGACCCTGATCAGCTTCGCATCCGCAAAAACTCCTAGCAAGGCCATGTTTGTGATTGGCTTCCTATCGCGTACTTGGGGGATGCCAGAATCCAGGGATTATGGGTAGGGAGAGCATGCCCTCCGCATCCCTTGGGCATGATTTCGGTCGTTCGTCCTATGTTCGTTCAACTGGCCATCCGATCTGCTGTCAAGATACGGGTACGACTGCAGGGGGTGTGGGGATCCCGGGTGAAATCTATCATAGTCAAGTTTGTTGGTTTCAGTTGGGCTTCCTGCAGGGGTTCAGACACCCTCGCAAAATGAGAACAACGGTAGAGCCGCGGACATCTTGAGCCTCATACATGCAGACCTCGGCGTAGCTTGCTTGGCGTCTGGCAGTTGGTCCTAACGGAGATATGCCCTGAAAAGGCACCTGTTACGAGACGAGACCTTCACGATACGGCTCGAGTATAAGAGCGCCATGAAGCGCCGTGAACTCGACTTCTGTTCGGCATCCAACATCAACAGCTCTTCCGTCTAGCAAAGTCTCTCGCTTCTCTTTACCAACTTCTTCCATTCTTTTGACCAGGTGTCATCGTCATTCTTTACGAGCCGAGCTCATTCTTCGTACCGACTAAAAACGAGCAAACAAATCGTTCTTTCAAACCCAAAACAACCACCAAAATGCAGACCTTCAGCACCATCATCTCCGTCCTGGCCCTTGCCGCCTCCGTCAGCGCTCACGGCCGCTCCATCAAGCCTCCTGGTCTACCCAACCCCAGTGGTCTGCAAGACATCCGCGTGGCCGCCAACGGTTGCGGCGCGGGTGTCGTTGTCGGAGGCAATGCCGTCGCCACCTTCACCGCTGGCGCCACTCAGGAGGTGACCTGGACCGTTGACAACGGCGACGGCGCTGGCCCTCTTGGTGTTTTCTTCGACCCGACCGGCAAGGGCACCAACTTCCAGGCTGCCGAAATGGTGGTCAACCTTGACGGCCAGAACGGAGGTGTCCCCAACAGCTTCCCCCGGGGCGCTCACCAGATCAGCTTCAAGGTGCCTGCCACCAAGTGCAACAAGTGCGTGTACCAGGTCCGACAGGTCCTCACCGGCGGCAAGGACGGTTTCGGCTCTTGCGCTGTCGTCAGCATCGTTTAAGCTGGAAAGCTTATGATTTCATGAGGTGGATGGGTGGTGGAAATAGCGAAGTGATTGGATGAAAGGGCCTGAAGTGAGGAGCCTAGCGGAAGAGTAGGGCTTGTTGGACAACCACTACCTTCTCCAGGAGTCCTTCCTTGAGCATCGTGGCCAGCAAAACCACCACCTTTTTAATTTTTATTTTACCGAGACGAGACTTTGCGCTTAGCTGTTCGCGCACAATACCAATGTTGTTTTCTGGAACTCATGTCTCTCCGCTTCCGTGATATGTTGGATGAGCGTCTAACTCTACCTACCATGTTCAGTCACCTTGTTGACATTAGAATCCTGCAAGTATAATTTCGACACGACTTTCGCCACGACTTTCGCCACGACTTTCGCCCTGACGATCAGAGACATGCTACCTGCAGATGGGTTTGTGTGCGTTAACAACGGGTCTGGTACGCATCTCGGAGCGGTACGGTGGCAGGATTCACAGTACGTGCCAAATTTCGCGGCGCGAAAGTCGAGACTTCACCAACGCTCACGGGCTTGGAATTTTTCGAGTTTCCTTCCCGGAACTGACGCTTCGTAATTATAGGGATACTTGTTGAAAGTGGAGAGAGTCGGAGCGTCAGTGGTTCATCCTTTTTATTCGGGGACGTAGGCATGCATATATGAATTCCATGGGCCTCAAAGCCTACCAAGAGAATGAAAAGTCAATTGGTCACAAATGGGGTGTGGTTGCACTACAGGCCTTGTTGGGCAATAACGTTGCGTCTTTGAGTGCACAACTAGGGCAACGTTAGTTGGTTAGGGGTAACTAAGACGTCTCAGAAACTGGAGTTGGGTTATATAAGATTAGCACCGACAAAGACCTGGGAGGCTCAAGTTTCTGCATCAGCCACAATACTGTGTACGTACTACGTAGTTGGTAGCTTCAGCCAAGGTTTGTGGCATCCGATTGGCTACGCGTTAGTCAAACCGTCAATAAAGCGGGACCATTCCTGTTTAGTGTGTTTTGTTAGTCCGTCAAGTCAAGCGTATTAATAAACCGTATTGCCGGTTTGGATTTGGGTCGTGAAACCCCGCCAAGACCCAAACTGGATTCCGCTCGTCAAGAGATCCCAAGCAACAATTCCCCTGCCTGTCCGACAACGGCTACGTGTGCGGTTCGAGAGCTCACGGGAGCACCAAGACAGCGCGCTTGCTCGGTACGAATCCGAGGCCTGCAGGACAGACACTACACAGTACTTCAACCCCACGACTAGCTTACTTCGTAGTTGTCCGCCGCCGCCAGCCATACAGCGTCATCCGACGGTACAGACCGACTAGACATCGCAATCACCCACTGGCTGCTACGACCTTGCCAACTGCTTCGCTGGACCGTCCGCCCCGCCACATCGATTGTGCCTGGCGATCCCATCTGCGAGCCTCCTTACGCATCGCGACTTGGGATACTCCTGGCGGCGCCTGAACCCCAGACTCGTTACTCTGTCGACCTCCGTCCCAGCTGCCAGGGTGGCCCAGAGCCAAGATGGGGGTCTCTGTGATACAAGAGCAGAAAGAAAGTGAGCTACACCGCCGCGCAATGTGGACACGACGGGACACATTTGAGAGTATAGCGGGTTGCTGACCAGTCATCTGTCTCTTTGTTGCAGTCATCATCGATACCATCAAGCACATCACCCAAGGCGACGTAAGATGCTAGCTAGACCATCCTGTCAAGCCGTCACATACTGACATGGCGGGGGCCCAACATAGTGGAAAGTGCTCGTGGTCGACGAGGTTTCTAAAAAGATCATCGACAATGTTGTCCGGGAAGATGACATCCTCAACCAAAACATCGCAAGTAGGTACTCGCGGTCACGTCTCCTTACAGGAGCGGTATTGGGCGTTTGCTAACCCGGGTGGAATGCAGATATCGAGCGCATCGAGGAGCGGAGGGAACGAAACCCCACCATGGACGCCATCTATATTCTCTCCCCTCAGTCGTACATCGTCGACTGTTTAATAGCTGATCTGGAGAGCAGGCGCTACCAGAAGAGTTTCCTCGTGTGGACCGCAGTGCTGGACCCACAACTCAGGAGGCGCATAGACGGTACACCGATGGCCCAGAAGCTGATCGGCGGGTTTGAGACTTTGTCGATAGACTTCTACCCTCGTGAATCCCACCTAGTCACATTCAGGGATCCTTGGAGTTTTCCCGTCTTGTTTCACCCTGCATGCAATGCCCTTGTCGCGAAGCATTTGCGGGAGATGGCCCAAAAGGTACGCTCCCACCTTCGAATCCGCGGGCACCATTGTGCTGACAAGACCGTAGATTGCGGGCGTATGCATTACGTTAGGCGAGTACCCGAAAGTCAGATACTATCGGCCCAAGGCTCCTCTACACGAAGCCGCTGTCCTTAGCGCCCACCTGGCGAGATTCGTGTCGGAAGAACTGGACGAGTACGCGCAATGGAATCCCAACTTCCCGGCGCCCAGCTCGCGACCGCAGGGCGTCGTGCTCGTCACTGACCGGTCCATGGACATTATGGCACCTCTAGTCCACGAGTTTACGTATCAAGCAATGGCCCATGACCTGCTACCGATCAAGGAAGGAGACAAAATCACATACCACATGACGGTCAATGAAAACACGCCAGAGGCCGAGGAGAAGGATATGGAGCTGAGCGACAACGACAAAGTCTGGCTAGATAACCGCCACAGACACATGAAGGACACCATCGACAAACTGATGGGTGACTTTCAGAAATTCCTCGACCAAAACGCAAATTTCACCGACTCAAATGCCGACACAACCAATCTCAACACCATCAAGGACATGCTGGCAGGTCTGCCACAGTTCCAAGAAATGAAGGAGATCTACTCACTCCATCTCACCATGGCTCAAGAATGCATGAACCTCTTTGCTGGCCGAAAGCTTCCAGACATCGCCTCCTCGGAGCAGACCATGGCCACTGGCCTCGATGAGGATTTCCGCAAGCCGAAGGAAGTGTTACAGGCCGTCGTGCGCCTTCTGGACGATGAAGCCATCACTCAGTCGGATCGTTTACGCCTCGTAATCACGTATGTCCTCTACAGGGACGGCGTTATTCTCGATGACATACAACGACTGCTCGCTCACGCCTCTCTGCCAGCCTCGAACGCCGAAATTATTCAGAACCTTGAGCTCCTCGGCGGTCGCACCAACGTTGGTCTCAAGGATCCCAAACGCGACACCACCCCTATCTTCCCGATTGACGTCAAGACTGCGGTTCCCAATGAGGAATATGCCCTCTCACGCTTTGAGCCCGTCTTGAAACCCCTCCTCGAACATCTTTGCCGAGGTGCTCTTGATCAAACACAATTCCCCTACATCAAGCCGCCTTTGGATCCGAATGAAGACTTGATCGTCGGTCAAGGCTCCCTCCGTGCGGCGAAACCAAGCTGGGCTGGGGCAGGACGCCGTGTCGTCGAGAATCGCCAACGGATCGTCGTCTTTATAGCCGGCGGCGCCACTTACTCTGAAAGCCGTGTATGTTACGAAGTCGGCAATAGCCTCAGTCGTGACATCTTTCTCGTCTCCAGCCATATGCTCAGCCCGCATCTCTTCATTCGCCAACTGGAGGATCTCAGTAAAGACAAACGACGTCTTGACCTGCCCATGGACCGCCCAACGAAGCGCGCTCCTGAGCATCTGTTTGAGAGGCCCGTACCGCCAACTATGGCCGCACCGCCACCACCCGGCGGGCCAGGTAGAGTGCCCGGAGGAGGTGCAGGCTTGCCCCCCGGAGAGTACCTCCACCAGGTGGTGGCTTACCGGGCATTCCCCGTGTTAGTGGAGGTGCTGGTATGGCTCCGCCCACACAGGCCATGTCTAATATGAACCTAGGTCCAGCAGGTCCTGGACGGTCCTCACCCGCCAATGGCAGTATGCCGAACCAGGCTACGCCGCCGCCGCAGTCTGACGGGAAGCCACCTAAGCTCGAGAAAGAGAAGAAGAAGCGAAACTTCTTGGGCATGAAGAAGAGTCACTGATGCTAAGGCAGCCTATGAACAAATAATAATTCACTGGCAGTTCGACATGTATCCAGCGGCTAACTATAGAGTGCCAAATTTGTAATTCCAGTGGCCACCTGAATATGGCTTGATCCTGCAACTCGCCTGTGACTGACACGCAAAGTCCAAGACATAATGGCACGACATCATGTGTGGAAACCCTGTCACTGAAAAGGGGAGACCACTATTTCCTCGACAATCCAAGACTTGATAGCGTTTGTTTGAACAAGGCTCTGTCCAGCGCCAAGGTGAACACCGTGCCACACAGCCGAGTTCATCATGCGACTCGATGCTCCGTAGATGCAGGCTGTACCGCCTAAACAAGCTACGTGGCCGCTCTCCATACAGCCAATGTCCAGTTACCAGTAACTAGGTGTGTTGCGGCAGTGATTGGTTCCACTGACCTCGAACCGGACCACACTTGGCATGCTCAAAAATAGCTGGGGTCGCCCCGCCTGTGTTCGTTGGATGCAGAGTATATCGTTGTTTCAGCCATTCAAGAACAGTCCCGACTAGGTCCGATGCGCAACAAGACGACTGGTGCTGTATTCGTTTTATTGTTTATACTATACGTAGAACACAACATTCCACCCCCTATGTCGAGAAGAGGGTGAGGCCGACTTGGCGCACGCGAACGGCATCTCATCAGCCTGCCAAGAACCAAAGACCGAGATTACATGACGCTGTTGATATGGATATAGCGGTTGACTGGAGACTCGCAAGCCTCTGCCGACAGAAGTCAGCACATATAAAATGGCCTGCCTCTCTCAGAGGATAAGGAAGGCTTTGTCACCTCAGTCACAGAGTCTTCTCTTTACCGGCTTCTTCATCACCAACCCTTCACGCACACGTTCCTTTCTCTTTCAAGGCTAGGCAGGACCTTGTGTTTCTTCCCCTTCAACTTACACTCCTACTCCCTCGTTCCTAGCAGCTCGTCTAGACTCAGTAACCATGAAGGCCTCCTTTGTCTCCTCCGCCGTCCTCGGTGCTCTACTTCCCCTCGTGCATGCCCACTACTTCTTCGAGTCCCTGGTCGTCAACGGCCAGGAAAACAAGCAGGCCGTCCGTACCAACACCCGAGAGGTCAAATACAACCCGACCAAGTGGATCAAACAGCTCGACAACACCAGCCCCGACGGGCCCGAGATGCGCTGCAACCTGAATGCCTTTGCCTCGGCGGGCCAGACTCAGACAGTCGAGATCAAGGCCGGCACCAAGGCTGCGATGAAATACGGTGTCGGTGCTACGATGCGGCACCCCGGTCCCATGTTTACCTACGTAAGTAACCTTTGGGAGAAGAGAATCGGTTCCTTTTTCATCTGCCAACCTCGGAAGGTGTATCGTACCATTGCTCCACGTGCAACTTTGCTTTGGGCAGATATTGACTTAGCGTGTATCACAGATGTCCAAGGCGCCGTCCACGGCGAAGACGTACGAGGGTGATGGCGACTGGTTCAAGATCGGTGATGCCGGCATCTGCAATACGGGCGGCGACATCAAGGGCACGGCTTGGTGCTCGTGGGACAAGGATCGCGTCGAGTTTACGATTCCCAGCAGCGTCCCCGATGGCGAGTATCTGATTCGCACCGAGCACGTTGGCCTCCACGGTGCTCACGGCGGCGAGGCCGAGTTCTACATGGGGTGAGTTGCATCATCCTTTACTCCCCTCCCCCCTCTTACCTACGGAGAGAGGACATATGTACCGTATGCCAGAACATGTTGCAGCTGACACGCCGGCCCCCTCCGCAGATGCGCTCAAGTCAAGGTCACCGGCGGCGGTACCGGCAACCCGAGCCCCCTGGTCAAGTTCCCCGGCGCCTACAAGAAGACCGATGCCGGTGCCAACTTCTCCGTCTGGGGCGGCATGAAGACCTACCCCGGCCTCGGCCCGGCTGTCTGGGGCGGCCAAGCCAAGCGCGACACGGAGGGGCAGGGCCGCAACGGAACCAAGCCCGCGACCAGCAAGGGCAAGGGCAAGGGCAAAGAAACGGGTGCCCCTACTGTTCAGCCTAGAGTCGGCCGCGACATGTTCCGCAAGACGCTCCGCCGTGAGTAGATGGACTCTACTAGGCATGACATTCGAGCTGGATTGCTCGTCCCTACGATGATGGCCCTCCTTATGGACTGGAGAGAGGGTCAAGCAAGAACTTTTACGTTTAGCACTGGGGGCTGGGAAAGCGTCGATGGTCGCAACTCTTCTATTCTTCATCTCGGACCATTCACTCACGTTTGGGTGATGCTATGTCCTACCTTTTATGTACATACTTTATGCGTTATGGCAACTTGCCACAGATATGGACTTGGAGTTATGATTTTTCTCGCGTGTCCCGTTACGGATTTGATCCATGCAACGTGATATGTTGTGGGCTACTTTGGATACATCTTCCCCCTTTCTGGCAACAAGCTGGCCGCGTCCAGGTTCGCACGCAGTGTGACAAGGTCTAGTTCTTGATTTATATGTGAATAGTTTACAGCAACGCAGCTTCAAGTCAAGGATGCGCCACCGATCAGATGAAAGCGGGATAAGAGATGATCCGATCAAAGTAGATAGAAAGAGATAGTGAAGATGATAAGTACACTTAACTATCATGCTCTGAGACTACATGAGCTACATCGGTGGTCCTTGACACAACATAATCGTCTTTTACGCCTACTGTATGATGTATCAACGCGGTTCGGATGTGTCCAACTACTTGATGTAAAGCAATGATGAGGTCATTCTGCCGCTCCAGGGGCGCGTTGGTATACGTGGAATGCGATTGACAGACGTGGCCAGTCATATGGTATGGTCTTATTTTTTGGAATTATTCATCTCGCTTTGCAACTCCTGCCTCATCTGTGCAGCCTCATGTTGCCTTCGTACAACAATCCTCGGGGGTTTGCAAGTGACGATACGATCAGGTTTACAGGGTCATCGTACGTACGATCATGGCCTTTTGGCAGTCTATCGCTGGGTATTTGGTGTATGCTTTATCAATACTGCATCCCAACAATTCAATACCATCCACAATGTGACAAGGCTCGACCTGCTATAGGTCGTACACAACCTGCCATCTATCGACGAAACCCGCCATTGGGTGGCATTCCACGACCGTCGAATTGACCGTATGGAATTTGTTCAGGGGTTCCTTGGAAGCCAGGAGGAAACATTCCAGGGGGAGGACCACCTCCAAAAAAGCCCGGCGGAGGTAGGCCGCGAGGGAACGCCTCTGGGGGGAATCCGCCAGCCATTCCAGGAGGGAAGTTGGGCGGAAAGCCCCGACCAGCCAGTCCAGGAGGAGGAATCATTGGCCGTCCAGGACCCGGGGGGAGCTGCGGGTTCCCACCTTGCATCCATGCATTCTGGTGCATTTGGTCTAGGCCAGGGGGTCCCTGTCTCTGCAGGATCTGTGTGGGCTGGGGTTGAGGTTGCGGCGGAGCTTGCCTGCGGTTATCGAGCTCGGGATGGTGGTGGTGGTGCTGGTGAAGTTGGGACTCCTCAAAGAACGTCGGGAGTCCCTGCGGCCTGACTTGATGCTGTGGTGCAACACGCTCCCGTAGGTAGTCAGACTCGCGGTCTGGTGTCTGCGGCATCTGACCAGGCCTCGAAGGTTGAGGCATTCTAACGAGTTGTTCGGGTCTAGGTAGGTCCGGAGGGTTCCGGTTACTCTGCATAAGGGTCATCAGGAAGTCATGTTGCGGGTTGCTGTTGCGGCCCTGAGGCTGGTCGCGTGCTACAGCGTTGGCCATGGGGTGGCGCTGAGCGATCAAGTTGTGCAGCATCTGCTGGTCGGGCGACATGGCCATCTGCTGTAATTGACGAGGCCGCGGATCATGCATGTCGTGAGCCGGCAAATGCGTTGGCCGACCCGATGGTGGTTCTTGGAAGGGCACAGGGCCTGGAGAGGCGATGAGATGCCTGTTTTCGTGGCTCTGTAGCGGCGGAGGCGGCGCCGAGAAGCCAGTAGATGGTGGACTGTCGCCAGCAACCTTTTGCTTCTGCAGTTTCGAGATCAAGCTCTGGAAGGCCATCTTTTCATTCATATCAGAGCCAGATCCAATGCTATTTGTCGGGCCATGGCCATGAGCATGAATATGAGCATGGGCGTGTGCATGAGCTTGGGCGTGTGCAGCAGCACTACTTCCGGGGGGGCAGCAGCGGCGGCATTGACAAGAGCAAGCAGCGGATTCTGCTGAGCATATTCTTGGGGAGGCAGGCCAGTTGAAGGCGTAGGAGGTTCCGTTTGTCTGCGGTCTTCTTGGGTTGAGAAGAAGTTTTGGAATCTGGATCCAGTCTTGGCCTTTGGCGTCGCATTCTCTTTGACGACTTCGAGGGGGTTGCTCTTCTCACTAACACCAGGTGTAGAAGTCGCATAATTGGCAAAGAACTTATCTGCGCCCAACTCCAACGCTGGCGCCGATTTGGTTTTGACCTTCTCCAATACGATGTCATCGCCGTGTTGTGTCGAGGTATTAAGCAAGTGGAGGCTAGGTGGAGGAGCGTCGACCTTGGCTTGCGCGCCGCCCTTGTTGGCCTTCATGGTCTCCATAAACTTCAAGAAGTCCTCCTCAGTATGGGCCTGGCTGTTTTCGTCGGCAGGCTCGTCCATCCATTCGGGATCTCGTTCTACGCGATGATCTCGGTCCCATCGACGATCAAAGTTGTTGCGTTCCTTGTCTCGGTCGCCGCCTCTTTCTCGGTCCCGGGTCTTGTCGCTAGCTTCGCGGTCGCTTCTGTCTCTCCAACTCTTGGCCCTGTCGAAGCGCTCACGCTGCTGCGGCGGTGGCGGCGGCGGGTCGGCGTCGGCCGTATCCCCCCTTGCCCAAGACGGTTGGTCTGCCTTTCTGTTTAAGCCATTCCTGCGCGGTCTTTCGCCATCGTCGGCGTCCTTGTCTCTGCCAAACTCGCCAAAGTTGCTGCGACGCGGGGGCTTCTCCTCATTGTCGTCCGGACCGTCACGTGGACGACGGTCCCCTCCACTGGCGAGTCTGTCAGGCCGTTCGCCCATGCGACCATGGAAGCGTTCAGCACCCTCGTGACCAAAGCTCTTGCGTGGCTTCACCGTACTCCATCCATCACTGTCCTGATCGTCGCCGCGACGGCGGAAGCTGGCCCTTCCGTCTCGGTCCTTCTCGCCTCGGTCCCGGTCCCGGTCCCTTACGGTGAGGCGGTCTGAGGCGTCTTTATCCCCTTCGACATTCCTGTTGCGAAACTGGGCAAAGCGGTCGGTCTTTTCCGCGTCAAAGGGTTTGCTGCCCTTTGATAGGGTGGCCGAGTTGAACGTTGTCCTGGGAGGCCCGAGTATAATTTCCTCGGGACCTGTGATTCCAGAGGTTAGCTCAGGGGTTGGGTGTTTGTAAAGGAGGGTAGGGTTCTTACTTGCACCGTTCCGTGACGCAATTCTGTCGACGCCTAGTCGCCTGTTCGTGCTATCTGAAACGGAACTGTCGTTATTTTTGGTCCTGTCGGTGCCAGTGCCAGTTCCGGTGGGCGTCTTGGCTGACACTTGACTGATGCGGAATGCGTCTTGTGGTAGTCTGGTTGGAAGTCAGCGATTGTGCTCAAGTCATTCTGTGTATCGAGAGAGCGCACCCCATCCAATCCTCAGCGGGAGGTAACGCGCTGGGCTTGACGCATAGTGGCGATTCGCGCAGATGCAGCAGGACGTCTACTGGATATCGAGCGGCCATAGCATCGGAGAATGATGTGGTGATCGTAAGGGGGGGTAGTCGTTTGGTTCAGACGGAGATGTGGAAGCGCAAGTCGTACGAATGAGAAACTGCTGTCAAAAATACGTGAGCCGTGGGTGTATATGCGTTTGTGCCGTGTGACTTGGAGCGTGAGCGGGGTGTGAGTGGTGGTCGACCGATTTCAAGTGCGGTATGCGAGTGTTGGTTGTGCGGGTTAAGAGGAGAATGTCGAGGTTGCGTCAATTGTGCAGCCAAGTTATGTTGTTAACGAGCAGTAACAACAGCTATTGTACTTCGTAATAGGAGAGCAGAGCTGTCCAATGGGCTCGGTTGCAAACGCCGGGCAACCAACTAGATGGACAGAGAGACAGACAGACAGACAGAGAGACAACCAAGGCAAGGCCTGACCTGACCTGACCTGACTAACCGACGCCTCTCTCTCTCCTTTTGGCCAATAGGGATGGCTAGTGCTCCGCAGGGTATGTGAATATTGTTCCTGCTGCTGTCGAGTCGAAGGGTTTGCACGTTGTGTGGGTGTGGATGTGGGTGTGCGGGTGTGGGTGTGATCAATGCTGTGTTCTTTCGTGCCTGAGATGCGGGACGGGGTTGATGTCCAACCTGCTTTGCTGCTTGCTTGCCTGCTGCTGCTTCCCTGCCACTTGAGACAGTTGGGATGATGATGATGAATGGGTCCGAACAGACGGCCCTCCAGCGAACCGAAAAGCCTCGTCCAAGTGTGGCTCAGCCGCCCACGCCTAGCTCCTCGGCGAGCGGGGCCAGTGTTTAGGATATTAGGTAAGCTAGTGATGTGTGGCCTGTGCGTGTGGTGCCGTTCTTTTATCTGGAAGCAGTTGATTAGAACCAGCAAGCGCAGCAACAAGCGCAACAACCTTCCACGACTTGTCAAAACGACTGACTAACTTGATAACTTGGCAGAATGTGCTGTTTGAAGCTGTACTTCTTCAAGGAAGTACATCACCACCAAACATGCGTCAACTCGAGGACAAGACATCATCGCTCCACAGATTCCTCAGTGACTCAACTCAGTCTGTACCGGTAACCGAACCACCTCCAGTCTCCAGACTCCGTGATGGCATGATCCATCTAACGATAACTCCCTGATCGAAGCATGGCCCCTTGACAACATATCGGTCTACTGGCATGTCATGGTAGTCATCAGTCAACTCTATACCTGTCCGAGGGCTTGATTCCATGAAACCCCCAATATCCGGCTCAGCTGGAGCGGCAATCGTCCCCTTTGCGAATCTGCGACTCTGCGACTCGATACGACGGCCCTGAAAGCCTGGGATCGATACTACACTCGACATTTAAGCATCTCGCGAACATCAATGGCTAATGTGCGGGTAGGCCTCCCATTAGAATCCATCATAGTCTCGTCAAAATTGATTCGCGGTGCTACTCGTGAACTTCACCACCGTGAAGTGAAATCTCTCGACTCATTACAACAGCCGGAAGCCGGTGATGAGTGGCTCGCCAGACAAACGTCATTTGAGCATTCTCGCGGGCCTCCCCTGATACCCCTATAACCAATCGCACTCGGCTTGCCTTCGGAAGCACAATACCGGCACGAGTCAGTCGAGCCGGACGTACTAGCATCGACGGCATAATGTTCGACATGATAGTCAATCTGCGGATTTCCATGGTAAACCTCTCAGCTTCAAACCCCAATCAAATTGACTCCAGTCCTGTAAGCCGTCGGGTCCCCCCGGGCGAGATCTACGCAGCAGCTTGGCCAGCGCCAGACGAGCAATCCGCTGAACTAGATTGTCAGTACGTTTGGTATCTATTTGACCTCTACCAGGTTCGCCTTGAAACTCGTCTTTAAAATACGGCAGAAGGGGCAGATCCCCCAGATGAAGGTGGTTCTATGGTTTCTACTCGGTATGGGTAGGTGACTGTGCTCACGGGTAGGTATTGCGTCGCCAGTGATCTTCGTACCTCGCCAATGATAGCTCCAATACGTCTGTCTTTATAACTACCTGTTCATATGTATGCGCAATATCCGGAGTCTTGGTGGAGAGCTGGGCAAGGCCGCGACTAGACCTGATCGGGTACTTGTCTCCGAGATGAGATATGACCCGTAACGACCATCGAGTTCAAGAGAGCTGCTTCACGAGTGTTGCAGCAGCCCAGAGAAAGTCCTGGATTGGTAACGGAGAGGAGGCCAGTGATATAACCTGTTGGTGTTAGCGCCTGGGTCAACCGCTTCCATCGTCAACTCAACCCGGTGCTGATCTCGGCACATCCTCAATTCCTTCCCCTGACGCGGCAATCGGCCCTCCAACCAGGTCACGAACCCTCATGGTGTAGCACTTGGTTGCATCTAGCCATCTGCAAGCTGTTGCTCTATTGGCCACCGTCTCTCGACTGCCGGGGGTTCACATCGCAGCCTCAGTGTAGTCTCCTCCCAACCCGGTCTCAGCATCAACTCTACGTGAACAGGGCAGCTCAGTCTGGTTCACCGAATCACCACCCCAGGAACAGGCGCAATAGAAGGGGTCTTAATGAAGTGGCACGTAAGCTGCGGCACGTAAGCTGCGGTACGGATAGCTCGTTGCGAGCAGACGTACCTGAGCGTGTGATGCTAACGGAGGCATTGGCATTGTAACTACGCATCAAGAAGGAAGAATTGATGGGCTTACATCTGTCGATGAGTATATAATCATGCCAGCGAGCCTGTTGCTCATGATTTCCCCTTCCTCATCGCCAAGATCTTGATCTCCATCTCACCGCAGTCACTCTCTCGAGCAACAGGTTTAAGGCAGTCCGATCACTACCAGTTCATCTTCTCAGTACCTCATTATATCCCCTACTTAATTGTTCACTCTAATATATCCATACACCTCCCATAGTCCAATATGGGTATCTCTAAATTCCTTCTCACTTCTCTGACAGCTGCCAGCCTGTCCGCCGCTGCTATCCCTAATATGGCCGGCTGGAGCGTTACCTGGAGCGAGGATTTTGTCGGCTCTCCCAACAACTTGCCGAACACCAATGATTGGATCGTCGATACTGGTCACAGCTACGACGGCGGTCCCTCGAACTGGGGTACTGGCGAGGTCCAGGAGTACACGAGCAGCGTCAATAACCTGGCGCTGGACGGCAACGGCAACCTGAAGATCACTGCGCTCCGCGATGGTAGCGGCGCCTGGACCTCAGCCCGTATCGAGACCCGTCGTCAGGATTTCATGGCTCAGGCCGGCGGCAAGATGCGTATTCAAGCCAGCATAGCGCTGCCGGCAATCACCGGCGACGGTGCCGCAGGCTACTGGCCAGCTTTCTGGACCCTCGGCGCCGAATACCGTACCACCTATAACTGGCCCAATATCGGTGAATTCGACATTATGGAGAATGCCAATGGCGATACACGCATCATGGGCACTTTGCACTGCGGCTCTAACCCCGGCGGCCCCTGCTTGGAGACCAACGGCCGCTCCTGGCACATGGATGACTCGCCCAACGGCATCGCTTTCCAGAACAACTTCCACAAGTTCACCCTCGAGGTCGACCGCACCGACTCCCAGAAAGAGGCTCTCCGTTGGTTCGTGGACGACACCCTCTACTGGCAAGTATACCAGACCGATGTCAACGACGACAGCGCCTGGGCCGCGGCCGTCCACTGCCCCCACTTCATCCTGTTGAACTTGGCCATGGGCGGTGTGCTTCCAACTGCCTTGTTGGGTACCAACACACCAACCGCTCAGACCGTCAGCGGTGGCAGCATGCAGGTTGAGTATGTGGCTGTCTACAACCAGTAGACTGAAGACGGGGTTCTACTCGTGCTGAAGTAACGAGACACGCACGACCTTCGGCAGGAGTAGAATGGTTATATAACGTATAATAGTTGTATAACGTACAATAGTTGTATAACGTATAATAGTTATATAACACATAATGTATAATGTATAATACTATAATGCTTAAAACATAATGATACACCAAGTTGCTTAGAGTATCTAGACATGCCCCGTTTTTCTTGGGCTTTGGTATCTGAGTTATCTCAACCACGCCCTATTAGCCAGGATTCGAAAAGATGGCACTGTTAAGAAACTCTAAGCTTGTACGTTATCTTCATCTTCTTCTCCCCCGTGTCGTAGATCCAATATCGGCGGTTCAAAACTAGGTCCTTCCTCCTTGAGAGACTTAAACTTGTAGGTTCCTGCTGCTGAATAAGTAAGCACATGTATTGTTTTTCGTCTGTAGGGGGCTGAAGACCCCCATGACCTTCCTGGGGGCATAAGACGTGTCTAGCTGGGCACTACGTACGCAAAAGGCATATATATATACCTACATAAGCCAATAATTCCATAGCCCGTGGCCGCGACATGTCAATCCTCCAAGCTCAAGTAAATGAATACCTTCTCTTTCAACCCCAGCCGCACTGGTTAGTGTTCGAATAGTCTCCAGCGTTGATAAGACCATCTTCTATCTGCCACCTACGAGCAAGCACATGGAGGTCATGCATATATTATACTCCTGCAGGCTGCCTATTATTCCTCGTAAGTTTTTAGCTACCGGTGGAGGTGTCCCGACCGAACCCGTCACGGCCTTTTCTTTTCAATTCTCTGCCGTCGGCAACAAGGATCACGTCAGGGGACGACCTCCTTGAGTTAATGTATAGCATACTTTTACCTCGCAAGAAGTACGCACGGATTCGCTCGCCGTTATGACGTCTCAGTGCAATAGGGTAGGTACAGCCATCCCCCGGTGACACATCGAGCATACCGAAACCTCCTCGCACGTATTACCCTCGAGCCTGTCTTCTACCAAGAAGTCCGCAGGCGCCGGATAAGGACCAAGACAACCTACCTACCTTCCGGCTGTCGATGAATGCTTGAGGCAGATTCGCAAACGCCTCCCTGTCCTACCGCAGCGCACTATTGAGGAAACGCGGCAAGCCACCACGCCGGCTTCGTGTATTTCACGTACACCCGCCAATGGGCGTGGATGAGCTTATGTACGTCAGGATCCTTTTTACGCAAGGTATTCTCCCGCAGACCAATAGAAGAGGTTGTCCTCCAGACACGCACCCCTTTCCCAAATCGGCAGGCAAGGCTTGGTGGGCGACTGCTTCAACTATCAGGTGGTTGGGCAACCCCGAAAAGCCGTCCACTTCCGAATGGCTCACAGGCAAGGTCACGGGGTTCTCTCAGGGTATATAAAGCTGTAGTGTTTCCTCTGTTTGTGTGATCGAAACGCAGCACCCCTCTACAGCACGCAACACAAAAATTACCACAAATCTTTCATATACAACATCTATACTACTCACAACTCGATTCGTGGTTCAGTCACCTCAATCAATCATCATGAAGACGTTCTCCATCACGTTTATCCTCGCCATTGCCATCTCGGCCATGGCACTCCCCTCCCCCGTGAGTCCAGACCCCATCCATGTCCCGTCTATTCTCCCTGGGTCACATGTACTCAACTGCATCTCTAGATGGCCGCCCTCGGAAGTGATGGCGCCCCTTTGGTGGAGCGAGTGGTCCACATTGAACACCCTTGCACAGGAGTGAGCAACCCTTCGCAACATTCCTTACCCTTGTTTCGGCAGGTCTCGTTCTCGTACTTCCGGGCCGCTCAGAAACACATCCGAAGCATCTGTACACATAGAGAGAAATCGCTAACGTATAATAAAAGTTTGACCCGGCGAGCTGCAACTAGAACCGCCTGGGTACACTTTGCTGAGCTCGGAGTAAGTAGTTATTCGAGAGATCAGGAGCCGTAGAGTATGAGATCTGGTCCATGAAAGACAGTTGGATGTAGGCAGGATAAGGGACAAGAAGCGTTCCTTCAAATTGAAATCATACCAATTAGCATCTTCCACAAACCATCCGATCCTGATCAGACACGATCCAGAGTAAAGATAGGCAAATTCAAGGACGGCCCCATGACCATTCCATGAGGACACCACGATGCCATCATGTAGGCGGCTCCAAGGCTTGGGACTGTGCACATTCTAGGCCGCAATTCAAACGTCAAACCTGGTCATATCGCTCACACAGTGGCAGAATCACGAGGTAGGCCATGAATCAAGTGTCCTATAATTACAGAAAAGGAGGGTGGCCGGGGTTGGTTAGGGGGCTAACGTTACGAATGCAACACGAGTGAACTGCCAGTGTAACTGCGCCGATATGGGGTGCCATAATAGAATGTGAATTGCGTCCACATGAGGCCCATCTGCATCGACAACAGTTTCTATGAGTCGCTGTCTCCTAGTTCTCCTTGAGGATCATTGGTTTGTTTCACTTGTCTTCTTTTGCTCGTGATTTCGTGTCGATAGCTCAATGGCTATCTTGCCCAGGAACCTGAGCACAGATACTACTGCCAGCAGACCGAACAACACCTCGTGTATTCGACTCCGAGGCCGTCATAGACAGCGCCATCCTTTTCGACCCAGGTTTCCCGTCGACCCAAAAGAGCCGGGAGACCATCTCTACTCAGTTCCCTGCAATATGTTGCCTTGTTGCCGCCGCTCTGTATTTACGTCATTAACTCGAGATTTCTGTACACTCCAGGTCCGTAGCGGCCAACTGCTGCTGCAGCTCGATGGGGTATGTTTCTCGGTGTAAATCTCTCGCCCGAACCGGCGCACAACTCGTTGAAGACTTTCGAGACTCGGCAGATCTCGATGGAAAGGAAAACAAAAGGACCAGGTAGGGACCACCAAAACCAGTCTCAGAACGCCGCAAAAGATGGAATCAGCGCGCATTCGGATTAGTGACGTGACTGTATGCTTTTTATGCATAAATAGCTCTATTGTCCATTGCCGAATTGTTGGCCGTCCTCGACGGTGGCGATTGGGTTCGATGATTCGACGTTGTGGTATTCAAGAATCTCCGAGTACCTGGTGCCTCGGGGGATGTTAGTCAGCCCTGAATTCTCCCAACACGCAGTCGCAATGTGAAAAGAAGACACTTACATCATAATCTTCCATGTGTCAACGGGAAGGTCGGCATCGTTGAAACTCCAGTCGAATTTCTCCTCGGCAACAGGCTCGTCGGTAGGGTCATGATAGGGAGCGAGGTACTCGTGGGCAAGGGCGTCCGTGGCCGTTATCCGCTTCTTGGGGTCGAAGACAAGCATGCGCTCCAACAGGTCGATAGCTGCGGGGTCGGCATTCTTGAACTTGTTCTTCAGAGGTTGGCGCTCGCGCTTGGGCAGAGACTTGACGAATCGCAGAGTATTCTCGCTCGCAATGCCGTTGATTACATCATCTGGAGGGGTACCGAGGAGCTCGGTGATGATTGAGAACTGGTTGACGTGATCCTTGCCGGGAAACAAGGGTTTGCCCTCCAACATCTCGGCGAAGATGCAGCCAGCACTCCAGATATCGACCTCGATGTCATACTTTTGCCATGTGAGCATGATCTCGGGCGCTCGGTAGTATCGCGTGGAAACATATCCCGTCATCTGGGGATCCTGAATACGGGCCAATCCAAAATCACAGATCTTCAAATCGCAGTTCTCATTTACCAGGATGTTGCTGGGCTTGAGATCGCGATGGACGACACCGGCAGAGTGGACATACTTCAGACCGCGCTGTTTGGTGTGTGCCATTAGCAAAAGCCGATAGCGGGCTGACTCTGGGCAATGGCTTTACGTACCATGATCTGGTAGAGGAAATACTGGATGAATTGCTTCTCCAAAGGTCTCGACGTGAGTAGCCGGTGCAAGTCGGTACCCAGGAGCTCTGTGACGAAGTAGCTACTTGGTGTCAGTCCTGCCGCGGATTTGTGGATGTGGAACACAAGCGCCAAGGGGGTTACGCACATGTCCTCCAGGGGGGAGATGAAGATGTCGCTGAGGGAGATAACGTTCTCGTGTCGCAGATGCTTCAGCAGCTTCAATTCTCGGTATGTTCGCTTGGCGAGGACGGGGGTACTGAATGGCTTCATGATCTTCTTGACGGCGACATTCTGGTTGGTGAGCTGATCCTTTGCGGAACTATACAGCCGCGCAACAGTCAGTACTTGGTCCTGGGGAGCGGAGAATATTGACTATTGACGTACCAGACCAGACCAAAGGCGCCCATGCCAACCGGCTGCAAGTCCGAGTACCTGGTGTGTAGTGTCAATATGGCGCGCAAAGCTGATGCATCGTCGAGCGATGTGCGGGGCTCTGCCGTGCATACCTCGAGGTGATCTCGAACGTGGTACCGAAGATCTGAGCCCGTATGAATTCCGCCATTTTGGGTTATAGATGGTGAGCGGGAGGATGGGTTCGAGCGAGGCAGTGAATGTGATGAACGACGTAACACAGCTGGGGGCTGTTCGCAGAACAGACTTCAAGTATGGGTTTATTAGGTGGCGGGGTAAGTAGAGGGAGAGAGGGAGAGAGAGGTCTGGGTTGTGGCTGTGATGAGGTATGTAAGATGGATGCAATTGTTCCCAACGGCGCGGCGACGCGAGAAACCGATGAGGGGTGGTATGGGGATTGAAAAAGACTCTGGCCAAATTCGATTTTTTTTTCGACGTGGATAAAGAATCTTTACGCTTTCAGACAGGACTGCGCGGAGGCGAAAGATTGGGACTCGCAGGCAGGTTTTTGGGATGTACGTGGACGGGCTGACGGGGTTTGTCAGAGAAAACCAGACGCTGGACAAGGGATTGATTGATTGCTGTCGACTGGAGCTGTCTGTTTAGTGCAAGCGGGCTTGCGGGTGGCGATCGCGATCAGTGCGTAGGCAAGTCTGACGACCTAACGAATGATAATAAACCTGCTGGCAAGGAAGTTAGGTGTTGTAGCTGACTGGAACGACCTGGGAGGAGATGTGGATGCCGGTGGTATAGGAGTGGATATGTGGGAGGTGCTTGTAATAATAAGTTAGGGTAATGTAGTTAGGTAGTTATGTAGTACGTTACCTTACATAGTGCTCCGTAGACGTGACTGGGAGGTATCCACTCTTGCAAGCAGCAGTACTTTACTACATACGAAGTACTGTGTAGAGGATGATCAACCAAATGCTCTGGATGATGGGAACGAATTCAAGGACGTGCCCGTGCATGTACACCAATTCTCTGGTTTCCCCAAGGACGAAACAAATCAGGGTTTTGAAGGTCGCGATGCGGGTGCGGAGGGATGCTGCTTCAGCTTTAACTGAAGCATATCCCGACTTGCCGAATGCGACTAGACTGTTGTCACCGCACTGTTGTACACCAGTAGAGCCAGAGATTGCTTGGGTGAACTCCGTATCCGTACCAGCGAAGGGACATGACGGGCTTGCCTGTTGCTCCTGAGTCCTGCCTGCACCGCCATTGCGGGGTTGCTTGGCGGGGGGTGGGGGACATTTGTCTTACTCTGTGCGCTTTGCCTACCCCGTAACACGAGTATCCAAAAAGATTTTGGGTAGTACGGAGTACCGTGCCAGCACTTTGGAACAAATGGCTTCGTTTCGGTACATGCCTGGCTGGTTTGCACGTGGAAGTTAGTTGCTTACATATACGGAGTACAGTAGGCATCGCGTCGCGTTGTGCGCGTTGTCGATCTGTCTTTGGGGCCGTCATTCGAAGGTCTGGAAGGCGAGGCTCGTCCCGTTCGCTCGTGGCAAAGACGGACTGTGACAACTGAAGACGGTCTGTGCCGCCCAATCCTTCATTTGTTTGCAGATACAAATAATCTGCGTTAACGATTACACGCGCAACTGACGTATGTACCTACTCTTCACCCCCCCCAATTTCCCCTTAAATGCGGGATCACAGGGCTCCCAGATGCGCAGAAGAGCGACGGGCAGGACGGGGAGACTTGTCAGGCTGAGAGACTCTACTAAAGTAGATGGAACCTCTTCACTGTAGAATGCCCGCATGTCCCCAATCAAAATATGGCGGCCAGGAAGATCATATCCTAAGGGTACGGACCATGATCTCTTGTCTGGCTCGAGAGCCGGGCAACGAGCAATCATGCACCAGTTCAGGGCCATGTGATAACCATACCCCTCATACTCGAGCATCAAACCGCACAGCTGAGCCAGTGTTCCCACCAGCGCTTGTTGAACCACAAGGAACGGTCTGCAAATCGATCGATAGGAATCTACGGGAATGACGTCAGCTTTAACGAAACGTCCTGGAACCCCAGATCCTTAAAGCTCCATCTGATTCGAAAGAGGGCAAGCTCCACACATCAGCAATAGGGGGAGTCCAAATCCATCGGAAGCCAGGACCCCGGCGTGGCCCGTCCATGCTCCTGCTCCACATTAGCTGAGGATCGCCTAAGCCGCTGCTCATCGACCGATTCATACTGGTAAGAAAAACCTCCGATTGCTGACCAGCAGACCCAAAATCAGAACTTGTGACATGTTCTCCTATGGTTTCTTCTGGCGGTCTGCCGTCTGCGACCATAGTGAACAGCAGGCTCAGACTGAAACTGGCATCGGTAGTCCGGCTGACAATACGAGCCTAATGTTACCGCTGCGGCTACGATTCAAGCACAATGCAGAGACCGGCTTTTGCAACGTACCCTATCGAAATCCGCGTACCCCTCACTCACATTCCGATGCTAATCTGTACAGCGCTCGCAGGGCATTCTCAAATTCCCCATGGCCCCTGTCGCGCCCTCGAGCCAAGATATCAGACGTGCCAGGGTCATCCTGACACTCGACACGGCTGCCACAGGTGCCATGGGTCTGCCAGTTGTCGAACTCAGGACTATTGAGCCTGCCAAAGGGTATCTGGGCCATCACAAGTATTAACACTTCAATGCGAGTCACCGAGCTGGAGCCGCCGGTTTATGCGGCTGCGGCTGCGGCTTTGAACGGTACTGCTCCATGAAGCAATCCGGGGGGGCTTCTCGACGAGACCGAGCGAAGTACAGCATCAGCGATCGGATCTTTTGCTCCTGATACGACGTCTCGTGCATGAGAAAGCTGCTAACCTCCAAGAAACTACGGGCACACAGTACTGTGTAACTAGTTATCAATTAACTAGCAACAAGGTCGGATGAAGATTCCCGACATCAGTCGTCCAATCATCGTGCCGGCCACCTCAGTAACAGGTAACGATCCTGGCTTCTTCGCAGAGCTTGGAGCGGTGACAGCAACCGGCCGCTGGCTGGGTTCGAGCATTTGCGAAGGATTTGCGGCTTCTGAAATCCTGCTTTCCTCTTGTCCATGCCTTTGGGGGAGAGAAAATGACGTAATCTTGGTCCGATGGTTGGGGTCAATAGGTCCGAAGCGGGGGCGAGGCTCTCTTGAGTCTTGCCTCTTACGGTTACGGGCCAGGGTCGTCGTCTCTACTAGTAGAAACAGGTACTTGGAATTCCAACGTACTAGTTCTCGATCACATCATTCTGTGTATTGTTGTAACACTGACTAGTCACAGGTGGCGACATTGGAATATCGAGAACCGTTGGAAAAAATGGGTCGGCTATCCGACAGAAACTTAGTGAGAACTCACTTTGCACCGGTACGAAGTATATCGCCAAGATGCGAGATATCCCGTCGTGAGATTCACGACCCACTGATCAATGCACGACATGACAATACGTCAAGTAACTATCTCTCTGGCACGAATCCGAGAAGCTCCAAGAGATGTCTACCGAGGGCATGTCTACTCCTTAACGAGAGCCTCGATGTTATGCGCTCATAGCCCCGTACCGAGTATATTCTATACTAGCCCTCCAGACCCCTTCAGACCCCTTTCTCGGTCTCTACTGCAGGTCTCATTAGAGACTGAGCCCCTAGTTGGATATGGAGAATCGCGATCTCAGGGTCCTACGGAAAATTAGTAATGTCACCCAAGCGGCGCCCAGGGGCTGTCCGTTTGGTTCCTGGCGATCTTTCGGCTGCCTATGGGGTAACTGGCTAGGATAGGGCTATCCCGTAGGCCTTCCGGGCCAATGGGCCTACTCCCAGGCACCATCCCGATCGACTGAAAGACGTTCGAGGCGGCGTGCTGCTCACGGCTGCTGCCCACCGGGGGCTTCCAGGAGTGACACGCCCCTGGCTGCTACGCTGCCGCCCATGTACTGGCACTCCATAGTATTTCAATTCATAGTGCCCACTCGCCCATCCTTGTAAACGGCTGTGCATAATGCTCACATGTAACTTGGGCAGTGTGCCGGTGCCTGGCTGGCTAACTCTGGTATCTAGGTACCTAGCACTGGGAGGGAGTGGCTTACGTACGTACACTGACCACACTGTGGTAGAGATGTTGATTTTCACTCGTCGGTATCCTTGACATACTATAGTTAGCTGCTGCATTGAGCGAGTGCTCGTCTATTGTACTGATATCCAGCAGGCATTGGCGATTTGAGGTGGAGCTTACCGGTTCTTCTCCTTACTCGCGCCCTTTAATCTTATAACGTCTGTATAGAACCACTAAATATCCACCTTGTTGTAGGAACCTCTTCTATACGGTACCTGCTAATGCTTTCTCGTGTTTAGTTTGGCCGGGCATGAGCAAGACAGCAAGCAATGTTACCTTGGTTTTCTGCAACGGTACATAATGTCATTCCCCCTACAGACGAAAAACAATACAACAACATCTACAATGTCATTGATCTGGATATTTATTATATTAAATTAGACCTACTTATTCAAGCTTCATCCGTCGGGGCATACAGTCGTTAGGATCTGGACCCTGACATATTCACTCGCTAAAATAAACACTCACCATAGCCTGCAATCCTCAAGTGCTACGCCAACTGACACAAATTATACACCACAGTAAACAACAGCCCTCTGATTTTCAATTTATTTGTTTTTGCTCGGGATATATTATGGCAATCTATACATTCAAGTGATGTTGCACATCACAAGTTTCAATCAATGGCATTACTTGACCACAACATTTTGGTTCGTACGTATCAACCACACATCTTTACAAGTCACCAACACGGGTGGGTATCCCAATTCTCGAGACATATATATATCATGTTCCATCCGTCAAATTGACCCGCGAGGTAAGATGATTATAGGGTCCTCACAGGGTAATAAGATCCGCATTGATAATCTCTACTGATACCTATATACCTCGTGCCTGATCCCGCCTTAAGCCTCCGGTACCACTCATACACCAAGCTGGCCAATCTGAACTGGTAAGAGTTGTTTACTCACATGTCTTCTCCCGTCTAAGATCCACCAGCTTGAGCCGATGCACAGACTAACTGCCGCCCTCGCACAACCTTTGTCATTGCGGCGCTTATACTCAGGTTCTGACGTCAAGGGGTTCAATGTTCCAAATCTCCTCAGCGTACTCGTTGATACATCTGTCGGAGCTGAAGAACCCCATTCTGGCAACACTTCGGATGCACTTGCTTATCCATTCCTCCTGGTTGCGGTATTCGATGTCAACCATATTTTGCGTATCGATATAGCTCTGGAAGTCATCCGAGACAAGGTAAAAGTCACCATGGTCACGAACGGCGGCCACCATGGCACCGAAATCGGTAGGCTCGCCAAAGGTGCCACTCTGGATGGCATCGAACACCTTGGTAAGACCAGAATCGACCGAGTGAGAGCCGTACGTATGGGCGTGGCGAAGGTCCCCAACATCCTCAGATAGTGTACCGAAGAGGAAAATGTTCTCCTGGCCAATCTCGCGAGTGATCTCGATCTAGATCATGGTGAGTTAAATTGACACGTTGCAGGGCAGCTGGTGGACTTACGTTGGCACCGTCACAGGTTCCGATGATGAGACCGCCGTTCAGGACAAACTTCATGTTGCTCGTGCCCGAAGCCCTGTCACCGGAGTCAGTATCCGTTCAACTTCCACGTGGTTTCGAGCGACTTACTCAGTACCAGCGGTTGAAATGTGCTCGCTAAGGTCCGACGCCGGAACGATCATCTCAGCCTTGCTCACGTTGTAATCCTCTAGGAACACGACCTTCAGAAGGTCACCTATGTCTTCATCGTTGTTGACGACTGCACCAACGTTGTTGACAAGATGAATGATTTGCTTGGCCATCCAGTAGCCAGGTGCTGCTTTTCCACCAAAGATGGAAACACGAGGGAGCTGCTTCTTTCTTTCCTCTGGGCTCATTGCTTTCAAGGACAGGTATCGGTGAATTACACCAAAAATGTTCAGTTGCTGGCGCTTGTACTCGTGGATACGCTTGACCTGTACATCAAAAAGCGCCGATGGGTTGACAGTGACATCTAGCGTGGCCTTGATGAACTTGGCCAGGCGGACCTTGTTGGCGTACTTGATCTCGGCCCATTCCTTCCTGAACTCTTTGTCATCTATCGACAGTTCAAGCTTGTTGAGCTGGGTGAGGTCTTTCAAGAACTCGTGGCTTCCGGTCTTGCTGGCAATCAGCTCCGACAAACGTGGGTTCGCCTGGTGTAGCCATCTGCGAGGTGTTATACCATTGGTGACGTTGGTAAACTTGTCAGCGCCAAAGATGGAGACGAAGTCCTTAAATATGGTTGTCTGAATGAGGTCGGAGTGTAGTTCGGCCACACCGTTGACCTTGTGGGATCCAACGATGGCAAGGAATGCCATGCGTACCATCTTGGGCTGGGACTCCTCAATGATGGATACTCTGCCAAGAATGTCTCGGTCTTTGGGGAATCTCTTCTCAACGCTCTGTAGGAAGAAGAGGTTGATGTCGTAGATGATCTGTAGGTGTCGCGGCAATAGATGCTGCATCAAGCCAACGGGCCACTTCTCAAGAGCTTCGGGGAGAACCGTATGGTTGGTGTAACCAAACTAAAATGTGAATTAGCTAGAACAATACGAGGCCAGCGGGAGCAACTCACAGTCGAGGTGACTATGTTCCAAGCCTCATTCCACTCCAGGCCCTCCAAGTCTACCAGAATACGCTGGAGCTCGACAACAGCAAGCGTGGGGTGAGTGTCGTTGAGCTGGATAGCAACCTGTTCGGGAAACTCTTTCCAGGCGCGCTTGGTCTTCTTGAAGCGGCGAATGATGTCGAACAGCGAGGCAGCAACCCAAAAATACTGCTGCTTGAGACGCAGTTCCTTTCCTCTGTCCAGATTGTCATTGGGGTACAGCACGGCACTGATCGTCTCGGCTCTCTGTTGGTCGGCTACTGAGCTCTCGTAGTCACCACTGTTGAATTTCTGGAAATCGAATTCGCCGCTCGAGGCCTTGCTGGACCACAGTCGGAGGTTGTTGGTGGACGGGGTTGCATAACCGGGAATGGGCACGTCAAAGGCGACGGCAGTCACTATCTCACCACCCTCCCAGTGGGCAACTGACTTGCCGTTCGCATCCTGAGTCTTTCGGACACTGCCAAAGAATTGAATCTTGATCGAGAGTAAGCGGTACCATTCAAGCACGGGGACATATGAAAGCTCACATCAACAGTGACATCGTTACGGGGGAACTCCCAGGGGTTGAAGTCGAGCCAGTAGTCCGGTACTTCGACCTGGTAGCCGTTGATGATTTCCTGCTTGAAAATACCGTATCTATAGCGCAGACCGTACCCCCAAGCAGGATAATTGAGCGAAGCCAGACTGTCGAGGAAACAGGCAGCGAGGCGTCCGAGACCACCATTGCCCAGAGCAGCATCGTGCTCTTGCTCAATAACGTCTTCGATGCGGAAGCCGAGTTCGCCCAGGCCCTCTGGGAAGCATGCGTATTAGTTTACATCCAGGTCTGCTAGTGCTGTCTCAACATACCCTTGGCAACGCTCTTCAAACCCACGTTGAGCATGGCATTGTCCAGAGTACGACCCATCAGAAACTCCAGACTGAGATAGTAGACACGTTTGGTATCGGCAAGAGTCTGACGCTGCTGCGTTCTGTTCCACTCGGTAATAAGGCGGTCGCGGAAGGCCAAGGCGGCGGCCGAATAGGCAGCTCCCTCGTCGCAGTTGAATAGACTACGAGCAAGCGTGGTCTCGACGTGGCGGACCACCTCCTTCTCGAACCCATCTTTGTTGGTGAAACCCTCGACTCGGTGCTTGGTCCAAGCCTCTCGCTGCGGCTCAGGGATCGAGGCTATAACATTGCAGCTCGTCAGCAAGTCGTGAGTCTTATAGAATCGCCCGTGGAGCTGTGACCCGGTTACATAGGTAGGGGCTTCTCCACATATATCTGTCTGACTGCGTTTACTACGTACCTTCGACGCTCTTGGCCTCCCCGGCCCCAAACCCAGTGTAGGTTCGCTTGTGCTTGGGCCTAGAGATACCAGCAGGGCCAACAGACCCAACAATGTCGACAATTGGGGCTCCTGAAAGGCAAGTCAAGGTCAGTAAACTGCCCCCCCGGGACTTGGCATTGCCAGTAGCGTATATAGAGTCTAACACACCCATAGAAGGCCGACGCTCCCGTGTGGGCAAGGGCTGTTCTACAGAAGTAGCCATGGTAGAAGGTCGAGGCTCAGAAATGTGCTTAGGAGACAGAAATGGTGACAATGTAGGACAGAGCCGAGCTGGATCTGCTCCAAGTGATCAGTATATACTCGGGTTGCGAGAGGCAGCACCTTTGGCTTGTAAATGCACTGGGATGGCACCTACATTGTGTTAATTGCGAGAAAGATGCTTAACCTGACTCTGTCGAATGCAGCTTGTGCTAATAGGTGATCCTTATGGTGCAAACTGTCCAGGGGGAGGGGTAAGATCAAGTCGTTGGAGCTCCCTCCTGGTGCGGGTAAATGAGTATCGCGGGGCACTCGGGATAGGCCAGAAACACCTACGTATGTATGCTTATGTCCAGTGACGATACTCGGCGGTAAAAAGGGTTCTCGAGGAAGGTTAAAAGAAAAGTTGTAGATCAATTGGGGGGGGTTCGTTGGTGCGCATGGGAGACGAACGGGGTATAAACGAGATGGGGAGCTGCAGTTGTGAGATGGATACGGACGGCAGGAGCACAATGACGACAATATGAAAACAAGGCAAGCTGATAGGGTACCTTAGGTAAATTCTATGATACGCAGGCTTCTCGAACTGACGACTTAGTACCTACCCGACTGACCTGACGGCACTTACCTCGGTGCTAAATGATGCCACTGCTGGCCGGTTCGATAGGTGTATCAGCCCATGCCTACCCGGAGCTTGCCTGCCCGAGTTAAATCCCCGGACTAAGTACGGAGTACGGAGTACTTGGTAGGGATGCCACTGATGGGAGCCACTTATATTAGTTGCTACCAAGTACATCGTACGTACCACACGGAGAGCGGAATACTGTGGGTTGCATGCGAACGAGTGCGGGGTAGTTATCATGTCTCCACAGCGAAACTACCGTAGTACTACGTACGGATACGGAGTACGGAGTACTATATTTACCTTAAGCAACTGTGGGGTGGAACGTTCGGGCTCGATGATCGATCACCTCACCACAATAACCAGCCCACATGTCAGTCAGCGCTGGGTGGGTGTTCTGAGGCAGTGAGGAGTAGCAACTCGTTACAATGAAGTAAATGTAAACGCAATCTGCAGCCGACGTCGAGAAGCTACGCTGACCCCCTTCTCCCCTCCGGCGCCGGACGTTTATCAGGTCTGCCAAGTAGCGCATGTACACACTTCACCGTCCAATGCTAGAGCGACGAACACACCAACAAGCCTGTTTCTGTTAACTGCGTCCTCCGTATCATACTAGTATCCGTGCGAGCTGCATGGTACATGCGTCCTGCAAGTCCCACACCGACTGCCTTGCAGCAGCAAACCCGTGTAACGGCTCTTCCGGACTACTCGCTAGTTACGTCGTCCATTCCACTCGGCACGACCACATTGCCTCTCAAGAGCTCTGTTTGAGGACGCAAACACCTGACCTGCCATGACTGCCACGGCCTGCGTAGTTATACCGGTAATGGAATAGTGGCGTGAGGAGACAATGTTCATCTGTATCCGTACCCATCGACGCGATAGGTTGCTTCCACAGGACAAGCTCCAACTAGTTGGCCGGTGTAACCAGAGCAGTACGCAATACCACTCGAACATAGAGATCATGACGGCCCTCGAGGGGGATTGGAGCCTTTATAGACGAGCAAGTACGGAGTACGTGCAAAATCCACAACTACTTGCTATCGTAAAATGTGGCTTATCAGTTTAGCAAATTCCTACTTGAGCGTGACCTGACTGTCGTCGTTACATCAAGGGAACGGGGGATTGCGAGCGCTGCGTGGTCTCAAAATCTCTGATTGATGTCGTCGTGAACTTCATCCGGGACCAGGCCAGTGATCAAGACCTATATGCCACAACGTTACCGTGTGTTTCGTCATGTATGCGCAGTTTCTCTTGCATCCTGCGGAGCTCAATACCAAGCACCACACGCCTTTCTTGTCCGGTACAGCCATCCACAGACACCCATGCGGTCGACCAGTCATACCCTTCCGATCCCTGTCCAAACCTCCACCTTGCCTCTAACCATGTGAGTTTGATGTGGCAGCCGTTCATGTTGCGCTGAACCCGGAACGCCATGCCAAAAAAGGAAGAAAAATAGAGAAAATTGCACCAAAGCAGTTTTTGCTTCCCAAGAAGAACGCCGGCCCAATGCTGTTGCCACGACAAGCGTAGACGCAAGTACCTACGGCGTAATAGGCTTTAAATATTAAGGAGCAACGAAACGGAACTCATAGGATACCAGAATCCTTCAGGGCGTTATTCAGGATGGTCTCCTTGACTGCGGCAAAGACTAGCCGGATGTTGGACGTGTCTGTTGCTTGTGTCAAACTAACAGAGTCAGCCGTCATGCCCGGATTTTGTCAATCTCATTCACAAACTTACTGAGGATACAAGTTCAAATGTCCTCTATTGACCTGGTTGAATCGCCACAGTAGGTATTTGGCGGCTTTGTTCACATCGTTGCCCCCCCGAGTAATCCGGAAAGTAATTGCCCAGAGGGGACCGTGGGAGCTTGACTTTAAATATGTCAACCTTGTTGAGGAACAAGATGATACTTGTGCGCATGAACCATCGGGAGTTGACCACCGAGTCAAATAGCAAAAGACTCTCCATCATGCGGTTCTGTGCCCGAATATCAGTGCTGCCACGATAACTTTCGCCATGCCACATACCTGACTGCTCTCCTCGAGGAGCACTTGGTCGTATTCGCTGAGTGCAACGCAAAAGATAATGGATGTGACGTTTTCGAAGCAATGTATCCACTTCTTGCGCTCACTTCTCTGGCCACCAACATCAAACATGCTACGGGTCAACATTAGCATCGTCCACATGCCGGGTCATGTGGACAAGATCTTACTGAATACTGAGTGCACCCATCTGAAACCGCGTCTCGTAGATCCCTGTTGTCTTCGTCCTCGCCCGAAGCACGTCCATCTCACTAGGGAGGTAGTCTGGGTCGCATATCCTGGACACCTCGTCGAAAAAGCTGCACACGGCATCAGCACCAACAACGCGTGGGGATAGACAAACCAATGATACTCACTACCCAGCGGAATCCATGAGATAGAATTCTGTCTGATGCTCCATCAACCGCTCGATGGATGGATCGCTCCATATCGCCTGCACTGCGGCGCCGACTTTCGGCTCAATGTGCGCCGAGGGGCCTGAATCGACCGAATAGCTGCGCAGGAACGCGCAGTTATCTTTGTTTCCCTCGTTGGCGGGCTCGATATCAAACTGCTCCATGGCGTTGATGACGGCCTTGGCGCACTCGATAACGTTCTTAAATACGGTCGCTCGGTAGTTGTAAAGCTCGTCCTCGGAATAGCCCTTGAGATGGATGATCTTCATCTGCTTGACGATGGTAGACTTTCCACTTTCACCGGAACCTGTTTACGCCTGTCAGCGTGGGGATTTCGCCACGGTCACCATGATCGCGAATAAGGCTCACCAAGCAGCAGAATCTTGCATTCTCGCCGTAACCTCTTTGAATCCTCGTCGAGGACCCGGTCAATGGCCTGGCTCCTCTTCTTCTGATCCTCCTCCTCATTGTTGGTGCTCATGCAGACTCCCATGGCTGCTGTGTAGTTCGATAAAATTGGCTTCATCTATAGCTCAAGGCTTGCCGAAGCTCGCGGAAACACTCAAGAAGAGAGGCGGCGTCTATAGGCTCATGGCACAACACGATGCGTTGAACACACTGCGAGAGTAGGTGGCGTCGAGGGCGTTTGCAAAGGTGAGTGGTGCAATCGCAACTTGGGTGGGGAGGAAATGGCTCGAGTCGTGGGCTCGTAGTGAAAACCGGCGTGAAGTTTAAACGGCCTCGCTAGGTCGTCGGTCGGTCGGCTCAGAAAACGGAGAGTGCGGGTTTCGGTTTGGTCGCGGCTCAGTTCGTGGATGGGCGCGCCAGGTCGGAATGCGGCAGCTGGCCGGAGGAGAGCGAACCTGGAGATGGGTTGGGCTGTTCGGTCAATGGATGGAAACGATATGTAGACAGCTAGCAATGAGTCGTGGCTTCTTGCACCAACAGACAATGACGAAATAGACAGATTGCGGGCTTGGAGCTGGTCGGAGAAGGACGACGGTGAGAAGCTACGTGCTGGTAGTGGCGGCCAATTCACCAGCGTGAGTCTGCGCCGGCTTTTACTTGGGTGGTCCTTGGCCCTATTAGCCCGCCTTCTGAGGGAGCCCTTCCTGATCAATCAATCGGCTGTACTACAGTATATGCAGCACAGAAGTAGGGTAGGTACCTGGTAGCATCTAGATGGGATCTTAAGGCGGTCGGTCCACCAGAAGGTCCCCATCTACGAGACGCCGGAATCCACTCGGCCGACTCACCCCAGACAGGCGGCAAACGAAAGTCGCAGAGTGGGTAGAGAGGGGGGGCGGTTGGTTGTTGTGCACAATGCAAGCAAGATAGAAAAGTAATAAAAAACGTACCTTGGACTTGGAGAGAAGGTCTGGCCTGTTGGACTCGAGAGCGGACAGTCGAAGAAGCACAGCCGTTCGTTCGGTGCAACGCGACGAGAGATGGATCAGAATGAATGCCCTCCGGCTGACACGAGTGCGTGTGTGTGCCTATGGGATCAGAGCACGTGGGAGGAAGGTAAAGTACGCACGGGGAGACCTTGAGGGTACGAAGAAGGTAGAATTCTCACTGACAGACCGAACTGAATTGCGAGGCCTTTTCGTTGCTCGCTGCTCCTCACAGCGACATGGAACTAACGTTAAGTTGGACTAACTAGAACCACAGGGGCAGTTGACTTGACCTGAGATGGATCCGGGGGGGCCGATGGATTTAGTCTGCCATGGAGATAAGTCTCGACGTCGGAGGGATGCACGCAATTGGACAGAACAAGCATGCGCGCTCGTCATGTCGATGTTGAATGCATGAGTCTACGGTCCACGGAGTACTGTCTGGAAACTTGCACCAGGAAAGGAACTCGCGGCAAATCGATAGAGAACGTTGAATGGCAGTGAGGCGAGGCAAATACGCTCGCTCACAGGCAGGCAGGCACCGTAGTTAATCAGCCCAACGAGATTTTCCAACTTTGTTTGTTACGGTAAGTATCGTCATCATTGGCATCACCGGCATCACTGGCCATCCCAGGGCAATTGTGTTTGTCCATGTTCGACGGCGTGGCTCATGGCCTTCACTGGGGTACTGCAGTACACAGGGATCCTTGCTGCCTCTGCCCACGTACTCTGTATTAATCCGTAGTAGTTTCGAAGTTAACGTTGGACGGCACTGGTTGACTGGTGACCGAGAAGCACAGAATCAATCTCTGATGGCTTGTGGCTGACAAGTGACGACGATCATCTTCCGTTGAGCACGGATAGGTTAGCTGACTAACTACACAGTAACCAGTTAGGAGGTACAGTGTAGGTATCCGTACGGAGTACGGATACTGGAGCAACCTGCCCCAGGCTTTGCTCCGAGTCTATCTGCTAAAGTATCCGTACACTACAGATACCTGAAGCAAGCTCATGCTGGGGCTACTGTCACGGGTCCCGCCAAGGGCCCTGCCAAGGGTCCTTCCTGTCAAGGGTCCCGTCATCTTCTAGAATGGTTAACTAGTTATACACAGTAGTAGTTACTCATCACCGAAAAGTACCCGGCGCATGAGTCGATCGCACCCTCTGCCCTGCGATAGATATCTGTGGTGGGCAAAGTAAGTGACTACTGTCGAGTACGGATACTCCGTACGCCACCGACAGTCGCCCTTCAAACAGTTGACTTCAGATGGCTGGTGTGACCATGCATAGTCGTATTTGAGTGCAGCCGCCTCGTGCATCAGAATGCATGAACGCCTCAAAACGGGTATCCATGCTGCGGTATGCTATCTCCGAGTCCTCTCAGACGAAGACACTTCTGCATCAGACTGGATGGCTCGACATTGATTCTATCTATCGGCTCTCGACTCTCGATTCCGTCTGTCAGTGAACGTTGGTTGACCTGCAGGCGGGGGGCTCACTCGACCGACCGACTGACCCCTGCACAACTCCCCCGACAAGGCCGAGCGAGATTTGACACGTCAGGTAATAAATAGTACAGGTTACTTCTTCGTCCAATCAATACCTGGTCAACGTAACACGGCGCTGCAAGTGCATACGGAATACGGAGTACCAGAGGCCCCAGATCCGAAAGAAACCACCAGGATACATCATTTACTGGCCCCATCGGGCGTCTAAAAAAGGAAAAAAAGAAAAGAAGACAGAAAGAAAGAAAGGAAAAGATGAACGCGCTGCCCTCGTCATGCACGTCGATGATGTGGTTAGATTTAACGTAGCAAGCAAACATTTTCCATTGACACAGTCTTTTTCGCATCCAACGAACGCCCGTACCTGGCTGGCCCTGCCTGGCCTTTGGGGCACTGAAACCTGTCCGCTACGAGCCGTCGTAACCTTTAAGGTTCCCACCAATAAGCGTTGAACCTCGTCACTTGATTTGCGCAGGACGATGTCTCCCCACGTGGCTTACAAGTACTACGTAGTTATTATTACAACGTTGCCACAATCCCGCGAAGGGCCTGGGGCGTTTCATCATGTGCCATGCCGCCTACTCGAAACGGAGCAAGATGTTGTTACCGAGTTTGGTTGATGTATGTATGCATTCATGCTTTACCGGTACTGCTGGCACGGAGAACACTCACTGTACGGAGTAGTTGGCAACTACTTTAGTTACTCCGTACCGTAGCCGTGCAAAGTAGCAAACCCCTGCAAGCTTCTTTTTAAGATTCGACCGATTTCTTTTCATCGGTAGTTACTCCGGGCTCCGTAACGTTACCCTGTCGTCCATCATCATCATCTTCCTTGCTTGAGTTGGATTGTTTCAAAGGTCTCTGTAACAATTTTAGATTAAATCTGCCCCCTCTCCACCTTGAAAAGGAGTTGGTCGGTAGTGCCATGATGATTTACGTTGCTCAAGCCGACCGAACACTTTGACGGCCGTTAGTTTTGATTCCTTGACGGACATCTATCCTGAAGTCTGAACACGATGTCGCATTTACACAGCCAACAAGGGACTTTCAAGAAATGTTTGTGGGGGCCATGGTTGTCGTGACTTTTCACCAGCAGTAATCGGCATGGTCAATTCTACGTTGCCTTTTAGAACTGCACCGAGTATCAACAATCTTCCCATAAGGTTCCGGTTGAAACCGAGGGACGAAAACACTACAGGCACAGGTTTATCACTCGGGAGGTCTATATTTTATGGCTTTGTCCGAGCTGGCGTCCAATAACATGGCCTCTCTACTCAAACCCAAGCGCCCTGCTCTGTCTGGGCGAGATGCGGAATACCTCTCGTTATCTCATGACGACTCTTAAAGCCCCCTCCAGGTCAATTCCCCATGGGGAGGGGGAGTGCGGTGGGGGGTGTTGATGTACCGTACCCATGTTCCATGATCACAACAACGGTGACATTGGCTGGAGTATCCGTACGGAGTAGTTCGTTAGGTTAGCCTATTGTGTGTTCACAATCAGCGATAATGCTTCTCATGAAACATTCAAACACTGCCTGGGTAACGGGTTGGACTGAGTAACGATTAGGCTTTGACTACCTACTGGAATATGGCCCTAACTGCTATATAGTGTATAGTTACACAGCAGTTGGGTCCTCTTTCAGTACCCGTCGCTGTTACACTGGCAAAGTTCGCCATCTCAACTCCACATGGTTTGCACTAGATACTGGCCATGTGATTTTTGGCCAGAATGGCTCGGGACACGAACTGCTCGGGACACGAACTGCTCGGGACACGAACTTTTTGGGGTGAAAGGTGCAAACAGGCTGCAATCATCGCGGGCTTCAAATTGGCCCTACTTGAGGGCAGGCAAATGCTTTGAGGATATCGACGCCCGGCGAAGCATTTGCTTGCGCCGTGGCTATTTTGGGCGCGCGTTCCCGAAATGCTCTGGTGTGGTGGTTCTGAGATAACCACGTTATGAGGATTGAAAAGCGTCTGACCGTCGTTGTCAGGTAGCAAGCACTACGAGTGAGTCTACGATGATGCTCAATCAACCGGCTGTTGATGACAACTACCCATGCCCTAACTAACTTACATAGCATTGATCCTGTCTGGATTGGATTTAGTTGCAGAGATGAACCCGTGCCCTAACTTACGTAACTACTGAACCTGTCTGAATTGGATTTAGTTGCAGAGATGCACCCTATCCGCCGCAGTGAACCCTCCGTGCACATTCACATGCACATTCACATGCACATGAACGCTTGATGCTTCGGGCACGTTGTAAGTCGGGCTTGTGAGATAGGTCATCCCACCAGTCGGGTGGGTACGTTGTAGTTGCCACTGGTGGGCTAACGTTATGTGGTAGAAACTTTACTGTGTACTTTTACGGAGTAGGCTCTTTGCTATCTTGATGCTCCGTATCCGTATCCGTGCTCTGTATCGAGGTTGGACTAACAGTTGAACTACTAAATACTCCGTACTACAGTGGGTAGTTGGCTGAGCCAAAAAAAAAAAAAAAAAAAAAAAAAAAAAAAAAACCCCGACCGAGAGAGTCTCCGTGGAGAGTCGGGGCCCATATTCAGACTGGGGCGAGGGAGCGCGCGCGCGGCGTCGATTCTCTCGTCTCTTCATGCTCGGATATCCTACCGGTATCGCCACAACTTACAAGGAGGTGGAAGCAACTCTCAATCCATCCTTATTTATCAACATGCGCCAGGTCGAGCTAGGTAGTTTTTATGTTGGAAACTCTTGTGACCGAGAGTTCTTACAAGAGGGCCACGAAGACCATACCGGTAGTTGGATGCAGTTAACGGTATCCGTAAAGAGCCATTGAATAGCTACAACCGAGGCTAATATCTGGTTCCCGCCAAGTAACCACCTAACGTTACGTAGTTAACGTTAACTCGCTGCCTGAAAACGGCACCGGTGCGGAGTGCGGGTACGGATGGATAACTAACGTTACCTGAGTTATCACTGTCGGATAACCTGAATGACTAACCACTTGTGTCTCCAATCGGGGGCTCAGCCGCTGAGACATAACGAAGTTACCTGTTGCTACATAAGCGAGCGCCGCCTCCAGCCAAGCTGCAAGCATCACTGAGACCTCGCCGTCGATAGGCTGCACGTACTCCGTATCCGCACCGGTACGGAGTAACTACGCTATTGACCTGACCTACCCACCCTAGGGAGTACGATACATGGGGCTCGGTCGGTACCGCCATAGCGGAACTCTGCCGCTGGCCCCCGATCTACAGTGTACGGGTTCGAATCCCTCACGCCAGGGCATGTGACCGACTTAACGCTATTAACTTACCTCCGTACACAAAGGGGCAAGGCATCCTTGGTTGGTGTCCTCCTAGTTGCAGTATGGAGTACGGATACCTATCAGCTACCGGTAACTAGTTAGTTACCTGCCTGGGAAAACGCACATGTCTCACTCGGCTCCAACGAAAGCCACCCGCCGCAAGGGGGGACCACTCACTGTTCGACATCCAAGAAGCCGTGCTGGTGGTGAACGACATGACTAGTTAGTTAGTTCGTTGTATGCAACAATAGTGTCTGATCTCTCTTCTACCTACGGATACGTGGGTGGTTAGTGAATCCTCTGGCTCATCTAGACACGGGCCGTTCACCGTTTTTTGTTGCTGCCATGGCGCCGCCCGGTAGTAGTCAGGTGGTCACGGAGTATAGCAGTCTTCACAGCCAACTAGGCAATGTCTAGTTGCCCATCTGTCCTGGGCAGACGAGACCTGATCGCGCACAGTTCCCGCGAGACTCGAGAGTGCCCTGCCATGTCAAAGCCGCGACGCGACAACCAACTACCTAAACTCAGCCGTTGATGGCATGTTCGGTGGTGTCCGCTGCGGCAAAGCGTCTTGCCCGTCGCAAATCATCTTGTACATCTCGTCCTGGGGCGGATTGCGCCGCAGACACGTTCAGATCGACCCAAGGCACAGCCTCTTTTGGCTGAACAGCTGAGCCCTCGGCCTGCACACGCTGCTTGCGGCCCCTCTAGGCTCTGCATGTCACTACGTAGTTTTCCGTCTGCGCGGTGAAATGAGTGAATCCTCGGGCGGCTGAGCAAACGAAGCGAGGGTTGTTTGCCGACCCCTGCCAGACGGTCGGTACCGGTAGACCGTAGTTAGACCTGAGCGATGAGTGAGTGAGTGACAGACAAAGTCACACAGCGATCGGCTGCTGTCGCCGCATTCTTAATTGCCTAGGTAGCTAACGTTAGCTAGTTAGACCCATCGTTCAATAGTCGTCCATTGGAGGAGGCATCCATCCTTCAACTGCCCGCCCCCGAGATGGCGGTCGGTGTCGGTACGTTACTGGCCGCGGCCATCTGTTTCCTCGAGGAGACGGACGGCTCAGCCTTCCTTTCGAATTCTGCATGTAAGAAGCAGCTGAGAGTCACCACTCGGCGTCTTTTCACACCTACATGTCGTCATGGTCAACCTCCCTTCTCTTCTCTTACCATCCGCAGTCCAGGATACGCCTTCTCGTCAATGCCGACGCTTCGTACAATGGCATATTGACCGATTCTCGTCGGAGCTGATGTACACGGTACACCTGCGCAAGACCTCGCCTACGCAACCCATCTTCATCGTAGCGGTGCCGAGACCCACCTCCACCACCACCACCACCACCCTCTACTCAACAAGGCTGCCTGGATCAGAGTCATCAGACCATCACTCAGGCAGACACCATGGCCGATGAGGTAGAGCGGCTCGTACTGGCGCCCTTCAGGGACATCGTCGAAAAGGCCGACGTTGCCATCGGCAATGCGAAAGACATTGACGGGGATGTTGCCGCATCGATGCTCAAGGCAGCGCAGATGTTGGCAAAGGAGGGCGAACGGGCAGTGAAGAGGATCGAGCCGTTATGCACGAAGCACTATGCTCAGTACGGGGCGAGCTTTGTAGATGCCATCAAGGAGCATGGTAAGAAGCTGCGATTCTGTTTGTTTGTTCGAACACGTTTCCTAATGCGAACAACAGACGAGATTGCGCAGTACAGGTCGGAACTGGAAGATTTGCTGTGGGATTTTGACGATTTCGTCGAGGTGGGCGATTTCGATAGTGACAAGTTCGAAGACCTGCAGAAAGCTTCCAGAAGAGCTGCACCAAAGATCATGGATATCTTGAAAAGGATGAGACTGACCAAGGCCGATGTCACTGCTCGACCTCCTCTCACTGCAATTTCCCACCAAGGACTCGTTGGATCTGAAGGGACGCCGACTCAAGACGAGGGATTACAGACTTTCGCCACAGGATCAGGACTAGCATCCGGCCACGATGAGTCGATGACCGAGGTTGACGAACAGGTGCAGACGATGATGCTGAGTCGAGCCAGGCCCGAGGAAAGTCTGCCGGAATGGATACGAGACACGAAGCCCACGAAACACCCTATGGTGGGTGGCCTTCTGAGAAACGCATCTCGTCGGTCCGACGCATCCACCAACCCATCAGAACCGCCTCCAAGGCCGCCATCAATAGACCCTTGGCGCATTGGCGAGCCACCGCCACCACTAGGTTCACCAGATGCCCAAGTGCGTGATAGAGATGTGCCGGAGCCACCAACTGCGGTAACTACTCCCGACTCGCCAACCTTGCCTACGACAGCTCTGGCAAACGAACCGCAGCCCGGGCGGGATAATATGCGACATCACTCGCAGCAGTCGGATACGAACTTTCAGTTGGCACAGGGAGAAGACGATCATCGAAGAAGCCTCCTGGTTCCGACCCAGGGACAAAGCATGCCAATGATGGCCAGCCCATTGGAACGACTTGGAGCTGGTTCTGCTACCCAAAACAACATTGGTGGCAGTGAATTCCGTTGGCCGTCGGCTCCGGCGTCCGACTCGGTCTTAGTTGGGCCCGCACGCAACAGTCGATCACCGTCGACAAACTCGACAATTAACGGGCTGCCGTCTCAGCTCATGGGCAACAACATGGGCAACAGCGGCGCTCAGAACCACCCAGGCCTCTCGACATTTCCGCCAAGGCAGACATCGTTCAGCAATACGGTGGCCTACACAAGGCGACACCCTTCAGAAGATTCGGTGAGCAGCTCCGTATTCGACTGCCTTCAACCCGATGAATTTCCAAGTCCGTTGCCAAGCAATCAACGGTCACCGACAAGCCCTTACAGCCCCTATGACATGCCCAGCCAACGAACCCCCTCCTATGTCACAACCATACCGCCTCTCTCATTCCAGCAGCCACGGCTGTTGCAAGCCGATCAACAGGGGCATCGCATAGAACCCCAACCAGGGCTAGAAGCTGTCGTCCCTTCGGACCCGGCTCAGGTGGACGAAGAAGCTGGGCTCATACCTGTCGAGTTCGAAACGTCGGGATTCCAAACCATGTCGAGGAAACCCGACTGCAGTATTGGCCCTTATAGCTCGTTCTACCAGATCAAGGGTTTCTGCAGAGGCGCCGAGGACGCAGCTCGGGGTGAGTTGGGCTTCAAAAAGATAAAAAGACCCGTCGGTGTAAGTCGTTGTCCATCGTTCCAAGGGAGCTTGGGTCCGAGATCTTCCTAACGCAACACACTCAGGGCTTTTCCACGGTGATTGTTGCAAAATGCACACACTGCTTGTATGAGCTCGACTACAAGTCGGTGGAGAAAGATTTGAAGAACGACTGTACGTATAACTTTTTTGGGCCTTGGATAAGGCCGCTGTCGCACGTGCTCACAACGAGAACAGCAACTGGCAACTTTACTACCAACGGTATCGCATTTCGACTGCGAGTCCTTCAGAAGAGCCATTTGGCAAGTAGACATGTTGAGGAGCCAATGTACGGGTGCGTCTTCTGCGTTAGGCAAGGCACTACCCTCGACGAGAGCGACTCCACCGTCTTCTTCTCGCAAAAGCAGTTGTTTGCCCACATGTCGCGACATCCACGTCCACTGCCGAACGTTTCTGGGTTCACGGTTGTCGACGGAGCTGATATGCCCACGCTTCTGAGGGATAACTTTGACCTCTGGTTCTCGAACCCACCAACACTAGGCGTCATGCATGGCATCGCGCGTGAAGTTGGCAAGCTTCCCACGGCCGTCGCAATAGAGACGAGGAAGCTGACACACGGTGTCCTCCGAAGCCCACCTGATCGTGCTGCTGTTCTGCAATATGTCGTTGGTGCAAGACTCGTGGGCATCGAGTTCCCGGCCAAGTATGAGGGGAGATGGGGAATCGCGTGGCACGATGGTGTTCGCGGTGCCTTCGAGTTCGAGGCTGGTACGTAACGCTGACAGTTCTCCCCTCATCCTATTCCAGCCTGTTCATGGAGAGTTTCTGAGTCTGTCCCTCAACATACAAGGAAACCCCTCCACTGTCATTTCCAAGAGACGGTTACTAACGCAACCTCTCGCAGTCCAACTAGAATCACCGCCCAGGATTGAAGTTCGAATGCAAGGCTCGAGTGGCATGCAGGCGATTGCCAGATGGAAGTTCCGTCAGTCAGGCGAGGGCAACTGGCTGAAATTTGAAAAGGGAGAAGTCATCAAGAATATCAGCTGTAAGCACCTCCTCCCTCGCCTCTTACTCGACCATCGGAAAACACATGATTGCTGACATAGCTCCTTTGTACAGGGTCCTATGCCGACCACTGGTGCTGGTCTGGCACTACGTCCAAGGGCGTGAGTAACCCATGGCCCCTACCAGAAGTGTTTCGGAGAGGAGAGATTTTCGTGTCGCGCAATCCAGCTGAGCTCTTATCGCCGGAACACCTCCGATCACCTCTTAGACGTCTGTACAAAGGACTTGCTGACCCTTAGACTCGCAGTGGGGAATATTCCCACAGTCGCACATAGAGCCCAACTCGGTCAAGGAACTTCGGCCGGGGGACAGCAGCAGCATCACGAGCAACGAGAAGAGAGGCACGCTCTCGCGGTTTTCCATCCGCAGCAAGAATAGCGATCGTAAGTCGAACCGCATTGATGGTCTTGCTGTCTCTGGAGTGGTTATTCACTAGGGAACCTTCCTTCTTTTTGCACAGATACAGAAGCTGGCTCACCTCGTCCAGTCCAGAACACGGGCACAAGGGTCCAAAAATTTCTCGGGGGTTCGGGGATCGGAGACCTTGGGTTCACTTAGCAAGGAGCTGCTGCTGCTGCTGCTGTTGTTGTTGTTGTTGTTGTTGTTGTTGTTGTTGTTGTTGTTGTTGTTGTTGTTGTTGTTGTTGTTGTTGTTGTTGTTGTTGTTGTTGTTGTTGTTGTTGTTGTTGTTGTTGTTGTTGTTGTTGTTGTTGTTGTTGTTGTTGTTGTTGTTGTTGTTGTTGTTGTTGTTGTTGTTGTTGTTGTTGTATTGTTTTTCGTCTGTAGGGGACTTAAGGTCCTCATGACCTCCCGGGGGTATAAGACGTGTCTAGCTGAGCACTACGTACGCAGAAGGCATATATATACATAAGGAATTTGTTCATTGGCCCGTGGTAGCGATCTCGATCCTCCAAGCTCCAGGTAAGTAAATACCTTCAGTTCGTTCCCAGTAGGTGCGCTGGTTAGTTATCGAATAGTTTCTAACGTTAGTCGGATCCTCCTTATATGCTGTAAAGATGTAGCGTTGTGCTGCTCGATCGAGAGTTCTCGATTCCGCGTGTGGTAAGTGATTTTGTGTTTTTCGTCCCCTGTTTTCCTAGCAAGGAGCTGCGAGGCGGGGAATTACACAAATGTGAGTGGTGGCTGGCTTCTCACTGGAGACGGCCTAGGGCGATATATGACTGGTAATGACTGATGGGACGGAACTCTTGAAGATTCGATGACGAAACGAATGTGGGAGCGAAGCGAAGCGATACATGTGGCGTGATACCCCTTTCATGGCTGCATAGCCTGTTCATAGACTTGGTAGTGCTTGTCAATTTACCCAGCAATCCCTAATGATAAAACGACAACGGAACAAGTCATTTCTGACATGAAATCGGGCGAAGCAGTATCTAGTGACCTGGAGATATCACTCTTCACAAAGTACCGTCTTTTGGTGCGGATGTAAACGGGTAGGTGATAAAGGGGGAACTAACTACTGCCTATCCTATAGCCGAACCCCACCGCATAGGGCCCTAGCCGTTAACGTTACAGGGCCCAACTAACTAACTACGAAGTAACTACTCCGTACTGCGCAACTTATTGGTAACAGTTGGTTACTCGGAATAGGTGGGCCCCCATGGGCTAGCCGCTAGCGCTCCGCCAAAGCGCGAACCTCGGCAGGCCGAGATAATAACCAACTAGCTAGACAGTTGACGTGTACAACTTCTCTTGCGCCACCCCTCCACCGGTCAACCGTCAGCTCCGAACAATGCGGATCAGCCCGACGTGACCACGACGAGTTGAGAAATCTCGGATGTGAACAGTTCGCATCTGCCGACCATGGAGTTCGTCACCGCCCTTCGGGGCACCTTCGACGACCAGAAACCGTCCCTCTTCGAGCTCCTCTCGGAACAGCAGCTCAATTCCCTGCTGCCGCCGACCCTGCGCTACCTCCTGACCGTTGCGACGCATCGTTACCCCCGATATCTCCTGCGCATCCTCAACTCATTCGACGAGCTATATGCCCTGGTCATGCTGCTGGTCGAGCGCCACTACCTGCGCACGCGCGGCGGCGGCTTCACAGAGCACTTCTACGGGCTCAAGCGCGAGAAGGCCCTCGCCGCCGAGATCCCGCGCGCCGCCCGCGCCGTCGCCCCTCTCGTGCGCGACACCCTGAAGCTGACGCCAGCCGACGTATGGCGGAACCTGCTGGTCATGGTCGGCGTTCCCTACCTCAAGCGCAAGCTCGACGAGTCTCACGAGATCGACGCCCCGCGTGCCCTATTGGGCGCCAACTACACGCGCATGCCCGCCGACCCGACCCCTAGGCAGATGGTTATGCACTACTACCGCTGGTTTATCCGAAACGTCTACCCCTCGGTGCACGCCGGCTACTGCTTTGCCGTGCTGGCCTTCAACCTAGCCTATCTCTTCGACGGCTCCAAGTTTCACCACCCGCTCATGTGGCTGATTGGGTCAAGGGTGCGGCGGATGAACATGGCCGACTTCAGGGCGCTGGAGGAGCTCGAGAAGCCCAGGCTGGGGAACATGCCGGTTGCGGGGACGAGCGCCATGGGTTTCTTCTCGCCGAGGACCATGGGCCCGCGGATACTGAGCAGTCTTTCCGTCTTGCTGCCCACGAGCATCTTTGCGCTCAAGTTCCTCGAGTGGTGGTACGCTTCGGACTTTGCGAAGCAGCTCAGCCGCAAGGCCGCTGAGAATCTGGAGCTGCCACCGCCTCTCGTGAGCGGGTTGCTATCGAAGACGCAACAGAGGGGGCAGGAGGTTGGCGAGAAGCGCGTCGATGAGGCAAAAGACGCCCGCGAAGTGCTCGGCGAGAACGCCCCGATCGCCATACCTTCACTGCTCCCCATCTACACGGTGCCGGCGCCCGAAGATTCTAGGTTGTGTCCTATCTGCGAGGGTGATGTTGTGACGCCAACGGCCTGCCAGACTGGCGTCGTGTACTGCTACACGTGTATACATAGGTGGCTGGACGGGTCGCATCCCCGGCAAGAGGATTTCATGGGCGACAGGGAGGGCAAGTGGGAGAGTGGCCAGGGGCGGTGTGCGGTCACGGGAAAGAGGGTATTGGGTGGTACCGAGGGCTTGAGACGAATCATGGTTTGAGAGGAGCCAATGTTGTATTACTAGATCTGCATCTGCATGGCATGGCGCTTGTGCTTGGGGTTATTGCATTACCGATGGTGGCCCTTCTGGAAGACGAATTAAAAGACATTATCACGAATGGCACCACCCTTCAAGAACATGTCTATTCTGGCTGGAGCTGGGGATCAAGCCTGTTTACCAAACATCTCACGATGGGCTCGGGCAACGTCTGTGTCAAATATCGAGGCCAAATACCGCGACACCCTCCTGCGAGGAGGAGAGCATGAGTAGAACGACCGCAGATGTCGTCTAGTTGCGCAGAGCGAGGTTTCGAGCTGCGCTGATAGTACCGCGGTTCCACCTGACTGCAATCAGACATTGCAAAAATCGATGCCAGCACGTTGAACACAACTATGTGGGTGGCAAGGGTACAGAGAAGAGTGAGGCTTCAGACCGGCACGGCAGTACCGCAATTCAATATTAAAGAGACTTGGATACCAACCCGAAATAACAACCCGAAATCGCGAATGCTGTGCCGGCGACTCCAACGAAACAGCATGCCCTAGAAAGGGTTGGGATGGGCTGGACACAACAATGATGCGGGAGGCAGTCACGAGTATGTAGACTACAGTCGCAAGGAGGAGTGGACCAAGGGTTACTGAAGAGGGCGAGCTTGGACTTGAGACAGAATGTGTGGAAGAACTAGACTTCTGGCAGCGCTATCCCACAACATACAATCTTCCGACTCTCGCTCGAGGGTTGACCAATGTCATCAAGCAAACTCTCCGAACTTGCCATCGTCAAATCCTAGATCTGCCGCTGAGGGTTTCTTTCGGTGATGTTGTGCCTTGACACTTGAGGCACTAGGCGGGGGTGGGATACCGAACCCCCTCGATGACGATGACGATCCCGACGGAGGTGGAGGCAACGAGAACGATGACAGGGGTTCATTGCTCGATGTGTCTTGTTCTGGTCTCCTCCTGCCAGATCTTCCTGGTAAGTTGACTGTGATCGTCTCCCCTTCCTTCAGGCTGTAGTCACGCTTCTCCTCGATCTTCTTGCTTTCCGTACTGGGCTTTTTGCCGGCAGCCTCCTGGTCCCAGCCGAGGGTCTTTCGCGCCTCCTGTAACGCAATACTGAAATCGAAAGCCTCGCTCCTTTCCTCGAAGCCGATACCCAGCGAGGCCTTCCTGCCTTCTGGGTCCTGTACTCGGAGGGCAAAGAAGCGTGAACTGTCCGAAACTTGATCCACGACGGCCTGGGCAGTATAAGGCGCCGCCGCAAATAGCTGACCGTTGCTCGAGTCCTCAAGGACAATGTCTGTTTTCACTTTCTCCTCTCCGCCTGGCAAAGTGAGTGCGGTCTCAATGACGCGCATTCGCGCAGTAAAGATCTGGCGCTTGTTTCCATCGGCCGTCCAGGTGGCGGCTACGTGACCCTTGCCTGCAACCATGGGTGGGATATTGTAGACATGAATCTTGGAAGCGATAAAAAGCACCCGCTGAATTGCATCGGGTGGCAGTTGCTGCCCCGTCGACGGATCAATCGACTCCATGACTCAGAGAATGTTGTCTTGGCTGAAAGGAAAAGAAGTTGAGCGGTGGCACGTCCAGATGTTGCTGCGATGAGAGAGCCGATGAAGGCTGTGCGGAATGTGAGTTGTCGATCTCCAGGGTCTGGTCTGGACCGTCTGGCACCGACTTGACGAACCCTCCGTACGGATATGGAAATACGGGGTGTTAGTTATGCGTGAACGGGGCCACTCGCAAGGCCGATATTGCGCCGGCGCCGCTGACCAAGCAGGATTTTGTGTACCCAGTTGAATTCAATCCGGTGCATTGCTTAATCGCATACATACGTACTATGCCGAGAGCCTCCAGTGCCTATCTAGCTAGCATCTAGCGCGGCTCGGCTTTAGTGGACTGATGATGCTTCCAACAAAAGCTCTTGCCGCCTTTCGGATTATTCAGATACCAACTTAGTTACTATCTTTGAGTGAACACATGCCTTGCGCCCCGGGTCATGGTCAAAGTCTCGGCGTAGCTCTCCTTCGCCACTTGCACGCTCTCTTTTTCGTTCCTCATTCTATTATACCTGTACACTACCTGTTCACTTGGAACACCTAATTGGCCTCCTGGTTACCTTGCCGCAAGGTTCAACTGAACTGTGTTCCAGAGTCTGCAAAGTTGCCCACGCCGCTCCCTCGCCATCATGCTGTGCCGGCAGCAAATTGCGCGGCGGTTGGCCGTGAAGGGGACCCCGAGGCTTGCATCCCGATTACACATCGCCTCTCTTTCGCGACTATATTCGACACATGGAAGCTGCCAACATAGGGACCAGCTGATCGCGTGCTCACGATCCCCCACGGCGACCACCCTGTCCGGCGTAATCTCGACTGCCGGATTTTCCACCTCGGCAGCGCGACGGAAGGAAAAGAGCGACAAGGACAATGAATTCTTCAACCAGAAGGTCGAGCCGCTGTCGGAAGAGGAGGCAAAGGCCAACGCAGAAAAAAAGGTGAAAGAGATCCCCGAAGCAGACCCGAGTGAGGCCAAGAGTTCCGACACACCAGCCGCCGGCAACAAAGAAGGCCAGGCCGAGCCAGCGGACGGCAAAGGCGGCAGTGCATCTGGTGCTGGCGGCGCATCCTCGGGAGGCAGTGATGGGCCGGGAGATGGAGGTCGCAAAGGTCGCAAAGGAGCCGACAAGGCGCTCCAAAAGGCCATGGTGCCTGATGTATACCCCCAAGTCATGGCCATTCCTATTGCGAAGCGGCCACTGTTCCCGGGTTTTTACAAGGCCATTACGATCAAGGATCCCAACGTTGCCTCTGCAATCATGGAGATGATCAAGCGGGGTCAGCCATACGTGGGTGCTTTCCTCTTCAAGGATGAGAATGCCGACGAGGACATCATTCGAAACGCCGACGACGTTTACGACACGGGTGTATTTGCTCAGATCACAAGCGCGTTCCCTGTACATGGCGAGACGAACAGTCTCACGGCTATTTTGTACCCCCACCGCCGCATCAAGCTATCCAGTATAATCCCGCCGGCAGCACCGCCGGCGCTCGATACCAAGAAGGCCGAGTCGGAACCAGAGGCACCTGAACCGATACCCAGCAAGACAAGTAACGAGGAGGCCACGCCCGAGAAGAAGGGGGATCTTGTCGCAAGCTTCGAGGAGGGTGCTGTTGCCCCCAAGTCTGAAGTCCAGCCCGAGAAATATGAGCCCACGTCTTTCTTGCGAAAATACCCCGTCAGTCTCGTCAATGTCGAGAATCTGACTGAGGAACCGTTCGATCCCAAGAGCCAGGTCGTCCGAGCCATCACGAACGAGATCGTCAACGTCTTCAAGGAGGTTGCCACCATGAACAGCCTCTTCCGTGATCAAATCTCGACATTTTCCATGAGTCAATCAACTGGCAACGTGACTGCTGAGCCTGCCAAGTTGGCCGATTTTGCAGCTGCTGTGTCAGCTGGGGAACCCGCCGAGTTGCAGGAAGTACTGGCAAGTCTGGACGTTGAAGAGCGGATGCAAAAGGCCCTTGTAGTCCTCAAGAAGGAACTCATGAATGCCCAGCTACAGTCCAAAATTACAAAGGATGTCGAGCAAAAGATCACGAAAAGACAGCGGGAATATTGGCTGATGGAGCAGATGAAGGGTATTCGTCGAGAACTTGGCATCGAGTCTGATGGAAAAGACAAGCTCGTTGAAAAGTTCAAGGAGAAGGCTGATAATCTTGCCATGCCAGAGGCTGTTCGGAAAGTATTTGATGAGGAAATCAACAAGCTCGCTCATCTGGAACCCGCTGCCTCGGAATTCAACGTAACTCGAAACTACCTTGACTGGCTCACCCAGATACCCTGGGGTCAGAGGAGTGCCGAGAACTTTGGTATCCAGAACGCTATGACCGTTTTGGATGAGGATCACTACGGTCTCAAGGACGTCAAGGATCGTATCCTGGAGTTCATCGCTGTCGGCAAGCTACGTGGGACAGTCGAAGGCAAGATCTTGTGTTTTGTCGGGCCTCCTGGTGTTGGTAAGACGAGTATTGGCAAATCCATTGCCAGGGCTCTTAACCGTCAATACTACAGATTCAGCGTCGGTGGTCTCACCGATGTTGCCGAGATCAAGGGCCACCGAAGGACGTACGTCGGTGCCCTACCCGGCCGCGTCATCCAGGCGCTTAAGAAATGCCAGACCGAGAACCCTCTGATTCTAATTGACGAAATTGACAAGATAGGCCGAGGATACCAAGGCGATCCATCTTCGGCCCTCTTGGAGCTGCTCGATCCCGAGCAGAACGGTTCTTTCCTGGACCACTACATGGATGTACCCGTTGATCTCTCCAAGGTGTTGTTCGTCTGCACAGCGAACATGACTGATACCATCCCGAGACCTCTTCTTGACCGTATGGAAGTCATCAGTCTATCCGGATATGTATCCGACGAGAAGAAGGCGATCGCAGACCGTTACCTCGCCCCGGCGGCCAAGGAGCTCGCAGGTCTGAAAAACGCAGATGTGATACTCTCCGACGAAGCCATCGATGAGCTCATCAGCAAGTACTGTCGTGAATCTGGCGTTCGTAATCTGAAGAAACAGATCGAAAAGGTCTATCGAAAGTCAGCCTTAAAGATCGTCCAGGAACTTGGCGAAGAGGTTCTGCCAGAGTCCGAGGCTTTAACTGAAGAGGGCAAGGCAGCCCTGGCAGAGTCCGAGAAGGAGAAGGAGAAGGGGAATAAAGACCCCACTGCGGCCGAGGCAACAGAGAAGGAGGTCACCGAAAAGCCGAGGGTCGCGCTGCAAGTACCCGAAAGTGTCCATGTCAGGATCGACCGGGATAACCTGAAGGACTATGTTGGCCCGCCCATCTTCACGTCCGACAGGTTGTACGATGTAACGCCGCCCGGAGTCACCATGGGTCTTGCGTGGACTCAGATGGGCGGCTCTGCGATGTACATCGAGTCCATCCTCCAGTCTTCGCTAAGGCCGACCAGCCGTCCCGGTCTCGAGATCACCGGTAACATGAAGTCGGTTATGAAAGAGTCGTCTACGATTGCGTACTCCTTTGCCAAATCTTTCATGGCCAAAGAATTCCCTGATAATCACTTCTTCGACAAGGCCAAGATGCATTTGCATGTTCCCGAGGGAGCCGTCCAAAAGGATGGACCGTCGGCTGGCACTACTATGGCGACATCACTCTTGTCGCTGGCTTTCGACACTCCTATTGACCCCACCGTGGCAATGACTGGCGAACTTACCCTAACCGGCAAGGTGCTTCGCATTGGCGGACTGCGGGAGAAGGCCGTGGCTGCGCGAAGGGCAGGATGCAAACTAATCATCTTCCCGGAAGACAACATGTCCGACTGGCTAGAACTCCCAGAAGTAAGTATTGACATCGGTCCTAACGCTGTCGATTGTGTATGCCAAACTAACATGACCCATAGAACATCAAGGAAGGCCTCGAAGGTCGTCCGGCAACGTGGTATAAGGACATCTACGAGCTCGTGTTTCCCCAACTAGACAAGGAGCTCGCGAACAAGTGCAAGATCTGTGAATGGAAGAAGGAGCACGGCTCCAAGTCTGAATCCACAAAGGATGAATAGAATACGACCAGAAAGGAAACGCAGTTATGCAGACGAGAGCGATGTTAAGCACACTGCCTCTCTCCATCGTGGGGCTTGCGTAAATCAACTGGCGTGATGATTACAGGACAGCGTTTGCGGGATCGGGTCAATTCGAAACTTGGCGTTTCGGGTGGCACGGCAAAGACTATAGTCGAGGCGGTCCAACAACAAACACCCTCTACTCTTCCAATCAACAAAAAAGACGCATGTAAATTCATGTTTTGGAGACGTCAGTCTAGTATTCGTGCAAGTGTGCATATATCTCATGCCCGTGCTTGGTCTAGAACGGAGGAGGTCACGGGCATTGTACCTGGGTGGCGCGCCCGAAAAGCAATCAACTCGTCTCAAACGCATTTCAGAGGTTGCATTCTCGTGACTGGTGCTCTCTTATATCGTGCATCACTCACCCACTGCCGTCGGCAGCATTCGCACCGATGTAAGCTGCTGCGCCCCCAAGCACTGCCTAACTAAGCGAAACAAAAATAGAAAGAAGAATGGAGAAAGAAAGGGAGGAAAAGGGAGAAGGAAAAAAAAGGCTGCGCCCCATGCGATGCCGTAAGCTCCCGTCTAACTATAGTTAGTCACAATGACTACGTCGCGGGGCGCTTGTGGTGAGACGGGATGAAATGGTGCCCAAAGAAGGCCCAACATCATCAGGTGATGGAAGTTTCGATGAGTTGTACAACTCTCATCCCGGCGTCGACCACAATGGCATGAAAGCAATCAGTTAGGAATAGTGGCTGTGGACGTTTGACGGCCTTTGATAGCCGTTGAATAGATCAAGCCGGCACGTGGACAGGGGAGCAATACAGCCAGCATCTACACAGTACGCAGGTAATACAACCACTACCCAGGTCATAAGAAAGCATGGCTATAAAGTTACTTACCTTATTCGAGTGACCGGTATGTAGTTATCCGTACCTCGCGCGTAGCACGCAACGACGAGGGATACGGCATAGTAATAACGTAACTACTGTGCACGGTGTAAACGTGTGGTTTAGTTACAAGACAGGCCATAACGGTCCCTTTTCTTTTCTTCTTTTATTTCTTTATTTAATTACCTCTTTTACCTTCTCTTCCTTTTTTCCCGAATAGCCGCGACGATTGGCTTATGAAGCAGACCAGAGCATCCAAGCGAAGCGGCCTTGCGTGTTTTGTGGCCGCCTTCCAATAAGCTCGTTGCGGAGTCGCAAGGACCACTGCCATGTACCTCTACAATGCCGACGACGCAGAGCTTGCATGCAGCGCAGCACAGCACAGCACGTTTTGCATCAAGCTAGTCTTTTCGGGGCCCATACGCAAGGAGGACAGTTATGCTTTGGGGTTTGCTAGCCACTGTTTTGGCATGCCAGCCTCGCTTTTTATCCGGGCTGGGCTGGTGCGTGTCGCGCGCGCGCTATGTATCGCTGCCCAAGCCCTTTAGGAGTGCCCAGACGCCTCTGACGTTGCCGGCTCGACAGTAACCGGACGCTATCGATGTTTGGTTCGTGGGAGAGTCTGGTTCCAACGGCCACTAGCCGACTGCTACCCTTACTACTGTTTAACTAACTACTACGGTACTTATTAACTACACAGTAACTACACAGTAGTACGGAGTACTAACTTCTGCGAAGACAATGCGCGCTAACTGCAGTCAAGCTTAAAGTAGACGGTTCTGATAGCGGACGAACGGCGGAGCAAGAGTTGGATGGATGACAGGGATAGGCAGTAAATAGGCGGATCACGGCGGATGTTTTGGCGCGGTCTAGTTACTAGTCAACTCGTTAACAACTACGGATAACAATTCGTAGTTGATAAGTTGCTCAGTACTCCGTAGTTGGCCGCAGTGCTGTGTGAAAATTGTCCAACAACTACCGGCCGGCGTTGCGGTAACAACGAGACCATGCAACACGACTTTCGCACTTCGTCGTCGGATCCGACGATGTACCGAACCGGCTGGTCAGGCAATTCACTTCTCAACGTTCCAACCACTTCGTAGTTACGCAGTACTGCTGCAGAGAGCAAGTGAGTGTCCACCGAACCGAGAACCGTTGGGTCCCACGATCTGACACGGAAAACCCGTTTGCATCATACGTCATCTTCCCCGGTTGTTGTACGAGAGATGCTGTACCCATCAACATTCGCGCTGCTATCCTATCCTATCCATCCACCCCAGCTGACCGATCCATCCAAGTATGAAGTACTCGTCCTGCGACAACCCCAAACTCCACCATCCTGGGGAAACTCGCCTGGTCGTGCCTGTCTCTTGTTACTGGTTTTCGTCCCAGGTGAGCGGTCAGAAAATTAGAATCGCACGCTATACCACATTAATAACCTATCAAAGACCCGAAACATGGTATACCCTTGGGCATTGCCGCATCTGATTCCACCACGTTTGGGGAATATGGAGGTTGTCCCACTTGCATCTTTGTCGGTGAGGTCACGGAGAGTTCTCCGTACTACTATAGTAACTAGTTAGCTACCGACTGCTGGAAATCGCGTCCTCGTTAGGATATCCATTGTCGCTCTATTTCCACAACATGCGGTCAACAGATTCAGGGGCTGCAGGGGCGCGCGACCGGCATTCCGACCGCAAACAGATGCCATACCGTACACAGTACCGTCAGCTCACTCACCCACCCGCGTCAGCCTGAAGGTGTGCGAGACTCGATGAGGCTTCAGAGTCCATGAAAGATGGCTCTGGCCCAAGGTACAGTACAGTAGGTAAGCATGCATGCGTACGCGACCACGAAACCAATCAAGTGGGTGAACGGTGAACCAACGCGAGCGTCAAGAACTCGATAGCCGCTCATAGCCGGTCCAGAGCACTTACTCCGTACACTGTAACGTAACTACGGCAGTCGGGCTTGTAGGTATAAAACTACTGTACCGTAGTTAAGCTGCTTGGTAACGTTGTCGCATCCATGTGAGCGTGGTGACTGACGCCCACAAACAGCCAATCAAGAGTTGCAAGTTAAGACCAAAGTGCGGCAGACGGAAAAGACCCGCGACATTCCGTATGATCTACAGGAACCGTGGCTCCGAGAGTCATCACTTTCATCGGTGACGTGAATTGTCCCAGGCTGAACAACTGATGGTGAAAAGGGACCCGAAGAAGCTTATTACCCTGTTCTACCGATCGGAGGTCATTCGACGGAATCTGCACCGAAACCCAATTCCAATGCCTGTCTCACCAGTCACGTTCACGCCCACACCTACAGTACCCAACCAGCGAGCGAACACGCCCCTCCCCGCGTCACATTGTACAACTCATCAACGGCAAAGAAACAGATCAATCACCATGTCAAATTGATCTGACTTGTCCGGACCCCCCGCCAACAACGTGAAAGTCGCTCACACTCGGTACGGAGTACGAAGTGTGTGCGGTGTCTGTCAACTCCATGTCATTGAGGCTAGTTACTGTCTACACTTAACGTTACTACGTACACTCACTTGCCCAGGCCGGCCACGTCTTTCTGCGAGATATATTTTGGGATGTGCTGTGCTCAATTATCTTCAGTGGTATCCGTACTCCGCAGTTAATCCGTGACTCCTATGCTACGGGTAACCCTCATGCATCCATGATCCATCGATTGGATCCATGTAATGATGTAACTAGCTAGTTACTTGACTACGATACCTGGGTGATGCCAACTGTTCATGGTAGTTACGAAGTAGTTAGCTTAGTAACGATGTGTACGTAGTTAGCACCATGACTACTTCGATTGTGTATGGCAACTAGCCGTATCCGTCCGTACTCTGTACGTACCAAGTAGAGAGCGCCCCTCCCTTCTCAATTGTGGATGCAGATGTGGATAACCCCGGTCCAAGCTAAGACGGGCTGACTAGAGCCAGAGCGGTATGGACCGAAAGAGAGCCTGTGCCTGCTTGGGAGGAGCGGTTCACCGCATGCATCTTTATGATTTGCGACCATTGTCTGCATCCATCTTCCTGCACCTGCAATGCACACGAGGAGACTGCCACTGGATCTGATGGATGTACTTGTACACCCGAGTCATTGGAAACATTGGAAGCACTCCACGTCTCCTCCTGCCCTCATTTCACGGTGCCAACCGAGCTCAACCCTGGGACTGGACATCCGAGACGCGCAGACACAGAGGGGGGAGCATCCATGAGCCATCTGGCTTCACGCTCACACAGCCAGATGACAACACAGCACTTCACTTCCCATCATTAGCCAGTCAGTCACCTGCCAATAACACTTCGGTGCGCCTCACTCTCTGCAGTCTCCGATTGCATCCCGAACTACTCCATCTGCGCCCGAATGAAAGCCCTATGGTCCAACATGTCCGCAAGCGTCTTGTCATGAAGTGCGCCAGTCCAACCAACAAACAACGTCTGCTCCCTATCCGTCGGCTGCCTGCATTGACATTACGCAATAACCACCCGCCCAGGCCTCGATCTTACTTCTTCCTCTACCGCCCTGCATCTCGTTCCGAACAGACGCTTGTTTTCCGAAGGCCCTCAACCTCTCTAGTGGAATCCGACCCAGAAGCAGGCTGTAAGTCGAGCCTCACTCCGCAGTGACGACGTCAGCTGCCCATGCTCTGCCACCGGTCCTGAGTAACCACACAAGCAGGCTGTCATATCAGGCCGTCGTCTCCTTGTCTCCAGTATACAGTTCGCTGTGGTTCCACTCCTGATATCCTCAGACTGGTTTTCGTGACGAGACCCCCCCCTCTATGATCCGCCGGACAGATATTCCAGCCAGCGTCTCCGAATATCCGCCGGCATGGCAGCACAGACAGGAACGCCGTTGCACGAGCCCCCGCCGCCAGAAAGCAGCCGGCTTTCTGGCTTCTTCAAGAAGCTGCTGGCAGGAAAGCATACTGCAACTGCCGTGTCGCCCTCGGGACCCCCCAAGGGTATGGAGATCCCTGACCGGCCGGCTTCGCCCGCAAGTGCTCTAATGCGCCGAGTCTCGAGGAGGGTTGTTCCGGGTCTTCCACGAGCCAAGACCTTCAAGAGGCAGCAGTCCGAAGTCAGGGAGAAGCTTGAACCCATCCAGCCCACGCAGGCTGAGCGAAGGGCCGTCTCTGTCGACAGGCGGACGCAACACCCCCTTCGCAATGATTTCACCGCCAGTCATCAGCAATTGCCGAGTGCGAGCGCGCCGGACTTCCTCGACGACACATTGTCAACAACCACGGTGGGCCAGACGCTGTCAGTCCCGCCGACTCCAATCGAGGAGAAGCATCACTTGAACGTCTCGAGCGTCAGTACGGTCAACATAAGTGCAGACTTGGAGGTGGATCAACCGAACGAGCCCCTCAAGCCTGGCAAAGACCTTTCCAGACCCCCTCCGTCGTAGATGCGCGTTCTACCACTACGTCTATTTATGACTCGCAAATCCATGCCGAGCTTGAGACCAAATGGATTCTCAACCTGTCCATGCATTTCAGAGACAAGTCGAAAAGAGAAAAGTTCTTCGTCACATATCGACAGAATGATACTGTATGGCGCCGTGTCACCATCTCGCTCGATTACAGGGATGCCCCTGATGACTCACTGGAGAAGGATCTCCTGGAGACAAAGTTTCAGCGGGAAAAGAGCGCCAAGATATATGAAGCCATCCGAGAAAGTCTCCATGATATTCAGTTCTACGTAACTGTCACGAATCTCAAACTGCAGACGACTGACGGAAGGCTCCACGTGCATGTTGTGGAAGATGTCAATGTGCGTCCATATTATTCCATGCGCAATTGCTTCCGAACTGACGTCCATGCGTAGGAAATCATCCACTACCCAACTGTTCGTATGGTGCAGCATCTTCGATGTAAACGGATCAAGGAGAGGAACCTGGAGTTTGATTCCCACATGTCCGGCTTTGTTTACAAGGTTCGCGTTGGCGGTCAAACCCTGATCAAGAAGGAAATCCCAGGACCCGACACGGTCGACGAATTTCTCTACGAGGTCAACGCACTCAACACGCTGGCATTCTCTTCGAGCGTCATCAAGTTCTACGGCGTGGTTGTGGATGACAACGACGAGAGTGTCAAGGGGCTTCTCATCGACTATGCCGAACAAGGCGCTCTCATCGACTTGATCTACGACTCGCAGGAACACGGTCTAGACTTGCCCTGGTCGACGCGGGAGCGATGGGCGCATCAGATTGTCCAGGGCCTGGCCGATATACATGAGGCCGGCTTTGTCCAAGGCGACTTCACCCTCTCCAACATTGTGATTGACGATGAGGATAACGCAAAAATTATTGACATTAACAGACGCGGCTGTCCAGTGGGTTGGGAGCCGCCGGAGGCAACTCCACTCATTGACAGCAATCAACGAATCTCCATGTATATTGGCGTGAAGTCGGATCTCTATCAGTTGGGCATGGTTCTGTGGGCACTTGCCACGCTCGAGGACGAACCCGAGGCGCACCGCAAACCATTGCGGTTAGATCCTGAGATCGAAGTGCCCGGTTACTACCGGACCATGGTGGAGAACTGTCTGAATGACAATCCTCGCGTTCGTTTGCAGGCGACTGCTCTGCTAGCGATGTTCCCGGAACCCATGTACGAAGACGACGATGTGCCCAGCCCGCCTCCGATTCGAGTCGAGGAGGATGGTTACGCGGTGCAAGAATACTTGGTAGACAATTACCAGAACGGGCGGCCGCATATTAGGACTGTAACCCCCGATCATATTCGGGGCACAGCAACCATCCGTCCGCTTCCTCGCCTGGCCTTTCCGAGGACTCCTATTACTATCCGCCTAGAGGTCGCTCCCCGCCCAGCCCATTGCCCAGTCATGGCGACTGCGACTCACCTTATATCGCCCGTCATGGCATGTGGCCCGGGAATAATGTCGGATCTGGTTCCATCAGTGATATGTCCCACGAGGTACCGCGAGAACCAACTCTCAGAAACTATCATTTGGAGGAGGGTACCGCGATTCTGGACCCACTGGAACGAGACCTCGATGCCATGGGCTTGGAACTAGCAAGCGAAGCGGTCTATCTTGGTGATGCCGCAAGCGGTCAAAGGAAGGAAATGCAGCACGTATCGGGGCACGGAACAGGGCCCACGCCTCAGATTGTGATTGAGGAGGTCAGGCATGGAAATGCGGACGAATCGTCCGAGGAAAATGAGGCGACTCCTCCGGGGACTTCCGTCGAGCCGCTCGGGCTTGTAGCCACCCAATCGACCCTAGAGGATCCCGCGACGGCTGCGGGAAGTACCCCCGAGAATAAACAGAAGGAGGCGGCAATGGTACTGTCGTCTGAGCTGCCCGTCGACATGGACAATGTACAAAATATACAGCCAGGGTCTTTAGAGACTTCTGACATTAACAGTGTTCGGGGGAAACAGTGCCCGGATCATCATGCTTCTCAGATGGGGTCGACAACTCGATTGGCGGGGAAAAGTCTCCAGAGGCATCGGGTCAGAAGGAACTTGAATACGGCGATGCCGACCTGGAATCGGGTCCTAGTTACACATATGACAGATGTGGCCAGACATACGAACGAGCCACGCAAGCCGTCCCGACTGGGCCCGGGCGTGGGCTCTCGGAACCAGGAGGGTCGTCGCACAAAGTACTAACCGATCTTACCGGTATCGGGTCCGCGTACAGCACGCGCGATGAAATTCGACATCAAATATGCTCAGACGATGATCTGGGCCTCCCAGCAGCCTCTGTGGTTTCACAGGACGTTACCACTCAGGCTTGAGCCAGGCACAGGGTATCCCGCGAGGTTTTCTTTTAATTCTTTTAAATTCGGAGGTTGGGATTAGGAAACAGGAGAAAGAGGGACGTATCTACGGCGCACATACAATTTCGAACGAGTTTCCTCTACGATTACGAACGGGTCACAGGACACAACAAACATATGCATAGGGTATTCAAAGGACATATTTGTTGCCTTGGGAGGCTATACCATCACACCTCAGAAATGTTTCAGACAGTATGCCATTTTCTCATAGTAGGTAGGGAGTCTGGAGTGGAAGCTTGTGTGTAGGTAGTACGGCTGTAGCACTTATGAATAACATGGAACTGGGCCCTTGGGAATCGTAACTGGCGACTATGGGTTGTGATACCTGGGTTCTGCCCGAGGCATTTTGGTTGGATGTGAGTGGGTTTCACGAATCTAAGCACGGTGGTGATGATGGTTGGTCGATGCTCCGGACGTCGAGTGAGCTAACCAGTATACAAACAAGTTTGAAGCACCAGGAAGCCAATCCCGGCAGTGTGGTAACGCTACAAGTCAGCATAGTGACCAGGGTAAAGAATATGTGACCTGGTAGGCCAATCGAATCCACTGCCGGGGGTAGGTTGTCATTTTGGGGGGGTAGGCGGGCTGCCTACCAGCAAAGCTTATCTTAACGACTGGTAAACCTTGGATTGCGCATTGCCTTTAATCCATTTTGATTATGTATCATCTCGTGGCTAAGGATATACCGTCTGACAGCTGAGTTTCGAGGGTGAAACCCAAGTGCAGAACTGTGTGTTGCACGGTAGAGAAAACAGGGCTATTATCTACTCGATTTATGTACATCATCTTGTGAAAACCCATCACAGTGGGCACGTGTATCCGAAGGAGAGCTACAACTATTATTTACTAGGTAACTAGTTGTTTGTGTGGTAGATCTGGGAGGTGATAAGAACGGGTGTGGTGGCGTTGTTCAGTTCTAACCCGTCAGGGTTAGATCCGTCGATCACAGAAAGTTTCGCACTTCTAGAATCACAAGGGGTGCACAGTTTACTTTGTACCTAACTCAGCGGCTGTGGGGCGGGCGGCGCGTGAGAGTGAGGCGAGAGCTCGGACGAAGGTACTGAGAGCGTCGTCGTTCGTGACTGGGGGCCCTTGTCCGGGATTTGTTGGGCGCTCTGGTCTGTATCTTATCTTGCGACGAGTGGCGACCACGAGCAAAGCGAGAGGCTCTCGTCGTCGCGACGGACCTTTCAGCAACTAACAATGTCTGATCTAACTTGCGCACCGGTGGTTTGGTTGTGGTGCCGAGGATCTGGGCGATCAACAGTTACTTCGTAATCACTCCGTACGGACGATTGGAACGACAAGACAGGACATCTGGAGCTCAGGTACGGATGTACGGATACGTTAGTGTACTTTGCAGACGACATGCGCAGGGGTCCTCGCAACAACGTCATGCCGAGCAAGATTGGAAGGCATCGTGGCCGCCCCCCCCAGCTCTACCAAAGTACAAGTATGATGTTGTCGGTGTAGCTCTGACAAGCGCCACCAACTTGACACGGTAATGCACACTTCTCTGTGCCGAGGTTGTTTCGTCGAAAGGTTTCTAGTTATCAGTAACGAGGTGTGGCAGCAATTTCGGGCTTAAAGTAACAAGCTAACTTGGTACTTGTAGAGACGGCAGGGTCCCCGCGGAATGCTTGTCAGCATTTGGCCACCGTAGAAATCTCAAACGGGAAGGACCCCTGACAATACATGGGCCAGGTAGCCAATCAGCGTCAACTTCTTTCCCAACAAATTGCCCCAACACAACGTCGGTTCTTCCATGGAAGAGGGGCGAAAAATAGGACAAGCATATCAAAAGAGTTGAAACCGAAAATCATGCGACCGGATTCGCGAACCAAAGCCCACAGCCCCACTCGGCCCCCCGCGGAACTGATGCCCCTGCTGCTCCACGTTCTTGGCCTCTCTACCTACGGGGGTACCTACTGTTTAATGTTCAACTCGCTCCTTTAATCCGAACGCGACTCGTGGCATCTCAACATCGATGAGGGAAGATGATCTGACATGCTACATCAATTGGTGGTTCACATCGAGACCGTGGTAGAAGACCGAACTTGATGCCATCTTGATGATTATACGTTTCAGCGTGTGACGCAGCCAGGCTTGCCACCAAGCCCGACACTTCAACGTCCTTTGAGACAGACAGGGTTGTACTGTACAGGGACCTTCTTACTGTGTAACTTATCATGTCGTTGTTATAGTTGTTGCTTGTAACGGCACGTTGCCCGTGTACACTCGGCATAGCGCCCGGGCCTCTTTCCTGGTTGTACTGATGATGCCCGGTAGTTGGTTATGCCCGAGTGCCTGTGTGTACGAAGTACGGAGTACATACTACGGTATCCGTACGGAGTAGTACATGGTGAGTTAAGACCAGGAAGGTCCTTTGGGGCGAGGGAACCACTTCTTCTCACTCCCCGCCATCCCGACAGTCCCGCCAAAGCCAATCCGCTCCATTCCTCCAACCCCTGCTGTAAGTAGGGTAATCACTAACTTAAAGTACTCTCATACGGCAGCCAGACATTCGTTGAATAAATACTGCCCCAACCCGTCCGTCTTCTATCTCCCTTTTCCTCCTGCAACCGTTCTACCACCAAATTCCACCACACTTTCCGCCTACGACGACATCCATTGACTATGGCGTCGACGGAAGCAAAGATGGCCGAGGCCAACGTTGTGCCCGCCTACGTCGATGGCACCAAGGATTACAAGCCTCTTCGCGGCAACAAGTATGACATGAAGAAGCCGCACATCACCGACCAGCCCATCACCTTGGCCAACTGGTACAAGCACGTCAACTGGCTGAACGTCTATTTCATCCTGGTCGTGCCCGCCATGGGTGTTGTGGGAGCATACTTCACGCCTCTCCGCCTGTACACTGCTCTCTTCGCCGTCATCTACTACTTCAACACAGGTCTTGGAATCACCGCCGGTATGTTTGTTGTTTTGGCTTGCAAGTATTGCCCTACACCTGCTGACCTTCTGCTAGGATACCATCGCCTTTGGGCTCACACTTCTTACAAGGCCACCCTTCCTCTACGAATTTATCTCGCAGCCGTTGGTGCTGGAGCCGTTGAGGGATCTATTCGATGGTGGTCAAGAGACCACCGCGCCCACCACAGATATACCGACACCGAGAAGGACCCTTATTCAGTCCGCAAGGGACTCATCTACTCCCACCTCGGCTGGATGGTCATGAAGCAGAACCCCAAGCGAATTGGCCGTACCGACATCACCGATCTCAACGAGGACCCCGTCGTTGTTTGGCAACACACCCACTACATCAAATCCGTCCTGATGATGGGTCTCATCTTCCCCACCCTCGTCTGCGGACTGCTCTGGGGCGACTTCCTCGGCGGCTTTGTATACGCTGGTATCCTGCGTATATTCTTTGTCCAGCAGGCTACTTTCTGTGTCAACTCTTTGGCTCATTGGCTCGGCGACCAGCCCTTTGACGACCGCAACAGCCCACGTGACCACGTCATTACCGCCCTCGTCACTCTCGGCGAGGGCTACCACAACTTCCACCACGAGTTCCCCTCCGATTACCGTAATGCTATCCAGTGGTGGCAATACGACCCTACCAAGTGGTCTATTTGGACCTGGAAGAAGCTCGGTCTCGCCTACGACCTGAAGGAATTCCGCCAGAACGAGATTGAGAAGGGCCGTGTTCAGCAACTGCAGAAGAAGCTCGACCAGAAGCGTGCCACCCTCGACTGGGGTGTACCTCTTGAGCAACTCCCGGTCATCCACTGGGATGACTTTGTTTCCGAGTCCAAGAACGGAAAGGCTCTTGTTGCCATCGCAGGTGTCATCCACGACGTCACCGATTTCATCAAGGACCACCCCGGTGGTAAGGCTCTCATATCTTCCGGCATCGGCAAGGATGCCACTGCAATTTTCAACGGTGGTATCTACAACCACTCCAACGCAGCTCACAACCTGTTGTCCACCATGCGTGTTGGTGTCCTTCGCGGTGGATGCGAAGTCGAGATCTGGAAGCGAGCTCAGTCGGAAAACAAGGATTCTCAAACTGTCCACGATTCCACGGGCCAGAGAATTGTTCGTGCTGGAGATCAGCTCACCAAGATGGTTCAGCCCGCTGCCAGCGCCGATGCTGCCTAAGGCATTTCACACTCTTGTTTTTTTCACATTGATTGTACATAAGCGAAAACAATGGAGAGCCTGAACAGGTCTCAGCGGTCATGAATGTCACGCATCTTGGAATTTTTACTGGCGTTCAGAAGGAGTAGTCAGGATTGGGGCGCTTGACATTGCGGATTGGAAGGCAACTGTATTTGCAAGTTGGGCTTGAGCGTCATTAGTTCCCTAAGGGACGAAATGACAGTTCTTGGGACATAACGTCCACGAGCAATTAGAACGAAATATGACTCTAAAAATTATGGTCCCGTTAACTACATAAACCTGTCTTTTTTTTCAACCATGCCCTGCTTGTCCGAAATTGAACTGCCAAGTCACACAGGTACTCTTCACCTACGTTGGCCAACAAATTCAATCAAGATCTCTATCTTTCATCTAAGTCAACCGATAAATTTCTTCATTAGGAATCATTCGGTATGGTCAGTTCAGCTTCCTACACTGTGCTAAATCGGACCTACCGCCGTCAAACCCCCTACCGATGGCTCCGTGCCAATCCGGGGTAGGTCGGTTCTGGACCGGGGAGTTCTTCAGCCGCCCAACACACTTTCTTTTAATCAACAAAAGGATCAAGTTCGTCGATGACCACTTCGGTGTCACATGTCAGCTCAACCAACATATGACGGTCGTTTTTGCGCCATTGAGCCTTATCACGGTCCACCACACAATATTATATCAACTCCCCAACCAAAACGATGGGGCAATGATACGACAACTTATGTTTTTGATGACATACGGTGTTGCGTCATCACATGCCAGAACCTGAACTAAGTTGGGCGTACGGAGTACGATGAAATGCTTGTCTCAACTGTTGGATGCGGGGGATAACACAGCGTAGTCTTTTGGTGAGAGAGGGAGTGGTCCACGCGCACACAAAGCAATCAAGGCTCACCACGTGCTAATGAGCACAACAAGGTACATGGATAGTTTTTGGTGGATGAAAAAAGTCGAAGCTGTGTAGTAGTCTATGTCGCGAGGCAAAATGAAATCCTAAAGTGTGCCGTAGGCGACCGACCACGGCTGGTATCATGCATGTGAATTGAAGACGGAGCGAGCTGCGGCATGCCCAATATACACACTATGGGCAACGCGTGTGCGTGCCAAAGTCCATAAAAAGAGCTAGAAAGTTAGTGGATAGTTAACGAACCCCCCCTACGATGATGATATCAATCCCATGTAGAACACCCAGAGTTCAAGTGTGCGCAAAAAGCAGGCTCCAGTGTAGCCATCGAGTCCAGCCGCTCCCCCTTGCTCGTTTCATCATCTCGTGAGAAAAGAGCGCTCTCGCCTCTGCTCAACCGTCATACATGATCGATCTTCAAACGCCGTATACAACCAATTTTGCTTAGTGGTGGGGAATCTAGGGATATCAGGAGTAGGCCAAACCCCGAGTAAAAATTATGCTGCAATACCACCACTAACGCCTGGTGAAAATGCAACTAAACGCCTCCCTAGGGGCCCGCAGAGCTAGAGAAAGAAAGCCGCCGCTCGCTCTCACGACATCATCGAAGCGCGACTTCCAGCGCCCCAACCTGTGACCGAAACTAATATTGGAGAGTGGAGGATGCGAAATGCTGCCCATTACACCTCACTTGAACAAGCTTCGCAAATCCATGAGTTTCTGTTTTGCGGCTTCGGCCTTGTCCATGACCCTATTGCGGTCCATGCTTAAGCTGGCGAGCTTCATCTTCTTTTCCTGAAGAAGCAGCATCTTCTCTTCAATACTGTCCTTCATGATGTATCGAACAGTACGGACAGGCCGCTTCTGTCCGAGGCGGTGGACCCGATCGACGGCTTGCGCTTCGGCTGCCGGATTGTACTGGGGCTCCATAACATAAACATTGTTACCCGCAGTGAGGTTGAGACCCAGACCACCTGCCATGATCGAGACCAGGATCACATGAACCGAATTATCGTCTCGGAACTTGTCCATGGCACTGGTACGTGCCAAGCGAGTCATCTTGCCATCAAGACGAGTGTACGTGATACCAGCACTGTCAAAGGCCGTCTGGATCAGATCCAGATGAGAGGTCCAGCCAGAAAACACAACGGACTTGTAAGGAGGTTCGTCTGGTTGTGCCTCGCTGTCTGCCTTATGTTTGAGCAGATCATCTACAAGAGCACGAGTCTTGGTGTGAGGTCCGCCATAGCTCGGGGTTGTCTTAGTCTTGCTGTCCGAGTTTGGGTGGGTGTGGTATTCGACCTCCGCTTTGTCTTTGCGAAGCTCGGCCAGGGTGAGACGGACGTTGTTTGAACAAAATGGACATTGGCCCGAGCCATGGTTGCCAGCGTCCGAGTCCCAAATCGGCTTGCAAGTGGGACAGAGCAAATGATAACAGGCCGTCACGTAACCGAGGATGCTCTCCTCGCGCTCCGATCCAACATCGATACTGCCCTCTCGTTCCCCGATTGTCCCGTTACAGACAAAGCACTTGTCGTTGCCAGTTTCTTGCATCAACTCGAAGACCTCGTGAGCTCGGGTTTCGCCCATTGCCGGCTTCTCGTCATCGTCACTATCGATGTCGATGGCCGAGTCCTCGGTCATACCCTGAACAAGCTCGAGGTCCTCATCGCTGAGTAAGTCCCGGCCGTGAGCTGAAATGAGTCGAAGCCTGAGGATAGACTGGAGGATGTGAATGTAGGATTTGCCACCAACCATTCTGTCCCGACCCGAGGCAAGAACTGCGACCTTGTCCTGAGCGTTTTGTTCGAAAAGTCTATATAGCTTGTTCTCAGCGGGAGAAAACTCCAGTCGGATGATGTGGTCTTTGCGAGGAGGCAGATCGATCTTGTCCTTGAGACGCCTCAACGTGACGCTGTCGACGAGGACGCGGAGTTTGGGGACAATCTCAGGATCACAGACTTTGAAGGGTGCCACAATGTACTGCGTAAACTTGCTCTTGTCATCGAATGGTTGCAGTCGGATGAAGGCCAATAGAGCAGCCAGATCGTCCAGCTTGTTCTGTACTGGCGTTCCCGTAACAGCCCACCGACGGTTAGCCTGGAGGCGGCAGATGGCCTTGAATTGCAGCGTGTTTTGTTCACGGATCATATGAGCCTCGTCCAATACCACTCGAAACCAGCCAATCTCTTCCAAAGGGTGAGACCCAGGCCGACGCTTGTGGCGAGCATTCACCTCGGTGGACACTGACCCGTACGTGGTAATGACCAGGTCAAACTCGGCAAGCTTCTTGGCATCCCTGATGCGGTTAGATCCGTGGTAAATGTAATATGTAAAGGTTCCAGGTTTGATGTGGGCCTTGATCTGCTCCTCCCAGTTGGTGATGGTCGAGAGAGGGCAGACTAGAAGCGTGGCTCGGGAATTGCGCGTCAGGCGTGTTAACGCAAGGGGTTCCGGAGCAGGCACGTTAAACCGCTTGTCGTTTTTCTTGGGAGCTGGGGGCAGCGGTTGCACGGGAGTTCGTTTTGACCATTCCTCCGCCGCATCCAGAGATGTGGTTACCAGCGACAAAATGCTCAGAGTCTTGCCCAAGCCCATCATATCTGCGAGGATGCCACCAAAAGTCTCGGGCGGCGGTTCGCGTTGAATCTGGCCAGTAATGACATTGTAATAACTTCTCGTACCGTTGATACCGATGCGAATTTGCCAGAAGGCATTGTGAGTCTTGCCGATGTCGGAGAGCTGACGGGGGCGCTCTTTGGCGGTCATGAAATATAGTCCCTGTTTCTGGTGCTTAAGCAGTTCCGTCGTAATCCTGGCGTCCGGCTCCATCTGCGGGAGGTCCTCGCTCTTGGTCAGAGAATCAAATACTCCCATAACATCGCTACGGATCTCTTCCACGGTTCGCACGACCTGCGATCCAGCCGATCCGACTGAAGCTGCCTCACGGTCCTTGGTGATAGGCGGGGCCTTGTATCCCTGCATGTTTTGCGGGTTGTCGTACTTGATGCCGTTATCGAGTCGAGTAGGGTTCCGCAGCCAGATCTGTTTCTGAGACAAGTGCTTTCCGACAACTTTCGCAGATCTTCGAGGACCATACAGCATTAGGTCGAGAGAATATGTCTTGGATACCTCTTCGCCGGCTTTCTCATTGTCCATCCTGCGCGTCGGGATCCTGCTGTCGGTCCGCAGTTGCAGGCGAGGCGAGTCGAGCAGTGGTGAAAGGCCGAGGGCAGTTTGGGGATCCAAGCGTCCAACTACCTGGCGGGTGTAATCCTTTGCGTGGATTATATTGGTGTTATCGCCATGCTTCCGATTAAGCATTATCTTGACACTAGGCCACCAGCCGTGCTGCAGAGACTTGTGCTCGGGCTTGGGGCTGGGCACCATATGGCAGTTAATTCTGGCGCCTTGAATCATACCGTAGCAGATTTCCTGGCTCTGGAGATCCTCGGTCGCAGCCGTTTCGTTGCCGGAGTCAACTGCAAACGTGTTAGCATATGCTACCAATCCAAGAATGGTGAACAATGTGGTCGTCTTACTCATCTCGGTCAGATCGACTGTATCGGCACGCTGAAGAGAAGGTCCCTTGCTTCCTTCCTTCCTCTGGTCCTTGATGTACTGCCCGAGCATACCACTACCTCGAGCGCCAAGACCGCCGTGGTTGGCATCCGTGTTATCGTCCAGCTCGATTGTCTCGACTTTGCGACGCTTCGGTTCCGGCGCGGCAACTCGGTCTTGAATATGGTTCATGCGCTCAATCATGCTCCCGAAACCGTTCACAGGGGAGGGCGAGTGGCTCATGTCGTTCGGACCAGTGTATAGGAAAGACGGCGGGGTACTGTCGCTCGAGGCGGTGCCGTCGTTGGGACTAGAGAACTGGAAGTCGAGAGAGGCGGCACTGTTGGAGTTTGTCAGTCCGCTTGTCGGTGTTGAGTGGCCACTGGCGGTGAGGCGCGCATTCGCGTGCAAGCCTCGCGGGTTCAGCAGCAAGGCAGGGTTCAGGTTAAGACTGCTGGAGGAGCCATGGCTGTTGTTCATGGGTACTACCGACGGGCTGTTGTAGCCGTGTCGGGCAGACGGGCCTTGATAGTAGGTGATGTCAGTATCATCTCTTGCAGTAGTAGGCTGAGCGACTGGCGCAGGGCTGCTCTTGCCGGGTGAAGCAGTTCTGTAGCGCTTGCGACGGGTAATGGTGTGATGGGTACCCAGGGAAGTGCTAGGGTGGCTGTTACCAGATGATGGCCCGTTTGACGCCATGGCTGTAAGAGGCGCGTCGGCCAAGGAAGATGCGAAGTCTCCCGTTAGTCAGTCACTCTGTCGTCGGTAGAATATGTGGTCCTAAAATCTAGACCTCATGGCAAGGAATGTAAGTACGAGCCCGAGGCCGAGTGGACTGGGTTACTGCAGGGAGGGAAAGGTGTAAGTTATTGTTTGTGTTAGGTTAAGGCGGGGGAAGGCGGCTGGCGCATGCGGACGAAGTAGAAAGATAAGTCAACTAGTGATATGGATGGACGGGATGCAGTTGCCAATCTGCAACGCGCAAGGTTCAGGCCAACGCAGATTCGGCAAGTGAATGGGAAAAGGCGGGAAAGGAATGCGGGCCGGTAACGAGAGAGAGAGAGAGAGAGAGAGAGTGGATATTGAATATGATGGAGAAAACGGATGACAGTCCAGCGGGAGAGCAATACCTAGTCTGGATTGTCGTCGTAGTATTCGAGAGTGAGAGCCTTGTCACGAGGACTGGAGGGTGAGTCTCGAAGCGCGTAAGAGGAGCCTTGGGCCTTCAGGTGACCATCAAATCGTTGCCGACGGAACTAACTCCTCTAAAAGGTTACATCTAGAGGAGAGAGTACGGAGTCGTAGTTAGTAGTTAGACCGTTCCCGCTGATAGCGCACGCAAATCACGCAGAGTTGTGTTTTGATGGTAGAGCACGACAGCCTTGCCTTGCCAAGAGATGAGATGACCCTCCGGATGCAGATTTCATCTGTCCCGCGTGACCCCGATTCCTGCGAACTCAACCCAAAAATGACCGAAAGGCACTAGCTGCGTGGCCCACGTGCCACTTAAGAGGGTCTGTTTCTGTTCTTGGCCAAGCCGGGGGGGGGTCATCCATCGTAGAGTGGGGTTCATGCCCCACGTCCACGTCCACCAAGTCCACCAAGTCCACCAAGTCCACCTAGCTAGCCCCTTGCTCACCCCTACGGCCCGTAAGACACGACAAGCTTCGGCAATACACAGTATTTTTAAATCTCCATCAGACGCTTCCCTCCATAGGGTCTGACTACAGGACTTCATTTCGGATACCTAGGTTCCCACGCAATTATTGAACGACTACTACTACTACTACTACTACTATTACTACTACCACTACTACCACCACTACTACCACCACTACATACATGGGTCGGTGAGCCCAGTTAAAATTGACAACGCCCTATTCCCTGATCTTACGAAACCCCATACGGAGTGCCTGAGTTGCCAACGATTGAAAAAATCCATTTCTTACAGCCTGCCTCGATACGACGAAAGATATACACATGCCCATATCACATCAATGATGGTGCTCATCTTGGCCCTTACTCAATCCCTCCCATACCCAACATCGATTCATATGTAGAGGGGCTCTCCGCTGGCGCCAAATGCAAAATCTACTCTCTACAAGCACCGCATCTGCAAAATGCCCGTCAAACATGTTCGCCTTGGAAACCAGGAGCCCACAGGAACGACCCGACAGTTCCAATTGAGTTGATTTACTTCTTTTCGTTCCAAGAAACAGTGCTGGCGGGACCCAAGCGAGTGCCGCGTAGCCGCCGGGTTCCCGGCCGACGCATTGTTAGAGGGTCGGTAGGATGCCGGATGCCGGTGTGCTGCATGACCAAAATGTGGAATGATGAAGTCACGTTCCGAAGATATGTCCACAAACAAACAAACCCCCACCCCCAAATCAGCCATTTTGCTGCTCTCCTGCCGATATGCTGTCGCTTCTTATAACAATCTCATGGCGGAGGAGGGAGGCGTGTTGCCCGGCAGACTTGGGCGCTTGCTGATGGTGCTCTCGGCTATGGCTTCTTGTTCTCTGTCGTCTTCGCTTCGATGGCTCTACAGCGTTCGGCGAGCGAGATCTTGATGGGCTCTGCGACCGATGACGGTTGATGCGAACGACCCGTAGTAGTCTTCTCCGGGAGGGTGAGAGAGATCCGCCTCTCAGACGTGATGTGTGCTTCGACGCATCGTGGCGGGAGACTGACCGATGCCGTGATCGACCTCGAAATGTAGCGGATTCACCAGAAGGGAGCTGCGTTGTTGTGATCTTTAGATACGGAGGCGGGCTTCGACGTCTCTTCCGCCCTCTCTGATTCTCGGGCTCCGGAGAAGAGAATGTTGACAAGACTAAGTCAGCCAGCCTCTCGCTTGGGACCGATTGCGCGGACATTGTCCAGGTAACGCCGGATATGTTGCTTGCGTAGGAAACCTCTGGTTCAAGGGCAGAAGCGCCTCTCAAGAGGTCGAGGTCTTCCATACAGGTGGTGAGGCGATCAATTGATAACAATGTACCGGAACGAGGTCCCGGACTGATGACAAAGGGGTTCTTCGTGTTGACTAGGGCGCGGGATGACAAGTATGAGCTAGAATCGGTTGCTGTGGAGCCTGCAGAGGATGCGAAGCAACCGACTCGTGAGGAGGAGGTACTTACGGATCCAACGTGATGCGTTTCAGGGGGGCAAAGAGCAATTGGTCGGTAAGACGTCTTCTTTATCTACACAGTAGAAGAAATCCGAGTACGCCTGGCATGGTGTTGCCAAGATCAAATGGACACTAGACATGGATGACGCACAGATCCACGAAACCTTCACGTCTCGGTTGAGGACGTCCACCAGTTGTAACATGGAATCTTGGCGTGGGCTCGAGACATCCCTGGACACGTTCCCACGAAGTACACGGTACTGCACATAGTACCAAAGTTATTGATTGGCCAGTCTTTCTAACGTGAACTCTGAACGAGGCCAAGAAAGTCTAACATTAGTCAACGTGACGAGGTCGCTCGCGTAGCACGAAATCCACCGGCAAGTTCCCGAGGTCAGCTGTTGGAAGACTGGGGAACGTACGTTGCCAAGACGCGAGTGAGTAATGGTGTCCCGTCAATTATTCTGTAGGGCAAGACGTGCAACTCTTTCTTGCGGCGTGCTCGGGGCCAGAAGCCGGCGTACGAGAGCGCCTGGTAAGTACTAGGCAAGCCAAGCCGCAACTTGAAGCTGGGGAAACAAGCAGCTGCATTAGCTCGACCAGGAGATGGCAGCTAACATGCAGCTAACTTTACCTTCAGAAAGCGCTAGTCGTCTTCGAGTCTCAGCTCCATGGTCTGACCCCGGCCTGACACACGAATGACAGTCCTAGCCACCCCCATCATCGATTCATCGTCAGTGACGGAAAGATTGTGAGGAGGGTTGATCGTTGTGCGGGGGAAACAATTCTAGCTCAGATCCGCCTGAAGACTTTTGCCTACTGCATAAAGGTTACCTATGTGCCTGATCCGACTACATGCATGGCTGAGATGTAAGACTTCAGGAGCTGCTCGCAGGACTGACTATGCCCGTCGTTGCTTTTTATTGACGGTATGCCCTAGTTTAGCAGGACCGTTGGTTACCTCCACCTACTTACTACACAATACACATGAGATCGAACAGTGATTATATTTGACACTACAACTTTGATATATACAGACTAAAGACCGCTTCCTCATCCTACGGAACTGTCGCCCCAAGTCATACGAGTCTCGAGTCAGTTAGCTTTCATTGCACACCATGCTTGTAATCTCGTGCTGAGGCCGCGTCATCGGGGTGGAAGAGCCGTCTCATCATCAACCCCAAGAACCAGGAAACATCACTTTTGTCCAGCTGGTACACACTGCATAACGTTACCGGTACTGTGTATTCTCGGTCCCTACCTGGTTGGCTGCGCGATGACGACACAAAGACTAGGCAAGGAACCCCCCCCCGACAGTCGGCATTCCAACTTGGGAGCCTCGCGCAGTGTGAGTATTCACTTCACAGACCCTGAACATGGGGACTCGATAACGGGACTCGATAACGGGACTCGATAACGGAGGATGTCGTTGCGGATCTGCGTGTTACTATCGGGAGGAAATGCTCTCCGCTTACCGGTGGCATTCAACCCCGTCGACGTAAGTAGAGGTAAACGTCGTAGTGTTTATTAATATGTTTATTTGCTTAGTATGTACATCACCCTCAATCCAGCCAGTCCTATGCGGTATCCACCTGTATAGGGGAGCCCATATATTCTAACCTAAGTGCAGTTTCCATGCGCCCAGCAACCGGATGCATATTAGCCGGACTACCTATTTTGGACGGCACAATAATGAGTGATCACTCACCGTTCTGCAATACCTCCGCAATAACCACCCCCTGTTCCACAGAAGCCACTAGGCGAGCAACACTCCCTAAAGACAGTATCTTTATATGCCTTCACATTTAAACCACACTTGACTTCGGTCGAGCCTTTAGGTATTTGCTCCGTTATCTGTGCGGGTGCCGTATATAGACTGACGGTCAAATCAGTAGGGGCCTGTTGTGCTCCCGCAATATCCACGGGATGAACAACAGTCTCCGACAGTAGACCCTTTTGGAAACTTGCCTTTGGCGCAGCATCGTGCATTGGTGCTTAAGTTGTGTGCGCCGCCGGAACAGGTATCAAATAGGGGCTGGCAACCACCTTTGCAGTGTCTAGTGGTTGATCCACAAAACCCGCCAGAGGAACAGGGGTCGGTAAAGGTAGAGCTGGCACACTTACGAAGTATACTGGTTACTGGTGGTACTGCGAGATAGCAACAGGCTTCTCAAGTGGGCGAGTAAACAAAACCCGTAGTATCACCATACACATAGAAGACCTCCAAGTCAGTGTCCACCAACTAAAATGAGGGGTTTAAAGGCATGTAAGCTACTTCTTCTTTCAAGTGAAAAAATAGTCATCGATCCACCTGTGTCTGTAGATAATTAGGAGATGGAAAGCTCCGAGCGTTGCTCACTGTTCTATTTTTCGTTAAGAGGTCAGTGGCCCAAGATGGTGGTGCCGCCGTAGTCGACGACTTGGCTACGGTACCGCCAGTGCCGGCGTGAGCGAGAGGAACACAACATAAGTAGAGTATATTTTCGCGATGCGACTTTTCATACGGGCGTGGAGATCAAGTAGTATACATATACTCTGTTCGTATCCTTCTTCTATTCTTTACAAGTGCATGCATCTCCCATACTGGGTAGGTATTTGACGGGGCCGTTGCAACCTACCCTGGAGCAGGTGCTGACTAGTCAGCACCGAATTGCCGAAGCGACTACCAATCGGCTTCGAGCAAGTAAGTACCCAAGTAGCCCGCCTGTAGGTACGGCCTGGGGAACGTCGATCTGGCAACGTCCAGACCCATCCATGCCCATAACTAACGTTAAACCGCTTTGCACCCGCCCGTGAGTCTGTGACGTGACGCGTGACAGCTGGGGAGACCACGTCGTTGGGGGGTTCGACACAATTATTATTTCTTTGCCATCGTCCCTTCGCCGTACACCTGACACGGTATACCACTCAGTCAGACAACGAGACTTGGTTTTCTTTAGTAATCCATTCTCGACATTCCATTTTCGCCCTTCCTACTTCGTTGGCCAAGCAAGACGGCTTGTTAATTCACTAACCGAGCGCAGCCCTGCGTCGGCCCCTTTCACCACCATCCAATACCGCCCCGGCACAAAAGCCCTGACCTTGACCGGAGGGAGCTGGTTCTTTTGGGGGAAAGGGTAGAGACATTTCAACATTTCAAAGTTACCTGCGAAGATGCCACGTCACCGACCGCCTGCGACAGGCTACGAGCGCTTGGCACAAGCCGACCAGTTCAGCGACGATTCCGAAGACGATGCCCTCGGCCAGAGCTTCGCTTCGCTGCAGCCGCAGTCCGCGCCGATATATGCGCCCATCACACAGCCGCGTGCCCAGTCGGGCATGGCATCCCCGAAAGCCCTGGCGAAGCAGTTGCAACGTCCCCGGAGGAATAGGAGCAACTCTGGCGTCGACCTGAAGGCCATCAATGCCCGTCTGGAGAGATGGGCCGACGAGATCGCTTCCAAGTTCAAGAGGGGGAAGGACAAGGGCAAGGCCGAGGAAGACGAGTCGTTGGAAATACACCACAGCGTCTTCCAGGCCCCCGACGGCGTGCGGCCCGTCAATGCAGACTCGCTGGCTGCCAACCCCTACAAACCTGCCATGACCACGGCCGAATTCAACGATATTGTTGCGAGCGTTCAGTCGGCCATCGACCAGGGCATGCACCCGAGCATGATCACCCAGGGCAGTTCTGGCAGTTACTTTGCCCGCAACACAGACGGCAAGATTGTAGGCGTCTTCAAGCCCAAAGACGAGGAACCATATGCAGCTGGCAATCCCAAGTGGAACAAATGGATTCACCGGAACCTGTTCCCCTGCTGCTTCGGCCGCGCTTGTCTGATTCCTAACCTATCCTACGTGAGCGAAGCAGCTGCTTACACGCTCGATTGTCAGTTGAGAACGAACATGGTTCCTTATACAGATGTCGTCTGGCTGTCTTCTAAATCGTTCCACTACCCCTACTGGGACCGGAGGTCGTTCTACCGGAAGAAGAAGCCCTTTCCGGCGAAACCCGGCAGCTTCCAGGTGTTTCTGAAAGGCTTCAAGGATGCCAACGTGTTCCTGAAGCAGCATCCTTGGCCTGACCAATACTGGTCAGGCTTCCGCACGTACGATGCCCATCGTAACAAGCAGAAGAGGTGGAACGACAGCTGCCGTCCATCAAGCGGGCGGGACACCGGCAACGGCAGCGACGATGAGCATAATGCGTCGGAACCTCGGCCACCTGGACCGGACAATTTCGTCTGGACCGAAGGCTTGAAGCAGTCTTTCCGGGAGGAGCTTGAGAAGCTGGTCATCTTGGACTACATTATGCGCAACACTGACAGAGGTCTCGACAACTGGATGATTAAGGTTGACTGGGAAACACAAGCCGTGTCGATCACCTCAGATCCGCCGTCTTTCAACATGGACGCCGGGGAGGGAGAAGATGAACTTGCACCACGACCAGTCAACCTTGACGAGATAGGCGGGTCACGCAGTCCGCGTACGCATGCTTACCGGGCACAAAAGCCTATGAATGCGAGCAATCGGCGCGCTACACGCGACCCTCTAATATCGATAGGGGCTATAGACAATTCGTTGTCGTGGCCTTGGAAACACCCAGATGCATGGCGGAGGTAAGACAAGACCCCAAGACGTCCGGCTTTAGTTTGATGCTTACAGGTTCCGTAGTTTCCCTTTTGGCTGGCTGTTTCTACCCGTAGACTTGATCGGTCGACCTTTCTCGCAGAAGACTCGCGATCATTTTTTACCTCTCCTGACTTCGACCCATTGGTGGAGTCAGACACAACTAGCTCTGCGCAAGGTATTTCAAATCGACCCTGACTTTGAAGAGAAGATGTTCGCCCGCCAAATGGCCGTCATGAAGGGCCAGGCCTGGAACGTGGTCGAAACCCTCAAAACACCCGATCATGGCCCTTTGGAGCTTACCCGACGAGTCAAGGTATGCGTCTGGGACGATCTCATAGATGTCCCAATCGCAGTGCCTCTGCGTGCGGCAAGCACCGAGATGCGACGCAAAGCTGAGCCCGAGCTGCGTGATGCCATCGAGGAGGAGATTGACATTGGCGCAATCAACTCGCCTACGGCCGGTGCAGATCAGACCAATGATCTACTCGGGTTTCCCAGCCCTCTCCCCAATCCGGGACGGTTTGAACTCTCGACTCCCCGCGCCCAGTCTCCAGATGAAGCAGAGGCGACTACGGCATTGTCACCGAAACACAGAACCGGAGACCCCTTTGAGGCCTCTGGAATGACATCCGTGACATCACGTCCCCAGGTTGGCCGAAACGCAACGCGGACTAGCTATCAGGGCCCCAGCCGTGCGTCCAACATGTACACACCGCGTCAAGAACGACGGTTCAGTTTCGCTACGGCCGCATCGCGCCGGAACAGCAATTCTATCGCGCAGCACCTCTACGGCGACCATGGGTACGGAGACGAGGACAATGATCTCGAAGGCGACCTTGGCTACACAGCCGCTGAAGGCATGGAGGGTAACAGACGCAAGGTCATTGTGGAGCGACTGGAGAATGTCAAAGCCCGGAATCCAGTATTTACTTGGTGTTGAGCTGGTGCTTCTTGTAAGAGGATAACTAGCGGAAAGCAAAAGGCAGAAGGCAGAAGGCAGAAAGTGTGCGGCTTGTCTGATTGGATTCATCAAAGTGCATTCATTCCACCGCTGGAGTGCGGTTATAGACTACGGATATTGATGCCGGTTTGCGCGTTTGGTCGAGTGTGCAAGACAGGGGGGGATGGGGTTGCCGCACACCACCACTCACACATAGCATGACACTGGCTCAGGTTAGGAGTAATTTTGAATTTTTGCATTCAAACCTGGCCGAGTTCCGTCCCACGGCGGTTGCTCGAGGCAAGCGATTCGGGCAATGCTGTGCGACGTACGGAGTACTCCATAATCCGAGAGGGGTCCTCGACCGTCGTGCCACAGCAAGAAGGCTGCTGAGAAACCACGTAGGAGTAACTAACACATACGAAGTAACTAACTAGGTAGTCAACACCGGCCGAGGAAAAGAGGCCGGGTAAGGGGGGGAAGGGATGATGCAAGCCAACGCCCCCGGTGCTTCGCAAGAGCAAACAGTGGACGGAAAAAGCAAAACTGGCGCCATGCCCTTCAGGAAGTTTGTCTCAGCGGGTCGAATGCATGACCTGCCTGCAATGCCACGTTGGCCAATGTTGCGTAGGAATGGCGTGGTTAATGTTGTTGTCGTCGTCGTCGTTGTTGTTATTGTTATTACCCGGGACCCCAGGCGCTTACTTATGATATGTCATGTAGCCGGGGAAAAAATACCTTCGTGGCGGCGACACATTAAGTTTCGCCTACGAGAGACACTACCAGACAGTCGGGACCGTCCCTGATGGGCTGATATGGGTTCCCTTTAAGGGGTTGACAGATATGCGGCGGTAGTGTTGTATAACAAAGTACTCCGTACTCCGTATTTGGTGACGGTTATGCCGCGGGTTATCCCAGAGACCTCTTCTCTTAGTCATTAGTTACTCTTAACCTGGGGCATTGCGTAGTTGTCATCCGACAAGATGGGCCGGCATAAAGTTGGCTAGTTGTGATGATGCATCACATTCTCTCAACTCCAATTGGTTCCACTGCACATGTTTTCCTACGTCGACCTGAAAGCAGCCTTCTGGGCCAAGAGGAATAATGCTTCAACTATGCCCCCGTCCGGGCCTATCATTCCCGGCCCAATGGTTCGACCTGCAGCGGGTGGCGTCACACGGCCTGTAGAGACGATTGGATATTGATGACGAGAGGAGATCATAATCACCAACGTTACTTCGTACGCAGTATCCGTACTTGCCGTGGTAACGAATATCACCGTATCGCTCGGAAGCCCGGGAGACGCAAAGTCGCCAACCTTGGATGTCGATGTAGCAACGGTCAGCGGGTACGGAGTACCGTCAACCCACCCGGCGAACGGGGTCACTACGAGGGTACTTACTGTGTAGTTACTACGTAGTAAGTAGTACGAACCACCTACGGAGTACGGATACTCCGTAGCTGCATTACACGTTTGCTAGCTGCCACGACCAATCCAACCCGGGCGTCGAATGATATGGCATGGAGAGGAGGTCCACCCCGACCAACCACCATGTGATGATGCGCGGCTCGACAGCGGCTGAGAGGCCGAGAGAGAGCTGAGGCATGCACTTCACGGCGGTCGACGTTGTCCCGCTCGTCTAAAGCGGTCAAGCGTGGTCAAGCGTCGGGGCATCTCATACCAAATGTATCCGTACTTTTACCAAGTATGTACGAGGTGGGTTTCGAATCCGAACAGTCGGGATCCGTGGTCCTGAAGGTTTGCTTTATCGAGATTCGGTCTCGATGCAACCCCAAACCCTCCCCCCTCCCACTTGGCCCTTGTCCCTCGTTTTTGGCCCCTCCCATCGGGGATCCTTTCCATTCCTGCGCAGGCATCCATCCATCCGCCCACCCTTGTCAGCCGGCCGTCAATGTGCTATCTGCTTGCTGCAAAGATCCGTTCGTGCAGAAACAGTCATGCAGCAGCGCCCGCTCGACAGGAGATGGCGACTAAACAGGTCAGGTACGGCACGGTACGCTGCGGTACGTTGAAGCAAAGGTACTGCTTGCTTGCCGTGCGTCCCCTTGATCGTCTCTCATTGATCAGGTCGTACGGGTGTATGTTACCGGTATGACACCCGGGGGCCTGCCTGGGTCACCACACCGTACCCACGTCCCGGCGTGGTGGGTTGGTGGCTTGACGTGTACCGCTTCATTGGGACTGTACGACGTGTGTATGACGGCCGACCCAAGCGGCTGGGTTCCCTGCCCGTCTAGTTACCGGACTGTCTCGCCTGCGCAGAAATCCTGGCCCCGCGATGAGCATGGTCATCAATCGAGCCTCGGTTGCTTCGTGCTGGGGTTGGTTAGCAGCGTATGCGTGATCTTATGTCTGAAACTCCTATGTCGTCTCTCCCGCCCCAACTGGCCTGTCTCGGCCGAGCATGTGTACTTGGACGGCAACGGGAAGCGTGCAATATCCAGTGTACATGGTCGTACATTGTCTCCATGCACGCCGGCTTTTGCATGCTGGGAACGGAGAGCCCTTTTGTTCTTTATATCAGCTGCTGTCATGTTGGTCGTCACCTCGGCGCGTTCCTGGCCCCTCCTCCCACGTCGTCTCCGTAGCCTATCCATTCGAATGCATAGTCGTCCATCCCTGGACAATATTCTATTTCGCCACACATCCCAAGGACCCAAGAGCTGTCCAAGATTAGAGCCGTCGGACCCGTGCTAGCTAGCATGATGGACGAGACGTAGGAGCGCCCCCGTTCTTCATCTTGGACTGCAGGCAGGCAACTGACAGAGAGGCAGCGACGATGGACCGGAACTCCCCGAAGAGGACTTCCACCGCTTCGTGTATGAGGGCCGCATATACCACAGCAAATCCGTGGAGACGATGACTTGTTTCGCGCCTATCGATGAGGTGTGTGGCCCTCTTGCCAGTCATGACCACCACCGGCGTGCATGGACGGGGTTGGCTAATTCTGATCCAAAGTCCGAAATCGAGCGCCTACAGCTGGTTCACCAGATGCTTTCCATTGTCTTCAACCAGCGTTTGGTGTTTCCGGATATTACTTCGCTGAGGCGAGTTCTCGATTGCGGGACGGGAACAGCGAGTTGGGCCGGTAAGCAAGTTTGGAAAATTGCCCGTTTCTTTCATCCTGCCTCCCTGCCTCCCTGCCTCCCTGCCACGAATGACGACGGGACTTTTCGAGTGTCCGTCGTCAGGTCAGGTCCGGTCGCCGGTCATCGTTGGTAGTAGTCATGGGGTGCTTTACAAAGTCGAGAGCTGATGGCAGCACTTCTAGTCGACGTTGCGCTCAAATATCCCAAAAGCAAGGTATGCAAGATTTGCATGTCTCTCTGATCTTCTCAGGGTATTCTTTTTGTCCTCGGGGTAATCACATTGCCACAAGAAGATGTTCAAAGCCAGGTTTTCGATGGCGGCGTTGGCCGACTGACTCTGCGCTTTCAGGTCAACGGCATTGATATATGTGTGGAAATGATGCCAGAGTACCCGTTCTACCCAAGCAACTTGAAACTCGAGTACAGCGACATGAATGAAGGGTATGTCGGTCGAGATGCATCATCCACTTGCTGGCGATTGCTGACAAGTGTATATATGTCTATACAGTCTGTGGTTCGAGGACAAGCACTTCGACCTTGTACACAGTCGAATGGTCTCTGGCGGGATCAACGCAGGCCACTGGCCACGATATGTGCGTGAGATACATCGTATTCTCGCTCCTGGCGGTTGGTGCCAGATGGTCGAGATGGATCTCAAGATACTCTCGGATGGTGGTCATCTGACCGATCGTCAGTCATCTCTGCCCTGTGAAGCTGCTTCGGCTTACATGAGCGTTGCAGGCCACTCCCTCACTGACTGGTCTCGCGACTACTCGCGAGCGATGAGACAGGCAGGAAAGGACGCGCGAGCAGGGAGCAAGCTAAAGGGCTGGCTAGACGCCGCTGGTTTTAAAGACGTCGAGATGAAAGAAATCATGCTGCCCACGTGTGGCTGGTCGAGTGGTAAGGGCGATCGATGTTCACACCGCTCGTGACGTTCATGAATAACGGTGTTGCAGATGAACGAGAGTATCAGATTGGGTGCATCAACCAAGAGAATGTCAGCAAGATGCTGTCGTCACTAGCATTGTGGCCACTCACTTCCTTTCAAGAGTAGGTTCACCGCGTCGCCGTCGCCCGTCGTCTCCTCCACCAATCTGGACTCGCCAGTTGCTAACGGGCCGGAAGCATGATGGTCACCCAATTTCAAGTCTTGGTGGCAGAAGCGCGCAAGGAGGCAGCGAATGTGAGGCTCAGGGTGAGTTGAATCGATCCCCATGAAATGTTGGCAGTTGCTGGACTGACAACTGCTGGGACTGCAGCCGTATTTTAAAGTGTGAGTTCACAGCATGGACGTCTACTACACGAGGATGATGCTAATCGTTCGCTCTCCAGCTACGTGGCCGTTGGCAGAAAGAGTCGCCGTTGAGACGACCGGGTGGGCGTATGGATCAAGAGCGTCCGTCTGGGTTCTGCACTAACAAGATATAGAAGAGCAAGGCGTGTGTTTAGACACACACGGAATTAGAAGTGCGTCCCTTATCTTTCCCATGACTTGTAGCTAGCTATGTAGGATTCGCATGAAGTTGACGTGGCTTTGATAAGTTAGAAGGGCGGTAACGATTCCGGGGCTCTGGTCGCCCAAAGGAGGCGTGTAGAGGAGGGATTCATTCTATAGGTAGGGAGGGCTTTATGAAGTATTTAGTTTTGCCCCCCTGCGGCCAAGTTGCAACTTGATAGCCTCGGAGACTCGGAGGCTCGGACTAGCCTATCGACGGATTGAAGCGGCCAACGAACAGCATGTTGATGGCCGCGACGAGTTTCATTTCCCTCACATAGAAGACCATGATTGTGTCCTGCCGACGAGGAGCTGTGTCGAGCTGTGTCGAGCGAGGGTGTCGATGTGTTGTTTCTCGAGTTGGCTCCCCGAGTTGGCTCCCCGTACAGACCGAGAGCCATGGGTATACGCGTACAAAAACATGCTATTGGCCGGCCAGAGTCGAGACCGTAGGACCCGGACCCTTCGACCACCCGACTGGGGTGTTGTGTACCAAGTAGCTCCAAGCCAGAAAGTCTCCGACTCGTCTGTTCCCCACACGAAACGTGCGACGCATCAGAGGCAATCATGACGCGCAGACAGGATAACATTTGGCTGACCCAACCTGGCTCTCAGGCCGGCGGCAAACAGTCGAGAACGCGCACGCAATTGCTGGGTGTGCTGAGCTAACGAGAGGGCGCAGCAAATAGTACTCCGTGCAGGGGCGGAGGGGGCACTGGAAAATGATGCAAGGACGAGACCAGTCCATTCATTGTCTGTCTCTTGAGATCGAACTTTCGAGACAGCTGAAGTCCGAGTGAACTACGAAGTAGGTCGCTACTTATCTGGGCAGCCAATCAGTTGCCACTAAGTTCACTTACACCAAGGTTATCCGTACTCCGTAGAGACTCGTGACCAACACAACGGCTCTTTCGACGTCGCCCACGTCATCATTGTTTATTTAGTTAGTTACACAGCCGAAGCACAGCTCGCTCATTTCCCCGTGCTGACAACCCAGCACGTACGGAGTACACAGTACGGAGCACCACGGCACCTAGTTACCTAACTACGGAGTACCTCACTACCTACCTACCTACCTACCTACCCACCTATCCACCTATCCACCCAACTATCTACTACGTACCTACCTACCCACTTGACTAGATAGATATATACACAGCTACTCGGCGGCTTTTCCTCCTCCCCCCTCTCTCCCTACCGGAAACGACGCCCAAGTCTGACAGCAACAAGACCAAGGAAGGGATCGCCACCGACCATTATGAGATATACCACCTTCCTGCCCCTCGCGGCTGCGGCAGCAGCCTCGGCCTTTATCGTCCCCGATGAAGTCACCGCTCAGAAGCTCGTCTTGGAGCAGCCATCCAAGCAACCCGTTGGCAGCCACGACGGCTCGTCGCCATCATGGTGGGACATGGTACCCTCTTTGGAGCACGTCCGTCACTCGGTCGAGGACTCGGTTAGCAGCGCTGTCGACGCATTCGACGAGAGCTTCAAGACCGTCACCGAGTCCATCTCCGACTTGGACCTGAACCTCGACATCTCCATTCATGACTTCCTGCCCGCCTCTCTCTTCTCTACCCAGGATGGCCACGACGGGCCGGATCATCCTGATCATCCTGATCATCCTCATCCCCCCCCTCCTCCTCACCATGGCCGTCCTTATCCTCCTCCCCCCCCTCCCCCGCCACCACCACCTCCTCACCACGGCCGCCCCCCGAACAAGGGGCATCATGGACATCCCGGCCACCACGGCACCACGAACCTGACCATCTACCAGGCCATCAAGGCCTCCAAGTACACGACAAAGTTCGCCAAGCTGGTCGACGAGTATCCAGACATTGTCGAGGCCCTCAACTCCACCAGTCACAACTCCACGGTCTTTGTCCCCACGGACAAGGCCTTTGAGAGGATTCCCGACGACCACGAGAAGCCTCCCAAGGAGTTCATCCAAAAGATTCTCGAGTACCACATCGTCCCTGGCTTCTACCCTGCCGGCCGCGTGCTGGCCAGCTCCACCTTGGCCTCGGCGCTCAAGGGTGACAAGCTGGGCGACCGGCCACAGAGACTCCGCGTCACCGCCGGGCTGTTCGGTCTCAAGATCAACTTCTACAGCAAGATTGTCGTTGCGAACTTAGTACGTCACACTGCCGCCCGCCCTAGGCCCGGCCCCTCCTCCCCATGAGCAACGCAACTGACCCAGTCTCTAGTTCACCAAGAACGGCGTCGTTCACGGTGTCGACGCGCTCCTCATCCCGCCCCCGCCTGCCGGCCGCATCCTCTCCCTCTTCCCTTCGCGCTTCTCCACGCTGATCCTCGCCGTCGAGAAGTCAGGGCTCGGCAAGGAGCTGCACGACATTGCCAAGACCAAGACGACGGGCGGCACCGTCTTCGCACCCACCAACTGGGCCTTCCAGAAACTGGGACCCCACGCCAACGCCTTCCTCTTCAACACGGAGAAGGGTCTCGGCTATCTCAAAGCCCTGCTCAAGTACCACATCGTCGTCAACGAGACGCTATACACTGACGCGTACTACGGCAAGGAGCAGGCCGGCGGTGCCGACGAGGAAGAAGAAGAGAAGAGAAACAACGGACAGTATCACGTGGACCTGCCTACCCTGCTCGACGACAAGAGCCTCGCCATCGATGTCGCGCGCTGGGCTGGCTTCGTCACCTTGAAGATCAACGGCTTCACGCGCGCCACCATCTATGATGTGCCGGCGCGTGATGGTGCCATTCATGTCGTCAGCAGCGTGCTGATCCCACCGCACGAGCACAAGGGAGCCTATGTCGATGGAACCGAGATTGAGATTGAGGAGTTGCAGGAGAGGCTCTCGCCATATCTAGATGAGGCCGTTACCGATATTGCCACAGGCATGGGTGAGTTGTAAGCACGTACGCAATGTTTATGACGGGCACGTAGAGAACATGTATATCATCATTGAATAAAACTCCCATGCGTTGAGCTTGGACGCCCTGTTCAATGGGCTGGTTTTCGGAGTCACTCGTCTACAGTGTCTTCTCAAAACGCGTCGACCACCCCCACGCCATTCTTGACGTCGACTGCTCCCCATCTCTGCTCCCTATCAACCCTACGCCAGCTTCCTCTCGAAGCCTCCCCTCCCCTACTACTACCCCATTTCCTCTCCCCAGTCTCCGACGCCCCGGTATCCCACTGCCAAAAGCCCGACTCGTCCAAGAGTACCTCGACAACCCACGCATACATCACCTGCCTCGTCGCCGCCCGTCCGGCCAAAGTCGCTTGCGCAAACAACGCCGCGGCATCCTCCTTGGAGCGCGGGACACGCGTGCACAACAGATGCAGGTTGAGGAGCTGAGTAAACGTCTGGCCAAAGGCGGGTTTTCTCTTGCGGTCCAGCGCGGCTACGTAGCCGCCCGAGGGAGGCGGCGGCAGGTCGAAGATGGAGCGGAGAGTCGGTTCGGTTGGCCGCTGTTGCGTGTCCTGGGATTGGTATCGCGCCGAAGGGTGCCGAGGATTGTTGCCAGCGGCGCCGGACGCGAAGGAGGGGGAGGACGAGGACGTGCTGTTGAGAAGGATGATCAGTGGCCCTGCGGAGCGGGACAGGCTTCGTAGGCGAGAAGAGAGGAGCTGCAGGGTCGCGTGGGCCGATGCCTTTTCGCGGGCTGTGAAGAGGGTTGAGAGGAGGACGGAGGCATGGGTCACGAGAATGATGTCCGGAATGCTGGGTTGCGGTTGCGGTTGCGGTTGCTGGCCCGGTGGTTCGGGACGTGTTGCAGGTGCCGGGCCAGGCGCTGGAACTTGCGTCTCCTGTGCGCGTGGCACAGGTGCGTCGTCTCCTGCTTGCGACGCAGGCGAAGAAGCGGGCAAGGGCGACGATGAGGACAGCCCGCCATCGTCCTCACTGTCCATGACCTCGGTCCGTATCCGTAGCGGCGGGAGTTCTGTCACCGGGGACGGCGGTAGCCATCTCTGCGACGATCGGGCCGGTTCTGGCTGCCCTGGATCCGGCCACCCGTCTACGGCCGCGTCTTCCTGTTGTTGCTGTTGTCGTGCAGGGGTAGGGGACACCGTCTCCAATTCGCCCAGGACTTCCCATAGCCCCTCAATGTCGAAGATGCGGGAGACGGTGATGCGTTCCAGGCATTGCTTGACTCTGTCATCCACAGCCTCGTCCGCTTGGCCACGCTCGGCCCGCACTTGAAATCTGACGACGTCCCGCAACTGAGGCAAGATCACCGGAGCAGCGACAGTGGTGATGATGGCGGCTCGCAGCGACGGGTGCGGCCCTTCGGCCACCGTGCTGAGGACTAGATTATGTGCTATGGTTTGCAAGCCAATCTGTAGTTACGTAGTTATAATCAGCATTACGTCTCCGGGCTCCCAGGACCCAGGATGGACCGTCGCCCATGCCGAACAGTCCCGACATCCGCCGAAAGAAGCAGCAATCCTTACCAAAAGACCAACGCCTGCATCCTCTGCACTGATCCCCACGACCGATCCGCGCTCGAAGCCGTTGACGAGAACCTGCTCATCAATCTCGCGACAGGCCGTCCTCAGTGTGCCCCTACGTCGGATCCAATCTTGACGTGACACTTCTGCTTGGAAGAGTGTGGCTCCTGATATCGGTTCCAATGAAAACTGAGAGCTGGGCTGGGATGGTCGCGATTCATCAACACCGCCAAGATCCATGGCGAGACAAAGTCGCAACCCCGAAGCGATTCATTATCCGCAGCTGATGCTGCTGCTTCACGAATAAATCAAAGGTACGAGGTACTCCGTACATTCATCGCCGCCATGGAAATTTGTGGAGACCGCTACATATCCGTACGGATTACACTAGAGTATCCGCATCTGTTTGTTACCAGCTCGCACACAGCCACTCCGCTGCATGCTGCATGATGTCAATTTTCCGAGAGTTTGGCGGAAGGCTCCAATAAACCCAATTGTCCAAGCACCTTCTTGACTTGCCCACTTGCATGGCCGTACTAAGATTGGACGAGACGAAGCCGGCAGCTAGGATCTCGATGCGCGTTGGACATGTCAAAAAGGGGACACGTTGGTTGTCTCGCTTGGCAGACTCGCACAGAGAGCTTCTAGTTAGTGAAACAGCATGATAGCACAGCCACAACAACATCATCACCGTCAATCGTCACAAAAGCCGGGGTTGCACATGCAGGGTAGGGTCCGGGCCGCCAGAGTTCAGCTTCCTAACATGAAATTATACTGAGCTCTCAATCGATGGTCAGTCTCATTCTCCAGGGATCCCGTATCACGCCCAACCCTCCCTATCAGACTGACCGATTGCCATCGGCCATGGTCCGGAGGCTTGTTACCATCAGTTGCATTGATCTCGAAAGTAACGGCCAATGCCCCGGACCTGCCAATCAGCAGCCACATGCTAATTCTCCTCCCCAGCACGGCTCGGTCTTTGTAGCAGCCTAAGGTACGACAGCGTCGTCTTACCAAGAGACCGGTGAAGAAAGAAAAAAGAGAAAAAAACACTGCCTGCGTATCTTGAGCGAGGCATGTCCCCCAAATCCGTAAACTCCTGCATTTCCACCAAAAGCGGTTTGTTTTAGTTCGTTGTGCAGTTCTATCAAAAACACCAAGCCTCTCAGCAGTCGTGGAGCGGTCGCAGATGAAAGTGTTTCTCCAATGTCCGCTACGGCCTAGGATCCCTGTGACCATGTCCAGCCCCGTTGCCTCAAGGTGCTATTGTTATACATCGGTCTGTCGTCCGTCCCGCGATTCTCCTAAGCCGCAGTACCGGGAGTGGGTGGGCCAAAGGCGGGAGGCTCGGGTCGCTGTCTCTTACCGCCCTTGAGACTCTTGACGCGGGAAAGGAAGCCGTTGCCTGGCCTCGGCGGTGCCTCGGCATTATTCGAATCGGCAGTTGCTCGTCGCTCCAGGTTGTACCCTCGAGGAGGGCTGTTCGCATCAGGAGACATGGGGTTTGCGTCGTGTCGTTTGACTGAGATCCGCTCATCGTTCTTGCTGTAATCATTGAAGAAGGGGTTTCTCTCCCCGGTGCTGTTGGCACTGGGCAAGTCTCCAGAACGTGGCCCGTAGCCGAATTCTGGATTGGTCATGCGGCCGTTGCTGTTGTGATCTCGGGGGGTACGGTTGATACCGCGAATGCGCTGGGCCAGTGACTTTTTCCGCTGCAGTCCCTGGTCGAAGGTCTCCTGTGCCGTCTCCTCTTGGCGCCTTTGAATGGCGGTACGTGCAGCCGGTGTACCTTCCAAGAAGGTCGAGGTCCCCAGTCCCAGACTCTCGTCGCCGTGCAGGATGGAGCCTCGCGCCAACGGGTCAAAGACGGTCGCCTCGCCCTTGCGATCAATGATCTCGGGGCTAATGTCCTTTCCAGCGACGCGAAAGTCAGTAAAAGCCTCTTCGTCGTGTTGGCCCATAAAGGTAGCGTGGTCGGGTCTCGTGTTCAGCGGTCCGGAACCGCCAAGTGCCATGTTCAGGGAGTCCTTGGCGAAGGCCTCCATGGGTGCACGTCGACTGCCCTGGCGGTTGCGGTGGGCATTAGCTGCATCGAATGGGCCGTCGTGATGAAACACTGGAAAGTTTGTTAGCTAGGCACAAGTGCGTGATTGGTTAGGTTTACGTACGTCCTGTACCGTAGATACTGGTGGCATCCAGCTTGTCAATCAGATCAAGCCGGCGGCTGGGCTTGGCCTTGCTGTCCTTGCCTTCGCGTTGACGTCTCTCGCGCTCGCGACGTCTTGCTTCCTTTGCCTTCTTCTCTTCGTCCGTCAAAGGCTTCTCAGCCGACATGATGGACGAATCGGAATTGCGACGAGGACGTCTCGGGTCACGTCGCTCAGGACGCTTTTGAACCGACTCCAGCATGGCTCTGCTGCCACCGACGGAGCCAGATCCTCCCTGCTGTGTTCTGCGCGCTCGCATGGCCTCTTCCTGAGACCGAGATGGGCGGTGGGTAGGTGCTGGGCCACGTTGCTGGCTGCGATCGCGCGTGGTCATGTTCTCGCCTCGAGGGGGGATGGCGCCGACACCTGGGGCCCGAGGCGGTCGGTTCATGGGTTGAAGCGGCGCCTTCTGCGCGGCCGAATCATTAATCATCAGGCTATCCTACAGATGCAGTGTAAGCGGCGAAACGAATCAAGCGTAATTATGCAACAGGCACGACAGGGACGCGAGCCGTGGCTAGCGAACTGTGACTAGCGCGTGCGATGCCAATAGAAAATGACATCAACTCAAAAGAGGGTGGTCTTACAAATAACTCCTCGGCGGTGGGAGACTTGCGATCCTTTGACGAAGACATGCTGTCGGGTGACTTGACTCTCAAGGTTGGGGCTTGGGGAGGGAGAGAATTGGTGTTGGAAGGATCGAGAAAAGGGTTGCGCGAGACTGGTCGGGGTGGAGGGTCATCAAAAGGGGAATGTGGTGGTGGAGGAGAGAAGTTGGAGTTACTGGGGCTGGGGCCGTTAATGCTGTTTGGCGAAGCAGCACGGTTGCGGAAGGGGTTGTTTGACGACAGATTGAGCGTCAGGCCTGGCGAGCGACTGGTATCGGTGCTACCACCGGATTGGCCTAAGTAAAACACAGTGGTTATCAGTCAGGAAAGTTCCCCTTTCGAAGAAATGACGAAGGCAAAGGCCCTTCTGAAACAGCAACCTCCCAAATTGAGGTCCTCGACTGGCCAGGTTAAGTGGATCGACACCACCTGCTGGCTCTCCTTCTCCCCATTCCGGGTGGCAGTGAACTTGGAACTAGGCACACAGGTATCCACTGATAAACCCAGTAAACCAAGCATTGAAAACAGGTACAAGACAGCAAGTGATAAAGGGGTTGCGATTGGTGAGTCGCACCCTAACCTGCCCTGCTGCCGGGAAAGGGGGAGTACAGGCAAGCCAAGGCGGAACAACGGAGGTGCCACTACAAAGGGGAGGAAGCGCCAGTGATGGGATGAAGTGGTCTGTGTGTGATGTTGCTTACCTGGGAGATCGGCAAACATGTTTCTGTAGTTATGTCTTGCTCGGACACAGGTCCAGATGCAGATGCCGCGTTAATGATGATTGACGAATGTGCTCGTCGTGCGGTTTGTTGCTGGACTAGGCGGGAAATGATGCAGCAGCAGCCCTTTTCAGCCAGACAGTGAGTGATCCAGAGAGTGGAGACAAGGTACGTGTGGGTATTTCAACCGCGAGAACCAAACTACTTCGGTAAGATGGGCAGCTGCCGGTGGGCGTGAGCGTGTGTTACCAAGGGGAAACGGGGACGAGCTGTATTTGTCTGTCGATCGATCGGTCGCTCGGTTACTCAGGGAGGAGAGGTCGGTGGTGCCTTGAGGACTAACAGGGGAGGTTCCTCGTCGAGCTCCTGCGGCCAGCCTGTCTGCCTATGACGTGGGCAGCCGCGACGTGGGCAGCCGCGACAGATAGCTAGACGGCCGGCAACAACAAGAGAGATCGCCAAAGAGGACAAGCTGTGTGCGCAACGATGTTTTGACTGTAGAGTCCCGCGGCGAAAGCGAATTCCTGGGTGGCGACTGTTGATGCACGGCTGCAGTCCCGTCTCGATCGATTCTCAAAGCTGTTGGTTGGGGTAAGGGGTTCGGATCGGTTGGCCTTGTTATTCCGACTCGTGGCCGCTTTAAGACTTTTGAGTTTATCGACAGCACCCAACGGGGGGTTTATTGGATGCAAGGGACAGACAGACAATCGCAAGAAGTTTGGGTGGCCTGGCCTATCTAGTCCAATTTTCGATGCGCCAGACGCCGTGTTGACACTTCTGGCAATGTGCTGGCGTATGTTGGGAAGGGTTCGTGGGGCGAGGGGCGATGCAAGTCTCTCGGACACAAGACTTGTCGTAGTAGTAGTTGTTGTCGTTGTGGTGGTGGTAGTGGTCCCGAGAGAACAAAGAGGTCTGCTTAAAGCTACAGTCTAATTTGTTTGGGAGTGACGGGTTTAGGTTGGCGCCGGCTTCGAAAGCGATTCAACAACACGAGTCGATGTAGTGGTAATGAGTGGGGGATAGCAGCAGTTATTCAAGTGCGGCGACTAGAACAACGAACGTCCGTCGGGCCAGACGGGACAGGGCCGAGGGTGGGACGGAGGGGGAGAAGGGAAGTAACTAGCTGCAAACGACAAGTAAAGACACCACGAAGCACACGAGTGTGTGAGAGAGAAGGGGGGTGGTGCGAGGCAGAAGGTGGGATAGAGTCTGATTGAGTGTGTACGTGTGTGCGTGTGTGAAAGAGAGACTGATCTTGACCAGACCTGGTGAAGCTGAGAAGACGAATATGTCAGCCGGCTAGACGAGAGAGAGGTCGTCTATGTACCGGCACTGTACGAGGCAGCAAGCGTTTAAAAATAAAAATAAAAACAATAAAAAAGGTGGAAGCTGTCAAGACTGCGAGTTTCCGAGGTCGGGTCACACGGGCTCTTGGACTGAATAATAGCCTTTTGCCCGAGCTAAAGCAAGAAGTACTTCAGAGAGGTAGGAGCTGAACACGCGAAAGAGTGGCAGGCACAACTTCACCATGTCTTACCTGCGCTAAGGGACTAACCAGCACCTGTACAGAGCCAGGTTAATGGGGAATCTGCTCTTGAAGCACCACGGTTGAAATTTCTGTTGAATCTCCCAGAGGTCCAACGCTATTCCCACGACTTCTATGGGGGGCATCCACGGTGCGCCCCGATCAACAAACAGTCAATCAATATTTATCATGCTGGCTGGCTGGACCCCTGGGTGGCGCCTTGCTAGCCTGAGTCTTGGCATCATTAGTCCAAATTAGTCTAGGCTCAAAGCTCCCCAGATTCTCCCGTCGGACCTTTCACCAATACAGAAAGGCTTCCCGAGTAACTTAGTTGCCGGCCATGACAAAAAGGGTCCGAGATGCTTTTGGCGGACAGATCAAGGTCCAACGCTTTGCATTGACCAGATTGTTTCGCCAGGTGGGAAAAAAAGCAAGCCGTGATGATTCCAGCATGGACAAACTAACTTACCTGGAAATACGAGGTTGAGCCGCGATGAACTAGCCCGACGAGCAAACACAGCCAGCCGCCTATGGAGCATAATGCAGCGGTTATTTGCTAAAGTCGGTCTTTCCTGATTGGTACGGCTGGAAGAGACAGGAATTGTGCTTGGATCTTGATCATGCGTCATGCTGTTTCTCGAATACCTAACTTACACTCCCGTTGTCCATGCGGATGCGCAACTCGGCTATGTGAGGTTTCAGAGCATCTGCACTATTCCAACCTCTTCTTCATCGTTGGTCTCGGAAACTTGCAGTTCTGAGCAGCCAAGGCAGCAAGCAAGTACGGAGTAACTACTCGGTAACCACACAGTAAGTTAGCAACCTGTCCTCGTTCGCCGTCTCTCTGTAATTGTGTATCCGTACTGTACTGTCTATTTTCTGCTATACGGTAAAAGTTCAAGCACCCGCTTTGCCATCCTTGTTGTTACCTGCCGTACTCCGTAGTTACTCCGTAGTAAAGAGAAAGCCCCCCGTGACTGGACCCTGATACAACCCTACAAACCCCATCCATTGTGACAATTACCTCGTTGCTCGACTAGTGTCAACTTGTGATAGACAATAACATGTGCAGCAAGTCGAGGACCGGCATTGTTTGCCTTGAGCTAGCCACAATGGCACTTTTTGCCATGGTCCAGTCGACGACCATTGCACTGTCACCTCTCGTGCATGCGCAAGTTCAGCTTCGTGATGGGAAACGAAGCTCAGAAGCAAGAGGAAGAACTTGGGAAGAACTTGAGAAGGACCCCGGATCCACTTGAGGGTGGGCCAAGGTGTGTACGGATTACTTCGTACATAACTAGTTACCTGCCTCCTTTGGGTATGCTGCTTCTGGCCCCCCTGAGGTCAAATTTACGGGCTCACTTCACGTGCGCAATGAAGTAACGAATCCCGTGCACTTCCCTCATCCTCAGCGTTTAGTTCTACAACAACCCTTTTAGAATGCGAACAAAACGAGTATGCTTGCCAGCCGGAGTCTGCGGCCTAACAACATGACTTGCCTAGTTACTTGTCCACCTATACTCCGTACCTGACTGAACTGTACTACGTAACAAGAATGCGTGTTTTCTCCTGATCGCGCCTCGCCAAGACTCTCGGGAAATTGGTCCCCGCCACCCCCTGAGGACACTCGGGAGTTGTTTGTTCATACCCAAATATCCGTAACTACCAACGTCGCCTATTCCGTAGTTCCTAACGGATACACTATCCCAACATCACCATGGCAGTTTCAGGGGCGTCGACAAGCCCTTGCCCAACACTGGTTCTGCTGTGCCGATGTCACCTACTCCACGTTATTAGCCGACATCCATCATCCCCGTGCTACCGTTACAGTATGTTGTTGTACTCACTTGGTCCGCGTGGCGCCCAGTACTCCCCGGACTTGCTGATATCAAGCTTCTCTGTCCAATCAATAAGAGTATTTGCAGCCTCGTCAGGCGTGACCGCTACTGGCTGTTAACCCGTGGTACCACCGGTGCATCGTGGGTGGACTCACCTCCACCATCGTCCCAATATTTGTCGAACCCAACGCCCGCCGTCATCTCTGTACGCATAAAGCCTGGGTGGACGATGCTGATCACGACGCCCTTCTCCTTCAGGTCCAGGCTGAGAAGCTTCCCCACCATGTTCAATGCTGCCTTGCTGGCGTGGTGAGCATAGTTGCCACCGCCCTCTGACTCGTGCCGGAGAGTGATGCTGCCCGACTCGCTCGAGACCAGCAGCACCTTTGATCCCGCCTTGAGCAGGCCAGCATGTGCCAGCTTGTGGACAATGAAGACCGGAGCTACAGAGCTCGTAGTGTACATGGTCAATTCCTCTTCCCAAACCGGGCCCTTCTCGACAGTAAAGTCTTCCGTCACAAACCTGCCAGCGGTGATAATCTAGTCGTCGGGTTAGATTGAGACTCGGTGCAATCCAAGGTAGCCGGGCTGGCTGGACTGACCACAATGTCCAGCGGCTGCTGTGCATCCAACTGCTTCGTGAGCTCATCTCCAACCTCGGGCTTGGTGAGATCGATGCTTGACAGCCATTTGACCTTGCTCGGGAAGCCTTGCGGTGCAGACTCTGCTCGAGTCGTGCCGTACACGGAGGATGAAGATTGGGATGCATACTGCTTGACAAGCGAAGCGCCCAGGCCTCGAGTCGCCCCGACGACCAATACCGAAGGCATAGTCACTGTTTGAGACTTTTTCTTGGTGTACGGAGTAACGCAAAGAGTCTTCGCTATACCAGAGTTCGGCCTCTGACAATGTATACTTCAGACGGGCCGTCAATCGAAGTTGAAGTTTTGATCCGATATGATGTTTGCAGCACGCCATCGTACTTTGACCAGCCGAGATTGGTGACGTCGATGGCGGGGCATACCGGTACACGTTGGTACCGCTTCCCCCTTGACGTAACTAACTTACACCGTTGCATTTGCTCAGTAAGCTACTGCTTCGATTAATTAAGTACCTCGAGGTAAACTTTCCGTACGCCTGTGCGACTCGTAACACGTACTCCGTACGTTAAGCTTTTATACTAGTAGCGGCCTAACCCCTATATTAATTGAAATCGATGGGTCGTAGGCGGCTATCGCACCAACGTACGAAGTACCAAGTACAGATATTATGCCCATGTCGACATGAGAAGGAGGTAAATTCAAATCAGTCGAGGGATTAAAGTCAAACAATTGCGATCGGACGAGTCAAGCCTTTTCTCTTGTTGGTCTTGGTAACTATTTAACTTATGTAGTTGTCTAACAGAGGCTCAGCTCACGGCTCCTAGCTCTTGAGGGTCTCTTTTCCCCTGACCACGCCCCCCGGAGTGCCCATCAACAATGACAATTCGCCCAGAACAATGTAGCGTTCTGGCTCACCTCGAGGTTGTCCAGAAGGAAGGGGGAGGTTGTTGAGTACACGTGACATGAAACCGTCCAACCTAACAATCTGGAAGTCTGGGCCATGGAGCGCTAATAAGCGTCGGGGTGAATCGAACGTTGGCTTCATCGTTAAAGCCAGTCCCAAGCCGCTCTGGAGAGGTCCTGCTTATTATTTTCCCAAGGCTGGTACCGGAACCTCTTGTTTCTGCCAAGAGCAACCCCCCCCTTGGCCCAGAATCGGATGATAAACTTGTGATGAAACATGGTTCGTATGTTTGTGATCTTGGGCATTCCTTAACGGACACTTCGAACTATCAGGTCAGCCAAGCCTCCGATAACGTCACCGAGTTTGAACGTATGGTTTGAGACGACGAAATCTCGAGAGAGGGTTGATTCTTGGCCCCCTTGACTCACGCTCATATCGGAGGCCTCCAAGTGGTAAGCTTCCATGTACCCAATATGATCGGTTTGTCAGGCTGGGAACAGGTTATGAATCTTGACACTCCGATATGAGATTTGTTACCAAGTTTGTATGGATTATTGTTACTCGCGTACGGAGTATCTTGGTGCTGATTGGATGAGCCCGTCGTTTCTCACCAACTACCTCGTCTCTGAATTCATTTACTTGGGCGAAACCCAGAAGAGCCTGACTGTGCATTTCTCGCGCCCCCGGCTCTCAGATCATGATGCCTTTACTGTAACGAAACCGGTAGAACATAATATCCAACTCGCCAGCCAACGTCTACCATGCCTGAGAAGGATTGCAAAGCTCCTGCTGCCCTGACCGCGAGATTGTCTATCATTCCATCTCGTCCACTTGATGAAATTGGAGGGCAAGATAACAGCTGATCATTTCTACATAATGGAGGCTGTTTTATTGGCGAGAGGGAACATGGCAGCAAGCACAGCGCATGTACTGATATGTCATCACCCTTTGTGGACAGTATTTCACTCAACAAGCATAACAGGAGATGCCCTGAAATTTTATCTTGACGGCTGACAACTGACTCTGCTCCGGCAATTGGGGTAGATTGGATTAATTGTGCTTCCATACGCAAATCCCTCGTTTGTTTGGCACTAGGGTCGGGAGGGCCTAAGTTAAGTGGTGGCCGCACAGGGCTATACGAGGCCTTGGTAGCATAATTATCGGCAGACAGTGTTCAATCGGAAACAGTTATCGATGATGGCTGTGTGAGCCGGATTCAGGGGTCGTCAGTCGTTGCTGTTGATGTATTTCACGCCTGGGGGCGGCCCTAGGCCGCCTCAGCCTCCCGAAGGGTATCAGACGTTAGGTCAGGGTTCGTCGGCCTGATCCGCGAGGCATAGTTATTGACCGAACATGACGGATGGTAATCCGTCATATCAGGACAAAGTCAAATTGGTTACATGCTATAGCTGCATCGACTACCCCTTGATCACTATATTCAGATCCGCATCCAGTGCGTTGAGCTGCGCGGTTGTAGCGCCGGTATACCACACGCCTCCCTTCCACATCGTCTCCCGCGAGATCTCCAACTCCTCGTTTGGAAGCTTGATTCCGTTGCCCAGAACATGTTGACGATGCCATGCCCCGACAAAGACGCCCTCGGGATCCACCTCATCGCGCACCTTGCGCCACTTCTGCATATTTTCGCCATACATGCGCTCTATGTCGATGCCGTCGGTCAGGAAGTTCTTGGCCCAGTGCGGTTTCCCACCCATGTCGCGCATGAGCCACTCGAATGCCTCGTAGTACCGGGTGCGGCATGGCGGGTCGGCTTGGTACGGCCTATAGAGGGTGGCGTTGAGATAGAGCGTGGGCTCGTCAGGGACCGTGATGTCCAGGTAGGGGCGAGTGCCTGACTTGACCGAGTCCAGCACCTTGTTCGATGTATCACTAACCCGCACCTCGACGGGTGCGTGAACGTAGAGGCCGGCGGCAGAGAAAGGAATGTTGTGCGGTACGTAGTCCGGATCCTCAGGTGTGAGATGGTTCAGCCAGCTGCTAAGCCGGCGCAGTGCCTCGGGACCCTTACGCAGGGGAATGGCCCACTCATTAACAAACTGCGAGTAGAGGCAGTTCATAAGTAGTGCCTTGTCGCTCTGCTGGATGGCTTCGGTCGTGGTGCCGTTCTTGAAGCCGTACTGCATCCCAAATACAAACCACTCTACAATGGGCAGAGTCCGCGGGACGAACTGAGCCAGGTATAAGAGGTTGTGATAGATGTAGTAACCCAGTCTTCCATCGTAGTACGAGGAATCTGGCTCGCGCAGAGGCTCGTCGGTGTCTTGTGCCGACCATACAACAGCTCGGCGGGTGTACGGAAACCACCAGACTCGTACGTAGTGCGCATGAGTCCACAGGTCTTTGTCCCAGCGCTCGAAGGTGCTAGCATCAGTGTCGACCCGCTGCATCCAATGGAGATTGTAAGCAGGCACAGCACGAAACGTGACTTCAGTGACGATACCCAGAGCGCCGAGGGATAGCAGCGCTGCGCGGAACAGCTCCTTGTTCTCCTCTGGCGAGCAGTACTTGGTCTTGCCATTTGCCAAGGTGATACGCAAGGACTGGATATCCTCGGACAGCAAGCCGTGGAGAAGACTGGATCCATGGGTGCCGGTGGAAATCGCGCCCGCCAAACTCTGGCTGTTAATGCTCCCCAAATTCGGCAAAGCCAGGCCGAGCTTTGCTAGCTCTGCGCTCAGCTCGTATAATCGTATCCCGGCCTGCATCGTCACCAAGCCCGTATCCGTGTCATGCGACAGTATCCTATTGAAGTTGTCAAGGTTCACCAACCAAGACGAGGTACACGTAATGGTACCGGACGAGTGGGTGCTCCCCGTAGTCACAATACGGCGCCCACACTGCCGTGCGGCATTGATGGTGGCCTCGACCTCTTCCAGCGACTCGGGTTGGATATACAACTCGGGCATGTACTTGAAGGTTTGCGCCCAGGTCGCATGGGTGTGGTTCGTCTTCGCGCGCAGCAGCGGGAGTTGCGATGTCGTCCTAGAACTGACAAGCCCTCGCGCAGGCGTGGGAGGGTTGGTGGAAGACATGGTGAATGGCTCAAGTGAATGGTGAGCTCATGGATCGGTCTCTTCGTTGTCGGTGTTCCCCCTTGGTCGACACAAACGAGAGGCTTTCTCCCTGCCGTGAATATCGGACAGGCCGCAAAGTGGGAAGAGGTGCGGTTTCGCAACTACTCTGTCGTCCTTTCTTGCAGCCGTAGGCCAGAAGTCCTGCAACGGCAACGGGCAGACACAATGGTCATGGTGGAGGTTGTGGTCCCGAGGATATATGGGCAGTAAGTAAGCAGGTCTCATCGCATGTCAAGAGACTGGCGACGATGGCGTAGTTAGAGGGGTCGAGGATAGAGATGTGCGACGCGATCAGCTAGCTATCTGTCTGATTGGTCAGTGATGCGTTCAACGGATCATCATTAAGCTAAGGTTAGGCTACTCGAGTAGCTGGAGTAACATGGAGTAACATGGAGTAACATGGAGTAACATGGAGTAACATGGAGTAACATGGAGTAACATGGAGTAACATGGAGTAACATGGAGTAACAGTCGTGTAGCAGCAAGAAATGGGGAAGAGGCACGTAACGAAAACACCCCACGCCGTCGTCTGTTGTTATTATCAACGTTGCTTGTCTGTCCATCTTGACAAATCCGGGGAGTGACTTTGAGAGCGCCGCCCTTCCCGAGGCATGTGCGTATTACAGAGGTGTCTACTCCGTACGCATGGAACCAATATATGATTTAAGTTGGTAACTAATTGACAAGCCTACTAGCCGAAGATCTGGGCTGCAGGTCGATAATGACGCTGGTTAGTGAGCAATGCTGACAAGAAGGCAAGGGGTTTTCTTCTTCTTCTTCTCTTCTTCATCCCCCACCCCCCCCCGGTGAGCTCTCTCGCCCGTTGGAGCCAAGACCCGTCCCTGTCTCTCCGCTAAGAGCTGCACATACCAGGACCGCTATGTGCGACAGTCTTGCAAAGTTTGCCCATGTTCGTCGTGATGAAAGTGCTCGGACTTTGCAATCCGTGTTACAGGTCTCACCTCTGGCGTGTTTCGCTCCTTACGAAAAAGTTCTCGGCGGCGAGGCAATCGAGATACCCGGTTCAATGGTAGGTCCCAAGCGTTCGTGACAGGAAGCAGACAATCAACTGGGCAGGTATTGATTGCTCCTCCGTCCTGAGCAGTGAGGAGCATGCCAATCCAGGGACAATCTAACATCCAGCGCGGACATAGCCTTGAAACTGAGTTCAAGCTACCGGCAACCATCGCGAGCAAGTAGCTAGGGGCCGGGAGAGCCATGCTAGTGAGTAAGTGCTATTTGGAATGGTGGCATATGCTTGTTGCCTCGTAGTTACGGCCGATATTCTCCTCTCTCGTGTCTGTACGGAGTAGGCAAAGCAACAACCAATATCGGCGTGATATGGGTGATAGGTGATAAGTGATAGGTGATGGGTGCAAAAGTGCCACACGGGCGACTACCGGTCGACGCTCTGAGAGATTGATAGTGATAAGTATTATTAAAGTCATTAGGTTCGTGTGGTGTCATTACGTAGAATCATCGGTTGCTTCCCCGATTGCCATATACCGCTGTTGCGGCTTGCCTTTGTAGGTGAAAGTGCCGAATTTCTTTTTCCTCTCCGCGTGGGAAGTAATCCCCCGAACCCAATTGCAATAACGCCAGTGTCGATAGTACAATGAGTGGCCTCTCCCGGCTCTTTTCACTCAACGCCATCTTGACTCCTTTGAGCTGGCACGGGCCGTGACTCGTTCAGCTCTGCTGACGAGCCGACCTGCCATCCTTGCAGTTCCGCTCGCGTGGCCGGCCACGTCGCTCTTCGCGGCTTGAATCATCTCGGACCATTTCGTCGTAGCTTTGGGATTGAGAGCGTGATTGGGAGCGTGATTGAGGTTGTGATTGGGGCTGCTGAAATGAGTCGTAGCGCGTTGATACACCTTCATTCATAACCTGCAGGGGGGGAGGTTGTTAGTTATTAGACTCGGAAAGAGGTACGCAGCAATAAAAAGAAAAGGTGAACATACTGTGCATAGGCGACATCGCTCTCCGAATGCTGGGACCTTGTTGTGGCAGTTTACCGAGCTCTGTGAGACAGTGTGTTAGAACCAAGCCAGCCAATCGAAAGTGGGATTTCCATACGTAGTAGTTGGCACAGTAGCAGTGCATTTTGAAATCGTTTGACGGTGATGTCGTGTATCGTTGGTTTTTGTAGTGATGCTGGGTGGAAGGTAAGCGGACTTGTAGTGAACGTTGTGTTGTGGTTGATAGTCTATGAGCTCGACTCGATAGATGTAACGATAGGCAGGTGCAATTGGAATTGATTGGGTATGTATAATTCCCCATCAAGAGAATACTGCGACTCACTTGTGCTTTATACTCGTCTACTGTTGCACTTCGCCGAGCTTCAAACCCACACCAGCACCACCCATCCTTACTCGCAACACCCCCTATCCTATTTCCTCGCACACGGAGAATGACTAACGGGACCCCTCTTCCCTTGGCTCAGATCTCCACGACCCCCCTGAGGCTCCACGCAGCATGGTTGTCAGGTCAAGCAAGCTCGCGTACTACGTACTGTGGTGAGCCCAAACCAGTTAGAAGGAAGACTCCATACCGCCCCCCCCGCTACTCTGCTCCGCCTTTCATGCCGGGACGTTAGCACGAAAGCATGTTTGACCCTCCCTCGTTTCTCAACTACCATACCCAGCAGGAAGTCAACATCAACAAGGGGGGGGCGGAGCATGCCACCACGAACAAAACCTCGCGCGGCCTTTGTCGCTTTCTGAGCCCTGTCCGAGCAGGATACGGATACCCCATACCTGCCACAGTACGCAGTCCTCCGTAGGTAGTTAGTCACTTGCCACCGACTCCACACCCAAGCCCCCTTCCCACAAATCTCGTGTCACCCTCCGGGATGGTGAGTCGACAGTGCCGGTACCGAAAGACTATCGCCAAGCTATAGTTCAGCGATCCTCCAGGCGTAACCGCTGTGGAGTCTCCTTCAGCCAAGGTGTGGGGAGTCGCTGACACGCGTTCGTCAATGCTGACCTGTGAGTGGCTGTATAGTCGCCGCAAGTGTCGAGGAGAGGTCACTCTTACACACACAGCTCGCGCAGCACGTAGTTACTGTGTAGTCAACGACCGACCTGACCTAGGAGGGACAACAGGCCAATCGGTGCGCAGCATCAAGGGTTCCGGAAGCCACTTGCCCGTTCGAACATCCGGGAGGCTCCGGACAGCTCGGCCTCCGGCCTCCACCTCCTTTGCGTACGCAGTATGCGTGTGTGTATGCGTATCTGTCTACTTCGTATGTGGATGGGGTGTGATGAAGTGGGACTTTGTAAGTTAGCAGGCTAGCAAAGAGAAGAGTTGGAAATAGAACTCGAGGTTATTTTGGTTATAAGGGCACTAACCACTGTGTACTACGGAACAGTACGTAGTAGTACCGTAGTACCGTAGTAGTTAAGTCGTGACCCCACACCACATACTTCGACACCATGCAATACAACTGGGTCTGTCCAGCCTCTAACTACTGAGGTCTATTCCGTACTCCGTACGGAGTACGAAGGATGCAGTGTACTTAACTTCATACTACCACAGGACACAGAGCTGGTGTTATGTATCCAGCTCAATACGTACACAGTAGTACGTAGTAGTAGTGCTTGTGGAATGGCGTCCAGTCGCGACATGGCAGAACCACAATAGATGGGACGTTTGCTCTTGCGATCGGCACTGCAAACACAAGTTACCGCAGAGGATAACTACCGGTGCCGACACTCGTGACAACGCCTGTCTCGTGTTCTCGGTTCGTCAGTCATTCAAGGGGCAGCCATACACACACTGAACACCAGTGCCGAAAATAAAATGAGATGAAACTTGCCCACGATGAAATAACGGAGTGCAACGTTCTAGAACTCGAACACTCTCACCTGGGCTTTGTACTACGGTATGATCGACGTCCCTTTTGTGTTCTACATAGAGTACTCACCCGTTAGTTGATCGAGTGACGGGAGTACGTACGATCGGAATGCTGATCATCATCATCATCATCATTCGACCTCGTCTGTCATGGTTCATTCCCAGTGTCGTGCAATTCAACACGCCGGACTCGACGTCGGCTGAGCGACTGACTGAGCGACTGACTGACTGACTGACTGAGCGACTGACTGAGCGACTAACTGAGCGACTGATACAGACCCGACCTGACCTGAGGCCCTGCCTGACCTGACTACGTCCGTGCTGCTCCTTGAATACACATCGCGCACGCACATAAGGCGTAGTTAACTACCTAGTTCACGTATTTGATAAAGCTCCAGTCACGGCTTGCAGCAGGCTAGTATCAGACCGATCCAGTCAGCTCAGGATCGTGGTTGAAACATCCCTAATACAAGACCAGGCGTGCCCACCCCGTCCTGTACGACTTTGTTCACAAGGCACTTCCTCGCAGCACACTAGCACGGGTTTTTGTTCGCGACCAAGATGGTTGCAGAAATGCAAGTTATGCATTCGCCTCACTGTTGGCTGGCTTACTACGGAGTAGTACCCATCTACTACGTAGAGTCGGATCACCCCGTCACCATCGTGCAACGTTCTTCGGGACGTATACGACACAGCTGGTGCCCACCTGCATGACATGTTAATGGCCTCGAACCATAATCTCCTCCCTTAGGCCGTCCTTTGGGGCGAGGAGATCCAGGGTCTGCCAGGGAGCAGGCAGCATGCTGTGTAGTAATGCGTTTCCATCGGATCTCAAGACCACGGTGATCTACCGGTACAACATCATGACGACTTGCGTGGCTGAGGCACCACCGTGTCGATCGGTCGTATCCCACCGTGTCGAATGTCGAACCAAGGATCACCGTGCCGGAGGAGAGGCCCAAGTGTGGCGCGCTGCTTTGCCGATGTCATGCGGCGCGGCGGCAGGTCCCTGGACATCGGAGAATTCCTACTTTCGTAACTACCTTGCAGCGAGATACCCATTGCCCCTTGTTGACTGAGTTGTGTGCCCCTGCCCCCTCCGTCGGGTCAGCTCCATGCGGCGGCATTGACTCGCCGCCCGTCGACCCGCGACGACAGATCTTCCAGCGCAGTTCGAGGATCGGCGCGGCGTCTGATAGCCCAATGGGGACATTTTCAGGGAAAAGATCGGTAACTACCGGTACTTCGTACACCGTACGTCAAGTCGTCAACCTTCGTATGACCGTCTCAGCATTCATTCGTCCGCCGCCCAAGCACAGCACACGAAACTGGCGCATGGCACAGATGTCCTACGTGCACAGTAGTAAAACTCACAAAGGCTCATGTTATCCAAGTCCATCCTCTCTCCCATAGGACCGACATCATGCATGCACAAACACGGCCAACCAGGCTCAGCACCATAACCATGGCGAACTACGTAGACGTCTGCCGTGAAGAATCCTGCATGTCAGGACTATTTCCTTTACCTTTAGCAGCAATTTGCCAAGGCAGCGCTCTCGTCCACAGCCGCGCAATCGGCGGGGATCCTCCAAGTACTACGTAACGGTAGGGCTCGTATTGCGGCGGGACCCTCCTCCCATTACAGGATTGCAATGGAGGTGAACTAAACAGCCAAGTACGGATAGTCAACGTTGACTACTGTTCTAATAATGTATTTCTCCTACTGTTAGTTAGATCCAAACCCGGGTCGTGCGCGGCTTGCTTCTGGCGTGTCTGCACGCCCCTCTTTTCTCCTTGACTCAGCTGAGGTGTTAGCGGCTCGCATCTCTCACCCCGAGGACCAAACTTTGGCAGCTGCCTGGCCTAGGGGCTCACCGGCGGCTCTTGCCTACACCGTTTGGCGTTCGAGGGGACCATAGACGAGAGACTGCTACTTCGTACGGCCGGTCCTGCCCCTCGTCCTGCTTCTCCCAGAGGAGCAGAAGGGGCAGAAACCCGGGACAGTTTCGAGCATACCCTAGGCCCTAGGGTCGGAACGTGGACAACGCCAGGACGGCCGAGGGTACGCACGAGACTTGTGCTCGCTGTCGACCAGGAGGTTACTCGAATCCAGCACTTTCCGACACGAACACCATGGGGCTTTCTTTGGCAGGGTTCTTCATCACTGCGGCGCCACGGCCATCATTGCCCGACATGTCCCTCCAGGCTCCAGCTACCAGAGGTATAGTTACCGGTATATCAGTCAGTCACCGAACCCACAAACGTCGAAATGGCATCTACCCCAGAATAGAAGCCCAGCGCCAATTTCTGTTGTCCAAAATAACCACTACAACAAACCCTACTCGGACTCGACCGGGCGAGCACTGTCGTCTGGGCACATAATCATGTCGGTATACCGCATGGCCCACACTTAGATCTTTTACCCAACAGTGCCGCAACACAGGACCGACTAAATAGCTTACTCGTGTTTTGCTCTTTCATCGGAACACATCCCAAGCACCGTGCTTTGCCCGAGCCGGGTTCCAAACCTCATTGCCATGAAGCTTACGTTGATCAGTTCACACAGCCAAGTATACGGAGAACACGCTAGCTACACCACCATTCGTGCTAGAAGTCATGACCACAGGCAAGTCCAGCATGTAGATTCAAGTTTATTCAGTGCTCCATTACGGGTCAGGTGTCCCAAAATTCTAGATAACCAAGAGCAACAACCAAACCACCCGCCGCGCCAAATAGATTCCGTGAGCCACATCTACCCTGTTTCCCAAAGACTTCGAAAGTTGCTTTCTAACGAGTACCACCGCTTTCCCCACAGGGGACTTATACGCTCAATGTCGGTCGGCATCGCTGCTGGAAAAGACGTCCTCGAAGCTGGCTCCCTTCGTTCATTCATTTCCCTTCGTTCATTCATTTCCCTTCGTTCATTCATTCCTCCCCTCCTTCATTTCTTCCTTCCTCCATTGTAGAGCCCTTTCTTGGCCAATCGGACCCAATCTTCGCCCCCCCTTGTTGAAATACGGACGGCTTGATCGCAATCCAGACCATGGCTGGTTATCAAATTAGTCCCAGCAGTGGTCTCATGAATCAAAGGTAGTCAGTTGCGTAGCGGGCCAGAATACCGAAGGAGCTGTTAGCTCTCAGTCGACGGGGGAAAAAATTAGAATACCATGCTCGCTATCCTAATGTTCGCTGACAATGATCCTACAAGCCGTCCAACCCTCGCTATCTACGTGTGGGATCTCGGAGGAGGTATGCGTCGGGTACCGAAGCTAGGTTACTACACAAGATGCTGAACCTAGCGCAGAAGCAGAAGCACCTGCAAGCGACACTTTCGAGGATGTCATTAACTAATGAACACCCCCCTTCTCCTGCACAGGCATTTCTGATTTCCGGTTGCTCTTCCAGAAATCAATGGCCGCGACGACGTCTTGGCCACCCTCGTCCTCATACGCAAACAAGATCTGAGAATCAAATTAGCAATCGCTTCGAGTCGATGGCCATGGGAGATAGATGACTTACCTCATGTGTGCTGCTATGCAGCATCCGAATGCTCTTGTGCGGCACAATATGTACCGCGCCACTCTCAATGTTTCTGATCTCGATGAAGTTGGGCTCGAACGCCAGGATCCACGGATAGCTAAGAGCAAATGACTGAGGAGTGCCTTCCCAGTCAATGCGCCAATCAGGCCGTGCACGCCAACCGTTGCGATTGACAAAGAAAGAAAAGTCGGTATAGTTGAGCAAGAACTCGCCGTTGAGCCGCTCAATATGAACCGGCTTGACGCCTTCCTTGCGGGCAACAAAGTCAAGCGACGTATCGGCTTGATCCAGCAAGCTCTGTGTCTCGAGTGTTTCGAGAGAAACGACCTCAAAACCTCTTGAACACGCTACGCACAGTTTGCTCTTGAGAAAGTGCACCGACGAGGATTCCGTTGGGATGTAGAACTCCTTGAATGCCTTTAACTCATCCTGGCCAGCATTGAACATCTTGCCGAACCCCTTTTGCTTCTTGCCTTTGCTCATGGCATCGTTCGGTTCGTAAACCTTGATGGTTGTCGAAAGTGCTGTGGACTTAACGCAGCACACAAGATGTCTCCCTAAACATATGCCAGCTTTGAAGAAAGTGCAGTGACTCTGGATCTTCTTGGGTCGCTTCGAGAGCGTAGGCTCGTTGGGATCTAGGGCCTGGATGGAATATGATAGTAACGTCTTGTTAGAAAGAACTAGCAATAGACCATACTCTTCTAGCACTTCGATCTGTGTGACGCTCTGTGCTTCGATGACCCGCTTAGGCGTGGCATCCTTGTTCTTGCGATCGGACACGTACAAGCCGTTGTCGGTTCCATAGATCAGCTTCCGACCACCATCTAGACCAAAGGGTTAGCAAATGGGCAAGAATCTGATTTACGTTTGTCCTACCGTAGGGTGTAGCTGTGTTGATGTGATTGGCTGCGCCGAAGAACCCAGTGGATATGTTGTTAACGTTGAAGAAATCGGCACGAGAGCGGAGACGCTGCTGGGCGGTATCGATGTATTCCAGCCACTTCTTCCTCGCAGCTTGATTCGAGGCAAACAGAACCTGTTCGTAAAAGTTCTTACCCAAATGACGAAAGGTGATCGGCCAGCCTTCGGGTCCCTTTTTCACATCGGCATTGCCAGTTCGCAGGGGTATCAAACTCGAGGACGCACGTCTCACACCCTGCTGGGGTATGACCTCATCCATCTCTCTGATTGATAGAAGCTCCAAAGGAATAGGCTGCACGGATGCGATTAGTTCACGTGTTTATCGAACACTGCTGATGGCATGTTCACTTACTCGTCTGTACGCTTTCACCTCCTCACCCTTGCCAGCCTGTTTTATCCTCACTAGCAAGACCGCATGGTCGAAAAGGAATGCCGTGATCTCGGCCTGGTCTGAAGGCGACTTCTTGAATTGCGTCTTGAACACCAACTCTCGTCCGTCCTCGGTCAGCCTGAGATCGACGCGGTCAGCAGGGCGGAAGCGCAACTGCTCATGAAGACGACGCAGATTGAAGCGGTTCTCGGCCTTTCCAGACTCGGCATTGACTCTCTTGAGCAGATCTTTGATCATAGTTATGACTTTGGGAAGGTCCTCCCTGTCCGAACTACCCTCCTCCGTATACTTCAGGATGTTGTCTAGCAGGAGTGGATATCGTGCTAGTCGTGTAGTTGGTTTTGTCAAGTAACCGTTCAGTTCTAGCTTCCTCGACTCTTTCCTGCGCTCAATCTCATCAACGAATTTGGCGAAAAAGGGATTGTTGGCTTTTTCGTTTTCAAACTCGAATTTGGCCTCCAACTGCTTTGAACCATACAAGATGAACGGCTCAAATTGCGGTACAAATTCGAGGAAAATGTCGCCCAGGAGCTGGACTACAGGATGCCTCTGTTGCCGTTCAGTCAGAGCTTTGGCAAACCGTGAGCTGACCGTGTGAATCGCTGGGTGGTCGATGATATTGCTGAAGATGTTTCGGACGACCTTGTCCCTTCGCTGCGCTGGGATGGGCGAGCCCTTTGACTTCAGGGGCAAGATCCAGAAGTCCCGCAGGTATTCCAAGTCCTTAACAAAATCCCTTTCGGTATAGAATAGCTCCGAGATGACTTCCTGGCGCTTCTTCTCCCGGTCACTCACGCTCTCCGCAATCTCCTTGGGCACCGAGTTGATCCAGAGTTTCTGCTCATCCGTCTGGTCGATGTCATCGTCCTTGAGAGCATCGTCCTCTTTCTTTAAGCCAGGTTGTATCTTGAGGTTCAATCGTGAGACCTGTTCCAGGCGGCGCGGACATGCGATTGAGTAGCATAGCTGATCCCTTGTGCAGGTTGGTGAGTAGCATTCTGACAGCAGCACGAACACACCGTTGACCGTATCATCTTCAACTTCGTCCATCAATGTCTCCTTAAACTGATACATCTCCGAGTTCGAGTCTCGCAATCGGTGCTCGTAGGTAACATCGTGGAAATATTTCTGTGCGTCCAGAGCTCGTCCCAGTAGTAGAGCCAGATTTCTGTCTGTTGTCCTAATGATGTAGGAGAGAACGTCAACGGCTTCGGAGCCGCTAAAGGCATTCTTGTAGGTCAGCCCGTTCTTCGTTCTCTCTCCAGTCACAATCTTCTGCCGGAAGCATTCGCCCACTCTCGAAAGCAGAGCGGGATAGACCAGCGGAGATCGCATTTTGGCGGTTGGCGGTCTATCGCCCTCAATTGACCGTGACGACGTCGAGGGTCGATGTGCGAGGTCCTTTCTGGAGCCCAGCTCGGAGGGGGCAATAGTACTAGCCATAGACATAGTTCTATTATGGTCCGCTGTCGTCGTCGTGGTGCTGGTCGAGGCCATGCTCATCGTTCTCGTGGCTGTGCCTGGGGCAGCTGGGTAGCCATTCAGCGTCCCTCCAAAACCGTTCAGGGGTGGCAATGTTGGGGCCATCTCATTTGAAGGGGCTCTAGACCGGTTGGGGATGATACGGCCACTCATGGTCTGATGTGCATCCCTCTCCTGTGGGTGGTAACCTGTCAACGACATGGACCGATCGTCGAGACGTTCGGGGACAACTCTTCCTTGAGCAGTTGTCCGCGATGGTGGTGTGTGGCTCGGTGAACCTCTGAAGCTGTTCGCCGGTGGTTGGTTGTAGGGGATAGGGGGTGGCTGATAGGCTGGCTGGCGGGACGTGTTGGCGAGTGATTGTGAACGATGGGCGTCGTCCCGTAGGGCAGGTGCAGCACTTTGGCCGTGAGCTGGAACCTGACCCGGAGCCGAGCCCTGGTAATATCGTTGTGTCGGGGTTCGCGAGGCATACCCAGGGTTTTGAGTTTGCGGCATGGGCGGCAGCGCTCCTCTCGTGTCTAAACGCGGTGATGTGACGCCCTGTTGCGGAGGAGGCGGGCCTGCATACGGTCTTCGGTCGGGGGCGGGCATTGGGTTTCGTTGGTACTGATGATGTGGAGGGTAGCCGGCGGCTGGGTTCCTCTGGTTCTGGTAATAACCATTGGCCATGCTAGTGTCCATGGTTCGTGTTCGGGCCGACATAGAGGAGTCTTCATAACCTCCTCGCTGCTGTGGGCGTGGAGGGGGTGCTCGTCGTTGTACGTCGGGCGGCCCGCCAGTAACATTAGACCCCATGGTGTGAGTTCGGCCGTCCTGTGGCATCATGCGAGGCGAGGGCATGTCTCCCCCGGCCGAAGAGGTTGACATGGTTTGGGAACGACCGGCCGGCGGGGTGGCACCGAAGATGTTAGAGAAGGCGGCATCTCGCTGGTTGCCGGCGTCCGTAGCACCGTACCGGCGTTGATCGTAGTAATCGGCCATTGCGTCGTCCTGTAGTTTCCATCAAGACGCCAGTGTCAGACTAGGTTCGATACTGATCGTGCGTACTAGATGGGTTGCGATCTAAAAGGAAGCAGAGAAAGGAGACCCCGAGTCGTTATGAAATGTGGTATCGCATAACTCGTACAAGAAGATGGAAAGCAAAAAGTGCAGCACGCAGGTATCACATCTATCGAGGTGCTGGCAAGCAGGGGGGTAAGCAAGTTGGATTCACTCACTCGGATGAATGAATGCCTAGGCGGCCGAAGAGCCTAGGACAGATAGGCTAGTACCTTCTGCAGATTGAGGGATCCCTTCCCGGGGTTCGGCTCGCTATCGAGTTTGGGGGAGGACAGCGTCGAGATGTGTCGAGAGTTGGATACGGCAAGGGCAACGTGGGCGGCGGCGGCGACGACGAAGAAGAAGACGACGATGACGACAGGGCGGATGGTAGCTGAATGTGTCTGCTGTTGATGTTGTGCGCGAACACGTTGATGGTATTGCAATGGCTTGTTGTCTCCTGGCGTTGATCGTATCGTGCTTCGATGCCCTAGATTTTCCTCGCCTAAATGCCTGCAACTCCGCCGAGCAAGTGCCGTCCCGCGTCAAAGGCTGACAGGCAGGAAAGGGGACAGGTTAGCGGTGTACCGAGCAGAACAGCAATGTCGTTATTGTTGCTGTTGATGGAGCGGTCGCCGTACTCCGTAGCTGTATTCCCAGTTGCGAGAAGGAGGTTTGCCAGGTGCGAGCTTTTCGGCCAAGTGAATTGTCCTGATTCCCGTCCTACATGCAGCCAGCGCAGCACTACTCGTTGGACACTGCAATGAATGGCCCTGCAATTGGGGGACGATTGATCACATTGGTAGTGAATGATAGCGTAGTAACGTTAAGCCGGACGACCAGTGGCCCAGGTGCGTGCACTGGAACGCGCGCTCGACGCTCATTGGATTGCAACCCGAAGTGCCACACCCACTTGCACATATACCCTGTCAGCCCGGATTAGGCATAAACCGACTCCTAGTCGGCGCGACAGCTCTTTTCATCCATGTACGTAGTAACCGTATCCGTAGTCAAGTGCCAGCTATCATCCGTCAAATATGTAGTATGTGCGGCGATGAGATAAACATCATAACTATATGTATGACTAGGCATTCCTCAGCGTAAAAACCTACCATGTATATGTGCTAAGCACACAGTAAATCGTCGACTCTGCAAAGACAGCCATCGTTATCTGGTCACTGGGGTCAGGGGGCGTTATAACTTTCAAGCTTGGCACTTGCATCACGTGATGTAAGCCATTGAGTCTCGAAAGCTCTGGGCGCTGGCCCCAAGCTTCTTAGCATTTACGTGCTGGCAACGAACCACACTCGCTGGCAGTGTGACGAGCATCATCAACACCCCAACACCCATCTCATCCGGCATCTCTCCCCAGCGACAATGTCTTCCACGATGGCGGACTACGAATATGACCCCGCACCCAAGTTTGCGCCTTTTCTCGGCATGGTGCGTCTTCCCTTCAATAGCTGTCCACGAGGAACATGCGTATACTGACGATCCCTGGGCAGGCCGGCGTTGCAGCTGCCATGATCTTTGGCTGTACGTACTTCTCACCCAACGATTCCCTCCTGCTGCCTCCCTGAAATGAATCGAGACGGTGATGCTAAGTACTCGCAGGTATCGGCGCGGCATATGGAACGGCAAAGTCGGGAATTGGTATCGCTGGAGTTGGTACATTCAGGCCCGACCTGATCATGAAGGTTAGCACACACACACGCATACCCCCCTCGAAGGCAGTATAGCATGGCGGCCGCCTCTTCCCGAGGAAAAAACGCTAACTTGTATGCCGTACGCTAGTGCTTGATTCCCGTCGTCATGTCTGGTATCATCGCCGTCTACTCGCTCGTCATCTCCGTTTTGATTGTCGAAGACATGGCGCCCCCATCACAGAAGAAGTACACCCTGTTCAACGGTTTCATGCATCTGGCCTGCGGTATCTCGGTCGGCATGACTGGTCTTGCGGCGGGATACTGCATCGGCGTTGTCGGCGACAAGGGCGTACGTGCGTACATGGACCAGTCGAGAATATTCGTTGGAATGGTCCTGATTCTGATTTTCGGCGAAGTCTTGGGTCTATACGGGTAAGAATACGCTGCTGATTCCAGGAGCCAACGCGAGGGAGCTCGAGAACTAACCTAATTATAGTCTCATTGTCGCGCTCATCCTGAACACGAAGAGCAAGGACGTTTAGACGACAAAGATCATGGGGCAGTACCGTAGGAGTGCTTGTACGAAAGCGGTGGAATATCCCTCAGTCCCTTGAAAAAGGACCGACTTGTGCTAATAGCAGCATCATTGATGGCGTTTAAGGGTATGTAGAAATTCGATGGAAATTATAGGGTGTTGATGGACGACAGAATGGGTTGGTATAAGTTACATATCGCTACATTGACACGGTGCAAATGCGATGTGAAGCTGTGAATAAGTGGTAGTTCATAGTGGCAGCGACCCAGACCTCATCTCGGAAGTATATGGAGGAGCGAAAAGAGGTAAACTTCTCACTTCTTCCCAGCGAGCAGCCTGTCATTCTCGGTAAGCATTCCCAGTTTCATTCCATCATGGGCCGGTCCCAGTCGTGAAGTGCAGTCTGTTGTGGAAATGCTGAATCTAAACGCCATCTAAGATGCCCCAATGTCCGACCGGCAACGCCACAAAATAACCCTTAAGAAAATAAATGACTGCCATGAAATGCTGAAACTCCCGGTCATTCCTTGCTAACTAAGCAAGTATTGTCGTCAACCGTCGACCACCAAAGGGAGTCAGTCAGTCACCTCTAGCGAAAGAATCTCCGTCGGGAGACCTTCATGCGCCGATTCTCAAAGTCTCTCCAGCTTCGAGATCGCTGCTCCTGTTCGTTGAGATTGGCTAGGGCAGGCGATGATCAAGTCAGCAACCGTGCTCTCCCCTTTCGGTTCCTGTTGATGCGAAACGCCAGTCAAGCGACCGACCCACTGTACCCGCCGGTAGTACGTCCAGTAGCGAGGTCAGAGAAGGTGGGTAGTCGCCATCTGAAAGAAAACATGCACCACTTACCGAGGAAGGCATCCCACTGCTGATCTTCCCGGATCAGGATCTCGTCCCCGTTTACCAACGCAAGTCGCGCGCTTCGCGCCCTGGCCGCGGCTTCCTCTCCCACGAGATGAGGGTCCTCGAGCGGACGGCTGCGGGCCACTGCTCTCTGCTCCTCTTCGTCGTTGATCCGGTCCAGCACGGCGCGCAGGGCCAGTTGCCTCTGGCTGTTGCTGCTCGTGCTCGCTTGTGAGGATGACGAGGACACGCGACGGTTGGCCACAGCTTGGTATTGGCGCATGGTCGGATTGCCGCTGTGGGACCACGGCGGGACGCGGAAGGCGTTGAGCTGCGGCATCTGGTCGTTGCGCCGGGCCGGGTCCGGGATGCGGGGCAAACCCGGGCCGGAGGGGATGCTGAAGGCGCTGTTGCCCAGAGAGGCCATCGAGGCCATGGACGTCGGCGTCGTCGAATGCGAGTACGCCGGCGTCGTGGACGGGGAGTATGTCGGCACGCTCTCCAAGGAGTTCGTGGAATGGTAGGACGGTGCGTCGGAGACTGCAGAGAGAGAGAAGGTGATGGTTGTTAGTCAGGCTCGTGCGCGATGCATAGGCGGTGGCCCGCAAGGGGCTGTTCGGACAGGGCGAAGACAAACAGTAAGATGGGGCAGCTGAGCGGATCGAGGCTGTCTCGAAATCGTCATGACTGATGCGGCTCAGAGGAGGGGCTCCGGGAGCGTATTGCACCTCGGCTGCCATGTTTGCGTGATTTCGATATTTGTGATTTCAGAGAGGGAAAAAAGCAGCTTGTCTGGCGGTGATGTTCAGCGAGTGGGAGGAGCAACAGTGTTCCCTGTTGATAGCTTGCACATCTGTTCTAAGACTTGGATCGGATTGACGACCTGGACGGATTCCAAGGTATCTGGCTGTATATGAGCAAATATACTGGGTTGAATGGGCACGCGACAAGGTAGTCTGTAGTCTGGTAGCGTTGCGTGCCAGCCAGCCAGCCAGTCGGCTGCTCGGGGGATCGTGTATTATATGTAGGCAGGGTATTGGTAGCGTCTGGGGTCCAGGGTCACAAACACGCACTTTCTCAGGACCCGTACTGTTGGAGGTTGCCAGACAAACCTTGTGAATATGAGAGTGGTTGCGACGGTGATCAGGTTCCAGACCAACGAGCTACCAGACGAGCAGAAAGATGCACACGTGAGGTGTGGACGCAGCTTGAAGAGGGGGGGCCGAGGGGGACTTGGAGGCAGAGACAAACGGACACAGCCTCTCCCGAGGGCGCCCGTAGCAAGTATGATCTGTTCGGATTACGGCTGCGGCCCTCCACTCGGCAGACGACGCCTCTCACGAAGACGTCCACTTGGCATCTTACTGTGTACCGGGCGGTCACTTGGGGAATGATACGGTGCAGAAGCAAACGAGGTACCCGCGCCAGACAGGCGAGCCAGTTGTCCCCATCTTGGCGCAGCTGCAGGAGATAGCGCACCCTCTCTGAGCTGGTGTTAAATTATTATTTCAGTGCCATAGTTACTGTATGTACCTTCTATTGGCCGAGGAGAGTCTGGGAAGGAACAGGTCGGTGTAGCGGAACAAGTTAGCCTACCTGTCATGAGCATGATGCCCGGGGCACCGTGGTCAGGGTACGTATCGATGAGCGGCGGGGTAATTATGTACAACTTGTCGCGAGAACCAGCGCGGCTGGCGGCAACACTGTGTGTGGATGTCTGTGGGTGCTTGCATCGTCTCTGGCTACATCCTAACCGGGGGTCGGTTATTGGGCGAAGGAGATTTCTGGCACTGATTGCCTCGGCGGTTCGGGTATTAGTTAGTTACTGTGTAATATGTATTGATGACATTTGCGAAGTTCACAATGCGGAAATATGACGACCCACCCCTCCCTTGAGTACTTGCTGTGCATTCTCGCTCGCCTAGTTATCCGTATCCTCGCCGGAACTTTCGAACGATACTGTCAGATAGGAGGTACCTCGCTCTATTCGGTACGAGGCACAGCGAACGACCCAGAAAACCACACTTGCATGTTCTAGCGCTGATTGCCCCTGTATGGCTCATGGGGGTCCGCCTCCCAGTCTCTATGTACTGTATACTACGTACCCCCTACGAAGTAACAGTGAGTTACTAAGTAACTAGGTAACCACGGAGTGAGTACTGGCCGCGAGTCCACCGGGCACAATGAGCGGTGGGACAACGATCTGTTTACCGCGTGCTTCGCACTCCGTACTCCGTACAGGACCGTACTTGCTGGGGGATTGCTAACAAGTCACGACTTAGATTACGACGTACAGTACATCACCCACGAATTCGAACAGTGCCGACGAGATTTGGGCGGGCTTTTGTGGCCAAGGGGGTAAAGTTACGAAGTACGGAGTAACTACACTCCCCTACCCCGTACTTCGAGTTTAGTAAATTACCCTACTGTGTATCCGTACTTGGGACGGATAGAGAGTGGATGAACTACTGTGTACGAAGTCAACAAATCGGCCACTTGTCCGACCGGCAAACGTCAAGTTACCAGCCCAGGATCGAGATATTGGTTAGGGACTATTCCAGAAACATGCGCTGGGAAAGGCAACTCAACCCCCCCCCCGCCTTTCGGACATGGTCACTGATGACTCTGGTGCTCCGGATTACCGACCATGACCTAGCCCCCAAGGCCTCCTCGATGACAACCTCCTCTTCGAAATACATACTCCGTACTACAGTACCCTTGGACAAACGGGAAGGTCCCAGTTACACGTACATATCGCGATGGGTATCATTTCCGTATCTTCCGAAATCCGGCTCAACACTCAACAGGGGAGGGGCATCGGAACACGAGCGGGCCGCACGCTTCACTTGTTAGTTACTGTGTACGCACTTGTCCTCGGGTTGTTCTTTTACCCGGCCAACCGCAGACACCCAGCTGTCCCGCGTTGTATAATCCACCTGTGACCTACCTACTTCGTAAGGGGGTACTCTGTACGGAGTACTGTATATATTTTGCCTTGCGGGGTTTTCCATGCGTCCATGCGTCCATGCGACGCCTATGGATACACAGTACACAGTACGAAGGCCATGCAATTCCATATATGATATGACGTCGGTCGATCTCCTCTTCTTGAGACATTTCGCACTCAATGCGCAAGAAGCGAGAGGACTCGAACCGGTATTTCGACTCAACTCGACCGTCAAAGGCAACTTCCGCATCATTCACGATTTTTTTGTTTTGACAAGAATAAACAAAACACCAGGTCAGACGCATCATCGGGTATTTACAAAGGCACCATGTCCTGAATCAAGCTAGAGAGTCTGCCAAGTAGAGGTCTTCATACTCATCATGACATAATTACTTGACTATACCCAGTACTACGTAGTAACTTGGGTTGTTGATATAACTAACTACCTAACTAGTTAACATTAGTACGGTCCCTAGTACGGAGTACGGAGTAGACCGATCAGCTTGGCACTCTAGCTGTCAGTCAAACAATGAATGACTCGGTTTGCTGCTCGACGCCTCATGTACCCAAGCTGCGATAAACACGTCCAACCAGGGGGATCTCGATAACCTTGTTCCCGATAACTAGTTATATCACATTGGCATTGCTGATGTGCCATGTTGATGGTGGGTTAGTGGGACGTACCACGTAGGTACACCGATCAACCTGGCTCTTGTGAAGGCGACCTGTAACAGGGCTAATTTGCTGCATAAGATTTGCGCACTCTCCTCTCTGGCAGCACTTGTGGCGCATTATATGATGATTCCGACACCTATTGGCTTGCATAGCACTGTCATCTTCTGTCTGTCTATTGACAAATGTCGCATCCCCGTAGGTACGGGCAGCACTCTCGTCATTGCTGCATCTGCGCGCACCCGACATTTGTGACCCATCCAAAAGACCAGCGCATTCGTCATGAAGCATAATCCCATGTCCGTATATCGTGAGCACATGCCTACCCCAAAGCAGACACCGGGCGGCTGACGTCACAAGATCTCCCCTATGTAAACAAATTTATATATACATGAAAAGACCGACAAGCGAATGCCCGTCTCAAATCGCGGTGGGTACATGTAGAGCCGCGGGCTACAAACAGCCTCACCACAACCGTCGTTGATAGTAAACCGGACCCTCGCCTTGCGACAGGTCCATGATATCCTGCTTGATCCTCCTTCGCCGCTCCGCCCTGCTCAGCGGCTTGTCCGGTTCATCCTCGTCCACTTCGCTCTCTTGGGGCGCCGCTCGCCAACTGAAAATCGACTTGTTCTTCTTCTCAGACCTCCGCCTCTTTGCAGCAGCCGGGCTGGTCCGTCTCGCCTGTTCGTCTCGCTCGGCAACGGGCGGCGGCTCCCTCTGCGCAACCTCCTCCGGCGTCGTGGGCTTGGTGTCTACCAGCACCTGCTGTCGCGGTGCCGCGTTGTTAGGACCAAAGGAGCTCGCCAGGTCGTCGTAGATCTCTCCGTCGTCGCCGATCTCGACCACCCGTCCGTCGGGAAGCTCTGTCGTCGACTTCTTGAAGCGGTCGGGGAGGTAGATCTTGGGGCTCGGACGGGGCTCAGGCCGGATGGCCTTGCGCAGATCGCGAAGGGTGCGTTGTTGGATTGCGTAGCCGCTCAGAAACAAAGCGAGAGTAAATAGCACGACTGTGTTGCAAGGGAACCACTTATCAGCACGATGCGCTGCTAAGGAGACTCGAGGAGACATAATTACCTGTCGCGGTTGTGATCGCAACAGAGACTTGCGACGATGTTAATAGCATTCTCTGATTCCGCAGCACGTACTCCGTTGGTCGGGGCCCGAATGGTGTATATAACTCGATGCGAATTTAAGACAAGAGTCATGAACGAGATATGGTAAAGTTTTGAGGTCTCATCTAGTAAATTGTATCATTACTTACGCTTCGCAGCTGTGAGACTCAGCTTCGTTCAATGTTTAGTTGGGGGGTAACCGGGGCAACGACTATAGCCTAGGGATCCAATAGGCGGACGGACATCCGTTGCCGAGTCGGCCCCACATTTGGCCGCGTTTCGAGCGACGGCATCACGGCATTTTTTGCCCAGTGCCGTTGCCAGTTGGTGCTAGGTTATCATTATAGCTAGGCCTAGATATAATAAAGCTGGTGATGGCAAATGGCATTGACGGTCGGTCATGGCGCCGGGTGTCGTCGTGGGCCCCTCAGACGTGCTCGCAGACGAGTGAAACAGCTCTTATTTCCCAAGGCGTGTCAAACTTGCTTCCATCAAGAGCAATCGATATACGGACACAGATCAAACGACGTATTTTATACATTCTGATTGTACTACAGTTAATGCTGCAGAAAATCCTCATGTGGTATCAAAAAAGAACAGCCTGCAATGCGGCGACCCATGCTGCCAAACTGCACACGCTTCTGGTATGCACATGTGACGTAATAACCCCCAGCCACTACACGTTTCATTTGTGCCCCTGGAGATGCCATTCCATGACCTTTGTAAAGACTTCCTTGCCGTTTCCTTCGATCGTTTCACCGTGGCAAGGAATGATGGTGACGAAATCCCAAGAATGAATGCGCTGAATGGCCTCGTTGAATGCAGGCCGGTTCTTGGCGCTGAAGACGTACCACATGAACCGCTTCAATCCCTTGGCGTCACCCGCTGTGCTCTGCATGCCGCCAAACAGCTTGTTTGCCAACCCGTGGGACGTTCGCTCAGCCTCGGGCACCCTTGAATACTGCTCAGTGGCTGGCAGATTGAAGATCAGGTCGGCCTCGATCAGAACCTTGTCGGGCTTGTAGAACAAGACGATCTCCTTGTTGGGATGCGTGTCCATATACTGAACCTCAAAGTCCCTGGCAAAGTCCTCGTCGATCATGTTGAACTGCTTGTCCGCGGGGGGTGTATATGTAGGAAAACTTCTCTTGCCCGATTTTCTCGTCATTCGCCTTGGCGCGCTTCTCCGGCAAGCCCTCAGGGCCGATGATCTTTGCTGCCGGGAACTCCCTTGCCCATTCGGTCACAAAGATGTGGTGCTCAAAGTCTGGCGCAATGATGTAGGCCACGTCGCCGCCCAGCTCCGCCACTTTGGCTTTCACCTCGGGGGTGAATGCGACGGGTGAGATGATGGCCAGCTTGCCGGATGTGAGGCGCACTATTGGGCATGGTTAGAGCTGGGTGAGACAAGGCAATGCACGACATTCATTGTGGCGCGCTTGATACCTTACCTAGCGTAGCACGACCGCCAACATGTATCACGCCGAAGCGAGCAAATGGCACTGAGAAGGTCACAACGTTGGGCGTGACGTGGCGAATGACCATGACATCCGATGGACTCTGGGGGATGAGCTTGGACGACATGGCGTTGCTTTGCTGGTAGAAGTAGAATCCGCCGAGTGAGATGAACAAGATGCCAGCGACGGTCTGATAGTTGTTGACGCGTGTAGTGAGGCGGACAGCCTTGTCTTGAGCTGAAGAGAAATGCCTCTTGGAAACGATGGGAGAGTTGCTAGACTGATGCTGCTGAAGAGAGGCGATTCGCGTCTGGAGTCGAGGTTGTCTGATGATAACGGCACTTTTGCATAATCGGGCAAGGGCAGACGACTGGTGACATTTATTCATGCTTGGTGGAGATCAGTCCTGCTAAGCTAGGTGCAGTGCAACAAGGGCCGACCAAAGACGAGGTGGTGTGATTACTAGTCACTGGAGGCTGTTGCGAAAAATAGCTGGATCTGGAATACGAACGCCAGTTGCTGATGACAGCAGTGCCGAGGCTAACTGATAACGTTTACGCAATCCGGAGCGACGGTGTGTACCGCTGCTGTGTAACGGATTTCGACTCGCCCCCGTTTCCCCAGCCAACTCGACGCTGACCACATGCGAATGTGCGAGAAGGCCAGGGCGGCTTCATCCAAATAAACTACCAGGAAGCTGGTTGGATGACATCACCTGGTAAGTTAACGAAGAGGTTCCGCAAAGGTCCGCAACGGATTTTAAGCTCTGGCCTGTACCTAACCACTTGGCATCATCTCGTTTCGTCCCTCGGGCTCAGCCAATCGCTCGCAGTTCCTGCCAAGGAACGCGATTTGAAACAAAAAGACAATGCACGCAATACACCCAGCAAGTACCCAATGACTAGGTACAAAGTATCCGTACGGAGTACTCCGTGGTAAGATGAGCCCAATGTTGAGATGCGCAAAAATAATAATTGACACCAGTGGGATTCGAACCCACGCCCTTTCGGACGCGCATGGAGGTTAATAATCAGAAGATTATAGTCCTGAAGCGCGCGCCTTAGACCGCTCGGCCATAGTGCCTTTTTGAGTGAGATAGTTTCGATTATCGGCTGTTGAGTCCTAGGGTGGGTGGGGGTATGTCACCCAGTGCAACGCCGATTTGTTGCTCCAGATATTACTCCATACGATTCTGAAGCCGGAGAACTTCCATTCAACCATCATGATTGGGTTAAGGTGTGCAACATGTTCTAAATATCGTCTTACTCAGCTCATGCTAGGTCCGAAAAAGACTGGCACATAACTACATAATTACAAATCACCGACCAAAGGGCTTGCTTGATGATCTTACCTGGAGTCTCGGACTTGAGTGTACCCAAGAGGAATGGGGCCTAGTCGCCGTTGTTTGTAATTTGACTGCTGTAATAACCCATGAATGGTACGTCGAGTTTGTCCTGTTATTCGACCTGTAGGTATATTTTAGGAAGATGGGGCTGAACGGACAACTACGCAGATCCGTAACAGAAGGACGCAGTTGTAAGCGATGAAAATGGTCGTACTCAGCGGTGTATAAATATATATATATATGTATGTACATCTAGCCTAGCACTCTATAAATCTCAAGGACAGGTACTCGACCGTCACAGGTGATTGGACGATATGATAAATCAAATATCAGGGTTTCCACCCTACCATCCTCAACAATAGATCCGAGAAAAAGACCATGTGGGGGAAACTAACGCATGAGTAGTACCTATCTTCAGCCATGAGAGCCCTCGACATGTGGTTGCTCGAACCCCATAGCGCATACTTCCTACCCTCAGCCACCGTTGCAGCAGCTAAGAACATAAACGTGATGACGTTTAAAACGCCCATGGAGCTCAGATCGAATCCAAAGTTGCCTACGGTAATGCCCAACACCACCTTTGGCTTCGAGGGGCCAAGGCCGGGCAGGGCGAAGCGTACTGGTACTGGTTCTTTGGCGGTGTCTTCTGGCTGCGGCGAGGGCTGTGTAGAAGACGGGGGGGGGCTCTATGGCTCTGCCTTCTTGTTTTCCGTGTATGTGATGCAGCAGACTGTTCCCCTGTGGTTTCTTCAGCAATACATCGCTACACAGGAACCGGGTCAGGATAGCCTTGCGCTTGATAATCTCGCCGATTAGCCTCGCTACCTTCTCTGATGCGACTGAACACATTTTCTGCGCTCCGAGGGTTCGGATCCATGCACTGTTCAGGTTTGTCGTATCCGCCGTAACGCAGGTTGCGATATTCAACAACAAATCCTCCAAGCCATATCGAGAGGAATCGCGGGCGACTCTACTCAGTTCATCATCGTAAGCATGGACAGCACCCTCGACGCCATCGTCATACCGCCTCAGTGTTACCCAATTTGCCTGGTTAGGGGGGTTGGCCCTGACACAAGAGGCAGGCTCTGGTCGTGACTGTTCCCCAATATTGTCCAACAACAGTCTCCCCTGTCTCTCTCTTGTGTCTTCCATCAAACGTAAGGGTATATTGGAATCCATGAGATTCCATTCTGGTTCCTCGCACATCACACAACCGCTCGCAGACTTCTTGGCTGCATCGGCGGTAAGTTGTTCCAACTTTCGGGCCATAGCATCAAGTTCATCACTTGTGATACGGTTCTTCTTCTCCAGATGTTGCCGCAAATTTTCCAATTTATTGGCAAACTTCCTCTTTGCGGCCACCGCGGCGTTCTTTTCCTTGAGAATCCCGGCGATGTCGCTCTCGTTCTGCGCGAGCTGCCTCTCGAAAGTGGACAGCGCCTCTGCACGTTTCTCGTTTGCAAGCATCATGTGTTGAAGGTGCTCCGCCATCTGCTTTCTGTGCAGCTGGTGCGCCTTCCTTACCTCTTCAAGCTCAAGCAAAAGGTCGCTATTGTCCCTCTTGAGGACACCCGTGCGCTCTTGAAGCTTGTCGACCTCGCCTTCGAGTTTCTCGACTTGGCTCTGCAGACCGGCCCTTTTTACTTCCTCTGCGAAGTCTAGCAGGTCGCTGTTTTGTCTTGCCAGACCCTCGATCTGCAACCGAAGGACAGTAGCTTGATTGCGAGCAGTGTCTAGCGCGGCCTCCTTTTCTGCAAGGTCGACCCTCGTTCCCGCCAGCTGCTGTTCCAGGAGTTTCTTCTGACTGAGGTCGGATCGACAATTTTCTATCACTCTGGTCTTCGCTTTGAGATCAGACTCGAGAACAACGAGCTTTGCCTCGAAGGCGCACTTCTCCTCCATGTATTGCTGTTGCTCGGCAAATCGCAAGTCGGTCGTCTCTTTCACCCAATGCTGATGCTCTGCTAGCTCACGCTCGAACTCAGGTATCCTCTGTAACTGAGAAATGGCGTGCTCATACGACCTCATGAGATTAGTGACCTGTTGAAGTTGAAGCTGCGAGGTTTTCTCGGCTAGTTCGACATCATCGACAACGGTGTCATTGACGCACCACGCCTGCTCAATGGCCGCCATAAACTTCTTTCCCAGCACGGAAACTTTGTCGTCCGTTGACGTGCACACGTTCTCGGCCGTCTGGCGGATGATAGCCCGGCAACTCTGGTCGCGTGCAAACATCTCCACAAGGGCCGTGAGCATCTCCTCTGGGCTGAAATCTGTGTTTGTGCCATTCTCGACATTCTCCGTCCCTGTACTCTTGTCCGAGACCCATTTTGAGACCTGCTTGAGTACAGGCTCGATGACTTTCCAGACCTCGGGTGCTGTATCATTAGAGGCGCCGACGTCTTCCGCCCGTTGTTTCAACACCTTGTCCACGGTCTTACTTCTCTCAGCGCATCTCGCGGTCGCCTCTCGTTCTCGGTCGACCTCGTTTTCTTGCCTGGCTTGCCGGTTGAACCCCTCGAGTTGATATGCTAGTGCCTGCGAGTTCTTGCGCCAAAGCTTCTCAGACTGGCGAACCGACTCTAGTTCGTTGCGAGCATCATCTATGTGTTCCTGGTACCTTTGGCACTCTTTTTCATGTGCCCTCTTCATTCCCTCCCTGTCGACCCCGGACTTTTCAGCTATTGCGAGACGTGCCGCTTCGGACTCTTCGAGCCGCCGAGATAACTCTCGACCTTCTGTATTCTGGGCCCGGAGTAGTGTGGACTTGTCCATACCAACCGGCGTTATTCCGACGTCTTTTTTCTCATTCTCGAGTGCTTTAATCCTTGTATGGAGGATTGCCTTCTCGGCCTTGGCCTTTGCGATCTCTTGCTCAACCTCAAACGCTGCCATCTTCTTGAGATCCTCCGTCTCTCTCTCGTGATCAAGCTTCCGCGTCTGTATTTCTGCGTCCCTGACGCGTTTGAACTCCTCGTGCTTCTCCTTGACACGATCAGTTTCGTAATGCAGTCTGCTAGCAGCGCGGACAGCGTCCTCGACCTCCTGCTTCGTTTCCTTCTTTGCCATTTGCCGTGCCACAGCTAACTTCTCCTCGAGCTGATCATCCGTCCACGTGTTCTGCATCTGCTCCCTGAGCCGCGCAAAACTGGTTTGTAGTACATTGGCGATAGCCGGTTGCCAGTGCTCGGCAATATCAGGTGGCAAATCAAGTTGATCCGTTATGGTTTTGGCACAGTAGCCCGGGTCCGAACCGTCCCCGTCGTACGTCTCAGTGCGTATCTGCTCCGGCATTTTCTTCTAGGTGGCAGAGCGTTAAGCTGCTTGTGACTGTGCCAGTGTGACGTTGAGCAAGCAAAGAAAACCGGGCAGGTTAGCTATCTTGGAGAAAGCAATTGTTGACAGAGATCTCTACGTCTAGAAGATGAAGCGTTTTTTTCTCTGTACTTCTATCCATTTCACCTGTTGAAAGCTCGAGTATTCAAAGGTTGACCCCGAATACCGCGTCCGGTAACGCCCCCTTTGACCCCCTTTGACCCTTTATGTACGTACCCCCTTTATGTAGGATAGGTGGACTTTTGAAACCAACGTGGCAAGAGATTTTGGATGGTTACGAGGCAGAGTTCGATCGTTTTGTAACCCTTGATATGGTCATCATTGTTACCTCTTCTCCTAACTGCATGTACATCCTCTCCACGGCCAACTTCTTTATCTGCACAGGTGTCACTGTCGGGTTGAGACTTGGACTTCCACGTTTGGCAGGAATCAACAAGGTTGTTTGTTAAGGGGCCAATAGCGGTAGGGTCTGCAGAAAACAGTTACCGTTCCGCGGCTAATACAGTGGTGTGGCCATCATTGAAATCTTTAAGCGTACTCAACCATGATTTCCCTACAGATTAGACCTGTACTTCCCACCACCCCATATTTTGACTGGCACACAAACAACGCCTTGGTTGAACACAATCTAGTGCTCTGATGAGACAAACTTTGAGCGGACGTATGAAATTCGCTCAAAATTACCATGGCTTGCCATCAAGTATGTCCGCCGCATGTACAGCATCTGGCAAGTTAAAAGCAGTACAACGAGCACTGCACTTTGGGCGACCGTTATTACCATGCCGTACAGAAAGCTATGGGGTCAACTCGCATACCATATTTTATTGTACAAGGCATCGTGTACCAACCTTACACAGCGCCCTCGGCGGCACTGACCCTGGAGGTTGGGTCATTTCGACATACCATCCGTGTTGGTATATGATCGCAGCGTAACGGTTCAGGAATGTGCCCACTTCGTGCTAGTGCTGGCTGGTCGTACTTTTGCGGTGCGTTCCCCTACGGGGTGTCGTACAAAAACTGGACAAGCATAGACATAACACTATGGCAAGGATTGGCCGATTTGGAGGCGGACCTAACTGTACCAGCCTCGAGCTCCAGGACCTTGGCTTGGCCCTTCACTGCGATGCTCGATTAAAGAATCCTTAATGTCAAAAGCATCAATCACCTCGCGCCAGGTAGCCATGTCGATGTGGAAAATCGACTGTTGTTTCTGGGAAGCGCTCTTTACGTTGCCAGCGTCACGCCCTTGCTCTTGTGTTGGAGCTGCGATCGAATGTTAGCGAGAAGGAGGCGCTCCGCGAGTGCTGAGGCAACTTACAAAGCGTTGGGAATCCATTTTCATCATAGCCGAGCTCAATCTTTGCATCGCGAATTAAAAAGCTGATATAAAACAGATTCTCCACAGTTTGGCCGAATGATCTTGGATTCACGACGAATTTCAACATGTCAATGCCGCCATTCTTTCTCAATCCCAACTTGTCCATCATTCGATACGTCTCGGCTTCATCATGCTCTTTGAAAAAAGCCTCGGCGGTGTCCTGTGCCTCCTCCTGGACTTTTCGGAGCTGGTCCAAGGTTTTGAGGCAGATGCCGGCGAGGTCGTTGTTTTCATTCTTCTGAATCTCGTCGATTTTGAGAACCTCTGGTCGCGTCTCTTGCAGGTTGTTGGGTCGGAATGGGGCGCTCCTCTTGACAGTCTTGCGTATTTTCTTCTCGACAGAGAGTGGCCCCAATAGAAAACCTGTTGTGGCTGGACGTCGAATATTTGGAAGACAAGCAAACCTGCCAAGATGCTCCCAATTGTACATGTCACCCTCATCCCCCATGCCATCCTCATCTTCCTCCTCGACGTCGGCAACGTCAAGGGCGTTCCTCTGAGGACGGCATCGTTGATGCGGGGTACCGGAATGCTCTGAAGCATCGTCGTTTGGTATGTTGTTTCCTAATCGCATAAAGGTGATGCACTTTGAGACGAACTCGTCAACGTCGAGGCCTTGTGCAGCATTGCCAGCGGTCAAGCGCATAGTCTTTCGGTAAGATGCATCGACAGCAGTTACCAGCAGCCTGGAGTCGATGGTGGCTTCTGCAGTCTGCTTGACGTGACCAAAGCGAGCATTGGCCTTTCGCAACGTGTCGTGTAAGCCCTCGGATTCGGGCTGCATGTACGCATCCATGTTCTCCCTCAGGTTTCTCTGCAGTGTACGTAACCCTCGTTGTACCTTCCGACGCTCCTCTAGAGGCTGATCCGGGTCGTACTGCTCTGATAACTCGCCATCTTCGGTGTCTTGGGTAGTGGCACGACGCGCACCGTTGGTCGCGGTACGTTTTCTCTTAGCAGTACTCTGAGGGCCTTTCCCCTTGTCACGCACAGGCAGCGCTCGCGAGCCGCTGCCGCTGTCAGAATCTTGTTCTGGCGACTCGGCGGCTGCCGGAGATAGTGGTTGCGACGACATGAGCGCAGCTGCAGTTCTGCACCAATCCTGGAGGTTGAAGGTACGGTCGCTCAGGTTGCCGATTCAAGATATAGTCCAGTTCGCCAAGATTTCGGCTTCTGTCGCGATAAACTGACAGAGATTACATATGGCAGTAGCCCAAGGCCCTTGCCAGGCCGATACCGAACAAGTGCCGTCTGTTGAACTGGGCGAGTCGTGGTGATTGATGCTCTTTGCAGAAGACGCGACGCGTAGATGGGTTTGGGTTCTGGAAGTGAAGTGTGCTGGGGTGGGGCCCCCAGTTAACTAACGTTAGTTACACATTAGTTACGGAGCATGGGCAACGTACTACTTTAGCTAACCACGCATTAACTACGGAGTACTTCGTACGGATACGGAGTACGTATCCGTAAGCTACGGATACTTCTTCTGCCTGGGCTAACGTTACGGAGTATAGGGTAACTAACTAACTAGAAGTATCTAAACTCGACTGAGAGATTGCGACAACAGATCTCCATCAGCGTTGGACGGAAAGAATATTTGCTAGGCGGGAAAACAGACAAAATCTTCAAGACGTACGGAGTATCGCTAACCGTAACATGCTTGCGAACCCCGGTAGAAACTGCCATTCGACTCGAACTGAGCAAGAATGATGCAGCATAACCAGGGTGGTTACAGTTACCAAGTACGGAGTAGTCATGTGAAGTACTCCCTACTCCGTACGGTCCGTGCAGAAGCTGGGTGCCGGTGGGTGGGGGTTTCATGGATAGTGACGCTGCGTTTGTCTACTCCGTAACGTTAACAACGTAACTACAGAGAGGCTAGAGCTAGTTACTAGTTGCACCGATGTTCTTCGTCGCCAACTCTCTCTCGACTTGAGCTTGTTCCTCTCTTCCAGCTCTGGGGTTTCCTGGCGATGGCACTAGTATGATGCACCTGTAACCACACTCTAGAGTCTGCGCATGACCGAGTGGCAACTCAAGATGGACCCTTTCACATTTACGACCTCGGAATCTCTCGACTATCCTCTCAGCGTTTGCATGTAGGTTGTGCGAGCCTCTATTGCACCATGCGCCTCAACTGATCACGGACAGAGTCAACCTCGAAGGTGACGAGACCCCCCAGAAAGCTTCGACGTTATTACAGCGACCAGACCTCAGGTACATCGGTTCCAATACAAGGTACGATATCCGAGCTGGGGGTTAGAGTGAATAACTGCTGACAGAATCGCCATCTGCGTGCAGCTCGCACTCGGATGTATACGCCACAGTTCAGGTATGGGCAAGCTCGAAGCCCTTGACAGTGCCAGTGCAGACATCATACAAGGCCTTCAAGAACGAGCGAAGGTAGATTTGGAAATCCTGCCTGCCAACGAGCTGACCACAGGCTGACGCTGACGGGCTTGCCAGCTGGAACGAGTGGCTCGACGTCCTCATACCCTACAAATCGCTCCCACTAAACTCTTGCCTGGCGATAACGATCTGGGACGTCTCTCCGACCGGAGGGACCCAAGCCGAGGGCCACGCAACCCCCTTCGGCGGCACCACTCTTCCTCTATTTGACAAGGACAACCAGGTACAAAAAGGCCGGCTGAAATGTATCGTGCATCGCCATAAACGGGCTGACGGAAACGACGACTCGACGACCCCATATACTATCGCTACCAAGAGAAAGGGGGGAAGAAGAATGAGCTGCCTATCGCCGACAGGGAGGCTGGCGAGCTGGAGCGTATGGACCGACTCTTCAAGAAGTACGAAATGAATGAGATTCCCAAGGTCGAGTGGCTCGACCATCTTGTCTGGCGTGTATCTGAGAGACGTGCTTCCGAGGCGACCAGGAATTCGGTCAAAATGATGCAGCGACAGGCTAGCTTGCAGCAAGAGGCACAGATGGAAAAGCCCATCCCACATAACGGCACCGCCCCTGAAACTGAAAAAGACCGGCCCGGCCCTTCAAAGTTTACACTCACTGTTGAGCTGCCACGGTTCGACTTCCCCGTCGTGTTTACTGACCATGAGTATGCTGCCGCTCCCGTCTCCACTATACAACACCTCTCGGCTTCTCAGTCCAATGTTGATCTCAAGCCACCTCCTGAAGTGCAGTTTGGGCCGGGTATCAACAGCACCGCGGTTGGAGGCACCCGTATCGTCAGGATCTATGACCCTGAAGTGGCAGCAAAAGATAACCCTGCGGAGAGCAAACACAGAAGACTGGTCCGAAGCCAGCATCGCCATGGCATTCTTGACAAGGATCTACGACCCAATGCCAAAGTCCGAGACGAACTGAACACCATCATGGCGTATTCGCCTACTCACACCTTAACGCTTGAAGAAAAGGATCTGGTCTGGAAGTTCCGATATCATTTGACCAAAGATAAGCGGGCTTTGACGAAATTCGTGAAATCGGTCAATTGGCAGGACCTGAGCGAGTCCAAACAGGCCAGTGTGGTTCTAGGGAAGTGGACCGAGATTGAGGTGGACGATGCGTTGGAGCTCCTCGGACCAACGTTTGACAGTCCAGCTGTCAGAGCGTATGCCGTTGACCGGTTGCGGAAAGCCGACGACGACGAACTCCTTTTATATCTGCTGCAGCTTGTGCAAGCACTCAAGTTCGAACACATCTCTATCGATCCTAACCACCCGGCGACCGAGGCGTCCTCGCTTGCAACGTTCCTCATCTCACGAGCTGTCGAGAATTTTACACTGGGCAACTACTTTTACTGGTATCTTGGTGTAGAGTGGGACGACAAAAGCCAAGAGCAAGGACCAGACATCCGCACCATGTATGCCAAGGTGCAATACGACTTCATGCGAGAACTTGAAAGCCGGCCCGGGGGTACAGAGACTCGTCTCACCATGAAGCGGCAAGCCGAGTTCATCGCGGTATTTTCCAAAATTTCGAGCGAGATCCAGGCCTCACATGAGTCGACATCTCGCAAGTGTGACAGGGTCAAGGCTTTCCTCACAGATCCGAAGAACGAGATGATCACCATTGACCCGCCCTTGCCACTGCCACTCGACCCATCAGTAATGATTACCGGTGTCGTTCCCGAAGAAACCCGAGTCTTCAAATCGTCCTTGTCCCCGTTGATGGCGACTTTCAAGACGACCTCGGGGGTCAAGTACCCTATGATGTTCAAGACGGGAGATGATTTACGGCAGGATCAGCTTGTCATTCAAATCATCACACTAATGGACCAGCTCCTGCAAAAGGAGAACCTTGATCTCAAGCTGTCTCCTTACAAAATCCTTGCCACCAGCACGACCGCTGGCGCTTCGCAATTTGTGCCCTCGCAGACCTTTGCTCACATCGCCAAGAAACATCGCAACAATCCTGTGCTTGCTTACTTGAAACAGCACAACCCGGATGAGCGCGCCGAGATGGGCGTTCGCAGAGAAACATTGGAGGCATTTGTCAAGTCATGTGCCGGCTATTGTGTGATCACCTATATCCTCGGTGTTGGCGATCGGCACAATGAGAATCTGCTCCTCACGCCCGATGGGCATTTCTTCCATGCCGATTTTGGCTTCATTCTGGGCCGTGACCCAAAGCCGTTTGCACCCGCCGTCAAGTTGAGCAAGGAGATGGTGGATGCAATGGGCGGCAAAGACCCGCCTGGCGAGTGGTACCTCCAGTTCAAGCAGTACTGCGCGCTTGCGTTTGCGGCGCTGCGCAAATCATCAAACCTGATTTTGAACCTGTTCAGTCTCATGGTGCACGCCAATATTCCCGACATCAAGCTGGAACCCGACAAGGCCGTACTGAAGGTACAGGAGAGATTCCACCTGGAGCTCGAAGAGGAAGAAGCGATTCGATTATTCTGGAGTATCATGGAAGACAGTCTTACAGCTTACATGCCCGTGGTCATTGATTGGCTGCACGCGAAAACTCAAGCGCTGCGAGCTTAGATGTATATCAATTATTACTCGGATCATGCAAGGGTAGTGTCTGAGTCGGCGCCCGGGTCTAGTATTGACAGTGGGATACAAATGCTCCTGCGTCGAATCCGAGTCGAGGCAATGTAACTATCATCTACTGTGTATTCATTGTTCTCCTCTGCGTAAGCTAGGATGAACCGTGTGCGAAGTCAAGCGATTTGATGTACAGCGTTGTCCAAAGCTGGTCTACTGAACCTGGAGGCTAGAGCAAGCAGGAAGCGAATTATGCTCTAGATGTCGGGAACTTGGGGACGGGCATACACAGTAAGTATATGAACTGGAAATTCGGCAAAGCCGACCTGATCGCGTAATTAGTGCCCCATCCCGGAGTGCCTGGTCAAGTCCCCCTTGCAAGTTGCCGCTTTTCGAGGTCCGAGAAGCCTCTTGACGAGCATGGAAAGCTGCTTCGACATTCGTTGAACTGGGACCCCTGCCTTGTTTCAAAGGCTATGATCCGCGGCTTGGCGTTCGCCTCTCCTGCAAACACGATTGGATCCGTCATTGCGGAAACGTCGGAAACATTCCAATCGCTCAAGGCCTGTACCTCCGTACGGACCGATGCTCTCTGGGTTAAGCTGATACTGTGGCTTCCGAATCTCGTGATAACTATGTATCTCATCTGTCCTTGTTCGACGATGACTGACTCCAGTGCAAGCTTTGATTGCAGGCATATGCAGTGCACATTACGGAGTACTCCCTAGTTACTTAGTTGTGTCTTGTAGACGGTGATGTGCCGCTAATGCCAGGCTAGCATGCTGACAGGTCTCGAAGGCGTCAACGCCACCCAACTACTCAAGGCGAAGGAAGGAAGCTTTGCAGACGCCGGTCGACGGTTTCCTAGTGACGTGGTATTTCATTTGGATTTCCTCAATAACCATGAGACTGGACCCAGGGGCTCGGAAAGTCTCCATGTGCCCAGTTTGGGTGTAGCCTCAGAGTCGGCGGATAGAAACCTGCGACACGGCCCGTCGGCTGCGTGGTGTGTTGCACAGCGTAGAAGCCGCGTGATGATGGTATCAAACGTGTCGTATGTCACTGAGTGTGCATACGTGAAGACCGAGGTGGAGTTAGGATATGCCTGTCACCAACACCCTTCACCAGGCACTGATCTCCTATATCTCCACCCTTATTTTCTCCCCCGTGAGCTCTTTATTATTCTGTTTAGGGATACAGGAACCGAGCCTGCACGGTGGAAAGCGCGCGAAACAGGCAAATGGCGAGGTTACCTTTACTATCGTCACGTGGAGACTTGTAAACAACGGTGTACTCCGTACGGTGGTACGGTACGGAGCAGAACCCCTTGTTGCGGGTGGTTCTGGACGGCTCGTATTGTGGTTGGAAGTTGGCAACTTTTACCCCAGCCACCCTTGGATGCGGTGCGCGGACCCTTGTTCCACCAAGTAGATCCCAGGTACTCCGTACTGAGAGTACCTACCTGACTTGCCCGTTCCTGCTTCCGGTTAGTTGGGTCCCTGATGTTCTTCATTAAGAAGTACGTTAGGCAAGTACTAACTGCCCGGTTCATGCCTACTTTAGGGGAGAGGTCAGTCGTCCGAGCGCCACTCGCTGTACTCGTCCTCCTCATCCCGGCCGTTCGTCAGGTCTCTGTTGCATCGAGCTTGTTGTGACAGCGCGGGAGGTGCCTTTGACTTTGTTTTCAACCAAACTGTGGAAATCGTTGCATCATCGCAACTCAAACCCGCGCTTCTTTTTGTCCAACTGTGGTTGGAAGACGCAAACTCGTCCCTGTTGCTACTCATCATCTCAACCGCCACGTTCTGCACTGATAATTTGGTTTTCTTCGCGTCAGAAACAAACCTACTAGCCAACTAACTATCTACTCTACCTACGCTTTGGTTGTTGTCCTGTCATTTCCGGTCTGGCTCGGCTCATCCCACGTCTCTCTGTCAACCTCGTCGCCAATTGGCGTAACTCTACCGGCACTCTCCCGCTGTCAATCCGAAGCTATGCCCGCCTCACCTAATGCCGCCAAGAAGCGCTTCGAGCTGCCAGCTCTCGACTTCAAGTTTGGTTCTCTGACTGACGGCACCGATATCCCACCTCCATTACCTTCGCCGGTCCAAGAAGTGCCGACGCCACCAATCACTCCTACCGTTGGTAATTCAGACAAGAAGCAGGGCTCCAATGGCAACACGAACGGCCACACCGAGGGACTGAACGGCACGTCGCCCAGTCCATACGCCACCCAAATAACAACAGCCAACGCCGGAGCCAAGCGCACTGCTGAAGACAACCCTTCATCCCCTACGCTGTCGAGTCGCGGCAGTCTCAGGAAAATCTTCAGCAAAAACCTGTTGAACCAGACGTACGAAGACTCGGCACCAAGTGCCGGCCTGGGAATCTCCAGCAGCAGACCCCCTAGTCGCACTACGAGTGTTATGGCCGAGGAGAAGAAGACGAAGCGAAGCAGTGGCTGGTTTAGGCGGTTACGGTCTTCGCACGATACTACGGCCGCCGCACCTAATCACACGGTCACCAGCATTGCCAACAATCCGAGAAGCAGACACACGTCGTGGAGGAGGTGAAGAAGCCTGCGGGCCCGCCGCCGCCTATGATCCCCGAACTAAGCACGTGGGAGACCAAAGTCGACTCAACGCTTGATGACGACATGTTCAAGCAGATAAAGTAGGCCTCCCACAACCTCCAAAACATTAGGCCGGTGCTCCTAGACCCCGCCAGGCCCGTGGTACCTCCGCGGGCTTGATTCCTCCATCATCTTCTCAACCCTACCCGTATATGGCTTCAGATCCGCCTTACGACCTTTCGCCGTATGAGGCGATTCTTTTCGAACGGACGGGGCGAGCGCAATACCACCACGCCAAGCCCCTGACCCGATAATCATAGATACCCAGCTCACTGCGAGCTCATTCATTGACATACAGCGTCATCTTTTCTTGTATTTTCTTTGTTTTTGGACTACTACCCCTTCCCGTTTTACCTATGGTGGTGTTGCTGGACCGAATTTCCAACTTGGAGCGACTTGGATTTTCACGGTTTACTTTATGCATCACTCATCTTCGTCGTTCATCATGATGCCCAAGATGATTTTTTTCTCTTCTGAAGGCGGGAAGTGCAAATTTTCTGGCATTGATTCAGACCTTGGGATCGGGAACAGCGTATCCCTGGATTTCCAAGGACGAAGTGTGCGGCATACCAATTTGCAGCTTTTCTTCTTGTGGAGAAGAAAATGAGAGAAAAGGGCCAACCCGGGCCGGAGTGACGGCATCCCACGAGGCAGGACTATCGAACGATATGAGTTCATGGACTACGAGAGCGAATAGGTACTTTGGACGGATTGTTGTCGTTCTGGTACAGAAAGAAGTCGAGCAGCATCCCAATGTAGAAACGCAGCATGCCCTTCGGCGCCGTGGGCACATCGCCACTACTCTCCAGGGAAAAATTCAATGTATAGGAGATTTCCCTATCACTTTTGATTTGCCCGAGGTCCCCATGAGTTTGTGCCAACAAGCTCCATACACCTACTTAGGCACTACTATGACAAACTGCCCTCTTACTTGCATTCTCTACTGTGAGGCAAATTGTCTGACTTACTGCACACTGCGTCGTCACCTTGCAACACAAAAAACGACTCTGGAGTCATACAACATTCTGTAGCCGCCTGAGCCCTATCTTGAACAAGCCGGGTTCAGCCGACACGTGCCCCTATGCAAGGCGATAACATCGTGCCTGTACGCATAGGTAGCTATGAGACTGCAGTATCCGTCTACACTACTAACATATTTTTTGGTTTGTCTACAGAGTAAGTAGACTCGTTATAATTATTTGTCCCTTCAACTTTTACACAACGAAGCTGGATTGGTTGCACAAGGTTTTGGTCGGTCCAATAATCAATCAATTGACTCCAATAAAGAAATAAGTTGGGTGGCTAGTATCCGTCCGTACTATAACTACCTAACGTTAGTTAGCGAGTTGGTCGGACGAACGGCGCCGTCTCCAAAAATTAATCATGTCAATAGTCAAGTGGGACGTCATTATTGCCCGAGCCGATGCCGGGATTGATTAATCTAAGCCTTTCGACGCAAATATATCTGTATCAACCCTCTCAATCGTTTAACATCACCCGTGACACACATCGTCTTCATTCTTCGTCAAAGACAAAGCCCCCCCGCCCAGCATGGTGACATTACGGCCGCAGACAGCTCGGTCGGTTGCAAATACCCTCCAGAAAAGTCCGGCCCGGCCCGCGCGACACTCAAGGACGAAGCTGTCCGCTGTTTCTTTCACACCTGTGCGTTTCAAGTCAGGGCCGTATGGCTATACGCAGGCAAAGTCTCTGGTCTTTACCAAATTCGGCGAGCCTGCCGATGTCCTCCAGTAGGTTGAGCCCGCAAGAGCTGGTCCATCGCACCCCCCCCTTGATTACGGACTAACACGCCGGTCCTCTCTTCAGGTTGCACACACACTCCATCTCACCCACCCTCGCCTCACATACGGTTCTCCTTCGCGCACTCGCCGCGCCCATCAATCCCGCCGATGTCAACACGATACAGGGTACGTACGGGGTCAAGCCGTCCTTCTCGCCGCTCATTGGCACCAGCGAGCCTTCGGTGATACCAGGCAATGAAGGCGTCTTCGAAGTCGTCACCTCGTCTTCGTCCTCGGGCTTCGCAAGGGGAGACTGGGTGATTCCTGCCAAGACGGGCTTCGGCACCTGGCGCACGCACGCCGTGGCACCAGTCGACGCTATACTCAAGATTGACAAGGAGGGGCTCAAGCCCACCCAGGCGGGCACCGTCGCCGTGAATCCGTGCTCGGCGTACCGCATGCTGCGTGACTACGCGCAGCCCGCACTGCGCGAGGGCGACTGGTTCGTTCAGAACGGCGCCAACTCGGGCGTGGGCCGTGCCGCCATCCAGCTTGGCCGGCACTGGGGCTACCGGAGCATTAACGTAGTCCGGGCGCGCGAGACCCCCGAGGAGACGCAGACTCTCAAGGACGAGCTGACGCTGCTGGGCGCTACCCACGTCGTGACGGAGGACGAGTTTCAGACGCGCGATTTCAAGGCATCGCTGGCCAAGTGGACGGGCAGCGAGAGCATCCGGCTGGGCATGAACTGCGTCGGTGGCAAGAGCGCGCAGGCCATAGCGAAGACGCTGGGCCAGGGCGGCACCCTGGTCACGTACGGCGGAATGGCGAGGCAGCCGGTGGCATTGCCGACGGGCCTCTTGATCTTTAAGGATATCCGATTCGTCGGGTTTTGGCTCAGCAGGTGGGCGGATACGGATCCCGAGGGCAAGAAGAGGACTGTGAATGAGATACTGGGGCTGATGCGCGAGGGCAAGTTCAGCGATACGCCCGTCGTGGACGTAGGTTGGAGCTGGGAGACGGATGAGAATACCTTGAAGGAGGCTGTCCAAGGCACCCTCGGCGGTTTCAGGAAAGGAAAGGGGGTATTTGTGTTTGGGGATACGTGATATATGATTGTACAAGGTGATTGTACGTTCTAGGCGTGTTAAGTACGTCGCCGCGTCCGTGAGGATTTGGTCGCCGGGGCCAAAGGAGAAGGCTACGAACATCAACTCGATGACGTTACGAATCAACAAATTTGAAGAAATTAACGAAACGCTGCGTAAGGCCATACCATTGACATTTATTTAGTTGCTCGTGGAGTATCAATATATCATGTCGTGTTGGCGTACCCAGCCAACCCAGAATTGCCTCATCACTTCTGGATCTTTTGCATACCCGAGTCTCATATCTTTCGTCATTGAAAGTACGAGAGTGCCCACCCGAAGCGATCAACAGTCGCCCCCGCGTCTGAGCACCAAGGCGTCGTCGTTTAACGTGACCCCTAACCTGTCTGTCCCTGCCATGCTAGTTGATTAAGGCTAGGATGGCAGCCCTACTTCGCTGCGGGCGTTGCATACTGCTTGGTCCAATCCTTGGCCGTTGCGATGGCCTTGTTCTCGTCCTCCTTCCAACTCTTTGCGACGTCGGCGGCGAGGGGGTCGTCGGGGTTGGGGGCTCCAAGCAAGGCTTGGATTGAGAGCAATATGGTGCGGATTTGCAAGGCGGGCGACCAGTTGTCTGCGATGAGTATGTCCATCAGTACATTGGTAGGGGCACGGGGGCTCGACAAACGTACTCTTGAGGACATCAAGGCAGATTCTGCCAAGCTTATCGACGTTGGGATGGTATATTTTCGTGAGGAAACGGATCTTGGGGGGGACCATCGGGTAGTCGTCCGTTAAGAAGAGTTCGAGCTTGAAAACGCCGCCTGCGTTGGGGAGTCAGAGAAGCTGGCCATTTTGTTCACTGTCCCCTATCGCTGGCTGAACTTACCCTCGTACGGGGAGCCCGAGGGTCCGTGGATTTCGACGTCAAAATACCGCAGATTGTCTTCGTGGGGGACGGCACTGATGCCGGGCACACTGTTGGGCAGGGTCGTCAGACAGGTAACTTGATGGGCACAGCGCTGGGCCGGCCTCGCCCAGGTCGCTTGAGCAAGCTTGATGACCACTTACGGCTCTGTCATGAGGCGCTCCGTCTCCTTCACAATGCGCTTCGGCAACGCCATCTTGGGGGAATGGGTTGATCGCAGAGCTTGTCGGTCAAAAGCAGAGTGCACTTTGGGTTTCGTGGAAGGAAGTGATAAGCCTAGATACAAGAGACACTTGATCTGGGCAGGGCTGAAGCACGAGACCAAGGCTGAGTTCTTAACAAGTACTCCGTACAGGATCGCCCAGTAGTGGGGTTCTTCTGGTCCAAGGAGGGATCTGAGACTAGAATCGAGTCCTTGACCGGCCGATGTTTCGGTTCTCTATCCGTACTGCTAGCAGGAAGAGGCACTGGGCTGCCTAGAAGGAAGGACCTGGCTCGTGAATGAGTTTCGTTCGGGGCAGGACACAAACGAATACGTAATCAAGTTGGCAGCTCTCGGATGATGGAGGGATGCGTGGAATAAGTTGCTAACTAACTACTCCGTAAGTAAAGAACCTTTAGATGCTCACGACTTCTCGATAAGGAACGAGCGGCTTCTTCCGCCGTACCGTGCCCCTCATTCTACACAGTAATGCCTACCGTCTACGGTACCCTCTCTACGGAGTACGACAGTGGACAGTGGGGTAGTTATCCGTACCTATTACCTACGTACTGTGTAAGGGGGTAACTAACTAACTAGTTAAGTAACTAAAAGTAACGATGCGGCTGGTTTTGCGAATGCGGTACCTTGAGCAGACAAGTGGGTCGTGCTGCGCTTCGGACCATTCAGGATAACCCGGGGAATTACAGGGGTCGATGTCACGAAGTGCGCTTGCTCGAAGCCCGGTGCCCATCTCCTGAATCCTGTCGCATACAGTGCCCATAGCAAACATCTATATCACCAACGGTCCTCCACATGGACACACGTATGGATAAATCTCATCATGATACATGAAGCTCTTCGACGTCAGCCGATGCTCAGCCTCCAAGCGCTAGACACTAAATCAAGGGACGATGCAAAGCAAGAGATGAGAGCGTCGCGCAAGCTGTAATCCAGGGACCAGATCTATCATTTACCGAGTACAAGACGGCTGGCATATGGCAAACCTAGGCTCCGCAAGGGGTCTTGACTATTCTCACAATGGCCTCCGGCCTGGCGTCTCCCAAGAAAGGAAAGTCACTCAAGTCTGCCTGCGATAGCGAGACGTTCGACGCGGATGTGACGATCCACGTCGACGGGCTTGTAGGATCTGCTACCATATCACCTTCTGGTCGTGACGTCGCCCTCGCTTCGTAAGTTTGCAGGCTCTCTATTTCCATAAGAAGGCCGTCGCTAACCTCCTCGCGAGGCCAGAGGGTCTTGCCATCATCGACCTGGACTCCCCCTATAGCCCTCCTCGCAGGCTCAGTAGCCATGGCTTACCATGGTTGGTCGTTGACGTACAGTGGTCCCCCTTTGCGGCTCGTGACTACTGGGTGGCGTCAACGGCGAACCACAGATGCCTCATCTGGAATCTGAACCTCAGAGAAGACTCTGCGAACGGTGCTATTGAGCATTCCCTTCAAGGGCATACCAGGGCCATCACCGATGTCAACTTTTCGGCACACCATCCAGATATCCTCGCTACCTGTGCCGTCGATGGCTACGTCCATAGCTGGGATCTACGTAGGCCGCGCCAGCCAGTCTTGTCATTCTGCGACTGGTTTGCTGGAGCGACGCAGGTGAAGTGGAATCGTCAAGACCCGACCATCTTGGCTTCGTCCCATGACCGGTGGCTTCACATCTGGGACGAGAGAAAACCCTCGCAGCCCCTTAAGTCCATCAATGCCCACACCTCCAAGATTTATGGACTGGACTGGAATCGCACCCATGCTCCCGGTATTGTCACTTGCTCACTGGACAAGACAATCAAGTTTTGGGATTACACCCTGTCGGACGAGCCAGAGCGTATCGTCCGGACCGACTTTCCTGTATGGAGGACCCGGCACACCCCTTTCGGAACAGGTATTTTGGCCATGCCTCAGAGTGACCCTGGCAACCTGTATTTGTATGACGCGAAGCGAGGGGAAGACGAGCCGCGTGATTACCATGCAGATCCAGTGCACATCTTCCCAGCGCATGGCACCCACAAGGCCAAGGAATTTCTGTGGCGAAGTCGAGGCTGCATCACAGATGGACTAGATCAGCGGGATTTCCAACTCATCTCCTGGGGCGATGATAACGAACTGCGTCTGCACAGGGTAGAGCCAGAGATACTCGAATCGGCTGGGCACACCAAGGGCGGTCCTGCCCCTAATAACCTCGTCCTCACTCGCAAAGGCGCAACATACAAGACGTTTCGCTCGGTTGACGAGAATGCACGGAGAGAGAGGAGAAATGCCACCATGAGCGACCCGCGACCCGGCAGCGGCAGTGTTCCCAAGCGCAGTGCCCTGACCGCGGGAATGCAGACAGCCACGTCACACTACACAAGACCTGGCGCATTGCCGTCGTGGAGAGGTCCTTCCATGAAGGCCAAAACGTCTAGGGCCAAGACAAACAACAGAAGTTTGGATCAACTTGGATGGATGAAAGGTATCACCATGAGCAAGAAGAAGCCATTGACGATCGAGTCGCCGCAGAGGAAAGACTCCAAGGACTCGACCTTGTTTGGCTCCAGCTTCCATAACCACTGGGAGGAGCCAGAGAGCCTACAGGAGGAGATTCTTCGCGTCAATCAGCAGCTTCCGAATGTCCACTGGGATAATGTCGACTCGACCTACCTCACGCTTGATGCGTCACTCAGAGGACCCTGGGGTGCCGATGGGGACACCATCTACATGAAAGTTCGGGTCGATATTCCCAACAACTATCCGAAATCCAGAGCACCAAGGTTTATCGTGGAGAAGACGGCGCTGATGCCTGACCAGACGTACCGAAAGCTCGATCATGAGGTCAACCAGCTGGCATATCAATTTGCAAAGAAGAAACAGAATTGTCTTGAAGTCACCTTCAGCTATCTTCTCGGCGAGACAGACCTTTCAAGTAGCACCAATTTCTTCAAGAACGTTCGAGACTTGGATGACGAGCTTGACCCGCTCGAAGACGAGAGCTCCAGCGAGGACGAAGACGAGGATATACCTGCGGGCGGCTCGGCAAGCATGTCCCAGGATCTGACCGCCAGCATCGAGCTCGACGCCACACTTGCACCTGCGGTGAGACCTGGTATTACACCACCTCCACGCGTATGTGGTGCGAGATGGTCCAACGATGGAAGACTGGTCTGCTTTTTCCCCTCAAAGGAAGAGAGAGCCAAGCAGTTCTTCACGACTACTGATACGCTGAGAGAACGCCCCAAGGGGGAGCCGGTTTTTGCTGGTTTTGGCAGGTTGCAACAGGAAACACCACCACCTGGGCGGAGACAAGATGAGTCGTCCATGGCTGATGATCACTCGGATTCCGATGATTGTGAAGAGTCTTCGAGTTCGAGCGACTCTGAGGAGACCTATATGCATAAGATCAATATGTGGCATGTTCCAGGACGTCGATTTCCCAAAACCTTCAGCGGCAGCTTTTCTATGCGATCCAGTGGCGGAGGTACTGGTGTGGAAACAGGCACCGGCACGGGGACGAGCAGACGTCGCTCCACGAAGCCGAAGAACGTTTTGTCCCTCCACAACTTCAAGGACATGCTCCCATCGAAGCAGGAGTTCACACGTGAATACGCCATCTTTGGCGATGGCCCTGCAGTGTGCGAGCACAATGCTGAGGTTGCTCGGAAGTATGACCGCTACGACCTGGTGCATGTTTGGCGGTATGCTGCTTTACTTCTTCGCAACGACATTCCCTTGGAGCTGCTTGAAAAAACACGGCGACGCAGCTCTGTCCTTGTCGTTGCAAAGGACATCACGGGCCGCCTCAAAGACATAAAGCCTGGCCTCAACGACTCGGACAGCACCGGACTGGCGGGCAAAGTCAAATGGGGGTTGCACCCGCTTGCCAAAGAGTTTCTCAACGATTTGTTCGAGTACTTCGAGAAGATGGCGGATGTGCAAATGCTTGCTATGCTCTCGTGCATTTTCACAGAAGCATCGAACGAGAATGGCGTGGCATACGCAGAATCGCATATATCGCTGCCGGAAACGCCTCTGGGGATGAAGGCCCCGTCTTTCTCTCTTGACTACTTTCCCACCGATGCATCAATCTGGCACGCCAGCACGAATTACAAAGGCCAAGCAAACTCGAACGTCTCAACGCCTGGGACGGTACACACACCTATTCACATATCAGGCTCGTTCGGCTCCGAAGAGGGCTATTGGCCTGGTGATCCTGCCTCCAACTCGTACTCCTTGGGGAACACACCTCCCAACAGGAGCACTTTGCGGGACAACCTATCCGAGGTCGATGCTGTCACTCAGTCACTGTCCACATCGCCAGAGCCCAGGCTTCTCCGCCGGGCAAACGCAGCGCTGACATCCAGCTTCGCGTCCAGTTTTCCCAGACCGTTTTCCACCACAGCTTCCGATTCGCCTCCTGCGAGGAAGCGAACCAGCCCAGGCGAAACGATCATGGCAAACCTCGCACCCAATGTCACTTGGGGGGCATCGACCTTCATCGCCCCCACCTCGGAGCCAGTGTGGACAGCACGGAGCTCATATTCAGATGACGAGCAGAGGCGAGATGAGACAATGCTCCTAGTTACCAACGGTATTGCTGTGGACATAGAAGACCAATCCGTATTTGATGACGATGGATGGATGTCGACGCCCTTGTTGGAGCCGACATGCCACGCTACATACTCGACTTACCGGTACGCATATGCCGAGATGTTGCAAATGTGGGAGCAGCCCCTAGCGCGCCTCGAGATCATGAAGTTCAATGTATTGAAGGAGGACCCGACCAAGGGCAGCTACCTAAATGGTGTTGGCGAAGATGGGTTCGGCGGATCTCACCAAAGCGTCGATAACCTCAGCCACGCGACAATGATGCGGCATGGGGCCAGCTCGCCGATCCTGCTGGCTAAAAGGGAACAACTACAGTCAGTTCTGGCCTCTGGGCGCGGCCTCGACGTGATTGGTATATGCCGTAAAGACGAGATACAACTCGACCCTGTCCGAGCGTCCTATGGGAACACGCCGTTGGGAGGTGCTGTCGGTACTTGTGGGCGCTGCAAACGTACCCAGACCCGTCTCTCCTGCGTCTTCTGCCTTGAACCCATCGATGCACAATACGTCCCATGCCTGGGCTGCGGCTGCGCTCTACACGATGCTTGCTTGGCCGAGTGGCACTCGATGGGCGAGACAGAGTGCCCGGCCGGCGACGAATGCGACTGCGTAACCGAAGCCTGTAACGGGCAAGTCGAATCATGGGCGGCTATGATGGGTGCATTGCGTCAAGGCAAAATCCGCAAGCCGTCTGAGGACTGGGATAATGACGCCGAAGCTGGCGGCAGGGGCCAAGGTGTTCATCGAAACTCAATCGACAAGAATGATTGGGAGAGCGTCGACAGTGGCACTCAGATACCGGCGTCGGATGGACAGGGCAAGCCTCTGAGCCAGGAACGTCAGCCGACTCTGAGCGCAGCGAGGATCAGCCTCGGGAACAGGCTGAGGAAATCGGCTGGCCAGTGGGGGAGTGCTCCGAGTTTGAGGAAGAAGGCTGCAGGTTCAGGACAGGCGAGACGGTAGAGGGGGGCAATAATAAAGACACCAAAGACTCTTGAGGCGATGGCAATGTGTATGACAGACCTACAGACCAAAAAGCGATTGGAGGAGGCCAGGTACTTGGTGAAGGGGAGGGGCTGATCTCGTGTACTTTAGGATCAACGGGTGTACGTACACTGGGTTGCGTGGCCCAAGACGTCTTGGAAAGCCCAAGTCACATACGGGAGATTCACCGAATGCCTCCCTCGATGCGGAGTATTTGGATGGAAGATGGAGTTCGAAATGCGCGATGCTGGTGGCATTTTTTTTTTTTGGGGGGGCATTGAGAGCCAGCCTTCAGTATTGTGATTGATACGGTATCCAAGCACCCGCCGAGTATGCCGTCACAACAGAACGTGCCATGAGATGACCGCTGGTCATGTATTTTCAGGGATATATGGGCTTTATAGTTCATGCATGTATGGAACAGGTATAATAATGGGATGGGTACGTGGTGAGGCCCTGCCGTCTTCTCCATCCTCGCCCATGGATTCAACGATGCTAGGTAGCTATTAACTGTAAGCCCTTGCAAGGCATATATTCAGATAATGGAGAATCAGGCACACGGTAATATGGTGTGCTCTCAGGACAAAGCGAACTCTCGGTGTCGAATCGGCAACCGAGTAGTCAAGCTGCGGACCTCGACTCGACCATCGGGGGAAGCCTGCGACTGCCCAAAACCGACTCGACCTTTGCAACTCTTTACCGAACAACTCTTCCCGAAGAAGCATACGTTATTAGCCCGCATACCTTTTTGTTCGCCACCACGAGACCCAGCCAATTCCTCGACCTTTAGTTTATTCTTTTCCCGCGTTATCAGCCCGTCTGTCTTACGCTCGTTCTTCGTCGCCACTCGGCCGTTTCACCTATCACCACCTCTCGTTTGTAAACCGTTACTTTTTGGGAGGGGGCAAAAGAGCATTATCATTCTACTTGATGTGATACTGATGCGCATCTGGTGCATCTTCTACCGTCGACATGTTTTACAGCCACGAGAGTACGTGGCACCAAGATGGTCATCCACGACCGAACCAACCAGCCCCCTTGCTGACAGCTGCGCAGTCCTCACCAACCATCAGTATGGCGTCGCTACTATCTGGTAAGGTAGCATACATCCCAGCACACGGGAATGATACTTCGAGGCATGCCATGCTAAATTTACCTAGGCTTGTCGCCACCATCGGCCCCCGGTCCAGCTCGAAGCGTGTGACTCGCAAGGCAATCCAAGAGGTCGAGATCAAGAAGGCTTGCGAGACCATCATCCAGCCGGGTGCTCCTATTGCGCTCCGTCTTCAAGGCGGCCTTCTTTTCGGAGTCTCGAGAGTCTTCGACCAGCAGGTGTCCTACATGCTCACCGACGTGCAAAAGGTAAATATGCACATGCAGACCTTTGCCAGGCAGATGACTGTCAACGAGTTGGACCCCCAAGCCGGTCATTCCAAGTAAGCTTCGATGTTTTTACCTATTCGAATCGGTCACTGCATCCAATTACCCTGCTGACTACTGCTCAAGACGTGAGAATCTCATTATTGAGGATGACCCCGACTTCAACCTGGAAGCCATCCCGCGTATGCCCGAGTTCAACCCAGACATGTTTGTCTTGAAGAACACACAGAAGACGTCTTCTCAGATGTCCCCTCACACTCTCGCCTCCAAATCCGGCAACTGGTCTGATCCCGAGTATTTCCGGCTCCCACTAGGGCTAGACCTCTCCCAGTCTGACATATCCGACCCTCGACCGTCCCCTCACGGCCTCCGGGGTCTTTCTTCTACACAGAAGCCAGCAACTTTCGGCGGTGGCGACGGAGATATTTTTGGAAATGATGAAAATGGCGGCGACACAAACTGGGGCGTGGAAATAGACGAATTCGGAGAGGCAGGCCCCGGGCCTCATGTCCTAGCGGAAGAGCCTGAGCTCCCCCCTTTTCCAAGTATAGAGGACGGCGCACGAGATGCACAGCCACGTGTCGATGAAGAAGGCGATATCCCAATTGTGGACGAGCAGCCTCTGCCCGACGCCGAAGCACTGCCTCAGCAACCGCACGCACAGCACGGCCAGACTGACCCTGTCACTTCAGATGACCAGCCAGTCGACCTTCCAGTGCCAGCTCAGCGAAAGAGAAAACTCAAGACCATTCATGCTGATGAAATAACCGAGATCTCGAAAACGGTGCTGAAGGATTGGCAGAGGTCGGAGACCTACCTGCAGAATTGCTGCAAGCCCAAGGCTGATCGTCCTGCTGCTACCGCTGCACAGGCTAGGAAGAATGCTATCCACCTCACAGTTGGCCTGGGTATCGGCAACATTGGTCAGACTCTCGGGATTCCAGGTATGATCCATCCTCTCGCCGTTCAGTTCTCTGGCGATTCCCTCTTCACCGCAATTACTGGATTGGAGGTGTTTCACGACAAGATCAGTCGGAAACGCGGTCGGCCTGTATCCGAGTCTGTCGAGGGTCCCCAAGAAGAAGATCGCCGTGTGAAGCCGCGAGTAGACAACGACAAGGCCCAACAGAAGAGCCAGGGTCAAGGCGACGTTAAAACTGACGACAACCACAATGTGGGTGACGATGCCCTACAGAGTCCCCCCCCGAAGTCGGCAGAGAGGCCCAGTCTGCCCTCAAAGACCGTGAATCGTCAGCTTTGCCCTGGAACCGCGGTTCTTCTCTCATGCCCGGCTCATCAATTCGCGCTCCTGGTTCAGCCCAGCTCAAGCATGGACTGAACCAACCGTCCAGCCCTCTCCAAAAACGCGGCTCCGTGCAAGATATTGAACGCGACAGTGACGGTGTAGCCATGGGCGATGATGAGTTTAGGTTTCCTAGAAGCTTTGGTTCGAACGACGACTCTTTTGACGGTATGCCGCCGCCTGATCTGCCAGCCACCGAAACGTCGCAGCAGAAAGAAGGCCAGAATCGTGCACTCCTCGACCTCGAAGGTGCCAACTTTCTCTCTTACATGGAACATACCGTGCGCGATAACGGCGAGCGTCGACATGACGAAGACTTTGAAAAGCAGCGGAAGTGGATCGCGTTTGACGATGTCTTCCTTCCTGCCCGGACGGTCCGCGCCACAGCTGTCCAGGCCTTCTACCACGTTCTAACGCTCACCACCAGAGGCAAGATGGTCGTGGAGCAAGACCTCCAGGACGAGGAGCCGTTTGGGAGCATCTACGTCGGCGTCAACCTCGACGTGGGAGCACAAGGAGATCTATAGGTTGTTGTACGAGGTTTTTGCGACTCAACAATTTGCTTTGAGGGATGAGATGGCGGTTTTCTTTGCTATTTGATGCCCAGGGTGGCTGTTTTTTCCTTTTGTTTTCTCATATTTTCTTTTTTCTCATTTTTCTCAGGAGGCGTTGGCATTGGGCAAGAACGGATGCACGGTCAGGACGTGGTCACGTACAGGAGGAAACCGCAATGGCCAGTGGTGCAACCAACCGCGCGGAATGGTGTTACCTGCTGTCACCGGCATTCGCGGACAACCCAGTGGACGAGTCTCGACTAACAAGACTCATGGCCACCTGATGATCCCAGGGCAACTTTGGGGTTGGTGGATGTGGGCAAATTTGCTTTCCGGCGAAAGGGGGATACCCAGGCATGTCCTGCGAAAGAGACGTTGCATGGCGGTGGGCGGTACGTGTATTTCCACAGCGTCTAACAAACAACATACTGGCTCACTTGACGTACACGAAAGCAATGGGGAAACTATAGACATGTAAACATCGCTGCCACTTCTAGTTGATTATCTTCTCGTGCTATGGTTATGCATTTCAAGTCGGAGATTTCACACCTGACCTGACTGGTGTTACTCGTAAATATCATCCTCAGCATCGGCACCTTCGCGGTCATCAAACATCATATACTCCTCGTCCTGAACCTCGTCTCCCATTACCATCTTCCAAGCCGCCTTGACATTCTCCAGATCAGAGTCGTGCAAGGCAAGGCCGAGGGATGTAGAAGGGAAAGAAAAGACGGGAGTTGCGCCCAAGGTATTGGCCTTGGCTGACATCTCACTTACGGTTTGTTCGTAGCACAGCTTGTACAAACACATGGGTGGCGCTTGCTCGCATTCGACAGCCTTGAGCAAAGAGTCAAGTGCTTGCTCGAGCCTCTCGGCGGACCTCGCTGAAGCTAGCATTGTCAGGTATACGACACCTATGGCAAAAATATGTTAGCTTGGGTTGCGGATGAGGAGCAGCGTAAGATAAATATTGGTTGGTTGGTGCATCAGTTTGTCAGAGGTTGTTTCGTCAAGGCATATAGCTCAGACAATGTAGATAAGTATTCGTAAAGATTTTTCATCATTTACACCAGGGAGGGGACGAAAGTTCGCGAGGAAGAAGTAACCACTTACATTGACCGTTAGGACATTCGCCAGTATCGCTAGAGTGAACCATGGCATATACTGGCACAGATGCCGCGTCTGTATTGTTGGTGCTGGTTGGGAATGCGACGACCGCTACTGCAGGTAACGGTGCCCCCTCGAGTACCACCTCGAATAAACTTTTGAGTGGAGACTTGATTACCGCGACGAGTCTGACGATGGCTTGGCCGTCAGACATGGCCTCCCGAGAGGTCACGAGGTTCTTCGCCTGTACTGTGATGTCATTGGACAGCTCGAGATACAGCATCTCTGATGTCTCTGGTGCTTTCGTCAGGACGCTGGTATCAAGCATGTAGATGCCGCCACCAACGGCACCAGCACGGCAAGCAACCTGGGCGACTTCGGACAGCCCGCCCCATTTGGGATACACTGCACAGAAGCCCTGCCCAAAGAGGCCCATCGAGGTGAGATGGCAGTTGATTGTGGCAAGCCCGTCCTCCACAGTGATATCGTCATCCAGAGTCAGGGTAAGGGAGATGATGTACTTCTGCAGATCGCCGTCCAGTTTGAAGTGACTGACGAGGAAGTCGGCAAGCCTATCGTTGGCGCAGCCTTGCCATATTGACTTTTGCTCATCAGAATCGAAGCTAAGAACAAACTTCAAGAATTTTGTCAACGACCGTTTGGAACGGGCGGAAATCGAGGAGCTCAAGAAGATGTCCTCGCGACTGCTGGGTATCCGGGATAGCTTGGCATCCGAGTCGTCCTTTGCTGGTTCGTAGACAAAGAATGACCCGACTGCAAGAAATTCGACTTGTCGGTAGGCGCGCGAGGACACCAGCTGTGCTAGCAGCTTCGACTTAGTGTATGTTATCTGTGGTGCAAGGGCCAGTGAGTATGCGCGGGAGAATGACAGGCCATTCGCTTCAGCTTCTGGGTGTTTCCATGTGGTAGCGTTGTGAAAGATGCCAGGCTCAGGCTTTGCCGACATTGCGCGGCCACTGCTGGTAGGTGCGTGGGTAGTAGCGAAGCTGTCAGCCTCTTGCAGACTAAATGCGGCTTCATGTTGGCCATAGTAGTCATTGGGATCTGTGTGCAGGACGCGCTTTTTGGACCGCGAGAGAGCTCTTCATCGTTGGAACAAGGCTAGGTCAGTCAGATTGACTTCGCTTTCCCAAATCCTCAGAAAGCATGCTACTCACAACGCCAGTAGTGACTGCTGCAGCCCGGTGCCGCAGATGACCACATCCCAGGGCTCATCAGTCAGAGAGTCCATGACCGAGTTTGGGGGTGGGAGAGAAAAGAAGGAGAAAGGTTGAAATTGAAGAGATGGTTTTACTGAGGAAGGTGGATTGAATTAAGCCCCACATAGGTCTCAACGGAAAAACTACTCCGTAGCACGCAGCTGGCAACATAAATGGTGCATGTGCACAGACCAGATACAGTGGAGGACGGTGTATCAATTCTTTGCCTGCTCGGTGAAGATTTCAGTTTCCTCCTTCCTACAACCAACCCGCCCAACAATTTCTGGTTATGCTGACTTTCACAGCAATGCTAGTCAAAGCGGCCTTTCATTAGGCTGCTTCTCATTGGGCGGTAGACGGAATAGTCGTCCCGTATCTACTGTCCTGGATTCATTCACCTGACAGGATAGTTCGAAGGGTTGATACATCTTATGTGTGCGTTGAGTCTCTTAATGGGATTGGGGCGTCTTGGATCCATGTGGTTAGCCTGCTCTCTGTCATTGGTGCTCCCTCTGTTCGTGGCATCAGTTCTGGTGTATGTAAGACCAGGCATGTTCCAGAGTGCCAAGTGGTAGCCTTCATCTGGCCTCCGACCCAAATGCTGATACCAGATTATGTAGTTCATCTTGGGGATTTACCATTCTGCATGTGCCGTTAGTATGCCGTGCAATAGACGCTTCTTGTGACATTGACCATGAAACCCTTGGGCACTGCTGTCAAAGGTGTTAAATATGTATCTCACAAATGAAGTAGCGGCTGGAGACATCTCAGTGATCTCACTGGTCAAATACCGTGGTTTTTCCGTTTTTGGTCACACTCACTAGCAGAAGGGATTCCCTATAGATGGCCGGAGAGTAGCTGCGTCGAATCACTTGGGCAACACATTCCAACAGGCTCGCGTCCCCGTCGTCGTGTGTACCAATGTCGCTATGAGACCATGTGAATCAACTCGACTCGCCGTCGGCACTCTTGCCAACATAATTTCTTACAAGCTGACGCTTGCCAGCTGCTGCGCAGCAGGCGGGGAATTTATCTGCCGCATTGGGAGTAATTATATAAGCTACCGTCGTAGGTAATAGAGCGCCACAGCCCCAGCCTCTCGGAACATCAAAACATAAGAGTGGGTCTAAAAAGTTGGAAATCTATATAACTTAACGAAGCTTATAGATAATATTTAATAATTAGAAACTCCATTAGATAAGTCATATATATAGAAGTATATAAGGTTGCATCTATCTATATAGGTGATATCGATGCGTGGTTAGCAGTAATAGAAACGCGGTGGGGCTAAATCCGTCTCTGTGATTGGCTATTGCAAGTCACGTTACTGCAAAAAGTGAACTGTGGCAGTACTATTACCATAAGAGAGACTTAGATAGATTCAGATGGCATTTGATACTATCCTAGACGTTTCGAGGTCCTTCTTTTCATATCGTAAGTTGGTTCAACGCACAAGGCCACATCTCGACCCAGCGGTGGCACATCACCACAAACACGGTCAACAATGTCAGGACCGCCATCTGAAAGGGTCAAGAAGGAGCCGGGCATGGTAAACAAATTCATCCACGAACATCTCCCGAATCTCACCGAGGTATTTTCCGTCTTCATATGCGTCCAACATTGATGTTTGACTGATAAAGTCCTGACACATGGAACCGAACGCAACCATGGCCAAGTCTCCCGCCATTCACAAGGGCATGGAAGACATCTTGGGATCCATCCGTCTGAGTGACTAGCTGGGCCGCAATGAACAGCCCAATCAGCCGAAGCAAGCTAGAGAGCTCAATCTCAAGCTCAAGTGATATATTACAAGCGAACCTTCTGTGATGCAACTAGTATGGTTACTTACTGCTTCTACCATCTTCGTACGTTGCCGGGAATACCAAAACTCGCTGCTTTTTCTTCCAAGACGGGACTTATGTTTTGACTATCTGTACCATTTTAGGCGAGGCAGTACAATGGCGGATGGCCGTGAAGTTCACACGTGCTTAAAGGATAAGAAGGGTCCAAGTTCGGGGTGCACTCGAGCTGCTCACCAAGCTGAGGTAGCCCCTGAGATCTGAGCCATACTTTTGCGGTACGGCCAGAAGCAATTTAGCTAGCGCATACACCTTAAAGCCCCATATGGCAGACCCTTCAGGTGCCATTGCACACACCGACGATGAACTAGACAGAAAACCTCCAGCCCAGGGTTTTGTGTTTTGTGTTCTTGGAGTTGAGGTTTGCCATTTTCGGTTAAGCAACGAGGTTTGGACAGTCCATGACTTCTCTGATGAAATCAGCAGTCATGGCATTTGACAGTCCATCACGTAGTTGTCTAATTCCGCTCCACAATATCTATCTCATGAACAGAACAAAATTGATCCGGGTATCCAGCATTGTCTTGTGTCGTTTCTCGGCTACTTCATGGCTTCATGATACTCGTTCCATCGCGTCTCGGCTATGCTTGCCATGTCTTTCATCAGAGCAGGGCCGATCACTGTTCCTCCGCTCTTCGATATGCCCAAAATCTTTGTGCTCCCGCCCAGACGGTCAACGACAATTGTGACCGTCTCGTCGCACATGCTGTCCTCCAGACGGTCCGGATCCACTAGTATCCAGTACCGACCGCTTCCCTTCTTCTGCTTCTCCTGGGCCGTGAAAACTGCTGCCGTACACGCCGTAGGGAACCCTCGCAGGTTCAGCGGTGCCAACTCTCTTTGAACAGAGTTGCATAGCACCATCTCGCGATCCTGATCCCAGTAGGCAGGAGGAAGTTTCGTGTCCTTCAACGCAGCCAGTACTGCTGCCCATGCTGAGTCGAAAGGGTTTCCGTCAAACGAGACGAACAGAACGTCGATGTACAGCACCCAGTATGCCTTCACTGTCTTCTCTTCTGTATCTTCGTTCTCCTCGTTAGTGTTGGTCCCGTTCGTTTCCCGTCGGCTTCCTGTTTCTCACCATTCTCACTGTCCTCGTCATCGTTCACCGAGTCCTGTCCGCTTTGCTTCCTAGGTCCCGTGCCCGGATATATGCGCAAGCGGCTCACATCCACCAATTTGGAGCTATGCAGAAGCGAGCAGACCCTCGTACTCAAGGTCTGCGCCAATGTGGTGGGCGGTACGCCCGGCAGGAAGTTCGGGGCACATCCGGTAGCCAACTCGATGTTCGGGACTAACAAATCATAGTCACGCGCCTCGTCAATGGCGACTGAACTGCCCTCGTCATCGATGGGTACTCGGTAATTCGGGATGGCTGAGGCGATAATGGACTCTCCGCGCACACCGCAAATCACCGTCGTGTCGCCATTGCGGACAACAGCACTGCCGTGTGCGTGTGACAGGGAGGATGTGTTGATCTGAGGCACACGAGCCTGCTGGGGCTGGCGGCCGTTGGTGCGAGTCGATTTGCTGGACGGGTCGGCGGGTTGAAGATTGGCAAGGAGGTATGGGTGGGGAGAGAGTTTGGCAAACGTTGTGCTCGACAGCGTCAGCGAGGTTTGGTTTGACGCCATTCCGAACGGTATCGTCGTCGGGGATGTGACGCGAAATACGTCCTACCGATAATGCGAACATGAAATTTGTCGAAGCTCACTCTTGGTCTCAGATCCACCTGCAGCTCTAGCCTTAACGTTACTTCGTACATGGTACAATCTGGATGGTGGGGTAACTACTTATGGGTGTCGGCCTGGGGCAGCGAGCGTCAAGCCACATGAGGGGCCATTTACAACCAATTGTGAGGAGTGGCTTACAAGGCTGAGCTTTCTGTCACATGTACTCCGTACCAAGGTATTTAATGATTGTACTCCGTACTCCGTACGTTGTATGGAGTACCTAACGTTAGTCACTTCCTTGCCTTCCAGCAAACGAAGCGATGCGTCGATCAACTGCAGGAGCGTGCGGATGATGCCGGCGGCCGGCCAATCGTGCGGAAGAGGCGCGACAGTCGACTGTGCCAAAGCAACGATACGAATGCCTGTAGGCTATACGGATAGGCTGTCAGCGAATCGGGGGTTTTCGGCACTGCTGGTCTGTCTCACTCGGTCGTTTGCTGATGTGAGACTACGGATACATCAAGCAGGTTTTCTCTCGGCCCATCCCTCCCCTCCATCCATGATCCTGTGCCGGAGTCGTCGGTTGAGGACGCGCTCTTCGCATAGTCAACTAGTTATCCGTCACTAGCAGACTGTCAGGTGGGACAAGCCTGTCACTTCGAGTCGGTCCAACCAACTATCCATATCCGTACGGAGTACTGTCTGTGTGCTGAATCAAGCTTGATCTTATCGGCCAGCCGACCGATACGGGTAATAATCCCGGCTCGGGCTCGTCTCATTCGAGCCAAGGTGTGAGGTCAGGAATGAGAGGCCCTGGGCACAGCATGTCAAGTAGTTGTGGGGACCAGAGACCATGTCGATCACCCCCTGGCATGAGGAGCTTCGACGAATTACATTTCATCTGTTGCCGCCCAACCTCGCACAATCACCGACGTCGAGCTGTCCAATCCAGTGGTGATCTTCGGCAATTCTGTTCGTTCTCATCACGGCAACACGGCTTTGGTGTCTCCTATTCGACAGATGATCGCCCATAAGAACGGATCTCGACAGATGACCGGCAGCAGACAAACCTTTGCAACCTACACAGTACTGTGCAAACTGCACATAACTATGCTGCAACAGCGGAAATGTCGGGATTCCACATGTGCAATAGAGACATCCACGCCGTATGTGATCGGTGTACGGGATGCCTCGCGTGACACTGGAATGGGGACTTACGACTACGGTTCCTCTTTAGCCGTCCAGTGCAACCTTGTCAACACGCTGACGACTTGCGCTCGCATGCATGGGTAATTGGTCCTCAGGAGGTCAATGTCAATTCCAGCACTTGCTTCGGACCTAACTAGTTAACTAACTAAACCGTCGCCATCCATCCCACGCGGCCACGCCCTTTCTCTCAACCCCAGTAAACTCAAACATGTCACCACCACCCGTCGTAATTCCGCCCCCCTGGCTACCGAGTAGTTATCGCTCTCGATTCTGGTCACCCCACCAAGTTGGTGATCTGCCTTCAAGTGGGCATGTGGTGTGCATGCAGAGACCAAGGACCCTGACCCAAGAGGGAAGCCCAAGAGGGACGCCTCCCGTGTCTGGGACCAATGTGATGACGGCCCGCCAAGCTCCATCGAGGGCATCTCTTTGGCGCCCACACCTTGCCGGTGCGACCACCTGCAGCATGCGGGGGCATGGTCAATATGCAGACCAGCCAATATTAAAGAACGGTCAGCCGCTGGGCCCGTGTCTATCAGGTGTGCCGTTCACACCCAGTCCCGCAGACTCGGGTTCACGTCAGGTATTCCACGAATGTGATTGACTGGTCGGGCCTCTCAATCTCCCCCCGAGCTCAGTCTCACCAAGTCAATCTCGCCTGTCGTGGTTATAGCAAGCTGAGCTAAGACGGACGCCGCCACCAACCCTCTTTATCCTAGCTCGAGTCACATCCGACTATAGGGAACCATTGCGTGTCAGGCCAGGGTTTGCCTTGCTTCCCATGCCATATAACCAGCCGGGCCGCCACCAATAACGTTGCAGTGGCAGGTCGCTCGCTGCCTCTAAGCTTTGACGACTGCTCAACCTGTCCCGGCGATCGTCGTTTTACTCTTATCTCATGTAGAGCCATACGGGTTCTCGGGTCTACCATTCTACTGACAACTCTGACACCCATCGCAAGATTGTAGATTGCTAGCAACCGTCAAGCAAATTCCGCCAGCCAGAAAGCCATCGGTTCTAAGCGAATATACCCAACATTGCGCCGCTCTCGCGAGAGACGAGGCTTACACGATCCCGGCCTACGTCCTCCATGTCGCCACTATAGCGTTGTTCCAAGTAGCTGCACTTGATCGCGCTCATCACCGTTCACGATACTGGCTCGAGAAGCCACCGACTCGATGGCAGGGACTGAAGGCGTATTGGTGGGCGCTTCGCAGACCACGAAGGACCTTTCCAGACGGATCCATATTCCATTGACACCAACCAGTCCACCGGGCTTGGTGGAAGCTCTGACGGTAGACCCATGGGACAAATCGGGGAAATATGGTCTGGGGTGGACGTATCTATGTCTTGCCTTGATGGGATCGGTTCTGCTAGTCAGGGTATGGCATTGGTGGCAAGACAAGATTCGACAGGCCATCTACAAGCAAGACGTGGAGAGGCATTACCGAGACTTGTATAGCTTAGATCCCGACTACTCGACAACGGCTATGCATACCGGTCAGACAGGCCGGCATTTCTTCCCAGCGGCAGCAGAGGAGAAAACTGATTTCAAGCCGAAGACCGACATGTCCTCCATCGGACCCGTGCTCGATGGCCTCGCACTTTTCAGATGGATTTTCTACAGGCCAATACCGGACATGGTATGGCGGAGGCATCGCTTCACCTTCTCCTCCTTGGCCGTGCTGGCGGTCGGATTCATCGCATTGGCTTTCGCAGCGCTGTACACCTTTTTACAGCAGCCCCTATACTGGCAAAGCATCCAATTCGGTTCACCGCCCGTGGCCGTCCGTTCTGGAATGATTGCGGTCGCGATGACTCCGTGGATCATTGCCACGAGTATGAAAGCCAATATCATTACCCACATCACCGGTATCGGCCCAGAGAGACTGAATGTTTTCCATCGATGGGCGGGATACCTCTGCCTTTTCCTGTCACTGGTGCACACGATTCCGTTCTATGTCCAACCTGTCTGGGACGATGGTGGTATGCAGACCTTTTCACGACTGTTCCCAGAAGGCAGCGGGGTTGTCTATGGGACTGGCATCGCATGTCTTGTTCCGCTTGTCTGGCTATGCGTCGCGTCGCTCCCCTTTATCCGGAGGATCGCCTACGAAGCGTTTGTGGTTCTCCACGTTCCCGTCGGTATGGCCTACGTTGGCCTCCTCTTCTGGCACACCAAGAATTTTCTCATGTCCTGGAACTACCTTTATGCGTCAGCTGCAATCTGGGGTTTCTGCTATTTCCTCAGAATCTTCAAACTAAACTGGACGAGGCCATGGCGCATGTCCTTTATGGTTGGAGATGAGGCGGCTATCACTCTCCTCACGGAAAATGCCATCAAGGTTACGATACCAACACAAATGAGATGGAAGCCAGGCCAGTATGTTTACCTGCGAATGCCTGGTATCTCATTCTTTGACAATCACCCCTTTACCATTTCCTCTCTCTGTAGTGAGGATTTCCCGTCGGACTACGGCGAACAATTTCGAGACTGTGTGCTTGTGTTTAAGCCCTATGGGGGGTTCACCCGGAGAGTGTTGGAAACGGCAATCGAAAAGGGCCCCTTTCATACATACCGGGCCTACCTGGACGGTCCGTATGGCGGCATGCGCCGAGAGCTGGCTGCGTTCGATACTGTCATCCTGATTGCTGGTGGCAGCGGTATTACATCTCTGATGTCGCAATTGTTGAACCTCATTAAGAGGATGAGAGAGGGCAAGGCGATTACGAAGAAAGTCGTGGTAATCTGGGCCCTGAAGAGACTAGAGTCCATGGACTGGTTTCGCGAGGAGCTTCGAATCTGTCGCGAATCTGCGCCACCCGAGAGCGTAACTTGCAAGTTCTTCGTCACCTCGGCAGTCAGGCAACGGGGACCGGGTGCCGGTGCCGGTGCCGGTACCGGTGCTGGTGAGCGGGCACAAAGACCCCTCAGCACCATGTTCCACGACCGGCTGGACGGCTTTGTTGCCGGCATAGCCTCAAAACGAACCTCGACGTATATACGGGACGAGGCGCAAGGCAACGATGATTACGAGCGCGAGTTACGCGCAGAGGACGAGGACAGGATAACAGCCCTGCCTCAACAAAAGTATCTTCAGCCACATTATATCCCGCCGCAGCGGCCACCGCCAGAGAACCGCCAGTCGGCACAGGAAGACTCTCTACGCCAACTCGAGGGTCGAGACATTGAAGCTGCCGACGGACATGGGCGTGAGGGAATCCCGCCACCTCCGCCAGCGTCAGAATACCCAGAAGACAAGCCCAGTCGCGAGTTTCACTTCCCACACCTTCACCTGCGTCCTGATCTTCAACCTCACTTCAACTATGCGCCGCCGTCGCCGCGCAAGCTTGATGGCTCGAACGCTCAGACACCTGCGCAGGAACTCTCAGCGGCACCGTCACAAGACCTGCCACGCCCTCCAGAATTCGCCCATCTCCGCACCACAGATCTGCCCCCAGCACAGAACATGAGGCCAACCTCGACCTTCGGTCCGCCATCCGGTTTCGACTTTGGATTCCCCGAGACGCCGACCGAGTTCCAGAAGTCACTGATGCGCTTCGCGTTTCCGATACCGCACCAGATCGACGGCGGCTGGAGCGTCGAGTACGGCCGCCCTGACCTGGGCTACATGCTCAAGGAGTGGGCGACGGGCGGGATCGATGGGCGCGGCATTCTCGGGCGAAGGACTGCCGTTTTTGTCTGCGGGCCAGCCAGTATGCGCACCGGTGTCGCAACTACGGTCGCACGCCTGCAGGCCGAGATCTGGGGCGACGATCTCCTTGAGGAAATATTCCTCCATACGGAAAACTACGCCCTGTAGTGCTCACATAGCGCTCACATAGCGCTCAGTTATTGTTAAGGTTGATGGTGGTCATGAACCCGAGATATGTATGTATAAAGCGAATAGGTGGGAAGCCGGCGACTGCCGAAATAACGATGATACCTGGCGTTTGGAGGGTCTGAAGATACCAATTATACAACGTAAATATATGTAATGGTGGTATATTGATAGTTTAGTGCCGGGTAGTTGCGACAAGCAGCTTGAAGCAGATGTCTCACGAGTTGTGGATATTCCAATCAGTCACTCCAAACAATCCCGAGGGACCGCATTGATGAGTAGACTCCAGATGAGGTCCCTTGACCAGTGAAACGGTCTCTCAAGGAACAAGACTCCGAAGCCTTCTGTCGTGTTTGGTAACGACTGTCCGTTATCGCTCATCACGTCGTCCCAATCGGAGGAATGTATGACGATTCCCTGGTCTAGGACGAATAAGTGTTGTAACGCGAGTTGGATATGTAAAGATTCGACTATGCTGAACAGGTATGACGCACCGAAATGTCGAGCATGCATGTCTTGGCTTTTTCCGCCTCGTACCAGTCAAGCCAGCCCAAGCATGACAAGGTGCCCATCCGCTGGAATGGCAAGACCGTACGGATCATGTGGTCTCTGACCTAGGAGATTTCGTCACAGGTAAAATACAAATCATGATCAGATGTCTGGTCTACTAGCCCTACTCAAAACAGGTATCTGTACGGACGGCCGTGGTCCCGCGAGGTAGAATAGACCGACCTTAGGTAACAAATGTTCGTGTCTTTTCGTCTCCTCGACTCTTCCACTTCGCGGAAACGCAGAGTCGACCGATGAATATACACAGCAACCGCGCGTCACCATGAAGTTGGCGATATAATGCTGCGTCCGCAAAACCGCCCGTGTTTGGGGAGGAGGGGGCTCATGTGATGGATACTGAGACGAGACGGCATCAAGACCAAATCCCTTTGGATGGGCGGACCTCCCATGCCGTCACTGAATCATTCCAGGTGCGGGGATGAGTGCGCAGTCTCTGTAGTAGGGTCATCGCGCCTTGCCGTTCAAGCTTGTAGGCCAGACCGCTGCTACGATGCTGCACGCCAGGGCGACTATGAATCTAGTCGACTCAGCCCCGGAGCTATTGCAACTACGAGCACAAAATCGATGTGGAATTTCAGATTCCAGCAGATGTCCGATGAACCGGGTGTTCCTTGCACCTGTCAAGATATATGTCTTGGTGGCCCCGCAGCCAAAGGCATGACCGAGAAGGCGACTGATCGATCACCTGACTAACTACCCATGAAGAACACGGGGGGGGTGACTAAGACATGATCTGCGATGGTGGAACATGTCAGGATCGGCCGGCCCCCATCTACGGGTGTGGCTGCGTGTTGCCGGCAGGACGTGTTCGAGATCGTTATCGTTGCTTTTTCTGCTCTAGTCCCGTTGGGTATATCCGTAGACCATGACCCTCTCCGACTGTCTCCTTTCAGATACTCGCAGCCATCATTATGCAGAACGTGTAATGCGATGAGGGTATGTTGTATCGATTCGCCAAGGATATCGTCTCGTGTCTCGGCGTTCTCAAAGCTATCACAGGATCTCCAGGAAGCGGCTACGATTATTTCCAGTGATTTTGGACGTAAAGTAGGTTTCGTATGTTATCTCGGCAAGATCCCAAGATAAACAAGTACATTTGCGGTGGCCCGAAACCACACATTCCTACATTATCGTGTGCTGCCGCCGGGACCTCGTCAGGCTAATTCATAAGCTAGGAAGATGATACAGAAACCCGAGTATGATGTGATGGTTTTCGTAACAAGGAGAACATCCCAACGCCAAAAATCACAATGAGCCGTGAGGCTATACCCTCTTGTCCAGCCGCGAGGCCACATCCGTCTTCCTGACAGATTTGGAAGGTAATTGTAACAAAATAATGTGCTGAACAGGGCCGTCTTTTTCTTCCGCCACCACAGACCCTCGCATGCTGTAGGTCTGAGTGGTTTCGTCTCTCCCGGGCGGTGCTGTGATATCCCCATGTAACAGCAAACAACACCATAGAGATGTATCGCGTTCCGCGGTCGTGTGACCTTTGTGATCTACCCGTTGTTTTTCGTAAATCTCGAACCATGGTACTACTGTCTTGTCCAGATACCAATGCCCATCACGATGACAACTTTTTCGGTGTCGAGTGTAGTCCTCTGCCGCTCTCCAAACGTGTGTGAGGTCAATCTGTCAAGCGTAAGAATGGTGAGATCATTATTTCGATCAGTGTCGGTGTCGTCTCCCTGACGAGGTGCCCTCCTGTCGTTGTGAGCGCCCATGGCTGTGACCATGCCCATGCCGATGGGAGTGACCTTCGCGGTCCCGCCGCGATGTGCTCGAATGCTCCAGCTCCTGTTCCAGTTCCTCGACCCGTTGACGGTATCCTCTTACGATGTCGCGAATGTGCCGAATGCGGTCGAAGTCGAGCTCAAGCTCGTCCAGCTGGCTCATGATGTCGTTGAACCGCGCAATCTCATTCTCAGCGTTGTCGATCAAGTTTCCGGCCCGATCGTACTGGACGGTAGTGACCATGGAGCTTTGCTCGCTCAGATACTCGATACGCTGCTGGATCTGCACCATCAGTCGATCGAGATGTCGCGAGAGGGCGGCAAGGCTGGAAGGGTCAAGCAGTAGCCGGCCCTGTGAGGAGGCGCGACTGGCGGCGCGCGACGACGAAGACCCGGCTTGAGTCTGGTGATAACGCAGGAGTGTGATCTCATCTTCAGTCAGGCCCAATTGTGTGTCCGGGACCGTGTTGACCTCGGTTGACGGCATTGGCACGGCCGCGGGCTATGCGTCTGCGTTCGCAGCGCAGCGCAGCGACAAAACGTCTGCCCGCTACGTGGCTGGGACCAAGCGTCGTGCAGCGTTCGGTGATACAGGGGTGTGGAAGGATTGGCGGCGGCGAGCCGAAGAGGGGCAATTTTTCTGCCGTCGACCTGGTCTCTTACAACAGCGGCGGCGATAGCGGCAACAGCGGCAGCGGCAGCAGTAGCAGCAGCAGCAGCGAGACGGATACGACGACTCCAACGACTCCCTATGCTCAAGCGTCAAAACCAGTTGAGGCGCTGCGGGCCTCATTATTATCTCTTGTCGGGCAACGAGACATTCATCGGACTGAACCCAAAGGCTATCGAGAGAGAGTCGCGAGACAAAGGAGAATCCAGGGGTCAAATAGCGCAGTAGTCTACTGTATCTCCCAGCTCGATAAGCATTCGGAGGGAAGGCAGATGAGACGGTAGAACTTTTGGTGTGCGGCGGCACCACAAGCTGGCGAACGGACCCTTGGCCTTCCCTGCTTGGAAGTTGGGTCCAATGCGAGAGAGTGTGTGCCTTTTTGGGTAGAGTAGGCAGGTAACGTAGGTAGGTAGGTCTTGGTGATACAGAGCCGGTGTGTTCTTCGGTCACACACACTCATCTATGGCCTGGCCTATCTGCCACCCAGCACCACACACAACTCGTACACACCACTTCAGTCCTTCGTCACCCGGCTCAATTCAAGTTCTGATCGGAAGAGGAAGCCCGGAATCCCGCTGGGGCTGGGAATTGTGCTTTCTTTTCCTCGGCTGAATCGACAGAGTATCAGCTGATGGGAAGACAGAGCCAAAGGGCTTCGATGTTCTGGTGGTTTATGTGAATAATAAATGCCGAGTGGTGGTGGTGGTGCAGGTGGTGGTGCAGATGGTGGTGCTGGCTGCTGCTGCACTGCACTGCACTGCATGTACGGAGTACTGCGTGACTTCTTTGCAAAAGTGTGACGGACGACCCTTTGACGGAAAGCCGCGGGTAAATGTTACAGCCACTGCAACGTTGACTTTTGGTGTACGAAGTAGTCGGATTCTCACGAGGACCAACAAAGACCTTTCTTGGCTCGCCAACTTTCTCTGAAGGGCGTTTCGCTACCGTCGAACAGTACGGGATACGCGTTCGGAGTACGTAGTACACCGATCCGGCCACTTGCTAGCTCATTCCCAGCGCCAATGCCCATGCCCACGCCAATCGATGCTCGACTCGATCTGGAAGTAGTTATCTGTTCAATGTTGGCATGTTTGCTGTCTGTCCCATAGCTTTGCTCTGGCCTAACGGATGCTGCCGGTCTTGGCCTTTGCAGGAGGTCAGGTACCAGTACTGTGTACCGTGTACGAAGCAGATCTTTTTCACGCCTCCACAGATGGGTTGATGATGCAATGAACGAAGACGTCTGAAGATTGGACGTGAGAAGGGAGAGAGGCAATTGGACTGACTGACTTGACGGCGAGATGAAGTGGAGCCCCCCTCGGCCCCCCACCCCACTCCCAGGGTCGAAGTACAAGCAGAACTAGCGTAAGAAGTACGGATTACGGAGTACACTGTACTACTTCATACATGGTGCTAGTAGCCTTGGCAGGTACCGCCAGCATCTCACCCACGGTCATCGCCCATTCTTCACCCATCGTACTTGGACTTTGGTAGCTACTCCCGTACTTCGAACGTAATCCCCCAGTGACAATCACGCAGAAATCCCGTGGTTGTCAGGACGTGCGAGCCCTGCTTCGTGGCATCGGATAAGCGGGCAAGAGGGCCAGCGGGCAAGCGAGCAAGCGAGCCCCTCGAGCTAATGCCATGCACGCGATTGTACATGCATGCGGTGCATGCGGTGCATGTGCAGGCGCGAATCGAAACACAATGGCCCATTCCCATACTTGTAACTACCCCGTCACTGCCTTGCCTTTGCAAACCTGACCTTTGTTTTGGAGCGCGGCTCTCTAACGTACCAACTGCGGCCAGACTCTCAACCAATCTACATAGGCACGTGCGGACGTACGTCTGCAAGTACCTGACTTGCTCTGATTGGGTCGCTCGTTGGGGTTGGGGAGCAAGCGCCTGTTCGCCCAAACAGGAGGCGGAACCCGCTGCTCCATGGTCGAGTCCCATACGCCGTGCATGTACCGAGTACCGAGTACGAAATACCTGCTCGTGGAATCGGCTTACGAACAGTGCTGAGGATGCCGGCTTCACTACTGCCTCGGCCATGAACACCTGTCTACGCAACTGCAACTCTACGAGTTGGGTAGAGTGTATGCGTTGTTGCCGTTGCCCGTGGCAGTTTGGTGAGACCCTCCACCGTCACGACTGCGCGTCGGCTCCGATACATGGCCAAAATGCGTAGGTATTGAATACTTTCTTGCAGACAGAGGTGATGTTGTCTTTTGGGCAATCAGAACACCATGCCATTCATGATGGACCAGGAGCAATCTCTCGTCGCAGGGCCACGACATATCAACTAGACTTCACGGCAGGCGTGCGTTTTCAACTGTTGTGACCTTGGGCTGTATCGTCTCATAGGTCCCAGCCACCTGTTCTGGGTCACAAGGAATACCGGTAAAATAGACACTTTGGCGTTTACGCTGGCAGCCTGACGACCAAGATGTTCATTCATGCTTGGGTGCGCGGGTGGGTTGAGCCGATAGCGATCAGCTTCACAAGTGGTACAACGTACTTGCTCGTCGGCTCGGTAGAAACTAGTCGGAGATACTGACGTCTGCTACCGGCCCCTTGATATTCCTTCTTGCCGTGTAGGGTGATCCGTCTATGTTGATTCTGGAGACAGGCTGTCTATACCATCAACCCGCGTTACTATGATCTAGCTAATTGGCGTGTATATGGGACTGGGACGTAATATGCTATTAGTTATATGTGTATATTATCTATTGTCTCAAGGTGAGAAGCAGCTTCCTATCCTCGATACTTATTTTACAGATATCCTGTGATTGCTAGACTCCATCTTCTCGGCCTGTTCCTGGTGCCAAACCTGATCATCTAGAGGGTGTATGGATATGCGGGCATACGGCTATGGTATTTCTCTACAGTTAGTCTAACGCGTTGTAGCGTGTTTTGAAGTTAGCATGTAGGTTATAGATATGATTTTCCCCTCTGCTGTTCTTGGCTCTTGGAACAAATGCGATTTAATAATCACCATCCCCTTGGCCCCCCTCACCGTCGTCACCATCGTCCTAGAACGGGCGTCGGTGATGCCTCAGGGGTATTGTGCTGGGGGTCGATGATCGGACTTTCTGTGAGCTCCGACAACTTCAAGTCTACGACCCTGGCGGTGCGTAATGGTCGCTGGCTCTCGGCATTGGGAGCCTATGGAAGTCCTCGCGACTGGGCTGTTTCCGGTTTCACGTCTCCGACACGAGCTCGCGGACAGCTGGCATGTGATGAATACATGACTTCTTCGGCCACCTGAAATAGAATATGGGTGCGCAGTTTCGCACTGACAACGCATGTACCAACTCTTATGGGCTCTGTTGCTCTTGAATGGCAGCAGACGCTGCTTGTATATACCGGTATGTAGACCCCGGTGGTGAGACCAAGTATATGATATCAGTACAAATGTTATTGGCCAAGGCATATAGCATACTAATGAGAGGCAGACTTGAAGAGAACCCGAGTCCAAGAGCTATTGTATAGCTTCTCTGCATATAATTCACGAGTGGCAACGACACGTGGAGATACACTACTCCGAGCTCAGCGGTATATTTCGGTCCTTCAACTCGATCGAGTCTTTCTCGGCACCTGTTTGTACAGGAAGGGTCGAAGAATACGATGATGAAATAGGACTCGGGCAGAACGCTGGTACGTCCCCTATATCACCAGGGTCGTCCGAGACGCAAGGATTCTACCACGATGATATCCCCCGACAGACGTTTGAGGCTGTTGGTGTCGTGAACCACCACGATGACATCCCCCGGCAGACGTTGAGGCTGTTGGTGTCGTGAATCAGCAACTCGATGTTTTCGACGGCATTTCACTCGGTTGGAGGTTCCCAAAACGGACTGCCTTTCTCATACATATACCATGCTTTTGGTTTCAACAGCATTCCGGACGAAGAAAGTCCGAACTGATGCATTTTGCTCGCTCGTTCTAGCCTCGAAAACCTCCACGAGACACCGCACTCGAAGAACAGGGTAATTTTTTGGGACAAGAAACTCGGCTGTACTGGGGGATAACCCTGAAAACAACATGTGTGATTGAGGCTGACGACGGTAGTGAGCATGAAAATGTACCCAAGAACATGGCAACTGTTTGCCCGACGAGGTGCCCAAGTAGGAGAATGCCAAACTCCACATGTTTGATTAACCGATCCAAGAGGTATACGGTCTGTTAGGCGTGTGTGTCTTGTTCCCTCGCGTGTCGGGCGAATGCTCGGGCGCACAACTCTGGGTTCGAGAAAACTTTGCCGTACGGCTCACTCCTCGAAGTATAGTAGTCCGTGTTAGGTACCTCGACACCAGGGATCTCAGATGTGCGATAAAATCGACGAAAGAGCTACTCGAGTCTACAGGTATAAGTGAAGTCGGCTCGTTTACCGACACTCTCTTTTCCTACAGAAACCCCCCTTTCCAGTAGAAACTTATCTCTCTCGCAAACGATACAACTATCTGCCAAAGCCTTCGGGCTAACGGGGAATCGCCAGTGTGTTGAAGGTACAGTATCATCATACTTGTGTCTTCGAAGCATGGGGGTAATGCCGTTCTGTCGTTACCGATCAAGTAGTAAGCAATGTATCGATATAGGCTACGAGTTAGGAAGAACAGTACTTTTTAAACTATATCTTACGCTCTTTTGATGTATATTAATAGTGAAAGTAACCTACATATACCCATGGCTAACTATCCATCCCTTTGTGTGTGTGTGTGTGTCTGTCTGTGAACCTTGTTCCATTTTTCCATCATCAACCCCGTACCCCCAGAGTGCTCTCGTTCGCCTAGTAGGGAAAGGGGACACAGGTCGCAGGCAGATTGCGTCTATAGATCTTGAATGAATACCTTCTCCTACGAGCTAGGTCGGAGCCATGGCTGATTGACTATGCATCAACGCGTACACACTCAGCTGTGACACGACTGGTCTCCTATGGTTCTAGCCTGGCGTTGGTAACTTGGGCAGTGAAACAGCACCAACACAGGTTCAGATGGTCATACGAGCGAATGACAACATGTGAGATGTGAAATATGAAAGCCTGCAAGTGACACTGGGGGCATATGCTCAACATACTGGTGCAAGTACTGGCTACATTCTCACTTTTTACCGTCACCCTCTACTGCAAGCTTATCATGAACAATTCGAACATGTATGTAGATTATTTACCTCTGACCAGTAAATGTCTCGCTTCTAGTCTATCACCTGTTTGTCGAAATCGTGTTCTTCACGTGCATATGTGCAACTGGTACTGTGTTTCCACCCTCTTCGTTATCTGAGCCTAGCACCCATGCACTTCATGTGACTGGAGATGCCTAAAGCAGGCAAACCTGATATTCCGTATGCGCGCGCATGCCGTCGACTGTCTCGGGGCGACGGTGGGCGCATTGATAGGTGATAGGGAGGGAGCCGTAACTTCGTCCCACTCACCCCCTATTGAGGAATACCAACCCAGGTCTGCTGCCGAGTGCTATTTTTACAATGGGAAGGCGGCACTTGCTATTACGATCTATCGATTCTCCTGACATGCAAGCGGCCCGGCAACCACTCAGCTAGCAGAGGATGGGACTGATCGAAAGACCCAACCATGATCCTTTCATCTGCGCACTTCCTGTGCTTAGCAGGCCCCCTTGGACTCCACGACGGAGCGAGACTCTCTCCAGTTGACAGGAGTCTTGGAAAATCAGTGATCGACAGGGCGGCACAAGCGCCCCCCTCCCCCCCAATGGTGTGCAGTCAAGGGGCTAATCACCGTGGCAGCTGACTAGTCCTTCTCAGGATACACGATGGAGAGACTCATTAAATTACCGTGGACTCGAGCCCTGGACTATGCATAATGGTGATGACGGCAGTACGGACTGAGTAGATCTGCAGAGCTGGCAGAGCTGGCAGAGCTGGCCGGCGGGTGAGCAACATCGACCAAAGGCCGAAGAGACCTCTGGGCTGGCGTTGACAAATGACTGGTTCGCAAACGAGGCACACCTTCGGCTGGCAAACCCCTGCAAAAGGACCTAACTTGTCCCTAAAAAGTACCACGTACTACGTAGATTCCCGTAGATCAACAGTGCGGGCCGCCAATGGAAGTGATGTTGCATTCAGTGGCCTACCGCCGGTAGCTAGCTAACTACTGAAGTACTCCGTACTCCGTACACAATAACTATCCCCCTCCGCAGCCCGACACCCGTACTCCGTACGCAGGCAGGCGTCCGTCTGGCCACCTATCCGACGATGCCCATGCTCGTTGTGGGGTTTAACGTTAGCATCTGAAGAATGGTCGTTTCCCTGCCTGCCTGCCTCAACAAAGACATGTACATACCCAGTCCTGGCTTAGATTGACGGACGCGGGCCGACTGAGCGACAGGCACGGATGAGTGCAGCCGGAACCTGCTTCGTTCAGCAGGTCCTTACTTTGTACACGAACGAGCATGGGGTGGTGGTACATGCCTGCTTTGTTACATGGCAGCAGACGGACGCACCGGAGACGGGAAGATTGACAAGTTAACTAGATAGCTGCAAGTAACATAGCACGTCGGTGGTTAGTTGCATTAATCCCACCCACCACAACCCTCCCCCGGAGCGGGGGCATATCTCACATAGTACTCCGTACAGCACGGTCAACTAGTTAGTGACTAATGGCCGGGCAACGTTGGACAGACTGATGTGTTACTACTGTGGTAGCTGGTAACTTGCCTACGGAGTCATCAGTGAGTCGATGGTACATACCTAACGCTGACGCACGTCGGACTCTGGCCGTTAGCTACAGCCGTGGATTCGAGGTGGAGGTTCATCGAAACAGGAACGGTCCTTTTTGCGTAGGACTGGTTCTTTCTTTTGCACACTGCCGAGTCACTTGCACAGACAGATAGAAGTACGCTGTAACGACACGGCCCCTGACCGGCATACGAGTGACGGTCAGCGTAGCGAGCGGCGAGGCGGACCCGGAAAAAGAAAGGGGATGCAACTCGCGGGGGGAAGGGGGTGTGCGTTGTGTCGTAGTCGTTGGTGTTGCTGCTGCTGTGGTTGTATCATGTAGGTGAGCTATCACACACACAGGTCTGGTTGGAAGATCGATCCACCATGATCGTGAACACCGACAAGACGGATTGCCATCTCGTCCGAGGGTTTTCAGCCACGTCCTCACCATGGTCCCTGTTCCGTCTGCAAGAGAAATCATCACCCCACGGCTAGTGTTTCGATGTCTCGGCAAGGTATGCGTGCGTGCGCATTGGAAGACGATCGGCAGCGACCTCCGCCAGAGGGAATGTCCACCCGAGGCCCGAGGGCCGCCCCCTCGAGGCTTTGACCACGCCACGTGAAGTAGATACGATGCTGGCCTGGCGGCCGTTGGTGATTAGTGGCTGATGAAATAAGAAAACTGCTAGTGCGGCCAGATTCGCAGTCCCCATCGACAGGCCCTGGAACGGTTAGCTGCCGAACTCCATGCTCACTTGGGCAAGGCGCTCGTGGGTGGCTTTTTCTTTTGGCTTGCTTTTTTTTCGACATGTTTAAATCGACACCCTGCCAATAACATGCCGCGAGGGATGATGGTCCATGGATTGGGGGGGGGGGGGGAGGGTGACGGAAGGGTATCCAGGAGTGCTCAGACCAGATGGTAGCCAAGGTGAAAGTCGACCCCCGGGTGCTCAGTTCAACTCCTGGGCCCTGCTCTCTCCTCTGCCTGGCTTTTATGCAGCCGCTGTCAGGGAATACGTTTTAATCTCGGGAACTGTGGAAGAGCAGGGGGGGCTACAGCCTACTGTCTACCCTGAAGCACATCGACAGATTAGGCAGGTCTGGGTTCAGGGTTGAGTGGATGACCCTTTCCATCGGGTCCTGCTTTCCGTCGTCTGTCTCTCTCTCTCTCTCGCTTATTACGAGCCCAGCACGCCCAGAATAGGAGTGGACGCGACAGGGACGAGGGATCGTGATCGTCGAGGTTAGATTGCCCCGAGTTAAAGTGCTGTGGGACAACGTATGCGATCTCGGGGGGGAGGATGAGAGAGAGAAACAACGTTTGTGCGGGAGTGAGAAAAAAAACAAATCTGCCAATGAGGGACGTCGGGCGAACGCCCACAGAGTCGCCAGCAGATTCGTGAGTCGAGGTCGACGTATGGCAGACGAACCCGTCAGCCCGGTGAAGCGGAAAGCGAGCAAGGGCAGTGGAGATCCTGCTTACACCACGCTTACAAAATGTCCAAGGATCGACAGATCGCTCTGAAGCGAGCCATACAGATCTTGCCATCTGCATACCAAGCCGCCAGGGTGATGGATGAGTATTTTCCCTTGGAGCGTTGATGTCACAGGATCAGTCTCGTCGCAGAGTCACAGACCCGTCTTCAAAAGCAAGCAATCAAGCAAGCAAGCAAGCAAGCAAGCAAGCGACGCGTACACGGCAGCTTCGTCGTATCCTGACTCGTAGAGGAGGAGACGCAACTGTACTTTGGTGGGAGAGACTCCTCACGAGACTCACTAGGATCATGACTCGGAGAGGGGACATCGTTACAGCTTGCACTCGGTTGACCCAGTGCGTTGGGCGTAGCTATCGAGGATCGATCATCGAAGAGAGGGGGGTTGCGGTAGACGCGGATGGATGCATGTACCGCCTTGTCCCACCCCATGGCGCGGTCAGGGAGCCGTTTTCTCAAACAGGTGATGATGTTGGCGTATCGAAGCAGGGGAATCGTGTCCTAGCCTCGAGTTTTCTTGGCATACGCATGGCTTGCAGAGGTATCAGTACTCCGTACGTTTCGACAACATTCTCACCGTGATCAATATTCCCCTCAGCACTAAGCTGAATACGGAGAGACTCGAGACGAAAACCCAATGATCCCACTTCTGCTGGTGGACCGGCTTGCATTGCACGTACGATGACTTCTTGCTGAGCTGCTTCGTCTCTCTCTGCTGCATGCGGGTCATCCATCGTCTACACCAGCACGCGCTGCCCGGACGCGTCGGTCTTGCACAGGCTGAATGGACATGTCCAGCCTCCAATACGACGCTGGGAGAGTTCAGCTCCGAGCAGTATCATCACCATGACCGTGTTTTCTCGGTGGTACGAGTGCCTCTTCGCCACGGCTCACCTACAATACCACGTCAAACCCGCAGTTGCATTGCTTCTGTGCGTAACATTCACGCATGGTTCGACTAAGGAACTTAGTGCAGACTCGGGAAGAATCCCACGGTGATGGATATATAGCACGTTCCTTATAGGTCTGCGTGGCAGATCAGGGAGCATCCCATCACCGCTTGATCTCTCTCATCTTAGCTATTTCAAGTGAACCACTTCTTTGGATTCAACGGTTGCTGAATGACCCTTGTTACCATGCCGGGTTCATAATTGGTGGAAGTCTGGTCACCACCATGACATTCGAGTGTGACCCAAGACTCTTCTTAACTACCACCCGCGGCAACATGCTGCTGCTGCTGCTGCCGCTGCTGCGCCGCCGACACGGGCATGCGGCGAAATTACCGAATGTGACACGACACGTAGTCCGCAGGATCGAATTATCGGAACTCGTCCATCACGGCCGGGATTGGGTCTTGCTTGTGCAGTACGCCGTACTGCGTACGCATCGCCTAGTTGGTTGGTTGCTTGGTCCTACTTCGGTACGTGATCGGAAACCGTACTCCACAGCACATGACGGGACCGTCGACTGCAAGTGACTAAGTTACAGTCAACAACTAATTCGTGACGGTGATGAGACCTGCAGCCCGGAAAACAAACTCGTACGACGCGGTATTCTGCGCGTAGGCGAGAATTGCCGTCGTGAACAATGGGTGCGGCTGGAAAAACAATATGCAAACAGTCGCCGGCTCCCAGGGGGACCAGTCCGCGAGACTGTCCATTGGGCAGACTTGCCCGGCTTGGACTGCAACTATCAATCAATCCTTGAAGAGGACTGATTGATGATGGTCGTCGGACCAAAACAACGGCTGAGACTGGGTCCAAGACGGCGTGGCTTTGTGAAAAGTCAGCATTTCGTAACCCTTTATCCAAGCTAGCCTAGGACTCTGAGGAACCGACCAATCCGGGCCGTCGAGATTGCGCTCTGCAAGGATCTCATCAAGAAGAATCTTTTCATTCGGCGGTGATGCGATACACGTCGAACAGGGAATCCCGCGGCTTCAGCGCCGACTGGCGAGGCATCTCAGAGAGCGGCCGCCACTGTATGCAGCGTGCGTCAGCGGTTCTACACAGTAGACTCACTCGTGATACTTAGTAATGATGCGGCATGCCTTTCCAAGGGGGTGAGTTGTTGCCGTCGTCGACTCTTCGTGGCGACATGTCCTCGTTTGGTCGGTGGGAGTTGGCGCGTGGAGGTATCCCTGTAAGTGCAGACGAAGACATGAGATGATCGCCGCGGTCCTTGAGGATCCCCGATAGATACCGGCGACCCATATTCATGTCGGCACGTACGGGACAGCACGCACGCACATGGCATGGATGGGTAAAGTACTGAGAGTGAGGGTAGCGCGTCCCCCGTCCCCGTCCCCATCCCCGTCCCCGTCCCCGTCGCGTGCTACCAAAGTGTCTACTACGGTACATGGTAGTCACCGTGTACGGAGTAACGTTAGTTATCGTATTACTAGTGAGGGTGGGCTGCTACTGGATTACTCCTCACTTGGTTCGCATGGATGTGGGCTATTGCCAATGGGTTGGCCCCCCCACCCGATGGACCTATTCGGGGGCTCCGGGCACGTTCAGAGCCTGTCCCAGCTCACGTGTCGTGTCATTCCATATCCCAAGCGCCTGGGGGACATGTCTCAGGAGTGGCAAGGAAATGCCCACGCTGGCCCCACGATTGATCTCGTAACTAGTGACAAAATAGAAGAAACCGTTGCGGCATCGGTGCTTCGTAACGCGTCGTCCACTGCGTCGCTGCTGCCGTTCTGGGAACCGCCTGCAGGGACGATCCTGGGAGCACGTCATTGAGTGGGAGGTTCCGTTGTCGCGGTAGAAGAACGCTAGAATGATTGAGACTCCATGCTAATCTCATCTCGGCTCCTCAATCTTCTCGGAATCTCAACTGTCGGTGTGCAGAAGTTGGGGACCTGGTTTGGCCCCCCCAATTATCGGCATATAGTTAACCAAGTAGCCGGCGTGCATCTAGCTGAATGGTTGTTATTTCTGTTGTTATTAGAGGCCATGAGCTGCTGTCCGAATAGGGTCATTTGGACGCCCAGTCGAGCGCGTCTCCCGAGATTCGACGAGGGATATCCTGGCTTTGATCGGCCGGGCATCGTAGATCGGCCTTACCGTGTTTGGACTGTATGGCGCTCGGGGCACAAAGTACAATACAGGACTTTATTGGTGCTCTGGTAATCAACACCCGCTCATTGGGCAGAAGAGAACGACTACTGTGAAGTGCTTCGTACTACGGTGTACGTAGTTACTAGAAAGTAATTTCCGTGTGCGAGTAGTTAGTCATCCGCAAAGTGAGTGGCATTGGCAAAGTGAGCAACTACCAAAGTACACAACAAGTCATGTGATGGCAGTCTTGGCCGGGGCAAGCAAGTATCTTCTTTGTATCAGTACAGCGAGGGTCGAGACGCAAACGCACACCTGCTGAGTTATTGCCTCGATCAAATACGGAATAACTAACGTGTTAGTCAACTAACTACTGACTACTGACTACTGACTACTGACTACTGACTGCTGTGTACGTATTCCATCATGTGCCGCATGCGTGTTGTTCCCCCTCTCCTCCCGCGATGCTGTGTCGACTAGTTACCTGAGTTAGCTGTGTCTGTTCCGATGCTGCACGTCAACCCACGGCACGCTCCACGCTCCACGCTCCACCTGACGTTCATGATGCAAAGATGCAGTGGCAGCCGCCAATTGCCGATCAACGTTTTGTCACGCACGGGTGAGAGCAACCGTTGGGCGTGAAGCGCACAAGATCAACGAAACGTGGCAGGGTCTCGGGCTAGCCTGCCGTTACAGATGAGCCTCAGACGAATCATGCAAAGCGATTAAGCGGGACATCGGACGTGGCGTAGTAGTACTTCGCGCAGTCCATAATAAGAATGAAACAATGCAAGCGTGTATCATTCTAGCTCGCAGACTCGCAGTGTCCGTAGACTGAAATCGTTTGTCCTCGGCAAGCTAGATAGATACCCCCCCGAATGGCCTTGAAACCAACATCTAAAGTAGCAACTTACTACGTAGTGACCAAGTCAAGTAGCGCCAGATGGGTAAAATCGACATTCAGGTAGTTACCCAACTTGGGTTACTTCCACTCACATGCTTTGCATCGCCACCGTTTCCGTACACAGTAGAGGGGGGCTAGCGCTACCGCACCGATGGACGATGCACTTGCGGGTGGGCTGCTGTGCACAGTAGTGCTGTTAACTAACTTAGTACATGGTAGCAAGACGGTGCGCACCCGCCCTGGGTGGCATCGACAATCATCCGGCGAACAGGAGATCGGCATAGCGCCGTGTTAGTGCTTACAGTAGGGCGAAGCACCAGCAAAGGCCACGACGGAGAATGCCACCCACGGTGGTCGATGTTGTTGAGAGAGAGTCGCAGGTACCTAGTTAGTTACTGTGTAGGTAACTAACAGCCCCGTACCTTGGCGGAAGGGGAGGAGGAGGTGAGGAGATTATGACTTCTACACAGTATTTCCGTACAGGAGGGTCCTGAACGTGATGCCACACTTGACTTTCATAACAGCACCTAATACCAATCAATACCAGTACTGATCATCCATACGACATAAATCTGTGCGGACAAAGCCTTGCCTTGCTTTGCCTTGCCTTGCCTTGCCTTGCCTTGCCCTGGCCTGTTGCGGTTCCTCTGGTACTAGCCTGGAATGACGCAGCCAAAAGGAAATTTAGGGCCCTTCCGTCACGTTTTTTCCAGGACTTTGCTGGCAAGGGTCTCCTGACATGGCCCTCAACGGTCGACGCAATGCGAACTGCTTTCCTGTTACGGTCTAGAAGAAAACTATAGCCCGTCCGTCTGTCTTGGGAGCTACTGTGTAGACCAAGACCATTGGAACCTGAGGAACTACTAGATGCCTCATAGCCTGTAGTTACTACGGTAGGCGTCTGCGCCAGTGTTTATTGATACGCCGACTCGGCCTATAGCCTACACCGAAAGTATCGACTCGTGGCATCGCATCCTGCCTCGTCAATCAAGGTCCTAACTTGCAACTTACGGCGAGCCGACCAGACGGAAGATGCCGCGCCTGAGTTCAACCAATTCCACGCTATCTACACAGTACTGCGTAGTATCTTCATGGTTGAGATTTTGGTGGGGGTGATCGTCAATACATCCTTACCTCGAATACTTCGTACTTGTATTCATTGCAGGGCTTACACAGGAACTAATTTTCACTGCTGTGTACTACGTAACGCGTCTTCCTTGTCGGGGGTACCAAAGTAACTAATGCCCTCATTATGTCGGCATCTGTCACACAGCACGCAGGCTGATCCCACTGCAACGGTATCGGGGGGAGCCACCGCAGATTGCCGTCCGTACTCCGTAGCCGTCCATGCCATGTACCATAGTAGCATTGGGGTGGGGAGGGTTTGCCGGAAACTCCAATCCCCACGACGGAGACGATACAAGCATCTGGTGACGTCCGCGATGCCTGCAATATTACCATCTGAACTACATCGTACACGACGAGCTTTCCGAGATGGGCTTCACATGCTACCTCTCTGCCGACGAGATGAACTCAGGACTGCCCGGTGGGCGTGCGTTATGGACTGCCGTTCTGGCCTCCGTCTACGAAGTAACTTAACGTGTGGGATAACTACTCACATGCCGCCCCTCTGCACGTGCTGTGCCGTGCACTCACTCCCTCTGCGTCCAGGTTACCAAACGGTAACTAAGATGTGGTGTGGTGGTGGTGGTGGTCGTTGTTCGCTACTGTCGGGTCCGATGGGTGGTTTGGCCTGATCTTTCAGACCGTCCAACTCGCCCGCCGTTCGTCTCTGTGATCAGATTTTGTCTGTTCGCTGAATAGCCGAATGTCACCCCAGAAAAACGTCTGGCTACCGACAATGTCTCAGCCCAAGAACTATATTGCTCCATGAGTCTAAATAGGTATATCTAGCATGTATCGGTCTGCCGTCGCCGCGTTCCCACTACCGTCACACGAGACTGTCCTGGCCTGTGAGTCTCTTCGGAACTTCGTCCATCCTTCAATGCTTCCAGCACATAGTGTTTCGTCCCAGGACTCAGGAGTCGCCTCCCCTGCCCGCCTGATGATCAGAGTTCTGGGGAGGGAGAAACCAGAACCCCGGTACGGTCTGATCAATAACCCTGCCGCGACCACCCCCCACCCCACCCCTTATTCATCATTGTATGGGCCCAGGTACGCCAAAATCCCTGACGGATATACCCTGCGCATGCGAGCCGATTCCTGGCCACAGCTCGACGATCATATGAAATTAGGCTTTGTTTCTGGAAAGGCTCCGAGTTCGCTACGATGGTACGACTCAGAAGAAACAAATGGCTGCCCGTGTGCCTCCGAAGTGTGCTTCCGCCAGGTATCGCGACACTGAGCGAGATGGGCGAGAACGATTCGAACTTGCAGGCTGCTCACTCTGTGGCTCCCGTCACAACTGACCTTGTCTACCTACCTCTTATTGCCCATTGATGGTTCAGAGATGCAATGTTTTCTTCCATGGCCGCTCCGACTGATGAGTTCATGGGAAGATCTCCCGTGGGGGCTCGTCCCAATTTCGACCATGTGGAACCGTCCTCTTTAGGATGCGGATTCTTCCACCGTCGTCCTTGGTTGGATCAGCGAACCGTCAGGCAACGTACTTAGTTCGCACGGCAATCCGTGGCTAACACAGTAATCTTGTGGCCGTGTGGCCGGCCCAGTACTTCGTATCAAACCCACCTCTGGGAGTCTATTCTGTTGCACAGCATTTGCGCCGTGAACGGTGCTGTGGTTATGCCCTCTGGTCACTCAGCCACTGCGCTCATGCGCGCGAGCGACGTCTGTTTTCGACCTTTGGTGATGACGACTCAGTGTACCCCAGGCTTAGCCACGACGCCGAGATACTTGTGCGTTGCAAACAGGTCTCGAGCGCCGTGACTCCGCGACAGCCGGGCCTCGTGCCAAGCAGTGCTAGGAGCAGGCTCATACGCCTTGACCCCGAGAGATCTTACAATCTGCAGCATGGTCTGGACGGCGGACAGATCAGAGCAACCTAAACAAAGGCAGCCGTCATCCGAAGATGCGAGCCGAGTCAAAACTTGGGTTGATGGATATCCGTCCTCTACCTGTCCGTTGGGGGGGGACCAACGGCATAACGTAGACTCGAGGAGCCGGTCACAGCTGGAGCCGGGCTGGAAACATTGTTGTAGCAGGAGCAGCAGCAACAGCAGCAGCAACAACAGCGGCAGCATTGATGAAGCATCTCGTAGCGTCAACCATGATCAGGCACAAGAGAGCGTGAGTCGATCCTCGTCTCAAGTCCAGGCCAGGATCCCTGTCTCAAAACAAGCACCCTAGGCGCAGTGTGGGTTCATGGTGGGTCGGCAGCATCACAGACAAGGCTTCTGCCGGTCTCACTTCCCGATTAGGCAATGGTGGCCCGAGTGCGCTATGCGCCTCGAGTTGTTACCAGATGACAGGGCATCAGTCTCTAGCCTCGCCGCTAGTCAGCTCCTCCATAGAACGGCAGGGTCCCATCCCGGGGGTGCAAGCAGAGGCCACACAAAGCCGTTACAGGGAAAAGCTTAGGGCCCTGTGGGATGCATGAACAGTCCTGCCCGTGGAGCCCTCGACGTTTGACCTTTGCCATCCCTGACTGATCCCGGCTAGGACCGCAGGCTGGCCCCATTCGGACTCGTCGCGATGTAGAAAGTACGTACCTCTCCTGCCCCTGGCTGCGGGACTGCACAAGCACCCATCTTTGGGATCATCCCATCCCACCGCTGAGGACCATTAACTGGAGGCGCTATAGTACGTAGCAGACTAGCAGTGTACGAGTACTTTGGCTGCACGGCGATCAGCAGTCAATCTCATCCCACCGTCCCCTTGTACCCTCTACATGTACCTCCTCCGACCCACCGTCAATTTTGTGACGGCCATCCGTTCAGGGATCATGTTGGGGATTGACGCTTGATCGTCGTCTTGATGAACTTCCGGGAGATCTGGCAGATGCGTACATCTTAAAACCCTCGTCCGTTACTCGCACAATCATACATAAGTGCCCACAATCCTCCCACCCCATCCCGTTTCTCTACTCTCCCAATATCAATCAACAATCAACAATACGCCCGAGATCTCCGACAGCAGATTATCGACCACCACTACTAATATCAGACTGGCGCTGTGAACAACTACCCTAATCATCACATCACACTCACACCAAACACAACAACAACAACAACAACAACAACAACAACAACAACAACAACAACAACAACGGGGCCCTTTCGAGCAACGCAAAATCCCACCCACCGAGCCACTCCCGTCCTCGCCCACACTCCAGCATGGCAACTTCGATATATACAGCTCAGTCCGGTGCTCACTACAACTACCCGCAACCCCCCCCTCGCCCCCAATGGACGACACGTCAAAATGCTCGCTGCCGCCAATCTCAAACCTGCTCGGCCTGGCTGATGCCGGATCACCGACGACGGAGCACTCGCCCACATCTCAGCAAGGTATTTAATCACACGAGCGCAAGCCCTTCAAACCCACCGGCCATGAAAGCTAACCTGTTTTCAGCACAACCGTCGTCCAAGTCGGACACGCGGCCCAACTCGTCTCACTACGCCAACAACAGCTCTGCTCGATCCGCTCTGCCGCCCACCCCTCCCATGAGCCATGACGCTTCGTTTGAGGGTTACCATTCGCCATCAACGCGGTCGGTGAGCCAGGTGTCTGTGGCATCCGCTCCCAGCTACTACTACGAGGCCACGCCCCCGCTCGAGGGCGAGATTCAGCGTCAGCATATGGTTGTGGCACAGCAGCATGTGCCTCGCGTTCCTGTGCAGGCTTCGGCATACCACCAAACTCCCTACGCCGCACCTCAGTACATGGCCCAACCGCCTATCCCAACCTATTATCCCGCATCAATGGCACCTGGTCACGCGTCGTCGCAGATCTCTGGTCTATACTTTCAAAGACCCTTGCCTCAGGTGAGTTCCTCTACTCGTTTCCGTCTTGCTGAGAATTCAAACTGACCCACCCGAAAGGCGTTTCCTCCCCTCCCAGTCACCGTCTCCATGGCGCACGCTGGCTCAAACCCGTGGCAACACCACCACTACATCTCGCCTTCTTCGGCTGCTTCTTTCCCTCAGTCGCAAGATCGCTACATCTGCCAGACCTGCAATAAGGCGTTCTCCCGACCGAGTTCGTTGAGAATCCACAGCCACTCGCACACCGGAGAGAAGCCGTTCAAGTGCCCTCACACCGGCTGTGGCAAGGCCTTCAGTGTTCGAAGCAACATGAAGAGACATGAGCGTGGATGCCACAACTTCGAGTCGGGTGCTCCGTCACAACACTGATGATTGGGTTAAATCATGAAGCTTTTCAACTCTGTTAATGCCCCCCGCTTACGGCTTGAATATTTGTGCGAAATATGCAACGAGGGCGACGAAACGGTGGCAAGGAAGACGCCTCTCGCGCAGCCCAAGTAAATGAACGGCCGGAAAAATCTTGGGATCGCTTGGTTACATATATATATACCCCTCTCTGGGCTTTGGCATGGTGCCGATATGGTCGGCAAGGAGAATGGCGCAATCCACCGGGATATTATGGACTCGGTTGGGTCCGGGAAGCATATTGACATGCATATGTTGGGATTTGTTTTCAACGGGCGCATCAAGGAGCAGCATTTGCAATGGCGTTATCACGGGAAAAGGGGTTCTTACCAGGAATCCGCTATTATTGCCAGACGTTTCTGACAAATGTCTAATGTATAAACACAAAAGCAGGTGGAAAACTCTCCGTCTTGGTTTAGCAAGAACAAGACCGCGGAGGGATACCTTCGGGCAATGGGGATATAGTCAACTTTATAGTCGACAATGAGCAAAGGAATAATTTGAATCACCTACTATTGTGTTCGAGAAAGAAAAAAATCCCCGTGATACGTCCGAGTTGGAGTGGTAAAGAAACATCAAGGCCATCCACCACCATTCTACGGGACTGATTCCTCGAGTCCCGAACGAACGGTCCCGAACCTGACCTGCTGCCTGTGACGCAAAGCAGGCCCATGGGCAAGAAACTCTTGGGCCGCGACCCTACCGACTGGGGAGTCTGACTCGACGAAGAGTTGCGCAAAAGCCCGTGGGAACCGGGACCAGAAACAACTGTGCAGCAAGTGACTGGAGAGCATCGCCTGCTCCTGTTTCCGCCGTGCTGCAGGGGCTGTCCGTTCGCCGACGACTCTGCAGCGACGTTACCCGCTTGTCATGGGACCAGTGAGTGAGCTTGGTCACGACATGTTTGTTTACGCGGCGCTTGGGAACACTTTGGGAATTCCTATCCGCAAGGGGACCGAGGCATGGAACATACACACACACACATGGCTGTAACCTGAATGGGCCCACACACGTCGAGGATCAACAAACGGGCGACCAGACCAGGGAAACGTTCGTAAGCCTCGTTACGGCCGAGCACAACTGTACGATGAAAGGACTACTTTGCAGGATGATGCCTGTCACGATACCATGTAGCCCGTTTCTCCGGTCAGGTACGGACGGCACCTGCGGCAGACGATAAAACCTTGAGTGAGAGAGAGCTCTCCAGATGGAGAGGATACACCTTGCGTCTTGCTCGATGGGATACCTAACCAACTAATGAACTAGGCCGTGCCACCAGGAAGGGGGGGCTGTACGTAGTACTAGCAACAGACAAGCCCAGTATTCCGTACGTGCGGCGGCGGCGGCGGAGTCGCGGTGCGTGGGCTATAGCACGCGACGTATCACAGAGATCTGGGATCGTCGAGGGGGGGACGGACCCTTGGTGAGCTAAAATAAGGAGGCGTATCTGATCTACATGCATCTATCTCGGGACAAGGCTCCCGATACTCTTCTCTCCTTTGTCTTTTCTTCATTTAACAGCCGTATTTACAAGCAAGGTTCTTCTTAGTCGACGGTCGTCAGCCCCATGGACGCTGAGCTTCCGGCCAGGGACGAGGGAGTGGCTAGCTGACGGGCTAGAACTACAAAACAAGTACGGAATGTGGTAGTGGTGGTAGCGGCAGTGATGGTAAGTAGTACGAATAAGTTGGTGGCATTGGCAGTGGCAGCAACTAGCAGTAGCAGTACGTAGTAGCAGTACGGATTACAGAGTACTCCGTAGTCAGAACAGAGCGCGTGGCAGATGGGGTTGCCAGAAACCTCTTGGCGCAGACTGCCGTTATTGTGGAGACCCCAGGCCAAGTACTCGGTGCTCTGTAACTAGTTACTCCATATGTACACAGCAACTAGTTTTGTACGCAGTAACTAGGCAAGTTCCGCGCAACCAACTAGCCAGCCATCCGTCCCATTGTGGACAGCCGTTGGGAACCTTCTGTCGTGGGACTAGGATCACCGTTGCCGTCGGTCGTGGCGGTCAGACTAACACCACTAGAGGAGGGAGGGACTGCCGCACCGGCAGCGGTCGCGAAGGAACTCACTCTGCCGACTGCCCCCCCGGTGGTCATTGCTATTCGTGCGCATGCGGAGTGTCGTGAGGACTGTCCGTAGTTACTCCGTACGGAGTACAGATACTTCGAGTCGTACGACGACGGTGTTCTGGGAAGAGGGATGGATGACCCTGGCACGTCTAGTTGCGGAGACGAGACTTCCAAGAGCCAACAACCCCAAGATTATCTCAAATTGGTTGCATAACGCAGGTGTTGAAACTCATCTAACACAGTTCGATGGGAGAACTACGATGAGCAGACTGGCAAACAACTCGGCCGAGCAGGCGTTAGTTACTCTGCAGCAATCATCAGTTGCACCTATCTTGTTGTCGTTGGTCATTGATTGGCTCTACAAACCACTCTCAATGACTTTCAGATTAGTTAGAACAAGTCCCTCCCCGGGCTCGACTATTGTGCTCTGCCCGCTAGTTGCCTCGTGATTGATTGGCATTCTCCCACAAGGGAGAGGGGGAAAAGAGAAGGAAAACAAAGAGCAAGAAGCCAAGAGGCCAAGCCAAGCGTCATTACTAGGCGTCGTATACGTGACATCCGGCGTCACCGCGTAAACTATACTCGACGTTACCTCGCGAATGCTGATTGATTGCAAACACTGCTGTTACTACGGCTAACGTCTGTAGCGCGCAAGCCGGCGTTCTAGTCCACTGCAAGTGTTGGGCGCGATCAGTTATTAGCTCGTCTCCTGTAGTTAACGAACGTGCTGGGCCTCGAAACCGGGTAGAGAGCCCAACGAGGGCAGTCTCGAATCAAGGCGACCGACCCCGTGACGTTGTCCGTGGATATGATGCTAACCATCTGGCGACAAACACCCTCCCTGCCCGTCACCGTCACCGACACCATCGACCCCCCTTCCCCTTGTATTGATTGAGCCTTGGAAGAAGCGTTTGAAGAGATTGGGTGCTAACTAACTAGTTAAGCCGATGGACGCGGACCATATACGGAGTAACTATGATGTACGTAGTAATAAGTTGAAGTAGGGTTTTATTAGCTGGGTGACTGGATTGGTTAGACAGACGACAGTTGAATCTAGCCTGCGAATCTGGCTGGTCCCATCCAATTCCATTCCGCTATTAACGTTGGAAAGAAAAACACCCAGCGTTTGGTGATACCGGTATCGCATCCATCTCCCCTCAGTTCGTGCGACAGATCGCAGCAGCATCCCCAACATAGCATAGCGCCTTGGTTCGTCCAAAGTCTGCCTGCCCACGCCCACGCCAACCAGATAGAAACAAGGCACCGCTCAGCATGGGCCCGCGTTCTACACAGTAGTAGTTAACTACCTAAGCCAAAAGGGTGAAGATCAGATGAGACGCTGGGCGACCGTTACATGTCTGTTCGCCGAAACATCAGAATGCTAGCAAGGCAAAAACGCCGAAAGGGTCAAATCAAGCGTTTGAGGATAGAGCAACGCAAGAGATGATGGACAAAGTATCGGTGCTGCTCTGCATAACTACTGGTTACGTACACAGTAACTATTGTGTAATTGGATCGACCCCATACCCCCTCCCCTCCCCCTGCTGGGCTAGCGAGGAGTACGTACCGACACGTCCCAGCCCCCGACCTGATGACAGCAATACACAGTACGTAGTACTTGGTAAGTTCTAGTCGCCGACATGTTGACAAGCGTGTCTCACAAAGAAGTGACTTCGCCGGTACGGTATCCGTACCTTGCTGAAAGTTGATGCCGCTATCCTAAGCGAGCCTGCCATCCCGTTCCTGCAGGAGCTCGGATCGTCCTGTGAAGTGCTACTTGATCCCTGGAGAAAAACACACATAGAACTACGGAGTACCACAGTACCACTGTACCACGGTACTCCAGTACTGACCCCCCCCAATCCCATGCTGCCATGTAACCAACTACCCCTTCCTACCTTGTACACACACACACACACACACACACACCTTCTTTTCGATGAATCGCTGGGCGTCTCGTTCCTCGGCCATTCGGATGACAAGACCCTCTTTCTACTGTTACTCCGCATTGGAGAGGGATGGGCAAAAGGCGGTACGGTCTCAGGTGGGCAGCGTCACAACGATCCGCCTGCTGCTGTCTTGAGCCCGCGCGAGAGATGGATGCAGGGAGTTTCCGACGTCACATTTGCACATCGATGCTACCTCGTATCGATCAAGTACTACACAGCATGCTTTTCCTCCTCGAGACAAAACCTGGTCGTAACGGAGCAAGGCGTATCGACAACAAAGATCATCAGCGTTGCCCGTCGTCAATCCAACCCGGCAGTCGCGCGCGTTGTTGGTCTGTCCCTAGAGTGCCCAATCCCGTCCGTTCCACCCTAACGAACAAGTTACGGAGTCGCTACTCGACTCAATGTAGCCGGGGGAAATGTGTCCGCGTGTGTGTGTTTACATAGTAGTATACGTAGTATGTATGTACTTACTTACTTATTAGTATGTGTGTGTGGGGGGTGTGCGAGTACGCGTCACCCCCGATCCGTCGACTGCTTACTCCGTAGTTCACTAACTAGTACGATAGATCGTGCAGTGCGTGCACGCCATTCTTTGCACGACGAGGCCAACAAGATTGCGCCGACCTTTTTGGGTTTTGTTTCTAACCCTCCTTTCCCTACTAAGCACATCTCTTTCCGTCACCCCCCTCCTTCCCCATCTCGACAATATGACTCGCAAGGTAGCCCAGCAGCACCACGGAGATAGCCACCCCCCCTGGCCCTCGACGAGACTTATCCTCATTGCAGACAGCAATTCGCAATGTCATATCCACCCTGTGTAAGGCTGTTTCATGGCAATGCTCGGTATTGACTTAGCCCCTCCCCCTTGGAAGACAACGTTCTCGAAACCGGGGTACGGGAATCCGATGCCAATCTGAAGATCTTCGGTCGTCGTGTAGCACACACCGCCCGCATGGCGTCGTCGTCTGATGTTACCTTTATCGCTCGTTCTATATCCGTACATGGTAGTTACGGAGTACTACGAAGTCCACGAGGGGACGTGCCGTCGGATGTGTAGCACCCAACGTTGGCTACCGACGTGGTATCAGGGAGGCTGAGCCGGAGATGATGATTAGCAATTGACGACGGCTAGCCTAACTAACCCCCTACGTGGTGGCTGGTTGCTGTGGGAGAACAGCCCCGGCTCCGGCTTGCACACTCTGTGCGGCGATAGTAGATGCCGTCGCGAACTAGTTATCAGTAATCCGTACGCGGTGTCCTATTGTTTGACCGTACGGAGTACTCGAGTTCGAGTGCCAGCAAGCAGTTGCCCTACAGCTATAGCGATTCTTTGCCATGTGCCAATTTTAATCACGAGATACCATCAGACCATAACAACTACCAAATAGTCAGGCCAGAATGCAGGGGCGGCACAATGTGATGCACGTCTCAACGCACTCGGCCCGCCTCGAAACGATTCTCGGCGTGGTTGCGATCATTCACTGTACTCGCCTCCGCACGTGGTGGTATTTCATGCACACGTTTAGAGACAACATGGTGGTGTTCGGGAGTAACAGTAACTATCCGGTACTTGGGTGCACAATGCGTGACTTGCTTGTCTGAACTGGGGGAATTGCATACCATCAAAAGCCGATTCCGCTGAACCTCATTGACAACCTGATGACGCAGGCGTAGTAGACATGGCCTGGAAAGCAAAAGCTTCCTTAACCCCCCCCCCGGGGGGTCATACAGATAACACCAGTAAGCCAAGGAAAGACGTTAGGCATCTACAGAATACATGGGTACGTGGGCGACGACATCCATCACTCCTCGGTGGCCTGAACCCAGTTGTTCTCGAGTTTGCGTCTCTCGTACCGGACCTCGGCCTCCTGTCGCAGACTCTCCTCCGCCTCGAGCTTCTCCGCCGCCGCCGACGCCGCCTCCTTGACGTGGCTTCGGCACGCACTCATGAGCAACTTATACCATCCGTTGTGGGCCTTGCATCGCTTCTTCTCGCACATGCCGCGGGTAGGGACAGCCGGGTCGCCATCGCCGGGTCCGGGTCCGGGGCCAGGGCCGAGCGGTGCGTCGAGTTTGCCGGCCGCAAAGGTGGCTTGGCCCTCGGGGGTCTCGGCCCATTGCATGAACTGGTGGCGGACGGACACGGTGTCGAGGCGGTCGTCGTAGCCACAGCTCTCCTTGGTGAACTTTCCGAGCTCGATAGCAGTCTGGCGTTGCTGGTTGCCCCAATCTATGAGCTGCATCATCTTCTTGTACTGCACAATCTCGTTGCCGAAAGCGAGGCGCTCGGCGGCCGAGTCCTGCAAGAACGCCACCTCCTCGTCGCTGAGGACGTCGGGTCGGGTAGGTAGGCCGTTGGCCCAGAAGTTGGGATCGTTGTCTAGGTAAAGTCAGCATATCCAACCACACAGACACCGTGCCCGTAATCGAGGAGCGCGTGGATCAGAAATGTGCGTGCAGCGTGCAGCGTACCGAAAGGTCGATCGCCCAACTTCCAACCACCGTCCTTGGGAGGAGTAGCCAGCAGACCCATAAAGTCCTCCTGCGTGAGAGCCTCGACGGCTTCCTCGTACGCGTTCTTGGTAGGCAGCGTTCTGATCATGGCAGTCCACCAGGCGTCGCAATGTTCGTTGGAGCAGAACACGGATCGGTCCTTCTTGCCATAGAGGCGGGCCGGGTCCGTACAGCCGTCCAGGGAGCAGGTCTTCTTGTACTTTGTGTAGTTCAGATCGCCGTCGGTGCAGCCAGGGCAGACGAAGCGGTCGATGAGCTTCTCGCCAAGCTCCTTGTCAATGTTGATACACTCCCCGTGGAACCAATCCTGGCAGACGTCACAACTTATCATCCATCTGTGGTCATCGGGACCCCGGCAGATGCAGTAGGGGCCGTTGTCAATTTCGTCATCGGAGCTCTCGGCGTTCTCATCAGACGCATCACCGCCACCACCGGCGGCATCGCGATCCTTCTTGGTGGCCTTGGGCTTGGTCGTCCTGGTTCTTCTGGGGTTCTTCTTGGTGGCAGCGGTGCCCTTCTTCTTCGGTGCTGGTTTGCCCATCTTGGGCTGTGATGGGGATGAAGATGGTGTGGGTGCGGAGGGGATTTTGGTCTCGTCCATGTCTGGCTTAACCTCGAAACCGCTCTTCGAGGTGGGCAGACTTGGGTTGGGTTGCTCAACCGACTTGAGGATCGGCGCATCGCCGTTTGCGCCGAGATCACTGCCACCTGTGCCGTTTATTGCGTCCTCCATCTCGGCGTCGTGGGACCCCTCGCTCTTGAGCTCCGCCATCTTCACCAAACCACTTGTCCAGCAACGGCTAACTCGTGGGGCTCACTTTCGGGGTGACGCGATGCCTGATACCTCCTCCCCTGTCCTTCATAGGTCCTTCAAATACCCTCTAACAATGATTCTCACTCGGCTTGATCGTGAGGTAATGTGTGCTGGGCCCTGGCAGTCCGTCCGCTTCATACTACCCGCCCACTGCACAGAAACATCCGTAATGGTGCCTTTTTACAAGACGGCAGGTGTTAAGAGACACAAAATCATGATGCCCGGGCCAAATGTCGTGAATACATGTCCTTTATGGATTGATGAAGCTGGAGATAGATCAGAGCCATTGCGAGGCTGTCAAGCCACAATGCGAACGCCACACACACACACACACACACACACACACACACGCACACTCAATTTGTTATCTTTATCGAGTCTTATCGTGACGCCTCTTTTCTGGTCACAGCCACCTACTATGGTAAGCTAGGTTCTACTTATGTGAACATCACAAGAGCCCTTTATTATCAATTGACCTTGATTGCCATTTGTCCTTGCAAAGAAAATGGTGGACATGAGAGCTCCTATACCACTAAAATAGCTGCCTACTTAGTTTACCTAAGCGCTTCTACTCATACGTGAGAACAGACCGAGAGACATCACCTGCATCGGTCGAGCTGGCAGTTGTATAACTACAAGCAGATGAAGTCATGTAGGTAAACCTGTGGAAGGGTTGTGCCGTGCTGTATGGGTCATGCCTCTTGATGAAATCCGAACCGGTCTCCCTTGTTCGTCTGCAGCACGACTGAAAGAAAGGCCATCCTTCGCCGCGTCATCTCATCTCCTTCCTCTCCGCCACCCGTCTCCTCAGCGCGCTCCCGTACACGCCACCGGCCAGAGCTGCCACTCCGACCCCAAGAACTGCCGCGCCGTGGTACGCCGGCTTGAACACGCCCCTCTCCAGCGCCCTGAGGTTCGAGAAATACCGGGCGGTTCCGTAGAGTATACTCGCGGAGCCAAGACTCATGAGGGCGCCTACGAGTACCTCCGAATCCGCCTTTTGATCCGCCTTCTCTGCCGCCCGCGCCTTCTCCTCCTGGGATGAGGAATTAGGTGGGCGCGAGGCGGCCAGGAGCGATTCGAGGTCCAGCTGCGAGAACCGCTCGATGGCGATCCCGAGCGCCACGAAGCCGAGGCCCGTTCGAATCCATGCCAGAAAGGTACGTTCCGAGGCAAGGTGGTCGCGGGCCACGGAGCCGGTATTTTGGTAGAGCGGTGCTGTAAAGCGGCGCCAGGGTGACATTGTGCTGGTGTAACTAGTTGTCTGCACACATGCGCGGAGTAGAGTTACGAGGCGTGGTTTATGGGGAAGGGGGCTTGTTGGATGAGACCGGAAGCCAGATGACCCTAGTTTAGAAACAGTATCTGCACATGATGGTCGTGCAATCACAATCTTCAAGGGTAACGTCTTGGAGGCTTTGCAAAGATCCAACTACACAAGTCGAACGCTATGTACTCCATACGGAGTGCGCTGTAGCCTGTACCGGTAGTTATACGCACCCGCCTCCCTTATTAACGACGTGTAGAGACTCGAGCACGGTCGAACGACGCCCCGCCCGTCTTATCGATAAGCCTCACCCCTAGAAGTATCAATCCTGTGTGAGGGGCAGCAGAGTCGAGAAGGTGTTTCTATCAATCACGACATCCGTTAATCACAAGTCTGATTGATACATGCTAGTTATAGAAGCCCTGATTGTGTATCGTGTCATTCAAGCTCAGTAGTCCACCAACTTGACTTTGCCCCGTATGTTCTCGGGTAGGTCCTCAAGCTTCACCAGACCCATCGTGATGCAGTCACCCCAGAAAAACATCGCTCGCTCCTGAGCATACCCAATATAGTCAAACTCATCCGCAGCTCCATCTTCCTCCTCTGGTGCCACAATGGCGGCAGGCTGCGTGCTTTCAGTCTCAGCTTCCTCGGTGCCAGTGGCCGGTTTCAGTTCAAGACCAGGAACCTTAGCCTGCATGATGCCCCAGGCAATCCACTGAGCACTGTTTGCGATTCGCCATATCCTCGTCTCTTCCATCAATTCCTTGATGAGCTGATCGTTCTGCTCCTCGCGGCGCTTCTCGTCTTCCCTCCAGCCGCCAGGCGGTACACGAGCATCGAGCATAAAGTCCACAATGGAACTCGTGCCCACTGGCGTGCTTGCATGGAGCCCAGGCGTGCCCGTGGGAGTGTCCAGAGGAACGAGCTTGGGTGTGCTGGCACTCGGGTACTGAGGTTGGTGATCTACATAGGCCTTGATGAATCGATGTTGCTCCTCGGGCTTAGGGTACATGTCTGTAAAGCATGCGTATGGTGTGGTGGCATCGTGGTAGTTGTACGTCCACTCAGTGAAGTGATTCGCAAACTCCAGACCTCGGGTGTTGGGTCCCGCATATTCAAAGTCAATCACAATGAGCTGCTTATGCTCATTCTGTGGGTTGAGGAGCGGTGACTTCTCGTCATCAGGGCGAATTCGGAGGATGTTGCCATATTGTGTCTGCGTCGTCTGTCAGTCACGATCCCCAAGAAAGATTTCCGGATGCAGTTACATCGTTGTGGGCAAATACGAGCTGGTCCCGGAGGCTCTTGGGACCAGTGTAGCGAGCATTCAGCCACTCTCGGTACCTTCCCAACGTCTCCTTGAACACTGGCCACTCCGTACCGCACACGAGACCGCGTTGCTCCCAAGCATCTCCGGGTGCCTGAATCTTACCAGGGCCTCCCGAGAGAATCTTCTTGTCCAAGAATACCGCAATCTGTTCGACATGCTCCAGCCACTGGTCCCAGTTCTTCAACACGCTAGGACCACCGTCTTTTTCTTCGTCGAGAAGGTCAATGCCGTCGTGCAATTCTCTCATTCGCTTGGCGATCTTCTTGGAGGTGTCTGGCTCCCGCAGATGAGCCGGCGTCAGAGTAATGGCGTTGAAGAATTGCTCGAACCGACCATTTTCGAACGTGCCGAGCATGCGGGGACCAATCTTCTTCCGAGCCAGGCGGCGCAACACGCTGAGTTCGTTGTCTCTGTCAATGATGTTTTCAACCTGCGGCCCGTACACTCGCAGCAACAATTTGGCCGGAGGCTTCTTTCCGGACTTGGTATCGTTCGCCATGTCCTTGGGGGGTGAGACCACGTAGACAGCGTTTGTCAGGGCGCCGCTCAGCCGCTCGATCTCGATGCTGTTTCCACTCTCCAGTGAAACACGCCTCCAACCCTTGATTTTGAGTGTGTGCGCAATGCGAATCACGTCGTTCTTGAAGACTGCCCAAGCTTTGCGCTCCTTGTCCTCCCGCCGACTAGAAATCGAGGCGTTGTCGTCCGCAGCCTTTCCCCCAGAGTAGCTCATAGTCTTCGTGTTGTCAAGCACAGCATCGCAGCTGGGTACCAGGACATCATCGCCATGATACTCCGTGTCGGACGAAACAGCTCTGTTTAGTGGTGTGGACCGCTTCTTGTGGTGAGATCTTCGGGAATGCAGCCGTGGACTGTAGTGCGGAATACTGTTCAGACCTAGAGCGCCCATGCTATCATCGATGATTTTCTGGAGTCTATCCAGAGAGGCCTCGCTAGATTGAGAATCAAGAGAGAAAGTCCTGGGACGACTTGACCCGCCTGAATGTTCTAGAGCAGCAGCTTCGGCAGTTTCACCTACTTCCAAGGACCCGGGTGAGGCAGATGTCCATGGTACTTCTGCTGCTTCACCTGCATCCTTGGGTGACTTGCGTCTCGACGACACAGCCTTCTTGGACTTTCTGCGTTCCTTTTTCTGTCGTTCATGCTCAAGCCACTCAGCTACCTGGGCAATAAGCCGCTCGCCATGACGATGGTGACGCTGTTGGGGCTGAGATGCCCCTTCCTGCGACTCCGGCACGGGTGACTCGTTGTTTGCGTAGCTGCCCAAGGCATCAATACTATTTTGGCTTAGGAGCGAAGCGCGAGATGAGCTGCCACCCTGCAGAGGTGGGCGGCCGCTCAAGCGCTTCGCAAGACCCGCGGAATACTGCTTCTTGAGCGAAGGCTCTTCTGGGGCCTGTGCCTCTGGTTCTGGCTCGGCGATTTGAACGGCTGTATTTCTGTCAGCTGGCATCTCCTGGTCTCTTGGGTGGGTATATGTTCGCTTATAGGGCCGAGGGACCCCCCTGATGGCGAGATTTGTTCCAGAAAGCTCAATACCACCACACTCGGTATACGGCCCAAACTCAAAAGTATTGCTATCCAACCAGAGTGGTACTTAAACTACTTGGACTTTAACGAGAGACGCGGTTTGCACGAGGTAGGCATCTGCATCCAAACAAAACACCTCGGACTGTACTAGTGAAAGCCAGCCAAGGTATGCATACCCACTGATACGCAGCGCGCCTTGTCTACCGATGACAACAGACCCCGGCCAGGCCAATATGGGAAAGGTTCCATCGAAGAGGAAGCGAAGGGTCTGGAAAACCAACCTTTGTTGGAGGCAACAGACGGTTGTGCTCTGTCGCTATCGTCATCTGGCTTCATGGCAGATCGCAACGGCTGCCCGCCCAGTGTGGGGGTAGACGCGGAGGACATGTCAAGCTCTTGCTGGCTTTAGGGGTGAGGGGTAAGGGTGAGCACTGTAACCTATGGCGCGTAGGATGGTGTGTCGCGAGATAGGGCTCAAGTCGATGATTTAGTTAGGGGTGACGAGAAGGGACTCCTTTCTTACGCGCGCAGCAGAGGAGAATTGGAATACTACTTCAGTAGGAATCGAGTGGGGCGATAGGGTCCAGCCTGCCCCACCAATACAAGACGGGCCCAGGCAGCCTAAAGTTAGTCGCTCGCCCGTGGAACGTGCAAGGAGAATGTCATGTCATACCCATTATTACTACAAAGTACAAGTAACTAAGTTAGCTATCCTACTTCTTATTACTACCCTAAGTACATGTGAAGCGGCGTGTGACTACAAGCTCTATGACGGCGAATTTCCTGCCCAACTACGTCATTTCACCACCTGGCCAAAAGCCTTATCGACGCCGCCTTTGCCTGCTGCCCTGTTTTTTTTTATCTACACATGCTAGAAGCCCTGCAGCCTGCCCACAGCTGCCCGATAGATGAAATGCGTCTTGTGACGTATCCTAGCCGTGAATTCCTCTTTCTAAAGCTGGTATTATAGTCTAGGTCATTAGACAATATCGCCTGTTATATGCAGTTAAGCCCAACTAAACAGTGACCAATGCTGTTGCTCTAAGCAGGCCCTTGTTTGCCTCAGTTCTCACTTTGCTATCTAGTAACCAGTATTCTCCTTGTTCTACACCAGCATTCAATGTGCTAATGTACAAGAACAGAGTAAACTGGCAGGTTGGCGCATAATTCCTGCTAGGAAGTAATGGGCAAATGGTATCTTTAGCAAGTCGGGTGAAATAATAGCCCACAGCCGAACGCGGTACGGAAAAGAAGAAAAAACACAACCAGAAAGAATATTAAAAGAGGATGGAAAAGGTGTAAAGACCGGCTTGGTCTCTATCAGCTCTGGAGAAAGAAAGTTGAAGCTGCCTAGTTTGTACATGTATAGTCGGCCCTGCTATCTACGGGTACATAGTGAGTTGAAGAAGAGTACATATAGGTGGATATGGATCCAAGCCTGTGTGTGATTGGCTATGTAACCCATCACGCGACTGCAAAAGGAGGTTCGTATTACAAAGAAAGGAGTAAACTGATTGGCTTCACGAGAGCACGTGGTTTCCATACTGTATTCACTGAAAGCCTTCTTGTCTCAAAGCCCAGTTCACTGCAGCAGCTACGTCGTCGACTATCATCTTGGGGGGGTGTGCCGGTTCTCCTCGCTCGGCGCTCCACACCCCCGTCTTGACCAGCACCGAGCTCCAACTCGTTCCAACAGGACTCTTGAAATCATTTGCCCCCAGTATATCACTCTCTGGGTTATCGCCCACCATGTAGACACTCCTCAGCGGTTGCAGGCTCTCCGGATTCGTGCCCAGCATTTGTGCGCGGTGGCTGTTCAGTACCCTTTCGGCGTACTCGTACGTCCGTCTGTACGGCTTGCCGAAGACGGCCCGCTCCAGTTCATGGCCCCCCCGTCATCTTTCGCCAGATCCCGGCCACTGCCGCTTGGAAAGCACCTTGACCGAGGCGCGGCAGGTGGTACTGTGCCGCCCAAACCAGATCTGCATTGGAGAAATACAGAGAGGGTTGACCGTCGCTCTGCCAGCCCGCGTTGGCCAGCTCTGACCTGCCGTTCTTTGACGAATACGTCCCCAGTACGCCCCCCTCTGACAGGAGCAGGTCCGTTATGATTTGTATGTCGAGAGCCCAGTCGCGAGGATCGTTGAAGACAAACATGGCATCGATCTTCGGGTTCGGATTAGGTAACGGACGCGCGGTTGCGGCATACACCTCTTCCATCAGGGGTTCAAAGGGCCAGATGGTGGGATGCGCCATGAGTATATCCGCAGGCGTAATGACGTTCTTGAAACCATAGGCCTCGGCAATCTTGCGAGAACTCTCAGCGTTGGAACCGGTGATGAGTATGTTCTTATCCTGTAGCCCGTCGGGGCCAAGGACAAGCTCCTGGAACGGAGTGTGCGACTGCACAAAGTTGGCGGTCGATAGCTCAACGTTGAGCTTGGAGCTCAGGTCTGCCACACGGTCCTTCTCATGCTTCCCACCACCGTTGGTAAGCAAAATGAAGGGGATGCTGTTCTTCTGCAGGAACCTGAGCGTCTCAGGTGCACCCGGTATTGGCTTTGCCACATGCAGCAGAACGCCATCGATGCTGGAGACGTGTCAGCCGGGGCTATCAGTCATGATTCGGCATACACCAGCACTCACTCAAACGCGAAGGCGAAAGGGGGTGCCTTGCTCGACTCCTTCTGGGCATAGTCGACGCTGTAAAGCCTGCGCGAGCCCTGACATGCGATGCCGCGGAGACGGGGGGGTTGCAGGATCCCGGGTGTCCGGCACCTTGGATCTGCTCAGCGCGGTACGGATACGAGGATTGGAGACGCAATGCAGGGCTGTACCGGCCCAGGTTTCTGGCGCTGCCTGCGGCCACTGGTGAGCGAGTGAAAGCCTTCATGATGAGACTTGGTGGCGATAATCAACTGTGGCCTTTTTCGCCAGGATCCCGAGCGCTGGGGACACGAAACCGAGTTGTTGCCAAGCGAATATGAATGGGCCGGTGGTTTTGATCCATTCATCACAGGGGGACCCGGACCTTCACATCGTCATCGGCGCTTGTAATGTCCGTGACTGAATTTGGAGTAGTGAGCGTTAGTCAGTAACAAGTTACTCCGTACGGATACTGTAGGTATTTATTAGTAACTTGAGTCACCAGTAACTCGCATGTATAGCAACTAACCTAGTTACTTACTCCGTGTTCATGGTTTTGGAACGGTATAAGTTTTTTTATTGTCCTAATCGATTTGCTCGGCTCGCATACATAAAGTGAGGTGTTAAAAGTCTATACACACTTCTCTATTTCCGCGCAAAATAGCTGAAATCTCTATGTTTTCTAACTTAGATATCCAAATACATAGAGTAGCTATAAATACAGAATAAATACTATAGAGCACATAAATAGATAAAGATATATACTGTTAAATCCTGGGACTATAATAGTCTTTATAAGATTCTATAAACCTGAAACCTTAATGGGTCCATTAAGCTTATAATACTACTATGTAATATAGAGCTTTTTACTAGGTCTAGCTGTTATATTAAATAGCTAGAGGTGCTGCAGGCTTACCCTGCAGCTACCCTGGACCGGATTTTGACCACGGCTAAGTACGTGAAAAATGTGCAGGACCGGATCTGGTAGACTCGTTGTTGTTGTTGTCTCTGTTGTATTCATGTACTACGGAGCTATGGAGTCGTGTATGTGGTGGCCACCGATTGTGGCGCCGTTGGCCCACAATTGGTGCCACCCATTGGGCCTTTGCCTAACAGGATCACTTTTTAGTGGTCGTGAGTCGCGTTTTGCGAAACGCAGCGAAAATCTTTTATCGGAAATTCGTTTTTTTTGCACCTTAAGCGGCTAAGCCGAGTTTTGACCTTAAGTGGGGTCTCTAGGTCTATGTAGGTGTAACGGTATAGTCGCGCATACCGTTATAATCCCTAATGGCATGCGTTGTTGTAACAAGCTTACTTGATGGCCGCTTATCTTTTGGCGCAGCGCCGCAATTGGTAATGCCATCCACTGTTGTGGAGCCTATCCTTACAGTAGGGAACTACATAAAACATTTAAGCAATTCGGACAACGTACTACAACGATATTAAAATACTGCACCTAAGTAAAAAGGATTAACAGCGCGCGTTACTGCTTATCAAAGAGAGACTGCGTATAGAAGTATTAGGAACCAAGACCCCTACTTATCTTTAATACATAATATATAAAGTAACTAATTACATATATTTTATATCACGAATAAACTACATGTTAAAAGGTAAGAAATTATAAGGATAAGCTCTATAATAGTAGATAGTGTTACGATCTATCAATCTAACTATTTCTTAGAAGTACGCACGGGCTAACAGGACGGAAGAATATTAAAATAGGTAGATAGAAGTGTTAATCCTAACTAGCTATAGCATACAGGTAGATAGAATTATAAGTCCTAACTAACTATAATGTAGTGGTAATTACGCGTTGTTCAAACACTTAGATACGAAGTATATGTAACGGTATAGTCGCGTATACCGTTATAATCCTTAATAGCATGCGTCGTTGTAACAAGCTTACTTCAATAGCCGCTTATCTTTTGGCGCAGTGCGCGCGGCGCACTAGCGCAATTGGTAATGCCATCCACTGTTGTGGAGCCTATCCTTACAGATAAAGTGGACTGTTTTACAGTCCCTGGGTTTAACAGGTTATAACGATATACGCGACTATGCTTATTACAGCAATGGTTTTTATTTTTAAAACTCAATTTTTCGATACAATTTTCTAAAAATGTTATTCTAGCTATGTATAAGGCGGGAGCTACCCGTGTAGCCCGCCTGCACAACGCGTTATATACGCCCGCGACACGTGAGCGGATTGTTATAGCTTTGCTTAGACGTAGCCTAAGTGGCTATAAATCAATTTAGGGGTTTCCTCGGCTACGTAGCGTACGAGTCACGTAAGGATTTAGCTATATCTTCGTTGTAGCCTCGCGGCTACTACACTACTAATTCTAGTTCCCTAAGAACTAGTCCTTGTATAAATATACGACAATTGCTACCTAATCTCCTAGTTACCTTATACTATGCAAAGTATTACCCTATTTACTATTCGTATATAATACTAATAAACTAAAAGTATACTAGTAACTTCAACCAATAATCTATAAGTACAGAAGTAATAAGTCTTTAATTATTTATAACTGTTTTCTTCAAGTTTATACCGCTATTTGAAAACAATAAGAAATGGTGTTTTTTGCGGTGTATCTGGAAATGTGCACAGACTTTTAGCACCTGATTTTTTACCATCTCGCAATTTACTTCATCTCACCACGATATCAGCTTCCTCTATACCCAGATCTGAACCCAATACCCACGTCATCTATCTGTCCCACGTCATCTATCTGTCCCACGTCATCTATCTGTCCCACGTCATCTATCTGTCCCACGTCATCTATCTGTCCCACGTCATCTATCTGTCCCACGTCGAGAGTCGACGTTCGTTGTTAAAACTTGACACCTGGGCCCTCGTCTCCGGCTTCCCTCCACGCCTAGCAATCTGGATCCAAAGTCGACTCGTACTCGACAGTGTCCGTCCGCGAGCATCCCAATTCGATGAAGACCTCTTAGATCTCATTATGACGTGCCTATTATCGTACATGCTCTCACAAGACACGGTTGTACTTGCACCGTCGACACGCAATAATGTTACACTGATGGCACTCGTAGATGAAGAACGGCAACGTCTCCTGGCACCCCTCGCAGTCGTGCCGGCCTGGGAGTCGCCGCCAGTTTTCGTGGTTACACTCGTGGTTATCCCGTAGGTTCTGTATAATCCTGGCGACGTGCGGGGCCGCGTAGTAGCCACCATCGTCATCGTCGTCGTCGCTGTCGACGTCTATAACCATGCGATCGGCGGCAGGAGCATCCACGACGGGGCGTGCTGGCTGGCGGAGTTGCTGGGCGGCACGAGGAGCAGCGGGTTGTTGTGGATTTTGTCGATGGCCGATCTGCTCAGCCCGCTGCAACAGTCTTGTTTCTTCCCATTGATTGCAAGGACATTCTTTCCACTGCACGCCGCAAACGTAGCAAAACTGGTGGCCGCATCGACAGCTACAGAGGAAGAGAGGCGCGTTAGAGCTAAGCGGAAGAAACTCAATAGACAGACGGCCACTTACGTGATATGATTGCAGCCAAGCTCCAGCTCAACCATGGTGAGGCACTTCTCACACCGCCGCCAGTTTTCCTGCCGGGCAATCTGGAGAACCTGCTGAAGCTCCCGGTCAAAGGGGCAGTCCCCGGAGTGCATAGCCCTCTTGCAATGCACGCACGTCATCAAGCCACAGTCGGTACATAGAGCCGAGTCATCCTCGCAGTAGCCGGGTGGGATGAAGGACGCGCAGATTTGGTTGTGGCAGTACGTCCTGTTGGCCGTCTCAAACTCGACCTTCTTCTCGTTGTAGATTACCAGGAAACCACTCCCGAGGACCTGAGCATGCTGAGCAGGGGGTATGACTTGCCTACAGCAAGAAGGGGGAAACAGCGACTCGTCTGTCAAGGAGCTGCGGAACAGAGTTCGTATGCAGCTGTGGCAATACAGGTGCGCGCACGGCGCCGTGACGAGGCGGATCGCGTTCGTAGGTTCCAGGCACGACGTGCACTCTCGAAGCTGCACCTTGGCAGGTTTACGCCCGGCAGCCCACGCCGAACTCTCGCCCTGCCGCTGGAGCGTGCCGGTGCTGCCGTAGCCCAGAAAGGACACTTCGTCATTTTCGTCCTCTTCATCGCCGCGACATCCGTACCCGAGAAACATTAGCTCGTCGTCATCCGGTCGAGGTTTCTCAAGAGGCTTCTTTTGGACGGGCGTGACGTAGCGGTCCGATAGCACCTTGATCTCGGCGTCGACGACAGCTGCGTGCTGCTGTTGTGGCCGGGGGCGCGGCGGTGGAGGGTGCCCCTTGGAGAGAGCGATTGACAGCTCGCGATCGTATTGGGACATGTGCTCCTCTTGGGCGGCAGCGGCAATGGCAGTGGCATCGGTCTGGACGGCGTCCTGCATACTACGCGTCAAACGCCGATCCGAGACGAAGACGCCTGCGTTCTTCAGCTCCTCCGCGTACAGCTGCATGGCGATGTCTGCGTCTGAGAGCGTGCCCTCGCGGCTCTTTCCCTTGGCCCTCGACTTGATGTGCTGCATGTCTTCTAGTAGCAGCTGCACCATCAGGTCGAAGCTCGTATCGTCGGGCGCGGTGCCACCCGGCAAGTTCTGGGCGAAGGCATTCACCGCGGTATCCATGAGGGCGGATTGTGTTCGTGAATTCTGCTAGGCTCGTCTAACTCGGTGTGTTGAATGCCAAGTTCGCAAGGAGATATTGTGGTTCAATGGCCGGCCACCTTGTCCTATAAACACCAACAAGCATAGGTAGGTAGTCAAGTATCTCTGGGGAAATGATCGTGGGGTTTTCGTACGAAGTGGCTAGTGGGCGCGCCCACTACTTTAACCCGGACGTTAGCGGGCCCATCATCGTTACTAACTATGTAACTAAGCTATTTATTACTTGGGTGTGATTAGCTAACTTACTAGGAATTAGTTGGTCGGCTTAGATCTATACGTACTGTGTACATCGTGTGTGCTTTTGACAACAAGTCGCGATCGTGCTATCTCAATACGGCAAACCGGCGTCGTTCGTATCTCAGGGGCAAGCCTGGAGTACTATAACTCGTACAGCTATGGCTGGCTCGGGAATTGGGGTAGTGATATCAGTTTGTACGCATTTCCCTACATACTCTTTTAGACTCCAGAAGATGGCCGAGTTCTTGGCCTGTTTCATAGTACTGTGTTTTGTTTGTTACAAGCTCGGACGTATTTGCCCAACCCCGAGAAGATTTGGCATTTCTTGTCCCTATCGTACAATGTCCAATCCCTCCGATTGCTCTATTAGTTTCCTCTCCAATCCTTGACGTGATCCAGAATAAGCTTGGCCGCATCGCTCGGGCTATGTTGCCTTCCTAAAGCCTCGACAAAGTCGCCCTCGGGGTCCATCAGGTAGAAATAGATGCTGTGATCGACCAAGTAATCTTGGCCCGGCTTCACATCCCGGGGGGGTGCTGAAGTATACCCGGTAGGCCTTGCATACGTCCTTGATCTGCTCGTACGTGCCCGTCAGGCCGACAAAGCCGGGGTGGAACTCGGATAGATACGTCTTGAGCGTGGCAGGGTCGTCGCGCTGTGGGTCGCAGGTGATGAAGACGGGCACCACGGCGCCGGGACGCTCAGCCTCGACCAGATCGAACATCCGGGCCATCTTGTCGAGCTCCTCGGGGCAAATATCGGGACAGTGGGTGAAGCCAAAGTAGACCTGCAGCCGTAGAACCGCCTCGTAAGCTGACCGATCACCCGCGGATACAGAAGCTCATGTCGGGAGGAAACTACTCACCAAAGAATGTTGCCCCTTCAAGTCCGCACTGCTGAACGGCCGGCCCTCCTGGTCCACTAGTTGGAAATCGCCTCCCACCTTGGGACGGCCGACGCCCTTGGTCGCCTCAGCGATGCGCTTGCGCTGCATGCGCTGCTTCTCGTGCTCAAAATACCAGACGAGACCGCCGGCGGCGACGATGAACAGCAAACCGGCCTTCCACGAAAACGGGCCGGTCCGATACTGGCTCTTGGCTTCTTCTACCGTCTTGGACCGGTACCGGCGCTGGAAAAATGGCAAACGCTGCCGCCATTGCTGTGAGAGTATTGTGGGTGTCGGTCTCCGCGGTGAAATGGTGCTGGACTGCTGCGAGGTGGAGAGGAAGCGGTGCACGGATTGCCGGGTCTGGCTCTGCGCCAGAGAGCGCAGGACGTTTGATGCCGAGGGTGCTATTGACCACGCCATGGCTACAGAGTCCAGGTCGGGTGGGTGGCTCTCGTATTGCAGCTGCTGACGTTGATGCGCTCGCGATGTGAATAATGCGCCCACTCGAGCCCGTGATTGTTCCATTTTCTTAATGTCACGGTCGGTAGCGGGTCGCCAAGCCACATACACAGTACGTACAGAGCTATTTACTAGTTAACTAGTTAGTAGTTGGGAGCTAGTTAGGAGCTCCAGCCACCACCCCACCCCACCCCCCGATGGATGCCAATATCTGGTCACTAGTTTGTTACTCCGTACACATGTAGTTACTCTGTACGGATACGAAGTAATGAATAGGATAACCATATAACTATGGGTTTCGGATTGACGTTGTTTACACGAATCGAATAAGGGCATTGTGCTAGTTGGCTTTCACTACCTAGGGTCCTCATGTGTCGAGAGATGCTATATTCGGAGCGAACCCGTCCACCGCCCTAAGGAATGAAGCACTCCGGGAAAATAGTCGCCACTCCCACCTTCCTCATTATTACTTCCTGTAGCTAAGTACAGGGCGTGACTGCCATCCATATAGACCATGGCGACTCCGTATGGTCTGTCATCCTTTGCTCTTTCACCCCCACGACCATTAGTTACTAGAACCATGGACCTAAAACTGTCCCCAGGCCCTTTATTGCCGATTATACACATGCGGAGCGTGATGCTCAATATGAGACCGGTCTCGGAAGAAGCAAGGCAAAAAGAAAAGAACCAAACCCGTGTCGTCCACGCAAATGCCGCCGATGCTTCTAAGATGTCCCCGTTGGCAATCCATGAATTTTCGACAGACTGAAACTCCCCAACTCTCCTCTCTACACCATGATGGAGCTAAATGCATACAAGGTGCATTATGCCAACGAACCGATTATCTGCGTAAGCTGTTTTGGATTTCGTCCATGAGAAAAATAGGGACGGGATTATAGCGTCGTTGAACAGAACTCGTGCGTAGCCCGTGGCCAAAAGCCAGATAAACTGAAAACTTACGATTCAGTTGGCGCATGCTGGCCACGTCCGAAACGTCAGATCATAGCCTCTTCATTAACCCCATCGTAGCAGAGTGTCCGTGTCCCCTAAGATCGTTCATTGCCAGTGTTGTCCAGATGCAGTTTTCAAGGCCGGCAAGCAGTATCTAACTCAGATGATTGCTAACTGGTGGTGGTAGACGTGTCGTTTATTCACCAGACCGTCAATTCAGCCGCGGCTTACTTGACTCTGGCTCGCACTTGTGCGACTTCGCTCGTCGTCTTCCTCGATCACATCACTAAGGCGTGTCGGGTGGTGGTGTCGCGGCATACCTTCCCAAGGAGCCGAATATCCGGTACCGCTATAGTCCGGGCCCGACGTATGTGGCGGCAGCGACACGCTGGTACTAGGAGGGTACGAGACGACGGGCTGCGTTGACGGCGTTTCGAACTCATCTTCTACTCCGGCGTCAGAGCTAGCTTCGGAGGTGGGAGGACGAAAGGGGATTTTATCCCCACGAGAATTCCGGACAAAATTGCCATGCGCGTCAATTGTGTACTCACCTTCGCTAAAGGTTCCTTCGGACCCGTAGCTGCCTTGATGATGAACAGTCGGAGGTGGCTGGTACGAGGGTTCGCCAGCAGTCGCGATAACGGGCTGGACAGCGGGCGCCTGGCTGTGGTCCGGACGGGCCGAGGTTGGCCGTGGAGATGGCCGTGAAGGTGGCCGCGTATAGTCACTGGGATCCTGAGAGACATATGTCTGAGGATCGCGTTGACTCGTATGTCGACTCACACCCTGTGTCATGGGTACGACCTGTACACCACCAACAATGGTAGGATGGCCAAGTTGCAAAGATGCAGTTCGATCGCGCTCCTCCTGCTCCCGGCGACCGAGCTCCTCCCATGCACGCCTTGCCTCCTCCTTTGAGATCTGTAGCTCTTTGCGCATCTCGCTGAGCTGCTTCTGGACCTTGGACGAACCCTGGGCATTTTCGAGTGCATCGCGGACTGCGTCCGCTCTACCTTGACGCTCCTGCTCGAGTGCAGCTTCCAGCATGGCCGTGACCTCCTGATTGCGCTCTAGCTCAGCGCGAGTGTCAAAAAACCAGCGCTGGAACTTGCGTTCGGAGGAGGCACGAAGTCGCTGTAGCTCAACAACAGCATGAAACAGGTTGGCACCTGCTGATGAGAGGTCCGTAACTTGTCGAGACAGCTGCTGGGAGATGGGATCGTTGTTGATCTCCTCGGCATTCTGTTGTAACCGGCGGATCCAGAAACTAGTCAGGCCCTCCCAATGTGCAGACAACGTTTCCCATCGCTCAAATGCATGAGGGAATGAGTTTCTACCCCTTGCGATGGCGGTCAAGGCATCTGAAGCTGGAGCCTTAGTAGAGTGCCCTGTGGCTCCTGCGCCAGCATTTGCTGTGGTCGCCTCGGGCCCTTGCGGAGCGGCAGAAGCTGTACGACTATGGCGTTGTGAGGATTGCACATGGGTCCCGCCAGCAGCACCTGTGCTGGCCTCGGCCGTCGCACGGCCAGAGACAGCCGGGGTTCTCCTCGTGCCGCTGGGTGCTGTAGGAGCAGCACCAGCGCCAGCAGCAGCTGCTGCTGCTGATGCTCTTCGGTCTACTTCTCTCCGTTGCGTCTCCTCTAACAACCGGGCTTCGTTCTCAACATGCTCCCGCTGTAGACGCTCCCGAACTTCCTGTTCCTCTCGCTGTCGCTTTGCCTCGCGCGCGTGTCGCTCTTGCATGATGGCTCTCGGCCCCTTGATACCGGAGGGTGAGTTGGTGCCGACGGGGGCGCGCGCAGTAGGGGAGGCAGTGGCATGGCCATTGGAAGTGGCGATGCCACCTGACCCAAGGCGATCACTCATCAGAGCGAGCTCCTCGACCAGGTCGCTACTTAGCTTGTTGGGTCCGCGCAGGGTCTCCTCCAGCGCGTACAAGATGGCGCTGTGGGTACGCTTCGAGATACGTAGCGCTGGGTGTGGCTCGGGGATGTCAGGCCCGGTGAATGCAGAGGGGTTGCTCCGATGATGGTACTGAGAAGGCGCGCGTGGTGAAGGCTCGTCGTCTTCGTCGTCCTCTTCGCTGCTCAGATCCTGAGAGAGGATCCTGCGGGGCTGACGGGGTCGTTGTCTAGATTGAGCGGGGTCTTCTTGCTGTTTTGGTATCTGTTTTTGTTGTTGTTGTTGTTGTTGTTGTTGTTGTTGTTGTTGTTGTTGTTGTTGTTGTTGTTGTTGTTGTTGTTGTTGTTGTTGTTGTTGTTGTTGTTGTTGTTGTTGTTGTTGTTGTTGTTGTTGTTGTTGTTGTTGTTGTTGTTGTTGTTGTTGTTGTTGTTGTTGTTGTTGTTGCTGCTGCTGCTGCTGTTGGTACTGACGTCGCTCGAATTCGGCAAGTATATGGTTTCCGTGCCGTCCAAGCGGAACCGTAATGGGTGCACCTGACGTTGGCTGAGGGCGAGTTTGTTGCTCAGGCCTGGGACTTGGAGTAAAGCGAGGGGTGCGGCGCAATGCACGTGGCTGAGAGGAGGGCGTTGTGGACCGTTGCGGTTCCGGGGTCAACGGCGGCGGCGTGGCAGTTTGAGTTTGTTGATATTGGTACTGGTGCTGGCGCTGGTGTTGGTGGGAACGTGTGGGTGTGATTAGAGGGTCGTAGTCGTGGCGGTCGTGACGGTCGTAAAAGGTGGCCTGGGGGGTTGCTTCCGACAACGTAGCTGCTATCCTCTCAGCCGCACCCAGAGTGGCCGAGAAAGACAATGTGAACGATCACCACAGCAAGTGGTGATTTGGAGTAGGTCTGTGTGTGTGTGCGTTGCAGTACAACAGCCTGTGTGGGCTGAAAGTGTAGATCTCAGCCAGCTTTGTACAGCAGCTCCAGCTTAATCTAACTATTAGTGAGACTGATTGAGCTGGAGGTGCGGTGCAGGATAGATGATGCCCAGGCTCGTTGGGGAAGGTGGCAACGTTGCAGGATGGCGGGAAAGGGACAACAACTCGGAAGAGTCGAAGAGGAGGAAATGTACGAGTCGTGAAGAAGAGGTAGCAACAACCGTACTTTGGCAGGTCGAGTAGTCCGAGTAGTTCGAGTAGTTCGTGATGTGGAATTGGGATGGCTGGCAGCAACGAACGAGCCTCAAGGTCTAGTAAGTCGGGGGGTTGGGGACAGACACACACAGACAGGTCAGGTCAATCAGTCTCGATTGGGGACAGCTGAACATCTGAGACCACCCAATCGACTGCGGGTGTTGTCTGGCTTCCAAGGAGGTGATTAGTCCAGAATTGGTGATCAGGAATGCCATGAAAAGTTGGCAGTAAATGTTCTTGACGACGACGATGATGATGCTGTTGCTGCTGCTGCTGGGTTGCTTTGTCCTTGGCTGTATCTGCTCGACGGATCGGCAGAGGCGACAAACAACGACAGCAGCGCAGCCTGTGCCGGCACTGCCCACCTCGCAACCACCTGTAGGGCGGATAGTACTCCGTAGCTGTGAATGGATGGCTCCTGCAGCTGCCGATCGGTGAATTGACACTACTCCCACATATCAATGGCTCATCAAAGGGCGAGGCGACAAGTTAGAGTTCAAAGTCAAGGGGTGAATTGAAAGACGCGACTTATTCACGAGTTGGGGAGTAGTTAGATACGTCCGAATAAGTAACTTGTCGCGGCTTATCCGTATTACGGATATTGGGTAGTTATCAGCGAGGGTTATGCCGCACGTCCCGGCCGTGTTATACACGGCTACTTGGATTATATCCAATATTCCCTCCTCTATGAGTGTCAGCAATCTTGATTTGGCAGAAGCGACACGAGCGAGTTTGCCACTACTATGGGATCCATGAGTTGCACTTTTGCAAAAAAGCGACTTTACGATCCTGCCATTCGATTACTATGCACATGAGTTTCAAGCATCTCCCCTGTGAGAGCTATACAAGAAATGTAGGGACTTAACGCGCTTACCTACCCATAGTTAGTAGCAATCATAAACAGAGTACTGTGGTAAAGCGAGCTAGTTCCCTCCAATGTTCTCCACAACCTTTGCATCTTTCATAACATCAGTTACTTTGTTTGTATTCCTCCCGGGCGGGCTGTCAAATTCTCACCAAAGTAGCTGCCGAGACCAATTCATTTGCCTGGAGTAGTGCAGAGAGGAAGTCTGAGACACTGTTTCCCAGATCCCTAGCGGCACGGCATCTCTTTTCCCATCTACAACTAGTTACGGAGGCGTGCAACGCCTCTTGTTGCCCTCGTCCATCCGGTGCACAGTTCTGCTTCGAGGTCAACAAGTCCGACAGGGCTCAGGGTCCTAATTAGGTCATGGGTTGTGCGTTGGCACTCTGGTGACGAAGCGGTTTGTCGCTTGGCGTCCCGCAACCCTGCTCGATCGAGACGACCCGAGAGACTGGTCCAGATGGGTGACAGCCCAGGGATACCATCACACGAGCTGATTAACGTTACTGTGATATGTTTGACCTTAAAGGTAGTTACAGTATATCAACAAACACGGCGGCAGCCACATCCAGATGGCAAACGCACATTGTGCGATGGACGAGTTTCCGACTTCTAACAGGAAGTACACTTGACAGCGTTGTGAACATGGAGCCATACTTATTATGGACGGTCTACGGAGTACGGAGTAAAGTTAGGCAGGGTCAGGTAGTTGAACACCTAGCGTGGTTGCCAACCAGGATGTATCGGGTACATGCACGCTGGACCTTTCTGTACATGTTTATCGCATTCGTAAACAGTTGCAGTTGGAGCAATCGAATGACACTCCGGAATTTCAAGCAATTTTAGAGATTCCTAGGCAGATAGAGACATTCTATGAAAGCTACAGACACAGACTGCTGTCGTTGCAAACCAGGTATAGAGTCCTGCAGATCTTATGATGGAGGGTACGTACAGCCGGCGCGAAGAAAAGCCAATCGCAGGTCTCGGCATTGGGTACTTCTTACGCCGTACAGACAACTAACTACTCGTCCGTTCTTTCTTTATGTACCTGCCTGTTCTGGCTTTGTGGCGCCTTGCGACGTGAACCAACTGACGATACGATTTGGTTGAGTGCTGATATCGTGGCAAGCTATCCGTAACTTGCATATGAAAATATCAGGAATTACAGGAAAAATAACAAGAGCAACGTGCCTTCGTGTTTTTTAGATTTGATCAACATGTCATCCGACGTTGAAAGGGTGTGTGTTGTCGTCAAGCTCGGTAGGTAGACAAACTTATAAAGGAGGAACCGCCCGAAAGCTTTTGCACGACGCCACGAGCCGTCCAAGTCAGCAAGGCATGCAGTTAACGTTATCATGTGAGTGCGCTCAACATCAGGGAAAGGAGGAAGAGATGCGGCGCAAGTCAGTAAATACATTTATCACCTGTCTGCCTCAACGAGAAAACCCGCATCGCATAATCTGATGCTAACAAATGGGCAACTATTGGCACGACTATTTTGCAAAACGTTTCACGGGGGGGCTTCGAGTCTGTACAGACATCCCAACAGAACTAACTAGCTAATGCAAACATTTTGCAGTAAGTACTTATGCAGGGGCAGTCGCTTTGTTGTATCCTGTGAGACACGGCTAACTACTTGTCTTGGCGAGGGAGGCCGGGGGACTTCTCCATGCTGGTAAGCTCTAGCTTTATATCGAGCGTCATTTCTCCGATGTGATTTACGGCTGCTGCCACCGGATGTGACAGTGCTCGGTAAGGGAGCCGATGTTTATGTAACGCTCAGGCTGACTGACAGGTTGCACGCGATCCTCGACCAAGCCTTGCCGATATCACTGTTCGGAGCTCTCGCCTCTGCTTGCCGTATTGTGTTGATAGCTACCTAGCAATGACAAGCATCGTTCTCACCGGGTCGCACGGCGATAGTGCCACGGATAATCGGGATTCCTGGGGGCGCGACTCCCGTCAGCCACACAAATTCATCCTCGTGCATAAGCATAATGTTTAACGACGGGATCTGGACCCTTCATTCCGCGCGGACCACGCTTGATCGTTGCTTCCATACGTTCACGACACGTCTCTAGCGCAGTCCTGGTTTGTTATTGACTCGAGAACGATGAGAGAACGACCATGGCAAGACAAAGCTCCCCTAGAGTCACTAGCCCGATTCTAGAGCTACCAAGACGACCAACAAACAGCTGATCAAGAGCTGCTAGGTCGACTCTGCAAGCTTTCTTCCGTCTCTCGGTTTTTCTGTTGCAGCACTAACGTTCGGCAACCACCTAGTGAGTTGTCCGGAACAACTGGCGAGAGACTTCCCAGAGCATTACGTTAGTGATAAGACAATCCGAACCATTGGGCAGGTGCATCAGACATAACCAGGTCAAAGTAGCCTTTATGCCTAAGAGACAACTATCAGATGATATATGCGCCCATTGATGATAAAACAATGACAATTTCTGTTGACATATTCTTGGCCAAGGTAGAGATGACGTTATATCTTCGCCCATCGGAGGGCCTCAGTGCAACAAAGCAGCCTGGCTTAGGGCAGTAGGGCTGTCGAGATTCTACCTAGCCTAGGGCCTAGAAAGCTAAGATATGCAGAGTCGCCAGCTAGTTTGTGTAATGGGAGAATACTATCATGATCTAGCGTTATTAGCTCGGTTAACCTGCTCGTTGGGATAAGTCGTGTGTGCCACCAAGGGGACCAGGAGAAACTGTCCATCCAGAAATCCAAACTACGCATCCGTCGTCGGCCTGGGCCCGCCGCCCTTTACACTGGCCAAGTTCGACATATGAAGTAACCAGACTGAAGACTCGGAGCGGAGAAGCTTAGAATATGATTCTGGTGATGAAAAGATGCCTAACGTTATGTCATACTTACCAGCGCTGTTGGATACTGAAAGGGTTGAGCATGTACGGATATCCGCGACGGTCATATAAGGCAGAAAGCGCGGCAAGCGATGAGGATCCCCGCAGCCTAAAAGCAGATATCTCATAGCCATGATAACCAACAGAATTCTTGCGTGGCTTTGCAGGAGGACTACAACCGTTGCTCAACCTCGCTGACAGAGCTGATTGGTGTAGTATGCAGATTCATGCCGAAATCTGAATCACACATGTCAAGTCTTGAACTGTATGCACCAAATCCCTGATGATCTACGGCATTCCGGTGCATTCAGTCTAGCCGGAAGAGGCGTGGTGGCAGAGCATGGCATCTCTCAGGGGCTCCGATGTTAAAGAGTCTTGAAGTCGGTAACGATCATGTCGAGCAAGTCAGTGATCTGTCGACACTTCTTGCGACAGTTGAAATGGTCGAATTGGGTCACAGCCAGGCGAGGTGGGTACTGCGTAGTGTGAGCATTTGTGGAGACGGATGTACCCCAGCCAGGCCTGCTGAAGTATCCGTACTTCTACTCCGGAGGCCGTTGAGTTCGAGCTGTCTGGAATGCTCGCTCAGCTTTTGTACGGCGTGAGACGTAACTTACACGGCTAGTCAACTAGTGAGCTCGTAGTACGGATACTTGATGCAGTCTTCTAAGACTACTTCGTAAGGCCGGCCTGTCTTGGCAACAACGCGGGAGCCAGCCCTGGCTTGCAACTACGAAGTACGAAGTAGTTAGGTAGAGAGTCCGTGCTGAAGAGGGTCGCATCCCCATAAACTGTCAAGCTCAATAACCCACCTGGAAGCAGAAACACGATCATGAAAGTCATGTGCCTCCTTAACTTAACTACCTACCTCTGCACCATCGCCCAACAGCGCCACTAGATTTCTGTATCACAGCTTCTACTTGACCACTTTGAGTGTGTGTGACGATTTTGGGTCTCCTAGGGACACGTCGGGCTGGATGGCTGGCGAGGTTCCCGAGTATACGGGACGCTCGTCAGCAAACGTCGTCTGTGTCGGTTGACCGACGAGATCGATTTCGGGTTAAGTATAGCACATCCACGACAAGTAGACTATTACAGACAAGTCGGTTATCGAAGTGCCATCCCGCCGGCTCAGGCTGACCAAGACGGCCGATGCTTCTCTTGTCGACCTGTGTTTGAGGTTGGGCCACCATCATAACTCGGGAAATGATCGTGAGGTTCATTTATCTGTGAGAGGCACTCCCCTTGAGACCAGAGACACTACAAACGCGACGTCGCGGGCCACGCTTGCTAGGCAAACGGAATGAGCCATTTGTATCATCAACCCGGCACATAATTTCGAAACCCCACGGCAATCAATATTCACAGCCACGTTTGTGGACTGTACATGAATGATGCACGAACAGAAGAAGCAACCACGAAACCACGCGTAAGCAACAACTCAACTCAACAACATACATACACAGTAGTAACTGTACATCTAGCCTCAGGAACTGTCGCACCGTCACGCTGGACTGGTGACGTTTCGTGTCTCGGCGACCTCGGCCGCAGAGTTTCAACCAGCAGGATCATATTGGAGCTTATGCTTGCAAGATAGCGTGCAGCTCAGAAGCATATTCTCACGAGCCGAGGAAATGATGCCCTGGGTTCCATTCCACATTTACGAGCAAGCGCGCTTTCTGGAGCTTTCTTTCAACGAGCAAAACGCCTCCAAAGGAGAGGGGTACGAAGTAACTTGGGAGACCAGTACGCCGGAAGTTCACTAGCGAGTCGACTAGACGTAAGCGTCGTTTTGGTCTTTGAGGTCATCAACCCCCCCCCACACACAAGGGACCCCTGTCCCCTATCCCCTGATGTTCCAAGGATGCTCCTACGGGTCCCTGGCAGGGAAGATCCATGCCTCCCTCCCCTGTCGGGGTCCCTTCGGGGCTGGAATGACGACGATGCGCGATGAGAATTTGACATCCGACACATTCTTCCCGGGCGGGCGGCATCCACACCCGCATGCCGGAACCTGATGATGTTTCTTGAGCGATGCGAGTTGCAACTCTCTTTGCAGCATCGTCTCATGTAGTGCCCCCCGTCGTCCGTTGTCCTCCAAGAGGGTACGTACGAATAACGTTAGCCTGCATCAGGTCTGATCAGAGTTGCGGCTCAGTTTGCTCGTCGGACGCTTGGTCTCCCGCATGTCCTTTTTGGAGCTACGCCACCCAACGAGACGAGAGGGCCCGAGGCCATCGTCATATCTCGACGGCATTTCAGGTCCGGCGTTTGTTCTGTCGCGTTAGCCGCTTTTCCTTCCCATCGCCTGCGCGCATTCCGGGGCCCCCTCATGGCGTGGCGTAGCGCGTCCGCTGGGTGCAGTACTTCACAGTAGTTACCCCTTATTGGGGGATATGGAGCAACTTGCATAACACAGGGGCTGTTGGAATCCCCCTTTGCTGTTATGAATCGTCAAGTTACTGCACAAACAACTTTCCTGTCAAGTCCGCTCGGCCCACGTACTACGCAGGGGGGTTCCTAGTGCACCACTAACTACTTACGTAGTACTCCGTACTTCGTACTTTATCTGGCATCCCCGGTGTTTGGTTGATCGATCCAAAGTAACAAGCCTCCGTCCCCCGCACGCCTTGGATACCGGGACCTATATCTCAGAGGGTCTCGCTCTGGATGTGATGGTTGACTGACCTCAACTACTCGGTTGGCTTCTGTGTGACACCACCTACTCCTCCTTGTTGGCGCCATATTCCCTTCAACGTTCAACTCGACTTTATCTTCTACATAACCACACCACTCGATACTCGGGACTGGAGTGCACCCACTCGCGACTCGCCTCGTTCCCAACAGTACTCCTTTCTGACCATGGACTCGGCGAGTACACTGGTGACTCCCACAATGCAGGGCTCGTCAGAGGTCGTCAAGGCAAAGGCTCGGGCCCAACCCAGTATGTCGACGGAGGCAGGAATATCTACAACGCACAGCCACAAGAAGAACTTCTCATATCCCAGGCCGGACAGCCCAGTAGCAGGTCGGCACGAGCTCACGGACAGCCGTTCTTCACTAACGTCCAATGGCTCCATGCCTGAGATGACGGATGCATCGGATTCCGACCTGTCTGTTGATGAGGATAGCCACTATAACACATCAGCCAGCCAGCTTTGGGACAGTTTCTGGCGGGAAGAGGCGAGAAAATCCCTACACAGGTCACGAAGCTCAGCTGCCCTCAGTCCGCCGAGTACAGACTACTTGACCATCAACCACCCGATAGATCAGGGATTCGGTGTGGAAGACGGTGCAATTACCCTCGCGCAGACGGATCAAGACTTGGAGCAGGGGACTTCCCCGTCGTGGCCCTTCTCGTGCAATAGGACCACGCCCTTGCGCCCACTTCACAGCCGGAGTCTTGCAACCTACTCGGTGTATCCCAAACCTGCCGAGGTATCTGTACACCAGACTCGACTTCCTTCCAGGAAGTCTTCTCTTACACCTGAGCCCACCTCGCCGTCCAGCAGGAAGAGTATCGACCCGAGCAGGCCTGTTACGCAGCTGCAGACCAGTAAGCCAAAAACAACGACGGACCTATTCTACCTTGCACCTACGGCTGCAACGTCGAGTGCAACTATTAAACACGCCGCGGCCAAGTCACTGCCCCCGTCACCCTCGTACTTCGCCGCGGCCCCTAGGCTCCGGCCGTCAGCCTCGGCATACAATATGCGCGAACAACATGTTGTCGAAAGGCAGCAGCAGAACAACGCATCGTGTTTGCTTTTGCCTCCACCTCATTCTTTGAGTGCGATCCCTCGTTGCCCCCCTCGGCAGCAGGTCGAGAGTGTTGTCTCGGTCTTCGAGGCCGACTCGGACAACGAGTCGGACGCAGAAAACGGCAGCAAGTTCGTCAGGCGTATTGCCAGAGGGCTTCACGGCCATAAGAAGAGTAATGGCGAACGTAAAGCCACAACCCCCACTTCTATCCTCAAGGGCGCCGCTGCCGAGCATCAGCCAACTAGAGAGCCAAATATCAACAGGACTGGTAGTCAAAGTCGGAGACGGGGTGGGTCCTTGGGTCGTATCCTAGGAAACCTCAAGGGTCGATGATGCGGCCTTGTCAACTGGCATGGGGAATGGTTGAGACCCCCCCTGCACACGTCTTACAATAACACACACTTTTACCTTTTCCAAATCCCAATCCAGAGGTGCTTGGGCATTCTCCCCAAACGACGACGACGATGGCGAACAGACAACGGCAACCTAGGATCCCGGACGTGGCGCCGCCGCTTGTCTCTGTTGTTTGGGATTGGAATCGATCCGCGTCCAATCCACACGCTTGGACACTCTTATTACCATATTGGTAACTTTAACTCATGATGACCTACCCCGGAAAACGATACGACTATGACGCGACGCATTGATGAACGGACCGCAAATGATTGATTTCTTCTGCCCTTTCCTGATTTTCATTTGTCTCTTTTACCATGTTGTCATGGGTGTTTGATGATATCCCGGATGGATTCTCATTTTGTTCATGCAAGACACTTCCTACCTCCACGGCGGTTGAGCTACTTACCCTGGTCTTTGTACGGAGTACGTGGAGTGTCTTTCTTGTGTGTTTCTAGACCACTCATATGGCCGAGTGATGTAACTTTTTCCCAGTTCGTTTTTTTGCATCCAAGCATCTAGCTGCGGAGTATTTGTCACGCCTTTGGGGTGCTTCACGCATGTGTGCATTGGTATAGATATTATGTATTACACATTTAGAACAACTCGTCGGCAAGCTCGTATGGGTTAATTGACTACTGAGCTGGGGCTGCGAGGCCCCCTCCATAAGATACTACTACTACTACTACTACCACTGCTTCTGCTGCTACTACTGCTACTGCTGTTACTACGAGCATTGAATATATGGTTATCATTTCTTATCATTATTTGTTGACGGGTATGGAAGCAATTTAAATCACAACAGTGATGCTGCCGAGTAGTTTTGGTGCGTTCTTGACAGGGCAAGCAATGAGCATGCAGCTGAAGCCTCACGAGCAAGCGTGCATCGTTCGGGCGATCCGGCCTCTCTCGAATGTGCATCATTACAGCGGCAGCAGCATGTATGTACGCATATGCCGTTTGCTGCTTGTCACGAAAGCAAGCCACATAATACGCGAAATTCTATTAATAGGAAATAAATCATACACGTCGAAGACGATAGGTGACAGAAAACACGGGATGTGCATTAGGCATGATGGTCTATTATCATCGCGATCATCGTATCATATCGTAACAGTAACGGGCTTTGAGCCCTCTGTGTAGTATTTCCCCTCAAACGCCGTTCCCGTATACTCGCTTGCTGGTGTTGTGGCAATATCGTAGTCCCATGACCCATTGCATTCAGCCTCCTGTAGGAAGCATCTTACATTAAATTAACTCTGCGTTACCGTGAGACGTTTTTCTGCGTCAAAGAGATGGTGCGGATTCATTATAATTGCCGTAGACGCGTGCCGCGTGTCCATCGGATGCTCAAATCTACATTTTCAGCGAACCGAAACTCAACTCCAATTATATCATCGTACTGTTACCGCCGTTCACAGGTCTTGAAATATCACGAGCTTTCGCCGGACGTGTCGGTCGCAATACTGCATTTTTCGCTGCTTCCAGGGTCTCGGGATCCCGTAGCTTTGGGTGCAGTCTCCGCGAGGGTTCGGTGAACCTCTGGACTCGTTTGATGCCCAGTCTCTCTTTTCCATCGTGGCCAGCGCCGAAGTACCATCGGCTCTGGTCAGGTAAGTCCGAATACGCATTAAGCTTTCCCTTCAGATCCTTCCTTGATTGAGGAAACTCAAACACCTCATCGCACCGCAACTCGTCGTTGGCACAGAAGCTGATGACTTCCGCTAGGCATGTTACGCCGTGCGGAAGGCGGAACTGGTTGCGCTTGGGTACGAGGATGGCGAGCCCAACGAGGTACAGGACCATGAGCGTGAGTATGAAGGCAAACGCGGGCACGTTCGGATACATGCGCACAACTTTGGAGGCTGGTGTCAGCGCCATGAACATGCCGCCTGCAAGAACCGGAAGCAGGATAAAAATATTGGCGAGAAATGACACAAATGCCACGCGCCAGTGATGGTTCTTTAGAGCCTTCCAAGTCACCTGTAGCGGGAGACACGCAGCATAATCCACAAGAAGGGATGTCTGCGCTCGCGACCCTTCCCTGCGTGACAGCTCCCCCCACGGTGTCAAGATGCGCAAGGTCATGTCCAGCGACTGGAACAAGAGCAAGAAAATCATGCCGATGAGGGACGGTATGAAGGCGTAGAGAAAGTCTGCAGCCGAGAAAGCTCCAGGGATAGGCGCAGCCGAAAGACCAGGCAGGAAACCAGAACGCACATCAGTCTCCGGGAGGAACGCAACTATGAAGAGCGCAGTGACTAGGATCGATGCAGCGACAACGCACATGACTATAGTGCTCGTTCGCATGCACCATGGCACGTAGTGGAGAAACTCGTTCCCACTTTCTCGGGCCATCAAGGGACTGCAAGCCGTTACCCTTTCATGTGCTGAAGGGTTCATCTGATCCATGTCGGATTTCTCGCCATTCGTGGGAATCCCGAGGCCGTACCAACAGCCGTTTCGTGCAGCCTCCGGAGACATCCAGTACCCGAGCCTGTCGTTGTGTCCATGCAGCATACGCTTGATGTCGGAGCGAGTTTTGGCCGTCTCGGTCCCCTCGTATGCCTTCAGGGAATTACTCTCGGCCACCAAGAAGATGACATCGGCGAGAGATCTCAAGTCCCAAGACGGAGACAGCCCGGTCCTCCTGTTGTGCCAAAAATATATCAAAATGCCTGTCGAGACTAGCATCATCACATAAAGAGCAACGAGCACCCAGGCAACTCCCTGCACCGTTGCCCACCTCCATGAACCGTCCACCAGAATGACCGTAAAAAGGCAACTCTGCAATGGTACTGTAAAGTTCAACAGCCACGTGCCAATAATCGGCACCCACGCCTGCCACGGACCGACTAGCTGTGGCCAAAGAAACGTTTTTGGATACAATGGGAGAAACCCAGCGTCGCGTCGTTTTCGTTCGTCGTCAGTCGTCATGATTGAAAAGGGGAAAATGCGGAACGCTGCAATGATAACATTCTGTGTGTAAAGGAGGAGAACAGCTGCGATGAGTTGCGGTAAGATGCGGAAAACAAAATATTGGCCGCCGTATATAGAGCCGCTGTACGCGACTAAACCTTGGCGGCTGCTGCTGTGTATGGCGCAAAAGATGACAGCGGTTATCATGAGGACGCATAATGTCGATACAAACAGCAAAGATCCAGTCCGCAGTATCGCTGGCTTGTATATTAAAGGAGGCGTTCCTCTCGCCTGTTCCGGGTCGTGATCAGGCCTAGTCTGCCAATGATGTAGATCTCGAGGATGTATCTGGGCAGGTTTGGGGCGATTGTCGAACTCGTCGAGCATCTGCAGCTCGCGCACGCCTTGATTTTGCCAAGTCCACTCCGCCTGTGTTGGCGATACCTGTGATGAGCCAACTGAGTATGGCAGTCTGACTGTACCAGAAGAGTTGGGCCGCTTCTCTGCTACCATAGGTTGTGGCACATGTGTAATATCGGGCATGTCTGCCACATCTATCGACCTTTCGAGTGCGCGTCGCAACCTTTTCGCTGCTAACTCGTCTTCCGGGCTGATCTCATCATCGGGAGTTGGACCAGCCTGGAGGGGAGAATAGTGGGCTGCCTGGGCCTGGAAGAGGGCCGGTATCGCGTTGGGCATATATCGCATCATGGGGTTCAGCTCATCAGTGCTCGAGTCTGATATGCCGGAAGGACCTCGGCCATCTTGGGCACCACGGGTCAGAATGTCGACCGTGTTCACAATGAATGGAGTATTGTCGATGCCAGGCGTGATAGACGCCTTTGTCACACGAAGAAGGTCATCATCGACCGCATCGGCAACGGAATGGTAGCGTTGACTAGCCATGGTGACGGGCTTCTTCTGTGAAAATAGAGGGCGCGGAGCGACTGGCTCGGGAACACGATATGTTACCGACCGTTGCTGCCTCGCGGGATACCCCAGTCCATACAGTTCAGACGTTGCCGGCGGCGACGGCTCGAACGGTGCGATGAGCGAAGGGGTCGGTGAAGTGAGAGACGTCGGCGAAGGGACTTGTTGGCGCCGTGCCTGTAGATGGCGTAGCTCGGGCACTGGGACGTGCAAGATGGTATCTTGGGAAGCACTCGTCGCCGGAGTGACAGTCGACGAGAATGTGTTGTTTGTCTGCTTGGACTCTAAGTGAGACTGTAAGCTCACTGCGAATCCAGATTGTGAAAGCAAAAGGGGGGCGTACGATTCAGCTCGACGTGGTCATCGGGCAGGTTCTGGTAGTGGTAATTCATGGCGATGGACTTGGCAGCAACGGTCGAGCAACGGTCTCAAGGTGTGAAGGTCGATCTTCTCCTTACAGGCCTCACTCCACTTGGGCTCAAATGCTTGCCGGCTTGCTTGCTTGGGTTTGGCCAATACCAACTAGCACTGCATATGCAGACAGACGCACGAGTATGGGGATTGGAGACATGTAGGAACGGATTCAGGCTGGAGATTGGGCTTTTTGCTGATGCGTGGCAATGCACAGGGCTGGTGTTTTCTCGTCATGTTTGAGGGAGGTTGGGGACTGTCCAACCACCCACGATGAAACGACCACACGCTTCCGTTCGGCCTGGGTGGTATGACAAGATGAGATAAAAACTTACTTGCGCACAGGATGCCTCTAATTGCAATGGCCGGTTGATGTACGGAGTAGACTCGAGGTTCATTTGAGACTCCGCCACTCCAAAGCTTGGAAGCTTGTTGAGCTCTCTGGTTGCCCCGTGAGATGGATGGGTGGGTGGACTTCTGGGACTTAACCACATTTACTGTGTACTCCGTACGGATACTTTTACTACGGAGTACGTACTTAGTTAGAGCTCTGGTGGAGCCAGCGATGGGGAGCTCAACCCTGGCTTGAGAAAGAAAGTATGGTCTGTGCACGTTAGGTAAGGGTACTACTGTGTACCACAGTAGTTAGCATATTAAAAAGGTGGAACCAGCTTAAAATGATCTCAATGACGTAGTGGCTAGCTGGCGTTTACTTCAGCTTCCTCAAGGCGCCAGGGCGATGGCTCGAACTGGGAGCCCCAGGCAAGACTTTGATTGCTCAAGTGGTCCTATGAACCCCCGACGTAGGAATTCAAGTGGCCCCGGCTGGTCGTGAGGGTCCGAATACTATTTTGACGACATCGGACACAGTACTCCAGTAAGGCAGATATGGTTGTAGGTTCAAGTCACGTTCGCGAAGAAACTCCGTGTGGGCTTACACTGGGCTTTCAAAGAGGTACCCTTCAGCTTACAATACTGGTTTCGATCAGAACACTCATAGTCTATCTCCACCCTGGAAGATAATGCTTAAGACCGGCTTTGTATTATTTTCAGAGTAGTTTCCCGTGGCGATGATGCTTCTGAGCAAAGGAATTCGGGACTTGGTTTACCTATGTGCCTAACGTTACTCGGCCAAAACATGCCATCACAAATTAGATACGTAAAACAGCCCAGGTCTCTGACGACCTGTCTTTACAAGGGCTGCAAATTAGCGTGTGCAATCAATCCAATGCACAGCCTATTCCGTACCCTTTGAACCTTATCGACGTTATCATGTGACTGTTAGACTGCTTTATCACCGGAACACTACGCTCATATGATTAGTTACACTAGTCTCGATATAGTCGGGAGTTCTGTTCATGTTCCAGACCTGGAGTTCGTCGTTGGCGTTAACAGCGGTGGTGGTACGAGACTAGATGATGGCACTCCTGGGACATTCATTTAGATAAATGCAAGGCAGAGATAACCAGGTCCGAGAAGTTTCGTTTCTTACGTTTAGTGTTGATTTGGACATTCCGTTGAGCTGCTTTTTGGCGAGCAACCTAATAGCAGGGTGAAAATTCGCATTTTAAACTTGCATTTAGGTGAAATAGGATACGCTATTGACATGGAAGCCGACATCAATTTCATAATATATCGACAGTACCTATCTTTCCAAACTTTTATATACTGTTGTTTAAACAAATACAGGGTGATCTTTCTGCTGGTAATCCGACCTTCCAGCTTCTATAGGGGGTTTCCTATAAAATACATAGACCAAGATCTCGCCGAGTCTGGTGTTGAGCGATTTGAATAGTACGGATAATAGCACTGGCCCTTGCTGAGTTCAGGGTTTCACACTCGACTTGCTACAATAAGATGAAAAGAACCATGCATAAGATTTTACTTATTTGTAAGCTACTAATAAAGCAAATCATTAGATGCCTCGTTTAGAGCGGTGAGTATAACCACAAGGTAGGTCATGTTATATATTGCTTTTATATAAGTCTCCGAATCCTGCAATATCAAGGTGACATCTCCTGTGTGTGACTAGGTTAGAAGCCAGGTGCATTAGAAAATCATTGTCTCTAGCTAGGTAAGCCGTCGAACCGAACGTGCTCTTCCCGTCAAGATCTGCGAAGCAGAATGAGTTCCTATATCTACTAGCCCTGCCAACTTTACGGCCCGTGGGTATGATGTCTTCAATTCCGACAAATTATCATATCCGATGTCACAGGTCCAGCCAGTTACGACCGCATTATAAATGTAGCAGGTTCCGGAATTGTCACTGGTACAGGGTACAGTTCACGACAGAGCTACAATACCAAGGTACCTTGTCATGGTGCATCACTAATAGTAAACCAAACCACCGAGCTTCGCCGGCTTACTAGTGAGACAGCACTACGTGGTAAAGGGACTAGGACCTAAAGTTAGACGATTCTGATATTTCCGATATATGCTGTGATAGAGAAACCCAGTAGACCATAAATGAGTCTCCTCTCAACATAGGGGTGGTTAGCAGTCAGGTAGGTACAGTCAAGTTGCATCCCGAGGACTCGGCTCGGTAGTAAGCTTGGCCGTTGCATACTTTGGGGTCGATAGCAGACAGTATATGATCCTCAATTCTCCAAAACTGATCAAGGGACATTGATGATGCTGGTATTATCAATGCCTTATTCATACTGTTATTCGGGCACTGGCCTGGACAACCTGGATGTATTCTGATTCATGCTCTAATCAAGAGTTCGCTTGCTACGAGCCCAACTCGAGGCTTGCGAACAAATACCAAAGCGGGTTTCGGCTGTGTGCGTATCAATGCGGAGAATGCATCACAATATGCATGAACATATTGCGCTAGTAGGACGAACTGGAATAGAATAACATTCAACTTCATCTCGGCTCGCAAGATTGAACGGACAATATCCGTACCTGGCGTGGCATTTACGTGACCACTGGCGTTCATTAGGGGGCCTCGTCAGAGTGCGTGTGACAAGACGTAAGAGTCGTACTCCGTACTATGCAATGCAGTACCTACACCATACTTGCTTACCAAACCCTGGGTCGGATAACTAGCAGTTCTCACCTAGTTAGCAGATATCGTGACAGTGCTCAAATTCCAAGATGGCCAGATGCCCGCAAGTAGGTATCGTTGAACAGTTGGATCGTCAAGTTTTGCACTGACGAGCAAAGGCATGGCCCGACAGGTACGGGGCCACCCGCATGGCAGGCCATGAGACCCACAAAACTTTGCAGTGCCAGGATGTATTTCGTACGCATTCCGGACTCCGTTCGTACTGTGTACCGGTAGTCTGCGGCAAACTCTCAGGGGTACATCGAGCAAAGAAGACCTGTACTTACGGCTGTCTTTAACGTTACTGTTGTGCCAGAAATGCAAGGCCACGCAATCTGGACTCACATTGACATGGCACAGAGTACGGAGTACGTCACGCAGGGTCGCGCTGCTGGTTTATCACCAGTCTTCCCAATAATATTTGTGTACCTGAAACGTTTGGCCACTCGGACGCCGCCTCCTGTACCGTTCATTCATGCCTCACTATTCACTTGGAGATGCTCGACAGACTGACCGGCGTAGCTTATCGTCGACACAATTACCCCTTGATGAGTTGTTCATCAGCTGTCAAACGCACAAAAACCGTTGAGTATGCGTCGTGGCCGGGACCTGACATTTGACAACATGTCTGACTCAACCTGCTCCGTACAGGGATCTCTGATTGGTAACAGTGACCTTCAACAAACAATCTGCCGGCGCAGGCCGCATAATAGACAAGGTCCCCCCCTTCTTGGACAGAGAGGTGAATTCGGGACCATTGCTAATAAAGTACCATAGTTAACTAGCTAGTACGTAGTAGCTTCAGCTCAGGCTTGAACCGAACTGATGCCCTAAAGTACTGTGTATTCCGACCGCGGCCCCACAAAGACAGAACAGCAATCTACTGATCCCCCTTTGATTCCCCCTTTCGCACCTTTCCCGATCGAGAGAGCCCACGTCGGCCGTGACATCGGCCGACGGCGCTTATTACTTCGTACTTCAGTACAGAAACAGACCCCCCCTCAGACTCTCGCGAACGGATAATTATAATTATAAGTATGTGCTAGTTAACTACCTCCTTACGGATACGGATAACAAGTCAGCTACCTCCTGTGTACTCCGTACTGTACTTGGTAGATGTGCATGCCCCCCCTGGTGAGTCGTGCCACACTGCTTGCTTGCTCGGGATCCCACACTAAGACCACAACCACAACCCCTTTTGACATGTCATCCATCACAAGCACACACTCGCCTGAAGTTTTGGAACCCAGGAACCCGGGCTTAAAGGTACTGTGCCGTCGTCGTCGTCGCTGTCTCTACTCCACCCTCGTATTTCGGAGGAACGTGTCCACATTTCTAACACTGGGGTCACCGTGATCGTCAAGCCCACAGTCCGGGGGTAACGTACAGTTGTGCCACGCTGCGGATGATGATCTGATGATCAAGACGGCTACTTGGCAAAGTATCTAATCCAAAACAATCCAGAAACACTGTCCAGAGACTCGTCGTTGCTTCTGACCATGTTTTAACACGGGTTACGGATAGTAAAACACAAGACAAGTTGTGTTGGCACGCTTTTGTATATTCGTAAAATCAATGCCTAAAGTTTGCCGGGATACCGGATAGAACAAATTAACTAGGGCAAAGGGTAGATGGGTTTCAGGAAAGCCCATTCCCATGTCCAATGCGATCCATTGAAGGCGGGTCCCGGATCTTGGTACTTCGCACGAGCTTGGGAAGTTGGGATAGAGTCGCGCACGTCTTCTTTTAATCAGTCCGAGGGTTTGGACTGATCGAATAAGACGCCGGTAGATGGGTGATCGGGATGGCAATAATAATATGCAGATTAATCATCGAAACAAGGTTATCGTTGCATATTGGCGCAAGCGGCGCTGCATCCCAGAGACACGGGACGATTTGACAGGCATCCGATCCCAGCATTGGTGCGGTAAACACACTGTGCTTCGAATGCAGCTTGAGTCTTGACAGATGCTAGCTACGTCACGACTGCAGCCACCACACGGATAGGCAAGTTCGGACAACGATGGTCGGTCATCATACGAAGCTGTCTGGGCCGTTAGCCGCATGATTCTGCACTGTGAGCTCAAGGTACCTTATTAGGTACAATATCCGTACAAACCATCTAGTTGCTGGGGTACTTTTGCACATTGAACGGAAACCACGGACAACATTGGCAGACGGAGATCGGCAGTCCAACCCTTGTGCTGTTGATGACGATGTACTTAGTAAGACCATGATCGATACGGATAAGTACCGTAGATGGTGGTGGCTGTTGAATGTGCGATGACTTGCTTGTTGGACCCTGATGATGAACATGAGCGTGATGTGACCTCCACCCGACCCGGCTCGAATGATGTAAAGACGAGCATCCGTTCCGCCGATTCCTATTTGCTGGCGCGCGCCCGTATGCATCTCGTAGTAAATGCTGTTTGCATGGTAGGGGGGGCGTACCTCTCCGGAGGTACTCCGTACCTCCGAAATGCCCGTGTCTGCAGCCGCACCTGCCTCCCGAAAGACTTGAACGAAACACTCGGCCAGTGATAGTTGTTCGTCCTCCACCAAGTGCCAATCACCTAGTAAGGTGGTACTTGGCTAGTTAGTTACTTGGGTAAGTAGTTGCGAATCGGTCTCGGGCCTCGGTGGTCATCGGTTATTACTTCGTGGTTAGTTGCAACTTGCAAGTTCCTAGACAGCCTAGTTAAGAGGTACACAGACCACAGTAGGTACCCTACTTGGCGTCGTCGTGCCCGGTGATTGAAAACTGCTGGATCCTGGGAGTACTGGGAGTGCCCCTGTTTGCACCAAGTGACCACCCAGGCCCATCTGGGATATCCATGTCGTCCCCCCTGCGTGGTGCCCCCCAGCCACCAGTTTCCTTGCATGTCGTGACAAACGTTCCCATCTCCGCACATGACTACCCTAGTTATCTCCCTGCTCGGCCTTCTTCTGTATGGGACCGCCGCCCGCGACTCTGCAGCTTTCCGTCGCCGACAGACAGCCCTCCGCTTTCGTTTGCTTTCCCTTCCCATTCCATCCCTCAGCATCGCTCCCGCTGGTGACTGAAAGAACGACTCGACGAGATCTGAGAAATACAGACGCTGCACACCGCAGAGGGAGAAAAGAGTTGCGGGTCAACCTTCAGAGTTCATTTCCTTCACGTTTTTACCATATTAATCAGAAATAATTGGGTTGGCGGGTGAGAAGTATTGAGGCTCATCACACCATCCACACACCCTTTCAACAACAAACCAAACGCAGCGAGCGCCGCTTGCCACTCTACACAGAGATCAGCTTGCGCCTAGCAGCTGTCCTGACGCTTTTCGACTACCCTCTCTACCTGGTAGCTCCCTGCTCCAAAAGCGTAGTTTGTCCCAAACCAACCCATTGCCCATCCTTCAACCCGATTAATTGCGCATAACGGAGCGGATCGCGGCATCCACGAGCCTTAGAGAGGTTCGCAGGGAACCTCGACATGAATCATGGGTACGTGCAATTACGCTTTTCTCCGATGTTTGTTGTTGTAGTTGTTGTAGCACAACACCAAAAACCTTCCTAGACCCTATCGCGTTTCGAGAGCAGCCGTCACCCAAATCTGGGGGCTGCGGGGACTAGGACGAGACTGTCCATGACCAGCTGTGTACAACAACAGCGCGACCGTGTCTGTTCCTGTCGTTAAGGACCTGGCATGTGCGATCGCGACGAGTGTCGACTCACACATATCGTCCGTTTATTTGCGCCCATTGCTAACATGGGCCGATTCAGCTTCGTGCATATGGCCGCCTGGTCTCCCCACCAATCGATAAGTCCCTCGCCTTCAACACCGCAGAGGAATATGGGCCACTTTCGCTCTTTCTCCAACTTCTCAGGGTCTTCGCCAGCCTCGCCCCGGTCTGAGTCGCCCTCGCATGCGCGGTCTCCGTCCTCGTCGCACATTTTAGACGCGGAGACCAACACTCGACGGTCATCGCCTCTCGAGATTTCGACTCCGCCGCCCATGAAGAGGACACCAAGCCAGTCGCTCATGGAGGACGAGGAGTTTAGCACCCATCTCGATCCTAGAAGTCGAGCTATCAGCCCATCAAACCAGTCCACTTCAGACCACCACCCAGATCTCGATGACGAAGTCGCAACCCTGAGCACGAAGCTTGTCAACGCACTCAATCACCAGACCAACTTGGACGATACCCTGAGCTCTACGCGTCATGAACTCGAGACTTGCAAGAACAAGATACGCGAGCTCGAAGCAACAGTGGCGCAGCAACAAGAAATGCTGGCGAGCGATGTTTGGGTCAGGCGCAAGAACGTCGAGGAGGAGAAGAGAAGCCTGCTTGTCAAGATCGCCGACGAGAAACGACGTACCAGCGAGGTGGAGAAGGAGAAGAAGAAGATCGAGCAGGAGTTAGAAAACCTGACACAGGCTCTATTTGAAGAAGCCAACGCCATGGTCATCTCGGCCAAGGAGGATGCCCAGAGAGAACAAGATGTCCTGAACCGGAAGAATGACTCGCTCAAGGCCCAGCTCGCTGAAACCGAGAGTCTGTTGAGATCGTCGCAGGAGCAACTCGCCGAGCTCAAGTTGGTCATGGAGCAGATGACTGCCGAGCACGACGACCATAGCGGCACTGCGCCGTCCTCTCCTGGCTTCAGCAAATTCGACTCGCGAGACGACGATGCTCACGGTTCCGATATCGGGTCGCACAGTGCCATCACTGAACCTTGCTCGCCCACGTATCCGACCAGCTTTACTCACCTACTCCAACCTGTGCTCAGGACCGATTTAACTTCTTACGATGACTTTCAAGCTCTGGTAAATACCTCCAAGGTTGCCAGTCGCGTTTCCTCTGGATCGTACGGTGGCCTCGGCTTGATAATGAATTCTCCTGCTGTTTTGCCGTCGAACGGGTCAACGGCCTCGCTCTCCACTGCCGGAACTCCCGCCGGCTCCTCGCCTCAAACTCCTAATACTCCTGCCTCGTCTATGAGCGCCACCTCCAGTGTATCATTGCCCCCTCTGAAAGATTCCAAATTCTACAAGAGAATCTTGGCCGAAGACATTGAACCAACCTTGCGACTGGATACGGCTCCCGGCCTGTCGTGGCTGGCTCGCCGATCCGTACTTACCGCCATGACCGAGGGGACTCTTGTGGTAGAACCAATCCCTACAAGCGGGCCGTTCGCCGCTATCACCAAGCCACAGTTCTATCCGTGCTCACTGTGCGGCGAATCCCGCAAAGACACACCTCATCTTCGCGGCCATCGATTTAGGACAAGCGAAGCTGATTCAGCGCAGCGCTATCCGCTTTGCAAATATTGCCTTAGTCGGGTACGATCAACGTGTGGCTTCCTGGGCTTCTTGCGCATGGTGAAGGATGGCCACTGGCGCGCCGACGATGCCGATGCAGAACGGGCTGCGTGGGAGGAGAGCGTGAAACTTCGAGAGCAAATGTTCTGGAGCCGTATTGGTGGTGGCGTGGTCCCTATCGGCCACCACCATATGCACGGCGGTAGCGTGGGTGAAAGAAGTCCACGCCCCAGTCAGGATGCTTCGAGATTGTCTCCTGACGTTGACCAGTCTGGGAAAGCTGAAGGTTTGCCAAAAGTGGCATCGGAGGCCACCCTAAAACTGCGAACGGAGCGCGAGGCGACGAAGTCGGATTATGCGCCCGATGAACACCAGCTTCATACCCCGGTGCCCTCAGAGTCGCCGTCAGAACCAGTAATCGAAATAAATTCGGTTGAAGAGGTAGAAGAACCCGAGACAACTCTAGGACCACTTACAGCCGCGGAATCCTTACCTAAATCACAAGATGGGGAGTTCAAGACAAACCCAGATCCCCCTGCAGTTGCGGAAACTCTGTCCAAATCACTCGCGCTCCCAGAAAATGCCGACCAAGATGAGGCAAAGCACCTGTCGCTCACTATCCCTGGAGCCTTTCTTTGATGCTCCTGATGCGAGATAACACCCGTTCGTTAGCTCCCATCACCCACCTGATAAAACCGAATTGGCCGGTTTCCCACTACGATGACCTTATACTTTTAACTGATTCTCTGTAATATTACCCAGTCGTTACTTCTTAGAACGGCACCCCGTTATTTTTGGGGTTCTCTCACGACATAAATCATGGACGGACAGGCGTTGAGGCGTAATATCGAGATGATTAGCAGTGGGCCCCGAGACATTCGGGAGGACTGGTTGGCCGTTCCTGGGAATTTGGAACGACGGGCTTGAATGAAGGTTCCAACGGACTGCAAGCGGCATATGAGACTTGTTAGACGACGCCGTAAGAAGGGGTGGGGTTAAAACGACACGCGAGATGAATTGTGTTATGCTGGCTTGCTTCACTATCACGATGAAAAGTTGTCATATTTTTCCCTGATTCATACCTGCCTCTCCGTTCTCTCTGCGTGTGACAGACCTAGACTGACAACTCACAGCCGCGGCCGTTTTGACGGCCTGCTCAGCCGTATCAAGTACACCTCAAACCATTGTGACTACAACATGGAATCGAAAATGGGCTTATGTTCTTGCCTATGTGGAAAAGGAAACCAACTAACTACCCAGTAGGGGCATGTTCCTGCGCCGTGGTATCCGTCTGCAGCGGCGCGTACGTCTCCCGACAGCTTGCTCCTCTGATAACGAGCCCGACCGCTGCGCTGCGGCTGAAGACCATGAAAACTGACCCCACGCCTCCGTACCGCTGAAGAAGGCCCAGTCTAAGTCCGCCGTGCACGCACTGGCGGCACTTATGTAGGTAGTGGAGGTAGCCTCGCGCTAGACTGGCCACGTCGTTGGTGCGGCAGTCATCGCAGCACAGGCTGTGGCGGTTGTGCATAGTGTCCAGAGCCGCCAGGAGTTTGTTCAGTGACGGTCGGAAGCGGGCTTCAAGCTCGGCGTAAGTATACTGTTTGCTCGCATTGCCTTTTGACGACCTTCTCGAGGTTACCGGAACCGAACACGGGCGTGACGAGGTGCCATCTGGCGGTCTGGGCCTCAGTTGCCAGCGACAGGGAGATGTCCTTGATGGGAACAAAGTCGACTTCGTTTGGAACGCCGGTGAATGGAGGGAGATTTACTCCGCTTCCCAGGGAGAATGAGGCTGTTGTCTCGGTTGGTCATCGTTGAAGCACAGTTATAGCAGCATGACCCGGGCTAGGAGCGTAGTTTCGGAGCGAGCTACCGTCCTCATTGAAGACCTTCACGACGATGTCGTCAAAGTTCGAGTCAATCTCGGATCGAACCGATCGGATGGCCTTGCCACTCGAGGGTACTGAGCTATGTTAGCCGGTGTTTGGACTGTAGGGCTTGCTGGCACTCACCATGGAGGCTGAGAAAAAGGACAGGTGCCTAGAAGAGCGCGCAAGAGACCGCCACAACCAAGGGCGTACGGGTGGCATGACAGCGAGTACCGGTATTCGAAGTGTCGATGGTGCAGTGTGTTCTTGTGACTAGCAAAGAGTTGCAACGAGTTTGCCAATAGTAAGTGCCATATATTTAAGGGGCGATCCACAGTCACACATAGGAGAAGTGTCTTGGTACTGGATACCGTGTACGTGCTGCACTGTTCAGTTTACGAGTTGGGCTAATGGAGGGCTCCCACAACTGCGAGGTATTCAGCTCTCTAAGTGTTGCGTAGTCATATAGCGAGCGATACGTCCAACTGGGCATGTGTCACCCGAGGGTATCGCTGGAGGTTATTCGGCTTCCGTCTCTCGTTTGACTTGCTCCTAAATTGAGGTCTGGTGCCGCCGCCTTACCTGACCTAGGTATTCTCATATTCTTCCGAGTTTTCCCAGTGTGATTTTAGGAGCGATTGCTTGGCGTTGCCATTTTCCACGTCTTTCGTGACAGCCTCACAAGGCCTGTTGTGTACAATTTGAATAGCCAGCCACTCTGCTACCGTAGCACTGGGTATATCTCATACACATCTTCCCCTTTGACATGTGCTAGTTTCTGGTTGTTCGGGGAAACCCCCACCTCAAGGTCTTCCTACTTCCTTTTTATCTATCATTCATTACCTTTCGTTCCAAAAAAGCCACCAGACTTTGACTGGCTTCGAAAGTTGTCCACGGGCCATCAGCAAGCTCGAACTATGTCTATGGATCTCACAGAGGGACTGAAAACTTCCCTGTAGACCACTCCGCCAGCTACATGAAGCAGCCAAAATCCGATACCATTGACTTGTTTTCGTGTCATGCTGTTTGGAATCAGCATCATCGTCATGATTGGCAACAAGCGCCACCAGTATCCGTACCGGCGGCCCCTATTTCTATCTCGCTACCGGTACCATGCACTCGACACAGACGCAAAACCATTCGCATTACCGAGGTTCGGCTTCCCTAGAAATCAGTTGTGTCCCGTTTGAGAAACATATCGTCAGTCGCGCGCTGCTTATGCGACGCGTCGATGAATCATGGCTACCGGTACAACACGCAGCTGCAGCAGTGGATGGATCCCAAATGGAGCATGCCAGGGGCTCAAATACACAGTACATCCAGCTAGGTGGCCCAGGGCGTTTTCACGAGTTGATTATTCTTGCCACTTATTCTACCCGACATAGCTGTAGTCCTTTCGCTTCGCGCGCCGGCTAACTGCTCACATCTGGGAGGTCTTCGTAGTGTATCGACCGACGGACACTTTGGAATCCGGAGGTGACAAACGGTAGGTGGCTTCCGCGCCTTAGCTCGTGCTACAATGCACCACCCCCCCCAACACCTCTTTCTCTTCCAAAAAACTACAAAACAAAACATGGCATAAGCAATCCAATCTCGAGCTCTACTTCGCCAGAAGTTGAAATGTGCTCAGGACCGGGAGTCTGTGTTGCATCATGCCGCACAAAGTGACGGGTGTTTCTTGGCGCAACTCAAGTCATGTTCTAGCAGCGAGGAAACTGGCACGAGTGACTGGGATTGGATCAAATCACACCAAGAAGCAATTGACTGACATCGTTGCATGCATCTCGGCAAGCTTAGCATCATGGATACCATATGACGGTATTCACAAGTGAGCGGCGACAGGCCGGGCAAGAGCGACACACCTAGTTATCTCGTTAGCGGCTAGCCCATCCCAACCACGTAGGCTAAAAAAAGGTACGACCCGCCGTCGAGGCTTGAGCAGCGGGTCGCAGATAGCTAGCGGACATGGTCCAACAGGATGGATGACCCTGCGTCGAACCGCACCGTGATCAGGCAACGAACGAACCGGTCTCCAGCGACAAGACGGGACGACGTAACAATGCGACTTGACTTCCTTTCTCCATACGGAGGGAGGCTAACTAGGGTGGGTAACTTAGTTGAGATGGCTGTAAGATTTGATGTGCCGCAGATAGAGGCACAGATAGAGGCGGCATCATTTGGTCCTTGACCCGCTTCGTCAGTAGAGTGCAAGCTGGGTAACGAAGTAAGTTGATTAGTTAACTAATAAGTTGTCTTGGAGTTCCATCCATGACTATTCCTCAGCCCCCCGCGTGCTCCGACCGAGAGTACCCAAGCCTTTTCATGGAGATGGGGGCCTGGGATGCGGCCCAAGACCCAAGACCAAGGACTAGTTACTGCACCCAAAATGGAGGCACGGCCGAGCGCAGTGAGGAGTCGAGCTGTTCCGCGCGCGCAGGTCTGTGATGGACAACGGCATGGCAACGTTCCCAGGTCGCCAAAGAGAGAATGCGGAATGAGGAATGCGGCGCGGCGCGGCCGGCATCCCTCAGTCAACTTAACTATAAAACTCGGTGACTTAACGTCAAGGTGACTAATCTATTGAATACCCGAGTTGAGCTGAAGTACTCCGTACTAGGAAGTCAACTGCTGGGATACACGTGGACGCGCCTTCCCATCGGCGAAATCCGACAGACTACAGTCAGTGGCTGGCGGGGTCGTGTTGGCGTGGACGAACTCGCATAGATTTCCTGTCGATGGACAGCCATGTCGCGAGTTCCTCGAGTGGATGGAGGAGAGAGGATGGGGAAGGGTGGGGGGAAGGCGTTGTTTCCAATAGAAATGTTTGGCAGAAAGCAAGCAGGGGGCCGACAGCCAACCGTTGGGCCCCTGCAGCAGTAGCGTCTCTGTCAGGCGCTCTGGGCCACTCAAGCGTGCTGACCAAGTGCGCCCTGGCCGGCATCATGGCGAGAAACCGACGAGTGATTGGCCATGAGGAACCCAGCCTCAGTCGGCATCCCAGAAACCGGTCCACGGCTCGTCCGACTAACTGACGGACGGACGCCAACACGCCCAGGGCGAGAGGCGAACACACATGCGAAAGCACGGATACGGAGTACTACGTACGCAGCACTCCGTACGGATAACTAGGGAGTAACTAACTAGTAACTAACTAGTCAAGTAGTTGGTAACCTGGGTGTCTTTCACCGTTGGGGTTGCCACGCATGCACGCACGAACGCGCGAGATCTGCCAGCCAGGTAGTTACTCCGTGGTTAAGGTAGGCATGTCGATATGTATACGAACGATGTCAGGGGTACTGCAGGCCGCTCATCATAAACACTGCACTTCCCTTCCCGTTGAGGCCGGCGAGTGACGAGCATTTTTCGGGATTCCAAACTCTTCGTTTATGTGTGTGTGCTTGCTTGCTTCACTTGTCATCAACTCTACTTCGTAACACCTTGACAGACACTCTCAGTCATCAACCTCCCCAACCCACCCTCGGGCCTCAGGGACCGACGTGTTGCTTCTTCGAAGACCGTCACTTTATCAGGCTGACCAGACCATCCCTCCTCTCTTCTCCGTCACCAGTTCCTTTGTTTGACTCGGACTCGGAGCCGAACTCGTAGAGATATCTACACACGCCGCCCTGACTTGCATTCCTGTTCCCTTCGTGGCCGCCCGGCGCGCCCTCTTTCTCGTCCGATCCTCTCTCATTACACCGGCATTAACACATCAATACCACCGCTCCTAGACGTTGAGACATACCGCCATCAACACGCAAACACGCAAACACGCATGGTCGTCATCCTGCGGGCACCCAATTCGCAAATCTGACCAAGTCTGTCCTTCAGACCCCCATTACTCCCCACCACGCAAATTATCCAATAGCAAGTGTGCTGTGGTTGCCGGCTCTCGCAGGAACACCAACATTCTCAACACGGAAGGCCAACTCCTCTTTGTCCACCCTCATTGGCCGCACCGAAAACCTGTTCAGCCGAGGCCGTGACACAAAGAATCGCCTCGAGCCACAAAGAGAGACGCCGTTTCTTCCTCGTTCATGGTCATTGTTTCACGCACAATGCTTTCATGAGCAGCATATAATCCAACAGTCTTTTCTTCGTGAGCTTGGACCGACGCCCGAGTTCGTTTCACACAATTATACAGCTCGTGGTAGCTCGGAACCGCCCAGCACATTCTTCTCCCCTGGAAACTTGAGAGACCAACGCAAACCAACACGTTCGACTACCTTCTCCGCAGCCCCAGAAGAGGGAGAAGAAGAATAAGAAGAATAAGAAGAAATGGCATTTATTCGGCGCCGGATCGCTGACCTGGAGCCCATCGCGCACTCGCCCGTCGTGGCTATTCGTGGTTCATCGTGGACCGCCACCGGAGATGCACCATCAAATCCCACCGTCGCGCCGTACAACCATGGGTTGAACGGCGTGAACCAGCCGATGAATATGGTGCTCAAAGATGTCCTGTGGTGGACCTTGGGCGCCATGGCACTCTTTGTGCTAACGATACGCCTCATGGAGATTGGATGGAGCAAGCTCCGCCAGGTTGCCGCCATGTCGGCCCCGGCTGAGCGACAGGCCTACTGGAAGTGGTCGCAATGGAGCTGGATGCCGAGTCTCAAAAAGCACATCATCTACGCCCCTCTGTGGAACAAGCGCCACAACCGCGAGGTCAAGCTCTCCTCGGCTCTCAGCATCGGCACGCTGCCGTCGCGCCTTCACTTCATCATACTGGCCATTTACATGCTGAGCAACCTCGCCTACATGTTCCTACTGGACTGGAAGAACCACAACTTCTACTCGTTCTGCGCCGAGGTCCGGGGCCGGTCTGGGACATTGTCGGCCGTGAGCATGGTGCCTCTGGTGATCCTGGCGGGTCGCAACAATCCCCTCATCGGCCTGCTCCGAATCAGCTTCGACACGTACAACCTTCTTCACCGGTGGATGGGGCGGGTGGTGGTTCTGGAGGCAATCGTCCATACCGTCGCCTGGGGTATTGTGCAAGTGGCCGACGGTGGTTGGGAGAGTGTGGGCCATAGGATGATCCACGAGAACTTCATCGCCTCCGGTGCCACTGGAACGCTAGCATTCATCATTCTGACAATCCTCTCCCTCGGGCCGCTGAGGCACGCCTTCTACGAGACGTTCCTCAACGTCCATATCGTACTGGCCTTCATCGTAATCGCTTGCACCTGGGTCCATTGTGCTACCGCGGAGCTTCAAGGGGGTCTCCCCCAGCTACCGTGGATGGTGGCCATCTTTTCGCTTTGGTTCGCTGACCGGTTCGCGCGCATGCTCAGAGTGCTCTACAACAATTGGTCCACCGGAGGGTTCACCGAGGCTGTTGTGACCCCCTTGCCGGGCGATGCTTGCAGAGTCACAATGCACCTGCCGCGTTACCTCGACGTCAAGCCTGGCACTCACGCCTACCTTCGCTTCCAGGACGTCAAGCCCTGGGAATGCCACCCGTTCTCCGTGGCGTGGGTTGAGCATGCACACCGCTCCTTGATCAAAGACAAGCCGGAAAAAGCCATTGTTACTTTGGCCGACAAGAAGCGTGGCACGACATCCGTGTCGTTCATCATTGGTGCCCAGACTGGCTTCACTCGAGCGCTCTACAACAAGGCCTGCAAAGCAAGCACGAACTCGGTCCGCATGAGGGCCGCCCTGGAAGGACCATATGCGGGCCATCACCAGCTAGACTCCTATGGCCATGCTGTTCTGTTTGCCGGCTCGACGGGCATTACACACCAACTCTCCTATCTCAAGCCCATCATTGAGGGCTTCAACCAAGGAACGGTTGCAACACGGCGAATTACGTTGGTGTGGATCATACGCGACTACGAATCTCTGGAATGGGTACGACCGTGGATGGACGAGATCTTGCGTCTGCCGAGGCGGAGGGAGATCCTGAACATCCAGATATTTATTACTCGACCAAAGAACCCGAGGGAGATACAGTCCCAGTCGTCGACGGTACAGATGTTTCCGGGTCGGCCCAATTGCATAACCATATTGAGGAAGGAGGTTGAAGAGCAAGTCGGTGCGATGTGCGTGACCGTCTGCGGCCCGGGGGCTTTGGCAGACGACGTGCGACAGGCCGTGAGGAAAGTACAAGACGAGCAATCCGTTGTTGATTTTGTGGAGGAGAGCTTTACTTGGTAGCGAGAAGTTGAGAGGATATTGGGTTGGGTGTTATATGCATCGTCGTCCAGAGGAAGGATCGGAGACGGCTGAAGACTTGACTGAACAGGCAGGCAGGCGTTTTAGGCGACTGGCGTACACTTTTCTCGTGGTCTGCCCCGTTACCGGAAGACCAACTACTTTCTTGTACATATTATATTTCGGCGGCGGCTTGGGGAGAGCCAATCCGAGCTTACGAATATTGGTCCTCGGATGACATCAACAATAGCATCGATTGATTGCCTCTAGGTGAAGTGCCAGTTGCCTAGCTAGTTGTATGACTTAACTGCACTCACTAGGTTAGGGTGGCTAGTTATAGTTAGCCTAGTACAATGTCTCAAATTTCAGTATCCGGACGTCTGCGCGCAATGACTAGACCGTGTCAGCATTGTGTCAACATTGCATGCATGAAATCTGGCCCGCGTTGACAGTTGAAAAGTGAAACATAAGAAACGTATATAATAAACTAACTCGCTGGTGCGAGCGGGATGGACTGGTGAGTTACCGCCTGACGTACAACGTGGTGTAACTAGTTGGTTATTCAGGCTAGTTACGTGAAAGTTGTGTACCCCGCGCATATCCGCCATCGGCGCCCAGCCAGGCAGGGCCGGACCCACCTCAAAAAAATGTTCGGCCGGCGCCCTAAAATATGTCATTGTTGCCGGCCGAGAAGTTATGACTCGAAAACCCAACAACCGTACTGGGATTGACTTATCATTCCTCTGCTTGAACCTGGAGGTGAATTGCTTTCTGCCCGTCATTTTTGCATGTAAACAGCATTGCCGGTCGCTAGTTGCACACTATCTTTAGACTATCACTCACTTGCCACAAATCATTTCCAAACCGTTTGATTTGTGCCCGAACCCGAACGAACCCCTCCAAACTCCACCATGCCGATGTAAGTCACACGATGTCTACCTACCTACCCTACCCTCCCTGCCCTTGGATGCCCAAGTCAAAGAATCTTCCCATTGCAAATCTTCAGCGGGCAACATGACAAGCAGTAGGCTATCCTGACCACACACACACGTAGGCTCAGGGATCCGTCAAAGAAGTACAAGAAATTTACTCCTCTTAACCTCCCGAACCGCCAATGGCCGTCCAAGACGATTGACAAGCCGCCGAGATGGCTGGCCACAGACTTGAGAGATGGCAACCAGAGCTTGGTCGACCCGATGAATGGCGAGGAGAAGTGGACGTACTTCAAGATGCTGGTGGACCTCGGCTACAAGGAGATTGAGGTGTCCTACCCCTCGGCGTCGCAAACTGACTTCGACTTCACGAGACGCCTGATCGAGACCCCCGGCGTCGTACCCGACGACGTATGGATCCAGGTCCTCTCGCCGTGCCGAGAAGACCTCATCCGCCGCACCGTTGACTCCCTCAAGGGTGTCAAGAAGGCCATCCTCCACATCTACCTGGCTACGAGCGACTGCTTCCGCCGCGTTGTGTTTGGCTTCACCGAGGACCAGAGCGTTGAGCTGGCAGTCAAGTGCGCCAAGTATGCGCGCTCCATCACGAAAGATGACCCCCAACAGGCCGGCACCGAATGGGCTTTCGAGTTCAGCCCCGAGTGCTTTTCCGACACGAGCCCCGAATTCGCCATCCGCATTTGCGAGGCCGTCAAAGCCGCGTGGGAGCCGACGGTCGAGAACCCCATCATCTTCAACCTGCCCGCCACGGTGGAGATGGCTACCCCCAACGTCTACGCCGACCAGATCGAATTCTTCTGCAGCGGCATCACAGAGCGGGAAAAGGTCTGTGTCTCCCTCCACCCTCACAACGACCGTGGCTGCGCTGTCGCTGCAGCAGAGCTGGCCCAGATGGCCGGCGCAGACAGGGTGGAGGGTTGTCTCTTCGGCAATGGCGAGCGTACCGGTAACGTCGACCTGGTCACTCTTGCCATGAATCTCTATACACAAGGCATCCACCCCAACATTGATTTCTCCGACCTGAACCGGGTCATTGATACGGTTGAGATTTGCAACAAGATCCCCATCCATCCCCGCGCTCCATATGGCGGCTCCCTTGTCGTGTGTGCCTTTAGCGGCTCGCACCAGGACGCCATCAAGAAGGGCTTCCAGACCCGAAAGCAGGAGAACAAGTCTCACGAAGACCATTGGCAGATCCCATACCTACCTCTCGACCCGCAAGATATTGGTCGTACGTACGAGGCCATCATCCGCGTAAATTCACAGAGTGGAAAGGGCGGTGCTGCCTGGATCATCCTGCGCAAGCTGGAGCTTGATCTGCCTCGTGGCCTGCAGGTTGCTTTCAGCAAGGTAGTACAGAAGAAGGCGGACGGACTTGGCCGAGAGCTCCTGTCAGACGAGATCACCGATCTGTTTGAGCAGACGTACTTCCTCAAGGAGCATCCTCGCTTCAACATCATTGACTACTCCATCTCCTTCGACCGGTCACACTCGCCGGCCCCGCCGGCCTCTGGAAAGACGCAGGACACCAAGAACCTCGGGCGTCTCTTCCAGGGCGTTGTCACTGTCGATGGCAAGGAGTACCAGCTTCAAGGTCGTGGAAATGGACCTATTTCTTCCCTAGCCAATGCTCTAAAAAGCATCGGCATTGACATTGATGTTGCCGACTACAAAGAGCACGCGATTGGCGGTGGTCGTGATGTAAAGGCAGCCACCTACATCGAGTGCACAGTGGCCGGCCTGGCACATAAGGTCTGGGGTGTTGGAATCCACGAGGATGTGGTTCAGAGCTCTCTCATCGCCCTGTTGAGTGCGGCTAGTAATGTAAGTCTTCCTTGGTCATCTCTCCGTCGTGTCTTCATTTGGCTAACGAGCCAACGTGCAGTTCATCCTGAGTCGCCCGGGAAGCCCCGTCATCCCCAAGCCGATGTCGCAACAGCGTCTGAGTCAGGACTTGAGTCTCGGCGGAAACGGTGCCACTTCGGATCTCGTGAACGTGTTGGAGTCCAAGGCAAATGAGTTGTAAAGAGTGAGACCATCAGAGGCGATGCGCCTCGTGGAATTGCATACCACTGATGTATGTATCGAGTGCGCGCAGCCACCCTGATTTAAGGTCTCGATCTGTGTTTTATCAGGGGTGCCTCGGGCGACGGAAAAAGCAGGTAAATATATTGCTGATAGTTTGTGGCGGGAGCAGTGACTGGGCACCTATTAGTTAGGTACCTAAAAGCGATATCTGGTTCAGGGGGCTACTACCACGCACGGTAGTTGGTACTCCGCTAAACGCACGACGCAGGGATTCTTCCCCACGTTTTTCTCTTTACTTGGACTCCAAATACTAGCGATCATATGAAGTCCATGGATTGATTACCTCCTATCCGTATAGCGACATGCTCAATGTATGTGAAGTCTATTTGGGGCTACATCACCGACGGTGTTTTTCTTACCCGGCCCGCCGGCCTAGGTTAGTTTACTACGGTCTGGTATAACTAGACCATTACGATCTGGAGGGGCAGATTGTCTCTTTGATACAATCTGAGCGTTTGGGCTTAGGAGGACTGCGATTTCGTATATGAACGAGAAAAGGGTGAAAGGAGAAGACAAAAAGATAAACTCCTCGGCAGTAAACAAAGCTGTCCGTGGACCATAACTCCGTAACCGTGGCCTCTTTTAGGACTACAGTGATCTTAATTGCAGTATACGATCAGTAATCTGAACAGTGTTTGCGCACATGATCGAATGGCATGGACTGACTGGATCGAGGTGCCGGCTTTGACCGGATGCGGTAGCATCGAAGACCTGAGCTATTGGGGAGGGGGGGTGGCATCTTCATCAGGTTATTCGAAGGGAATCTCGAGGGATGCAGCCACTCTGGGCCAAGAAGACGAGGTACGGGGAATGTATTCTCCCGGGTTCTGATCTCGTTGCGTTGCAGCATAACAGCGAAGTAACTTCGTGAATGGCCTTTGCTAGACCAGCGACTGCCCTGTCCCTTCGTAAATTAAGACCAGCAAGGATGGTAGATGATCTAGATTCATCATCGCCACTAACTACTCGGTCTCATCTTTCGAGTCGGAACAAAATGGACGCAACTGGCTGTTCTAGACTAGTTAGCTAGTTGGTTGGACCTGGGGGCGAGCGAGGGAGGGACTTGTAAAAAGATGGGTTAGGTATTGAATAACGGCTTCCATTGTTTGATCTTAACGGGGGTTTATCCGTACCTAGGTGCATAGTTAATTGGAACGAACACACCGCGCTTTGTTGACGAAGCACATGCTACCAATTAATGGCTAGACATGTGTCTGCCTAATAAAGTACACTGCAAACTTGAAAGCCGAATGGAAAACAAGGCCGAGGAAGTCGGTCACTAAAAGACGTGATTCCTCTTCTCAGACTCTCTGCACTGCATTTCGAAGGAGAGTCGAACCAAAACCTCGCCTCCAGCCGTTGTTGTTTTTAAGGCAACGACGACGAACTTGGCCTTTCCTAAGTTACTGGACTGATCTTTAAAAGTGGACCCTTTCAAAACGGACCCCTCATTGGATTTGATTTGGGGCTCCCACCAAAGACAAGGATTCGAGCGAAGATACCAAACAACAACAGAATTCGTCCTCTTTTCTTGCCGGCAGATCTTTTCTCTTCATACAATCTCCAGGTCCGAGCTGTCGCCGTCGATACAACCCAAAGAGGCACAGCCGCAGCCACATCCCGCCTCCAGACAGACCAGGCCTAATCCTAATTCACTTCCTGTCTCTCCCTCACCAATCCAAACAACAACGCCCATTACCCGAACGCCATCCCCCGGCTTCCATCATCCATCTTCCATTCTCCCTGAACCAACATCACCGCGCCCCGAGTCCTACCTACATACACTGCGCAAGAGACTCTGCTGAGCCGACATCATCATGGCTGACAACGGTGGCATCAACACTGTTCTCAGCAACTCGCTGTCGCCCGGTACGTCTCCTCCTGTGACATCCAACAGCAGCAACAACATTCCGTTTGCTTCCACCGCCACATGGGTACATCACCATGACTCGCTGCTAACCGCCCTCCGTTTCCTCAGATGCGGCCACGCGAAACGCTGCTGAGCAGCAGCTTACTCAAGCTGCCGAGAGCAATTTTGTGAGTTTGTTTCCATTCCGCACCAGTGCAGCCAACGGCTTCTGTTCGCTAATCTTCGCATCCTCTCCGTAGGCCCTCTACCTGGCAACGCTTGTCCGCGCGCTCGCAGACGAGTCCACAGAGGCCCAGATCCGAGTGGCAGCTGGTCTCGCCCTGAAGAACGCCTTTTCCGCCCGCGAAATCTTACGACAGCAGGAGCTCCAGGCAAAGTGGCTGCAACAAACAGACCAGGAGACCAAGACCCAGGTCAAGTCTCTTACGTTCCAGACCCTTTCTTCCAGCAACGCGCAAGCCGGTCAGGCTGCAGCCCAGGTCATCGCCGCCATCGCCGCCATCGAGCTGCCGCGCGACCAATGGCCCGACCTCATGACTACCCTGGTGGCCAACGTAAGCACCGGTGAGGCACAGCAGAAGATGGCCTCGCTCACCTGTCTTGGTTACATCTGTGAGAGCCAGGACGCCGAGTTGCGACAGTCTTTGATCAGCCAGTCCAACGCCATCTTGACGGCAGTTGTCCAGGGCGCTCGCAAGGAGGAGACCAACGGCGAGGTGCGCCTGTCGGCCATCTCAGCCCTCGGTGACTCACTTGACTTTATCGGTAACAACTTCAAGCACGAGGGCGAACGTAATTACATCATGCAGGTTGTCTGCGAGGCCACTCAGGCCGATGATACTCGCATACAACAGGGTGCCTTTGGTTGCCTCAACCGCATCATGGCTCTGTACTACGAAAACATGCGCTTCTACATGGAGAAGGCCCTTTTTGGCCTGACCATCCTGGGCATGAAGAACGAGGACGAAGATGTGGCCAAGCTGGCAGTCGAGTTCTGGAGCACCGTTTGCGAGGAAGAGATCAACATCGAGGAAGATAACGCCCAAGTTGAGAGCTCGGATCAGATGCGCCCGTTTTACAATTTCGCCCGCGTCGCCACAACCGAGGTCGTTCCTACTCTGCTCGCTCTGCTCACCAAGCAGGACGAGGATGCTGCGGATGATGAGTACAACCTGTCCCGCGCCGCGTATCAGTGTCTGCAGCTGTATGCTCAGGCTGTTGGACCCAACATTATCCCTCCAGTGATACAGTTTGTCGAGTCGAACCTTCGCCACGAAGACTGGCACTACCGTGAGGCTGCGGTTGCTGCCTTTGGTGCCATCATGGAGGGTCCGGAGGAGAAGGTTCTCGAGCCGATTGTTAAGCAAGCCCTCCCCGTCCTCATTACCATGATGGAGGACAGCTCGCCTCACGTCAAGGACTCTACAGCATATGCTCTGGGCCGCATTACCGAGGCCTGCTCAGAGGCCATTGATCCGACTACTCACTTGGACCCCTTGGTCCGCTCTCTGTTTGCTGGTGTCCACGACTCCAAAATGGCCGCCTCCTGCTGCTGGGCGTTGATGAACCTGGCCGAACGATTCTCTGGCGACTTCGATGCCCAGACCAACCCCCTGACTCCTCACTTCAACGAGAGCGTTTCCACCCTGCTTAACGTCACCTCTCAGGCCGAGGCCGAAACTACAGTGCGCACCACTGCATATGAAGTCCTCGGCGCCTTTGTTCAGCACGCCGCCAAGGATAGCTTCCACGCTATTGCTTCCTTGTCTGATGTCGTCATTAAGCGTCTTGAAGAGACGGTCCCCATGCAGAGCCAGGTGGTTAGCATCGAGGACAAGATTGCTCTCGAGGAGATGCAAACCAGCCTCAACACGGTCTTGCAGGCAATCATTCAGCGACTCGACAAGGAGATTGCCCCCAGGGCGACCGCATCATGCAGGTGGCACTGCAGATTCTGAGCGCTGTCAACGGCAAGTCTTCTGTCCCAGAGGCCGTCTTTGCTACCATCAGCGGCCTCGCCAACGCAATGGAGGACGAGTTTATCAAGTACATGGACGCATTCACCCCGTTCTTGTACAATGCTCTTGGAAACCAGGAAGAACCCAGTTTGTGCTCAATGGCTATCGGCCTTGTTAGCGACATCACCCGGTCTATGGGCATGCAAAGCCAACCCTACTGTGATCAGTTCATGAACTACCTCCTGAACAACTTAAGGGTACATCTTAAATTCTCGTTTCCCCCTCGTTCCAAAACCACCAAAGCTAACACAGGTCCACAGAGCACCTCGTTGGGTAACCAATTCAAGCCTGCCATCCTCCAATGTTTTGGTGACATTGCCAATGCCATCGGCGGTCATTTCGAGACTTACCTTTCTGTGGTCGCCCAGGTCTTGCAGCAGGCCGCTACTGTCACTGCCAGCCCCGACGGCAGCTACGAGATGTATGACTATGTCATTTCGTTGAGAGAGGGCATCATGGACGCTTGGAGTGGAATTATCAGTGCCATGAGGGATAGTACCAAGAGTACGCCGGCCCCGCTTCTTCCCGCCCGTTTCCCCTGCTAACAGCGCGTCTCGCAATAGCCCAAGCTCTGCAGCCCTATGTGGAGTCCATATTCCAGGTGCTCAACGTCATCTCGCAGGATATGAACCGTAGCGAGGCTCTGATGCGATCGTCCATGGGCGTTATTGGGTAAGTCACGCTTATATCCTCCGATTTGACTGATCTGTACGCTAAATACGTGTGACTAGTGATCTTGCCGAGGCATACCCTAACGGCGAGCTCGTCGACGCGCTCCGCCAGGACTGGTTGAATGCTATGATCAGGGAGACAAAGACGAACCGGGAGTTCCAGGCCCGCACCATCTCAACCGCCAAGTGGGCTCGTGAGCAAGTCAAGCGTCAAATTGGCGGCACGTCAGGCACCATGCAGCAGACTTGAGTGCCAAGCTTCAGTCTTCGATCACAATCCTTCATTCCAAACAGTCTCTTTGAGGCCAACATGGATCGACTGGTTGTCAGGCTTAGACTCTTCACGGTCCCCAATCCCGGTGCCCCCCATAAAGGCCGAACCAGAGAATGCTGGAGGCTATCGCAGCGGAAGACACCATCATCCCACCACAGCACTTCATACTCTTCCGCACCCCCTGAACGAGAAACATGTGTATATAGACACTCACCTTCACCCCTTGCCACTACCCTAGTAATCCTATACCCCCGAGTACGTACCCCCAATGCCACAACACCGATGCATCACCCCCCCTCTCAATTCGCAACCCCCTTATGTACCCCTCTGCTGCGGAGTTTACGGTCCTGACTGCAAAGCCATTACGGATTTGTCCCAGACTTAGAGAAGATTTACGTCATGTACGCCCCTCTGCTCCGGCAGTACGGGGCCACGAAGTCATGTAAGAAGAGACGCGGAGATGATTCTGGGAAGGAGAGACGTCAGGCTCACCGGCTTGTTCAAGTGAACAGTCGAACTGGGGAAAACGAGAAACCCCACTTTGCTTAGGAGTATGGCACGGTTGGGTGCTGTAACTGAGTGGTGGCGCTTGAGGAGGCAACCAAAAGCACCTGGTGTTTCCTTGGGGTCGATCTCGCGGTCGACCCGAAGTTTTTTGTCCATGGCAAGGAACTGTTTCCCTCGACTATGTGCCTACCACTCGGTAGTGCGACAGGCGAGTCAAACACAAGTAAATATTTCGGTAGCTCGGTTGCCCACAACTTGAATGACAAACAAAACATGACCCCCCTATATGTTGGAAGCGATGTCTTCGCTAAGTGTGAGCTGACAGGTGCAACTTGACCAAATAGCAATATGATATGCGTGTGACTTGTTCCAATATGCTTTAATATGCCCTAACTCTCTTCACTGACATCCACAGGTTTGCACAACTGCCTCGATACTTGGGGGTTCGATAAAGAAATCCGTAAAACAATAGACCCAAGATAAAGCTTCCGTAATGGGAAATTTGAGTCTGCTTCTTGTTGAGTTCAAGAAAACATATAACACTACTCCTCTCAAACCTCCCCACCCCGAGTCCAACCAACTAGTGGTGCCTACGCGCTGATCTACATACTCATCGCTGCCGTTAACGAGATACTGTGGATTTTGCACACGTACAAATCCAGCAAAATCAACTGCCGGCTAAAGCAGCACAGTTGCAAGGCAACAGCTAGATCTGGGAGCTGCGGTATTACTCCTCCTGGTAAGATATCTTCCTCATCTCGCCCAGACGGTGACGGGCTGCCGCCAGCGAGTTCTCTAGTTGCAAAATTTCGACCTAAGGGGTATCTCATTAGTGTGATTTCCATAAAACATACATGAAGAGCTTGGGGTTGGAAATAATCAATTGGGGTTGGCATACCTGCTGCTCCATCTCCCTGACCTTGAATTCGTGCGCACCCAGCTTAGTGTAATCGACTGAATCTTCACCCTGTGCACGTGACTTGATCATCTCCTGCACCTGTCTCACTAGAGACCGGCATGCGGCACCTACCGCCTTGGAGGCCTGCTCGAGACCTTCTTGACTCTTACTCATAAAGCCGGCCTTGACACGGCTGGCCGCCACCAACTGAGCTGTCGAGGCTGCCACGTTGTTCGAGGCTACAATGAGCTGCTCAGGGCTGTTGCGGTTTGAGAGCACGCCATCAGCAGTCTCGATGAGAGTGTTCGTTGACGAGGCCACAGCCTTAGCTGCCGAGATGAGACCTTCGGTCCAACGGTTGTTCTTCTTGTAGAAGGCCTGTTTGGAGGAAGAACCTCGTCCAGCTTGGACAATCTCCTGCTGAGTCTTGGTGGCAGCCCTGATGAGCTCGGCAATGGCAGTCGTGATAGCCATGGCAGCATCAAGGATCGAATCATTGATCTTGAGCTCATATGTTGAGTAGCCATCGCGAGGCTTATTCTTGAGTTTGGCAAGACGAGCCGCGGCAGCAGCGATGGCGTCTGCGGCTTTGCTCATCTCGTTGTCCACGAGATCTGATATATCACCCTTGTTGTTGGCGAGGCGGCCTACGGGCGCGAAGGTTTCAACGAGTTTGTTGAGCTTCTGCAGGTCCATCTGAACGTCGTTATTGCAATTGATGACGACATCCGTCTTCTGCATCTCGTCCATGCCTTCTAGGCGGAAGCTTTGGAGGCCACGGAAGAACTTTACAGTTGACTGGGCGGCTTGACGCGCCCCATTTAGTAGAGCGTCGCCCTTCTTCTCCTCGGAAGCTAGTCGCATCAGACCCTTCGTATTGCTGCACACATCAGCAGTGGCACCAGAGTAGACGTTTATCGCCTTTATAAGCTCGGCATGCGTAGCATTGGGCCCGTCTGCTATAAAATTGTTGAAAGCCGTCGCAAATTCCATGGCGCTAGCTGATGCCTTCTCGATCTGAGACAGAACGTAAGCTGGCGATGCGTTCTGGTTGCCCGCCTGCATAGATGAGTCGAGCTCGTAAAGAGCGTCGTCGACACGTGCTACGCCAGCTTGCAGCACCGAGTCGATAATGTCGTTAATCTTGTCAAGGTTGGCATAGATGAGGGCATCAATTTGGCCATCGAGTGCGTTGTCGTTAGCACCTTCGTTGAGCTTCAACTCGTTCAGCTCAATCAAGGTCTGGTCCATGCCGGCCTTGTACACCTCGAGCTCCTCCTCTTTCTCGCGCAGCAGGGCCTCCAGATCAGAGTCGCCGTCGCGGAGCTTGGCAGAAGCCTCTTCCAGAGCACGCTGCTTGGTACGCAGAGCCTCCTCTAGATCAGACATCTCACGATTGTATTTGGAGAGCATAGTGGAGAGCTCGTTACCCTTGCTACGCTCGAGGTTGTCGGCACGGTCGTTAGCCATCCGCAACTCTCTCTTTAGCTTCTCGAGCTCCTCTTTGTTGTTGCCCGTAAGGCGGTCTCGGTCATGCAGTGCTCGGTCTCTTTCCCGAATCATGTCGGCCAGCTCCAGGTTCTTGGTCTTGATCTCACGCTCTAACTTCTCGCGTCGATCGATAGCCTCTTGAGCAGACGCCGCCTTCAGCTGTACCGACTTGAACTTTTGCAGGAGATCCAGATGCTCTTGGCGCAGCTGTGAGTACAACTTTGCCAGGGCTTCGTATTTGGTGCGCCAGGTGTTGACCTGCTCCTGCAAGGCCCGAATTTGGTCGTCCCTGCTAGAGACCTGTTGGCCATAATGACTCTGGATCTGAGCGAGCTCATTTTCCAGAGCCTTGACTCGCTGGTCGTACTGCTGGAGCATGAGCTGGTCTCGCTCATACTGGGCTCTAGCGTTGAGGTTCTCTTGCTCTAGCTCGGCCAACCTACCCTGGGTCTGCCATTGGGATTGCTGTGCCATAAGTGCTTCTTGTTCCCGTTGTTGCTGCTCGGCCAAGCGCCGCTGCTGCTCCTCGAAATCCCTCTGGGCTTGCATCTGGGCTTGCTGCTGCTGCAAGAGTGCCTGCTGTTGACGCTCTTGTAATACTCTCTGCTGGGCTTCGTACTCGCGGTTCTGCTGCTCCAGTTCGTTCTCCCAGAACTCGACCACTTGACCGGGCTCCTCTGTCTTTGGCGGTTGCGGGGGCGTCGGCTGCCTCTCGATCTCCTGCTTCGGGCGCGCTGGCAGCGCGGGTGCATCGTCATCCTCGGTGAGTAGGTTGGGCGGATCATGTGGCAGCTTGGGAATGGTGATGAGACTAGTCAAATACCGCAGGTTGGAACACTCGTAGTAAAATTTGACAAGCCTGTAGTGTTGGGCATTGTATCTCTCGCTCAGGGGCTCCAGAGCCTCGACGTCTCCTGTTGTCGAGTGCATGGCGCGCAGCATGCTAGTGATGAACTTGTAAATACCGTAGCTCTCCTGGACTAGGGGCACCAGGGCCGAGATCCTGCACTCGTTATTGCCCACGTTGCGGAAGTGGGAGAAGATCAGTTTTTGAAACTGCTCGATCTTGTCTTGAAGAGCCATGAGGTCCGAGATGGCCTCGTAACCTTCGTTGGGATCATTGATGACCTTCAAGCTGATGTACTCTTGGTACTCGAAGGTGCCGTTGAACTCGGGGTGCTGCTGATGGAACGACAGCTTCGCTAGCAGGAAGTAGACATATTCTCGAATCAGGGGCCCGTATCCTCGCACGCCCTCGCCGGCCATGCCTCGGTTTAGACTATCTATCCAGCCACGGTTCGCCATTGCCTCCCTAATGGCATTGGGATGGCCCTCCTGCAGGACCTTGTGAATAGTGATCAGGGCCTTGAAGGTTTGGACCTCATCGGCAAGGATGGGCTGGCTACTGCGGTGTTAATCATCTTGCGCCCCCGTTCGAGATAGACTGTCACACGTACACCTTCATGCCAGTCCAGAAGGACTGGGAAGACTTGTGGTCCCATGTGTAGACAATACAACTTCGCACATGTTTTCGCTTCGGAGCCGTCTCGTCGTTGTTGGTGGCCTTGCGGATGTTGATGGCCAGCTCGGCTTCGGATCTGTTGGGGACATTGAGGTTAGCGGGTAGTGCGAACGCGGGCATAGCCATGGTGCAAGATAGGGGTGGCTCAATTCGTATCGAGCCTGGTCTTGCGCAGCGTGTAATAACTTCCGTCTGGCTCGATGGCACGCGACGAAGGAGACAGCCGCTGTATATATTTGGATCACGGGTGTTACGCACTTTGTATGATCAAGACTACGGTTGGTAGACATAGTAGGCAACGACGACCGATCGCACAATATACGGGAAGAGTCGCTGCTGCCTCGTCGCCAGGTGGTTCGTTTGTTCGTTTGTTCGAGATTCCTAGATTCCTAGATTCCGAGATTCGTCTCGCTCGGCAAGGCAATTCGAGACACGAGACAGCAAGGGCTCGGAGCGTTCGTCGACGAGTTGGGTGGCCGGGAAAGGACGGAGCGGTGCGCGCAACAGCTGCTCAGCGACAGCACATGTGTGGGATTGACACTGGAAAGGAGGGACAAGAGAAGCCTCGATGCAACTTGGGAGGGACGAGCTGCCAACTATCCGTACGGAGTGCTAGAAGACAACTTCGGAAGCGCCAAGATGGGCCGAGGTGTGGAAGCGACGTCAGCCTTTTTGTGAATCTCCTCGTGGCTGCGAGTACTTCGTATCCGTACTCCGTTGCTAACTAACTTTAGACAGGTTGGTTGGTTGGAGCTTTGAGGTCGCGCATGCATTGTTGCGCTTGTCGGCTTGAAGCTTGGCGTTGGGTTAGGTCATGTTAAGGGGGGGCGGGACACTGACGCAGCAGCCGAAAAATCGCATGGGAGCCTAATGAGACAGCACAGCTGCCACTATCTGTCCGCACTCCTGTCCCCTCCGGCTCGCATGGGACATGGGACGGGGAACGCAGGTGGGTCCTCACAGTTACTCCCTAGTATCCGTACTCCGTAACTAGGCCCCAGTTCTAAGCAGCAGTCGGTCAAAGAATTCCATGACGGCCGGACTGGGCTGAAAGCTGCTCCGTTGTGTAAGTCGACACCATCCTCGACCTTCATTTGGAACCAACGCACCCTACGGCCGACGCAACGGAAGCCGATGTCCAGTCTTGAGATTGAGCCAATTGGCTCACCACATTCAGCCTGCGACTAGACCTCCCCGGAAAACACTATTGCCCCAAGCCGATCCAAACCACCACCAGAAAAACTCGTCTTCAACCAAACCCAAGATGCGCACCACAGACCTTCTGATGGCCAAGAGCTTCTGGGGCCGCAGCCTTGAAGAGTTCAAACGCCTCTCCAACATCGCCATCAATATGGAAGGCATCAAGGGTCCCTCGGGCCCCATGACCCTGCACTCCTTCCAGACTGCTGAAGGCGTCGCCGACTGCAAGCTCATGTGCGACGTCGACATTGGCGGCTATTCCAAAGCCGCCCTAGACTGGGTTCCAGCCTCAGCCCACGACCGCTCGCCCGCCCACGCCCACTTCCACGGCAGTATATCAACCGCCCTCCCGCCGCACCGCCCTGATATCCAACGGTCTGGTTTTGCCGCCTGGCGGACAAAAGACAGGAGATCGACCATCTTTGGCAAGGCCGTATGGGACATCGACATGTACGCCTACCTGGCCATGCGGGTACGGTCGGATGGCCGGTCGTATTTGGTCAATCTTCAGACGGAATCCCTGGTACCGTCGGATTTGCATCAGCATCGCTTATTCGCAAGGAGACCCGGCGAGTGGGAGACCATCATCATCAAATGGAATGACTTTGTGCGGACGAATCATGGATTCGTCGTGGAGCCCCAGACAGAAATCCTGCGCCAAAGGGTGAAGAGTGTTGGTGTGGGCTTGACAGATCGCGTACCGGGCCCGTTTGAATTGTGCATCGAGAAGATTTGGGCCACGAACGACCCGTCCGAAGCTGATGGCCATGAGGAATCTGCGACGGAGACTGATCATGGCAAAGGGAAGCTCAAAACTAAGATGGGTAAGAACATCAAATGGAGTGGGGATTGAAAGCGTTTCAAGAACTTGACTGCGTATCAAGCGTAATAGTCACTTTTAAGTCATGGTATTTCGTACATTGTGTACAAACGGGCATGCACAAGTAGGGACAACACTATTACTGCGGGCCGTAATAAACCATACCATGGCATCTACATATAATTGCATCATAGCCAAGCCCTGAAGGGGCAGTAGAGCCTCTCCAGTTTTCGAGAACCACTGAAGCACCCGACGGCATTGTCAGCATGCTTCCGACACTCACAAAATTGGCATAATCGATCATAAGTCGTAAGACCTCCTCTCCTCCCTTCTTTAAGATTTCGTTTGCGCCGCGTCTCTTCTAAGCGCCATGTACGCGGCAGCATAATCGTTGGCCAGCACATTGTCTCCAGTAACTTTCATAATTGTAGACTTCTTAGCCATCATCTCGCACTGTTTCTTGATGTCCCCCATGCTGGAGTAGTAGTTAAAGGCCTTCTCGATGGCCTCGGCGGCCTTCGTCATGTATTCCCTCCTCTTGTTTGACTTGTGCGTCATCTTACCAGCTATGCCCATGTTCGCGTCTCCGAGCACTGAGTACAACTTCGCTGTCATAGCCGAGTTCTCGCACTCGAGACTGCGGGGAAGTACCACTAAAAGCAACTGGATAGCTGACTCAAAATCACCCAAGGAATTGAGGATATTGGCAATGGCACCAATGGCTGGCCAAAGATAAGGAACCAGTCGGGCGCGCCAGGCGATGTTGGCGGCGCGCACAGCGATGGTGAAGCCCTTTTGTGGACGACCGCATCGATCTAACAGGTCGGCCTTGATGAGAAGAAGTCGCACGCGCAGGGCGATGTCCTTGTTCTCGTCGCGGAGCTCTGTGACTAGGCTCTCGACCTTGGTGAAGGCCTCTTCAAGATTGCCACGTCTGACAAGGCACTCGATGTGTAAGCTGTCGATGACGAAGGCAAGGTCGGGTTCGAGGTCTTCGTCTTTGGATTGAAGCAGTTGTGATAGCAAATGTTCGGCGCCGTCAAGATTGTTGTGGTGTAGATCTCGGCGTAGCTTGATGATGCCCCTGAATTTATGCCAGTACTGGCTGGGCTTCCACGCTCGCAGTGAGTTAGTGTCCATGCTCTCTAACTTCTCCAAAGCCTCGTCGTATCTTCCCTTCAGGGCGAGTGTCGAGGCCTGACGGCAAGTCACTTTTAGGCCGTCGTCGAAGATGGTATGGCGTGCGTGGCAGCGTAGAAATACATCGCAAGTGGTTGAGGATAAGTATGAGATTCCCAGTCGATCCCATAGGGCGATGTTGAGAGCTAGTTGCGAGCCCATCATGCTCTTCATGTTTCTCTCCACCAATATCTGAGAGCTGCGGACCATATGTTCTAGGGCGATGGCAATGCTCTCGCCATTTGAAAGATTCATCTTGGCTTCGCTGACTAGGGCTGAGCTCCAGAGCGTCCACATTCCGCTTTCTTTGGCCTTGCCTCGGAGGAATGCTAGCGACTCCTTACCAGTGCCCAACATGCTGCTCGACTCGAGATCCCGGGTGACTTCAGGGTGGGCTCGGCCAAAATGGAACAGCCAGTTCAAGGCGAAGTTCAGACACGTCATGTCTCGGTTTTCACGCGCAGTAGTGACCGTCTCGAGCATGGCTGAAATCGCCTCCTTGTAGCAACCGAAGTCGGACTGAAGCACAGCAAGGTTCATCAAGGCGTACTGGTAAAACAGGCGATCCCGGTTCTGCATCGTGTAATCGAAGTATCTGTGCAAGTAGTCGAAAGACGTAGAGTAGTCCCCCGCCCGCCATGCCTCAAGGTAGCTTCGCGTGTCATGTTAGTCACTCGCCTTGAGCACGAGTTTCACATAGGCGTGCGTACCTTAGGTAGTGTGCCAGACTGGGAACCATGTAGCTGTCATTGAGCAGGTCGTGGAACTGCTGCCGTATCTCTAGGGGTATGCGATTCCCATATTCTGATATTATTAGCAATGCCCAAAGGCCAAGCACAGAGGGTTGGCTCACTTTGCATTTGCTCGATTTGAAACTCAAGGAGCTTCTCGATGTCGTCCGTACTAACGGGCAGGGTCGAGCTAGAATCATCTTGAAGTATATCCCCATAGGCCACAGACGCTACTGCTTCGACGTCCTGGCCCCAAGCCGGCTCGCCCTCAAGCAAGACGTTGTCAAAGCTGAGTCTCTGGTAGCTGGGAGTCTTCTTCCGATAGTAGGTGGCCGTCGTTTGGCGATATTTGACGAAGCCCCTCCATAAGTCCATTACGTCATGGAATCGTAGTCTCGTGAACTCCAGCTGGGACCTCCTTACGAAGGCTCCAAACGGGGACTTCCTCGAAAGTAAGATGACTTCTGGCAGCGGTGACGCGAGGCCCATCTCTGCCTCCCGGCGTAGCTCCTCCTTTGTCTTGGCCAGCTTTTCGGATCGGCGCGCAAAGAAGTCGTGCAGCGCGTCTAGCGAATTGATCTTCCACAACTTGTTTAAGAAGACGTACCACAGGCTGCGGCCAGGAATGCCAGACGCAGCCGTGAGTGGACCGAGGACTCTCTCAAAGTCTGCGATGGAGATGACCAAGTTGACGGCGCTTTCGGCCTTCTGCCAGTGGCCTTCCCCATGTTCTGGCAGACCAGAGAAATTTCGATCGATGAGGTGTGAAGTGATGAAAGAAAGTACATCGACCATGGATGAAGTGGGCACTGCCTTGTCCACGTACAGCTCAATGAGAGCAAGGAGGCCTATCTTGGCCGGGGTAAGGTATCGTGACATTGTTGTTGAATCCCATTGGGAGTCTGGTAGTCTCTCTCCTCCTTCAGTAGAGGCCGAATAATCAGGGGGGGTCCAATATCCAAAGGGCGATTGCACCTGTGACGGTGTGACCTACCTACCCAGTGAGATTGGAAACCCTCCCGTGATATCCGTACTCGATCAAGCCTTGCTTGGGTACTTACCTCCAGTCTGCTCCAGGCATCAAGGGCCGAGGTTCACAGTATAACTTCAAAGTGCCCTAGTGTTTGCCCATATGTCCCTGTTGTCGGATCTCAGCTTCCAGGCAAACACCAGATCTTGGAAGTCGGAACCACAAAGCCCAGTCGCGTCACAGCATTTGTGCTTGTGGGAGTCCTCGTCCCTTTGACTTATACACATAAATCAAGTTAACGCGTTGGACTGCGGGCAGTTCTATGCAACAAACCGATGGCATGATACGTCCGTGCCGCGCTACTCTTATAACGCAAGGCACTATTTTAGCGTGCCTGCTTATTCTTAGCACAGCACATCAACTCGTAGAACAGTTAATAAATAACTTGAAGCCCTGGTCTTCGGATCAACAACTCATTTTATTGCTAGTTTCTTGTTTTGCAGGCGAGGATCGACCTTGCCGTGCAAACCCCATCATGGGCACTGCCAGCTTATACTTATTCTGGATCTGTCGTGGCCAGGTATGTGCACACCTCATACGCAAAAGGCCGCCGTTTAGTCGTATTGATGATAGGGGCAACGATCAACCAGTTACCAGAGACCTCAACTGCAGCCCTGCAGACGTTCGAGGCAAACGGACAGGATGGCAACAGCTTGTTTCGCTATCTAACAGGTGTCACACGGCAATTGCCTCGTTGATCCACGCATTATGACCGACAGATGACAGGCTCTGTTTTCAACTCCTACTCGCCGCCTTTCTCGTCCGTGTGGGCGTCCTCCTCGTCGACAGAGGTGAAATAGACGGTCGACTGATGGGCGCGATGGTCGGGAATGAAGCTCCTGACGTGCAGGGTCTCCAGGATGGAGTTGAGAAAGTCGAGGCGAAGATTTCCAGCTGGATCGTATCTGGGCTGAACATCCTATCATGGGGTAAGTTTCTCTGTGGAACTGAACTTGTCGGAGCGCTTACCATGAAAGGGTTCTCCTCGACGTGAAGGTCGAGCTGGACGGTTCTCAGCTAACGGATATGATATTAGTGGTGGACTTTCATGGCCATTATCTCCAATCACCAACCTTCATCTTTCGGGCTCGCCAGTAGTGTTCCCCGGTTGCACGGGAAAGCTCTTCCGAGTGTCGCTATCTTACGATCAGCTTCTGAAAAGAAAATCGACATTTATTCGGTTCACTTACGCTCACCTCTACGTCGGGCTTGTTAACGACGCCACCCGTCTTACATTGTTCGTCAGCATCGGCATCGATATATGTGCATGGAGATACCTACGTTGTCTACCACTCCCCAGGCGTCTGTGCACATCATCGAGAAGTAGCCGTACAGTCCATACAAGGACTGTGGCAGCTGCATCTCGAGGGACTTGACCGTCGCATCATGCTCATTGGGGGTGCAGTTCATCTTGGTATGTCGGATGACTGCAGGGTCAGTCTCGCTCTTGTTGCGGATGAAGTCACGCCAGGCTGTGCCTGGCTTCCAGCGAATCGGCGTATGAATAGATCCATGACTACTCCAAGTCTTCGCACCATTCTCATCCGGCTGCAAGACGTTGATGATATCGTTCTCGAAGTCAATCCATGCAGATTGGCCGTACGCTAAACCGCACGAGACACCGGGCACTCGCAGGTAGTTCTTCTGAGCCTTGAAAACCAGGTGCCATTTGCAGGCCAAGCCCATGATATGCGACAGCTGCTGGTCAGCGTTGCAGATGAGTTCATGGATGCTGCTGAAGAGGCTACTGTCAAGGGCGACGTCCTTCTTCTGAAGATCGTCCCGTCGCGCCTTCAAATTCCGGACGGCGGTCTTGCTTTCCGTGTAGTGCTTCATGAAGCCGGGAATGATGTCCTCAATGCCTCGGGGAAAGTACTTTTTGCGAAGTACGGCATAGCCGCTGCCGAGATCTTCGTAGTAGCAGCTCGACAAGGTGTCCAACCAGGCGCAGGTGCTGTTAGTAGTGTTCTTCATGACATTGATGAACTCAAGAGCATCTGCTCGGTGCATCATGTGCTTCTGCTGCTGCCAAGGGATGCCAAAGGTGATGTTCCAGTGCCAGAGGGTGCTGAGAAGGTTTTTGGCCGTACCAGACCAGAAGCGAGTTTCGATCAACAAGATGACAACGTCCATCTGCTCGTCAGAGAACTGCTCAGGGATAGTCGCGGAGGTGCCGATCCAATCGGGCATGTCCTCGGCAATGTTGGACATTGTGGCGATGAGCTGGGCGAAAGCTGAAGGCACTTGTTAGTATTGCGTCTCGCATCATATCACGTTGTGGACTCCTACCGGTGCCCGAAGAGAGAGAGGGCTCCTCGGATCTCGACATGGAATCAACTTTGTCTGCCAACGAGACCAGGGTTGCAGCTCCGAGTCCGTGCTGGTCTGCGAGGCTTTTGGCCAATGCGACCAGACGCTCCTTGGCGAGGGAAGTCATGGTGGCGATGTGTTTTCGAGGTGAATCCTGCACTTCCTTTGGGTGACGATGAACGACGTTACAGGAAATTGGATGGATCAAAAAAGAACCAAGGGGGGGGTTGCATCGTCGAAAGGTAGCTAGTGCGGTTGAGTGCCGGTTGCCTAGGACTGCTGCCCTATTATGTTGTTGGATCACAATCATCCACCTATGAAAGGGTAAAACGCGATCGAAAGGGGCTTATTGATTAGGGCCCTCAGTACCTATCAGTTAACCTGGCCCCAAGCAGGTGGCTTGAGAACTGGTGGGTGGTCTGGCACAGCTCGGTTGAAGCTCCGTCCAGTGGTCTGTTTCCTACCAACTCCTTCACATTTCCCAAATTCCCACATCTCCAGGCTTTTGATAGCGTCCAGCTTGCTCGACAACTGTCGACTAAATCCTGGAGTAACTCGAAACCGAACTCGAACCCAGCCCTTTTGCCCTTGCATGCCAACGAAGCCATGGCTACCTTCAACATGGACGACCGCGCCGTCGCTCCCCCCAGGCAATCTGGAACACGTACAAGGACTCTCTCAGCGACTACTGCGCTATCCTTACCTTGGGCCCTTACATTTACCATGGCTGGGACGAGCACACCCGGAAACATGTCAAGAACATGATGGCGTAAGTCACTTGCTGTCCCATCCTTGATCCCGCCTGTATTTCTATTTTCATACACCTGCTGTTCTGCTCGCAATGCCCCTGGTAATTATTCTGACCTTCATCGCAGACTCTACACTAGTAAGGATGTCATATATGTTAGGGACTCGGAGATTCAAGGTCGAGTATTCCTTGGTGCTCATGCCGACCTTAACATTGGTACCATCATGATTGTCGACCTCACCCCAGGTGACATTCCCACCGCTGTTTACGTGCGGAACATGGTCCATGGCGGACTTTATTCCTCCCAGCGACAGGAGGATGTGAAGACTCCCATGCCTTCACAGTTTGCAACTATGCAGATGAGCTACCCTGTGCAGTACCCCATGCAGCACCCCGTACACAATCAGCCCAGTATCGCAAACTATCCTCCCGCCCCGCATTCTTTCGGCGGTCACCAGCAGCAGCATCACGCCATCACTCCTGAGAGCACTACCGCTGCTGAGCAGAGCTCTACCAAGCAGAGCTCCGCCCGAAAGCGCAAGGACCTTTCAGAGGGAGCCTTTACGACACCATCCAAGAAGGGTAAGCGACCTGGCAACGATCCTAGCTTGGATCAACTCTCAGGAACCACTCCGCAAAGACAGAACTAGGATGCCAGTCCTGCAGTGGTTCTTGACGACGGTTATGTCATGGACACGAACTCTAAGTATCGCAAGAAGTCGTATGCCTCTGGAGGCCCTCGTCCCGTCAATGCCTTCATCCTCTATCGAAAGTTCGTTCGGGAAGCATTCGCCGCCGCCAATCCTGGTCTTAACAATTGCGCTCTCTGTAAGTCGACAATTTGACTCGGTGTTAACTATGTGGTCATTGGGTTGGTGTTCAACTAACATCTGCTACAGCCAAGATCATCGGCGCTGCTTGGCGTGACCTGCCCGAGGTCGAAAAGGGCGTTTGGAGAGCACGTCAGAACGTTGCGAAGCAGAAGCACGTCATAGACTATCCGGACTACAAGCCCAAATTGCCACATGAGAAGAGCAAACGTAGCCAAGGCAACTTGGCCGCCGCCTCGGCTGGAGGTGATAGACTCCACCAACCGGCCTTTTACGACGTCACCTGGGGCATGGCCGACTTTGCCGATACGTCTTCCCAAGCTGGCGGCTTAAATGCCCCTATCCAGCAGCCGGCCCATATAAAGGGCGACCTTGCTTCTACGCAGGATTTTGAGACGGGGTTTGGTGTAGACACCGCCACCGAGGGCCACGAGGTACGAGCTTTGCCTCATGAGAAGAGCAAGCGTAGCCAAGACAACTTGGCCACCGCCTCGACTGGAGGTAATAGACTCTACCAGTCGGTCCTGTACGATGCCAATTGGGGTATGGCCGACTTTGCCGATACGCCTTCCCAAGTTGGCGGCTCAAACGCCCCTATACAGCAGCCGGCCCATGTCAAAGGCGACCTTGCTTCCACGCAGTATTTCGAGACGGGGTTTGGTTATATCGATAAGTCGGCAATCCCGGCATGTGTTCCCAGCCACAACGTGTCTGTCACTACCGAGAGCCATGAGGTACGAGCTTCGCACCCAGTGCAGAGTCCCAGGCAGACTTTCACAGCTCCTCAAGTTGTCACTCCCATGGGACTCGCTCTCACTCAGAACCCGACTCCGTCGCAGAACGCCACTGCCAGATTTTTCTCATACAACCCCACCGACGAGACTACTGCCATGGGTGTATCTATGGAAGAGATGGACGATCTATCCAATGGCTCTCAGCAGAGCGGTGTTGGCACTTACGACCTTGCCATGATGACCGATGCTGGATTCGCCCAGGAGCTGGAGGATTTTGATTGGGGTACCAACGATACTGAGAACGCCTAAGTCCGAATTTACTGTTCGCTCCACAACAGGTCGATAGTTTCATGGAATGCTTAGCAGACAAGCTATGGACATGGCGTTGGTCTTACTCGTTGGTCAACAACAGGTTGGATGGTGCGGAAACGCTACTGTATGATGCCCAACTACTTACTCTAAGGTTCATTCCATGGACATTCACTGGTATAGACAGCGTTTATGTTGGTCATTCAGTAGCGTGGATATCTACATGGGGCGAACTCTGTCTGTCCTTTGATATTGTCTACCAGCAACGATTCTGTCTGCCTTGGGATGGATGTTTCGATGAACCTTGGGGGAAGGAACATTGGGTTTTCATGAACAGTTTGTATTAAATATGCCTTGAATCAAAAGTCTACATGGTACATAAGCCCATAACGTTATGGTGAAACGACAAGCCCGTCGACCGACTCTTTCGCCAGGACACTTTCCACTTGGCAATCTGGGTTTGAAACAGCACATGCTATAGCAACCAGATCGCCAGGGGCCAACTGGTAAGCCATCGCCATGCTTTTGTTCTCCTTCAACTCTGAGAGTAGTCTACACGGTTGAGTACGACCTCCAGAGTGTATAGTTGACATCGCACGTAGAGATGAATAATTTGGCTACATTCCGGGATTCAATCCATGTCCCTTCTTGCCGCTCACTGCTTTACATTTTTTTTTCATATGGTACACGTCGCATCTGCAACCCATATGGCCATTTATGTGTTTCTCAATAGAATATGGTTTATCACGTCCACCTAGTTGATTGTTAGTCAACGCCTCCTGGCATCCGTGAGCCATGGAAAACCTACCCTTGGTCCTTCTGGCGCACAATGCCTCCTGCAGTGCCCGTTTGCTTGCCCTGTAGGATGATATCAGCATCTAACCGTCTATCAGGATGTCGGATTGCCGAGAGACTGACCGCCATGCCACCCTCGACCACTAACCGGTCCAGCTCGAAGAACTGACTCACGATTGTTTGGCGCTGTTGGAAGACGAATTTTAGCAACTTTTCTCACGACAGGACTCGTATTGTTCCTTATCAAGCTCATCCCCCGAACGGAGCAACATCGTATACGTCGCCCCCTCTGCCAGGCGCATCGCTCGAGTCGGGGCCCGGGTCGTCCTCCGGGGTTTGACCGTACCTTCATCATCTGCAGCTCCTTCAATCCCTTCTGTATTAACTCCTGTACCTGTCTCGGGTCCTGCACGCTCTTGCTGTCGTGAAAGGCGTCCTTTGTCCGGCGCTGTGCGTATTCTCTGAAGTTGTACGAGTTGAACTGCTTGCCCTGGCGTACCAACGATCGGTACTGCACGCGCGGGAGCACGGGATGTCAGCGACGAACGAGTCTGGATTCGACGGGTGACACCGTTCCGTGTTGCAGGTGAACACGGCCACGGCCACGAGAAATGCGTGAGGAGCGCTTAGACGAGGCGGCATGGACCTACCAGCGATCGAGCTTGCTGGGGCAAGTCGCCCTTGAGCGCCGCCACAACCGGGCCGTTGCCAGTCATTGCAAAAAGCGGTTTCGTGTCGCAGTGGTTTGTTGTCGAGGGGATAGACCGAGGTTCAATCGTGAATGGGAAGCGATTTCTGCGTTGAGCGTTGAGGGGTGTCGCAGTACGTTAAGTGGACAACTAACTTACTGTGACCTTGTGGGAGGGAGATGATGCAACAAAAAGTGTACGGAGCGGAGCCGGGCTAAGACGCTGGCGTTAAGCGGGTTCGCTCCTAGCTAGTTAACTTACTGTGTTACGTTACTGTGTAACTACACCCGAGTTACGATCACGTTGGAGTGAAAATGGAACCATCTGTGACTGCCTTTCAACCCCCAGGCTCTCACCAGGTTAGACTCTTGCTGGCTTGCACATATCAACGCTCTCCAGGATCTCGCAGCCCATAGATGTGTACGTATATTTCTTGTACAGCGGCTAGCCATCGGCGAATCAGAGGTTAGACGTCTACGGTCAACTTTTTGAACTCGTCCGTTGCCATCAAGCTGCAAGCCAATGAATGCTACATGATTACACACAATCGTGCACAAGTGTATACTTCCTCTCCTATGCCATTCCCTCGACTCACTGCTTGCCTTCACAAAGCGCAAATACGGTCTGAACTCGCGCACCTCCCCAAATCTTTTCTTCGCATCCTCAGTACTCACCGACGGCGGCACGATAACATCGTCACCGGCCCTCCAGTCAACGGGCGTAGCAATACCCTTCTTATCGCCCGTCTGCAGCGAGTCAATGACCCTAAGCACCTCGGCCGAGTTGCGGCCCGTCGACGCCGGATACATCATGGTCAAGCGAATCTTCTTGCTGGGATCAATCACAAAGACGCTCCGGATGGTAAACGCAATACCCCCGTCTCGATTGACCTTCTCCAGATCCTCCTGGGAGATCATATCGTACAGGAACGCTACCCTTCTATCCGCGTCGGCGATGATGGGAACTTGACCTGCGTGCTGGCGAACTCGTTGATGTCCTCGATCCACTTGTCGTGCGAACCCAGGTCGTTGGCGCTGAGTCCAATCATCTTGACGCCACGGGCGTCAAACTCAGCCTTGAGGCGCGAGAAAGCCCCCAGCTCCGTCGTGCATACGGGAGTAAAGTCGGCCGGGTGCGAGAACAGGATGGCCCAGCTCTCGCCCAGCCACTGGTGAAAGTCAATATCACCGTGCGTCGTCTTGGCCTGGAAGTTGGGCACTTCAGAGCCGATGCGCAGACGGGGCTGTTCAGCGTAGTTGAAGTCTGTGACTAGCTCGCGTCGCTGCTGATGCTGAAAGGCGGGCGCCACTGTGTGGGAGACTGGCGATGAGGGAGAGGCACGGCCGACCTGGCGAGTGCGCGGCACTGCAGTCAGCAGGGAACGACTGGCGGTTGCCAGAGCTCGGCTGAAAGTACGGGGATTGAGTGCGGCCATGGTGTGTCTGTGGTTTTTGGGCTTGATTGCTCTTCGGAGTGTAAGATCTTGAAAGTAAGACCTCTTTAACGCATCAAATACACCACAAAGAAGGCTATAAAGAAAGCACCCAGTTATTAACCAGTGGGGAGTTGAGGATGTTTCATCACGTCATGAGCGGCCTACTTAAGTCAAGCCTTAATTACCAGACGAAATGATATGTGGGGTGGTAGTGACCATTCTATCCGTCAAGTGAGGTGGATCAATCCGGAGTGTGCGTAAGATGCGGCATCGTAGGTATTCCGTGGCCGGAGAGCTTGGAGTCTTGGACCAAGGTTAATTAATATAGAGGAAGGATGGCCAGCGCAGCATGCAATACAGGTTAAAAGAGTTGATTTGTATAGTTATCACAATAGTCTGTACATTCGGCTGCGCGGGCGAGCTCTGATGTCCCGACCCTCGCTCCTCATGAGAGTATGCTCGCCCCCGAATGCTCCGAATACTGTCTCAACGCATCTGCCAAGGACACATAACGACCGTGGAACCCTTTCGAGTAATATCTTGACCGGTCCCGCGGGTCATGTACGAGGTCGTGCTCATCCACAATCGGCTTGTTCAGCTTGCCTCTTTCCACGATATGGACCCTTTCTCGGTGCATCTGAAAATTATCTTGGTAGCATCCCGCAGAGCAAAATACAGTCTGAATCCCAAGAGACTCGATGCACTCCAAACAAAGGACAGTCGTGTCTGGCTTGCCACCTCCCATATCAACATCTTCATCCTCTATGTCGTTACAGTACTGTCCAGAAGCGCAAGGATGTGCTTCGTTGACATGTGGACCCTTGATTTCGTCAGCACGAGTCATAGCGTGGAGGAAAGAAGTCTTACGAATCCCTGATCGAGGCAGTCTTGGGAGCAGAACACAGTCATTCCAGTCCGGAATCGATAAGTCTCAGACAGTACGTGACATACCGGACATGCTTCAAAGTCCTGGGGGTCCACCTCCTTTGAACAAACCAAGCAAGGCGGTAGACCGTATTCCTCCTGCGCCGCCGCCGCTGCCGCTGCGGCAGTATCCGCCTTGTCTTGTTTGATCTTTGCCTTCTTTGCCTGAACAACTTCGTGGGCAGCCTTGGCTCTTCGAAGTTCCTCCAGCTTCTTCTGGAGAGTCACTCTCTGGTCGTGGCTGCCCTTGCCAGCCTGGCGATCGCGAATCATAGTGTTGACGACTTCGGCGATGGGTGTGCCCTTGCGCACTAAGTCGATATACTTCTGACATTTTGCGGCGTTGAGTGGGTCGTGTCCGGGCTGGAAGAATATCTCTACATAGAGCTCGTTCTTGGCCTCTGGACTCTTGGCTGCCTTTAGGCGCTCTAGGAACCCGTTGAAGGTTGTCTCGTTGCCGGCGGCGCCGTCACTAAAGGCGCTCCGCAACTCGGAAGCGAGCTGTCCTGTAGGTATGCCTCGGTCATTCAGCTTCTGCTGCACAGCTCGAGCCTCGACTGGTGTTTTGGTAGCAGATGGCAAGTTCAGACTCTTGACCCGGTCGCGGAACCACTCCTGCTTCTCGTCTGAAATCCTCTGCTCTATGGTCGTGAGGTCGGTCTTGTTCTGGTGGGCTTGGGAGAACAGTGTGTCCAGCTCCACGAGAAACGAACGTCTGCCTGTGAACCATTCTTTCGCGGCCGAGTTGACATAGTGGTCTCGCATGCGGTTCAGTAGTCTGCTCCAGCAATCCGGGCATTCTGACACGTGCCGCTTGCCATGATCAGCTGCACACGACCTTTTGAGGGCTTCAATATCGTCAGCGCAAAGCTGCTTCTCCTTCTCCTGTGTTAGAACCTCTTCCCATGGGTCCAACATCACCTAGATACAGCAGGGCCGTGGCCGACTTTCAGCTCAAGATGTGATGTTCCTGAAATGGCATGTGGCGATCAATACGGCCAAGTCTGACGACGCGTCTCAAAACCGAGATGGACTCGAAAAGAGGCGTGCGATCACCACCACGTATGGCGTAATATGGCCTCAAAGAAGCTACGGGTACGGTTTACCGAAGAGGCAGATCTCTCCTCCGAAATGGCCAAGTTTCCGATTGTTGACGACTCAAGAACTTTTGGACTCGAACCTCGAGAATGCAGCTTACATTATATAGTCCAAGCTCGAGCCACACGCAGCTAAACTCCAGCCACACCATTTTCCTTTGCTGCAGCCATCTTTAGTTTCATCATTTGCAACAGTTCGTATAAACACCGTTCAATTCTGCTTTTGCACATCCAAACTTCAAGATGGTACGTAGAAGCTTCTTTTTTCCCCATAGTTTTTCTTCCATTGTTTCTCTCATGCGCGTCGTATCTTCTCCCCCACTAACAACCCCCCTCTAGGCCGACAAACTCCGTACCCAACAAGAACTCGAGCGCCTCCAAGCCAAGTACATCGGCACAGGACATCCCGACACCACATCTTGGGAGTGGCGGACCAACATCGCGCGCGACACCTACAGCTCCATCGTCGGGCACCCGCCTCAGCTGGCCTACATGAGCCTGGCGTTGAACGAGCCGGCTGCGAAATTGCGCGCGCAGCTGATCCGTAAGATGATCCAGCCGTGCGGGCCGCCACCGCCGAGAGAAGGTGAGGAAGTGCTGGTACCTAGGGGGCGCAGGGAAGTGCCTGAGACGCCGAGTTTGACGTTGGAATCGCACTTGGAAAGAGTGCTAGCGTTGGCGGTACGGATGCGCCTAGGACAACATAGGATCAACGCCAAACGGACGACGAAAGATGACGACATGCGACGAAATGCGACTGGGTTACATGCAACTAGGAACAAAAGAATGTGGCGCATGTGTATGTGGGTGAAGAAGGCGATTTAGTGGAAGGTCGCGGTAGTTTGGAAATGTGACTCTCGTTACAGTTCTCCGCCCGGAGTGCACAGGAGACTGTGTCGTAGAAGGGCCTGGCTGTTGATGAACGGCCTCTTGATACCTAGAAGCTACAGCACTGTCTACCTAGTGGGTGAACTTTTGAACACAACGCGGAGGGTTTTGATTCCCTCCACTGAACGCCAGCTCCTAGCATTTCCCTATTACGCCAACACCATACCGGTTTCGTGGTACCCGTGATGTCTTACAAGGCCAAAGGAGGCTAATCATCCGCAGCAATAAGCTCATTCTCGTCTTCGAGCTCTTGGTGTCTAAGACCCAGACTTTTGGACAGCTTCGTTTCGAAGTCGCCGTCTGCTTGATTCCCCCATACTTGGGTAACAAAGGCCGCAATACTCTTGGGTGGCACTTCCACCCGGCCTCTGACGCCAAGGCACCAGGTAACAGTGTCCTCCTCGCCATGCTCCGATTTCTCGACCACCTTGTCCACATAACCCTGTCGCACGACCTTTGCGAGGACGTTTTCCGTCTTATCCATAGGCAGGTTCTGACTGGCGTTCATGCGGGAGAGGTAGCGCTTGAGCTTCATGTCGCTCAGCTCGCCGCCGCCGAGGACAATCAGGGATATGATCAACATGTAAAAGCCGACATACTCGGCCTCTTCGCGCGCACTAGGCGCTCGGGAAGGGGCGATGATTTCTTGCGTCTTGAAGGCTCCGGGTAGTATGGATACTAGCACGTAGGATCTGGACGATATAGCGTTCTGGGACTTTCTAGCTGTGGCCTCTGTTGGCAGGTATAAATTAGAACTTATTCTTGCGCCTATCGACGCCGATCAAGGGGAAGGGTGTTGTTACTTTGTTTTTCCTTGAGCGTGCGCTTCTCCCGGACAGGCAGCTCGCACATCTCCATTCCAAAGACGTGTTGCAACTGCTGCTGCGCCTTCTCAAAGACGCGCTTGAACGATCTAGCATTGTCCCCGCCCAGCACCTTATCTCGTATACCGTCGCGCTTGATTGGTATCCTCGCGTACTCGCATGCCAGAGCGTAGCGCACCAGCTTCTTGGTCAGCTGTTGCTCGTCGCTGTTGCCGGCTCCAGCTACTGCATCCATGTCCGCGTTCCCATCTTCGTCCTGGCCTGATACCTCGGCCGCTTCCTCCGAATCGTCGTTGCGCCGCGATTGGCGACGGCGGGCAGGCAGCTCATCGTCGTCGTCTTGGATTTGCGTCCTACGCCGTCTCTGCGTCTGGGGAGGCATGTTTGCTGGTTGACTGCAGTATGTCGGGCAGCAAGTGACAGGCTAAGAGGATTAATGATTCCGAGGTGCTTCAGATCGCAGGCATGTAAAATACTTTTAATCTACATGCCACTCGATTCGTCGTTGGCGATTTCGTAGACCTGATGTACTTCAACTTGAACATCAAAGTGGGGCAAGTAACTACAAAGTAGCAAGTGCGTGCACGCACGCGTCTGGGGTCAACGCGTGCGGATAACTTTAAAGCTAAATACGGAGTACTATGTAGTTAAGTTAACTAGTTATGACCCGCAGCTTGACCTTAATACCGGAGCCAGGTTAATCTAGTGCCGATGGCCCCTTTCCTATTTGGGCTTCCGTTGCAAAAAGTTCAAAGAGTCCATCGCAAGCCTCCAGAGTTCGACCCCATTGTACTTGTACACAACCGGGACAACTTTGCGCCTTCATAATTACCCTCTTCATGATCGCCCAGAAGATATCCGGCGGCACCATTTGTCTCGGGTGCCGGTTACGGCTTCTAAGTCGGGCAACCCGACCACAGCAATCCCGACCCGCAGCCCTTCGACTCGTAGTCAGCCAGAGGCGAGACTTGCGATGGTTCACGAGCGAGGGTGCTGCCAGCACCCAAGATGTCAAGCTGAGGCGGAAACGGGATGATGAAGACAATTTCTTCAGCGAAGAGGCTTCAGAGTCAGACGATCTCTGGGGTAACCTAACCAACGATACGCCCGTACCTGAGAAGTCCTCCAGTAAACTTGACAATGCAGACCAGACGGGTGAGACTTACTTTCGACACCTCGATCTCAAGAGGACGCATATGTCGCGGCACCGACTGCTCTCTGAGCGCTATGAAAACCTCGGTTCTGATATGCTGGGCAAACCCGCCTACGCAATCGTCATGAAGGACGGCGGCAAGTCCAGGTCCCAGAGACGCGAAGTACTAGCCGCCAATGCCGAGGACGCGGATGGGCGTGAACGGCCCGACATCCACGCCATTCTCGATCAGCAACGGGAGCCGACCTCTGTTCAAGACGTACGCGACAACATAAACGAATTGCGACCCAAGTCCGAGACGTGTCTTTGCGAGAGGGACTTTCGTCGCATACAGCACCAGCTCCAGGAGGGCTTCTTGAACTCGCAACTCGTCGACTACATAACGAACTACAATCTTCAGACCCATGTTGAAGCCCCAACTGAGATTGATTCTACGGAGTCGATAGACGACATGGACCATACAAAAGAGGCCGAAGATAATGAAGAGGTGGACGAGCACCACACCATCTTGCCCTCCGAGGCAGAGGTCGAGCAGGTGCCAAGGCTCGAGCCTTACGATACAGAGGCCAGTACTGAGGCCGAGCATGATGGAGAAGTGGACGAGCACGATACCATCTTGCCCTCCGAGGCAGAGGTCGAACAGGTGCCAAGGCTTGAACAATCCGATAAACAGCCTACTCCCGAGGCCGACGCTGCCCCCGGTGCTGGCAGTCCCGATGGTGTGCCTGCCCCAGAATATCCTTGGCTCGGCAGCATCACGCCTTGGGTGCGACTAAACTCGGAGGAGATTGCCGCTGGTGGTCTAGCTGCTGATGCGGACCGCCATCTTCACGGCTACATCTCAGCCAATGCGACTCCTAAGGAGAAGTTGGCTGTGCGCGTTATGCGTGAGTGTTGGGGCCTGGATATCGAAGAACTGATGGGTGGACTTGGTGAGACCCAAGTGAGGGTCGTCAGACGTGCTTTTACTCTACTTAACCGAGGAAACCGTCGGTTCCTGGCCCATATCAATGCGAAACTGCTCGAATCCGGCGAGACCATAGAGGCCTTCAACAGCCGATGTGTCCTCCGCATTGTAGCATCGCGACCCAAGACTGAAACAATACTCAACGAGATCAACTCTGTGTTCAAGATGATACAGACAGTCTCCTTCCCGTTGAATATTCTGTACCCCAATGAAGGAAGTTCATTCAAGGTGCGAAAGGATATCGACCCAGCTGTGTTCGATGAGGTTGGGCGCATAACGAACAGTTCCGTCAGGTTATCGGCCACAAAAAATCGAGTAAGCACACACACATATATATACCCAGGTCTCAGATATACATCTACTGACAGCGAGTTACACAGATCCATGTTACCTGGATCGACATACGCCAGAGCAAAAATCTATCATACGACGTTGAGGACACACGCCATGTTGTTTTCCGTCTGCTCCTTACGGCCTTCAAGCGCGCCCTTCCCTCCAAACTGTGGTGTCCTGACACCATCGATCCCGTAACTAAGGAGCCTACCGGTCGATATATTGTCGACCATCTTAACAAGGAGAAGCTAGGGTGGAAAGACAAGCTTGACACGTGGTCTCGATACGTTCTCCCTCTGAAACCCAGGCCTGCAACCCAAGCATCGAAGCTGTCCAGCGGCAGAAAAGTATCAGACACTGGTCCTTTGAAGCAACTAATGATGCCCATTGGGTCCCCACAACCTTCACCAGAGAAGCTTGCTACCGTGCGCAACCTTCAGGACCCCACTGGGGTCCCTATACTGAAGGATGTACTCGCTGCAGCCCAGGTCGCCCGCCTTTCCCCGCATACAGCTTCAGTCTTCCCAGGTGCCCCTGTTCGCTGGTCTCCAAACTCTACCACGACCACCTCGGCCGTCTTTGGTCATATTCTACATGGACCTAATCCGCCAAAGTCCGTACTAGTCCACAAGTCGGACGGTCTGTCATCCATCCACCCGCGCACCTTTGTCCCCAACGTACCACATCCCACGCAACTTGCCCACATTGGCCTCAGTCTCCATGACTCGTCCATCCACGTCGAATCCACAATCCTAATTCGCTTGCTGTGCTCGCAATCTCCAAACCTGCGCGAGCCTGCCCTGCCCTTCCCGCCCCTCGAGCTTCGACTCATTGTGAATGAAGGCATCACCTCCCAGATCACGGGCGTCCACTCCTTCCGTGCCGTCGTCGAGTCGCACGTCCACGATGTCATGGAGCCCTCTTCACCCGTTGACTTCCGCCTGTCGCAGAGCCGCTACGTCCCCCTCCAAGGCAGTAGCGCCGACATGGCTATGTGGCAATCCCTCGAGAACTTCTTGACAAGAGCCCGCCTCGACATCGACAAGGGTAATCTCGAGATGCCGGCCCAACAGAGCTTCCCGATCCCCAAGCGTCTTTTCTTGACAAACGACCATCCTTTGCTCACCCACGACGAGCAACAGCAGGCCGTACCCTCGAGTAGAGTCACCAACAAAGAAAAGCAACAAATCAAAGCCGCCAAGATGAGAATCCCCGATAACCCTGATGAGCCCATGCGTGCGCAATACGGTTTTGCCGGACTGGAACTCCACCGCTCGGCGACTATCCCGTATAACGGTTTCAATCTGACGTACACTTCGATCGAGGCTGGTCAGGGTGGTGGACGCAAAGCCGAGATAAGTCTTGCGCCAATCCGGCCGTATGGGTATAAGGAAAGCGGCGGTCCCAGGGATAAAAATTTAAATGACGAATATATACGGGCCTGTTACAGGCTTGCAAGGTCGCCGTCGTTGTGGTCCGGTGTCATTGGTGTCGCCAAGTTGAGGTCTTGAAGAAGCAGAAGGCCGGTTGTCGTGCTGTAGGAATATTGTATTATCGACGGATGCATCTTGGCCTGTATAACACCCTCATTCCATTGTGGAAAGAATTTCCAGACTAGAAAAGTGCCATACTTATACGAATCTATATGCGCTGTCACTTTACGGTGAAATAGAACAAAGATATTCTCGGTTGCCTCGAAATTGACCATGCAAGGAGGGGGGGTACTTTAGGTACCTAGTCCTGGAAATGCTCAATGATGATTGCGGTTTGCTACGGTACCACGCGGCACAACACGTCAAGCAACAAATGGCTCCGGGGGCAAGCCAGATAAGCGGCTAGTCACGGGCTTGTGATAAGATTTTTTGTGTGCAGCGGGTTGACGAACCAGTGGCAGACGAAATCCATGATTTCTTCGAGGAAATTTCCGGCGGCTGTTCGCAAGCGAAACAACAGAATGCCGTAGCGGTGACTACTCCGATTAGACAGAAATATCGCATTATCAGTCACAGCAACGCAAGACAGGCATAATTCAGGTAGACCACTTGTCTATGACTCTATTCCCTTCCTAGAAGCGCACTATGAGAAGCTTTTGTGTCGTGAAGAACCCATAACCCTTCTTTCCTTCCTCTCATGATAGTGCCAGGTCAAATATCCGAGTGATCATGCGGTCATGAGCAAAAAGAGATTCGTGGCGTAGTCGTGTCGTGAGGTGTTTACAAGGTGATGCTTGAAGCAAGATGCCCCGTGTACACAGAAACTCGTTTCCATGCGTCAAAGAAGTGCTTATTTCTTGCCAGCCTTAGCAGCGGACTTGGTGACCTTGCCGGTACCGGCAGCGGCCTTCTCAACGGACTTGATGACACCGACAGCGACGGTTTGACGCATGTCACGGACGGCGAAACGACCGAGAGGAGGGTAGTCGGTGAAAGCCTCAACGCACATGGGCTTGGAAGGAACCATCTTGACGATGGCGGCATCACCGGACTTGACGAACTTGGGAGCGTTCTCAACCGACTTACCAGTACGGCGGTCGATCTTCTCGAGCAGCTCAGAGAACTTGCAGGCAATGTGAGCAGTGTGGCAGTCGAGAACAGGGGCGTATCCGGCACCGATCTGACCAGGGTGGTTCAGGACGATGACCTGGGCGTTGAAGGAGGCGGCACCCAGAGGGGGGTCGTTCTTGGAGTCACCAGCAACGTTTCCACGACGAATCTCCTTGACGGAGACGTTCTTGATGTTGAAACCAACGTTGTCACCGGGAAGACCTTCAGTGAGCTGCTGGTGGTGCATCTCAACGGACTTGACCTCGGTGGTGACGTTGGCAGGAGCAAAGGTGACAACCATACCGGGCTTCAGGACACCAGTCTCGATACGGCCAACGGGCACCGTGCCAATACCACCAATCTTGTAGACATCCTGGAGGGGAAGACGGAGGGGCTTGTCGGTAGGTCGCGAAGGGGGGGTTGATGGAATCGATAGCATCGAAGAGGGTCTTTCCAGTCTTCTTGCCACCAGCCTTGGTCTCCTTCTCCCATCCCTTGTACCAGGGCATGTTGGGGGACTCCTCCAACATGTTATCTCCGTGGAAACCGGAGATGGGAACGAAGCAAACCTCCTTGGGGTTGTAGCCGACCTTCTTGATGAAAGAGGAGGTCTCCTTGATGATCTCCTTGAAGCGGGCCTCGGACCACTTGGTGGTGTCCATCTTGTTGATGGCAACGATGAGCTGCTTGACACCCAGGGTGAAGGCGAGCAGAGCGTGCTCACGAGTCTGGCCATCCTTGGAGATACCAGCCTCGAACTCACCAGTACCAGCGGCAATGATGAGAATGGCGCAGTCGGCCTGCGACGTACCAGTGATCATGTTCTTGATGAAATCACGGTGACCGGGAGCGTCTGCAAAATACATGTTAGTTGAAGCATCACGGAGACAGAACACAAGGCGACCAACCAATGACGGTGACGTTGTAAACCTCGGTCTCGAACTTCCACAGAGCGATATCAATGGTGATACCACGCTCACGCTCGGCCTTCAACTTGTCAAGGACCCATGCGTACTTGAAAGAACCTTTGCCGAGCTCGGCAGCTTCCTACGAGGGTCGTTAGTGACGTGTGCATGATGAGTGGTGGGTTGCTTTGGGTTGGAAAAAAAGAATGTGGGTTTGAGCAAATTGGTATGCTACCCCGCGCCCCCCCCGGCCCAAAAAATGCAGTGGAGGGGTAAAATGAACCGCCAGCCGCCACAAGGCCAGTGATGGATGTTGGGCAAAACGAGAGAAAGGTACCGAGATATAGGGCAATGTGATGAAAACGCAATGACTGACCTTCTCGAACTTCTCGATGGTTCGCTTGTCAATACCACCGCACTTGTAGATCAAGTGACCGGTAGTGGTCGACTGTGCTATGGTCAGTATGTTGGTCGCGATGTGTCGATGTTGGGCTGCGCTTACCTTGCCGGAATCGACGTGGCCGATAACGACAATGTTGATGTGCATCTTCTCCTTACTGTAGAGGTCAAGTCAGTGGTCGGTCGAAGCAATCATTACGGGTAATGCTACTCACCCCATCTTGGCGGTTGTAGATGTTAATGTCGGGAGAGTTGATAGGGGTGCTTCTTCGCGGGTGGTACTTGAGACTGCAAGAAGATGGATATTAGTATCAAAGGAAGATCCGGCAACGAATGGTAGGGTTTCATACGATTATGTTGCGCAGGTGATGATGCTTTTCGATCAATCGGTATGCAGACACCAGAGAGAGGCAGAGTTGAAAGTTGCGTGGGAAAAACAGAATTCGTCGATTTAAGGACTCTCTGAGAAGGAGGGGTAAGATAAGTGGGACAAAAAATCTTACCTGCTGTTGATTCCTGCACCAAAGAACAGTGGGGCTATGCTTGTGGGCTTTCCAGCCACAACTGGGCTTTGCTCTGCTGGTGCCCTGTGAAAGTTACTATTGACGATTTCGGGTGATACTCGGCTCCGCAGCCGCCCTACGTAATTTTCAGTGACTAGGGCGCCAGGTGGTCAGTTGCATCATGGTCGGCAGTCAGGTAGGGAGGTGATGCATCTGTCCACTGACTTGCCAGGTTTGAATGCTCAAAATTTAATTGATTCTTCAGACTTCGAGTGTGAAGAGCAGTTGGTGGTGTATGGTTATGAATGATGAGTGCACTCACGTTGGCTGTGCAGGCGCCACGTCGCCACCCATATGCCATACGAAGGTAGCAGAGGCCAGTTAGGTACTGGGTTCTCCATAGGGGCGCCTACTCAGTTACAGTCAGGGCAGGCCGCCGGTGCCCTCTTCTTCTTCTTGTTCTTCTTCTCCTGATACTACATTAATTAAGGACCTGTCTCGTAAGGCCTGTGTTGATATGATAGGTCAAGGACCTGCTAGTAAGGTCCAACTCTATGGAACTGAACACATTGTTGACAGTTGCAGATGAGCAACGACAGTCGTCAAAATTTGCGGTAATGTAAATGTTGAATTTCGTGATGTGGTCCGGTCCAGCTTCCTGGTGGAAATCTTGTAGACAGCGTCGTCAGTTTACGGTAGGCTGTTGCATGGGGCGGGGGCTGCATGCCAGTCAAATTTCACAACGACGAAATACGTGCTCTCGATTCGAATTCCTCCTATCTCCCCTCGGCTCATTTCTATACTTGGGCAAGCTTGGTTCGAATCCAGTTCTCCGATTTCGATGGAATTGGCTAAAGAAAGTCGAGGGCGACTCCGAGTGTACATACGGAGTACATGGCAAGCTGATATTGGCGGTTTGCTTTGGCGCCATCCTTGGATCAAGGAGCCAGGTACACCTTCTCGCGGCTTTCAGATAGTGTATCGAAATTACGCATCCGTTGACATTTTCTACCACTCCAGAACAACACTATCCCACATGAACCCTCTCCAACTAGTGTTCCTCGTCACCTGGAATTTAACCTCGTTTGCCCCCCTCTTCAACACCGCAGCATCGAAGGGGAACTCGAAGTACCTCCACTCGCCGGCTGTGGTAGCGGAACGGTACAGCGAAGGATCGTTCAACAGACTCGCTGTCCCGGTTGTCAAATTTCCAATCAAGACATCATTCGCCCAAACATTCGAGCTGGCACCCGCCGAATAGCCCGCGAGCGACACGATGAGCGTGGCATTCTTCTTGCTGCAAGCGGTCGTGCGAACATCAAAGGCGATAGTCCAGTTGCCGACCTTGGTCTGGCCGAAACACCAGTTCTCGGTGTTGGAAGTACCAACGGTGTACGTAAGATCCGCTGGGCATCGGTCCACGATTCCATGGCCATAAGGCGACCCGCCGTGTTGGAAACCGTAGCTAGTGCGGTCAAAGTCACCGACTTGAAATATTTTTTTCTTGCTCGAGACTGGCCAGGTGATGGTGTGCAGGTCGGTGACCGATCCTTCAACAACGGTGACATCGTTTTGCAGGAAGCTCGTGGTCACGTCCGCAATCTTGCTGCCGTTCGACCAAGCCTGAAACCCGTACTCTGCGGCTCTCACGTCTTTAAACTCAAAGTTGCCATCACCATCCGCATAGCCGGTATAATAGTAATCCGAGCCCATGTCGAGTGCCGTCTTGGTGGGAGTATTGTCGCCGAGGAACACGGCAGCATTGGATGCAGGTCGGCCGTCCGAGAGCATGAGCTTACCTTTGAGAGAGCCACGGGATTGGTAGGCGGTATCCTCAAACCAAGCATATGGCCAGGCAGAGAACTCTTTTTTCGCTCTTGACTCAGCATCTGCCTTGGATCCGTCGTTTAGGTACCATAGCCAGGGGCCCCACAGCTTGCCGTCTGGGAAATCGTCCACAGCAGAGACCTGGAAATGGGTGCCGTGGATCATATTGAGCTGTACGGCATCGCCCGTCTTGGATTCACGGTGGATCTGTACCTGTTAGTAGATATTTTGAAGTACCGAGGTTCATATATACCATGAGCTCCTGCTTCAGATGATTCCCATTGTAGTAGTCCTTGCCGGCATTGATATACCAACTGCCAAACTCCTCGCCGTATACACCATAGTACGTCTGTGTCCTGATCCAGCTCGTCAAATCGTATTTGGTGAGGTATCCAGTGCCATCGGGGCTTAGCCACGTCTCATCTTGAACCTTGTTCGCATCAAGGTAGGCGCTCACAGGTGGCAGCTCCTCGTCTCTGAGGTCAGTCTTGCCGTGGGTAAATGTGGTGTTATCCAGGCGCCAGAGGGTGCGAAACTCGCCGAGCGTAGGCAGGTTGTGGTTCACAAAGTACTGATAGGCACCCGCGAGACCCGAGACGATGACCCAGTGGAATTCGCCTTCAATGGCCGTAAACTTGACATCGATATAATCGGCTCCGTCGAGTGAACCCTCGTTACTAATCCCGGCAGATGTCCAGTTGAGATCGCTAGCGGCACCGTCTGAGAATGTGTCAATAGACTCCTCCGCCATCGTCGACTTGTAAAACTCACTGTAGCTTACGTAGTGACCAACGGCATCACCGACGCAGTCATGGTCCTTGTAAAACAGCTTGACTCCATATTGCCTCCCCTGGGTCATGTTCCACAGCCCATTACCAATAATCCAACTTTGGTTGCCAACTTGCTCGAGGAATGGGGCCTGACTCGCACCTCCAGATGGTAATGCATGAACAGCACCAACGGCCAGAGTTGCCAACCAACCAGGTGAGCTCTTCATCGTAGATTGAGGCAGAAACTGGCAATGCAAGGCTTCCAAGATACAAAGAGGGACAATGACCAAAGACCTAGCTACAGCGCCTACACAACAGACCCAGGGCCAGGTCTACGGCCATTATATATATCCTTTACGGGTAAAAGATTGGCGCCAAGCCAACAACGAGGCCTGCCCGGGGGTAAGAACATCTACGACTCTAATGTTACGTTACTGCAGATAATAAGGATCAAGTTTCGGTACCAATCCCGAGGCCTTGATGACGGTGACCCCAAGCCAGAAACGAGGTTCCCCGCAATGGGATAATATGCGATCGATGCGTCCGTATGGTGGAAGAACGCTCCATGAAGGCCAGAGTGGTGGTGATGTGTCACGTGTGATCGATCCTGGGGCGTTGCCAGGGTTGCGCAGAGGGTCCTCGGGACAATGAAGACCGAACAGTACAAGTTACGACTATAAGCCTGCCACTTCAGTCATATTTCGACCGATTGACACATGACGAGAATTACATTCGGACAACTAAGCCGAGATCGTTGTTCTTGGAAAGAATACGGCCTATCCTCAAGACTTCGATGTCCGTGGTCCCTTTCTCTTGCTTGCATCTTAAGATGAATCACCCCGTTACCTTGGCTGTCGACCGCCTGACTACGAGTCAATGCATAGCTCACATCGAAAACTGGCCACTCCGGCGCCGTGAGGTACAATCATTTGGGGATAATAAATACAGGAAGATAAAACTGGCGTGGTTGAGTTGTGCATGTTGGAAAAAGTCCAAGTTGATATGGCCCATACGGAGTACTAATTAGCGCTATTTAATATGGAACTCAGGGGCCATCATTGACGCTCTGGCCATGACTAACAGCTATATAGGGCTGCTTAGCCACTACATACCGGAACGTTCGGGTATCGTAAGCCGTGACAGCAAAAGGGGTATAGGATGAAGACATTACACAGTACACGACGTAACTATGGAAACAATGCCACCGCTGAGAAGGGAGGGGGGGCAGGGCGCAGTAGATAAAGAAATGTGCGAACACAAGAGTTACGCGGCGGTTCCAGCGCTGCGTAAAGCAGTTGGGCCCTGGAAGCCCGACGATGACAACGGTGGCACATTTTGCATCTCCATGTCCTGTCCGTTGGCAGCCAAATGAGTCGCACGCTGATCCTTATGAAGTCCAAAGCGCTGGTCACCTTCTTCGAACTCGTTCTTGAACCGGTAGTAGGTAGGTGGGCGGGGACGGCAGAGAACGACAACCCAGTTCTTCCAGGCGCTGCCTTGAGTAAAGGCTCGGAATCGATCCTTCTTGAGGAACTTGTGCGAGTTGAGAAACTCCCGCGTGGTCTCGCCTCTGGCCATGAGGTAAAAGTGGTAGCCCATCAAAGCGGCCGGGTAAGCCATGGCGAAGAAGCTAAAAATGAACATGGCAAAGGGCACCCGAAAATGGTCGATGCCCTCGCTAAAGCTGACACCATCCTGGGCGGAATAGACCAGTATCTGGGCGAGGGTTGCTCCCATCAGATACAGTCCGAGCAATGTAGCAGAGGAGATAAAGGTGACAAAGAAGCGGTAGTTGCGACGACCAATGCAGTTGTTCAGCCAGACACAGTGATGGTCCTGAGTCTCTACGCAGTTATCGCATAACCGACAATGGTGTGCACGTGGTGGCCGCCAGAGGTTGCAGGTTTTGCAGTACTTGGTAGGCACCTCCATAGCAGCGGTGCTGGACTCTGCCGACTTAATCAGAGTCCAGTCGTTCATGGGCGGAGCCAGGCGCAGAGGGTCTTCATCCTCCTCCGCCGGTGGGAACTGGTGCAAGTTACGTGGGAGAATCTAGTCGCAATGTGAGCTGAGGTCAGAGAGGGGATACGGAAGAAGTATAGACTTACACCCGGGTCGCACCCTGACGCATGGAGGAATGACGAGATACAAATGTAGAATATGTAGGCGAATACGATGGGGACGGCTGGCGACACATGAGCCCACAGAAAAGGGGCAGAGAAAACGAAGAAGAGAGTAGCCGGTAGCACAATGAGTGCTCCCGTGGCAATATTGACAGGCTGATGTCGAGAGTTTTGAAGCCGTCCACCAATACAGAACACTGTATTACCCTCAAAATATTCGTAATTCCGGCCTTTGCTAGAGGGCTTTTGCGTCGGGGCTTTCTCTTGTTGATCAAGAGACGAAGTGAGTTGAGGCGCCAGATGGGGAGTCGAGTTACCGGACGAGAGCTTCTCAGCACCATGCATGTCGCGATTGGAACCATTGACAGCGGGCTCCCCTTTGGCAAGTAGGAAACTGGACCTGAAGGAGCGTGGCGATTTCCCCGGAGTAGGTAGGTTACCGCCAGTCTTGTAGCCGTTGCTTTTGTCCACGTTGAGGGTCAGGTTCTTAGGCTCAGCCTTCTTCCGTTGCAAGGGGCGCACGCTTTCGCTGAGACTAGCAGCGGGATAGTGACCCGCCGTGGGAGACGTATTGGCCGTTACCCTGTCATACGTCTCATGTTCGGTGCCCTCAGTCCCTCGTGATCCCGGAGGATGCGGTTGCACATCGCCATCATCAGTACGCTGTCGGGCCAGAGGGTTTATAGGGCTCGTTGGGACTCCGAGAGGTTGTGGAACCTTGGTGCGGGTTTCCGCAGCAGTCTCATCCACGGTGTCGGGTTGGTGGTTCAAGTTCATGGGCGCAAACCGTGATGCCCCTCGTTGTGCTTGTAGCTTTTGTGAGCTCATGGGATGGAAGAATGCGTGCGACGTCAGAGATGGCACATGAGTCCTGCTTGCTGAGCTCGTAGGTCTCCCGCTGGCGCCAGTAATGGAACTGCTGATACTACCACGATGAAAGGCCATCCGAGGTTGCGTTTGCGACCATCCGGTAGATGGGCCGGTCTTTGCTGTCCCCGGTCTCGAATCGGATCCCATCACACTTCTCCGCTGCGGATTTGTCATGCGTGAAATGCTTTGGTCTCCGTCGTATTCATCTCCATCTTCGGATGCGATGTCGGTCATTCGGGACGACATGATGCTGGGAGGGCCCGCCGGGAAGCGAGCCATGGGGAGATCGCCCTCCTCATCTGGCGTTCTGGCTTGTTCGTTGGAACCCATGATTCAAGTTCTGAGAAAGTGGTGGTCAAAATATATTGCTATCGCGGCTGAACGGCCAGATCTATCTGCCTTTGATATTCACTGCCAACATGCCGTGTTGTTGTAGCTTCGCTCGTCGTCGCGTCGTTGTCGGAGTACGGAGTTTGTACGTAATGTGCAGGGTTACGTTCTTCTGAAAGAGGTGTGTCCAGCTGCCTAGTGACAAGTTCTATAGCAAGTGTTGAAGATTGGGTGTGTCAAGGAGTGGAGGGAAAATGCTAGTGGCAAGGGAGGGATCGACTGGAGACAAGATTGATCTCGTAGGAGAGAGGAGGCAGAGATGGGACAAAGTCGTAATAGTAAGGCGTGTTGCTGTAAAAGGAGTGTATGGATTAATTGCACCGCATCGATCCGCGCAGCAGAAGATTGGTTGCACGGCAGTAGAGCTTTACTGGGCGCATTACGGGTATGGGGAAGACGGTCCTGAAAGGAGAAGAAAGGACGATGGATGCCTGTGGCTGGCCCGCGTTCATCAATTATTGGTGGTTGCAACTTGCATGGCGCGCAATGCAAAAGGGGGGTGGGAAAATGCAGCGACGCGATCCAGGATGTTGGTTGGACTAATGCCAAGAGTGCAATCTCCCGTAGCTCCCGTCCCTGGCATCACATCTGCGCACCTCATAATCTCTACGTACTTCGTAGTACGAAATTCGGTATCAAATGGAATGCGGGTACCGAAGCCACAGAAACTACCGTGCAAGTTACTCCGTATCCGTACTCCGTACAGCTGGCGAGTACGAAGTAATATTATCTTCGAGAGGTTGCGTTTCGTCAGTGCAAAAAGTCTACGAAGTACGTGCCATGTCAATGGTAGAACTCGCATCCCCCATATTGATTGCATTTTGTTGACTCGTACGGAGGTCCCCTTCAAAAGATTTTGCAACCCCCCCTGTATGCCAAGATTTGGCTAACAGGTGGCAAGCCCCACCAATTTCATAAACCGTCGCATGATTAACTAACAATTACAGGCAAGTCACAATGAAGCTCTGTATATAGTAATTAGATATCGGAGAGCGGTATTTAACGTAGATATTAGAGGTTAGCCTTCCACGCAGCTGATGGTTTCCCTTTATATCAGCCCTCCCCTCTCTATATTCGTTACTACCCTCTAACTCGATAATCTTCGCAACATGACGAGGTATCCTCTCAATCTATTACTGGATAATAGTCCGAGGAACCTCTTCCCAAAGCACTGACGCCATACTCTAACAATAGCCTTTCTTTACGGCTTTTCGGCGCTCTATCCGAGTAGTCTTCCTCTTTATCTAGTACTAGCAGGGCTCGATAGCGTTAAGGTTAGGGGAGTTACCACACCACGGTAGAAGCCGTTCAACGTCGTATAGGCTATATGTTACCCCCTAATACTAGTGGCTGTGAGATGGAGCTCTATCCTCCCTGGACAACCTGTGTCTGGTCGTGTTTTTTTATACTCTTTTGCGAATGGGATCGGCCTTCGCAAGCGATAATCTCCTTACGGTACCGGATACCAGTCGATCCCTATCCCTTAAGTACGGCTTAGCTTGCTAGTCTTCTCGTCGAATTTCTACTGGGGCTTAGGTCCAGGCTTATTACGTAGACCTAGCCTGCTTATTGGAGTAGTAAGCTCCCACTTAAGCACGCTTAAACAGGTGTTTAAGAGCGCTTATTAAGTGCTTCGATTTCGATAGAGGCTGCCTTCCGCTCTGCTATAGTCTCTGGGAGCCAAGCACGACAAGGCCCCTTCTAGTCGTATGTGAAAGAGCCCCAAAATATGAATTCAGAGTAGCCTTTCTATCTCTCACTGCGATACAGCTCTTTAAAAGGGCTTCGTTAGCCTTTCTCCAGATTCTATAACCTCCTCGTCGCTAGAAGCAAGATAACGCTCGTCTCGTTAGACCAGATAACAGCCTTCCAGGTCCCTCTAGTGTCCAATGCTAATATGCAAGACACCAAGCTAGCCGGTCAGCTTTCATCTTCTTCGTTAACCCAGGCTTCCTCGTAGGCTTGGTTTTGCGGTAGCCAGCAGCGTGAAGAACCCTCCAGACTGTTGCCTCTAATATTAATATTGAGCCGGATTGACTGATTTTATCAGCAATCCGACCACAACTCTTCTCACTGGCCATATCGATCTTTAGACACCTTGTCCGCTATAAGCTGAGTCGGTTCAGCCCCTTGCTAGCTGGACGTCCTAAACGAGGCTTATTATCGAGCTATTTGTTACGCATAACGATAGGCCTAGTATTAGGTCGAAACCGGCTTCGATCGCTCGTGCGTAGATATAGTTAATCGTACGTGGTTTGACGTTGGTAACAGCCTCAATCTCGGCGTTAGTTTTACCGCAAAGAGGGGATTTAAGGGTGATAATAAGGGCGCGTGTAGCAATATCAGTGTAAGGCATAATTGCGGGAGCTAGACTGATCAAAGTATATATAGTATATCGTTAGATAAGTAGGTAGAGCGAGTATGCGACCGTAGGGATTGAAGGTATCGTCGGAAAATGAAGATACAATTTGCAGCTTTGCCAGGCAATGTGAAAAGAGGGATCTACCTAGTAATTTGCAGCCGTTAGCCAGCTGGCATGCATCGCACTAGCAAGGGGGGTTGCAAAATCTTTTGAAGGGGACCTCCGTAGACTTGCAGCAAAATACACAAGGCAGGCCGATAAACGTTCTTTTGGGTGCATCTAACTTATGGAGTATCCGTAGATCTCGGTCATCTGAAGTGATGAGATCCTCTGAATAGGGCTGTGTACTAGGCTGTTCCTTCACTGTGTAGTAGAACAGTAGTTACTCGGTACGTTGCGGCATAAACACATATTATGAAGTGCCTAGTATCTGTACCTGTTATCATTGCTAGTTTATCACCAATCAACCGTGCCAATCTGCTTGCCAATTACCGCCTCTCTCATACAGAGTAACTAGTTGACTAACGAACTACTCCCCTAACGTTACTATAGTCGCAGACATGCTTCGGTAAATTTCAGCATCATCACCATGGCACAGTATTACGTACACAGTACTCCGTATGTACGGAGTACTTGCTGGTAATACGGGCACGGGCCTCGTACTTTGTCCGCAAAGTGCAACGAGCGGGTGTGTCAGATGATCTACTCATGTGGGACCGTTCAATCCCATGGAGACGGATAACTACATACGAAGTACTCCGTACACAGTAGTAGAAGATCAGCCCCATTTACTTCGTTACAGTAGGAGTACGTAGTATTTCGTAACAGTCAAGCCACACCTCCAAATTTGGGTGTAGGACGCCAAGAATCCAAATCCCCACTTCCAAATACTAGACCCAATTGGCCAATGCTGCTAGGAGCTCCGTGCATCGAACGACGTCTTTTGGAGTCTGCCGTCGCCTCGTCGCTGTCGAATTTGTTCGAGAAGAATCATCATCTCGCAAAGCCTACCCACTCCATCTCGACTAGTTAATACTGAAGCCATGGCCTCCATTATCGCACGCCGAGCCTTCACCACCAGCGCCCGTCGACTGGCGCAGGCCGACCCTGCCCTCAAGGCTGAGTCGAAGCGCAACCCCGAAGTTTTCGTGCGTCATATCCCAACCCAATGTCCGACCAAGGACCGAGGCCCCGATTACACGCTCATCACAGACGAGACGAGATTAATGGCCAAATAGATGTGGAAGCGCTGACTGTCCGTCTCTACAGATCCTGGGAGGCGTCGTCGCCCTAGCCCTGGGCGGTGCTGGTCTCTACTTTGGTACGCATTCTTTGACGTAACGACTCTGTATAAGCCAGGAGTCTGCTGCTGACGCTCTTACAGGCCGAAACCCTACGAAGTCCACATCCGAGACCTCCATCGGCCTCGCCAATTCCGGCATGCCCTGGGAGACCGGTTCAGAGGAGGGCAAGTACCAGTACCACCCCGGTGGTAACTCGGACAACGCTCCCAGAAACGCTCCCAGCGCAGTTAACGTTGTCGTTGTTCCCGATGTCAACCTGCCCAAGGTACGAACAAACGCAAACGCACAAATGTGTTTCAATGTACACTAACAGTCGTCCACAGCATTTGCACGAGAAGTACAACAAATGGGGCAAGGACGGCTACTAGATACTGTCTACAGTACATCGTGAAAAGTTGGCATGCAGCAGGTCCAGACGGTGTAGCAGCATTGTCTCATGTATATATCCTCGGTCCTAGCATTATTTTCTCAACAGAGAAATCAAGTTCGGCGTGGTGCAATGTGCCCATTGTATGTCAGTTACATGGCTCTTGGCTTAGGAGTCATGCTGAGCCTGCCGTAATGCGATACATTTCGATTCATTCGCTACGGGCAATACTTACTGCCAACTCTGAAGTTGTAGACTTGAGTTTTGGTACAGTTCAGTCTACAAAGAGGACACTTGAAACTATGAGAAGGTAAGAAAGTCGCTGCCCCTGAGAGCATAAAATGCCATTTACAGTCTTGTGGTTACACTTACCTATTCGAAGGCTAAGATGCAACATGCCGTGAGCTGCATCGTGGTCTCGATGGCCGACATTACAAGATCGGCGGCTCAAGTTCGTAATTTAACCTTGAAATACCAACAGCTAGCTTTTCGACATCAAACTGGAGCAAGATCGGTTAGCAGCAAACAGTGGGAATGACGAGGATATGTCATGTAGTCATTTCACACTTTGTCCTCTGCCCTTCAACGAGGTCCTCTCAAGTAAATATACAAACATAAATATTGCAAAACATGGTGCGAATGGAGCAACACGTCCAAGAAATAAGCAATGAAACGTACTTCGTCTCATTCAGTTCAGAGCTCTGTCCAAGGATCTCTATAGCCTCTGTAGGAATATTTAAGACTGTCAGACTTACGCAGCAAGCAAGTCAATCTCTTCTCTTGTAAATCCAAACAAATACAGCAAATCGGCTAGGCTCGTGCCGTTCAGCCTTGCAGCGGCCTCCATCTGTACCATCGGCTTTGCATTCCAGGCTACGCCCAACCCAGCGGTAGCCAGCATGAGTAAATCGTTAGCTCCGTCGCCAACAGCCACCACCTGCTCCAATGCCACATTCTCCTTGGCCGCGATCTCGAGGAGCAGTTCACGCTTGCGCTCCTTGCCCACAATCTGGCCAAGAACCTCACCAGTCAACTTGCCCGAGTCGTCAATCACAACCTCGTTCGCGTACGCGTAGTCGATTCCCAACTCCTTGGCAAGCCAGCTCGTCAGGGGCAAGAAACCGCCGGACAGAACCGCAGTCTTGACACCAAGTTTCTTGAGCGCCTTGATCAGTGCAGGTACGCCGGGTGTGACATCCAGAGACGAGCGCAGCTGCTCGAACAGGGTCGCGGGGAGTCCCTTGAGCAGGGCTACTCGCTCCCGGAATGCCGCATCAAACTCCAGCTCGCCCTGCATGGCGCGGTGTGTGATGTTGGCGACGCGCTGTGCTACGTCCTCGGTCACGGTGGCCGCAAGCAGATCAATAACCTCCTGTGTAATCAAGGTGCTGTCCATGTCAAAGACCACCAGGCGAGGGTGCCGCCGCCAAAGACTATCCCGCTGCAGGGCCACATCAATGTTCCACTCGCGCTCAAAGCGGTAGATCAGCTCGTGCTTGCGCAGGTCGGCCAACGCCAAGAAGTCGTCGGCGGGAGCAGGCGAGAGGGTGAGCTCCACCACAAGCGGGTGCTCCGGGTCGTCAAGACACCTGTGCGAGGAGGTGATCTGGGTGGAGCCCGGAGGTAGGGGAAAGGTCGACATCAGATGCAGGAAGGATGTGATGCATGGCGACGAGATGTACGATCCGTATAGATGGTCCAGGGGCTCGGGTTCCGCGGTGGCGGGAGGCTCCATGGGAAAGGAGTCGATGTTCGTCGTGGGCGCCATGTTGGGCGGGATCTCCGAGTCGGACGCCGGCAGTCTGGGCGAGGGCACATTGTCGGTGGTGATGGTGGTGGCGGTGTTGTTGGTGGCGGATGACTTCTTGACCTTGTAGACGAGAGTCGCGACCAGCTTGCTTGACTTCTGGCCTCTCGGGGCGGCGCAATTGGGATGCGTAAAGTCGTGGCTGCCACCGTCTACTATGCGGGGCGGCTGATCCTTGGACGGCACTCCATTGAACGGGCTGAAGGTCTTCGGTGGCGAGACCCTTGCCTTTGCGAGTTCCTCAACCACGGTATCGATCCCAAAATGGCCCTCTGGCTTGCTCGCAGGACCGCGGAACTGCTGGTGTTCTTGCAGGTAGGAGCTGCTCCGCATGCCACCCAGTTGCGGTCGCGTCGATGACCGGGATGCCGCGGATGTGCTGGTGGGGGGGTAGGGAGTATTCTCAGCCATCGTGTAGGTGGTTTGTTATACGAGAGTCGAGGGAGGGGAGGGGTAATAAGCCGCAGGGTTCTACAGGCCAACCACCAACAAGCGAGTGCTGTTCACGTCACCCGGCAAGACTCTCGAGGCAAGTGCAGAGTCAAGCTGACTCGTTGTGCCCGAAAACGTCCTTCGGAACCAAAAGGGCGGGCTGGAGCAAGAAAAGAAGTGGTGCACGTCCAGCTGCCTGGCGGGGGGGGGTTTCGAGGTGACCGAGGAGGACCCTGATTTCGGGAGCATTCACTAGCCGGCTTGAGTGTAGCGTGCAAAGATGGGCTGATGTCGATCCCGTAGCTACCGAAAGCGTATCCATAGAAAACCAACTTTGAGAGCGGAGCCACTCGAAAATTCCAAGTAGTTAACTTTATTAGGGCCGTTCTTTACGCAAATTGTACGCCATAGCGCTAAGAATATAGTTACGTACTGTAGACGGTTTAAGCTAATTGCATTAATCTGTTACCGTTTACCTCTAAGTCTCTTTTACTAACAACTATATAACGTCTACTATATTCGCTCTTGGGATACGAAGTAGATATACAATTTTATTGATATTGAATGATCTTGTTAACTTCGTCTCTTCTACTTACAATTTATGTTAGTTAATTGGTATTGGGTCAAGCTTGTCCTTTGCGTAGTACATGTTGTAGTAGATCCGAAGTATATATGTGGGTTCACCTTGGTTTTCTCATGGCTGAGCTGTGACTGACTATCCCATCTGCGCAGCAGCGAACGTGAGCTTCTGTCTACACTTCCTTCCATGGATCGCATCGGACTGCACTAACTACGAGGCGGCAGCAGCGGTCTCGATCCTTCGGGCTGTAACAGTATTGACCAACTGGCCATAGACTACGTTCTCGGGACCAAGCACGCGTCAACGTGCAACAGGAACACGACTGTAGCCGATCGTCATATGTCACTCCGTAGTCATGTACCAATCTTGTAGTAGAATAATTCAAGATCATCTGTTGTCATGACATATCGATGATAATGGATCAGGCTCCGTTCACAACTCGGGGCGACTAGCACTATTGGACCACGTATTTTCCAAACGCACCTTGTGATAGGGGTCCGGACGTAAAGGGTTACAAAATGCAGCAACCGGTAGCACAGCTCGGCGTAAGGTGTCATATTTTATTCAACTTGTCAAGGTAGTCGGTTTGCCATTCAACTATTTAAATTCTAAAACAGTTTCGTTCCGGTTTATTTGATCGATTGATTCATCGATTCGTTGGATAATAGGCCAATCGAGTACGCGTTTCGGTTGTATAGCTGTGGACAACCAGTACGGAGTAGGTTTGACCCGTTACCAGATTGGGTGACAAAATCGTGCTACATCTCATCATCATCGCGATCAGTCTTTCAAATATAGGAGCGAGCTTGGTGGGCATTTATTCATTTATGCGCACGCACTGCCACAAATATTGGTGCCTCGTCAGCAAAAAACTCGCCTCGGGGTCTATAATAAACCGAAACATCTATCAAGCTTGGGACGTCTCAAGTCTTGCATTTGAAGACCAAATATACAGCCCGAGGATATTGTCGTACAATTGTACAAAGTTGGGTCTTTTACAGTATCGAGTCTTTGGATTTCCTACATGCTGGACAGGAATCGCTTAAAAGGCCGGCACAGGACTCCCAGACCAATCTGCTACAGTACCGTCACCCCAGATACAAGCAGAAACAGCTTCGGGAGGAACATCATCTCGAGCTTCGGTCTCATAAAAAAAGAAGAAGAAAAGGAGGGAAAACGGCCAAGTCTCAAGATCTCCAAGCATGCCAGAACCAGGGCCGAGCACATAGCCATTGGTACTCGGCAACTTTGTCAGTAATAGGAAGAGTTTATCGCAGGGTTACCACCAGGGAATTGGAAAATTGAAACCATACGTCTGCTCGATTAACCAGACTCGAAGCGAAACCACGTAACAGCGTAACCCGGTTTTGGTGACTGCGTACACTGGAGCGCTCGAGTGATGATGGGCATGAGACATCGGCCCCCAGTCGAACATGATTCATCAAGACATCTAACTATATAGCAAGATAAGAACTTCCTAGTTAGGGATGAACAGGGCATGATCCAAGGGCATGAGGCAATGTGTTCTTAGAATCCTAGTTGACTCCGACTGCTAATCGCGCTAATCGCGCCTCCTAAGTATCTGTCCAATCGTTCATGGAGCTCAGAGTATTAGAGTCAGAGTACCCTCCCGTCCACAACAACTCCCTGTTCATGGTAGCTATTGAAATCAAGATGCGTTGGGTAGGCCTCAGTAAAGCACGCTTGGAATGAACAGAACTGCCGCCACCGCACGTCGAGAGTCGCTGTCAAGACTACCGGTAGAGCAACCACGCACAATAGCAGCTGGGCATGCGACGCTAAAGTTCTGAACAAGTTCGGCAACTGGACGGTGTGAACGTCCTCAATGCATCAGCCATGCCTGCCTTGAGAGGTTTGTTGGAACACCAAATTATGGGAGCCAACAGCAAAGAGGCTTTGAAATAGAAGATTCACGTTAACTCGACCAACTAAGATCTCGGTCGATGAAAGTGCTTTCTGGATCCATCATCACACATTGCGTTTAAGACAATTACGTAAGCGCACACGTGATGCTGATAGATCTGTCAGCACCGAGAATCGGAGTCGAATGGATGTCGGAGCGGCTCTGGAACGGCTATCGGCTGCAGGTACCAAGGGTGTCGGCTCATCCGGATTAGGCAATTATGGGATATCGGAGGGCGGCTCAGATCAAACCAGAGCCGGTCCCTAATCACGATATTCTACTCCGTACGTCCGTACTTTTAGTGTCAATGGTCTCGAGCACGCAATCGCCAGGGTTGAAGACGTGCTCTCGTTGGTTCTCGCATAATCCACACCGATAAAGAAGTAATGTTGCAGCCGCCTACCTGTATGCATACTTCGTACACACATAGCGTTACTCGAAGCACTGTAATGGGATTACAAGCCGTTTGCCGGAGAGACAGGCAGGTTCCTACAGTCGACGGTCGCTTCCGGCTCTGCTCAAGCCATCAAAGTGAGACTGTTTAGTAATGGGAAGAAGTAATGGAGGGTGAGACAGTCAACAAGACGGAATCATAATACCGGGGCATATTGTGTATGCAGCTCTGAAGCACACTGCCGTGTCGGTCAGTGTGGTTCAACGGACATGTTTTTTATGCAGTACAGGCAAACAGTCCGAGCCTCCGAGGACTTGTTTCGCCAGGCGATTGCGTGCTCATCCACGGATATTACATGATCCTTGGTCATCGTGATTCACGGGCGCTTACGAAGTATGTCGCCGTCAGGGATTTTGTCAGTTGTATGTATCACTTCAATAACAATAATGCATGCATGCATGCAAATGAGGGCGGGCTTCTTCCTCGAGTAGTAATCATGTCGTAGATGACCCTGATGATTTGGTGGCATGTCAATTGCAAAGGATCCTGATTACCAACAACCTCGTTACATTACCCGAGTATCTTGTAACTATCCAGTCAGGTGCACAACGCATTTCCGTTTGCACAGCATCACTGTGGATCGGCCGTGAGGCAAAGTCCAGTCTCTGACGTTTGAAACTTGTGGAACTCCCGGCTCTTGGAACCGGCGAGCCATGGCGTATCTCCGTATGTACAGGTACAGGAAAGGGTCAAGGCTTATAGCCTACATGCTGCCTTGTCAAGGTCGCAACCATGTGCCTGTACGTGTTCAGCTCGTGCCTCAAAACAACTCCCTCTCTTCTGGCCAATCAGAAGAGTCCTTCATAATCGCGAATAGTCTAGCGTGGATGTCGTGATCACTGACAGTACGCAGTAGGGAGGATTTTCACGATTCATCGCTCACCTCTTTGCTAGTACGCAATCACGCAATTCACCAAAGCCCATCCTGATGCCTGCCCGCACTCCGAGGCAGGCGAGGGGTCCCATGAGGGGAGGGGGCTGTCTCTATCGGAATATGCACGAGTCGAGCCTGTAAGAGAGAAAGAGCATGTGCACGGAATTACTAATTCAACCTGGTGGTGGTGTACTGTGTATGTGGACTTACACCATGCCATGCCGGCCGGCAGCATTCTAAAAAAGAGCGCTCAACACAAAACCTCTCCTCTGTTTCCTCTTTCCCTTGCACGCTCCCCTGGACTAATCTCTCAAACCCAAGGCCCCTTTCCCTCTCACACGATATTGTCGTCGTATCCAGAGTCTATCCCACATACAACAGATCCCAACCACAGATTCTTGTAATTGAGTAACACATCTTCGTACCTCTAATCCTCACCAATCCGCCGTGAGACATTGCCTCTTTATACTGCAAGAACCGCGTCAAACCCCAGCCGACCACAATGGAGGCTACGATCACAGACCTCGTGGCGTACACGACGTCACCGGCAGGAGACGCAAAGAAATCGGCCGTCTCCCAGTTAGAGTCGGGATATGCGTCGGCAAACTCTTCAGCATCCAGTTCAACCGGCGCACTCCCCACCATCAGTCTGACAAAGCCTCATCTGCGACACCTCAACCAACAACTCGAGCGCATGTCCGCCATGGACAGGTTACGCTTCGTTAAAGCTCTTTTCCCCAATTTGTACCAGTCCACCGCCTTCGGCTTGACTGGTCTAGTGACGCTTGATATGCTGTCTAAGATTCAGAAGGACGACCCTGGGTCTGCCCCCATCGACCTCGTTTTCCTTGATACCCTGTACCACTTCAAAGAGACGTACGACCTCATCGATAAGGTCATGGCCAAGTACCCCAATACGCGCCTGCATATATATAAGCCTGACGGCGCGGAGACGGTATCCGAGTTCGAGGAGCGTTACGGCGCAAAGCTGTACGAGACGTCGGCCGAGCTTTACGACTGGATCGCCAAGGTCGAACCTCAACAGCGTGTATATTCGGAACTCGGCATCGCCGCGGAGCTGACGGGTCGACGTCGGTCTCAAGGCGGACAGCGCGACAAGATCGGAGTCCTCGAGCAGGACGATGATACCGGCGTCATTAAGATCAACCCGCTTCTCGACTGGTCCTTTAACAAGGTCAAGAAGTACATCGTCGACAACGAGGTGCCATATAATGAGCTGCTAGACCGGGGATACAAGTCCGTGGGTGACTGGCACTCAACTGTTCCCGTTGCCGAAGGCGAGGATGAGCGTGCTGGACGCTGGAAGGGACAAGAGAAAACCGAATGCGGAATCCACAACAAGAAGTCTCGGTACGCTCAGTTCCTCGAGGAGCAAGAGACGGAGAAGCAAAGGCGTCTCACTGCTGCCCTCGAGAAGGTCGAAAGTGATCAGCTCGCTCGGGCATCAGCGTAAGATTGCCAGCACACCTGCAATATGACTTTGGCCGCGGAGGAACAAACGGCAGTGCATACAGAGCCATTGAGGAGGGCCAGATAGGCGTTCGGTTTGAATTAGGAAGCGGCGGCGTTTGGCACTGGGAGCCGGTTTTCGTCATAGCGACGATTCGCTTGTAGAGAGTTTGGGCACTAGAATATGATATTTCAGCATCCTTCCAAGCTTACAGGTAAGAAATGGATTACATCGAATCAACCAACCAACTAAATTTACATATCCAAGCTGGTGGTGACCGTCGAAAGTCGATGTAGCCTTCGTGTTCATCGGCAGGCATCCGGCGTGCTGATTGATCTTCATGCTGTACCTAAGCACCTCGTACAGCACAGCAGCCGTTGCGTTCGTGAACCTCGATGTCCAGATCCAGCTCGAGTGCCGCCATGGACAAGATGTGTTAATCAGTCTAGAGACTCACAGAAACAGAAGCCCCGTGGGTCACCCATGGTTTCAAAGACGTTCGTTTAAATTCTGACGTAGCGGGGTTGACGCACAAGTGATCAGCCGAGAATAGCCAGGGCCGCTTCGAGAATTACACAACAGCGGGGCTTGAGCTAACCTAGAGAGACGGCGAGGCGAAACACAGTTACAAACGTGCTGCCGTGGATGTGGATCGATTGGCAGGAGGAGGGAATGATTATCACGTTCCTACTCGCTCAACGTACGCCCGGGATCAGCTGCGAAATAAATGTGCGCACAATACATGTAAGTGATCTCTGGGATCTCATTGAGCAAACACATCTGCTGCACATGCTACGTGCGCTGAAGCGCTATACTATACATGCAGCGAAGATAAGTTCATACCGAGGTAGATGTACTCCGTAATACGCGTATTGTTGACTTCAGCGGCACTCTCACACCAAGCCCCTGTGAAGATCTCGACCAATCTACCATTGAAAACCTTGAAACCCCCGACGTTACGCTGTATCCTCAAACAAACCCATAAAGCCCACTGTCAAGCGTCAATGCAGGTCCATGCCTGCTGAGATATGTGACTCTTACTCAGCATGCTCATCTGCAGTCTGTGAAGGCTCATCTGATGTTATCAGAGCAGAAGCTGGGCCTACCGATGTGGAGGTCTCTGTTGCTGGCGCTCCCGACACGTCCTCCAAGGGAACAGAAATCGCGTCGCCGTCGCCACGAAGTACATCCTTCGACTCGCTTCGATGGCGATCCAGTACAGCTTCGAGTCCTCCTAAAAGGTCGGGGCTGTCTGGCTGCCTTTCGAGTTCGGCTGATAGCGGAGGCACATATTGCCCAGATGTTTCCAGGGGGTTAAAGGTGGGGGGGCATCGTAGCTGCAGCTGGTTCCTCGACACTTGGAGGTGCTGATATCACTGTATCCGCCCCCGAAGATGCAGTCGCCTCGCTGACCTCATCAACGTGCGTCTCGACGGCCAGTGACAGCTCATGGGCCTGCTCTGGTACTGATTCTTGCACGGTATCGGTATCATGTACTGCCTTTGGGGTTACGTCCGATACAGGCTCCTGTGGTGTTGGTGATACCTGCTCTATTGCTGTTTCTGGGATTACCCCCCCCATAGGTTGGAGTTGCTCAGCAAGGGATGCTGGGGCCTCGAGTGGTTGCTGAGGGCTTTGCTGTAGCTCCGGCTCGTATGATTCGGTTTCTCTTGAAGGGTGTGTATCTGTGACAGGTGCCGCGTCGCCCGGAGAACCCGTGCTCGGTTCAACCGTTTCCTCGACCACAGCGGCAGGTTCGTATGACATTGACGGCTCGAGAGCCTCCGTTTTTATGTCCGTCAACGCCACGACCGGCCCAGCATCAGTCATTTCAACATCAGGTTGCTGAACCTCGTTTATACATGTCTGTTCGATGGCCACTTCGAAGACATCCTGCGGCTGTTCCTCCACAGACTGTACCAGGGGTCGGATTGGTTCAGATTCTGATGCCAGTGCAGGAGCCGACAGTTTTGTAGCAGCGTCATTTGTCGCCGTAGAAGGACTGGGAGCACCGTTTATTTCCGGACTGGGCTCGACGGGTGAAGGAACCAGTACATTCTTAAGGGGGCTGCCCTCTAAACGAGATGATGCCAAAAATGGTGGTTGTAGAGGCAGGAGACTTGTGGTTGTCGCTGGTCCTTGACTCATGGAGGTATCCATGGCGCTCGTGTCTCCCGACGGCGCTGTAATGACTGACAGCTCAACGAAAGCTGTGTCCTTCATCTCGTGATCGATACTGCTCTCCTTCGCCGGAGTTCCATTATCATTCTCGGCGTCTTCTTCGTCATCGCCGCCATCCTCGCCGTCATCGCCGTCGTCACTGCCGTCATCGTCGTCATCTCCGTCGCCCATCTCCGTATCTTGGTTCTTATTTTCCCCGTTCTCGCTCTCTTGCTTGATGTGCTAGAGAAGATCAGTCACATGAAACCGCATTGTGCCTACGATGATGGTAACATACCTCAGTATCGTTGCCCTCAGATTTCGGAGCCAAGGCCACGGTGCCTTCGATACCAGGAGCAGATGTCTCAGGCCGAGTGCTTGCAGGCTGCATCATTTTCTTCTTGCGTCCTCGGCCTGGGCCCTTGGGCTTTCTCTTGGGAGGTGGTGGCCGCCTTCTGGCAGGAGTGGAAGCTGCATTGCCATCGGCGTTCGCAACTGTGGCGGGGGCTTGCACAACCGTCGTCGATATGATCTCACCGTCCACAGGCTGGCTGTCGTTCAAGATGACCTCCTGCGTGTAGGGATTTCCAGCCGCATCAACGCGACGGACCGTAGCCTTTGTAATAATCGGCCCAGCCGTCTGTCCTGCCGGGAGACTCGAGGATAACATCACAGTCCCCTTGCGCCTCTTAGCTAAGTGTCCAACTGGCGGCCCCTCGGCATTGCGGGCAATCTGCTTCCACACTTTCACCATGAAGCCCTTGGTGCTCGGATCCTCCTCTTTCTTGTCTGACTTTTCCGGCGCGGCATCGACCTCGGGCTCCTCCTCCTCTGCTGGTGCGGGGCGCTTATAGAGTCTACCAGATCGAGCAGCTCGGAGAAGCTCTTGCATGTGCTGGGGAAGCATTTGAGAGTCTTTGGGCATGCCGTGTGGCAGTTCGATGTCCCAGATGTCATTCTTCTGCATCATCTCAGCTGGTGGAGGGGGGTGACGCTCACCCAGTCCTGGCGCCATTGTCGAACAGGAAGACCTGAATGCGATGTCAGCCTCTATTTTTTATTGGAAACTCGAACGCGAAGGTGCGGTGGTTTCCTACCTTCGAAGTCATCGTGTTCGACATAGGCACCTCTTGCGCCTCGCCGAGTTGTCGTGTTTTGTCGGAACTGCGAAACACTAGGGTTAGCCTTCACATCCCATAGCTGTTGCAGTGTTCTACTCTTACGGTAGGTGCCATTGTCCTGCTTGCGTGTGACGAGTAGTATGGTATTCTCTACCGGCTTGTCGCCATGTGCGACCTCTCGACAGCGTAGACAGTGCGTACGATAGTCTTGAGCGGCCTAATTGCGCCACTGAATCAACTGATAAGCCTTGGATTGATGCGAAGATGGGCGTTTGGCTTTTGATTATGATGCTTTTGGTGCTTTGATGCGTTGATGCCGCAGTCCGAAATTACCTGTCGCAAGTTCAGGACCGTGTTCAGCTTCTAACTAGTTAAGTGCAACTCGCGATCGCGCTTCATGACAGGTCCTCTAAATATTATGTCCGTGCACACTAAGTACACTGCGATATTGACTTATATAAGCGACCTACGGAGCCTTTCAGGTAAGTACTAACGTCAACGTCGATTAGATAACAAGTAATAAGTTGTTAGATTGTATCTTTTACATTTGCCAGCCTCATAACTATTCATTATTATCAATACATGTGAAATAGCAGTAGAAAAACGAGACTTGAAATACTTAGTTCCGATATTGTCATTAACCGGCGTCGAAGATGTACGTACATCCCTAGTTACTTGACCCCAAAAGTGGGCCATTTAGAATTTCTGAAAGTCCATTAACAGACGCACTACCAAAACAGCAATGCGGACTTGTTACTATCCAATCTTAAGCACCAGTCGATTACATATGTTATATCAACACGTGGTGGTGACTTCACTTCTCACCCTGGATAATGCGAGAACTCCCCAAGCCCCCACCAAGTTTTGTGGAGAGGAAGCGCAGGATTCTAGAACAGCTCTCGACCCCGGATTCAGAGTATACAGATTCGTCGCCTAAGGGATCCGTGGATGCCGGTATCCGGAACTTAATCGATGAGATCAACGGCTTTGGTGGTTTCGTAACCACAAGCAGCTGTGCAGGGCGAGTCAGCGTCTTCGTGGAGGGCCAAAAAAGACTGCGGCTGGAAATGAGGAGAAAGAGCGTCGAAAAGAGGATTCTGGTGCTGATGACGGAAGGTCAGCTACGCTGGCAGGCATAGGCGGTAAGGGTGGAGGGGGCTCGTGGCTGTTTGTGACACACGATCCCCTAGCTGGGCCCGAAAGGGATGACGAGTTGAAGGGCTTCCTTGGCTTAGCCAGGAAAGGAAACGAACAGGAGTACGAGTGTAAAGAGTCGCAGTCATCACCCCGTGTCATCCATTACAAATTTGAGCCCATGGTAAGTCCCTTCTTGTTACTTTGCAGGGGATAACAGCGCTTATTTTGCTGTGGTGTGTCTCATCGTACTGACTTCGTTCTAGATCCTTCACGTCCTTGCTGCCTCGCCCGACCACGCTCAACTGCTCTTGAAGTGTGGGCTCCAGGCAGGTTTTCGTGAGAGCGGTGCTATCAACCTGTTACCTGGCCGCGAGGACGACGTTACCCCAATCGTCGCAATACGGTCCATGGGACTTGCTTTGGAGTCGTTACTGGGCGTCCAGGTAGGAACCGAAAGTCAGTGCGCCGTATCGGCCAAGTACTTGCGCACGTTGGTCACAATCAGCAACGAGAGATTTGCCGAGAACACCAAGAGGATCGAGAGGTTTCGCACTCTTATGCTGGACGCTACTCAGACAGCCAAGGTGAAAGATGGCGCCGAATGGGAGGACGCTGACGCCAGGCGAATGAGGAAGAAGGCAGAAGGACTAAAGAGAAAAGCCGAGCTACATGGTCAACAACAGAGATCTGGTGCCCCAGTAGACGACACTGCTCTAGACCTGTCAATGGAAACCCAGACCACGTAGCGGCCATCGCTTGTCATCCCGGCGAATACAAGTTGTACGATGTTGTGTATTCGTCTAGAAGCTCGTTGTTGAGCCCTCCGTGTCGTATTTGTACAGGATATCGAGGAAACCATCCATTTCCCTTTGCCCAATCGTGGTTCGTGGGAACCACGAACCCGAACCAAGTCCCAGTCGAGCTACTCTCATTCCTCCTCGCTTTATCGCACAACTCGATCGACCCACTCCTTCTCCAACCGCCTGACCTCCTTCTTGAACGCCTCAACCTCCTGCCAGCAATTCAGCGGTCTTCGGTCGTTCTCGCGAAGGCAGGACAGGGCGCTGCTTCGGGCTTGTTCGACGCTTTCGGGCAGCTCGCGCAGCTGTTTCCGCTTGTGGAGTCGCTCGCGCAGTGCCTCGACCTCCTTGGACACGGCCTGGCGGCTGTTTTGCTTCTGCGCCGCCTGCTCGTCCTGTTCCGTCACCTCGGACGCCTTCTGAAGCGCAGCCTTTAAGGCGGCGGACTCTTTGGCTTCGACTTTCTTTAGCTCCTCGGCTACGCGGGCTTGGACGGCGAGCTCGAGGGTTTGCGCGCGCGAGGTATCCGTCTGCATCAGGACTCGTTGTTAGAGAGCAATTCCTAAGGTCAAGTCGCGCAAGACAGAAGCACGGCTACTTCATCGAAACATGGGCGTACCTCGCTGTTGCCTTGCAGGCGCTCGACGACATCCTGAGAAACGCCTACGGGTCCATTGCTGCAATTCCACACGACGTCAGTGAACGGCCCTACTGCAGACTGCTGGTGATGAATTGTCGGTAGAGAACTTACGCCTTCCACGCATATTTTGAATGGCCGTCGGTCGGCTTGGAAGCGCTGGAGCCCATGTTACTTTTGTTGTTGATGGTCGTCAATGGCTCGAAATCGGGCGGCGGTTGTGTTTGGCTGGGGTAATTAAGCTATACAACTTTGGGTTGACGATTTGAAGCTCGATGCACGGTTCATTGCGAGCACGGTTATTTCCGGACTTCCTTGCCCGATAAAAAAAGTAGCCGAAGTTAATTAACTGGTACCAAGGTTGACAACTAACCGGTACAGTGTTAATTATGAAGGCTTGGTTCTTCAAGCATTGTTTTCGCACGTTGAAGTGTACTCCATAACTACCCGAGTAACGTTAAACATCAACGCACCACCGTCGACCAATTTTACAAAAAGCGGAGGGTTTCTTTTCAACTTGGTCATGTTCATGGAACATTGGCTCACTATTTCAATGGCCAGACAGTCTTGTCAAGAGGTAAGCCACCGCTCTCGGCATTTGATCCATGTGTCTCTGGCGATGGAAATGGCCTCCCAGTTTGGAACAGAGCAGTATCGTCTTTTCTGAACGAATCACATGTTGTTCTAGAGGAGCAAGCTATGTGTTCAATGCTCGACATCGTATCGCCTGCCAGTGCTGCGCTGTATCAAGGCTGGACTGGTTATGTTCTGCTCTGTGAGGGTTACGCGTGTACCGTGGTGCCGGAGATGCCTCTGATCCATGCTTGGTCATTTTGAATAAGTACCTGCGCGTAAACAACGCCAAGATTCTTGGAGATTTGCTTTCGCGTAGATGTCCCGGTTGAATTCAACTCGTATGATACGAGATCGATCAAAGTTCGGTGTCAAGCCGTAATGCTTTGATGTATTCAAGTGGTGGACGCTGTGGCCTATGAACACCCTCGTTGCCCTTGGCGAAGGCTCTCGGTTCTTAAGATATCAAGTGAACCGTAAGGTTCATGACTAGGTGTGATGTGGGAACAGGACGAGGCTCGCGAAAGTTATACAAGCACCCAAGTCCGGCTATTATATGCACAACTCACTTCCATTATTTGAGCATAGCATCCTGCAATCGTTTTATTCAAATCTCATGGTACGAATACCGCAATTCCGTGTTTGTTCAAGTGGTCTACCAGTGTACTCCTGCATGCCCTTTCATATCAATTCAAGCTGCCTCCGAGTAGTGCGCCCATCTTTACTTGAGGCACAACTAACTCAGCGGAAATCGCAATGATGTATCAACCACTTCACCTTCGACATTATTGATGTACCGGTGGTGCACATCCATCGGATAGTCCTGGTTAACCCCATATTGTAATTGAAGCCTGAGTGACTGGGAGCTCATTTGAACAAATACATACCATGGAGCGGTCACTACCCCGCCAAGTTTTCTTATATCATTGTCGAGTCAGCGTTTACATATGACTGCGACCGTGTTTCTTGACTCGATAAGCATGTCCGCCTGGATGTATGGAAGGAATCACGCTTTGAAATTATCCGCCAGTTCAACATGACCATTTCTGTCTTCATCCAGGGCACATGTGATATGTGAGAATAGTTCTATCTATGGCTTTGCCTTCTCTGGAGTCTGAGCTGCCGGGGTGGATGGACGGGGCGGAAATACCGAGCTTTTCAACTACTTTTGCTGCAAACACTGGCCTTTATATAAATTCAGGGCTCGTAGGACCGCCCGTTCCCACCACTCTATATATTGAGTGCTACCTCTAGGTCGATTGGGTCGAGGTACTTCTTCGTTCTTGTGCTTCAGGTCACGGAGGCAGCTACAGGGTTGATTGGGCTGAGACAGGCTGCTCGAACATTGAAGTAGGCACTGTATTATACCTTCTCTTGATTCATTTCCTTGTTTTAAACAGATGTGAGCTTCATTTTAGGTGTCGAATCGAATCGTGCAGACTGACACCGAGTTGATGGGGGGGGTGATGACTCGGTTACCCAACCGCTGTGAAATTTAGTTTATAGACATCTGTCGAATAACGTATTACCGGCCTGCTGTTGGGTTGCTTGGGTGGAGGTGACCTTCCACGTAACAGTGGTTTGATACCGGTAGGTCGTGACTACTTGGATAGAGGCATACGCTCCGTGCCCAAGCAATTCACATCATACCTTGACATATTCCACAGTGATAATATAGCAGTGCTACACGCACTCCCCGACTGATTTCACCAGTATATGATGCCCTCCGCCTCTTTACCGACGGAACGCCCTGGCTCCTCCATGATATCTGAGCTAAATAATGCCGACGGCAGACACTGTCACGAGACTCTCCTACCTGCTCTGCTGCTGGATTCCTGCGCAAACAAGAGTCATGGCTCTGTAGAGGTTCTGTACACTACTTTCATAACCAACCAAACTGGCTGCAACTTGTTCCCCTCGATCAAAATGCAATGCCCCCTTCATCGTGAAACTATAATGCCCCCCCTGATCTTGTAGACACCTGGAGTATTCGAGTACGAGCCTGCAGGGTCAGTGACAACCATCTCGCATTCTTTATGTCACCATCACGTTGAAATTTGACCTGCCAGCGAGTGCCTGCCATGGACAGTACCATTATCCATAAGAAACCGGCCCTTGCCAATAATCTCTATATAAGCAGCAATGCTCCCCACAACAGGGGTGTCCGAGTCCAAAGCTCTTCCAAACTCGTCTCAACGACTCGAGGCCACTGGACACACTGCCAACCAGAATGGCCTGCATTTTGAGCTATTACAATGACCACAGATGCGTGATATCAGTCACGATGAGTCAGATGGACATATGCTGCCCCTGGGACCCACTGTGTCCCGAGAACTGCCCCCCCTAAACCGAGGGCTAGGCCTACCAAAGGCCCTGGCTGTCCAACATCCATCACAGCAATAAAGTAAGGCCTGGTCCGCCTACCACGTACACTTTCCAATACGCGTTCCTACCCCCAAAACCAAGTCGCAGTCTCTGGGCGTTTTGCCCTGAACACCACAGGCCCTCTTCTCTATCGATCTCGTCACTGGTAAGTCGGTCTCGCAGTACCTATCATTTCTCTCCCCGTCCCATCGCACCCTCCCCCCCTCTCCCATCACGGGTATACATCGTGGAATACGAATACCGAGAACTCCTAGTTCGATATTTCCGCAGCCGTGCAGTCGTTCCTTGTTGTCAAATCATCCCCCCTTCATCCACTTACGGCGATTATCTTATCGTCAAGCCAAAGTTGGCGGCCCTATTCGGCTACTGGTAGGTAATATTTACATTCTCTCCTCCGGATTCCCAGCAGCTTCGCATCTCTCCAAAAAAACAAAATGTCACTTGTCACGTGGCGGGTCTCGACATCCTCATTTCAAATCACCTCGGTATCTGGTGGTGCCGTCTAGCTCGCTACAAGTCTCACTCTCGTGATGCAGCCACATCGTGGGCGTCCCAGATCACAGAGAAATATTTCTAGAGCCTATTTTCTGATTACAAGTAAGCCACAGGCTCGGTTGGACTGCCAGCACATCGTCTAGGTACCTCATCGATGTTTGGCACCTTCAGGATCCCGGAAACCAACAACAACACGCTTTGATCAAGTATCACGGCCACATCTATCTCGAATCTCGTCCACCAGCCGATTTTTTCTAGTAAGTTTATCTTTACACTGCCAGTATGTTGTTCTTCCACTCCGACAAAGACATTTCAGCCTCTTTGTATCCCTGGCAGCAAAGCCGACAACAGCGCCCCGTCTGGTGTCCAAGATTTCCTCGTTTTCCTGGCAAGTCTGCAATGTTTCCCTCTGGTTGGTGACTAGAAGCACGACAAGGGCCTTCTGTCTAGTGCCCACGTCCCCGCTGTCCTCCTAGCAAGTCTGCAATATCTCCCTCTATTCCACCCCAAGCACAATTTCCCATCGAGGACCGCTGGCGCCATGTGCTCCATATCTGTTGTTCTGCAAGTTTTTCGTCCCCAGAATTGCTAGTGTGGACTCGCGACTGTGAAGCATTGCGCCTATGCAACAGAAATGCGTGTACGCAGCTCCTGTGAACACCCTCACGCTCCGCTTATTACGACAACTTGCCCACATTCTTCTATTATCCTGCCCTGCAGCATTCAAGTATTTCCTTTGCGTTCAAATCTCAGTGCGGTCTGTGCTACCTTTGAAATTTTCTAAAGGTTCCTACTCTTATGGTCGACCCTTCTTACAATCCTCCACTGACCACAACCAACCACCAGAACTTCCACCAAGAGTTCTTGTGGCACATACCCATCTGCCTCGTCAACAAAGTCCTTTGATACTACCAGGCCTTCAAGATCTTCCCACGATTGACATTCTGGTATGTCATGATCCTTTTTCTATAACACCCCCCCCCTTTGGTCACATGCCTTTCAGTAGGTGTTCCCATGCTTTACTGCGACTATAATGACTCTACTGAGCTGCAACACGCGCCAGGAATCACTGGCGTTATTACAGTGGTAGAATGTGAATTTGGACGGAATGCCTACTAGACTTTGCGTTGCTTCTCACATACCTTACTAGGTGGGATATGTTGCTATCCCCCCTCCCTCATTGCTTAAAACATCCACTCCCACTTATATATACACTTGCTTCAAAAAGACCACGCTTACAGTTGAACACCATAGTGAGGCCACTGCCACCCTGTTGTTCACATACATCAGCCATGGCAAAGCTCGACGAGAGACCCAGCCGGGCCGCTATCCCCAGAGCTGCATCCGTTGCTGGCCTTGAGCGTACGTCTCAGCGCATGTCTGGTACCCTGAGCGAAACCCACGGTGCCACTTCGCCTAGTAACATCTCTTCCAACGAGACTGAGGACGAGGGTAAGCTACCTAGCCCAAGTATCCTTGTGAGATAGTAAAAACCACTGACTCATGCCAACGTGTAGGCGGCGCCCCTCTCGATTCCCTGGTGGAAAACTTGTCTTTGAGCGCGTAAGTTTGTCGGCAAACAAGAGTACGAGCATGTGGTTGACCAGCCCCCAGAGCCTACACGCCCACCAAGCCTGCCCAAGGCCTGTCGGGTCAGTTTGACGATGACACTCAAGCCAATCCTGGTACCGCCGTCCAGTAAGTTACCCTTGTACATCTCGGTACGTTAACATTGCCCATCTAACATTTACACACAGCACCGCTAGCGATGAGTCGCGCTACCCCTTCCAGCTGGGCGGCCGTCCCTCTGATGCCGACGTCTTCAGCCACGCTGGCCAGACCGATGAGGCCAACGCGATTGCGATTAACAACTATGTAAATCTGCCGCTGACCCGTCGTTTCACACCGCGAGAGGCCGCCGAGGGTCCCTCTCACCCTGGTCCCAGTGCTCGCAACTACGACCAGTCGCCCGGTCCTCAAGTCCAGAACCGGACACCGGCCGGTGGTCGCCACAATGTCGGCGATGTCGACGCCCAGCAGTTTTACCCTGCCAGTGCTTGCGTGTTCGTTGCAAAGTAAGTGTTTCTTGGCTATCCGTATGACAGGCCCACGGTTACGTTTTCATGCTAATCAGCTTCGCCAGCCTTCCCGAGTCTATCAGTGACCAGGCTCTTGAGGCAGAGATCACCCGAGCCTTCGGTCAGTGGGGCCCGGTCTTCGTCAAGATTCGCCGTGACAAACGCAACATGCCCTTTGCGTTTTGCCAGTACACAGTAAGTATATTGTTACTGCAAACCCCCATGGTTTCACGTCTGACATCGTGTACAGAAGGACGCAGACGCCGATAAGGGTATGTCGATGGGCAAAACCGTTGTGATTCATGGTCGTTTTTGCCGCACAGAAATGGTCAGAGCCGGCAGTGAGTTACTCTGACACCCCCTTTCTTTTGCTTTCTTTTCTCTTTCTTCCTCAATACATACGTGCCCCCATACTAACCATGGCCAAGGATCCTACATCATGACCGACAAAAGGGATCATGACATCTCCCCTGAAGAGGCTCGCACTGCGCTGTCGAGCTTTGGTCCGCTGACCAAGTGCGAGAAGCTCAGTGTCGAGCTTCAGGAAGCCATGCGCATCGATGGGGCTGTCCTGGTCGAGTTTCGCACGTTCGACCCAAACCGTGACATCGAGGCGGTAGGTTACCGATGTGATGATATTTGGCTTATTCGCCTGAGACTCATGCTAATCCTGTTCGTTACCAGGCCTTCCGACACCACCCTTTCTATCGGGTTGTCGCTCACAATGAACGTCGTAACCAGGCTCTGCGTGCAGACCTCGACGCCGAGTTTCTTCAGCGTTACGAGATCGACCGCCGTTCGATTTTCATCGGAAACTTGCCCAGCGGCTACGAGGACATGGAGTCGCGCATTCGAGCTGCTACCGAGGAAGTTGGTGACGTTGTCAAGGTGTCGGTCGTGACTAGGGATGGCAGAAATGGTACGCCATCATTCCAATTTTCCAATTCTCAAGCCAATTCCGACTGATGATCTATTTGTAGGCGGAAACCCCCAGACCTTCGCCTTTGTCGAGTTCGCAAGACCCGACATGGCAGAATTGGCGGTGAGACGACTGGTAAGCCAACCTTCATTTTGCATCATCAGCATTTTTTTATAACTTTTTGAAAGCAGCACTAACTCTTCTCTTGCCAGTCTGGTCAAACGCTCCTTGGCTCCAACGTTCGTGTGGAGCACAAGGCCAGCCGTGAGGTGGGTAGCAGCAGCAACAACAACAACCATCGACGTGGACGCCTGGAAGCTCCCATTTCCAACTCGTACCCTACGCCTGCACGAATCCAGCAGCGTTCGGTGACTTCTCAAGTCACTATGCCCAGCCAGGTTCCTACCACCACTGTGCCCTCGCTTCCCCTCACCCCGATCAGATCGGCAGCCCCTGAGCGTAGCATCCTGGTAGCTGAGAGCCCTGTTGTGCCGACCATGGCACATATGGGCACACCTCATGCATACATGTACGACCCCGTCTTTGCCGGTCCTCATTACCAGCCGCAATATACCCACTATCCTGCCGGCTATGTTGCAGGCCAGTACCAACAGCAAGCATACCCGACCACACCCCAAGCAACCCCCCAGGGCATTAGCCAGCCATACGGCTACTACCCTCATGCTGCCGGCCAGTACTGGCAAAACCCCATGCCCCCTCAGGGTTACTGGCACCAGATCCAGGCTCAGACCGAGGCCCTCGCTGCCCTTGGCGTTTGCACTGAGGACCCTACTGGTTCCTTCCACAAGGCCGAGGGTGCTGCTGTCTCTGAGGGCGATGATGCTTAATCTCGCGCTTCACCATGTTCCCAATTTGGCATCATGCTTCATGTTCTATTAGAGACGACATTACTGGCACCTGTTTGCATTGTTATCCCTCGATACCCTGTTAACAGTCGGGTTGTAAGCAACCCTCTCTAACAACAAGCATAATATCAGATCCCCCCAGGAAGTAGACGCACAGTGAATTGAGCTGCATTGACCAAGGTCTTGTGAGTGTCTTTCTTTATGCATTGTGATGTGACAACGGCAAGAATCGAGACAATTGCCCACGGCTTTTCTCCATGTCCGCGCTTGAGCGGGACATCAAAAGGTACCTTGATAACTCCGAGTTACCCTTGACTTTACAGCAACAGCAACTATCCGTACTTTGTACAATTTGGTACTTCGTGAATCGTAGCTAACCCCCTCCAGGCGTTCCCCCCCCACACTAACGAGAAAGCGCATAGCGTCGTCATTTGGAGTTGATTCCCCGCTATTGCGCTTATTAAGTCGGATAAAATCTAGGGAAGCAGAAGAAGCGAGATGGTAACCGACGAGAAAATTTTAAATCCAGTAACTACCAAAGTCCCTCCTGCATAATCGTGGGATTTTGGCCTTTATACGACGGCGACGCACTACTTTGACAACCACATAATTGTTATAGAATTATTCAATTGAGCCCACTGTCGAGATGGGACAACCGTCATATGCGGCGTCGAATGCCATCATTTGGGTTACTTATGGCGTTTTTCTGTGAGAGCCTCATGTGTGCATTTTCCGACCGTGATTCTGATCTTGTGTTAGACTCCTGGGAACAGGACTTGCGTGGAAAATGAGAGGCCAGTCAAAGGCAGACTTCCTCTCTGGAAACAGAACTCAGTCGGGTCAGGAACACTAGACGGACACCATGAAGTCGAGAACACCCGAGTCTTACAGAGAGGCTTTCATGGTTCTGCTACTTTCAAGAGACCCTTGCTGACACATCTCGCAGCCTTTCCGTTGGCCCTCAACTTCATCGCCGCTGGTGAGTAGTCGAGACGTCATCCAACTTGCTCGAAGCATACCTCTCTTCGAGATCCCGAGCGGTGGCACCATTCTCCGAGCACGACAAGAACTCTTTGCATTGTAGTAGATGCATGTTCCCTCTCCGAGGCCCTGCCTGTGCGGGAGGCAGGGCGGGCTGGGACAGATTACCACATGCGTCCAACTGGCTACTAGGTTCGTACTCAAGATCAACAAAGTCTATGTGTGCCTCGGATTTGATAGCTTCCATGGCTTCCTCAGTCGAGGCAGGCAGAAGATTGTGGCTCACTACGGGCGCGGATTGGAAGCAGCCTAGTCTTTGATCCACCCTCTCCAGCAACCTCCTTCCCAAGGTTGAAGCGCGAGAGGAGATTGGCAAGGGCCTGTGAACATGAAGCTGAGATTGTACCGTGATTACTCGATCAAGTTAATGCTTGCGTGGGAAACGTGCTGCCGCTCCGAACCCCCCTCCCCCTTTCCCTTACCGTTGCGAATTTACTGACATGACATCTTCACGACATCAGCCATGGGCTCGGGCATTCTCTTCTCCTACCCCCAGCTGGCCATCTTGGCCGGTCTTCAGGGCGTGCTTGTATACGCTCTGTCTTCCTCCCTGCCGTTGCTCATCTTTGCCGCTCTTGGACCCATCATACGCAGAAAGTGCCCTGAAGGATTTGTACTCACTGAATGGGTCAGACAGCGTTATGGCGTGGTCACGGCCCTGTACCTGAGCTTTTTGACGTTGGTGACGCTATTCCTATACATGGTGGCCGAGTTATCGGCTATTGGCCAGGTCATCAATGCTTTGACTGGGTTGGATGGATTGCCAGTTCTCATTGTACAAGCTGTTGTCACAACAATCTACACATGTGAGTTCACCCTTCTGCCACCGGCCGGGCTGCGGTACTGATTAAGCTTGCTGCTAGCCCTCGGAGGATTCCGCATCTCGTTCCTCACCGACAACGTTCAAGGCGCTATGGTTGTTGCGCTCCTCGTCATCGCTACCGTAACGATAGCCGTCAAGACCGAGATCAAGCGAGATCTGGTCGAAAGTTCTGATCTGCTCAAATCGAGTCTGCTTGGGTGGCAGCTCCTCTACATTCTGCCTGTTGCCATCCTGACCAACGACTTCTTTCTGTCCAACTTCTGGCTGCGAACTTTTGCCTCCAAGACCGACAAGGACCTCTGGATCGGCATTACAGCCGCCATGATTGTCATCCTAATTGTGCTTACCCTCGTCGGCTGTACGGGTCTCATCGCGGTCTGGACCGGCGCCTGGCCTGGCAACCCTCCTCAGTCGGATGGCTCAGTCGCCTTCTTCTTGCTTCTAGGTCTTCTGCCCGATTGGGTCGTCGGCATTGTTCTTGTCATGGCAGTTACACTCAGCACGGCTGCCTTTGACAGCCTTCAGTCCGCTATGGTCTCGACAGCATCCAACGATTTGTTCCGTAACAAGCTCAACATCTGGTGGGTTCGCGGCGCCGTTGTCCTGGTCTTCATACCCGTCGTGATCATCGCCATCAGGGCCCCAAGTATTCTGCAGATCTACCTCATCTCGGATCTGCTATCCGCTGCCACAATCCCAGTGCTGGTCATGGGTCTGTCGGAGAAATTCTACTGGTGGCGCGGGTTCGAGGTCCTCGTTGGTGGCCTGGGTGGTATCTTCACCGTCTTCATCTTCGGGACCATCTACTACGGTGACGCTCAGGCCGGAGGCGAGCTCATCCTCCTGCAGCAGGGTCTCTATACCGCCGATTGGGGTGCCTTTGGCGCCTTTGTCGCTGCTCCCTTTGGTGGTCTGATCTGGGGCTTCTTGGCGCTCGGCGCCAGGTTAAGCTTCCAGTACCTCCAGGCGAAGAGGACCGGTCGCCGTTTTGATGCGCTGGACCGGCCTTTCTCCATCCCGCCTGCTCATCACGAGGATGAGGACGTCCATCTTCAGCATGAGGAAGTTGGCCTTTGCAAGAGCACGGGCAAGTTCTTCTAGCTCCCCTAAACTACATGGGGCTTAATCAAGCTTTTGAAGAGGGACAACCAGAGCAGTACACATGTGTCGGGGCGAGTTGCAAAAGGGGGGAAGACGCGATAATAGTGGTTGAAGATGCTTCACACAGATGCAGACCGATGGGGAGCGCCGGAGCGGGTTCGGGTTGGAGCAATGGTAGCGCGTAATAATGGAAGGTGCTTGTTAGACGTGGAAAAACCTCGCACACACGAACGAGTGAGTCCTCAGTAGAGGAAGGCCATTGACCTAACTAATATCAGAGGCAACACAGTAAAGAAACGAATCAGGATTCCAGTATAGTCTGGACTATGTTCCAGCAGGCTAACATTATGTAGGTGTCGCAAGGGATATTCACCTATTGGTAGTTTAGCCACCTATGGCGCATATCGAGCTCGGTCCACCTCCTTGGCAGCTCGATCCCTTACTTACACAGTAGAGGTCTTCAGTCCCCCTTTTACTTTAACCATATCCATTGCCTCCACGTTGCGATAGTAGGGTAATTTCGTTTGCCCTTGGAACACCCGTCTAGCGCAGCTAAGGAGCTAGAGACTTGGAAAGAGTGCATTATGGTATATCTTCTTCGAATCCCGAGGGCGAGTGCGGGCTACCCTTATGTATGGCATGACGAACCCCTATTATGAGCCACGTAGACCCTCAAGTCAGGTTATGATAATCACGTGAAACTCAGCTGACGATTGCGCATTACGCGTTTTGACGTTCGGTAAGACCTCAATCGCCGCAACTGCGTATGATTTTCAATTGGGATTTTGATAATGGAGCACCTCCTATAAGTACTAATATGTACTGTAAAGGTGGGGGTCGTCTACTTGAATTTCTACATAATGTAGAGTAATATTGTTTTCCGCCTACATGCCTCGCCTAAATCGCTCTACCTCTTCCTTGGATTCACAGCCATGAAGTCCTGCAGGCGCTGCTCCTCTGCGATAGAATCCAAGTCTGATTCTGGCAAAGTGCCCCATATCTGCCACGGCGCTGTGGCCCACGTTCTCTCGTTGATGGTCGTCGTTATAACAATATGCTCGAGCAGCTCCTTGGGCTGACCAGTGCCCTGAACCTGGGCGCCTCCTTTGGCATCATCGTACCGAGTGAGCCTCTGGACACTAGCGATGCTAACGACGGCCTGGCGTACTGTTTTATTCGTGTCTTCGCCCACAGGAAGCATGGCGGCCCTGTCCTCGGACACGCGCGGGTAGAAGATAGGGTTGGTGTACTTGATGAGCTCCCACTCGGTGCGGAGATTCCTAGGGCGGGCGTCGATGATGGTGGCCAACTTGTCGGCGAACTCGGGGGTGCAGAAACGGCGCAGTGCCTCCTTGTCGCCGCGGGCCATGGCTTCGTTCATTTGTATATGCATAGCTTTGGTGGCTGGTACAATAGCTCCTCGATTGATTTTGAAAGCGGGCCGTGTCTTCCAGTCTGGCTTCGACGTCATCTTAAACATGAGGAGCGACAGGAAGGCTGTGAATCGTAACTTGGTCGTCGCCCAGGCCATCTTGGCAAACAGGACAGGTGAGCGCGGGTAGCGCCAGAACGGTGGCCGCACGAGGGTACCGGGTAGTAGGATGCTCATGTTGGACAAGGAACTGGTGAGGGTCTGGGAGCTGTTTTCGTTCCTCCGCTTGGCATGAGGGTCGTAGGGTTTGTGCTTCTTGGGCTTGCCTGTGCCTGCGAGTGGGCTTGTCGTACAAAAGCCGCGGTGGCCATTGGGGGTGGTTGCTTGTAGGCAGCTCATGCGGTTGCTGTGTGGATCGCTCGGGCGCAGAGATGTGAAGGGAATGCTCAATGGAGGGGCGCGGAGCCATGGCTGTAGCATCACGCGGACGGCGTGCCTCTCGGCCATAATGTGTATCGCTTCGCTCTCCTCCCAAGTCTTCAAGTTGTCGTTGCTGACGGGCGCCCCTAAACTCAGCTCTGGAACTTCCTATTTCTGTTATTTCGGAGTGGATCGATCAGTTGGTCCCCCTGGCCCTCGGAGTTTGTCTCGAGCTTGTTCGTCGGATATCGCGACACATTTGAGACGAGCTTTGCGGTTTGTCGATCGTCAGCGAGCTTCCACAAAATTTCCCAAGGCTGTGTGCCAAAGATAAAATGGGCCCCGAACGACACAAGGCGGCCAATCATGACCCCCCCGTCCAATACCCCGGCCCAGAGCCGGCATCTGTCCACTGATATGCCCCTAATATGGAGGGAATGATGACCTCACACGAATACTGGTCGTGCGCGCGCGTGTCCCGCCTGGTCGTGGCGCATAACTTTACTGCACAGAGAAGCAACGTACATGAACGAACCTTCGAACTAGTTAGTCAATTGTTACTACGTATTCCGTACTTTACTTCATATTTCCGGCAATCTTCTATCTTCCACTTACCACCGCCATACAACTTCACATTGGCGCTCGCAAACTCCCCCTCCCCCGCCCCATGATTCGGTTCTTCGGCATCAAGTGACTGGCGGCTCAATCGAACCTGCTCAGCGCTTTTCTTCCAATTCTCGCATTCACCCCATCACTCGCCCGAGGCACACGTGAGGTGGCCGCAACGGAGGCCCGATTGATGGCCGCATCCCTCTCCCGCACCAGCTCAGCAGCAGTACGAGTAGGAGCAGGATCAGGTGTAGAAGCATTACCCGGCGGTAATGCCGTCTGGAAGAGGCCCGTCGATGAGAAGCACCACTCCCCAGTAGTCACTGTGTCCCTGCTGCGACCCCGCGTGGCTGTGGTCTTGGGCGTGCCTCGTGTCTGGCACCCTCTCTTATTCACCTGCCGCTTGTTGTCCATCGCACCGGCGCTATGGTGGGGGCTGAGGTTTGCGCTGCGCTTCCTCATATCCGACTTCCTCCGGACCGATGATGTGAGGAGCTTCTTGGGCTTCAACGATGGGCCCGAATGGCACAAGAAGCTGGATCAGAGGTTACGGCTAACTGAGACGGTGCTGTCTATAATATGGGTACATAGCAACTCCTGCCGAAATATATACCTTCTTACACACACTGACGTCTCTACCCACAGTGCGGTGCAGCAGCCTACCTCGCCTTCTTCTTTACCGACTGCCTGATGTCCCGGTGGTTGCTAAACTATACGCCGCACGCCACCATCGTGCGCCTTTTCACCCTCACGGGCATCTTCTTCTACGTTTCCAGCTGGACCGTCCACCTACTGGGCGGCGACCACGAGCCCTCGCTGCTCTTACCTGCCTGGATCGGCATTGCCAGCACCCTGACTGCCTGCTATCACTTCACGCAGCGTAAGATCAATATCCGCAAGGAAACCTCGGCTAGCATTAGCGTATTTTCCTTTGCCAGCTTCATCAGTATGGTCGCCCTCCTAGGCCACCTGCACGTCACCAAGACTGAGTATGACAAGGTCCCACTCGTGGCGCTTATCAAGAGGGCCGCAGAAATAGGCGGCAGGATTGTTGTCCACATTCTCGATGTCCACCGGGAGAGGGACGGACTGTGAAGGGTCGGTTGTCATGTCGCGTACGTAAATGCCAGCCGATACCGTTCCACGTGGATCCTGCGATACCGAGATGAGGATTAGGCCTGTCATGTTTATTCCCCATTGTTGAGGATACATCCCGGTAACAATCCTGTAGAAATGTAGCCAACCGTGGAACTTACAAGACAACGACTCGGGATTGAGCGAGTTCACTTTAAATAGCGTGCACAAGAACAGCGTAGAAAACGTCTCTGATTCCTATATCTAGTGCCGTGCTTACCGAGTCGTAAAACGAGTGGCTGGTAAGGTAGCCATATCGGACGTCCCTGCGAAGCTAAAACCGGCCGCGAAAGCGACATGAAGCTGTGCCGGGTACTACTCCGAAAGAATCGCAAATGCTGTTTCGGTAGAAAAGTTCCGCCAATCATCAACCAAGGGGTATCTGCCTGAATCCGTCCTATGTCCATTAAAACGCCGTCCGTCGTACTCGTAAACCTCGTCATGGTGCGTGACTACTAGCCAGAGGACCTCGCCGCCCTCGAGGGGCTAGTACGAGAGACAACTGCCCAACCATCAAGCAACAGCGGGATCGACCTGTGATCACGACGTTTTCGATATTGTATCGGACGAATAGGCGACGGGGCAAGCGATGTGAGCTTTAGAAACCGTGGACTTTGATGCCCTTGGGATCAAGCTCTAGACCTTCCTTCTTGTCGATGAGGAACTCCTGGACATCCTTGCGCTGATCGCCCTGGAGCTGAATCACTTCACCCATCTCGGTGTCGTTGACGATGGTGCCATTGCAGGCTGTCGCAGAGACAAGATTAGCGAGGTGAACCAGGTAGGAGCAGGGCTGGCTGAGCTTACCGAACTTCTTTTTGATGACCTTGAGAATCTTCTTCTGGTCGAACTTCTTGGGGAGACCCTGAACGGTGGTCAGGGTTTTACGTCCATTGCGCTCTAGGGTTAGGGAGACGTGTTAGTACTTGGACCCATATCAAGGTTGCGCGTCGATGGTGGTGCTATCGACGATGATGCAAGCGTTGGTGGGGGCGGGCTGCTTATGATTGAGGGGCTCAACAACGCAAAGGGGGTTGCACGTGAGGCTTCGCTAGTTCAGAGTGTTTGGAGCCGGGGGGAGGGGGATTCGACAAACGTACGCTGAATACGGATATGAATGTAATTCTGCGCCTGCTTGGATTCTCCGGTATCCTCGTCGGCTTCGGCGAAGGGGTCTATTGCGGGCGCACATTGTCAGTGACCTGTTCCTTAGCGTGTCGCAAAAGCCATTCGAAGCTTCGGAGCGGTGGGCAAGAAATGACTATGCACAGCCGCAGGGCAGTCGACATGGCATCATCACCAAACTTGAGACCGCACATCCGTCGTTCTCGACTAGCCACAGCAAGAGGCTGGACTTACCGTAGGTCTTGAGATTTTCGATTGACATAAACTCGAAGTTTCCTGGGTAACCGGGGGAAAGGGTTTGTGGTGAGGGGGGCTCGAAGTGGTGCGACCGACGGCAAAGGTCTCGCTGAGCGTGGTAGTGTTTGTCTTTGCGGTGGGCGTTTGTGGATTATGATAAAGGTGAAGAGTGAAGTTCCTGCAACTGGGTTTATGGGCAAGAGTGCTGGATGGCAAATGTTGTGGAATGTGAATGATCCTTAATTGGTGTTGGTCGATAGTTAAATGGAGAAGACTTGGTTTGAATGGAGGGGAGAATGGACAGAAGACTTGGGTGTAGGCCGCGGGGCCTTCGGCGATCCGTGCGGTAATTCTTCGCAGCTGTACTTCGTACTCCGTATCAACTGAAGACTCGGAGTCAGAGGAGGAGGCGCAGCTGCAGGTGTGGCACATGCTGTACTTGGAGGCAACTCGACTAGCTACTTCGCACGGGGTAGTTAGCAAGTACCGACATCTGCGATACATTTAATTCCGCTTCACGGCGATAATCATTTATCTCTAAGTGGTATAACGATTGAAATATATCACCGTTGAGTAAAAATAATCATTGCCTACACGCATCATTCTTAAATTGTAGCCTAACTGTACTCCATCAATTGTCACAGTGTACTTGATGTTATCGGTCTTTGGTCACCGGCCGTCGACGTAGCAAGAAGGGTGTGGGCCAAAACCAGAGCCCAACTCAAGAGTCTACCACTTCTCCTCGCGACTTTCGCTCGACCATCATCTCCTCTCTTTCTTCATTCGCTTCTTAGCCTACTGGAGCTCACCCACCCGCCTAACTTTCCAATCATAGGAGCAACAACCGGGACTGCTAGGGTTGTGTTCCCCCTACCAAGGTTCTGCAGCAGATCTGGAGACTGGAGCCCAAGATCAATATCTGACAGTCGGTCAAGTCCGTCAATGCAACAAGACAACTTCTCCACCCTGAGACACTGAGTGCGATGGGTTTCGAGCCTACTGAGTATGGCCCTGAAGCGTCACCCGTTGTTGAGGACATTTCCAGGGCCGAGTGGGTTCCCCTATTCCGCCACCCTTGCTCTTTCAACCCGGTCATATTTTCCGAGGTCATGATGAACATTGTCCGCAACCCCAACATCAACACTTCTTGGCTGTTCCGTGCAGATATACTGTATGACAGCAGAGAGAGCCAAGCAAACACCCCCGGCCACAATGTGCAGCCACGAACTGTCCAATTCAGAAACTTCGACTTGGATCACACCTTGATTCGGAAGCTGATCCCTAGAAATAGCCAGCGAGATCGTCCCCTGGACCAGACATGCCTCTTCTACAAGAGCATGCAGTCAGACGAGAAAAAAAAGAGCATGGTTGTATACGTTCCCCACGTTTCTTCTGCAGCTGAGATGCCTTTTTACCACCCCGAAATCCAGGGTTTGGCTTTCCTCCACGAATGGGATCCGATTACAGAGGAAGGTACCGTCTCCATGCACTTTCATTTCTACGACGGGGTCGACAGATCACCAAAGCTGGCGAGGACTGCTCTACATCTCCTTTCGACCCTACATAAACATGGTCAGGGTATGAGCAAAGGATATGTCAAACATGTCCACCACGATGTCGTTGTCCCTCAGGTTGCTATGCAGACTACCTATGGCCGGCTCAAGGAAAAATATTCGCGTAAGCTCATCAAGAGCTGGGCTGAGGTGACGGATCCTGTTAAGCATGTGTTCGAAGACCTGAGTATCGCGGCGTTCCTGATTGAACTATGGCGCGAAATGTACAAGAACGAGCCCTTCCCGGGTTTTGTCGACATTGGCTGTGGGAACGGGCTCTTGGTGCATCTGCTGCTGCAGGAAGGCTATCACGGCTGGGGATTCGACGCCAGAAAGCGAAAGTCGTGGGAGAACTACAACATCGAAGTTGACATGCGGCCAGATTCCGGGGTGCAGCTCTGCCTGGAGCAGCACGTCTTACTGCCTTCACTTATCAAAGTGGATAGCGGTGGTATCCCGAACCACAATGCAGAAACCTCGACTGATAATGGACTCCTGCATGATGGCCTCTTTCCCCAAGGTACCTTTATTATATCAAACCATGCTGACGAGCTGACTCCATGGACGCCAATACTAGCCACGGCGTCCAAGTGCCCGTTTATCATGATACCATGCTGCAGTCACAATCTCACCGGAGCAAAATTCAGGGCGCCACCCCCGAAGCAGCAAGACGAGTCACCCTCGGCTTACTCCTCACTGGTAGCCTGGGTGACCCGTATAGGCGCAGACTGTGGGTGGCAACTAGAGACAGAGATGTTGCGGATACCAAGCACCCGAAACACTTGCTTACTAGGTAGGAAGAGGACGAAGGACTACGCTGACGTAGACCTTCAAGAGATCATGGTGAAATACGGAGGGACGGAGGGTTACGCCGACAACGTGATGAAGCTTGTTGGAGGAACAGCCCCAAAAGGGCACTAAATCCAGTGGGGTTTAGATCCGGCACGAGACCTCATTTCGGTTTTCAATCTATGAATCTTCATGCTCTTCCTACCTTTTGCCCGTTTTGTGTGTTAGAACCTGAAGGCGACAGCCATAGATGCTCCTCCTGCAAGCGGATTCAACTCTACTCAGCCAGGGGCAAGCTAACTTGTTGTTCGAAGCTTGTACGGATAACTAACTTAAGCTAAAGTGGCTCGCCCTCTCCACTAACTACATGGTACTTCGTAGGTGGAGATAAAGTGGACCCTTCGAATGGACAACTGTCTGTCGCGGGCATCAATTCGTTGCTTCAACCTCCATCCAGTTCGAATTCGCCAGAGAATCCCCCCAACGCAACGGCCAACCCATCTGCCAACCTTTCGTTCTCCAGAAACGCGCCGTGCAGTAGCCCTGCCCTGCCCTGCCCAGCATGAGCTACGGCAAAAAGACGAAGATGCTGACCTCGGCTTGGTCAAGGTCGATCGGACCCAAGTGTTCCAGGAAGGTGCGTCAGCAATTTATTGAAGAGGTCCTGGGGCATCCATCGCATGCCTCCTCGGCCTCATCAGGACGCCTTCTACGACTTGTGCACGATTAAACAGCTAAACACCCGTCTGTTTACAGCTAGATTATTCAACAGCTCTCCTATCCAACCTCGAAGATGTCGAATCCTCCTGACCAAGATTGCGCTCCTGCTATACACCGGTGAGAAGTTCCCAACCAACGAAGCCACTACCCTGTTCTTTGGCATATCAAAGCTATTCCAAAACAAGGATGCAAGTCTGCGGCAGATGGTCCACCTGGTCATCAAGGAGCTGGCCTCTTCGGCCGAGGATATCATCATGGTGACGAGTACCATCATGAAGGACACAGGCGGCAGCACCGACGCCATATACAGACCCAATGCCATTCGGGCGCTGTGCCGTATCATTGACGTATGTCGAGAAAACTTGCAGAGCCACCCCCCCCTACTACTCTTGCTAACTTGGTTCATCTAGGCAACCACTGTCCAGTCTATCGAGCGAGTGATGAAGACGGCCATCGTGGACAAGAACCCTTCAGTCTCCTCGGCCGCACTTGTTTCCTCCTACCACCTGCTCCCCATTGCAAAGGACGTCGTCCGGCGGTGGCAGTCAGAAACGCAAGAGGCTGCTGCGTCCACAAAGTCCACCGGCGGCTTCTCTCTGGGCTTCTCATCCTCGTCAAGCTCAATGCCCGTTAACAACTCGACCATGACGCAGTACCATGCTATTGGTCTTCTCTACCAAATGCGATCGCACGACAGAATGGCCTTGGTCAAGATGGTACAGCAGTTTGGAACGCCTGGCGCGGTCAAGAGTCCTGCCGCAACGGTCATGCTGGTCCGACTAGCTGCGCAATTGGCGGAAGACGACCCTTCGCTCAGGAAGCCCATGATGACGCTGCTTGATGGTTGGTTGCGACACAAGAGTGAGATGGTCAACTTTGAAGCCGCCAAGGCTATTTGCGATATAAGGGATGTCACCGATGCGGAGGTCACCCAAGCCGTTCACGTTCTGCAGCTCTTTCTTTCGTCGCCGCGCGCAGTCACCAAATTTGCTGCTCTCCGTATCTTGCACAACTTCGCTTCCTTCAAACCAGAAGCGGTGAACTCTTGCAACCAGGACATCGAGCTCCTTATCTCGAACAGTAACCGATCCATTGCTACTTTTGCTATCACGACCTTGCTCAAGACCGGCAATGAGGCTAGCGTCGATAGACTCATGAAGCAGATCACGGGTTTCATGTCGGAAATTACCGACGAATTCAAGATCACGATCGTCGAAGCCATCCGAACCCTTTGCCTGAAGTTCCCCAGCAAGCAAGCTGGTATGCTGGCTTTCCTTAGCGGTATCTTGCGCGACGAGGGCGGTTACGAGTTCAAGCGCGCTGTTGTGGAAAGCATGTTCGACCTCATTAAGTTTGTGCCCGACTCCAAAGAGGACGCTCTGGCCCACCTGTGCGAGTTCATCGAGGACTGTGAGTTCACAAAGCTGGCTGTTCGCATTCTGCACCTTTTGGGTCTTGAGGGTCCCAAGACATCCCAGCCTACCAAATACATCCGCTACATCTACAATCGAGTGGTGCTGGAGAACGCAATTGTGCGGGCTGCCGCTGTCACTGCCTTGTCTAAATTTGGAGTTGGTCAGAAGGACCCCGAGGTCAAGCGAAGTGTTGACGTACTCCTAACGAGGTGTCTGGATGATGTAGATGACGAAGTTCGTGATCGTGCGGCTCTCAACCTGCGCTTAATGCATGAGGAGGATGAGACAGCCGCGCTCTTCGTCAAGAACGGTAATTTGTCAATCGTCGCCATATCTTTCACCCAGACACTAACTGTCTCTAGAAAACATGTTTTCCTTGCCCTACTTTGAGCATCAACTGGTGATGTACGTGATGTCGGATGACAAGTCAACGTTTGACTCTGCCTTCGACATTAGCAAGATTCCAGTGGTAACCCGAGAGCAAGCAGACGCAGAGGACCGGACAAAGAAGCTGACTGCATCGACGCCTTCGCTCAAGCCCCCCAAGACTGGACCGTCAAAGACTACTCCTAGTGGTGCAGAGGCGCAGGCTTCCGCTGCCGCTGCTGCTCAAAAGTACGAGCAGGAGCTCTTGGCTATCCCGGAGATGGCGGAGTTTGGCGGCCTTCTTAAGTCATCCTCTGTTATTGAACTAACCGAGGCCGAGACCGAGTACGTTGTGTCGGTTGTCAAGCACATCTTCAGGGAGCATGTTGTGCTCCAGTATGAGGTGAAGAACACTCTCCCGGCTACCGTATTGGAAAATGTATCAGTCGTGGCTACCCCATCAGACGATGAGGAACTTGCGGAAGTATTCATCATCCAGGCCGAGAGTCTTCCGACAGACGAGCCGGGCAAGGTGTATGTGGCTTTCCAGAAGATGAACGGCGAAGGCTCCATGCCTACCAGCACGTTTACCAACGTGCTCAAGTTCACAAGCAAGGAGATCGACCCTTCGACAAACGAGCCCGAGGAGACTGGCTATGACGACGAGTACGAGGTTGGCGATTTCGATGTTGCGGGTAGCGACTATGTCATTCCTGCGTTTGCCGGTAACTTTGCGCACATCTGGGAGCAAGTAGGAGCATCAGGGGAGGAGGCCGAGGAAACTCTCCAGCTGTCTGGCCTTAACAGTATTGCAGGTACGTTGTATCCGCCTAGGCTTACGCGCAGCAAGATGTTGACACGAGTGTACAGAGGCGACGGAGCAGCTCGCCAAGACACTTTCATTACAGGCGTTGGAGGGCACGGATGTCCCAGTCAACCAAACGACACATCAACTGAAGCTGCTGGGCAAGACGGTGCACGGCGGACGCGTAGTAGCCATGGTCCGTATGGCGTATTCATCCAAGTCTGGTGTCACTACAAAGATCACGGTTCGCAGCGAAGAGGAAAACGTGGCTGCCATGGTCATAGCATCGGTCGCTTAGTGACAGAATGGGGATGAGCGTCGTTGATAATGCAAAATCGGAACAAGGCGAAATCTCATTGGCTTGGGAGGACGCGCGACGCATCTTAGATATTGGCACCAGGTCGCCCCGCCGTGATTTGGTGCCAGCCCGCCTACACAGTACGATGATTCGCGAACACCGGCGGGAGAGTTGTTGGACTTGCTGAGGTGCAAACCCGTCGTAATCGAGTCCCATCCGAATATAGACCCAAGGTTATTATGCAGGATAACTTTGCGCATAGTTGTGCAAACAGAAGTGAGGCGTGTGTTAGCGCGCCAAGGTCTTATCCAGAAGCTAAGGGTCAGGCTTATGACGTTGTGCTAGGCTAAAATTACCCCCATCCAACGAAACGAGGGCATCGTTCGTACAGGAAACTCACATGCTAACTTATCTTGTTTCGTCCCTGTTCCTTTATTGGTGACAACTGCCTACCTCATTTGCTGATGCGTCAGGTTTGAACTGTGCGCTTGCCCATCCAAAGTAGGCACACATCTCCATAAGACATAACTACGTGTTTTTCCGTGTTCGCATGGTCGAAAAACAAACCCACGTTCATCTCTCCAACTCTGTGGGATTTCTTCCGACTCCTCCATCTACAGCTAAAAGAAGAGTTTTACTGAGTTACTTACAATACGCAATCGCCCAAGATGGTCTACGTGCGCGAGAAGTATCTACCGAACCTCAAGGAGTACAAGTACTCGTCCGTGGATCGCTCCTTGACGTCCAAATACATCCTGAAGCCCTTCTACACAAATGTCGTCATTCACTGCTTCCCAATGTCCATGGCCCCGAATCTTATCACCTTAACGGGCTTCATGTTCGTGGTTGTGAATTTCTTCACATTGCTCTGGTATAACCCAGCGCTGGACCAGGATTGTCCGCCATGGGTTTACTATTCGTGGGCAATAGGCCTGTTCCTATATCAGACGTTCGATGCGGTCGATGGGTCCCAAGCGTAAGTTGAAGAATTCACCATTTTGCTGCATGAGCAAGTGAGGTCGCTGACACGATATCATTATACATAGTCGTCGCACCCGGCAAAGCGGACCACTCGGCGAACTTTTCGACCATGGCGTCGACGCGCTTAACACATCCCTCGAGGCGCTCCTCTTCGCCGGTAGTCAGAACATGGGCCAGTCGTGGTACACCGTCGCCGTACTCTTCGCTTCGCTCCTCACTTTTTACGTGCAGACCTGGGACGAATACCACACCAAGACTCTCACCCTCGGCATTGTGAACGGGCCCGTCGAGGGCGTACTCATTCTCGTTTGTGTCTATGCCTTCACAGGCTATATGGGCGGCGCAAGCTTCTGGCAGCAGTCGATGATGGCTACCTTTGGTGTACCTAAGAGCCTGGGTATCCCGGGATTTCTCTACGACCTCAGCTTCACACAGTGGTACATGGTGCAGGGCACTCTTGTACTGGTACAGAACACTGTCGAAAGTGCGCGCAACGTCATCAAGGCGCGGCGTGCTCGAGGTGACCGTAGTCGAGGTGCGCTTCTAGGTCTCGTTCCATTTTTCGGTACCTGGGTCTTGATTATCTCGTATCTCTGGCTTCAGCCTGTGATCCGAACCCAGCATCTGGTTCCTTTTGTCGTCTTCGCCGGCCTTATCAATGCCTACAGCGTCGGCCAGATGATCACTGCTCACCTGGTGAAGCTTGATTTCCCCTACTGGAACGTGCTTGTGGTGCCCCTGACCTGGGGGGGTGATCGACTCGTTGGGTCCTTTGCTTCAGGAGCATGTCGGCTGGGCCTCTGGCTGGCCAAGCGCGCTGGGCGACGGCGTGTATCAGGTTGCGTTCATGTTCAGCATGCTGGGCATGGCCATTGGGGTCTACGGTAGCTTTGTGGTCGACGTCATTGTTACCATCTGCGACTACCTCGACATTTGGTGCTTAACGATCAAACATCCTCATGTCGAAGTCAAGGAGAATACTGAAGATGGAAAGAAGTCCAGATAGGGGAGAAGTGATCACTGGAATGACTACGCACGAGCTGGAGAGATCCAATTTGTGCTTCTAGAGACATGATAAACGTAGGGGAACGACACGGCAGCTGAGCGTATAGGTCAGATCAAGGCGGCCCTAGGTCGACTTTGCAAAACATATATTTGAGTGCAGCTTGGAGAATCGTCGGATGCGAATTTGTCGACCTTCTCTATGGAAGACATGGTTCAGCTTGGGTTTCATCCCGTCTGTGTGATTTGGTGTTGGTTTGAGGAGACGTGTGCTATATTCCGGGATGGTGTCTATGATAAGGACTGGGAATGGATTTGCGATACCATCACATAAGAGTAATACCATATGGAAACGATGACATCTTGTTCCCTGTTCAATAACCATTCGCGGTAGCTAAACATCCTACTGCTGTCTGACGTCCCCGAACTGTCAGTCAGCCTCCCCACTTTTAACTAACCCAAATACGCAGTAACTAAGCCAGAAAATGCTCACAATCTAATAACCAGTACATACAAGACGTGTCCACAATTGCTAACTACCAAGTATTTATACAGTAAATTCATTAATAATAGTATCGGCCATCGCTCCATTTCACTCACCCTTCGGCTGCCAATGGAATCCGTGCCATCGAACGGGACATGTCGGCTGCCGGTGCATAGTACAAAGCAACATAGTCCTGCTCTTCACATCTAGCCAACAATAGCGCGATCCAGCTCGGCTTAAAGAAACCTAGCCGGCCTTCTAGTCTCGGTAACTCATCCGAAAACGCCGCGTGGCTTGGGCCCAGATATGCTGCAAGCTTCAACCAATGAGCCCAGGTGATATATTACTGGGGTAATAATGGAAGGAAGGTCTGCAGGCCGGTGAGTTTCGTGTCGACGAGAGCACGATATCAAGCTTCTAGTCAGATCACCATGTCTCGGAGCTGTCTGGCCTCGATGAGTGTACGGATCAAGTATCGAACCTAGGGGGTGGATGACATTGATACACCGTGTCCGTACAGGTGACAATCTTTCCACAATGACCGATTTTGTAGCCTTTGTCGCCATCGGACCCAGACGAACAGCAAAACCGCCCCGTGAAGACCGCTGATTGGACCGTTACCAGCATCCGATCGTAGTTAGTGCAAGACAATGGTGACGAGCTTGGCTCGAATGCCAAATATATATAGCTAGTTATCATAGGCTTAATACCAACCTAGTTAGTACCCCGAGTATTGCGTCAAACTTGACAGGCCAAACATGAATTAACAAGACTAAAAGCAATGAATACCGTTAAACACCGCTAGTGTCCGTAGACAGCAAGCCCTACCTAACCCCGTCAATACTTGCAGCAATGCAGTACAGTATATCCAAGTCCCCGAGGCCACCGAGTTTTGCCCCTGTTGCAGTGACTCCCAAAACCGACAGATGATCGAATGGAAGACACAGACCCTCTGCCTGTAATCCAAAACCCCAAGTTCCGACCCCAACCGATCAACAACTTTCCGCGGGAAAGACGCAACCAAACCTGTCCCTCTTGCCCAGTGGACCAATCATCTGCGCGGGGAACGAGGGACGAGGGAAGCAGTTGCAGAAGCGATTCTACGCCTTGATACGCCTGATCCAGAATTCCCGTGTTCAAAACACTCGTACACCCATGTCCGTAACATCCGGTGACTTGCACAGTGCCGATATGCAAAGCTAGAGAGAGAGAGAGAGGCTTCGGGCCCGACACCGTCATATGCAAGTAACCAAGCCGCCTAGAGTAGCTCGTCGCTTCCGCTAGCCATACTCGCCCTGATGGCTTCGATGATTGCCCTTTCCTCGAAAACGGGCCCCTGCCCATCGCACTTGGCTTTCGGTTTAAGGCGCTCGCTCACGTCGCCCACATTCACCAAGCCCTGCTTGAAGAACTCGTGGTTGATGATAAAGTCCCAAGTCGCGCCAGCAGCCAGTAAGCGCTCGCCGCTTTCGGATTCCACAATGCGATGGCTAGGTGTCTTGTTGGTGTGGTTGGCGAGCAGGTCGGAATAGAAATCGGTAGGGTTATAATGCATCGGGCCTGTCGTCGTAGGCGGCGGCGCCGCCCCCGGAGACACGGCCCCATTCTGGCCTTGGATATGTGATGTGGCGCGCAGAATCTCGTTTTCAGTGCTGATCTTTTGGAGGTCACGCTTGAGCTGTTCGTTCTCGGTCGCCGTCATCTGCTGCGCCGCCTCGAGAGCGGCCAATTTGACCTCGAGGTCTTTTACATGGCGCTCCTTGCGTTCTCGAAAGGCGCGTTGACTATGTCGGTATATCATATCAGTAACTCACATGGATCGGGCCAAAGGGGGGGGGTTGCGTACGCTGCACGATTCTGGGCCTTGCGACGTGACTGGGCCGGCGTCATGTCGTCCTCGTCCGAGTTAGATGCATTGTTGCGACCTTCCGGATCCACCTTGGTCAGAGGCAGTATCTCAGCCTGAAGATTCTTGTGGCTCGCGGTTCCGTTTGCTACTCCTGCTTGTCCCTGGCTTTGTATGGGATGAGTCGGCGGGGTGGGCGGGCCAGGAGGCCCAGGGAAACCTTGGGTCTGTGTGTGGTTGAATTGAGCAGCATACTGCTCGAAGTTGTTGAATTGGTCTTGGTTCTGAAAAGCATCGTATATTTCCTATAAACCAGGCCGGCGTTAGTTTGCAAGCATAGGGGCTAGAAACGCCAAGGCAGAGAGGGACGAACCGGCGGGGACTGATTGTTGAATTCTTCTGATGGCGCTGAGTTGGAATGCGACGGCGTCAGTGGCGGAATCGCGCCTATAAACTGATAGGGTTGCGATCCGCCGAAGTACTGTTGTTGGAAGTTCATGGCGGCCTGCGGCTTATCGTAGGATCAACTTGACAAAAACCTACAGCTATCGGAGGATTCGAGGGCGGGACAGCAATGTTTGTTGGTTGGAGCAGAGCAGCACGCAGCAATAGATGGGGGAGGTTTACGAGAAATGGCGTCCGGTCTGCTTATCCCCCGTCAGTGTAGGTTATGGCGAGCTAGTCACGCAGGTAGGGGTGGTACACGGGTGCTGTTAGGGGGGAGGGGAAGGCAGCGAGGAGTTATGAGAAGGAACTAACTAACTAGGTTAACTACCAAGTTAACTAACTAACTGCCAGGGTCGACTGGATTGATGGTGGACCTCGATTCAGAAGAGCCAACGGGCGGCTTGTACGGGTAGTATACTAGTTATCTTGTACCTAGGTACGGAGTAATTCATACTGCGTGCTAACTAACCTGCAGCAACAGGTGGAACGGCATGTTGCATCGTTCTTCCGTGAGAAACCTGTTCCGTGTGCTTGAAAGCGACAAGTTCGGGTTTATTCTGGAATCGGAGGATCACAACATCATAGGCATGCCGGCTCACTTCGACACGGCGACCCAAGACAGCCCGGGTGGAGTGGGGGAAATGCTGCAGCAACAGAAAAGCATAAGTTATTAAAGAGCCTAGCGTGGCGCGCAGGTGATTACGAAGTACACAACTGGTATACTAATCTAACTACTGTGCAGTGGTATATTGGTTGTATCATCAGAGGGCAACGAGGGAGGGGATCAGTCCAAAGGAAGCCTGTATCAGAAACAGTCCCCTGCCGCCTTTGCACCGTATCGGTTTCTGGCACATTCTCCAGGGCCCAGGCAGTCAGTGGTAAGACAAATATCCCGATGGGGGTGGCCTGATTTCCTGCTTCGGCCGCCACCCTAAAACTCTACAAATGTGCTTGTCACATCTGGATCCACTTGGCGAATGCCGATTTTCAGGGTCCGCTCTCTTCATTTCTGACCTGCGGCCGAACCCACCCGACTTTCCAAATTGGGCCGACGAGATGGGTGAATACCCGTGGCAGCGTATAACAATATGTTTGCGTTGAGAGCCAGTAAAACTTGTTAGCAGGCCATCAATCAGCAGCAGCTATCATCGTGTGGTCGCGACTTACGGATAATGGGCGTACGTTGGGACACCATTCGCTAGCTAGACGACATCTTAACTAGGCTCAGATGTTGTATCGCCCGAGGCCCTCTCGGCCTGCATACAATTGGAGCGTACTTGGAACCCATGCTTCCTGTGTGGAGGGACAACTTGCTAACTGGTGAGTAGAATCATCTGGATCCCCGTTCTCTGAATTCTCGTGTCATCTCTCGCTCCGTCGAGTGTCTTTGACTCTAGGCACCCTGGCGGAACCGACGTCTTCCAATGTAGCGGTTGGTGCGACTGTCGTCGGCATTGCAAAATGTGTCTCTCTTATACATCCGACGCTACCCCTCAGACGTCCAGGATCGAGCTGTCTCACATTTTGAATCGCTTATGCAGACTTTGGGAATCACACGTACTGAGCTGGTCATCGAAACGAAGCGTGAACGGGAGCAGGCACGCGCCGAACGACTACCCTTTTGATAGCTATATGTATTCATTCATCCAGTCGGCCACATCTTGACTGCCCATATACCCGACATTCCGCCGCCTTTGATTGAATCTCCAGGATGGGAAGGGTGATTATACCGTCCTTTCAAAAGGCCATCGGCGTAGGCACATATTGCCTAGTTTCTTTGACGAGAGTTGCACTAAACTAAACTTCTTCAAGCGTTGACGATGCCAACATAACCAAGCTAGCAAATTCAGGTTTCGAGACGAAGGTGATCATCCGGACACCCCACGACACAGTCGACACAGTCAGCACTGAATATCAAAGTGCTTCAAGTCAAATTGCGCTTCGTCGAAGGAGAGGCTGTAGCATACTCGTCGTGACATGCTAAAACAATGCTCCGGCGATTGCAAACAAGTGTTTCCAGAGGAAGCTTCGGATTTGGCCGTGGTGTGTGATGATGGTTCTAGCATGACGCTAGACGGTCTCGCTGCAGGTCGACGCAGCTCAACGATGGATAGCGAGAGTGTCAACGAGGATATCCGTACCTATCTTGACCTCACCACCTTTCGCATAAAGGCGTTCAGCGGCAGGTAGTCGGCCCGCTTGGCTACTATGTCGCTGGCAGCCCATACGTTGTCGGGGTGCTCTTCGTGGGAGCGAAGCGTGGAGAACGCGAGAACGAGAACGCGTTCTCCACGCTACAGTCTTTGCTGGCTGGACTGTGAGAGGTCGTCGACCCATGCACACATTGTGGTCTCGCACAGGCTAGAAGACATGGGACACGATGCAGTCAACGGGCAGGGCAAGATGGGGTCTTCACCTCACTTCCTAGATACCTGGGTCAGGTCAACCCATATCAGGAGGTAATATGTAGTATAAGACCCAAAGGGCTCGGCCTGGTAGGTAGCTCAGGTACCCTACTTGGAAGGAGCGACGGCAATGTGGCTTGGGCCTCTCTACACTTGCCCAACAGGCAAGAGGGTACCTAACGATTTGGGTACTTTCCCTCCCTGTACGACCTAAGTAAGTCTTCAATACACAAACCGTTGTGCTAACAAGTCGATAGGTCATCACTGCATTTGATGGCAAGTCGTGAACGGAAGAGGTTAACCCCCCCCGGGGTGCTAAGCCCGCTTGCGTAAAACAACACTCAAGCTCACGGGCAGACACAACCGCAGCTGCCAATCTCTGGTCTGCAGGTAATACTCCTTCCCCCGTCCCCTCGTTCAGACTGGTGGATCTATTTCTTCGACTCCAGTGGAAGCACCTTGACAAAAAGACTTGGCCTTCTTCCACCCGCTCTGCTCCCAGGTCTTCTTCGGCGTCATTGGGACGAGGTCCAACTGCCTATTCGAGACCGCAGGCTCGTCCCTTCTTTCCATAATCATTTTCTTGCCACTAGGAGGTTTCTTCCGTTACCTTTCTTGACCGGTGCCATTACGACAACAACAACAACAACAACAACAACAACAACAACAACACCACCACCACAACCGCGAGCCTTCAACGTCGTTGCCCAACTCAACGCACCCACACAAGGCCGCCCGCTCTTTCAAGAAACCCGTTAGTATTCTAGTGTTCTCGAACAGTCCGTTTGGGTCTTCAATCCGACGTGGTCTCATCTCCACCCACCTTTCCGAACCATGGACTTGCCCAACTATCACCAGCAAAACAACCAAATATACACTACCGTAGGCTCGGTGTATAACCCCAATGCGACTCCGCTCCAGCCACCTACGCGTAGAGGTCGTACCGTCAAGTGGCCCCCGTACGCTGACTTTGGTACTCCGAGATCTTCGCTAGCTGGCTTTGGTTTTAATGGTCACACTCGTTCCCCCCCAGAGCGCCATTGCCACCAGCACCCTCCAGCATTATACACCGTTGCAGCAAAACTCCGAGCGAGCCGTGAGTCCTGCCAACAGTCTGGTCAGCTCAGCTATCTCCACCATGCCGTTCGGCAGCTCACTTGGCACTGGTACCATCTCGGCAAAACGTCGAGATGCAAACAACCTGACAGCCGAGGCCAGTGATTCCGATCTCACACTGGACGGCAGTGAGAACCTCCGCCAGATGTCGGTCAAAACTCTTACTAATCTGGCGTCTTATCCCAACCCCATGCAGAAGCATGCCCAGACAATGCTGTCCCGCGCCCGCCCGTCCACAAACCCGCCCAGTACTCTGCGAGCCGCTCGCTCTGATCCTGTCGAACTGACTCGTATTATTCAATCTGATGGTATCAGCGAGTATGATTCCCATACGAGCAAAGGAGTGACCTTCAGTTCGGTGCTTTCCAGGGGCTTGGGCGCTCCTCAACCACTCACGGCTGGCCCCCCAGGTCTTCGTCAACCACGGTCATCCACTGAACAGTGTTCAGCCTTCAAGGCGCTCGCGCGGCAGCAGCCACAGCCATATGACGATGGCATCCAGACACCCCAGCGGGTCACGCAGATACCCTCTTGGCAACCCAACTACTCCATGCAGAGAGACTCTGGTGTGCCACACAAGACCTCTGCTATTGGACCTGTACAGACTGCCCTTGGTGTGACCAAGAAGTCGCCAGCTTCCAAGATACAAGACACCATCACGGCCAATGAAGCACTCCAGTACTACTACTCCAGAACAGGCCTGCCTAATGACTTCGACTATATCAGGAAACCTATTTTAGAACACTGGACAAACGACTACCCCCTCGACAGATTCGGCCAGTCAAAGTTGCGCTCGCAGGATACACTTTACGCACACCAAGCCAAGATCGACGAGCACTGGTACGCTGGAGGTGACATGATTAACAAGACAATCAACCAGGCGCTCTCGGAGAAGAACCGTCGTGATCTAGGGCGGACCATCGGCCTCCCCGCCGAGCCCCGAGATGAGCAGAGAGCATTGGTGGTCAACCGTAAGATCTCGATAGCCGAGGCCGATGCTATGTCTGCAGGAGAGGTTGCCGGGCCTCTTCTCAGTATGGCCTACCAGACGCTGATCAACCACCCAGAGCTTGCCAGGGACAGCAATCTCCCAAGATTCCCTCGCTACCAATACTAAAAGTTTAGACTTTGACCGTTTCGACTTCATCTGTCAATTTGGCAAAGACATTGTGGTGCTTTGCGGTTAGAGGGTGTAAAATTTTCTTAGCCCATCCTTTTAGTTGTAATTGACGCCGGATTTTTGGTTTTGGAGGATCGAACTGGCTTGGGTTCCCTAATGCCTCCTTTTCTGGAGCAAAGCACGTACACAGAATCGGACGAGAAGTCAACTGACGGTTCTGCGTAACATCCTTCGCCGGTAATTCTATGGCGGTTGATCTTTTTTTCCTCTGGCTTGGTTGACGACGGATTTGGCGTTATGAAGGAGAGATCAAACTGCTACACCCGAATACCAGCATCTGGATGTGCATACGCGTACCTCGAGGAGAGGCAGTACGTCAATCCGAGACTTGGCTGAATGTCTGGAGCGTACTGATTGTTGGAAGATCTGCCAAACAAGACTCTGTACGTTGCAGGATTAGGCGGACACACGCTTGCACACATCACAAAAGACGACCAAGAAGCACATAGTCGCTGACGGATAGCCTTGCATTACTCGCCCCTGAATAGACTTAAGTTTAGTTCGATACGAATGTCGTCGCAACTGCGAATCGGATTATGCAGGGGTCATCCACGTGCAAAGGATACGTAGGTGGACTAAAACTTCGCGATTAAAAGTCCTAGGCCCTCTTCGTAGAATCACTGGACTCGGTCAAGTAACAGAGCTGCATTACGTAAAACTTATGGCGAATTGTAAAGTGACTGCCACTTTCACGAGATCCAGCAGACGCCCCGCTGAAGCCAGAAAGGGACGACCAGATTAGATACAAGGCGTATTGTGTCTGCCACCCGGCCGTGCATCTCACGCGCGCACTATTCCCAGTACATCTCCAACCATACACTGTATGTTCACCCTTCCAACCCATTCTGCTTGAGACCGATCTCGAAAGCCCGGCCCCTACTGCTGCATAAACCATCGGAACGGAGGAGGCGGTAGATATTCGTCTTGCAAATCCTTGCGACGCAACTATTGAAGAAGAGAAAACGACATAGGTCTGATGAAAACACAAAGCAGCGGCCTGCCCTTTGAGTTGCTGCCCAGTCAAATTGCCCAAACGCAAATGAGATGGAGCGTATGCTGATGTATATAACTCTTTGAACCTGCCAATGAAGAAAACCAATTGGTGTGGCGCGCACTGTTGTTCATTGAGAAGCTGTCGCGCCGCGTATAGACCAAATTTGTGGCGTAATTGCAGAAGGAAATTTGCTATGCCGCTTGCTAGTACGAAATCCTCGATTCGTCCATGAATGAAGGGAGAAGAGAAGCCAAGTCTTGTAGACGTGGCGCCTGAAAGGGTCGAGATAAAGGGGTATCGGATTAAACTGAAGATCATATATCCCTGTGCAACTAATGGGATTATTGGGCGTGACCGAGGCACTAGGTAGACTGCACCGTTCAACGGCGGAGCGGACTACACAGCTGGATAGGCGCTTCCGGGCACCATATTGGGCCCCCTGGCTACGTTGCCTCGGCTGGACGGCAACTGGAAGTCAGGGTTGCTGTTAAGAACGTTGACATCATTTTGGTTGACCGGTCTCCGTGAAATCTGGGGGCCATAGCCTCCGGGTGCTTGATAGCGAGGATTAATGCCTCTCTGCGACACGGATGTGAAGGCCGATCTTTCTGAAAGAGCAGGGCTCCTAGCTCCGGCCGCAACATGCACATCGTCGTAGACTAAAGGATCGGGACCAGGCTGAAGGCCGCGGGGTGGGGCAGCCGTAGGCTCTGCAAACCGGGGGTCCACGTCCTCATAGTACGCCGACTCGATCCGAGGCGCTCGCGGCGGTGGGTTACCGGCTTGAAGCTCTGCCTGACGAGGTCCTCCATTCATGGGCGAAGGCATCCTAGGTGAGTTGCGTCCTTGCCCCTGGTTCCAAGCCTGTCTTGGCGGTGCATACTGTGTACTGCAAGTTTGTCAGTCTTGGTGATTCCATTATGTTGGATAGGGGTAGAATATACTCGTCTTGTGAGTATCTACTGTCGTCACTCCTGTAGGTCTCATGCCTTTGAGGCGGAAAGTTTCCTCCTTGCTGCAGGGCTAACATGCCAGCTACATCGGCGTCACTGTCTCGGAGTCCTTTAAATTGACCAAATCCCTGCGGAGGGTGAGCAGGGCTGCCAGTGGTGGCATCCATCTCGATTGCTTGACCTACCGCCCCGGGAGGTCCGAGACCCATCGGTAAGGGTGGTGGAGATTCTGCCCTGGGTAAGTCGTTGTTGCCCCGATCCGGGTTGTATGCTTCGTAGCTCCCTGTGCCCGTAGAGCCGGTAGTGCCCGTCGCTACACTGGGCATTGATGGGTTCGTGGCATATGGAGCAACAGGCCCAACGGGACCCGGAGAAGGTTGTCGGTTATAGTTGCCGTTGGCGAGATTACCGTAGGCGTCAGGTGGGCCTGGTCGATAGCCCGGCGGTAGGGGTCCTCGACCACCACGCATCCCCCCTCTTGGCCCATAGCCACCTCTGCCATTGGGGCCTGGTGCGTAGCCACCGCGGCCCGGACCACCGTAGCCTCCTCTCCCTCCCGGAGGTGGACCATACGGACCACCATAACCTCCTCCCCTTCCGTTACTGTAGCCACCGCGTCCACGATAGGCTCCAGGGGTGGGGCCACCTCTTCCTCTCGAATTCATGCGTTCTTGTGATGGACCGCTCCGAGGGCCGTAGGCGCCCTGCGGTTGCTGAATCGGGTTTCCATACTGGTCTCTAGGCAGAGATGGGTTCGAAGCTGACCGTGACGGCCCATTATTCACGTAAGTAAGGTCGGATTGGCTCATATCCGCAGGGATATTACTTGGGGACCTCTGAGACGGAGAGGCGGCAGTTAGCGGCATGCGTTCATCGCTGCTGCGGTCGTCTTTCTTGTCGAAAGAGTTTTCGTACGTGGTAAAGGTGCCGAGCTTATCACTTGGCCCATTGCCACCACTGACAACGGGAACAGTAGGGTTAAGTGCGGATGCTGGAACGGTAGCAGGGTCCTGCTGCTGAGCTGTGCGGTTGTAGTAGTTTTCACCGCTCATTTCTGCGTTCTCGGCAATGCGTTTCTTCCTCGCTTTTCTGCTGACAACGGTACGACGCATGGCGCACGAAACAAGACCACTCATTGCGACGAGAATGGTGGAGGCCAGGACGATGTAAGATCCCCAGGCCATATGAGGCACAAAAAGGAGCACATCGATCAAGAAGGCCAAAAGACAGGTTAGGAAAGTGAGAATACTGAAGATGAAGAGGGCCAGCAAGTAACGGGACGAGTGAGAAGGGGAGTGCATGTGGGCGATGACAGCCAACACTAGCATGATCAGAGTGAAGAGGGCCGCCACGGGATGCACAATCAGTATGGCGGACAGGGTACGGCGTGTGTTGCGAGGCAGGTCGAAGGTGGCCGACTGCTGAGCGCTGAATAGATCGCCTGTAGACAGGATGAGTATGACCACAAAGGAACAGCGAGGCGTACGAGAGAAACAGCATGGATGGCTTACCGGTATCATACCCAATCTCTATGGGACTGCAATCGTCGCCTCTACACCATCCAAACACGCCGAAATTGACGCCCTCGTATGTGCCAAGCGGGATGGCCTTGATGATGGGTGTCGATATGACAGAGAGGAGAAGCATGCCGAATGCTGCGAACAGCAGAATAGTTAGGGGCGTCGCAGGGCGCAACATGATGGGCGATGGCGGGGTGCGCGCCGACTCGAGCGAGTCGCACCACTTTGAGAGAAGGCTGGCTGCGTTGTGTCGGACCTAGGTTGTATGTGAAGGCTTCGTCCAGGGGGAGGGGCGGGTGATTGGCGTCCTTCAAAAGTCTGGCATGAGTCGAGAGTAGACCACAGCGCTCGTCTTTGTGTTGGTCTCTTTCCTATCCTCCCTTCCTGCCCAGCCAACCAGACGTCAAATCGTCAGATAAATCGATGGTGGCTTGCGCGTGCGATGTGATCCAGCACCTAATGTTTGTTGTGGCGGATGATAGACAGCTTGTCTGGGGAAGATCCGTCGGATTGAGGCCGTAGGTGCAAGTTCAAAATGTTGGATTTGTTGCCCAGTCGTTGTTGTTGGAGAGGTGTGTTGAGGAAGTCGAACCAGCGAGATGGACAAGGTGGCGGACTCGTTACGTCTCGGTTGCGGCAGTGCTAGTAGTAGGCTTTCGTCTTAGAGGTGAGCGAGTGACAAGACGGGGCCGACTTGGATTTCCAAGAGTTGTAATGGACGAAAAAACCGGGGGGAGGGATTGGTTAGAAGAAGTGTAGGATGCAGTGCGTGTGTGTGTGCGCGCGAGAGTGCCCAGGACCCGTCAGGTGCTGGCTGGCAGGTAGGCAGGCAGATCAGTGTTTCCAGTGTTCAGGTCTCGTAACGGGGGGGCACCAGCTAACTATCAAATCAATCGTCAATGCAACATGCGGGAAATGCCAAGCGCGATCTGGCCAAGTCCCAGTCTCGGTACGATGCACAACGGCCAGACGAGGTACTACGGTAGCGTCTTAGCTCACTGTACCTGATTGTTTTGATTGTGGAGAAAGACCCGCCCGCCACTTTTTGAGGGCCGTGTTTTTGAGCCCGGTTGTTTTTGGCCTGAGGTACTTCGGCCATGAGTCGCCATGTACCGCCCGCCATACGTAACAAGTACATGAATGGGGCTTAACTACTAACCTAAGTCACCCGGGATCTCCACAGCGCAATCTCTCGCACGACTGTTTCGTGAAAGAGAGCAAGCATATAGCACACTACGGATGCGGATAGGTACACTGTTGATGCTGCTACTCCCATCGCAAGTGTCTACGGTAGCAAATCTAATTTTATTGGAGTGACGAGAAATGACGCCCTCGAATAAATGGGACGTGGACTGGACACAAACCTTTAACTGTTACGTCCCACCCCGCATGTACGTGAACAATCGACGCGACCTTGAAACTCTACAATTGAAATCACAGCGCCCAGGTTACCGGCAACTTCCTTTTCATCGGCATCGAATCGCCGTAAGCTTGGGGGGCCCAGATGCAAGAATACGCGACCGACTGGGGGCGTTGATATGGGCTGCGCCTCGTAACGCCAACAACGAGACTCGAGAAAGCTACTACGGAGTAACGTTATACTCCTGCATCGTCATTCACGTTTACACAGTACATTGCCGACGCACCACAGCCAGTATTATCGTAACCGAGTAACTAATAAGTACAGCTGAACGAACACCTCTGGTATCTGTTTAGACCAAGCAGTTCGGCGCTGCAGCGAATCACCGGCGGCGACCCATCTGGGTTGCACTGCCCTCCTCTCCCACCAATGAACGGTTGGTTGGTTGGCAGGCTGATAATCGGTTCTAGATCCCACGCGGAAGGATCCCGTATTGCCCTGGTCACGGAGTACATGCAGATAAGTTACCTAGCTAACTACGTAACTTATTACTTACCTCTAGCCTGTTAGCCCGCAGAAACGTTAAAGATATTACCATCTAGTATTCGGAGCTGGGCATTTTCAAATTGTCTCTGCCTACATCATGAATCGAAAACACACAAGAGACAAGGAGAACGTATGTGTACTGGAAATACTACCATGCCACCATGCCCGAGTATCCAAAAGGCGGGCATGTTTTTTGGGAGTGTTTTTATTCTTCTGTTTGCCGGGGGGGAGGCTCACAAACCAAGTAAATAAGGTACTTAACCCAAGACCAGGGTGCCAACCTTCCCTGTCAGGATGGATTGTGGCTGCGACCTGTCAGAAGTTGAACGTCGTGAACTGAAGTCGTCCACGGACCTGTGCACAATCACGCATGGAGCGGGCATCGAGTAATTAGCTAGCACGCAGATTAAACAGGTGAGCAAATGCCGCAACCCCGACATCGATTGCGCAGGTGTTCGGGTTTTCAATGATTGGCTTTGCATGTGCGATGGTTCCCAACGCCGTGGTCTCGATGAAATTGGTTTGAAGACCAAGCAATGGTGCAACGCAGTTCATCTCGGCCTTTCTCGAAAGTGGCTAGTGGGAATCGAATCTTGAGATTTGCATCAAGCAAGTGGCAATTGCATGTCAAGGTCGATGCTCAGGACCGGATGGAATTCGTGATTCGACCTACCCCCGAAGTCTCAAGTGCCAAGCTGTTCATCGTTCGCAACCGATTTCTCGATTTTCGGGCGGTTCACGGCTGCGGGACAACAACGTTAGGCAGAGTTCAGTATGACTAGAGGATTAACCCGTCAAATATGTAACGAGGAGGTACGGATATGATATGACGATATGGCATCGTGTGACTACAAAGCGCGAATGTGCTGATCTACCCTATAACGACGATGGAACGTATTTACGCAGTTGGAATGGATTGTACAATAAGGTAGAGGTGAACATTGACAGTACTCACTGTATTTGGTGCTGTACAAGACAATAAACTGGACGACGTGCTCCGATTCTGGGTTGCCGATTCTGGGTTGTAAAAGAACTTGAGTAACTCGGCGAGTCCCGAAGCTCGTTGGAGTTCGAGCTCAGATGGCTGATTCAAGCTTCTCCAACCTCTGCCCAGATATCTTATTTGCTTAAGAAACCCAAACGCAGTCCCAATGCTACGTAGGAGAGACATGACCACCGTAATCGCATCGGAATGCCGAAAGTTAACAACAGGGGTAACTTGGCAGCATCTCCTGCCCATGGAGGTTCGGTCCCGGTCGAACGTAGATAACTGAAACATCCGTAAGTTGTGGGGCTGATCGGCCTAAAGCGAGTCCTCGACGGCTCGGATGACCGATCGAAAAGACCCGTCACGCTACGCCGCCATGCCACGCACGCAGCTAGTTTTCGGCTTTACTTACCTAGCACTAAGGTTGGATAGAAAGAATCGTCATTGATTGGGGTGCATTTTCGGTCCCAAGCTTGCATCCTGTACATACTTGGACGATGCCTGTGTTCCTTCCGTTGAAGCAGGGCCCCTTCGTCGTCCCGTTGTAGCTATGGTCCGACCAAGCATAGCCGGTCTCAGTAGGAGTCAACTGTGTTCTTACTCCAAGACGTCATCGCGTGCCCTTGGGCGACGTCTGCGCACCCCGTCTCCGTACGGCCTCACGCAGCCGCAACTCCTCCCCAGCCTTCACTGGTACACCCAGACTCGGAGCCAGTTCGAGACCCTCCATCCACCGTCGCCCGAGTCTCTGGGCGCGCCCAAGACAGCTCGCGATTACAAAGACGGCCTCAAATGGCTGCGGCGCTTGGTCATTGTCTCCGCCGTGGGTGGTACCCTTTATCTCGTCGACCGACAAATCTTCGCCTCGGGCGTCCTGCGATCGCTCCGAACTTTTGGCAACGGCCTCTATGTTGCCCTCGATTACAAGATCAACTTTCGCCTAGATCCGTGGGTTGGTACTGTAGATGATTTACATAGGCGCAGCGCAGAACGCATGTTCGAGCTGCTCCGCGTCAATGGTGGGTTATACCTCAAGATAGGGCAGGCGATTGCGATGCAGAGCGCCGTCTTGCCCCCGAGTTTCAAAAAATGTTTGCCCGCATGTTTGACGATGCGCCTCAAGTCGTCTGGGAGGAAGTCGAGAAGGTTTTGCGCCAAGACTTTGGAGGCAAGAGCGTCGAGGACATTTTTGGCGTCAGTTTCACAGGAGAAGAAGGAAAAGGACTGATGGAGAAAAAGGCGCGAGCGAGTGCATCCGTAGCTCAGGTTCACTGGGCGAGGTTACCCGACGGACGCGAGGTGGCCATCAAGATTCAGAAGCCCGAGATTGCAAAGCAGATCGGCTGGGATCTCTGGGCTTTCACGTAAGACACTCTTCAATCACCAAACTACCTGGCACGCGATACTGATCATTATGGCAGCGTGGTGATGAATGTGTACTCCTGGTGGTTCGATCTGCCCTTTGGCGGTGTTGTCCAGTTCGTCAATGAGCGCCTCCGCCTCGAGACGGACTTTGAGTCCGAGGCACGGAACTCGGAGACTATGCGAAACTTGGTCAACTCGGAACCCAGCCTGAAAGGCCGAGTTTACATTCCCACTGTATATCCTGAATTCACAAGGAAGCGCGTCATGGTGACAGAATGGATCGAAGGTGTAAGGCTGTGGGACAAGTCAGCCATAACTGGTCGATGGTTAGGGGGCCATGGGAAAGGGTCACCCGGTATCCTCGGGGAGAAACTAAATCAGCCGGGCTTGACTGCGGTACGGCAGCAGCTGAGAGAGAATCCCGCAATGGAGAAGCTCAAGCCGGAGCGCGAGACGTGGAAGGGCCCCAACGGCAAGGGTGGGCTCGGGCTGAAAGGAAAAGAGGTCATGACCACCATCGTCGACCTTTTCTCAGCGCAGATTTTCAAATGGGGTGTGGTTCATTGCGATCCTCATCCAGGCAACATCTTCATCCGACGCTTGCCCTCTGGTAAAGCAGAAGTGGTTCTCATCGATCACGGACTCTATATCTACATGTCATCAACGTTCAAGCACCAGTACAGCTTGTTTTGGAAGTCGTTGATGACTTTCGACAATGAGACCATAGGGGAGATTACAAGAGAATGGGGCATCAAGGCTCCAGATTTCTTCGCCAGCGCGACTTTGATGCGTCCGTACGAAGGAGGCGACAATACCACGCGGAGTGGCATCCTCAGGAGCAAAGGACTGACACCAGCAGAACGCCAATTCGAGGTCCAGCAGCGGATGAAGAAGGGACTACGCGATATGCTGGCCGACGAAGACAAGTGGCCGAAGGAGCTCATCTTCATCGGCCGCAACATGCGAATCGTACAGGGCAACAACCAGTTCATGGGCTCGCCGGTCAACCGTATAAAGTTAATGGGCAACTGGGCGAGCCGCAGTCTGTTCCAAGACCCAAACCTGCCACTGAGTCAGCGTCTCGCCTTTGCGTGGCGACACGTTCTCTTCAAGACGGTATTGTTTGCGTCGGACCTGGTATTCTACACTTATAAAATCCGCCAGTGGTTGGGCTACGGGGGCGGAATGGAGGATGAACTAGAAGCGAGGATGAAGGACATGGCCAGTGATTTTGGACTTGAACTGCAACACCAGGTATTCGAAGGTTGATAAGGGTAATATAGTAGGAAACGCTCCTCTCCAACGTCATTGAATATGTAGATGCAGATGATCTTGTAGAGATCTTAGACTCATTATACCACTTACTCTCGGTTTACATGACGACAACAACCTGATTGGTGGTAGACGACGAACCATGGAAGATGGGGATCTGGCCGAGTCGAACGTCGATTCGACCCGCAATCCCCACAATGAACGGATGGATCGTCGTGGACACCTTTTCTTATTCAGGGCTATGCTTGCTGTCAGGAATTTACATGGCATCCTAGTTTTATACTACTAGCTGTACGTTGAAGACGTGCCCGACACAAGCATATTCCCTACTTTCAGCAGGTCGACCCCCTGCACGAAGCTCAAATTATAAGCAATCTGACCTGCATGGGGCCAAATGCAGCGCGGACGAGTGGATTTCCAAAGAGTGAAACGGGGGACGAGACGGAGAGCTTTCGATGATCTCTTGTAGTCGATAAGAGGAGGTAGTTTTTGCGAGAAGAAAGCTGACACGATTGGCGCCTTTGTTGTCCCGATGGTATGAGAAATGTGTGCCTAGATTATCGTCTGATGGTTATGCAATAATTAACCGCCGCTCCAAGAAAAGTAAACGGCGGAGCTTGGTGAGTTGGGAAACAAACAAGGTATGGGAATTACTGTGTAGTGGCTTCAGGGACCTAGAGCTTGTGATTGGCAGCGGCGACGGGGTTGCGTCTAGGTCCGGGGTGTTCCCCGAGCGGGTCAGGAACACAGTACCTTGCAATTTACCACGGTATTAAAGGGGGCTCTCTCTCACTAAAGAATCCGTATTTACAGTAGTATTCATCATGATCGTCCCGCAGCCATGATGTATGTCCGTCACGTCAACGAGAGTGACTTTGTTATCGCTCGACATAGTTATGGCCTCCTACCGGTGCTACCACCAGACTGTCACTGTCCGTGTCGACAGAGATGAGGAGGTTCCGTATCCGTATAACTAACTACCTACTCTAGTTACCTACATGCACCATTACTTCTTCGTGGGGCCTAGGGACTCAGTCGGTGTAGCGCAGCGCGGCTGCTTGCGTCGTCGTACCAGCTACTGCCCATGACCACGAAGTGCTCTCGTGCCAGCTCATGCATGTCATGGTGTCAGCTAGTTACTCCATAGGTAGAAAGTCGGAGGAGATAGATATTCTCATCATGATGATGATGGTGACTTGAAGGTTGGGTTGTTACCAGAGGAGATCCACGTGCATGCTCGGCTTAATTTGGCATACGTAACCCTACTGGTACGGTACTGTTACAGTGCTTTAGTGCTGGGCTTGGTAACGTTAGGTACCTGCGTGCGACATGGGTGATATTGCCCCCACCCCTGGCATCATCCGTCCGTACCTTGGAAGTATGGATGTTTCGTTCCCCTCGGGATATTTCTTATTTCCTTACGCCCAATCCAAACGTCTGATCGTCTTTAACTGGCTGGGCTGCCAATAGTAAAAGCTCCCTCCCCCGGCGCCCAAAAGAGAAGAAAACACAGTTGACCTTTCCTCGTTTGGCGTGCTAACTTGCTTGCTTCTGCTTCTCCTTTCCAGAATCGTCCTGTCTGTCCTGTGGGTAATCTTGGAATCGATTTCCTTCTTTGCGCCAGCTTGTCCCACGAGTCGACCACCCAACGCAACAAGAGACTGGCTGCTCCTCCGCGTGGTCAACTTATTCTATTCTGTACTCGTGCACCCTCAACGTCAAACCCATCCGTCCCGCCGCATAGGCCGCGAGTGATTGACCAATAAAGGCGACCTTGCTCAATTAGATCAACACGCGCCAATCTATCCCCGACCACTACTTTGCGATTACATCTGAGACCTGCACCTCACTTCCACGACCCGCCGCTCTTCTCCCACGCAACCACCCCGATCGGCATTTCGTTTGTCTTGGATGTTGCGCGCGCACACGCGACTCGGAATTCCTTTTTCATCGCATTCGAACCATCGACCACTGTCCCGCTGGATCCTGCATTGAGGTTAGTAACATGTTTCCTATGGGGAGTGTCAACTGCTTGCGCAACCGTCGAGGCCATGTTTGCAACCGACCACGATAGACTTTAGAGCCTACTTGATTAGCTCCGACTCGCTGCATCCTCTGTGCGTAGCAAGTACAACAAGCGCCTGGATGGACCTTCAGGAAGCCGACCAACCCGAGGAGCGAGTCGCAGCGAATCTGAAGGTTTCACGTGGGTGGGCGGGCGGCTTTTTGCCCAATTGTACTGTCATATCGCGGGTTGGTGTTGGCTTCGGTAATTGACAGACAACCCGTCAACTTGGGAGCGGTACTGTACAAGTCATCGTGTGGTCGACCATGTTGGTGCATGGGAGCGACCTTGGCCGACTCCTACATCGCTTGAGTTCCCCTTTCCGGTGGCGCTCCCTTGCTGCGTGCGGTGATCGGCAACTCTACTGATGCGTGAGGGCAGCGGGCATGCGTTTGAGCGGGCACCTGGTGGTGTTTACGACTGCATTTGGCAAATGCCCGTTCCAGGGGCTTGCTTCTATGACATGAATATGGCCAAGGTTGTCGACCAGAGTACATGGGAGACAGACCGTTTTCTGGGGCAACGAGGCTGACATCCGGTACTTTTTGATAATTTCTAGCTTGTGAGAGATCGAGTACCCGAATCGTCTCTTCCTCCAACGCGCCCCCTCCCCCAGTACATGCACATTCACCCACACGAAACGAATTTCCGACTTCGACCGCCGTCGTCTGATAAAGCAACGGCTTCAAAGCGAGGCCAACAACGTAATTTGGTCCTGTACTACCTCCGGCTCGCTGCAGTGTGCTCAATACCGACTCGAACCTTTTTCTGAGTCGTACTCGCGCACAGCTTCAAACTTCTCGCAGCATCGAGTAAATCAGCATACCCGCAAACGTCATTCCGCATCGTTCGCAGTCACCGCCGCCGCCAGCACTGGCAACCATCACGCAGCCTCGCCCCAGAATTCAAAATCCGCTGTTCTCTCTGTGGTGGCACCATACTTTTAAGCATTTTCTCACGCTGCCTTGTCTCACAACGACGTAGTAGAAAGACAAGAAGAGAAACCCACGGTTTGCCAGAAGTCGGGAATCGTTCGCAGCCTCTGTCTCAAAAGCTTAAAGCGTCATAGTATCTCAGACATACGCAGGCGGTGCTCTTTCAACTAGGCTTCCTTACCTCGGCATCAGACCCACTGCGGCCATAGCAAACCTGCCCGCCTTTTGCCAGGCAGGCTGTTGAAGCGGCTCGTTCGTGAGGGAAAGACAAAGAACAGGTATTCGACACCACGGTTTCCGGACTGAGACATTTGCATTTACAGTTGGGCTCCCGCATGCCCAACTTTTGACGGTTTCGCCTAGAATAATGAGTCCGCCGCCTCGTCGCTCCTCTAGTTTCGGAATGTTGCTTCGACGTAGCAAATCCACCGACCTCAAGGGAGGAAGGAAGAACCACCACCAGCAGCAGCAGCAGCAGAGGGAAGCCGTTCCCAAATCCCCTCCCCGCCTACCCGACCTCTACAATGGTGTAAACACGTCCGAGTTCCAACAGTCATTCGGAGGCGACATGCGGCCCGACTCCCTTGCTATCGTTTCTGGCCACGTAAACCAGCACTCTTACCACCCCGAGAGCAAGGCCTACAGCAACCAATTCTACCCTCCCTCCGGCCGACCATCAATGGACCCTGGCCGTCCCTCCGTCTCGTCGTCCGCTCCACCGATGCCGCCGGTTCCCAACGCGCACAATGACGGTGACGGGGTCGACCCGTACGCTCGCACCGAGAGCATGACGCACCGTGGTAGATACAGTTATGCCAGTAGTGCTATGAGCACCGTCAACAGCCCCAGGCGAGTCCGCAGGCGAAAGGATCCTACCCCTTTCAAGTAAGTGCCACACCCCCTCCCGCGAGCAAAGTCTGCCGCAAATCGTCTAAACTCCTGACTGACACAAACTCTACACAGCGTTCTGATTGTCGGCACACGCGGTTCGGGAAAGACTTCATTCATCGAGTTTCTGAAGACGTCTCTTGCCCTCCCCCAAGAAGCGCTCCCAACGAGCGACCGAGATAGGTGAAGACTTCGTCGCGAACGCTGCTGCCTCCGGCAACTTTATTCCCCACTATGTGGAGAGCGAAATGGACGGTGAGCGGGTCGGTCTGACGCTGTGGGACTCCGAGGGCCTGGAGAAGAATGTTGTGGACCTCCAGCTGCGGGAGATGTCGTCGTTCCTTGAGAGCAAGTTTGAGGATACCTTCGCCGAGGAGATGAAGGTCATAAGATCACCAGGCGTACAGGATACTCATATCCATGCCGTTTTCCTCATCCTCGATCCAGCGAGGCTCGATCGCAACATCTCCGCGGCAAATACTGCTTCCTCCCACAATGGACATTCTTTCAAGTTAGACCAGGCGCTGAGAGTTGTTGGCGGTTTGGACGAAGACCTTGATTTGCAGGTCATGAGAACCTTGCAGGGCAAGACCACCATCATCCCCGTGATATCAAAAGCGGACACTATCACCACCGCCCACATGTCTGTCCTGAAGAAGACGGTCTGGGAAAGCTTGAGGCTTGCCAATTTCGACCCGCTGGAGGCCCTTGGACTTGACAATGACGATGAAGCTACTCCCGACTCTAGCAGACTCGACGAGCGTGACGAGGACGAGTTACTGGAGGATGACGATGCCGTACACGACACCGAGGGCAGCGACGAGGGTCTCCCCATCCAAGGATCCAGCTCGCCGAATCCAAAGAGGCGCTCAAATAACTCGACCCGCCAGAGTCGTCAGTCTGCGGAAGAGGACAACGACGTACTGCCTCTGATTCCCATGTCAATCATCAGTCCGGATATCTACGAACCTGGTGTCATTGGCCGCAAATTTCCTTGGGGCTTTGCCAATCCATACGACGAGGGGCATTGCGACTTTACTAAGCTTAAGGACGCGGTCTTTGGCGAATGGCGTGGAGAGCTTCGTGAGCTGAGCAGGGAGCAGTGGTACGAGGGCTGGAGAACGAGCCGGCTCAAGCACCGCGATCCAGCGGCCCGTCGAACACGGGGACACAACGGCATCTAAACCATTTGCATTCTCGCCGTGCGAGTTCCGACAGCGTCGGAGTTCAAGTTGCATGTGGCCACACTGCACCTCTGCCGATTTCTCCTGGCCGTTGTGTTTCCTGTTCACGTATCATACCCCTACTCGTTTTGATTTTTACCCTGCGACTTGTCCCCTTCTTTCTGGCAAGTCAGGACTTCAAACCACAGATACCCAATAATGACCAGGCAGTCTCAAATCGGTGTGCTCTACAAGTGGTTATGCGTCCTGGGCGGGGAAGACGATTACATTTCGCTCTCGTTTGCTCGATGGCCTGTTTGACGCACGCCAACCACGCTCTTATCCATCTCATTTTCTCCATATTCGACGTGCACTTTGACATGATTGTCGCCTGCATCAGTTATTTCCCTTCTTAGTTCGAATTCTCTTCTTTTTGCGGCAAGAGATAGGACTCTTATTTTTCCGGATATCCTTCGTGAATTCGGCTTGGCAGGCCGGCTGGTGGGGGACTTTATCGTCTCGTGCAAAATGGTGGTTACCGTCACGTCTCACAAGATGGGAGGGAGTGCCTTTTGGAGTTGTTATCCGTAATTGTTTTTTGGAGAAGACGTCAGAAGATGACCACCATACTACTATGTCGTCGTTGTGGCTAGATGATGGGGGCGGCTGGCTGTACTTCGCTGGGTCGCAAAGCCCAATCCGATGATTTTGCACTGCCTTCATAGAGGGTATATCATCTCATCTCAGAATACAGTTTAAAGCTCTTCGAATTTCGTTTATGGGCCTATGTGATCGATACTTATCATTATGCGGTTCGTATATAAAACCAAACCCAACATCGCGTCATTGCTGCGTATAGCCAAGCTTACCTCTGAACTATGTCGATTCGATGGGTAGGTACCTAGCCAGCTCCAGCCAATGCCAGACAAGGGCTGCTCGCAAAGTGTCCCGAATAATAGTGCCGGGGTCCGAGGTCGAGTACCTCGTTGCTATCAATACCTTCTGTCTCTAGACTCGTTCAAAAGACCGGGCTAGATCAACCCAAGACGTTGATGATCGGTTTTTCTTGAAGAGATGGCAACTATTGGGGATAAGGGCCTGTTATGTTTTGCAGCCAGGACGTTTAAAACTAGCTGGTGATCTCAAGCGACGGTTTGATCAGAGAGCAGTGGTCTCTATGATTGACCAAGGAGACGAGAAAGGTTATCATTACCTATACAACGCCACGGGTAAAGGGTAGGTTACAGCACAAACAACTCATCAAATAGCTTCGTTCATGTACTTGTCGTCACAGCTTATGTAAATACGAGGGACCTTGAAGTCGTCAAATTGCATTTTGTTGGTGACGTAGGGGATCAAAGAGGCTGCCAGCGTACCCTGCTGACGGGCACGTCAAAGACCCCCCACGAAAAGCCCCCAGAGGGAAGACCGGTGCAACGGAGCAAGGTTGGGAGCGACAGAAAGGAGCGCCCGCGGTGGCTTCTACGACTCACACATGTAAGGATAAGGCAGCTAGCCACGTCGTATACTCTTCTGGATGCTTGGGCGGTCTCCCCGACCTTGAATACAGCAACGACGACGACGACATGCGCCATAGTAGCATGAGGTCAGTCGAGTCTCGAGGAATCCGAAGCCGAAGATGATAGGATTCAAAACCCGCCGGCGGCCCATGGAAATGTCTTTGGGGCGGACCTGCGAGCTTACGTTCACGGCAGCCGTAAAGGTCACCTGTTCTAGAGACTTAACCTGCGAGACTATTCCCCTTTTCAAAGCGGCGTCTTGTGATGAGCACTCACAGTGCGACGACAGGAGTGTTTTACATCGGGAGATTACCACTGATGTAGGAATAAAGGCAATTTGAGCTGTACACATACCTATACTCAGTATACTCGTCGTTGGTGTTTCCGTACCTCTACCACAACACGTGAAAGCCCTTCGCCCAGAGATCGGCGACCCAAGGCTGCAGAACATCTTGAATCCAACAGGCTTAGATGCCCAAGATTGCAAATATCCTGTCAGATCCTAGGTCCACACCTCATGTCACATTAGAAGACAATCTCTCAGCTGCGCGAGATATCAGAGGTGTCGTTGTGTGGCATTTCAATCGCTTTTCATCATATGATCCTATCGGCAATTGCTCATGCCTAACCCTTCCTTGCCATTCCATGCTCAGAAAGATTTCCGGTCCAGACCATGCCAGATCAGACCGTGCGTGTAGAACCCCTAATGCAGACGACAAAAAGCAAACCGGCATGACCATTGAACCCAGAAACGTGCAAACAAAGATCGGTTTTGTATCTTAGATGGTGGTCTCGTAGGCGAGGGGCACGACCGTCTCGGGCTTGTTCTCCTTCATGGAAATCAGGCGTGTCTCGCGGGGCTGGGTCGCCAATCTCTTGACCTGGACGACGGTGCCATCGGCCTTGGCCTGCTTCTTGAGCTCGGCGTTCTTCTTGACGCGCTTGATGAAGTCCTCACGAGATCGAGACAGGGAGACGTGCTCGATGCGGAGGTTGACGCGCTTCTCGATGTATCGGTGGCGCACCTTCTTGTAGATGATGACACCGACGGCGCTCTTGGTGACGTTGTAGACGACACCAGTCTTGCCGTGGTAAACCTTGTGGGGCATACCCTTCTGGACGGCACCGTTTGCCTTAATGTCCACGATGTCACCAACCCTGGCCAATAATTAGATCCTTCGTGTCCATCTGGCGGTAACTGTCGCAAAACGTACTTGTACTGTCTGAGGTAGGTGGACAGCTGGATCATACCCTTCTTCCGGAAATCCCGGGAGAAGGCATACTACAGCAAGGCGATAGGTCAGCTTCATGTCCCAGGACTCTTCGTATTGTTCCTCCCGGATCCCCCCTTCCCCATCTCTCGCAGTTGCACCTTGTCCAGGACGCCCAAGGATTGATAAAACCTACTCTCGTGCCAGCGCGAAGACCTGCAGCGTGACCCATCTTGACGGTTCTGGGTTGTCGTTACTGAAGGTGGTAGATGGATGTCGGTTCGTCGGTATCGTGGTCGTAAGGTTGGGGGTTGACCGTCTTGAACTTTTCTGGGGTCGCTGGTTGTTAGACAATTTTGGCAAAGGGAGGCCAATTTTTTGTGCAGCGGGCAGGCCTGCATGGCCCGTGCGCCTGTAGATTTGAAGACGCCCTTGCCAGCGCAACCAGTCAGTGACTCGATGGAGCCAGCATGTGGCTGAGGATGTGGAGATTAGTCACCCCCATCTTGAGCCAAAGCCACTCCAGAAAACCCTAGACCCACATTCTCGACCTGAACGCACCAGATTTTCGTTGGCTACCGACTCTGCGCGAGCTTGGGGCATTTTCCGGCATCAAGATCGACCAATTCCCGCTACCTTGCTGTGGGAAAAAATCCGTCTCTTTCCTTCCCTTTCGTCCATTCCCATCCGCCAACCAAAGGAAGACGAAGCCTTGAGTCGCAATCATGGCTCCTCTATCTTACTCCAAGACCGCAAAGGTCCCCCGTCGCCCCTTCGAGGCTGCCCGACTGTCAGTATTCTCCGGCCACTGAGCACGAGCTTGTCTCTGCCCATGTCGTGAAGATTCCGAAAACTGACCTGGTAAATTAGTGACTCCGAGTTGAAGCTCGTTGGCGAGTATGGTCTGCGCAACAAGCGTGAGGTTTGGCGTGTCATGCTTACTCTGTCCAAGATCCGTCGTGCTGCCCGGTAAGCAAGCCCGTTCCCTTCAACTTGAAATTGCAATTTCGGGTGCTAGGCAACTACTGCGTATGTGTGAGCGTTTGTATGCTAATGACAACTCGATCCGAAACAGTCAGCTGCTCACCCTCGACGAGAAGGATCCAAAACGCCTCTTCGAAGGCAATGCCCTCATTCGCCGTCTGGTCCGTGTCGGTGTCCTCGACGAGTCTCGCATGAAGCTCGATTACGTCCTGGCCCTGAAGGTTGAGGATTTCCTGGAGCGCCGCCTCCAGACTTGTGTCTACAAGCTGGGTCTCGCCAAGTCGATCCACCACGCCCGCGTCCTGATCCGTCAACGCCACATCCGCGTCGGCAAGCAGATCGTCAACGTTCCCTCGTTCATCGTCCGTCTCGATTCCCAGAAGCATATCGACTTTGCCCTGACCTCGCCCTTCGGTGGTGGCCGTCCCGGTCGTGTCCGAAGAAAGAAGGCAAAGGCTGCCGAGAAGGGTGACGGCGATGAGGAGGAGGAGGAGGAGTAAATTCCACAATCTCACTCATGTGAAATATGATTTCATGTCGTTCTGGTACATGGAGATCTTCCACTGGTCGGGAGATTTAACCATACAATGGGTCTATGGATGCACATTCGCAACCATGTCTCACGGCGTTAGGCCATGGGGAAATCTGGAATGCATGAGAAAAGTCCGTCATCAATGATACCTTGATTTCTCTTCTGTTACACGACTTGTGATCTATGCTTCTCATACCCTTACAGTGCGTGATACTCGTTCACTCATGAATATTAGGGAGGTATCTTATACATGATGCTATTTGATTGGTGCAGAAATCATTGCTATAAAAGCTCATCTTTTCCGGGGAACTTTGCCATGGGATCATCTGCCACCGTCTTTTTTCTCCTGTATTCCTCCATTTCTTCTTCCATCATCTCTTCAGCCGTCCTCTTCTTAGCTACTGGATTAGGCAGCGCTACGTCCCTGACCGGCTCCGTTTCTCGGACGGAAATCTGCCGTGCGTCATCATCGATGAACGCTGCTTCGATGAGGTTACCTCCTGTCCTCTGCTTCTCTGCCTCTTCCCAGGCTGTCTTTCCCTCTGACCCGGTGCAATAACTATTCTTGATGACCGAATGACAGCATGCATAGCCCCATTTGAAATTGGACCACCAGCTGCCCCACACTGTGGCATGATTGTTGACCAAGACGTCCTCGGCGTATTTTGACTTGGCAGAGGCCTTGGGTGCTCCCTTGACTAACCCTGCTTCGTCGTACTCGAGGAATTCTTCCGATTCTGTAACGGTCATATCCCGCACCGCAGCGGGCATGGCGTTCTGGTCGCCGCCGTACTTGTCTTGGAGTGACTTGAGTCGTTCTGCGCGCTTCTTTTCGGCTACCTCCAGCTCCTTTTTACGGTAAAACTCGCCTGCTGTGGGATTAGCCTGCATATGTTGACTCGTATCGCCCTTCTCCTGCGCCTCCCAGGCGTATTTGGTAGCCCTCTCAAACTCGCTGGCATCTCCTGACGCCCTCATGAAACCCTCCTCGGCAAAGAGTTGGGCCGCCTGGTCAGCTGTTGCACCGGCGTCGACTATCTTCCTTGTTTTGGGGTCGTATTTGGCCGACTCGAGATCCAGATTCAACAAGTATTTTGCCGTGTCCTCTCGTAATCGAAGCTGCCTGGTGGCGGTACTCTGGTGCTTGCCCATGTCCACTTCCTCGGCGTACTTCTCACCAGCATCCTCGTCTTCATCGTCGTCACCGTCCCCCTTATCCTTGAGTTGTTTTCGCAACTCGTCCATTTGGCTATAACGCTCCACAACATTCCGGTACTCGCGCGGATCGTAGCCGTTCCAGCGATCGCGCTTGGCATCCCATCCCATTTGCACGTCCTCGATGACCTCGTCGGCTTGGATGTCTTTGCCCGTGAACTTGGCGCCTTTTGCGCGGGGCCTGCTGAGGCAATCCTTGGCCTTGTGCGTCATGGCACCGCAGTTCTCGCATGCGCCTTTGCGGTACTTGGTTGCCGCGGGTCCGGCCTTCTTGCCGCGGTCGTACCATTTTGACTGTTCGTCTTTAGATTTTTGAAGACGCTGATGCTCGAGGTAGTCTGAGGCGTCATCGCCCTCTTCGCCGGCGTAGAATGGGCGTTTGCTGATGAAAGACGGGATGTACACGTTCTCTTCCTTGGAAGCAGCCGAGGCCTTGCTATTGGCATCATTCCGCCGCGACGGAGGCGGCGGTGGCGGCGGCATAATGACAGTGCCAGCTGAGCAGACGGTCGAGTAGATTGCGATCCAGGTAGGATGAGACCGTGGAAAAGTTCGCCGGATCTAGGCAGGACGCAGGCAGAAATCGAACCAGGGCAAACGCAAATGAGGCGCAAGGAGAGGCTGGAGTGATTAGATATAATCCGTTAAATATAATCCGTACTTCAAGTGTGGCTGGTGCTGTCTTATCGGCACCTGACATCGCATTTGCATAATCAGTGGGTTCGCGTTCAGCCACTCCAATCTAGACGCGTCTTTCGCATCAACGACGCGTTGCAATAAGACAGGAAGACATCCTTACCTATGTTCTGCGTTTGCCATTGTTTGATCGCCGGCATTTCCCAATTTTCCGAAATCGCTCTGATCTGCAACCTCTCTTCAGTTCCAGCGGTTATGGACAGGTGATCATGGACGTCTTCCGTGTGCGACTGAACTGCATAGACCACTATCAAGCAGTGCCGACCAAGTATGACCCCCAGGTTCGCAACGATTCTTGCCCGGCACAGCTGCGCAACGAATTAAAGGTTCCCATTGTCAGGGTTTTCGGATCGACAGAGACTGGCCAAAAAGTATGTGCTCATATTCATGGCGCATTCCCATATCTATACATTGCATACGATGGGAGCCTGAAACCTGACGAGGGTATAAACTCATGTGACGTCTACGAAAGGAAGGCTTCAGTTTCTGACTGTATTAATAGTTGGCGCCTATATTTACCGGCTGCACCTGTCCATTGATCACGCACTAGCCGTGAGCTACCGCCGCAATGCCTACAATGCCAACCAAACGTTTGTGGCTAGAGTTACGTTGACCAAAGGAGTCCCGTTTTACGGCTACCACGTCGGCTATAAGTTGTATCTCAAAATCTACATGCTGAACCCCATGGTCATGACGAGACTGGCCGAGCTTCTCCAGCACGGCGTCATCATGAACCAGAAGTTTCAACCATATGAGGCGCATCTTCAATATCTTCTTCAGTTCATGACGGACTACAACCTCTATGGATGCGGCTATATCGAGACTCGAAAAGTCTGCTTTCGTGCCCCTATTCCGATGCATTCCCCAGACGACGCGTCCATCCACCTATACCACAGTCAAACCGTCCCGGGGGCCAATGTCACAAATGACGATGAATTACCACGAGTCAGCCACTGCTCCATTGAGGTCGATATATGTGTTCAGGACATCCTTAATCGGCTTGATATCAAGGAGAGGCAGTTGCATCATGACTTCGTCGAGATGCTCAGACCACCCCCGCCAGAAATGAAGTTGGTACACAGCATGGCCGGTCTTTGGAAAGACGAGACTAAGCGTCGGAAACGGAGGATGTCAAACCATGCACCAGGGAGCAATCCATTACCGACGGAGGCTCTGGTATCCATGTCTGCAGACCCCCGAAAATCGCAAGTACCTGGATGGATTCACGAAGAGAGATACCGAAGTCAGATGAACGAGTTGGCCGAGGAGGAGCATCGGAATAGCGACGGAACTGCAGTCACTTTTGAAGATTTTGTCAATCCGGCCCCCTTAGAGGACACAGTCAGTACTCTGATGCAATCCGTGGAAGACTTCTACCCTAAAAACCGGAAGTGTGCCCCGAGGTCTGCTATTGGCTCTCCCGCAGGAGAAGCCGGTTTTAGTGAGGCTCCAATGAGCAGCATTGTCGTTGACGAGCAACTGATTTCAGCCGTCGAAGTTTACGAGAACGACCGACTCGCCGATGAATCGGATGAAGAAATGCCCGCAGACAAGAAAGTCGTGGGCGTTATTGCTGCTGGACCAGCAAGGCCCATACCCAGCAAATTAAGCTCCGAGGGACTCGGAGTTGCGGCTACAAATATGGCGCACACTGACCACAACATGCCACGACTCCCATACGCATCCAACCAGTCTATTTTAGGCCCTGATACTCTTGCCATAGACCTAGGTCGCCTGCGTGGATTTCCCGAAGGAGTCCATGTAAGTCGTATGAAGTCAGGAAATATGGCCCCTGTAGCTGTGCCCAGGAAAATACTCGCAGCCGCCGCCAAACAGCGAGCGATTAGCAGAGTTCCCCAAGGCAATTTTCTGAGTGGAAATCAGACTGTACAACCGAAACGGATGGCGACGCGGGTTTTCGAAGAACACCAACTCAAGCGTCGACAAGTAAGCTTCGTGGTGAGCGCGCACCGTGATGTCACCCCGACCGCGAACGCGACCAGCCGAAACTTTCCTATTATAGGACCTTCCAGCCAAACAAAACCCACGTTGGCCTCTCTTGGGGCGGCAAAGGCGAGGTGGACAGGTGAGGCGAACAAACACACTTACAATGGAACGCTCAACTTCTCTGTGGTCAAAGATCCGAATGATCCAAACACACGATTGCGTCTAAGTCAGCAAGCCGATCCCCGGCAAAGCCAGGATAGCTCATGCAAGACAAGGCTGTCTCTCGAACCGTCAGGCGCCGCCTTTGAATATACACCAGTACGTATCTGGGAGCCGCCCAGGATCACAAAGGTGTCGTCACCCGCTAGCCCTCCGAAATCAACCCAGCATGTGTCAAAAGTTGATGTGGGATGTCCACCACGCCAAGATACACACTTCTTTGTCTTCGCTACGCCACCACCCCCGGTAGATGTGGTTCTGTCTAATATGGCAGCACATAACCTTCCTGACGCAATATATCAAGAACCATATTATAGCAACGACAAGGACGTGCCACAGCGTACTCGGGAGTACGCTGGCAAGGAATTTAGGCTGCTGAGCAACACCGTGCCGTACCTGTCCGACTTCAATGGGACGGGGCTTTCTGCTGTGTCCTTTGGGGTTAAAACGAACGTTTCAGACATCAAGTTAGGAAATGAAGCTCTCTTCCTGACTAAACAGCAAGAATGCGGATTCAGGAGCTGGGAGATTGCAAAACCGCCTCCTACCTGTGCGGAGGTTGCAGATTGGTGGACGGATAGCCGAAGCGTTACTGACAGTATGAGGACTTCGCCGCAACTCCATGATCCCGAGCTCAAACCGTATCTTTCCCAAATTCAAGGGGCCACCCCCAGGAAGAAGCACAACTTCAGATACTCTCAGAGGAAGAAGTCCACTAGTGTCCAGTTTGAAGCACAGTATATGAGCACTATGAGTCTGGAGATCCACGTCAACACCAGGGGCAAGTTGGTCCCAAATCCTGAAGAAGACGAACTTCAGTGCATTTTTTGGTGTTCCAAGTCGGATGAGAATTTCAGCACAGGCGACAACGCCTCACTTGATATTGAATCCGGCATAATCGTCTCCTCTGCTGACGGCTCTGTGGCGAAGCGAGTGAGACGACAAACGCCGGTGGAGGTCATCGAAGAGAGTTCTGAACTCGATCTGATGGTACGCATGGTCGAGATTGTCAGAACGCGCGACCCCGACATCCTGACCGGATACGAAGTGCACGGAAGCTCGTGGGGTTACCTGATCGAGCGAGCTCGGATCAAGTACGACTACAACCTGTGCGATGAGTTCTCTCGCATGAAGAATCAATCCTTTGGCAGATTTGGAAAGGACGCAGACAAATGGGGATTCAACACCACATCGACCATCCGTGTGACCGGAAGACACATGATCAACGTCTGGAGAGCCATGCGGAACGAGCTCAATCTCCTCCAATACACAATGGAAAACGTGGCGTGGCACCTTCTGCACCGCCGTGTTCCGCACTATCCTTGGCGAACGCTATCAGAGTGGTACCTAAGTGGCAAGTCGAGAGACTTGAGCAAATTCCTTCGGTATCATCTGTCACGGACAAAGCTTGATATCGATATATTGGAAGCGAACGAGCTCATACCTCGGACTAGTGAACAAGCACGGTTACTTGGCGTAGACTTCTTTTCGGTCTTCTCGCGTGGCTCGCAGTTCAAGGTTGAATCGATCATGTTTAGAATCGCCAAACCCGAGAATTTCATGCTAGTGTCGCCAGACCGGAAGCAAGTCGGCAGTCAGAACGCCCTGCAGTGTCTGCCGCTCGTCATGGAGCCCCAGAGTGCGTTCTACACCAGCCCTTTGTTGGTATTGGATTTCCAGAGCCTGTATCCGAGCGTCATGATTGCATACAACTACTGTTATTCCACGTTCCTCGGCCGCATCACCAACTGGCGCGGCGTCAGCAAGATGGGATTCTCGGATTACGAACGACAGGAAAGACTCCTCGAGCTACTCAAAGACCACGTCAACGTCGCCCCGAATGGTATAATGTTCTGCAAACCCGAGGTTCGCAAGTCGCTTCTCGCAAAGATGTTAACGGAGATCCTCGAGACGCGGATCATGGTCAAGAGTGGGATGAAGCAAGACAAGAGCGACAGAACCTTGCAGCAGCTACTCAACAATAGACAGTTAGCGCTGAAGTTGCTAGCCAATGTTACTTACGGCTACACTTCCGCCTCCTTCTCAGGGCGCATGCCTTGCTCAGAGATCGCGGACAGCATTGTCCAGACTGGCCGGGAGACGTTGGAACGCGCAATTGCACTCATACACTCCACCCCGAGTTGGAATGCGGAAGTTGTTTACGGCGATACTGATAGTTTGTTCATCTCTCTCCCGGGTCGTACCAAGCACCAAGCATTTGACATCGGGAATGAGATGGTGAAGATCATTACAGACATGAACCCGAGACCAATCAAGCTCAAGTTTGAAAAGGTCTACCACCCGTGCCTCTTACTTGCCAAGAAGCGGTACGCTGGCTACAAGTATGAGAGCAAAGATCAGGTCGAGCCTGAGTTTGAGGCGAAGGGCATTGAGACTGTCCGCCGAGACGGTACACCGGCTGAGCAGATGATTGAGGAGAAAGCACTGAAGATACTGTTCGAGACTGCTGATCTCAGTCAAGTCAAGGCTTATTTCCAAAAGCAGTGCGAGAAGATCATGACAGGCGAAGTCTCAATCCAGGACTTCAGCTTCGCCAGGGAAGTCAAATTAGGCACCTACAGCGACAGGGGACCACCGCCACCCGGCGCGCTGATCAGCACCAAGAGGATGCTGGACGATGCCAGAACAGAACCTCAATACGGCGAAAGGGTTCCTTATGTGGTCATTAGAGGAGCTCCAGGAGCACGGCTCATTGATCGATGCGTTGCCCCCGAAGACTTACTGAGCAGCCCGCATCTTCGCCTCGACTCTGAGTACTACATATCGAAGAATCTGATCCCTCCTCTCGAGCGCATATTCAACCTTGTCGGGGCCAATGTGCGCCAATGGTATGATGAAATGCCCAAGACGCAACGGATACACCGCGTCGATCATTCAGGTGGGCTGACGAAGAAGACGCTCGAGTCGTACCTGAAAGCTGCAGCATGTCTGGTTTGCAACTCAAAGACAAACGACGAGGGTGAAATCTGCTCGCGATGTCTTGCGGATGCGCCGGCGTCGTTGGTGAAATTGCAGACGCAGCTCAACAGCGAGCAAGAGAAGCTTTCGGGCGTCATCAAGATCTGTCAGAGTTGCGCTGGACTGGCACCGTTAGACGATGTCCCATGTGATAGCAAGGACTGTCCTGTATTCTATACCCGGATGAAGCAGGGGGCAAGATGTAGGACAGAAAGAGGGTTGATCGAGCCAGCCATAAAGCAGCTGTTGGAGGGGGGGAGTTGGAATGGTGACGGAGGGCCGAAGGCAGGCAGAAAAGGGCACAGCCTCACAGATACTCTCACTCTTGTGCGACATGTGGCTGATGGCTGATGATGTGCGGACGAAGTTAGTTACGGGTAAGGCAGCATGGCGTCTGATGGTTCTCCCGGGTGCAGTCGTGGTAACGTAGGATACCTAGTACTGTGCGATAGCAATGGACATGATCATGAGATGAGCTGGGTTGGGTGAGTGATGAACAAAGCTACGGTAAGGGGGGGCAAGGGCCTGCTGTGGGGGTGCTCCCTGCCTGACCGACTGACCCACACGCAGGTCCATAATAATCACTGACGTTGCTCTTGGCTAAGCCAAGCCTAATATGCTTAGCATCATCATCACCAGATGGACCTTTGATGTTCCACGAACCGCTGTTCCAACTACCGTCGACTTCCCATCGTTCTTGAAACATATTGGTTTGACTTTTTTGTGCCCAAAAACAATTTCTATTCGGTCTGATTGTTTGGCATCTCGGAAGCATGTAAACAATTCCATACCGGTAGACCTTGCCATCGTTTCAACTTCCATGATCCCCGGCATCCGGTACATGTTGGAGTCCACAGACTTGCACTCGGCCAGCTGTTTGTCGCTGGAACCAGAGCCATGGCGGGCTGGACAGGTTTCCTGCTAACATACCTGTTGGGCGGCATCACCTTCATTCCCTTACTGATTGCCACGGTTTTGTTGCACGCCTACTTCACCTTGCCGGTTCGCAACCATGTCACCACTACTGAAGGGAGCTCCGGCGAAGCGAACGACGATATAATCCAACCCGGCGACGATACGAGCGACCTCGAAGCCGCGCAGAAGGATCCCAAACCGAGGACGGTGGATGCGCCCGATGTTTCAGCCGGCTACTTTGCAGTATGCCGTGAATACACACCCATGGGCATCAACGCGAAGCCCATAGAGCGGTCGACACCCATAGGGTCTGCTACGGTTGCCGCCCCCAGTCAGAGCGTGTACCAGGTCATGTACAGAAGCATATTCGACAGAAGGCAGACTCCGGGATCTGAGGGCCATAACAGCTCCGGCTTTCGGCCCAAGAAGGCTGGAAACGTCTTTTACGTTGTGCTTAGGTATGCCCATGCCCAGTTCCATCGTGGGAGCCCCCAGCTTCCAACTCCATGTGACAGGACAGTAGCGAATCGCAAGGCTGACATGTACCGTACAGACACGGCCATCTGATGCTATTCGATGACGACGAACAACTCGAAGTACGCCACGTTATATCGCTTGCACACCATGATGTTAGCATCTACTCGGGAGGCGATAACACGCCCGAGGGAGAACTATTCATTAAGAGGAATGCCTTGCGTCTATCTCGGAGAATTCACGGACCCGAATTGACCCCTGACACTCAAATATCAAAACCGTTCTATCTGTTTTCCGAGGACTGCTCTGCGAAAGAGGACTTCTACTTTGCATTGCTCAAGAACCAGGAGCACGTCTTTGGCGCTACGCAAGCAGCCCCCAAACCGCAGCAGTTTGATGTCAAGGATATTATCTCTCTTGTCCAGAGACTGCACGCATCTGAGGAGCACATGCAGACCAGGTGGCTCAATGCCCTCCTAGGTCGGATTTTTCTCGCCACATACAAAACTCATGATGTCGAGAACCTGATCCGCGAGAAGATCACCAAGAAGATATCTCGTGTAAAGCGCCCAAGTTTCCTCTCCAGGATCGCTATTCATAATATAGACACGGGTGTGGCAGCGCCGTTCATCACCAACCTCCGCCTCAGAGACTTGAACGTGGAGGGAGAGATGGTCATGGAGGCTGATGTCAAGTACACGGGCGGGTTTCGGCTCGGGGTTGCTGCCACGGCAAAGATCGACTTGGGTCCCCGTTTCAAAGTACGAGAGGTCAACATGCTCCTAGCCTTGGTGCTCAAGAAACTCGAAGGTCACATACTTTTCAAGGTCAAGCCACCGCCAAGCAACAGGATCTGGTTGTCGTTTCAGACAATGCCAAAGATGGAATTGTCAATTGAGCCAATCGTCAGCTCGAGGCAAATCACGTACACTGTGATTCTCCGCCAGATCGAGAATCGGATCAAGGAAGTCCTGGCCGAGACTCTGGTTCATCCTTTCTGGGATGATGTACCCTTCTTCAAGACAGAGCACAAGACCTGGCGCGGTGGCATTTTTGCAGGTGATGATGCGGTGGAGCGGTCGGAGGACTACGAGGAAATCGCCGCTGCCCTCGGTGATGCCGATGAAGTGGCCCATTTGGAAGAGTGTGGCACAGCCTCGGTATCTCCGACACCTGAGCACGTTGGTCTCGAGAAGAGCCAGACGGTTCCTGTTGTTGATACCAATGGGTTCTGGGGACGCAAGATGCATTCAAAGAAGGGCATCCTGTCCACAGCAAGTTCGCCAGCCTCAGCTTCAACAACAGCCCTCGAGACCAAGAGTATTTCAACGACATCTGACATGCCCAGGCCTCTTAGGACTGGGTCTTTCTCAGCATCAAGTCCAACCATTAGCACCGATGCATCTCATGCCGAGACATTTAAGCCTTCCTCGCCCCCTAATCGTGAGGGGGCAGCAAGTGCAATGGCTAACATGGCAGCCAAATCAAGACAGGAGGTGCTGTCACAGACGCAAGTGGAAACGCCATCTCGGCCATCTTGCATGACTGAACCGGCAAATAACTCATCAGCTTCATCCACAGAAGCTCTGGCCACTAGTGCTGGCGACGACCAAACCCCCCACAGCAGCCGTGCGTAGGCCTACGGCTTCCTCAGTTGATAGTACTGACAGCGAGACGGGACAAGCCCCCCAATCACCAACCGGTTCGAGCAGGAGTTCTATAAAAGGCGCCGCTGGATCAATTGGACGAAACTTTTTCGCCCGCAAAGACACTGTTCCCGCCGGTAGTGGCAACAGTACTCCTGACCAGAAACGTAACACGCTGGCTGCGGTGTCGAATGTTGCGGCCACAGCCAAACGGTGGGGATGGAATGCTCTTCAGCGAAATGTCGATCAGGGGCCGGATGGACGCAAAATGTCTGACCCACCGCTTGTAGATCTTAACAAGCCAATGGGACGCGGTCAGCCTCTTCCACCGCCCGGGATGCCTCTGCCGGGACCAGACAAGAGGTCCAAGGTGACTTCGATTCCTGTGCCAAAACGCAAGCAGATACCTCCGCCCAATATCGCAGCGCAACAACAAAGCACAATGAGCGTCGATCAAGTGAAGACAGAACGGAAACCTGTGCCTGCTCCACCGCTGCCTAGGCGGCGGCATGTTTCGGAGGATTACTCTGATGAAGGAACCGAGGAGAACGTTTTCATAATTGAAGCGCCTGCCGCCGACTCGGAGCCTTCGACCCCTTTGCAAGAGGAGCACGGAGAGCCATATTCCGGCTCATCAAGGCCAGTGCCGGCGTGGGTCGAGGACGCGGAGGATGTTGATAGCATAGGGACCAGCTCGAAGACTCCCGAGACACCCCTCGCCAAGGCAGCCGTTCCACCGGAACTTCCTAAACGCAACCTCGGGGTTGATACAAATGGACCTCGAACAGCCGTTCATGATGATGACGATGGTTATGCCAATTGGTTGGACGATCCGGACTTCAGAGAACAGGAAGAGCATAGTGGCGGATCTATGAAGGCGGGTACAAATACGAGCAACACAGCTTGAGCAAGTTGAGTATGGGTTTATATTGGCATGCGGCGAAACAGCTGGTGCACTGCATACAATCGATTCGCGGCCTGGTTGATAGGTTTTAGTAAGCGGGTTGGGGTATTACGGTATGGTCGACTGGTTAAAAGTGTAGAGCATATCAGTGGATTTAGGTAGCTCAGTGCAAACCACAGTGTATTTGATGCAGATAGGTAACGACTGTCAGGGCCCCGGCCTGCCCTCTGGGTGTGGTTATGAATACATCAACGAACACATCCGAGACCTTCCAGGAACGTTGCGATTCGGTTTGGGACACCATAGACTGCCGTTGATGGGTGGATTATAGGGCACAACGGATGTATGCTGGTCCCAAAGGGAAAATATATACAGTATCAGACATGAGTCTGGTAATGGTTCCGAAAGTGATTGATGGCTTCGACGCGTCAGATTCTTCCGCCCCGTCGTCCAGTGTTTCTATTGATATCCACATATGACGAATGGTTGGCTGCAACAACAGCATTCCTTCCCATTTCTTGATCGTCATGGCTCAGGTGGTCTTGTCCTTGTTGTGGTAGTTGACGCTGGGGTTCCAGAAGGCCGTCTCGTCACCATTGCCCCACGGGTAGTTCTTGGTGCGGATGTTTTGGTAGGGGTACTCGACACGCTCCTCTAGCGGGGGCATGTGCGACCAGTGTTCCCAATGCTCATTCCAGAGATTGTAGGCGTTGAGGCCAGCGAGGATGATGCAAGGGCCGACTCCGCTGTGGGTGGGGTTGTTGATGGTGAGTGTACTGAATCCGGGTTAGGAGGGCTGGGTACGCTTACTAGAGAGAGATCTTGCGCCAGAGCTCTACAGAATTTTGTCAGTTGTGGTGTTTCCTTTCGGGCGTGTAGATGTGGTCACGCACCAGTGGTGGCACCAGCGTGCTCCTTGACGGCCTGGCGCTCCTTGATGAAAGCGTTTTCGGTCGAGGCAAAGCGGCGCTGGATGGTCGAGCGGACGACCTGGTTGCGGAGCTGGGCGGTCATTCGCGAGCCCGCGCGGATAATTTGGCGCTGAGGAAGCATCTTGTTTTGGTAATCGGTGTCGTCGTGGCCGAGCGAGAGGAGGAGAGATTGGTCAATTGGGAAGTCGGTTAGTGATGTGGTGCGATGATGACCGAACGACCTTTGGTTTGAATGCTCCCGTCCAAGCTTCGGCACGTGAATGCCTCAGGCACCTAGGTAATCCGTACTCATTAAGCACTTGGTAGAAAAGGTGGGGGGGCTCCGTCGGCACTTTTAGTTAACTAAAAGTTGGTTTACGGAGTACGGAGTACGGAGTATTAACGTAAGTTGCATAACGTTAGTTATCATGCATTCCATATCATCCATGACCAACTCACTACCCTAGTTATTGCCGAAGGTACTTGCAGTCGCCAACTCATCTCGTACCTTCTTCTAGTTACCGCATTTCATACGAACGAACGCAGATTTAGCAATCGCAAAGCTTCAGCAGTCGATTTCAAGCTTTCCGACATAATTTCCGTTTACGAATCGTCAGAGAGAGACCAATGATACTCTCGACACCCCGCCCACTACTAACAACGTATCACGAATGAGATCAGCGTAGCCAAACGTTTATCAGAGGTTGCGGTGCGCCGTGTGTTTTCTCCTTCGCAGTCAGTACTCTTACAAGATGGTGGTCCGAATTACCTCGTGGAATGGTACGTTTTACAGACCCAAGTTTTCAACAGATGTGCGTGACAGTTGACTGATGGCACGATAGTGAATGGTATCAGGTAATTCGGCCCCGTGATGCGAGTGTCTGTATGTGTCGCGCGATCTCATGCTCTGACCAGAAACCCGTTCTCATATCAACCCTGGAGGGAAAACCGCAGCTTTCAGGTCAGTCCCCGAGAACCTGGTGTAGCATGCGTGCACTGAACTATTCTTCTAGTCCATGTTCAACACCCTGGAGGCCGACATTGTGGTAATGCAAGAGACCAAAATTCAACGCAAGGACCTTCAAGACGATATGGTCCTAGTCCCAGGATGGGATGTCTACTTCAGCCTTCCAAAACATAAGAAGGGCTACTCTGGTGTTGTCATCTACACCCGCAACTCGGTTTGCACCCCCCATACGCGCCGAGGAGGGCATCACCGGCGTCCTCTGTCTGCCAGGTTCCTCCACATCGTTTCGCGATTTGCCTTTGGACCAGCAGATTGGGGGCTACCCATATCCAAGTCAGCTGAGCGGCACAGTCGACGAGGCTGTTCTTGACTCAGAAGGGCGATGTGTTATTATCGAGTTCCCTGCTTTCGTGCTCATTGGGACCTACAGCCCTGCCACACGAGACGAGACTAGGGATGACTTCAAGTTGGCCTACCTGGAAGCTCTGGAAGTGCGAGTCCGAAATCTGGTCGCAATGGGCAAAAGAGTTATCTTGACCGGCGACCTGAACGTCATCCGAGCAGGCATTGACACCGCCAATATATCCGAAAGACTGAGAAAAGAGGGCTCCACTATTGAGGACTTCTTCTCAAGTTCGACTCGTCGCCTTTTCAATCAACTTATCTTTGAGGGGATCGTCTACGGAGAGAGGGACGAGGGCCGCGGAAGCCCCGTCCTTTGGGACCTTGGAAGACTCTTCAACCCAGCAAGGCAAGGCATGTTCACCTGTTGGGAGACCAAGAAAAATGCGAGGCCGGGCAACTTTGGGTCACGTATTGATTACGTTCTTTGTAGCGACGAATTGAAAGGCTGGGCCATTGACTCCAACATCCAGGAAGGTCTCATGGGCTCTGACCATTGCCCCGTCTACGCCACCTTTAGCGACGTGGTCACCCTTAATGGGAAGGAGGTCCATCTGAGAGACATCATGAACCCTATTGGGATGTTTCGCGGGGGTGAACGCGTAAGGGAATGGTCAAACAAAGACCTGTTGCCCATGTCAGCCAGACTGATTCCCGAATTCGACCGGCGTCAAAGCATCAAGGACATGTTCTTCAAGAAACCCTCTACCACACCAAAATCAGTACCAACAACGTCAACATCAATGTCAGAGCCAGTGCCGACATCCACTACAGATACACCAGAGACTTCCTTGCCGCAAAATCCCGAGTCGGGCAAGTCGCTTGCCTTTCTTGGTGAAGATTTTGCGTTGGAGGCATCTTCCACTAGACCAGCATTACATGTCCTGAAACGAACATCCGCTGCCACCATTTCAGGCAATAGGGCCCTCAAAAAGATGAAATCTGGCTCGGGTAAAAAGCCATCTCTATCCAGGGGCCAGAGTAGCCTTATGGGGTTCTTCAAGCCTAAGTCGACGGATAGCCCGGCAAAGATGCCCGGCCCACAGGGCAGTGAGAACGATGTTGCGAGTTTTGACGAGGCTGTGGGTGGCCTTAACAAATCATCCCCGAAATACCGTGCTCCAGAAACCACACCACCGATCAAGGGGAAGCCCGCATCTCCCACCCCGGAGAAGTTTATCGATAACATAGCCTCCAAGGATTCGTGGTCGAAGCTCCTGGGTAAACGAATCGTGCCCAAGTGCGATCACGGTGAGGACTGCATCAGTTTCGTCACCAAGAAGCCTGGCGTCAACTGTGGTAAGTCCGTTGCTGGCAGGAGCCTGGATAATCAATGCTATGTTTCAATAAAAATGGAAAAGGTCGCTGACTCCCTTGGTTTAGGTCGATCTTTCTTCGTGTGCTCTCGACCAATAGGGCCCTCGGGAGAGAAGGAGAAGAACACGGAATGGCGCTGCGGAACCTTCATCTGGAGTAGTGATTGGAGTGGAACGCCAGCCGGATGAAGCGGACGTCATGTGATCTGGGACTAACAACGCGATTCATAAGTCGATTATGCATCGCACAGTACCTCCCGTCCGGGCCATACAAGTGCCTGCCACTGGTGGCATGCCAGGCGGCATCATACCGCCAAGTCTTTGTCCTGGTTGGCGAGTGTCAAACAATGACCAGCTGAGGTTTCCTTAGGTGGTTTGCAAACGACATGATCGGAGGTGAAACAAAGATATAATACGTGCAGATTTCCCGGGCCTATGTCCATGTGGAGTGTTGCATATGGTGATACAATTTACCCACCATATCACCATGTGCTGGCAAAAGAGCATAAATGCCTCGTTCACATTTGCTGAGATCCAACAGCTTCCAGTACTTTTCAATTTGGTCAGAGAGTAGTTGTCTTGTGTAGTAGTAGGTGGATCAGAATTTGCCGACATGCGAGTTGACTAACGACAAGGAGCACGCAGAGTTCACGTTCGCAAAGGGTTATGTAATGGATGACATAGGACAACTGCAACCGCGTAACAATAGCTAGTCCATCAAGCCCTATCCACCCACCACCCCCTCAACCACCGTCCTCGACTTTCCCCGTGACCTTGAATCGGTACGCATAGTATCATCAATCAGCAAAGGAATCGGGAGCCCACTCTTGGTTTGTGACTTTGCCGTCAAGGTCCACATCGTCTTCCATCCGGTCCGGATTCTTATTCAACGCCATGACAATATTCCTCTCCTTCAGGCCCAGGCTTACACCGTCGAAGCCCGCAGGCAAAAGAGCGCCGGATTTAAGGAGGACAACCTTCATGTTGCGAGCCTTGTCGCGGATTTGCTGCTGCGTACGCGAAGTCGAGAATTTGACCTCTGTTGCGATAACACTCCACGCACAATCGTAGTCGCGGATGGCTGCGATGAGTCTGCATGTATCTTCAGCTGGCCACGGTACGCGTTTCTGTAGTCCCTTCCGTGGCTTCGACAGGCGCGCGTTAAGTTTAGCGCGCTGGCTGAGCGCCACAATGTCTGAGGCTCGCAGGTCTTCATCGTCGTCGTTGCCGTCCGTGTTATCGTCATACAGGGCAACGGCCGTTGAAGGCTTACCGTCTGGTCTCGATCCGGATGAGATGGCAATGGAAAGGGAACGCTGGTTAATGGCTGCATGTGGGCGAGGTGGTTCTACCGCTCGCAGACGTTTCGAGGAAAAGGTTGCCTCCGTGGTTCCGTCGTACGCGCGCTTACTTATATCGGGGGGGTTTGTTGTTAACTTCGAAGGCGCCTTCATCATCCTCACCGTCCCTTTCCTGTACAAGCAGTAGTCTTTTGTTCTGCTTGCGTTGACCAGACGAGAAAGGTGTTTGCCGGGACGGTCTAGAGCGACTTGGGACGGCATCTCTCTGTCTCGAAGTGGTCAGAACCAGCTTGGGATCCATGGCTAAGATGTTCTTGTTCTTGTTGGCCTGCTGTACCGAGGGACGCAACCTTTGTGTTGACGTTGGGTTGAGTTGTAATTGCTCCATCACAGGATGGATGTCGACGTTGTCTTCGAGAAAGCTCTCGCTATAAATTGTCAGCCGATGAAAAGATACACATGTCTCTATTGGGTATACGCACATGCCATCGGCACCAGGCAAACGTATGACATTATCCTCTTCCGGCTCTGAATCGGACTCAGAGTCCTGTGAGACCTCCGAGTGACCCTGCTGTGCTTGGGGTTTTAGTTCCTGGTGCTGATCCAGACCATCGTCCTCCTGGGTAACGAACAGGGAAGAATCTGCACGTTCCTGGTCGTCAACTGCTGGGAAGTCTTGCTCTTGGCTACTGGTCGTGACGTTGCCTCTAAAGACTGCATCTGCCCATTCTTTCAACTGATCTGCTATGATGTAGCGCCGGCCAACCTCATTCAGCCATTGTATGATTTCTGCCCTATTTCCCAGCGCTAACCTCTTGCACATGTCTTCTAGACGCTCCACGCAGTCTGTAGGGGGTGCTGTAGGGCCCGTCCTCGTTGATGGGCCTGAAAGGGCCCCGCCTCAGAGCCTCGCGGGCGTCTTGAGGAGACTCAAACTGCTTCCCACAGAAACTAAGTGCGGCTAGCACATACGGGTGGACGGCGGTATGTTGCCTGATCTGATCTGCAAGCCGGCAATAGCGGATTGAAAATGCCATTTCTACGCATCCGCCATCGATCAGCTGTTCACGGCCAGTCAAGTCGGTGAAGATGTAGGGAAAGTTGCCGTCCAAACCGTCGAGGACAGGCTGCAGAATTCCGACCGCGCCCAATTTTATTTCCGTAGTATATTTCATCAGTCGGGCCGCATTGGCCGCACACAAGATTGAGAAGGCGCTTTCATGGAGGACATGTCCATGAATGCCTTCGGACCCAAATTGGAACTGCTTCGGTTCAACAAAGAGCTTGTGATGGGGGATAAATGGCTCAAGTGCGTCAGTAAGGGACTTGGAGACGAGGCTCAGCCTAGCAGCTTTGGAGTCATCGGTAGGGTTTGCTTCTTTGCCAAGGGCTCCGACAGTGGCATGGAGATCTACACTAAGACGGGCGATATGCGGCAGCACAGCATTCAGCGTCTTGACAATATTTGCATGGGTGCTTTGGACGGCTGGAGTGTCCCGGCGCAGATTGGGAGGGACTGGATGCAGCATTAGAAAATGGGTTCACGGAGTGGCAGGGAGTGGCATTGTGGCTCACAGTAGCTATCTTTCTTGTTGGGCGAAGTAGCCTGGACCATGGAACTGTCAAATAAATCAATAGTGGCAAGACTTCCATCTGGACTACTAGACTGTTTGGCGTCGGCATATCGGCGGGCTGGTATATCGTAGCCGTCCTTTTTAGACTCGGTATCGTCAGCAGAATACTCAGGTGTGAGGCTCGCTTCGCGACGAGTTTGCCTGGTTGTTTCAGCCATGGCGCTGGCCGCGCGCTTTGTTAATTTTGCTTTACCTCGAGGCGGCATTGTCGAATGCTCATGCCGTCAATACGGGGATATGGTGTGGTGGTTCTGGCCTAGATTGCTAAAGGCGTAGTAGTAGATAGGTATTCATTTCGTCAGGTGGAACGGTGAAGGTGTGAGAGTTGATAAGGTAACAAAACTCCGGAGTAACTGGTTTTCATTGGCCACAAACATTCAAAGCGTGCACAGACCAAGTGAACAGCCAAGGCACCAAGTCTAGTGCGGGTTTGGGTTTCCGGGTTGGGGGGAGGAGCTCGGGACATGGAGGATACTGTTGATTTACGGTTCTCCTTTACATTCATTTATTGGCGGTTGGCACTTGCAATTTGAATAAGAAAAAACTGCATTTACACATCAGATTGGGAGAGGTGCGCGGCGCTTATATATACATATAAATAAAAATGTAACAGAGGCAGCTAAAACGTGACAAGGATCTGCTTAGTACAACATTTCGCACTGTCACATTTTAAGTAGATAACCTGATTAGTTATTTCCGCCGTGCTACGAAGCAGGATGAGTTGTGGTTATAACGTAGAGTCTATCTCTGCACCCCCCTTCCCCTTCTTTTTGTTTTAATACACTGAAAGCACCTATTTGACATCAGGCCCCTAGAGACACCAAGTCCGCAGGCTACTACGGATTACACGTATAGTAGTACGGAGTAGTTCTGTTTCAATGAACGCGACTGTTGTTGGATTATGGATGTTTTGTACTTTAGCTAACTTGCGGTACGCGTCCGTAAACATCCTGGAAATGATGCAAGGCATTATTGAGTTGGAATATATTATTCTTAAAGCTCAACTGGCACTGACAAGACAGGCGCGCGACAGACTTATACCACATCACACATGCCTCGCGTCGCGCTTTTTGCAAGCATCATTTTGCAAATCCTTCCATCCTCTTGTGGCGGTATGCTGTAGCCGGCTTTCAGAAGAGGTTCGACATTGGACGCGGAAGCAACAACGTCCGTCCTCTCAATAGACCCAATAATTCCATATAATTAATATAGTTACTCGAATGGCTATGGTAAGTGAGTTGGGTACTGTGGTAGTTATCCGTACTCCGTACACAGTAAACTAGCTACCAAGTATCTACCTAACGTTATCTTACTCTGTCAAGTTACCGTACCAAAGGTGGGGGAGGCCCATGCGTCCATCTTTAAGCAAGGGGCAGGCAGACTTTACTAAACTACGGTTAACTACCTAGTTAACTTACGCCAGGGGGAAAGGCAGCCACGTCAGTCACTCACTGTATCCGTCCGTGCCTACGGAGTACAGAGCTTTGACATTAACCTTTGTAACTATTCTACTTCTGCTGCTGCGACTACACCTTTTTGCCGTCAACCATTTCTGTTGGCGCCCCCTGGACCTTCTTCCCTGCAGCTTTCTCTTCAATCCGACTAGGCGCGACGTCTCTACATTTTTTATCATTCCAAATGGAAAGGCATCTTGCCGCGTGTTCCAGTTCCAGTTCCAGGTCCCTCCTGCCTCGGCACTAGTTTACGCTCAGACAGCTTTTCAACACGGTTCATCTTCAGCATTCGATTCGCAACGTGCCACCCCCCCTTCTCTCCTTCTTCGTCTACTTCTTGCCCGTCGTTACATTCCTCAATTGTTTGATGCTGGCTCATGAGCCATTGCGTCTATCCGCCGCTTAGGCGTCTTTCCAATTTGGCGTCGCCACCACAGTCAATACCAAGACCACACTCATCCCATTACCCAACAACTGAACCTTTACTTTGACTATACGCCAAATTCGCTCTGCCTCCTGGGCCAATTTACATCCGCCTAACTTACACATTTCTTTATTCGTCAAAATGAGACTCCGTCAGCGGCACGCGCCGCTCCTCCTCCTGGCGTTTCCCGCCCTCTCACTTGCTGCAGCCAACCCGGACATCAGGCTTGCTGACTCGGCGCTTCGCGCAGCTCAAGATCCCTTCACCGGCTCGACAACTAAGCCCAAGTACGATGTCGGTACCAAGGATGCACCTGTCGACGGCAAAGATGGCAAGCCTCATGAGGGCCCCTTCGTCGATCCTATCAAGAAAGAAGAAAAGTCAGACGCGACCAACCTGAAGAAAGAGCTGCCATCCCTCAAAGTTGCGCCCAAGGACACTACAAAATACGAAGGCAAGGACATACCCGAGAAGAACGATGGCGTCATGGACGACCCGGATCGCTTGCGCCCAAAGAAGGGGACCACAGGTACCGAGGGCGGCGTGAGCGAGAAGGACAAGGTCCGCAAGGCCAAGGAGGGCCAGACGGGCGAAAGGGTCGAGAATGTCCCCGAAACCCCGCAACGGAAGCCGCCCATGCCCCATAAAGAGCACGAGAAGATCGTCGGCGACAAGGACCTCAAGAAGGAAAAAGAGGCCGACAAGGCCGATATACATCTGACGGGCGAAGATGCTACTGGACTGGAGAAGCCCGTGGACCTGCCCGACAAGCTGAAAGACAGTCCCAACCCCATCCCCAAGTCGGCTAACAAGGACCACCTCGATGTCTCTAAGCCCAAGCAAACGCCCAAAAAAGACTGGAAGTCGACCGTGCCCGACGAGACCGAGGGCATCATCCAGCCTTTCCACTCCTTTGTTTTGTCCCTGACCATGATTCTGGTCTCCGAGATTGGTGACAAGACCTTCCTAGTCGCCGCTCTCATGGCCATGAAGCATGACCGCATGGTTGTCTTCACCGCCGCCTTTGGTGCCCTGCTCGTCATGACGGTTCTTTCCGCTGTTCTCGGTCATACGGTCCCGACGCTCATCCCGAAGAGGGTCACTGCCTACCTTGCCGCCGGTCTCTTCTTCATCTTTGGCGCCAAGCTTCTTCGCGAGGGCATGGCTATGAGCCCGGACGAGGGCGTCACGGCCGAGATGCAAGAAGTCGAGATGGAACTGCAGGAGAAGGAGAGGGCTGCACTCAAGCAGGGCAGACGCCGCTCGTCCGTCACGCCTTACGCCATGGAGTCAGGACTAGGACGTCATCGCAAGTCGAGATCACGCTCTCGGTTCCCGACGCCCCCGAGGAGCCCTTCGACCTCGCCAGCACGCAGCCCTTCACCTCGCGGTGGCGTCCTGGGCAATGTTAGTAGCGGAGTCTCCAACTTAGCCTCACTCCTCCTGAGCCCGGCGTGGGTGCAGACCTTTGTCATGACCTTCCTAGGCGAGTGGGGCGACCGCAGTCAGATTGCCACAATCGCTATGGCTGCGGGCCAGGACTACTGGTGGGTTACTCTCGGTGCTGTGCTGGGCCACGCTTGCTGTACAAGTGTCGCTGTTCTTGGGGGCCGAGCTATCGCTGGCAAGGTCAGCATGAAAGTTGGTAAGTTTTCTAAGGGTGTAGACTTTGCGGCATGGCGAGTACAAAAACTAACTCAAAACGTAGTCACCATTGGCGGTGCCCTGGCTTTCTTGCTCTTCGGGTTCATCTATCTGTTCGAGGCACTCTACGCATAGGCGCTATTCGCAAACAACCTGTCGGTGAGCGTCATTTTGAACAAGCTGGCATTGCACCTTTCCAGCCACGACTTAGTTCATCCCTTTGCATATATAGTCACATGCCAACCGATGCCGCGGTCCGGTGTTCTTGGATGGAGGGCGTACCTAATCACCTGGCGGGCTAAGTGTAGCTGGGTGTGTTTTACAGTGTTGCAAAGGTATCGGGGAAAGCGGTCTAAAGCGAGGGGGAGAAGCCAGGTATATTTGCATGGGCCGGAGTTTGGATTTCTACACGACTGGTTACTTGTATTATTGTGTGTATAAGTATTTGGAGATCAGCATTCAAGATGAGGATCATTAGCATCCGTATAGCAACAGAGTGTCCGCTCGGTAGTGACTCGTCATGCTTGATCTGCCAAGGGTAGTATTCCGTACGCTATTAACACAGTTTTACCGAGTGAGTCGGCCCGGTTGCAGCCAGTCCGGTCTGCTCAAGTGGGAACTAATCATCTCAGCGGCATTATCGAGTGCAGTCCGAGATCGACAACGCCAACATTTTGAGAAGCAAGCCAATTTCTCTATCTAACGGACCGCCACACTGTAATCTTGGTCGAAGTCCGGTACGCCCAAGCGGGTTGGCCATCGGGCTTGTTCCACAAGGAACGGGCCGAGCCACCCAATGCCGGAGCTCCGGAGAGATCTAACTTAGTTGATGGTATAAAAGACGTGTACAAATCAGTCTACAAGAACATGCCCTGCATACTCTCACGCACATATTCACACTGTTTCTTATGCCTTCCCACAATTGCAACGAGAAATAAAGGAAAGGCAGATATTGTCCATAAGAGAAAGCCCGTGTTAGGGGGGTTCATCTAATAGGCTGGGTTATTAAGAGTATAAGCCATTCTCCATTGGTTTAACACGCATACAACCTCTTCATACCCCGCACCATTTGCCTTCATCCATCCCTCTTGTTTCGTCCATCGTTTCCGCCAGAAAAACCCTCCCAGCTCCGTTCTGTCCAGTCAGCCGCGGCTGTTCTCACGATCTTTGGTAGTTCCAACACGTCCTCCACCCTACTCATTTCAAGTTTTCAACCCTCTTCCGCTGTCTTCTCCAAGACGGTCGACACGTTTGCTAAAGGGAAAATCAGTACCACGAGGCCAGATTCCGCAGACAGGTTTGCAAAAATGTCGCAACTTTGGACAAAGCCAACGTCTCCGACCACCGAGGAGTTGGCAAAGAGCCCGCCTCGTGCAGCTTCGCCCAAGGACACGTCGCGACAGCGCAATCCGGGCCGTCGCATCGGCCAGATAGTCAAGCTCAAACCCCAGTACATTGAAAAGTATAAGGAGTGTCACGCCGCCGTGTGGCCCGAGGTACTAAAGCAAATCAAGGAGTGCAACATCCAGGACTGTAGGTCTACTCGTGTCGAGCCAGAGACAATATTGCCCACCGCTCCGCTCCGTACAGGGAGTGCTATTTTCCAAGGCCCAGACGACTGCAGGAACTGGCAAGTAGACATCGCTGACACAAGTCGCGCTGAACAGACAGCATATACCACGATGCCGACTCGGGAATCCTCTTCGCCACCTTCAAGTACGTCGGATATGACTATGTGGGCGACATGGAGAAAATGGGTGACAACCCAAAAGTCCGCGAGTGGTGGAGGATGACGGATGGGTATCAGGAGGTGAGTTTTCCACTCGTCACTTTGAAGATCGCCGTCGTGGCGGAGCGTCGTTCGCTCACACGTTTTGTAGAGCTTGGTCTCGGGTGCCAAGAGTAGCGAGTCGGGAGAACCCTCGTGGTGGAAGGGTGTCGAGGAGGTGTTTTACACGCCGTGAGTGAAGAGGAAGAGATGAGGTTTGGCAGGCGTTACACCCAGCTAGAGCCAGCCGCAGTGCCGCATGCAATATAAATGTCGTGTCGGTAAACGTCATCTTTGAGCCGGCTTACCATTGCCCCTTTTCCTCATGTTTCACGACCTATGTGGACGTGAGAGTGTTTTACTGCCTCCAGCTTCCAAACAAACCGCCTAGCATCCCCGGTCCTCCGCCTCCCCTGTTGCCCCGTCTCCGTGCCTCGGTCCTCACCCATTCTTCGAGAAACTTTCGGTCGGAAAACTTTCGCGCGTCTGTGATTTTCGTCTCGACCTGGGCCTCCTGCGCATCAATCGATAGGAGCGTCGGCATCGACGTGATCATGTACGTCATGCCGAGGTTGTTGCTCATAATATCGGGCGCATCATACTCGATCTCGCAATAGCCCACCCCGCCCTCGGCCTCGCCCACGCCATTTTCGATTATCTCCTTGATGAGGGGTGAGACCACCCTGCAGGTGGGACACCAGGATGCCGTCCAGAGTGTGATCAGCGGCGTGCGCGACGATGACGAGAGGACGAGGTAGGTGTGGAGGTCATCAGGCCGACGGACGCTGGTACACGAGGCGAGGGTAGGGTCAGCACGGTACTTATGACTTATGCATGGGAACCAGTTGTCAATCACTCACGCGTCGTAGACTTGATTGCTGGCCCCGAATCTGCGCGACGTCGAAAATGCCCGTTGCGCATGTTGAGCTTGTTTTGCGCCGACGTTTCTCAGGGCCGAAGAAAGTGACATTCGCCACATGTAAATCATTTTGAGAAGTCTGGTCCGGTGTGCCCTCTTTGTTGCCGAAACTAAGAGTGTTGTGGTTGTGGTAGCTGCTGCTGGGGTGGTTTGGTGTACAACGTAGAAGTGTGAAAAGGACGCGTGATCGCGGCTGTTCGAGTGGATGGGAGACGGGATGGAGGGATGACGTACCCTCTTTTTTAGAGTTAGGTTAATTACTCCGTACCTCGAATACGGGTTAGCGCTCAAGGGATATATGCCTTCGGAATGCCAAGACGCACACTCCTCGCCATGCTACCGCACTTCGGTCTAACTTACACAGTAGGTTATTGTCACACTGCGGTACCAATCGAATTAGACCAGATTCGCGGGGTGTTGCAAATGAATGGTGATGCTCCGAGGATCCCGGTGTCTATGCCAGATGTATAATGCAGATGATACGCGCTCCGGTCCCAGCATCTCTATAGAATACACCATGTCTGAAGCAACCTAGCAAAGAAGTATCCAGGTCCAGTCTATCGTGTCTATCCTCGCAATGCAAAGCCAGGAAATCCCTAATCTTCTCCTCAGTGGTGCGTCATCTTCTAAAACCGCTCCATCATATTCATCCTAACAGTCCACATCCGCGCCCTCTTACCATAGATGTACATAGGTATCGAGGAAAAGAGAACGATTAGCTGGATGATGCCGATCCAAATGTATACCGTTTTTGACCCGTCGCTTTCAAGCCATCCTGTGACGAAGAGACTGAAAACAAGACCATGAAGGATGTTCTTGCTAAAGTTCAGTGTGACCAGTGCCTCACCAGCATATTGGCGATAACTGTCCACCACAAACGTGATGGCTGTCGTAGAGCCCAACGAACACCCGAATGACACAATACCAAAGAACACGGTGGGCACAATCCACGGGTCGTTCTCACTCGCTGACCAGCCAAAGCCCATGAGTCCTATCACAGTGGTGACCGCAATCGGCGCCGCCATAACGAGACGGAACTCGGGTTCGTACAAGCCTCCATTTCTGCGCGCCATAGCCTTGACTATGACGTCGCTAATCTTGCCCGCCACAGCCGTGCCCAACACGCCCCCGATGAACGGCGACAAGTACACGAGACCAGTAGACAAAGCGCCAAACTTGTATGTACCCTCTCGGTAGATGAGGGCGACCGACTCGGAGATGACAATCAGCCAGCCCACTGAACATGCGTAAATAGCCGATGACCATAGGACAGCCGGGTACGAATAGAGGATGAACGGCCTCACAGCAGCTTTCCACCACTTGTCTTGATTGAGCCTGCCATGGTACACCTTGAGTTGCTGTGAAAACGATTTCGGGGGGCTTTCCGTAGGTCGTGCGTGTACAGTTGCCCAACCGTCTTGGGCATTGCATTGGATATAGACATTTTCTCACTTTCTGTGTCGGGTCCCAGAGCACCATCTGATGGGCGCGGGTGAAGTCCACTCGAGCTGCGAGATTGTAAGTTCGGCTTTGACGGTGTCCCTGAGCCGCTTGTAATATCGTGTACTGGCGCCGCTGATATTTCGCAGGCTTCATGGTTCACTGTTTCTCGATTTTCTGCACCGTGACCTTGATCAACATCAGAGGCGAAGCCAACGTGCGCGTTCTTGTGGTGGTGGTGGTGGTGGGACACGTCCTGTGCCGTCCCCTTGGCCGTGTCCGGGACTGCTTCCGTCGCATTCACGTGCTTGTTTTCATGATCCTGTGATAGTCGGGGGACCATATATCGAGACGACCTCCGGCTGAAAATTCCAGGTCTCTTCGGTTGAGTCCGGTCTCTGGGGATAGGCGTGCGGTCCCAAAAGGTCTCGGGGACAAAGAAAAACAGCAAGACGCCGCAAAACGCAACGACCATTGCTACGATCCTAGGAGTACATGTCAGTATTTCCTTTCTGGCAGCTCGATTGTCACCGGGAGGGGGTTCAAACTCACCAAAATACCCACCGCCAGGATAGGCTTTGGATGATGGCTGCACTCACGAGCGGAATCAGGTTCTTTCCACCCAGTAGCAGTAATGTGTAGACTCCTATGCGGTAGGCTCGCTCGTGCAAGAAAAAAATCTCTGCTATGGTGGCCGAAGGGAGACATTCAACCGGGCTCACGGCAATGCCTTGAAAGATGCGAGCAAGGATGAGCGAGGTGAAGGTTGGTGACAAAGCGCACCATACGGAGGACGCAATGAACAATATGACACTAAACAGGTAGACGGGCCTCTTTCCGTAGAGGATGGCAGTCGGCGAGAAGATGACGCTACCAATCCCAAGTCCCATCATGTAGAGGCCAGTAGTAAGAGACACGTCGTGGGTCTTGACGCCAAAATCTGGGACACCATAAGCCACAATCCGGTCCGTCTGTCGAGGTCTGGGGACTTACCCTGGGCTACGTTGGTGAAACCTGCTGCAATGATGGGAGTAATGCCACCTCCGACCATGCAGTACAACCCCAAAGAGAGCAGCGCAAGATCTCTGCGCCAGGAGGCCCAGTTGAGCGGATCGTTGTGTGAGTCATCGGGCTGAGGCTCGAGGATGATTTGACCATCGCTTGTCATCTTCTTATCGAGCTCCGTCGATTCTTGCGGCTGCTGCGGTATCTCATGCGGAATACCTGTGGGTAAGGACGAATGTGAAGTCCTCGCGGGGGCATTGCGAAGTCCCAAGGGTTCATTACGACCCCTGGCAAGGAGAAGGACGGAGCCTGAATGGTAGTCAGTACAAAAGTCGATTTTTTTCCAATGCCAAAACACTCACCGGGTACTTCAATGGTGTGCCTGTCGTTCAGCATGCCCATATTCCAGGTTGCATTCCTTGGCTTCTCGTCCTTGACGGGCGCGGACTCTTCATCTCGCACAGTTTTGCTGGAAAAAAGGCCATGCCACGGACGCTTAGCCGTCGCCGGCCTGTCGTCTGCCATGTTGTGCTATGTGTTGCAGAATATCCCAAGAATATACAGAGATGAGTCGGAGCAATCAGGTCAGAGGCGTCGCAGTCTGGAGACGCACACAAGACTTCATAGGCAGTCGGGGACGAGAAAGATTCCGGGTATCCAATAGAGGAGGGGAGAGTGTGAAAGATTGCGTATCTTGGACTATAGGCCCGGATGAGGAAGTAAATATGTATGCGGATGACTGAGAAATAAGTAATAATATAATATGAGGGAGGAGGGGGGGTTGTTCGCGGGCGTGCCAAGACGGGGTTCTAGGTTGTTGGTAGGTAGCGTCTACGAGTCATGCGGCGGCGGTTGGGAGATTCCGGCGTGAGAGCAGCTGACGCTATCGAAGCCAAAATAGACTTGAACTCGGGCCAGGCTGTTTGAGCATTCGTGGTTGAGGCAGTCACCTCCCGGGCGGGACGAGCAGTAGTAGACAGGCGGCGTGTATAACAAGTAAGGTACGATACTCGGAATTAAGTTTCGAGGTAGGAGGCTGTGTGCCACAAGCGCAACGAAGACACGACAACAGCCACGCTAACAGCAAGGCAGATCCCAGGGAGGAGCAAGTAAGTATGCATGCACTGCACTGACTACCTGGGAAGTGCAAAAGCGTCTCAGAGATCGCATGAAACGGGCCGTTGGGTCAAGTGACTTGAGTATATTAGATTGGTACTCCGTGAATGAGCAGAGGCGGCGGCGGGAGGCATGCATGCGAGGTGTACCTTCCAAAGTATGCCAGTGGCGTTATGTGAAGTTCCGCGGCGAGCAACAAGGTTGATACCTCCGATCCTTTTCACGTTTGGTGGGTGAAAGACTCGAAGTAGAGGCGAGGGCAAAGGCGAGTAGCAGTGGCAATAGACTCGGAAGGGTATAAATATACAAAGAGTCGGACGCGGCTCCGGCTCCGCTTCGGGCGTCAACTAAAACTTACCTTAACTACTTCCCCAAGTCAAGTTTGGTTCGAGTGCTTCGTACTTGGTAGTTTATCTCGGCAGTGGAGAGATTATCAGCCCGTCTGTACCCCTTGTCCAATAGTTGGCCATCCTATGCATGCAGCATGATGGGTAAGACCCGCAAACTCGGTCAGGTGGTCTATCCTGCCTGCCTGTGAACCCGTCTGCTGTCTGCTGTCTGCTGGTCAACCTGTCGTGTGTGCGTGGGTGCGTGCGCGCGTATCTTGGGTCGGCATCAACCCCGTAGTTATCCCCCCCTCCCCGGGTTGTCAGTCGCTACAATTAACAGGGCATCATCCATCCATCACCCATCTATCCGTAACTACACAACCCACCTGTACGCCTGATGTCACCCATGCAGGTCAGTAAGGTGTGTGACATTGACTACGCGAGTGCAACAGGGTGGTTATACTTGGTTACCACTTGGGAGCCGGCTCATGTTGCACGGGCTGCTGCAAGGGGGCCCTGGCATCATGCGAAAGAACGTAAAATCCCATCGTGAACAAGTTGTCTCTGTTTCCAGCCAGTCAGCCACTGCTGTCACTTGGCAGGCGCAACTACTACTGCTTACTAAATATACGAAAAGTTATTCTGCAAGAATCCCCTGGGATCACGGACTACAGACTGCAGATGAGAGAAAGATGCACCATGACGACGTGCCAAGGCCTGCCGTCCTTGCATGCATGCATGCCCACCTAATAAGTCAAGTATTTGAGCAGAACTTTCCGGAGCCGCGTAGTTTGGTTTACTCCGTAACTAACTACCTGCGGAGTGAATTGCATATGATCGGGGTTGACACAGTAGCACGTTCGCGACCACCGAAACTAGAGATCGGATAGGCAGCTGACGCATCCCATCGAAAAAGCCGACATACTTCGTATCTTCATGAAACTTTGCACGCACCAGTTAGTGAGGGTCAGTGGCTGAGGCTCGGCTCACTCTGTCGCGCGTACGCAGTATCTCGTCGTCTCACAGCCACAAAAACCTGCTTCACCCTCGACACCAAGAACCCTCCTCAGTGGGACCTTTCATCATCAGGGCTCCAGAAGCTAGGGTACCAGACCTGGCATGGGTTAGCCGCCCGGTCGATCAGTTTGGGGTTTTCCAAGTCCAAAATTGCAACCCCGCGTGCAACCTTCCGCCAGACCTGACCGCTCCTTGTCAGCTAAGCCACGCAATGGCTTCGAGAACACCACAGCTCCTGGAACCGTACCTCCGACTTCCCACCGAAGCATCCCTCATCGTACTGACGGGCGTCTTGGGGGCGAGCACCAACTGGCTAGTCCAGCGCTATCTCTGCAGCTATCTGGCACCTCCTGACCGCAATGCCGAGTCGCTTTCGCAAGATGACGCCAGAGAGGACGAAGTGAAGGTCGTGCTCGTGAGCTTTTTGCGAGACTACGTCTTCTGGAAGGGCGGCGTCGCCAGAATGGGCATTGACATGGACGCATTGGGCACGAAGGGCAGATTCGCCTTTGTCGATGGCCTTGGTAGACTGCCCTTGGATGCCACGTCCCTCAAACCTGTGCAGGGCAGCACTCTCACTGCTAGTACAGCGAGCAGTTCTCTTTTAAGCCCAACACTGGGAGAGTTGCGGAGGCAACTCGTCGGAGCCACCACCCAACTGCAACGCCAGGCGCCCGGCTCCAAGTTCGTGTTGATCCTAGACGCTCCAGACCTTCTACTCGCGACAGCTAGCGACGCTTTGTCTGCGACAGCTCTACAGGAGTTTCTGCTCGATGTTCGCGAGGTAAGTTCAACTACAACAGTTTCGGCCCATAGATATAATCATGTAGGAATCCATGTTGATATAGTACCACTGTAGAATTTTCACTCATCTATTGTGACATTGGCTGCGGATGAGCCCCTTGTTACAGTGCAAACAACAACATTGGAGAAAGAGCATGCCGCCCTTGCTGTATCTCTGGCTCACGAGGCCGATTTGGTTGTGAGTCTACGAATGCTGGACACGGGTACGGCACGGGACGTAAGCGGAGTGGTCAGGATCACGAATGGCGGTGCAGCCACAGACGCAATAGTAGAGGAAAGGGAGCTGTTGTATTTTGTTGGCGGCGATGGAGGGATTCGAGTGTTCGAGCGCGGTCAGTAAAGCAGGCCCACGCCGGGCGCCAGACTTCCACCTGCATCCTAGAGCATCATGTAAGACATCCCAGAAAGAAGACACTCGCCCAGTTCAATCAAAATGAACCCCACGCGAGCAGAGATGTGATATCCGTCATTGAGATTCGTTACGACTGCCTGCTGCGTCACCCGATTCATACATAGATGATCATGCGGTCGGGAAACAAAGTGCCAGAACTCCTTCAAAGGCGTCGGAAAATGCAATGCAATTGCTGATCGGAATTGCTAGCGTAACATGCCTCTCTGTTCTAGACAGACATCAGATCGTGGGAACCCATGAACCAGTCCGGTTTGGACTCAAACCCGTATCACGCCGAGCCGCCAGTCATTTTACCATGATGCCAACACCCTTAAAGCCGAAAACCATTCCCATCTATGCCTTCAGGGCAGGGCCACGGGCATCCTTCTGCATGCCGGTCTGGAATCCATTCTTGAAACGGCGGGAGACGTCCTTGAGGTATCGCATGCGGCCGGTGCCGACAGTCTTTCTGCGCTTGGCCTTCTCGCTCCAGTTGTCTATTTCGTCCCATGTCAGCATCTCTGCGCGTTCGGTCCATCGGTGGTCGTATTCCTATCCGACTCGAATGCTCCAAGCGGCGGCCGAGGCTGACTATCGGATACGTACACTTTCGGGTCTTAGCGGCGGGGTATCCGCAAGAAGAGCAGGTGTGCTTCTGAACGTGAAGAGATCGGCGACCTGTATTCAAAGTATCCGTGTCAGTCTGGCCGTGCCCTCTGTTTGACCAGCTCGTATTTCGGTGTCCCATCACTGACCGCATCGTCGGCACAGAACGTGCGTCTTGTTGTGGCGCTTGCCGAAGCTGGAAGTTCCCTTGGCTGTGGTCGTTGGCAGTTATGTCAGTTTTGTATCGGAGGTTTGAAGTCGGCTTCGTCGACGGCGGGCTACGAACTCATCTTGAAACTGTGGTTAGAAATTCGTTAGCAGAGGTTGAATGTTATGTCGTGAAAATTGGGATAATTCCAGCAGTCGCAACAAAATTCGATTCGTAACGGCGATGCATGCGTACCTTCAGTGATCTGATCCGGCGGAAACTAGGAGGGAATCTCGGGGTTGGGTGATGTGGTTGTCTGGCGGTTCACTGTCGGAATCCCGAAATTTTTGGGGTTGCTTAATTTTTGCTGGATTGGCAGAGGTAGAAGGCGCGGGTTGTGTGCGATTACCTAATCAGCGTCAGTATGGGCCCACAGGGAGAGTTGATCCGACGTTTGCCCACGGTGGCGGTGGCTATGCATCTAAGCGATAATAATATTCTAGCGGGACTCCGTAGCAAGATCGTTTGTCTGCTCGGTCCCACCTTTCGAACAGTGCCAATCACGGTAGAACAATGTTAAGTTGCAAGATCTGACACGGTGCTGTTAGTGAGCTGCTGCCCCTCTATCTGATGGGTGATTAGTCCACCTGCAGCCCTCTCGAGGCGATATCGATAGCGTGTGCCTCAACCATGTGACGAGACCCCGACAATTCGGAGCTGCGTTTACTCAGTTAACAAATCTCATCCCAGGCAGGCCCCAGGTGATTAAAGGTTTCTTTCTCTTCGTTTGTCAGCCTAGGCAATACAGTCTACATCTCTAGTCGTCATTGACGGCAGAATTCATCGTTGCCTAACAAACGCCCTTCCCAACCCCCCACCAGATCAATCCAGCATATCCGCAGCCACGACACACGCCGCGCGCAACTCGTCCAACCAAAAGTACTTACTCGGCGTACACTCGTTCGTCTGCTATTCCTTATCACGGCCGGTGTTGTAGTGCATCCACGCATCACTGCGCATCTGCCCACTTCCTGCAGTAGGACTCTTCTTGTCCTACCGTTTCCGACACCATGAACCTGCTGTACTCGACCGTCAACACTATCCGGGACAAGTACACGCCCGTGACTCACAAGTCGACATTTCGCAAGACTGGCCAAATCACACCGGAGGAGTTCGTTGCGGCGGGCGACTACCTCGCCTTCAAGTTCCCGACCTGGCAATGGGCTGCTGCCGAGTCTGACGCGCAGCGCGCCGCCCACCTACCTGTAGATAAGCAGTACCTCGTCACTCGGAACGTTCCTTGCCACCGCCGACTCGACGACAACTTCGCCGGAGATGCAGGTCACGAAGAAGCTGTAGTGGGCGATGGGGATGACTTCCGCTCCAAGGGCCAGGCCGATGACGAGGACGGATGGCTACGTACCGGTGGGCTCAGTAGCTCACAGCCGCTGAAGGCCAGGGAGGTTCGGACTGTTGACGATGCCGGTAATGTGGGCGATCTCGAGGACGATGACGAGATCCCAGATATGGAAGACGAGGAGGACGACGACGATGAGGCCATCATCAGAGATGCAGATGCGCATAAGAGAAAGGGGTGAGAACTACGGTCGCTCACGACTTCCCCACGCTGATAAGCTGCTGACAAGGCTCTAGCGCTCGCCGGACGTACACGCTATACATCATGTACTCCCCTTACTATCGCACACCTCGGCTATATCTTTCTGGGTACTCGGAGGGAATGCCGCTTGCACCGCAGCTCATGATGGAGGACATTGTCGGGGACTATAAGGACAAGACGGTTACCCTGGAAGACTTCCCGTTTTTCTCCACCAACGTCAAGATGGCCAGCGTCCACCCTTGCAAACATGCATCTGTCATGAAGACACTTTTAGATCGCGCCGATGCTGCTCTCAAGATCCGCCGCGACAAGATGAAGTCGGGCAAGTTCGTTGGTCGTGATGCTGGAATGGAGGGCTTGGTAGATGAAATCAACAGACTCGATATCAAGAGTGCCGAGGCTGCAGCCGAGTCTGCTAACGACGACTGGGAGGAAGTTGAGGCAGAAGATCAGGAGGTTGCCATTCGTGTTGACCAGTACCTCGTGGTCTTCTTAAAGGCAAGTAAACCCTCCCCTGCGGTACCGACATCGATTACGATGGTAAGCTAATTGTCCTTCCAGTTCATGGCCAGTGTCACTCCAGGCATCGAACATGACTTCACCATGGGTGTTTGATTCGCCTTGTTCTTCTCGTATAAGCAAAGGTCCTCCACGTGCGACAAAGCAACATGCCTGCCCTTCTTTATACCTTTGGCGTTAGGTGTATGGATGATCGGACATACTCGCGAATGCGATAGACTGTCTCGGTGGCTTTTCTTCTTCTTTTTGGCTAGATTGCATACCCAAGGTTTGCCCAGTTCGTAGCGGCCAATATGATTTGGCAATGATTTCACCACCTTCCACAACAAAGGAGCTCGCGTGGGTGCAATCTCGACTTGAGGCCGTTGAATCGGTCTGTCGAAAGTCCTACAAGCAAGTCCGATGCCGTTTTTCCTTCACTTGCGTTTTCATTGCAGGGTCTAGGTTATCTTTCACATAAACCCACGAATACCCTAAGCAGGTCGATTGCAGGTTTTCCACCAAAAGAGGGTTCGATTAGGTCAAACTTGAAACGCAAGCTATGTGTTGGATTGGCTACGGTCCAATAACTTCTTGTGTTGCTTCTTATTATGGAGGCTCAATCATTCCGACTTGGTCTGTGCCGATTCTGCAATATTAGACACTTTCTCCTTCTCTTTCGGGGACTCGATAGCATCGATAGAATGCTCATCGTTATTGGCAGGTCGGTCAGAGGCCGACTCGCTAAGAGGCAGGTCGTCTTCACGCCAAAAGTCCTTCTTGCCCTTCGCCAAGCGGCGGGTCCAAGGGGGCAGAAAGCCGCCAGGGAGCCTCCATGTCCAGGGATCCTTCTCGTGCTTGTTCGGCGGCACTATACGGCCGCCCGAGGCAATCTCGATGAGCCACACGGTTGTGTTAATAACGATATAAGACATAACACCAGCGATGAGACCGTCCGCGATGGAGTAGGTGAATGGCATCAAGGCGATAGTAAGGAACGCGGGGATTGCGTCGCCCATGTAGTTCCAGTTAATCTCCGTCACAGACTTGACCATCATCGAACCCACAAGGATCAAAACGCAGCCGGTAGCCCATGGAGGGATCGAGGCGAAGATGGGCGCGAAGAAGATGGAAATGAAGAAGCAGATTCCCGTCGTCATACTGGTCAGACCAGTCTTGCCCCCCTCGCTGATACCGGCACCGGACTCGACAAAAGCAGTAACGGGTGGAGTTCCAAGGAGCGCTCCGATTGAGATTCCAACGGCATCGACCATGTAGGCGACGGATGAGCCCTCAAAATCCTGGGTGACGGGGTCGAGGAGATCGGCGAACTTGGCCATGGAGTAGAGCGTACCCGTGCAGTCAAGGATGTCGACGTAGAGGAATGTGATGAAAGCAAGAAGGAATTCACCACGGTACGGTGCAATGTTCCAATCTTGGACATTTCGAATTTTTGAGATGGGGTGGAAGTCGACAACCTTGCGGAAGTAGTCGAAGGCAAAGTCGCCCTCGTCGGTATAGGGAAAGTATGTGACTGGAGTACCGCGTGGCCAGGAGATGATGCTCACGAGGAGGATACCGCCGATGATGGCACCCTTCACGCGGTACATCATCAAGATGGCGGTAAGGATTCCTCCACAGAAGATGCCAATCCACATTGTGGGATTTCTCATCTTGTCCAGCGGGTTGCAAGCACCATTTTCACCCTTCAGCTCGGGGCGACAGCCGGCAAGCTCGAGTGGAGTCGACGTAGCGCCAACGATCAGACCGATGCCCTCGCTATAGGTCAATCCAATAATGGTCAAGAACAAACCAATACCAGCTCCTGTGGCAAGCTTGATGGATTTGGGGATGGCACGAGCGAGCCACTGACGCAGGCCAAGGAGTGCCAAGCCGAAGAAAACCCAGCCTTCGACGAAGATGGCCGTGACGGCAACCTCGAAAGGCACGGTGCCCGAACCGTTGGCTCCGACGACGGTGTAAGCAAAGTAGGCGTTCAATCCCATACCGGGAGCGAGAGACACGGGTCTGTAAGATGTCAGCCACGCTGCCATTCTTCCAGGCGTGGTGATCTGCCCCAAGACAACGACGACGGTGCGGCACTCACAGGTTGGCAAATAAGCCCATGAAGAAAGACGTGAGGGCTGCAATGGCGGCCGTGGCCGTGACGGCATCACGCTTGATCTCCTGCTGGCAGAGTTTGTATTCGCTGTTGTCAAAGCAAAAGGGGTCGGCTTCGCTGCCATTGCAGACGCATGTGCCTCCGGTGTCTGCAACAATGGATGCGTTGACAGCAATAATGTAGGCCATGGCAAAAAAGGCAGCAATACCAGCACGGATCTCGGTGGTGAAGTAGGAACCCTTTCGCTCCTTGCGCTAAACCCATGAAGACAACAAACTTAGCACATGACAATCTTGCTGCCTGTGTTCATCGCACAAGACACACGCAACTCGGGCAAGTATGACATACGTGACCGGATCCGTCTAGTCGGAACCACCGTCCGACGGGGCCACTCGCGACCTTGGTGTTCAGCGTGTCCATCCACGCCATCGTGTCGACGCTGTTTCCCTGGGAGGAGAGGGCGGGAAGCCGGGGATCTTGCTGCACTCGGCACGCACGTGCAATCAGCCAACTGTGGATCGTGGATCGTGAACCGTATGTGTGTGTGGGGGTTGGTGGATGGGTGTGGGTGAGAGAGCGAGTCTCGGTGCGAGGTGTGCCGTTGCGGCTTTGACGAGAGCGACGCGATCCAAGATCCAGTCACATTGGCGATGGGGACTGCATGTTATATATACCTTGGATATGCGCTTCGAAAACTCAGGTCGTCGGTACCCGCCTTACAGGAAGGGTCCAGACAACGCCTGCGGACTTGCCAAGGATGCACAGTACACATCGAATGAGATAACTAATTGGTGAGAGGCGAGCTCGAGGTCAGCCCGAGCCGGGTTCCCTTATCTCGGGGGCTGACACGTTCCAGCACGGTCTAGCCACTACCAGCTACTGGGCCGGCGGCATTGATGAGACGGTCAACGGGGGGCCGGAATCCGCCAGGTTCCAACGATGTCTCTTCATTCGCCCAGTCGCGAAGAACATGGCGCCCTGGCCGTCTTCGGCAACAAAGACGGCTCAGTCAGTTGCCATGATGGGCCACTGCTGAGCTCGCTGCTGGGAACCATCGGGGTGGTCGGCAGCAAAGACGGGTAAGATGCGAAGTAGGTTAGTTACGTTGCCATGACAGGCGGTTTGCTGGGCTCTCTTGAGTCTCTCCCTCACCCCGTCACAGCAGGCTCTCTCGTAAAGTACGGCTCTAGCCTCTTGGTGGTAAGCCGCCGAGCACTCCAATGCAACCACGCTCGGACATCGTCGAAGAACGGCCGGTCGCGGAAAGCATTTGCGTAGAGGGGTGCTTGATGTAATTCATTCATCTCCCGTTGTCTTGGCACATTACACTCACTACTCCATACAGTCGATACTGTGTAGATAACTAACTTGGACGCTTTGGTCCGGCGGAGATTTATATGGGCCTGGATGCCCCCTGGCAACTGACACACGTGCTCATTGGCGGATTCCTATCAGGCAGATAAGGCTCCAAGACAACCCAAACCCACCGACTTGCCCGCGCACGCAGCCAAGGTTGTGGCCGCCAATCTCGCCGAGGCAACTGACAAGTTACATAAGCTACACAGTAATAACTGTGTACGGCATGTTCGTACTGAGCTCGTTATCAGCCGCAGCGCACAAGTCGGCAGGTCCCTGGAGAAGCGAATCCCACCCACCCGCCCCCTCTCCCCACAGAACCGTTGTCGGTGCTGGCCCCGCCACCGAGCAACACCCTCGGGAGGTCAGTCGTCGTGTCGTGCACAGCGCACAGCGTCCAGCTTTCCTGGACAGCATCATTAAACCCCCCCGCCCCCAAGCGTGACGTTCAAATAAGGCTTGCAAGTGTCTTGGACCGGGAATCCAGCAAAGGGGAGAGCCAGGTTGTATGTACTTGGCAATGGGAGGAGGACCCGTCTGCCCGCCATTCGGTTTCTTGGAAGTCGAGGGGCTCGGCTCCCTCGTGGTCTCAGTGCAACAGAGCCACATGTTTGGGGAGGGGAGTACGCCGGATCCCGTCTGCTGGCACACGTCTTGGGGCGAATGCGGCTGCCAGGTAACACAGGCGCCTCGTGACGTCAGGTTGTCACAAGCATGTCGTTAGGTAACTACTTACTTGGTCGGGTACGTGAGTTGAATCCTGCAGAGTCTGCTGTACTCGATAACTTACTACGTACGAAGTACTCGGAAAAGACGCGCGTAATCATTCATCTAGGATCCTATGGTTAGTTGGGCTTACGGTAATGGACTAACTAGGTAGTTAAGTTACGTATGTATGTAACCCGGCATACATGTGGTGTTTCGTCCCCACTAATAGCATGGGTGGGACACACGTTGTCTGTTGCACCATTAGGCATTTTGTCGGCTTGACTTCTCACTCTCGCCAGACGTACACACGCTTACACATGCCTCCGCGCTACTCGCCCACACACTTCGAATCCTTTCTATGCGGTGTTTCTGCTTCAATGTCACATCCAGATGCCACAAGGCCGATGCACCAACCTGACATCCACATCATGGCCGGGGATCAATCTGGACCACTGCTTTTAAAGACAAGTCCACCCGCCAGCCCTCCCTGACCTGTATGGTGTCCGGGATTGTGACCTGGTAGTTTACTGATCCCGACGTCGTCTCAATCCACAAAACGGCAAAATCGGCCTTCGGTCCCTCTTCTAGTTGGGACAGTGTTACGGTGGTGTTTCCCGTAGCTATTCTGCAGCTGAACTCGCTGATGATGCCGGCATCGACGCTGATCAAGATCCCCAGAGGGCCAATAAAGACCCGTCGCCGCATCGCGTCTCCAGTCACGACTGTAACAGACTCGTCCGATGTAGCAACAATAGAACCTCCAAAAGCCACAAGTCCAAGCTCTTCATCGTTCGCGAGATATGTTCCAGAGCCCAGCGCGAGTCCAAGAAGATTAGGCCCGTAGTCACCGCTAAACCCATCCCACCTGAGGGTATCGGGGAATGAATGAAACGAGGCAGCCGCGAAACCGTCTTGGTTGATGTTGGACAACGGCCCGCTCATACCCCCCGTAGCCTATCCGTAGAAGATATGTGTCCGTTGGGTCGGAGCGAAAGGCCGATAGGGAGACCAGAGAATTCAGACCGGATCCGTAGTGGTGAATTTGGCGCTCTATTCGGCGTAGCTTGCCGGCATATATAAAGTCCCAGTAGCGTCTGGCGTTGCCTTGATCGTACAGTGTTAGCCACGCAAAGTTCAAAGTAACCAAGAGGGGCCTTGCGGTGACATGTATAGGGGTGTGATGCACGCTCACCGTTCCAGCCCCAGTGAGGCACCGTGTTCACGAAGCCGATGACGCTATCGAGGGCCTTCTTGGCTGTCTCTGTGAACCCGAAATACCTGTTGTTGCGCAGTCAAGGCGAGTTCAGAGCATGAGGGAGAAGGTGGTACTAACTTGGCCCAGTAATAGACGCCTTCCTGGCCCGTAGAGTCCCACGCCATCTCGCTTCCGAAAGGCACCTCCTCGGAGTCCCACTGAACCGCTCGTAAGTGCATGTAACTGGCTAGGGTGCTTGCCTCTTCAATAAGTCCCTCCCGCTTGAGGTCTGTGAGGATTTCACCGAATACAGTCTCACCCATGAGCCCTACTCGGTTATAATCAACTTCGGGTTGCATGCACCTCATAACTGTACGGTATGCATGGCAAAGGTACCACTCCCAGGCGTGCGCTCGTGTCAGTAGAGGGTAAGCCCTTCCAACCCGATAAAGAGACCAGTACACCGCTGCAACATGGACGTAATCATATGCGCGGTCAATGGCGTAGGCCGCCTGTTGGTCCCAGGATGTCCACGACGACCAATCCAGCGATGGGTCGTACGTGTAATCTGGAACAGCCCGTGGCTCGTAAAAGAAGATGCTCTTGCGGACGGCGTAATTGGACGTCTGTATTGTCTTCCAAAGAACTCCGTCCACGAAAGCTTCCAACTTGTCAACCTCATCAACATCGGGACGGATTACCTGCTTCGTCGCAGCAGCCAGAAACGAGCCAGCGCCTCCCTCATCACTGAGACCTGCGACCCATGCGCGAGTATCCTGGGTGACGATGGAACGCGTTTCATAGTCGTATGTCATGACCGACGGTGCCCGACCAAATGGGTCAGACGTATCGCTATACCATTGTGATGTAGTGAGAAACTGCCCCAGGTCCTTTATCGTCTCAGTACCCTCCTTCGTGACATGGTAGTGCACAGCCTGGAGGCGCCCGTCACTGTACGTGATGTCCAGTCTCACACGGCCCCAGGCGGACTCGGACGGGGTGATATGATACTCTCCGGTGGGTTGAAGCGTCACAGCCAGAGCCATGACCGGGTCGGCCGTCATGGACCTGACCGAGGCATGATGCCGAACATGGAGTGAAGCAGACGAACCTCTTGGAACTATGTATCCAGGTACCCCTATAACCATGGGCGTCCCAGTGGATTGGATGACCGAGTCCAGACCCCGACTCCCATTGATCGCAATGGAGAATCGAAGACCGAACTGTACTGATGCACCGGGCTCCAGGTTTATCGAGGAAGGGGGATTCCACGGGTGTGCTCCCTGCCATTCACTTCCGGCCCATGCCTTCGAAAGAACCTGCCACTCATAGAAACCTTCAAACGTCTGGCTGCCGTAAGAGGTGTCTTCGTATGAATGTTCGTGAAGATTCCTGTATGCTTCCAGAGGCGTGTGGCCCATCGGAGTGACTACCAGAGCCGGACCGGTTCCTCTGGTTGGAGAAACACGAATGTGACCCGCGTCCATTCCAATATAGGGGTCAGCAAGCGAGCATACCGTCTGCATCTCTACAGCAGTACGGTTCGTAAAGATGCTGTTGAACTCGGCTGGAAATCCTAAACTCCCTATCTCGACGGCCGAGGTCCCCGTGTTCCCAATGGTGAACTTCAGCCCAAGGTCTCCTTGAATATCGACCCATTCGCGCACTATTTCCAACGGACCGGCTGGTAGAGTCGGCGCCAGGAGCGAGGCTGCCAGCGCATTGCTGGTAGCATGCAAGGATACTGGCTTGCGTGTTGAAGCTGAGTCGCCGCTGATCCAAGTGGCGTTGTTCTTACGTTGCCGGTATCGAAACGTGATGTCCCCCCAATGGTACTGGCCATTGCGAGTTCGCCGTGGCAAATAATCAAAAGGGAGAAAGTCAAATGTATCGCCGGCTGGTCTCAATGACACCAAGACTCCTGTGTCTCGAACGATTATGGCGTCAAAATTCCGCGTGGTGAGATTGACTAAACCATTCCCAACTCCGAGGTTATCCTGGGCGGCGACAACTGTGGAAAAGATCCAGGAGGCAATGGAGCAATAGGTCAATAGGGTTCGGAAAGGCATGATCGAGCCCAGTCGACAATGACTATCCATACCTTTGGGATGTGAGGTGAGGGCGCCAAGATGGAACACTCGTCAACGTCCCACATTGTTCATACTTATACCGGTACCGGTACAAACTATTCCCTGCCACCTCCATGGGGAAGGTGACATCCATCCGTTAAGAGCTCGATTTCTGCCTATCTAATGCAGCCAGCACCGATAACACTGTCGGCCATGCGCGAAGCTGTCGAGATCTGATTGGAGCGCTTCCGCGAGCATGATATAACTAAAGCATCGTAACGTATTCCTGTTCAGTGCTAGAGGGGTACTTTCTAGCCGGGAATTGTTTGGGCTAGTATGTTCTGTAACGTAGGAAGCTACGTCGGCAGGATATTACGTCCGAGTCCCTCCACTGCCTGTGGTTTCTGACGGCCCCCTGTATAGTAGGGCATGTTACTTCGGGGGCTGCGTTGATCGTTCCCTGTCAAGGTTGCGCCATTGGTCGAGTCTCGTCTTTATCTTCGGCGTCTGCATGGTTGTTGTCGGCATTCACTTCGTCGTTTGTCTCATCTTCGCCGTCTGCGCGGCTATTATCTACTCAACGTTGGTGTTTATAAGCTGACGCATAATTGCTGCTACGCAGTAACTGGAGAATTTATCTGCCTATCTGAGGTGGGTAGAGGTCGGTCGTAAGTAGAATAATAGATAAAAGAAGCCGTAGTTTCCCCGGTATTAGCGTCTTATATATAGAATAGAAGCTAAATATTCAACGCAGATATTGACTATATTCTAGATTAATAGTTACGTACTTAATGTACTACCTAAAAAGTATAATAAATATAAGATAATAAATTAGATACATTATTTTTTATATGAAGTCGTAGATAATCAATTTGTAAGATGCTGCGGCATCCTTACTATATATCCTAGTAGTGCACGTAATATCCGCATTAACCGCGGATATTAATGAATTTCTGGGGTTTATTAGCGTATGGGTTAATCGTGCACACCGTGCGTTACACAATTATCATAGGTTAACGCGATAAATCGGTATTAGATATCTAAATATTATAGCTAGGTAAATAAATAAACCTTTATATTGTTGTTAGTATTATCTTATTTAGACTGTAACGGTGATTATATAAAGCGTAGTAATATATCTGCTATTATTTGTAAGGTAACTAGGAGATTAGGTACTAATTATTGTATATTTATATAAGGACTAATTCTTAGAGAACTAGAATTAGTAGCGTAGTAGCCGCGAGGCTATAACGGAGATATAGCTAAATCTTCACGTGGCCTATACGCTACGTAGCCGAGGAAACCCTAAATCAATTTATAGCCACTTAGGCTACGCCCAAGCGAAGCCACAACGATCTGCCCATATATAGCGGGCGTATATAGCGCGTTATATAGGCGGGCTATACGGGTAGCCCCCGCCTTGTAATTATCCCCCATATATTAAGGTCGTCCCCGACCGTATAATCTTAATTACTAGCCGCGTATAAATATTCTATAAACTCTATTATTATACTAAAATTCACGACTAGCTATTATTAAGCAGTACTAGCCCTATATAAAGCTATAATACTACGCTAGCGTTACGTATACAATTAGTATATAATACGCTACTGCAACTTCTAAATTTTTCGCGATGTAACCTCCTCTAAATAATCCCCTTTACTTTTTTCTCCTACGCGTATATTTACTATATATCTGTCCGTATTACTACTACCTTCTATATATATATATATATCTATTCGCGCGCGTATTATTACTATACTATATAGCTTCGCTCTTAATTACGAGGCTAATATTACGGCCGCGGATTACTACTATACCTATTATACGCGTTACCTCCTCGCTAATTAGTAGGCAAACCCTAGCGCTTTATTAGCGCCCCGATATATATTCTCGGCCGTATTAGTATTATAATATAAGTTATATAAGAAGCGTAGCCGCTCTTACTACTAGGTATATATCAAAGATATGTAGGGGTCTTAATCTCTAATACCTCTATACGCAGTCTCTCTTTAATAGTAGTAACGCGCGCTGTTAATCCTCTTTACTTAGGTATAGTATCTTAATATTAGTATAGTACGTTATCTGAATTGCTTAAATGTTTTATATAGTTCCCTATACAGACCCGGAGACCCTACTTAGGGTTAAAACTCGACTTAGCCGCTTTAGGTGCAAAAAACGAATTTCCAATAAAAGATTTTCGCTACGTTTATATAAAACGCGACTTACGACTACTAAAAAGTAATCCGGTCCTGCACATTTTTTACGTACTTAGCCGTGGTCAAAATCCGGTCCAGGGTAACTGCAGGGTAAGCCTGTAGCACCTCTAAATATACGTACTATATAATATAATAGCTAGATATAGTAAAAAGCCCTATATTATATAGCGGTACTATAAGCTTAATAGACCTATTAAAGTCTTTATAACGGTTAGTATATATCACGAGGTATAGGACCCACCTCGGTCCCGTATATATTCTGTATATATACTACCTCCCTCTTTATAATAGAAAGGATAAGAGTTAGTCTTATCCTAATACTTACCTATACTATTAATCCTACCTAATTATACTTATAACCCTTATAATACTAACGCTTTTACTAAATAGTTACTTAGGCTATTAATAATATAGCTTCTACCTCGGGTTCCTTATTAAAATCGGCACCTAAGTTATCTTCTAAAAGGGCTCCTCTAAGTTGCCTACCTACGGTCTTAGACCTAATTCTAGAGGATATAACTAAAGCCCTAGTAATCCTATTAGGTAGCGGAAGTACTAATACCCTATTAGCGGTATCCGAGCTAAACCCTAGTAAAAACTTAGATTTATCTAATACCCTAGGCCTCGGAAATAGTAGTATTTCTAAAGCCTAGTAAGAATATAAGGAAATTCGAGAGCGATATTTAGCTAGTAATTATACCATTATATCCTTATTAGTAAAAGATATAATAAAATTATATAAGGTAATTTTATATTTAAAAGGAAAAGCTAAAAGAATAGATAATTTAGAGGCGGGGGATAATAGAAACCCTAATAATTCCTTATCGGACCTAGCTATTAGAGATAGCTTATATTCTTTAGAAAGTTCGGACTTTAATAGTTATAATTAATAATATTAGAAATCGCGGAGATACTCTAATATTAAAAAGCTTATTAAGTTCGACTATTTTAAGCTTTCCAAGGAGATCTTTAAAAGCTTAGTAAAAAAGTTCCGAAATAGTTATAATAAGATTATCTTTACTAAAAATAAAATAGATTAAGGTATAAATATATATATAAGGTTTATAGGTAATTTACGGACCTTTTAAAGATAGAAAATACTACTTCTAATTAGGAAGACTTTAAAGCTTAGATAAAGTTAATTATCTATTATTTAGTAAATCTAAAAGCGATCCCTATTAAAGAGTTTAAAAATATAAAGTAATAACCGGGTTAAAACCCTTGGGCTTTTAATTTCTATTTAGTATCTTTTAAGTAAAAACTCCTAGCGAAACCGGAAATAGATTATATATATTCCTACTTTACTAAACTCTTTAATCTCGTAAGGGATATTATTATTATTTATACTAATAAACTCCTTTAAAAACGAAACGATATAATAAATAACGTTATTTAAAGGTAAGAGCGTTTTAGTAAGTATAATAGAGAATTAGATACTAAGGGAAAGTCTAAAGAAGGCTTAGCGAAATATACTAGAGAAAATAATAATAATAATTATAATAACTTTAATAAGTAAACTTAGATTTAAACGATTTAAAAGAAGGACGCGGTAATAGAGGGAGGCTAAGGAGGTAGCTAAGGTTCTTATTATAGTAATTATAACGGAGGTTATAGTAGTATAAGCTTAATACTATTACGAAACTTTAATAAAAATTAAGGTCTATTTTATATTATATACTTTATATATAAAGAGAAAGGATACTATATAAACGCTTATCTAAAATAGAGAATACCTACCTTTATTTAAAGAACTTTTTAAGAAGGAAGGTAGTTCTAAAGTAATATACTAATCTAGGGTCCTAATAGCTTATTATAAATACTTTAATAATATTCTATATATAATATACGATTTATTCTCCTTTATTATCTAACTTTTCTATTATTACTTATACCGATTTAGATAGTTATTTAGATATAAATTTAATTAGTATTATATTTATATATAAATTTATATTATCTTTTATACCTTTCGAGATAGTTTCTTTAGAAGTAGTTAAATAACTACAAATTCTATGATATAGGGTTTATTAGGTTAACTTTAATTTAACTAACTTAAGAAATTATACTTATATATATTAACGCGTATATACTACTATTATTCGAGATTTCTAAAAGGCTAATAATCCGTTATTACTAGGATAGGGGTTTTTAAATATTATAAATATTATTATAATTCTATATATAAATTAGTATTAGTTTAAAGTTATTTCGTTTTTATTACTATTTACTATATTTAAAAAGCTCTATTATATAATATATAATAAAATAGTTTATTATACTTTTATTCTAATAAGAAGTAAGGATTTATACCTTTATCTAAAGAAAGCCGGTATTAATAAGTTTATTACTTAAATTATATCTTATTTTTATAAATATACCGCCTTTTTTATATAGATAATATTAGAATACTCCTTTTAATAGAAAAGATAAGTTACGTAATCGATTTCCTATTAGGAAAAGATCTTTTATACCTCTTTATTTAAACTTCAGCTTATAATAAGCTCTAATAGTTAAAATAATATATTAACTATAAAGCCCTTAATAAAGTAATAGCTAAGAATCGCTTTACTCTCCCTTTTATTTTAGAACTATTAAATAAGGTTTTTAGGATAAAGGTTTTTTCTATAATCGATCTTAAAAAAGCCTACTATTATATCTATATTAGAGAAAGGGATAAATAGAAAATAGCGTTCTATATATATTATAGCTACTTTAAGTATTTAATTATACTATTTAGTCTAATTAATACGCTTATAATATTTTAATATTATATATAAATAGCTTTAAGAAACCTCTTAAATATTTACTATACTATATTATATACCTTAATAATATGCTTATCTTTCTTATATAAATAGAAGATTATAAAAGAGAACTCCGAAATATTATAGAAAGGCTCCTAAATACCGATTTATATACTAATTAATTTAAATATAAGTCTATTTAAGAAAAAGTAAACTATTTTAGGTACTAGATTTTAGTAGAAGGTATATTAATAGACCTAGATAAGGTTAGTACTATCTAGTAATAGCTAATACTAATATTAATTTATAATCTTTAAGTATTTTAAGTATTTTTTAACTTTTATTAATACTTAATTAATAAATATTTATAACTCGCTACTCCCTCCTTTAATATATTATTTAAAAAGTAGTAAAAGCGAGGCGAAAGCTAGCTAGTTTATTTAGGATTCACTTATATAAGTGGCTTTCGAGTAGCTAAAATAGTTATTCCTTTAAATACCTCTCCTCTAGTAATTTAATCTAGAGAAATATATTCGATTAGAAACTAATATATTTAAAGATATAATAGTAAATACCCTTTCCTAGTAAATTAAATAGGGATATTAATATCCGGTTTTATTTTAATCCTAGACATATCTTAATATAATATAATAATATAATATTGTAGATTAAGAATTACTAATAATTATCGAGTTATTTAAATATTAGCGTTACTACCTTTAAAGATCTTAATATCCTATTAAAACCTTATTTAATTATACTAATCTTTAAAGCTTTATAAAAGCTTAGAAGCTAAATAGTTAATAAATAAGGTAGTATATATTCCTATCTCTATTCGATTTCGAAATTAAATACTAAGCTAGAAAAAGAAACCCGGCTAATCTACCCTCGAGAAGGCTAGATTACATAGGTAAAGTATCCGATAATATAGAGCTTCTCCTAATATTATAAAGAAAATTAATAGTATAGACTAAGGTATAATATAATTAGTTACTATTAAAGGTACTTATTAATATAGTATATATAGCCCGATAGCTATATAAATATATTTCACTAGCTTAAGTAGTTACGCGAAAGTAAGCTCGAAATTCTATAGTTAAAAGTAATATATACGCACCTTATTTCTATATTGAAGGAAGTCTATTAAAAGGACCCTAAAAGCGTTAAGACTCGATAGCGAATTACTATTAGCTAGGTATTATAAGAGTAAACTATTAGTTAATATAACCTTCTCTATTATAATAGGCGTATTTATATCCTACCTTAAAAGGCTATATAATAATAGCTTATTAAACTATACTATAATAACCTTTATACAGGGTATTTCGGCGTAGAATATACGCGAACTCTTCTAGAAAGACTATTTAACTAGCCTAAAATAAGTATAGATATACGTTTATATATTAAGGATTATAAGATTTATGTAGAGTTAAAGGCGAAATATTACCGACCCTATAGCGAATTATAGTTACTTCCTTTACTATCTTACCTAGGATAAGAGTACTTAATAGACTTTATTATAAGCTTAGCTAAAGTTTTATATAATAGTAAAATAGTAGATTCTCTCTTAGTAATTATAGACTAGTTTAGTAAGATATCGTTTCTATTTATAGTATATACTACTATAACTATAGTAGACCTTATATAAATATTATATAACTATATCGAGTATTATTTTAGAGCGTTTTAAGGTATTATCTCGGATAGATACTTTATCTTTATAAGTGAATTTTAGTCTAAGCTATATTTCTATAGCTAAATTAAATTAAGGTACTCGATAGCGTTTTACCCCTAAACCAATAGGTAAATAGAGAGAATAAATTAAGTTATTAAAATATACCTTTATTACTATATAGTTAGTTGTCCTAAGGTTTAGCTATAGTTAATACTATTTATATATTATATTATAAACTCGGCTATAAATACTACCACTAGTATAAGTACGTTTTAAGTAATATATATCTACTAACTAGAGTTCCGTATATTTATTACGGAGAATAATACTTTAAAAGGGGTATTAGTAATTTAAGATCGAGTTAATGGGTTAGTAAAGTAATATTAAGATATGATAGAATAATAGCGAAAGCTTATTAATACTTAAACAAAGTACTATAATAAATACTATAATCTAATAACTTTGAAGGTTAATTAGATAGTTAGTTACTTTATTTACTTAGAATTCTAAACTAGAATTCCGAAAGCTCTAATTTAGGGTACTTAGTAAAGTAGGATTACTAGTATATTATTTCGTATTACTAAAGTAATATTTAGAAATATATAATATTTTCCTAATTTAATATTTAGAAATATAGGATATTAAGATATCGGATCCCTCACCTATATTAGAGCTTAATAATAATAATAAATAGGAGGTTAGAGAGGTTATTAATTATAGGAAAATTAAAAGAGAAATATATTATTATATAAAGTAGAAAGGTTAGCCTATAAAGTATAATTAGTAGAACTATAGCGATAACATTATAAATACTAAATACTTAGTTAATACTTATCTAAAGAAGTTTTAAACCTTTAAGAAAAAGAAGAAAGTTAATAAAAGTATAGGGGTAAATATAGTTTAGGTTAATAGCTACTTATTATAGCTAATAGCTAAGAGATATTAGGTTAATCCTACTATAACTTAGGTTAAAAATAAACGAAAAAACGGCTTTTATAACTAACCTTAAAATATAAATATATTACCTAAAGTCTAGTATAAAGTAGCTAACTTAACCTTATAAAACGGTTATTACCTATCTTTATACCTATATAACCCTAAATAGTATTTATAAATTCTTATAGGACCGAAGCCTATATAGTAAAGTTACTATTATATAACGGTAACTATAATAATAAGAGCTAATTATAAGCGGTACGCTTATTAGTAGAATATTATTAAGAAAAGATTAGCTTATTATTCGGGAAATACTAGCGAAACCTATATATAATATTAAGTAGTAAACGAATTATAAAGGTAATACGAAGTATATATATCTTATAATACTCCTTATAATAGATAGCCCGGGCTTCCTTATTAGTCTTCTTAGAACCGGTTAAATTATATTCTTATTTATAATAGGTATATATAATAGTAAAGCCTATATAAAGCTTCTAAGAAGTAATAGTAAGACGTATATAAATAGCCTTTAAATAGGCATATTTAAAGTTATTATTATCGTTATCTACGATATTACCTTATCGGTTAGTAAAGCCTATCTTACGAATATACTTAATAGGGTAACCTATTACTTATAGGTTTCCCTAAAGTATTACTAGGACCTAAGTTAAAAATTTAGTAATATTACCCTGCTAAAATATCTATAGAGTACTTATAGCTTTATAAGTATCCTTAGAGCTAATATATCTAATTACCTGCTATCTATAGCCTTTACTCTAGCTATAAGCCGACAACTTAATATTAGGGTAAGCGTAGCGAATATATAGTAGAAGGCCTTAGTCGCGTATAAAGTTCTTAGATACTTTATTAATACTAGTCCTATATAAAGTTTACTGAAGACTCGGTTATAATCGTAACTTAGCTGCGGTTACGCTTGCTCTTATATATCTGCTAAATAGGAGGTATAATAAATAACTTAAGGATAAGGGAAGAATAGGAGAAGAAATCGCAATAGTTTCGCGAAGGAATTCGGATATTATAAGAATATAGCGTTATAAGATAATTATCGCGATAGTTATTATAATAGTAGTTTTTTCAGAAATACTTTTCTACCTAGTAATTAAGATATTTCTATTATAGCTAAGATTAAAAGTCTATAAGACCTACGGACGAATTAGGTATAAAGACCTACCGAAGTAGGGGTATCTAGGCACGTACCCTTTTACCCTTTTTCTCGATATCTATATAGGTCGCCGCGGCCGGCTCGTATAGAGGGGGGAATAATTATAACGGTTAGTATATATTACGAGGTATAAGACCTACTTCGGCTCCGTACCTATTCTGTATATATACTACCTCCCTCTTAATAATAGAAAGGACAAGCGTTAGTCTTATCCTAATACTTTCCTATACTATTAATCCTACCTAATTAGACTTGTGACCCTTACAGACTTAGCGATTTTAGATTTTAGAACATCTTTATATATTTTAATAGGTATAATTATGGGTTCCTAAAACTTTATACTAGTATTTTATAAAACCCTTCTAATAGGATAAGAGAAGCTAATTATTATCGGGTACAGAGAAGTAGAAATATAGATCTAATACATTTAAAACTAATAAAACCCTATACTTAAGGATATCGCCTACTACGACTTATTTTCGATAAACCTAGTATCCGTATAAATTCTTTGCCGTCTCGGGTACTAGTAGGTTAATTAACTACTAAGTAATATACTTCGATCTTGAAATAGAGACCTAGTCTACTAGCTTACTAAAGAATATAGCTAATTCGTTATTGAAGTAATCCTAATAGATATAGTAAAGGCTATATTTACTACGTCTATTAACCTAATAACCGGTTAAGTACTAGTTAAAACGCACCTTAAGATATGGTATGTTCGCCTTAGCTATCCTAGCCTAGAAGTACTTAAATACCTATTCTATACTATAACCAGCGTGAGTTTCCTCGACGTAAGGAGGATAATAGACTTATAAAGACTAATAATAGTGTAATATAATATATATAGTATTTCTAAAGTATAGCGGTGTAACGAACCGTACTGTAAGAGGGTCAAACGACCTTTAACTATACGAGTCTGGCTTTATGTTTACGAGATAAGAGAGTAACTGAAGATCGTCGAGTGCGTCGCCGATCTGATAATGTGTAATAACCTTCCGGGTAAATAACTGAATAATAAGTGCGATAAATATAGTTATTAGGATTACTCCTATCTATAGGTAAGATATATACTTAGATTAATTACTAAGGTAAAGACTACCTGCTATAAATAGGCGGGATATCCTATTCCCTATATACTCTAAATTATTCCCTTATTAATCCTAGCGCTACTTACTCTACTTACGTCGAGCAAGGTAAGGTTACTATCTGCTTACGCTACTTACTATAAGCATTATAAGGTAACCCTAGTCCTTCCTTCTTAGCGGTAAGCCTTCTTCTAATTAGTAGGTTACGGGGTTATACTAGTTCTTCCTTTAGTATAGTTCTATAAAGCTTATACCATTATTCTATACTATACTCTATTCCTTTGCAGGCGACGGTAACATTCCTAATCAGTATCTTGCCTGCTAGTATAGAGATTCCTTCGACCTTAGGAGTAGGTCTGGTGTCGTATCTATCTAATCGTGACATTGTTCTTCCGTCCCGTTTGATCCGTGCGTACTTCTAAGGAATAGTTAGATCGGGTTAGATCGTAACAAGCGGAAGGTTTTAAGGATCCTAAAGGCGGAATCTAAAGCACCGGTAGATATCCTAATAATATATTTCTACCCTTTTAAGAAGGATAAGGCTAAGTATAAGCGGCTTATACTAATTTTAGATAAGTACTCTAGGTACGTCTAGGATTACTATATAAAAGATAGGATAGCCGAGATAATTAAAAATAACCTAAGAGACTATTTTAGAAGGCTTAATATATAGTTCGAAATTAATATAAAGTCCCTCGAATATAATAATAAGATTATATATCTAGAAGACTTACGTAGTTCCTCGACTTATAGTATTTTAGGATTTTACCATTATTATTATATATATAAGCCTAAAACGGAGGCGCCGAGCAGATACGGGCAATAATTAAACAAAATAAGCGATATAAGCGGGTATAAAGCTACTGATAGACCTATAAAAAGGGATCCTATAGGCCAGCGTATACTTAAAGAATCGAACCACTCGGTTAATAAACTAGAAGTCCACCTGGAAATTATTTTATACTTATATCGCTTAGAAATATAAGACTTATACGGCGGTTATAAAGCTAAACCTACGCTATCTAAAAGTCTATCGGTATATAGTATTTTCCCAAATACTAGATACCCTAAAGAAGATAAATATATATAAATAACTATAGCTACAGGTATAGATAAGCTTCCTTATAAGCTACTAATTTATAAATATATTTCGTATTTAGAATCCTAAATAGGGGAAGTTATTCTTACTTAGGATATCTCCTTTGATAAAGATAAGACGTTCTCGAGAAACCTAAAAGACCTATAAGATAACCTCGCTATATTTAGAGTTTAAGATATTACTACCTTACTTTAAGATGTCGATGTCCTCTGATTTAAAATATAAACCCGAAAGGTTTATAAGGTTATATTATTATTTGAAAGTATTAAATATATAAATATATAAGAGGACGAATATGCCCTAATAGAAAGCCTAATTACCTTTATATTAATATAGGGTTTATATTATACCTTTCTCTAGTTACTATATAATCTCCGTCGGCTTCCTTTATAGTAATAGCTACATAAATCTCGGGCTCGAGTAAAGTAGATATAATAAAGGCTACGTTTACAATAACTTCTACTAGACTAAATAGGTATTAGCCCGAAGAATAACTAGTATAATAAGCTACCGCGTTTAAAACGGGACGATCTGTCCGTTTACTAGGTATATCTAGAGGTATACTAATTATTAGGGATAAGGCTACTAGCTCACTAAATTAGTCCTCCCATATCTCTAAAGTATATAATAGTACATCTAGAATACTAGAAATAGCTAATAATTATAAATCTAAGAAGTAATTCGAGGGAGAAAATCTAAACTTAACTATATCCTCCCTTAGTATAGCTAAGGTTAAGAGACGCCTTCGACGCCGGGTAAAGATATACCGTAAAGAGCTGCTACTTATACGGAGGTCCCCTTCAAAAGATTTTGCAACCCCCCTGTCTAGTGCGATGCATGCCAGCTGTCTAACGGCTGCAAATTACTAGGTAGATCCCCTCTTTTTATATTGCCGACAAAGCTGCAAATTGCATCTTCATTTTCCGACGATACCTTCAATCCCTACGGTTATATACTCGCTCTACCTACTTATCTAACGATATACTATATATACTTTATTAGTCTAGCTCCCGCAATTATACCTTATACTAATATTGCTATACGCGCTTTTATTATTACCCTTAAATCCCCTCTTTACGGTAAAACCAACGCCGAGATTAAGGCTATTACTAATATTAAACCACGTACGATTAACTATATCTACGTACGAGCGATCGAAGCCGGTTTCGACCTTAATACTAGGCCTATCGTTATACGTAACGAATAGCTCGATAATAAGCCTCGTTTAGGACGTCTAGCTAAGTAAGGGGCTAAACTAACTTAGCTTATAGCTAATAAGGTATCTAAAGATCGATATAGCTATAAGAAGAGTTATAGCCAGATTACTAATAAAATCAGTTAATCCGGCTTAATATTAATATTAGAGGTAATAGTCTAGAGGGTTCTTTACGCTGCTAGCTACCGCAAAACTAAGCCTACGAGGAAGCCTGGGTTAACGAAGAAGATAAAAGCTAACCGGCTAGCTTAATATCTTATATATTAGTATTAGATATTAGAGGACTAGAAAGCTATTATCTGGTCTAACGAGGCGAGCATTATCTTGCTCTAGCGCCAAGGAGGTTATAGAATCTAGAGAAAGGCTAATAAAGCCCTTCTAAAGAGCTATATCCGTAAGAGATAGAAAGGCTACTTTAAATTCCTATTTTAGGGCTATTTTATATACAACTAGAAGGGGCTTTATTATACTTAGCTCCTAGAGACTATAGCAGAGCGGAAGACAGCTTCTATCGAAATCGAAGTACTTAATAAGGCTCTTAAGTGTAATGGGCAAGGCTCAAAATCTAGTAAGGATGAGGTGCAGATATAATCTATATTAAACTGAGGAGAGAAGAACTATCTATCTAAGTGAGAGAGAGGGAGCAGAGATATACCTGCTCTATACCTTAGTACCTCGCGGTATCTAGCTAGTCTAGATACGACAGCGGAGGTGCTCAATCTGGGTATATCTTTAGTATGCTTTATTGAGGTTTAGCTATACTTTAGTGAGAGAGGGTCTTCGTGTTCTAGAGCAGCGCTGTAGCTGGGATGTCCCTAGTGTATATCGTAGACTCTCGGAGTTCCGGATATTAGTTGTGACGATCTGCTCCTGTGTCCCAGAGCTGCTCTGGAGCTGTGACCTAGTGGCATGGCGACGGTTATAACCGTTGCCCCACATAGGCCTTAGGCCTGTAACATTAAGCCTATAAAGCGTACTAAGTAGGAGCTTACTACTTTAATAAACAGGCTAGGTCTACGTAATAAGCCTGGACCTAAGCCTTAGTAGAAATTCGACGAGAAGACTAGTAAGCTAAGCCGTACTTAAGGGATAGGAATCGACTAGTATTAATACTATAAATAGATTATCCTTACGAAGCTAATTTTATTCGTAAAAGAGTATAAAAATATAACTAGATATAGTTATCTAGGAGGATAGAGCTCTATCTTATAGCTACTAGTATTAGGGGGTAATATATAGCCTACACGACGTTAAACGGCTTCTCTAGTATAGTAACTCCCCTAACCTTAACGCTATCGAGCCCTGCTAGTACTAGATAAAGAGGAAGACTACTCGGATAGGGGTACTAAAAAGCCGTAAAGAGGCTATTAGAGTATAGCGTTAGTGCTAGGAAGAGGTTCCTCAGACTATTATCTAGTAATAGATTAAGAGGATACCTCGTTATATTGCGAAGATTATCGAGTTAGAGGGTAGTAACGAATATAGAGAGGGGAGGGCTAATATAAAGGGGAAACTATTAGCTACGTAGAAGGCTAACCTCTAATATCTACGTTAAATACGGATCTCTAATATCTAATTACTATATACAGAGCTTTATTATAACTTATTACCTTTAATTATTAGTTAATTATACGACAGTTTATAAAATTGGTGGAGCTTGCCACCTATTAGCCAAATCTTGGCATACAGGGGGGGATTGCAAAATCTTTTAAAGGGGACCTCCGTACCGAAGAGCTATTAATTAATATTAGGACCGTAAGCCTATATAATCTATAAAATATTTAGATAAGTAAAAAAAGCTTACCTTCGCGGATGTTAAGAAATAAAGTCCTAGACTAAGATAGCTAGTAATGAACCCGAAATAATCGGCTACTAAGTCCTTAACTATATATAAGTCTATATTTATAGGTTTAATAAGGGTATATACTTTATAAAGTATAACGGCCGACTAGTTCTTTGCGGTAATTAATAGATAAAGGGAGCGTATAGAAAGATATATATATATCTACCCTACCTAGCAAGTTATTCTGGTTACTTATTGCTATTATAGTATAATTCGACCTCGAACTTTTCTTATAGAATATAACTAATATATTTATTAATACGAAGTTACCGTTCGTAGTCTAGAAAAGGATAATAATGGGGTAATATAAATAAAATATAATCATCCGGTTACTAAAAGTATTATATAGACTTAGAGAATTATTGTTGCTTTAGCAGAAATAATTTATACGAACGCTAGCTAAGTATAGCTTTACGCTAATCCCATATAAACCTTATTACTGTACTATATAAACATATTAACATTTTTCTATATAAATAATATCGTTTTTGCCTACCGAAAATAAGATAAGTACTTAGCTAATGAGGCTCTTGCATTCCTTTGACTAATCTACTAACTTATAAGGGATAAAGAATTACAGTAGTTTCTTAGCATCGAAATTGTTCGAGATACGGCTAAGGAATTAATCTAGCTATATTAGTTAAAGTATATAAAGAAGATTATTAATCTAGTGGATATAAAATATAAGGTACTAATTAAAACTCTAATAATAACTAATGAGCTTCTCCCCTTAGAAGATAAGTTATCATATTCTACTACTAATCTCTATTAAAAGAAGATCTGTTTAATTGTATATATAGCCGTCGTTATATACTGAGATATAGTATTTGTAGCCTCCTGTCTTTCACACTATAGTACAAACCTAAGCCATAAGTATTATATAGCTACTAATAGATTATTATATTACCTTAAGAATACTAGTACTCTCGCACTCCAATTCAGAGAAAGTAACGAATTGTATATAGTATCCGATATAATATTCGCAAATAAAACTCTTAATAAACGAAGCTCGTAGGCCTATATAATTAGGCTAATCTGAGGGACTATTAGCTAGCGTACTAATAAGTAGGATAACAAAATAACGTCTATAACTAAGTCTAGACTTAAGCTCCTCGTACCACCGTAGGCTGTAAAGGAGGGGATATTTATTTTAAGGCTTTAATCGGAAATCGAAATTAGATTCGATAGTCCCTCCTTATAGCTCTAGTATAATAGCTAATAGACGATTAGGCTAGTAATAAAGGATATTACCTTGTTTAAAACGAAATTGAAGTATACTACTATATATAATTACTAGCTTAGAGAAGTATATTCTACGGGTTAGATTACCGTAGAATACGTCCTTAAATACGGTATAATCGCAGACGGACTTATAAAGGCCTTTATTATAGATAGTTATAGGACGTTCTACTAGTATACCTCCTACCTAGAGGGTTGTATTAGACCTAGCAGCCGTGCACGACTGGGAAATCGAGCAGATCGATTTTATAGGTGCCTTTTTAAATAGTACCTTAGCCCTAGATATTTATCTAGAGATCCCAGATAGCTTCTACGAATTTGCGGCTGCCTATAGTAGTAATAAGATAATTAAGCGGTTTTTAGATAAATTTAACTATAACCCCTCGAAGAAGTAGTTTATACTACTACTAAAGTCTCTTTACGGACTTAAATAGAGTCCTAGGGAATAGCAAGAAAGGCTTAGAGATCTGCTAGTTAAGTTCGGATTTAAGCCCCTTATATCTGATTCGGCAGTGTTTTATAACGCTAATAAAATGACTTTTATAGTTGGTTACGTTAACGAGTATTTACTAATTAGTGTAGATAAGGCCTATATTTCTAGGGTTAAGATTCGAATCTATAAGGTATATTCTATAGAGGATAGGGGTACGGCAGTATTCTTCTTAGGTATTCACATTATTAGAGATAGGTCTAAAAGACTTATCTTTATATACCAGGGTTAGTATATAAAGGAAACTGTTACGCGTTTTGGTCTTACTAACGCTAGCGCCTTTTTAGTGCCGATCTAGCCTAGTCTACTAAATTAGTCGGCTAGCTACCCTAACACGCTAGCCTACCCTGAAGTTAAGCTTTATTAGCAAATTATTAGTACTGTCATATATCTTATACTCTTAACTAGAGTAGATATATGCTTCTCGGTATAGTTCCTCTTACGGTATATATAAGCTCCGAATAAGTACTATCTATTAGCTGCTAAAGGACTGCTTAAGTACCTTATATGTACTAAATTGTTATCTATTTGCTTAGGTTCAGTAGCTAATGCTACTATTACCGGCTATAGTAATAGCGATTTTGCCGGGGATCCTAGCTCTAAGTTGACCTATGGCTATATATTTAAGATTACCGGTAGGTAGTCTAGTTAGCTAGAAGTTTAAAAGAGCTAGTACTATAGCGTTATCAACGCTAGAGGCTAAAACTAATACCCTTACCGAGGCTATTAGAGAGACCTAGTAGCTAATTAGTTTATACTCTAAAATTAGCTACCCTATAAAGGAACTAATCACGCTTTACGGAGATAATTAGGGCTCTATATCTAACGCCTATAATTCGAACCTTTATAGTAGGACTAAGCATACTCTGCTAAAGTCCAATTATGTTAGGGATATAGTATATAGGAGGCTTATTAAGATTATATATCTTAATACTAAGGAAATGCTAGCTAACGGCCTAACTAAGCCGTTAGTACCTACGATATTCTAGGACTTTATTAGCCTCTTAGGCTTATTGGGTTTGGACTAGTAGGCTAGTCTATTTACTAAGAGATTCGATATTAGTAGCCTTATAAGGCTCTATAGTCGGATAGGAAGGCGTTACTTTACCTATTGATTTAGGGCTATTAGATTAGTTTGGGAATGCTTATTTTTGCGATTAGTTTCCTTATTAATAGCCATTAACTTTAAAGTCATAGCTAGCAGCTATTAAAAGACCTAGAGTCTTACCTTATTAAAACGGACATAGTTCTATAACAAAGGGGGTATTAAATCCGGGACTATAATAGTCTTTATAAGATTATATAAACTTAAGACATTAATAGGTCTATTTAGCTTATAGTACTGCTAAGTCATATAGGGCTATTTACTAGGTCTAGCTATTATATTATATAGTACGTATAGTTAGAGGTGCTACGGGCTTACCCTGCAGCTACCCTAGACCGGATTCTGTGCACGGCTAAGTACGCGAAAAAAGTGTAGGACCGGATTACTTTTTAGTGGTCGTAAGTCGCGTTTTGCAGCAACGCTACAAAAGTCTTTTATCGGAAATTCGTTTTTTATACCTAAAGCGGCTAAGCCGGACTTTAACCCTAAGTAGAGTATCCGGGTCTGTGTAGGGAACTATATAAAACATTCAAGCAATTCAGATAACGTACCTGTTACAGGCCTAAGGCCTATGTGGGGCAACGGTTATAACCGTTGCTATGCTACTAGGTCACAGCTCCAGAGCCGCTATAGTACGTAGAGGCAGATCGTCGTAACTAATATCCGGAACTCTAAGAGTCCGCGATATACTCCAGAGATATCTTAGCTATAGCGCGGCTCGAGAATACCAAGATCCCCTCTTATTAAAGTATAGTTAATCTTAATAAAGGTACGCTAAGATATACCGAGATTAAGCACCTTAGCCGTTATATTTAGATAAGCTAAATATAACGAAGTACTAAGGTATAGAGCTAGTATATCTTTGCTCTCTCCTACCTAGATAGGTAGTTCTTCTCTCCTTAGTTTAATATAGATTATATCTATACCTCATCCTTACTAGGTTCTAAGCCTTGCCCGTTACACTATACCTAAGTTCGATAGCTAACGACTAAAGTTAGGGCTATTTAATAGTTTAGTAAACCTATCTACTAGATTATCCGCGCTATTAACGCGCTATAACCTCGTCACGGATATAGTAGTAAGGAAGGCGGATATAACGCTTCTTCTTCGTTATATTATAGTCTTTATACTATACCTTAGCCCCGTTATTATCCTCTAGGATAGTTATAGGGCCGCCCGGTATTATCTCGATTTTAGTAAGGAAGCTACGTACCTAGGCTAACTCCTCCGTTACGTCGTTTAGAGCTACGTACTTAGCTTCTATAAATAACTTCGTAATTATAGACTAGAGCTTCGATCTCTAAAGTACCAGTGCTCCCGCTATAAAGATAATATAGCCGGTAGTAGAGTTAGACGAGTCCTAGTCCCCGGTATAGTTAGAGTTTATAGCGGCGAATAATCCTAGTTCGTTAAATTGCCGGTATAAATAATGCTAATTGCTACCTTATTCTCGGTACCGGATAAATAGGTTCGAGCTACCCTTAACGTACCGTGCTATCCGCTTTACGTCCCTTATCTAGTCTAGCGATAGATTACTTATAAACCGCGCCTATAGTAATAATATATAGGATAGATCTAGACGAGCAATTATTATAGGAAAGTTTATAATACCTACTAGGCTAGTATACTTATAGATCTCACGATCTACGGCCTTACCCTCGAACCTTACCGCGTCTTATATTATCCGGGGCTCTATAGGGGTATTTACCGGGTTAGAGTTATCCTAACCGAGTATAGTAACGGCCTTAACTAGATACTGCTCCTAATCTAACCTTATATCTCTAGTTAGAGAAGACCTTAGTAGTTTAACTCCGAGGAACTAGTCTATATCTCCGAGATTACTAATAGCTATATCCTCTTTTAGACTTATAACTACCTACTCTATTATAATATAGTTCGATCTTATTAATAGGAAGTCGTTAATATATAACGCGATAATATTACCCGTTTTCTTATTAAAGTATATAGCGTTATTAGACTATAGCGGCTTATACCTACGCTTAGAGAGCAGCTCCCTTACTCGTTTCTACTATAAGGCGCCGGCCTAATTTAAGCTATATAGGGGAAGGATTAACTTAATAATCTTTTTAGGGGTCTAGCTAAGTCTTCGGCACTTATCCTTATAGGTATTAAAGTACTTAAATAACTACTCGAACTACTTTATAAATAGCCGCTCCTTTAGCTTCCCGTTAAAGTACGCCGCGATAAAGTTAATCTAGAGTATAAACTAGCCTTTTAGGGCTACGATAGTAAGTAGGATCCTCTATATAACTAATCTAGCTATCGTAGCCCTTATCTCGTTATAGTCGATCCCCTTCCGTTAAGTAAATCTATAAGCGTAGATCCTAGCTTTAAACTTAGCTAACTCTCCGGTTAAGGAATACTTCTAACGTAATACCTACTTAGTATCTATAAGATAACCGTAAGTTACCTTATAGGCTTCGACGAACCGAAACGTACCTCGGCGTAGATACTCTAAAATCTCGCTAAAGTAGGCCTCGATTTACTAGCGCTTATAATTACCGGCTATAGTATCCTTATATAACGGGTTAACCTTAGTACTAAGCTTAATCCTATAGACTATAAATAAGCTCTCGAAGAGTTCGTCTAATAGGTTATAAACTTAACCGTTATTACGTCTCTAAATCTCGTTACTAATCTACTCTATTAAAGCTATTCGCTCTAACTCGGTAAAAACGCCCTTTTAGGTTAATAGATTATAAAGCTCGATTACGGCTTAGATAAGTAAATCGTTATCCTCTAGGGCCGTAAGGAGGCATATCTCGCTAATTATAACGCCTTCTAGCTTGTAGAGCTCTCTCTTCTTAATCTTAGGGCGCCCTTACTTAGGCTTTATATTACCCTCTTCGTCGGTTATATCCTTTTCGATAATATTATTATCTCTAACTTTAACGCGCGTCTACTTTCCTTATTAGTAGCGTAGGCGGCGTTAGATATACTAGGGGAGGGAGCGGACTATATTACGGGGGTCCGGGGCTACGTCTAATATCGCCACGGTATCGTAGAATATAATATAGGGGGTAGTTAGAAACCGGCCGCCCTTAAATAGTTAAACTATATAGTTATAAGTACTCTTATAACTAAGGAAGATACCGGCTACTCCTCTTATATTAAGCTTCTCTACTAATACGCGGTAGTTCTAATTAATAAGAACTACTACTTTTAAACCTAGTATCCGGAGGATATTATTATTAATAATATACTTTATACTAGGTTTAATAGCGTCCTAAAAGTACTAGAAAGGGGTTACGTTTATAACTATTAACTATCCGGTACGGTTAATTGTAAACGTTACCGCTATAATTATATAATCCTAGAAATATATAGGAATTCTTATTTAAACGCTTACGGTATACGATATATCCTAGAGGAACTAAATACTACGCTCTATAACTCCGTTCTAGTACTAGTTATAGGAGGTTAAAGTAATTACGATAATCCCCTTACTTTTATAGTACTCCTTTAGCTTCGTAACGCCGAACTCTATACCTCTATCGATCCTTAGTTTTTGGATACGGCGACCGAGACCGTCTTAGTCCGGTAGGAGTACTACTAACGCCTTCTAGATCCGGATAAGGTACGAAGTAAGCGTATTCTATACCTTATCCTTAGACTTAAAGGTATTAGTATACCTAAACTGTAACGATTAGCTTGTTATATAAGGTACATAACCTATATAGGTTCCGTACCTATCCCATATATAAACCACCTCCCTCTTAATAATAGAAAGGATAAGCGTTAGTCTTATCCTAACACTTACCTATACTATTAATCTTACCTAGTTATACTTATAATCCTTATAATTCTAACGCTTCTACTAAATAATTATTTAGGCTATTAATAATATAGCTTTTACCTCGGGTTCCTCGTTAAAATCGGCACCTAAGTTATCTTCTAAAAGGCTCCTCTAAGTCGCCTACTTATAGTCCTAGACCTAGTTCCGGAGGATATATCCGAAGACCTAGTAATCTTATTAGGTAGCGGAAGTACTACTATTCCGCTAGTAGTATCCGAGCTAAACCCTAATAGAAACCTAGATTTATCTAATACCCTAGGTCTTAGAAGTAATAGTATTACTAGAGCCTAGTAAGAATATAAGGAAATTCGAGAGCGATATCGAGCTAGTAAACGCGCCTTTATATCCTTATAATTAAAAGACGGGATAAAATCCTATAAAGTACTTTTATAACTAAAAGGAAAATCTAAAAAAATAGATAATTTAGAGGCGGGGGATAACGGAGACCCTAATAATTCCTTATCGGACCTATCTACTAGAGATAGCTTATATTCCTTAAATAGTTCGGACTCTAATAGTTATAGTCGATAATATTAGAAATTATAGTAATACTCTAATATTAGAAAGCTTATTAAGTTCGACTATCCTAAGCTATCTATAGACTTTACTAATTCGAAATAGGAAGGATAGATTACCGAATATAAGGAGATTTTTAAAGGTTCGGGAAAAAAGTTCCGAAATAGTTATAATAAGATAGATTAAGGTATATAATAAATTTATAGAGTTTATAAGTAATTTATAGACCCTTTAAAGATAGAAAATAATACTTCCGATTAGGAAGACTTTAAGGCCTAGATAAAGTTAATTATCTATTATTCGGTAAATTTAAAGGCGATCCTTATAAAATAGTTTAAGGATATAAAGAAATAACCGGGTTAAAACCCTTAAGCCTTTAATATCTATTTAGCCTCTCTTTATTACAGGCCTAAGGCCTATATAGGGCAACGGTTATAACCGTCGCTATACTACTAGGTCACAGCTCTAGAGCAGCTCTAGGATATAGGAGCAGATCGTTATAACTAATATCTAGAACTCTAAGAGTCTACGATATATACTAGGGATATCCCAGCTATAGCGCTGCTCTAGAACACGAAGACCCTCTCTTATTAAAGTATAGCTAAACCTTAATAAAGTATACTAAAGATATACCTAAATTAAGTACCTCCGCTATCGTATCTAGACTAGCTAGATACCGCAAGGTACTAAGGTAGGTATATCTCTGCTCTCTCTCTCTTACTTAGATAGATAGTTCTTCTCTCCTTAGTTTAATATAGATTATATCTGCACCTTATCCTTACTAGATTTTAAGCCTTGCCCGTTACACTCTTAAATAATAGCTTTTATCGAAACTAGAAAGGGATTATATATATTCCTACTTCGCTAAACTCCTTAATCCCTTAAGGGATATTATTACTACTTATACTAATAAACTCCTTTAAAAACGAAATAATATAATCGACGCCGCCGCTCGAAGGTAGGAGCTTCTTAATAAGCGTAATAAAGAATTAGATCTTAAAGGAAAGTCTAAGGAAAGCTCGGCGAAAAGTGCTAGAGAAGATAATAATACTAATTATAATAACTCTAAAAAGCGAACTTAGAATTTAAATAATTTAAAAGGAGGATATAATAATAGAGGCCGAGGACGCGGCTAAGGTTCTTATTATAGTAATTATAAGGGAGGTTATAGCGGTATAAGCTTCCTATTATCGCGAAACCCTAATAAAAATTAAGGAAAAGATTAAGATCTCTCCGATATTATATACTATAAATATAGGGAAAAGGGATACTATATAAACTCTTATTCTAAATAGGAAATTCCTACCCCCGTTTAAGGAACTTCGGGAAAAAGGAGATAGATCTAAAGTAATATATTAATCTAGGGTCCTATAATCCTATTATAAATACCTTAATAAGGTTCTATATATAATATATAATCTATTCTCCTTTATTATTTAACCCCCTTATTATTACTTATACTAACTTAGATAGTTATTTACGTACGGATTTAATTAGTATTAAATTTATATATAAATATACGTTATCTTCTATACCTTTCGAGACGGTTTCTTTAAAAGTAGTTAAATAACTATATATTCCGTAATATAGAGTTTATTATGTTAATTTTAATTTAACTAACTTAAGAAATTATACTTATATATATCAACGCGTATATATTACTATTAATCGAGATTTCCGAGAGGCTAGTAGTCCCTTATTATTAGGATAGGGCTTTTTAGATACTATATATATTATTATAGTTCTATATATAAATTAGTAGTAGTTCGAGGTTATTTTATCTTTATTACTACTTACTATACCTAAAAAGTTTTATCGTATAATACGCGATAAAGTAGTTTATTACGCTCTTATTCTAATACAAAGTAAGGATTTATACCTTTATCTAAAGAAGGACGGTATTAATAGATCCACTATTAAGATTACGTCCTATCTTCGTAACTATACTGCCTTCTTTAATATAGATAGTACTATAATACTCCCTTTAATAATAATAAAAAGTTATATAATCGATCTCCTACTAGGAAAAGATCCTTTATACCTTTCTATTTACCCTTTAGCCTATAATAAGCTCTAAAAGCTATAATAATATATCGATTATATAAAGTCGACTAATTGAATTTGTAACTTATAAAGTCTTATAGGAGTACTAATCCTTTTTATTCCGAAAAAAGATAGCTTATTACGTTTCTATATTAACTATAAGGGCCTTAATAAAGTAACGGCTAAGAATCGCTTTACTCTCCCTCTCGTTTCGGAACTATTAGATAGGGTTTCTAGGATAAAGGTTAAAGAAGCCTACTATTATATCTATATTAGAGAAGGGGATAAATAGAAAATAGCGTTCCGTATATATTATAGCTACTTTAAGTATTTAGTTATACTATTTAGCCTAACTAATACGCCTATAATATTTTAATACTATATATAAATAGCTTTAGGAGATATCCTAGATATTTACTATATTATATACCTAGATAATATCCTTATTTTTTATATATAATAGAAGACTATAAGAGAGACCTCTAGAACGTTATAGAAAGGCTCTTAAATACCGATCTATATATAAACTAATCTAAGTACGAGTTTATCTAAGAGAAAGTAAACTATCTTAGGTACTAGATTTTAATAAAAGGTATATTAATAGACCTAGATAAGGTTAGTACTATCTAGTAATAGCTAGTACTAATATTAATTTATAACCTTTAAATATTTTTAGGATTCTATAATATCTATCGACGCTTTATTAATAGATATTTATAGCTCGCTACTCTTTTAATATATTACCTAAGGAGTAGCGAAAGCGAAGCGAAAGCTAACGGGTTTATCTAGGATCCACCTATATAAGTAGCTTTCGAGCGGCTAAAGTAATTATTCCTTTAGGTACCTCTTTTTTAGTATTTTAATCTAGAGAAGTATATTCGATTAGAAACTAATATATCTAAAGATATAATAGCGGGTACCCTTTCCTAGTAAGATAAATAGGGATATTAATATCCTATTTCGTTCTAGTCCCGGAAGTATCTAGATACGGAATCGCGATATAGTATCCCGGACTAAGAACTACTAGTAATTATCGAGTTATTTTAGTATTACTACCTTTAAAAATCTTAATATCCTATTAAAGTCTTATCTAACTATACTAATCTCTAAAGCTTTATAAAAAATTAGAAGCTAAATAGTTAATAAGTAAAATAGTATATATTCCTAGCTCTATTCGACTTCGAAATTTAATATTAAACTAGAAAGAGAAACCCGGCTAATCCGCCCTTAAGAAGGCCAGATTATATAGGTAAAGCGTCCGATAATATAGAGCTTCTCCTTATACTATAAAGGAAATTAGTAGTATAAACTAAGGTATAACCTAATTAGTTACTATTAAGGGTACTTATTAATATAGTATATACGGCCTAATAGCTATATAAGCGTATTATATTAGCTTAAGTAATTACGCGAAAGTAAGCTCGAAACTCTATAGTTAGAGGTAATATATATATAAATACTCCCCTATTAGACCTTATCTCTTTATTAAGGGAAGTCTAATAAAATAACCCTAAAAGTATCGAGATTCGATAGCGAATTGCTATTAGCTAGGTATTATAAGAGTAGATTATTAGTTAATATAACCCTCTCTACTATAATAGGCGTATTTACGTCCTACCTTAAAAGGCTATATAATAATAGCTTATTAAAATATATTATAATAACCCTTATATAGGGTATTTCGGCGTAGAACGTACGCGAACCATTTTAGAAAGACTATTTAACTAGCCTAAAATAAATATAGATATACGTTTATATATTAAGGATTATAAGATATATCTAGGGTTAAAGGCGAAATATTACCGACCCTATAGCGAATTATAGTTACTTCCTTTACTACCTCGCCTAGAATAGGAGTACTTAATAGACTTTATTATAGGCTTACCTAAAGTTTTTTATAATAGCAAAATAGTAGATTCTCTCTTAGTAATTATAGACCGGTTTAGTAAGATATCGTTTCTATTTATAGTATATACTACTATAACTATAATAGACTTTACGAAACTATTCTATAACTATATCGAGTATTATTTTAGAGCGCCTTAAGGTATTATTTTAGATAAAGACTTTATCTTTTTAAGTAAACTTTAGTCTAAGCTATATTTCTATAGCTAGATTAAATTAAGATACTTAATAGCGTTTTACCCCTAAACCGATAGGTAAATAGAGAGAATAAATTAAGTTATTAAGATATACCTTCGTTATTACGTAGTTAGTTATCTTAAGGTCTAGCTATAGTTAATACTATTTACGTTTTACGCTATAAACTCGGCTATAAATACTACTACTAGTATAAGCCCGTTTTAAATAATATATAGCTACTAACTAGAGTTTCGTATATTTATTAAGAATAATAATACTCTTAAGGGGGTACTAGTAGTTTAAGACCGAACTAATAAGTTAGCGAAGTTATATTAAGATATAATAAAATACTAGCGAAAAGCTATCGCTATTTAAGCGGAGTACTATAATAAATACTATAATCTAATAACCTTTAAGGTTAATTAGATAGTTACCTTATTTACTTAGAATCTTAAACTAAAGTTTCGAAAGCTCTAGCCTAAATTTATTAAGCCTTTTAGGGTACTCGGTAAAGTAGGATTGCTAATATATTATCTAATATTACTAGAGTAATATTTACGAATATATAATATCTTCCTAATCTAATACTTAGAATTATAGGATACTAAGATATCGGATCCCTTACTTATACTAGAGCTTAATAATAACGATAAATAGGAAGTTAAGGAGGTCCTTAATTACAGAAAAATTAAAGGAGAAACTTACTATTATATAAAGTAGAAAGGTTAGCCTACGGAATATAATTAGTAGAACCTTAGTAGTAACCTTATAAATACTAAACGCTTAGTTAATATTTACTTAAAGAAATTATAAACTACTAAGAAGAAGAAGGTTAATAAATTTATAGAGGTAAATATAGTTTAGGTTAATAGCTATCTATTATAGCCGATAGCTAGGAGATATTAGGTTAGTCTTACCGTAACTAAGGCGATAAATAAACGAAAGGCAGCCTTTATAGCTAACTTTAAAATATAAATATATTACCTATTATCTCGCGTAAAGTAGCTAACTAAACCTTATAAAAACGGTTATCGTATCTCTATACCTATATTAAGAAGATAACCCCAAATAGACTTTACGAACTCCTATAGGGCCAAAGCCTATATAGTAAAGTCGCTATTATATAATAGTAACTATAATATTAAAAGCTAATTATAAGCAGCACGCTTATTAGCGGACTATTATTAAGAAAAGATTAGCTTATAATTCGGGAAATACTAGCGAAACTCACGTATAGTATTAAGTAGTAAACGAAATATAGAGGTAACGCGAAGTATCTATATCTTATAATACTCCTTATAATAAATAGCCCGGGTATCCTTATTAGTTTTATTAGAACCGGTTAAATTGCGTTCTTATTTATAATAGGTATATATAGCCGTAAAGCCTATATAAAGCTTCTAAGAAGCGACGGTAAAACGTATACGAATAGCCTCCGAATAGGCCTACTTAAAATCGTCGTCGTTATTATTTATAATATTACCCTATCGGTTAGTAAAGCCGGTCTTATAAATATACTCGATAAGGTAACCTATTACCTATAGGTTTCCCTAAAGTATTATAGGAACCTAAGTCGAAAAATTAGTAACGTTACCTACCGAAATATCTGCGGAGTACTTATAGCTTTATAAGTATCCTTAGAGCTAACGTATCTAACTACCTACTATTTATAGCCTTTACTCTAGCTATAAACCGATAACTTAATATTAGGGTAAGTATAGCAAATACGTAGCGGAAAGCCTTAGTCGGGTATAAAATTCTCTAATACTCTATTAATATAACCCTCGCAGGAATACTACTCCTATATAAAGTTTACCAAAGATTCGGTTATAATTATAGTATAATAGCGATTACGCTTACGCTTATATATCTGCTAGATAAGAGGTATAATAAATAACTTAAGGATAAGGGATAAATAAGAGAAGAAATAGTAATAGTTTCGCGAAGGAATTCGGATACTATAAGAGTATAGCGTTACGAAATAATTATCGCGATAATTATCGTAATAGTAGTTTTTTTTTAGAAATACTTTTCTACCTAGTAATTGAGATATTTATATTATAGCTAAAATTAAAAGACTATAAGACCTACGGACGAATTAGGTATAAAGACCTACCGAAGTAGGGGTATCTAGGCACGTACCCCTTTACCCTTTTTCTCGATATCTATATAGGTCGCCGCGGCCGGCTCGTATAAAGGGGGAATAATTATAACGGTTAGCATATATTACGAGGTATAGGACCCACTTCGGTTCCGTATACATTTCGTATATATACTACCTCCCTCTTAATAACAGAAAGGATAAGCGTTAGTCTTGTCCTAACACTTTCCTATACTATTAATCCTACCTAGTTGTACTTGTAACCCTTATAATAAGCTAGGCCGCTATTAGTTTAGCTTAAGTTTATCTATCTTAGCTACTAGTAGGTCTATATCCGCTCTATCTTTCTTGCGGAGTTCTCCCTAATATACCTTCTCGGCTATAAGCCGATTAGCTAGCTAGACGAGCTCCTCTATAGTTATGCTACTATTTAAGTAGTACTTGCCCTCTTTACTGAGATAGGGAGGGGGAGAGGATATTATAAAATAAATAGCGATAAAGGGAGGGAAATCCGTTTATAGCAGGAAAAACTCTTCCGTTTATAGGTGCTTTAGTGGTATAGGTCCCTAGGGTTAACACGCTAACTTTAGGGTCTCTCTCTACTATAGAACCTTACTTAAGGATTAACGTAAGCCTCTGCTATCTGGCAATAGCTGGAAACGACTAATTAGATAAATGCAGTACAATCGATTTAATAGATAGGGGAGAGATGTTACTATAAAGGCAAATAAGGTCAGGTTATATTATATATATTCAGTAGAGTCTAAGTCTATGCTCCACTATATTAACTAGTTCTATTTAAGGTAGGATTTGGGGCCCTTGCGTATGGCCCCTGCATTCACGCACATGCTATAGTGCACACGTCGTAAATACTAGCTCTAACTGCTAATAATATATCGATTTAGTATATTACTATAGGGGGCTTTCGATACCTCTATTAGGACTTCTAACTTTAGTTCTTCGAAAGCTTTAAAGGATAAGAACCCGCGCGTATCTTTATTACCTATAGAATTAAGAACTATCCGGTATTCGTAATCGCTTATTAGGGAGGCCCTTTAGGAAGTATTTTACGAAGAACATTATATTATATATAACTTACTAGGCTCGCAGTTTAGATTATTCAGGATCTTAATCTAATTCCTTATAAGAGCTGCTATAAAGTAATATTGGTATCGGACTCTGTTATTTATTAGGGAATATATCTATTCTTTAGCTATATAGGCGTCCCTGCTTATTACTAGAAGGTATATAGTAATAATATTTTTATAGATCGGGTACCTAGCTACTCGTACGAGGTATATAGAGACAAGTTATATAAGTAGTAAAAGGGGAATAAGGTAGAGAAATTAAAGTTAGACCTTTATTATAGGAATACTGAAACAGAACTACTACGTACGGTACGTAGTAGCCTGCAGTCTTGGGGTCGACTAAGACCTGGAGGAGGATAGCAGCAGCGCAGCCGGCATACCGGCAGCGCGCGTATCTGACTAATCACATGGTAAAACTGATTGGATAACTAATTAGATAACTAATAACTGATTGGTGAAGACTGGGCTCTGGAGTGCTTTGAGAGGAGGAAAAACTGGCTTGATTTCTGTAACTATCTAGAGGTGAAAAGACTACCTACTTATACTACTAGTCAGCACTGCGGCTGCTGGACTAGACTAGACTAACTACTGCAACTACCGGCTATAACAGCCGGTGGTAACAGCCCACGTTGTGATAACAGTTAGATATGACAGTCAGAAATGACGGTATGTACGTAATAGTACGTGATAACAGACCCTGTTTGAGCTGCTCCTATTACAATACTTAAGAGGGAATACTATTTAACGGAAAGTTACTATAATAAATCGTAGAAATAGTATATCGAATAAAGTAGGTAGATAATCGGCTAGATAAGCTATCGCAGCTAGAAGGCGTATAACTTAATAATTATTCGATTTCCTATAATTTAGGATTATCGGGGTAGGAGGTATAACTTATCTTCTTTATCGCTAAGATTTCGACTATAATAGGTTAAACTTTGCCTTTTATAGTAATTTGCTAATTATCTATATCTTCCTTTATGTTACGATCTAACCCGATCTAACCATTCCTTAGAAGTACGTACGGACTAACGGAAAGGAAGAACGATATCACGATTAGACGGATACGACACCACACCTACTCCCGAGATCGAAGGGATCTCTATACTAGCAGGAAAGATACTGATTAGGAACGTTACTATCGCTTCTAAGGGAATAGAGTATAGTATAGAATAATAGTATAAGTGTTACGATCTAACCCGATCTAACTATTCCTTAGAAGTACGCACGGATTAACGGGACGGAAGAACTATATTACGATCGGAAGGATACGATACTAGACCTATTCCTAAGATCCCGGGGATCTATATACCTACGGGAAAGATACTAGTTAGAAATATTACCGTCGCTAGTAAAGGAACTAAGTATAGTATAGAATAATAGTGTAAAGACTAAGGGATTATACTAGAGGAAGTATTAGTATAACCTCGTAATCTACTAATTAGAAGAGAGTTTACCGCTAAGGGAAAGGTTACTTAGGCCCTAGTAACCTAGGTTACGGTAATCCCGATTACTAAGATTACTAGTAACCTAGTAAGCCAGATTACTTACGGTATTAGTAATCCCCGCTCTAAGCGAGATTAATAAGGGAATAATTCAGAGTATATAGGGGATAGGATATCCTACCCATTTATAGTAGATAGTTATTACCTTAGTAATTAATATAAGTATCTATCTCACCTATAAATAGGAGCAATCCTAATAACTATATTTAGCACGCTTATTATTTAGTTATTTATCTAGAAGGTTATTATATATTATTAGATCGGCGACGTACTCGATAATCTTCGGTTACTCTCTTACCTCGTAAATATAAACCTAGACTCGTATAGTTAAAGGTTATTTAACCCTCTTATAGTACGGTTTATTATATTTTAATTACTCTTATTTAGGTAAGTTACTTTCTAAAAGACACTAAATAATAACCTTTAGACGCTATATCTACTATTAGCTATAATAGCGACCGTAATAGCGGAGCAGCTAATCCTATAGGAGGGCCTAATACCCTCGCTATAATTAAGGAGCTATAGGATATAATTATACGACTTAGAGGAGAGAACGAGTAATTTATCGAATAAGTCGCTACGATTCCTATTAACCCTCTAGGTTAACCTTTAGGATATCGACTACCTCCTCCTTAACTATATACTAGTAAGGAAGGAAATATTTAAGGCTTCCTTACTTAGGTTAAAGCCTACCTTCGTTTCTATAAAGCTATTATCGTTATAGAACTAGATAAAATCCTCTATACCGCCAGACTCCTATAAGAAGATATACTTATATAGTTCGAACTAATTATATAAAACTATATCGATAACCCTATTAGTAAATAAGATAAGGATATAAAGAAGATATTCGCTAAGTATAGCGAATTCGAGAGAAAACTTAAAGCGACCTTTAAAGACCCTAATATAATTAGAGCTACCGAAAAATAGTTAATAAACCTTAAGTAGAAAGGACCTATATCTAAGTATATATCTAAGTTTAAATAACTCGCCTTATAAACGGAGATTATAAACGAAGACGTACTTATAGTATTATTCTACTCCGGACTCTATAAAGATATTAAGGATAAGATATCTAAGAATAATCGTCCTAATAACTTTAATAACTATATAAAACGCGTTATTAAAATTAATAATCGCCTATACGAATAACGATAAGAAAAATAAGGATCTAGACCCTAAATAATAACGCCCTAAGCTAACTACGGAAAGAAGTGTTAATACTTCTAAACCTTTAGTAAGAAAATATACTCGATAAATAACTATCGAGGACTACTAAAGACTTCTATTAAGTACTATAGTAGACCTATAAACCTTAACGCTACCTACCGGGATAAGCTTAAAGGTAGAAGGACTTACTATAACTATAGTAAGGAAGGATACTTCGTTAGAGAATACTACTAACCTAAAAAGTAATAGTTCTAACTAATACCTAAATATAATATAAATACTACTTAGCGTAAAGAAGTTACTATTAGGAAAAACAGGGAAGTAATTACTACTACCTATAAGAGTACTATAAAGGAACCTCTTTACGCCGCGCTTTTATAAATAGTATATTATAACGATAACTATACTATTTACCGAAGTAGTAAGGAAGGTAGAGGATAGTATCCTTAAATACTACGAAAGGCCGCGGTAATAGAATAACGAAAGATCCTTTAATAAGATAACGGACTTTTATAGTATATTATAAGCTAGGACTAAGTTAGTAACTCTAATAAGGAAAATCGTACCCCTAATAAATACTAAAGTATTAAAGAAACCCTTAAAGATAATCTAGAAAGCGACTCCGATAGTATCCTAGAGATCCCTAAAAAGCTTCGATTATTAACCGAATAATAGCTTAACCTATAAATCTCTTAGGAATATAATATCTAATAGGATAAATAGATCGTTATTATAGGAAGATATATTATTAACTCGGATTAACTATATAAAATTATATTAGGGATTAAGCGATATAAACTATATAAATTAATATTATAGTTCGGAGATAATCCTAGGGCCTATCCGATAAACCTAGGATACGGAGTTATAGGATAGCCTTCTTATACCTATAACGGATATATAAAATACCTACCGGCTAAGATCTACTACGGATTCTTCCTATACCGAGCCGGAGACGAAGCTATTAGGAACCTCTACTATAATAGAAACGTATAAGAAGTATATATAATTAAGATTTACGAGAATTATATAATCCTATATAATAACCCGATAAAGATACCCTATTATAAGTGCCCTAAAGAAATATAGTATATATATTAAGATAATAGATATCTAATATATAGTAGATAGAAGTATAAGGCCTAGAGAATAGTTAAGGATAAATATATTAGAAGATTATAAGAAAGCGTATAACTCGAAGTACCTCTAGGAAGATATAAAAACTCTATAAAAAGAATATCTACTCTAGTACCCCCTACTATCCGATAAAGTAATAAGAGGACTTATTACTTTAAAAGAGTAGATAAAATTTATGAATTAGAGGTAAAAACCTAATTATAAGGCTAGAAGAGCTAGAAGAACTTAGTACTAATAAAGAAATCCTAAAAATTAAATAATATAATGCTAAATAAAGTAAACGGAAATCTACGAAAACCCGCAGAGTTTCGGGAAAAGAACGCCGCTAGATATATTAGGATAGTAGCTAGTAAGCTAGAAATCCCTCTATACTATTAAGAACGTAGCAGAATATAACTACTTAATAATTAATATTATAATAGAAGGGTATATAATACGAGCGATATTAGATAGCGGAGCTAAAGGAAATTATATATTACTAAAACTTATTAATACCTACTAGATACCTTATAGGAAGAAATACGCTATATACCGACTTAACGCTATAAATAGAGAAGTAGCGCTACTCTCTATTATATTCCCGAACTATAGTAAAACTCTTATATATAATATTATAGATATACTAGGATATAATATAATATTAGGGATATCTTAGTTATAAGCGAGTAATCCTAGAGTTAATTAGAGGACTAGCTATCTCTAGTAGGATATATTAAGAAGAACTTATACCTCTACGAAGGTTAAGAAGCTACCCGTATATAAGGTTAGAGGTCGGAGAATTTAAGAAGGAATCTAAGTACCTTAGGAACCGGACTATATAGTAACGATACCTATAGAGTACCGAGAGTTCTGACCCTTATTTAGTGGAAGACTAAAGGAAGGACTGCTACCGTATAGCAGATAGGATTATACGATTAATCTAAAGCCCGGAGTAAAGCTCGATTCTATATATACCTACCGGTAAATATAAGAATATAAGGGCGTACTTAAGGAGTATATAAAGATAAACCTCGAAAATAGAAATATACGCCTATCTAAGTTACCTATAGGATACCTAATACTCTTCGTACTAAATAAGACCCTTAAAAGTTAAAAAGAATAGAAGCTATATATTAACTACTAGAAGCTTAATAATAAAACGATTAAGAATCGATACCCCCTACTACTTATCGGAGACCTAGGGATCGATTAGTTAAGGCCTAATAATTTATTACCCTAGACCTTCTATATACTTATAATCTTATTCGAATTAAAGAACGCGATAAATAGAAAACCGCCTTCTAAACTAAGTTCGGATATTTCGAATACTAGGTAATACTATTTAGGCTTACTAATATACTAGTAATATTTTAGAAAATAATTAATAATATCCTATAAGAATACCTCGATATTTCTATTATAGCTTACCTCGATAATATCCTTATCTTCTCCGAAAATATAACGGATTATATCTAGTATATCCGTTAAATACTATAAGTATTATAGGATAATAATCTCTTAGTTAAACTAACGAAAAGCACCTTCTATTAATAGAAAGTTAACTTCTTAGGTTACGTAATAATACTAGGCGAAGTAAGAATAGAGGATAAGAAGATTTTAGTAGTTAGAGATTAGCTTATACTAACTACGGTAACCGAAGTATAAGCTTTCCTAGGAATAGTAAACTATTATTATATATTTATTAAGAGGTTTAGTCGAATAATAGCCCTATTAATAAACCTAACTTAGAAAAACCTCGAATTTAAATAGGAAAATAAGGAATAAGAAGCGTTCGAAACGCTTAAATACCGAATTATTAATAAACCTATTTTAAGGATACTAGACCCTATACTACCTTTTAAGGTTAAGACTAATATATCCGATTATACGCTTAGTAAATAACTTAGCTAGAAAGATAAGAATAGTAAGAAATACCTAATTATATTCTTCTCTAAGAAATTTAATAGACTAGAACTTAATTACTAGATCTATAAAAAATAGCTATTATCGAAGTATTTAAGGAATAAAGATATTACCTTTATAAAGTAAATTATAAGGTTAAAGTATATATAGATTATAAGAACCTTATATTATTTATAACTAGTAAAGTCCTAAATCGATAATAGATTAGATAGTTAGAATTCTTAATAGAATTCGACTTCGAAATTATCTATATTAAAGGAAGTAAGAACGGCCGAGCTAACGCTTTAAGCCGATAACCTAACTACTAGGTTAAAGTACCTAATAAAGTAAATAATATCCTTAAGGTAAATAGTAAAGGTAACCTATAGAACTTATAAGTAATATAATTATAATAACTCGATACTATTTATAAGATTAAAGGAAACGAATAGATCTCTAAGTTTTAGAATAAGACTATTCTAGAAATTGCCTAAGGATAGAAGGAATACGATATTAAGAACGGCCTTACCTTCTATAATAATATAATATAGATTCCTAATAACCTCTTTACTAAGTTCGTTAAGGACTTCTATAAAAAGATATTTAATAGATATTAAGGAGTTTATAAGATATTAAAAAGGATTAAAAGGTATTATAACTACTTTTAACTCGAACTAAGACTTAAAGAAGTTCTTAAGGACTATAACCTTTATTATAAAGCTAAGGCCTTTAGATATAAGCTTTATAAAGAACTATAACTAGTTATTCTACTAGATAGGGCCTAGGGAATAATCGTATTAGACTAGATTATAAAGTTACTAATATCTATAGAGCCTTTAACTAGGACTATATATAATAGTATTTTAGTAATTACTAATAAATTTACTAAATTTACCTACTTCTTACCCTATAAGGAAGTAAGTATAGCTAAAGAACTTATATATACCTTTATAATATTTATTATTAATAATTATAGGTTACCTAATAGTATTACCTCTAATAGAGATAAGCTACTAATATTTAAGTTTTAGTAATCCCTTATAAGATAACTCGGAGTTAAGTATAAGCTATTAATAGCCTATTATCTATAAACGGATAGGTAAATAGAAAGAATAAATTAAATACTAAAATAGTATCTAAGATATTATATTAATTATAAATAGGATAACTAGGTTATACTAGTACTAGTAGTATAGTTCGCTTATAATAGCGCCGATAACGAGATAATACGAATATTACTATTTATAGCAAACTATAAATATAATTTAGAGATTATAAGAAATGCGATACTAGGAGTACTAGCCCCTATAGCGGTAATTTAATTTAATAATCCTTATAATATAATCTCGTCCTTCTTAATAAAAGAATAAAGAAATACTATAATAGGAATAAGATTAAGAGACTAATCTTTAAAAGGGAGACTATATCTACCTTATATAATAAAATATTAAAATAAAAAGACTAAGCGATAAACTTAACTTTAAGAAAATTAGACTATTCGAAATTAAAGAAGTTATCTTAAAGCTTAATTATAAATTAAAGCTACCTAAATCTATAAGAATATATTCTATATTCTATATATTATTATTAGAACTAGTACTACCGAACGCTAAACTCGAAATATAGCTAGAAGTTATTATAAATTAATATAGATACGAAGTTAAGAAAATCCTTAATAGAAAAAAGTTTAGTAACTAATAGAAGTAGTATAATAGAAAGGATATTTATTAGAAAATAATACTTAAGAACCTAAGAAGAACTTAACGGGTTATTAAGAATAGTTAAAGAAATACTAGTTATAGTATATAGAGGACTTAGATAGGCGAAGTCCTCCCCTAAACTAAAAGCGGTCTAATCGATATCGTTAAGGACTCCTATTAGTTAGAGGTTACCTATAAGATACCGCTTATAACTATCTAAGGTAGTACTAAGGTCGAAGTTATCTACCTTATCTATCTCTACTATACTACGCTAAAATAACTCGGTACCCTTCTCTTTTACCTTTGTACGGATCTTATATATCCGCGCTAAATAACTAGCGGCAGATAAAAGCTAGGACTATAACTTAGTTAAATAAGAATAAAGGGCTAGTAACTTATCGCTAGCCTCCTCCTCCTCTATATCTAACTTACGCTACTAAATAAGCACCTTCTCTAAAGAAGATACTACTAAAATACCGTTATAGGAATAACCGCAACGAATATATTCGCTATATTTCGGAGAATAACCCTCCGATATTAAATATTATTTCTTATTCTTAAAATAATAAGTATACGGTATATCTACGACTATACTGTTTAAAGTAATAAACGAAGAAAGAGAGCTACGCTTAAGAATAGCGCGCGACCTTAAGAAAGGGGTTATAACTCGGCTAGATATAATAAGTATATATTATAAAAGTATAAGAAGAATAAGAACCTATAGATAAAGACTAGGGGCGATACGACGACCTTATATACGACTAATAATATTTAAGGATAAAGGTATAGCAGAGAGAGGGTAATATTACGATCTAACCCGATCTAACTATTCCTTAGAAGTACCTACGGACTAATAGAATAGAAGAACGATATTACGATTAGATAGATATAATACTATACCTACTCCCGAGATCGAAGGGATCTCTATACTAGCAGGAAAGATACTAATTAGGAACGTTACTATCGCTTCTAAGGGAATAGAGTATAATATAGAATAATAGTATAAGCTTTACAGAACTATACTAAAGGAAGTGCTAGTATAACCCTATAAGCTACTAATTAAAAGGAAGCTTACTACTAAGAATATAAGTAAGGATTAACCTTATAATACTTATAGTAAGTAGCGTAAACGCTAAGAGTAACCTTACCCGGATCACCGTAATTAGAGTAAGGATACTAGGATTAATAAGGGAATAATTCAGAGTATATAGGGGATAGGATATCCTACCCGTTTATAGTACATAGTTATTACCTTACTAATTAATCTAAGTATCTATCTTACCTATATATAGGAGCAATCCTAACAACTATATTTAGCACGCTTATTATTCAGTTATTTATCCGGAAGGTTATTACACATTATCAGATCGGCGACGCACTCGACGATCTTCGGTTACTCTCTTACCTCGCAAACATAAACCCAGACTCGTATAGTTAAAGGTTGTTTAACCCTCTTATAGTACGGTTCGTTACACTTTAGTAGAGTAGTATCCTTATAAGAAGGGGTAATAGGTAGATCGTATTAATTATAGTATTAGGGAACTAGTAAGTTAGGGTCTATAATATATAGGTCCTCTTCTAGGTCTTAAGGTTCCTAGTACCTATCTATAAGGATATAGGCTTTTAGCTTATTTCCTAAGAACTACCCTAGTAATAGAATACCTGCTATATCTTCGAGCTTAAAGCGGTTATTAGGGAGGACTTCTATAATTCGGTAAGGCCCTAATTATCTATATATAAGTTTCCTCGAGCGTAACTTATTAATATATCGCGGAAAGCCGTATATAAATAAGGACGATAGTATTTTTACTAATAGGGTCGCGTCGTCGTTTATTTATAAACCTTTAATTAGCGTTTTCCGCGTACCGTTATCTTTATATAGTAAATCGTCGATAGTATCCTACTATATCTTCCTTATATCTTTCTAGTATACGGACTCTTATCTCGAGAAGTTCGTTAGTAGCTATTTTAGTATCCTAGGTAAGGACTCTCTAAGAAGGTACTACTACTTCGATAGGCAGTATCGGTTTACAACTATAGACTAGTCGATAAGGACTATATCTATAGAGTTAAATCGAGGTCCTATTAGCCTAAATAATAACAACTAGTAGTCGAGACTATTTCGTCCCTATTCTATTTATTATCTTTATAAGACTCTTAGCGATTAGCCTATAGCTAACCTCGATTTGTCCTTATAACTAGAGGTTATAGGCTAGTCCTATATCGATTTTAAATCTATACATCTCGCTAGCTCGAATAACTGTCCCTTTATTTTTAAAGCCTCTATCTACCTTTAGGTAAATAGGTATCCCGTGCTGCTAAACGATCTTATTTATAATAACGTTAGAGATAGAGTTTAAATCGACTTTCTTTAAGGGTATAGCTTTAAGGAATCTACTTATAGAGTAGCGAGCTTTAATAAATAGCGAGGAGCCCTTTATTCGTAGGTATAAACTAGATATCTAATACCTAAGTAAATAAAATATCCTATAGTAAGGTCTAAAGGTGCTAATTAGTTAGATACGCGTTTAAAGCTTTCTAGTAAGGAGGGTAGGACTTAACCTAACCGTTAATATCGGACTATATTCCGTGCTAGGAGTAAAGGGTCGTAATACGGTAATAGGTTAGGTCTCTCCCGTAGTAGCCTAGCTTATTATATATATTTCTCTAGATATCTCTCCTCTAATTAGTAGAATCTACTACTCGTCGATAGCCTATAATACCTCTTACTTTTAGGAATAAGGCTCCTCCCTAAACTATATACTTTAGGGCTTTAGTTTTAAAGGTAGTTATAACGAACCGTACGGTATAGGGGTTAAATAACCTTTTAACTGTACGAGTCTAGCTTTATATTTGCGAGATAAGAGAGTAACCGAAGATCGTCGAGTACGTCGCCGATCTGATAATATGTAATAACCTTCTAGGTAAATAACTGAATAACAAGTGCAATAAATAGGGTCGTTAGGATTACTCCTATCTATAGGTAAGATAGATACTTAGATTAATTACTAAGGTAATAACTATTTGCTATAAATAGGCGGGATATCCTATCCCCTATATACTCTGAATTATTCCCTTATTAATCCTGTTAACTTAGTACTACTTAGTATTACTTAGTGCTACTTAGTAACACTTAGGGTTACTTAGTAAGCTTTTACTAATTACTTCCTTCTTATTAGGTCGCGTACCCTTCCTACTAATTAGTAGCTTATAAGGTCGTACTAATATTTCCCTTAGTATAGTTCTATAGAGCTCGTACTATTATTCTATACTATACTCTATTCCTTTAGAAGCGATAGTAACGTTCCTAATTAATATCTTACCTACTAGTATAGAGATTCCTTCGACCTCTAAAGTAGGCCTAGTATCGTATCTATCTAATTATAATATTATTCTTCTATCCCGTTAGTCCGTACGTATTCTAAGGAATAGTTAGATCGGGTTAGATCGTAATATTACCCTCTCTCTCCTATATCTTTATCCTTAAATATTATAAGTTATATATAAGGTCGTCGTATTACCCTTATCCTTATTTATAGGTTTCTATCATTTCTATACTTTTATTTATAATATTTACTTATTATATCTAGTTAAGTCGAAAAACGTCGCTCTAAAGATCCGGCTAATTCTACTATTTATCGTTTAGACCTTATTACTTCCTTCGATAAATTTGGTTTCGAAGTTATACTATATTCTCGTTATTTCGATCGAGGGTAGAAATATTTAATAATCGAAGGTATTTCTAAATATAAAGAATATATATACGCGCTAGTTATAGAAGGAGATAGCCCGGATATAGAGGGTAAAATTAGTTTAATAGGGCCTTTATTCCTTAGACGAACTTAAGGAGTAAGAGCGCTAAGAGTTAGAAGCCGTTTTATCTATTTAGGCTTAGGGTAGTTTCGGGGTTATCGATTAGAACTCCCTTAACTTTTCTCTTCCTTTATCTCTAGATATTAGTTCTAGAACTTCTTTATTTATTCTTAATAACCTATTAAGTTCTTTTTAGGTTCCTAAGTATTATCTTCTAGTAAGTATCCTTTCTACTATACTAGCTATTTCTATTAGTTACCGAACTTCTTTCTATTAAAATCTTCTTAACTTCGTACTTATACTAGTCTATAATAGCTTCTAGCTATATTTCGAGTTTAGCGTTTAGTAGCGCTAGTTCTAATAGCGATATATAGAATATAGGGTATATTCTTATAGATTTAGGTAGTTTTAATTTATAGTTAAGCTTTAAAATAACTTCTTTAAATTTAAATAGTCCGATTTTCTTAAAGTCGAGCTTATCGCTTAGCCTTTTCGTTTTAATATTTCGTTATATAAAGTAGATATATAGTTTCCCCTTTTAAAGATTACTCCCTTAATCTTATTTTTATTATAAAAAAATATATTAAGAAAAACGAGATTATACTATAAGGATTATTATAATTCCTTTAGCTTATTAACCTATATTACCGCTATAGGGGCTAGTACTCCTATTATTACGTTCCTTATAATCTCTAGATTATATTTGTAGTTTACTATAAATAGTAATATTTATATTATCTCGTTATCGGCGCTATTATAAGCGAATTATACTATTAGTAATAATATAACCTAGTTATCTTATTTATAGTTAATATAATATCTTAGATACTATTCGAGTATCTAACTTATTCTTTCTATTTATCTATCTATCGATAGATAATAGGCTATTAATAGCTTATATTCAACTCCGAGTTATCTTATAAGGGATTACTAAAACTTAGATATTAGTAGCTTATCTCTATTAGAGATAATACTATTAGGTAACCCGTAGTTACTAATAATAAACTTTATAAAGGTATATATAAGTTCTTTAGCTATACTTACTTCCTTATAAGGTAAGAAATAGGTAAATTTAGTAAATTTATTTATAATTACTAGGATACTATTATATATAATCCTACTTAAAGGCTCTATAGATACTAGTAACTTTATAATCTAGTCTAATATAATTACTCCCTAGGCTCTATCTAGTAGAATAACTAGTTATAGCTCTTTATAAGGCTTATATTTTAAAGCCTTAGTTTTATAATAAAGGTTATAGTCCTTAAGAACTTATTTAAGTTTTAGTTCGAGTTAGAAGTAGTTATAGTACTTTTAAATTCTTCTTAATATTTTATAAACTCCTTAATATCTATTAAATATCTTTCTATAGAAGTCCTTAACGAACTTAGTAAAGAGGTTATTAAGGATTTATATTATATCGTTATAGAAGGTAAGACTATCTTTAACGTTATATTCCTTCTATCCTTTAGCAATTTCTAGGGTAATCTTATTCTAGAACTTAGAAATCTATTTATTTCTTTTAATCCTATAGGTAATATCGAGCTATTATAATTATATCGTATATAAGTTTTATAAGTTACCCTTACTATTTACCTTAAGGATATTATATACTTCCTCGGGTACTTCGACCTAATAGTTAGGTTATTATCTTAGAGCGTTTACTCTACCGTTCTCGCTTCCTTTAATATAGATAATTTCGAAGTCGAACTCGGTTAAGATTTCTAACTATCTAATTTATTATTTATTTAAGACTTTACTAGTTATAAATAATATAAGGTTATTATAATCGGTATATATTTTAACCTTATAAAATACTCTACTAAGGTAGTATTTCTATTCCTTAAATACTTCGATAGTAGCTATTAACTCCTTATTTTAGATTTAGTAGTTAAGTTCTAATATCTTAAATTTCTTAAAAGAGAACGTAATTAGGTATTTCTTACTATTCTCGTTTCTCTAGCTAAGTTATTTACTAAGTATATAGTCCGATATATCGGTTTTAACTTTATAAGGTAGTATAAGATCTAGTATCCTAAGAATAGGTTTACTAATAATTCTATTCTGAAGCGTCTTTATAACGGACAAGGCTCAAAATCTAGTAAGGATAAGGTGTAGATATAATCTATATTAAACTAAGGAGAGAAGAACTATCTATCTAAGTAAGAGAGAGAGAGCAGAGATATACCTACTCTATACCTTAGTACCTCGCGGTATCTAGCTAGTCTAGATACGATAGCGGAGGTGCTTAATCTAGGTATATCTTTAGTATACTTTATTAAGGTTTAGCTATACTTTAGTAAGAGAGGGTTTTCGTATTCTAGAGTAGCGCTATAGCTAGGATATCCCTAGTATATATCGTAGACTCTCGGAGTTCCGGATATTAGTTATAACGATCTACTCCTATATCCTAGAGCTACTTTAGAGCTATAACCTAGTAGTATAGTAATAGTTATAACCGTTACCCTATATAGGCCCTAGGCCTATAATATTACCTCCCCGCCCGGCGTTAAGTTTTAGTACTCGGAGCGTACTTCTAAGTACTACTCTAGCTCTGAAATTACTAATATTATTATTACGTCTAGCCCTACTCCGTAGTAGAGATAATACCTCTAATTATAGTGCGTCTATTATTACTATAGCTAATCGGAGGCCTGCGTTAATAATTAGCTTAGGAGTATATCCCTACTAGCTACGGCTAATTAGGATTTTTATATCCTCTACGCGATTAGCGCGTAATTAGCTAGTCCTTCAGCTACTAGTAGGTTATTTATATAGCTATCCTCTTACTTTATCCTCTATCCCTCTCTTAACTCTAGTCGCTAATAGTCGATCTAATAATTAACTAGTAAGTCTAACTATCTCTCCTCCTATCTCCTAAGTATCTTCTTATTAAGATTAAAGTAGCGCTTTAGAATATTATCCCTTTAGATAAGGTTATCCCGTTAGATATATACCCTAACTATATTAATAATATCTCTTATTTCGAATACGTAGCGCGCCTTACTAAATATCCGCGTACGTTCTATTTATATACTAATAGTAAGTTAACTACTTCTCCCCTACTCCTTTTCGATACTAACTCTACTTTTATTAGATAAGGGTAAGCGTTATAAGGGTTATTCGTTTACTACTAGAGGCAATTCCTCGGGTTATCTATATACTCTTATAAGTAATCCTCTCCTTCTATAGTAAATTATAGCTAAAAGATTTATAGCTACTAATAGACCGCGAGTTAAGAGGCGCTATTAATTCTCTAGCTAAGGCGGCCCTATAGTATAACTATAACGACGAGTATAAGTCCTTCTATAAAACTCGTAGCTTTATTTATACTAACGAGATATATAGCGACTATTACTAACTAGAAGGAGGTAGGTATTCTTACTATTAAGTCTTACGCCGTCTTTAATAAGTCTAAGTTATATACGCCTAGTACTCCTAGCGCTAGTAGTACTCCTTCTCTATAATAGCGCTAGGCTATCGATTACTATATAAGTTTCTTCTTATAATATTTTCTTACTACTCCTTTCTTATTAACCCCCTTATAGGAATCGGTAAAAGAGAAGTTAGACGTCTTTAATAGATATCTTAGTCGTTTAGTTAAGCTTATAAAGTAATTTATATCTATAGCTACTCTTTCTATTAATAGTAGAGTTAAGAAGTATAAGAATAACTAAGTAGTTACTTAATACCCCCCCTCCTTCTAAGATTTATAATATTCTTCTAATAATCCTAGTTAGGGATAATAGAGAGTTCTTATAAGTTAAATTTAATACTAACTATAATACTAACTGCTTATTATATACTCTTTCTATATTCTACTTATATTAGGAAGCTATTTTCCTATTCCGAGTTCCTCGTTTTAGAATCGCGGCCGGACTATCGTTATTATTAATTAATCCGTATTTAGCTTTAAATACATATAACGTTTCTATACTCTCGATTTTATCGAGTAATTCCTAGGTAGGTTCCTAGTAGTAAGCCTATTTAATAAGTACTTAACGGATAATTCGTTTTCTAGGTCCTAGGAGCTTCTTTATTTATACTTATAAGATACTTTCTACCCCCTATTCTTCTTAGTTAGGGTTAGTATATAGGATAAGTAGTAGTAGTCTAGTATCTAGGTTAATCTAGGATAATAAGGGGTTTATAGCTACTTTTATAAGTAAATCTATATAGAAGCGGCTATATATCCCCTTAGGAATATCTAGTTCTACTATATATAGGTTAATAACTTTTATAACTATATACTTAGAGTATAGCTAGGCGAGTTTCTTTAATAGCTAGCTTATTACTATATTCTTTAGTAATAGCTATACCTTATTATTAACCTTATAGCGGATAGAGGGAGATCTCTATTAGTTAGTAGATTCCTTTATACGCTATTATATAGCCGCTATAGCTACTTAAGCAAAGTCTTATACCTCGCGTAGTTTTACTACGAAATTATCCGCTCTCTTTCTCGGTTCTATAGTAGGGACTTTACTAGGATCTAGGGGAACGTTTTAAATTAGGTTAATATAGTAACTATAAAGGAGGAAAAATAGACTTAATCTAATAGATAAAGTATTTTTATTATTAATTACTATTATCGTACTAGGTAGTAGTATTACCTAATCGAGCTATATATAAGTAACGAAGGCGTATAAATATATAAGTACTTCTTAGTTAGTATACTCGGTTACTCTATTAGTCTCTAGGTAATAAGCTATATTTAATTATTACTTAATACTAACTAATTTATATATTTATTACTAAAAGTATCTAACCTAATTAGTCCCTTTATCGCTAGTAATTACTTTAGGAAAACTATAATAGCGCTAGTAGCAGTTTACGAACCGCTTTATATATACTTTAGCGCTTATACCTATTATTAACTCGAGGACTACGTTTTTATTTAGTCGGTCTATAATAACTATTAGGTATTCCGGGTTACCCTCCTTCCTTATAGGAAAGTCGGTTATAAAGTTAACTAATAGTTCGCTCTAGAACCGCTTAGGTATAGGTAGTAGCTTAAGAAGACCCTACTTCCTATATTACTATATATTTATTCTCCTATAAATATTATAGTTATTTATAAATCTTTATACCGCGTAGTATTTCCCCGGCTAGTAGTAATAGTAAAAGAGTATTACGATTATTATATCTCTCCCTAAATATCTTATAATATAGGAGTTATAGGTATTCTAGATTAGGGCTATCTAGAGGGGTTTATAGTTTAGTATCTAGATTTTACCCCTAAATCGTAGTATCCCGTTATCTCCTAGCTTATACTTAGCTATTAAGACCTTAAAGAGCTTATTATTTACTTATAGCTTAGGTAGGAATATTCTACTTCCTTTATAAATATATTTAATTACTATTATATAGGTATTATTTTAAAGGACTAATCCTTCCTATATACTCTAAAGCTCTTAGTTTATAAAGATATCCGAACTACTTATAACTTTAACTCCGAATACCTCTATTATATTAATTTAGAAATCCGGGTTCCTCTCTCTTTCTTCTCCCTTTAGGAGCTAGTCGCTCTATAGTAGCTAGAAAATATATTTTATTAGGCGTTCGTTATTATAGCTTATTAGTATATCTTATTTATAGTAGGAAAGTATATCTAGCCGCGTACTCTTTACTCTATCCTTATATTATATCCTAAAACGGAACTAGGAAAGTAATTTAAACTATTAAACCTATTATTCGGTAAGCCTTCTTCCGGTTATAAAGAATTTAAGGTTCTTATAATCCGAAAGGATAATAAAGGGGTTTATAAGGCTCCGGAGCTCTATATCCTATATTTCTAAGTAGTATACTACTACTTATAACTCTTTATTATATATCTCGTAGTTATATTTAGCGGGAAGGAGTTATTTAAAAAAGTACGCTACTAGCTTAAGAACTCCCTACTTATCTCTTTATAATAAGTAGCCTTTATAAGCGTATTATAAGTAGTTTATTTCTAGGACTATATCTCTTTCTAAATCCTACTAAACTAATATATATTCTATAATAAAGAGGCTCTTAAGATACTCGAATACGGATTCCTACTAGGCTCCCTAATAAAACGGTATACTCTTATATATTAGTTCGATAAGGGGGCTAGTAATATTAGTATAAGTAGGTATAAACTATTAATAAAAGTTAGTAAATCCTAGGAAACTTTATACTTCTTTTACTAAGGTTAGAGCTTCCTAATCCCTAATAGCTAATAGCTTCTTAGGGTCTATCTTAATTCCCTTACCTATTTCGATAATATAACCGAGGTATTTTATTTCTTTTATACTAAATTTATATTTATCGATATCTAGGTTAAGACCTACTTTTTTAAGGTAATAAGTACTAGCTTTATTTTCGCGATATAATCTGCTTTATCGCTAATAGTATAAATAAGAATATCGTTTATATATACTAAGTAGAATTCGTTTAGGTAGTTTTTTAGGGCTATATTAATATAGCGCTAGAAGGTAGCTAGTACGCTACTTATATTAAAGGGTATAACAAGCTATTTAAATAGTTTAAATCTAGTATAGAAAGCTATTATCTACTTATATCCTTCCTTAATATAGAGCTTATAGAAAGCTACGCGGATATCGAGCTTAGTAAACTATATTATATTTATAAGATATATTAATATTTCCTTAATAAGGGGTAGCGGATACCTATCTACTCTTATTATAGCGTTAAGCTATTTATAATCTATATAGAATCGTAATCTACCTCCTAGTTTTCTAATAAAAATAACTAGTACGCTTACTAGGGAGCTACTTACACGTATAAAACTTTTATCGAGTAGTCCTATAAGCGTCTTCTATAATACTAGTAGTTCGTCTTATAATATATTATATAGGGGTCCCTATAGGGGTTCCTATATCTTCCCTAATACGTCGGGGATAAGGTATATCTTATAATCTACTCCTTCCTTATATAGTAGAAGCTCTTCTACCTTTACTAGGTCGAAGAGGCTCCTCTACTACTTATACTCTAGGGGTAACTAGTCGCCGATTAGTTTTACTTCCTTTATTTATAAGGCTTTATTAATATCTATAATAGAGACCGAAAAAATTATTATCCGCTTTACTTTATTAGAGCCGCTTTCTATACGCTTTATCTCGGCTCTTATAGCAAATACTATAATATATATTATATCTCGGGCTCTCCGGATCTAGGGGGTATCTAGTATATACCCTATTTCTTATACCGTAATTCCTTAGTACCTTAGTACGATTTTATATTTATTAGCTATATAATTAACGCCTTTACGCTTTATTTATAGTTTCCTAAGGATAATATTATAACCTAAGTTTAGGATAATATATATAAATATATAATAGTTATATTTATCGAGGTCGGCATTAAAGTAAGTAATCTCTCTAATAAGCGACTACTTTATTATAGCTCCTTTTAATATTTTAGCGATAATAGGAATACGGGGTAGGTTTAGGGATCTAGTAGTTCTCTTATAGATAGTAAACTAGTATAGATATCCGTTATTAATAAGGGCTTTTATAAAACTCGTTTTATTAACTAAAAGATCGACTAGGAATAGTATACCGTTTATATTCTACTTTACCTCTACTATTTCCCCTAGTATTATTTCTTACCTTTATATATATTATTACGTAAAGACTACTTAATTTCCGTATTAGTATCTTCGTTATCCGCGTTTATAATAGTTATAGCCTATATACTAGTAGTTCCCGGGTATATAGCTACTTTAAACGGGTAGCGGTTAATTCGGTAACCCTCTTATCTATAACGGAGGTAGAGGTTATATTCCTTATATCTTTAACGCTCCTTAGTAGTAGTCTAGGCTACGCGCTATTTCTACTACTTCGCGGCTCCGGAGCTAGCTACGTTTACGCCTTTTATAACCGTATCTTAATAAGTATTTTATATAATTAGGGTTATAGTATTAGATATCGCTAGCGTCTTACTCTATCTATACTTATAAGTAGGTTCTATTATACGCTATACCCCTTCTATTCTTACAGCGATCGTTATAACCTAGTTCGTATATTTATAGTAGTTATATAAGATCTCTACTAGGATTATAACGCTCTAGAGCTTAGAGTTTAACGCTATTTATAAAAGAGAGTACTTAGCGTCGTTTATTTAAGTAGTAATACTAGCTTATCCTATAATCTTCTTAAACTAAGCGAAGAAGTTAGAGTACTTCTAGTTTACTCCTTACTTAAAGACTACTAGCTCCTACTATACTATTCTTATACGATTCTTATCTAGGTAGTATAATTAGAGTTTAGCTAAGAATTCTATTAATAAGTATAATATTATAGGTCCGCTTAAGGAGTAAAAGGGTTATATTATAGTTCGAGCTATTCCTTTAGTATTTATATAGATCGACTTAAACTTATCCTAATCGGTACTAATAAAGCGAGTATCGCGATCGAGCTTATATTTTATACCATAAACCTATATAAGGAACTTTATTCTATTTCTAGTAAACTTTTCTAGCTATAGTAATAGCTTACGTTTCTTATTATCTTCTAGCGAAGGAGTAGCGTCTATAGTATTTAGTCCTAGGGAAGAATCGGTATTTAAATTATAAGTAGTTAATATTTTATTAGGGGAGCTTATATAGGAGGTATAACTACGCCGCGCGCTATCTAGTTAATACTAGATTATATCTAGCTAAAATAGTTTATAATAGATTCTTATATTAAACTAAACTATAGTTTAATCTAGTTATTATTCTCGGTTATCTTAGCTTCTATCGAGCTCCCTAGCTAATAGATCGCCTTACTTAACGCTATATTAGCTCCTATAAGGATACGTTCTCCGAAAGTATCCTATTCTATAGTATAAGCGATAGGGTAGTCTAATATTATACCTAGGGGATAAGTAGCTTATAAGCTACTTCTAATACCGAAAGGTAAAAAGGAGTTTAATATATATAACGGGTAAGGCTTAAAATCTAGTAAGGATAAGGTGCAGATATAATCTATATTAAACTAAGGAGAGAAGAACTATCTATCTAAGTAAGAGAGAGAGAGCAGAGATATACCTACCTTAGTACCTTACGGTATCTAGCTAGTCTAGATACGATAGCAGAGGTACTTAATCTAGGTATATCTTTAGTATACTTTATTAAGGTTTAGCTATACTTTAGTAAAAGAGGGTCTTCGTATTCTAGAGTAGCGCTATAGCTAGGATATCCCTAATATATATCGTAGACTCTCGGAGTTCCGGATATTAGTTATAACGATCTACTCCTATATCCTAGAGCTGCTCTAGAGCTGTGACCTAGTAGCATAGCGACGGTTATAACCGTTGCCCTATATAGGCCTTAGGCCTGTAACAGTCTTAAACGCTTCTTATTCTTTACTTTCCTATTTAAATACGAGGTCTTTCTAAGTTAGGTTTATTAGTAGGGTTATAATTCTTCCGAACCCCTCGATAAATATTTAGTAATAGTTCGCTATTCCTAAGAAGGCTTATACTTCTATTACTATAATTAGTATTAGCTAATCTCTAACTACTAAAATCTTTAAGTCCTCTATTCTTATTTCGCCTAGCGTTATTATATAACCTAAGAAAGTAACTTATTATTAGTAAAACTTGCTTTTTATAGGTTTAACTAGGAGATTATTATTTTATAATACCTATAGCGCTTAACGGATATATTAAACGTAATCTATTATATTCTCTAAGAAGATAAGGATATTATCGAGGTAGATTACGATAAAGATATCGAGGTATTCTTATAGGATATCGTTAATTATCTTTTAAAATATCGCTAGTACGTTAATAAGCTTAAATAGTATTACCTAGTATTCGAAATATCTAAACTTAGTTCTAAAAGCGGTCTTCTATTTATTACCTTCCTTAATTCGAATAAGATTATAAGCGTTAGGAAGGTCTAAGGTAGTAAACTATTAGGCCTTAACTAATCGATCCCTAAGGTCTCCGATAAGCGGTAAGGGGTATCGATTCTTAATTATCTTATTATTAAGTTTCCGATAGTCGATATATAGCCTCTAGTTAAGTTCTCCGCTTAGTATTTTTCTTAGGATAAAGAGTATTAGATATCTTGTAGGTAACTTAGATAGTTATATATTCTAATTCTTAAGATTAGTTTCTACGTACTCCTTAAGTATACCCTTATATTCTTATATCTATTAGTAGGTAGCTATAAAATCTAGTTCTATTCCGGGTTTTAAATTAATTATATAATCTTATCTGCTATACGGTAGTAGTCCTTCCTTTAGTTTCCTACTAAATAAGGTTCGGAAATCGTAGTATTTTACTAGTATCGTTACTATATAGTCCAGTTCCTTAGACGCTTAGGTTTATTTATTAACTTTATAAACCTTAACTTTACTTATAGGTTATCGTTAAACCTTAGTAATAGTATAAGTCCTTCTTAGTATATCCTATTAAAGATAGCTAGTCCTCTAATTAACTCTAGGATTACTCGCTCGTAACTAAGGTATCCCTAATATTATATTATATCCTAGTATATCTATAATATCGTATATAAGGGTCTCGCTATAATTTTAGAATATAATAGGAAGCTATATAACTTCTCTACTAATCTATCTATCTTTATAAGCTACTACCTCTTTATCTATAGCGTTAAGTTGGTATAGGGCGTCTTTCTTCCTCTAAGGTATCTAGTAGGTATTAACGATTTATAAAGAGATATAGTTTCCTTAAACTCCGCTATCTAGTATAGCTTATATCGTATACCCTTATACTATAATATCGATAATTAAGTAGTTATATTCTGCTATATATTTTATAATATAAAGGGACTTCTAGCTCGCTAGCTACTATCCTAATATACTTAGCGGCGTTCTTTTCCCGAAACTCTACGGGTTTTTATAGAATTTCGTTTATTTCTTTTAGTATTATATTATTTTATTATCTAAATTTCTTTATCGGTACTAAGTTCTTCTAGCTCTTCTAGCCCTATAATTAGGGTTTTACCTCTAATTTATAAATTTTTATTCTCTCTTTTAAGGTAATAAGTCCTCTTATTACTTTATCGGATAGTAGAGGGTACTAGAGTCGATATTCTTTTTATAGAGTTTTCGTATCCTCCTAGAGGTACTTTAAGTCGTATACTCCGTTATAATCTTCTAATTTACTTATCCTTAACTATCCTCTAAGCCTTATACTTCTATTTACTATATATTAGATATTTATCGTCTTAATATATATATTATATCTTTTAGGGCACTTATAATAGGGTATCTTTATCGGGTTATCGTATAAGATTATATAATTCTCGTAAATCTTAACTATATATACTTCTCGTATATCCCTACTATATATAACGAACCGTATATAAGAGGGTTAAATAACCTTTAACTATACGAGTCTAGGTTTATATTTGCGAGATAAGAGAGTAACCGAAGATCGTCGAGTACGTCGCCGATCTGATAATATATAATAACCTTCTAGATAGATAACTGAATAATAAGTGTAATAAATATGGTCGTTAGGATTGCTCCTATTTATAGGTAAGATAGATACTTAGATTAATTACTAAGGTAATAACTATCTGCTATAAATAGGCGGGATATCCTATCCCTTATATACTCTAAATTATTCCCTTATTAATCCTAGTATACTTAGTACTACTTAGTATTACTTAGTACTACTTAGTATTACTTAGTAAATCTTTACTAATTACCTCCTTCTTATTAGTCTACGTAACCTTCCTACTAATTAGTAGATTACGGGGTCGTACTAGTACTTCCTTAAGTATAGTTCCGTAAAGCTTATATTATTACTCTAGGCTATACTCTATTCCTTTATAGGCGATAGTAATATTCTTAATTAGTATTTTACCTATTAGTATAGAGATTCCTTCGTCCTCTAGAATAGGTCTAGTATTATATCTATTTAATCGTAATATTATTCTTCCGTCCTATTAGTCCGTATATACTCCTAAGGAATAGTTAGATCGGGTTAGATTATAATATTACCCTCTCTCTCCTATATCTTTATCTTTAAAGATTATTTAGTTATATATAAGTTTATCGTATCGCCTTTATCCTTATTCGTAGGTTCCGTCCTTCTTATACTTTTATTTATAATATTTACTTATTATATCTAGTCGAGTCGAAAAACGTTACTCTAAAGATTCGGTTAATTCTACTATTCGTTATTTAGACCTTATTACTTCTTTTAATAAATTTAGTTTCGAAGTTATACCGTATTCCTATTATTTCGATTAAGGGTAGAAATACTTAATAATTAAAGGTATTTCTAAGTATAAAGAATATACGCGTACTAGTTATTCTTATAATAGTACTAATATTCCTTTCTCCTTACTTTATCGTATCTAAAAGGAGTACGAAAGATTATCTCGGGATAAGGCTTTAGTAGAAAAGCGCTTTCTCTCCTTATAAAAGTATTATTAGGAGGAGATAAATAAAGTAATTTCCCGTCTTATTTACCTACGGAAATAGAAGGAGATAGCCCGGATATAAGGGGTAAAGTTAGTTTAATAAGGCCTTTATTCCTTAAATAAACTTAAAAAATAAGAGCGCTAAAAGTTAGAAGCCGTTTTATCTATTTAGGCTTAGGGTAATTTCGGGGTTATTAATTAGAACTCCCTCGACTTCTCCTTTCTTTTATCCCTAAATATTAGTCCTAGAACTTCTTTAGTTATTCTTAATAACCTATTAAGTTCTTTTTAGGTTCCTAAATATTATCTTCTAATAAGTATCCTTTCTACTATACTAGCTATTTCTATTAGTTACCGAACTTCTTTCTATCGAGGATCTTCTTAATTTCGTACTTATACTAATCTATAATAACTTCTAACTATATTTCGAGTTTAGTATTTAGTAGCGCTAGTTCTAATAATAATATATAAAATATAGGGTATATTCTTATAAATTTAGGTAGCTTTAATTTATAATTAAGCTTTAAAATAACTTCTTTAATTTCGAATAGTTTAATTTTCTTAAAGTCGAGTTTATCGCTTAGTCTTTTTATTTTAATATTTCGTTATATAAGGTAGATATAGTCTCCCCTTTTAAAGATTAGTCCTTTAATCTTATTCTTATTATAGTATTTCTTTATTCTTTTATTAAGAAAGATAAGATTATACTATAAGGATTATTATAATTCCTTTAGCTTATCGACTTATACTACTATTATAGGGGCTAGTACTCCTATTATTACGTTTCTTATAATCTCTAGATTATATTTATAGTTTACTATAAATAGTAATATTCGTATTATCTTATTATCGGTACTATTATAAGCGAACTATACTATTAGTAATAATATAACCTAGTTATCCTATTTATAGTTAATATAATATCTTAGATACTATTCGAGTATCTAATTTATTCTTTCTATTTATCTATCCGTCTATAGATAATAGGCCGTCGATAGCTTATACTTAACTCCGAGTTATCCTATAAGGGATTACTAAAACTTAGATATTAATAACTTATCCCTATTAGAGATAATACTATTAGGTAACCCGTAGTTACTAATAATAAACTTTATAAAGGTATATATAAGTTCTTTAGCTATACTTACTTCCTTATAAGGTAAGAAGTAGGTAAATTTAGTAAATTTATTTATAATTACTAGGATACTATTATATATAATCCTACTTAAAGGCTCTATAGATACTAGTAACTTTATAATCTAGTCTAATATAATTACTCCCTAGGCTCTATCTAGTAGAATAACTAGTTATAGCTCTTTATAAGGCTTATATTTTAAAGCCTTAGTTTTATAATAAAGGTTATAGTCCTTAAGAACTTATTTAAGTCTTAGTTCGAGTTAGAAGTAGTTATAATACTTTTAAATTCTTCTTAATATTTTATAAACTCCTTAATATCTATTAAATATCTTTCTATAGAAGTCCTTAACGAACTTAGTAAAGAGGTTATTAAGGATTTATATTATATCGTTATAGAAGGTAAGACTATCTTTAACGTTATATTCCTTTTATCCTTTAGCAATTTCTAGGGTAATCTTATTCTAGAACTTAGAAATCTATTTATTTCTTTTAATCCTATAGGTAATATCGAGCTATTATAATTATATCGTATATAAGTTTTATAAGTTACCCTTACTATTTACCTTAAGGATATTATATACTTCCTCGGGTACTTCGACCTAATAGTTAGGTTATTATCTTAGAGCGTTTACTCTACCGTTCTCGCTTCCTTTAATATAGATAATTTCGAAGTCGAACTCGGTTAAGATTTCTAACTATCTAATTTATTATCTATTTAGGACTTTACTAGTTATAAATAATATAAGGTTCTTATAATCCGTATATACTTTAACCTTATAGTTTGCTCTATTAAAGTAGTATTTCTATTCCTTAAATACTTTAATAATAGCTATTAACTCCTTATCGTAGATCTAGTAGTTAAGCTTTAGTTTATTAAACTTCTTAAAGAAGAACGTAATTAGGTATTTCTTACTATTCTTATCTTTCTAGCTAAGTTATCCGCTAAGCGTATAATCCGAGGCGTCGGTTTTAACTTTATAGGGTAATATAGGATCTAGTATCCTAAGAATAGGTTCGTTACTAATTCTATTTTTAAGTATCTCGAACGCTTCTTTCTCTTTACTTTCCTACTTAAATACGAGGTCTTTCCGAGTTAGGTTTATTAGTAGGGTTAAAATTCTCCTAAACCCCTTAATAAATATACGGTAATAGTTTACTATTCCTAAGAAAGCTCGTACTTCCGTTACTATAGTTAGCGTCGGCTAATCTCTAACTACTAAAATCTTAGAGTCCTCTATTCTTATTTCGCCTAGCGTTATTATATAACCTAGGAATATAACTTATTACTAATAAAACTTACTTTTCGTAGGCTTAACTAAGAGATTATTATCCTATAATACTTTTAGTACTTAATAGATATACTAAACGTAATCCGTTATATTTTCTAAGAAGATAAGGATATTATCGAGATAGACTATAATAGAAACGTTAAGGAATTCTTATAGGATATTATTAATTATTTTCTAGAATATCGCCGGTATATTAGTAAGCCCGAATAGTATTACCTAGTATTCGAAGTATCCGAACTTAGTCCGGAAAGCGGTTTTCTATTTATCGCCTTTTTTAATTCGAATAAGGTTATAGGCGTTTAGAAGGTCTAAAGTTATAAACTATTTAGCCTTAACTAATCGATCCCTAAGATCTCTAATAAGTAGTAGCGGGTATTAATTCTTAATCGTTTTATCGTTAAGTTTCTAATAATTAATATATAACCTCTAGTTAGGTTCTCCGCTTAGCGTCTTTCTTAGGATAAAGAGTATCGGATATCCCGTAGGTAACTTAGATAGTTATATATTTTAGTTTTTAAGGTTAGTCTTTATATACTCTTTAAGTATACCCTTATATTCTTATATCTACTAGTAGGTAGCTATAAAATCGAGTTCTACTCCGGGCTTTAGATTAATCGTATAATCCTATCTATTATATAGTAGTAGTCCTTCCTTTAGTTTTCTACTAAATAAGGGTTAGAAATCGCGGTACTTTATAAGTATTATTACTATATAATCCGGTTCCTAAGGCGCTTAGATTCCTTCTTAAATTCTCCGACCTCTAACCTTATATATAGGTATTTTCTTAACCTTCGTAAAGGTATAGGTTCTTCTTAGTATATCCTACTAGAGACGGCTAGTCCTCTAATTAACTCTAGGATTACTTACTTATAACTAAGGTATCCCTAATATTATATTATATCCTAGTATATTTATAATATTATATATAAGAGTTTCGCTATATTTCGGGAATATAATAGAGAGTAGCGCTATTTCTCTACTAATTTATCCGTTTTTATAAGCTACTACTTCTCTATTTATAGCGTTAAGCCGGTATAGGGCGTCTTTCTTCCTCTAAGGTATTTAATAGGTATTAACGATTTATAGCGAGATATAATTTCCCTAGGCTCCGCTATCTAGTATTACTTATATCGCGTGCCCTTCTACTATAATATCGATTATTAAGTAGTTATATTCTACTACGTTCTTAGTAGCATAGAGGGACTTCTAGCTCGCTAGCTATTATCTTAGTATATTTAGCGGCGTTCTTTTCCCGAAACTCTATAGGTTTTTATAGATTTCCGTTTACTTTATTTAGTATTATATTATTTTATTATCTAAATTTCTTCGTCGGTACTAAGTTCTTCTAGCTCTTCTAGCCCTATAATTAGGTTTTTACCTCTAATTTATAAATTTTTATCCCCTCTTTTAAGGTAACGAGTCCTCTTATTACTTTATTAAATAGTAGAGGGTACTAGAGTAGATATTCTCTTTATAGAGTTTTCGTGTCCTCTTAAAGGTACTTCGAGTTATATACTCTATTATAGCCTTCTAATATATTTATCCTTAACTATTCTCTAGGCTTTACACTTCTATTTACTATATATTAGATATTTATCGTCTTAATATATATACTATATTTCTTTAGGGTACTCGTAATAAGGTATCTTTATCGGGTTATCGTATAAGATTACGTAGTTCTTATAAATCTTAACTATATATACTTCTTATACGTCTTTATTATAGTAAAGGTTCCTAATAGCTTCGTCTCCGGCTTAGTATAGGAAGAATCTATAGTAGATTTTAGCTAGTAGGTATTTTATATATTTATTATAGGTATAAGAAAGCTATCTTATAATACTATATCCTAGGTTTAATAGATAGGCCCTAGGATTATCTCCGAACTATAGTACTAATTTATATAGCTTATATCGCTTAATTCCTAGTACGATCTTATATAGTTAATCCGAGTTAATAATATATCTTCCTAAGATAGCGATCTATTTATCCCGTCGGATATTACGTTCCTAAAAGATTTATAAGTTAAGCTATTATTCGGTTAACGATCGAAGCTCTTTAGGGATCTCTAGTATACTATCGGAGTCGCTTTCTAGATTATCTTTAAGGGTTTCTTTAATACTTAAGTATTTACTAGGAGTACGATTTTTTTTATTAGAATCGCTAACTTAGTCCTAGCTTATAATATATTATAAAAGTCCGTTATCCTATTAGAGGATCTTTTATCGTTCTATTACTACGGCCTTTCGTAGTACTTAGGGATACTATCCTCCGCCTTCCTTACTACTTCGGTAAATAGTATAGTTATTATTATAGTATACTATTTATAAAAGCGCGGTATAAAAAGGTTCCTTTATAGTACTCTTATAGGTAGTAGTAATTATTTCCCTATTTTTCCTAATAGTAACTTCTTCGCGCTAGGTAGTATTTATACTACGCTTAGGTACTAGTTAGAACTGCTACTTCTTAGGTTAGTAGTATTCTCTAGCGAAATATCCTTCCTTACTATAGTTATAGCAAGTTTTTCTACCTTTAGGCTTATCCCTATAGGTAGCGTTAAGGTTTATAGGTCTATTATAGTACCTAATAGAAGTCTTTAGTAGTCCTTAGTAGTTATTTATCGAGTATATTCTTTTTCCGAAGGTCTAAAAGTATTAACGCTTCCTTCCGTAGTTAGCCTAGGGCGTTATTACTTAAGGTATAGATCCTTATTTTTCTTATCGTTATTTATATAAATAACTATCGATCTTAATAACGTATTCTATATAGTTATTAAAGTTATTAGGATAATTATCCTTAGATATTTTATCCTTAATATCTTTATAGAGTCCGGAGTAAAATAATACTATTAGTATATCTTTATTTATAATCTCTATTCTCGAGGTAAGTTACTTAAACTCCGATATATACTTAGATATAGGTCCTTTTTACTTAAGGTTTATTAACTATTATTCGGTAGCTCTAATTATATTAGGATCTCTAAAAGTCGCCTTAAGTTTCCTCTTAAATTCGTTATATTTAGTAAACGTCTCCTTCGTATCTTTATCTTACTTACTAATAGGATTATAGAGATAGTTCTATATAATTAGTTTAAATTATATAAGTATATCTTCCTTTAGGAGTCCGGCGGTATAGAGAATCTTATTAGGTTCTATAATAATAATAGCTTTATAGAAACGAAGGTAGGCTTTAACCTAAGTAAGGAAGCTTTAAACGTTTCCTTCTTTACTAGTATATAGCTAAGGAGGAGGTAGTCGATATCCTAAAGCTCGACCCGGAGGATTAATAGGAATTATAGTAACTTATTCGATAAGTTACTCGTTCTCTCCTCGGAGTCGTATAACTATATCTTATAGCTCCTTAATTATAGTAAGGGCGTTAGGCCCTCCTATAAGATTAGCTACTCTACTATTATAGTCGCTATTATAGCTAATAGTAGATATAGCGTCCGAAGGTTATTATTTAGTATCTTTCGGAAAGTAACTTACCTAAATAAAAGTAATTAGAATATAATAAACCGTACGGTATAAGGGTTAAATAACCTTTTAACTATACGAGTCTAGCTTTATATTTATAAGATAAGAGAGTAACCGAAGATCGTTAAATACGTCGCCGATCTAATAATATATAATAACCTTCTAGGTAAATAACTAAATAATAAGTGCGATAAATAGGGTCCTTAGGATTGCTCCTATCTATAGGTAAAATAGATACTTAGATTAATTACTAAGGTAATAACTATCTACTATAAATAGGCGGGATATCCTATCCCTTATATACTCTAAATTATTCCCTTATTAATCCTGTTAACTTAGCACTACTTAGTATTACTTAGGGTTACTTAGTAAGCTTTTACTAATTACTTCCTTCTTATTAGGTCGCGTACTATTCCTACTAATTAGTAGCTTATAAGGTCGTGCTAATACTTCCCTTAGTATAGTTCTATAGAGCTCGTACTATTATTCTATACTATACTCTATTCCTTTAGAAGCAATAGTAACGTTCCTAATTAGTATCTTGCTTAGTAGTATAGAGATTCCTTCGACCTCTAGAGTAGGCCTAGTATCGTATCTATCTAATCGTAATATTATTCTTCCGTCCCGTTAGTCCGTGCGTATTCTAAGGAATAGTTAGATCGTGTTAGATCGTAATAGTAGTATAACGAGTCTATCCTATCGATATCTTATTATCCCTAAGACGCTCTAGGATAGTAAGGTAAGTTAAGTACGCCGCGATTTTATATAACTCTTACGACTAGTTTTATAGTTTATCGAGGTCGGATAAACCTAGGGTTTTAATATTATAGATTTAAATATCTATATATTCGTTAATATCCTCTTCCCGAGTATCCTTTTCGAGCTCGGAAGGCGTTACTCGCTTCCTAGATAAGGTATCCGTAATAACGCTATCTTTACCTTTAATATACTAGATCTTAAACGTAAATAGTTCAATATAAGCTAACTAATATATAAGCTATATATTATAAAGTAGGTTTATAAAACCGTTATCTACGTAACTAATTATAACTTTAGTATTAGTCTCGAGAAGGAATTTGATACTAAAGAGGTATAGCCGTAGTCTTTATAATATATAAACTACTCCTAAGTACTCTTATTTCCCTAAGTCGTATTTTGCTTAAGCTTCGTTCTAGGAACCGGATTTAAACTAAATAACTTATTATTAACCGTTAATAATATAGCTAAACTTAGCTCCTTATCTAGATCTAGAGGTATCGGTCCTAAGATAGACTAGGTATAAACCGTATTTTAAGCTAGCGATATTAGGGTAAGCGTAAATAGCCTCCCTTAAGATATCTATCGCTTTCTATTAATTAGGCCCGTAATAGAACTTATTATTCTTTCGTATAAGGTTAGAGAGTAGTTTAGACTTTTTAAAGTAGTAGTTAATTAGAGGTCGAGAGAATCCGGTAAGGCCTAGGAAGCTCCGAACCTCCTCTATATTCTTATAGGGTAGCTATTCCCTAATTTTCTTAAGTTATTATTTATAAGTCTATTACCTATTAGGTCTATAGCTATAACTAACCATATATAACTTTTTCTATACTATTCGGATTTAGTAGTACTAATAGTTACACCGGATAACTCTATATAAAAGAGTACTTTATTAAGGTTCTCGAGATACTTAAGGACGAATATTCTTATACCGGCCGTAATCTCCTAATTATTATAATAAGAGTAAGGACCTTTAATAGGAATACTATTAAAGAAGAAATTAGCGACGTCCCTAGGGATATTATATAAGATCCTTCTAATATAGTAAATAAAGTAGGCTAGGGAGTTAGTTACCCCTTAAAATAGGGTAGTTATATAGTAAATTCCTAAGGGTATTTAAAAAGTTATAAGGTCTTTAGACCTCTTTATAAGGGGGTATTAGCTATATCTAGAGAATAAATCTAAAAGTGTTAGGATCTATCTACTTCTATAGCTTTCCGAGAATTTATTATAGCTATAAGGGAGTATAATATCCCTTAGAGTAACTCCGTTTAGTCTTATTACCGAGTTAATTAGTTAAAACCCTTTATCTTTCTTAAGTATAATAAACTAGGAGTTCCGGTAAGCTTTATATCCTTATTCTAGGATATACTATAAAATCCTCGTTTTTAAGACTTTAATAATTAAAAGTAAAAGAGTACCCGGGATAAGGATACTTTTTACCTACTAGGTAGAATAAGGTATAGGTCGAATAATATAAGGGGGTATAATATTATCCCTTATCTATTTAATCTCGCTAAAGTCCTATAAAAAAGAAGGTTCTTATCGAAATAAGATTTTAAAAAGATATCCTTCTTTTAATTAATAAGATCCGTATTTAAAAGAATTATAAGAAGGTTTTTAAGTTATTATAATATATAGCGAGTATTTTAGGGTATAGCTATAATTCGGGGCTAGATATTTTTAAAAATTAGATTCTTACTTTAGAGGTTTTCGAGTTTTCTAATATATACCTTAATTTCTTCGAGTATATCTTTCTTCTAATTTATAGAACCTTTTAATATAATTAGATTTAAGGGTATATTATTAATAGGCTATACCTTCTTCGATATTAGTCTATATATAGTATTAATCTAAAATTCCTCTTTAATAGTACTAAGAGTTAATTCGTTCTAAGTCGGGGTATACTAATTAAGCGTTATTTTATTATAAAGTTATATTTAAAATTTAGAGATAGAATTTATTTTAAATAATAATAAAGAAATAAAATCTCTACTAGTTAATCCTCCTAATAACGTTTCTCCTAGCTCTAGGCTAAGAGTTATATTATTATCTCCTTAATTAATACCTTATTCTTTTAATAACGATAAAGTATTTAAAAGGAAAGTTTTTACCTTCTTAAACTCCTTATCTATTATATCGGACTCTAAATTACTACTAATTTAGTCCGGGAGTTTAGTAGCCTCTAGTTTCCTAAAGCCTTTTATCTCTTTAAGATAGTTATAGTTATACTTTTTAGTATCTAATTAGTCTTTCCCGCTACTAGATAAATAGGGATAATAAGTTTAGCTAAGCTAATAATTATAGATAAGGAGACGGATATACCGTTAAATATAATATTTATCTTAGTTTCCATTATAAAGTTCTATCTTAAGATTAATAAATAAGAGATATATTTATTTAGTACTATAAAGAAGGCGATTTATATACTATATCTCCTAATCTAGACGTTTTCTTTTAGGATACCTAATATAATAACTTAGCTACTATTAGTAGAAAACCCCTTTATAGTAACTACGTATTCCTCCTATTAAAGGCTATTTCTAATATAGTAACTTTTAATAATAGTACTTATAGCGGCTCCTATATTAACTAAGCTAGAAATAATATCTTTATTACTAGTTAGGCCGATTCTAATAGTAATCTTATTAAGTAGTATTAAAATTCGGATATAGGTTAGTATAAGGGTAACTAAGTTAACTTATATTAGTAGTTATATTTTAGGCTCCTTAATAGGCTATTAATTAGTTAATCCTATAGTAATAATATTATCTACCCTGTTATATATATCTAGGATTTTCGAGATTCCTACTAGGTATACTTCTGCAAATTCCTTATTTATTACTAGTAGCTCTTTTATAGTTACCTTAAACTTTTTAGTAAGGTTTTACCGGATTTTCTCCTCCTAGAACGTGCTAGTAAAAGTATTATATATAAGGGATAGTATATTCTTAATAATAGTTTCTAGGGTAGTTATTAAAGGCGGAGGGGTATCTTCTTAGTTTATAATATCTTCCCTTATAGCTTTAAAGCCGCTATTATTAGTTCTCCTTCGTTTACCTAGGTAGATATTATTAATTATTTCTTCTATAAATTCTGCGGTTAGGACTTCGTAACCTTAATTATCTCTTATAAAGGGAACCTAGTTATAGTCCTAGTTAAGGTTAAAATCTTTATCGAAATCCGATAAAACCGTAACGGAGTTAGCTAGTATAGATATAGGGAAGGTTATTAGATATTTAATAGCGGGTAGTTATCGCTAATTAGGGTTATCTTAACTCTAGGGAGGACTAGTATCTAGTATAGGCTCTAGTATTCGGCTTATAAGGTAGTTGATTTCCTTAATCTTTCCTTATTTATATAGTTCTAATAGGCTAGCCTTTATATATACCAGCTTCTAAGCCTAGCCCTAATAATCTCTAGGAGAATATACTAAATAACGGGCGCTCTACTATCTTAGCTAGCCCGGAGAACTCGATAGGGAATAATAACGTGAAAATTAGCAGTATCTCTATTACGGCCTTTTAGTTAGTAGGCTCTAATTTTACTATCCTAGTAAAAGATTTTCTAATTATTATAGTAGGCTAAGGAGGGGTATTTATATATTATATAGCCTCCTTCGCTATAGGCGTAGTAGTTTTCGATATTATCTCGGAAAACGAGGTTATTAACTAGGTATATTCTATCTTTACCCCCTTACTATTTTCTATTAAAGTTATTAACCTATTATTACTTCCTAACTAGCTATAGTTCTAGCTTATTATTTATTAAGAAGGTTCCTATATATAACTATTCCTATTAAGTTAGATTATATTAACTTTAAAAGGCGCTTTATTTTATATAAACTAGTTCGAAGGCTAGCCTTTAACTTTAGCGAACTAAGTTTATTCGTAAATCTATTCGAGGTTTATAGTATTTTAAGTAATAATATATCCTTATAGTCTAATATTATTTAGCGTTATTATTATTATTTTATTAATAATATCCTTTATCTTAGGGTTTTAATTAGTGGAAAGCGCGGTGACCTATACTATCTTCCTTACCTTAAATAGTTAAGCTATTAGGGCTTATAGTACTTATTCTTAGTCCTTAGCTTTAATAATGCCGTTAAATATAACGGTTTTTCTTAGCGCTTTTAACTAATTAATAGTATTATTATAAAACGTTAGTATAAACTGTTTTTAAAATTCTAGTATATCGAAGCTAGCTTCTACTTAAAAGGAGAAGATATCCCTTAACTCGTTATAAGTAAAGGTATAAAGACCTTATAGGACCTTATCTATATATCTATGTCTAATAATAAAGTGGATTTTATTTAGTAATATAGATTTAAAGATCTCTTTACTAGAGAATTCGGCTTATCTACTACGGATTAGCTTAAGGACTATACTCTTATATCGGCGGAGGAACTTATAGATTTCTCTAGGGTTTTATAATAAAGGTCCTACCTTAATATTAGAGAGTCTTATATAGCTAATTAGTTTCTAGCGCGGGTCGGTAAGTTTAAAGCTACTTTTAACGGCCTTCTCGATATCTTCTAGTTAGTATAGTCTTAGATAGCGTTCCTTAGTTATTCCTTAATTTTACGTCCCTCGCTATATAAAGGAAGTTTAGTAATAGTATTATCTATAAAGAGCCTAGATCGTCGGGTAAGGTAAGCTTAATCCTTAAGGAAATTAGTAGCGTTATTACCGTTAAAAGTTAGATCTAGTCGTTTTTTAGGGTTTAAGATACTTTATATACCTCTTATAATATTATACTTAGCCGTAGCTATTAGTTACCTAGCGAATAGGTCGATTATTATCTTATTAGGTACTTTAAGCTAATTACCGATAGCTTTACTAAGAGAAGCTAAGGTTATAGTAATAGTAGCTAGTCTAGTTATAGATAGCCTAGACTTCGGGGAGTTCTAGCCGACTATAATATAAGGGTTATTTAGTAGTATAGAAAGTAAGGGTAAGGTAAAATTAGGGGTATAGGGTAAAAGGTTTAATAGGTGCTACGTTATACTAGGTTTATTATTATCGAAGGTACTAGGCTTTTAATATTTTAATAAATAAGGCTAGCCCGAGGGCGAGTATCCGATAAGCGGAATTAGCTAATTAGGGACTCGAAGTATTAGTAAAGTTATTAACTAGTTAGATAACTCGTTTCTTACCGTTAAAAAGTATTAGGTATATATTATAATAGCGCGGGTAAGTTAGATTAATTCTCGTATTAGGTAGAGGGTTTTAATTACAATTTTATATACTAAGGTAAGTTCTATTATATATCTTATTAGTAATAGCCTAGAAAAGGCGGTAATTCGTATTTTACTTACGGAGCTATAGTTTAGAGTCGGGTATAGGCTAACTATAGTCCCTAAAATTCGTAGCTATTAAAGATCTAAGTAATACGACTTCCGCTTTTCCTTCGTATTAGCTAAAATCTATTAGGCCTTAGCCTTAATATAGTTAAATTACTTATTTATTATATTCCTATAATTACTATTACTTAGTCTACTTGCTCTAGAGTTAACTTTTTATTCTAAAGGTTCTTAGTTTACTTAGTTTCTTTCTTATAAGTAGGTTTATATTTATCGTTTAACCGCGGCTTATAATAATTAGTTATCAATTTTTCTTAAAATATATCTATTTTTCTAGTATCTATAAAGGGAAATTTTTATTCTTTAATATATTCTCTTTTCAGCTTCTAACTTATTTAACTGTTTATTAAGAAGAATTATTAAGTAATATAACTATAACTCGGTGCTACTAAAACTGAACTACTATTTACGGTACGTAGTAGCCTGCGGTCTTAGGGTCGACTAAGACCTAGATATTAATAGGTGCTTTTAATATATGAAGAATAGGGTAGGAGGGGATTTCTAATAGTCTCTACGGCATAACTATAACTTATCCTACTCTATAGCAGGGCGGAAGTGACTAATTACGAGATATTAATAATAAGAGGGCAAAAATGTAATTATAAGGTGCGATAGCTAACTAAGAGACTCCTATCGTTAAGGATCAGATTATCTACTTATACAAATATAACAGTGCGAAGTGTTAGACTAAGCATATCCTTATCACGTTTCAGCTGCTACTGTTACACTATATATAATAGCACTAGATATTCCTAAGGGAATATATAGTCGCTTCTATATTTATTTACTTATAAGGGCAGTTATAAACCCCTTACTATCGTAGATTAACCTAGATACTGCACTACTACTACTTATCCTATATAATAACCGCGGCTACGAAGAATAGGGAGTAGAGAGTATCTTACGAGTACGGATAAAAAAGCTCTTAGCACCTAGAAAACGAACTATCCGTTAAGTACTTATTAAATAGGCTTACTACTAAGAACCTACCTAGGAATTACTCGATAAGATCGAGAATATAAAAGTGTTAGATATATTTAAAGCTAAATACGGAGTAATTAGCGATAATAATAGCCTAGTAGCAATTCTAAAATAAGGAACTCGAAATAGGAAAATAGCTTCCTAGCACGAGTAGAGTATAAAATAAGCAGTTAGTATTATATAGATATTATATTTAATTTAGGGAAAACTCTTTATTATCCCTAATAAGAATTATTAGAAGAATATTATAAATCTTAGAAAGGGGGGAAGGGTATTAAGTAGCTACTTAGTTATTCTTATACTTCTTAACTTTACTACTAACGGAAGGAGTAGCTACAGATATAAATTGCTCTATAATCTTAACTAAATAACTAAGATATCTATTAATAAGGTTTAACTTCTTTTTTACTAATTCCTATAAGGGATTTAGTAAGAAAGGAGTAGCGAGAAAAAGATTATAAGAAGAAACTTATATAGTAATCGACGGCCTAGCTATATTATAGAGAAGGAGTACTACTAGCACGGGGAGTACTAGGCTTATATAACTTAGACTTACTAAAGGCGGCGCGAGACTTAATAGCGCTTTTATAAGGATAGGCTCCACAACAGTGGATGGCATTACTAATTGCGCCAGTGCGCCCGCACTGCGCCAAAAGATAAGCGGCCATTAAAGTAAGCTTGTTACAACAACGCATGCTATTAGGGATTATAACGGTATGCGCGACTATACCGTTACAGCTTTTTAACTCGTGGTTTATTAATAGCTATAATTTGTATTAGCTATGATTTATTATAAAAGGAGAGGATAACAGATAGGAGTATACGAATAACCCGAGGACTTACCTCTAGTAGTAAGCGAATAACCCTTATAACGGTTACCCTTATCTAATAAAAGCAAAGTTAATATCGAAAAGAGCAGGGAAGAAGTAGTTAACTTACTATTAGTATATAAGTAGAACGTACGCGGATAGTTGGCGAGGCGCGCTATATATTCGAAATAAGAGATATTATTAATACGGTCGGGGTATTTATCTAGCGGGATAACCTTATCTAAAGGGATAAGATTCTAAGGCGCTACTTTAATCTTAATAAGAAGATGCTTAGGAGATAGGAGGAGAGACGGTTAGACTTACTAGTTAGCTATCAGATCGACTATTACCGACTAGAGTTAAGAGAGGGACGCAGGATAAAGTAAGAGGTTAGCTATATAGATAACCTACCGGCAGCTAGAGGACTAGCTAATTACGCGCTAATTACGTAGAGGATATAAAAATCCTAATTAGCCGTAGCTAGTAGGGATATACTTATAAGCTAATTATTAACGTAGGCCTCCAATTAGCTATAGTAATAATAGATGCACCGTGATTAGTAGTATTATCTCTACTACGGAGTAGTGCTAGACGCGATAGTAACGTTAGTAATCTCAGAGCTAGAGTAGTACTTAGAAGCACGCTCCGAGTACCAAAATTCAACGCCGGGCGGGGAGGTAATATTATAGGTCTAAGGCTTATATAAGGCAACAGCTATAACCGTTATTATACTACTAGGTTATAACTCTAGAGCTCCTCTAGGATACTAAAGCAGATCGTCGTAACTAATATCCGGCACTTTAAAAAGAGTCCACAATATACTAGGGATATCCTAGCTATAGCGCTACTCTAGAACACGAAGACCCTCCCTTATTAAAGTATACTAAAGATATACCTAGATTAGGTACCTCCGCTATTATATCTAGACTAGCTAGATATAGCAAGGTACTAAGGTATAGAGCAGGTATATCTCTACTCTCTCTCTCTCTCTTACCTAGATAGATAGTTCTTTTTTGCACCTTATCCTTACTTGACTTTGAGCCTTACCCGTTACACGTAAGAAGAGTTATAGCTAGATTGCTAATAAAATTAGTTAATCCGGCTTAATATTAATATTAGAGGTAATAGTCTAGAGGGTTCTTTAAGCTGCTAGCTACCGTGAAACTAAGCCTATAAGGAAGCCTAGGTTAACGAGGAAGATAAAAGCTAACTAGCTAGCTTAGTATCTTATATATTAGTATTAGATACTAGAGGACTAGAAGGCTATTATCTAGTTTAACGAGATAAGCGTTATCTTTCTCTAGCGCCGAGGAGGTTATAGAATCTAGAGAAAGGCTAACGAAGCCCTTCTAAAGAGCTATATCCGTAAGAGATAGAAAGGCTACTCTAAATTTATATTTTAGGGCTCTTTTATATATAACTAGAAGGGGCCTTATTAGACTTAGCTCCTAGAGATTATAGTAGAGCGGAAGATAGCCTTTATCGAAATCGAAGTACTTAATAAGGCTCTTAAGCCTATAAAGCGTACTAAGTAGGAGCTTACTACTCTAATAAGTAGGCTAAGTCTATATAATAAGCCTAGACCTAAGACTTAGTAGAAATTCGATAAGAAGACTAGTAAGCTAAGCCGTACTTAAGGAATAGGGATCGACTAGTATTAATACTATAAATAGATTATCCTTACGAAGCTAATTTTATTCGTAAAAGAGTATAAAAAATATAACTAGATATAGTTATCTAGGAGGATAGAGCTCTATCTTATAGCTACTAGTATTAGGGGGTAATATATAGCCTATACGATATTAAACGGCTTCTCTAGTATAGTAACTCCCCTAACCTTAACGCTATCGAGCCCTGCTAGTACTAGATAAAGAGGAAGACTACTCGGATAGGGGCACTAAAAAGCCGTAAAGAGGCTATTAGAGTATAGCGTTAGTACTAGGAAGAGGTTCCTTAGACTATTATCTAGTAATAGATTAAGAGAATACCTTATTATATTACGAAGATTATCGAGTTAGAGGGTAGTAACGAATATAGAGAGGGGAGGGCTAATATAAAGGGGAAACTATTAGCTACGTAGAAGGCTAACTTCTAATGTCCAATTACTATATATAGAGCTTTATTATAACTTATTGCCTGTAATTATTAATTAATTATGCGACGGTTTATAAAATTGGCGGGGCTTTCCACCTATTAGCCAAATCTTGGTATATAAGGGGGAGTTGCAAAATCTTTTGAAGGGGACCTCCGTAGTATAATCGGAGTTTAGCTAGGAACTTTATTAGTAAGCATACTACTATAAGTCCGCTTAAAGAGTAAAAGGGTTTTACCGTAGTTCGAGCTATTTCTTCTATACTTATATAGATCGACTTAAACTTATCCCGGTTAGTACTAATAAAGCGAGTATCGCGATTAAGCTTATATTTTATAGCGTAAGCTTATATAGTGAACTTCGCCCTATTTCTAGCGAATCTTTCTAGCTATAGTAATAGCTTATATTTCTTATTATCTTCTAATAAGAGAGTAGCTTCTATAGTACTTAGTCCTAGAGAATAATCGGTATTTAAACTATAAGTAGTTGATATTTTATTAGAGGGGGATTTACGTAGGAGGTATAATTATACTATATATTATCTAGTTAATACTAGATTATATCTAGCTAGAGTAGTTCGTAATAGATCCTTATATCGAACTAAACCGTAGTATAATCTAGTTATTATTCTTCGTTATCTTAGCTTCTATTAAGCTCTCTAGCTAATAAATGGCCTTGCTTAATACTCCCTTGGCTCCTATAAGGATTCGCTCTCCGAAAGTATTTTATTCCGTAATATAAGTAATAGAGTACTCTAATATTATACCTTTTAGAGATAATTAGTTTACGAGCTATTTCTAATACCGAGTAGTAAATACGATCTGCCTAATCTAACTATTTCTTAAAAGTACACACGAACTAATAGGATAGAAGAATTGTATCACGATTAGATAGATACGATACTAGACCTACTCCTAAGGTTATAAGAATATCTATACTAACCGGTAAGATACTAATTAGGAATATTACCGTTACCTATAAAGGAATTGAGTATAGTATAGAACGATAATATAAGATTTAAGAAACTATACTAGGAGAGAAACTAGCCCGACCCTAAAACCTACCTATTAGATAGATAGTTACCGCTAAGAAGAAGGTTACTAAGAGCTATAGTAACCCAGATTATAGTAATCCGGATTACGGTTAGTACTAGTAATTCCCAGTTCTAAATAAGATATAATATCCCGCCTATTTATAGCAGATAGTTATTACCTTAGTAATTAATCTAAGTATCTATCTTATCTATAGATAGGAGTAATCCTAATAACTATATTTATCGCACTTATTACTTAGTTACTTATATAGCAGGTTATTATATAATATTAGATCGACGACATACTCGGCGATCTTTGGTTACTCTCTTACCTCGTAAATATAAAGCCAGACTCGTATAGTTAAAGGTTATTTAACCCTCTTATAGTACGGTTCGTTATAAGCAGCGCTATAGCTATAATATCCCTATTATATATAAGCTGACGCTTACTAGCTGCTACGTAGTAGGCGGGGAATTTATCTGCCGTATTGGGAGTAATTATATAAGCTATCGTCGTAGGTAATAGACCGCTATAGCCCTAGCCTCTCGGAATATCAAAATATAAGAGTGGGTCTAAAAAGTTGGAAATATATATAAATTAACGAAGCTTATAGGTAATATTTAATAATTAGAAAACCTATTAGATAGGTCGTATATATACAAGTATATTAGGTTACATCTATCTATATAAGTAATATCGATACGTGGTTAGCAGTCATGGAAATGCGGTGGGGCTAAATCCGTCTATGTGATTGGCTATTGCAAGTCACGTTACTGCAAAAAGTGAATTGTGGCAGTACTATTACTATAAGAGAGACTTAGATCGTGGACTCTTGGAGTTCCGGATATTAGTTACGACGATCTGCTTCTATATCTTAGAGCGGCTCTGAAGCTGTGACCTAGTAGCATAGCAACGGTTATAACCGTTGCTCTATATAGATAGGTCTTAGGCCTGTCACAATAAATTATACCAAGATATACCGAGATTAAGTATCTTAGTCGTTATATCTAGACTAGCTAGATATAACGAAGTACTAAGATATAGACTCTCGTATCTAGATAGATAGTTCTTCTCTCCTTAGTTTAATATAGATCATATCTACACCTTATTCTTACTAGGTCTTAAGCTTTGCCCGTTATAGATAGCTTCCTTCCTCAAGGAACAACAACTATTTACCTAGGATCTATTAGTCTCGTCCCGTAATATATCCTGTTTTTATACCTTATACACTATATATAACCTGCTACGTATATAGCTGTGTGTATATATATTATGACTATACCGGCTGATAACGAAGCCTTTAAGAGCCGTTAGCCTGCTCCTAAATAAGAGTGGTAGTTGTCGAAGTAAGCCTTATACTTGCTATAATAGTTATCTGGGCTGACCCTGCACAGTATTAATTCCAATTTGCCGCTACAGCAATATGAAAGCACGTTACAGCATTCTTATTCAAGCGTCTCTTTGTTCTAACCACGACGTGTATATGCGCGGACGCTGTGTGCCGGAGATCCATCGGAAGTTCTTTGTTCTAAAAGTGTCCCGTGACTGAACGCTTGTCGTGACAGTGTAGTTGGCATTGTTCAATGTATGGGATGTCCTAACAAGAAATGTTGGCGAATGACCAGAGTCCTGCTCAAATCACGGTTATAAGTATCTAAACCGCCCCGTCCGAGGTCTGGACAACTCATGGTGCCCTACCTCTTCCAACGAAAGCACAAGCATATCTCTCTTACATCCCTCTGCATACCAATATTCAATACCGATACAGTTGGCAATATCCTATCAAGAAAGCGGCCATGAAGATTTCGCTGTACCGGGCGGTTTTTGGCTTCGTAATTTTCACCTGCACTCCATCTGTAACATCATCTTTCAGCAGACACCGGTCGTCGAACCCAGCTGAGGCCCCTGGTAACTTTGAAATAATTATTAACAACACATATCCTGGCAAGGAGTTAAGTGCCTACCTTACCGCCTTAGATGATCAAAACCACTTCGTCATCTTGCGGAACACCGAGGGCGGCGACCCGCAGGTTTACCACCCCGAGACGGATGCCACAAGCACACCGGCAGATATCGCTCTCGGCGATATTAAGTTCCCCCTAGGAACAAGTGGCGTAACAACCATTATAAAAATACCACCCTATTTCAAGTCGGCGCGACTGTACGTGTGCGAGGGTGAGCTAAAGCTAAAAATGTTATCTGCAAGGGGTGCAGACAACACTTCGGTTACCATTCTAGTCCAACCCAGCGCGGCATCGGATATCGACGAGAACTACCTACTCAACTACGCATTCGCAGAGCTAAACTATGTAAACGGTGAGCTCGTTGTCAATCTATCCTTTGTGGACTGGGTGGGCCATATTCTTCTGGGTATCAAAGTAACGGCGGAGGAGGGCTCATTCAGCAGGTGGCCCAAGGACACTTCCAGGGAGGTCCCAGGCATGAAGACAAACGCAGTAGCCAGCATATGCGAGGGACTGAAAAACCAAACCAGGGCGGATGGTCAACCTTGGGAGGACCTTTGCTCAACCAAAATGTCTGGTAGCAAGGATCGTCCTCTTCGGATCCTCTCGCCAAACCTGCACGGCTCACGACATAATTTCACGGTCGAGAATGCGAAGCCCTTTATGGGAGAATATTACACGAAATACGTGGACGATGTGTGGACAAGGTTTACAAACGAAGACCTCGTCTTCAACACGCAGGACAACGGGGGGCAGTACGCCGATGAGGGCAGCAGGGTCAACTGCAAAGTGGTCGCCGCGAACTTGACATGCCGCAACAACCACCCAGCACGGATTACATACGCGAAGCCTACAACTAGAGACATATTCAGCTGTAGCGAGGGTACCTTCAAGGAGCAAAGCTCCAATAAGGCTCATACGGAAGTGGTCGCCCGCATGTGTGCTGCGTTTCACCGCTCCACGTTACTGCTGCATGAGGGCAACGAGCAACCTAACCTGAACCTAATAAACAACTATTACTTCAATGGCACCGAGACGAACAACATTGGCCCTACAAACCACTACAATAGGCTTGTCCATGAGCACCTGGTTGGCGGCATGGGTTACGCATTCCCATTCGATGATGTGAATCCGGGTGGCGAGGACCAAGCCGGCGTCATCATCACTACGAGACCGCAGAGTCTGGTAGTTACAATCCGCGGATGAATAGGACGTTGAAGAGGAGGTCTGGCAGCGGTTCTCGAGCGATTAAGACGGAGGATGGGGAGAAGCTCAATCCACTTGTCTGATTCGATTCCATGATGGGTTTTTGAGTAGTGGCGTGCAAATGAACATGGTAGGTAAAAAGAACACCATGGTCGAATGGATTTGGGAATAGAGGGTCGAGCCGTCTTTTATGGTGGTCGGAGGAGACAGCTGCATCGAGCTGTTTTCGTAGAAGCGCATCCATCGAGAAGATAATCTTATTCTGTACATCTAACTCGCCACCGCTAGGTACAACCCCACCCCGTCCATGCCAACAAGCCAGGGAAGACTGTGAAAACCCACGCGGTACTGTATAGTGAGCACGAGGCACCGAGATAGCACTAGATCATGAGCGGCAGTACTGCGACGGTAGTTACGGCGGCGTCGTTGTCGCCCGAAAGAGCGTACGTCAAGCCGACGCCGCGCCCTCCAAAGAGCCCGGCCAAATCGGCTCAGGTCCGGATTGCGAACCGCCGACGCACATACCTGGAACGCCACCCAGGGTACTTCAAGTCTTTGGAGCATGAGCTTGCTGGTAGGTCCACATGTCACGGGATGATGATGCTTCGCGGGATTGAAGCCTTGAGGCGGGGGCACGAAGGAAGGGATCTACGAACTAACTTGTCAATCTTCCGAGTCTATCTCACTATGCACACTTTCTGACACCGTACCTCGCCAGATACCTTGCTCTACGACTCTCTCATCCGCCGCTTTCAATCTGCAGAGGACCGGGAGCGAGAAGGCAAGACGAAAGGATGGTCGCGCGTGCTAGAAGTGGACCTGCTGCGCAGCGAGGCGAAGCTCTTACAGGTCGCCGAGGCCGCGGGCTCGGGCTCGGGGGAGCACGTACGCGACCGAAAAGCCCAACTGCTTACTGACAGCTTTTCGACTTGGATCGGCCCATCGAGCCCGGACCTAGGCATCGAAACTCAAGTGCCGCCGAAGTCAAGGGAGGACGGACAGGCGAGATGGGTGGAGTTCCTGAGGCGTAGGTTCATCATCGGCAAGGACGAAGACTTTGACTACGCGCCCGTCGACGAGGACGATGCGTACGACGAGCTGGAGAGAAAAGACGAAGAGGAGGCGTGGTTCAGCGACGAAGAACCTAGCTGGGCGAGCGAGGCGGGAAACGTCGAGGCGAAGGACAGGAAGGACAGGAAGGACAGGCAGGAACTGCACGGAGAGACCGGGGTTCAAGACTTTTAGCTCTCTGGCTTGCACTGTTCGAGGAAGAATACATGTCGCCAGGAATTGCAGAATTGCAGCAGCAATACGGAGGAACCCTTGGCCGAGGACACACAAGTGAAAGATGGGCACGCCTTTCCCTCACATCGTGTTTAGACACGAGGAGCCAGCTGGAATGACGAACGATTGCTCCATCTAACAACGTTAAGCAGTACGAGAGAGAGAGAGGTGGCAAGTGGATCGGGAACTTTCCCCGTTGTAGCAAAGAAAACATTGTGCCTTCCTGTACGCTCTTTACCACAGATACGGCACTGCGACGAGGTACAGACAGGCGCGGCATTTTCGTTATCCATGCACGCGAGATGCTCTACTGTGTAGTTACTCCGTACCGAGTACGGATTCTACGTACGTAAGTTAACCACCAACAAGTTAACTAAGCAGAGGCGCCATGTGGGGCAAAAGGCGGACCCAGGACACGTTCCCGTCAAACTACGGAGTAACGTTAGTTATTACTTCTTAGTATCCGTTATAATTGCAGACGCGCTGCTAGTAGCGCGGCGCAGAAAAAAAGTTGGCGATAGGGTCCATTCTTCTACATCACTGACGAAACCAATGCCGTAGGCAGGCTCTAACTTTGCATGACTTTGTACCAGCGACCCACGACAACATCTCGACACAACCACGGACTCACGCAAAACCGCCATCTACTCTACACGACTGGCGACAACTCATAGTCTCGGTTGATGGCAAGCCGATAGTTCGATCCATTCGCTCGCTGCTGCCACTCTCGCTTTCCTAGCAGCAGAGAACGCTTGGCCTGGCTATGGCGAGGAGGACCTCGGGGCAGGAACAGGGGCAGGACATCTTCACACTCACAATCATGGAATCAACCAAGGAGCGCCGTGCAGGCATTGCTGTGCCTCTACCAGAGCAATCGCCTTTACCGCAGTCGCGAGAACTTGGCGGCGCCGTACCCGAGATGCAGACACGACAGCAGACTTCACCCTTCACCAGATCATGGCCGAACTTGGTCGCAGGAGGGTAAGACATATCCACCCACCCACACACCCCTCTTAAGCCCTGCTGCGCCTACAGACCACGATCGCGTCGAAGCTGACGATGTATAGTATCGGAGGCATGACCGCCGCCCTCCTCACAGCACCACTTGACGTGCTCAAGACCCGCCTTCAATCCGATTTCTACCAGGCTCAGCTCCGAGCCACGCGCGATGCCACGGGCCAAGTACGGCTCGGACCCCTGAAGTCCATGTCCTACCACCTAGCCGAGACGATACAGATTCTGCGCGACGTGCACCGGCTTGAAGGGTCGAGGGCGCTCTTCAAAGGGCTGGGTCCTAACCTGGTGGGTGTGGTACCGGCGCGCAGCATCAACTTCTATGTGTACCCGACAAGCAAGCGGGCGTACTCGCAATGGACCGGCTACGACCCATCAAACCCGCTTGTGCACCTAGGGTCGGCCGTGACGGCGGGCATTGCGACGAGCACCGCCACGAACCCCATCTGGCTCGTCAAGACGCGCCTGCAGCTTGACAAGAACCACGCTGAAAAGAAGGGCGATGTGGCCGCGCGCCGCTACCGCAACAGCTGGGACTGCATCCGCCAGGTCATGCGGAACGAGGGACCCTCGGGTTTCTTCAAAGGCATGAGCGCAAGCTACCTTGGCGTCACCGAGAGCACCCTGCAGTGGATGTTGTATGAGGAGCTCAAGAGGCGGCTGCAGCTTCGGGAAGACAATATCGTGGCCAGTGGTCGCCCCAAGACGTGGCGAGACAAGACTATTGACTGGACGGGCAATGCATTTGGTGCCGGTGCCGCCAAAGGTATCGCTGCCATCTTGACGTACCCTCATGAGGTAAGCCGAGTCTCGGACAAAATATCTCAACGGACGGAAGACTGATACGTAGTTTAGGTCGCACGAACCCGACTTCGACAGGCACCAATGGCCGACGGCCGGCCCAAGTACGCGGGTCTCGTCCACTGCTTCAGGCTGGTATGGAAGGAGGAAGGCTTTATTGGCCTGTACGGCGGGCTGACACCACACCTCATGCGCACCATCCCTTCAGCAGCCATCATGTTTGGCATGTACGAAGGTATGCTGAAGCTTTTTGGCGCCAAGAGCTAGAGCACCGATGCCGAAACCACACACTACCACCTACCTCCAGCAAAGACTAGGTCGAAGTGAGAATGCCTGTAAAAAAGTACCAAGGCCATCTCACACCCGCAACACGGTCGAGTCCGGCTGAGAAGACGACGAAACCCCCCCGTGCCCCTCCCATTATCGCATTTCCACCCCTGGGCCACTCGCCAATCACTGTATAAATACATCGGATATAAAAGACTCGGGTAATATAGATCTAGCAGGGGGCAGCCAAACAAGCTGGCGGCATTTGTTTGGCGCTGGGAGGCACCGCTCTACCCAATGACTCGGTCGGGATGCGAAGCGCAGTTCCTGATCAGTGTAGAATCATGATATATGTATAATATAATGACATGGAGCCAATCTGAGTTGTGAGTCTCTGCGTGTGCTTGCTCGGCGTCGACCCAACGGCCCCCTACCTGCATGCTTTGTCTCACTACCTGCTCATTCTCCGGGTGGAAACGTCACAAGGGCGCCTGTCCGTCGGTCTCGTAAGACTACATTACATGCTCATTTTGGAAAAAGTGGTGTTAAAATTACCAAGACGAGTCATTCGGCGGGGGCCGAAAGTCTACAGGATATCGTGTTTGCGACCGCCTCATACCACGGCATTCATTCAACGGCTGGAAAGCCCAGGACTCCAAGCCATTTAGACGGCTAGAAACAAATGCCACGTGAGCACAAAGCCTTGTCCAATAAACCGTCTCCTTTATCCTCGATACGCCGCTACGAATTAAGCCTCACCCCCCCCCACGTCGGATTCCTCGGATTCCTTCCAATTGCTGCCATTCATCCACCGGCTTGCCGTATCGGTCGCTTCAGTTGTTCTCCCAGTCGCCTTCTATCCTCGCCACCTTCAGCAGCGGGGTGTAGGGAGACTGCGATCTTGGCCGTTGTTTTTGCAGCTTTCGCGGCGTACGGTTCGGGGCAGACACGTTGTTCCATGATTCAAATAGCCGAAGTCACCAGGCGTTGCGGTCCCAATTGGGGTCTGTCCCATGGTCAGCTTGAACTTTGGAGTGCCGCAACAGTTTGTCCTCGGGCCCCAACACAACCGAAGTACCAGACTTACCCTGCACAAAAGCGGCCAGCACCTTACTTCCCGTTTGCAGTAAGGGGTGACCAACTACTATCTTGAGGAACTTCTCCAGCCCCGCGCGTCGGCCCTCGATGACGTCGTCGCTGAAGCGATTCGTGAAGACCTTTCCGGGCAAGGGGGGATAGTCACGCGCGCGCTCTCCCTCTCCAGGATATCGCGGAAGTACTCAAAGTCGCTGTATCGCCTGCGCACCGTCGATTGGCGCAACTTGAAGGCGGGAATGTTGGTCCGGCACAGAATCTCGTAGTCGGTATACATGTTGCGGCCCATGCCGTGGGTTCGGGGGCTGCGCACCTATTTCTCTGATGTCAGTAAGGTGTGTGTCGCCTGGCCCTTTGGTAGCAGGATGGGTGTTTTTGTATTGAGGTTAGGAAGGCAAAGGGAGAAATACCTCAATCTCCAAAAAGTTCTCGGGCGGTCCGTAGATTTCTTCAAAGGATTGCTGACGGTTGTCGGGCATGGACTGCGTAATGGGCCTTGACATGCTGGCCATGCCTGCCATGCCGCGAGGAGATGTGGGAGTAGGCGACGTCGGTTGCGACATGGTGACGGGTGTGAGTTGTTGTGTTTGCTGTTGTGGTGATGGGTTGTTGACCGGCGGCTACGGCGCCGCCCCGCTGTTCGGATCGTGGGGCCGGATGACGCCGCTTTTTTTATGGTCCTAGTTTTTTCTTCTGGGTTGGGGGGGGGTTGTTAAATGATTTCAGCCCCCGCAGCTGGGTCCTGGGAGCTAAGTTAACGTTGACTTGTGGCGCTTTGAAAAGTATGCCGATGCGATCGATGCTTTGTGGGGGAGGAGCAGATGATGGGGTTGTGGACGCGTACGAAGTGCGACAGGGTGGGTTGAGGGGAAATGCTCTCTACTTATTAGACACTAGCCATTGAGGGGGGCAGAGATGGTGAGAAATAACGTGCGCCTATCAGATGAAGTTAACTACTGTGTACGTAGGAACTACCTTATTACTCACCTAGTACTTGGGTTATACTGGGTAGCCGACGCCAAGCCGGCCCGAACAGTCTGATGACAGGGAGCGGGAGGGTGTCAGGACGATGAGGTAGGTAACTACACAGTACTTTGTAGGTAGGTACTCCGTACCCTAGCTTGCACTGTACACAGTACGCACAGTATCCACCTTGATTTGGCATGACAAATTCCATACTCCGTACGCCGTAAACACACCTAACGTTAACACTTTACGCACCTATTTTTTAACACCTAAGCGCTCTACTGTACTTGGCAATAAGCGCATCGGTATTTGGTCACCGACTCAGCGACTCTCTCCGTCTGTCTAGGTCTTTGGATTATTATGTCTAACAGCCATGCCTGCATATTTGCCTGTGACCATTCTGACCGTTATCCCAAGACGTTGCATCAATCGTATCATCCAGCCGGTACACCAAGCTCCTGGGAGTGTATCAAATTGCCCCCCCAAAAAAAAAAAAAAAAAAAACTCCCAAGTAGCCGCTCGCTTGGGAGATGGCCAGAACACACCCCGCCCCTCTTTGTCGTGCCACCAGCGCAGCCTAAAGTACAAGCAGAGAATAACAGAAATGCATCAGTCTCGGTCTCCGAAGGCGTCTTGGTTTGCAGTCATCATCCCCCGTAACCATAATGTACCGTCCATCAGACCCAGTCTCAAATCAATGGCCTCACGCAGTTGTCAAATGTTTTACCCCCTCCCCGTTTTCTTTGTCCTTCGATCCGAGTCCCCGGAAGTACTGCCTTGGTAATCAGACCTTTGCTACCACTTATACGCCAAGTAGCTGGCTGTTGGCTAGCTTTCAGATCCAAGGCATGTGTCCCGAGCAAAACAAGGTGAGTATCATGGAGATTAAGGGAATGGGCAGAACTTGCCGCAGGAAGTCGCGAACGGGCAGTTTTTTCTCTCTCCTTTCTCGATGTGTCTCTGCGAGTTGGCTGTATCTTGAAAAAAGCCGTAGATGAATACCTGTCATCAAGAAACCAAGACATAGAGAGTCGAAACTGGTTATCAGTAGCCCAGATGGCCAACGGGTGTACGAGAGTGCAGCCCGTGGTGAATGCTTCTGGGGCCGCCTTGATCCGAGCTGACCTGAGCTACCTGCAGAGCACGACGTAGAATGCGGTCCATTGCTGACCACTCCATCTTGGCGGCATGGGCTAAGGTCATCTCGTCAAAAGCTATGCCGCGAGGCAGACCGACCTCGCGCCAGTAGTATCCCCAGTAGCCGTCTGTCGATCGATGCTCGGCAGCGAGCATCTGCTTCTGTGCTATGTCGATTTCACTCATGAAGCGGGTCGTCTCCTCACGGACGATGGCGATGTAGTACTAAATGGAAGTAGGTGAGCTTTGATCGTGTCGGGATAGCAAATCAGTACGACCTACCTCGAGCACATCCAGAGAGGTGCCGGGCTTAGGGCTCAGTGTGTACTGGTGACGCCAACACTCCGAGAAGCGAGGCAGGTTGAACTTTCTGAAGTTCTGCTCATCCATGCGAACAAGCCAGCCAAAGTTGTCCTTTTGTAAAACAGTGAAACCGGCGCAGAGCATGACGGCATTGGTAAAACGACGCAAGAGCTGGGGGGTTAGTCGCTCGGGATAGATCCCCTTGTCAAGTCGATCTTGAAGCAAGACGATGAGCTTGCAGCAGGCATCGTATATCGACCAGCGCTGCTTGATGGTGATGTGATCCGTCATGTACCACGGCATCTTCTTCAGGGTGCTAATCATGCACTCATAAGCGCGCTCGGGGCAGTCCTTGGAGAAGGGAGACTACACCTGAAGTTAGTATGAGGGTCTGCGTCCAATAAGCCGAGGGCACTCACACGCTGTGGGTTCTCGACGTGCTTGACCAGCATTACCATTTCCTCCGGCGACACGAAAGTGCTAAAGTTCTCGAAGCTGAAGGCTGGGTTGTGGGGGCGCATGGCGGGCTTATACCCTACCCAGTCTAGGCCACGAGCAAGCGGAAAAAGATCCTTCATCAGCTTCGCCGAGCTGGAAACAGACAGGTCCACGGGGCGGTTACCGAGGCGAGCAGGGCGGCCCTTGACGGCATTGGCCTCCCAGCGCTCAACCACGAAGATTGCATCCTGAAGGGTGAAGAACTCTACGTACACATCGTTGGTCTTGCTGGTGACTTTATCCATGATGATGTGTACCGGCTCGTCCGTGTCATTTAGGATATGTGAGTTCTTTCCCACGAAGGCAATGATTTCAGCGCGCGTGACGTCGAAGGGGACCTGTGGGCTTATATCAGCGGACATGCTTCACGTGTATATACGACTACGTTCCGTGAAAATGAATCCGCCGAATGGAGTAGTAGTAGAAGATCTCCTAGGCCGAACTACTCACATTACTAATGTAGAGAACACCATGGTCGACGACCAGAGTCTCGCAGTCGCGGCAAGGCTCACTGAATGGGAATACATAAGCATCCAGCAAGACACCCGGGTCAGGACGACCGTTGTCTGGAACGATACTGTTCAGTTGATGAGATCGTTGAGACCTGGTCGCCTGGGTGACAGGTTGAAACACCGTGATCGCTCTCTGTCGAGGGCAACCATTCAGGTCAGGAATAGGTGGGAGCGGCATCATCAGTGGGGTGTTAAATCGAGCGCTGTTGCTGCACTGTACCGCACTAATCTTGAAAGGGGGAGGGGGCCATAACGCGCCAAGTTCTTCGGATCAGGCCCTAGGATGGCATTGCTGTTCGCCGTGCTGCTGTTAAAGCCAGCCGCGCTGTGGGTCTGAGCCGGAGGCGGAGGGCCGTAGATGGTGGTACTGCCAACTGGATAGTGCGCCTGAGGGTAGATAACGGTCTGATCTCGATATGCGTCCTGCATCTGAGCACCGGCGTGGTGAACAGTAACAGGGCCAGGGTTATCATCGTAGCCGTTACCGCTTGTAGCCTGGGTCCGGTAGCTGTTCTTATGGGCATCGTCGTAGGTTCTCTGTGTTTCGATTTGAGCAGTGACTCGGGCCCAGTGTGCTTTGACGATTAGGGGGAGGGGGGTGCCTTCTGGAGGGTCTCAAGAGGACTCTCACCCTGTTCATCCTGAAGGGAAAGCAAATGTATGTTATTATTGGGCTGCTAAAAGGGGGAGTATATACTATCCGTGAGGCTACTTGGAGACCGCGTCCAAGGGAATATAGTTTACCTTAGGGATGGAACGACCTGTCGGAGGAACGAAGGCGCTGCTCCGAGGATTCAGCTTGCTTTTGGGTCCGCTGGTAGCAGAAGCCATCATCTCACAATCCGGAGCCGTGCCGTATGTTCCAACTGACTTAGTGGATGCAGGGAAAGATGCAGGCGGAGTGGGAACTGCAAGGGTGCTGGAGGCACCTCGGTCCATACCACCGTTTTCAAACAGAGGAACACCTCCATCAGAGTTGTCGGACGACGCCACGAAGGTGGAAGGGCCAATGCGGTTGCCCACGGACAGATGCTCGCCGAAACGCCTCATGTCAAAGATATTGTTTCTTGTATCTAGTAAGCCGTTATATTAGCATGCGTGCTCGTGAAGATGACGGAGATGTGTACCAGTACGCGAGGCTGACTAGGGAATGAAGTTACGTGGGATGGGTGGGGGATGAGAAGATTATAAGACAGCCGAGGTGACTGTGTAATATTTGAGGAGTTCGGACCCGAAATTGAGGGTATTTCGCATATCTGTGTAGGAGTGGCGGCGATACGTGGCGGGAAAGGTAGCGATGGTGAAAGATGGTAGGATGGGGGCTTATTTTCTCTAGTCGACAAGTTGGCAGGAGTCGTAGATTGATGGATGAATATTTATCTGGCAGCGAAAAGAGGTTGCAATGGGTGTGTGTATGTGCGTATGTGCGTGATGGACGTACCTGTCATGTGCTTTTGATCGATATTGTTTGGGCCAGAAGAAGATAACACGCAGCTGCTTGTTGAGCAGATATTGCGGCGAGACTGGAACCAGGAAAATCAGTATGCCGTATGGGGGGCATGTAGCTATTTCGGCAGCAGACTCGTTTCGCGTGTTATGGAGTTGACTTAGCATGGGTGGTGAAATGGGAAAAAGGGATGACTGGCAGGATTGTTGCTGTGGAGTTGGCCAAAGCAGGGGGGATGGTAATGTTGAATGGAAGAAACGAGTTGCGGTGGTTTGATGGGTGATGTTAGGATGTGGAGGTCGCAGATTTTCTTGGTCAACCTGGTGTTGCCGACTGCGTCGAGGTGCGAGGTTAAGGGGAGGTGCAGCAAGCTTACAGATAATGGTCAACAAATGTAACGCTGGTGGGTAACGTGTGATGTAATAATTAGCAGCACTCACTTGCACCTATGTTGTGATTTTGTTCCGAGGACCAGGGGAAGTGGATGAAGGATGAAGGTTGTGACCAAATTGGGTGAGTGGAGGTGGTGAGTGAAGGTGGTGAGTGAAGGTGGTGAGTGAGGGTGGTGAGTGAAGGTGGTGAATGAAGGTAGGAGGGCAAGCAGGGAATGAATTCATTCAGCTAGATGGTGCAAGTGGAGTGCTGTGCTGGTAAAGAACGAATGCCTACGCAGCAAGGTGAAGTCATAGGGTCCGAAGTGGACGTGGCGACGAGCGTACGATGGGGAGAGGTGAAAGTTCGGAACTGCGGTATTCCTCAGGAAGTACTCCATACCAACAAAGAATGACTGAGGGTAGCATATGTGAGATTGTCTACGTGCATGATTTCATCGCTGCCTCAGAACCAGAAGAGTCCTGAACCCTCGGCAAAGAGTAAAACCTGGAAGAAGAGTTACATGACCCATTTCTTCCCACTTGATACTCTGACTCATCGGTCCATTTCACCGATGATGACCTGGGTTTTTTTCATGTTAAACTCTAGACTGTTGGTGTTGGATACAGACAGATAGCCCGATTAAAAAAGACCGATGTTTTCAGAGCCCGAGCTCAGCCTCGTGTTTGTCAACGGGCTGCCAAGTTTTACGAGGTTTTGAGAGAGGACAATATAAATGGTTTTGTTATATCTCGATGAGAATCTACTCCATGGAAGCGTGTTGTGGGGGGTTTGGACTTGCTTTCGAGTAATAGTATTAATAAGTGCGATATGTAAGAGGCTGCGGTGCTTCAACCCCGTATACGATAACACAGCAGACCCCTCGGCCTCAAATTGCGTGGGAATGTCAATCATATTTCCAAAGTTAAGTCGTAAAGGGATAATCAAGGATTGCCGAGGTGGCATGGGGCAGTGACGTTGGGCATCGGGAATGCTGCTACGAGGACGGGATTGGTAGAATATGAATGCACAGAGAAGTGTGTTATGCTTGACGTGAATTTGACGGCAGTCACGTCTCCACGTGCTATGTATGTGACCAGTAGGCTGAGGTTTATACCTTGCTATGAGCCGAGAATACGAAAGCAACCTCGAGAAACGCCAGGCAAGTTGTGGGGAGAGTGTGGTATTTTGTTGATATCCGCTTGTGTGTACCACTGGAACATTTTACTCGTCACTGATCAACGTTTAGTGGCGATATAAAACATTGATGCTTGGTGATAGTTCTGGAAGTAAATTGTAACCTTTATGGACACTAATACAAGTGAAGATATGTACTGTCAGATTGAAAAGAGACCCGTCCCCGAAAGCATCCTTAGCAACCAGGCTTCAGAACCCAGTTAGAACACGACGTAGGACACAAGCTTGATGTAACGTTTGCTCACCCAATACTACCTGTATGTGCTTGCAGAGACTTGAATAAACCTGTGAAGAATACCAGCACTTGAAAATACAACATCAACTACAATATTCGTAGACATGCTACATGCCTCCAGGGATGCAAACAAGTGATTGAAACCACAGTGCCCAGTCTACAGTATCAAGTCTATGACCCGATCGCGTCCATCAACATAACCGAGACAGGACTTCGTAAAAAAGGCAAGCCGGATGCCCTGGATACTTAGATCTTGGATCACCAAAGCCAAATCCGAGCCCCCATCGATGGCCTCAATAACTGCTCAACGAAATTGGCCAGATCCGAGATAGTACCAAGTAAGTTTATAGGCCGGATATAAGAACCCTTTGGCAGGGATGGCTAGAGAACGAGAATTATTTTTGCAATTTGAAAGCTGTTCTCAAGTCAAACAAACCTGCGCAGAAACAGCTATAGGCAACTCAGCGTATAGGCGAGTGGGCCTTACGGACGGACCCACGAGACCCACCTCGCCCCCGCCAGACGGGTCTCCTCGCTATAGCTAGTCGAGGTGAGCAGAAACCTAAAGAGAGAGTCTGCTAAGCCAGTAGGAGTCCATAGGCACAGGAACATCCTGCCGTCACTCACAGTACCGTAACTAAAGCAGGGAGCCGCAAAAAACAGCAAAAAGATTTGCAGGTTGCCCAACGGTTTTGCTTAAGCAAACCAAGCTGAAGCTGGAGTAATACAGGCCTCGAGAACCAAATGGACCAGTATAGGTGCCATACATGTAGGTAGGAGCAAAGCAAGGGATACCAATGTCAGGTCCCTCGGGTCGCTGTTCGAGGTCGGTCATCGAAAGCTGTTCACAGATTCAGGATGGATAAGGCGCCTAGTTCGAGGATCGAGCCATTCGGGAGGTTGGGGACAGGTTCTATTCAGGAAGCACCTCCATCAAGCTCCATTATTCGCCACCTGGACATATTGACGTAGTGTGTGTAAAAAGACGAAGACCGCGCGTGCCGCATGAATACAGGTGTAGCCATTCGCAGATGTGGAGATGGATCGACTGCAAGTTGAGGCATTTTTATTTATCTCACATCAAACGCCTGCCAGAACACTGATACCACGGACTTCCCCTCGGGACACCACACGTGGGCCTCGTACCGGACTGTTTCCTCAGTCGAACTATGTACAGTGTCAGCGTGATTGCAGCATAACGGCTCTAAAATAAACTTACAGGTGTCAGGAACGACTCGGCTACGAATCGTGCCCTTGCGTTCAACTAATGCAAGGTTAGCAAATGGGTCATGAGGGGGTAAGTCATGAGTAAGTAGGGTATACAAATAGCTTCATCTCGGAGATTTCCTTGTCCACCTCTTCCATGAACTGAATTATGAAGTCGACGAGCTTATGCTTCAGCATCTCCTCGGTATGGAAGTTCGTGATGAGGAAAGAGATGTCGTATCCCTGATAGAGTCGGTCAGCTAGGGCGAGGTCAGGGGCTAGGTCTGGACGGGCTCGACCTTGATGGGTTTTCTCCTGAGAATGAAGAAGGCCTCTGCCCTCTGGGTCAAGAAGCGGGTGAACTTATGAACCAGGATGTTCTCAATCTCGTCTGCCTGCTTGATCTTTATGCTTATGCGCACACTGTTGACGCTGGGCTCGATGAGGACTCGTTCGTTTTCGTTCCGCGCGACGACGAGGGGGTTCAGGAGGACCTCAGGCGAGGTATGGGCCTCGATTTCGGGGACATTGTGCCGTTCCGAAGTCTGGGATGCGAAGTTGGACAAGCAGAGGGCGGCTGTGAGACTGCTCCGCACGCACTGGAGGTAGGGGCGGAGGGATTGCGACTGGCGGAGGACATATTAGCAATCGGGCCTTGCAGCGAGAAAGGAGGGAAAAAAGAGTGCTACCATGGTGGGCGTTCAGGTCATCAAGACCTTGTGTGCGACATGCAACAGCTGAAGGACGACGATGTTCTGCTACCCCCTTGGAGCTCTCTCTGGATACGGTGCGGGCGACAATAGGTGGGGTGGGATGGATGCTCAGGTCTAGAAGGTGACGCCTGGCCGCAATCACGACGTCCAGAGTGGGGCACTCTTTCAGCCTCACACAAAAGTGGCGAGAGCTACAGTAGCTCCTAGCTTTCGGTGTGGCTTATGTAAGTTCCCCCGCGTCGACCGCCACCCAAATCTCGGTAGCTGGGATCTCATAGTCACCATTCTTCTCTGGAGAGTGACGCGTAACAGTTTGCTTGTAGACGCAAAGGAGTCCGTCCCCTCTTGTTCTCTCCTATTCACCGACTTGTTGGCAAACCGTCATATTTTCTTCTCCCAATCCGCTCACCACCGCAACAGTCCCCCCCCTGAGGAACTCCCCACTAACCAAATGGCGACTGTACCGAGTAAGACGACACCTCTTCTATCCATCGCCTAGCCATTAACATCGGCCACTAACCTCTTCCTAGTCGTCGTCAAGCACGCCGGCAAGAAATACGAAGTTGAAGTCGATACCGAGTCGAATGGTGAGACCTTCAAGTACCAGCTGTACAGTCTTACCGGCGTCGAACCCGAGCGACAGAAAGTCCTGATGAAGGGAGGTCCGCTCAAGGATGATGCCGACATGGGGAAATTCGGGCTCAAAAATGGCCAGGCCATCATGATGATGGGTACTCCGGGAGACGGTGCTGCAGGCCTGGTGCGCCCCAAGGATCCCGTCCGTTTCGTCGAGGACATGACAGAGGCCGAGGCCGCACAACAAGAAGGCGCAACGCCCGCTGGTCTAACCAACCTGGGCAACACCTGCTACCTCAACTCGACACTGCAGACCCTCCGCGCTATTCCCGAGCTCCAGAACGCCCTGGTCAAGTACGAACCCCAGAGCGCTGGCTCTAGTATCACCGGCACTCTTCCCCAGCTCGACCTGACCAGACAGCTGCGCGACTTGTACCGATCCATGGCCGAGACGCAGGATGCTTTCATCCCCGCCACCTTCTTGACTGCTCTGCGAAACGCATACCCACAGTTCGCCGAGAGATCTCGAACCGGCAATGGCTACGCCCAGCAGGACGCAGAAGAGGCCTGGTCCCAGATTGTTTCGCAGCTGCGACAGAAGCTAAAAATTAAGCCGACATCTGAAGCTGTCGAAACCTCCTTCATCGACGATTACATGTCTGGTGAATTTACGAGCGTGCTGGAGTGCGACGAATTGGCGGCACGAGAGCGCGGCGAGCAATCCCTGACCACGACTGAGCCGTTCCTGAAGCTGAACTGCCATATCGATGGTGCTACAAATCACTTGACAGATGGCATCAAGAACGGTCTGACGGAGAAGATCGAAAAGAAGTCGGAAGCCCTTGACCGAGAAGCCGTATACACCAGAACGTCCAAGATCTCACGTCTCCCCAAGTACCTGACGGTTCACTTTGTGCGCTTTTTCTGGAAGCGCGAGACACAGAAAAAAGCCAAGATTATGCGCAAGGTGACTTTCCCACACGAGTTGGATGTCGTCGAGTTCTGCACAGATGATCTGAGAAAGATACTCGTCCCCGTTCGCGACAAAGTTCGCGAGATTCGGAAAGATGAAGAAGACATCGACCGCTCCCGTAAGCGACGCAAGCGTATTAACGACGGCGCTGGCGCCGAGGATATCCCAGGAGCCATGGGTGCCAAGCTCGACAAGAAGGATGCAGGGACCAAAAAAGACGAGAAGAAGGCTGCTGGCAATGCGGCAGATGGCGATACCGAGATGGAGGAGACCTTCAAGACGGACGCCGAGATTGACGCTGAAAAAGACGCAGCACTCCTCGCGGCCAAGAAGGAACTTAATGCCCTCATCCACGACGACTTGGCCAACGACCCTGGTGCTAACCAGTCGGGCTTGTACGAGCTACGTGGTGTCGTCACCCATCAAGGTGCTAGCGCTGACAGTGGTCATTACACGGCGTACGTCAAGAAGGAGGCTTCCATCGACCCCAAGACTGGCCTGAAGCGCATCGAGGAGGACAAGTGGTGGTGGTTCAACGATGAGAAGGTATCCGAAGTAACGGCCGACAAGATTGAGGCCCTGGCCGGTGGCGGTGAGTCTCACTCCGCCCTAGTCTTACTTTACCGGGCCATTCCTTTGCCTTCGGCCGATGGTATCACAGCGTAAGGGGCCAGTAGCTGTTTCTTGGTACAAATTTGGGAGTGGAATGGCATCGCTTTGGCGTTATGTGCATATGGTGGCACAGAATTGGCATGTTCGTGATTACTGCTTAGGCAAATCGCCGGATGCACGGCTGAGTGCTCAAGGATCAATAGACATTTGATGAATTTACGAATGTGACTTGACGTGAACTGCGATGTCCCCCAAGGTCTTCGACGTTCCAAAAAAATAAAAAATTGCTGAGAAAAAGTTGTAGTAGCTCAACCTGCTCCGCATAACTAAGTAATTGTGTACATCACTCGGCATATTGGCATGATCGTGCACAGCGATTAAAAATGTCTATGGACAAGTAGCTGGCTTCGCTGAACGGGAGGTTCGAATTAAATGTGTGTCTTGATCCTCGATTGCGAAACAGTGCGCCCAGTTAAGGTCGTCGTTTCCGTAACCTGACGAGTATCACACCGTCTTGCCGACTTGTTGGTTTGCCTGATACCGCTCGGTGGCCGCTTTCGCCTCCATCCTCGCGCGCAGGTCGCGGAGCTTCATCTCTAGGGGTATTTTCTGTGACATGAGCATACCTCTGCGTTGTTCAAGGTCCTTGACCCTGTCATCCGGGGTAGCCTCGATGATCATCTGCTTCTCGGCCTTGTACTCCTCCTGCGTCTTCAAGCCAGCGCCGTAGATGGCACCGACGATGGCAACGGCTGCAAAGGCACCAGTCCATATCAGGCGCTTGACGGTGGGTGTCGGTGTCCGCTTTGCGCCAAATGTACCAGCGGGTGTGGCAGTTATTGGAATGGCGATCGGTCGAGGCACCGTGCCTCGCCGGACGGGTCTTGATGGCATTGTTTTTCTTCTTCTTTCAATGGCTCTCTCCAAGGTCGATGCAAATTCAACCCCAGAACTCCCTCCAGCAGTCCTCGCTCGCGCGTCGCTTATTTGCTGGGCGTCTTGGTGTCACTAAGTCACGACCATGGAAGCTGCTCAAGGTGCTGCTGCGACTGCGAGCGTTGCTGGCAGTACTCGCAAAAGAGTTTGTGCGACTGATGATGGTCCGGCCTCTGATTGACGGGGCCGGGAAGTGGGCGCGCTGTCGTAAGGGGTAGTCGGGCAGGTCGGCCAGCTTGTCTTCTGCGGACGTGCTGCTACCGGTGGTTGTGGAGGATGTCGTTGTTCTGCTTGTCTCCGACGATGATGGTCTTGACGCGGACCAGTGCTCGAGTTCGACGAGCTCGAATTGTTGGTTCTGATGGCGGCCACTGATAGTTGTGGAAGGGTTGATTAAGACCGAATCTGAATCTGAGTCGCCCCGTCGAAACAGGGGCGGCGAGGAAAAGGCTCTTAATAAGCGGCGCGCAACGGGCATCGGCGGCATCTGTTTCTGCGTGGACATGTTTGTTGATTGGAATAAAATGATGGGGAGAGTTGCAAAGGAGAGATAGGCGCGATTGGTAAAATAAGAAAAAAGGACAAGGACAGCCGGTTAACGATGTCTCCCAGGCACCCTCGAGTTGGCAACGTTTGTTTATATGATAAGCATTGTTGATCGCTTCCTGCGGCGCGTGCTACCCTCTGTTTCTATTATCTGCCGTGTTCGTGATCGGCGACTCTGAGGGAGTCGGTGCAGGTCCTGAAACACTGTGCTTGTACCGGTAGGCGTAAGTAGCCCCAGGGCTTAGGCGTTTGGACTGCCATCTGATGGGATGATGGGGCACTGTGGCAGGGGATAGCTGCCCAAGGCGTAATAGTGAGGATACATTGTGTTTGTGGGCCCTACACAGTAAGTAAGTTTAGGTCTCATCATAAGTGGAAGGGAAGCCCCTTCATACCCCGCCCGTCTCCATCTCTACTGTGCACGCAGTACCACAGTACAGCCAGCCAGGTACCTGTACGCAAGGTTATGTTTAAACATAACTTCTACATAGCCACGTCCATGCATGCATGCATTGCCTCACAGCTTTCCACAGTATGATTCAATGTTGACAGGGGCGATAGCTCATATTCCTCTCTATCCATATCAGAGATACAGTATCCGTACTGGTCCATCGTCTCCGTCATCGCCGACAATTATTTGTTCCGCTTCCCCACAAGAGAACCATCCCTAACAAGGCTCTGTTACAGAGCTGCGAGACGATCCGATCTTCATAACCAGGGTTTGTTACAACACGACCGCTTCGATATCGTCTCAGAATCCTCCCATCACATCGCTCACGCGTCACCACTTATCTATTCTGTCATCTGAAACCAGCCCATTTCTCTGGTCACCACGCCCCAAAAGACGGACGACATGACTACCCCGCGCGTCTTCATTGTCCGTCACGGCGAGACGGAGTGGTCGCTCAATGGTCGCCATACTGGAGCTTCCGATATACCTCTGACGGCCAATGGCGAAAAGAGAGTCATGGCCACTGGCCGAGCTCTCGTCGGCGACGATAGGCTGATTGTGCCAAAGCAACTTGCTCATATGTGAGTTCTTGCACCAATACGCCATCATGTGGGCGTGGCTGCCATGCCTATCATCACCCTTGGCCCAGAAACAAAATCAGAATCACTTGGGAACCGGGCCAGATCCCGGGACGGGTCAAACATGCACACCGCAGCATCTCTCCCCCTGACCCGTGTGGCTCGGGTCCGAACTTTCTCGATTGATCGAGCAGCTCTCCCCACAACGTTCAGTCTCCCAACGTGGCTATGAGCCCGTAAATAGCGTACATCTGTAGGGCTTCGTGGGAGCCTTATCAAGAAGCTGGAGTTCTGACCCTTTGCTCTGCTCACTAGATATGTGTCTCCGCGAAAGAGAGCCCAACGTACTTTCGAGCTGCTCAACCTTGGCCTCAAGGATTCCCTCCCCTGGAAGCAACATGGAATATCTCTTGAAAAGATCGAGACCAACGAGTGCGAAGCACGGGTTGAGGTCACTGAAGACATTCGGGAGTGGGATTGTAAGTTGTCTGTTCCGCCGAGTCGTAACGCCGCGGACTGACATACATCTTGTAGATGGCAATTATGAAGGCATCACAAGTCCTGATATTAGAGATATGCGCGAAAAGCAGGGGTTGAACCGCAGCTGGGATATTTGGCGTGATGGCTGCCCCGGCGGAGAGTGAGTGGTCCATTGTCTCCTCGCTTGGAAGTCATGTATGGCTCATGTTAGACGTTCTTTCTGTGGATTCTCAGTCACTAAAACTTTGCCCTCTCATAGGAGCCCGGATGATGTGACGGAACGGGTCGATCGGCTCATCAAAGATATTCGTGGGCGTTTCCATGCACCCGCTATAGGTAGGCCGAAACCCGAGGCCCCACGCGGCGATATCTTGGTGGTCGCTCATGGTCACATTCTCCGTGCCTTTGCCATGAGATGGGCCGGAAAGACGCTGCAGGATGGTCCAACCTTCTTGTTAGATGCCGGTGGTGTCGGCACATTAAGGTAAGTCTATCTTCGGGCTCTTGGTAACATCATAACTAGCAGGAAGGAGAAAAGGGCTGTTTTGACTGACATTCGATACTAGTTATGAGCATCACAGCATTGATGAGCCTGCGATCTTGCTGGGTGGTGCGTTCTTCGTCCCGTAGATCTCACCGAGCAGTACTTCGTACTGCACGGAAATATTCTTGCTCTTGGTGGTGTTCTTGTGGGCCGTCTAGAAATATAGCATGGTACTCTAGCACGGCGAGGGCTGAGAAGCGCACACCTGGACGTCATGGCTTGTACAACCTGTTACTATCCTTTTAGGTGACCGAGTTTCCGGACCATCATCACGACCGTTCCGATTTACTCCGGGCCGATCCTTGGTAGGCACAGGCCGCACAGCCTCTGGATACCTTGTCACCCACCATGATCTTGTGAACTCTTGACTTCTTCTACTGACCCACTCGCAACATCCTATTCCGAGTATACTGTCAATCTACCTACTGCCAACCCACCCATATATAGACTATACCTACCTATCGACTGTATATGTTCATGTCGTATAGAGGTTAATCTAGGAAGAGGTTATCGTACTAGCTCGCATGAAACTCAAGGCCTGCCTCACCCGTCCTAGAATAACAATCTACCAATTGCGGGTCTACTGGTCGATGTTTGTTCATAGGAGGGAGGTACAGGACAACCAGCTAAACTAGCAACTCCGAACAGTGGTGAGAACTTGGCATGTTGGAGTCTTAACTACGAGCTGTGCCCGGTTCCGTCTTTTCGGTCATGACAGTGGATAAGCAAACTGGGCCGAAACGGTGCATTTAGTAGGTGGTGTTTCCCCCTTGTAGCTACTTCCGAGGATTCTTCCTTCTTCACCAGAATCTACTGGTAAACAGCATTACGACCATGCATGGCCTTCTTGAATACAGCACTCTAGTGAATCCCTTCACAAGAAGGTCTCCGGAGCTTGTAATTTTGAGTATCTGGCAGCTTTGCCCTCTCAGTATGCCATTTGTTCTTGGACATCCTGGTTGTCGGTTGGATCATGTGTGCGGCTGATGGACATATTCGGGAGTCGTTATACAGCCACGCCTTCTGCGCATGTTCCAGGTTATAATAAGCAAGTATTGTAGAACTTCGCTCTTCTTCGTCCTACTTTCTCGGAAGCCCCGTGTAGAAAATGGAAAGATACTTGAGTTCTTTGTTTCGATCAGCTGCTTGTTCGATTCACCACTGGTAGGCTGATTACCAGCGCCGAGCCCCAGATCTCGTTCTTGCGTAACCAAGGGAAAACATGGCTGTGTATTTTAGCTCGGAAGTCCCTCGAGGCTATCTTCTGCTGTTCAGCCTGCCCACAACCGTACAAGACGGAGAACGATGCGTCGACGATCACTGATACAGTTGCACGTTGTACAAAATCAACGCCTGACTCAGTTTGCAGGGACTATCAAACCCTTCAAGCGGGGAATTCAAATATTGAGATTTCTCCCTAGTCGCGCCAGAACCGATCCATGCCTGGGATTTCATTGCCTTTGGGCTGCTCAATACCAGCCGAATGGTCCCAACAGGTAGTGGAGTCAGTTCCTGTTGAACTTGGCACGCCAAAAAATGCATTTACATTTCGCGTATCGTTCTTTACGTATTTCATGTACTGAATACAGTGCCTACCTGCTGATTCATGCCGATTTTGCACAGGATCATACGAACAACAACAACAACAACAAAAGCAGTGTTGCTCTTATGCACGAACGATATACGACCATCTGGGGTACTGGCCGCTGTTCACAAGAATGCTACCCCAGCGGTGTTTCAATCGGATCCCTCTTTGAACCAGTCCGCTCATGGTGTATCCGGGGTCCTCGATGTAATTCCAGCCTACGACTCCTGCCGCCGTGTTGTGACTATGTACATATAGGCAGACCATAAGTTCATCTGCGGGTAAGTGACGATAATCCGGAAACCTCAAGCTTTTTTTGGTGGGGAAATAAAACCCACCCAGGCTTGCCAGTGTGTGTGTTTGGATAACATCGGAAATTCTAACTGTTCTCTGTAGAGCAAGGTCGGGCCAGTCCAGTCCCCTTTAATATTGTGGCGTTAAAATCGTTGTCCTAAGTTTAGCTTGCCAGGAATAACAATACGCACCAGTCAAGAGTAGGCCCAACGCCTACCGCCACCAGCGATCGATGGGTAATCTGCAGCAAGGTTCAAAGTCACTAAGATGTGAGCATGGTAGAAGAAATATGAAGACAATCAAGACAACGAGTTTGTGGACAGCACCACTAACACCTTGCCTAGATTCAGGGATTGGTCGTGTTTGGAAGCCTCCCACGAGGGTAACCCAGGAAGAGGAGAAACAACCGACTAGCGAGTGTCTCGCTGGCTTTGCTCTGGTCCACGTAGGGGAAGTAGTCTTGGGTTAACATGTCTTAATAATGCACCTTGTGCGACGAACAAGGCGTAAATGAGCATTGAAATCAACAGTGAATGGCGAGATGCAAGTTGGAATACACGTATAAACGGATCTTGGGGTTACGTGGAGCTGAAGCCATCAGATTGAAGAGCGGCAGGTATGTTTACAAGGTACTGATATCAAGCAAGCTCTCCTGTATCGGCCGAGGAGTCAGTCATACGGTACAAATTTTGCAAAACTGCAACAACTGGCTATCAACACGCAAATTTGTGTAGAAGGTATATTGCTAGAGTGCTCAAGCTGTCGAGTACCTCTGACCAAATATCGAGGCCACGGTAACGATAATACACTTGTTGCAAGTGTCTTGTCCGATTCTTTTCCATCCTGATCCCGTATTTTTGGTTTCATTATTGGCCAGCTTCCTCTCCCCTCCCCTGCCTCGCTTGTAAGTTACGACCTTAATATGGTTACTGTCGCTGGTACAATCCCATTCCATCTGCTCTCACTTGGTAGGCGATGTAACTGCCATTGTAACAAGTCAAGGCAGTCGGAAAGCGCAGACTTGTACAGTTGACTTCATCGTTAACGCGTACATTTGCCCCTCCCCAGCAACGTAGACTCGAACACAAAGGCCTGCCCAGAGACTCGAGCCAGAGTTGAAAATTGCGGTCGGTGTGAATGATTCGATCTATTTAAGAACCGGCAGGCTGAGTCGGGTACTATAGCTTCGCCTTCTCCCCCGAGCCAGGAAAACATGCCGTTTCATCGCTTTCTTCTCGTCTCCGTGGGCATGGAAAACAATGCCTCCTCCGAGGTCCTTCATGGCAAACCTAGTACCTGCTCCGGCCTCCTCGTAGATCCTCTTCATCTCATCCTCCGAGAACCCATGATGTGTGACCGTGTGAGAGGCGCCATGATTGTTGTTCGGTGCGTGAGTGAAGAAATCTAGAATGACCAGAACCCCTCCCGGCCGAAGCCGCTCGACGAGACGCTTGGCGGCCAGAGCAGGGTTATCGAAGTGATGAAAACCCAAACCCAGCACTGCGACATCAAAGTCGAAGAACTCGAGCCCAGAGAACACAGTGGGATTAGGGTCGTCGGGGACGGTAAGATTACCGACCACTCCGAACATTTCATCCCGGGTGAGGCCCTGCCAGGGAATTAGGACCATACAGGTCAGACGACATCGTAACCCAACGGGGGAGGGGGGGTTGTTCGTTCGTTACGCACCTGATTCTTAGCTGCCGTGTTGTAAATGCCAACCATGTTCTTGGAAATATCAATGCCCACACACTGGGTAGTATAGGAAGCCAAGGCCTGTGGAGAATCGCATGCTGTTAGCACATAACTATGTAGTAACGCTATCAGGGTCGCGTAGAGTGCAGGCCTTACCCTGGACATGTTCCCTGTCCCACAGGCATAGTCTAGCATTCTGACAGTCTTCGAAGCGTCCCCATCGTCGTCATCCGTTACCCAGTCGACTCCCAGGAAGCCAATCTGCTCCTGGAGCGCCCGGAGTCAGTTCGTGGAGTGTCTTTTCATGCTTGGAGTCGTACTTTGACGCCTCGTTACTTTGCGAATATCAGTATGCGGTTGACACGAATCTTGCGATACGCGGCACAGCCCACTGGCTAAACAAGGCCAAGGGGGTAAAGAGAGGTCGGTATCTCTTGGCGGACCATCCAGGCCAATTGACGGGGCCGAACGTACTCGAAGTAGGATCTGTTCAGCTGCAGGGCTTCTTCTGCCATGTTGAGTTGGCGCAAGGAACCACAACTCTTGTCCACGGGTCCGTCGGAGGGATCTTTCTCGGTGGTTCGGTTAAACCTGGCGTATTCGTATAGGTATATGTGAAGGGGCGCCGGTGGTGTCTGGTGATGATGAAGTGGACGCAGCCCACGGTGGAAGTATCTTGGTTCTCTTTAGCGCGTAGGCGGCAACTTCTCGCAGACTTGACGGCGACCTCGACTTGTCGGTGACATTAGGCAGCAGTACGCGATACATACACAGTACTGCGGTACAGCCACTTTGCGAATTCACCCAGTGCCTTCCGGGCCCCTACCTGCCTAGTCACCGACCTAATAAGCCAGCCACGAACCAACCCCCCCCGGGTGTGAGTGAACTGTGAGGCGTAAATATCATGTGACTTGCTGTGTGGAACCCCTGCACATAGTACTTTATTTTGTACGGTCCTGGCAGCAGATGCGAAGTTCTTCACCGCCGCTTCAGACCAGTTATCGTGCATGGGTCGAGTGATATATCTGTTGAAATGATGCACTGCAATACGGATATCCGTTCAGCAAACAAGAAAGGGCGTGATCAACGTAGTCTGCCTTGCATGATCTAACGTACGTGAACCCGATGAGCCGTGTGATCAAATACCTACTCCGTACAGTAGTACGGAGTGTGTTGGGTGTACTTTATTACCTAGTCATCCATGCACGGCAAGGCAAGCATGGGGACACAGGGAAAGAGCAGACGCTGCGCCGCAGGGGAGCTACAACGCGGGAGTCGTTGTCGTACTACCACGTACTTTGTACTTCGGATACAATAAAGTATGTAGTACCTTGCCCGTATCCGTACCCAACTTAATACGTGCGCGAAAGCGGGATCGACCCAAGAAGTAAGGGTGCCTTCATCTAGAGTAACTAGTTAACTATAGCGGTGATTCAAGTCTCCAATTGTACCTAGCAGCAGACCAGACCAGACCTTTGCTTCCGTCCGCAAGTCACAAGATTGCGGCAGCCATGCGGGCGAGCGGGTAGCCAGACGCATACTCATCCATCGACCCCATTACCGACGTTCGCTAGCAGACTGGACAAGTCGCCTGTTCTTGACGCACGAGGCCCAAAGCGTCCGTTGGCCTCGAGTCAGGCCTGCATTGCATACATGCTAAGTTACCACTTTAACGATGAGGGCGCGGGGCGTTCTGCATGACGAGCGAAACAGAACTACGCTCGCGATAAGGGGGCGGCACACGACACACTGCAGCAGCATCAGCGCTTCGGCGACACGATGCGACGCCAAACAAAACGGTAAAGTCGGAGCGGATGCAAGCCCGAATGACTGACTCCCACTTGTCGAGGTCGTGCGCGTACTGTGCTAACTAATTACCCCGGCAAGCCCGCCGCTATCCAGGATCTTGCCGGCCAATGCCACTGCTCACTCAGTCAGCCCAGCCACCCGAGGGTGGGAATTGAGGGGTTCGTTGAGATGATGCATCAGGGATGTCTGGGACACGACATTACTACGCGCGGAGTTGCGGAAACAGCCGATGTGATGGTGTTTCTACATTGAAGTCACCAGCAGAAGCGCAATCCCTATCAACTGCCCAGGTTCCAACGGCTCGGCTTCAAGTTGTGTACGGCACGTAATCATCATGTCATTGCAGCATTGATACAACCCAACCGGCGCCTCGTGGGCATGTCACAAGCTGATACAATACGGCGTTGCGATCTCTTGCAAGTACTCCGTACATACGACGACTGCCCCGAAGGCAAGATACGGCTACGGTAGCATCAGCAGGTGAGCGGCACGGAAGTGCAGGATTCGGACAATTTTCCTCTTTGGTAAGGTATTTCAGGGGAGGCGGTTTTCAGCTTACGATCCCATCATCCGATTATAGGTGGGCCACACTAGAAATAAGTACCCCCCCAATTCGTCCTGAGGCTTGGAATCCCTCACTCCATATTCCTGTCTGTGGTTACCGCAAGCGGCGGTTGCGGAGGTCTGAATAGAGAGAAGAGAAGACGATTGGTTGAGTTGTGGTGTACTATGTAGCGGCTGGGCAGATCTTGACTGTGGTTTGCCGTCAGTAACTACACGGGAACAAGCACGGCTAGTTCTTGGTGAATGAATCTAGTTATTCACTGGTGAGATCAGAGATGCATGGTAGATGGGAGCGGGGTCAAGTCAGGCAAGAAAGGGTCGCATTCAACAGTCTACCGTCCACTCTAGCAAGCATATCGCTATGATATTATAGGGTCGGGTTGGGAAGGAGTTGTGTCGAGGCCATGTGCGCGCAAGGATCTTTGGCTACTTCGGTAACTAACTACTCGGCGTACTTGGATCTCATGACGGTGACCAGGGCCTGTTGATTGTTAACGTTAGGCATCACGGCGCAGTACCGCGGGTCTCTCTACCTACCTAATGAATAGATTGAGCCGATCAAGTAAGCAACATCACACGTACAGTACCTCTTGCACATAGTTAATAATGTCGCAGTTTGAGTAAATAGAAGGAAGTAGATTGCGAGGGTTTTTTATGTCAATGCCGAGACACCCTGCGCCGCCGAACACATAGCCGCTGAGGGAGGTACGGAGTATCGCTGTACATACAGAGTAGTAGATACGACTCGGCAGAGAGTGTGAGTGGCGGTGTTGAAATGGTACAACGATTTCATTTTGCCCCTGTTCTGCTTTCATACTTGGGCCACTTTCGGTACAAAGCATCCGGAGCAGTCTGTCTAGTACTGCAAGGTATTCGGCCAATGAACGAATGTTTTGTAACCTCTCTTGTGCGTCAGTCATGTCGCAGATCCCATTAGTTAAGCAGCCAACACACTTGTCACTTCCTAATTAGCCAGCCATTCTGCCTCCCTGCTGGCCGCACACATGGGATGATAAGAAAGTGAAGACGCGGCCCCAGCCCCCGCGGCCACCAACGCTCCACCTCACTAGAGGGTTCGGGGGTGTCCTAGGAAGATCGCTGGAGAAAGAATGGGGCTATGAGAACGCGGGAACGGCTTCGGCTCGCCCTGCATGCATGACATTGCACGTGACTTGCCGTTCCGCTCAGATGATTGGATGATCGGAGGGCGTGTCCGCTAGGAGCCAATCATCTCCCTCACATCTGGAACCATCAATCTGGGATGGGAGGGGGTTCAAGTGTTTAGTCTGATCATCCACGCTAAATAGTAGTACAGCCCAAGTGTCGGTGTGTATGTTGCGTTTGCTTATGGCAGCAGCTGCCACTCGGTGGTATGTACGAAGTACCTACAAGGCCACAACCCTTTGCAGTTATCGAGTCGTGAGATGAGGCCGTCGTCCGCAGCAGTCAGCGCTAACAAGTAGCGTCTGCACCTCTGTCCATTTTCTTAACATATGTTCTTGTTCACTACGATAAGATTGCGAATGGCCGATGGGTGGCGCTGTTAGACCGGGGCGAGAGGCATGACTGACATGATCGTTTAGTGAATAACATGATCCGACTGCAGGCCTGTGATGAGGGTGGCCTCATGCACAGGTCTGCTCTTTCTATGCGAACGAGCTCGGATGCCACATGACATGGTTCAAGCCACCGCTTCGGATTTCCGTGACAGCTCACATTTGCCGTACGGACTCTCCGGGTTGCAAACACGTGAGTGAAAACGTAGGCTAGCTCCTCTCTCGTCAGCAATCCTGCCGCCTCGCCGAGCAAGTGGCAACCAGTCTTCATCATCTTTACGTTCGGGCGATGCCCTGCCCCGTTGTAACAGGCTCCTGGTTACATCAAACTGCCCACCATAATTAGCACCACAGGCTGTGTTCTAAACTTTCAGTGCCGGAACACTTGGCTATAAATCTGCAGCTACACACGTCTGTGGCTCGCTCACTTGTGACACTATTGTTGTGCTTGTTCTAGATAGCATCAAACACATTCATATTCCCCCTCTAGGATATGTGTGTTTTGAGCGCGTGACCGAGCAAAATGTCCCGTCGAGCTAGGCTAGAGGCTGATCCGGCATCGGTGTTTGGGGGATGGCCGGTTCTTTCTCTGTCAATCTAAACGCCAATGGGAGCCAGAAGTCGTTGTGGTGGTAGTAAGCAAGTATAAGATTACGCTACAAGTTATCCGACATCATGTTTACCCGTTAGTTTGGGGATGCCGTCACCGTTCCTTGATGTTTCAAGAACGTAAAACTATCCAGGTTTGTTGATCAGAAGTGACCTCACAGGCTAGCATTCATTTGTTATTCAGATATCTCAAATTTCTTAACCGTGTCTCCGGGGTGGTTTTGCCGGTGTTAGACATTTCGTAGCCCGGGGTGTTCGCCGTTCCGGACTCACGAGGCTGTGACCAGCTTATTCCTTGATCCATGGCCACGGGTAGGATTCAAGGTTCAGGGGTTCGAATACACGTACCACAGGATCTAGCCGGCATGGCCGCATGGTAAATTAGTTCCATCAAGGCATCAATTGGACGCAGCGACCGACAATGCTGCAAGTAGCCTTACCTACGCTGTAGCTGTGTTTGGTTGCATTTTAGTTATATCAGACGCCATGGTACGTAGTACTTCGTGTGATGCATAGTAGCTAAAACGCCCACTGAGAGCACGGTGTCGATTGAAAGTTTGCGGTATCGATAGGAGGTAAACTAAGAGAGTTTCCATGAGTAGGTCAACCGCGAGAGTTCAGCTCCGAGTTATTTCATATTTCCAAAAGCCTGTCAGCTTGTGGGGAAGGCAGCGGCCGAACATACAAAGTTCAGCACATACGGATATACGCAAAGGAGACACCGAACCAGATGGCATTCACCGAAACCTTGCAAGACCGACCCAAAGTGCAGTAGTTGTGCTATTGTGAACTGTGTACACAGACCGGGTCTGCACAACGACCTCGGACCTGGGTTGAAAGTCATCAACGACTGACCATCCAACCTCCCTTCACTAATACATAAAGTTATGCTTTGATGTCGCTTATTATTAGAGCCGGCCCAGGCAGAACCCATGGCTCCAGTCGTTATTTGTGGCGTTGTCCGCTTACTAGATGGTGAGATGCACAGCTCAACAAAAGTGCCGCGAGACAGGAACGGTCCACGTTATCCCAACTCGTTATGAGTGTTCCAAAGGCATGTGGTGGTTCCCCTTTCGTATGGGAAAACCCGACCTTTGTGAGTAACCGAGGGATTGCCTATTCTCTGCTTCTGCTGTTTATATAATCGCTACCTTCTCGTCTGGAGGTTGGCAAACAAAGATATGATGGTTGGGATCAAGTTGTTACCAAACCGGTAGATCGAGTGCTACAGTTTTGCCCCCTTCACGTTCTCACACCCGCAAGATCCAATACTAAGATCAGCCTCGAGTGCAACACGTTGAATAGACAACTGGAGAGTCAATTCCTAATCCTTCTTGCGTCCAGAATTCATCCCCAGAATCCTCAAATCTTCAAACAAGATACCCATCAATTGCCGCAAGGATGGATACCCGGTATCGAGAAAGACTGGAACGGTTTCCAGACGAAGACGACGCCATGAAAGCCGATGGATCTGCGCATAACTAACCAATAGTGATGGGATTACTGACAAGACTTCGAGCTGATTTTGTCTGGTGCAGCAGCGAACAGGTTCCAAGCGTGGGAGAATATTGAGCGGTCTCCCATGCTTCTCCCGGTGCGCCAGGGCTCACGAGCTTGTGTTGCATTGCTAGCGACGCAAGGGAAGCAGCTGCCCTCGCATCCACAGCCATTCTCACCCCATAAGACACGTATTTGGGCACGAGGCACCTGATGGCGAATGTGACTCGTCGTTATGCATCAAGACGAAAGGGGGTAGAACCTGCATATTTGGGGACACACAAAGACACCGAGGGGAACAATCGGCTGGCTTGTTTCCACCGCCATATGCATGGGCTACGGGATGGAACGGATATGGTTGCGGGAAGAGCCTAAAAGCGGGCGAACTGCATGAGGGAATATCCGCCGGGGGGGGCGTGGTGGTGAAGCCCAGCGAGCCGTAGTACCAGCAGCAGTAGCAAGGCAGCGGGAGTAGTAACGGCAGCAGGAGTATTTTGTAGTTTCTGGCAAAATATGTAGACAGACCATGGAGTACTCCGTACTTGCAACGGAGACATACGACAACAAGCATACACGCACGAATCAAACAGCAACAAAGTGGGCATGGTCGTTAGTGTATGGCAAACAGTAGGTAGGTAAGCTGCAACGTCACAAAGACGACACAACTTGAACCTACGACCCCAGTAGGTGAAACACCAGACCGCTCATCGATAACCCGTCACCCAAGCCACACCGTAGTCCGCGATAACAACCCTCAGGCTTGATTTGTATCTGTTACAAGTGGCAGTCTTCACCCCGTGCGCTCAGACAGGCTCCGACGATTCAACGGCTGGGGCATCGATGATGATACAGAGGGCTTCGCGCCATGCACCAGGGGAGGGAGGGGGCTTGTTGTACGAGTACTCCGTACAGCGAGCGGTCCTGTGAACCGTCATTGACCAATGACAGCCAGGAGAAAGGGGACTCAGTCTCACCGTTGACAGGCGGAACGTGCATTGGTCGGCGGCATCCCGAATTGGGACTCGTTGGGACGCACACATGCTGACACGCCATCCGTCGGCGGGTGTGCGAAGCGAAGCCCCCCCATGCCATGCAGCCAAAAGTTCAGAGACGGTAGCGCCGTCAATTGGCTGCCGCGAACGGTCATTAGCTGTGTGCTCCCACAAGGGGCCGGATGGAAGGTTGATGGACGTTCGCGTCCCGTGCAATGAATGAATGGGTCATCGGGCAGAAACCGACATGCGTCGACGGTCGACAAGCATCGGGACGAATGAAAGAGGATGGCTGGCATTCTTTCGCACTCGCCCCCCCCAACCCCTACAGTACACAGTACACAGTACACACCTCCCATTCGCCCTACGAAGTACGTAGTACACAGTAGTGCCGGCTCCGACAACCGTATACGTACGACTGGGACCAATCAGCGGCGTCGACAGGCTCTGAATTGTTCCGAGTCCAGCAGCAGACGGCTTCTTCCCAAATTAGCAATTGGTATCCGTAGGCGACCACCCATAGATCCTTTCAACGTCGCCGATGAGATGTGTTGGCTGAAGGATCCCACGGCGAGTCGTCTTGGTACGAACAGTACTTCTGTCGCATCATGGTAGTCCCACGGCCCCGATACTCATACCCCCAGTCAGTAAGGTTCTCGCAAAGCCGGAAGTCATCCGGCGAAAAAAAGCTCGCCGTCGTACTCCGTATCTTGGCGTCGCATCGATCCGTTCCTGCTGCCCTACCCTATCCGGTGCGCGAAAGGAAAAGGAAAAGACCTGGTGACAGTTTTCAGTGTGACAGTTTTCAGTCAGCCGTGGCCGGCGTCAGTCTTCTGGTACGAGATAAGAAAGCCCGACACAAGCCGGTCCCACGTTTGACGACCGGGATTTTGCTGTACGATGGGGGAAATGATGTGACATTCAGAGTCGAATCAAATCTCAACCAAGCCACACCTTGCGCGCGCACACGTCTCCTATCTATATTTGCCAAGGAGCGGGTTCAAACGTGCGTGGCCTTGCTGGTCGCAAGGGAGTTGGGGGAGGAATGGGGATGGGGTGCCTGCATGAGGCCACCGCCGACTGCCTTGAAATCGGTCCTGGCAGGAGGATCGTACCGGCGCCGAGCCTGCCCTGGCCTGTCTGCCCTGGCCTGTCTGCCATGGCCTGCCTGCCTGGGCCACGACGGAAGGGAAGGGCTGGCCCGTGTCGTGCCAAGTTACATATTAGCCGGGTGGAAATCATCAGAGATCCCTACCTTGCGAGTATCTGACCAAGTTACGGATACTTTCAAGTACCCTACCTAATTCACTACTTGTCATATATTACATCAAACGGCGGTCACAGGTTGCATCAACATGCACGTAGCAATTAAACCCATCACCCAATGCGCCGCCATCTTGTGTTTCAATCTTCAATCTTCAAAACTATCCTTCTTATGGTACTGGGACAGGACAGCAAGCCAACGTGGATAATGGATATTTGAGACGGTAAAATCATCCTTGTACGTATCCCCGGATCATGTGAACGAACCTCTTCACCTTTTGCCAAATCCGACGACCGCAACGCCCGACCGCCGCCGTCTATCGGCCGACGGGACCTTGCATCCGCGTACCTGTACCTACTCTACTGTACATGCTCTGGAGTTATGCGCACCTAATCAGGCAAGTTAGCCGCGGTCCAACACCAAGTCGTTGGCTCGACACTTTTGAAATCCCGTTGGCAAACTAGGTTGTCACCTGGACCATGGGGAATGGAGATAGTTAGGACGATTAATGAACCGTAGTCGTCTCGTCATTGGCCATCCACCTCCAGTCCACTAGCAGCAGTACAGTGTACCAACGGGGCGGCCTTGCTTCGGAGCCGTCCACTCACGGAACGATGCTAAACGCCGCCCAACCCGCGTGGCACGTTGCGCAACCCGCCGTCGTGGCGCTACTGTGTGCCCTTGGGCTACCCATCAAAGAATCTGCACCCCACACACGACCGAGTGCTTTCGGAGACTAACCAGTAGGTACTGTACAAGCCATCTTCGGGACTCGAATGATAGCCGGGCGGGCGCTTCGATCTAGCTCAGGACGCACGCGGCGGCGGGGATTCTAGCAGTAGTCATGCTGTTCCCGCTCTGACGGTTGTGACCGTTTCTGACGTTACGTGATCCGTTCTTGACCTTTGCAAGGAAAGGTCTGGGTCTGGGTCTGGGTCTGAGATGAGGATCCGGACTTACTTCGTACCTGAATCGTGGATTGAGGACCGAACACGGCGCTCTTGTATCTTCAGCATAGTTATCGCTACCTGTGCTGTTGTAAACGGGCACGTCTATTCATTGATTGCATCGTCTTCTCTGTACCTTCGGCAGACATTGTAGCTCAGTTATACGCATGGGTTGCTAAAGACTTGAGACAAACCCGGCCAGCTTGGATGCATCCCAGCAAGACGACGAAGTACCTGCCCTTCTTGATATGAGCTACCACAAAAGCCCCTTGAAGGGCAACTGTTTCGTTTGTAGTATCGTGGACGTCTCAGTGTATCGATGGCGACCCGCATCTATTATGAGATGGGAGGGAGGGATGAAGGGATGAAGTGGATGGGAGCTTGGCAAACCAATGACCGAAGAGGGCTTCGTCAGACCTTCATCATCGTTCAACAGTGGCATTTTATTACGACGTAGGCAAAGTAGAAATGCTGTCGAGTCCACAAATTGTACATGCATGCATGCTCTGGACTCTGATGAGATGATGAAATGGGCGGGCCGTTTGTTGAACATTTACTTGCGCCAAGGTTTTATGGGTTATTCTAGGTTGCAACGAGCATCTAGTATCTGCATCTGCATCTGCATCTGCGGGCTTTTTCGAAATTGGTCATCGAGCGAGAGTGGCTCGACAGCCAGCCCTGAGCGGGTCAAGGTTTCGGTCTCGGGTAACCCCGTCGAGCCAGCTGGCTGGGTTCTTGGGTTCTGTTACACGCCGCCCGCCTTACCCAATATGTCCATGGGGTCGCACTGCGGGAAGGAAAAGAGCGAGTGAACGGACGCCGCTCCAGGGCCCAAGGATAAGGATACGACATGGCCTGCCACCCAGGAGGATGGAAACAGGGAATAAAAAACTGCGGACCACGCGGAAGAGTCGCAGGCGGGGTCGCCTGGGGGGGGGTGAGGCGGAGATGAGCAGCGGTGTGAGTGCGTGCCATCAGATTATCGCGCGACGGTGCGAAGTTGACACTATCGCAGGGAAAAAGCATGGTGCGAGCCAGAGCCCTGGGACCGACTAGTACATGCATGTCCCAAGTGCCGTTTTTGATAGGTAGGGTAGTTATACGGTACTTGCATGGTAAATGGAGATGTCCTTGTCGATAGGTAGAGTGACTTGGGACGTGGATAATTGAGCGCACACCAGGTGATACAGTCGCTGTATTCCACTGAACTTATGGCTACAGCGATAGTAAAATTGTTCAAGCCCGCAGCTTGAAGAAACGAACAAACTTCTGGTTTGTTTGGGGTTTGCGCATGAATATAAATTCCCTCTACTAGGACATGGTTGACACTTTGGGCAGAAATGTTAATAAAAAAGTTACCCTAACTTACACAGTAGTTACAAAGTACCTCAGATCTCTCAAAGTCATGGGCTTAATGGCTCCTGCCAAGGTTCAGGTCAGGTTTGACAGCGAAGCGACCTGACAGCTGTAGACCCAGCGCGCCGACCCTCCAGTGAACACCCCCCTTCTTCCCCCGTCCATCCCGACCCCGCTGTTACTGCGCTCCATTCCAACCCTAGAGAATCCACCATCCATTACGCTGCGCCGCGCCAACCAAATCTGAATACGATCGAGTTGCGGCAACGCCCAACATAAAGGACCTCGGCGATCAGCAAGTGAATACTATTGCAGTATTTTCAGCATCTGCATGGCATCCGTCCCGTCCAGAGCTGGAACCATACACACCGTTGCAGCCGCTTTCGCCGAGAAAAGGGACACGGCGCACCGCAGCGGCAGCAGCTCAAGAAACAGTAGGTACGTACCCATGTAGGAGCCCCCTGTGAATAAAGTACTCTAGGTATGTACACGGGTACTTGTTCTACATCTACACACTACACACACATGCAGTAGCGGGTACCAACCCTACTTTAGGTACTCCGTACCTCCAATCGTTGAAAACCAGATTGTGTCTGTCTGTCCCATTCCATGTCAGCATTCAATCCAATCCCTTCGTCGTTCTGAAGTCGTCGCCGCAGTCGATTGTCCGACGGCATCATTCATCAGCGAGGTCTCTCCAACCCTCGCCCGCCACACACAGTCCGGCTGTTTCCATCATTGTTGCCGTCGCCTTCCGTCATATCCACTTACAAGCCCCAACAGCTCGGCCACGGTCCGGCGCGCGCATAGCTGCAGTGTCGGTACCCATCGTCGTCGTGGATGCCCACCAGCTCTCTGGTTTCGACACGAATCAGACAACCGTCGAGTCATTGTTGTCTCCCTCTCCCTGCGCATTGCGTTTGGCAAACGGCAACAGACGTCTCCAAGAGGCTCCAAGTTAACCGAGGCCCCGTTCATCCCCTGCTCATCCTACGTTGTACCCGAATCTTGATTTTCGGGACGGCACGAGGACGACGTTTGAAAGGCCAGGCAGGTCCGCGTCTATGTGAGACATCTGGCAATCAATCTTACCTCTAGTCACCTCGAGTCACCATCCATCTATCCATCCCTCCAGCTCTATTCACAACAACGGCGGTTTAATTACTCGCCAGCATCCGTTCCCGAGAGGAATATCGTTAAGTACCTAACCTACCGGACTACTGGGTGAGCCTGCTGCTCTGCCATCGTCGCGAATCATCTTGGGACTTTCAGCTGCGGCCCGTTCTGCGGCCAGCGTCCTTCCTGGCGGGTTTCCGGGATTATTAGACGCGACTGCAGCCCCAGACTCGACCTGATTGGAACAGGATCCGCCAATCCATTAAAAGGTGTCCGCAATTTCGATAGTCACCCTAACTAGTACTACTACTTTCTTGCCTGCGTCGTCGCAACGCAATCAGCTGCAGCAACCCCTACAGCCGCTCGCTGCCTTGCCTTGTGCAACCCCTCTCTCTTACACACACCCACAACCATAAGCACCCACCCCCTGGACCCTAATTCCGCCTTCAACTCACTTCAGGCGGCTCCTACTTAAGACAGCTCTACCCCGTGGCACGCGATTTCTACCCGTGCTGCTGGAACCCCCCCCAGTCCGTCAAAAGCCATTGGCGTTCCTCAACCCTTTCTTCTCTTCTCTAGAGATAGAAAGATATCACACCATAGCCCGCCAGGGGGACGGGAAACCGGGAACCAACGATTTCACTAAGTTAGCAGACACCAGAGAGAGAGAGTGTCCTCGTCGTCGGGAACCCAGACGGACCTTGAAGCCGCGCCGGCTGCCCATCATCATCAACAGCCCGCATTCCACATTATCCGCTATCTGATCAGCAGTCATCACCCGTCGGCTTCTTCTGCGTCCTCTCACGTCCTCCCGTCCCGGTGATCAACAACGGTTGGGTTTTGGCTACAAGGTGCGCATTTTTTATTTCTTTTATTTCTTTTTCTTCTCTGTTCCTTTCTCAGTGTCGTGGGCCCTTGCTTCTCTCCGGTCAAGGCTCGTTCCCCTCCTTTCCACGACTCCTGTATGTTTAGGTGACGCGTGACTGGCACTTGGCTTTGCGCCCGTGGTCACGGTGGTGCGGTGCTCGACGGTACTCTCACGCCTCGACCCGGCCCTGGCCTACCGGCGCGCAACAGGGCTGCCGCTAAATCTGTCGTTGTCTTTCCCTTTTGTCATTTCATCACGGTCCCCGTTTCCGTTCCCGTTACCTCGCTCCATCTCGTTTTCTCTCCTGCAGACCTTCCTTCGGTGAATAACCCACATGGTGCTCGGCACCGTTTGGCCATCGCTGAAGGTTGTGCATGGATGCCGGGGTGTATGGGGTAGAGGGGAGGGGTGCATGCACAAGCATATGCTAGTCTGCCATCTATCCATTTCTCGCGTGGCATCATGTCTGTTTGCAGTTTGGGTATCGTCCTCGGGGCCACTGGGCCCAACACTCGTGCGCTACCGAGTGTTGACCGTGGTGGCCCTTGTTTTTTCGCTCTGGTGCATTCTTGCGGCAGACTAACTGACGTGCGCTCTTAGAGGGTGTTTAATACTCTGACTCACCGCACACCCTCCTCAAAGGGTGCCTCGAGGGAGATCCCGCACCGCGAGACAATTATACTTGGAGAGCCAGGTCTCTCCCGGCATTTAAGGCTCCGCTGCGTCCGCTTTATCTCCACGAGTCTACTGACGCCCCCCGCCCCATCCCATTGACACAATAGGTCCGCCCGAAATTCTCGTGTGCCGTTTCTTCTCGAACATACCCACCAACCACTCCCTTCCTTCCACCCCTTCTTTTTGCATCTCTGATTCGGCGCGCCTCTTCTTCCCGGTTGCCTCCTGGAGCTATTTGTGCCGTCAAGTGCGAACGGCCAAGTCGAAAATAGGTGCGTGAAGCGGATGGCGCGCAACATTGTCCGCATCGCGTGGGAGACGTTGTGCCACCTCGCCGCATGCTTGATCTGTTCTCGACGCTGACCTGTTCCCATAGGTCATAACCAATCTCCGTACACTTACACGTGTGTGGTGAGCTCGCGGGACCGGCATGTGAAGTGGTCTACTCGTGGCATCTCACCCCCCATCACTGCGCCTCGCGCCTATAACAGGGGCCTACGCGCCATACGAGCTGTAAATCCCGTAGGGTCACCGCTCTCTGTTCTGTAGCGTTCATAAACGGGCATCGCTTGTGGGTTCTCACCTGCAGGCTTCACACTGGCGCCCTACAGCGTCCGTCCTCGGAGTATGGCAGAAGACCATCGGGGCAGGCTACCAAGAAACGACCAAGCACCAGAGTCGCAGTACCCCCTACCCCCAGGCGAAGAAGACGAGCGCGGCAGGTCGATTCCCTATCATCCTCGAGCTCCAATGGCTTCGGCAACCCTACCCCCGATCCAGGATCCGTATGGTCCGGCTGCGGGAAGAGGTTGGGATCCTCGGGCTGGCGCCTATGGTACGTCGCCCAACTCGTCCAATGGCTACGCGCCACCTGCGGGCGCCCCCCCAAAACCCTCCCAGTGGCTACTCGCCCGCGGGAGGTAGCAGCAGCTACCCGCCACCACATAGCCAGCAGCATTATCTGCCTCCTGTCCAGCAAGTTCCCCAAGACTCGAGGGGGGCCTATCCTCCACCAGGTGATCCCAGAGGAGCCCCGTACTACCGGCCTGGACCACCACTACCATACAACTCGAACGCGTATGACTTCGCGTACAGGCCGGATCGCGGTCCTCCTCCACCTGGTGCGTATCCGTCAGACTATGCCAGAGTTGGCCCCGGTGGACCTGTCATGGCTCCTTCAGCTCCACGTCAGCGAACCTCGATTGCTTGCAGATATTGCAGAAGGCGAAAGGTAGGTCAAGTCATAGTCATTGATGTCACCGTGTTTGAAAGTGTCGGAGAATCATGGGGCTGAACATTGTATACAGATCCGCTGCAGCGGTTATCAGAACTCGCCGGGGGGAAATGCACAAACTGCATCAAGATGAATCAGGAGTGCATCTTCCAACCCGTGTCTTCAGGGTCTTCCACCGCCTTTGTGCCCGTTTCGGCTCTCCAAAATGGTATCCCTCCTGGAACGCAACTGTTTGGGGCGTATGGCCAACCGCTCGGCGCCCCTCCCACAGGGAGTCCATATCAGTCTACGCCGCCCCATTACGACCAACCGTTACCATCCCCAACCGGTTCCTTCAACTCGTATCACGACGAGAGGATGGAGGCAGGAGGCGCGGGTGTAAGGCGCCAGCGTCCCCCTGAGGAGGAACATGGGATGCGGCTGCCGCCACCAAATACTTTTCCCGACGACGTCGCCCGGAGACGGTCCCCCTCGTCTAGCAGCAGCCCGAGCCACTTGGCTCCCTACCATTCACACCCTCCTCAGATATCGCAGCCGCAACAGGCACAGGCACCGCAGCAGCAGCAACAGCAGCAACCGCACGGTTACGACAACCGCACGCCACCGCCTCGTGGGAGCCCATCGGGGCCGCCTGCGGGAGGTACGCCGGCCAACTCTGTGATGAGTCTGGGGAGCATCATGGATTCTGGACCGCCAAAGTCAGCGAGCGACATTGACCAGGGCATGCTCGGTCGGCTGAATCGTCGCAAGTAGAAAGTATTGGGGAAGGCCAAGTCACTTGGGAGGTGGCTACCGGACACGACGAAAACAGATCCATGTGCCGTCTCAAACCGCCGTCGACTCGCTCCGCTATTCGGCTGGTCTCTGATGGGGATCACGACCGTCTTGTTTTTCGGAAACACGCGGAAAGAAAACATTGCAAAATGTTTGTTCTCACGAACAGTATCGAAAACTTGATGGGCTTGGCTTTAGACCATATCTTAGTTTGGCAACAAACACCAGTTAGCGGGTATATCCATTGTGCTTTTTTCCTTCCTTCTCGCAGCGTTCCTACTATTTCACTTCGCGCCATTGCACTGCGTACCTGTTGGAGGGGAAAGATGGGCCTGCCTCACGGCTACAAGGATGATTTTTTGTTCTTTAATTCTGTATTTGGTCACTTGTACACGAGAGGAGCATTTACACAGTTCGGAAACATCGAGTGCGGGCGTCGGTTCGAAAGAGAGAGAAAAGAGATTGATCCACAGCAGTGTTCGCGCGAGCGAGTCGTGGAAATGGTTCCTTCCGCGTTTGCGTCTTCTTCCTCTTGTCGGTTTCCTTCGATAACCGTGGATCTTCAAGGACGATGTATTATTGAGAGTTCAAAGGGGGGTCATGCGGACTATAGGAGGCGGTGAGGCGCGGAGTCGACCCTGGGTGGGATTTCGACGAAGAGGGTGTGCACAGTAGCAGTTGTCTTGGCTGCTTGATTGGCGATCCGGAGTCGCATTTCATATTGCGTCGTGCTACTAGCCTAGCCAATCGGGCATCCCCCGTTCCTATGTTTACGCTTCGTGAACGGCATTCCCAGGTGGAGCACGGTGGTGGCACTGGTGGGTGCGAGATGTTGATAGGCGCAAAAAGAGCTCTCTTTGGCTGTCCCCTATGCTACCTAACCTACCTGCTCCGTACGGTGTACATATAGTCAACAAGAACTGCCATGTCGTTGATGGCGCCGCTGCGAAGCGAAGCCCAAGGGAACCAGCGTGACAGCGGTATCCTTGCCACGTGGGCTCCCGCCGCGGAGTCTCCAGAACTTGTCTCGTTGCAATCAGCTCACCATACGGGTACTGTGTAGCAGTTGGTCCATTTGTGCGTGTGCGTGCCATGGTCAGGGGTCGTCGAAAAGAGGGGGATGGATTCCACGCCTCTATCCTCGGAGGCATTGCTAGGTCGTACGCGTACGATGAATGCACCCACTGGGGGGGGGGTTCTGCTATCTATTCATTCACACGTGCTAATCAGCTAGTTAGGACTCGAGTTCTAGGAACTACAGACAGCTCTAGTGGGCGGGCATTCATCCTCGTCGGACGCGGGCACTCGCAACAGTATTGTGCCTGCAGTTTGGGCGGCAGAACAAGTGCGGGCTCTCTCGGTGCCACAGTACAACAAACTTGCAAACAGTCTCGTCAAGACTCGGGCCGCACCTCCACTGCGGCATGGTAATAGTAGAAACATGCAATAGACTGTAGTTACTTGTTAGGCTGTGGAGGAAGAATCGTTGTAGGTAGCCAAGATGAGAAATCGCGAGGGGTGGCGTTCTCGGTCCGTTGTAGCGTGTCGCAGAAAAGCCGGCAAGTTTCTAATCATCGCTACCGTCCTCCTACTCTCTCCACTCCCCTGTCGAGATCTTGCACGTCCTGCGCTGGTGCCGGTCTGTAACCTGGGCAAGCAAGTTACTGGCCTCGTGTCGATGGGCAGGCCGCTGCGGGCTTCTGTCTGCAAGTGCCAGCCAGTCCTGTAAGTTAACTAGTTACTGTGTACTCCGTATCTACTCCAGTACACAGTAGTCAGCCGCCTAGGGATTGGGTTCGAGAGGAGAAGTCAAACCTCGGGCGAAACTTTAGTGGGTGCTTCGGGAGGCTTCAGCCGAATGCGATGGCCTGTCGGTGACGCGACGGTTGCTGTATTGCAACTCGTCCCTGACTAGAATTCGGTCCCGAGTCCGTGTCTGTCGTGCTGGCGTCAGGAGGACTTCTGGCCGGCCGGCTTGGGACCCTCTAGACGTTCTCTGGAACCAATGACGGCGTTGACTCACCCGAACCGTGCTGGCCATCAGCAGGAGGCAGGCAGGCGTTATGGTGGTGGTTTTGTCACGCGGTGTCATTTGCAGGGATGCGTACGCTTTGAGGAAATGTTCAAAGGCCTGTCATCCTTGCTGTATAACCAACTGTGTCGTCCCAGTAAATAGGGGCCTGGCTGCCTGGCTGCCTGACTGCCTGGCTTTCTCGGCGCCCCCCTCGAGGCCCTGCTTGCGTCACGCCCTCGGGTCTAAGCGCGGATGAATGTTATCTGAGAAGCTTGCCTCCATTTGCATCACACACATACATACACACGCACACACACACACACACACACACAACTGGGCGGCTTACTAGGTACCAGCCACGCCAGGCGGTTCCAATCCTTTTTCTTGGAGAGTCATCGAGATGTCCACCGACACCCACCACCGTCTGCCTCGGTATACGCCATCGCCGACGACGACACTCCAGCCACCTCGACGGCAAACTCTCCATCAAGACCTCCATCATGGGTGGTGGCTGGGCCTTTCGTTATTGGACCGAAACAAGAAGGAGGAAGCCCCTGGTGAACTTTGCCATCATGACGTCGGGTGCCCTGCGCCTACATCTGTAGCGAGTCTGGATAACAACGACGATTTTCGGTCTCTGCCGTGACTGCCCGGTGTGTAGGTATCACCCGGTCGAAAACTACAAAACTACAAGAGCGGACGGGGCTACTTGCCTCCACGCTGGAAGAGTAGCCTCGACGCCTCCGCGCCTGACTGTTGCTGCGGCCATCCTCCAGACAGTGGCAGACGACACCTTGGTCCTTGCTACTGCCGCCGCCAACCACCGCCAACTACCGCCAACTACGAGTCCCATCACAGACCCATCACAGATAGCTACATTCCTCTGTATGCTGCTAGACTCCTCTGACATGCAAATCTTCAAAGCGTTGCGGTACACCGACCGTTCTATGGCTGTACGCCGTTGCCGGTATACTACTTCTTCTGTTCACTTCCAGTCCCGGAGTAAACCAACGCTTTGTCTTACTCTCCAAAGAAGAGTGCTCGGCTCCTCTCGCTATTCAGGCACTCGCACCGTCGGGACAATAAACAAAGCCCGAAACCTATACTCTAGGTAGCCCCGATTCGAGCAAGACCTGACCTGGACTACCTCGAGCACAGAGATTAGACCTGTCACAGACCAGGACTCTGAGTAAAAATATAGAGTGATATATGCCGTCTTTATTTCCCACACAACCAACCGTCTCGGTCTGGGAAAGAGGACGAAGAAAAGAAGCCGGCGCTTGATCTCGGCGCACCTTTGCGGGCTTGGAGGGGCGGCTCACCAACTGCCTCCAGGCATCACGACCCCCATCTACAGCGCCATATCCAACACTGAAGCACACAAGCATCATCTTGGGCATGCGGGCTTACGTCGAGACTGTCGAAGACGAATTTCGGATTATACCCATCGCGCCTATACGATCCATCGCTATAACCAACCCCACTCTACATCCCTGCAAGGGGCCCACGATTTCGGCCCAGTTGAACATTTCGACCCCCCATGATCCGTCTCCCCATCTCGAGCAAGATATACTCCCGTATACTCTTACTCGGCCGCCGGCGACGACCTTGTGTCGACGCCTCGCCATCTGCGGGATAGAAGGGCGATAATCTGCCCACAAGTGCAGGGCGGCTGACTTTGCTACCGAAAGGTTCACTCGCATTGGAACAAGACGAGGTCGTGAGGAAACAAACTGCATGCCACGGCAAGCCTTAAGGAACGCTCGGCCTGGGCTGGATTCGATGCTTCAAGTTGACAGTCGCACTCAAAGCTTGCGTCGTCTTGGGGCGATGACAATTGCAATTCGGCAGCAAGTCGAGTGCAGAGCCGGTGCACCCCCCAGGCCTTTGTTCTCTGCCGATCCAGCAACCTCGACCGACCCTTTTCCCTTTTCCCTTTTCCCTTTTCCCTTTTGACAGCGTGGCCTCGACGCTGGCCCCGACGCTGGCCTCGACGCTGGTCTCGTAAAACGCTCAAAGAAGAAGAGGACATGCCACTTCCCTCTCTCCCTTCATGCCGACGGCAGTACTAGCCATACCTGCACTGTGTATACTCCTGTACACGGCAACTTGGTACGCAAAGGCCAACCAGAAGGCCGAGAAGACTTTGTGAGGTGTTTGTTGTGGCAGTAACTAGGTAACGTTAAGTAGTGTGGTTGTTGTTGAGGTAGGTCATGCCCAACTGCGCGTCTCCTCCTCCCCATGCACGACACGACTCGACACGACTCGACACGGCACCGTGTAGGTACCGACAAGCATCACGCTCACCAGTCGTCAGCACCACATCTCCAACTTCACATCGATCACCCCTCGACCACGGAGATGCCGAGTCTGTTCCCCAGGCAAAGCCCCCGCCCATGTCATCATATTACCATTATGTCATTTATACCCCAAATGTCTTATCCGGGACTTGCCCCAAACCCGTCGCGATCCAATGCCAAGCATCCCCGACTCTTTGCCCTCTCTTCCTTCGACAACATCAATCTAGCCTCCCGTCGTCCAGCGGCTCGAAAATCGGCTCGATAGTCGGCTCGAATATCACGTCTAAACCCGTAACGGCGCCGTACGCTGCCGACGAATGCCGACGACATGTCTTTATCCTTCGATGGCTACTTCTTCCCTGACCATCATGTCCCCGATCTGTGTTCTCTCCAACACGAAGCATCGTTCAGCAAAGATGCCCCTCTGGTTCTGGGTCCTCCAAGCCGCACTCAAGCGGCGGATCAAGTGTCGACGCCAGCCTCCCACGTTGATGGTGATGGAACGCCATGGCGCGCCTTCCTTGGAGCGCATCAGGCTCCCAAATAGCCGCATGACGGCCTCGTAGTCGCGGTCCACACCGTAGGGAACGACCTCGAAGGCGCGCAGCACGGTCTGGACGTGGAGGGTCAGAGTGTGCAGCCTGGAGAAGCTGCAGAGGGCGCGGAGGAAGAGTGGCGGTTCGCACATGGTCACATCCATGTCCAGCTCGAGGGTGTGTAGGCTGATGAGCTTCCTGGATAGGAGGATCATGTCGTCGATCCAGACCATCGGGCATCGCCGGTCATCCTCGCCGAAACCCACGTGGTCGCGGAACCGCAGGACTTGGAGCGATCGGGCGTGTGCGTGTAGGCCATCCATGGGGAAAAGCTCGGTGTGGCAGGTGACTTTGAGCGACCGCAGGGCTCGGATCCGCCGAACCAGGGTATACAAGCCCCGAGTTGCGTCTCGGCGTCGGTCCGGAAGATGTGCACTAAAGTCGTCGCAATGGAGTGTGTCGAGGCCTGTAAAGTCGGAAAAGGAGACCGAGTTGAGGAATTCAAACACCGGTACGTCTTTCAGCTCCAGCAGACGTATCTGGGAGAAGTCCCAATGACGCCGCACGTCATCGGCGGAATGATTCCAGTCGTACGACCTCAGGACCAAGTCCTTGAAGGCCGGGAACCGCTCGCCTTCGGCGAAGACGAACCGAGTTCCTTGCCCCCTGTCGGCATAATGAAATGTCTCCATGCGCCTCGAGCGCAGAACGAGCCGCTTCAGCGATTCGAGCCGCGTCGTGAGTGGTGGCGTCGGGCTTGCCAGCTTTAGGGATACGAGGATCTCCTCGGGTATGGACCTGAGGTAGACATCTTCGAGATGGCCGGTAAAGTCCCTCGTAGGCAGATCTTCCACGTAGAGCTTGGTCAAGTTTTGCTCAAAGTGCCGTGGACTGAGGATATCCGAAGGCACCCAGAATCGCGAGGAGCAGAACTCGTCTCGGACGTATTTCCACCTGCTTTGGAGGTGAGTAGGTGGCCCCCGGACGAGGGACGTGAAGCGGGGACTTGCCTGACCGACAATAGCCTGCGGATGTTGGCCAGCAGTCTCTTGATATCTCCGGGGTGGAGGCCACTCGTTGCCTCCACATGCCGAGTGTGGGCGTATACCTTCTCCAGGGCATGCGGCAGATATAGTAATGCCTGCGGAGAGACGATGCGCTCCGTCAGGCGCAGACGCTCATACTTGATGGGTGTGATGATGGCGTCGAGCCTGGTCGACAGTTGACGGGCGACGTCCAATGACCAGGGGTCGATGTCTCTTAACTGGAAGAAGAAAAAAGGTCATGTAAGCACATGATGGGTAGGGTGTATAAGTTGGGACGACCAACGTGTCGGAAGATGAGAGCCAGGAGCTCGGGCGTGAGATCGTTCAAAGACCAGCCGGGCTTCGGATGGCGAAACATTGACGCAGATGCCACTCGTCTATGACGGTTGGTACAACGTGTGTATCTGGACTGGCAACCGGAGATGTGGTCCAGGGGAGGAGTTTCGCAGACGACCTCATCATTTGGAGCCATGAGATGTTAGTAGCAGGCGTGGTGGTAGGAATGTAGCAAGAGGGGACAAGAATGGCTGGCACTTGGGATGGTACATGTGTGTCTTGGGATGGTAGGAAGGAAAGGCTAGGCCACTTGGGGAGTTGATCACGAAGGTTACGGTGACATGTTCACCCAATACTTTCTCGTGCAGAGGAACCGGGGAAGGAAGCAGTGGCTGCCGTGAAGGCATGGATGGCCATATAGTACTCGTCTTTGATCCACAATGTATGGAAGAATCAAGATCGGCAGTTTGAGCGTGCAGCGTTTTGGGACAGGGTCATGGGCCGTGATCCACGATAGATGACACGCAGAGGGAGAGAGGGGAGGGAGCTGACGAAGTGATATATTCTCCAAGTGCCTGCCTCCCTCGAGTTACCCAACTCGAGTCGAGGGTTGGTCAACGCTGCCCGGGACTCAACAGAGATCAGACGACAGCGGGTGGGCAGAGAAACCCGTCCATCTGGCCAAGGCTGCTGTTGTCCTATAAAAAGACGAGAACCCCGAGATTGACCACTACGAAGGTACATCCTAACCACAGACTACAGACTAACTTACAGACGAATGGTAATGTCAAGCCGGCCCACTTTCTTCCTCACGGTTCCAAAGGACAGGGAGATCACCAGATGACTGTTCTGGGAAATGCGATTCGTCGCATCCAGCCCGTTTGGGCGAGTTGTTCCAAGCCAAGGATGATGGTACCGCTGCGAAGTGTTCGCAACAAACGCCCAAAGGGGATGGCCAAGATGGCACCAGCAAGGTATATGGCCCCATAATATATTATGGAGTACACAATAGGCTGCAGCTAAAGCACAAACGAGTAAGTGGCCTACGGCAAATAAATGGGACCCTGCAGGAGACGAGATGCGGGGCCGTACTAAAGAACTCCAAAAGAAAAAAGGTACGACGAGATACGGATACTTACTAACTAATTACGCACTCAAAGCTACTACACAGATGCCAATCGCAAGCTTTTCTACAAAGCACCAGCACGCATGCATTAGCTCTCGTTCGTACCATGTACGCATGCATGTATGTAGTCAATGGTTTCCATCAATGTGCACACGCAGCGCAGCCGCCTGAGTGATCGGTGGTACTCGTCCTGCAGTACGGATACAATCGTGTCGTACTTCCGTAGACTAAAAACGGATGCCCGTACTCACTAGTTTGAAATAGCACCCACCGTTCACTATCCGTACTTTGCACATAATGTAGTAGTCATGGCCGTCTTGTTGGTGAGCTTGGAGACCCCAGCGGCCGATCTTTCATGTTCCTGTCGGCCAGATAGATCGGAGGAATGGGCCGGTTGAGTTGAGTAGCATCCTCCAAGTCCAATCGCAACTTGCCGTTCCCGGGTTCCACTTAGTTTTAACTACGTTAGTCCGTTGCCCCCCCCTCTTCTTTCTTTTTCGTGGCTCTGTCTGCGAAGCGAGCCCATCATGACTGGTTGTACGACGGATGCGGAGTACAGCAGTGCGTGCTGTCACGTTAACTAGTTGGTGCTCCTTTCAGTCGACAAGGCTTCATCGCCATTAAGGGGTCGGGGGGCTTCATCCATGACTGACCGGTGCGACGTTGTCTTGGTCAGCAGGAAGCAGACGCCAAGATCACCTCGCATTCTTTGGCGCAAATACACAGTATTTTCCATATGAGAACATGGGAAATCCAACGAGCGAGCCTCGGCAATACTTCGTAAATAGCAGGCGGTGTGTTGCCACGTGCACGGAACTGGGTACATGCCTGTACGCAGCTTCTCTTATTACTTCACTTCTACTAACTAGATTGGTGGGTATATATAGTCACGTAGTCGTTCCTCGAACCGCTCCGGCGTAAGCATAGCCGCCCGCAACATGCCGTGATCAAGAAAATACCTCTCAGCGATCAAGTTCAGATAGGACAAGACTCGGTCGGCCCCCGACAGCTGGACCTGGTACCCGCCACCACATGTTCGAGCGATAGTCGACTCCCGTTCCTCGACACCAAGCCCTGCTCAGTGCCATGAGCATATATTTCTAAAACGGAAACCGGGAGTAGCGGCTACAGGCCCTACCGGACATCCCCGGCACTGCCACCGAACCGGTGATCCCGTGAGATCAGCGTGCGTCATGACGTGAGCGAGAAAAATATACCGATATCGAATAAAACTCCAAAATTACCAGGTAAAGACATGGTATCCTCGAAATGCTTTGATAGAATGCTTGCAAAACTCCCCAGCATCTCGCCCCTGCGTCCAAGTCGACATCGTGTAGCTTCAAAGCACCCGGCTAGCCACATGTACTTGCAGATGCTTCCAACAAGACTGACCCGCGGTGGTAGGGTTTAGCGGGGTCGCTCAGTATCGATACATGGGCCCCTTGCCGTTGCTCCTCTGCGGTGTCACATCGTAGACATCGTCCTCTTCCTCTCCCACCCGCGACGTTCGCTCGTTGGGGCTACCGATTCCGCCGTGCATCGTCTCCTTCCCTAGTGCACTGTCTTGTCTCCCAAGGTAGCTTGGGCTGGGGTTGAACCCAGGATGAAATGGCTCGGCAGCCAACTTGGGCTCGTCATCCTGAACACGCGACGAGGCGCCAGCGCCCGAAGCCGAACCGCCAGCCCCGTAGGACGCTGACCCATAGGTATCGGGTTGCGGGTCGGCAAATGGATCCTCCTCGGCTTTGGGCGTGTGAGACCGCGAGGGCCCAGCGATAGGACTGTCGTACTCTCTTTCCTTCCCCTTCCCGTTGGCCTTTGGTGGCGGAACCGGCGGTGGCTCATAGTCCTCACCATTTACTGGCGCGAATGGTTGCGCCAGACGTTCTCCCTGGACCGGTGGCGGCACGACGAACTTTGAGCCTGCCTCTTCCGAGGGCGACGCAGAACCGGTCTGTTTCCTTGCGTTCAGGAGAGATCGCTGATGCAAGCTCAGGGCGTTTTGTAATTGTTCGTTCGTGTTGATGAGGTTCTCCATTGTGTCATTGTCGGGTGCTGGGTTTTCGGCCGCCATGTAGCCTTGTATGCTACGACTGGCGCTCTTGCACCGATCTGCGAACTCCTTGATCAAGTCGTTCTGGAGAATCTCCTCTGGGGGTGTGTTGGTCACGACCTGCTGTAGCAAGTTGGCCGAGGTCTGAGCCTCCTCCAGGCGGCTCGCTAGTTCGATCGGATCGGGAAGTTGACGGTTCTGGTGACTACGCGCAAAGTAGTTTTGGGAGAATTCGCTCGGGGCCGCATACTGCTGCTGGCCGCCCATCTGCACCGTTTGAGGCAAAGTATATCTATCCTGGAGCGGGGGAGTCACGTCAGTAGGGATTCCGGGACGGATAGCAGTGGATAGAAACGAATGGATGGGCGTACTCCCATGGCCTTTTGGGCCTTGCCCTTCTCCTTTTCCACATCTCAAAGATGTGCACTAGGCCCTCGTCGTATGCCTTGGTGTTCTCGAAGGCGTTTAGGGTCTCTATGACCATCTGATGCACACTCGGGTCGCGGCCGTTCCGCAGCAGCTCCTTGAGGGTCTGTGCAAATTTCTCATCCATGTTCCTGGTAAAGGTCGGGCCCGGGTTGTCGGCCAGTATTCGTATCAGCATGATGGAATTGTACTGGTACGAGGGCTTTGACCAGTACTCCTTCTTCAGGTATTTGCGGATAAGGCGCGCACACTCTGCGGCGGCTTGAGGCGACGACTCGGCGGCCTCGACGATGGGAGGGAGGTGGAGGACTTCATCGCCAGCGTTGTTGGGACCTCCAGCTTGGCAAAAGGCTTTCTGGGCATGAAGCGATCAGCGGACAGAGTGCAGGTAGAGGGTAGAGTGGCAGGACAGGAGGGGGGTACGTACAACGCCCCGGGCAGCGACGGCTTCGGGCCCGTCTCCTTGAGGGTTGGAACTGGAGCCTTCGGAGCCTGTGATGGATTGAAGGCCGGTCAGCACTGCTTACTCCCTGTAGGTACCGGGTCTTGGCTGACCGGTGCGAGAAGACGGGAACATGGTGAGACGACGGCCCCGACTACTCTCTGTGATGATGCTTGAGGTTACATACCTTTGCGCCTGAGGGTGCCTAGCACCTTCCCCATCTTAAGCGACTTCATGGCGCGCTCCAGGGTTGTTGGGAATTGCTCGTGCGCGCGTTGGAAGCTGCCGGGTCTGCTACAACGAGGGAACGAGTGCGTAGTGTATATATATATATATATATTTATATGTATATCGTGTGGCAAGCACCTTGTTTGATTCGCGGGCGGGCGATGCGATGCGATGCGATATGATGCTTCTGCCTGCGATGGTGGATTGCGGGTTCGGCTGTGGAAACTCCCGTCGTCCGTCGTCCGTCGTCCCCCCTCTCTTCTCTCTCTCGGCCTGCAGCTTGGCCGGTTTGCTGTTGTGGACTGGCCGCCCCCCCCTCGTTGACGTTCGCAGATGTGGTGCCGGTGAAGTACTTGTTGTAATGTCTGCAAAGAAGAGCACAGAAGCCGGGATGCTAGATAGACTTTCGGACCCGAGTGCTGTTTGGTTGTGTGGTTGTGGTATGGGGAAGACTAACAAACTAATGGAGGATGACAGGAGACAATGGAAACTGGAAACAAGGGTCCTGCGTTTATTAGATAGGTACGAAGTACTTGGCTTGAGGGATCGGCGCGCCGGCTGATTCAACAACTCCACAGAACCCCGAGTTTCGCCAAGACGAATCTGGATGGAGCGTCAGCCACGGCCACGGGCGCTGGTAATGAAAGTACGGAGTACACAGTACGCACACAGTAGTCTTGTATTGGCGGCGGCAGCAACAGCAGCAGCAGCAGCAGCAACAGAGGAGGGATCGGGATTGGGATCTGACCCAGATGATCTCCTGTGTACTTACTCGGTACTGCAGGGTCTCTTGTCTATATGGTTTTTGTATGACTCCTATAGAGGGAAGTTGGCTAAAGCAGAGAGAGGAAACAGAAAGGGGGAGGGGAGGGGAGGGAGGGGGACAAAGAACAATCTCGCTTACTTGGCCGCGCTCAAAGTTAGCAACATCACGTTCGGTTCTAACTATTCGACTCTGTAAATAAAGTGACGATGTTTGGTAGTTTAAGTATCCGTACCCTACTCATCATGGAGAGGAACTAACCATTCACTTACGGAGTAACTACTCCGTACGGATAACTACTAGAGTCTACTTCGTAGACCACTACACATCTGCCAAGCCGGCTGGTTAGCTGGATAGCTATGCACAGCCCCAACACCCTACGCAAGCTGCATGCTCGTCTTTTATGGCCACGAGCTCGGTATTCGTAAGCGGCCACCTATTCCAACGCGAAAAAGAGTCACGTCGTGCATACTCCATCCGTCTACTCGGCATCCAATTTGTTCAAGAGCACAACCCGGCTCCAGACGGCATCAGACAACGCCTCCCGCGAACACCGCGTCTGCTAGTGCGATCCATCCATCCACCCATCCGCCCATCCATCCATCCAGCCAGCCATGCCACGCCCACAAACATACGATGACATGTCTGCTGGAACCAGTTCCTACTCGACACCAATTACTGACAAAAAAACACCCTGCAAGTGATATTAAAATGTCAAGTAGCCCTTGATTGTATGTATCCTCGAGGCTACAAGAACAAGGGGTATGACCTGTCATTCTCCCCTTACCATCATGGCCTTCTCGCGGCCGCCACCTCTGTTGGCAAAAGTTGACTCCGCCTGTCTGCCATCTGTGATAAGTAAAATTCAAGCTCAGTAGTAATATAGCAGCCTGCCATACGCCCTTTGACGCCTTGTTACGCCTGTTCCCTGCGACCTTGTTCGATCCTCATGCGGAACCCAAGACCTATAGTACAAATCGACGGCGAAACGACGACCATAGTTTCCGTCGCACCGGCACCTGTTGAAATGCGCCCTTTCCTCCTTGTCATAACTTCCATCACCAACGATGAATATGGTCCGATGAGCCTATCCGCATGTGGTGAGCCCATACAGCTCAGCTTTGGTTGCTGCTGCTGGCGGTCCTCATGACTCCTTCATAATTCCGAAGCCAGTCCACTGCAGTATCATTTCTTAGGCTTCAGTCTCTTCCGGGGACGGACCCGGTCGGATCTCGGACATGCTGCTTTGAGACATGCCCATCGCCTCCCTGGGAGAAGGCGAGACAACGACGGTCTTTTGAAGATTCTCGCGGCTGGATGTTTCATCTGTCGTAGCAGCCGTGGTAGGGCTTTTAGCCGACTGGGCACCTGTGCTTGACTCCTGGCTCTCGGTCGCCGCAATGATTGTCAGGCTCGACTTACGTTCTGAAGACTTCTTGGGCGAAACCTTGCTGGCAGATGACTTCTTTGGGGTTGCCTTCTTTGGAGTCGCCTTATTGGGCGTCGCTTTGGAGGTGGCCTTGGAGATGACCTTGGAGGTGACCTTGGAGGTGGCCTTGGAGGTGGCCTTGGAGGTGGCCTTGGAGGTGGTTGCCTTGGAGGTGGCCTTGGAGGTGGCCTTTGGGGTGGCCTTGGAGGCAGCCGTCAAGACTTTACCCGCGGCCTTGGATGAGGAAGCCTTGCCGTAGGTCTTAACCACGTTGGTCTTTCGCTTTACCGTCATGGCCTTGCCCGGCAAAGTGGCAGCTTTACCTCCGAGCACTGCCTTTGTGCTAACGGAAATGGTGGATACGCTCTTCACAACTTTTGAAGCTGCCTTCTTGAAAGTCGTCTTGGACAACGAACCCTTGGCTTCCTTGGCCGCAGCGCCAGTGGGAGACTTGATCTTGCGCTTCTTGGCCGGATTGCCGTCCGAGGTCTCCTTGTCGCCCAATAACTCGTGCAGCTTCCTCTTCCCTGCCTTGATGCCCTCCTTGATGGCCCTTTTCAGGTCTTCTTTTGCTGGTTTCGGCGGCTTGACTTCCTTGGGTCGCGGGCCCAAGACACCGCGACAGTTTGCGCTACCACAGAGGCACTTCTGAACGTTCTTAGCCGAGAAGGGATCAAAGTTGTAGTCGTACGTCAGTTCTTCTCCCGTCATGATGGGCTTGTCTCCGGCGAACAGCGCCATGCGGGGCTGGCCCGATACGATCCACTTGATCATCCGACAGTTGGGACTACACGAGTGGTTGACGAAACGAGCGATGCTGCCCGTCGTCGCATCGATAATCATGTTTTGATCAAACGACATGAGGTAATAGCACTGTGATATTATTAGCCACCGGAAGCCGTGCGAGCGAGATGAAGCCCACCTGGTTGTCCTTGTACTTCTCATTCATGCGGCGGTCGCACTCTTCCTCGGTGATGATCTCGCCAGTGTATTCCATGATGATCTCGTGGGGGTTGAAGCAACGGTTGCTGCGGATGCCATAGCCCTTTTCTGCCGTCTTGAGCACTTCAACGCCGACGCGATACTTGCCACCCATCTTTACTCGCTCTTGCAACCGGGCAAAGGCACGATTCTGGCAGTAGGCTGACCCGGAATTGCAGTTGGTGTCGTCGCACTCGTAAAGCATGATTCTGTTCTGGCAGCTTTCGGTGCAGCCGTCTTCGGGGGTGCAGACACATTTGGACTGGTAGTCCTTGAAATGGGGTGTCTTCTTCCAGTATGCGCCCGCGTTGCCCACGAAACGATCTAGTCGGCGAGTTAGCGGGCAGGTCCCAAGATTCGGGATGACGACGGCAAGGCTCACTCTTGGTCATGTTCCTGTAGTGATCGGGCTTTGGCTGCCCCGGGGGAAGGGGGGTTGCAAATGTCAAACGGCAGCTTGAAGTCGCGACCCTTGATCAAGAGACGCAACCCGTTGAACATGGGAGCCGGCAGCATCCTCCTCGGCTTGGTAGCCGGCACCAGCTCGGGTAGCTCGGCCAGAGCCTTCCTCTCGTTGGGGGTAAGGCTCTTGAGGATATCCATGGGCGCCTCTTGACCCGCGTACAGGGAGCGGTCCAGGAACTTTTTGACTCTGCGCTGCGTGTACACCGGGGCTGCAGGAGGAGGCGTACTCTCCGCCTCCTTCTCCTTGGGCGTTGCCTTCTTGGGCGACTCGGACAGCTTTACCTTCTTGCTCGCAGGTTCAGGTCCTGTGTGCGTCACCAGCTTGCCCTTTGCCCACGTCGTGTAGAAAACGGGCTTCGTCTCCACGCCGGCAAACTCGTTCGTGTCAGCCAGCCTCTTTAATTCGAGCGGGGGCTTGACAATGGCTTTCGCGATGGCCTTCTTCCCCTTCTTGCCGATTGTAGATAGCGTGCGCGTCAGGCTTTCGACGGTCACGCCGCTGGAGCGCGTCGAGATGCGCCTCGAGGGTTCGGTAGGATGGAGTTGCTTCTTTGCCAGTTTCGACTTGGGCGACTTGGGCTTCTCGACACCACCCCAGTGCAGGTCAAGCGCGTCCATGGTGTCCGAGACTGCGTCCGACTTGATGTTCTCGGCGGCGCTCGCGTTCTCGCTGTCAAGTTGCAGCAGCAGCTCGCCGCCCGCTATTGTCCGCCGTTTCCGCTCGCTGACTGTGTCTCCGTTCGCGCGCCGTTTTCCGTGAATGGACGTGCCACTCAACTTGGACAGGTTGTACACGGGCGCACTTATACGGGCGCGTCGAGGTCGTTCGCTGGTGGTCGGGCCTGCTGGCGTCGTGGCAGCAGGATCGTCATGGTGCGAAGCCTCGGCGCTTGGTACAGGGGTCTCAACATCTTGAGAGGTCTTGGGAACAAATTCTGAGTCGAGTATTGCGTAGGTTACATGAGCCTCGGTAACAGCGACAGCGACGTCGAGGTCCAGGTCCAGATTCATGGGATCGTGGGAGGCGGGCGTCTCGATGGATTCGCGTGCCGGCTCGTCTTCAATGGCATCAGACACGTTGGCGAGGTCGTGCTTGGAGCCTTCCGAGGCGAGGCTCATGCTGTCGGCGACGGTGGTCGGCGGCGTAGAGCTAATGGACGCGACTTGGGAAAAGGTATCATGTGCAAGGCCCAAGCTCGACTCCGACGACACAGCACGCGTCGGAGATAGGGTAGCCATGATGTGCGAAATTCGTATCGTGGCGGTGCGAATAGTCGCGACGATTGTGGGGATGAGATGTGATGATGATGGTTCAAGTGTAGTATGTTCAGAACGCGTTAAGAATGTGTTGTTTCCCAGGTCCCAAGGTCGACGTTGGTCAAGAGTGGATGCGATGCGGGTTGGTTTGGATTGGGAATTGGACAGAAAGGGTAGAGTGCCGAGTTGTTGATAGGCTGATTGCAAAAAGTGTGGATGTCCAGCTCACAGTACGGAGTACTTTGTAGTTACTTGGGTAACTTCACTAGTAGAGGCAGGGCAAGCCTGGCAGGAGGCTAGGCAGGGCCCTGGGCAAACGCGACCTGCGTGTGTGTAATGAGTAGAGAAGGAGGGCGGCGGGCGGCGGGCGGCGGGTGGAGGGTAGGGCAAGGGGCTGGCTGGACTAGCCGACAATCGACGCTGCACAGATTGGCCGAGTACCTAACTAGTTGGTTGACTTGGGTCGTTCGTTGTTGGCCAGTTGTGTGGATGTGGGTGGCCGCGGATATACTCTCTCTAGTCGATTGACGGGAGGGGAGACGGGAGGGTGGAGAGAGAGAGAGAGAGAGAGAGAGAGAGAGAGAGAGAGAGAAAGAGAGAGAGTGGCGAGGCGAACTCTAGAGTCCCGCTGCTCCGAAGAAAGAAAAAAGAGGGAAAAAAGGTCAAGGTTGACTGCTTGCTTGCTTGTACGGGTCAGGACGGGGATGTGTCAGACATGCGTCGTGATGATTTGACAGGGGGAGAGAGAGAGAGAGAGGGAGAGCCGGCTGTCTCCTAAACGGCGCGGTCACAAGTGAGTGGGCTGCACGCCGTACTGCCAGAGGTCAGGTCAGCAGCAGTTGCTGATGGCAGATGATGATGGCGCTCTGTGTCTTGGCCTCAGGCTGAGAGCTTGAGAGTCGTCGGGGGCGGGGCGGTAGGCATGAGCCGCAATGACAGTGACGAGGGAAGATGGTGGTGGCGGTGTTGTTGTTGTTGTTTGTTGTCGTCGTCGTTGTTATTGTAAGGAGAGCAAGTGACTTTGTCGCCGAACGGCTTGCTTGTTCGATGGAAGGCCGAGATGCTCTTGCTGGGATGCGCACGTCGTCGGTGGATAAATCAAGGGGTGGATCGGTTGGAGCGAATCGATTAGTTATCGAATACGGTGCCGTCCGAGTTGGTCCGTGGTCCTCAATCGAGGTTCAAGGAGATGGGAGTTTGGGGAAGAGTGCAGAGGAAGAGAGAAATTGGTCAGAGTCAAAATGGTGGCCATAAGAAGGACGTGCCTCTGGGAGGGGGCTAATCACAGTTTCGGTGACGGCCCATTAAACGGGACGACGTGTGTGAGAAGGCTGGTGCTGGGGTGCATCTTATGGATGATGGCATTCTCTCCTTTCTCTCTCTCTCTCTCACACACACACACACAGACACACACACATACAGGCATAGACATACACATAGGCATACACACACGCGGGCGCGCACACACACTCTCTCTCTCTTACACACCCACACACATACACACACACTCTCTCTCTCTCTCCCTCTTGGCAAACAACCAAACGACCCTGAGCCGCCTTCCTCTTGACCCTCCCTCCTCAAGCCTGCATACCCGGGGGCTAGACACCGTCAGGGGGAAGGGGGGGTCACGATCGAGCACACTTGGGGCAATCATGCGGCGGCCGCGACTGAGACATATCCCTCTGGAATGCACAAGATTGAAATGGCTACGTGTATACCGGTATCATCCTATCCGATATTGACCGTGTTTCTCTTGGGACAGGCCCCCTTCTGTTGGACTTTGTCGTCCTCGTCACCTAGGGGGCGCCGTGCGGACATCTGGCAAGACACTCACTGCTGATAGTCACGCCGAAAGGGGCCGCTGGCCAGTGTGTGCAATATGAAAATGGTCAGGTTTGATCCGGACAGTGGGTCTGGATGCTATTGACCACTCCGTTTAGCGACATGGGGGGGGGTTGATGCGGTGATGCAGACTCGGTCGTGCGATATCAGTCACGTCTTGGTAGGGTGTCTAGTCGTGGATGAAGAAGCAAGTGTCCAAAGGCGAGGTCTATTCCTTTCGGTGGAGCACGAGAAGGTTGGAGGGGGGCCATCGGTCGCCGAGGATTGGCCTCCCTCGTTGTCGTCACCGTGTGCAACGAGTTGAGACCCGGCCGTCCACGTCCACATCCAGGCTAAGCCGCAGGGCAGTCGAGATGGGCGGCGCTTGCTCAGAGTGGTCGTGGTCGAGTTCCGTTGCCTCTCAGAGATCAGATCATTGCTGAGATGTTGGACGACCGACTGACTGGGATGGCATGGCACCTTTGCTAATCTGCACCTCCCGGACCGCCAACTGATGCCGTTGTCACTCGCCCATAAAACCTCCAAGCACGCTCCGCTGCTCCCCAAAATCCTACTCGTACTCACATGCACTTCTCGAGATGGGGAGAGTTTCTTTTCGGCTTGGAAAACACATTCCCCTGGCTTGTTGATGTTGGTTTCCTGGCCATGTACCGGTAGCAGGAGCACGAACGAGGACGGACTTGACTACCTAGGTATTCATTCTCTCGGCATCGTGGCCGTTCCGCTGACACGCGCGCAACTGCCCCCCTCTCGACCACCACGAGCCCAGCGTCCAGGCCATGTATACAGGCGTAGAAGTGGTGTGGCCACTGACACGGGCCCGGCCCCATGTACATATGTCAGTTTCGCACTCCTCGGCTTCATCATTGCTTTTGTGCGGTTCTGCCCACGATCGAGGCGGCAACAGACAGCCGCACGGCACTTCTCGTAGCACAACAAAGGACAGACGAGGGCCGTTGTAAGAAGCAAAAGCCGGGCGGCAACGGCCTCGTCCGAATACCATGATTCTCCCTCCTTGCAGGCAATCAATGTTGATGCGATACTCGACGGTGGCTACTCGCCCTAGGTACCTTGGATCTCGGTGTTAACCAACCTACATGCACGGCCGGCGAAACAATTGATACGCGGCCCTGACATGCTGACCAAGGGAGGAGCAGTGTCAATCATATATGTTCAGTCAGAACCCCCCCTGATAGGAAGCGTGGCTGCCATCTATCGAAACAACGATGACTGTGGCCGTGGTCGGCAAAGGTCGAACGGAGCTTCTCGCTCGGAGCAGTATCGACACACCCAACGGTCGGCACATGGCCACGGCATGTTGCAACCAGCATGGTTTTATCAGATCGTTTACTTTACTTGTGCTCTATCAAGAAAATACTACTGCTACCTACACTGCACGCCATGTCGTTCGATGGCCACGGTAGTTGGTGGAAGGGAAGGGTACGGCCCCTCAAGACTGGACACCAGAGTAGGCACTTACTCTGGAAGTCCGATTCTGTTCGCACACTCTGCATCAAAAGGTCGCGCAATGTCACACTTCAGATCCAGTGTGCTACTTGGGGGGCTCGGCATCTATCCACAAGTGTATTGATGTACGGGCCTTTATCTGCGTTGGCCGGATGGACCAGGGCAGATCATAGGTAGATGTTGGCTGCCTATCGGCTCGGAACTCTGGGAGACTGGGACGAGCCAGCCAATTGCCAAGCATCTAGGGCTTCGTAGGTCGTGTTGGGCCATGGAGGGCCTAGGTATAGCATACAGACGCTGGTGAGTCGGATCGATTTCGAGGTCGCCGGTGGTGATCTCGACAAGTGACACACGTAAGCACATGTCGGTATCGTTCCTAGGACCCATACGGCAGTGCACTCCATGGACCGCAAGCACCCTGTCGGTTGGATTCCAAGGCAGATTGGTCGCCTGCAGAGGGAGAGGGGGCCTTCAATTGAGCGAGTAGGGCCATCTATACAAAAGAAGATGCCACGGGGTGTCGAGTTGGTGATCCCAGGTACGGACGGGTACGGGTACGGGTACGGGTACACTAGTTTGGGTTCCAAACCTGCGTGGGATGAGGATCATGCTACGGAGTAAGTTACGTTACTTAGTTTACTTACCCTTTTGGGCCCCTTGTCCAAGTCAGTACTTGCTGATTACAGCGGACCTTTGATCTGGTATCAGTGCTTTTGACCCCCGACACCCACCTGCCCTCCCCAAAGCGACTCCTTTTTCTGTCTTCATTCGAAATGCAAGTCAAGGGAGGAGCAAATGATACCACACTCGACCCGTCGAGATTGCGAAACTCGGAACCCCTGTATGATCTGCTCCTGTTGTTAAATCATCACATATAACTCATAACTGCAGACTGCAGAAAGACCGTCACCCAAACAGCGCCGTCCATGCGGCGACGTGCCTCGTCAGCTGTGCCAAGGGCCACCGACCACGTCTACTACCGCCCATGCAGCACACATCGTGACATCTCCACTAGTCCAAGGCACCTCCTGTGGCATGGGACTGATCGTAGGAGCACTGCCGTCGCCGCTGCGCAGGATGCGGAGGTGGTGCGCAAAGCCTGGGCGAGTCGTGGTGATGTGTGAGGGTTGTTTCCGAGGTGGTCTACTGCGACTGCAGACTGCAGACTGCAGACTGCAGACTGCAGGGACTCCAAATTGGTATTTAAAAACATTCAATCGTACTCTCACGTCAGTCCGAGCTACGACGGCTGCCTACATGATGATTCACGATTCAACTACCCCGCAATGTCTCTGAGACGAATACAGTACCTGTCACTAAACTTGGCTTGCCTGGGCACGGTCAGTTGCACTGGGCCTCCAAGAACATCCCTCCCGAGGCTGGGGGACCACCAAACCCCAGAGGCCGAGAGAAGGACATATGATGATTCTCACGGCCAGGCGGCCATATTCGGGAAACGAGTCCGGACCATCTCCGTAGGCGTCGACGAGACTTCACCTGCCCCTTCTAGAGCGAATCACAAAACATCCTGCGACGTTTGGGTAAGTCACTCAGTCAAGGCCTCGAATCCATGGAGCATACAGGTGTAATGCCGTCGAATTGTAAATTACAAAGAGCAAACCATATGCCTCCAAGCAGGCGGAACCTCGAATACCGACTATTCAGAGTAAACTGTCTGCCTCTTCACCCAGTCAGAATCTCAAACGTCGACTATCGAGAAGCACTATCTGCCCCAGAGCAGTCAAACACTCAATCCTTTTTTCTTCTTTTCTTCTGAACCGTGTGCGGAAACCATGCAACAATGCCATGACATGTGGTATTTCCAGCAAAGCAAGCCTTAAAACGCCGGTCTCGTCACCACTGTTTGCTATCTGCAGTGGTGACATGCAATTCTATTTTCGGGGTGGTGGTACAGTTGTGAAAAGGGTCGTCAGTCATAAGCAACGAGCCAGACTCAACCTGACGTAGACGGCCACCGGGCTCACTTGACAATGTCAGGAACGGCGGCGGGGAAGTTCTCCTGGTTGGCCGAAGTGGGCACCGTGTCAACGGGGGTATTGGGCACCGTCGCATCAGAGAATTCGGACGAGCTGCCGCCATTCGCCTGGGTTTCCATAGCATACAGGCGCGCAGCTCGACCTTCCTTCTTGCGAGGCTGAGGAGCTGGGAGAAACAATGTGTTAGCCGTGGACCCACGCCACAGAAGAGGGCATGGAAACTTACCTCGGCCGTTCTCCTGAACATAGAAGCGTCTCAGCAAAGAGACGGCCTCGTCGCGGAGATAGCCACCCTCGACCGTGTAACCATCTTCAACGTTTCCTCCATCTCCGTCATCTTCGTCGCGGATCGTGGCTGTGGAGCGACCCTTGGAGGCGTTCTCCATGTCGTTCGGGCCGTATCCGTTTTGATAAGGTCGATTCTGGGGTTTAGGCACAGGTCGGGAGTTCTGGTGAATGCGGAAAACACCACCGGTTCCGCCAAACTTGTCATTGACAGCACCGAAATAGACCTTCTTGATGCCGTACTGGCGGAGGAGAGAAGCGCACATGACGCAGGGCTCCACGGTGACATAGAGGATACTCTCGGAGAGGATTTTGCTGCTGACTTTGGGCGAGGGGTGGAACTTTTGTCCGTACGGAAAGATGTGGCCAGCGGCCGGGTCAACGGAAGCCCAGCTGGCATCATCCAAAGTCGACTCATCAATCTCATCAGCGTCTAGCTTGTAAGAGAGGAGCGAGTTGATCGCCATGAACTCGGCATGGCGGGTGCCGTTGCGGGTGATGTTGGTCGCATTCATGCCCTTGGCGATGATACGGCCCTTGTACACCAGCACGCATCCGACAGGAGTTTCGTTGGTGTTGAGAGCAAGTTGACCCTGGGACGAGTCAGCGTTGTGAGAATAGCGAGTTTGGAGGGAGAAAGGAGGAGACGGGAAGGCGGCTAGGGTGCAGCTACAGGGGATGAGGCCAGGTGAAGAGGAGGTGAATTGGAAATACAACTTACCATGGCGAGAGCCTCTCGCATGAACTTGAGATGGATTGCACGCTCGATCTTGCCATCCTCAGTGGTGGGCTCAATGAGTCCAGGCAGCACCTGACTAGGGGGGTCACTAGAGGAGCAAGCGGCTTCGGGGCCATCTGCTGCTGCTTGGGCAAGAGGACGGCCGTGACGGCAGGTACACCAGCAGCCTCAACGGCGGCCGAATCCTTGTCCAGCTCCTTGGGGGCATGCTTCTGCTGATCATGGAAGGCGAGGCGGTCGACAGCGGCGGCGGCCAGGCCAACCTCTTGGTTCTGATCCTGGTCGGACGGGGTGGCTTGCTGGTTTGCCGACGTGACCGTCACGGCGACGGCAGGGTCGGGGCGCTGAGTGCCGGCGGTGATGCGGCTACCCGGTCTCTGAATCTGAGACGGATGTTCAGTTTGTACAACGGCAGCCGTTGGGAGTGGCGTCTGGGGAACAACTGCCTTTTGTGCATCCCGAGCAGACGCAGCAGGACTAGGAGGAGATGCATTTGCGTGCTCGCTCGCATGGTTGGTAGCGGTGGCATTTGCAGTCAGCTTGGGGCCAGTAGCAGTGGCACTGGGCTTGATGAAGCCGTTGGGCTGCTGCTGCAGGGCCGATGATCGGTTGTCGTTCTGAGATCCGAGAACCGTGGCAGCATTGGCGGGAGTCAGCTGAGAAGGCACGCAAGATGCACCTTGACCAGTGTTCTTGCCGGGGCCAGCATTCTCCTTGTCCTTCTGAGCGGTTGCAGTTGCGGTGGTGGTGTTGGTGGTTGCGTTGTTGGTGTTGACCTTGCTGCCACCACCACGCTTACCTCCACGTTTCTTGGGTGCAGTCATGGCTTTCTTGTAACCTGATGGGCGTCCTTTCTCCAGATCGGGATCGTTCTGATAGTTTTCAGCTCTGCCACGCGATCCGGATGAAGTTGCAGTGACCGAGTGTGAATCTGCAGAGGTGCTGCTGAATGTTGATGTGGTTTTGGTTGTCGCGCTAAGCAGCGGTGTTGAAGGAGTTGGGTGGGCGTTGTCAGGGCCACTACTGGCAGTGCTAGCAGCAGCAGGAGCAGCAGCAGCAGACCCAGTTGCCAGTCGACTGTAGTGATTGATTACGGGCTGGACAAAGGTTGCAAACGGCCACTGGAAAAGTGCCCAGAAGAGCACCTTCCAAAAGGCCAGCATGTAACCCAGCATTTTGTGACCCGGGGCCATTGTTTCCCGTCCACGTCTTCTTGTATGTTGTCTGGCAAGGGCAACAATCGAAGTCTGCTGAGTTTGTTTGGAAAATCCAGTTGAAGCACGAAAGAAGAAGAAGGAGGAGCTCAACAGCCAGACACCTGACAATGATTTCAATCTATAGGAAGAGGGGGGGGACCTGATGCGACGACGTTGTCTGCGAGCATGGGCCGGCCTGCGCTCCTCCAAGGACTCGGCACACAGTCAATGTTGTAGTCTAGAATACCTGACCTAACGGGGCTGGGGAGCAGCCGCGCGCACAGCCGCGAAGAACGTACGGGGATTGCTGTTTCTCTCCCATGCAGAATGTAGGGAGATTGCACGACGACGTGGACGAGCACAAGACCCGGGCACCGACACGTCGGCAAGTAGTAGTACCCAGTGCCTCGCTTGCTGGAAGCGGGAGCTGGTAGTTATGAGACGGCCAATGGTTCGAGGGTGTAACACTGCTCAAGATGGAGTCCGGCCATCAATGAGCGTGGGTTCATGGAGCACAAAATGACTTATAGGATATGAGGCATAGTTCCAAAAAGTTCACATTTGCCAACGTTATATCTCTGTGGCTGAGAAAATCTTTCGCGGCTCACTTGCCCAGAGTTATTCAACTGTCGGGGCTCCCGACCGCTGGCCCCGATGACTACGGGCTACAGTCATCGTGCCAGCCACACCCAAGCCAGCGGACCGCTCACTACCTGTGGGCCGTGGACCCTGCATTCACCCAAATTCAACATCACTTGACTAATAACTAGGCTGATAGGTCACATTGCTTGCTGCTTTTCATGAGGGGGTGGGCAGCTGTGCGAGCCTAGTCATATGCCTATGGGATTCATATCCAGGGCCCATTCCTGCAAAAGAAGGTAGACCGTAGAGGAAAGAAAATACGAGAAACACCCATCTGCTTTGTCAAGTAACGCTAGCACAAAGCAAAATGTGCAAGTGCCCGGCATCAAATTGGCAATGGTTAGTTGGGTTTGCCCGTGTTCTACAGCAGCCTAGTAAATATGCCCTGCATATTTCAGTCCGGATCGACTTCCAACCGCCATGCGTATCTCCAACTTGTCCTAAACTTCCCCATCTCGCGAGAATGTCCCACATGACAAACAAATACAAACACAAACGCTCAGTGACAGCAAAAATACACAAGAAGTAGATCTGATCACTATCCAAACAACATCGTCAGCCCTCACCATCACCAGGAAGTGACCCTAGACAAGAGTCATCCAAGAGACCATCCGACGCGTGGTCCCTTGAGAACACGGTGTCCCGCATCCCAAACCCGAAAGTGTTTGGGCAAGGCCATGGATCTTCGACCTGACATTGCCAATGGCACCACGAGACGACAGCCTGCTGAGTACGGGAGCGTGCGAGGACTGGTCCGCTTTGTCCGCGCAAGAAGAGGCGGGAGGTTGCCGCGAGAACCACCGAGCAGCGACAAGGGATAGGGATATCAACGAAGCGGTAGCTAGTCCCTGGTCGACATCACTGACCAGCGACAAGGACAACCGCCCGAGGACGGTGGCTGTGACGACAGCACCAACCGTCAGTATAACGAACAATTGAGCACAGGCGACGCTAGCCAGCTTGCCACACAGCGTGGGTGAGGCTTGTTTGTAGGAGGGCGCCGAGAAACCAGATTGAGGTCCGTCATAGGCGGCCGACGTTGCGGCATGGAGCCTCGCAATTGTGACGCTTGAGGATACCGTCGATGGCACTACGCCTGACCATGTTGGCATAGCACGCGCTGGTTGTGCCGTGGCATTGGTGTCATTGGTGTCAAGTTGACCATCGCTGGGGCCACTTTGCACACGTCGTGGAGTGCCAGTGTATTCAAAGGTCTGCTGGTCGGCATTTGCAGTCGATAGCATGTTCTGCTGAACCACCGCGCAGTTCCGGGCATATCCCAAGCGCCACTGCGAGTTGCTAGCGAGGGCAGCGTTTGTCACCTCACTGATCCCATGGCACTTGAGATTTTCGCTACGATCGCCAAGATTCAAGGAACATACTTCCAGTCCCTGAAGATCTTGGACTCGTCGCTGGTGACGAGATGCTCTGCTCGAGAGTGGCGCAGCGGAGGAGCCATCTTTTACAGCGACATCGGCCACTTGAGGTGTAGTCGCCATTGTCCCACTGGACAAAATTCTGCCGCTGGCATTGGCAGACACTAGTTGGCGACTTGTAGTTGATGTCTGCAGATAGGTCAGCGGATAGTCGTAGAAAAAGACGGCCAGGGGTCTTACTGTGACTAGTCGTACGGTCATGGCAGATGCATGGTTGGACGACATTGCCACGCGTTGCGACGAGTATGCAGCCATCGGCGTCGCCAAGAAAGATGGACCGCGTGGATTATCCATGCCTCCCGACGGTGTGGTAATACCAGAGTCGCCTGGTTGACTCGAGGATGAGTGAAGTGACGGCAGTCCACCGCTACTACGTTCTTGGGGCAGAACCCTGCTTGCGCCGGACGATGCGCCGAGTCCGCTAAACTCGTCGCTACTAGTTGCAAGTGGTCGTGAGCCTGTGCCAACTGCTTGCTGGCAATCTGTTTCACCACGATCATACACCGGAAAGTCCAGGTGATTAGCCTCCCCATGTAGTGAGAGGTGACGCCCTGCGGGAGTTTTCGCAGAGCCAGTCTCTACACTGGCGGTTTGCTCGGGCCTGTGAGAGACCCGCTGGGTGGGAGATCTTTCGGGCGAATGGCCGGGCTTGTTCGTTTTTACTGGTGCCGAAATCTCATGAGAGAATTCAGGATCGTCGTCAAGGAAACTGGCAGAACCAGGCGAGTACAGATTGAAGTCGACATAGTTGCTGCCGGCATTGACGTACGGCATTTGTGGTCCGTGGCTGGCGTCTGCACCCGGGTGTAGGCCATCCGCAAGGTTCAGGAGCGCCGGTGAGATTGACTGGTCGGGTGTCTGCAACTGCGCTGGTGACACAGAGGCTGAACGCGAGCTCCCAGAGCAGTAATATCCTGCCGGATCGAAGAAGAAGTCGTAATTGTCAACGTCAACATTTACCGGTTCGTCCTGGTAGTGGATGAACTGTTCCCAGCTCTCTTTCACGGGCTCTGTGACAGCGAGGCTGTTGTCCAGGATTTGCGGCACAGAGATCAACGAGGCGGCGAACGACTCTGTGGCGAAGGCATTGGACGCAATAGCTGCGGCAACCTTCTTGGTCTTCTTGGACACCCTGGTGCTGGTCTCGGATACACTCGATGCCGAGGAAACCCTCTTCCTGTGGCTAGGGTCGCAACGGGTCTTCTTCTTCTTGCAGGCATCGCAAGCTTTGATAATCCTCATGAGGTGTGCATGGTCGCGCTGCTCCTTGGTCTTGCAGCCACGTGATGCCGAGTTGGTCACGTCACGTCCGTCCTTGGTCATGATTGAAAAGCCAGGGAGGCTGGAGAAGTCGGCCGCCTGGGCGCGAACAGCAGAGGAAGCAGCAGCTTTCTTGATGGACGTGCGAGCCTTGGGAGGCGGCGCCCCCGTAGTGCAGTACGTGTCGGCCTGAGACCTCTGGCTCTCCGAGATCAATGGGGAGGCGTTGAAGCTGGAGGCGTAGCCGGAGTCATGCATGGCGCTAGAGCTAGCGGGCGAGGCCGTGGTGGAAGTCTGGGGAGGGTATACCATGAAGAACTTGAACAACTCGCCGGTCTGGATAGAGTACTCAAAGAACTCCATGGACACCGCACCGCGCTTGTCCAGGATGGAGACGGGGCCTGGCACGTACACGTCAATGAGCTCGTCCAGCTCCAGGGACCCCATGGCAGGGTAGAACTGGAGAGGGGCGCCGATGGCAGGTTGGGCAACCGAGAAACCCATGAGGGTGTTGTTGCTGATGTTGTTGGAGTTGGAGTTGACGGAGCCGCTGCGGGACATGGCGGCCATTGCAATAGTGGTGGTGTTGGTGTCTTGGCTAGGTAGGGTAGGAGGAATTGTGGGCTTTAGGGGACTGCCCAGGGGGTTAGGGGGAGCAGGAGGCAAAGGAGCCTGGGTCGCCAACTTGATAAAGATGGAGTAAGCGATGTGAGATGTGGTCGACGCTTGGAAGTGTGTTGCTGCTGCTGCTGCTGCTCATCAACTCGGCGGAATGGGGCCGAATCCAATTGTTGGCGTGAAGGAGCGGTTCTCTGTAACAGCGAACAAGCAGGCAGTCAGAAGACCTTGTCGAGGATAGGTCACAGCGGTATTAACGGCGCCTGACGCAAGTATAGTCTTTGAGGTCGGAAAGGGCTTGGTTGGTACTATGGATAGTGCAACTGAACAGTAAGTAGCAGGTCAGAAGGAAAGTCGTCAGCTTCGCGTTCGGGAGGGAGTCACAGTATTTCACTTCCAGCCGACTTGATACCGAGTCGCAACGCAATGCCGTAGTTGGAGGCATGGCGCAGCGTGGGGCCTCTTGATCACGGCGAGCTCAATCAGGCAAAGCGCGAGTAGCTCAACCGGCGCCGTCATTGGGCAAGGTGGCAGACGTGGAGCCCCTCAGCTGAGCCGGAAACTCTCTTATCTACATGTCTGCTAGGGTATCAATCTCACATGCTTCAGCGCGTCTACAGCCCACCAAACTGACCTGTCCTGCTCTCTGAGCTCCGAGATAGCTCTGCTGGGTCTAGCACCAACAAGTATCGAGACTTTGTAGCGCACACCACTCCACTCTAATCCTGCAAGTGAGTCCCATGTCGCTGCGAAAAAGGACGGCGAGGAATCACTTGCTCGATTGGCCAATAGCAACGATGAGTCGAAACCATGGCCCATGATTAGCGTTCGCTACACTTTGTAAGCACTCCTCTCCAAAGGCTGACAGTATTTATGTCAAATTGGGGCCTGTTGCCCTTGATGGAATCAAAATCGCAGAAGAGCGAACCGCAGCCCGTTCATCCTCTGCTTGCTCTCTCCTCTCCATGGCTCACCACGTCAAATAGAAAGGTCAATCGACGAGGACGGACGAACGAGCCCAGAGGTCGAAATCACGAGAAACGAAATGGCGATCGCAGTTGAAATATATCCAGCTGCTCTTCTTCTTCTTGTTCTTCTTGTTCTTCTTGCTCTTCCCCTTCTTCTTCAACTCGACTTCGAGCCGGTCACTCAACAACACACATTGCAGTGAACTGTTTGTACAACACTGTCATGGAGAGCATTTGCCGAGTCCCTGCACAGTAAGCAGCACCATTGAGTAGGGTCTCCCTCGGCCATGCGATTGGACGACCGAAGCAGACTTGACGTGTTCTGCATACGAGCACTCGACGTTGAGTCACCGCCGGTCCATCGAGACTTGGACACGATTGGTCGACGACGCCCCACCAATGACCGCCATGATCCCTACCAAGTACATATCTCTCCATCGACCTAGGCCCCAGGGCTGAAAACGTGGGGTAAGATTGCCTGGTGTGGATGAGCATCGTTGGCCGCGAACTGCGCAGAGTTTGAAGTCATTCGTCTTTAACCGAGCAGAAAATTCTAACGAAAATGGAATTTGTGCGCAATGCATTTTCAGATCCGGTCGGCAGAAACCTCACGAGGCTACGGGAATGAGACAAGGGCATATCATAGGACTTTCTCATCCGAACGACTCGGGCGAACCAACCGTGTTTTGTCAACGACGAAACAGATGCGAACACACACGTTTTACGAAATTTGCTGTCTCCATGTCGTCTCCCCGTGCGCCGTGGCGAGCGACCATGCCATTATAATTTACACATCCACCTCTTTTGACCCAGGAAGTTTCAATGTACCTACTCACCAAGAAGCAACGACAGTGGTAGGCGAAATTTGCACAGGATGATTTCGACCAGTTGACAAGTGAAAGGCGCCATCCCTTGAGCGCTGTTCTCGCGTGACAACCCAGTGCTTCACAAACATTGAAATTGCGAAGCTACAAACCGAAGCCACGATCAAGAGCCAGGAGATTCTAGCGATATCGAGAGTGTACCGGACGAGAAATCCGGGGTCGAGGGCAATCTTTGCGACCAAGGAGGCCGCTACGGCGGGCAACACACTGTAGACCGCGGACCATCGATGATAGGCCAGCAGCAGATGACCATTGCCAGCCGAGACCTTGTCAAAAGCCCCGTCATTGGAACGATGATACCCAGAAGAGGCGCCCATGAATTTCCACGAAAAGGTCCCCTCGTTGCCGCCGAGCGATGTTTGATCCCAGTGGTGCTGAGGGTCAAATGACCTCCCACTCTCGGATTCTCCCGACTGTGTCAAAGCTGGCGTTGATTCTATCGTGGACTCGACAAGAGTATGTCCAAAGTACCAGTTCTTCCAGGAAGGTCTTGTAGGACGACAGCTGGGTTCGATACACTGGATCAGCGGCTGGTCGATGAGGGCCCGGGCATTGCAGTGTAGACACTGGCACCATATCTCGGGATCTCGATACGCGTGATGCTCCAACCGCCAGTGGTGCTCCAGGTCACTTAACGAGCCGGTCCACGGACACTCATCTACCTGCCTGTTCGAGTCTGAGAAACCGTTGCTGTGGAACTCGCATTGCCATCGGTTAGGAATTCCCAACATCTCACTCCCAATGGGAAACGGCTGCGACAGTATCTCGAGAGGAGCCAGTGCCTCGAGTCCCGGATTGTAGGAGCCTGTGGCCAATAGAGACAGGGTCTGCGAGCCATGCTGTACGGAGACCACGTCAAAGCCATTGGCAACTTGCTCGACGTATGGTCTCGTGACTGGAGACTGCGAAAGCGCGGACTGGTCTTCGAAATCGATCTCGAGTTTATGTGGAGTTGGTATACTCGGGACGCTCCCGAGGCCGAATAAGTCGTCGACACCTTCGCGATGTGATGGGGTGGTATTCCGAGCTACACTGGGGGCTTGCCGCGAATCGCACGGTATCTGCTGTCTGGCCCGGTGGGCCTGGTAGGCCTTCTCTAGTCGAGATAAATCATAGCAGTGGCACTGAAGAATCGATTAGCTTTACGACCCCCGATTCAAGTGACTAGACCATCTTACCGTAACCTTTCTAAGTCTGCACCCATCGCAAACCAGTTTAAGATTTCGTTTAACGGCAGTCCTGAACCTTGTGTCTGGATCCAGAGGCCGGCCTCTCCGGCCTCTAGGTCGCCGTCTGGACTCAGCTGGGTTGGGAGATGAACTCCCTTGTATCTCGCTAGCTGAAATGGGCGACAAAGGATCAATTACAGATCTGTCGGCACTGGATGCTCGAGATGTAGGTGTGTAAGTATGCGGTGGAGGTTGCAGCAGCTGATGAGTATTGACTTCTGACTGCGTAGCCGCACACCGTCCCACTTCATCGCGTATCCTATTGTATATGAGCTGTTGCTCAGGCGTGGGGTCAACTATAAGTTTCTGAGATTGCTTTCTGTCCGAGTGAGAAAACGTCACTGGCAGCCTTGGAGCTGGTTGGTCCTGCGTAAGAGACTGTTCCATGTTTGTCTAAATGGCCAGGCAGCGGACCAAAGTCTTTGCCGCAGAGGAGTAGGTACGATAGCCTTGTCTGACTTTGCTGGACTTGGACGGTGATGAGGGTAGCTAGCGGGACGCTGGGAGACAGATGTCCGAGTAACAAGAAAAGAAGAAATCCGAGGAGGGCACGGGTAGCTGCGGGTGGGAGAAGTAAAAGAATGCCTGACATGGTGGGAAAAGGTGCTGTCTCGAAACGAGGCGTCTCTCTCTCTCTCGTTGTTGCCTTGTTCCTCACAGCTCATGCAGCTGTGATTCGCCAAACGAAAACGACAGACCCCCCACCACCATCTTTGGGGTCAAGTTACACCCATGTGCAATTAAGTCTATGTACAAAGTCATCCTTGGCTTCCCTTTTATTCCATCGGGTGTTGCTCGCCTGCGATTGAATTGTCCATGAACATTGATGGTAGCCCGCGATCCTGCTTGGACATTTGCATTTGACAACAGAGGTCCAGTAGTCCAGGGGATCTACGCCGCCCAGGGTAAGGGTAGACTGGTACGGTACTGTCTTGGCGCTTCGGTGAGTGGTTTCTGTGGACGAACACGTTGGGCGTCGAGCCACCCATTTGGCGGCGGAGGGGCAGAGGTCAGGCAGGTCAGGAGGCCTTTTCAGGCTCTGGGTCCGATGCACTCTGACCGCTTCCAGGTATAGCGTCGATCCTTGAGCCGTACCCAGTACACAGAACACAGAACATACGCATGCTGCCGCCACACATGACCATCCCTACAACCACCCAGCTCGTCTCGATGTAAATATCTGGGCGGCTGACTTATACGAAATTAATTGTATGGTGAGAGATTTGTCCAAGTAGACTAGGTTAGCATGGTCCAAATAGCATGGGTAGATTACACTCGCTACTCCAAGTACAACCGCATGACTATGTCGTGCTTGTACATAGCCAGAAACCGACTGCAATAGCCAGGCTGAATTCGTGGCATCGATTCCCGGCACCTTATCAAGTACAGTTGACTCTCAATGCGATGATAGTCACTCGAAGTATAGAGAACCTGTTACACCCTGGAAGCAATAATAGGCCTCAAGATGGCTTGGTGAACTCAAAGAGATCATGTGCCTCCCTACTCCACGGTCCAGCACTGGCCCTTGAGAATCCCGGCAGAGCGGGCGACGCATTGCTCTGTATTTCAACAGCTCCATATGGCTGTCCAGGTCGCCCTATCGAAACGAAGGCAGGTGCTGACGACAAGACGCTCTCCGGTACCTGACCTGCTGCGTCAGTTGGCTTGGTTGCCTTCCGGCCACGTGTTGCTGGGTTGGGTATTCTCGACACCGGTTTCCATCTCGGCAATCCAACCGCCAAGGGTGGTTGTCCTTGGGATTTTGGTTCTTCGTGTACCACAGCAGGCTTCGATTGATTGGGACAGAGGTCATCTAGAGTTGGTCGGGACTCCGTAGCCTCTGCCACAATTGGCTCATTTGCCCGAGCGATTACCGCCGCGCCACTTGTAAGAGATGTCCGAAGTACGGATGGCCGAGTCCTTGAACCCATAGGAGGAACTTGGACTTGATTATTGATTTCAGGCCGGGGCCACATTGCCCTTACTACCATCGGCGGTTTCGTTGGAACGGTCACCGCTGCGGCTGCTGTCAAAGACACCCGAGGCGTGACATATGCCTGGACTCCTGGAGCCATGGAAGACCGAGTATGAGTTTGATCGCTGGCTTTAGCTGTTGCTTTGGTTTGTATGTCTTGCCTTGGGTCAACCACGCAGGGCTTGTCAGATGAAAGGTCTTTTTCCCGAGTGAGTCCAACAGGCAACTCCTCATATTGAACCGGACCTTGTGAAGATTTCGTTTGACCGTCCGGATGCGGGCGAGTGTCAGTCTCATTTGACACTAGAACATTGCCACCAGTTGCTTGGAACGCGTGACCGGATTTTCTCTCGTCTCTCCAAGCAGCAACTTCTTGTTCATGTTCTCTAGGCCCAATCGTCACATTCGTAGTGGTTTGAACAGGACATGGAGCGTTGCCCGTTTCATCCCTCGACAAAGCCAGCACATTGCCAGTTTTGTCAATTTGACAACAGGTTTGCTCCGTGACCAATTCCGTGTCATTCGGTGGGATTGGCTGTCGCAAGCCTCGTCTATCACCCGTCCCATTTGTGGGGTGCTCACAAGTTTCAAACGGCTCTCGGTGTGCGGTGGTCTTTTCGAGTATGTGGTTGCCGCTACACACCACCTGCCGAACATCATCATCAACTGTCATAATCGCATCTGCTGTTGACATGATTTCTTGAAGTGGCTGCTGTAGCTCTTGGGGAAGGGATATAGTTTTGGATGTAACAAGTGACATCATGGGCACACCCTCGTAGTCGTCGTTGCCGTCGTCAGATGTGAGCCCGATGATCTCTTTGCTCCGCACACTCTTGCGCGACAAGGCTGCTAATCTTGGTGGTGGTTTACCTGAACCTCTGCTAGAGACTCTTCTAGGAACTGCGTCGCCTTGCCGATCTGATTGAAAATCTAGCTCAAGCGTGCTTCGGCTGACGGGTCTCTCAGCATAACGGAAGTCCGGTACCGAAGCTTCATTATTCCCATCTAAATCATCACCAGAACCGACTTGATCAACTTTGGAAGTTACTTTTCGCTTTCGTGGTTTCGGTGCCAGTTCCTTAGGTTCTGTCTCGGAAATGTTGCCTAGAGCGCTGGCCAGATCCTCCCCAACGTCGATAGTACCAGCATTCTTCGCGCTAGGAAAAGGAGCATCAGCCGGTTCTTTAGATTGAGCAGGCCGTTGTTCTCTCGATTTCTTGGATGTAGACATCTCGTTGTCCTGCTTATCCTGCTCCATTTTATCCGCGCTCGCTCCTTGTTTGGACACCTGACAAAGGACAGAAGGTTGGTCTGGCTTGAAGTAATCAGCACTACGATGTTCCCCCAAGTAATCTTGCGTAGGCTGAACATTGGCGTGACGCTCTCCCTGCCGCTTCAACGGGGCCTTTTTTGAAGCACGCCATTCAGACGAGTGTTGTCTTGTGTCTTTGTCTGACTGTGGCACCAAAGCGCCGGTCTGCAGCGCACAACTTGGGGTTGTTGACGCCAATGTGGAGCTAATTTCGGTAGATTGCTTTGGTTTCTTCTTGTTTCTTCCATCCGACAACATCTGCAACCCCCTTTTCTTTCTGGGCTTTATTCGAAGTTCGATATATGGCTCGGAAATGGCCGGGGGTTCTTCCACCTGCTCGTCTTCCACTGGAGAGTTCAAGTGTGATAGCCTTGAGGTTCGTTGCCGTACCATACCGACTGCGTCAGTCACGGCCGTAGGTTCGTGAACCTCAATTTCAGGCGGGCTTGACACGAACCTACTTCTACTGGTGACCGAGTGGAATTGTGACAGTTCTGGATTTCGTTGTCGTGTGGTACTGTTGAAAATGATCCCACGTTCCCCCGCGTCTTGGGTTTGAGCATCCATCGTGTCGTACAGTGTTCTGGCCTGGATTGTTGCGGTCTTCTTCGTAACGGCATCCTCCTTGGGAAGTTGGAGACTATCTAGTTTCTTGCGAGATTGTGATGCCCAAGACACTGACGGTCGAGGTTCTCGTACTTGAGGCTCTGATCCTTGATGCCCTGGTGGATTAAGCCCATCCGGCATGAGCAATATCGAGCTTGTGTGGTAGACTCCGGGTTTCTTGGTATGCGTAAACCCCTTCGGGGGTCGATTGAGTGTTTCCATCTCTACTGGATCATCGGCAATGGAAACAGGGTCATCTCGAGTACTGCCCCGTTGATGACACGGATGTGTGCCTTCTCTTCTTGGTTTCCTGGGCTTCTGCTTAGGGCCGGCGGGTTTTTGCGAGGCATTGGCTGCAACAATACTCCGCCCAATAAGAGACATGGGTTTACTGCGTGGAGGCGGGCGCGTGAAGGGAAGTTTTTCTCGCACCTCTTCATCGATGTGCACATTGCTTTCGTCCGGCGATGGCGGAAAAGACTCCTCATGTTGGATGGACTGTGGCTTCCTTGGATTATGGCAAACAGGAGTGCTACTCATCGGTCGGCCTGATAGAGTCAGGGTAGTCCCAAAGAGGTTTTGAGCATATCCACCCTTGCTGGGGGGGACGGTTCTCTCCTTCGTCTCTTGGCTGGACGCGGGCTCGCGTCCGGTTCCACGCTTGACTGGTCAACATCGGGTCGCTGGCGTTGCTCAAAGGGTGACTCGGTCGGGACATGGGCGCGGCCATGGTGTCCACTTGGAGTACCCATAAAGTTATGCAGCGGTCTATGGAGTGGCTGAAAGAACGATGCAGGTGCGTGAGATGGTCTCGATAGGGGTGCTGCAGCTATGGTGGCCATTGGCAAAGAGTCGTTGCGAGCAGCAGCGGCGAACCGTCTTTGGACCTTTTCCTGGACTCTCTTGTCGATGAGCTCGGACAGATCCTGGTTCCGGGTTCCTACGCACTCGGCAGCTTGCACGATGACGCCGCCCCTCTCCAGCTCGACCTCCTCGCCGTCGCCAAAGTCGTAGTCCTCACGCCAGTGGGTGTCGCCGATGAAGTTACCCCGGTCATCATAGACCATGATACGCTTGTTGAAGGAATGGAACTTGAGGCGGCCATCTTGCCAGCGCTTCTGCTTCCTCTTGAGATCGTGGGTGAAGAGGCAGACAAACTCCAGCACGAGAGCGCTGCTATGCAGGGCCTGAGCCAAGTTCGAGGGGGCCGAGCTTGGAATCATCTGTACCGTTGAAGCCATGGTGGCGAGAACATCGACTCAGAATCCAGTTTCTGAGCTCGAGTACCCTATGCTAGGATCGCATATGCCCTTTTATGTTAACGTGGGGGGATGGATGTACGCGTTGGACGACGCCACTTTCGAAAGAATTGGGTCAAGCGGGCGGCGCGTCGCTAACGCGCTTGCACGTGTGTCGCCGCCTACTTATTTAGTCGGGCCAATCACAAGACCTCCGCTTGTGACTCGGAAGAGTGGAGGAATCGCAATCAGGAGTGAAGACTGACACACTGACACACCGGTTACGCGGCTTACACAGTACAACAGCAGAATTTATTAGTTAGTATCCGTAACGTCAGTTGTCTAACGTTGGCTGGTTGTTCGTCGTGTCGCATTTGGAGGGGCCGCTAACGTTACGTCACAGTTTTTTGCAACCCTTTGTTCACTACACACACAGTGTGCATTCAACGACCTGCAAACACCGCAATGGAAAGCGGCCGCGTTTCCCATGTGCTGTTGCTGGCCAATCCCAGTGTAGGGTCTACAGTTATCCGACTTACTTCGGACTGTGACGACGGGTACCCGCCAAGAAGTCGAGAAGAGGGGGAGGGATCCTTCCTCTAGCCTTCCAAATGCTTGCTATCCGTACGGAGTACGGATACGGACTGGCACAGTAGTTAGTTAGTTAGTTAGCTGCTTGGGCCATGATCCTTGTGCATCCATCGTTGCATCCATGCAGGCAGGCAGCGCAACGTTAGGTATTAACTAGGTGCATGCACAACTACACAGTAAAACTTTGAATAGGGGAGGGGAAGTCACTCGGTGCATTTACTGCGCAGTGCATCGTTTCTATTCTCGTCTCGACTTGACTCACGGGATAGTTGGGGAAACTTCGAAGTTGGCAGAGTTATCCTAATAAGGCACTTGTTAGTCACTCATCACTGCTTTTTCTTTCCTTGCATCCTGCAATTGACACGTCGTTGTCGCAGGCATCCAAGATCTCCAGCTTTCTCGACGTAGGTAGGCACCGCAGGCATAGGCATAGGCGCAGCAGCAGCTATTCCAACTTCTCCAACTACCTAACTTACTCCTCTTCCCACCCGCCCTCCTCCTCTTCCCAGTACGGATACACTGCCGAGCCACCTCGTTTATTACTGCCCGACTTAACTTGTCATGCTCGTTTCGCTTGCGGGCCACCACCGGAAGAGCACGTCCTTCAACCCGACCCTCCTTGTTTGCCAGTCGACTTTCTATGTACGGATAAACTAAACTCCAATCATCTCGACCATTGCGCTCTTTCGGGTGCATTACCTTCGTTCAGCGTATTCATATTTCACCCCTGGCTTGCTGGCCCTGTCAAGCAAGACACCTAAAGAACAGAGGTCGACCAACATTCTAGAGACCTTCCTTCCCCACCTCTTGGCAAGATGCATTCGGTGCAGCGACAATTCGGAAAGCTCATGAGCAAGGCCCCGGGTGACAATGCCAAAGTGTCGGCGCTCCTGAACGATTACGAAGATGTGGACAAGGTCCTGGCCAAGGTATGCGCATGCGATAACAAGCCGTGACTGAGACTGACCCCTCCGCGCACAGCTCATCGACCAAGCAAAGTCCTGGAGGGACTCGTGGGTAAATCTCACCACCACACAGCTCGGCATCGTCACCGAGTTCGAAGGACTATACGACCCAATCGAGGGCTCGTCCAATGGCAACAGCAGGGTCACAACGGCCGCGACCCCAGAGCTGCAGCTTCATCGCACCTTTAGCCTCAAGGAGGTCTACACCCACCTCAAGACCGACTTGCTGGACGAGATAGTAGCTATCGACTCACAAGTCATTAAACCCACCACCGACGCCCGCGATTGCATTGCCCCCATCCGCAAGACCATGAAGAAGAGGGAAAACAAGAGACTCGACTACGAGAAGGCCCAGGAAAAAGCCGTGAAACTGCAGAGAAAAACGGGCAAGACGCCCAAGGAGGACCTTGCCCTATCCAAAGCAGAAGAGGAGGTTACACGGGCTGCAGAAGTAAGTGATGTCTCTTGCCCGTAAGTATACGACACAGAAGAACTGACCAAGCTCAGGAATTTCAAATGGCCGACAGTCACCTTCGCGAGACACTACCCCCAATCGTCAACGCCACTTTCAATCTCATCCCGCCCGTTATGGCCGCCATGATCCTGATCCAAAACCGCCTGCTCGGCCTGTACTACACGAGTCTTCATACGTACTGCGAAGAACACCAGTTCCCGTCTCCACCACCGCCAATGGAAGATGTCGTTGCGGCGTGGTCAGCCGACTTCGACCCAGTTAGACGGGAGTTCGAGTCAATCAGCTGTGTAGCCCACGGTAGGGCGGCCCGCCAACCCATGAACAAGGTCATTGAGGAGCCCCAACCTGAGAACAGCCGCAAACCCTCGTCCGCGCTCTCCCTTAACGGCTTCCGCCGAACCCCATCAAACAATGTCATACCGCCGGACGTAAACGAGGAGCCGGGGCCCGGTCCGATGCCACCCAGGCCTCGCATCCCCTCGAGCGCTTCCACACCGCTCGCAACTCCAGGTCCTCGTCCACCCATGAGCAGCAGCCTGGGCGTGCCTACCGAATTCACTACAGCTTCAGGCTACGGCAACTCGCCGGGCACTTCCCCTCAGTCGGTGAGGTCTAGGCAAGACTACTTCGGAAACACTGTCAGACGCCAGCCGTCTGCGTCCACCATCGCATCCAACTATTCATCCAGCACAACTCTAAGCACCATTTCTGCGGCGAAGAAGAAGCCGCCGCCCCCACCTCCGCCGAAGCGCATCGCCTCGTCCAAGCCAGACGAGTTCATGATCGCGCAGTACACCTTTCAGGGGCAAGGCACTGGTGATCTCTCGTTCCAAGAGGGCGACCGCATCAAGATAGTCAAGAAGACAGGGACGGATCAAGACTGGTGGATTGGTGAACTGGGTGGGAAGAAGGGGAGCTTCCCCGCAAACTACTGCAAAGCTGCGTAACGAAGTATCGTACTATGCTACCGGGACTACACACCTAGTGCTGCGGATAGTATTACTTAGCTGTGATTCAAAGAGGGTGGAGAAAATAGTGCATCGAGCGGCTCAACTCAAGGAAAGGGGTCTGGGGCAAGATAAAAGTGAATGGTGATGGTCTTATCCGTACAATGAGATTCATGTCTCGGGGCATTACCATCTTGAATTTGCTGGCCCGGAAGTCTTGCCGCGTGCTGAGACACGCAGGACACATGCGGGAATTCTGGCTAGGTACTCCGTACCTGAAGACAAATCACTCTCTTCATTCACGTTCAATACTGTTGCTGAATAAGACTCGTGACACGGAGCATATACCATGTCTGCTCATATCTGAATGTCCCTATAATCGGGACGAACCTATCGTATGATCAGCCGAGCATGGCTATTTATTACTAAGCACACAGTCGCAACATCTGCCACGAGCCCCCTTTTTTGCGCAACATGCTATCCTCCGTCTGTCGCAAACATAAGAAAGAGAAATCACCCGTCGTTGAACGCAGTAAAACCCGCAAACAAGTCTCCCATGCTGGCACGACAAAACGCCCCGTCCCAAGAACTCTATAGTTGTAAAATAAAACCCGACAAATTGGAAGCGTCCTTGGCAAGACGTGAAGTAGAAATGTTAGGGGGTATCAAAGGAGGACTGCTGCGCCAATCGTTGCTCATGCAAATATTTCCCCAGTCCCTACTCCACCATTGGGAGCATGTGTTTTTCGTGTTCGTAATAAAAGATTGGACAATGCCATGGTCGTTTTGGGTCGAGGTGTTGAACGATAGACCGCATCGTCTCCGGCTTCTAACAAGGTATTCGCAGCCTTGCGGAGATCAGTGCAAATACTGCAACCGATGGACAAATTCGTCTTTCTTATGCTTGTTTGTTATACGCCGCCTGTTGACAGTGCGTCCATCTCGATGGAACGGCTCTTATATATTCCGAATGCGGCAGAGAAGCGGCGAGGTCGTTGAGCAACTGCAGACAATTTGACGCTTTGCGAGTCATACAATGACCCCAAACCTCGTCTAAGCATGCAAGATATATCCCTATTACCAAGGCACACCGGTTCCTCCAATGTCGCCGAGTACTGATGGCTTCGCCGACGAGAGCTCAACATGCAGAGCCAAGGCCAATAGCCGGCGAGCTAGCACCCTCACGTCGTCGACGCTCCTCGTCTGCTCGGATAGCCCGGCCGAGCTCTTCGATCCTCGTGCTGTCTCCCGAGGCGGAAACACGAGCACCAATGTAGCCATCGTCGTTCGCCTCTAACTCCATAGGCGTCACCGGACCAGGACTCCCAAGAGGAGCAAGACGGGGCTTGCTGGGTTTGGACAGAAGGGTGAAGCCGATATTGCGAAGCTGTATCGCGCTCAGGGCAGCTGCGTTGACATTCCCACCACTGAGGGCAAGAGTCGCCTGCGCAATCATGTCTCGCTGGTACTGTTGAAGCCTTCGTTTGGCCTCGGATTCGTTCCGAGGATACGCCAAGGGTGATGATGATGAATCTCCCCGGTACGCAGGGACTTGAGAGTCTGACTTGACTGACATGGCTGCCGAGGCGGTGGACACCGGAGGCCGCTTATCCTCGTTTCTCTTTTCGTAGTTGCTAGGGTAGTATTTGCCCATGGGCATGGCGTTTGTTCCGCTCGGCATGTATGATGCGACTGGCGTGTTGGATCGGCCTATGTTTGCAGGGACAGGGACAGACGACGCTGGTGGTGACAAGCCCTGGTTGGGCATGGTGACCGGTAGCTGTACGGTCGCAGGCGGAAGCGTGCGTTCGCTATTCAGAGGAGCAGATCCCAATTGCAGGACAACTTCGGGGGAGCTGGCCTGGGAGGCTTGCCTGATAGATCTCAGCCGCGCTTTTGAGGCGTCCAGATGAAACGGATGACTGCGATACACTCGCTTCTTATCCTCATGCAACGGGAAGTAGCCGCTGTCGGAAGAAGAGGGACATGTTAGCGACTGCGCGAAGGGAAATGGGAGGAGGGAGTAGTAACAAGTGTCACAAGATAGGTCATGTGCACATATGTTAGTGATGGACAAGGAAAGACAGAAAGCCGATGAACCGAGCATAGCGTCCCCATAGGAAGTCGAGAGTGTGGGCAGCTGGAGTGACCTACCCAGGGAGATCGCCTCGTGCAGACAGCGGAGTATAGACTGGAGAAGTGCTGGAGCTGAACTTGGACTTGTTGTTGGAGGAGGATGCAGGCAATTCGATGGCAATTGGACGACTGCGAACGGATCTGGGCGTGTCTAGTAGTAGTGACGGAGGCGAGTCAGCGGTGGTGTTTGACGGGCCATCACCTGTGTAGTCTTCAGCAAGCCGCTTTAGCATCATCCTTACATGGCATGGTTGCAAGCTTAGCAGGTGCTGTGACAGACGGGATGGAAGACTAGGGGAAGAACTTGGAAATCCCATGCCGCCATCATGGCGAAAGTTGGCGGGAAGCAGGGTAGGGGGAGGGAGGGGTTTCCAAGGGGATGGGGCCAGGAGATCCTTGAACAAAGGAAACAGCCAGGATGGTCCCTCAAAAAGACCCTTTATTTGCCGCTCTGTGGTCAAACCAGAAATGCGAAATGCAACCCCCCCCGCTGGCGCTGGCCATTGCAGGGGGGAGGGGGTACTTTGTAGGTGGAAGCGGGGGGGCGGAAGGTTGGCGCGGTGCTAGCCCATGACAAGCGCCAAACTCCAGTCCGGTCAATGCCTGCCCCTCGAATCGTTCGCTGACCGACACGACACATGGTCGGAGGTCGGCTCGAGAGCGAATCCCTCAATTCCTCCCCGGCAAGCACGGCAGGAGTTATACAATAACGAGAGTGACGGTCAAGGTGAACGGTAAGCCGGTCGTGTGTCCTGAAACTTGGTCGTCTTGGAATTTGGGACCATTAGTAGAAAGTCACTTGACCGACGTACTGTGTATTGGAACCAACAGTGACTGTAACTGTGACCGACTGGGGGAGTACACGAACCCCTACACCATAGACGGCCAGGTGGTACGAGCCACACTCGAAAATAGAGGCGGGAGATATCAAAAGGAAACACGAGTAAAATAGAACGTACCGGGAATCTTCAGATGCATGTCGCTAACGCGTCGAGATGGTACCGACTGTGGACTGCCCGCCGGCTGCAGACTTGGTGAAGGGCTGCCCGAGAGTAAAAACTCGTCGCCGCTCAAATCGCCCGGCGACGGCGGGGTGGACGAGACTTCCGAGGTGTTTGACAGTGATCTTCCGGACATATTTGGCCGCCGCGCCATCGAGGAGAAATACGACGGCGGCTTGAGGGAACGACCAAGGCTAGCCATTACTGCGGTTTGGACCCCGGCAGCTGCACGATCAGATGGACCAGAGACCGTGAAATAGTTCAATGCTGTACGAGGGAGATGGGGGAGGGGTTGTCAGCGTCGTCCTGGAGTATTGTGGCCGATACGTTGGAGCCCCTAACGTGACAGGCAGGATTCAAGAGCAACACGGATGACTTTTCCGGGCACGCGTTCAATGCTGCTCTCCGTCCCGACCAACCTTACGTGTATGTAGTTGATGGGAACAGTGGTGTTGTCGGTCGCAGGTCCCGTACTAGGAATCTAGGATGAGCCTTCTACCCCTTGGTCGAGTAAAGGGATAGTAGACAAACAAGAGGAGATAGGAGGAACTCTGACCTCTCTTTGTGGATTCGGACTTGATGGCACGAAATTCGTCGACTTGAGAGACTAATGACAAAAGACCCTCAGCGCACCGCTCTCGGCAGATCGCAAGGCTTTTGATTCACCGTCAACCTGGATTGTCGTTGGGCGCGACGTCGTCTCCACAGCCAATTTGACGCTTCGATGTGAGCCAGGTCCGCATCTGGAAACGACCTTCCTTCTGGAAAGGACAACGACCCGTCTGGCAAGAGCTTGCTGTCAGTGTTTGCTCCGTACTCAAAGTGCCCAAGGTGTCCACTGGCGGTTACGAGCACAAGCAGCGGGCAAGCGGGAGAATGGTCGTGGGTGATGGAAGAGGTAGGTGATGCTGCTGCATAAAGCAGTGCGAAACTTACAGGCCAATGCTTGCTTTCTAGTTATTGCCAATGTACCTGATTCAGTGTATCGAAGCAGGCGTTTATAGACGATCGTCCACGGTAGGTCTCGAACTAAAGATAAGATCGAGCAGACAAACACACACATGGGAATAACTTAACTACCCCACAGGCTGCGGCCACCAGCGGCAACAAAGCCACGGGCGTGCATGCTCGTTGGGTCGTAGTCTCTGTCGATCTCGACAGAGCATCTCCACCGAGATGGTTAGTTAACTATGCCGCTGCATGTTGTTGTTGGGCGGCCGCCAATCGTAACCATCGGACACAGAAATTCGTGGACCCTGAAAAGCAACACACACATACTGTGTACACACACACTCCCCTCCTCCAATGCCTTTGGTTATCAAACTCACCCGTCAGTCGGACCCCTTGATCTCCAGAACCTGTGCTTACGGACCTCCAGAACTCTGGGGCCACAGCACGTACGGCAACCGACCAAGTACGCACACAGTTAGTGCCGCCCTTGTCGGGATCGTCGAGGTGTGTCTGGTCGATTAGAGTATCCGAGTAGCCAGTGCGCGGTATTGCAGCGGTCTGTAAGGCGGCAGTCTGGCATCATGCCGATTCATATATCCCCAGAACTCTGCCGCCCGCACACACGATGTGACGAGAAGGGAGCGGCACACAGAGAGCGATCTGCATCGTCCCCCCCGAGTTTCCACATCCCCGACTTCTGCCGGACCCCCTACGGAAGTACAACCCACGGCATTGTGGGTTGTACTGTGTAGTGTATGCAACTATGTTTGTTGGTCAGACATTGGATGTCTCCGAACTGAGACATAGCAACACCGAAGCCGTCTCATTTGGGCCAACAACACTTGATGTGCGTGCGAGTAGCTAGTTAACGGAGCTCACTTTCATCTGCGCACCATGCTCGTACGTCAACATCATGACGTCTCACAGCGCGGCCGTTCCTCTGGTCCGAAGAACTGGAACCAGCCAGTCTGATGGGCCGGCATCGACATGTCCTTCATACGTTTCTGATGAACACACGTGTTCGCGGTTTCATGGTTGGTGTTCCACTAACTACAACAGGCTGGCAGCGGCGGAGTTGACAAAGTTCACATGGGATGGATGCCTGCGCTTTGAATGCGTCCATCTCAGGTTCCGCCGAGCAGGGGAGGCGCTGATCTGGATGATCGACTCTCGAATCGGCCTGGTGCCCGTCGAGAAGCTTGGAACGCACGTATCATCATGTTGATCGACAGGATGTCGATTTTAAAACTTCAGAGACCACACCTTGTCGGCCCAAATCCTTCCAGTTTCAAGGTCCTCCGCATGTTGACTTGTACTAGGTCAATCCAAACTCAACTCGGTCAAATACTCTGAAGCAACAAGAGGCGTACATAGTAGTAGTTAGGTAACTAGTTAACCACTAACTAGTAAGGTAGTTATCCGTACTTTCTTTTGGGAGTTGATAGAGGACCCCGTACAAACTGCAGCAGGGATCAAGGATGAGCGAGTCCCCAATGACGTCGTTCTGGGGCCTGTTGTACCGTATGAGGTAGCAATCGATTAGCCCCACCTTTTGTCGCTTTGGGCAGCCAACGAATCTACTGTGTACGGAGTATTGTCATCAGTAGCGTTTGCGCGCTTACCGCCCCAACTCTTTTGCAAATCCGTCTCTGGCTTGTGACAGACAGACAATTCAGTCGCTCCTGGAAGACACCTGCACGAAATATCATTACCACGAGACCAGCAGCCACTACGCCCTGTTTCGTTTCCGAGCCTCCCATCGGCGCGTTCACCTTGGGAAGAATGGCAGAGTACCAGCCAGGATGGTATTATTAGCCGCCTTGAACAGGCCATGTGGACTCACATTGACTTGGCAAGGTGAAAGCGGTGTACGCATATTTGTGAGAGAATTCGCGGAATGGAAGCTCCATTTTAAACTAGCAGGAGGGAAAAGAGGAATAAGTTACAGATAACAAAAAACAAAATAAAAAGCCATTTGAGAAGCTTCGCCCGTGTCGGGCCGAAAGCAAAGACAGCCGAACGATGCAGATATGGAACGAGGCTCTTGTCTCACACACACACACACACACACACCCCTCACTCCCTCCGCAATTAGCTTCCGCTCAGGCTTTTTACAGTCTTGCTTCAAATTCGTTTTCTATCAAAGGAGGATCGAGGCTGCAGGGGATATCACTTCGGTGAACAACGAGTTGGAAGACTTAGTTGGGAATTTCATTTCTTCTACCAGCGCATGCAATCGTCAACCTTGAACCTGCCCCTACCCTAGTCCGAGGCAGGATACGTCCTAGGACAAACTCCAAATCGCCAAAGGGTATCGTATATATGGAGTCTCACTGGACGCCAGAAGAAGCGCTCAAGACTAAAACCAGAATGACAATCCGCCTCATGAGCCGGGGGTCATCACACATTACTTCAACCTCAACCCTGGACATAGCATTGCTTCCCAGCTCGTCCCTGGACCGACCCCTGAAATCCTTCAAGCCCTCCAGCCCGACGTACGCGTAGAGGCGTTGCGTCCCAGCTTCGCACGTCCGGTGAACCGGCTGTGCCTCTCCCTGTGGGACCACCAGTAGGCGGCGGCGGCGACGGTGCCGATGAACCACAGCAGCATGTTGGCGAGGTTGACCCAGACGGCGTTCTTCATGCGCTGAATGTCGCCGTTACCCTCGGGGTCCTCCTTGATGTACATGTTGCCGAACAGGCCAAAGAGCGCAACCCAGAGGATGAAGATGACGAAGCTCCAGACGGGCACGGCGGAGAATCGCAGGATGAAGGGCACGGTGTAGAGAATGGCGGTCAGGGCAGAGAGCGCGCCGACCACCTCGGCAAAGACCTGTGATGAGACTCGTCAGCTTCAATCGCGCGCATGCTCGTAGGCTTTCTGCGCATATATTTGTTCGCCAACGCGGACTTGGAGAAAGAGTGCTTACCCATTTGCCATCCGTGTAGACGCCCGCCTTGCGAGCGCGATCCAGGTCAACGCCATAGAGACCGCATACGACAAGTGCCAGGACGAACTGGAAGAAGTGCAGTACGGAGAAGAGGATGTAGGCAAGGGTCATGCCAAATAATCCCATCTTGAAACGCTGTCGTCGCTAATCGCGCGACTACTTTGAGCAAGCGTGTTGCTGACTTTTGTCTGGACGAGTGGTCGCTGTGTACCAAGGACGCGTGCAGTACTCCGTAAGTAGGATATCTTTCAAGATGTCCACACACGCAGGGTTTCGCAGTGGGCCGGTAGTCAGAGTATGTTTGTGTACTCTGTAGGTTTCAATCAACAAAAGCTGATCCGGGGACGACTCTTGTGGGAGGCTGGCAAGTCTTTTTTTCACCCGAACGATAACGCCCAATAATGTCATGCATGCTTCCAGGGCGGGAGATTACTTTATTAGCGCGTCACTTCCATGGTCAGCCGGAGCAAGGGAAAGTATGACGCAAATGAGAGACCCTTGCTGAGTCTGGACCTGGCAGCGGGCGGGCTCACGGTAGCGCCCGCATGAGGAGGCAGATTGGAACGGACGTCAGAGTTTGGGACCTGAAAGTCCATTTGCTCCAAGGGGAACAACAACATCAATCAGTACGGATACTATGTACACAGGACTGCGTGGTTTTACTGCAACGACCCCTTGGAAGCTTTGCCTAGTCGGGGCATCTACACATAACTTGGCATGCTAACACTGCGCAAGTAGGTAACGTAACTTTTGTGTGTGTATGATTGCATGCGTAAGTTAGCGGCCGTAGTCAGCTCTTATCACTCCTTGTCGACAAGAGACAGACCTGCCAAAGTCGAAGTTGACTGGACCGTTTATAAACACAGACCCAGGTGCTTAAGTAATTACGCTAGCACCAGGTTACCTTGGGCAGCTCGGGCCGTTCCTTCCTCCACCAGTGGGCTCTAACGTCAACTCACTTATTTGTACTGATTATAGCCTTGGTCAGTTGTTAACTGGGGGCTGGAGCAACTGCATCGTCAGGGGGCACGCGCGCTGTATATATATCCATATCTGCTTTCTAGGAGCCCCGTTCTACGTCCTCATTCAGAGGACTCATAGCTGTTCCGTTGTGTTACCACTTGGTCGGGTACCGTATTTCAACAAGTCGGGGGTTGCTTGTGTCGGCAGTCGACGGACACAATCCCCCTTTGCTACGTCTTTTAGCTGTAGCTCGATCTTCTATATCCTGCCCCCCCCATTTCTTAATATTTTTGCTTCCCGACCGCCAAATCAGTGGCGAACCTCAAGTGTTCGTAACAGTTTAGCAATCTGTTCAGTCATTAGTTTAAACTCGGAATTTGTGAAACATCAAGCAAACGTACCTACAGCACCATACCTAGTGACTGATGTGAAGCTCCTCGTCAGCCCTCGCAACAGTTCCTCCCTCGGACCGTGTGGCCACTCTATTATCCATCCATTTATTCTCGTTTTGACAGAACCAACAGATCTTCAGTCCGCCTAGCTATCAACCTTTCGACTTAGACTCCCAATGAACATGGCATAGACATCGCCTTCAATCCGCCTCGTGTCAACAATGTCCCTGCAAGACAGTAAGTACCAGGCTGCGCTGCGGGTGTGTATTCATGGCGATTGACTTACCAGTTATCCTCTTCGCCAAAGTCATCCAAGTGCTTCAGATGTTGGACGCCGTCAGGGTCATCACCGAACCGGACAAACTGGATCATGACCTGGGTTCTACCCAAGTCACGCTTTTGCAGCTTCCTCATGAGTTTCGAAATAGGATTCTCGACTCCAGCCGCATGCGGCAGATTTTTGCCCCAGTTCCCATCTGTGAAGATGAAGACGCTTAATGGTTTTCTGGTCGAACCAGGAGTGGCGACTGGGTGACCAAGGAGCACATGTGGCAGGCGACGGATTATTCGGCCATCCACAAGCTCGGTAAGTTTCGCCTCCATCATGCCTGACTCCTGGCTGTATTCGTGATTGACAACGTTTCTGATCAGCTTTTCAGTACTCGTGTCTTTGAATACCGCCTTTGGCTCCGAGGCAAAGACAAGCTCGATACCATCGGGATCAATCTGTTTCGCAAGATAAGACAAGCCTGTGAAGCCGACCTTTACTTCATCAGCGTATTTCGCCATCGAAGGTGAGTCGTCTATGAAAAAGAGGTGATCTCGTGCGCCGAGGTTTTTCTGAAGCCTCTTGACCAAATAATCGGTATTCATATCTGGCTTAAGACGTTTCTTTTTCGCATCTCGGTACATCAGCACATCATCTAAAGACAGTGTGCCATCTCCTGAGCCAAATGATCTTCTCGGTCCCGGAAATGCGGGCGAGTGTCCTTTGCCTCCCGCCGGGGTGAGAGGCGGGGTTGATGGGGGGGAACTGTCATAACCCGCTAAGATGGCGTCGATCTTTGACTTGAGAACCTTTGCTGTTAACCGACGAGTGATGTCTGCAACGAGCATATGCTTTTGCACCACGTCGATAATCTGAGAGGTTAAAGAATCGGAACCATGATGATCCACAATCCTACGGTGCGTGTCCTGCACGGTCTTCAGGACGTCGGCACCGTTGTGAAAGCAGCCACTATAGCCGCTACCTAGAAAGTGGTGATTCTCCCCTAGCTCCTTTTCGCGCCTCAAGCGATAGTTTTCCAGGGCTTCCGCGCCGTCTGTGATCCATGAGGCAATCTCGCTAAAGATGCATCCGAGGCCGAAGATATCTGCTTCCGGTGTGATGTAATCCCGACCGCTCTGCAGGTCTCTGGTATGGTGGCTACACTCTGGTGCGCAGTATGTCGGAGTGCCATGATGGTCGATCCCTCGCGCACCTGTGCCAACTGCCCTCGCCTCTCCAGTATAGCTGTGTCCAAAGTCTCCTATCTTGGGGTGGAATCTGTATGACGATGTAGGGTTTTCGAGCAGGAAGATGTTTTCGGGCTTCACGTCCTGGTGTACGACACCAAAATGTGAAGAATTGCCTTGTGATTCGACTTGGTGAATCTGATGAAACCCACTCAATATGCCAGCAGTGCTGCTCCAGAAATCGCGAATGTTGCTCATCGTAGGTGGCTTGGGCGTCTTTTGTAGATATTGGAGCAAGTTGCTACCATCTACGTACTCCAAGACCAGGTTCAAGTCCCTTTCTTGCTCAAAAGACCCGTAATAAGTGACGACATGACTTTTCGCACTGGGCCGAAGTTCGTTCAAGGCGCGACGCTCGTTTTCAAACGTCTCGCGGTCGTCCGCATCGTAGGTTTTGATCACAAGGGTATGATGACAGCCAACCGTTTCGCGGTCCTGCGAAAAGAGAACCGTCAGCCACATCGAGCGTCTGTATGAGCGAGCCTGTGCCTCATGAAGGAGGGGTAACCTACGTTGTGCAGCGTATGGCAATCCTTGTGAACGGCGACCTTGAAGACTCGAGCATTCCCATTCATCATTGGCTCCTTGGACACGAGCGGCAGTATATGTTCTGCGGCCAACTTGGGGCCTGTAAGACGTGCCAGGTGGAACTCGAACGGGCGGAACAGCCATTGGTACTGCTCGACCGCTTTGTATAGCTCGCAGTAAAGACCTACATTGGGCCATGGGTTTGTACGAAGAGGAAGCCTGCTATCTTCGAGCTCGCGCGACGTGAAATCATACATAAAATGTACTTTCCCAGAGTACACCAGCATGGAGAAGACACGTAAGTATCTGCTCGTGACGGACTCTGAGGAAATGTTCACGTTGACGCTCCTGAGCACATCGTGTATCTTGTCGGACTTCCAGTAGGCATCCAGTTCCGTAAAGGTAATGTAATGTTGAGGCTCGCGGCGTCCATTGCGATCCTCTACTCTGGACGCTTTGAGTGCTTCCACGTAGGCTATAAAGAGACGTGCGTGCTGGACGCTATCGAAATTGGCGGATACCATCTGATGACGACCACTGCTGAATGGTCAACCGTTTTGGTGGACGACGCTTCAGGCGTGAAGTGTCGTGGCAGTGGCAGTGGAAGTGGCAATGTCAGCAGCGTTTCCGGGAGAGACTTCGTCAAGAGGGGTGCAGGACACGCATGTCCGTTGTCCACCAGTGTGATGCGGTAGATGTGGTGTGTGTGTGTGTGACTTGGATGTTGTGGAGAAACGCGGCTGTTGTCAGGACCGAGAGGAAGTCAGTCGCAAGCAAGCGATGATGTCGGGGAAGAATGCTGATGATAAGGCGTGCCACCGATGTGATGCGACTCCTCCTCCCGGTCGAGCAACGAGCGAATGTGATGGGTGGGTGGGCGCTAACTAGGCAACTATTGAGGGCGGCGGAGCTGAAGCTGCTGCGAGCCTGCGCATGAGCCAACCACCCAAGTTACCCTGTGGACAAACAAGCGAGGAGGGGCCTCCGAGGAGAGGAGGGGCGCGGACTACGTCGCTTCGAGCGTGAGCCTACCGGTTGCCTTGTCTGGTTGGGATGTACGGAGTACCTAGGTAACTTACCCAACGTTACCTAGTATGCAGGTAAGTACGGAGTATCGCAGTTGCTGCTGCAGCCTGCGGGTGCTGCACGCTTTTGGCATGGTCTGGCCCGTCTGGTCGTGTAGGTCATGCCCAGGAAGCCCAGGAAGCCCGTAAGGACCGTAGGAGCCGCCACGCTGCTGACAAGGAGGAATCCAGCCTCGGTTGGTGAAAAGAACACGGCGTGGAGTCAGTCTATCTACCCGGTGAGATATCGCACCCATGTGCTGATGCAATGCAATCATGTACCCAATGATGCGATCAATGCCGCAGTCGGGTTGCCGTTTACCTAGTAACCAGCTACATGACGGCCTTTCAGCCGTTTGGCACACACACACAAACATGGTCGACTAGAAATAGCATGCTACTCTATAGACAAGTCTCTGCACAGTATGGCGATTGAGGAAAATGTGCGTCAGTCAGTTCTCGGTCCGGAGCTGTCGCATATCATATACTACAATGTTAAATAACCATCTCCAGCCTTGCAAAGTCCCCGGGGTTTGATGTTGCTCGTAGGCCAAACGGTATTCAGTCTTGGGCTTTGAAAAGTGTGGCTAAACTTCATAGCTGAGCCGTCAAATACGAAGCCGCATTCACTTCAAACCCTTTTCAATCTTAGTACCGACGTATAACGGCAAGTCTTCAACCATCCGTCGACGTGTCCAGTAAAGCACCATCCCCCACGAAGCCAGGACGACGCACATCAGAGGACCGCAGATCATGAAGAATAACCCGAGGGCGCTTGGGCGCATCTTCCAATTGCTCTCATCAAAATCGATAATGTTGCTGCTGAAGAACGTCTGGCATCGAGTCAGATCGGGTTTGGCCAAGTCGCACAAAAATGGCAGACCGTATCTTACAGCGACGAATGTGCCAGGGAGGAAAAACAGCGTAAGAATGGTTATGACGTGTATGGAAACAGTTTCCTGTTTCGTCTTTGCTGTGAGCTGCTCCATCTTGGCCGTTGATACCTGGGCGTGCATGCCAAAATATTCGCCGGTCCTCATGTTCTTATACTGTAAAATCCCGTTGAACTTGGCAGGTTAGCACGCAGGAACGCTTGGGGTTGGCGGGCGACGGAGCAAATTCATAGCGTACCAAAGAGATATCTTTCTGTAGACCAGCCAGAATGGCATTGACACGAGCTAGGTTGTTATCCATGTCGCGCAGACAACGATGCGTCCTGTTGAGGAAATCAACCAGGCTGGTATCTTGGACTTTGACATGTCGACAGAAGTCTTTCGAGTCACGCAGCAGCTCGAAACGTCGTTTCATGTCGTCCAGAACGCCCTTGTTCTGGCTCAGCACTAGGTATGCCTCCTCAAGCTCCTTGGAGTCCCGATGGAGGCTCTGCAGCTGGTTAAAGGAGAAGAGCTCGTCAATGTCCATGTCTTTGAGTCTCTGCTGTGGCTTTTGGGTATTGCCGTTCGGTGCTGCCCCTGCCCCTGCCCCTGCCCCTGCTCCTGCTGCAGACGGGTAGATAGGTTTCTTTCGAACATCTCGGAGTCTTCGGCTGGCTTCCGCCAGCGTCCAGCTGGCCGACCTGCTACCGTTACGAGTGTGCCGTCGATTCGAAAACCCAGAATCGCGTCTAGATTTTGCAGTCGAGTAGAATGATGGCCCCTTTGACAGTCCCTGCTCGATATGCTCTACTTTGGTGATGTCGGTTATCGGTGTATGCCTGACGAATCCAGCAGCGTCTTTGACCTTCTGCTCCAAGAAGTCGACGTACGCTGCCCAGTTTTCGGTACACCACTCGAAAATGATCAAGTGAGCACCGAGTCCTGCTGAGAAGGATGATTGTGGACTGGTCCAATCGCACAGTCCGTAGCGGCGTGTCGTGCCCGTCGACGATTGACGTAGGCGCTGACGGATGACACTGTTTGCTTTCAAAATTACCCAAATGGAACTCGTACTTTGGGGATCGAACGAGTAATACGCGGCTGTCTGGCGGTACTTGAAGGGCCACTCGTCCTGTCCGTCGTGCTCCACACCCACCAGATTGAAGCAGTGTTGGACTTGGAGGCCAGAGCAGCCAGGCTCAGTCAGGTTGTAGCCATGATGTTCGTCTTTGAGGTAATCTTCCGACCGGAAAGATGCCCGGAGGTGCGCCTCGTCCCGCTGATGAAAAGTGAAGACGTGGTCGAGGAAAGACGCCATGACCTGGTAACGGGACAGGACGTGCAACAGCTGTTCCTTTGAACATTGCAAGGGTGCACGAGAATTGCTCGCGTGGATGAACCTTTGTCATATGCCAGTCAGTACTTGGCTACTGCAGTCTGCAGATACAAGAAGAAGGCCGACTTACAGGAAACGGCACATTGGGCCCGGGGCTGTGGTCCCGACTAGCTGTTGCAGTCCGTTGAGATCTTCTACTTTTTGAGACACCTTGAAGGCTGGGTATCCGTGAGAACTCTTGCCCGCTAGATCAGGACTGCTTAAAAACATACGTATGATGTTGCTTCTCTCGGGAAGGTCCAACGCGTAGATGCTCGATTCGCCGACATCAAAAGGCGTAGGGATGTCGCCAAATGGAGGGCTGACCCCTTGGAGCCTGCTCTGGTAAGCTTCCAAGGCATGTTGCCATTCTTCGGTCCGAAGCAGGTTCAGCGGATATGAGAGCGAGTCGCGACATGCTGCTTCAAGCTTGGTAAAGTTGGACATCTTATTCCCGATGCCGAACGGGCGAGGAAGAGCCGTGAGCCGTCTTTAGGAGCCGTCTTTAGGACGAATATCTAGCCAGGCTTGGTTTGGTGGTGATTGAGTCTTGATATGGGCAAGCAACCAGTATAAGTACCGGTACAGAGTCCAGACGTCCACGTGTGTGCAACTTCAATCGGACAAAGTGTCCCTGGCTTTGACGGTTGCCAGGTCCCGTGGCAAAAGAGACATTGGTGTGAATAGAATGAATGATGAATGATTCGTTGCAAGCGCGAATCCGCAGCTCCAAGTTCCAAGTTCCAACAAGGGGTTGCATCCAGGGTGCTCCTGCGACTCGGGCTGAATGTGGCATTGCCAAACAAAGAGGTGGGTGTGGCTGTGGCTTACTCCACGCTATGTGGTGCGGTGCTCTCATTCCTCCTGTGCCTATGGAGTAGTTAAGTTAGTTATGCAGCGATCAGCCTGTAGGCTGTAGGCAGTCAGGCAGGGGACGGATAGTCGAGGCTGATTGAGAGTGGGAAACTGCCTAGGCGCAGCAACAAAGCCTCGGCCGTCCGTTGTCTGTCGGGGCCGCCCATTTGCTTAGGTGCATGCATATTGCGACCAAGACAATTGTTTGTACCTTGAAATTTGGTGCCCTGTTGCAGTGTCACAGGGAATGTTGGTTATAGCGTCACGAGTGTATATGTTCGGTATATGAGAAGACGGCTCCAATCCAGCGACCCCATCCATCGATCCTATCCATCGATCCCATCCAACGGTCTGTCTAACCCAGCCATCCAACGCACTTGCTTCTGCCCTACCATGGCCACCAAGACTATCAACTACACGCAACCTTTAGTACCGGTAGCGCAGATTCCTATTGATATGACTCTGCTCCGTCTGTTCTCGCGCGAGCAAAAAGTGAGCAACTAGTTGGCCTGTGTACAGTGCCGGCAGAACGTACGTACCTCTGTGAGCTCTCTGGGTAACATCATGTAGAAGTCGGAATTGTGCATCTTTTGTCTTGTTAGTCATCGGATTCCGCATTCCGCATTCCGCATTCCCACGCGGTCGGCTCGGCATACCTCGAGGGTGAATTCGCCCCGCGAGAACAGGGTGCATAGGTAATTCTCAAGGACGTCCTTGCGAAGCCTATAGACCTTGATCTTCTGCTCCACAGTAGGCATAATGATGATGGCCTGCGTCTTTGAAGTTTTGGTCGCCTCGGGCGTTTTCGCGCCCTTGCGGAGAGGGCGAGGGTGTGTGTGTGTGTGTGTGTGTGTGTGTGTGTGTGTGTATGTGTGTGATATGGGCGGTTGCAACACAAGACGAGCGAGTTCTAGGACAGTCGAAATCGGGCGAGAGGCGAGGGGCGAGGGGCGAGGCCACCACGGCTGCTTTTAAATCAAACGGGCTGCTGCTTGTTACCCCAACGTATTCAAAGTGACTCGGCAAGCAAGTCGTGTTACTTCGTAGTACATGATCATCGTGTCCAGTCGACCTAATCTTCATCCGGCTTGATACCGGCACAGGAGCAAATCAAAGGATCGGCAGCACCTCTCTCCCGCAGCTCAACGAGGGGCTTATTTTGAGCCTCATTGCAGAAGTGGGACATGTGACTGCATGTCTCACCACTCGGTCAAGGTGGTGGTGGCTGTTCGCTGCTGGTGTGCAATCTCCGCGCCGCGTCACGGTTGGAGAAGGCAGGGTACCGAGAACAGCACACCCGTTAATGCCCGTTTTATAGGCCTAGGTCCCATTCGGCCCTTGTCACTCTCTTCTTGCTTTTTGCTCGTAACCGACGACCTGGAAGAGAGCCAGCTGAGAGAGCCTGAGAGACCTCCGTGAGCAGCCCTCCTTCCCCTCCCTTCAGGTCATCCATCTCAATGTGACGTTACTCCGCCGCAGTTACTCACCTATTTATTGCATGCAGATATCTGGGCCAATAAGAAATCACACCCCGTTTCACTTGCACGTTTTTCTAGTTACTCCTCCTCCCCTCGCTATAGTTGCTTGAACAGGTAGTCCAAGTTGCGGCCCGGGACGAGCCGGGCTTCGAGCGATGCCTGCGCCGGTTGGATACCTCGCAAGCTTGACTCCTGCATTCACCCAGGCATTGGGCAATCAAGAATGGCCGCTTTGCCAAATTCCGAGCCGTAGACATCAACTGTTCTAGATGGAACTTATCTTGGTCTTGGAGAAAACCATCTACATTCCCGAGACTGGAGGGTGGGAGCTATACTGAGACCCTTTCACACCGCGTATCTTGAAGTTGGAATCCACGACCAAAAGGCCTAATCGCGAACCTCTCGTTCATCTTCTTCCGGCGACGAACAGTAGTTGATCTCGGGGCCGTATCCCGACGGGAAAAGGGGGGCTCTGTGATACTCGACCGGCCCGGTGTTCCCAGGTGCCGCTGTATACACCAGCCCAGATATCACCGCCAACTGGAGTGATGGCCCTCCGAAGAGGGGCGATAACAGCAGCAGGAAGCAAGGGTAGCTTACAATTACGACGGCCCATTCTATCATTTTTGGTACCGCTGCTCACCCAGTATCCATGGGCTTTCAGGGAGCACCCACGTAACGAGGCGACTACCAAGTTCGAACTCGGGGTCCCGATCAGGTTTAGAACTAGCACGGCCGTTATTCTCGGGCGGTCAAGGATATTCAAGAGTCGTAAGCAATAATACCAACAAAACCACCAGTACCCCATTATTATGCCTTCATAAAGAGATCACTATAGCGAGTAATGGCCAGGTTACTCGCAGAAACTCCGCCTCCGTGACTACTGCCGACGACCATGTACCGGTAGGTAGTCGTATGTGCTGTGCTATTGCTAAGAGGCGCTGCAAGAGGAGGCGAAATAGAAAAACCCAGCGCCATGAGTTTGGATTGGAAATACATACCTCTTGGACCTGTCAGCCTGCCCTGCCCTGGTGGTTGTGCCACTATGTTTGTACGGCAGAATCTCGACGAGGAGTTGCCTCCTTTCTATACATGGAACTCACCCAACTACATACATCGGTATCGGTGAGAGTTGTATCCCAAGGCCCCCAGACGACGCTAGCAACCTCGCGAGCAGTCACGACTTATGTTGTTGTCATGCTCTACCGGTACAATCCGCAGATCGGTCTGGTCAAGTCGTTCGTCCTTTTCTTCTCACTCCCATCCCGTGACAGCCTTGCCGTGTTGTTCTCGGTTCTCACCTCTCGAGGCCCCTTCTGTTCCATGACTTATACCCTAGTCGGGCACGGGTCCTTGGTATACTTATTCGTGAAATCCCACGAATCCTAATCCTGCTCATGGTATGTCCATCCGCCCAGTCTTGCTGAAGGTCGAGAGATCCAGAAGCCCTCTGTCATCCAAGGCAAATTCTCAGACGACTGAACGCCGCGTGTGCGCATACATCACGCTCTTCATTTCGAGCTGTTAGCTCGTCGGGGGTAAAGGCTGCATGATGCATCCATCCTCGAGACTCGAGTGCTACCTAGACTTGTTGTTGTGCTCCGGCCGGGCGCGCGATCACGCTTTGCGTTGGACCAATGAGAGAGAGGCTAGAGTCTCTCCAGCATGCACATTGTGCGAACCTGCTCAACTATAGAACGGCTACGAAGCCTCGTTGGCGATCGACTTGAGGTCGGGCATATGGATCCGCAGCATTGTTGTATAAGACGATGTGCGGCTCCCCTTGAGAAACCGTCGCCGGTCCCTAGCCAGTGCTGCGCAGCGATTCTGATGTTGCTTCACCCGAAGCCAATACCGTAAGCTTACACGACAATTGTGTCAGCAAGACTCGATCTAGCTTGATACAAAATAACATACACTACGACATTGTTGCTCGAAATCACCCGCCTGGTCGACATACACCGTAGCTCAAGTTCACTTGCAACTGGCTTGCCTCATGACTTGAAATCGCTACCGGTACATACCTTTACTTGGCATCGACGTATACCAAAGCTCAACACCGACATACAGGATAACTTGACAACACTCGACGTCGAAACATGCGATAGCATTGGCTTCTATCAAGCCTGGTCATCAAACCGTGCCGCCAATATATACTGGCCAAGGTAACACCACAGATGCCATCGTCGTCAAGGAAGTGACAATAGAAGGGAAGGTGGAGAATACTGGAGTGGAGTAAGGTATGTACATATTGTACCAAGATTCAACTCGGAGAGTCATATCAACTAACATAGAGTAGAATGAAGACACTGGAGTGAGCTTGTGTGTGTGGCAAAGGAAAGAGAGAAGGGGGGGGACAGGGAGGGAGAGAGAGAGAGGGAGAGAGGGAGAGAGGGAGAGAGAAAGAGGGGGGAGGGACAAGCTACGGTGTTGACATGCCTCACAGTACAATGAGGCGCCTCCTCAACGAAAACCTCGAGCTATCTGAGAAGAACATGGCGCAAAAGATGGGCAGCCGAGGCGAAATGTGGCCGCCTCTGCTAAAGACATACACCCTCGGGCAGATTTATGTCATGGCCTTTTGTCACACATGGAGGATGGATTCTCAGCATGCCCCTAGACCCACCCCCAATTCAGCCCAGAGCACACCGAAACAGGCACGAGTCCTCACTATCTCCCTCACAAGGCATCATACTCACCACCGGACCAGAGCCAGGCACAATCCGAGGCCAACACCCCGGCGACTCCGCCAGGAAGGCGTATTGCAAGGTGGCCAACTGAGTCTCGTTACTCGGTCAGAAGCCATACAGCATCAGCCAGTGAGGCTCGAGAGGTGATTGTTGGCCAGGATTTCGAATATTGTGCGGTGTGGCGATGCATAGCTCCTGCTTCTGTAATATCAGTGGCCCCATCGTGTCGAGGATCTTGAGTCGACAACGTCTGAAACATCTGGCACTGAGTGGCTTTTCGCCGAGCAGAAAATAATCACCAGACTGGAATAAACCGGGTATACTGCCTTGCAAGTGTCAAGACTGTGGCTATGATGTTGGCGTCGGTGTGCACAGCTTGGACTTCGGCCAGTCGCCTCGAAGTTGAACAATGGTGTATGACTCAAGAAAGAGTCATGGGCATTTTCTTACACAGAAGATGAGGCATAATGGACCGGCTTGTACAGGTCGCCTCGCAAACGATTGTCGACTTCAAGGCGGAGAAAGGTAATAAAAGGGGCTCGGAAGGTACAGGTTCCTGATGTGAGAATGGATAAGAAGTTGGCTCTCGCAACAATCTTCATTTCAAGAAGCAGCAGAAACGCATACACTCCAACCTTCCTCCATCATGCCGTCAAAAAGAGACTCAAAGGGCCATCGCTCTTCCTCCTCCAAGCACGAAAGCAAGCATCAGTCCAGTTCGCGAAGCAACCGACACGAGGAGAAAATAGTTCACATCGAACACCCCGAGTATTCAAGCGCTTCGGTAGAGAAGGCCGACAAAGAAAAAAAGAGCTGGCGTTGGACCTGCGTGAGTATAATCGAGCTGACTGAAGTGTTTGGCGATACTGATGTAAAAATAGTCTGAATGCGGCTTCGGAAACAACTCTTGGACCTATAACACGTCTTGTTCAGACTGTCAAGTGCAGCGCTCACAATACGTTCAAGTCTATGAACAGGCGCAAGAGCCGACTTCATAAGTTGACGAACCGGTACCCATTGAGCAAAGATGGACTGACCCTGACCCGCTCGAAGACGCCACGGACCCAGGTGGCTGGAGCAATCGTGGCCGATGAGAAGTGGACGGGTTGATACGAGGTAGAGAGGAGAGAAAGCATGGTTCATGGAGGAGGGTTCGAGAGCGATCGGGCGTAGAAGGTCAAGGGATAACGGGGTGGCGGAGTGGGAGCAGTTGAAGAATGGAAGGTTTAGAGACTACCGGTAGCGAGGCGAGTCAATTCTCTATAAAGATACCCCCTCCCCAACAAGTCTGGAATCGCTTTGCTTTGATGGTACATGTGTAAAGCTCCGACACCGCCACGGCCCACGAAGTGAGAAATAATAAAACGAACTGTAAAAAGAGTAAATGCGCCTCGAGGACGCCCTGCAAACAGCTGGACGATACGCTTCTCCAAAGCCTTGACAGTAGGGGAGGATTGCCCGACAGAAAGCCTATCCGCCTGCAAATCCGTACCGCCAGATAGTGCGACAGGTTAAGCCTTGCCAGACTACGGCTCTTCTCGCCTTATGTGTATGTGTGTGTGTGTGTGTGTGTGTGTGTGTGCGTGTGTGTGCGCTGCCAGACCACGGCTCTTCACACCTTGTATGTGTGCGTGCGTGTGCGTGTTTTGACAACGACGCGACATCTTGCCCAACGATGTGCCGGTGCCATGATCCACCTAGCCTCCTCCCACATCTAAAAACCGGTGTACCCAGGCTTTCTTTCTGACGCAGCCGTCGAGGAAAAGAACACCCCCGTGGGCTGATTTGGGCCAGTGTGTTTCTGACAGGCCAACTGAAGTGCTACCCTGGCCATGAAGGCGACGGCGCTAGAGCCAGGCATCAGGCTGCCCAGGCAACAACGACAACAGCACCGGCCATTGCGAACCGTACGTGATCCGCCCATGAGCATACGTATGCCCATATGTATATTTATGCCTTTCCAATGGGTCCAAGAAAGCCTCGAGTGGGAATGAGCGGTGAAACGACCCGTTGGCAATGGGCGACTTGGCGTGTGCGACATGGGAGAGGAGAAGGCTGTAGCCTGTCGTTGGGCTTGTCCGTCATCCGCTCAGAGTGTAGTTAAGAGGCAGAGCTTTAAGTTTCACATATTTCCACTTTGGGTGAGCCAAAGGACAGCATGTCGAAAACCCGCTCGATACTCAGCGGCCGCCAAGTAAGAGTGAGGGAACCATCTCGAGGGCAGTTCCTTTCGTGGAATTGAGAGCAGGAGGAAAGGAGATCTGGAGAAATGACGTTGCAAGCTGAAGGAGGCGGAACAAGACAAGAAGGTCTTGGGATCGGGCAGGTGGGGTAGATTGCTATCACCCTATACCTACGTAGTAATTAACCAACCACCATAGATGCGTACGGTGGCCACTTAACTACTGTGAGTATGTGTATGGTACCGGGTACGTAGTACACACGGGAGGTCGCGAAGTACCTCTCTCGGCGATCAATCAACGCCCCTTCCCCCTTGGGCCCTTCCCTGCCTTAGTTATGCACGTCATTCATGCTCGACGTGCTTGAACAACAGACACAACATAGTGATAACTTATTGCATAGCGTGCCCCGGAATTTAGTGGCCAATGTTACTCCGTACAGCAGAGTCCATTCAAGTTCTCGTCGTTCATTTCATCACTCCAAGTCTCCAACACTTCAGCCTTCCTTCAGAGCGACGCCGCCAGAAAACCTACTGGTCAGTAGTGAGTGGTACCGAGGAAACAGGGTGGCGGCGTGATTGGCCCTTTGCTCATCCACTTGGCCTTCAGCTTACCCCCTCGTCAACTCGGATCCAACTTTCTTCATACGCGTGCCGGTGCGTATGGATGGATACAAAAGTACACCCACCACACCGACTCAAGTTCTCAACAACCACAGCAGCACCAGCTAACAACCCAATCATGGCAACCTCCCTCCCCGAAGCCCCCAAAGCCCCGGACACGGCAGCAGCTCCCCTCCCGCCCCCCTTCCACAACATCGCGGGCCTGCCCAACTTCCGGGACCTGGGCGGCGTGCCCCTGGCCATCCAGTTGCAGCCGGGCAAGACCATCCGCAAGGGCGTCATCTTCCGCTCATCGGAGCCGTCCAAGGTCACGGAAGAGGGCATCGCCCAAATGCGGGACCTGGGCATCAAGAAGGTGTATGACCTGAGGTCGGCGCAGGAGCTCGACCAAGACGCGAAGAGCAGCATGGGGAGACAAGTCAAGGAGTGGGAGGGCGCCGAGAGGTTCTTCGTGCCGGTTTTCAGGGACGAGGTGAGTTGGGGTTTCTCAGGGGGTTGATCTTGCCGATGGGGAGAGTCTCGGTGATCAGAAGGAATGAGCCCCTAAGCCGTCTAGACATCTCGCTGGCGGAATGGGATTGGCCGGCTGGGTAGGCGATTTGGAACTCGGCCACTGATCAATGTGCACAGGACTATTCGCCCGAGGCGATCGCGTTGCGGTTCAAGCACTACGCGGATTCATCCGAGGTAAGTGTTGGGGACGAGGTCATGCAGAGATGCTTGTCACATCCATACATATCCTCATGAACACACATATGACTATACGCAGAGTGCCCTCCTTGGACCCTGTAGGCTGTAGCACCCCCCACGGTCCACCCACTGCTCGCTTTACTGTTCGAACCCCTTCAATCACCCCCAACTAACCTCCCCACAGCAAGGCTTCATAGAAGCTTACTCATCTATCCTCCTCTCAGCCTCGGCCTACGACAAACCGTACAAGACGATCCTAGACCACCTCTCATCTCCAGACACGCCGTCACCAATCCTCTTGCATTGTACGGCGGGCAAGGACCGCACGGGCGTTATCTGCGCCCTGATCCTGGTCTTGTGCGGCGTATCCGACGCCGACGTGGCCGCTGAGTACCATCTGACAGACATCGGTCTGGTATCGCGCCACCCCGAATTCATGAAGTATCTGATGAGGGACCCCTCGATGCGAGGCGATCCCGAGAGGGCTTGGAGGATGATCAGTGCTAGGTGGGTTCAATTCTGCCTCCCAATCTCCTGTAGAGCTTTCCCTTTTATTGTGTTTTGAGATGCGCGGCTGGTTGACATGCAAAGGGAAACAGAGAGCAGAATATACTGAGCCATCTCAGGTGGATCCGAGAAACGTACGGCTCGGTCGAGAAGTGCGTTGTTGAACTGGGCATCCTCACGCCGGAAGGCATTGAGCGTTTGAGGAGTAACTTGGTTGTTGATGCGACGACTCGGACGTGAAACAAACATCTCGAACGGTGTTAAGCAATTGACGGGTAACACGACTGTTCGTGCGGAGAGTTGGCCGTGAAAGTATCAGCTCGTTCGAGTCATCCAAGATGTCTTCCCTAATCGCCGACATGCTGCGGCAGTACTTCCACAGGCTCAACGATAATACACTGCCAAGTCCACGACGCCACATGCTTCATACCGCACCGGGTATCAGCCTTTGCCAAGCTTAATATACAGCTAATACAACCCTATGCTTTACAACAAAGATCCACGCCAGCCGCTAAAATGCAATCAAGGGACACTGGTAGGGATCTTGACCATGCCCTTCTTGCGGTCGTAATGAGGCATGCCATATCTGGCTCCCACAGCATTAGGGTTTCGACCTTTGGGCCCGACCAGCTCCGAATTGAATTCCCTGTATCGAAACTCGAAGCGGTGCGTGTTAACCCTGGTGGTGGCACTCGCTTCTGCCGTAACTTTACGCATCGCCCTCTCGGCGGCTTTGCGTTCCGAGTCCTCCGCAGCCTTGACGAAGCGGATTTTCGCTTCCAAAGGTGACTTGCCCTCGCGCAGATCTCGCTCCATCTGAATCAGCTCCGGGTGCGGTACTCGCTCATCTGCCGACAACATTTTGGCGTGAAAGGCCTTTGCAGCGTCTTCTCGAGTGAACAGCCTTGATTCTGATGTCGGCCAGAATATCTGCTTTTGGGTGTTTTGGTGGATATGGATTTCATTGATGGGCTCGAGAGGCAGGTTTTCATAGCCCGCCTTGAAAGACTGGGTGGGCATCATGGAGAGGACGGCATCGTTATAAGGCTTGGCCAGCTTCTTTCCCTGCAAGAACCCATCATGTCAGTTACACTTGTCTTGCTGAAAACCATGCGTTGTAGATAAACAAAGGTGCCAGCGGGTGTACTGGGTCAGATAAACTTGCAACAAGTTGTAACCATGTAATAGTCTTCAAGACTAATCGAATTTGGAATGCATAATCATCATGTTAAGGGCCCCGAGGCAGCGAGGGGGCAAGTAAGGATGGGCGGACATGTACGAACTTTTGATATCCAGTCCTTTTCGACCTCCTTCAGCCGCACAACAGCCGACACTCTGTTGATGTCGACACCAAGCTCGGCCGAGACAGCTTTTAACGTCTCTCCCTGGCGCATGACCTTGTCCCATATCAACTCGCGGGCCGCATCGTCCAGGACTGGTGTGGTTTCAAACTGCTTGTTCAACGGAAAGGGATTGTCTTGGCGACCCTCTTCCTTACCGAAACCACCAACATAGTTGGTGGCGCCCGGCGTGGGGTTTTTGTAGGCTTTGCCCTTCTCGCGTAGCCATTTCAAGAAATTGCGACGCTCTATGGTGGAGTGAGGCCGGCAAGCCGTGGTAGAGAAACCCGCGATGGACTGGGGAAGGCATTGCGGTGGTGACGCACACCGCGCTGCTGCTGTCGCACCTGTTCGAGTGTGTGAAAGCAATGCGGCAGCATTGTTCGACTGGACCAGCGCCGACGCCGCAGACGCGAATGGCGAGGTTGTTATCCTTGGTGGCATGGCAGGGTCTGAAAGGAATCCAGATCAACTGCCAGTGATCCGGACCCAATGGTAAGAGGAAGGGAAGAAATCTGTTTTTTTTCTCGTGGGATCACCAAGCTTAATAATTAGGCGTCGACGGCTCAGGGTGCCGCAAGAAAATTATAACATTGGAGCACAGCTCTACGGAAGTCGGCCTCGGATAAACTTGGACTCGAGCGGCTGTCTACACAGAATTGACATGCAGCAATCCGGATGTACCTCTCTGGTTATTGTACTAGCCTATGTACTCCCTATACAGATATGATTTTGCCCGTTGACTAGTTCGGATAGCTAGCTGCATTTACATCGAGGACACGAATAGTCGCGGGATCCACCATAAATAAACTTAGCCTCCCCTCCTTCCCTTTCGCCTTCGATCCGTCCTGTCTGACTTTAGAGACCGATGATAAGTGAATTATCAGGGTGGACTGTGATGAGAGTGCACTAATCGAATAAAGGCATCAATCAATTGGCTGAGGTAGCACCGGCTGACCCGGTTTACGCAGTGTTCAACCGCATTAACTAACCACTATCAACCACAAATGCGTGGCACAACTAAACTGCTCGATGCTGTTCCATATACTCTTGGCATTAAGTCTGGTACCCAGATCGGCCGAGCTGCGAGCGATCGACGATGCCCTCCCTGGCTGGACAAGGTCGCTCCATCGGTGGCTACTTACTCCGTATGGGTGGGCCAGAATGGTCATTACAAGCATCCAACTCGTCGCTGCTGTTGCCATGTGAATACTGTCGTCGGGAAAGCAATTCGTGGACCGGTGGTATGAGTTGACTTGATCAACAACGTGCTCAGCATGCACTGTTTGTACTTTCCGATTGAGTTCTACCGTCTAACCAGCTTAGCAGCTAGTTATCCGTTCGTAGTAATGTAGTTAGGTACGGATTACGGAGTACACGCATGGCAACCTGCATGAGACCGCAGGGGGAGCTTGGTATGGGAGGAAAACGCGTGTCTCGCTTGTACCAGACTAACTAGTTATACTGCAGCACATCGAAGTACGATACGTTGTTACATGAGCCCAGCGCGCCACGCTACTTATGTAAGTACGCATGGGCAGGATTTCGGCTCACTTCCTTGATATTGCACTGTAGCTCTAGAGAGCAATCAAATTTACCATTTTCATCCTCGCTCACACCACTGCTAGTTAACGTTATGTGACTTGTTGACTCTGGCCATCAGCTGTGGCCTCTCTTTTCAAGGATCCCGACCGCTACAGCGACGATCAACACCGGAGCTAGGGCCAGATTCCATCGTGACAAGGGTAAGCTGGTCCAAGTAACTCAGCTGGCAGCCCATCCCGAGTTCCGAGCTGGGCGTATTTGTTCAAAGTGATTCTTTGCTCCCTACTTGGGTAAATATTCAAGTTACACCATTCCGAAGACAACTCCTGGCTCCTTCAATGGTCGATCTCAAAGAGCGCATCAAGGCCAAGTTCTTCAGGAGAAACAGCGCGACCAGGTCGCTGGCATCGTCGACCCGCTCAACTGGGAGCCGCAGCTCGCATCACGACGAGCGCAAACCTTCAGCACATGGCCAGACTCACAATGGTATCATCCGTCCACAGAGCTCACGCCCAGGCTCCAACCCCATTTCGCCCTCGCTGAGAGCTGCATACGAACAGGACCAACACTCACACCTGCAAATCACAACAGACAGCAATGGCAACACATCGAACGGTTTTGTGAGACAGCATCTGCGACCGTCCACAGCGTCGACGTCGGGCTCGCGGCTCGCAGCCGAGGATGCGGCAAGCCACACGCACGAAGAGGCGTCGTCGACTTCCACCAGCCCCATGATATTCCCGCCTGACCAAGAAGACGAGAGCGCCAAAGATGGTAGTAACAGTAGTAGTGCGTTGTTGTTGAGCGGTAGTACAAGTGGGCGGCAACAGCAGCAGCAGCAGCAGCAGCAGGTGGAAGGAGCGGGTGATGAGACACAAACGGCACTAGCAAGCTCTAACTTTCCCACTAATCCCGCGCCTGCATCTGGAACTCAGTTGGGCATGGATCGGCAAACACTTCCAGCCTCTGCTAGCAGCACCACTACTACTTCTAGCGACAACACCAAGCTGCCCGCGATTAATGCTACAGCTGCTCTCCCCAGCATCAACGAACATCCCGCATTCCCCGCGATAAACCAGCAGCACCAGCCCGTCATTGTTACCGACTCGGCCGCCCGCTACCCCCTCTCCCCAACCACTACTACTTCTGATGCGCCCACTCTTCTCCCGCAACCTGCCGTCACTCCTACTAGTACCACCCTCCTCCATCACGACGAGGACGACGGCATCACCAGTCCCCTAAGCCCCGACATAGAGAGCACGCCCACGCCGCTTACATACCGATCAGCTGTCCCGCAATCGCCCTACCGACCCGTCGTCGCCAGGCGCCAAAGCATCTTGCCCGTCCGCCAAACCACTCTGATCAATACCCTGCTGAACTCGGAGTCGGGGCCGGGACATGGTCGCGAGCTCTTCTCCTCTGGCTACCACCCCGGAGAACCACACCAGCTGCTGCCCATCAGCGGCACCATGGTTACGCGCAAGATCTGGGTCAAGCGGCCCGGCGCCTCGGCCACCCTCATCACCATCAACGAGGACGACCTCGTTGACGATGTGCGCGACATGATCCTGCGCAAATACGCAAACTCACTAGGTCGCAACTTCGATGCTCCCGATCTAGCCCTCAGGATATGTCCCCGGGAACAGCACCACCGCCTCCTGCAGCCCGACGAACCCATGGGAAGGACTCTGGATGCCTATTTCTCCGGTGGACAAACGGTTGACGATGCCCTGCTGATAGATGTCCCCCCGCGCCGCACCCCAAAGGCCTCCCCTAACCCCAGGTTCTACACTGAAGAGCGACCCCACGAGTCCGGAAACGACTACTTCCCGCCGTACCCTCCGCAGGCTGCCCACGCACTCGCCCATCATGCAGGCATGGCCACGGCGCCCATCCCTGCCAGCAACAGCACCGGAAATCTTCACTTTCCATCCTCGATGGCGATCCTAGGTAACGGCCAGCTACCCCCTTTGCCCTCGCCCGGCGGCACAAGGCGGCTCGCCTCCAGCCGGCCTAAGATGACGAGGATGCATACCGCCTCTCCCATTGCAGGCCCTCCTAATACCAATGGTCATGTGCAACATATACAACATGCGTCGCACGCCCCAATTATCCCTGGTCAGGCCAGCGTCGGTACGCACTACACTTCTGGCAGGCCACCCAGGTCAAGGACTCACTCTGCTGCTTCTTCAGATCAATCCAGCCATCCCCAGCATGCTCAGCACCTCCAGCACTCCCAGCATGCGCATCCGCCCCCGGCCGCTCCGCCCATGCCAACTCCTCCCATTCCGGAACGCGTGGCCACTCCTCCCCCCATTCCGCGTATCGCATCGCCGCGCCCATCCAACCGGCCAAAAAAGATCAAGAAGAGCGCTGAACACCCGTCACTGCCCCCGGAATGCTCAACGGCGCCGTGCCTCCAATCAATGTGCTAATCGTCGAAGACAACATTATCAACCTCAAGCTGCTCGAAGCGTTTGTCAAGCGTCTCAAGGTCCGATGGCAAACTGCCATGAACGGACTCGAGGCCGTCAACAAGTGGAGAGCCGGTGGCTTTCATCTGGTACTGATGGACATCCAGCTGCCCGTCATGAACGGGCTCGAGGCCACGCGCGAGATTCGACGCTTGGAAAAAGTGAACTCGATCGGTGTCTTCTCGTCCTCGGCAAGCAGTGCCCCTGAGGATGTCAAGGCTGAGCCTGCCGAGGAAGACAAGCTTGTCAACACGGAAATGTTCAAGAGTCCCGTCATCATTGTGGCTTTGACGGCGAGTTCGCTGCAGAGTGACAGGCATGAAGCTTTGGCCGCTGGCTGTAATGACTTCTTAACCAAGGTAAGTTCTGTCTCGCGCAACCATCTAGTCTTACGGTCTGGTTACTCACTACGTCACTCAGCCCGTCAACTTTGTCTGGTTGGAACGTAAAGTCATGGAGTGGGGTTGCATGCAAGCTTTGATCGACTTTGATGGTTGGAGAAAATGGAAGGACTACTCGCAGAAGGCGACAGAAGACGAAGCGGCGAAGAAGGCTGCCGCCGCCAAGACGAAAGCCACCAAGAAAACCCACCGGCTGTCGGTAACGACGGCGGCCGCCTAATGAAGAATTGTAGATTGTCACATATGACATACTAGCTCGACGGCTATGCCGTCTTTCCAGGTTGCAAACAGACAGCAGTATGCGTCTTTGTGCAGGCCTACTTGGATGCGTCCCTGGGCAAGGACTACGGTTTACTATGTACCACATCTGTCTCAGAAGACTGGGTGAACAACGAGAGGAAGCTTCGTCGGGTAGACGGAAGTATAATGGACGTTGAGAAGAGCAGTCAAAGGAACACGATATACTTGACTGCCATTACAAGGTTGTGGGAGAGACTGAGAAAGTATCATAGCAACGGATGTTACATTACTTTCAGGAAGCGGGCGAGCCTGGCGGTTTTCACGACTAGGGGCGACACTTGCAGACACTCTCGGAAATAAATGATACCATGTATTCTGTTCACATTGTTTGTATCGCGTCGAAAGTAAGCACTCCTCATGCTCATGCTGTGAGAGGCTAACTTGGCGGCAGTCATGCCTTTAATCAATGTCGTCGCGATCCATGACCCTGGCTGGACTGGTACGGTCTTGCCATCCTGACGTTAGCCTGGCGTATCAGACCTTTGAAATCATGCTTGATCCCAAGGGAGGCTGATAAGCTGTCATCTTTTGTTTGTCCCCTCGATCTTCCGCATCAACCCTCTACTCATCCTGCTAATGCGAGATGGAGACGAAGGGCCGGGGAAGACGACAGACATATCATGGTGGAGGGAGTCGCATGGCCGTTGTCGTGGTCCGAAGTATTGTTACAACTTACAACCTACTAGACAGTCAGCGATGTGACATGTGCAGATCAATTACAAAAGCGTGTGACTTATGTGTAATATCTATCTGTAGAATACCACGTTGTGACCCTAGTATACTAATCTTGTCTTGAGAGATCTGTCAGCTGGGTTTGGGACTTAGTTGATACCTATCAATTTGAGTAAGTACACTGCCTGGTTTCAAGGGGTGAACAGGTGTCTAACTTATTCTCGTTGCAAACCGGATCTACGATTTTTGTTTCGCTGGCTGATTCGGAGAAAGATTGACATCTCGTCGCTTCGACCAGATGCAGCGAACTACTGTATCACTTAGACAGTCACAGTTCTGTTACTCTCTAAACATCCGCGCCCCCTAAAAAAAGCACTGGGCACCAATAGGCTATTGCTCCGAGACCAGAAATATTGTCCTCGGCACGCCTTTGAGAAGTTAGCTTGTCTCCTTCACCGGCCAAGTAAGCACCGCAGTACGTATCCAATAACGTTACCAATAAGCAAACATGGTACGGAGTAATTGTTCCCCAGCGTCCAGGTAAGTTAAGCAATCCACTATTTGTCTTCAGGCCCTACCCGCACCCCTTTTGTGTACCTTTTGGCACGCGCATATCGCCCCCCTTTCCCCCAAATCTTCATCGCATACCTAACCTAAACCCCCCCCTTTCCACCCCTTGCCTAGCCCATGATGTTGGCTGCGGGAGACACGGTTCGGGCCTTGTTGGTCCATGTGGCGACGTCTACGTTAGCTGCGGCTCGGAGTTTAGCCCGCATAAGCTGATACAAGAGGACGGCGAGTTTGCTATTGGTGATTTGGGGGCTGAGGAAACGTCCGCCCGCGCCGGAGAGGTTTGTACGGAAGTAGTAGAGGCCACCTCACCGGCCATGGCGGCAAGCCTAATAAAAGCAGGTGTGATCTTTTCATCCAGTAGACAGACGGCATTGCAACTGTCACGCCGTCACCAAAGCGCAATTCATTGGGCTTTCTCGAGAGTTGGTGATGTGTACTGCGTTGCATAGGATAGTTCCCTTGCTAGTGGCTGCGAGCTCCAGTACTCCTAGAGACTATGTATCTACGGCGCACAACGCAGCAGATTGCGGGAACAGGTATGCTGTCGGGTTCCCCAGTTCCACCTGCAGGTGCATTTCCACAGCACCCAAATCAGAGGGTAAAGCTCGTCTGGCCAACGCGCATTGCCTCGACACTGGTCTCTATCCGTCATCTCGACTCAATTCATGTGTGTGCCAGGTTTGCTGGGTTGTCTCGCCTGTTCCACCCGACACTCAAAAGGCCACCACAGAACAGGCCCCTGCCGTGGCCAAGTCAGGTTCGGATGTAGTCGTGCCTCATTCATCCTCTATCTGGAGGAAGGGGTTGGCGATTTGCTCGCTGCCATCGACTGGGCTGATGACGACGAGGAGGGTACCTCGAGCAACGACGAGGCCGAGAGAGCGCGTGCTCTCGTTGCCTTCGTCATCTAAAGAGCAAATATGTCAGTCGATACGTCGTAGAAAGTAGGAGTTCCCTGCGGCAGAGGTGTGTATAAGACGAAGAATGAACTCCACGTACCTCGAACAACCTCCCGCACCTCATCGAGCACCAGGTTCATGAGGGCGTCGTAGCCCTTCAGTGTGCCTGTACACTCCCGACCGCCGTTAAATTTGACCGTGATCTGCTTGTCCATGTACTTGGCCAAGTCGAGAATGTTCTCCTTCTTGGGCCTTTCGCGCTCCTGTCCGCCATCCGCACCTGAGGCGCCTCCACGGCCACCACCACCACCACCATGTCCGCCTCTTCCGCCTCCGCGTCCACCACGGTGATGGCCACCATTACCTCCCCCTCCTCGACCGCCGCGGCCATGACCTCTATCGGCCATAGTGCGTATGCGTGTCTGTGTGCGTGTGCGCGCGTGTGTGTGTGTGGCAGGTGAGTGGATTGCTAGGTTGGTTAGGGGGACCAATTTGGGGGTCGAAGCTAGATCGGAGTCGAGACCAACGGCAATCGGGTGCGGTGAGACCAGTGAGGGTGGCAAGGTTCTGCGACGATGCAGTAGCTCGACTTGACCTGTCAATACCAGAGCAGGTACTTTGTGGTTCGTGGTGGTGGTGCGTCACGGCGCAAAGCTGAACCCTTGGCTTCTCTAGGTGTGGTCACTGCGATGTGGTCGCAAAAGTTCGGGCCGTAGTGGTCCTTTCGGTTGATAAGATTGATAGCCTAGGCCGTTTCACTGGCTGATCGTGCGCGGGTTGCCTGACGTGTCGAGGTGTGGTCGAGCCGTAGTCGCGCTCGGATGCAATTTGATCAAGACTGTGGAAGCACGTCGACGTCGTGATCATGATAAGTGGGTTGCTTTTTTATTAGAGCAAAAGGCGAGGTTGTCCAAGTGCGGGGCGTTTGTTGGTGCTGCGCAAGGCTGGCTTGCTTGTCTAATTGATGCCAAGGCTGTACGGAGTAGCTACTGACTACCTAGTATTAGGTAGCTTTACCTAGTACTTGTGGGATGAGTACGGAGTACCTAGGTAGGCATGTGAACCATGTACCGCGTCTGTGAACTTAGGTAGTATGCAGCATAAAGTGGGGCCATGGGAATGTGCTGTGTATCGATCAGCTGAAATTATCTTAGCGTTGGAAATCCGAATTCATGGGATTCTCGCGTGTCGTCCATGGCAGACCGGGCTAGAAGATGCATGATTGTCTTGTACACCTGCATGAAAGCTCATTTGGCTGCAAGTTGCTTTTTGCTTCTATGTATTCGTGTCAGCTACGACTGGGAGCCTCAACCAGGGATTGACAACGGTTGATATCACACAAATGCCAACTGAAATGGGGGGTTGATGATGGATGTTTCTGTACGCCGTACGTTGTACGCTGTACGCTGTCCTGTTGGGTTGCACATGCACAGCCCTTGTTGGCCACAGTCGCGAACGGAGGTTCCCATTCCTAGACAAAAGAACTTTCTCTCGCGCCGTCAACGTATACGGTATGGTGTGCAGCTGGAAGGAAGACCTTGAAAGCCATCCAGAGACGATTTGGTAGCGTAGCTACTGCTCGTCGCCGGAGGAAGAGACTCGACTGATGCGCCATAGGCAATAATTACTCCACATGGATGGATGGATGGTTCGTGGGCGGGGATTCCAGCTCAAATACTGCGTCGTATCGTGGTCGGCGTGGGTCGCTATTCCGTTTTTCCCCTTTAAAACGGGGTAGTATCTCTCCCCTCTCCCCCAGCCCTTCTTCTGGCCAGGCAAGGATGTTGGACATCTACGCCCAATCATCAAAGGCGACTGGGTCTTCTCGGACGTCAACCCGTGGGCCAATCACGGGCTGCAGGATCCCAGACAAAAGATTGTGCTCACCACTCACAAATGACAAGTATGCAGATGGTTGGGCTGGCGCAGGATGAGATCATTTTGGGAGTCGGCGTGTATGTAAACCAAGTACGGAGTACCCAAATCGCAAGGGGAGCGCGTCGGCAACTCGCATACAAGTGGCATGCAAACTTCTGTGCGTGAAGCCCTGCGAGAAGACAGTTCAGGTTTGCCTCCCACCCCCCCCCTCCTCCCGATCTCGATCAGCGGCGACGCCATGTAACTTCGGAGTTCTGCTCCGGCCCCCGGGCGGCCGGTTCCAAACTTCCAGGAGAGATGTGCAGTACTGCGCAGACTGACTGGACAAACGAGCAAGTCCGCGGCAGAGCAAGCCGGAGGCTAGCGGGAATATTTCTGGGAGTACGGAGTAGTTCACTATTTACTACTTTGTTCCTATCTTGACAGCTGGATGGAACATGTGGGGGGCAGGGGGGTCGATGGGCATCTGGGAGCTCATCATCGAACACGGAATACGGATACAGGAACCCAGACCGGTTTAGTCGGCGGCCTGTCGCCCTCAGAGTCCCCTACTAGTCAAAGTACTCGACAGTGATCAAGTAGTTGTACTTGAGTACTCGTTGACTGGGAAGCTTCCGAAAGGCTGGCTCGTGCTTTTCCTAGTTGATCCCGCTGGGGCGGTTGGAGCCTTGGAGGTGCCTTTCCTTTCTGCATTTAACATTTAACTCGGCAATCCCGCCCCTCTGTCAATCTGACCGATTGACCTGCCTGAAAGTATCTGTGGAACCGGGGCCGAGTTGCTCAGGGTAAGTATCCAGTTCGACACCCGTGAACCAAAGCACCCCGTTTATCCGTACAAGTTGTCCTCTTCCTCCAAGGTTTTGTTGCTGAATTACGACGGATTCACCACCCACGCTCGCACGACACACTACTCTCACTTCTGGTGAAGCTCGGGCCCGAGGCCAGGCAGGTACTTGCCTACTTAGACTTTTACCCAGACCAGGAAGGGGAGCGAAGCCCAATCTTCAACGTCTTGGCGCCTGCTCTTTTCCTCCCACCCGACTCTTCACCCTCTTCCGCTCATCACGTCGACAAGTCGGCGGGTAGCATCGAATCGCAACGGGCCTCTCTTCTCATCCCGCCCGTACCGCCCGCCTCCGGCCCAGAAATCGGTCCCTCCGCCGTGTCGCCACGCTCCCCTCCAACTACTGGAACCCTCCACTCGCCTACCAGAACGGCGGAAAGGGCAGCGTTGGCTTACTGTGAGTGCCGGCGCTCGGCGATCCTGACAGCCGCCTTTCGCCCAAAGCCCTGGGTCCAAATCCCACCCGTCCGACCGAGACATTGAACTATGACACACAACCCGGACTCGGAGCCACAGAAGCGGCGGAAACCCAACGATGACGATAGCGTCCAAAGCAACCATTCGGAACGCATTCCTCAGCCTCCGCCGCCTCAATCAGGTACGCACTCACTGTTTATTCATCATGCTGACGGGCCGACCTCCCCTCACCTGTTAGTTTGTATATCCCTCGCTCGTCCTAGTACTACCTAACAATTTTCCCCAATGGACGGACGGACCCCTGGACCCACAATCCCGTTCATTCGTCAACGCTTCTGCGTCACTTGACTACTATAGTTAGCTGCAGGGTGGTAATGCTTCAACTGAAACACAGGACGCTGACCAATGACACAAAGGCCATCCCGCTCCCATCAACTACCTCTCCAAAGCAGCCACTGTGCAGCTGATCCAGGGCGATGGAGACACCTTCTCAGATGTCCTGGCCCTCATCAACGACTACGAAGGTTCGACAAACACCTCAACCAGCCTTGGAGTAACCTATTGACACGCGTCCAGGGGTCCTGAACAGACATGAAAGTCTTGCCGCCAGTCTGGGAGGCAAACTTGCCGCGCCCCGCCTCCTCAAGGCCATGGAGAACATGTTCGAGGGCCCTATCACCACAATCCCGCCCCAGAACGCCTTCACCCCTGATCCTGTCACCTGGCACAAGATCGTCGAGTTCGCAAAGTCAAACCCCGGCGAGCTCAAGCTGACCACAAGGCCGACCGGCGTACGTGTCTGTCAGTTCGCCCTGAACGGCGTCCAGGTCGAAATCTCCGAGGATGACTGGCGCCTGATCGTCTCAGGCGCCCTGGACCGATTTCAACTGTTTCCATTCAAGCCCCTCGAGGAGGATGAAACCGTCGAACTCGCCACGCTTGACATCCTGGAGCAGCGCTTACAGATTCTCATCAAGAAGGCTGATGAAGTAGCACGTCGGGCTCGGCAGCTGAATTACCACATGGGCGGTCGAAAGGCCTCGATGAATTGCAGACGTCCACCCGAGCGCGCTTCGTCAAGATCGTCGGGCTTTCAAGCCGTCAACCAGATTGGTCAACCGCACATGCTAGCGCCGAGCTACGACCTGCATGCGGACCTTCTGCAGCAATTCCTTGCCCCTTCTCAGTCTCTGGGCCACCGCATAGCGTCCATTGGGTCCATCCCACCGACGCCTGGCACCATCGCCACTGCGTCTTCCACCCCAAGGGCATCCGCACAACAGGTGCTCACTTCGATGAGCAATCGTCCCTCTCCCGCTTATCCAGAACCTCGCGATATCGAGGAAGAGCTTAGGTTGCTAATCACCTCCAAGGTCGAGAAGCTCGGCCGAGGGGAAGTAATACGCCCCCCTTGCGACAGATGTCGTCGTCTTCGAGCGACATGTACCAAACACCTCACAGCATGTAATGGCTGTACCAAGAAGCATGCAAGGTGCGTTTGGAAGGGGATAACCGACGACGAGGTAGCCCGGCTCAGAAGCGAATTGGAAACCGAGCCAGACGGAGATGACGCTCGAGTTTCGACGCTTTTGCGTGCCCTTCCTACAGCCCCGCCGCTACCAGTTGCCGACCGCGGAGAACGTACAGCTTCTAGCAGAGAACTCGACCTCAACGGGGATGACTACACCAAGACGCAATCTCGAATCTCCATTGGCCGCCACAACGATGATCTGTGGATGAAGGGACAGAGTAACAACCTTCGACACGATTCTATGGAATTAGATGTCGACCCACGAGACACGCGAGGCCCGCGGCACATGCCCGAGACAACAGATGGACACAATGGCCGGGAAGACCGGTCAAACATACTTAGTCACATGGCCTCGGTAGCCTCGGCTGCCGCCGATGCTGCCGCTGCCTCTCGTGGCAGTCCACGCGGCCTGTAGTTGGAACTTATCAACTGAAACCCTGAACGAGACAAGCATAGAGAAGGAGTGGGGTCTCCGGCCTAGCGGCCGACAATGTAATTACTTGAGCTGTTAATTCTGTACATAGCTGAGAGGAAAAGGATAGATGCCATTTGGGACCACTCAAAAGCATGTTGCTGAGCCCCGTGAGAGAAGGAACAAACTCGACATTGAGGTGGGATCATTCACTTGAGCGCACCTGCCCAGCGTTATCGAGTATCATCGAATTTATCTTCCTTTGGCTTACCTCGTAGTGACTGCGTTGGGTTGAGACTGGATTCGTCAAACAAGACGAGACTGTGCTCATCATACTCTGCACTTCTTAACCTCTTCCACATGTAGTATCGGGTAGGGTAGTACTCCGTAGTGTTGATGCCATCGCCACGGCAGTGCAAACATGGGCCATATGCATACGTCGATGTGTGGTAGCTGGTTACTGCCTGGCACGGGACGTAGTTGCAACTTACCCCTATTGCAACGTATCGGCCATACGACTGACTGTACCTTTCGCGACACCAAAGACGCCACGCCACGCCACGCCAGGCACGAAGGCGTCAGAATCAGTGCTCTCTCATTGTCCTTGTAGTCACACATAATCATGTGAGTGATATCAAGTTGCAAGATGCATGAATGTGAAAGTATTCATCTTGAATTTTTTTCGCTGTATCTAGTAGTATGTATTGGTTTGTATCGCAAAGCCCTGCCGCTTCCTCCCTCCGAGGCAGCCAGACAGAATAGAAGCCGCCATGTGGCGTTCCGATTCGGATCTCCATCTAGCCAATTACATCCAAGTCGCCGAGCCGTGGAGATCCAGAGAGATTCTAGATGGCCATGTCAAGTAAACAACATTCCCTCTGTCGACCGATTCTTGTCGTAGATGAAGTCCAAGCCGGTCGCCTGCCTGCCCCGTCGCCCTATTCTACCTGGCCGCGTACACAACGCGCGGCATGATGCTTTGAACACCGACCCCACGGGCAGACGGAAGTTGAAATTCCCGCTGGTCCTTCTAGTATGCGCGAGAAGCTGGTTGTTTATTTGTACCGCCTTTGCGCAGCTCCTCAAAAGCATTCGAAAATTGCCGCTTGAGCTCTTTGTAGGAGACAACAAAGGTCGATTGATGATCCCGGCTGGATAGATAGACCTTTTCGTCGATCCCGGCATCCAGCTTATTGAGACATGTGAGGATGTGGGCCAAGTCCACCACAGGATTGTTATTCGCATCAACCTGGTGAAAAACGTAGTCCCTGAAGAGCTTCAGCTGATATCGCTCGCCGTTTTCGGACCATGCAGGGTCATTGTCAAATTCGGGCCGTTCGTTTACGCAGCCCAACTTCAGCACGAGCCGGGCGATTCGGCCATTCTCTACCTCTCGCATTAGATGCGTGTCTTTCCCATCGGTTGAATGCTCAAGTTGATCGGCTGTATCCACCAAGTGAACGGCAATGCCGCGCGCGAGCTCCCAGACGTTCTTGGAGGAGGCTTGCTCGGGGGTCGCAGGAGTAGTGAGGAGCCAGAGGACTCTCTCGCGAAGCTCCTGACTGTAGAGACGCCCGAATTGGTCCATGGAGGACTGAAGATTGTGGATGGTCTGGGTATTGGTGCCAATGCTGAGGATCATCCTGCCAAGCTGGACAAAATCTTCCAGCTGCAGATCCAGCAAAGGGCGGGGTGATTCGTATTCGATGACATCTTGGATCGCACAAGCGCTTAGCCTGATGCGGTTCTTGTCCGTGAGGATGACCTTGGTCAACTCGATGCACCGGGCAGCAAGTTTTTCGGAGTGAATGGCCTTTAGAGCAATGCACATCTGACAGATGTAGCTCCAAAGAACGCTCTCGCCCACAGGTGTTGGCCTCGCGAACCTGCTGCCATGGTTGGTGGTGCTGAAGTGATGTTCGGCGAGGGTCTTGGACAGCGGATGGTAGTTGTGAATAAATATGAGTGACATGTCGTTGAAGTCCCTCGAGGTGAAGCACTCGATGACATTGACGACGTTGCCGCAGCTTATGCGCTTCCATCGGGCAATGACGCTGACAGCCTCCTTCTGTATAGCACGTATCCCTTGTAGCCTACGGAGGCAGTAGATATTGCCCGACTTCTTCGACGTGGCCTTGTACGCCCAGGTCAGGTAGCCACCAAAGGTGGTGCTGCCCCTTGTCGTGTCTAGAGGAACGAGGGAGTGGTAATGGGCAACGCTAGGAAGCTGCGAGTTTGGCAAGACTTGCCTGGTCGCTTCGGATTTCTTTTGCAGGTCCTCACGGAGGGCTTCAGGCAGGAAAAAGTCGTGGACCTGACGTTGATAGGTGGTCATGTCGCTCCGGTGAGGGCCGACGGGGGCGTACAGATGATATTGTAAGGGCTGAGGGGGTGCAGCGTACGTCCCCTGGGCGGCGTAGTAGGAGGCGCCCGGACCGGCAATTCCGTGGTGGTCTTGGTCTGCATAGGGGTTGAACTGGGTCGTAGGTAGTGCCTGGCCCAGATTTGACAAGGCAAAGGGGTCAAAAACTCCGCTCGGCTCAGCTACTGCTCCATTGGCAGCGGCAGCCGCTGTATTCAAGTCGTAGTTTTGGGTCTGAGGCTGAAATTCCCGGATGGTGGCCGGGTTGAAAACCGAGCTCTCAGCATCCTGGAGAACCGAGGAGGATCCTAGAAGGTATAATGTTAGCCATGGTCATCTGGTGTGATGCAGGACACGAGCATACCACTAGCCCCTGCCTTGGGTGTAAACGGTGCGGCATTGGCGGCTTGTGATGAGAAAGTAAACTTCTTCGTCATCGCCGGCTGAGCGGGCGTGAAGACGGACGAGTCTACGCTGAGTTTCTTGGCACTGTCGGACACGGTCAGGTTAGCAACAATATCACCTTCGGTTTCTTCAGCCATGACGAAGTCCTGCGCAGGTTCGATGTCGCCACCCTCCGATGTCGAAGAGAAGCCAAGCGAAGCGATGCGCAGCGAGTGAGTGAGCCGTGGAACGGCGGAGAGCAGGCAGCTGCTTCCGGCCAGACACGTCCGTCGTAGCTGGCATGGAGGAGGGGTGTCGGGAAAGGGGGAGGTGAAGAGGACGAGGGAGTCGCGACTTACCTTTCCGCAGCACTGAGTGTGCCCTTGTTCTGGTCGTGGTTGAAGGCGCATCCTTGGTCTTCGTATCGGCAGTGGCCGTAAATCAGGATATTTCGGCAAAGAGTGTCTTTACTGTCTTCAACACCAAAGAATCAGCATGCATGTCGCCGGTGGTATGCAAGCATTTCTGGCTTCGTCTCCCATACTCTCTTCCGCCCACCATCAAAGGGGGGACGAGTAAGGTCACGTCGTATAGCCCCCCCTTTCTTGCACATGGCCCCATCCTCCTTGCCGGCGCCTGTCCTCTCCCACAGTACCGGCGGCGACAGGTTCTCCATGCCGGCCTTGGACTTACCTCGTGTCTTGGGGCGCGGGGACGCCATTTGTCTCCCTCCTCGCTCGGCGGGAGTATAGCGCGAAGTCGCCATCTGCGGGGGGTTTTCTATATGTCGAATTCTTCTCGGCCATTCGCGAACCGCAGCGATTCGGCCGAGCTCAGCTCTATCACGACAAGAAGCAAGTGCGGTTGCCCGTCGGCTTCCTGTCCAAGTTGCAGCCGCTGGGACGATTGGAGCCAATCAGCACACCACACGAGAGAGCAGTAGTTGGGGAGATGTGCATTTGGGAGCGATGCTGCGCGCTGTATGATGCATGCGCCGACAGCATCTACGTAGGAGTGGTGGTCGGTTGGGACACAAAATGGTGGAATACGATCCGATGGAGGGGCTTTGGGTTGTTTCGTTTCTGGTGTGAATATGGTTCGGTGCAAAGCGTAAAATTGGACATACTGCGGTTATACTTAGAGGAATCCCATGTTCTGTCGGCTTTGGGCGTACGTCTCGCCCATTCAAATCAATGATTACGGTGCGTGATGGTCGATGTCGCGCTGTGTCTGGACGGGTGGGTTAGGGCGACGGGGAGGCTCGAGGTTGGCGATAAGGCGATAAAAGTGGCAGTACGGATACTCCTCCGTGAGTACGGAGTAGGGGAGGTGGTCAGTTAGGTTGAAGCGCCCGGGCGCCGCTGGTGCTGGCTGGTGGTGTGACTGGAGTCGCGTCTCGAGCCGAGCTCTCGCAACACTGCTAGCAACGTTGACTACACAGTACTACTCAGGTTAGTACTGGTCACGGAGTAACGAGTAGCAGCATAACTAACTAGCTAGCGCCAAAGCCCAAGTGTCGACTTTTTGCTGCTGCTCTTTCGTGACACCGTGGTCGTCGTGGTTGTAACTACGGATAGTTACTCCGTACATGCACACAGGGCACTCGTGGACAAGGATGCGCGAGATCCAGATCAACCATACACGCTAATGCAATTAATTGGGCACCGGCCCCCTCCCTCAGCTTCCGACTCCCCCAGAATTAGCGGCCCTCCGCATCGTCATCTTCGAGCGAGCTGCAGTGGACATGAACACCCTCGAGGCTCGAGTGGGTACCAGCACACGTTGACGACTCCAGGTTCCTCCAGGCTCCTTGATTCATCTCTTAAAGACCTTCGCGTACCTGAGCTGATCCAGTGCTGGTCCGTCCTGTTTCCCCGTACGGATACATTCTGCGTGCCCAGCAACCCGAGACCGGACTGCCGCAGTGCCGCAGTGCCGCCACCTGGCATTTATCACATCCCGGACAGAGCAAACGCAGCGCACACGAACACAGACGCACTCCCCATGGGAGATACGATTGTCCTCTGGTAGTGCCCCGAGTGTAGCCGCATACACGCATACACGCATACACGCCTACGCCAACATGGCAAGCGAAACGGACATGGACCCGGCCCAGCTGTCCCCCGACCAGCAGGTGGCCCTGGAGCAGTACACAGCCGTCACGGCCCAAGACATCAAGGACGCCGTGCCGCTGCTGCAGAGATCGCAATGGAATGTGCACGTAAGTGAAGCCCATGGATATATTGCGAGCTGTGCTGACCATGTCCCCTCCAGATAGCTATAGCCAAGTTCTTCGACGGTGAAGGCCCCGATCCCCTCGCCGAAGCCATTGCTCAGCAAAACGCTATACCGCCTCCCACGGCCGCACGACATGAGAATCTACAAGAGTCACTATTGGCCGCCTCTGTCAACGCCCAATTCGGCCAGCCGCAAAGCCGCAACCGTCCGGACCCAGCACCGCGGATCGTGCCGCAGCCCGAGACCACCCACCGTCCACCCTTCCTACTCTCCATCATCCTGAGCCCCTTCACCATTGGCCTCCGCGCCGTCTCAACGCTATTCCGCACCTTTGTGTACATATTGGCTTTCTTGCCCGCCCCCATCCGCCCCCCGCGCCTTGACGACTATGGGCACGAGCGGGTGGAAGGGCACCATGGGCCGGCGCATGCTTCTACCCCGCGACACGGCCGCGCGGTTCAAGCGGGAGTTCGAGGAAGAGTACGCCAACACTTCATCTCCCCCGAATCCGCCGAGGACACGACCTCGGTTGAGGCTCCCGGTACCGGCCTTCCCTTTGTCGAGAACGGATTCGCGCAAGCCTTGGATACGGCGAAGAAGGACCTCAAGTTTCTTCTGATGGTCCTTATCTCTCCCGAGCATGACGACACCGAGTCCTTTACCCGTGAAACCCTCCTGGCGCCCGAGGTGAAGGCCTTCATCAACGACCCCGCCAACAACATCATTCTCTGGGGCGGCAACGTCCTAGACTCGGAGGCCTACCAGGTCGCTGCTGAGTATAATGCTACCAAGTTCCCCTTTTCTTGCCTTGTCTGCCTGACGCCAAAGGAAGGCAGCACGCGTATGAGTATCGTCAAGCGTCTAGTGGGCCCTATTCCAGCCTCGATCTACCTGGCCGAGATCCAGACCGCCATCAACAAGTACAGCCCGGACCTGTTATCCGCCAGGGCAGAGCGCTCGGTGCATGAGGCGTCGAGAAGCATGCGCGCCGAGCAGGATAGTGCCTACGAACGCAGCCTCGCCCGGGACCGTGAGCGAGCGCGCCAGAAGCGCGAAGCCGAACAAGCAGCCAAAGACGCCGAGAAGCGGGCTCTTGAGCAGGCCGCCTACGAGGATCGACAAGCGCAACTCCGCGAACAGTGGCGGCGGTGGCGCGCCACTACGATCACATCTGAGCCCGACGCGAGCGTCAAGGACGCAGTGCGGCTCGCGCTCAAGATGCCGGGTGGGGGCGAGAGGATCGTACGAAGATTTTCGCCAGAGACTACGGTAGAGGAGCTGTACGCTTTTGTGGAGTGCCATGACATATCACTTGAAGAAGATGACGAAGAGGACCACGACGGCCTGGGCGGGTACGAGAAGCCGGACGAAGAGGAGTACAAGCACGAGTACGGTTTCCGCGTCGCAAGCATGATGCCGCGTGTCGTGTATGCGCCCGACGATACGGCGACGCTAGGCGAGAGAATTGGACGGGGCGGTAACTTGGTTGTGGAAGATGTTGTGGTGCCAGTCGAGGTGGACGGTGAGGAGGCGTGAGGGAGTAGAAAGGGCGGAAGATGGCATGGGAATTGGTGCGTAAAGTGGATAATGTACGAGCATATGTGAATAATACAAATGAACCACCATAGAATCATGCCTTGAACGGGGTGCAGTGCTGTTGAGCGATTGCGTTGAGGCTGCAGGGGGTTCCGAGTTGCGGTAGCTGTAATCTTGTAGAACACGTCAAACATCCAATACCGCACAGGTTACATGAACAGAACGAATAAGTCCGGCTTTGCAAGTCAGAGACAGATATGTAGCTGCGCGAAAAACCTCACATAACAGCTTCGACGATGAAGCTTTGTATGCAGCACGCGACGGTATCGAATTGTCACAACGCGGATGATCGCGACGGATGCGAAGAGGCTGTATCGAGTATGAGCACAACGACAAGTTCAAGCTAGACTGTGGGTGTATGTCGTTACCTTTTACCACCTCCCCGTCTCGGCGGGCGCATACATTCAAATCCCCTTCAGGATTCGCCTTTGACACCGGTTCCACCAACCCCGACGCAGTCATGTCGTTGCAAACGGCTTGCTTGGGCATTCGAGACGCCATTCTCAGGCCTTCTCGCCGTAGCGTGTGCGCAGCATCCAATCGTACAATACGGTAGCTTACAACTCCAAACAGAATTACAGCGCCCAAGTTTATTGCCCTTGTTGTTGGTTGGCAAATTTCTCGTGAATCCTCGCAATCTGCTCGTTCACGTTGACATTATGCGTGTGGTTGACAGGGGCTGGTGTGCGTCCGTTCGGAACACCATCGTAGCTGTTGATAGCCGCCCTCTTTCTCCTCGCCTGTTCCTCGTCCGATAACCCGGGTTGTCCCGTCGCGCTATCAAACAGATCACTCCTTTGGCTTGCGAACCGTTTCAGGTTGTTGGCCACATCGACAGGCGCCAGATTCGAGCCATTGTATCGAGACTCGGACTTAGCCTTCTGTTCCTTCCACCGGGGGTCGAGCAGCTCGATTCGCATGTGCTCCTCAAGTTCGCTCATGGGGATCTGCTGCTTGCAATTGGGACACATGGCCATGTGGGCACCCTGTTTGTTGGCAGCGCGCGCCGCGGCCCTTGGCACATAATTTTCTTTGATCTTCACAGACGCGACTCCTCCCTTGGCTTCGGCCTGCGCTTGCTGCATCCGCGTGCGTGCTTCCTCTCTCTCATGAATCCGCTGTGAATCTTCGTCCTGCAGCATGCCGTTCGGTCTAGGAGGTGGAGCCATGCCGTAGCCAGCTTGTTTCAGCTGCATTTGTGGCTGGTAAGGGCCTGACACTTGTACGCCTGCCATGGGCTGAGCAGGATATGCAGGGTGATGAGGGATGTTGAAATTTTCCTGAGCGGCATAGCCATTGAAGTTGGTGGCGCTGTCCTCTTCTGACGGGAAGCCCTCCTCGATGCGAAAGTTTGCATTGACCGAGACTCGGGCTTTTTGTTCCAACGAGGCGTACTGCAAGTCGTTGAGGGAAGTAGGAGGTGGGAGGGTGGCTTGGTCGTCTGCTTCTGTGAAGACAATGGTCTCGACTACAACGAAGTCATGCCAGTCAATCTGGGCATAGGTGAGCTTCTCCTTCTCGGCCTCCTCCTCCTTCTTGACTTTCTCATCCTCCTGGAAGGCGAGCCACTCTGCCCGCTGTTTTGCCCTCGTCAGAATGTGATACTTGTCGTCGATGTTGCGCTGCAGTTCTGCGATGCGTTCTTGTTGTACCCTGCCCCCTCGCCTTCGAGGCCACCGGCTCGTAATAACATCGAATATTGATCGATAAGGTGCTGGAAGAAGTTGTGCAAGCTGTGGTTGGGTCGCAAGAAGTCGAATTGGTAGTTGCCGGCCTCGCGTTGCTGTAGGGACGTCATGAACTGCCTCCCATTCTTCGCCACGAACAGGGCCGTCAGCTTCACCACCTCGAGATCCTGGGCGCTGATGTTGGGCATGCGCGCAGAAAACTGGAAGTCGGCGGGCTTGGCAGGGCCAGCGGGCTTCTCTGCCGGGGCAGCAACCTCGTTTGCACGGCCGGCGGCGACGGCGGTGCCTCTGCCCTCCTTGATCTCGCTGAGTCGCCATAGGTAGAAGGGGTTGTAGGGGTCTGAGGGGTTCAGGAAACTAAATTTTGAATTCGTTTTCTCCTTCTCACGGATGCGCTCTTCAAAGGGGAGGCCATTGCGGGCGACAAAGCCGGCCGTCTTCTCGAGAATGGTTCGGAACTCTCTGGGAGGGAGGACAACACCCTGCGGAGGCTTGATCTCATCCAAGACAGCTGCATCCCCGTTGGTCGCGGCGGCCATTTCTGACTTTGGGTTGATACCGGGAACCCTTTTCTGAATGGCGATGCGGCGGCGAGATGTACGGAGTCCAGGATACGAGTGGTGAAGTTGATCGCGTTGTTGATTGAATAGGCAAGCTCCAGAAGTCGGCAGCGAACAAATTGCGTGTCGCGAAAGTGACCAACAGCAACGGGTAAGTTCATGCAACCGAGCCGAAGCTCGAGCCAAAATTTCCCGACTACCGACATTTGGACTCGGTCCGACGATTATCCGTCACAGTCTCACAGCATTGACGATGTTGCAAAACAGGAGCGATGCAAATCCATAATGCTCATTATACGTAATTTGCTATCTTTGGGTTAATCGAGGAAGTAAAAATTTCAACCTGTGGCTTCTCAGGCTGTCTCACACCCAAATTCGACGGGAAATGGCGACTGTAGAGAGGTACGGAGGAGTAGATTGAGTTCCAGAGAAGTAACAAGTGGGGGATTCACATGATGGGTGACGTACGCCCCCTCCTTAGTCTAATGCCCGTTGATACTTGCTTCGAACCGTTGCGTGTTTGTTGTCGATGGAGCAGAAGTCGGGCCCTTACCTGACGTGCAAGCAAAATAAAAGACGAGTGAAGATGTGGCCTTTTGATGTACCGGAAGAGTATTATCGTGTTGATGAGATTTGCTATGAGGCTGAAGACCCGTACTGGATTCATCATCCTTGATATCCAATACCCCTGCAGCGAATCAATCCTTGGGATTGGGACGCCCAAGCCGAATCGGGCCACTGGTGGAAACGCGCTGACAGCTGCGTACCCCTGTCTCCGGGCCTGCAGGGAAATCGGATGAGGCCACTGTTGCACTTTTACGAAAAGAGAGCTCCCCAAATAGCATTGGCGCTAAGAAAGTTGGGATCATCATCAATCAATTCATCGCGAAGCAAGCCCCTTAAACCTCTTCTCCCCAAACAAATTGGATTTGCGATAGGGTTGCAAGGCCTCCTCTTCTTCTCTGCGACTTTTCCATGGTCTCCTTGTAATGACCCCTTCTTTTTATTGATCGTTATTCACACATTCGCTCTCTTCGACCCGTTTTCCTTCGCATCCATCCCCGACTCGTCTTCGCGCACGGTGAATACGCCTCGACGATTCGGAGCTCCTCTCGAGACCCGCCGGCTTCGATCTATCATCTCATCGACACCTCGATTCCGCACTCCATGGGCGCCGTTTAAGTCTCGATAAACCCCACCAGTTCTAGTACCGAGTAGTCATCGAGCACACCATGGCGAGAGCCACGTTAGTCAAGCCCAAGGGCGGCGCCGTCGCTATATCCCCGGGGGCCAAGACCCATGTCGAGAAGCACGACGACTACACATCCGACGGCGTCCGTGACAACGATGTCTTCCTGCTGCCCTTCTCCGACTACCAGGTCATGACATTGCTCACCATTCTGGGTGCCATTGTGCGACTATTCCGCATTTACCAGCCCACCAGTGTCGTCTTCGATGAGGTACAGTAAGTATTTTTCTCTCTGTCCAGTGCGGCGCATCGTGGCTGCTAACTCGAAATCTCACAGTTTCGGTGGTTTCGCTACCAAGTACATCAAGGGCCGCTTCTTCATGGACGTGCACCCGCCGCTGGCTAAGCTCCTCATTGCCCTCTTCGGATGGCTCGCCGGCTTCAAGGGCGACTTCGACTTCAAGGACATCGGCAAGGACTACCTCGAGCCCGGAGTCCCCTACGTTGCCATGCGACTGTTCCCAGCCATCTGCGGCATCCTGCTGGTCCCGACCATGTTCCTGACCCTGAAGACTGTGGGATGTCGTACGGCAACCGCTGCCCTCGGCGCCTCATTGATCATCTTTGAGAACGGTCTCATTACCCAGGCGCGATTGATTCTCCTCGATTCTCCTCTCGTCATAGCGACCGCCTTCACTGCCCTCGCCTTCACCTCATTCACAAACCAGCACGAGCAGGGTCCCTCCAAGGCCTTCTCCGCCGGCTGGTGGTTCTGGCTGGTCATGACCGGTCTCGGTCTCGGCATTACGGCCAGCATCAAGTGGGTTGGTCTCTTCACCATTGCTTGGGTCGGGTCCTTGACTCTGGTCCAGCTTTGGGTTCTTCTGGGTGACACCAAGACTGTGACTCTACGCCTCTACACCAAGCACTTCCTTGCCCGTTTCTTCTGCTTGATCATCATTCCCGTCACCTTCTACATGGCCATGTTTGCAATCCACTTCTTGGTCCTGCAGAACCCTGGTGATGGTGATGGCTTCATGAGCTCCGAGTTCCAAGCTACTCTGAACAACAAGGGCATGCAGGATACTGCTGTCGATGTCGCATTCGGCAGCCGCGTCAGCATACGTCACGTCAACACTCAGGGTGGTTACCTGCACTCGCATCCTCTCATGTACCCCGGAGGCTCTCAGCAGCAGCAGATCACTCTTTACCCTCACAAGGACGAGAACAACCTCTGGCTCCTCGAGAATCAGACGCAACCCCTTGACATCAACGGCGAGCCTATTAACGGCACCGCTGCGTGGGATAGCCTCCCCGAGATCCAGTACGTCAAGGACGGCGATGTCATTCGTCTTTACCATCAGCCGACTCACAGGCGCCTTCACTCTCACGATGTTCGACCTCCTGTTTCCGAGGCCGAGTGGCAGAACGAGGTCTCCGCTTACGGATATGAGGGTTTCCCTGGTGACGCCAACGACTTGTTCAGAGTCGAGATCGTCAAGAAGCAGTCCTCGTCAGGCCTCGCCAAGGAGAGACTCCGAACCATCCAATCCAAGTTCCGACTTGTCCACGTCATGACGGGATGTACGCTCTTCTCTCACAAGGTCAAGCTTCCTGACTGGGCCTCGGAGCAGCAGGAAGTCACTTGCGCCAAGGGCGGTACTCTACCCAACAGTGTTTGGTACATCGAGTACAACGAGCACCCGCAGCTTGGCGCCGACGCTGAGAAGGTCAACTATGAACACCCTGGTTTCCTAAGTAAGTTCTGGGAACTGCAGAAGGTTATGTGGAAGACCAACGCCGGACTTGTCGAGTCTCACGCCTGGGACTCTCGCCCCGGCTCATGGCCCATCCTGCGCCGCGGTATCAACTTTTGGGGCAAGGACAACCGACAGATCTACCTGATCGGCAACCCCGTCGTCTGGTACACCTCGACCCTGGCCATCCTCATCTACGTCGCCTTCAAGGGTATTGCCGTCCTCCGCTGGCAACGCAGCTGCCGCGATTACGACAACACCATTTTCAAGCGATTCGACTACGAGATTGGAACCTCTGTTCTGGGCTGGGCTCTCCATTACTTCCCCTTCTACCTGATGCAGCGACAGCTTTTTCTTCACCACTACTTCCCTGCTCTGTATTTTGCAGTCATCGCTTTCTGCCAGATTTACGATTTCGCCACTGCCCGCCTCCCCATTCCCGGAGTTCGATCTAACCCCATCATCAACAAGGCTGGTGCCGTGGGCTTTTTGGCCCTTACCGCCGTTGTTTTTGCTCTTCTGTCGCCACTTGCGTACGGCAACGCCTGGACCAAGTCTGAGTGTAGTCGCACCAAGATTCTCGGCACTTGGGACTGGGACTGCAACACTTTCCTCGACAGCGTGAGTAGTATTCCAAACCCTGGCATGCCCGCGAGAGGTAGAGGATGAGGGCCTGGATTAAACTATGGCATGATCCATGACACTTGGGATGGGCAAAGAATAGCCGGTGACATAGACGGTAGACTAATGCATTTACGTTTTGTAGTATGAGGCATACGACCAACTTAGCCAAAGCCCAGTCAGCGTCGCTCAGACCTCCCAGCCTGTCGTAGAGAACCAGGAGGCACCCCCGTCTCCCGCCGGTCAACAAGACCAAGAAGCTCAGCAACAGGTTCTCCAACAACAAGCGCAGGAAGAAGGAGCAGGACAGTCTTTAAACGGGGACGGGGGCGCCGCGGGAATCTCCGGGGCGCCCGTGTTCGAGCACCAGGCCCAGAGAATTATCGGGCGCGAAGAGAAGATCGAGTACAGGGATCAAGATGGAAATTTACTCAACGAAGAGCAGGTGAAGGCGCTCGAAGGGAAGGTCGAGTTCAAAACCAGATACGAGACGCGGACGCGCGTCGTCGACAGCGAGGGCAATGACGTCCCTGATGCCGCAGTGGCCGTTGAGGGCGTAGCACCCCCGCATCCTGATGTTGAGGGTGCCGAGCGAAGCACCAAGCAGGTCCCCAAGAAGGATGACCCTGTCGCCGAAGAAAAGGTCGTCAAGAGCAAGGACGGCGAGAAGGAGGCAGCGAAGGAGGCCGAGAAGGAGAAGCCCAAGCCTGCTAGCGAAGGGTTCGAGGCTACGGCCAAGGCTGACCCCGAGACCGCCCAGCAGGCATAGGGTGTGGGCTCTGCGAGACGATGGAGAGATGAGATGTGATTTTGACATATGGCCATTTACCGCACATCATCACGTTGTCCACTCTGTACACCGACAAATAATGGAGTCCTTTGATCACTGCCGTTCAAGGCGTCGGGCGTGTAATGAAATGAGAAATCATGGGGATCAGAAAAAGGACATGTGTTTGCTATTGGTATGATGTCTGTAAGGATGGCTTTGCACGCAGAATATGGGCTGTTTCAGCTACTCACTCTACTTTTCCTAATGGTCAAACTGTCTTAACGCGAGTCTTTGCATTGTTGAGGATGTTGCTGTGAGCATGCCGTGCATGTTTGTCCAAACGGGGTGGAACCACTTCGCTGGATATGTCACGGGGCACCACCTGTCGTTTGACTCCTTGCCCACCGAATCGACAATGCCGTTGGCCACCGGTTGCTTTCCGGCAGTCTCATTGACAGCGATCATAAGGCCCATTTCCCATCGCTGGTAAGAAATGGATAGCGGTTCCCACCACACGATTCAAGTCACAGGAGAAGAACCAAGAAGCCGAAAATCAAAAACCGGGTTGCGTTTTGATAATGGAGAGGCCAGGGTTATGATCTCGGCTGTTGCTGTTGGTGTGTAAACCTTTGTTCTTTCTCCTCGATGCGTCGGTGGCACAGGGGCGCCAACATGGGATGGGATAGGGCAAGGGATGGAAGGAGAGACAAAGAGATGCCCTGAAGCTTGGTGTTGATTTGTGGTGTTTGCACTAAGACCTGCATAGCTGTATTATTCTTCTAGCTTTCGCAGTCCCTTGATTGTTTCCACGGTGCCATATATACTATGCTACTGTGTTGCCCCTCACCATTGATGTCCTTGAGGATATAGAGCCATTCTGTCTCGGGATAACGGCGATGCAGGGACATGGAGTGTCCTAGTTGGTCCAACACTTCCCGTATGGCAATTGAATAGTCGGTTTTCTAGTTACGAGTTGGGACGACTCGACTTCGTGTCATCGATTTCTGTTCTTGGTCCGAGTCTCGTTCTTCTTGTCGATCCGTTTGTTGGCGGGACCTCGATGTTAACAAAGGGATATGAAGGGGATTCCATGCCCGGCAGCCTAGACGAGCAGGCCACAAGCAAGTCCCCGAGTAAAGTTATGTTTGTTGGCTCTTTGACATCCCAATGCCCAATGGATGGACGCTTCGTTTAAATACTGGTCCATGGCCACCATCATAGGTTTTTTCTCACTTCCGCCTCCGCATAGAACAGGTGCTTACACGATTACTGAACCATATTCCCAACATTCATGGTTGCCACGCCACTGCTCAATCAAGACTATCAATCATACGTCTATTGCGCGCCAAACCCGAGACTCGAGCACTTCAGTATGTGGACAACCAACAGGTCCGTCCTCACATCCATCGGTGTGGGGGCCACTCACCTCAAGGATAAGGTAATGTCAAGTGTAAAAAACGTCGCTGAGTTAGTATAATCCACTCCCCTCCAAGGTATGGATATATAGTCTGACCCCATCGGCTAGAAAAAATGGCAGCGATATCAAGACCACCTACCAGAACAAAGAGTTAAGCCCCCTCTGCAAAGCCGACCACCACATCCTGTATTCTGACCCGGAAAGCAGTTCAACCAAGACGGGTAAATCTGGTAGCTTGAAGAAATCATGACCGTTTGTTCCACGGTTGGATAGGTTGCGAGTGTCAAGGCGGTTCATAGCTAGCTCGGACGATTGGGGCTGAAGACTGAGACTACGTCTGTGACTCGTCACCGGAAAGCCAAGGAAGGCATATTGTCGCATTGCGATTTACCTCTTGAGCGGCGAATATAGCAAGCTGCACAGTATATAGCCGAATATCAGCTTCATTCCCCGCATATTCCCGTTGTCCCACTGAACCCCTTCCCACCATACGTGAGCCTGCCCCTAATAACAGAGGTACTGAAATGATCGCACAGCGGAACTGCTATTGGTGTCTTGCCCGAGGTATACTCCGTAACGTGAGATCCGACCAACGTTGGAGACTATACGACAACTAACCAGCGCACCTACTGGGAACGAAATCAAGGTATTCACGTACCTGGAGCTTGGAGGATCGAGATCGCGACCACGGGCCAAGGAACAAATGCCTTATGTACAAATGCCTTATGTACAAATGCCTTGTGTATATATATGTGCCTTCTGCGTGCGTAGTGCTCAGCTAGACACGTCTTATACCCCCCAGGAGGTCATGGGGGCCTTATGGCCCCCTACAGACGAAAAACAATACAACAACTCCGTAACGTGACGGGAGATGCAGCGCGTACGCAGACCACGGTCTGACATGCTCATTGCAATAAAGGTCGGTGTCTGCTTTGTCTTTCTTCTTTGTCATGTCTCCCATGGTCCGTCTCATCTACTACGTTGCTCTATTTCTTAGCTCAAGACGAGTCTTGGAGGCTATGCGTCGGGCCGAGTCTGTCGTTCTCATGCGGTACGGATACAAACAAGCCTCGATATGCAATGGGTATGTATTGTCGTTTTGATGCGTGCAACTCGGCGAGGTTTAATAAACGAGCGGCAAGGTACCGGGCGTTCTCTGGCTTCTCCATGAGACAGACATGCAGCGGCAGAAACCCCGTCGATCCGATCTCCCCCCTCCCCCCCCCTTTCCCCTTTCTTTTCCCCAGAGCCTCAGGCAGCTCTCCGGTGCAACTCTACGTTGCATCGCATGTACCGTGCTCTTGCTCTGCTAAGAAGCGGCCGGACCTTGTCTCGAATATGCAAGCTACACAGTATCGCGACAGTCAGTGTATAAGTCGGTAGAGCGCTCACTCCCCCACGTAGTAATCACGAGCAGTCGAGACGAATCCCCGGGGTCATCTGGAACGCGTCTGCATGCGGTCGTTGACTTTGTTGAGCCCACGTTTTATTGATGGTTTCAGTCCACGTTGAACGTTGGTTGCTTGACCCTCGCATTTCTTGAAGTACGTAGTCAACCCGATTGATTGACTGACTGACTGACTGACTGACTGGCTGGCTGACTGACTGACCGACCAGTCGACTGGCCGACTGACTAGGTGATTTTCCCCTAGTCGGCGAGCGCGAATCAGAGCCGCAAGTCTTGGCCTGTCTCCTGCACAACGAACGCCAAGTCGTCAAGAAATCTGGGAGGGGGGGGGCGGAGTTTCTGTTCACCAACAGGGTTCTTCTCAGCGGGGAATCCCTGCTTATTTCTAAGGAAGGGGGGGGCCTTGGCCGTCGCTCCTTCTCTCTCTCTCTCTCTCTCTCTCTCTCGGTACCTCCATCACTCCATCACACCGCAACACGCACAGGCAATAACCGCTATCTGTGCAAAACGCAAGAGAGCAGACTCGTTCAAACCAGCAAGTGCCGAGGACTGCCTGGCACTACGTACTCCGTACAATGTACGCGTGGGCAAACCCGAAAGCAGGGGTCTCTCTCACTTATCTGGCCCGTATCCATACTAGTTACGGATAATACGCAGCACTTCGTAGCAGACCCAGACAGAACCCGAACGTACTGATGTAACTACTCTCAAACCTATTCCGTAGCGAGAGAAAAGACGGTGAGCGCCAAGCAACCCTCACGACGATCATGCCACGGATCCCTCCCTCTCTCACAACCCCAATTCCGCTTCTTCACCTGCTTGCGGCATTACATTGCCCCCCCTCAAATAAAGGACAGGCATATACGTAACCGTGCAACTAATAAAGCAGGCAAGTACGCAGTACGTAGTTGGTTGATAAAAACCAAGTCAGTGCACCCGGGATGGTGGGGGAAGGGGGGGGAGCGTCATGAACCATCCATCAATCGTGGTGTTGATGATCCATGCAAGAAATTGCGTGTGGTGGGACAAACAACCCGAAAGAGCGAGTCGCGAAGGGATCCAAGATATGCATCACGCATGCAAGTCCCGGCCCCCTCCCCCTCCCCCGAAATGCTTGTTTTTCCTTTGCAATCGCGCTTACCCAGTGGGCCGAGTTGGTTGATCTCATTACGCACATGACGAACGACGACAGCCGGTGCAGGGAAACGAACCATGATTCGCAGCCGTTCGACGTGGCATGTGGGGGAGACGAAGAGTGCAACTTGTCATCTGCATTGCACTGCACCGCTCGATTTGTACTTGCTTGCAGTTGGTATATATATAGAGAGAGATATACACGGCGTATTGTTATTCATTTATACACATGTGGGTGTGTGCAAGCCGAGGTCCAGAGATATTCATCGTCAACCTCTCTCTTGCCGTTGCCACGAATAAAAATAAAAAAACGTGCGACCAACGGGGCATCTTGTGCCATGCCGCTTGCCATTGGACGATGCACAATGAGGACAGCCCGCCACATGTCGCGACGGTCCCGGTTTCGTTGAGCTGCAGCCGCGCTATCAGCAGGTAGCGTATAGCATCCCGCCGGTTAAATCGCCATGCTGGTAGAGAGAGATAAGCTTCACGGCTCCAACGTTACCCCTTCTGTGTACATCATGAGGGGGCCGCGGGCTCCTGTGTAACGCAGGTACGGATGCTCTGTACGAATCGTCAGGGATGGATGGGTCTGCCATGCTTGGTCTGCCTTGCTTGGTCTGCCTCGCTTGCGCTGCCTATCCTACACTGGTTGCCCAGGGCACCACACAGACGAGGGTGGAGTGGAAAACGAGATGCAGTCATGCTCCATCCACGCCAAGTTCGCCTCCATGATGCAACATAATCATGTGAATAATAGACAGCTATCTTCTCTAGTGGCGGCAAGAGTGCCAGCGAGCTGGGCAACCGTCAGACGACACGATTCGCAGCCCACCCCCCTCAGCACATCGTCCCGTGGCGTTGACAGGTTTCGCTCGTCACAAAACCGTCAAGCCCGAGTATCCTCCACATGTTGGAGTAATAAGCGCCAACTAAGCCCCCCCATCTAATATTACCACGGCCACCAACTCGACACCCCCTCCCTCCCCCGAGTTCGACCACTTTTGTCTGGCGAGTGCCGGTCCGTTGATGCAGGAAAATGCGGTGATCGATATAGCGCGCGCGGAAAGACTGACCGCTCCAAAAGAGTTGCTTATGTACCAATTGGGAGAAACACGTAAACTTTGTGCAATCTCTCTCTCTCTCACACACACACACTCTCACCAGAATGTCTCGATAGGTAGGGGCGACAAGTAACCCCCACGTGCTCCTTCGTGTAAGCATGTGCCCGTCATGCCATGCAGTAAACGCCCAAGAACGCCCATCGGGGAAATGGATGCAAGACTATAACCACCACCAGGGGAGGAGAAGGAGAAGGGACAACCTTGTACAGCCCCCGTGTGCGATGTGAGACGACAATAAAATAAAACAAAACTTCAGAGCATGCCGCGAGGTGGAATCAGTAACCTGGCTTCCCAGGCATGGGCGGCAGCCCGCGGCCACTGCTCTGCAGCGGAAGGTGGTTGTGGCAGTAAATCTTGCCGGCTGAGCCGCCCGTCGAGTTCTTCTTGGAAGCGTCGATGCTCACAACCGGATCCTCGTAGCTCTCAAGTTGACAGCACGGGGTGCCCTTCATCCACCGGTGGTTAATGACTTGGGAGATGGTCCATCGCTCTGCGGGGTCAGGATTCAGCATGTTAAGCAGGAGCTTTCGTAGGGCCAGCGGCTTGACCATTTGATCCAGCGCCGGGACGTGGGGGTTTCCGTTATGTGTAGGATCCCTCTCCATCCGCTTGTTGTATCTCTCCCATCCGGTGAGTAGGAGTGTGTACTGAGTGGTCTCCTTGGTCCACTCGGCCCTCTCCCACAAGCAGCCACCGAATGTCAGGTACAGCATGACAACAGCCGAGCTCCAGACATCGAGTGCACGAGGATCGTACTCGGTCTTCTTGGCAAGCACTTCGGGCGCAATGTACGGAAGGCTGCCGCAGATACCAGGCTTGCACAGTCGGACGTCGCCCATGCCCTTGCCACATTGGCCGCCGGCCTCCCGCAGTCCGGGGTGGATGCCAGAAAAGACTTCGGATACGCCGAAATCGGTGATCTTGAGCTTGCTATCCTTTGTGATGAGGAGGTTTTCGAGCTTGATATCGCGATGCGCAATGCCGTTAGAGTGTAGGTAGTTTACACCCTGGATAAGTTGCTTGAACAGGCAGAGGCGGTCCGCCTCGCGGTCGTCGCCCGTGAGGTACTTCTTCTGGACCAGGCCAAACAGCTCGCCCTCGGAGCAGTACTCCATGACGTGGTTCCAGCGGCCGTGATCGCTGCACAGCCGGAAGGTTTCGACAATGTTGGGGTGGTGGAGGCTCTTGGCGATGCTGTACTCGGACTTGATCTTCTTTTCGTACTCGTCGGCAGTCTCGCTAGAGTTCTTGCCGCGGAATTCCTTGACGGCGACCAATTCACCTGGCGAGTTCTTTCGCGACATCAGCGTCACCTTGGATGTCGCGCCCTTGCCCAGGTGCTTGCCGTGGCGACCGAGGAGCTTGTGCTGATACTCGTACTCCTTGAGCAGGTCTGCAACGTCGACGGTGAAGTCGTCGGGGAGACTGACGCTCAGCCGCCGGGCCTTCATTCCAGTCCCCTCTCCCGGTGCGATTGCCCACGGCTGATGTGTCAGCTCAACATTGGGTTTCTTGGGATCCGGGTGTTCGGGTTTCTTCTTGTGATGGCGCTCCGAACTGCGGGTGCGACGCGGGGTTTCCTTCTTGTGGCTCGTGGTGAAGTTGACGCGGTGGCGGAGCGAGAAGCCGGTGGACGCTCGACTCTTCTTGCTGTTGAAAAAGTCGCCAGGCGCAGGAACAGTTGCGAGGGCCGACTTCTCCTTGGTCACCGGGGCCATCTCTGGGGGTGGTGAGCTTGAGCCTGGCGAGGGGGGCGTGTTGGACCGCGTCGTCGTCCGCGACTTGTGATGGAAAGAGAAGCGGCGGGTGCTGCTGCTGGGAGTCATCCTCGGAGTGGACGAGGCGTTGGTGTCTGATAGCACATTGTTCGAAGGCTCGCGGAATTCCGAAGTCGCGGCTTCGGTGACATTTGAGGCCGAGCGTCGGAACATCCTGGGGAAAGTATAAGAGAACTTGCTCCTGCTCTTGGTGGAGGAGATGGTGGCTAGTGAGGGCCGTCGTGGAGTAGGCGCCGCCTCGGAATAGTCCGCCTCGGGCGAGGACGAGGTTGGTGTCTTGAGGGATTTAGTCGATGCGGCCTTCTGCGGTGTTCTCGGTGGTGGGGTGGCGTCTGTCTGGACCAAAAGAGGCGGGCTTGGCCCAGTTTTGAGGCTTTGGCCGCTGCTGATGGGGAATGCGGTGCGGGAATGGTGCTGCGAGCTAGTTTCCTCTTCGCTGTGAGGCGAAAGTAGCGCGTCGTGGTGCTCTACGGCGTGAAAGTCGCGCGACTGACGGCCGCTTACAGGCGTAATTGGCTCATTCGCGCACTCGCTCTCCGTCTCATCGCCTTCCTCTGGAATGGGGCTGGTCAGGTCTGTAGGGAAACGACGCGGAGAGGAAGAGAAGGGGATAGGTTCTTGTTGGTGTTGTTGGTGGTGGTGCAGGTGGGGGAGGGGTTCGCAGGTGAAATGAGAGTGCGAAGGCGAAGGCGAAGGCGATGCCGAGGGAGTGGTCTCTACGGGTGGTGGTATTAATAATCCCGTTGCTGATTGCTGCTCGTCGAGTGCAAGCTCGGATGTACCCTGTCCCTGTGGTTTGGTCCATGACGGAGTTGGCACCGAAGGGGTGACCCAGCTAGCGGCAGCAGCCTTGGTCCTGGTCGGGGCTGGCGCTGGCGCTGTCACTGGTGGTGGTGTCGGGGTAGTTGCCAGACAAGGAGGAGTTGCCAACATCTGGGGCCTTTGGCCTGGGCTTGGGCTTGGGCCTGGGCTTGGGCCTGGGGCAGCCATCATGATGATGGATGGGGGAGACGAGTGCGTGGTGGTGGATCTTGTTTTCTTGTCCTGTCCTGCCGGGCAAACAGGCAGACCAAGCAAGGCGTCACTCGCTCGCTGCGTGTGCTGGGATCTCAGATGGTCGACCGTTTACCCCAAGTACGGTAGATGATGGATGATGACCAAGACACCGGGAATAACGAAGAAACTGTGCGGATACAGTAGTAACTAGTAGGTAAGGCAGGCAGGCAGGCAGGCAGGCAGGTAGGCAGGCAGGTAGGCAGGCAGGTAGGCATGCAGGTAGGTAACTCAGGTTAGTAATCCCTATTCAAAAGTCGTTTCGGACGGGGCTCCCGACGGTCGGCTGAGGTGCTGCCCTTCCCTTAGAGTATTTTAGGGCAGTCAAGAAGACGAAGAAGCTTTGCTCGGAAAAGGGACGGCGGAAGTCCTGGCGCAATACTTTGTTTGGGCACGCTCCAGGATCAATGGCAACTTTGATTCCACGGAGCAAGTTCCTTAGTAACGTGTGAGAGATTTAGCTGGGACACAGCCAGGTTATCATCAGGGCGGAGCAGGGCGATGAATGAATGCAACGATTACTGTCAGGCGTCAGAACTGAACAGCCCCTTTTCTTGGCTCCTTCTTCGAATGTTCGGTGCAGCAGCAGCAGCACCAGCAGCAGAGATGGTTGGTTGCGTTGATAGGTACTTACTTAACTACTCCGTACGTGGGGAACGACGTCTGTACTAGCCCTGAGCGTTGTTATGTCGGTATGAATCTGCAGTGTGGTGTGCCGGGTCAGGACGAATGATTCGCGTTGCCAAGATGAAGGGATCGGAGACCGGAAAGAAGGCAGTAGGTCTTGTCCGGGGGGGAGGGGAGGCCAGCGTTATAAACGAGCCGCCTCCTCCTACTAATAAGTCGTCGACAATATCAAGACGAGTAATATGCTGTCGAGCTGTACAAGTACAAGTCCCATGTACAATTCGGTGCAATATGATGCGGATGCGTGCTGCAGGAAGAGCCCCGCCAAGATGTTCGTCTGTCTGGGGGGTTTGGGGGGGAGGGGGCGGTTTGAGCGGGGACGAATACTCGCAGATGCTAGTGTTACTACGCGAGAGTGATGTGATTGCGAGGGAGGATTCCTCGATGTCTATATCTCCTGTCCTCGCGACGAGTCGAGTTGGAGAACGGAGATGGATAGAGCACCGAGACTATTTAGAGTTAACTGTGTTTAGGACATACCAAGTACGCCAACAAGCGATAGGTAATAAGTAGGTCTTGGACCGAGGCAAGCAGAGTTGGGTGGGAACAGCGTTTGGCAGAAACGAGAGTGAATGAAAGTATTGAATACCTGAGGTACTCTGTACGGAGTACGTAGTTACGGATGCAGTACACAAAACCCATCGACACACGACGAACCAGGATGAGCGAGGTAGGCGCTTTGTGGTGAATGGCGATTTGATTTGCCAAGATCGGGGGGCCCCCAGTGACGAGCGCACAGAGTCTCCGAGGGGCCCTGCTTTTCCGTCTTGGGGAATAACGCGATGTCCTCATACCCCGAAATGCAACTAAACATGCAGAAGGGGTGAATATCCGTATAACGACAACCTCGACTACCGCTCACCCTGTCTCCCTTCACCCACTCCTCGCGCACGCCTCGCCCACAGACGACGAGATCAGACTTGAATGCATAAAACGAGCGTTGGTTGGCCGATGCGCCTTCTTTCTTTTCTTTGCTTCAATCGAGTTTGTTCCTGCCGGTTATGGTGCAGAGTGTCGCGCCAATTATGCCCAGACGGACGGCGAGAGTCTAAATTGAAAAAAGTCTCATTGGCAGACAACTTATTAGTTCTTGGCTCGTGAGCAAAGGCTTGGAATGCGTGATTTTTAATCCATCAACCACTTCCAGTCTCTCGTTTCCCTGGGCATGCCTGGGGCGACGCAACCTCGTAGTCTATCTTATTACTCCGTACGTGGGGCGGCCACCAACAAGTGTCCATCACAAGTGAGGATACGGAGTGCACACACACTAGTCAATAAAGTAGCCTCGGTCTCGCTAGTACTGCTTAAGTTACATGATGATGAGAACTGGTAATAGCCTGTCTAGCGAACCAGTTAGATGCGCATAAAGGCTAACCAAGCCAGACAACGGCCAAACTCCTTGATTCGGCATTATCCACCTGGAGCTGACGACTTCGTAGGCGGCTGTCTCGCGGTATTCTGACTCGTCGGCATCAGCAACTACTTCGGTATGTGCATACTCCGTAAGTTGGTAACCAAACCGATAGACCTGAAGCTGAAGCATCTCCGTCTGTTGGTTGCACTAATCACCGACCCACCGTTACTCCGTACAGACCCAATCATGGTACTGATTTCCCGTCAGATGGATGGTTGAGCCCCCCCCCTCTTTTTTTTTTGGATCATCTCGGTCGTCGAATTCGAACTCGATCGAGCGAGTCTTTTGGCAATAAACATCTCACTAGCAAAAGTCTCCTAGAGCCGATCCCACTGGACTCCCTAGCAAGACATATCTCCAATACCAAGAGCCTCCTTCGCTCATTAAGGTGGTGGTGTTTGGGCTTGGCGGCTGATGTATGCCGGGGGACCGGGGCTGCAGTACCGATAGATTGTCATCTACGGAGTAGTTATGCGCTTAATAAATACTTGGCCCAAACACTTTATCAGCCAAAGCCCTAACAGAAGGGATAACCTACTGTGTGCTGTGTACTAACTACATGTACCCCCTTTACCTGTACCGACATCCCCGACACGTCTAGTTACACAGTACTTATCCGTAACTTAGTCCGTACGCTTCATCTCGTGCAGTTCTTGACATCACCTCAAGCCTTGCAGTTTTCATTCTTCACGGGCATTGGAACGCGTGCAAGGAAGATTCCGTTCAGCGCATGCAGCGGGATCAGCCTCGCCAGCGAATCGCGAATAGGTACGGATGACAACTAGGTATCGTGTGATTATGGTAGCAGCAGCAGCAGTAGTAGTAACTAGTAGTAGTTAGTCGACTTGGGTATTCCACGGACACGACCCACGGCGCTAGCGCAATATGCAGAAAGAGAGATTGAATGGCCGACGACGAGCAGTCAAGTTGTGGATGCGACGCACAGTGCAATCATCCAGCATTGACCTGCGTCATTAGCAGCATCAGGTGGGGGGGTAGCGCGTAACATCGCCTTGAGGATCAAGACTGCCCAGCGGCGCTTACGAGTATCACGTAGGCATCTTGCGGTTCTGATGATGGGCCCGGTACCGGCACTGTTTGGGACTTGGGTATTCTCTCGTCAATCTCTCGAATACTAAGTAACTCTTACCGGTTCACGTAGTAGAACAAGGCCAAAAGGGGGGGTTTGATGAAAGCATCCCATGACAGGATGGCCTCGCCTGTCGCAGCTTGGCTGGATGGGCCAAGTCAAAGTAGTTTGGAACTTGACAGCATCATGGCTCTTGGCCGTCTTGGCCATTGGGGTTGGACTCGACATTGCATCTTTTCAAGAAGACTCAACAAATATCCGTACAGAATAACTAACGTTAACTACTTTTCCCTCTCTCTTTCGGTACGACGTGCCTAGATGGAAGCTAGCCGAGCGTGTTTCCATGGCAGCTAGTTGACGTTAGTTTCATCTGCAACTCCTCCTGTGACATTGCTGCCGGGGATTAGTTATACATGTCGGCGTTGTTCGGCCCTATGCAGCCTATGCAGGGGACAATTTCCGGGCTTGGGCCCCTCCCGAATTGCCAGTCCGAGTCAAGGGTCCGTCTATCCAGAGATACGGAGTGCGACGACGACCAATGAATCGGCTGACTGACAACGGATGACACATTGGCTGCGGTGGAGGTTAATCAAAGGGCTTATTTGCCCGCCCTCGACGACGTCTTTCGGGATACCCAGTAGCGCCCATTTCCGCGGTCGAAGAAGGATCGTCTTTTTGTATCCACTGAACTAGTGTGTACGGATAGCTAACGAACTCACTACTCCGTACACAGTAGTTGGTGATCGACATGACCCTAACGTCGAATTACTGCTAGTTATTTCCCGTGGAGAGAGAAAGAGAGAGAGAGGGCATGAATGATGTCCGGGTGCGATGGTGGCTGGCCAAAGGGGCAGATGCGAGACATGCAACATGTCGAAATGCATATTGTCATTGGTAGGACCGGGCATTTTCTCCACACATTGGTGCATGCACTTTTTTTTCCCCCCCTAGCTGTGTTGCATCCGCCGTGACGACTCGGGTGGTAAACGGGTAGTCGTCACCAAACCGTGGTTGGCACAAATGTAGTCTCATGGTTGATTCATTTGCGGTGTCCTTTCGACAAGATTCGTCGTGTCCAGCGAATTCCCACTCAACTGACTCAAGCCTCTGCCAGAGAGGGATTAAGGATGCATGGCCGAGTTGCACGAGGGACCAATTGGTCTCCGGCAGACGCACCTTCCGAGGCCACTTTCGAGTCGATCCTGCCTGCTGCGGCGAAGTCATTACACAGTAGTAACTACCGATACGGAGTACTTGGCGAATAGTTAGTTACTGACGTACGGAGTACGGAGTACTTCGTACATAGATACGTGTCGTATAGGAGCTTCGGCGTTGACTAACAATCTCGCCTATCCGTAGACGTACTATTATTACCTAACTTAGTATGTACGAAGTGTGTACTGTGTACTGTGTACGGAGTAGTTATACTACGTATAACAGTACACCACCATTATTGGCCACGCATTCCAGGCTCGTCGCCCTCCCGTTCGCCCGAGCGCTGCTGGTTGGCAGGCGACGTCGGCATGGTCCAAAGAGGGAACCCGACGGCAACTCTCAGGCTACTTCGAGTGAGTTCTCGTCGATTTCATTGGTGCGTACCCCCACGCAACCGCGCCGTGACAGGCTCGCTCGCCCTCCCTCGCTCTCCAGACCCAACGGAGTCAACGCCATCTGGCTTGTCCTGCAGCTGGCCCCCTTTCAGATTGCACACATCCCTCTGGAGTCGGAGGGCATCACAGACTCACAGCGGAAAACCACAGCCGGGTCTCTCGAACGTCGCGTGACCTGCATCGACGTGCTCCTGCCTTAGTCTTGTTTACTGATTCGATGCATCACATCCACCTGGGGTTGCACTCTGTACGAAGCAAGGCAAGGCATGTATACCCAAACCCGGCTTGGCAACCGAGGGACTGCCGACTGGTGGGTGTAGTAGCTCTGTCTGTCTGTATCTCTCCCTCTCTCCCTCTCTCTAACTCCCCGCCCCCCCTCCCTCTGTCTCTCTGGCAGAGACACAATATAAAGTGTTTGTACTCACGACTCGAGAGTACACCACCCCTTCCCCTTCACATAGTTTGAGTCTCGGGTCAACTTCGACCTCTTGGCACCGCAGGGGGCCTTTTGAGGCTCTTGGCTGAGCACAAGATCGGCGGCAGATGTTTTGCGCTGCGGTTCCTACGGACGTGTTGCGCCATCACGCGAGCTTACAGCACAGTATCCATCATCCCCCGTCCATATCTTCATTACAGGAGATGCACGTGGCGATGAGAGGGCGGGTGAGGGATTTACGTCTCGCGTGCTGGGAATTGTCGCGCTGCTGGCGCCATCCCATCCATACCTCTGCCAATGGAAGCAGCTCGCCTACCGGTTTTGAAACGAACAACGCACGCACTCCGCCTGACCAGGTTGCGTGCCGGGTTGCTCTGGAGGGACACGGGTCACTGTGACGATGACTACGCACTTTTCTTGCTGCAAACGCTGCAGAGTATGTGAAGCTTCAGGGTGATTAGCGATAAAAAAAAACAGGCGGTGAACAAGCAAGCCCTTGAGGGACTCGCGTCCTACCTTGCCTGGCCTCATCGCTAGGCTCTCGTTGGACGATGATCATATGAGGTATCTCCTTCCCCAGGAAAGTCACTCACGCCGGCTGCATGATCTGCAATGCACTCTGGGCCAATCCCTTGCTCCCCGTCGAGCAGGAACAGCAGCGGTTGCGCCACCCCGAATCCATCCTGACCGGTCCTGTCGTGTGCTCTACTACTATTTCGGCGAGCGTCTGACAAAGCTTTCAGCTCCACTGCTCGCTCACTCGCTTACCGGTACAATTCCAAACATGGTTCTGCTGCTGCAAGTTCTCCGACACGGCCGCCAAGGGAGCATCGGGAGCAGGTATATAACAACAGAGTTCCGGTGGGCTGCGGTTTGCCAGGCGAAAGCTCCCGTCAACCTTCCAACGCGGAAACTATATGCTAAACTGTGGTCTCACGGGGTTATCCTGGATCCATGCTCACTCCAAGTCGCCTCTTGCAAGGCCATGGGGGTGGGTGATGGGGGATGGTGGCAAGGTACGTCCAAAACAATGTACGGAGTAGAGCAGGACGCATTGACTCGTCGCGGCAACGGCCGCTCAGAGCTGCCTCTGTCTGACTGCACGAGTGCAACCAGTACTCCGTAGTGACGAGGTATCCGTAAATTGACAAAGTCAATGCCTCTCAGCCATTCCTGGCTGCCGTGCCTGCCAAGCCTCCAAGCGCAGATCTGCGGTCCTGTCTCGGTGGGTATTCCGCGGGAAGGGGAGGGATGCTGCGGGTGATCATCAGCCTCGCGTCGTTTGGATGCCGGTGGCAGCACAAATCGCTTGGCATAATATCACACTAAAGACATTCCGAATACAAACTTCACCTTGGCGTCTTGGAAATCAGAATGAGGAGTACGGAGCACCGCCCATCCGTCACCCGTGCCTCAGTTGCCGTGTCGATGACCTGTCTCTCATCGTCGTGCTTGGCTTGAGAGACGTGGGATTTCTCTTGGCTGGGCGTGTTGACTCTCTTGGCTGCTTCTTGTTTCCTCTTCGACTCGTCGAGTCCTGTGCACTTTGGCGAAACTCGGTTCGAGATCCCCATCCCAGATGAAGACGGTTGTTGCCAAGCTCGCACAGAGGACACGGCAATAGTGGTGAGCAACGCTTGACGTACACAAGCACCGCCAAGGGCCAAGGCAACTGCGAGGCCCAACCCAACACCCACCAACCGGCCGACCGAGAACTGCATGATGGCGGCGAGTGCGCTCGAGGTTGTAGCGATACGTCGTGATGGCTTAAATACGTGGCCCGGTCGTTCCCTTGGCGTATAGCACACTCTATTGTGCTGTGATGACGGGGGTTCGTCCAACGACACGAAGGTGTTGGCGGTCTTGTCACTCAACGGTGTCTTGTTGGTGAGTGGCCAACCTCTGGTGTTCAGTAACTTAACCGCCCCGTCAGACTCCCGCACATGATCGCTGGTGTCTCACGCAGACCTGCTTGTCGGACTGGTCACGTCGCCCCTATTCACAATGCCGCGGCTTGAACATCTCATGCATGCGCTGATTTTGCTGCTTTGGGTCCAATCCCGGTTTTTCCGATTCGGATGCTGTGTCGACAGTTGTTCCAGTCGACAAATTCGACTTGCAGCGACATTCTGCCAAGGTGTCGTATGGTGCTTGAAGCCCGAGATACCTTTGTCCAACTTATTCGAGCCCAATTCCGCGCCCTTTTCTAGGGACGACAGAAGCTGGCTGCACTCCCACCCCCTTACGTGAGATCACTATCCATCCCACGGGGCACCCGGCGCCGTGCCACATGTGGGAACCCCGTGTGCTCCTTGGTGTGCAGCTTGACCATGGGAATCTTCATTGTAGCATGGACTCGGCGCTCCTGCGCCACTGCATCACCTTGCGGTGCGCTTAGAGCGCGTCGCTTCATGTGGACTGCACGCACTCCTTGGGGGAGTAACATCTCGGCGGTGCCACCATGTAACTAACCTTTTGTGGTTCTTGGCGTCCGCATCCGTTCTGGACTACCTCGTCATGCCTGAGATTGCTGTCAAGGGCGATGGAGGGGTGGTCACTATTCATGAGCACTGTCTCGTGATGATGTCGATGTCGATGATGATACCCGGAGCGTTTTCGACCGGACCGGAAACTGGGTTTGTTCTGTCAGAAGGGTGTTCCCCAAGCAAAACGGACCAAGCCCTATGATACGTGCCAGATTCGACAGATACTGATGGCTTGACGTCTTCCAGACGCCTCGTAACCCTCCCGGTCTGGCTTCGTCTGAGGGCCAATCAATCACCACTGTTTTTGGTTGCTGATCCTTCAGGATAGTCGACTCGGTCTTGCCTGGAAATATTGGTACCACCAAACAGGTGCACTCGCGGTGGGATTTCATAGCCAAACCCGCTTAAGCTAATCACTATACCAGTAGTTCCATACACATTTGCTATGGATACCGGATTCGCCGACCGATAGAGCTGTAGCGATGACTCGGTTCGGGCCCGGCTGTGCGTAGGCGCTTTAGCTAAAAGGATACCCGGGCACAAGGGCGGTAGAGGATTTCTACTGAGCAGTCGTGCGATGCCTGCCACGTATCGACTCGCATGCTGTTCAATGACAGCTTGCTTGATGGTGAGTCGTGACCGATTGGAATGATGCGGGGATATCGACTTTGTTGGTGCAGAATTGTTCCACCGCGTTACGTTCTCATGCTCGTCGTATCGACTCGCGCGGCCCGTTCGCTCACGAAGCGAGTACCGAGCTTGTAACTAACACTTGCAGCGGCAGCAAGGACCTCGCAAGGTACAGTCAGCATAGAAAACACACAGCTTCTGTCGCCCACGAACCCTCCGACGAGACTAGACATGTCCCAGAACAGCAGAACAGCGTCGTCGCGGAGTACAGCTTCAGTCAATGTTGGTTGTGACCACTTACTTGCCAAAACCACTAAACAGAAACGCAAGAGACCGTGAAGGTCCACGTTCACGAGCATACCATACCGGACCTGAACGGGCGGGACAAGCAGCCTCACCTGTCCATCGCGAGCTCTCATCCTGCCGTTTCGAGGACCACCAAGGCCGTCAGTCTCCCGCACTCGAGATTGCAAACCGCTGCCTCCAAAGGAGCGAGCGAAGAAACCACAGAGATCCTCCTAATCCGTTTTGACTTATCTGTCCTCTGATGAATCCGAAGTAATGCCATGTCATCAAGGACATCCCCCCCCCCAGCTCAGCTCAGCCCGGCCGGTCTACGCCGCCGCCTCTCCCCGAAGGGAGTCTTTAGGCCCGGACTGAGCTTCTCTCACGCCTTCGGGGCCGGGGCCTAGGCCGGAATACACCTACCAACCAGCTACCCTTACCTTCCCGAGATACCTATATCCATCCACCAGCAGTACCCCAGCAACCGCTCGCGGCTTGCCCTCTGGCCGCCCATGGAAATTCTCCGCTTCCACGTACTCCTCCCACCTGCCTAACCCCAGTTAGGGCTTGGAAGCGCGCAACACGTAGATCCATCATCCACGTAGAGAGGTCCGGGGAGGAGAGATGTTCACACGCCGGGTACGCCCAACGGGGTAAATCCCGATCCCCGGGGACTCAAGAAAACCGTAGAGCGGCCGGGCAGTGTCTGTCTGACCTCTATCATGGAAAGATGGTCTTGTATGAGGAAAACCCCCCTGACTGGGATTCTCTCGGAATCCATTCTAGCCACGGGAGAAGACGTAATCTTCATCTGGCCCGAGTGCAACCCCTGTTCTCATCGATCGATAACCATGTTTCTCTTCCCCTGTTTGGTGATCGCTATGAATATACGGTGCCACGACTTGTGGAGTGATCACTTTGTCTTGGTGGCCTTCCGGGATGGTAATACCACGTATCAAGGTTTCGCTCACCAGCGGACCATGGTCTATGAACCGTTGCCGAGTGGCGAGTTGTAGCTCGAGGTAGAGCAGGGCTTGTGGCATGTTGCTTGCATCGAGGCATTTCACGTTCAGTTTCATTCAAGTTGAGTGGGTGTGTAGTATATCATTCTTCTTCTAGAGTATCTATCAACGTACTCGGAAGAGCTGGACCGAGAAAACCGATCATGCTGTTCCATTTCGCTCTATTGTGAGGGCGTGTATATCTTTCTGTGTTGTATGTTGCGCCGTCACCATGCCATGCTCGTGAACCGCCGCACATGTAGCGCTCAAACCAAACCAAAATTTTGCCAAACCGGGAAAGGGGTATTCAAAGTAAACCCGGGTTTGGTAAACCCGAACTATGCGCATCGCCACCGCGCCGCTCGACCGACTGAGGGTAAAAAGACAAAAGAAAATGTGTCATGGGTTGAAGGGTTGAAGGGTGTGTATGCGCTCAACGCCGTTTCCGTGGAATATGTACAATAGCGTCTGAGCCAACGAGCCCAGTAATAGACTAACGCTCCTCGTGGCAAGGAAACGCAGAAAGAAAAGGTTACGGAGAGCCACGATCGCCGACACCGTGGGTCAGGACCGCGTCCATAACGATACTAGTAACTCGCAACGGCCGAGTTCCTGTATGCTTCTAAGATGAGGAGCCAGCCTTGCCGAAAGGCTTGCCGAAATTGCTCGACTCCTTGAACTTGAGTGGAATGTCACTAAAGTCGCTCTCTTCTACAACGGTGGCATCGTCGGCACCGTCTGTCATAGAAGAAGCATCAAACTGGTCTGCGTTTTCCAGAACGGTTGGGGTGGCGGCATTGGACTTGCTGAGGGATTCCAACTTGTCCGATAGTCTTTTGAGAAACGCCTCATCCTTGGCAGGATGGTTCCGTAGCGTCAAAGGGCCTTTGAGCTCAGGGTCAACGTCGCTAGGCTCGTAAAAAGGCTCGAGATCGGCTGCACCGGCATCAGGCCCCGCCTCTGGAACGGCTTCCTGCAGTGGCTGAGGCACATCCACAGGGTGACGTGCCTGCGGTGTTGAAGTGCCTGAGCTGTTGGCAGTGTTGGGCGCCTCGGTAGAGTCCAGCGTCTGCGCGCCGGACAATGAGTGGCTGGGAGTGTGTCCGGCGTGCAGCGTCCTGCGGTGGTCCTCGGGAATCAGCAGCGCCTTCTGTGTTTGCTCGGCCGGTGTGGTCTTGGAGCTGCTCCCGGGAGACTCCTTGGGGGATTCCAAAGGGGACGATTTCTTGGACCCGGACGAGGACGAAGCCGAGACGTCGCCGGTGAAGGTAGCTTTCTGCACGGCTGTCGACCTGAGAGGAATGCCCTCAAGCTCAGGATGAAGTGCTCCGACGTCTATCGTGGGGACATGCACCTGGGTAGGACTTCCGAGGGCATTCGGTGGAGAGGCGGTCTGCATACGCGGATCGAGCGGGTTGAAGGGGTGCGACTCGGGCATAGTGCGGCCAATCGACGAGGTGACAGACGCCCCAGGCGAAGTCACGCTGGATGAGCGGCGGAACTGAAGTGTGGGCATGGGAAGTTGGGCCTGGGGGCTTTGGAGGGACATGCTCCCATCTATGCTCCCAGTGACGCCAGAAACAGCAGAATCATGGCGTGCACTCTGTTCCAAGCGCTTCACGCGCTCCAGCAGATCCGCCTTTTCTTGCTCCAGCTTGCTGTTGGCTTGCTTGAGCTGACGCACAGTCTGGAGCAGCGCATCCTCCGCCTCAGCCCAGACAAGCCTTTCGTCGTCCATTATGGCACGCTCTTCCTTGTAGACCTCCTCGGCACGGGCCCTGTTGGCTTCGAGGTGAGTCCGCTCGGCCTCCCAGTTCTCGAGCAGTCGTCGGTTCTGGAGGGTGACGCGGCGTAATTGATGCAATGCCTGTTCCGGCGACTGCAGCGACGAGGGATCTTGAGGTGTCAGAGACGGCGATGATGCTTCAGCGAGCGGGCTACGGTGGGGTGACAGGTATCGTGACTGTTGCTTCTGTTGCTGGTGGTGTCGAGAATATCGTTGCTTGGGTGCTGGCGGGCCACCGCTCAGGGCGGGCGTCACGTCGTCAAAATACGACACTTGACCAGCGCGAGCAAGGGCCAATGGCGAGATGGCCGAGTGGCTGCTGTATGTTAAGGGCAGAGGGTTCATGTGTTCACTGCGGTCGTTCATGGCGCCCGATGGCAGGAACGAGTCGAGTGGTAACCTCGACATGGTGAGCATCATTGGGGGCAGCCAGCTGGTGGGTGTGCACGGCAGTTGATTGGTTCTCCCCGTGTCGATGCCACTGCTCCGGCGACTGTTACGCCGTCAAGTACCGGCGTGTTTTCCAGTTGGCAGCGGTTGTTGGTCTCAACGGGCGGGCAGGCGGGCGGGCGAGCGGGCTGACTGCAGAACAAGTAACTTCGACGGCTGCTTAGGGAGGAAAGAAGTCGCGGGGGCGGGAGCAGGAGCAGTAGCAGGACCAGGACCAGAAGCTGGGGCAGGAGACGTCGTCGTAATAACTCGAGGCAGCTGGAAATTACAGTTTCGCGGAGGTGCCGTTTGGTTCAAGACGGGAAAGCTTGTGCAGCTCTTGAAACGAAAGTTATTGCTGCTGCGGTATGGCGTGGCTGCGCTTTCATGTGATAATGGCCCGAGACGCGATGGAGAGCACCTAGGCCCTTAGGGTTGTCGTGACTCGATCACCCCCCGTAGCTGTATGTCGTCAGGCAGGATCCGAGGGAGGCGGGGATGCGATCAATGGGCGAGTCAGCGCAGAGTTGGCTTGCAAGGCGTCTTGGTCGTCTCTGTTGATTTGCGGCGAGGAGATGGGCTTGCGTACTTGTGGGACTATGTGTTGAGTTGTCGTGTAAGTTATGGTAACTAAATGGAAGATTGACTGGGGAGCCAGGTGGTTGATCAGGTGTATTGAATGAATTGGATTTGGTCTGGTTTGGGACCCTCTATGCCCAAACCGTCAAAGTAGCAATGCTGCGGTACTGCGGTACTGCGTGAATGTGGGTTTTGACATGCGGGTAGAAAGGGAAAAAAGGGTCGCGGTTCCACAGCAGTATCCACACACACGCGCACCATACACACACACACACACACACATACTGGGTACACACATACATACACAAATAACTACATTGAAGTGTAACGTTAGTAACGGTACGGAGTACACACAGCAGGAGGAGAAGGGGGGGGTGGGCGGGCCTAGGGAGGAAGGCCGGGGTGTTTGCCAACCTTCCATCAGTGGGTCTCCACAGCACCAAGTGTACGTCGTGCAGTAGTGGTGCTCCGTAGGCAAGGTACGAATACCTAACGTTAACTACCCTACTTGGCAATGTACCTACCTACTTTTACTGCCTCGTTGCTACAAAGTACGTATGCCCAAACGATCGGCAACCTTCTACACGTAATCAGCGTGTTGACAACGACAACGGACACTGATGGGACCTCCGCTCCATAGACAGTCAGCAGAGTAACTTTGTAGTAGTTCCTGTGTATGAAGAGCATGCATGCCGTTTAGAAGAACCCCTTTGTCTTACGCTTACTCGAGACAGGCTTGCTTTTACTCAGCTACTCTCCTTTCCCTTGCGTACTTGCGTGTTTCTTCAGCGCCCAATCGGGCAAACGCAATGATGGGCACCAGGGCGTTGCTGGCCAATCCACCAAAGTTACCACCGTTGCCGTGGCTTCAACCCCCCGTGGCCTGATGGAGCTCTCTGCCAGCGTGGCAACATACACAGCTACTGTGTACGTACGTAGTACGGGGACAGGTAACTACACCACTTGTCACAGTACACAGCAGATAGCTCTCCCTCCCTCCTTCCTACCCTGGTTGTTTTCAAACAACAATGAAAACGTAGGGAACGGCCCGTTGGGTTGGTTATCTCACTTATGTGTCTGTCCCGACGACGAAGTGTGAAACTGCGCAGGGCCATATTGCGATCCGAAGCCCCCTTTTTTGCTTTGCTGTCTTGGCCCCTTCCTTTGGCGCTTGTCTACGTACACAGTAAAGTAGTACTTTGTAGATCCTCCCATCTCCCCGGCCTTCCAAGTCGGCCGCCATCAAGACTGCTTCGGCGCCTCCAGACCCCTGGTCCCGGAAAGACCCCTTTCAATTACACTGCTACTTATTACGTATGGAGTACACAGCACTACTTAGTGCTTGGTAAGCCCTACTTGGTATATAAGTCAACACCGGCTGTCGACGACACCCTATCCCGGCACGAGCGTCTCCAACTGCCCAAGCAACGCTCTGTGGATTGACAGATACAACCCGTTCATCCCCAACTGGCAACGTCCCTCCACCACCAAGGGTATGGGCTCTGCGCTGATGGAGGCCTGCCCTGGCCGGTCGACAATTGGCAATCAATCGCACTTTGTAGGTACATACTTGGTACTCAGTGACTAACGATCTGCAGGGTCCTTTTTGGAGAAATTGGAGTTGCCGGTACTCCCCGTTCCTCGGCCCAGACTCGCATTGCTGTGTACTACGGTACTCCGTACTGCGGCACTACTTCGAACCCTGTAGTAACTAACCAACTCAACTATCCTTGTTCATCCATCGGACAACAAGCACGCTGGCAGCTAGCGTGCAGAGTGTCGAAGTACAAGCGACTCCCCCTTTTGATACCCAGCGAGGAGCTCGCTTTACTGTACCAATGTAACTGCATCACAGTAGGTTACTTCGTACCTGGTGGCCCGCCCGTCACACGAAACCGATAGGGCTGCTGCGCTTCATGTGGCCGTACCTGATCCGAAGTCTCCTCACTAGTTTCTTCTAGCCGTCAGACCAGAAACCCATCCCGAAAGTCAAACCCTCGGCCATAATACGCGGTAGGTAGTTACGGAGTACGGAGTAACTGCTGTGCAGTGACTTGGCACTTGGTCAGTCAGAGGCCAACAACCGTGGGGTCCAGGCCCTACCACAGTATCGTACGAAGTATCAAGGGTCAATCAAGTTTTTATCGTCTGGTCGTCGGTGCTACCTCGCTGCCTTGATGGATCGTGTGTCGCACACGTCACCGATTGATCCTCTAGGGTCGCAGACTCGCAGACAGCTTTCTTGCCTGCTTGAGTCGTGGCGCGCCACGTGAGGTGAGGGCCGCTGTTCGCGTGTCCATTCCGGCGACCCGCTTCCTCTGCTGGCCAGAGTCGGAATTGATTGAAACCAGCTGCCGCGGCACTTTGCAGACCCGGCCCATCAACTGCCACATGGCCTCGCTTATTTGCCGGCACGTCGACACCATGAGACCGAGACTGGAACTGTGAAAAGAGCACGGAGTACGGAGTACTAAGTACGGATACTACGCACGATGATGATACAGATGATCTGCTTGAAATCAGCCCGTCTCCGACCCACTTCCTGTTATTACTACCAAGTACGTACTATCATTGCCACACAGTAACTTACCGTGTATGTACGTGTAACGTAGTCACTCTACGAGAGTACTTCGTACCAGCGAACCCGTCGCGTGCCAAAACAAGATGGGAATTCTCGTCGTCCCAACACTGTTTCTGATTCTCGGCCGGACCTATCAAAGCGCCGAAACAATACACCGCTCTCGCTGCACATGCATATGCTTGCAACCAAGTTAGTCAGCACTTACTTCCGTACTCCGTACGGAGTAGTCACTGTGTAGTCACTGTGCTGCCTACGGAGTACTTTGTACAAGCTGGCCACAGCACACAGTACTGGGTATATCACCGGAAAAACCCACAAGTGCCGCCCGCATTTCTGCAGTTTCTTTCTTTCCATGTTTCGCCGCAGGATTTCCGAATCTACCGAGCGACCCAGCCAAGATGGCCGACAATGGGACCGACCCCCTGTGCATGGGGTACCTGGCAGTACGTAGTAGACGGAAACTACCTACTGTGTATCAACTGAGTACGTATTGGTTACGGTACAAACAGTATTGTATACTGTGTACTGTGGTGTGCTGGTGACCAAAACTGGGAGCCCGGACCGACGAGAGTTGTTGACTGCGCTTCTTCTGGGCGTCGAAGCTCACGAGAGGCTCAACCAGGCAGGCCCGTAACCCTCAACCTGCGGATAGTCATGGAATGTGCAGGCAGTCAACGATGGCAGGGGGCTCTGGCTAGCAGATATTATCGCTTATCACATGACTGGTATTCTCGGAATGAGATGCTGCGTAGTGTGTACGTATATACGGGCGTCGTCGTGCGCGACGACCTACGAAGTACGGATAGTTAGCATCCCCATCCATGCAAACTCGACTGACGCCCACCGATGGACGGGTACCTGAGGCTTGCGCTTTGGGGGTGGAGGGGGTGGTCACGATGGCCTCATTCGCGCGGCTGCCAGTGGAATCTTGCATCTGGTGCTTTGCCCGTGCTCCACCTTCCCCTCTCTCCACGGCCACGCCCATTTCTTTATTTTGTTCACAAACCAGAGGGACCGACGGAACGGGTGTGCGCTGCTCTCGATCGGCTAGTACTCCGTACTCCGTATGAAGTACTACCAAGTAAGTACGGATAAAGCGCCGAGACGAATTTTCGTTCCCCACGCGCTCACCGCAACAACACTTTGGGCTGCGTTCACGATGCCTCGTGACTATGCCAGACTTTTTTTGCCTCTGGAGAGCCGAACAGGGACATTGGGTATCACCGTGATTAGGCCCGCAAATCTCTCTCTCTCTCTCTCTCTCACACACACACACACTTCTCCCTCCTTCTTCTGCCCCTCCCCCAAAGCAGTCGGACAGGATACTCAGTAATCTGGACTTGATGGATCCCGGCTAAACAGGCACCACCAACCTACTAGCGATATTATTTAATCTCCTACCCAACTAAACTCAAGTTCTCCATAGTTGGCATGCTATCGTTTGAGCCTTGGGTACGGAGTAAGTCGAGCCTGTTGCGGGGCCCCGCGTTCTCCCGATGTTTGGGTTTGCCCAAGGTTTGTTTACATCAGCGTGACCAGCTGGTGTCCTTGAAGCGAAACGCTTTGTTTATTAATCATTGTGCGCGCCGGCCGACAAAGGTCCCTCACTAGGTGTCCCCAGGCAAGTCACTGTACTAAATACGTACTTCGTAAGGATACGGATATTATCCCCGGGGGGCGGGTTCGATCCACAAAGTCGTCGCTAGGCCGACCGGGCCTTGTTGACTCTGGATGCCGTCCGAGATATTCAAAGCGCCCCGTCACAGGAAACTGTGGAATTCGATTTCAGGATTCGCCTGGATAAGTAAGACACGATGAATGCACGTAATCGACCTGCATAGGGTATGGATACAGATCAGCAGGTTTCCCAGGCAGGTGAGAATGATGAATGATGGGAGCAAATCGAGTAGCTGTGATTCATCTTAGCGATGCCATCTAGTTAGTGGTGCCTCTTGAACGAGGAGCGAAACAGACGCCGTGTGGCTAATCTCCAATCTCCAATATCCAAAGGTGTACTGTACTGTACTGTGCTGTACTGTACTACTACTATACATGCACAACGCGTTGAGCCCGATGACCGCCTCGGGGGCCTAGCTCAGCTCAGCTTCTTCCCCATGAGATCCGCCAGCTCGTCGAGCAGCTCGACCGTCTCGGCCGGGCTTGCGATCCAGGCCGTGGTGCCCACGCTCCGGGCCTTGAAGTCATTGGCCCCGGCGCTCAGGAACTGGTCGCCTACGTGCAGTGTGTTCTCGCCCCTAATGATCTTGGCGCCCTCGCCACCGCTGCTGCCGTTGCCGTTGCCGGCGAACCAGTTCTGGCACACGTTGACACCCCAACTCTTGTCGCCAATGTCGACAAAGACGTCGCGGCCGCCGTTGAAGGCGCAGAACGGCACCATCTTGCTGTCCGGGTAGTCGAGGCCGGCCACGCTGAGCTCGACAATCTTCTGGACGACCAGCACCGTCTCCTCGAGGGACTCGCGCGGGATGCGCAGCGAGGGGTCCGTGGGGATGATGCCCACGGCGCGGTCCTTGCGCATCAGCGTGGCCGGCAGGTTCATCGTCTTGATGCAGTCGCGCAGGGCGGCCTCGGCGACGTCGAGTAGCGAGGTGATGGACGACTCGCTCCACGCCGCCATCTCGGGCGTCAGCCAGCGCTCCCGCGGCACGGGCTCGAGGAGGTGCTCCGACGTGGCGCTGAACTCGAAGAGGTAGTTGGCCTCGCCGCCCATGATGACAATGTTCTGGCGCTGCTGGGGCGTTAGCTGGTCGGTGCGGGCGATCTCGTCGAGCAGGCCGTGCAGGCGCGCGTAGTACTTGTCCGAGGTGGTGTAGCCGGCGGCGGTGACGATGCCGATTTTGACGTTCTTGCGCATGAGGTCAATCATGCGCGGGATGACAGGGCTCGAGGGCACCAGCGACTCGCCATCGTCGTAGAGCGTCACGTCACCGTCAAACGTGGCCAGCTGCAGGGTCCCGTACGTGGTGACGGCCATGATCTGGGCCGAATTGAGAATCAGGCGCACGTCGTTGAACGAGGGACTGACAAAGCGCCGCGACGAGATGAACCGCTTGCGGTCTTGATACTTGAAGGCAGCCTCGAGGGGGAGCCGCGTGAAGAACTGGCCGATGGTAGGGACGAGGAGCTTGAGCTTGGAGGGCAGCTTGACGCCCTCTCTCTGGTGTGTGACTGTAGTGCGGCATGCCTGTGAGCAGATGAGACGGGGCTGTCTGGACGTGGTTTGCTTACTGTGGTCGTCGAGCATGAACTCGACATCTCTCATGATCTCGGCATACCGTCTATGGGCCTCCTCGGACATGTGGATGAAGCTGATGCCGGCGGTTTCGAACACGCCCGTCGGCTGCGAGTACAGCACAAAGGGCACAGCCAGGAGGCCTTTGATCCATTCTGATTGAGGAGGGCGGGTCAGCAATGAGGTACGGCACAAGACTGCGTTCGCATGGCTGGACAAGGCGGTTTCCGCTCGCTTCTCATCGGCACTCCCATCAGCGCTCTCATGATGACACCGTACAAAGACAGGGGCGGGGCTTCGACTCCAGTTCGCTTCGAGGCTGCACAGGAGACGATATCGTCCAATCGGCCGTGTCTTCCACCCCCCTCCGCCTCTCCACCCCTCCGTGGGGTTACGCGAGGCGTCTATCCCTCCCGAACGGCCAGCTGTAGCCTATCGGGACAAAAGACAGCTCTTCCTCTAACGACATGCACCGTGGGCTGACAGAGTAAAGAAATTGAGGCCAAGTAAATACCGATGAATTGGTCTCTCCTGTGTGTCTTGAGCGCATCTGGAAAGGACGCAACGTCAGCTCTCCGTGTTGGTGTTGGTGTTTGTCTCCTCTAGACAGGCGGGACTCACATTCGACTCTGTAACGGGAAGTCATCTTGGCTGGGGAGGTTTTCGGGCGGGTCGGGAAAGAGAGGAAGCCTAGGTAGACCGTAGACAGGTACTTGGGTCAGTTAATTTTGGTTGGTTACTTTGTTACTTTGTTACTTTGGTTAGTTAATTTGGTTAAAAGTCACTTTGGTTATTAGTCAAACTACAAGTAAAGGAGCAAGAAGAGACTCTGCAACTTAAGTCACTTAAGTCCATCCCCCTCCCCTTTCTGGCTCGGTACTTGGTGGGCACTGATCACACGGCATCCGGCGAACGCCATTGGCGGCCGTCGTCATAGCGTCGTCGAAACACGGTCACGCGGGACATCGTCGAGTGCAATGTTTCATTCATTTATCCTGCAAGTCCTTCCTTCTTTCCCGAAAACGAAAACCATAGCATAGCTTTGGGGGCGGGGGCGGATCAATTGAAGGCCGCCGCTCTGCTTTCCCACGATCTTTCCCACGAGCCACCAACCTTCATCATGCAGAGCTCGGCAGGCACGCCGCACACCCTCTCGAGTCTCTACAATGTCATCCTCGTCGAACAGAGCTGAGTGACGGTCGACGTCTCGGTGATACACCCCCCAGGACACGACGTTGGGCAATTGCGCACGAGAAGTTCTGTCACCGGCGCCGCGCACCCACACGGTAGCACAATATCCTGTTGCTCGGTGCAGTCGGGGATCGGGCACCTGATAGGCGAGCAGCTGGCCGGTTGGGTCGTCCGTGTCACCGTAGGGCATGGCGTCGTCGTCGTCGTTGTCGTCGTCTTGGTCGGCCGCGGCGGCAGGAACGTGATGCTGGTCTCCACCTGGGTCTGGCTCGACCACGACGTTGTGCTGGTGGTGCTGGTGCGCGTGCTGGAGCTGGTGGTGCTGGTCCTGCGCGTCGACGTGGTCGTGCAGGGACGGGGCCGATTGCTGGTGCTAAAGGTGATCTCGCACCCCCCGTACGGACAGTCGCCGCCACAGGGCGACACCAGCGTCGCCGTCGGGAAGCGCGTCGGGCAACTGCAGGGATTGTCGATGAAGGAGATGATCTGGCAGTTCGCGTTGCATCGTTGCGAGCAGACGGGGTTCACGGTGGTCTTGGTAGCCGTGGGACAGCCGGCCGCTACGGCATTGAGTGCGCCGTCGTCTGCCGCGGCGACAAGCCTATGGAAACATGTTAGTGTCGTGTCGGGGATAAGTACCATGTTGGTCTATATACTGACACAGCAGAGAATGCAACAAGTCCAGCGATGGAGAGCTTCATCTCGAAATTATCGGTGCGGTATGCAGCTGGGCTTACTATCGTGGCAGGAAACCAATGATTCCGAATGGTCCTCACACTTCTACCCAAGCATCTGGCTTGAGGCACAGTGTCGCTTTTATAGGCAATTCATCTCGTACCATTGTCGTTATGTCCATGAGGTCAAGGAACTGCTCCCACCGTCCAAACCGGTCTACGTTTGCCTATGTGGCCAGCCCGGACAATTCTTCTACATCTGGACCACCCTGCAATGTCGCCTAGCCTGTGGGTTACGTTACGATCGAGTTGCTCGTTCAGGCGGCGGGACGAGTGGTTTGCATTTCCGAGTCCCCGGATTGGAACGGTGGGATGATATGAAAATATTCCCGGGGAGACATACACAGCAGTCAGAAGTCAGCAGGACAAGAATAGAACAAGGTCTCGATTAGTATCCAGGTCCTGGTGAACCTCGGAAACGTCACCCACCTACTTGCTATCTGCGCAAAGTGCCTAGTGGCACTCCGCGTATCCGGAAAAGATCAGCAGGATATTCACCAAAGACTGAGATGTTGTGTCGTGTGCCGCCATGCTGCATGAGATATGCTACTTGTTCGCTCCGTTCGATTTCTTACACGTGGTGCCTCGTGTCTCTGGTTTGCCACAACATTACAGGTATCTTGTGGCCATCCCAATGATACCACGGCTCAATGCTCTCCGTATGGGCTGAAACCACTATGGAGTGCAAGTCGGTCACGTTCCGGCCAGCGGAACCCCTCGACGTAGGATGGTAGCGAGCCGTCAGCGTACCATTCACCCCCAAACTTTCGACGAGATGTCCGCAATTCCGGTTAGCAACTCGAGGGATCAGCCTCTTTAGCCTGAGGCGTCGGTTCAATAAAGACATCATATAACTTCATATCAAAGCAATGAATGAATCAAACGATGCCGAGATCAGGAACAAAGCTGGCCGACGGCGCAATCACTAAGAGCATATGCACTGTGACGTTGAGATTCCTTGGGTGCGCGAGTCGGAGCTGCCAGTGCCTCATACGGGAAGAGAAGTATTGGGTTGGATGGAACAGCATCACCTCCGTGACAGCGGATCGGAAACTGTTGGGAAATCATGTTCTTTCTAACGAATGATGGGAAGTTGGAACCCCGTTTCTAAGATAACGCACAGTGAAACTTGTCGCCGTGTGCTCGATCTGTGGCATCGTAGTACACACACACCTTGTTGTCATCATGGACCCAGGACCGGGAGTAATGGGCGGCGACCGCATGCCCATCACTATCGTCATCATCATCCATCATAGCTACAGTTTCGTACCGAACAGTGCAAACGCATTTCCCCTAAAAACGGCAGTCTTCTCCGCCGCGGTGATGAAGTCTGCACGCTCCATGGCCGCAATCGACGGCGCGTATACGGGCAACGGGGCAGCTGGAAAATCCTTCATCACGAGGGAGCCAGATACCAGTCAGCGCTTGTGACGGGTGATGCTACGAGACACGTTGGCTTCCCCAAGACACTCACCGTGCCGAAGACGAGCTGGCTCGTGGGGACTCCGTACCCAAGGAGCCCCTTTACCTGGGCGAAGTAGGTAGGGCCGGCGCTGTCGTACCACAAACTAGACGAGGAGGCATTGGAAATGAGTGCTCGGACGTCACAACTATCGGCCATCCACCTTGGGCTTTCCCCATTTCTCCCACCGCATCAGGAAATGTGTGGACGAGAGAACTCACCGCGTGTTGTACGCCTCCTTGGCCGGACCCTCCAGCGCCGGAAACGACTTGAGGAACCGGTCCTCAACAGCCGGGAACGCGCCGCCGCAGTGCGCGACGACGTAGCGAAGGTTGGTAAAGTTTGTCAGCGTCTGCGACGCGCTCAAGTCCATGAGCGCGCGGGCCGTCTCAAAGTAGAACTCGATGCTTCCCGCTGGGTATGCGGCTTCGTGCCCGTGTCGGGTCAAGTCAGCTCCGGATTCTCTCTGCATACCTATACCCCCACACAACCCGTACTGCGAGGGATCGGTAGATGGACTTACTCGGATTAGCCGTCTCGAAACTTCCGTTCCTACGAATCACAGGGTCGGCGGGATGGATCTGCAACACATGCGGACCATCGGCGGTCGCATTCAAGCCCTCGAAAAAGGGCCGCAGGACGGCGTGGCCGAGATAGAAGCCCTCGTGATTGCTCGTCAATGCCAGACCCTTGGCCCCGAGTGTATTCAAGGCGTAGTTTGCTTCCTTTAGTCTGCATTTGACATTGGAATTATCGTCATTAGCGCTCATCCGTCTGAAGAAAAGGGGCTACTTGGCAAAGTCATTGCCGGGTTTCACTTGAACAGTCGAGATGGGGATGGATGGACGTGAAAGACGTACGCAGCCTCGACATAAGGCAGAGGCGCTACGCCGTAGAACGAGAAGCGATCTGGGAGGACTCGTGTCAACTGAGACGAGGGTAGATGGGTTAGCGAAGTGTACACACAGACCGGAGGGGGGCGCTGGAGGCTGGGAAGACATGCTTCGGCAAGCCACTCGTTGGCGAGACGGGCAGCCCCGACCGACCAGGCCTCATTCCCGCGGAACTGGTCGTTGGCCGGCACAAACATGGAGAGAACACCATGGGAGACGCCTGGGAAGATGTACATCAGCTTCGTGTCTGTCTACTCGCGCACACGCACGCACATACAACGTCCGCGCCTGGGGAAGGTAGGCAGTGTGTATGCGGGAGGACCGTACTATGGTTGAACATGAACCGCACATGCGTCTCCAGATCCCACTGCGCCGTCGGGCTCCCGCCAGTCACCGGCGAGATGTCGCGGAACCACTGCGGATATGCGTGGACTACCAGAGGGGGCCGGGACGGATCAGCCAAGAAAATCTCAAGACCAAGATGAAACGTCTGCAGTAACTAGGGAGCGCGGACTGACCGTGAACGTCGACCCTGCCGGCACTGGCAAAGTCGACACCCGCGACGGCCGAGGCGCTGCTGCCGGCGAGGGAGTCGATGGCCTCGAAAGCTGCGGCCGCGAAGGGCAGGGCGGGCAGGTCGATGCCGTCTGTTTGGGTCAGCCCGGGTCGGTTCACACGGGTACGGTGTCGGAATATCCATCATGGGATGGAGGGAGGGCTTGCCCTTCTCAGCGTTGCGTATCACCTCGCCGATCTTGGGCGAATACGACATGTCACCGTCGCTCGATGCGACGTGCACAGCCGCGAGGCACGCCAGCGCAGCTAGGAGAAAGTGATTGAGCATGGCGTTCGGGTGGAAAGCGATAGTTACTAGAGAGCACGTGTAGATGAATACTTTGACTTGGTGTTCTGGCCACCCGCTCTTTCTTGCCTGAGGTGAGGCGAGACGCGTCCAGCTTCTTATAGGCTGCCAACGCAAGCCACTATGCAGATGTTGACTAATCGCCACCCACTTACCCTAGACAGGACAACCTGGACAGGGTAGACTTGGACAAGTCTCGCCTGTATCGTCATCACGTTGCTCCCATCGTTATGGCGTGGCCATCGTATCTGGGCTGATCTGATCCCTGGCTCGATCAAGCACCGACGTCCATCACCAAAGAAAGCCACCAGTATGCTCCATCAGCAGACAACCACGAGCCAGGAACATTCGCACAACGAAACAAGTGTACGCACGCTATTGTCTACCGACTGCTGTGGATTCAGCGCTCGTTTGTGGGGGGATATTGTTTGCACGATCTAGAGTCTTTTTCTCCCAAAGTACTTCCTTCGTCCCAACACTGTTTCTGTCCCTCTCTCTCTCCCCTTCGTCTTTTCCCACCAAGTCCATCATCCACCCGTGCAAAACGCAACGCAAACAGGTGGGAGGGGGGGGTAGGGGATCAATTATCAAACAATGTTTCCCCCGCAAGACAGAACCACCCTCTCAACTCCATTAGAGAAAAAAAACAAAGCCGTCATCGCGCCGCTCCTTCAAAGGCGTTCTCTTGGGGGAGAGAATATCGTATAGTAGGACAGAAAATAAACCCCATCATCCATATTGTTTTAACCCCTCTCATCCCGCCATAATCGACTGACTCTCGGGCTGAGGAGTGCCATCAATCACTTTCCTTTCTCCGTCATACGTAACCTTACCTTCAAGTCGATGCCGTTCGTATAGGGCTCCCGATGCCCGTCTCGGTCGCGTGTCTCATGTCTCCGTCATCTTCCAGCATCCGCGACACCGCATCGCTCCTCCCGCTCCGGACCCAGTCAATCGGGTGTGCGGAGCAAAGCCTGTTGTTGGAAGGTGAATATCCGTATGAGCGGCCCGGCTACCCATCTGTCTCACAGTGACTCGGATTCTGCAGCGGTGCAGTCTTTTTTTTTGATTGGAGTTTTTTTTTAATTAGCTTGATCCGCCGTTGGGTGCTAGTGCTTGACCGGCAGCAGCTTGGGCGGCCATTTGCATTGCCATTTGTGCGTTCTGGTCGGCCTGATGAATGGCACTCTGAACGACGCTTTGCTCGTCAGCGCTCAGGGGCTGCGTGAGACTGCTGTACAGCTGTGGTTGCTCTTGTTGCATTTCTATGCCGACGTTAGCATCAGTCGCCTGGATCCAAGTGAATGTGCTTACTGATCAATACAGTCTTGAAAAGCTGATATGGCTCAAGCTTGTCGAGGGGCGACTCGAGAAGGACACTGTCCTCGCCGAGCTCGTCGTCACTGTCCTCGGCCTCTTTGTATTGGTTTTCAATGCGGCTGAACTTGGCTGCTTCATCGTTGAGGAATTCCAAGTAGGCTGTGCTGTCGTCTTTGCCCTCGCTCGTCTCCTCCTCGGGTTCGTCGGCCTGCCAGTTGGCCTCATCTTCGGCCCATTCCTCTTCGTCGTCGTAGTCATAGCTTCCGGCATCAAAGGTGAAGTCGTCCTTGAGGGCCTGCTCGCGGTTCCTCATGGCAGTCGGCAGGGACTTGAACAGGACGGTGATGCCCTGGAGTAGCCGCGGCCACCCCGAAGCCACGCTGGGAGGGATCTGGTCGGCCGGCAAACTGAGAAGCGACACGATGGCGACAATGCACAACTTCTTGTCATGAACCCGGCTGAACGAGTCCATGTTGCTGAACCACAAGCTGAAGAACTTGTTGGTCCAGCCCTTTTGCTCCAGAACGGTAAGGGCCAGAATGGGGTTGTAGTAGACCGCATTGACAATCATCTCCATTAGGTGGATCTTGTACGACTTGACCTTGACATCCTGGTTGCTGAGCACAGTCATGGCCATTGTAATAAAGCCAGTAACACATTGATCAATATGGCCGCGCAGGCTCAGCATAATGGCCTCGGCAAGCTTGCAGGCGCATATCCTGTCGACACCTCCAACCTTCTGGTCCGAGAACATATCACTGACCATACCGTAGAGGGCTTGGACGTATTCGGGCTTCTGGGTAAGGTCGCCAGCGCCGAACTGGACAAAATTGTCCAGGGCCGGCAGCATATCCTCGAGGTACAGCTCGGCGCCGGACTTGAACGTGTTGTGGATCAGCTCAAAGGCCTGCCACATGACGGGCGAAATGTGCTTGGCAGCAAACGTGCAGCTGTCGATGATCTCGAAGACCTCGTTGTAGAGGTCGTAAAGCTTGTTCTCGAGCGTGACCTGGATGACGGGCATGAGAACGGTCTCGATATGCAAAAGCACATCCGGCGTGCTCTCCAAAGTAAGGATGAGCGTGCCAATGGTTTGCAAGACACCGAGTGCTGTAATACTCTTGTCGTCCAGGTAATCGCCGTACTCTCCGTCGTCGTCGCGCGAGTTGTTCTTCTCCAGCAATTCCCGAACAATGCGCAGGTAGGTGTCACGCAGCTGTTCGCTGAGGGCCACGGCGAAAGGTGTCAGCTCGGTGGCAAAAACCTCGACAAAGTCCTCCATGACGTTGGCCAGGGCGTCGATGTCGCACTCGTTGGCCAACTTGAGCAGTTGTTGCATAATGGTGGGGATGCTCTGCTGCATGCTGATGCGAATGGCATCGTGCCGGATCAGGGGCTGGAGTGCCAACGCAGCAGTGACACGGACGGGAAGATCGGTATCGGCCATACAGTCCAGTATGTGGCGGTAAATGATGAGGAGGTTGTTCTGGTCCTTGAAGTTGAGCTGCTCAAACTTTTCGATTGTGTCGCAAGCCCGTGCTCGCAGGTACCCCTGAGAGCTCTTGAAGTCGGGGAACACGTAGCGGACCAGAAAGTACTCGACCTCGTTGGCAATGGGGCTCTTCTTGCCCAGCAGCACAGGGGCCAGTGTGCCAATCATGCGCAGGGCACCCTCCTTGCCAATGTGGTCCTTCTTGTCGTCGGGAGCAGCCTCGTACGCGTTGACGACGGCGTTGATGAACTTGAGCAGCTCAAACGTCTGCTTTCTGCGGGCCTTGGTCAGAGTGACCAGGAAGTTTGTGGCGGCGACGTCGGGCGAGGAGACCTCCTCGTAAAAGCTGAGTTTTCGGTGCAGGTACTCTTCGGGCTCGTCCTCGAACTTTTCAATGTCCTCGGGGGCCAGGCAGAGCACGGGGAACACCAGATGTGTGACGATGTTGGTCAGATGCGGCTTGAGGTGAGCCCACATCTCCTTGGGCCTGCAGCACTCGTCTAGGAAGACCAGCGTATATGAAAGGCAGGGCTTGCTGAGCCAAGCCGTCTTGGCCACCCACTTCTCGATCTCCTGGAGGTAGTGCTTCAGGATCTCGGGCGCAACGGTCGTTGTAAAGTCCTTGGCGAACGCCTTTGCCTCGTCGCCGTTGGAGGACACGGCGCTCTCGATGCCGTGTCTGATCCATAGTCTGTTGAGGTTGAAATATGCCCACTTCTTGGCCTTCCACCAGTGGTGGCGCTCTCTGTCGTCGAGGTCTTCGGCCATGGCCGTGGCGGGGATCGATTTGGAGACGGTGTGCAGAAAAACGGTGCACCAGCCGATGTTGACTGGGCGCTGCTTGAGGAAGCCCGAGAGCTCAAGCTGGGACCGGAGTTAGCTTCTAGACGCTCGTACTCTGCGTGTTGGACTCGGCATGTTGCTGGCTTACCCATGTCGCGTGCTTGTAGGCTTTGAGAGCAATGTGCAGCATCTCACCAGCCTCGTCGCTCTCCTGTTGCACCAGCTCGTTACAGACCTCCAACAGGCGGGGGAAGCTGGCCTCGACGATCTTGTCGAACTCGGAGCGGCTCCCATCTTGGCTGCCCTTGAAGCGGTAGGCACGGCAGGTGACTAGCAGACACTGCAGACCGGCGAGGACGGACAAGGGGTCGTTGGCGTGCAGCAGCCGCAGGGTCACGTCCATGAAGTTGGGCCACTTGCCGGGGAAGTCGAAGTGCAGGATGCGCTGGATCATCTGCAAGAGCTGCTGGCGGACGGGCCCCTGGGAGGATGCCAGGATGGGCAATATGCGATCGCGAAAGCGTGCCTTTTCATCTTCGGACAGGAGTGACTCGTCGGGGTAGTGGTCTGACTTGGACCAGGCACGGTTCGTCCGGTTCTTGAGGTAGATGACGGCTGTGGGGTGGCGTTGTTGTCAGTTTTGGGTAGAATGGGCATTGGCGTCGACGAGGGCAGGACGTACTAGAGAGCCGGACCGAGTCATCACTCTCGGCAGAGAGGATATCGAGCAGGACGTCGCAGAAGCCAGAAAGAGACTCGGCCTTGAAACACCAAGCTGTCAGCATGCGGTAGGAGGAAGAGCAAGCAACTTGGGAAAGGGTCCAACCGAACCTGCTTGAGCTCGAGCTCAGCGGCCCGTCGCACATTGGCATCGGGCGAGAGGGTCGCGACGACGCGACTCCGGATGCCGTCGACGTTCATCGTGGCGGCCTAACAAGGGGGGGAACTGTCGGGTCGAGGCCCGAGATGAGTTGCGGTTGCGGTGGTGGGTTCGAGGGGGACAGTATCGAAAAGATGCGAATAAAGAAAACAATCAGTTGAGTGCCCGCCGGCCGGGTCGCTTCTCGGGGATGACTCAAGGGAATGGGATGTTGACGGCGGTCGGGAGAAGAAGTGTGGTCGACGATGGGATAGAAATGTTGTGCGCCGCCGATCTTTGTCTTGACTGGACTGGAACCTTTCTTTCTTTGGGCTAAGAAAACAATCAAAATATTCTATCGGAATTCAATGTTTTTTCTCGGTCACTGATAGAATGGCGGGGCACTGCATCCAACCACAGACGGGAGTGAGTCCCAAGGGTGCTTGTGAAGGTCCCTCCCCCTCCCCCTCCTCTAGGTAAGGCGTGTAAGGCTTGACTTTGACAAGGCACAGAAACGCTCCTGCCACGAGTGCGTGCGTGCGTGCATGCCTGGGTTAGTACACAGTAGGGACAGCGGGCAGCAGCGGGTACGTAGTAGGTAGGTAACATTATGGCCTGTGGGCAGAGCAATCAGTGCTCAAGTCAAGGTGGGCTACCGAGTACCTACATAACGTACTCTACACGGTACCTAGCAATCAGTGAGGCTAGTTAGTGGGCATGATGGGTGCACTGACTACGGATACAGCCTACAGGTAGGTACGCGATTGACGATTGACTGGGTTGGGTAAGTCGGGTTGACTGACTCTAGACAACTCGACAGGCAACCTGACTTCTTGACATTTCACTATCTATCTATCTATCTACTGCGGTCTGCCTGCCACTGGTGATTCTTTGGCATTGTGCATGCGAATGATAAAGGCGACTGACTGTGCCTCTGTATCCATTCTCTAATCTCGCTCTGAACACAATAGTCCAGCACTCCAAGACGATGGTGTAGGATTCATCAATGCATTGCAAAGCCCCCTTGGCAATGAGTACCAATCGGGGTTAGCGGGGCACAAGATAGGATAGGGCAAACAAAACAATGTCAAAAAGTGAACATGAGGCATCAATCAATTGAATCATGTTGGCATTCTGGCCCTGCTCCCTCCCGTCCGCCCGTCCGTCCGTCGGGAAGAAGGGCGGGGGCAACGTCCTGGTATCCAAAGCCTTTTCGTATAGTTACGGAGTAGCATAGGATGGAGGGAGGGGCAGAGAGACTCGAGCTTTCTTGGTCTGTGACGTTAGATCGTCTCTTCCTAACTCCGATCCTACCAAAGGTACGTAAGTGTCCCGAGTCCAAACCAGTCAGCTCGTCTCTTCATCACGTACACTCTCTGACCGCGTAATGACTGCCATCTCCAAGCAAGGGAGTCCTGTGAAGACCAAGCCCGGATCCCCAGAGAGCTTTCACTCTGGAGGCGGTGGACGATACGATGACGGCGTGCGTGCGGCGCTTGCGTCTCTCTCGTTCCCCACAACTCTGAATCAGATTGCGATATGCGAGGCTTGCGTGACAAGACACCCTTACGTCTTAACGATTCTATCGAGAAAGATGTTGGGTACAAGTCAAGCTTGAACCGTTGAAGCGATGCAGTAGTCTCCTTCCGGATTGAAGACTACAGCCGACATGACCCGTAGGACTCGTCTTTCAGTCAGGTACAACAACAACAACAACCCTATCAACTTTTCCAGGGACCTTGCACTTTGTGTGTCACCACATCATATGCAAGCTGCTGGAAACGTAAAGAAAAATTCTCCAAATAATTGCCGTCATGCTTGCATTCATGAGCACGTACATGTGCAAACAGTCAAAAAGAAAGAGACTTCCGGTATAATAGATATAACGATAAGTACCCGTATATAGCATGTCTGTCACCAGATGAACCCAGTTCATACAAGTTACCTGGCGACGGGACATACAGAGACCTACAACCCAACAACGTCGTACAGCATAAAATAAGCCGCATGATGCGAGGGGTGTTCGGTTTCGCACAAGGTACTGTTTTCTGGTGGCGCCTGGTCTTCGCATCGCATACGCTAGGAACGCAGCTATCGCACATAAGTAATTATTTGGCTCCCAGCAGACAGCCCCAGCATCGCCAGGTGGCGCTAAGGGAGTTGGTTCGCTGGAACAGCTACGACAGGAGTTGGGCGAGTCACGAATGTTGGCAACAGACATAGCAGAGATCGAGAGATCCAGTAACAACTTGATTTCATCAACCCAAAAACGCCATACAGCAAGATGTGCACACAAGTTCCCCGCACAACCGACAGCCCCAAAATGCAAAACCCCATAGCCTTTATTCAAAAACACTCTGCGAAAGAAAATGCTCCTCGCTAGCACCGGACTCCAGACACATATATCAAACCTCGCTGGCCAACGAACTACCCCATCCTGTACGAGTCAGCTGTGAACCATGCGCTACGAGGTCTCCGGTGTGTCCTTTGATCGGGCAGAAGCCATACGCAGAAAGACGAATGACAAAAATCGCAAGACGTTACTAACAGTGACCATGCCCGACGACTAGTAGAGTCCTTGATCCGGGTGAGAACATGAAATAGGGATCCTTGGCAATGTAAATCCGTGAGTAGGCACCGAGATCCTCTGATGCCGGTGGCTGATCCATTGTCCTGATCCTGATAAGACAACCGGGGTAAAACTCCATAAAGCAGTGTAGCCGGCACCCCGTGGCGAATGACTCCAGGTTGGCTTCGCATTGGGTTCCATCTTAGTCCGGGAAGAGAGTAGCGGCAATTGTACCAAACGGTCTTCTGGGATCTCGGACCAATACCGAAGCAGCAAATCCTGGAGTGTAAAGTTGAAGAGCAGCCAGGGCGTAATCCGGACAAGTCTCAGATCTTGTACAAACCTCTATCGGTAAGACTATCGACCGTGATGAGAACGCCTGTATAACGAGAAATAGACGGTGTCGATGGTCCGTGATGTTCAAACACTGGAATGAAATGATGGGTACCGCTGACTAGACCGTCCGATCCTGTGATGGAGAATATCGACTGCCTTACCGTCGCTGACGACTGTGCCTGTTCAAATGTTTGCTCTAACCTCGGTGGCTCAAGGTAGGCGTGTCCAAAGTCCTGTGGAAAAGGTTCCTCAAATAGAACGACCAGTGAATCACCCTCTTGGGGTTCCAAAGTAAACGGCTCCAGGAAAAGTACACCGATCCATGTTTGACGAAGAACAAAAAGATATTATCCTCGGTGGGATATTCCTAGGAATTGTGGTACAGATCCAGCGGTGCCCGGTTGTGTGGTTTCCAGTCCTTGGCTTGTCTCGTAAAATCCTGTCCAGGGTTCCTTGGATGGAAGATGCACCCAGCGGGCGGCGGCGAGTGTGCTGCGTGTTAGAGAGACAGGGGGGGCAATAAATCCGGTTGCCAGGAAGACGAGTGCAGTGCTTTGGGAAATCCTTCACTGAGAGGTTGGCATATATATACACTGCGTCCAGTGCCCGCCTTGCTGTCCGGATCTCGAGCTCTGTCTATTAGTAAACCCGGCCAGGTTTAAGGTCTCACCAATCGCCATACACGCCGTTCAACATGGAATCCAAGACCCGAGAGAAGTAAAAAAAAAATTGCCTCCTCCCAAAAGGTTGGCTGGATCCGGACAGCAAGTCGGCAAGGAAGGGTCTTCAAAGTCATAGCTCCGTCAAATGGTCCTCTTGTCTCATCCCAGCTTCCAGGTCTGGTAATCATCATGCAAAAACGGCCGGGTTTTTGAGAGATCAAAGCAAGAGCAGAAAGAAAATCATCCATCGGTCTGAAAATCCGTATGCAGTCGTAAAGACCCGTAGTGCGCCATATCCTATTCCAGGTGGAGTCTCATGCGCGTGTGCCAGGTGTACCGAGAGAAGTCCATATCCAGAAATGGCGAACAAGGGTGATCCGAGGAGAAACGAGGAACCCTGGGGTATCATCAAAGAGTGCAAACTTGCAACTCTTGAAAGTCATGCGAGGCTCGCAGTATGTGTATCCTGGGGGGCAACGTTGAGCCGGCAATGGCCGCATCAGAAAGCCGGACTCCCGATCCATAGGAAACAAGAACAAGCAGTCATGAAGGTATCACAACACACACACACACACACACACACCCACAAGACGGATGTCTCAATCACCCGCGGCGCTGTGAGGAATATGTCCAAGGTTGGCCGTTTCTTACCGGGTTGTGCGGTGCGACCGGTGCCTGTCCGTGTGGGCGTGACGGTCAACACTATCCCGGTTGTGACGCGACGGGGGTCCACTGCCGGCCGTCTGAGCATTGGATGGGGGCGCGGTGGTGCGTGGGGTTGGGGCAGTCTCATACTGTTGCTCGTGCGCTGGCGCGTATGTTGGTGCGCTCGCTGGTGATGCTACAAGAATCAGAAACCACCGTTGACCAAGTTGGAGGCTCCGGAATACGTACCGCGACCATAGTATGGGTCGACCGACTGCACTTGAGGAAACTGGGATGCAGGTACGGCTGGGTTCTGTGAGTAAAAGACAGCGCCGGCGCCCGATGGGTATCCTTGAGTGGCAGGTGGTCCCGAAGCAGCATAGACTGGCCTACCACCAGCGGCCATTGTGGTTGCGGGAGGCGCGTTTCCAGATACCGGGTATGCAGTATACGAAGCATTGTCACCGCCTCCTCGGACAGCCATGTTGGCATTGACCTGGGTGTACGGCCGTTCCGATGTTTGCACGAATCCTGACGGGGCACCTCCTGCGTACGGATCCTGGGGCGACTGAGCGAACTGCTGTACTTGGCCGGTAGGGTAGCCTTGCTGGCCGCCATAGCCTCCCTGGCCTCCATAGGGCTGCTGAGCATTCGCAGCAAACTGACCAGAAGCGCCATTGTAGCCTGCATTGCCAGTTCCGGGGTACCTTGGTGTTGAGTCATATGAGTCACGGGCGCCGCCGTCTGAATATGAGGATGCGCCTTCCGTAGGTCCGTAGTACTGGCGGGACGAGTGTGTCTCTGAGTTCCTGTATTGGACTACTCCAGGGTTAGACTTCTGAACGAACGCGCCGCTCAAGGCGTTGGTACCTCCGGCTGAGTTGCGCGCAGTCTGCTGCCGCCTTTCTTGATCCCATCGCGCTGAATCTGCTTTCAGATCTTCTATCATTGCCTGTGATGCTCTTAGCAGCCGTATAGGCAAGTGCGTGTCAAGGTCGACTCACTGTTGTTAGGTTTCTGTATGCCGTAATGTAGTAACCCTGAACGACTTCATGGGTTTGTGGGCTCTGCGGGATTGACACGTAAGCGCGATGATTCGACGCGACCGAAACGAGGCGTGACCTACCTCGTAGACTCCGGGCCGGACAAGGGCATCGTTGCCGAGATAGCGACAGATGTCGGCTGTGATGACTTCACGATCGATGCCGTTGCGCGGCACAAAGTACTCGTTTTGGCGGTTGGACGAGGGCGGCGGCGCCTGTGATCGTCCAGCTCTTGAAGCCATTGTTGATTACGGGCTATGGAGGGCGACGAAGGGTGACGGTCGTTTTGGTGAGGAGGAAGTCGGCGGAGAGAGAAAGAGGCGACGAAGGGGGTGAGAATAATTAGAGAAGTTGGGACAGGATGGACCAAGGAACGGGTTAAGAGGGGAGTAGGGAGGTGGAGAGTGGAGGAGAGAAGAGTCCGACGGGCCAGGCGCCTCGACTTTGGTGGGGTCTGAAAAGGAAACAATACGGTATCCGTAGCGCACAGCGAGCAGGCTCTGCTGATAGTGTGGCCTCCTCAGGGTTTTAGGCGACCCGACCAAGGCTGAACCTCGTCACCTAGTTGGCTGACAGGGATGGATGGGTGGCTTGCTCGTGCCCAATCCCACGGCGGGTGGCAATCGATTCACTGGACCAGAGAGGATTCTCTGACACCGCTAGGAAGAAGAAGGGTGGTGATACTGCCTATTGCGTCTGACACACACGTAACTAGTTACTGCTCTCTCTCTCTCTCTCGCTGGCAGGGAACAAGCAGCGGAAGCCAACAAAAAAGGGTGCTCGGCGATCCGAGAGCGAGAAGAGAGGGCACTGCCGCACTGGCATCTGTGGATGTCAAGGTGAGATCAGAGAGAGACTGTCGCTGCAGGAAACCGATGGGCTGGAGCCGTCCCGATACAGTGGAGCGGTGTTACTGTGTGATTGAACGTGCGTGGGAGTCGGTGGTTGGCTGTTGCTGACTGACCTTCGTTATGCGAAGGTATTATGACAGGCCGATAGCCACACACGAATAGCACAACGACCGTGAGACGTTGGCCCCAGGGGCTCGCGATAGCTTGAATGGCGGTGATGTTGCGGATATGGATACGGAGGTAGGTACTGTGTATTGTGTACTCCGTACGGATACAGAGAACAGCGGCGGGCGGGCCCAACCAGCCAGGATCGTTGTCAGGCGATCTGCGGATCCAAAACAGGCGTTTGTGGCTGGTGAGGTTAGGGTGAGGTAACGTTAGGTAACTACTCCGTAGGTAGGTAGTTACTGATGCCGCCAGACGAGAGCGTTGTACTCCGTACCTCGGCCAAGTATCCAGCTCGTAGCGCTACGGTGGTCTCTGGGCCGGCGACGTGGGCGGCTGCTCACACTCTTGCTGGGGGTTCTTGGTTGAGGTCTCGAAATGACTCGAGTAGGTTTGAATGAATACCAAACGTCAACTAAGATGATGGGTGTGTGTTTGATTTGGCGATCTGTTCCCGAGTGAGGCCTAAACGTAGGGCGTGCAGTACGGGTACGGATACAACGGCCTCAAACCAAATGGCGGTGGAGCCGTTTGCCGTTTCCGTTGACCGTAATAGAAACCGTGGTCGGTGGCCGGATTGGGCTGTAGCAACGTCAACAAGCCAGTTGCGGGATCCGGATGATGTCTGAATAGTATAAGGAAACCTTGCGAAACCTATGCAAAGTCCCTTGAGACGATAGACACCAGAGTAACTATACTCTATTATACCGTCTAGGGATGTCTCTCATGTCGCAATGCTCTGGCAGCAACGCAGCACTGCATGGCTGGCCGTCCGTCCGTCTTACTTGCCTCATTCATCTCATCGCCAGACGGTGTCGTTTGCGCCCTATCAGCCCAGGGCTTCCATGACCTGCTAGCATCTCTATGGCAGGTCGGCAGATATAAGATTTGGCACAGACATTTGTGACTGGGCCAGACCCTGTCAACATAACAGGGAAAATCGATGCTCGGAGCTTTGGATAGGCCTGACTATGGAGTTGTATCCGCACGGAGAGCGTGGCGGGAGAGACTTGAGGACGCGGGTGGTACCAGCCAGGTCCCGTAACGTGTCTCCTAAGCCACTTTTATTTTTTGCTGCACTATAAAAAGCAGGCTGGATGTGCGTTGGGTTGGGTATCAATGCGTAACTTAGGCCCAATACTGTAGCTGCATCCAGCTGCATCACTTGGGTGCCCAAGGAGAGCTCCCACAGCCAATCAAAGCTTTGATGGGCCCAGTTCTCCTGGCAGGCGACGGCAGGCTGCCTTGTGACGCTACCGCTTCGTTGGTCTTGCATCCAGGAACGCCCTTTGTTGTTCCTGTCAAACCACCCTCGATCAGGCGACGGGAGGTTTTATCTGCCGCAGAATGCTGATCGGAGGTACGTTATGCAGATTGTGCAGCTGCTTGGGTTGCTCCATGAGACGACTCCCGGCGTCCCGCTTCGCCAGTGGGCCGACTTGCACAACTGGGGCTACGCGAGACGACATCTCCAGAACTCAAGTATAACTACGATGTATGACCATGTTTGTTCGTTGGGCCCAAGTCTCAGTGAGACGTAATCATGAAATCTCAAAACCTGCAAGAAGACCTTTACAGAAAAACCGGAACGGCCGCCATGGAATCCGAAGCCACTTTTACCTGCAATTCGATGGATACTCAAGACTACACATCGACCAACCACGTCAGGGGTCTGGCGCCTGGATATCTCGTCTGCGATATATTGTGTACCGTCCGTACGTCCCACTTCAGAGCCGACTGACTGCACAACACCGCTAGTGGTTCAGCCGACCCATCTTCATCGTCGCGCTCTGTCCTGCTGCTGCGCCTGGGTCATCTGAGCATCTTGTCGAGTCACTCCAGAATCTTCAAGCCATCCATCACCGCAGCGTGCTATTCGTTCTTGTTCGGGCGGCAGGACGGAACGGCACACCCAAAGTCCACCTAATACGGATCGCATGTGCCAAAGGTTTCGGGTGGTGTGTAGTCATCCAAAGTTCAACTTGCGCTGGCCCTGCTCGAGCTTCTTACTAGCACCCCGTGAGGCCTTCTTTGAGGACGATGCAGGTGGTCTTTGGCTGCGTGGACCCGCAGACTGGCTGGCTAATACGGACTTGCCACGTTCTTCCTCTTGTAAATCTTTGGCAAAGTGCCAGTCGAGATGGCTCTGATAAGCGTCGGCGTTCTCGAGCTTTGCATTGCAGCGTGAGCAGACGCAGTCTGCGATTGGTGTTTGCTGGTTCTTGCGTTCCTTCGACAATATGCTTACCGCCTCTGTCGCGTTCAACTCGGCAGGGGCTGGTTTGTGAGGAGTGTTACGCTGCACTTCAGCATCGGAATAAGCCTCGTTAACACCTCCAGATGAGGCCGTTGTGGGGAAGAACCGTTGAATGCTTGGTGCATCGACCCGCCGCCTCTTCTCAGGCCTTTCAGGCATGCATGAGTCCGTAGGTGTCTCTTTAGAAATTGCACTCAGGGTTTTGGCTTCGTCGCCTTTTACTAAGAATGCGCCAATGCCCATGTTGCCCGTCACACCATCCTCAAACCCCCCGACACTTAGGCTGATGTTGGCACATGGCCAACTCCGGCCTTCCAGGATAATCTGGTTCAATAGGTTCGTGGCCAGGTCAAACAAGGTTGCTTCGTCAAGCGTCCTACCCTGCGGGATGGCACTCTGCCGGGAACGTGTTTGGTTGCCATGACGGTGGTGCAAGTTTATCGTCTTTGGCCTTCGTTTGTTTTCCAGGACACCTTCTTCAACCAATCGGGAAAATATGTCAGCGACGAAGATACGGAGCCACTTCAGTGCTTGATCGAGACCGTTTATGCTCGGACGGAACGACTTTGCTGACAGCATGGACTTGATCTGTGTCCGGGGATTAACTTCGCTGGTATCTACGCCACGTATTGTGTTGTAGAGCCAGATTCCTGTGTCAGCCCCTAGCTTTGACTTCAACCTGTCGACAGGGATTTGGAGTAAATCCTTGACAGACTCAGTGCCATATGCCGCCGCAACCTGCTCGCCAAGCTTTCCTCCAAGGTTGCGGATCTTGGTGAACTTCATGTCAGACAAGAATTGTTGTACGGCCCGATTGCGTACGACGGTTTGGGCGTTGGGCTTCTTGTGACCGGAGCCCAACTTGCTGATCATCTTGTTGCTCGCAACGCCGGCGGAACAGGTGTAACCGAGCTTCCGTCGAATTTCAGCTCGTATGTCTCGGACTATTTCTGATCCAATGAGTATGGCGATGTCGTCCCAGTCCGGGTCATCTTCTTCCGTCTCGGCTTCATCGAGGTCCACGAGCGCATCGGCTTGCCAGTCCAGGGCGGTTACAGGAGGCAGAGGCATATTTTCCGTTGGATCATCGTATGGAGGTGGGGCAGCCAGCTCCGGGAATCGTTCCAAAAGGATAGTATGTATTTGGCCCGACAGATCGATGAAGACCTCGTCAATCGAAGCTTTCTCGACCCTTTGTTGGCTCGGTGGAAGACACCCTTTGATCGTGGCCAGAATCTTCCTGCACTCAAGCCTATAGGGATCAAGAGACACCTTTTGGGTATCAATATGGGCGGCCGCGTCATCTCGGTAGGCCCATTTCTCGTCTCCCTCCTGCCAAGTGGCGACATGTTGGGCTATGAGCTGAGGGCACATCTTCTTTGCATCGGCCAGGGTACAGTGCCTGCCAATACCAAATGCCCTGGCGGGATAGTTGACAGCAATCAACCCTTGCCTGCACCCCATTAGCCGTGCTGCGAGAGAAGGGAGGAGGGAGGTGGGAGGAGGGAGTGGTACCATTGTTGTACAGCCAACGGTTGATCCTCTGGTATCCCCAGTCGCACCATCTCGCACTGGGCATAAAAGGCATCAAGATCGACATGAGCAATGACTCGCAGGGGAGAAGTCGTCGAGTAGGATGCTAAGAGGCTGAGCTGTCGGTACGTGAACTGGGATTTCCGGCGCCCAGTTCCGCACAAGGGCGACGACTCTCGGAATGCTACAGAAGACATGATGAAGGATGCGAACGAGTCATCCGGGAGAGGGACGAGAGGCGGCAGGAGCCAGGCTCCAGCTGGGGTTTTTTCATCAATGACGGCGACAGCAGCCCAGGGTCGGTGATATGATCACATCAGACCCGAACATGATTTGGTATTGACTTGCAGTATCCAAAGGTTCCGTTGAAGTATGGAGTATTGGAATGATGATGTCGTCTGGCGGGTGGTCGAAAGGACGAATCGAAGACGCGCTTCCTCGACCGACTGAGAAAAGGGTGGGGCAGGCACTTATTCTACTGTAACTACGGAGTACATAACTAGTTAACGTTAGGTACCCCCGAAACTTATCCACTCCGTAGTTAGCGGCCAGTTCCGCACTCTTACCTAGACTCTGGCCAGCCTCACCTGAATCACATCAAAAGGGTTGGCCATAACTGTCAACAGGTCAACTTACTCCGTTCATAATGTCGAGTCCACGTTCGTTGCGGACCAAAACACCCCTCGAGATTCTCGCGTTTTTCATCCAATGTAATGTACTCGGGGGAAGTTAATGTGCAGAAAAGCTCACAACTCTGCTCCGAAATGGAAAACACGGCTTGCCAGCTCGCTCGCTTGCTTCGGCGGCTCTTCGTGATCATTGATGGGGTAGATAGACTTTCGGTCTCACGTCAACCACAACCCTGACCCGTTAGACAGGAGCCGGCTATGGACATGTCTGGCAAGGGCCGTCCCGATAACCTCTCTATCATCAAGTGCCTCAACAGCCACATTTACTAGGCAAGTTAGAAAACAATATTGGTTTTTGCTAGGTAAAGTGGATTTTGATCGAATATCGACTACCCCTGGGGTGGAAGCAGGACGGTCTCTGATCCCACGTCGTCCCAACATTACCAAGACACCCGAGGTCTTCGCCAAACCGCTGGCTGATGGTGGGTGCCAGGCAGCGTCTTGCGGATGCCTTACCCCCAATAATGATGTATACATGTCATCCGGCATGGCATGCATCCCTGGAGAAGTCAGCTCCCCGTAACCCGAGAGAAGAGAACCGTCCCGTACCGCGCGTAGGGGGGTAAGGTAACAAGAAGCGCCTGACACGTCTTCAATTTGGATGAGGCTCTGCCCCCAGGGTCTAGGCAACGTGGCTGTGCCATCCAATACATTACGTTTCACACGTGCCACCGGATTGGGGGGGGGCGGGGGCGGCAACAGCTTTAATTGCACCATTGACGCCCCTGAAACTCCTCTTTGGCCCGTCTATGTATGTCATCGATGCGATGCAAGGGGTGGGTGGGTGAGAAGACGATGACTATACCCCTACCTGCGGCTGCTGTATGGGGGCACAGTACCTTGGCGGCGCTTCGCAGTCTTACGTGGGTGGCTCAAGCAGCCGCGTCCCTTTCGACGCCGTGGAAATACTCGCCGGCAACTTGAAACCACCAGCTCGATAGAATTTCCTAGGTTGACTACCTAGTCCTGGGGGAGTGGCCGTCTGACACCGGCTTCAACAGTGTTGCATCCTTTGCTGTGCTTAGCAAAGCTACCTGGTTTTCTCCCCAGCGTCGTGGGCTCATGCCACATGGTGTGTGCCCGTTTGTGTAAAGCCGATCCCACAAACCTCGTCGACGCCATCCGCACACTTATAGGGCAAGGATTCTCAAGCCAAGCCGAACCATAAAAGCTTGTGACGTGAAGCTGTGGTGTACGGCTCAGTGGAAGGAGTGAACAGTATCCATCTTGTATCTCCGGAGGACTGTTAGCGCTGCTTCTGGACCGGATGTAAACGCGGCATTGGAACGTTGCATTTCTCTGAGGCTTGGGACGTACAACGTGGGATCGATGAAGCCGCTTCGATCGAGTGTGGCAAGCAGGGGTGCTCAGCAAACCAAACCGCACCTTGGCGTGATCTACCTGCCAGGCACCTCGACACGCAGAGCGGGCCGGAGAAGATGCAAGGTATCAGGCAGTTAGTGATTCCTCTTCGACCGAACTGCGCGAGCCTTGGCCAGGGGGTTTATTCCGGGAACACTCTCTGCATGAGTGTGCATGGGCCCTGCGTATGACACTGCCGACATCTTTGAACCAGTCGGCTAGGTCGTAAGGCTGTGAAACATCGAGGGGTACCTGTATAGTTCGAGCACTACCCAAGCCGGACTTCGTTCCTTGCATCAGAAATATGTACAGTAATACCTATCTGATTCTACAAGATATGTCCTATCGGTACCGATTTAGTCGAATTGGATGCCTCGTCGGCACGCATACAGTACATGCCTAGAAAAGGGGGCCACTGACGTTGGATTGCAGGGCACCCTCAAAGCTGGCATGGAGATATGTAAATATGACACCTGTATTTTGTTCTCGGTAAAACGATGCCGAAAGTAGTCTCAGTGTAACCGATATACCTGAGCATGGTAGCAAAGAGAGCCTACCTCTCCAACGAGGCGCAACGTAGCACGAGTCGAAAATAGCCTGCCACAAGAAAGCTTGCTTCTCTGGCAGAGGTGTGTCCCCTTGGAAGAGCACCCCGTCTCCGTTCTGTCCGGTGACGACGCATCTCACGGACACGCCGGATCCTTCAGCCCATCCCGACTCTCCCACTTTCCACGTGAAGCTGCTAAGAGCAGTTTCAGGCAAAGAATGCTCACCGACCACGAAAGATTCTAACCAGCCTTGCTGAGCTCGCAGCTAGAATTGTAAAAGCTGGGACCAGAAGATGACCGACGATCCCAGTGATATGAAGAAAGTACCGAAATAACCCCCAATACTGGCAACAGTCCAGCTGAAATCCCTGTTCGAGTTGCCTCCGGGCAGTGCGTCGAGTTCACGACCTGGGAAACGATGTAGTTTTTTTTTGTATAGGGTCCTGGTGGGTGTATGGAGCTACGCTGCAATGTGTATAAGAGGCCAGGCCGTCTCGACATTATGAAGGTTCGAAGGAGGTTAACAAGAACACAGACTGCACTCATAAGACTCATTCCAGAAGACTCATCTTAGCTTCTGCAAACCCTAAGCACCATATACAGCGAAACCTCGCGCTTCCCTTGACACTGCGAAGACGAAGTACAGGCTTTGTGTCCACACCCAAGCATTCAAGATGTAGGAAACCCTCCAAACCCACTGTTGAACCTGATGAGCTAACCTGGGACAGGCCGAGATATCAAGAGACCGCACCGACAACCACACCAAGGTACCCACCTGTCCCTGAAGTACGGGAAAGGTACTTCACCTGCTGTGATTGCTACCGTTATGTGGCCTTCAGCTGCAACAGGGCAGGTACATACGTCTGTTCCTCCTGCGGCCATGCCCGAGGAAGCTGCGGTTGCAACTGAGCATGGGGAGGCATTTCAGTCGAACGCTGCCGAGCTTTCCCACTTGTATTTGGTTGGAGGCACGTCGGTGAGCAGCGCGTGGGAGGAGTGCAGGTGATTAACAAGAAGGAGCAGTATGTCTGTGATTCGTGGACAGTGGTTTTTGGTTCAAATAGATCGCGTGCTATGTGGTTCAGAGTAGCTAGATAATGTCAAGGGACAAACTTCTTGTATGCTCATATAAGAGGGGGTCGGGCTGCTAGGCACAAATAGCGTTGTTTCCAATGGTTCCTTGGGCAGATGGCTGCTCGAGTTTAGTCGAAACAGAGAGATGGGGGTTGCGAATAGTTGTTTTAGGACGTGATGAATCCATGTTGATCTTCTTCTAAGATTCACTTGTGTGCAGTCGACCGTTTCATGTATCTTGAACAAGACAATCTGCGCAGACTGTGGGGTATATATTGTGATGGATCCGGGGGTTTGTTGTATGGATCGCAGCAAGAAATCCAACTCGACTCGCTCCCACAGCCCTCATCGACTGATGGGGAAGAGCAGGTGCGACGCAATGGTCTGGGATAAAGGCAAGAAACACACCGTGGCGTGTGTCCTCTAAAATCTACCCCGGCTGATGTCTCGCATTTCCATTCCACCAAGCTCGTCAATGGACGGGTCTGCTAGGCCATGCCGGTTGCGCATGTCCTCAATAATGCGGCCCATACGGTAAAAGCTGTCGGTTTGGTCGTGTACTGTACAAGGCGACCTGCGAATTGGTAGAAACCAGTCCAAAACACTTGTCCCCATGACCTCCTTCCAGTTTTCCCCAACCCCAAGGTCCCAGGGGTTTTCTCCGGGTTCCGTTTTAAGAATAGCAAATGTCCGATGCGCCAGAAAATCTCTGGCATTGTGCGTCAATTCCGGTTGCTCTACCGTACTGTCGTACTGAGCATGTCCGGACACGGCGCCGTTGGATGCTCGGCTGCTCGTACGCTGAACCTGCTGCCCAAGGGGATAGTTCACGACGTGGTACTTGTCTGTGCCTTCTGTTCCGCGAGGAACCCTGACGGCCAGTTGATAAACCTTGGATTCCGCCCCGATCATGTCAACGTTGGTCATGTTGAGCGCCAGGTACCTCAATGATGCAATAGTCATCATGAAAGTGAACAGGCCAAAGAATCCTCCAAGCCCTAGAGCGCCGATGAGATAGCCGTCCACCAAGCCTGTACGCATCTTTGCGTCGAAAGCGTAGCCTGAGGCGCCCAGAACAACTCCGCAATAGCAGGCAGTGTACGTCGTGAACTGTACGAAGAATTTGAAGGCTGCGATGAGTAAGCATCTGATATCCGCAGGTCGCAAATGTGACTAAAAACTGACAGTTCTCGCCCACCATGCCGCCAGCCCATGGACAATAGTGATCCATGCGCAAAACACAGCGCTCCAGTTCACTACTGTGGTGGCTACGGTCAGGCTTCCAATTGCAGCATTCCGAACACCACTTTGGGCGGCCATCGCTCTCGCAGACAAAGACATCCTTTGTGTAGAAGTTCTCCAAGCCCGGAGAGTCGGGGTTCGAGTCTGGGGCCACGTAGTACGGCTGGGCCTCTAGATCGCCCTCGCGATACCGCAAGGGTCTCTTGTTGCTGTTGCTCTGGTTGTTATCGTTGTTGCTGTTTTCCTCCCTCCTCCGTTCGATTGCCAGGGGTCCTAGCGGGACGAGACCAGGGTCGGTGTTGATGGTTATGATGGTACGGAGATAAGTCGCAATCATGAGAACGAGGAAGAAGAAGTAGACGGCCAGGATGGCGATGGCGGCGCCATTCTGTTGTGTTGTGTTGAGCAGGTACTCGACTATTCAGGCGCAGTAAAGTCAGCACGACGCAGTACCCTATGTTGAGCAGAGACCCAGAAACAGAGAGAGAGAGAGAGAGAGAGAGAGATCCTACCACAGACACGCGCAACGGTCGCGTACGTCGCATAGCCGACAGCAGCAGCCAGGAACAGTGGGATGATTCGGGTTATCCACCGCGACGCGGCTCTGGTGCTTTCGATGAACATTGCCCATTCATTTTTGGTTGTGGACGTTGGACGAAGTGCGAATCGGCGAGCGCCATGTTCCCACGTCGTCTCGAGTACTTCGTACCGGTAGCAGTTACGATGGGAGACGGCGCTGTTTGGTTTGACGAATCGAATTGCGCCAGAGCTTTAATTGCTCTCCGTCTCGCCCGACTACTACAGTGAGCCGTGGCCAATAGGGATCCGGCTTGGCTTGGCATGCTCGGTCCGGACATACTTATTAGTAAGTCGACAAAACAAAGGCGGGGCGAAATTCAGCTGTAATACACAGTAAATTGCAATACGGATACCTCATGCCTCCATTTCAAATCACACCATCCCGATCCCATGATCCATCAACATTCGGTATACGGAATGCCTACCCATTTGACATTTCTTGTATCTTATTCATGATAATGCACATCTATCTCCTGCACAAGTACGGATAGCTGCAGCTTCTTTGTATTTTTTCCCATCCCGACGCGTCATTCAAATAGGCTGGTGCTATCGGTACCGGTAAGGTATCGAACCAAATCTCGCCCAGCTACACTTCGCCTCTCAAAGATGCTCGCCCAATTATGCTTCGCATCTCAAAAGGCCTACCGGACGGGGCGACATCTTCTGAAGGCACTGGTCTCCGCGTCGAAGTCTTGAAGATCACCGGATTAATGCGGCTCCAGCCTGTCAGGTGCTTATCAGGTAGGAGATCATGTGCATTCGCTAGAGAAATGGTGTCCGAGTCTTTGGTGACGACCTTGGGACATGGGAATTGCCATGCTCTCGGAATCGCCCCTTGACGGCGATTTTCCGTGCCAATCTATCGTCTCTCCCAGTAGAGGTCCTTCCTTTGGAAGAGTATGTGGTGGAGAGAAATCCTTATGTAGAGCTGGATTGGCACTTCAAGTTCCCAGTGGACAGGTAATCAAGCCCGGTGATAGGATCGATGATAGCGTGTTCAGCTGCGCCTTTTCAGGACGCCATCTCCCACCGACTGTTGTCGAGCCAGCATGACCCGTTTGGTGTCGTTGACGTTCCTATAAACAAAACGGGATGATCAGCCAAGTCTCCCACGATCACTCCGCAGAGCGACTTTCATGGACTATAAGCAAACTGTCTCTGATCTCGAGGAACCCATGTTTTCTTTCGTTGGTGTCAATATTCAGGGAACCACTCCCAAGCTGTCCTTTGTGAATCATGTTGAAGCTGTCAGCGTCTGCAAGGCTTACCAAAATACAAACACTTGGGACTCACACTTCTCCCCGTCGCTGCTCGCCCCCCCTACGCTCTCCCACCAAGGAACCCTAGCATCTGCGCTCCTCCCATGAACCTTGACCATTCCCCCTCTGGGCGGTAATCGACGCTCTCAAAATGGATATAGGGTTGGGCGCCAAGCCTAAGAAACAGTCAGATTATCGATACTCGGTAAAACATGCTAGCCTGAATTTCGTCTGCAGGTTGACAATTGGCATAAGGCTCTTCGAGACGATATCCTTATAAGAACTGGCGTCCGGCCGCTTCAGTGTCCAAGATCTAGATCGGTTGCGCTTCCAGGTTTGTTCGAGGACTCCCCAAGAGTATGTTTGCGCACATAATCGCCATTACTCATCGCATACTGCAGATACAAGCAGTGTGCTTTGATCCCTTGCTTGAGTTGTTGCAGGCAAAATGAACAAACGGGCTGTGAACGACAATCCACAATCGGACTGGGACGGTGAAAACATGACGGTACCGGTGTGCGTTTCGGGTTCTCCCAGAGAATATGGCTTTTAGTAAAGTATCGTCAATTCCATGCAAACAACGCAGGAGCTAACAGATGGCAGTTTTCCGAGTCGCACGACCAAGAGACTCGCACAATCTGACGGCAGTAGTGCCATGGTTTGCTTGACTGCGGTGTGACGTGTAACGTTACACTGAGCATGAGGCAGGTGAACCCGCGGCCAAGCTTTACCACCACCACCCTACGTGCCCCAAGCATATTCAAGAGCATTGCAAATATGCGATTACACGTCTTCGTTATCCAGCGGTCCGCAGCACTCTTCAATGACACCCAGCCTCACGAGGCTGTGTGGGACATGGGACCTGTGACCGTCCACTGAGGCCTCGATAAGCCGATGCCTCAGTGAGTCAACACTATGCCCTCGGTCAGGCAGCATTGTCCTTTTGGAAACGACGTCATTTTTGGTCGTTTCGAAGGTGACTTTCGGTGAAGAATCGGTCACGCAACTAGCTCGCAGGCTTAACCGGGCGAGCCAACGCCCCAGGCTGATTATCAAGACGAGGCTGTCGACAGAGCTCCGGGTCGAATCAAATGGCGAACCTTTGTATCGACTGAATGACCAGACCTTGACTAAATCATGCGGCTCTGCAAAGTAGCGGCCTGATTGATGCTGGTGCCTTCACCCCATTCGACAGGCAGGTATGTCGAGCCAGAAGGTTTACGGCTCTCACATTCCGAAATCCCATACACCGCGAGAAGCTAACGGCGAGGTCCATATCATTCGAAGCATGTGGCCCTCATGTGACCTCAGAAGATCTTATCACGTGTAATATACATGCCTGCGTAACGAGGTACCTATATGTGGCAATGCAAAAGTCTCTGTTCAGCAGCGTTACTGTGATAGGCACATGCAAGGAACGTTTGCAATGCCGCTTCTGCTCTACCGATACAGTATGAGCCACCACAGCTTCATTCTCTGACCGCTCTTCGCCAAATCTTGTCACTCGTGATATGTACCCACTGTGTTTGCCGCAGTCATGGACCAAGGGCAAGTAGGCAGTGTTCATATCTACAAAGAAGCAGAACCAACGAATTTGCAAAATCACATGCCCTGTACTGGAAGACATGTCAGAAACCACAACATGTCCTTGTCGTAATACATTTCACCGAACTTCTCTTGTAAGGAGTCCCATTTGCACAGCTTCTTTACGATAGGGCACTGGCTGGAAATCACCAACATATTGTCCAAACTATCAAGATTCCACCAGTCAGGTCGCCTCAAGTCCACGACTCAAAATTATATTGCTATCCGGGGCAATGTATACGACTCATTTTTGTGGGAAATACAATGTGTTCTCGACAAATATATATGCAGGTCAGTCGACGGGAGATATCTAAATTACTCGAAACATTGACATCAACATATCTTCAAACTGCCCCCTTCTAAACCAATTCGCACTTGTGGCAATACACGAGAATCGTTCTTATTGAAATCACAGTGTCTTTTCGAGAGGTACATCTTATAACTCAGTCGACGAACTATATATATATCTTGGTCAATCAGACATACGAATCCTTTGAATCATCTTGATATTCACGGAACTCTGAATCATCATTCTTCCCACCAAGATGGCTTACACACAGGTCTGGTACTGTGTACGTTAATTTCCGAGCTCAATAAATCTTCATTTCTGCTAACCACTCTACAGCACCACTGCAATGCGGGCCCCATGCTTGTTGAAGCCAACCCGGCGTGCTACAACACACAATGCCAACATGTCCATTGTGGGTATTGCGTGTATGAGTACATCAAGTCGAAACGCACACGATAAGGCATCGATGACTGTCTCAGCGGCGAGCCCAGATAACTTTTTCCTCCAAGAGCTTTAGGTTCTCAAGCTCGCTGGCGCTCGGCATCCGAGAACTCATCTTACATCCCCTCAGGGTTTCACCGCATGCTCCAATTTTCATTTTCGACTCGACCCTTTCATATCTCTGCTTGGTTTTCATTCTATCATTCGACCGCCTTGGTTCTCTTGTGCAAGAACATCTGCTCTCAAGAAGACTATAGAAATCGACAGTATACGGTTACACAGTACGGTCATCTTCCTACACCTTCGGTCTGGAAATATATCTCAGCGAAACCGGATATCACTTGGAGTTACATTTCAGTCTGGGAAGTTGCAATGGTAATGGAGTTTTGAATCGGGACTGCACATTCGCTTTATCATATAATTTGGGCTTAGGCTTGGATGCTGGGTTGGGTTTCATATAGACGAGAGCCTGTTGCTATGGTTGGTTTCATTTTCTATAGTCATACTGTATTTTCCTAATACGCATCCCGCCCAGTGACTTTTGCAGTGACATGTCCCAAGGTTGATACTGACGATCTGCACTCTACCCACTCGCCCAAACCCTTAGTCAGCACAATACCGCGGACATCGTACCGACTCATTCCTATATCGTGTAGTACAAAACAAGATGCGGCCCGTGAGTGTTTACCCGAATGAGCGAGCACTTGTGGAACGTGGCGCGGGCCGTCTTCATCCCACTTCGTGACCTGGTACGAATGCAGGTTCATGACTGTGTTGTCTCGACGTGCCGATACGAGGACCTGGTCGTTCTGAAAATCCGTGTGTGGCGTTACACAAAAATACCTTACGTGAGCTGTGACTTGCCGGCCCTGTTCGTGGTTACGGTGTTTGTACGCACTGCGCCCGGCCTGCACCTCTTGCTCGCGCTGCCATTCTCTGCACGCTCGTCTTTTGGGATGAAGACGCAGCACATGTAACTCCTTCATAGACTTGTTGGCAAGTGAAGACCAGCGTTGTTCTCTAACCCACGGTCACCCCGCCCTATGCATGTCGGGATCAGTCGGATATAGGGATTCGGTCCCGGTTCCGTAACGTGTGCAAGGCTCTCCCTCTTCCCGTACTGGTATGCTTTGCGATAGCTGTTACATGAGACTGAGCTACTGACGTAGTAGATCATGGACGGTGTAGCACAGTCGAGAGTATGTGGCCCTCGTATAAATCTGACGCGGCGTGATGTTAGGCCGGCTCGCATCTCATGTTCCCCACAAATTACCCTGTAGGGCAGTTCCGGGGATAAGACTTCGCATTCGGCCAAGAGCTCACGATGGCGGAGTTAGGACCTGGGCGATGACCAAGTCTGTAGCCGTATGCGAGATGTGCCTGTCATGGATTGGTATCATACTTCGTGATCATGAGATGAGTGTCGCCAGCTCGCGTGAAAGCGATGAGATGTGATACCGGTAACCATTTTGACATGATGGGGGCGTGTATAAGTACAACATGCTTTCCGCCGATGAGTTGCGGCTCGTTCGCCAGACACAGTCACGACTCACACAGATACATCATACTACTGAGTTACTAACCAACCCAGGACCAACACATCCAGTCTGTTGCCACTCGTAAAACATCAAGTTCATCCATCATACAGTCATGCCAGAAAATACAGCAGCGTACCTACAAGGAGACAAGATCCGCCCCTTGGTGGTCAAGCCGGCGCCATACACCTCACCTGGGCCCAACCAAGTCCTCGTCCGCAACGCGGCCATCGCCGTCAACCCCCTGGAATACATCAAGCAGGACCAGGGCAACTTCCTCTACTCGTGGGTCAAGTACCCCTTTGTCATGGGCTCCGACGTGGCCGGCACCGTCGTCGAGGTCGGCGCGGGCGTCACGCGCCTCCAGGCCGGAGACCGCGTCGTCGGCCACGCGCTGGGCATGGAGAAGAAGTTCAACGCCCCGGCCATGGGCGCCTTCCAGCTGTACACGGTCCTGCAGGCCAACATGGTGAGCCCGATCCCGGACGCCCTGGCGTTCGAGGAGGCGGCGGTCCTGCCCCTCGGGCTCTCGACGGCCGCCTGCGGCTTGTTCCAGACGGACCAGCTCGCGCTGCACCACCCCGTCGTAGGGTGGAAGCAGGAGGTCCCGGCCGAGGTCGTCCTGGTCTGGGGAGGATCGAGCAGCGTCGGCTGCAACGCGATCCAGCTCGCCCGCGCGGCGGGGTACGAGGTCATCACCACATGCTCGCCGCGCAACTTCGACCTGGTCCAGTCGCTAGGCGCCAGCGCGGCGTTCGACTACAAGAGCAAAACGGTCACGGCCGACATCGTGGCGGCGTGTAAAGGGAAGAGTGTCGCGGGCGCCATGTCTATCGGTGACAACAGGGCATGCTACGAGATCCTCGCGCAGTGCGAGGGCAAGCGCTTCTTATCCATGGTGTCATTTCCGACTCCCAAGAACAAGGACGCCGGCGTCCCTGCTCGCATATTCACATTCGTGTCTTTCATGGCGTGGCTGTCCCTCAAGAGCACGCTCAGCGGTATCAAGCACAAGTTCGTGTGGGGGAGCAGCCTCGAAGAGAACGAGGTCAGCCAGGCCATCTATGAGGGATTCCTCCCGCAAGCACTGGCACAAGGCGAGTTTGTGGCTGCTCCTGCACCGGAGATTGTGGGAAAGGGATTGGATTTGGTTCAGTCTGCGCTGGACAGGTTGAAGGACGGCGTTTCGGCCAGGAAGTTGGTGATCACGTTGTAGTTGATCGCCTCTCAATACGAGGCTTGTCTCATTGATCCTCATTTTCGTGGATTTAGCTTAACATGGCGTGTCAAGATTTCGTTTAATACCCAGTTCAGCAGCGTCTGTCTTTATTGACAAGTTACTCCGAGATTCGTGCCACTCCTCGAGCAATCATCCCTCCCATAACTGTCCCCCAACTGTAGCCAGTGTTGTGTCGTTGTAGAACTGTCAAAAATGGCCAGCCCAAGGCCGCGCGTTGCGACTTTCAGTTTGCTGGCGGTTCAAGGGGAATTGAGGGGCCTGTCGAGCATCCCTTCTGGTAAGAATTCCTATACCGTAAAGCTGATTAGTATGTCTTCAATGACTGGCTAATAAATGCTGACAGGAACAGTAACTTGAAAGCTGACATCGATCAAGCCGGATTTCTGCCCAAATCAGGATGTCTCCGAGATGTATTATCTACCTACTACCCCTTGCATCTTGACATATACAATTGCTGCCAATGAGCCATACCAACGGAAACTCGACAGCATACGGGAGGGTCCCTTTGGCGCTTGCATGATCTTCTGATTGGCTCGGTACTCAGACATCAAGAATAATACACCGACCTGGCATGTAGAAAGTACTTCAAAGTCACCCGGAACAAAGGCCGGTTCTGATATCTGATCTCTAAAGTCATCGTGAATCAAAGCTGACGGACAGAACGCACGTTGCCTTAAAGCCCCGACGCTTCCCTTTTTCTTGGAACCGGACATCCTGTTTCGCCCAGATATCTCGCATATAGAAAGATGTGGGATTATATTGTTGTCGGAGGTGGTCTTGCAGGCTCGGTTGTTACCAACCGCCTCCTGGACCATAAAACCAGCTTGAAGATCCTCGTCATCGAAGCCGGACCGAACGTCAATGAGCGGCAGGACATTATTTGGCCGAGCGCGACGAACGGCGTTGGTGGAGAGCTCGACTGGAATTACACGTCGACGGTCCAGTCACAGCTCGATGGTCGCGTCACCACTCTCCCGCAAGGGAAAGCATTGGGTGGCGGTACCGTCATCAATACAGGTAAGCGGCCGAGTCATCCTACACATAGGTAATGCCCACGTTCTAATCAATCACAGGAGGTTGGATCCGAGGCCCAAAAGGTGATTACGACCAATGGGCCGAGACAGTGGGTGACGCCCGATGGAGCTACAAAGGACAGTTGCCTTTCATGCGGAAGAGCGAGACTTTCTGGGACGCCAGCATCAACCCGGAGGAGCATGGCCTCAATGGCAATGTCATTCTCCAGTCGGTAACATCAACCAACCGTCCGTACCCTCTTCGCCCGAAGGTCTTGCAGTCTTGGAGCGAACTTGGTATTGAGGCCATCCCAGATCTGGATGCCAACGCCGGGAATCCCCTTGGTGTAGGCGAAGTTAGCGAGAACAGGCATAATGGAAGGCGCCAGGTCGCCTCTGTCGCTTACTCGTTGGACCGCGCGACGGTAATGACGGATACGCTGGTTGAGAAGGTCCTTGTCCAGAAGAAGCCCTGCGGGACGCTGTTCGCTACTGGCGTTCAACTCGCGGATGGGACCCAAATCCTCGGCCATGAAGTGATCCTTTCCGCTGGTGCTGTGCGAACCCCTCAGGTTCTCCTGCTTTCCGGCATCGGTCCAGCCGATGAGCTCAAGCAGCATGGCATCGAGTCTGTTCTAGATCTGCCCGATGTTGGGAGGAACTTTGCAGACCATGGTCTTTCCTTTTCGATGTGGAAGATCAAGAACCCGGAAGAAGGCTGGGCACTTGGTTCTGCCAACACTCTCTTCCTTGAGCCGCAATATGGGATGGGCGTACCCTCCGACTTCATCGTGACCACTACCGTGGCGAAGGACGGTCTCATCGAGGCTATCAAGGCCGACGAAGGGGTCACGCCGGACCCGCAGACGCACCCGTTGCTACAGAATAACCGCCCGTTCTTGGAACACGTACTAAATTACGCCGGCTCCAGTGACGGCTCGGCCATCTTACTGGCTCTCATTTCCCTGATGCCAACCTCGCGAGGCTCCATTACACTCGCTTCATCACGTGCCGCGGACCAGCCTCTGATCAACCCAAACTACCTCAGTACCGAGGTTGACCGATACGTGTTTCGCGAGGGCCTGCGTCTCCATATTGCCTTTGCGGCCAGTGATGCTACTGTCGTCGGGAGAGATATCCTCGATGGCGAGCTCACACCTCCTGGCCTTGAGCTATTGACCCCAAGCACGACCGACGCGTCTCTCGATGCAAGAGCTCGATCCGGAGTAGTGTAAGCCATCCTCGAAGAATCAAGTTTCCATTTGAGGACGATTGTAAGCTGACGTGAACCGTACAGTTCTTGTTACCACCCGATGGGCACTGCAGCCATGGGCAAAGTCGTTGATACGGATCTCAGAGTCAAGGGAGTGTCAAACCTTCGCGTGGTTGATGCTTCAGTGTTTCCTGTTGCCATTGCAGCGCATCTACAAGCGCCAACATTTGCTCTGGCCGAGCAAGCAGCTGCAATCATTGCTGCCAGTGCCAGATGAGGACCATATCAGGGCATTCCAAGTTCCAACAGGAATTCGGGCTAGGGAAGCGTTTTGCAGGCGGAGTTTCCCCTGAATTGCCAAGTTACACATCGATAGATCGAATTAAATGAACCTGCTGCCATTTGAGATTTACGGTTTAAATCGTCGTGAGTTATTGTGCTGTTGGTGCACGGTGCGGGAAGCCTGTAGAAGCCGTGAAAGGGGCTGAAGATGTTGCTGTAGATGATGCGCTGGAGGTGAGTGACTTGCAAAGTAGATTTTGGGGATTGAAAACAAAGTGAACAGCGCTGGCAATGAATGATTCGCTCTAGAGAACTAGAGAGCGTCTAGAACTTAGGTCAATCGAGGTGCTGTGGCGTAGATTGGCCGCAGCACGTACGGAGTACATAAGTTAGTAACTATGTAAACAACCAGTTGATTAGATTAACATGGTGGGTAGATTTTGGAGAGGGAAGGTGTCAAGTTTACTGTAGCACTCACGGAAACTCTCTTTTGCTGTTAATCATGCATGGTTTTTAATACTGTGTAAAAGCCGACATACTTCGTAAGAACGTCAGTTCGCTACAGTACTTACGCAGTAGATACCCTACGCTGGTACGAACACTGGAATAAGCAGTGGGACAAGCCAGTTATTCAGGGATTGTCCAGTGGCTATTCCACTGGACACTACGAAAGATAAAGTGCTTAGTAATCATTTTGCCACTGTGGCGGCAGCAAATATCGAATCGACTCCGAATTACGCCTGAGAAACCTTCCGCCTCCAAAGCTTCTTAACGTACTCCGTAATCCTAGTTGGATTTCTCAGTGATCATGACGAGACGAGGCAAGGAGTTGCTTAAACAAGCAGCAAAGCCCAAACCCAAGAAAGAACAAGTACGATGTTTTGAAACCCAACGAGCTTCCCCATTTCCCAATCGCTGATCAAGTTTTAGAAACTGGAGACTGCCGATGATTTCCTAGCCGGTATGCCACAGCGTGTCGATTGTGAAATCTTGCGCTAATGAGATGCAGCTGGTGTTGAGCATGAGGAAGCCGCTGGAAAATGGCGTGCTGGCGACGCTGTCAAGTCGATGAGGTTCTTTCAGCGTGCCATTGACGCATACAGTCAAGGCCTGCTGGCTTTCCCCTCCAATATGGATCTTGCATATAACAAGTGCGTCTCCTCAACTTAACCCATCAAAGTATACTAATCTGATGTCCCAGAGCTCGAGTACTCCTTGAGATCGCAACCCATCCAGTTTTGGTCGGCCAGCTTCAGCATCCCCTCTTGGAGACACTTGAAGCCGCGTTGGATGCGCACCGATATGCTTTGAAACTTGACCCTGATAACGCAGATACGCTTTTCAACACATCTCAGGTCTTGACCAGTATTGCCGAGGAGATTGCCAACGATGCCGGAATGCCCGACACGCAGTCTTTGAAGCTGCTCGAGGAAGCCCTCGAACTCCAAACCAAGTGTTTAAGCGTCCAGGAGCTCAAGTATGAGGAGAGCCTCGAGCAGGAACATCTCGCAGCAGAGCAAGCTGATTCACAGGATATGGGAGCCGAGGCCGATCCCGAAGTCACTGAAGCTCAAGCTGAGACAGAAGAAGCCTCCACCGAAGACGATCAATGGTTCACCGTCGTTGAGCCTGTCACCAAAGATACCCTCATCGACACCGTTCTTGCACAGCTGGGTACTCTCACTACCCTCTGTGGTGTCGTGAGCGGTTCGCCAGAGTCAGTGCCGCATGCCATGCTGGCTTGGGTCGAAAACCACTCGACGACACTCTTGAACAAGTTACAGCTCCTTGCAAAGGACCAGGATGCTGAGAGACTCCAAGAGATTGCCCTTACCAAAGCCAATTTTGCTTCTGCTCTGCTCGAGTCTGGTTACAGATCAGGTAGGCTCGAAGCTGCTACCTACAGGCGGGAACGAGACGCAGCTTTCGCCAACCCCGAGCTCCAATCCGGAGGTTCTGCCGACGCTTACATGTGTAATGCTCGTTCGTTGATGGCGTTTAACTCTGCTTTGGTGGAAGTTCAGCTGGTGGATCCGCTCCCTCTGGCCGCGTTGCGCTGGAACGCACTCACAGAGGCAACTAAGCTCCTCAAGTTGGCTTCCGAGGTTCCGGGTATCGATCGGGACGAAAAAGCTACGACTCACCTGCTGCGTGGTGACTGTTCATTATATCTTCACAACCTTCGTTATCCTCCCACGACCCACAAGTCTGCGATCGCTAACGCCGAGCAACTCCTGAAGAACGCATCTGTATCGTATCGCAACGCCAAAGCACTTTCCCTCGGGGCAGAGGAACAGAACATTGCCGCGTTGCGAGAGATAGTCGCAATGTACGTGGCGACAGTTTCCGAAGGCAAGCCACACGATATTGGCCCCATTATCCAAGCAAGCCCAGTTGGTCCCGGATGGGCCGCCGAGCAGCTGGAGGATATGGCCGCCGAAGGACTCTTACCGCCTGGGTTCTAGTATTAAGTTCAACCTCGGTTAGAATTCAAGGGGGTTGCTTAATAAAGTACTACAGTTTATGCTTTGCCTATAGTGACTAGACTCACTAAAGCATGATGTGCCCTTGATATCGCATGCATTTAAAAGAAATAATGTAAAGCCCTGTTTCCATATGCACAGTACACAGTACTGCCTGCATCTATTGGGACCCCGCAGTCCGAAACCAACTGCCCCGCCTCCCTCCCGTCCAACCCGGTGGCACGATGCGACTCTCGAGGTGAGGGTTGCTAGTTATTAGTAAACGATCGTGGGACTCCCGGTTGTCGCAATCGCTCGGTATTTGCGGCGAACGTCTTATACCGACCAGGATGCATCCTGTGTTCGGTACATGCTTCTTCAACAACTGCCGGGAAAGTAGAAAAGTGTCCAATGAGTAGTTAGCTAACCTAGGGCATTTCGGTACAAACTCCGCGATTACAGAGGATTACATAAGAAGTTCGGCCCTTGGTTGAATTATAAGTACTTGCAGTTCAACATCGCTGTGTTGGCCGACCTCACTGCTGTCTTTTCCCCGTCTGTCCCTGTGAATAGTCAACTGTCACGGTACTCTGTAGTGTAACTTCACAATGGCATCTCACTCGGATGTCCCTCGTCTCTTGGATCTTACCATTGACAACATTACCCCCAACACCAACCTGATCAACTCACAATGCAAGGACCCGCGGCTCACCTATCTCATGTCACGTCTTGTGACGCATCTCCACGACTTTGCACGGGAGACTCGGCTGAGCAGCGAGGAGTGGATGGCAGCGTTGAACTTCCTCGTGGGTTGCGGGCAGATTAGCAGCGACGTGCGCCACGTAGGTGTTCCGCGGCCGAGGACGACACAATCACCCAACTGTTCGCATACGGACTTGTGCTGACCAAAGTTCGAACGCAGGAGTTTATCCTCCTCTCCGACATCCTCGGCCTGTCCCTCCTCGTCGATAGCATCAACCACCCCAAGCCCCCACAATCGACCGAAGGATCCGTTCTGGGGCCTTTTCATACACACGACGCCCCCATTCTGGACCACGGCAGTTCCATGTCGTCCGACCCCGAGGGCATACCTCTGCTCTGCATATGTACCGTCAGAGACATGAAGGGGAATCCTGTCAACGATGTCCTGATAGACATCTGGGAGACGGACAGCAGCGGACACTACGACGTACAACATGATGGCCGGGACGAGAAAGGCCCGAGCGAGCGCTGCATCATGAAGAGCGACGACGAAGGCCGATTCTGGTTCAAGGGGATCAAGCCCGTCAGCTACCCCATCCCCCACGACGGGCCCGTTGGCAAGTTGCTCGAACTGCTAAGTCGGCATTGCTGGAGGCCGGCACACCTGCATTTCATGTTTGAAAAGGAGGGTTGGGATCACCTGATTACGTACGTCGCGTTTGCCGACGCCAGTTTTCCTTTTCTTTTCTTTTCGCGAGATCACCCGTAGGTGAGCGAATACTGACACTTGTGTGTGTGTGTATACAGAGCGCTATACCTTCGCGGAGACCCCTACGAGACTTCCGACGCCGTCTTTGGCGTCAAGCAGAGCCTCATCGTTGACTTGGACAAGGTCGACAAGCAGACTGCCGACAAGTACGGGGTCGAGGAGGGTACCCTGCTGCTGAAGCATGACTTTGTGTTGGTCACGCAAAAGGAGACGGAGGAGTTGAGAGACAGGAACGCGGTCGAAGCCCTGGAGAAACTGGGGCTGAGGATGAAGCTTGTGGATCACCTCCCCGTGCCGGAACTTGACTGAACGATGGTGATCTGCGGATGCATTTGAGAAGCCCTTGACGCAATAGCATGTTGACAGTTGTTACGTCGGAGCCTGGCCCGTTCCCTGCTGTTTTTTTACACCACCCGCGAAGGGGCAGCCCTTCATTGCAGACAGCCACGCTACGGTGCAAGTGGTGTCTTAGTTAGTACATGCAATGCAGGAAGGGGAAACCTCCCGTTTGCAAAAGTGTCGCCACCAAACGTGCGAGGAGATTTGCACCCGTGGAAGCGGATAGGCAGGGGACATAATGACATGATATGATGAACATGGTTGTGAGTGGGGGTGTTATACTCTAGTTACGTAGTACGTCGTCCCTACTGTGTACTGCAGTATAGAAGTCTTGGCGTTGACCTCTTGGTCAGGGTATTCCGTAACACTGTGTAGTTGACTGATTACGTACTTGGAGTATGCACGGAGAGCACCGTGTAGTTATCCGTACCGAGAGGAACCTTGTCCAACTCACGGGAAATCCCCAGTTCAAGCTTGGACCGGCAAACATGGCGGCAATCGGAACGGCATCCAGAGCGATCACGGTTATGTCGGTCGGCTGGGCCACAGCGGCTGTCGCATCAAACTTTGTGTACCGTTTGTAATCCGTACCTTGCATTCTGTCGTTGGTGGTTACTCGGCACGAGTAATACGGTTGTTTCTAGTCCGCGATCGCGTCATCAGAGCCAAGCTAGTTGACGAGCACGCCATCGCGGCCATCTCACATCCAATTGATTAGCGGTCAAGTTCCATACGGGAACCCAGATGTAGATGCGATGCGGGTTTATTTTGGCCACGAGCAGGCACATAGAGACGTGGACGAGATCGGACTTGGAAAACTTGTCCCAGGGGTCCACGGTTTAAAGACGACCTGAACCCTCCCCCCCCCCTCTCCCTCCCTCTCTCTGCCTACTCGGGTGTTGATTGTCAAGTTGCATATACACCAAAAGTTCCTTCATTCCTCGTATCCGACGTACAGCATAGCGAAGGGAGTTTATAGACCATGGCCAACTCACCCCACGGAGGCGTCCTCAAGGACCTGTTGGCACGAGATGCTTCCCGCCACGACGAGCTCTCTGCCGAGGCCGAGAAGCTCCCGGCCATCACATTGACCGAGAGACAGCTCTGCGATCTCGAGCTGATCCTCAACGGTGGTTTCTCGCCCCTGGAAGGTACGTTCCCGCCTCCCTCTTTCCCTCTCTCCTTCTCCCCTTTGTGCGCCCGAGATGATGGATGGATGGCGGGGCAGTGAAAAGAAGAAACTGCCCCACCATCGTCGTCATATGCTCCAGCAGCCTTGTCCCGCTCCTTGCATGCGACAACAAAGCTGACAGCGCCGGAATGCAGGTTTCATGACCGAGGCCGACTACAATGGGTATGTGCGACGGTCCACCAAGCTCGCAGCGTCCGTGTCCTAACAAACCACCACAGCGTCGTGAAGGAGAACCGACTCGCCGATGGCGCTCTCTTCAGCATGCCCATCACCCTCGATGTGTCGCAACAGACCATTGATGAGGTTGGCTTGAAGGCCGGTGCCCGCGTCACTTTGCGCGACCTGCGCGACGACCGAAACCTCGCCATCCTCACCATTGAGGACGTTTACAAGCCCGACAAGGCGCTGGAGGCCAAGGAGGTCTTTGGCGGCGACGAGGAGCACCCGGCCGTCGCCTACCTGTTCAAGGAGGCCCGCGACTTCTACGTCGGCGGCAAGATCGAGGCCATCAACCGTCTCCAGCACTATGATTTTGTCGACCTGCGGTGTAAGTACATCCATCTCCCGCCGCCCTCTCAGCTCGCCGTCCTAATAGAGAACTGCAGTCACCCCCCGCCGAACTCCGACTTCACTTCGAAAAGCTCGGCTGGGCCAAGGTCGTCGCTTTCCAGACCAGAAACCCCATGCACCGTGCTCATCGAGAGCTGACCGTCCGCGCCGCACGCCAACACCAGGCCAACGTCCTCATCCACCCCGTCGTCGGCTTGACCAAGCCCGGTGACATCGACCACTTCACCCGAGTGCGTGTGTACAAGGCGCTCTTGCCCCGTTACCCCAACGGCATGGCCGTCCTGGGTCTCCTGCCCCTGGCCATGCGCATGGGCGGTCCCCGCGAGGCCATCTGGCACGCCATCATCCGCAAGAACCACGGTGCCACACACTTCATCGTCGGCCGTGACCACGCCGGCCCCGGAAAGAACAGCAAGGGCGTCGACTTCTACGGTCCCTACGACGCGCAGTACGCCGTCGAGAAGTACCGCGATGAGCTCGGCATCGAGGTTGTCCCCTTCCAGATGATGACCTACCTGCCCGACAGCGACGAGTACGCCCCCATCGACGAGATCCCCAAGGAGACCCGCACCCTCAACATCTCGGGGACTGAGCTGCGTTCCAGACTCCGGTCTGGCCGCGAGATCCCCGAGTGGTTCTCGTACCCCGAAGTCGTCAAGGTGTTGCGCGAGTCGCACCCCGCCCGGTCGCAGCAGGGGTTCACCGTGTTCCTGACAGGCTACCAGAACAGCGGCAAGGACGCTATTGCCCGCGCCCTGCAGGTGACTCTGAACCAGCAGGGTGGACGCTCGGTGTCTCTGCTGCTCGGCGAGACGGTGCGCTCCGAGCTGTCGTCGGAGCTCGGCTTCAGCAAGGAGGACCGCAGCAAGAACATTGCCCGCATCGCCTTTGTGGCCAGCGAGCTGACGCGCTCGGGCACCGCCGTCATCGCGGCCCCCATCGCTCCTTACGAGGCCGACCGCCAGAGCGCCCGCGAGCTGGTCGAGAAGTACGGCGACTTCTACCTGATCCACGTCGCCACCCCCCTCGAGTACTGTGAGAAGACGGACAAGAAGGGCGTGTACAAGAAGGCCCGCGCCGGCGAGATCAAGGGCTTCACCGGCGTCGATGACCCGTATGAGAACCCCGCCAAGGCTGACCTGTCCGTGGACGTCTCCAAGCAGGGCGTGCGTGAGATTGTCCACCAGATCGTGTTGTTGCTGGAGAGCCGTGGTCTGCTGGACCGCCTGTAGAGCATGTCACCTGCTCGTACTTGCTGGTGCACGTGTTTGTGACGTGATAGAACCTTGACGAATTCCTTTTTATTTCCAGGCATATATTATGGGAAAATGGCAGCCCAAACGTGGGGTTGGCGAGGGGCATGGATTGGATATCGGATAACATGGCGAAGCGCTACCTATGAATAGATTTAAACCGATCTAACTTGGCATTGAGGCCGAGTGAGCGTGCACTACTACGTACGCACGACGTCCTGCTGCCAACCTTGACAACACGTCGAGTCATCGTATCGGAGTGCACAACCGGACCGCGGTCTGTAGATGAGATGATCGGGGCCAGCGCACCCTCTGTGACAGACAGATGAACCGAGGGGCTGGATCCCGCGGGGGAGATGGCATAACTACACGAGACTCGCATAGGATGATTAACGAAACTAACTATGCATGCGGGTTGGTTGGGAAGACAACATCTCTCGAGTCGCTAACTAGTTAACGTTACTCCGTAACTACGGAGTAGTTCCCGCTCGGGTCACGGTCAAAGCAGCGCGGCTAAAGCGTCCGTAAAAGAGGAACTTTGTGTGCGCGATACAGTTGCGGTGTGGCGGGCGGGTAGCCAAGAGTTTGTTGTTTCCATGGGACGGCCTTTTTGGTTCGCTGTGGCCCGTCGGTGGCCTGGTGGGGGCCCCGGGCTAAGGGGTACGACAGTGCTGGTGCCGAGGGTTGGGCACTGTGGTCGTGTCCCTGGGACGACAGCAGCAAGTTGAGACCGAGAGGGGAAATCTGCCAGAGGAGGACAGTTGTGACGGCAACAAGAGCATGTTGATCACACATTTTTACTAGCATCATCGCGGGCCGTTGTGTTGGGGAAATTAGAAAGCCGGTGAATGGTAACTTGCTAGGCAAGTACGTTACGGTCCATGGAATACACCTGCGGAAAGACCATTGTGTGGGGCTTGAACAGTAGAAAAAGAAAGGAAAGGCTGCGGACCGCTGTGGGCTATCACTTGTACGGATACCTAACGTTAACCTAGTCAATAAATCAACGAACTACTTCGTAACTACATAGTTACTTCGTGGTACCACCGGTTTCTTAGGCCCAGCCCAGGTGTACCGATGCTGCCCTGTTCCCTGCCAATCGAATCGACTCCAACAGACAGCCGCCGACAGCACACACACACACACACACACATACACACCATTGGGACGGAGCGACATCCCACCAGCAAGCAACAAGCAGCCGCGGTCAATTGCATCACCGGCGCTGCTGAGCTTTCCCACCTTTGGGCTTCGCTGCATCTTCTCACGCAACAACCCCAATTCCAATTCCAATTCCAATTCCACCCATTCCACTAAAACTCTCCTCACACACGGACAGCGGATTCCGCAACAACGAGGACGACGATTTAATATTCGGAAGAGCGGTATAACTAACACTCGACGTCATCAGCGCCAATCTCCAGGCCGTTGGACTTGGACGGGCCTAACTTAAGAACAAGCCCTTCCCGTAGCGGTCGGGCCCCCTCCAAATCGGAGTTGGGCTTTCTCCATGGTTCCACTGCCCGCAGCAAGCGCCCCTAGGAAACCAGCAGACCGACTCGGACTTGACGACGGACGGGAGCTTGGGGGAGCTTGAGAACCTTGCTGTCTTTACCATTTGCACCAACACCAGGCATGGGCGTCTCGTACAATGATCCCAGGGGGGACCGCAGCGAGCTCGACCTTGCTGCAGCCCCTAGCAGCGTGGCCACGGCGAGCGACGAGAAGGTCCGCCGCAGCAAGAGCGAGAAGGTCAGAAGCAGCGCCGACAGGGAGAGGGACAAGGACGGTCACCGCTCCTCGCACCACAAGTCGAAGTCGTCGCGCACCTCGAAGCCCGTCGACGCAGACTCGACCCTGACCTCGTCCACGACCACAACCACAACCACGACACACCGTCGCCATCGCAGCCACAGGGAGAAGGGCGACAAGGACGAGGCCGACCGCGAGAAAGACAAGGAGAGGGAGCGTGAGCGTGAGCGCAAGACGGCGTCCATGAGCGACCTTGTGCCCGAAGTGGTCCTCGACAGACGGGCCAGTCGCGCCAGCTTGCCCTATCCGAGTTTCAGCAAGGCGCACAGCAAAGAGGCTGTGAGCAGCCGCGATGATGTGTCGGCCGCCGCGCGGAGGGCCGATCCCCTGACGCCCGAGGCCACGGATTTGGGATCGGAAGAGAGGCGGAGATCCCCGTCGGAGAACGGCTCGAGCGGGAGGAAGTCCAGCCGCAAGAAGGATGATAGACCGCCCAGCCCCCCAGAGACCGACATGTCGACCGAGAAGAGACGTAGCCATACCTCGACGCCGCGGTCGGGCGAAAGGTTGAGCCCCGCACCGGACAGGACCAGGCCGACTTCGAGGACATCTGGTGCAACGCGGTCGACCGCCAAGCGGGATCGCGATGACAAGTCCAAGCTGTCGAGGTCCTCCAGCCAGGCCACATACGTCAAGGCGCACTCAAGCCGAGTGGCCGAGAGCGATTCGAACATCAGCGACGATAGAACAGCCGGTGCTCGGTCTGCCGCGTCGTCTGTGCTCCCCAAACGGAGCTCATCGTCGAGGAAATACAAAGCGCCCGACCTCGAAGGCGACGACTCGCCCGGCTCGGTGCAAGACGCCTCACCAAAGACGCCTACAGCAGCACCACAGTACCCGCCGCCCCATGTTTTTCCAATCAGCAAACCGTCATCGACGCCGGACCTTAGGTTCGAGGACCCTGATCGCCCCACGCCCGTGGCTACACCCATGACGGATTTCGGAGCACCCCCTCCACCGCCGCCGCCGCCTCCACTCCTGAACATCCAAGAGGTACCGCGCATAGACTACCTTTTGCAGAATGGTGGTCTCATGCATCCCATACCCAAAAACTACCTGGCCGTGGTACCACGACCGACCGGCCTTCGTCCACAGAACCCACCCCTGGTCGGTGCCGACATGCTATTCGCCCCCTTCTTCAACCTTCTCGACAACTATCAAAACGTCATACATAAGCAGGGCTCGATAGCGGTGGCTACCGGCCACAAGTCTGTCGCCAGGCGCCTGCTCGACAGGTTGGAAGATGTATTCTCCAGAGACCTGCCCGAAGAGGGCTGCTCGTGTGTCATGTGCGAGAAGAACGCCCATGAGCATCGTGGACTGGGCTGGGGAGAGGTGCTGGAGCGAGTGGGAGGACGCATTGACTTGCCACAGTGGCCGCCGTTTGATCTCGCTACCATGGGTGCCAACGCCGTCGAGCAGCTGAATGACCTACCGCCAAGGTCATCATCACCTGTGCAGCTCGACCCGGACATTGCCGAGGAGTTCCGCGAACACTATCTGCGGCAGACAAAGAAGGTCCGGTCGGCAGTTGATAGGTGGATGAACACTTGTGCCGAGGCGCCCGCGCCACCGCCTACAGACGTCGACGATGAGACTCTTACCTTTGCCATCCTCACGAGTCTCGACCAAGAGGAGCGGCCATACTTTAATGCGCTGCTGTCTGGTGCCCGGGAACTGACACCAACCGTGCGAGCGCAAACTCCCAACGTTCATAAGCCAAGATCCGACTTTATCGTGAAGTGCGGCTTGTCTCTGCAGCGCCTGTACCGTCTGCCTCAAGCCCCTCGCGATGCCGAAGCCGTCATGTATCTAGTCAAGAACCCCTTCTATCATGACCTCCTCACCACCATCACCGATATCAACCCCCAAGAATGGGAGATCCTCACCTCGGGTCGCTTTGACGGTTTCCTCTGGTCTGGTGCCGACGACGGGGTCACTCCGACAGCTGAGAACCCCGGGTCGCGTGGCGCATCGCCCGCCAACGGGTTCTTTTCACCACCACCCTCCAGGGGCTCAATGGCGTCCGGCACGGGGTTCCGGCCCACCCCCAGCTTCAGCGCCTCTCGCACCACGACGCCCTTTTCAGGTGTCTATAGCCGCGGCACCACCCCCGCCTCCTTTGTCTCCCTCGCCTCATCCGCCGCCACCCCAGGCGGAGGACACAACCGCCAGGCCGTCTCGCACGACGAGGAGGTGGAGATGGCTGTGCTAGCTGAAGTCGAGCGCGAAATATACCAGGGCATGGAAGCTCTCGAGGACGCTTTTGAGAAGCTACACCACCGCGCCGAGATGGTGAGGAACGCTCTACGCGAGCGCAACGCGGGGCTCATGATGAGCTTGCAGAACCGGCGCGCGGGCATCGATGTCCTGCCGCAGCTGAGCGGGAACAGCTCGCAGTACGAGCGCCCGCATTGGGCCGGGAATGGCGAGGACAGCGAGAGCGACTGGGGTGGTGATGATGCCGAGAGTCTGGCCCCAGATGATAGCGCAAGCAACATCAGCTCGAGTCGCCACAGGAGGCCCAAGAGGAGGACGGAGAGGAGGACGCCGGCGCCGATTGAGGAAGATGACGAGGAATTATAAGGCTGGACGAGTTCCGCAGGTATAGGAATGAGGTTGTCTCTGGGTGATATATGGGGGCAATTTCAATGCGAGTCGGGGACGAACAGCTAACAAACAGTTTGCTCGAGCCGTTATGTCGGGCTCGGGAAAAGCATAGGAGGAGATGAAGATGTATGGGAAACGACAAGATTATAGGAATGGAAAGCTACCAAGTAGGTAGCATCAAGGAAGTTTATCACGAATCTGTCGAAACTACGACAACAAGATTCGACTATGATGTTATCAACACTTGCTCCGTTTGCTCTTGTGATGTTATTGCCGCTTGCTCTTGTAATTTTATAACCGCTTGCTCCTATAGTATTATTTATGATTGCTTAACCATGCATAAGCATTCGAATGCGTTTTCAAGAAGAAAATAAAACGGCAAAACAGATCCCCCCTCCCCGCCCCCAAAATGAAATTCCTAAAGATCTCTGATTAGCCACTGTCCATTCTTTATTTAGAGAGTCTTGCAGTGTCTGTAGCTCTTGTCCCTCAACACAAAGCAGTTTTAATTGTCTGACATATGCATCCCAATACCGGGGAAGCTGACAGCGAGATATTATTCTCATCATAGGGGCGCTGGGTAAAGGTGAAAATGTAGGACTGGGGGGGTACTTACACTCTAGGTGTTGTGGTCGAGCCAACTCGACCACGTTGCTCGATGGGATGAGAGAGGCTCTTTAGGGGTTGTGATGTTGGATCGAGACAGGATGCGAGGGGGAGGACGCCGAGAATACGTCGTCGTCGTGTTGTGGACTCGATGCATCTGACAAGTGCAGCTACTCACACACGAACATCCTTTTGTCACGTCGCATGTCTGGGGGGGAGTAGTAATACAGCTAGCTCCTTATACTGTATACATACCCCTTTTGTCACATTGCTTTGTCCGAGTCGTGAGGCATTCAATGCAGAGTAGTATGGCGTGCAAGTGACAGGAGTAGCACGACTTGGGATATGCTGGCCGGTGGTTGTATGATGCCCATAAGCCGCACGAGGATCCCAAAAGACAGTAGGAGGAAGGACGATGTATTCCTGGGCTGAGGCGGCTCTATAACTCCTATAGCACTCTCTCTTTCCTTTGTCTCCCCAAGTCCCCGAGACACGTCCCAAGGCGTAGAAGAATACTCTTGGATGGGGAAAAGAATCCGGATGGCCCCCTTTGGGAGCGAACAGAGAGACCGCTTTGCAGCCACTCGCTGTTCCCGCCCCAAGACGATCAGGGGGGGCGGGTAGATATGCAACGGCCATACACCCACCGGTCATGCCCCCCCCTTGCGGTACGCGTAGTACAGCACCCACTCGCGGGCAAATGCATCATGGTTAGAGCCGGACGCGAGCAAACAACTAGGCCACGTGGGGCGGTGTATGGGCAAGCAGGCTCGTACACGCATACGGGACAGACAGCCTCGTCGACTCGCCGGCGGTGGTTAGGTCTGTCTAGGCATAGGTAGCAAAAGGCACGGCATGAGTGCTTGCCCATCTCGTACGTGGGTGTCTTTGATCTCCGCGCGGTCATTGGGTCATGACCGGTCAGGCGGCTATCTACCGGACTTTGTCAACCGTCGTACTTGTCCTGCGGCCGGCAGACACGAATCGGCGCCGTGCTACACTCGCGATCACGGGGTTGGAATGCAGCCACCCACCGACGTGCCGACGCGCCGGCGACGCTGCCGCGGTGCGGGGGAGGAGGAGGATGTTATATGATGAGAAAAGGCCCCCTGAAAATGGGGGGGACCATCCTGGCGAGTCTCCAGCAAGTCGAGCCCCTGATCGTGTCTACACCCCTTGTTCTCACTTACCCCCCCCTTTACCTCGATCCACTCCAGTCTTCAAACATCGAGACGCCGGACGTCATCACGATGAACGTCAACCGCCCGGGTCGCCAAGTGCGGCTCACGCGGGAGTCTCGAGCCCATGCCGCCCAAGGTGCCGGTCGCGGTGATGCCGCACAAAAGAAAGCGACGTCGCGGCGTATCCCCCTGCTCGGACGTCTGCCCGTCGGGGTCAAGAACCACGTGGTCGCCTTCCTCGCCGAGTTCGTGGGCACCTTTATGTTCCTCTTCTTCGCCTTTGCGGGCACCAACGCCGTGAACACGGCGCCCACGGCGTCGGGGGACGCGCTCAATACCGACCCGGCAAAGCTCCTGTATATTGCGCTGTGCTTTGGTATGAGCCTGGCGGTGAACGCTGTACGCTTCTGAATATTCAATAACCCCATCTCTCGTCCCCTGCCCGATCCTCCTCCACGGGGGATCATGGATGGGTGCTGACATGGTCCTCTACCTAGTGGGTGTTCTTCCGCATCAGCGGCGGGCTGTTCAACCCGGCCGTGACCGCGGGCTTGATGCTCGTCGGGGCCGTGGCCCGCGTCCGCGGCGTGCTCGTCATCGCCAGCCAGATCCTCGGCGCCGTCGCCGCCTCGGCCGTCGTCGTGGGCTTGTTCCCGGGCCCGCTCAGCGTCCGCACCTCGCTCGCCGGCGGCACCACCGTGACCCAGGGCCTCTTCATCGAGATGTTCCTGACGGCGCAGCTGGCCTTTACCATCTTCATGCTAGCGGCGGAGAAGCACCGCGGCACCTTCATCGCGCCCGTCGGCATCGGGCTGAGTCTCTTCATCGCCGAGCTCGCGTACAGGGGGCAATCTCCCACCCCCCCCACCATCTTTGTCGTCGTTTACTGACTTGTCTCGATAGTGGTGTCTACTACACGGGCGGCAGTGTCAACCCGGCCAGGAGCTTCGGGCCTTGCGTCGTGCTGGGGAGCTTCGAACGCTACCACTGGATTTACTGGGTCGGCCCTGTCGTCGGCAGTCTCCTTGCCGCGGGCTTCTACCTCTTGGTCAAGGCGATGGGGTACGAGACTGTGAACCCGGAGCAGGACCACGACGGCACCCACCGCTCGGGTTCGAGCCAGGCCGTCGAGGACAACTCTGCTGCCGCGGAAAAGGAGCATGGACGGGGATCGAGTGGGAACCATCTCCCAAGCCCGATATTGAATGAAGGTGGATATCAAGAGGGTGCAGATCTGGAAGCTGGGAAGAGAGTCCCGCCCTCGACGTGAGGGTTTGTGGCTGTTGGCATAGCTTGCCGAGACGCGGTCAGGGGATGCTGAACAAAACGAGCAATTCGACTGGCTTGGAACATTGAAAAAGCCTGTCCGTAGCCTGCTTTGCCGTAGCTCGACGGCGCGATGCCCTTTGTCGTACAACCCTTGCAAGCAGCAATATTTCGAACCTTTGCTTGGGTTTGGCCGTGTTGCCTACCGGCTGCTTACCTCCCAGGAAACTACCGTCCGGGTTTGCTACGTTTGTCCATCGTACAGCAATAAATCATTCATTCAGTATGCCAGTATGATATGGGGAATGATGCCTGTGCGTGTGCGCCTGCTCGTGTGGCCTTGAGAGTTCAGGCACGCTTCTGGCGGGGGGGGGGCGATAGACTGCGATGGGGAGTGCCGTGGGTTTTGAACTCTGTCGGAGACTTGAGCTGTGAGGGCTGCGAGCGTCCTGAATGGCGTATTCGTGATAATGGCGGCTGTCAGTTCCCCTCTGCCTCGGGCCCGGGCAACCCCTATTGAAGCTCCCAGAAGCTCCACGATCCATAAGGCTCCAGAATCCCATCGAACTTGAGTTCGTCTGCGTCCCGAGCGGCGAGAGCCACCACCCAAAACAGGCCTGCCCCGCGATGATGACTCGGAGCCCGATGGGGGGGGGCTTTTCAGGTCCGGTGCCGTTGGAATGTTGCCGGTGTTGGCTGATTGGCCGGCCAGCGTTCCGACTGGCAATGCATCTCCTTGTCTCGAACTCTAGATGAGTCACGAGTGGATGGCTCCAAGGCCTTCATTCCTGACAATCATTCCTGACAACTGGCTCCTGTCGCCGTCTGAGCAAAAGGTGGCTGTGTAAGATTTGACAACGGTTGAATAGAGATGCCAGCGGCATACAGCGGAGAGACTCCAGAGTCCACGGGGTATCTCGAGACTCGAGCATGGCGAGGGCGAGGGTGCGGAGAAATAGACAGAGAGCACAGCAGCCCCTGACAGGACTCGGTGCTGAAGCCAGACGGGACCGAGCAAGCACAATATATACCAGAACAGAAATGATGATAAAAAGTCGTTCCTACGATGTGTGGCAAATGCTGCACGTAAAACCGACGAATGAGTTCCAGAAGGAGCTGTTAAGTCTCATCCGTGCTCTCGGGATCTTGTCTCGTCGCGGGCAACGATGTTGCAAGACATTTTCACAACCTTGATGGATGGGGGGGAGGGGGACTCTTCAGTCGCAAGCGAGTCTGCGCTCTTCAGTCGGCGTATGTCAATCATTTATCTGTTTGACACGGTACCCAGCCGCTTTCGTTGCTTTCAGTCGTTGTACGCCACTTACTCACTCCTCGCTCAGACGTCAGTCTCACACTGCTTCCTTGACCAACCCGAGACGCCATCTTGCGGATGATACGAAACATCCAACCGTGCTGCCAACTGCGGACCATGTCTTTGTCGAAACTCGCTTGAGCCCATCTCGATAGAGTCTCTTATTGAACACCCAAACCATTTTCAGTGGGAGGTGGTGCTTACGAGCGGCCGTATTGGCGCCGTGGAGGGACCGGCAGAGCTCGACAGGAGACAGGAGGCACGGCACATGGTACATCCCAAATACCAAGAGCCTCTATATAAACCCCCAACAGCGGGTTCACGATGGTGGACACGCATCGACTGAACAGTTCTCTTCTCCGACTGGGGATCCTAGGTCTCGCATCGACAACCCTAGCAGCGGAGACTAGGTATGTCAAAGGCCTCGGCCTCGACGGCATCTGGAGGCGACTCGCCGTCGACAGAACCCCGGCACTATACTCGGGCGACTTCGGAGACTGTCTAGGGGGCGAGGAGAGCCCGCTGACCGTGACCAAGTTTGACGCGGCCCTCTACCATGACAACTCCACCGTCCTGTTCCACCTGGACGGCACCACGAGCCTGCGGAACCAAAGCCTGATGAGTGAGTGCGTTCCCCCCCGTTCTCGTCTTCTCATTGAGCTGACTCCGAGCCAGTCTACCTCTCGATAGAAGCCTATGGCAAGATCGGTTTCAGCATGGTCGTGGACCCTTGCAAGGTGAACATCACCAGGTGAGTCCATGATGCATCCAACCCCCTGAATGCCCGCACAGGAACAACGAACCGACGGTCTGCTAGTATGTGCCCGATGAGCGCGGCTGTCCCAGTCACAGCGTCTGCCGCCTTTCAAGTCGGCCCCTTGTCCGTACTGGGTATACCCAAGATGGCCTACCAGATCCCTGATTTCGAGGGTCACGTCCGGCTGCAGATCCTGGCCAACACCAGCGAGTCCGAGATAGGCTGCCTCCAGGCCGCCATGCGGAACGGGGCCAGCTTCTCGCAGCCGGCAGCCATCGGCTCGGTCCTCGGCCTCTTCACCGCGGTGGCCTTGGTGGCCTCGCTCGCGACGGCCATGTACGGCGTCAGCATCCCCCACATGCGCACCCATCACGCCCATTCGCTCTCCGTGCTCGTCATCTGGGAGACCTTCCAGTCCGTCTTCTTCTCGGGCGCCCTGTCGGTGAAGTGGCCCAGCGTTCTGCCTGCGTGGTGGAGTAACTTTGCCTGGGCCGTTGGACTGCTCCCCGTGCCGGGCATGCTGTCGTCTATCCACTCGTTCGCCAGCTTCGACGGCTATCCCGCCCAGGCGAGCGCTCTGCCGGAGCGACAGCCCTATGAGCCTGCGGTCCCGGCCCGACCCTACGACTACGACTGGAATGGCAACGCAGTCGCGCAGGGGCTGCCCATGCCGGGTGATTGGACCGGATTCGCCGGCACGCTGTCAGAGTTGAAGATTGCCACGCCCGATGCGTTCATGCTGGCCTTCGTCTGGCTCTTGATCTTGCTCGGCCTCGTCGCCGCGGTCGTCAGCCTGTTCAAGTTCTATCTCGAGCGTCTGATCAAGACGGGATGCGTCCAAGCGGACAGTCTGCGGGTCTTCCGGGACCACTGGACCGGCTACTTGCGCGCGGCACTGTTGCGCAGTCTGTTCGCCGCCTCGTTCTCCATTTCGACTCTGGCACTTTTCCACTTCTCCAGTCGCGCTCGGCCCGGATCGACCGCCATCGCCGCCATCGTCGTCGCCAGTTATCTTGTCGGGATCGGGGGGCTGACAGCACACGCGTTGCGGTCTCGTCTTCGCCTCGGGACGTTGGCGTCGGTGCCCGACCGGATTCTCTTCTACCCGGAGACACTCTTGGGGTGTGTCCCGTGGCTGGCCCCATCCCGGATGAGTCGGCTGACAGAGCAGGAGTTCAGCGAGAAACCCTCGCTCTCCCTGCCCTTTGTGCACTGTCGCTTTGTCCCCCACGAGCCGAGCCGGGACACGGCGCACGAGGATGAGGCTTACCTCAAGCGGTTCGCCTGGCTGACGGCGCGCTACCGGCTCTCGAGGTGGTGGTTCTTCTCCTACTGGATCGGCTACCAGCTCGTGCGTGCCTGCTTCATCGGCGGTGCTTCCGGTGCCCCCTCGATCCAGGTCTTTGGCCTCTTCATCCTCGACATACTGTCCATGGTCGTCGTCGCTGCCACGAACCCGTACGAGGGTTCACGGAATACTGCCCTGGCCGTCTGGATGCTGGGACTCGTCAAGATTGCCACGACTGGCCTCTCCATTGCCTTCCTCGCCGACTTTGCCATTGACCGGATGCTGGCGACCGTCATCGGCATTGTCATCATCATCATGCAGGCCTTGCTGACCATTGGTGTCATGATCCTCGTCGTCCTGGGCGGGATGTCCTCGTGGATGTCCATGTCACGGAACCGAGAGTACTTCTCGCCACAGCAACTGGAAAAGGTCCGGTCCAAGTACTTTGAGCACATCGCCAGAAAGGCACTCGACACGCCGTATCGGCCACGAGGGAGGCTTGGCCCGGGCCAGGAGGAGGACATGAGCGACTCGGAACACAAGGGCCCCGGCATGCCCAAGGAGGCACACTTCTCCGCCACGTCCTTTCGGCGGATGTCCAAAGTCGAGGACGAAGAAGATCTCGCCGAGATGGACTTGGACAGCACGGCGGCCGATCCCACGACCTCTCGACCTTCGTACCATGGTAATCGAACCGGCAGCATCATCTCGCAACACTCCGTCACTAGTCTACCTCATGCCGCTCATGCTCGCCGCGCATCGTGGAGTCCGAGGGATGTCCCCTTGTGGGAGCTTGAACGGGATCGTCTCAGCACCGCGAAGCCTTACCGCACGTCCTGGAGCTCGAGGGACTTTCCGACATGGCGAGACGAACAAGAGCGTTCCAGTATCGCCACCGCCACCGCCACCGCCACCGCCACCGCCCGCCGCCTCAGCACGGGAAGCTTCTTGACATATACTGGCCCCGTTCTCGAGCGCGTGCCACACAAGCGCGCTTCCGTCGTCAGCTTGGGGAGCATCGGCGAGGCCGAGCCCGTCTCCTACCGCCACGATCCTCATCTCACCACCCGTGACGAATACCAGCGATGGAGCGAACCGTCTCCTATCTACCCCCAAATCACATGTACACCGACCGTCAACCCCCACAATTACCCCTGAGTCACGAGTGCAGAGTGCAGAGTAGCACCCAATCTGCAGTGGATGACGAAAACGTGTCCCGGGATAAATAGCGCAACCCTTTGCTCAGATCGCTAGTGTTGAATCAATTCTACCATCTCCACCATACACCAACATGTATGATTTGTTCCGGGCTTTGAAACCATGAGCGCCAGAAGAAGCACGCTGTCTAAAGGCTTCTCCTGGCTGACAATCGATGACGGTCACGTCTCACATTGCGAATGTTCCAATCTCCACACTCCACAGGCTCGCCTTCACGAATACAACTATGCTTGGGAAAAAAAGAATATCTCGTTATGCCTCATCTAGCTAGAGGCTCGGTATCTATCGTCTCTCATTCTCAAAATCTCTCGTAGCTACTGTGATAGAAGCAAATGGGGCGGGGGATTAACTGGTCACACAGCCGTTACCCGAAGGCTGCAATGCCAAGCAAGAAATTGATTCATTGTTCCTCCATATTGAGTTTCCGACATGAAGATCTAACCGACTCTCGAAACAAAGGTACTCAAGTGACCGGCGCAGAGTCCAGGCCCTCGGAAGATGCCTCGTGTCTGGAGGATGATGTCCATCGGCGGATGCCGTCCAGCCAACTGCGCTTCGACTCGACAATCTTGTCATCGTGACCATCGGGCGGAGTGTCACCCGGGATATGATTACCCTCAGGATCCACTGGCGCAGTCGGTAGGGCATGGTGCGGATGCGCAACCGGTAGCTGAGGGGTGACGCTGAGGCTGGTCGGAATGATGAACGACTGGGACACACCGTAGCCGCTGGTGGTGGTGGTGTTGCCAACAGGTCTTGCGCCAGACGTAGTTGTCGAGGTCAGGAAGGTCGTGGAAGATGTCCAGTTGCCTATTGAAGTGTAAGCAGTTGAAGTAACAAGCGAGGTTGGTTAAAACTCACCCCACAGCGATTCAGTGCATGTGGATGACGATGTTGTCACCACAGTGCTCTCGTTGCATGAACTTGTCGAGTACGATGGTGACGATGTGAGACTGTCATATTCGGTGCTTGTCAAGCTTGCGCTTGCAGCATCTGCGCTTGATGTAGTCAGACCGTTAGTAGTCGAGGTATAAGTGCCTGTAGAAACAGCGTAGGAACCAGTCGATTCTGTACATGTCGTCTCACCACTCCAAGGCACTGACGAGTTGGACAGCGGATACGGAGCAGACTGCGAAGCTGTTAATGACTGTGATCCACTCTCAGCAGAAGAAGTTGAGTTTCCGGGTGTGGGAGCTTGTGTCACAGTCGTTTCCTCTGTGCAAGTCGACGAGTTGGTCGGGAAGTAGGAAGCCGAAGTTGACAGGACACTACCCGTAGAGCTCTGGCCGGGTAAAGGACTGATGGTCTGGCCACCTGGCCCGACTGATCCTGACTCATATGTGCTGGATGGAACAGAAGTTCCCGTTGGTCCTTGGGTTTCTGTGACATTGGACAAAGGGTAAGGGACTGACGTTGAAGACAGCATCACGCTTGTGTCTGTTCCAACAGTAATCGAGATCGTCGGGACAGAACTGGGGCTTGACAGTGGCGGGGCGGGTCCTCCGGTTGATATGCCCGTAGGTCCTGCGCTTGATGTAATATTTGACTGTGGATATGGCACAGACAATGGACTGGTCTCCGATGTTGAAAATCCTGTTCCAGTGAGAGTGAAGGTGGAAAGGATGGTTCCGGAAACGGTCGGTGAGGTTGATGTACCCCACCCCGGATCGAAGCCAGTGCCAGTGAGAGTCATGGTAGAGAGGTAGGTCCCTGTGGTAGTGGCAGATCCAGTGCCCAAGATCGAGCTTGAACTTATGAAGGATGAATTCGACGCAGGGAAAGGTGGAATGACCGACGGCGCTCCTGAATTTATCGAGGTGCCTGTCAAAGGCAAAGTGATCGTGCTGCCAAGGGTATTGCTCTGCCCTGAAGGTATTACCGATGATGCGGTAGGGCCGTATTCGGAAGTCGAGTTTGACACGGGGAAAGGAGGCGAGGTTTGCGAAATCCCCGAGGTTTGCAATGACATGCCGCCACTGGCAGTTGAGCTCAGTATGCTACCTGTTTCCCCTTGACTCGTCGGAGCACCTTGGCCGTCAGGACCTCCAGGTGGGCCCGTCGGACCGACTAGATAAGTCGAGTTAGAAGTAGGGAAAGGCGGCGATGAGCCGGAAGTAATGGTCAAAGTCACAATTGTACCGCTGCCTGTGATGGGATTTGTTCCCGACAGTGTCTTAGTTCCCATAGAGGAGGCTGTTGGTACGTCACCAGTGGATGCCGTCGGATTTGAACCAGACGTCGAGTTTGTGAGAGGGAAGGGCACAGTGGCTGAGCTGCTCGGTGAAATAGAACTGAGACCGGTACCCAACATTGAGCTGTAAATGGATGAAGTTCCACTTCCAGGAGGAAATGTTGCCTGTCCAGATGGATTACCCGGCGGCTGCGTAAAGTTCGCCGAAAAGGTCGAATTAGACATTGTGAAAGGGGGTGGTTCAAGTGAGGTTGGGCTTCCAGAGGATATGCCGCTTGGCATCGTGCCTGAAAATACGGTGGTGACAGTGAAAACACCAGATGGACCATCTGTGCTGCCGGTGGGGCCTATAGTTGTGGAATTTGAAACGGGGTAAGGAGCAGTTCTCGACGAGGTTCCAGTAGCAGTGGGCGAAACACCACTGCCACCCAGTGAGATACTGCCGGTCGGCTCTAGGCTACTTGTTGTGCCATTACCCTGACCTCCTGTGACAGGTGGCAGAGAAGGGACAGACTGCCCTGAGGCACCGCTGCTGATCACACTCGTTCCTGGCAAGACAGTAGAGTTGGAGAGTGGGAAGGGAGGCACGCTTGTCAGAGTAGAAGGCAAGCCAGTCGGGGCGGTTCCAATACCAGTACCTGTCGGGAAGGTATCAGTTGTCGAACTCGCTCCTGGGACGCTGATGGTAATTGTCTGTCCTTCTGGACCACCTGTAGATGTTAAAGTGCCATTGGGAAGCGAGCTGGAGGATACTGCTGGGCCAGTCATTGTGATGGTTGACACTGCGATTGTACCTGGGCTACCAGTTGGGCCGGAAAAGGAGACGGTCGAGTTTTGAAATGGGAAGGGAGCCGTATTCGACACCATGGGCGAAGTTGAGAAGCCCGCACCTGTTCCAGTGGTAGTATATGATGCCGTTGAATCAGCTGTGGGACCACCAGGAACTCCGCTGGAGTTTGACGCAGCAGAAGGAGACTGCTCAAATGAGGATGTCAGACTGATGGGACCAGGAGCTGTAGCTGGTGCTGTTGGTCCTGCTGTAATTCCACTGCTGTTAGACAGTGAAAAGGAAGTCGAGGTCAAGCTGACAGGGCCTGGGCCTGTAGCGAGAGTTCCTGTCGGCCCTATAGTGACCCTGCTGCTGTTAGTTAGCGGAAAGGGCACTGAACTGAGCCCGGATGTTGATAGGGATGGAGAACCAGAGGCGGTTGTACCAAAAACGGAGGAAGACACGGCTGTAGGGACGGCTGACGGCAAAGTCGAGTTCGTGCTTGTGAACGGGAAACTAGACGATCCAGCAGGAACTGTCTGCCCGATGGGACTTCCACTAGGACTTTCGCCCCCTGAAACAATTGTTGAACTGCCGTATCCAGAAGATGAAGTCGCAGGGCTAGTCGAAAATCCCGAGCCCCATATGGATGTGCTAGTTGGCCCTCCATTCGACGCTGTGGAGTTGGACAGAGGGAAGGGGGCAGACTGTCCGGTAGCAGTGGCCGAGTTGCTGACGTCTCTGCTGCTCGATCGGGTGACAGTAACGGTTCCGCTCAATGTGATGATGGTGACCGGAAGAGGACCTGATACAGTCTCGGTTGTCGCTGTGTTGGAAAACCCAGTTCCTCCTGACGATGGAAGACTGGATAAACCACCGGAGGGTGTAATAGTTTGACCACCTGAACCACCCGTAGAGTTGGTCAATGGGAAGGGTGGTGATGAGACTGAGCTTGTCCCCGAGACTGTGCCTGTTGTATCGCCATAACCCGTGCTCGTGTCAGAGGTTGGGACTCCAGTGCTCCCCGAGAAAGGATAGGTCAACGACAGACCTGAGGAACCCAAAGCCGAACCAGTGGCAGACGGCACATTCGGAAGAGGAGTGAGGGATCCTGTGCCTAAAGGAGGCAAACCAGTCGCACCTGTTGACGAAGTGAGTGTGCCATTAGGAAGGGGGTAGGGTGCAGATGATGAGCTCGCTCCAGGGTTGGTTGTGCCGAATCCGCTAGGTCCAGTTGTCAAAGAAGACGATGTTAAAGCCCCCGAGTCGGAAGCAGTTATGGTGCTGGAAAGAGTGTTGGATCCCGCCGTCGGACCACTCGGAGACCCTGTAGAGTTCGAGATAGGATACGGCACTGAGCTTGAGCCGCCTGAGACGGAACTAGTATAGCCGGTACCAGTGATTACTAACGAAGAAGTGAAGGGTATAGACGTATCAGGTGCGGTCTGAGACTGCCCAGAAGGGCCAGAAGGCTGTGAGCCAGTGCCACTGGATAGTTGGGAAATTGGCGCGCTCCCAGTCGGCGGCACACTGAGGCTGGTGTTGGTGAAAGTAAGCGGAGCTGATGCGGAACCCGAAGGTGTTCCCGTTCCAGTCAGGCTAATAGTCATAACAGAGCTGGCAAAGCTGCTGCCGCTGAGCGTTGGGGATGCCCCCTGAGAAGCGCTCGCAGTGCCATTACCCCAAGGAAATGGCGCAGAGGTTGTTCCGGCCCCCAAAGTGATGGAACTGGCCTGCCCAGTCCCTGGTGATGGTGTCGCTGTGATAGAGCCACCAAGAGATATCGTTATTGTCGAAATGCCTTGACCGGCAGGACCGCCCGAGGTGCTCTCGGGGGTACTTGAACTGCCTGTCAGACTTCCGCTGGAGGTGGGCAGTGCAGTGCCTGTAGGGCCAACGATGCTTGTGGTATTCGACGCGGGGAAGGGTGGGGAAGATATGGGGGGTGTGAGGCTTGACGAGCTCAAGGTGTTTGGCTCCGTCGTAAACGGCCCCGAAGGGAGTGCCGTGGTTCCTGAAGAGAATGATCCAGTAGGAAGGCCAGTCCCAATCGTTGGGCCTATTAAAGTTGTACTGTTGCTTAACGTGTATGGGGGGGGATTGCTTGAGAGGCCAGATCCAGATCCATACGTTGATGATGACTCGGGACCAGATATTGGCAACGGCGAAACAGAGCCGGTCAATGTGCCAGCTGTTTCAGTAACGGAGAAAGTCGTGTAGCTCTGTGTCCACGATGAAGCGGTGAGCGACGTACCATTGACGGTCGAAGATAACGTGCTGTTTGGATATGGGATCGTGGGCAGCAGGCTAATAGTTGATGTCAAGGTCCCAGTAGCCGGTAGGCTGGTATCAGTGACACTTGTGGTGTTGCTTTGAAACCCGGTGGCCGTTGAAACCAGAGAGGTAGACACGGTTGTGCGGGTAGGCAGACCTGGAGATTGCCTTGTGGGCCCAAAGGTGAGAGTTGAATTGGAAGCAGGAGAGGGTGGTACACTTAAGGTCCCGCTAGGAGTTGCTGGTATTGTCAGAGAGGATGGTTCGTAAGACTGGGTACTGGTTCCGATGCTTCCTGTAAATGGGCCTGTTGATGGTGCACTCTGTCCGGCAGGTCCAGTACCAGAAGTGGAGGTTCCGTTTCCTATTGTGTAGGGAGCTGTGCCGCTGAAAGAAGCAGGAGATTCAGTATTGCTAACAGTGCCGCGACCCGTATTCGTCACATTCGGTGATGGTTCAGTCACCTGAGAAATGGACGAAGCTGAACTATGGGAGAGCGACACTGGCTGGGAATCCGTTGGGCCCGCTGTCAAAGTACCGTTGGTAAACGACAATGAAGAGGCAGTATTGGGCAACGAAGAAGACTCGGGAGGCACGGTGACAATTCCACTCCCTGTGATAGTGATAACCGAAACACTTTCGGCGCCACTCAACGAGGAAGAGGTCCCCTGAAGGGAAGAAAGAGAGGTGGTTGTCGGACTTCCGGACTGCGTTACATTCCCTGTTATTGTAATGACTGAGATACTGCCGGTGCCACTGCTCGAGGAAGTACCCTGCGAGACTGGAGAAGGCGTGAAAGTGGTCAGAATCCCAGACTGCGTTCCATTTCCTGATATAGTAATGAGCGAAATACTTTCAGTGCCAGTATTCGAGGTGGTATCCTGTGAGACTGGAGAAGGCGTGAAAGTTGTTGGAATTCCAGACTGCGTCCCATTTCCTGATATGGTTATGACCGAAACGGTTTCGGCACCAGTAGGCGTGGGAGAACTGCCAGAGACAGAAGAGACGGTCACAGTTACATCTCCAGGAACAATAGTCACAGAGGCACTTACAGCCTCAGTAGCCGACGACGAGTTGCTGGAAATAGAGGGAACGGTCGTAGTTGATAGGCTGCTGGATATAGCTCCACTGATCGTGATGACCGAGATATTTTCCGTTCCAGAAGCCAAGGAAGTGCTTACTGGTAATGGAGGGATGGTAAGAGTTATTACGCTGCCAGATTCGGTTCCAGTGGTCGTAATGACAGAGACACCCCCCGAAACAATAGTTGACGAGGAGTTATATCCAGAGAGTGGCGGACCGGAGCTTGTCGTAGACGATGTGAGAGCCACGGTGACAGTGTCACTTCTTGTAGACGTGATGATCGAAATACCTCCTGTGATAGATGTCACAGAAGAGTTTCCCGAAAGCGGTATTGCTGTACTCGGTGCTGAGGAAGTGGGGAGATCAGTGGTGCTTGACAAACCACTTGACCCGGTTCCCGTGATGGTAATGACTGATATGGTTGCATTGACGGTGGTTGAAGATGAGCTTCCTGTTATGGCCGATTCTGCTCCAGTGCCAGTGACGGAAAGAGAGCTTCCACTAAGAACAGGCGTGCTGCTATCTGTATTTGTAACCGGAGAGGGACCCGAGGTTAAGGTAGCGTTACTCATTGGGAACGGAGCTGTCGTGTCCGAGCCGGTGACTGACGAGGATGAGGTGCCATAGCTACTCGAAATCTCACTGGATTCAGTCGTTGGACCAGTAGTTTCCGGGGAGCTTCCAGACACCGTCGAGATAGAGATACTTGACTCTGGCAGACTTCCAGTTACTGTGACTGTACTGGAAGTGGCAAGAGTTGTACCATTGCCTAGCACAGTGGTTGTGAGTGGTCGAGTTGAAGAAATGGTGATCACGGTAATGATTTCCGAACCAGAACTAGTTCCATTTGGATTGGATGCAGCACCAGATGTTGAGATTCCAGGGGGGATGGTTTGACCAGAAGGCCCTCCGCCTGAAAGCGAGGTCGAGGAGCGGGTACTGGAAGTTCCATTTGGAGATGTCGACAATCCAGAAGTTGTAGTCGCAGTCTATACATAGTGAAGAATCGTCAAACCAGTTCTCATGCATAGTTATTACCAGATTGAAGAGAAAGAAGACCGGATATCAAAATTTACAGGCATGAGAAGACATCGGAAGTGACGATACTTACCGTAAGAATCGGGCTTGATACAGTCGCACCACTTGCCACCGTGGAATTTGATGATGTAAATGCAGAGCCTGTGATACTCGAATTGCCCGTCGCCTCGACAGAAGAAGTACTGACTCCGCTACCAGAGGAAGAGAAAGTCGAGACACCTGAAGACAAGGCAGTACTGGGCGAAACGGTTTCTTCGCCAGAGCCATAAGTAGAAGATGCTGTACAGATGTTAGGACTGTGAGCGAATTACTGAAGCATTAAGCATACCTGGCGAGGTGTCGGACAGACTTCCGCTTCCGCCCACAGAAGGTGTAGATACGCCAGTGCCAGAGAGGGTAGAAGACGTCGCCGAGGAAGTCAAGGACAGAGTCTCGGTTGCGGAAGCAGTTGCAACAGACGAAGACGAAGACGGAATCAGAGTAGATGTCGGAGGAGGCCCATAAGGTCCGTAAGGGTAATCATAGCCAGCATGCGTGGGAGGCGGGCCACCGTAGGCGTCGTAGTTGGGGATGTCATCAGCATGGTCAACAGGCAGTTCGAGACGGTTCATACGAGCTGGAGAATTGGGCATCGAAATAACACTCGAGATGAACCCGAGGAGACCGGCTGCCGACACGAGGTCGACAGCAAGAGTCGAGACTCTCATGATAGACAACTAGCCGTGGCCAAGACTAGGGTAGGGGCAAATGGGATGTCTCGGACAGTATTTGGCACTCTCGAATAAAGAAGGTTTCTGGAGGTCGCAGACCGAGAAAATAACGAACACTCGTCCACGGATTGCACAGGGAAAGGGGAAAACGAAGCGGAAGTGAAGGATGATACCGTGATATGGGACGTCTGCGAGACGGAGGACTCCCACGGGGGAAGACGCACGAAGACAGGATTCAGGATAGAAACGAACAAATCGGAAAAAGTTCTCGCGTTGAGAGGATGTGTGAATATTAAAGAGATTACTTGAAGGAGAAGGGTTTGTGTGTGTGTGCGTGTGCGTGTGCGTGTGCACGTATGTCAAGTGGTATCGGTGGCAGTGGTTGCCAACACGCCCACTCGGATGATGCAACTGAACGTGAAATCCCGACGGAGGAAGGTGCACTCGTCACTTGCACCTCCTCGAGGCAGATTGCATCCAGACAGCATCGTCAGTTGACCGAAAGAGGTAACGACCCCCCACTTTTCTCTACTTCGAGGTTGCTCAACCGCTACTCCTGCATCTTTTGGTGGTGCTGTGCGGGGACGGGTGCTCCCTCTTGGTGACAGAGCTGATCGCTATCGCTTCCCGGAATAGGAGCGAAGGAACGCTGCATTCGTCCTATGTCCTTTGGATCTTGACATTGGACAGATCGAGAGGCACTCGGGCCTTCTGGAAACCTCATCTGCCGGGCATCTCTCGCGCATGACTGTACGGTTGAGCGCCGGGGACTCTCCCTTTGACCCAGCAGATGGCGGTAACAGATACTAGCATCTTGTGTATGGCGACATTTGTCTGTTTACGGCTCAGACGGAAAGACCATGGCCATGATAACTACCCATGTCAGTCCTCTCGGTTCCACAGCTTTATCCCAATGGTCTTCCTCACTGGCACTGGTCAGGACCTCGAAGGACGACCAGGTTTACCTCTTTCATACTTGGTGGCAATGGATCAGATACACTACCCGCAGTAACACTCGAGACATCTCAATCGCCGAGGCATCCCAGGTGCCTGAATGACGGTATTCGTGGTGACTTGTAGCCGTGAAATGTCGATTGAGCAGTAATAGGTTCATCGTTCAAATCCACAATGGATCTGGTAGGACACCGTGTCGGCATCCAGTGCATGCCTGTCAGACGCTTATTTTTCTGATGAGGGAGTAGCGGTCCATACTCTTCCAAATAGACACGTTGGACTGGGTGACGTTCATCTCGGGCAAGATTTGACAGGACGTGGGACAACACCAGGGGTATATTGAGGCTGTATTCGTCGATCTGCAAGCTGCCTACCTAGGGTGGCATCTGTCACCTGTACCTACCCGTCGCCAAGATCCTGGGGCTTCTCAAAGTTCCTCGCCTTTGCGCGACCGAGTATTCATACGTCGAGGCCGTCGTATCACGACCCTAGGCGGTCTTGACCGACTGTAACCCCCAACGCTGCCCTGCATTCAGCGTACGCCAGAACAGATTACAGCCAGTGCTGTGTCCGGTAGTCAACGGTGCCGGCTAGTATTGAGAGCAACCCGAGCGCGCCCGAGTAGGCCCAGTGGAACTCACGAACAACATCGGCCCGTCGTAGTCCGCGTACGTTAGGTGACCTTGTCCCACATGCCGAATCCATATACGCGGGTTGCAAGCAAACCGGTTAGATGGAAATATGAAGCTGTAAATTAAGGGGACAAGTCTCTGGAATAATTGTCATCAAATCGTGGCGGTTGGGACTCAGCTTCGATTTGACCAAGTTTCGACACGAGACATGCACCTTGAGTGATGTCTCTTCTCCTTGAAGACATGCACGTGGAGACAAGGCTCCACGTGCAAAAAGCTTGCATCATCGCCAAGACTTGCAATTACCGGCTCGCTGGCTGACAACCTGGCGGCGAAGGCTGTTACGATTTGAGCGTCGTGTTGGCGTCGTCCGATCAAAACCAGGTCCTTGGCGACACATGCACGATACCGCGTGTAGCCAGTGCCCGATTTGTGTAGCAATTCAGTCTGACGCCCAGCACCACCAAGTTCACTTGAATTTTATATTGGACACAGATGGACACAGATGGACACAGCAGGAAAGCAAACAGTTCGTTGTGATTGAGGTGCCTGATCTCGTTTGCTAGTCCATTGTTGCCGGGGATTGTAACGGCTTCGAACACAAGGGAGCCAACTCCAGCATCGCAGCGGCGTCACTGCTTCCTAATCGCCAATTTGGTGCAACCGTACAGATGCCGCGCAGGATCTTCGATAAAGCAATCTCGGTAAACGCGGTTCCTCGCGTTTTGTGTGTACCCTTACTCGGCTTTCTTGGCTACCTCTCGCAAACCGGGAGCCGTGCTTTGATGGCTGTCGTCCATTTGAGTCTCTTGGCCACTCTCAATGTCTGCAGCCCAGAGGGCAGCTCCGACTGATATACCATATTAGCTCCTGGGTCAGCGTGAGAGGGGAGGGGGTAATTACCTGTGTTGGTGTAGGTGAAGAATAACGAAGCAAATGGAATCATCTCCAACAATGTCGCGATAATGCCGAAGCTGTGCAACTCCCTTTAGTACGAGCCGAGGCGAGTTTTTTTATACGAGTTTGATGTCATTGTGCAAGACTTACGAGCTATAAGCACCAGTATGGGCCTGAAGCCAATCATGTTGTCTGGAAGACGACCACCTCTTCAATTGGAAGTACTAGACGTTTGTCAGTCGCTGTGTATGGAGAAAAAGAAAGATTCTACTTACTCTGCCATGCACGGAATTTCCCCGGGTTCGACCTGTGTGACACATGTAAGATACAGTTCGAGCATAGGGGCGGGCATCTCTGACAAACCTTGCAGCATAATGAAGATGACGGTGCCCACAACGGGAATGAAGTTCAATGGCAGGTACATGACGTATCTGACCAGCGCCTTCGGACTGTATTTCTCGAATGGGTTCTTCAAGATCTTGCCCAGCTTTTGCATGGCATCACCGCCAGGCTTGAGCTCTCTGCCCTCACTAACGACGCCAGTCTCGTTTCTCGACACGAGGGTGCCGTCAAACGTGTCTAGCAAGGCTTCCTGCAGGAGGAAGTTGCGAGAAACGATGTTCACAATGGTCGAGCTCTCGTTGAGAATCAACAGGGTGGTGGTGACGACGGCGAGGGGGCCATTAACAAAGACCAAGACGGCAAGCTGCGGGAGGTAGGTGAAGAAGAACATGCCAGCGATGACGGAAGCCGAGAGTGACAGCATGGGCACAATGCGCGAGGTGAAGGGCTTCCACAGCTCTCGGTGCGTCAAGAAGTAGATGATTCCTCTGGTGTGCCGGTTAGCATCGCTCACTGCGCCAGGGTCCGGACCCTGTCATCAACAGCGACTCACTTAAACGGGTAGAGGAAGGCCCGACTCTTGGCCGCATCGGCGACGAGAGCTCTCGCTTTCTCATAGTCTTCCTTTCTGTTGTGAGTTAGAAGTTGGGCTCAATCAAGCTGATCCGTAGGTAGGAAGGCTCACGCGATCTCTTGCGCCCGCGACTGGACGCTGCCTGCAATCTTGCTTGGCATGATGGGAGTTTCAAGGTTGGTGACAACGAAGGTTCAAGGAGATAGATAGTGAATCGCACAAGTAAAGAAGATGCAGGGTTTGCCTCTCCAAATATCTTCAGGAAATTCGATCACGGACTCGCTCTGGCATCACGACCTCTTTTCAGCGGCGGTTTGTTTACGGAGTGCATCTCATGCAACTCATCGGTCAAGAATGTCGTCATCGGAAGCTGTTGTAGGTCATGCTGACGTCTGTGCAGTTTGCGTGTGGCTTGCCCTGCGCTAGCGGAGCACCATGTCCGTAGCAAGCCATACAAATCGCGATCGATCATAACATTCGCGCACTTGCAAGTCTCACCTCCTGCTAGTTACGTATGTTCTGTACATCCTGAGGCATCGACATGCAAATAAGTTACCGTATCTGCCAGAGAGAGAACTTGTGCCAGACTCATTTGCCGCATTCTAAGCTTGCACCACCCACGGCCGAACTGTTCTCTGGACGCAGCATAGACTTTGCGGATGGGCATCAGTAAAATTAATTAGACACATCAACACGACTTGCGTATGCATTCTGTCTGTGCAATATTATATCAGTTGGTTACTTGATGTCTTGGTGATGCTGTCTTTTGAGCTGGATGTTCTAAGTCCGTCTATGTGCGGCGCCCGGCCCTGCTGAGCACTGAAAATGTACATTCAACCGAGCAGCCATAATTGAATGAGGTTCATGTCTCACTGCGATTATGTACTTCAAGATTCGACTTTGAATGGTAGCTGTGTTTCGATAACAGTTTGGGGATCTGTATTTGGCATGTAATGTTTTAATCATTGACGCCGCAGACGGAGAAGGATGACTAGTTACTGCCGTCGAAGATACGACTGGTAACAAGTGAAAGCGGTGGTGCAATTGACAGAATTAAAATGGCACAGTGAAAGACCCATTTATATGAACAGATGCTCGTACGGAGTAAGTACTCCGTTGACCAAAAAGAAAAGGAAAGAAAGCATAGGGCAAACTTGGCCGCAATGAAAACGTTTATCGACATGGGTGATAAAATGTCGTTGACAAAAAGACAAAATAACACTCTCTGGCCGGGAATTGAACCCGGGTCTCGAGCGCATTGGGAGTATCCCTAATGACAAGCTCGCATACTGACCACTATACTACCAAAGACGCCAAGACCTGAGGTCCTGTTTTGATGAGAGAAAACCCATTAGCAAGCTTTCTATAGCTACAACAGGCTGTACGGAAGAGTATAACTTCCTTACACCTCAAACATCGTTGTATACTCCGTATATAGGAATGCTTGCAATGATGGTGATTGTTAAACTCGAGCGACATTCAAAATATATGCCTGCTTTTGAGATTACCTCATCACCTTGAAATTAGCAATTGAGCACCGAGAACAGAGGCTTCCTTGAGTTTGAGCTTCTTGCGATGCCACGGCTTCTTTAGAATGTAACACCGCAAATTCGGATTTCATAGCCAGGACATGCGGTTTTCCAGGGTAACGGAACTTGGCAGCTGATTCTGTCCGTCGGCCTCGAGTCTTCCGGCAGGTCTACGCTCCTACGCAGGGGGGTGATGTTGGAACCACCACTGTTCCGGGAGAAATTTGTCATGAGCGCGGCAATTCGCAAGGGGAAACGGACCAGTCCATTTGTATGCGATCGCAGCGGATAACTATGCCATGCAGCCTGTCCAGTCAAGAGATATACTTGTGCTGCTACGCACCTCTGTGTCGGCGGTCGCGCTGTCTGTTGCGCGGCTGTTCTAAAGCTGGACAAAAGCTTTACCCGCTTCCCATCTTTCCGACAAGTCTGTAGTTGATCCTGGTACCAATCGAGGAGGGATATCATCCGATGATATTGACCTGAGCGCCGTTATGCGTAGTCACCTCGGTCAACCCAGCGCACACGGTAGGGTTCTCTACCACCTTCTAACGTGGTGTAAATGCAAGTGAATACCTGGCATCCGTGTGCCTTGTGTCACATGTGTCCGGTATCATGCAGTATTATTTTCCAGAGTCTACCTGGTTATACACCTGCAGTATAAGCTGGCTTATACTCCAGGTGTATTCATAAGTGTTTCGATCACTTCCAAGCTCAGCAGTAGGCTTTTCGTGACCCAACGTGCACCCTTGCGCAGCAGAATTTGTATAGCCTCGACGCGTCCATTCAGCCGCCACTATCCTTGGGCAGCTTCTGGGAGGGACTCGTCATCTTCCAAGGCCATGGTTGTGCACTGCGATTATGAGCGCCCCTTTCAGATAGCTTCACGCTCGGCAGCCACAAGTATCCGGGCTGCTTTCAGCTGCTTCTGCGCTAGGAAACAACACGAGAACTCGTCTCTGCGCCGTCGATGGTGGAAATTGGGTTTGGGAGATACGCCTGACTCGAGCTGTACCTTGGCGAAGCTGGCATTGGCAACGTACGGCCGGCGTGACGTAGCGGATGTACGTGGCACGGTGCGACCGCATTGATTATAGATACCCCCTAAGACCGACCAGTATACATCGATGGAGGAGAGATGTGGTAAGGGACGTGAACAAGTACACTGTACTTAGTTTACCAAACCCCTTTTCGCCACAGCGCAGGCTATGGAACGACGGCTTCGTCTACGACGGTAGAACTTCCCTGACCCCGGAGCTGGGGAGGCTTTTTGACTTGCCAAGTAGATAGGGCGTGATGTGTTTGTTCGAGAGCCTCTTGAACCTACGCAAAGTTATTTGGAGTTTGACCACTCCAGACTAGACGTGTAGCCAGATAGCCAAGGCGAGGTCGGGCATGCCAGTGAAGGGTGGAACGCAAATGAAATGCATGAGTGACCCACAGACTCAATAGCGAGTGCATATTGTTGCCATCGTATAATATTAGCTGCGAACGCTGGCTGCAGGCGCTGGTAATGCCGTACCTAAGTCCCCTGTCCGGTTGATGGGAACAGAATCCGAGTCACCCTAGCCGCCGCCAGCCAACCTAGAACCGGCATCAGTTAACCGGACTCAAGCAAGCGTCGGGTCTCCACGGGAATAAAACGGGGAGAAAGCGTCATGTTGTCGTCGATGAGAGATATCAGGGAACTATCTCCTCAGCAAAGCCCTTCCAGCACGGCCTCGACAGACCTCGTGTCCAGGTAAACGCCATTTCTGGCATTCCATTTTGAGGTAGCAGTATCTTGACGACATCCATCAATCCCCGCTTGAGGGTCGATACGAAGCTGGCGTTGAAACGGCCCTCGTAGCCTCCGCAGATCTCCTCTAGCCGTCCCAAATACTCCGCCGAAGTGGGTGGCGAGTAGCATCGGGTCGTGATCTCCCGCAGAGATGGAGTGCGTCCCGATATCCAGCAGACTGCTGCCGTCGCGCAGCCCGCGGGGCGTCATTCATTAAGGATATGCAGATCAGGGGGGCACGAGACCACGACGTGCTCGTCAGTATCAGGTCGAGCACTGCGCCAGCGCTGAGGAGCAGCTCCCGAGTTCGGCTGATGCGTCTTTGCCGAGGAGGGACTTCACCTAGAAAAGGTTGTGTGAGAACACGCCGAATGGGCAAGCTTTGTCGTCTGAGATGACACGGACAGGGGTTACATTTGCCATCTGGAAAAAGGTTGGCCAGAGGAAAGTCGTTGTGCAGGAGCCCCCAATGCGCCAATCCACGACTCGGGGACCCTCCGACCGAGAACTGCAGTTCGCAGACGCTCTGAGAAGCTCACGAACGGGAGATCCTACCGGTACTCTATCTGCTGCTGCTAGCGACGCTATGACAGTGCTGGCCGAGAACTAGAGGACACGGCCCAGCACAGAGCGTTGGGAAACTTGACCGCGTTGCTCTGGGCCTCCAAGCGTCCCGCTCATAGAGTGACAGAAGCACGTGCGTTGCGAATGGTGCACCGGACCAGAGAGGGCATGTATACGTGACCTTCGAGGGGCCCAGCTCATCGCTCGACTTCAGTGCGGCCACAGCCCGGCGGAGCAGCTCCATTGCAGGTGAAGTCAGTGGAAAGAACTTGGCAACCATCTGGTGGGTGCATCGTTTGACAAGGTAGTAGTTCTTGGTGGTCTCTGAAACCTTCCGTTTGCGAGGGTTCGTGGTGATGAAGATACGTCGCCAAGTCTGAGTGGAGGATCGACGAGCACGACTGGCCAGTGGCGACTGAAGAGATCACGAGACCCGATATTCAGACATACGACCATTCGGAGAAAACAATCGTCAGCCGGTCTTTCATATCCCTATGTACAGCAGGACATGATGACGAAGGACCATGAAGTTGGGACAAACAACTTGAACACCGGCACGACGTCTGACCTCCCGGTCCGGCGACACAGTTTTTGAAAGGAAGATTCGGGGGCCGGCTTAGAGGATGCTGTCCCAAAACGTATAATGCAAAGAGGCCAGCAGGAAGCAGGCCACGCCGCCACGCACTCGGACAACTAGATGTGAGCTCCCACCTAGTCGTACGTACTGCGTGGGGTGGGAGCCGCGCAGCGACATGCCCATCTCTCTAGAAATACTCCATGCGGAGTACTCCGTACCTCGATAACTACCTACTATCCGTATGTAGTCGCACCGCGAGCTCTGCAATGACATGCCTAACGTTATCTCTCTGAAACGTTTCGACGTTTCGATTCCACCTGGCAAGGATGTGTTTATCGTATCGGCCGCGTACTTGGTAAGGGGACAATCGCCCTTGAATGCTGACTGGGCCCAACCAGCGACATGTCTGGTCAGCGTCCGTGGCCGCCGGTTTCGGCCACCAAGAATTGAGTGAACGGCAAGGCATCTATGGCAGGTGGTTCCGTTCCCATTCGGGTGGCAGGCAAGGTCACCGTGCATTCGATTTGCTTGCCAACGTGATGTGATGCCTGTTGCCCCCGGCCGAGGAACCCCCCCTGGAGACGGTTGTGCGAGACCGTGCCAATGGACAGAAACGTTTCCCTCTCGGCAACACGCCGTCGGACAAGTCTACCAGAGAGTGCATTCACATCGGCGGCCAGGTCTTGCTGCGCAACCGAGCGATCGATACTCGTCCCCAACTGACCTGGCCAATCTAGCTAGCGAGTCCATCTCAAATTTAGAGGCATGGAGAATCCGCGATTGCGAGAGGCGACTGTTACTGCGGCAAATGCCGCCTCGAGACGACGGACTTCATAGACCGGAACATCAAGGCCAGATGCGCGCTCAATCGCGACGCGATGACTGACATGGACTGGCATGGCATGGCCACGGACTCCGGAGTAATACTGGAATCCAGCACAAAAGGCCCGCTCAAGACCTTGTTACTGACTTGGACTCCGTGTCGCGTTATCGCGCCTCCGGGTGGCGCGTGTCAGGCGTCTGAGCACCTCCAGCCTCGGGGCGCGAAGAGGGGAAAAAGGAAAGAAAGGCTCTGCTTTCGGTGGGCAAGAACTGGCGGTGTCACTAGGCAAGCTGTGGAAATTGACGGCTAACGTGGTTCGAAACCTAGATGACGGTTTCGGCGACTACTGTGTAACTAGGCCTGCGATAACGCGAACGTCTGTGAGATGACGGGAAGATGACAGGAACCTTAAATGGATGGAAGTTGCCCGTCGGCACAACATATCAGACGGCCGGCGAGGTGACACGATGGAAATAGCCGAAACCTGGAGAAATCCGGGTTTGGCCATGTCAAGCAAGAGACGGCGGTTTGGCCGGCCTCGCTGTGATGGCCTGCCCAGTCTGGATGAGATAAGAGGTTAGTTACGGATAGTTACTCCGTTGATAGGTGGTTAGTGAATGGAGCGAGCCGTCATGACGACGAGGCAGTTAGCTTATACGGACGCTTGGCTACTTCGTACTACGCAAGTTACTCTGTACTTCGTAAGTCACTTCCCAACTTGTTAGTTGCTGTCGGCAGGCCAGGCCGTGCGCGCACTCAACCAAACGAGGTGCAGACGTGGTTCTTCTGTTAATCTTATCACAGGTGGCTTATGAGCTACTATGCAGGGTGTTTATTTTTACGCTTCCACACAATGAAGTCAAGTCACTATTGTGTAACTTAGTGACCTCACTATTACGAACCGGTTCTTTGCTTGGTTTGATTAGCCTTGGAGCCACTCGCAATCGCCGAGGACGTTTTGGTGGTCACAAGCAGGTTGGTGAAATGGTAGCTGGTTCTCGATGTTTGTCAAACATGGAACGATGGAGAGAAATTGCCAACCAGGTGGCGAGGGACACACACTTACACACACAGAGAGAGAGAGAGAGAGACCAACTGCCATAGCCAAGGGGATTCTTCCCGAGATGATTGCAGGGTATCATCCGGCCCATCGACGGGGGTTCGCGATTGATCAGATGGGAAGATCGCAGAAGGATACCGTAGCACCACGCCCGTAATAGTTGCATGCTATTTTATTATCCGTACGTAGTATGTACGAAGTACTCTTCTTCTTCTCGAATATAACCATTTCGGTTCCCCATTAATTGCAGCTCGTGTCGGAAGTTGCCAACTATGCTAAGTCCCGACTATGTGAGTCCTGACGGGTCGGTCGATCTATCAGGCTGCTCAGAGTCGCATTCAATCCCACCTTGGCCGACGTTGACCTTGGCGCTCTTGACTCGGTCAAAGGTTGACGACTCGGATGAGAAAAAGTGCACGACTCGGATGCGGTCAAGACGAGCGAGTACACAGCAGCTACGGAGTAACTAGTGCTCCGTTCGGGTTTGACAATTAAACAAGACCATGAATTTGCAAAAGAGGAGGGCCAGGGCAGCGGGGCCAAGTTACGGGTTGTTCCTGCATTAGTGACTTCCCACAATCCTTCATTCCTCGTCAGTGACCACCCTTGGGTTTTAAGGGGGTGGGACTTTGGGAAGAAAGGGGACCCCGGCCGGGATTAGTAGGGGAACGAGTCAGCGTCCCCCAAAAGTTTAATCAACCGTGCCGTCCGTTGGTGGCTGATCTCTCTCTTCTTCCCGCCGTCCCAGACCCCGATTCTTTGCCTAATCATGAAAGCCGTCGCCATGAAACAGTCGTTCTGTCTTGGACGGGGACAAAAAGACCATTATCGCTTGACAATGAAGACCCTGCGACTGCGGAATCGTGTTAAACGTAGCTGAGATCGGGTGAACCGGCCACCCCTGGACAAGGAATGGATACGTATCTTCCAAATGACGCCACATTCCACCTACTCCTATTGCTTCGTCAGAAATTAGGAAGCGTAGGTCGGCACGGTCACCTGGTCAGCGAAGCAAAGTACTATGTAAGGTACAGAGTACGGAGTACGGATACGTACGGTATCCGTACTCCGTACGTAGTACGCAGCATCCGTACTTGGTTACCTACTCGGACAAGCGCTAGGCTCCTCGAAACCGAAGTACGGGGTACTTACGTAGCCACGCCACACGTACGACGTACTCCATACTCGGTGCTGCTAGTACAAAGTATTCATTATCTGCAAAGTATTAGCCATGCGGCCAGTACGGTAACGTAAGTTCAAGTTAACGTTAGTCAGTTACCCTACGTGCCTGCTCGAACTTTCCCGTGGACGGCACAGGCACAGGCACACATAGCACAGCGAGCAGGTGGCTGGAGTTCATGTCACTAGCGTGCCCAACGGACACTTTTTTGTCAACCATAATGATATTGAGCCTTTCCCGCCCACCCGTCTCCCACTGGTTCGGGAATGTCCAGATGTTCGAAACGGGCAGCCAAACGGCCAAACAACCACGTGCAAGGGTTTGCGCCGTGTGTGTCGTCCACTTGCCAAACTTGCCAATGCCATGCAACTAACCTTGTCATGGGTACGGTTATCCGTAACTTACCACAGTACTTAGGTACAGAGTACTGACCAAGCGGCATCCACTCATCACCCCATTCCCAGTGCACCTCTATCCCGAAGTGATCGGTTCCTGCCCTCGGGTCACCCGACAGATCCAATCAACCAGCGGCAAACATGTTTCCCCCACAGCACGTTTGAGCCATCGTCCGATGCTGATGTGCGTGACTGGCAGCCATCACTTTCACAGACAAGTGATGGATGAGCTTTCCGCCGATCCCCTTTTCTAGCTGGAGGCCCAAGTGTTTCAGGTGGAGCAGTCAATCAGCGCGCTCCCCTTCCCAGACGCTGCCAACTCATCCCTGCTCGCTCTTTGCAACTCTGCGGACAACGTGGGAAACAGACGAGCTATCGGAAGGGGGTGATTTGCACCAGGGGCCGACCGTGACCTAGCTAGGACCAAACTAGGGGACCAGCTAGTCGGAATTGGACCTTGGTGCGGCAGGCTTGCGAGGCGCGGTCGATTCAAGAGTGGGAAGAGAGAAGAGGGAGCGAGAGGGAGAGAGCGAGGTCACAGCGGGCGCGGGTCGAGCAAACCAAGCCAGGGAGGGAAGGATGGATGGGGATGCATGAGAACGGGGGACCTGCACCACTTCTTCCTGTTTCTGCTGCTGCTGCTGCTGCTGCTGCTGCTGCTACTTACTACTGCTGCTACCTACCGCTACTACTGCCGCTGCCGCTGTTGCACGCCCCGCGAGAAACAATATATCACCCTGCCCAGCACCAGTGCCATCCATCTTTAAGCCTGCCTTGCCCTCTTACGCGCGCGGAACCTCGTGGGAATTGCCTTTGCTCTCTCCCGTCCATTCGTTTACTATTATCCATCCTTCTTCCCCCCCGTCCCGCCCACCCTCGTAAACTAGACCTCGATCCGGCCGACTCACCGCTCGTGCCATTCTTTCTTTTGGCATCTGCTTGACCTACCTGATTTCGATACCACTACTACTCTCTGCGTACATGACCACGACCGCAGTTCACCCGTATTACTACGCCATTGTCAGAGTCGCCCCAAGATGAACCAGATGGAGGGCTTACAACATCAGCAACAATTACCCGACCCCTCGGCCATACTGGAGCAGGCGAGGAAACATCTGGAGGCTCTGAAACAGGCAGGACTTTCGCGCGAAGCTCTGCTCGCACTGTTGGAGGAGGTAAACACGCCGCAACACCAGCAAGAACAACAACAACAACAACAACAACAGCAGCAGCAGCAGCAGCAGCAGCAGCAGCCTCTTCCATCAGCACCACAGCAATTGCAGCAGCAGCAACAACAACATTCGCAACAATTACATCACCAACTGCAACAGCCGCAACATGCACCGCCTCCGCCTCCGACCCAGCAGCAACATGAACAGCAACAGCAGCAGCAGCAACAGCAGCAGCAGCAACAGCAGCAGCAGCAACAGCAGCAGCAGCAACAGCAGCAGCAGCAGCAACATGAACAGCAGCAACATGAACAGCAGCAACATGAACAGCAGCAACAACTGCAACAGCAACAGCAGCAGCAACAGCAGCAACTGCAACTGCAACAGCACCAGCAACAGCAACAACGTCAACATCAGCAGCCGCTGCCACCTCCGCCTCAGCAACACCTCCCTGCTGTTGAAGGTACCGGGTCACCACCTCTGGCTCTCGTGAGCCACCCTGATGAAGCTGCTAAGTGTATAGCTCAAGCAGCTCCCACATTCGCTATCCCCAATTACAACTTTGTCCCATCACACCAGATCAGATCGTCCATCTCTTCGACCGCGTCCACGAGTTCCGGCCATGATAGCATACATAGCATATTGTCTAATGCCACGGGCAAGAGCTCCGTCTCGTCGCTCGGTGGCCCCTATGGTCGCGCGACAACGCCCACCTCGCTGGTTGCCGACGCCAGGTACTGGTGCACATCGTGCGACAAGACCTTTAAGCGCAAGTTTGACTGGAAGCGACACGAGGAGGAGTTCCACGAGCGGTGGCGAAAGTACCCGTGCCCCAATTGCAACCAGAGTTTCTGGGGTCCCAATACCTTTAACCAGCATCACAAGTCGGCCCACGGCTGCAAGACGTGCCCTCATTCCGATGCCGTCGTCAAGTACATGATGAAGAGGAGGGCATGGGGGTGTGGGTTCTGCGCCGCCATGCACAGTAAGCTCGAGAAGCACTACGAACACGTCGCGCAGCACTTTGAAGCCGGCAGCTCCAAGAACGACTGGATGCACTCCAACGTCATCTACGGCCTCCTCCACCAGCCCCTCATCCTCGAGGCGTGGAGGGAGCTGCTCATCCGGAAGGAGAGCAAGTTCAACGGCCACCAGCCCTCATTTAGCTGGGATCTGGAAGCGACCTCTCGAGCCCAAGGCTACGTCGAGGGCGAGCATCAAGGACACCTGCAGGACTTTCTGGAATTTTTCGACGGCACACCCGAGTCGGCCGAGAGAGTCGCCCGCTGCGCTTGGGGATATTGCCACGTCGTGCTGATGCCACGGCCAGCTTCCGGCTTGATGCCACGCGCGACCCCCTGCGCGTCTCCGTCTTTGTCGGCACCGCCGCCGTCTCAAAACGTATTTCCTCCCTCGCCGACGGAGCCCACGAATCACCACCCACAAGTCTTGATCACGACCCAGAGCCGCGGCCTGCGGAGGGTGGCCTCGACATGTCTGAAGCCCATTAGTAGGCGACCAAGCCGACGTGTGTCATCAGCAACGGCCGACTTTCACGAGCACAAACCAATGCTCCACACACTCTCTCCCAACACACTGTCTCCTCATATGGAACAGGGCCATAATCCTTTTAATTTGTTTATCTCACCACCGCCGGTCCCGTCGCACCATATGCAGACGGAACCCATGCAGTTGGTCTCGTCGAGGCCACTTTCCTTGAACAAAGAGCTGCCGCCCGCGCCGCTCGTCACGACGCCCATGGACATGGACTTCAATGTCGACATCTTTAGCGACCACGGCAGCCAGATGATGAAGTCGCACAACATGGGCGGCGACTGGCAGAGCATGTCGAGCATGGGCAGCACCCTCATCGAGGACCAGCCGATGACGGACTCGAATGCCATGTCGGGTCATCACAACCAATCCTTTCCCGTCAGCTGGGCGGATCTAAATCACTATGGGCAGAGGGAATAAAGGGGCTTCTTGTCACGATTCGCCTTGATTGCGACAAGCAGCAAGCGGCCCCTGACGTGTATAAGTAGGTGTAGCAGGTTATATTCTGGCGTAGGGTCAGCGTCATTTTCTATTTATTTCACCGAGCGGACATAATGTAATGATACCATCTGACGAGTTTGATTGTCAAATAAGAAGATTTACTACCCATTGTGTCGTCGACCCTCTGCGGCTTTGCTACAATGGCACGGCAACGCTCGCCAATGACAAGGCAGCTGGGCGTTTCCACCTCGAAAATGACCTCATCCCATGTTTCTCCCGATGCACGGTTTCGTTTCGTTCGGATCTCGATCCGATCTAACGGAGTAACTAAGTATTCCATCGTTTTTGCTTGGATGCGGCTGTGCGCCAAGGCGGTTGGGGAGGAGCGTTTGATATGTCAACGGTGATATATGACATGCGCCTGAAACAATGCGAAACGAAGCGAAGGCGAAACAGGTTGTTGACCTGCATAGACGGCTCCAGGCTTCAGTATTTCGGCTCCAGCTGCGAGGTGAGATGCAACGAGGCTCGCTCCAGGCTGTACAATTGTTATTTTTCGGTACGCGGTGCATGAAGCCATGCCCTCAGGCGAGAGAGCGCCAGGGTTCTGCCGTTCTCAGGTGCGAGTGGTTCTATAGGGTTCGGGTTGCGTGATTGGGCAAAAGAGGTGCATGCGGTGCATCATCGGTGTAGGTAACGGACGAGAAGACTCGAGCACCGGCAGTGCGTGCCCCAGGCAGCTGGATTGTTTATGGGGGCGGGGAGGGTACTCGTCGGGGGTTTGTCGCGCGTGTGTGTGTGTGTGTGTGTGTTGGGTGCCTAGTGGTGAGGAAGGAATTGGGTGGTGGGAGTTCTTGTGGGAGTTTCTTCTTGGGAGGTAGGTGGGAGAGGAAGTCGACTGGACGGATGGTGCTAATGTACAGTCCTACGTACCTCGGTGGAGGCGAGTGTACAGCTTGGTTTGTATTTGTATCCTCGTCTCTCTCTCTCTCTCTCTCTCTCCCTGAAATGGGTTTGGGTGTTTGTTCTACTTCTCATTGCCGAGCACCTGCTTGCGTGTTTGTCTTGGATACCTCTGGGCTTGAATACCTTTGGGCTTGAATACCTCTGGGCTTGACTATGCCTCTCCTATGAACACATACTACCTAGTCCGTTAGGTACCCTACTGACGGTACCATACATACATACACATATATATAAATCTATATTTATACATACATACCTATCCCTTTATCTCGGTGGCCATGCCTTCTTCCGCCCATCCCCCCAACAGGCCATCAAGGCAGACAGGGCAGCGAAGAAATCCCAGAGACAATCACGACTGCAGACATTTATACAGGAAGATCCCCGAGAAGCCCCTTGGAGCTCCGTCAACCCCCGTTCCTCGAAAGACGCGGCAAGAGGCTACAGCAAACAAGCAAAGTCGACTTGACGCGATCACAACGGATGATCTATCTTTCATGATGTCTTTCAAGTTCGACCATGATGCAACTCGAGTAAAGGGCGCACACGACACTACACACACATGTGCGAAGGATGTCTATCATAAGGGGGGTTCCGGGGAACCCCTGTCACAGAAAGGGTTAGTTACGAATTCTCCGGATCGAATGAGACGCGGGCCGTCCTAAACCCAAGGTTGGAGATATGATCACAAAGGTGGAAATAGGGGGGGGAATATAATGATTGGAATGGCTCTGGGATACGACCGCTGGCGGTCACGATATCGATCTATGAGAAAGTAAAATAAAGACAGGATACGCTGATTGACATGTGCTATTACCAGCGTCGGGGATGCACATTGCAGAGGGAAAATGTCCATGGAATGATAAGATGCTCCACAGAGTTCTCCTGGTCGATGGCTAGCACGTGTAAATCGCGTTCTTTCCGCTCTCACTCGCCGAGTGGGTGCATCAAAGTATATTTCATTCGTCTCATTTCGTACAAAGTATATATAATTGGTCTGGTGAATATAAGTTTTAGTCGATACGATTTAGCTTCTCCTAGTTGCTAGTGAGCCGATAATCATATCGGAATCAAAGTCTCGCGGGGTGATAACTAGTAGTGACCGAAACGGTGGGCTTATATCGTATCGTACTCAGTACATCGACCTGCTGGAGCTATCTATGACGAAGCCGATACGTGCCGTTACCCAGCTCGACGTAGAGCGGCAAGTTGTGGCCCGCACTTTGACCTCTCCTGAACACAACCTAGACCAGAGAGAGAGAGAAAGGGAGAGAGAGAAAATGATAAAGAATAGGAAATCAAAAAGAAAGAAAGAAAAGTGACCACCATCTTGACCCATGGGATCTCCCGCGGCGTATCATACTAGCTTCTGCTTCTGTTTCTCCTCCTTGACTCACTCGCCCTTGACCAGCAACGCGAATGTTTCTCCTTCTCCGAGGCGGAACATCTTGGGCTCGTTGGAGTCTTGAGAACAAAGGCCGACGACTTCCTGGATGGCGCTGATGATGTAGGAGTGGGTGACGAGGGCGACGAAGTGTGCATCGTTCGTGTTGAAGACGTGTTCGAGAAACGTATGAACCCGCTGTCGAATCTGGTCGGACGACTCCCCCAAAGACTCGTTCGCCAGAGGCTTCCACTGTTTGTCTTCCTCGGCGAAGCCTTTTTCTATGGCATAGTCGTACGACGCTTCAATCCAGGAGCGGGAGGACCGCCTGTCGCAGGTGTGGCCAGCCAGACGCTCGCGCAGGGCCTCTACGACGATGGGCTTGAAGACGGCATTTTTCCCCACCACGGCGTTCTGGTAGACGAGCTTGGTCGTTTCGAGGGCGCGGGCCAGGGGGCTGGTGTAGATGGATCGTGGCACGGGTATCTTGTGATCCCTGGCCCAGTCGCTCCAGCTCTGCCCGAGGGCTTGGGCTTGGTCGATGCCCTTCTGCACCAGGCGGGCGTCTCGCCATCTCGGAGGTTTCCCGTCGAGTTCCTTGCTCATCGTCTTGCTCAGCTCGAGCACACCCTCCGTGTCCTCGTCGAGATGGGCCCATTTGTCCTGGGCAAGTTAGCCTCCTTTTGATCTGGCAGTATGGCATGCTACGGACGGTTCCGACGACGACGACGACGACGACGACGACGACGACGACGACGACGACGACGAAGACTCCTCACTCACCTTCCAACTGCCTTTCGTACCCTCGTTCATCTTAAGCTCGTCCATGACCAGGTTATGAACGCCCGTGCCATGGCGATTGACGATCAAGACCTTGTAGATGGCTCCCTCGGGACCACTGCTACGGTTAAGGTGCTCAACATATTTAGTGAAGCGAGCCCACGGAGTCAAATTCTGCGTGGACTCGTCATCGCTCGCGTACTTCTTCTCAAGCAAGCCCAGCAAGGGCTGTGTCTTGATAATGACTCCGCCCTTGCCCAATTCCAGATAGTCCTCAAAGACCCCGCGTACGAGAGAGAATTTCCATTTGCAGGCCATGTTGGAGAGATGGTGGCTCCAGATACGTATGAAGCTGGATTATGCCGTCTCGTTACCAAGTTTGAGCTGTTTTGATGCGAGATGGTGTGTGAGAGTGTCTTTTACAGCGGGGAAGAGGTCGGGTGTACGTATATAGAGCAGACGAGGGCCCGAGATTGTCCTACTTTATACTCGTGTTCTATCGATCCTGGCTCTCGTCGTGCTGTGGGACAAGCACGTGGGCAGGACGCAATAAAGGGGACATGGGACAAAGAGGTCGACCCGATGTGATGAGCCACCACCTTTGTCCCTCTCTCGTGCCAGACCAGCTCAACTTGGGCAACACAATGGACAAAGGCACGTTGGGGAACATGGGCTCGACGAAAGAACCGGCAGACTGTAGGGTACCGGTACCGTAGATGACCATGAATCGTACACTCATTGGAGTAAAGACACCAACCAACCCAACCCAACCCAACCCAACCCAACCCAATCCAACCAGTCCCCTGGCTGTTTCCATGTTTCCGTGCCACTCCCCTTTCGCTCCCGATCGTCTCAACGTTTGTACAAGAAAGCAAATAAGGATACCAGGCAAAACAAGGCCATCTCTTCCAGCAACCACTCTAGATACCGACCGACCGACCAAAGGACCACCGACGCCATTCCCAACGTGACAAAACACAAGAAGAAGTTCAGTTACAGGTAGGGTAGGTATATTCGCTCCGCATCACGGGCCCAACTCAAGTACCGGTACCGGTAGGGGGTGGTTCTTCCTTCACCCCTTTCACCAACAGGGCGACCATGGTTCCTTCCTGTACCCGGTACAACGATGCGCCGACTGCCTTGAGTATGGCGGAGATGGCGTAGGAGTGGGTTGTGAAGGAGATGAAGTGCGAGTTGTCCGTCTCGAAGATGTCTTGGAGAAGATGGCGTTTCCGAAGCACATGTTCCTCTTCGGTCTCCGCCGTGGGCGTGTCCCCCTCGGCGGCCGCCTTGGCCCTCCACAGGGTGTCGGCCTCTCGGAAGCCCGGCTCAAAGACATACGTGGGATAGGACTGTTCGATCCACGAGCGCGCGCTGCGGCGGTCGCAGGTATGGTTGGTGAGCCGCTCCCTGAGCGCCTCCTTGACCACGGGCTGCAGATTCCGGCCCCTCGCCGCCAAGACGGGCGCGTAGATGAGCGCCGTCGTCTCCAGGCACCGCGCCAGGGGACTGGTGTAGACGGTCCCCGGCACCGGCATCCCGGCCAGGCTGGCCCAGCCCAGCCAGCGCTCGGCGAGCTCCCGGGCCTGCTCCCTCCCCCTCGCGACGAGATGCGCGTCGGCCCAGACGAGACGCTCGTCCGGGTCCGGATCGGAGCCCGAGCCCGACGGCGGGATCTCGGACACCTCCTTGGGCAGCTCGCAGCGCCTGGCGCCGTCGACGTGGGCCCATTTCTGCTGCGCGATCAGTGTTGGCGGGACGAGTCAGGACGGGGGGGGAGAGGAGGGAGAGGAGGGAGAGGAGGGAGAGGAGGGAGATGCGCGAGCGAGCTCACCTTCCATTCGGCGCCGACGACGTCCATGACGACGTTGTGCACGCCCCGGCCGTGGCGCACCACGTAGATGACCTTGTACGACTCATTCGCGCGGCTCTCGCGGTTGAGCGTCGATACGTATCTCTCCAGCCGCGTCCACTGCGACGGCGACGGCGACGGCGACGGCGGCTGCGACTCTGCGTCCGCTTGCGACAACGGGCCTGTTGTCGGGTGGTAGTTCCGACCCTCGAGGATGCCCAGCTTGTCCTGGGTGGTCACCAGGATCGGGGCAGTGGGCGCGTTTTCGTTCTCGTTCTCGTTCCCGTTCCCGTTTCCGTTCCCGTTCTCATTTTCATTCTCATTCTCATTCTCATTCTCATTCTTATTCTTATTCTCATTCTCACCCGACGGCGGCCGGCCGTAGTCGACAAACACCTCGTCGACCACGGAGAACTGATAGTGCGCCGGCATGTCCGGTGTTGATGCTGCTGCTACGGAGGGCTCAGCGGTCGACTCGGAGGCAGACAGGACCTTGACTTTGGTGGCGCGCTGTCGCTGTATATGCCGCCGCCGCACGAGGTCGACGATGCGCTGGAGCCAGGGTGGTCTTGGGGCCGCCATTGCGAGTGAGGCCTGCGACTGTGACTAGGACCTGGATAGTTACTCTGATGCACTGCCAGGTTCCCCACAGGCTGCCTGTCTGGTGGCGACCCGTCTCTCGCCTGTGTCCAGAGGTCGCTGTCTGAGACTCATCCAGCAGCAGACGCACGAGGGGGTGGCTGTGTATGGCCTGCAGGCTGCAGGCTGCCAACGCTATATAAGTATAGCCTAGTTATACGACCTTTGTGCGGGTGGCCAACGTTGTTATACTTTGTCTACAGCCGTCGATCCATCATTGTCCAAACTTGACTGGGGCGTGTACGAAGAAGCACCGAGTACGGATGATACACATGATCGGAGATCCCAGTGGACTAGTCATCCACCGAGGCCGAGCAAGGCAGTAAGTTATGTGTGTACCCAGTAACATCCGTATGCCGCGGGCACAAGACAGAAAGGGGTGGCTGGGTTACCATCGCGGAACATCGGCGGCGAGTGCGGGGATCTGGACCACCCTCTTGACTGCACTCCCTCTCTCCTCTCTCTCTCTCTCTCTCTCTCTCTCTCTCTCTCTCTCTCTCCCCCTCTCATCGCCTCTTGTTCTTCAGCAGTGCCTGCTCAAGAGCCAATGAGAAACCCTGTCGTCTTCCAGCCCCCGGGTGATAGTGGACACTGCCAGTCTGACAGGACCCAGACGGCCAACAGGGGTAACTAATCAAAGGCTGACCCGACCCTTGCTTGCCAAGTCACCTCACACACGCACACACACACACACACACACACACACACACATACGTTAACGTTACTTAACTAGTAAGTTAGTCAACTTACACAAGGGTCAAGACAAAGAGAGGGCTCGAGGACGTCGTGACCAGCTTGCAGAGTTTCGACTAGGTAGATGCCAGACGTGAGCCGCGTACCGTATTTCCACCAAAACGGTGTACACTGTGAGCATATACTGCCTACACAGCCTTGTCTCACAGTTTTTGCACTTTGGCACCCCGGCGACGAGGCACATGCAGCCAAAGATGACCTGTCAATCGTCAATCAGCTTGCGGCCCCTCCTGCGGGTTGCAGTCGACCAGGCCCCCAGCCTGCAGAACTGATACCGGTAACTTTAGTCCGCTATTGACTCTCGCCGACTTTGTTGCAAGCGCCGCCCGCGACACGCGAAACAGAGGACCGCAGGAACGTGGTTCGCCGTGGGGGGCCAGAAAAAGCGACAAGGCTTGTGTGTGACCAGGATCTTTCTTCAGCTGTCCAACCCGTCTTCGACCCAGAGTCGAGTCGAGTCGACGAGCTCGAGTCTCGCTCGGGTGTATAACTTGAAACTACCTACGTCCAATCGCAGACATCATTCCTATTTCTACGGATACTCCATTCCACTGCACCACGCCCCCGACAGAGCGGTAGGTAACCTCCCAGGCTGCGTCAGAAAGCTGCCTCTCTCTCCAAGACCCTCTCCGTCTGTTGCACCGGGGAGAAATATGGAAATCCTGCGCAAAAGCTCGGAAAACGGGTACGATGCCCAGCATAGCGACAAGCGCTTCTCCAGGACTCCGTGCCGCGATCTCGTCCTCATCACCGCAGCCTCCGTTGGAGATGGCGTGCTCCAGCAGAACCATCACCCCCCCTTGACGGAAGAGTCGCTCCTGAGCAAGCTGCAAGACAGGGGTTGCCTACACCAAGGAGCTGGAGGAACTGGCACCGGCATGGGCACCGGCACTGGCACTGGCACTGGCACTGGCACGACAGACGCGTGCCTGGAGCTCATCTTCTTGCCTCTTCCCTCGTCCGAAAAAGGCTTCAGCATGACCAAGGCAGGGTTCAAGAAACTCATCGCCTACATCGGCCTCGACTACTCGCTCCTGACCTACCTCCTCTCGTCGAGGTCGGGGTGGTATCACGTCGACAACGGCGACGGGCGCCACAGCTTCCTCTTCAAGGACTATCTCTACACCCTGGGCTGGACATTCGACAAGAGGACGAATGCGACCAAGGCTTTCATCGCCGAGAGAAGCGCGTACAAGGACCATTCTGCCCTGAAGAAAAGCGAGCGCGACGGCAGCTCCCACTTCACCATTCCGCACCTGGAGGCGGACCACCTGTACCACCCCCTTTCCCTGGCCTTCCTCTGTCTTCTCGACTGCGTCGTCTACCTCGACGCGCTCATCGTACAGGACGGCTACAGAGTCAGCGAGATCGAGCGCGAGACCGGCCACGGGCTGTACAAGAAAAAGGAGCCCCCGAAACCGAGCATAGCCCAGGGGCTGAAGCGCGTCTTCACCTTGCAAAGGGAGCCCCCAGCGGACCGTCCGTCGCGGAGCCGCCACAGGAGAAGAAGGATCCGCCCGCGACGTCCGACGCGGCCGTGACGGAGCAGCTCGACTTTGTAGCTCTCGAGTCGGCGTCGAGACACGTCGCCCGCGCCATTTGCGTCTTCGCCACCTTGTTCAAGAGTGCCGAGATTGCGCACCTGATGGCCGACACACTCGGCGACGTCGCCTGCTGGGAAGAGTGGTTCCAAGCCGATACGGGGGCTCCGGTCCATCCGAGCAGTCGACTCGGCAGAGTCTCTCGCTCCTTCGCCGCCGGGGCAAAGCTGCTCAAGGTGAGAATCACCACCGTCGAGCAATCGGGCAAGGCTACCATGAGGCGTGCCAAGGCCCAAGCAAACGTCGTAAGTCTCTAACGTTAACCCCCATCGACAAGCCGGTTCCCAACGTTCGCCACCGGGTGTCCGGGTCTTTCAATAAATAAACAATGCTCACACGCGAACCAAGGTTGCCGGATTGATCTCACGCGAGGACACACGCGTCGGCCAGCAGGTAGCCAAGAGCGCCCTGAAAGACGGCAAGACCATGAAGGCGATCGCGCTGATGACCATGGCCTTCCTGCCGGCGACCTTCTTCGCCGCCTTCTTCGCCCTCCCCATCTTCGAGAAGGAGGGCCCCGACGCCGACCACACCAACCCGCTATGGGTGTACTGGGCCGTGACCCTGAGCATCACCCTGGCCGTCTTTGTCTTCTGGGACGTGAGCAACGACAAGCTGATGGGGCAGCTGGCGGACCAAGGCTGGACGGCCTCGCGCGCAGCCTTGGTGAGGCTCTATCCGAGCCTGCGGGAGAAGCTGTCGGATCCCGAAAGGGGTAGGTCGGGATCCAGCGGTTCGGACCGCGACGAAAAGGGCGTCCCCGTCACCACGTCGCGCGCGAACATGCCCTAGGCAAGTGCGCGGGGACTTGGCGCAGCATATAGGGGGGGACTGGGGGAAACGGATGTAACGATATTTATACTTTTCCGGTTCACGGTCAAAATGCATAAAGGGAATGGCAACGGACGTAGAAGCCGGAGTGGTCTGGAACGACACACACAAACATATATATATATATATGGGTAAAATAACAAAGACACCAAGTTGTACCTACGGGAACCTCGCCTTCTGTCTTTCTCTACATCGGTATCCAACACTGTCTAACAGTCCATCATTTCGCAAAGTTCACAAGGCTGTCTGTCACCTTTGAGCGTCTAGCCTTGAAACGGCGAGAGTCTAGTTGATTCAAGTAGACAGGGGAGAGTATAGTATAGTCTCGGACGGAATAGAACCCGACTGCTATCCAATTCACATTTACTGAGCCGCAGTCGAGCAAAAGATACCGAGCCATCTTCAACATGGTAGAAAACAAAAAAAATTTCAAGTCCCGACACAACGTGATCGAACCTGTCAAAGGGATCGATCCACAGCCTCAGTCTCGACAAAAAGAAGAAGAAAAAACAACAACAACAACAACCGGACCGGAAGCCCCCATCCCACAAATCAGCAGGCAAACACCTTGGGCCCGGCCGGCTGGTACGCCTTGCCGCCCGAGTTGTAGATGTTGATCAGCAGGCCCGGGTCCGTGTTCTTGTACGCGCCCGGGAACGAGACGAGGTCGGTCGGCGTCTTGGACCCGGACCCGCCCGTCACCGCGAGCTGCGCGCACGAGATGTAGAACTGCGCGCCGTTGGCCTGCGAGGCGCTGTGCAGCGCCACGTGCTCGACCCGGAAGAGGTAGTCGCCGCTCGCGAGGCACGCCGGGATCTGGAAGCTGAGGGACGATTGTCCTGCGTACGGCCACGGCACCAGTTAGTTGTTTGTATTCTTGCAAGATGTGCCGGTAAGGTGAAGGGAGATGGGGAGGAGGAGGAGGAGGAGGAGGAGGAGGAGGAGGAGGAGAAAGAGGAGAAGAAAAAGGAGAAGAAAAAGGAGAAGAAGAAAAAGAATAATGCCGCCATACCTTCGCTAGCCCACTTATATCCCCCGTTAGCCGCCGTAGGCATCTCCTGCTGGACCTTGAACCACACCGCCCCGTCGCCGTCGAAGCTGGCCGCGCTGGTGCCCGAGGGGGCCTTGGCCATGTACGCCGACGCGGGGCCCGGGTGGAAGATGTTGGGCGCCGCGTACCACGTCAGCGTGCCGCCGGCGCTGATGCTCTGCGTCGAGGGCGCGCCGCCGGACGCGGCCTGATAGCACCGGATCGCCGACGAGCTGACGTCCGTCACGGGCCCGTTGCTCTGCCAGTTGGCCGTCTTTCGCACCGCCGACCAGTCCGAGGTCGACTGGACTTTGGGGAAGGTGTCTATGCCACGTTTGAGGGGTTAGCCTCGGGTGCCACGGATAAAAGAGAAAAGAGGAAAGAAAAGGAAAGAAAAAAAGGGATAGGGGTTTTACTTGCAGTGAGAGTATGCCGGAGTAAAGGAGAAGATGAGCGCAGCAGCGGTAATGAGCTTCATCTTGCCGGTTGTTACTGGACGATGGACTTGTAGCAGCTGTTGTAAAATGGGATGCTGCTGGCTCTGCTGGCTGTAGATCACAGACTACAACATATATATAAATACATATATATATATATGCAGGCCTGCCGATCTCGAGATTGCCTAATTGGGACACGAAGCCTGCGACTACCGAGAATGTCACACTCCAGCGTGGTGTGCGGGTAAAGGGGTAAATGCGAGGGCCAATGATGGTGAGCTGTGTATAGTGAGCGGGACTGTACCGCGGTTTCTACCCACACCTCTCACATCAGATCTAGTCGTAGACGGCATCAGTCGGGTCTTTTCTTGGTGTCATGGGGGCGGCTACTGATTAGGCGAGCCTAATCAAAGTCCAGTACACCCAAAGGACCGGACGCTGGAGTCCGCTGCCCAGCCTCTTGGTTGGTCGTTAGTAGTTGGCAGTCGTGCGGCCGTAATCATCTCATATCTATACCTGTGTGCTCCTTCATGTCCAACGTAGACTGCAATACGGGCTCATGTCCGAATGACTGCCCAGGACAGTAACAAAAACAAGTCACCTGGTTTAAGCATCCTCAAGCCTGAACCTCCCGAGGAAGGGCATGATACAGAGAAACGTAGGTGATTGTCTTACGCGCCACCAAAGGACACAATGTGTTCGATTCTATCTGCTGTCACTGCCAGCCTACCTCCCACAAGCGGAGCTGGTTCGGGGTATGTGTGACTCAAGGGTAGGGGACAGACGGTTGAGCTCCCGTGACTGGTCCTATAAGCGCCAACCTAGCCTTCAAAAGTAGTTAAAAAGACCTATTTGATATGCAACTGAGTAACGTGTATATGTATATGTACACAAAAGTGAACCCGAACACGCCTTTCTTGGCCATCAGGCATGAGCATGATTTCGAGGCCATGAATGTGACGCCTACGCCTTTGCGCCGCGCACAATCATAGCCTCCCGGTCGGGACCAGTGCCGATCCACTTGATCGGGACCTTGACGAACTCCTCGATGAACTCGACGTATTCGCGGGCCTTCTTCGGCAGGTCGTAGTAGGAGCGGGCGCTCGTCGTATCCTTCTGCCAGCCTTCAAACTCCTTGTAGATGACCTCGACCTGCTCGAGTTGCTCAAGGCTGGCGGGGAAGGACTCGAGCTGCTCGCCAGAAGACCTGTCCTTGTAGCCGATGGCAACTTTGATGGTGGAAAAGGTGTCGAGGATGTCCAGCTTGGTCAAGTTGAGAGCCGTGTAGCAGTTGATGGCTGTCGAGTACTTGACGACGACGAGATCCAGCCAGCCGCATCTTCTCCTGCGACCTGTTGACACACCCCATTCGCGACCAATCTCCTGCAACTTGGTGCCGGCTTCGCCGAGATCCTCGGTGACGAAGGGACCGCCCCCGACACGGGTAGTGTAGGCCTTGACGACTCCGACGATTTCCTTCACCTTGGTAGGGTTGATGGCCAGGCCGGTAAAGATCCCCCCCAGTCCAGTATTGCTGCTAGTGACGTAGGGGTAGGTGCCATAGTCGATGTCCAGCATGAGGGCATTTGCACCCTCAACCAGGATACTCCTGTTCTGGGACTGCGCCTGGGAAATGAACTGGATCCCGTCGACGACGTATTTCGGGAGCTCGGTTCGGTATTGGTCGAAACGAGCAATCTCCTCTTCCACGTCGTACTTGAACAAGTCGCCGTATCGCTTCTTGTACCCATGGTCAAGCTGGCGAATCTTCCGGTCGAACAGTTCCTTGTCGAAGATGTCATGCATCCTGATGCCGCTGCGCGCGGCCTTTGTGCTGTAGGAAGGACCGATACCGCGGCCAGTCGTGCCGATGGCCTTGGTGCCGAGTTCGACCTCCTCGAGCCCGTCGACAGCGGCATGCATGTCTAGGTTGACCTGGGCGCGGTCGCTCACAAAGATGCGATCGCGGACGCCATTCAACCCCTTGTCCTCGAGTTCCTGAAGCTCCTTGAAGAACGAGGGAACGTGGAAGACGACACCTGAGCCGATCAGGTTCAGACATTTCGGGTTAATGAGACCGGAAGGGAGCAGGTGGAAGCTGTACGATACACCGTTTGCGACGATGGAATGGCCCGCGTTATGGCCGCCAGCGGCTCGGGCGCAGATCTCGGCCTTGGGGCACAAGATATCAGTCAGCTTTCCCTTTCCCTCATCACCTGATTTGTTGTTCACCACGTCAGTATGTCCAACTTCAAGTGCTTTCTCCCCTTATCGAGATGTGGTGGGTGGTGCGGCTTATTCGCACCGGGCCGAGCGAGAGATTCAAGCTGCGGAAACGGTCCCCAGAGCCAAGGGGGGTGGTGGGCGGTGACACGTACCCCATTGCGAACCGAGAATGATGGTAACCATTTTGGAGAACGTCAATTGATGGGATGTAAGCAACGATAAGGCGAGATTGATCGTTGGACTAGAATCGCGATGCGCAACAAGAGTGAAGCATCAAAAAGAGAAAATCTCTACCCCGCGGCGGACGCGTGAAATACTTAGCTATGGAGGGGTCGGTGGGGCCGCTACAGGTTAAAGAGACACGGTACTCCGGACTCCCTATCCGTCCGTACTCCGTAGTTACTCAATTACACAGACTACTTTGACGTAACTAGCCTGCCTCGCATGTCCAATTCTGGACGGCGTATCCATCGCACGCCATCTTGTACCTAGTAACTAGCCTTATCGTTGCTCGTAATTATCCAGAAGCTTCTTTCTCAATTAGGGTTTCCATCGAGTACCTTGTGGCGTTTTACAATGCGTGAGCGGCCGCCTGGCGGGAGCAATTCAACTTCCCACGCGGCGGACAGCTAACTACGTTTGTTTTACGGACCATCGTCGCTGAACTACAGATCAGTATAGGCAGGCCGTAGGAGCACGTTTCTGCATCGTCGGTTATGCCGAATCGAGACTCGTGTTGATCCAATCATTGCCCGGTGACATTCAGGGTGATTGATTGGGTTGTCGATAGAACCGTGATATTCGTAATCGTTTCTCTATATGGTCCTCTAGTGACTTTCACGCCATGAATTCGATACAGGTTGATGCAGCATCCAGACGCTCGTCAATCTAGACGAGAGACTTGCATTCGCCGTCCTTGAGCTTGCCCTCTGCGATCAGTCGCTTGACCTCCTCGCTCCAGACACCCTTGATCTCATCGGCGACCTTGAGGCCGTTGAGCTTGCCAGCAAGAGCGGCAATCTCTTCCGGGTCAACCTTGCCCTGGACAAGCTCAACGTCACCCAGGACGGCGTCGATCTGCGAGGCGCTGGCATCACCACTGCCGGCAAAGTAGTTGGCATCCTTGACACTGCCCTTGAGCACACGCTTGTTCTTCTTGACGGCGGTCTTGGCGGCCTCTTTGGCCTTCTTGCTGCTCTCACGCTCGACCTTTGCCTTCTCCTCGGCCTCCTTGGCCGCCTTCTCCTCGGCCTCCTTCTTCAGGCGGGCATCCTCCTTGGCCTTGGCCTCGGCAGCCTCCTTGTCGAACTTCTTCTTGTTCTTGGCGGCGTTGGCCTCCTTGCGGAAACGCTTGATGCGCTCGTCGCCGGCCGCGCAGTCGTCAAGCAGCTTGCGCAGACGGGCGTTGTCCTCGGCCTTCTTCTTCTTGCGCGAGTTGGCGTTCTTGCGCTCCATGTGGCGCTTCTGGTCGCGGTTCTCGTTGTCGTCGGGCACATCCTCGTCGAGGTACTCGAATGAGCGCCACGAATCAAAGTTGTACCAGAAGTTGTAGAAGTTGTCGACTTCCTCCTTGGTGGCCTCCTCGCCGCCCAGCTGAGGCACGGGCTGGACCTTGCTGAAGCGGGCTTCGGCCTTGAAGACACGGCCCCACTGCTTGTAGAAAGTCTTGCCAGTCTCCTTGCGCACCGGCGGCTCGACGTCGGCCTTTTCGTCGACCGAGTCGAACTGGCGGCGCTTGGTAGGGTCCAGGAGCACCTCGGTAGCCTTTTGGATGCACTTGAAGAAGTTGTCGTCTTCGGTGATGCCGTGTGCGGCCTTCTTGTCGGGGTGATGCTTGAGGACCTTCTTGCGGTGTGCGCGCTTGATCTGGTCCTCGGTGGCCTTGTAGCGGTACTTGGACAGACCCAAGACTTGGTAGTGATCTTGCGCCTATACGGGAATCGAGTCAGTATTTGACCATGGCGAGACGAGACCTAACGACTCGTAGTCAACAACATACCTTCCAGTCCTTGGCCTCGCGCTGCAGCATCATGGGATCCTCGTCCTCGCTGACATCGCTCTCGTCGTCCTTCTCGACGTTCTTGGCCTTTTCCTGGGCTTGGATGCGGTCATCCTCGGAAAAGGTGCGCTTGTGGCGAGCACGACGGGCGTGGGCCAGGAAGTGAGGGCCGACGGGCTCGATCGTGCGCTGGGTTGAGCCATTGACCTTGCCGATGGGCTTGAAGTCCTTTTCGGCCGACCAGCCCTCCGTCAGGGGGGGAGGGGCTTCGAGACAACAGTTGCTGATGCCATCTTGGAGTGTGGGTGGGAGAGGTGTTGTTGACAAGACGAAACGAATCTCTGGCCAACGGTGGAGACTTGGGCGTCCGACTTGGAATAATTTTTCGACTCGGGTCTGATACTTTTTTGAGTGGGACTGCTTAGACTGCTGCCCATAGCGAGCGGGAAGCATGAACGGAGGAATGGACAGGGGGGGGTGATTTACCTCTAAACCGAACGAGGCTTGGGTCGGTATAGGGGGACAGCTGCGCCACAGCAGCTTCAGCCACCAAATCTTTTCGACGACAACCAGTTGAAGCCGAAGCGAAAGGTGCAATTCTTTGCGACAACGACTATTGCCCGGCCAGCATCGACGATTCGCTCTCAATTCCCTGACATTTGCTATCTCAGACAGCCTCTTGTCCCACTCGAGCAAACCTCTGTTCAATATCGCGCAATGGCAGCCATCACAGCCTACAGGAACCTCTTCCGCGCGGCGCGCATCGCCTTCCAAGGTACATGATACATCCACCCACTGATAGCTATTGCTCTCTCTCTCTCCCTGCCATCTTTGCCTGCAAACTAACTAACCCCGGGCCTAGGCGATGAAACTATTCTCAACGCCGCCAAAGACCAAATCCGCCTCGGTTTCCGTGAGAACGCCTCCTTGGAACCCTCCACCCCAGAGTTTAGCGAGAACATCAAGCACGCCGAGGACGTGGCCTCCATATTAAAGCAGAACGTGGTGCAGGGGCGCAGGCAGGGTGGCGACACGTACAAACTGCGGATACACGAGCACACGGAGCGAGGCGACAACGACACGGTCAAGCTGGCGGGTGGACAGTCCGCCAAGATTGGCGGAGGAGGTGGCGCGAGTTCATGTTGTGGTGGTGGCTGCTAAAGTGCCATAGGGAATCATGAAAACGGTTGGCTGTAAGATTGTGTCTTGATACCCAGTATGTGTGCTATTGACTATGGGCCTGAAACTAATGCTGGATCTGATGCGCAATTCCCTCCTCCGTGCCATCTTATGGCATCCAACGGTCATGTCACACTGACTAGGGCCGCCGTGGCAGGATTGTCGGTGCAAAAAAAGAAAACATGTCCAGCATCGCATACCCATATGCGCTGATGTCTTCATACCCAGCATCATTACCAAACGCGCTGATGTTCTCTCAAGTCCAAGTACCATGTACCATATGGATGTGCGGTTTCAAGCCCAACCATCCTGTACCTCAAGCGCGGACGACCCCGTGACTGAAAACTCGTCCCATCGCAAGGCAATATCCTCGGCGAGATCCCTCAATGCTGTTGATCTCCCGATATTACAGTGTAAAGCACATCCGGATCATTCGGGCGACTCTCTCTGCAATTCTTCTCCCCCACCCCGCCTTTGGCGTCGTGGTTGTGCCAGTCACACCAATGCTTCGTCGGGTCCTGGGACTCATCACGCGTGGAGGCGCCGAGAGCGGCACTGAGAAGCTCAAGCATGTGCTCGGGCTTGATGTTGAGCCAGGTTTCAGGCATGTCGATCCCGTCGTGGTTGTAGACGTAGTGCTCCGTGATGTAGTCCGACAGTTGCGAGCCCATGCCCGTCTCCTCGAACACGTGGGCGGCGATGATGGGACAGAGGATGCCCTCCGCATCCGTGTACATCAGACGCTGCCATGCGAGCATCACGGCCATGGTGAGGTCGTGGATGTCATACTTCATGCTGAACGCATAGACCTGGGTGAGCATGCCGAAGACGGCGTACTTGGGGCGCATGCCGATCCACCAGGGCAACTTGTTCGCGCTGGCGCCCTTGCTGGTGTCGATTCTGTAGACGGACTGGGTGTCGGACAAATCTGCCTCGTTGACGATGACAATGCTGTCGTTGGCGATGCCGCACTTCATGAGCTCGTCCAGGTGCTTGACCACGACCCGACCCGTGTAGAGCCAGTGGATGAAGCAGGCGGCCGTGGTGGTGCTCACATCCGTCAGCTCGATGGACTTTTCGCCATTCTTCAGCATATAAGTGAAGGCAGGAGAGACCTCAGTAAGTCTGGACGGTCTGACTTCGCAGACGCGCTCTCTGACGCGGCTGGTCTTCTCCGACTTGGCGAACACAAAGTGGACATTGATGATGGAAGGCCTGGAAGGGTCCTGGTCAGCCGGTCTGGCTCATACGAATTATCGGGGGAAAAAAGCCGAGTGCTTGGTGAACATACCTTCTGCCTTTGGCCATGAGGTACTTGGCCTTTGGGGTGACCTCGACCGAGTTTCTAATGAGCTGCTCCATGATGGGCGCGTCACGATATTGTTCGCGAGCGAACGAGCGGTTTGTGAGTGTCGGGGGTGATCGCTGCTGCTGCGTTGCCAGGTTTTCCTCGACCTGCATGTTGTTTGTGTGTGTTTGAAGATGGGGTGGGGTGAATATCACACGTTTGTCAGATCGAAACGTGTGTAAGGAAGAGGTGTGGATGCTTTGATGCTGGTCTGAAAAGGAAAGTACGGGAAGAAATAATGAGCACTCAAAGGCTGGGTGTCAAATGGTTTCCGTAGAGACCAGAGGCAAGATTGGGTTGGGTTGAGCAACAGGTGCCTGGCTTTTTCACAAGCACGGCAGTCAGAGGGTCAACAGTTCTGCCGCACACTTATTTGATATTGATTTTTACATGAGTCTCATAACTTGATAGTGGATTATTCCTCCTTTCACAGCTTTGGGACATGGCCGCATCTCCGGGACCATTGATACGTAGTTTATGGTTGGTGATGGGCATAGCCGTGTAAAAGAAAACTATGTTCTACAAACATTGTAGAATATTCACATGATCATTTTAATACGGAGCCATGACCGCCAGTAGATTTACAATATCTTCACTACCAAGAGATCACCCATACCACGCTATTTACCACGCTATTTACATCATTCCGAGTTATCTTAACATTATCGTCTACCACGACTATCGTGTCTATATTGGCCCTACATTATATTCCCCCATCAGTTCATTATTGAAAACAAGCCAAGGCACCGACTAGCCGGTACAACCTGTCCCGTGCCAGTCTGGAATGTGATCCGGCAAGTTTTCAGTCCAGCACACATGAGCTACAAAAAGGCATTCTCGCGTAGGATCATACCCCCATACCCCCCTCCCCCGTCCAACGAGAGCTACGTCAACCAATCCATAGACATACCGTCATCAATATGCAGCCGTGTCGCCTCATTGACCTTCCATAGATAAGAAGACTTGTGCCACTTCCAAGTCAGCCATGTCACCGCCATTAAAAGCATCGCACCCCCGATGGCAGTCCCGACACCCCAATACACTGTCACATCGTAATACTTCTGGTAGAACTCGCCATTTACAAAGTTTACGTACCCTCCACGCTCAGAATAGAAGAGGCTCGACTTGCAAAAACAGCTATTGAAGCCGCCGACGGCATGGATTAACATGATGGTGAAAATGGCCCCGACGGCTAGGGTGTTGGGCAGCATCATGGCCCTGCGGATCGGGGGCCAAGGCTCCTGCATGGCGCCGAGGAGGATCCAGGAAGGTAGCGTCAGGAGGTACCAGATGAGATAGAGCAAGGAGCGGCACCCCAGGCCGATAGTCGGCGTATTGAAGGACACCATGAAGGCCATGAAGAAGCTCGTACTGACTATGGCCTGGCTGATGATCCAGACGCCGTACCACGCCAGCGGGCGCGTCGTCAGGTTCTTGTGGAACTTCTTGAGCTCCGTGCCCTTCCTGAGGTCCGGCAGGTCCAGTGTGGCCCTCTTCGGCTCCGTGATCCACGACAGCACAGTGTCCGTCACGCCGCAATACCGCAGCGTCCGGCCCTGGCCGATGTACTCGCCGATGCTGAAGACCTCTTCGGTGTCGTCGCCGTGCAGCGCGGTACCGGGGATCTGAACCCGCCGCGATCCCCTCCACAGCGACTTGTTATCAAACAGCCGCTCCACGTTGAAGAGCCAACGCTGGATGAGCTCGCTGCAGCGCGTCGAGGACGTCGGGTTCCTGTCGACGACCGAGGCGAACAGCATGACGGGCACCCACGACAGCAGCAGCCCGATTGCCAAGGAATGCGCCGTTGTGTTGTCGCCCAGGGCCGCGAAGGAGATGACGATGGAGAAGGCAAAGGCGGTGCCGAACCACAGGATACTGATGTACATCGGATAGACCCCCTTCCGCCTCTGCAGTCGTAGCTGAAAGGCGAGGTGCTCGGCCAGCCCGCCCAGCTTAGAGCGCACCTCTTCACTGATCTGCTGCTGCCCGTTGTCCGTCTTGACGTAGGGGAACAGCACACCCCGGAGCAGTGCCGTGTCCCGCCGCTGGTCTAGCTTTGGGTTCGGGCGGCGGAGGTATTGGTACTGGTTGACACAGCTAAGGATGAACATCACGTCCCTGATCTGCTCCCGCGAGTACATGCTATCGTACTCGTACGGCAGCTGCTGGCACCGGTTGATCATCTTGATGTTCCACATGGTGGTCGTCAGTGCCGCCGCGGGCGCGCCGACCCAGTTGCCAAAGGCCTCGGCGTTCTTGATCCAGTGGGTAGAGAGCGACTCGTAGGGAAACTGGCTCATGAGCGCAATGGCAGGCAAGACCCAGGTCGTCAGGATCTGGAAGGCGTCGATGACGTTGTAGTACTCTGGCCCCTCGCCGCAGAGCTCTTTGCAGCCGTCGTAAGTGAGTGTAATGGGCCGTTCTGCGGTGTTGGTGAGCTTGAACCCATCCAAACCACCGTGCCAGACGCCATCACGCCCGTTTGCTAATATTATGGTCCCATTGGTGTTCACAGTGCCGTTGTCAGTCAATCGCCTTGTGGCTTCTTCATTGCATGAAGTCCAATTGGTTGCGGTGACGGTGAGGATGAGGGAGCATATACTCAATAGGGGTATTGTTATGCATCTCATGTCTTAAACAGTAGTGCGCAGTGCGTGGACGAGGTGGATTCCAGTAGGTGTGCAGTATACTTGAAACACGGTACCAATATTGGACAACAGCACCAGTCGCTTTCGTTGGCGTGCTCCGAGCCTACTAAAGTCCACTTACATAGTTGTGCTATGCGGATGCCTAGGCAGAGCCTCGTTCCAATATCCATCCGTTGGCGAATCACGGTGCAGGGTCTTATCCGACCTGAAAACGGTGTAGGGTGATACGGTCCGGCATCCCAGCCCCTTGGGTCCCCAGACTACCCCAGCCCCGGCTTACTGGCTTTTTTGCTGCCACTTGATTCGAAGATAAGGGACAGTGAGGGTGCCACGGGCGCACGCCCAGATTGATCCCGTGGCAGTGTTTTCAGCCCCCATGTTCTCGGCGCCGTTGTGCTCAGCCCCCGGATGACATATTTCAGCTGAGTCCAGCACAAAGGCAACCGTACTGCTACGCCATCCTTCTGTAGGTGTCGAGCGCCGATAAGGCACAGAGCCGCCTGATATCATATGTACATCCTGCCCTGTACATCCTGCCCTGTACATCCTGCCCTGAGATTGCAGGTTCAAAGCTGTTCTGGTGACGCCCTAGCCATTCAGTCTTGCTCTACCTTGATATGAGTCTCCGGGGCACTGGCATGCCTCGAGAACGCGAGGCCCCCGCGGGGGTGGCAGCTGCGCCTGCAGGGAAACCAATGAGGTGGGAGCCTGCTGAGAAGCCTGCTGAGAAGCCTGCTGAGAAGCCTGCTGAGAAGCCTGCTGAGAAGCCTGGAATATATTTTTGTCATCTGGGCCTCTATTCCTCTTCTTCTTCTTTGGCTGTGACGCAAACGGCCCCGGCCCCGAGTTTCCTTGAAATTGCAGTGGCTGCTGCATCTGAGATGGTGGTACCAGATGAGGCCACTGCTGCCGTTGTTGTAAAGAAGACTCTGGCAACTTGAGCTGAACATCAGGATCGTTCGGCCTGCTGGAGCGGCAGGTTGTTCTCTCCTCGGTCGTGGCGTGGTTGTGGAATTCGCACCAGTCGGAAACCTTGCCGGAGCCTACGTAGAATCCTGGCCTCTTGAGAGCAACTTGGAGTATCTTGATTGTGAACCACTGTGGCAAAGAGTCTAGCCCGTAGGTATCCGCCATCGCTGGTGGCATGTGGTTGCCTAGGTAATAAATCACCCAGCGGATCAGAGGGTCTGCACCATCGAGGACCTGGAGCATCCTGTGTATAATTTGAGGGTTGGGCAGCAACTTGTGCAGATCCTGGTACTGCTGCCACTTTAAGATAGTCTGTGTCGCGAGCCCAGCGACGCGGCCTTTGTACGCAAACTGTAGAACGTCGAGTAGTCGGGCAAAGACACGGTTCTCGGTACCAAGATCTAGTGAGTGATACCATGGAGTCCAAGGCGGGCTACCACCAGAGGTTTGAATCAATGCTCCCGAGATTGCACCGCCATGGCCATCGCCCCCTTGGTTACCAGAGGCCTCCGGGGGACTCGATAGGCCGTTGTCATAGTCCAAATCACCATCACGCTTGATCTCGCCAATGTCAGTGTCAGGTAGGCCGAGACCTTGTTGGTCGCGTGCGTCGAGTTCGGATAGACCCAACCGTATCGCTCGCACTTTCTGCCTTTGGCCGTCTCGTTCCGCCTTGTTGTGCTGGGGGCTCAGGTCCATCTCGGCCACCGACAGCCTGTCGCGATAAAGCCATCCGACGAAGCTCTCCATCGTCTCGCGCGAGACACCACTAAACTCCATGATGTCCCCTGGCAGGACTTGACCCGCAGCCTGGGCGAGGTAATCGGAGCACCGTGCCAGGTAGGATACATGGACCGAAAAGGGTTCCAGGTGGCCGTCGTTCTCGGTCCCGACCATGACGGTCGGGCCTGCAGGGAGTCTGATGTCGAGGTCAGTGACCAGTACCGTGGAGCGAGACTCATCGTTCACGGTTCGGGATGGACGAGAATCATACGCAACGTCATGTTCCTGCCGCTTTTGGCGCTTAACGTTGGAGCCGCGCTCAGGAGACTCTGACCCCAGGTTCCTTTTCATTATGTAAGCACCCTGTCCGCGATGTCGTCGTGTCGACGTCTTTGTCGTGTCACTTTTGAGAGTGGGTTTGGACTTTTGAACTTTAGAGACGCGCAACTCGCAAAAGGGCGGCGCGTCCATTGATCGGGTTTCCATTGATCGCCGCCCCACTTTATAGGGTCGTCTCGGTAGAAGAACAGTTATTACATTATTAATTACATGATCAATTCTTAATAACAAATAAACAAACTAAAGTTAATTCGTGGCAAGGTACGGAGTACTTCCGTGTCGAGTATACAGACGCTATCTTGATCTGGCAACTTTTGCAGGCAGCCTGGCGCCGTGCTTACATTGGCTTTTCCGACTGCTTTTCAATTATACTCTAGTCATGTCCTCGTGCGACGAGACAACCGGCTCCGTCCGGCGTCAGCTGTCTTCCTCCTTGCTTCTTCTTGTTTCTCTTGGTCACGGCAACGGAAATACAACAGTGTTCGGAGGCCAGATCGAGACAGATGGAAAGATCAAAGATGTAAATGTCATTTTGAGGCCTGTTTGACCATCACCCTGAACGCCGCCCATGCTACACATACAATCGGCTCCTACATCATTCTAGTTTCCCGCAAGACTGGCGTAATTCACATCATCCGCTCCTGGGGGAGCCGCAATAGGAGCCATGCTTTCCAGGTCCTGTTGAGGCTGCTCACCCGCCTCACCTTGCGCCAAGAGGTTCTGTTGGCGACCCTCGACGGCCTTTTGGCCTCCCTTCTTGGCACCAGCGAATGCGCTTCGGCCGTCTCGTATCATCTCTCCTCGCTGCTCCTTGTTCATGGTGCCCACCGCCCGTGGTATGCTCCATCTGACTCTGAGTGGGCACCCAGCAATGACCGCTCGCCCTTGGCATGCCTCGGCCGCCTTCTCGGCGCCCTCTCTGGTTTCGTAGTTGACGAATGCGCAATGTGACATGTGACTGCACACCAAGCTCTTGATCTTGCCGTGAGCCTTGAAAAAGTCGCGGAGCTTGTACTCGGGCAAGTCGTCTTCCACGCCCGTCACGAAGAGAGACATGATGCTCCTATCCGAGGGTGGGATATAGTCCTTGGGCCCGGGGGGCAGTTGTGATGCCGACGGGAAAGCTCGCTTGTTTCCACGAGGGCCGGCACCGGTTGCCGCCGCCGCTCTCGAGTCCTTTGTTCGGATGGGACCGGGGCCTCCGACACCAGCGCCGACTGCCGGGCTTCCGCTGCCTTCGGCCGCGGAGCCGTCCTCGATGGCGCGTCCTTTTCTGAAGTATGGCTTGCTAGCGGCCAGTTTTCTCAGTAGTTCTCGCGCCTTCTCGTCCGTCTTCTCGTATTGCTCGGTGCCGCCGCGGCCCTCCTCGATCTCCTTCTCCTTGTTCTGCGCAAAGTATTCCCTGTTGACCTCACTCCCGGGGCCGGGCGCGACCATCTTGAGCGCGGCATCTCGCACGGCGATGGGCAGGCCAAAGGACAGATCCAGCATGCAGCACTGACAGCAGTTCTTGAGGCGCGCGCACGTAAGACAGATGTTGGTGCGCTTCTTGCGGCCGTGGGCGCGGTCGCCGCTCCAGCTGAATATGGTAAACGGTCGCGTGCAAAGCTTGCACTCGGCGCCATAGTCCTCCTTGAGCATCTTGACGTACGGGTTGTCGGGGAGGCAGGTCTCGCAAACGGACGGGAAGTCGGTGGTCTCCCAGCCGGAGCGGTTGAGATCTTGCTTGATTTGTGGCGGCATGGCGGCGGCGACGCTCGGGGTTGAAGTTGGAGTTGGAAGGATGTGAAGCGATGCGATGCAATCCAATCCAACGCGACGAGGCTGATGTTCTCTTTCGGTGGCGTGTCGAGTTGCGCCTGACTCTAGTTGACTTATTAGTCATGTATCGAAGTATCCGTAATCCGAATGGAAAGTGGCGAAGAATACCCATCCCAAGTTCGCGTAACAAGATGCGATAAGCGAGCTGCTATCGTTATCTAATCAGGAGCAAGCTAGCCAATAGTTGCATATCCAAGCCCCTTTATACCACTCCGTACGGACACGGATATGTAGATCGTATTTATGTATGCTTGGCGATAAGACAACATCCAACTCTCTCCTCTCGTGACCGAGAAACCTCGACGTCCTTCCACGTCTTCCATCTTTCTATCTTTCTAAGAATTTCCCATGGATATCTCATGTCATGATACTCCCTGTTATAACAGCTCTCAAGCAACAATCCCTCCATTGAATAAAGCACGTGTTGGTGCAGAATTTGCACAAAAGTTTCCCATTTGTCAAAGTTGACGTGGGAACTTGAAAGGTTGATTGACACAGGGCGCCTCTGGCTCTATATGTGGTCAAATGACCGCTATCACCTTCAAACCCTCCCATCTTCAAGGCGTTGGGCACCCATAGCTGAGCTGTGGGGTGAGGCTTGAGCATGTAACGCTATAGGCGATCGCTGGCAGCGGCTACAGTCTATAGGTCAACCGTCACACACAGGTGAACCAAGGTTCGAAAGAGCGCTCATAGAACCCACTTGATGTTCCATGCTGCTGGCGAGAACTCATCCGAGGGCGTTTTGGGCTGACATGGCTCAGTTAGGTAACTAAGCTTCTCAATTCGCCTCGAACCGGATGCATGTGAAAGTTAATCAGCTATCCTACCTGAGGCTACCCCTGAGTAACCGAGTTGACAGGCAGCGAAGTTCACTTAAGTCGCAAGCGCAACGTCGTAGAAGCACTCCGCGCATGTGGAGATATCCATCGATGTTTTTCTGTATACCAGGTCCAACACCAGGCGCTTCGTGGGAACCGTCAGAGTCTGTCCCTTGAGCGTATTTTCTATAAACTCTGATGAATACCACTTGAGCCCTCCGCCCACCAAACTTGCCAATACTGGACACCCTGCTGGCCCCTTCTCCGCGAATGTGGAGAGCATCCTCAAGTAACGGCCTGCTGGGTTTCTCCAGACCGTTGTTGAAAGCACTTCCCCATCATCCACTAGGTATCTCCCCATGGGGAACGTAAAATCATATAAAACCGACACGTTTCCTCCTATCGCAGTTCCGAGCTCCTTTCTCTCCAGTTCCACCTCATTTCCAGTAGCCAAACGCAGCAATGGCATCAGACGGATCACACTTCCATGCTGCTCCAGCAGCTGGACCGCTTGATCTCGGACAGCAAACCGAAGTTTCTCATCGCCCATCGATCCCTGGCTCGATTATCAAAGACGAGGAGCATGTCTCCATGGTCTCTTTCCCAAACCAGCGCATCCTCCTGAGAGACTCCGACTTTCCCGAAATCCTTGGGTATGCGTTCTCGACGTGGAAGAAGTGGCGTATTTTGATCGTCGTATTTCTTGTTCAGTGCTCCATGAACTTCAACACCTCGCTCTATGCCAACGGGCAAAAAGGCATGGCTCAAGAGTTCGGCATCACTGAGCAGGTGGCTCGATCTGGCGCCGGTATCTTCTTGGTCCTCTACGGCTTCGGCTGTGAGCTGTGAGTCTTTCCTGTTTCATCCTACGAGGTACCATTCCTAATAAACTCCGCAGCTGGGCCCCGTGGTCCGAGGAGCTAGGTCGCTTCGTCGTTCTCCAGGTTTCTCTGGGTCTCGTAAACCTGTGTTGCTTGCCCGTCGCGCTCTCCCAGAACTTTGGGACCGTCCTCGCCTTTCGATGTCTAGGAGGCCTCTTCTCCGCTGGAGGTAGCGTCACCCTCGGCATCGTCGCAGACATGTACACCGCGGACGATCAGCAGTATGCGGTTCTCTTTGTTGTGCTGTCTTCAGTGGGCGGCTCAGTCTTCGGTCCCATCGTGGGCGGGTTCGTCGAGCAATACATGCTCTGGCGGTGGTGCATGTGGTTCCAATTGATCGCCGGAGCCATCGTCCAACTGCTTCACTTCTTCCTCGTCCCCGAGACACGTTCGACGGTCCTGCTCACGCGGCACGCCAAAAAGATGAGAAAAACCGGCGAGAATGCCAACGTAAATGGTCCCAACGACCTAAAGACGTGGAGGGAGTATATAGCTCCCAAGGAGATGGTCACTCTGTGGATCCGCCCTTTCAAGATGTTCCTTTCGGAGCCCATCGTCGCCGTCCTATCTGCGCTCTCTGGCTTCAGCGATGCCCTTATCTTCATGGGCTTCCAGTCCTTCGGTCTTGTCTACGAGCAGTGGGGTTTCACGTCGTCACAGATCGGTCTCACGTTCCTTGCTATCGGCTTTGGCTACCTGGTCGCCTACATCAGCTTCTTCCCCTCGATCGCCCGGAACAAGCGTCTGATGCATCAGAATCCGAACTCGGAGTATGCAAAGTACGAGTCGCGTCTCTGGTGGCTGCTATACACTGCCCCATGCCTACCCATCGGCCTCCTGATCTTCGCCTGGACTAGCTCTCCCAGCCAGCACTGGATTGGGCCAGTCGTCGGTTCTGCTGTCATTGGCATCGCCAACTTTGCCATCTACCAAGCTACAATTGATTTCATGGTCGGTTCCTACAAACCATCCCTATCCCGTCACCCCCTTTTCTCTACTGACACTGCGTCACAGGTCGCCGCCTACGGCCCGTACTCGGCCTCGGCAACTGGCGGCAACGGCTTCGCGCGCGACGTCCTCGCCGGCTGCCTGACGTGGGCAGCCGTGCCCTACTACGACAGCTTCGACCGCTTCGGGCCCATGAAGCTCCAGTTCGCCAACACGACGCTGGCCGGCATCAGCCTCGTGCTCGTTGTCGGTGCCATGGTCGTGTACTTCAAGGGGCCGAAGCTGCGCAAGAGATCCTCTTTTGCTCAGCGCCTAGTCGACACGGAGTCTGAGTAAGCGTGGCGGTGTTCCCAGGCGGCGTCGGGACATGTCGCAACAACGCTGCTGAAGGCAGTTTGTACGTGCACCTCTCGTTTTAAGTACGAAGTCAATTGTGCGTGAATCACTTGGGTGTGGAATCCGTACACATAGGCACTCGTATGTCTGGCAGTGCACAGGATGGGGAACAAGCACGGCAGGATAGATCAGAAAAAACTATAGGTAATAAAAACACTATCCTTCTGCCATAGTGTACCTCAATGACTGTCTGGTCGTTGTCATACTCTCACGTCACTCTTGATCATCATGGATGTTATAAACAGACTTATAGCAGACGTGGAACAAAGCAGTGGTTATGGCAACCACAAAACTCGAAGCACAGGACGGGCCTGATGGCAAAGGCACCGGTAGTGTTGTTCGTCTTGTTCCGAGAACAAAGAACCTGACCGCGGGAAAAAAATGTCTGCATTAAAGTAGCGAGTGCCTTCGAGACGTTACAGAGACTTCCGTATAGCATCCTAAGCGCATGTCACTGATCTTTCCGCGGCCATCACCCTAGCCACTCGGTTTTTAACAAGACGGTTCCGCTACACCCACACGTTCTCATCTACCTTGATCTCTTACGCCATGGACACCCTCGAGTTCATCTACTTCTGCAGACATCCGGACGATGGCAACATCACAGCCCTGTACGAAGTTCTCATCGCAGGCCGGCTCATCGAAAGGCTCGTCAATATGCCGCCCGAAGCAGGAATACTGACCTACTGCCCAGACTGCTCGCGTCGCATGACGGACGAAACGGGAGTCTACGCAAGACTGCAGCCACTGAGGCACCCCCTGACCAAAATCGTGCTCTCGCTGGTCGTGATGCTCCGCGGCCTATGGGCCGACCTGCGCCGCGCAGACGCCACCCCCTGACCGTCTGGCTGATCGGGAAGTGGGCTCGGGCCATAGCCAAGGGCTTCCCCACGAGGGACGCCGGCTGGACCGGCTCATCCGCTTCATCCACAGCCACTACGGCAGGCTGCTCGGGTCGGCGGTCAGCACCATGGCCCTGGCGGCTGCGGTGCCCGCCAACGAGGTGGCGTTGGCCGGCGCGGAGCAGCAGCATGCCGATCTCGGCCGCGCCGTCGAGCGCTTCCGGCAGCACGCCTGCAGGATGAGGCTGGTCGTGACCCCGGACCGGCCAGCTGACTTTGGCCGCATGATCGAAAAGATCACCGACGCCGCCCTGGTGTACAGCGCAGCTATCCTCGGCCCGCCGCATTCGGATGAGTTGTACTCCCTAGGGTACAAGTCAGGCACTGTGACGAGAGACGCCGCAGGCGCCGAGGAGAGACTGAGGAGGGCTCGGGCGGCCTTCATAGCGTGCAAGACGTACGGTCTCGATTTCCGGCTGAAGATCCTCAAATTCGGGCTTTCTGTCACGCCAGGCTGCGTAGTAGGTAAAGAAACGTTGTTAGATGCTCTGATGGATGCAGTTGGAGACATCAGTAGGCAGGCCAGCGATGGCCTACCCCTATTCGAGGCGAAATTGCGAGCATGGAAGGAGGTGCGTATGCATTGCAAAAGGTAGGCAGGATAGCTCTAGACGAACTGAAGTAAAAAGGAAACAAAAAGAAACCATGCGTCTCACATAATCCTAGGATTACTGCAGTATATGTAAAAACCACTTGTACATATATGCATACCTACATATATATACGCCCGGCCTAGGGTATGTTGCCCACTGCCAAGGTTTCTATATAAATATATTACTTGGTAATGATACTCGGGTGGAACCCCGAAGAGTATAACCAGTACTGAGTGGCCGAGTTCATGGCTCACATTGCCACTCGGCACGAGGCGAGTTGCCGGAGCCTCTGAGAAGTATGATATCGGGTATGCCGCTTCGCTGTGTGCACGCGTCAGAGACGACATTTCTTGCATGTCTGGGTGTGGCATCACCTGGGAGGCAGATACCATTGGCGAAACTCTAGAGAAGGCGTTCCTTGGTACATCGTGCAACTCGTTCAGTATTGCACTATAATTTCGAAAAGACGGTTGGGACACTGCCACCCATCTCTACGAGGGTGCTCTTGTTCCGCACCCAGGCCTCGAGGCCACGCTTTCCGTTCTCCACGCCCAGACCGCTCTGCTTCCACCCACCGACAGCCATCTCTGCTGGCGACTCGCCCCACGTGTTGATCCAGGTGATGCCTGCTTCCAACTGCGCGACGACGCGGTGGCAGTTGTCGATTGACTTGCCGAACACGCCAGCGGCCAGGCCAAGCTCGGTGGCATTGGCCCGCTCGATTGCCTCACCCACCGTGTCGTAGTAAAGAATGCTCATGACGGGACCAAAAACCTCCTCCTTCACAATCATCATGTCGTCAGCGCAGTCGGTAAATACTGTCGGTTGGATCCAGAAGCCATTTTTGAGCGACGATGGTAGTCCCGATGGTTGGTCGACACCGCCGATAAGCAAAGTCGCCTTGTCGTCCTTGATGGCGCGACGAATGCAGTATTTCACCTTTTCGTAATGTGATTTGCTGCTCAACGGACCAAAATTGGTCGCAGCGTCAAAGAGGTCCCCGGCACGGATGTACTGCATCTTTTCTACTACTTTGCGTTCAAATGCCTCCTTCATGGTCCTCGGCACGAAGACTCTCGTACCGTTGGTACACACCTGGCCAGTGCTGAAAAAATTGGCGAGTAGGGCGCCGTCCGCAGCTTGATCGACATCGGCGTCGTCGAGAACGATCAGCGGGCTCTTTCCGCCCAGCTCCATCGTGACATATTTCATGCCACCAGCGGCAGCGCCGGCGACCTTTTTGCCGGTGCTGACCTGCCCGGTGAAGCTGACCTTGGCAATGGCGGGATGGCCAGTCAGCGCGGCGCCAACCTCGCCAGCGCCATACACGACATTGAATACGCCGTCGGGTAACCCGGCATCCTTGTACACGGACGCGAGGTATTGTGCATGCAGCGGAGTGAACTCGCTGGGCTTGTACACCATGCAGTTTCCGGCAGCCAGGCACGGCGCCGACTTCCACAGAGCAATCTGGATGGGGTAGTTCCAGGCGCCGATGCCAGCGCAGACACCGAGAGGCTCCTTGGTCGTATAGACCCATGCCTCGGGCCGCAGGCGGAAGGATTCGCCATTCAGGCCGCCGCTAGACACCAGGTTCGCAAAGTACTCCAAGACGTCGGCACCGGTGACGATGTCAACTGTCGACGTCTCAGAGTAGGGCTTACCCGTGTCTAGGGTCTCGATGCGAGCAAGGTCGTCATTGCGCGCGCGCAAGAGAGCCACGGCCCGCAGAAGGATGCGCGCCCGCTCCACGGGCGGCGTACTTGACCACGAGGGGAACGCGGACTGTGCCGATTTGACAGCAGCGTCGACAGAGCGAGGCGAAGAAGTGTGAATGGTGCATGTCGGCTTCGCTGTGGAAGGATCGACGGTGACAAAGGAGCCAGGCGAGTCAGAGGATGCCTGCGGTCTGCCTGCGTAAAAGGTGTGACGGTCTTGCTCTTGCTCGCGGACGACCATCTTGCTGGTGGTTCGCAGATGCTGTTCGAAAGTGAGGATGAGACTAGAGCTGGACCGGCACTGCACAGGCGGTCGAAGTTGTTGGACAGTGACTATCCGTACGGAGTCGAGCAAGCCGGTTTGCCGGTGCCGTTAATGTGGAGCTGCAGTGGGCGCAGGTTTTAACCATCGGTTTCACCGACTCGCGGCCTGCTGCATTAGACTGCAGTTAATGGATTGCCCCGAGCAAATCCGGCTCCATTTACTCCATCCTCCCTCCATTACTCCATGGCAGTGCCGTAATCAGCTAGCTGCGTGATTTAAGCGGAGACTGGTGACCCATGATTACCACGCGAAACTCTAAACTCCTCTTCGATACCCACAACGAAGTGTGCCCTTGATGATGAATTGCGTCATCTATCCTTCTTTCTCTTCCTGCTGTCAGTCAGTGTAGTTGCCGTGTATTGAGCAGGGTGTGTTAGTTCGTTGCAGGCTCCAGGATTCAGGATTGTCCTACGAAGTAACTAGGTAACTAGCCAAGAGTCTGGGGTCGAGCTCACGCGACAGCCTCAATGTACGAGCTGTTCGGGGTGCAGCGCACCAACGTTAGTTACTACACAGTACTCCGTAATCCGTACACAGCACTCTGTTGATTCGGCACCGGAATCAACGCCGGGTTATCTTTACCAAACAGAGACGCCGGATCCTCAGCAACGAACAAAAGGCCCGTGCCAATCAATTACACAGTATTTCGTGGGTCAACGACTGGCGTCTCTCCCACGCCGTTATCGTGAATTACATCCTTATTTCATCGCGCAACATTGTGCCCAGCCTCCCCTGGCTGGTTTCGCCGGGTCAGCTCGTACACCCTGTGAGTGTCCAGCCGTGCAGAGGGTGCAAGCATCCACACACATCCATGTGCCACTTCTTTGGTGATGGGTTTTCCCGAATAGTGGACCGAGAGATCCTGGGTAAAGTATCCGTACACAGCTGGGAGTTCTTGGTATCTTATCTTGGCCAGCCAGTATAAGTATTATTCATCATCGCCTGATTTTAGCGGGAGCCAAGCCTTTCTGTCAGTCTCACCTTGGCTTTTCTTTCATGCCCTCTCCCTCGCAAATTCCCTCATTCTCTTTCACTCGACGACTGACAACTAATAATAGCCTGTTGTTATCATGGCTACCACCAACGAGCTTCCCGTCGCCGACAGCGAGCGTTATGACTACGTCTGTGTGGGCGGAGGTACTGCCGGCTGTGTACTCGCCGCTCGCCTGGCCGAATACCTGCCCGAGAAGAGAATCCTGTTGATCGAGGCTGGACCCAGCGATTTCATGGATGACCGCGTCTTGAACCTGCGGCAGTGGCTCAACTTGCTTGGTGGTGAGCTGGACTACGACTACGGCACGACAGAACAGCCAATGGGTGAGCCTTCTCCATCTCGCTCCATCGCATCAGTCGCACGCTAAACCTCCAAACAGGCAACTCTTACATCCGCCACTCCCGCGCCAAGGTGCTGGGTGGCTGTTCATCACACAACACCCTCATCTCATTCAGACCCTTCGAGTATGACATGAAGATCTGGCAGTCGCTAGGTGCCACTGGCTGGACCTTTCCCGTCATGATGAAGGCCCTGGACAAGCTGAGAAACACCATCCAGCCCGTGCATGGCAGACACCGAAACGACCTATGCAAGGACTGGGTCAAGTCCTGTAGCTCCGCCCTGGACATTCCGGTCCTCCACGACTTCAATCACCACATCAACGAGACCGGCTCACTGAAGCAAGGAGTCGGTTTCTTCTCCGTCAGCTACAACCCCGATGACGGTCGCCGATCTAGTGCGTCGGTGGCCTACATCCACCCAATCCTCCGCGGTGATGAGAAGCGCCCAAACCTGACCATCCTGACCAACGCCTGGGTCTCCAAGATCAACGTCAAGGATGGCGTCGTGGCCGGCGTCGACGTCGCCCTGCAGGATGGTACCCACAGGACCATCAGCGCCAAGAAGGAGACCATCCTGTGCGCTGGTGCCGTCGACACCCCGAGGCTTATGCTCCTTTCGGGCATCGGACCCAAGGAGCAGCTGTCGTCTCTCGGTGTCCCGGTCGTGCATGACCTGCCTGGAGTCGGTGAGAACCTCCAGGACCATCCCGAGAGCATTATCATGTGGGAGTTGAAGAAGCCCGTGCCCGCGAACCAGACGACCATGGACTCGGATGCCGGTATCTTCTTGCGTCGGGAGAAGCCAGACGCGGGCGGCAAGAAGTCGACTGCCAACCCTCATGGCATTCCCGACGGTGACATTGCAGATGTCATGATGCATTGCTACCAGATTCCTTTCACCCTGAACACGAAGCGATTAGGGTATGCCGAACCCAAGGACGGCTATGCTTTCTGCATGACGCCCAACATCCCGCGCCCGCGGTCCCGTGGTCGCCTGTACCTGACATCGGCAGACCCCAAGGTGAAGCCCGCCTTGGACTTTTGCTACTTCACCGACCCCGAGGGCTATGATGCCGAGACCCTCGTTTATGGCATGCGCGCTGCCCGAAAGGTCGCCGAGCAAGCGCCTTTCAAGGACTGGATCAAGGCCGAGGTCGCTCCCGGCCCAGCGGTCCAGTCCGACGAGGACCTAAGCCACTACGCCCGCAAGGTCGCACATACCGTTTACCACCCCGCTGGAACTACGAGGATGGGAGACGTGACCAAGGACGACCTGGCCGTCGTCGACGAGAACCTCAAGGTCAAGGGCCTGAAGAAGCTCCGCATTTGCGATGCTGGCGTATTTCCCACCATTCCCACCATCAATCCAATGTTGACAGTACTGGGTGTTGCGGAGCGCTGCGCCGAGCTGATCGTGGCAGAGGCCGCGAAGAGTGAAACGGCAAAGCTGTAAATTTGCTTCCGTCTGTAGGAGGATAGGAAATTCTTTGGGCATCGGCGCATTTCAATCTGTACTGCATATTCCCCTGTCGTGTTACGACCTATTTACATGTACCAATGCTAGCCTTGTAAGAGGCGTACCTCATGTTGCCTCGCATAGCCTGGCACGGTTTCTCTGCCCACTATCGTGACCAACATGCACAGCGAAGTCGCTGGATAGGGTAACGTTTGAGACGATCATGCACCGAGTCGAATCCTCACCGTTTCTAAGTGCTACAAAGGCTGATGTATCCTGGCATACCTCACTAGATCTCAGTTCTCCAACGGTGCCGAGCTGGACATTGGGCGCCGGTGTCATCATGCAGCTTCCACTCCGATGCGAGCAGCATGCCGTAGCCTCGAATATGACCCACGGCACTTCCATCGTCATCCGGCTGGTAGCCGTCTTTGCTGCCTGGAGACTTAGACTCATATACCCAACCGAGATCACGAGCAGGGCTTGCATTAGCACTGCACCAGGTAAGCCGCCCTCTTGCTTGCAAGGGCAGGATTGGCCATTGCGGCATCCACGTAGAAGCCGCCTCACCGGTCTCGATGGCGAGTTTCTTTCCATAACGCACATGATCCAATTCGTCAATCTCCAGGCGCAGAGCCTCAAGTGGAGGTGTCCTAAGGGTGCGGTTTTATGTATCTCATGCGGGGAACTTGCGTCGAGTGAGTTGTCACCATGCGGACACATGCTGTGTAACAACCCTGAGCTGCGAACACCAATCGAGGCACTGACGGCCTTGTCGCGTTGCTACCCAAGGACTTTGGGATACGGGATGCGATTTTGAGAGGTCAATGGATTGGTAGTAGCCGAGGGCGGGGAATTTGGTATTAATGGACAGCCATCTCGCGTTTGGGGATGCGGTTACTGCGATGGCGCTACTGCTCCTTTTCAGTCTCCCTCGTATTCTCTTCGTATTGCGATAGTTCATGATCATGGCTTCTCAGCATGTCAATGAGCTTCTCAGCTCTCTCAAGGAGTAAGCATCATTCCCCCTTTCGGATCCAACCGGACACATTCTCACACTCTGCCAGGCTCTTTACCTCGGGCCGTTACTCAGATCTCAAGATCGTGTGCGGCGATGATCAGCACTCTGTCCACCAGGCCATCGTGTGCACACGATCCAAGATCTTGGCCCAATTAGTTGGTGAACTTGAAACTGTAAGTGACTTGATCAGCTCTCTACGATACGACAATCTTGAACGCTTCTTGCTCACACAAAGGCACACAGAACGAAGACCTCGTCCTCACCTTGCCTGACGACGACCCGCAGGCAGTCGAGCTGATGCTCAATTTCCTCTACACCTTGGACTACCCCATCATCCACACCAAACTCCTGTCGAACGGCGACACCGTCCACGATTCCACAACCAACGGAACCGCTACGACTAACGGGATCGCTACGACTAACGGAACTGCTACCACTAACGGTGTCCACTCTCCAGAACCAACCCGGATCGACGGTCTTATCCACCAAACCCCCATACCGGAATATTCGATCGAGAAGGAGACATTCGAGCTCGCTCCCCCCAGCGAGACCGGCTCCGACCCAGCGTCGAGGAAGAAGAAAAAAGCCCGAAAGAATCGAAACAGCGCGGCGGCGCTCTCCCCGGACCCCATCCCCGAGCCCATCCCCGAGCCCATCCCCGAGCCCATCCCCGAAGATGTCCCCGAGCCCATCCCCGAGGACCCTTCCAACCTCGTCATCCACGCCAAGCTCTACGCGCTAGGCAACAAGTACGGCGTCGCCGGCCTCCGGGCCCTCGCGGCCAGCAAGTTTGAGAGCGAGGCCGCGCGGCACTGGGACAGCGACGACTTCCTCGGCGCGGCGCAGGAGGCGTACAAAGACGGCGACGAGGACAGGACGATCCGCGACGTGGTGCTCGGCGCTATGAAGGAGCACCCGGAGCTGCTGGACAGGCCCCGCGTGCACGAAGCCATCAGGGGGCTGGAGCTGTCGTTTGAACTGATGATGCATTTCAGGGGCGCCGGGCTTGGTCCTTCGGCTGTTTGACGGGACGGGATGTATAGGTAGGGTTAGGAAGTGATTTACAAATAGGGCTAGTTGTTTTAGTTGTTTTACACATGAGACATGGGACATGGGACATGAAAATGAAAGTTTACGGGGGGGGAGGGTGTCTTTGATTTAATATCCTCCCGAGCTATAGCCTATGTGTGATTATGAATATGGCTGCTCTGCAGTCTGTATGTAAGTGCAATCTGTATGTAAGTAAGCAGCTCTCTGCCTGCCCGTTATTTTTGTTGGCGCATATGTACATTTGTTCATTGTCGGCTCGCGACACCGGACCCCTTTCCCCCATCCCGAGAACCCCCGTGAGTCATACCGCGCGATATTTACCACATCACTTCCCAATCTCAATATATACATAGTATGAACGCGTAATAACCATTGAAACCCTTTTAAAAACAACAGAAAAGAAAAAAACAACAAGGGCCAGCCAGTGCCGGCTATTAGAATGTGAGAGCCAGTCTGAAAACGCCTGTGGTCTCGAGCACGATGACTCCCGAAAAGATGGCCACCATAGTAATATAACTAGGATAGCCGAGTCTCACGGCACCACTCGACTCTCTGGCAGCATTCGAGTCGATGCCAGCATTCGATATGACTATGTTGCTAGCGGTACCCATAGGTGCCGGGGGCGGAGCTGGTGGTCCGGATGGTTGTGCACCGGGTGTAGGCGGTTTTGGTCCTCCTGCCGGTGGTGCTGGTCCTAATCCCCCAGCCTGTCCCGGTCCTCCAGCCGGTCCTGGTCCTCCAGCCGGTCCTGGTCCTCCAGCCGGTCCTGGTCCCCCCAGCCGGTCCTGGCCCCCCAGCCGGTCCTGGCCTCCCGGCCGGTCCTGGTCCCCCGGCCGGTCCTGGTCCCCCGGCTGGTCCTGGTCCACCGGCTGGCCCTCCTTTTGGTGGTGCAGGCCCTCCACCTGGTGGAGCAGGAGGCGTGGCTCCGCCTGGTGGTGCAGGAGGTGCTGATCCTCCCGCTGGCGGTGCTGGTGGTGCTTGTCCTCCTCCTGGTGGTGCAGGAGGTCCTCCCGCTGGTGGTGCAGGAGGTCCTCCCGCTGGTGGTGTAGGAGGTGCTTGTCCTCCTCCTGGTGGTGCAGGAGGTGTTGGTCCTCCCGCTGGCGGTGTAGGGGGTGCTTGTCCTCCTCCTGGTGGCGCAGGAGGTGTTGGTCCTCCCGCTGGCGGTGTAGGGGGTGCTTGTCCTCCTCCTGGTGGTGCAGGAGGTGCTTGTCCTCCCGCTGGTGGTGCTTGTCCTCCCGCTGGTGGTGCTTGTCCTCCTGGTGGTGTAGGAGGTGCTTGTCCTCCTCCTGGTGGTGCAAGAGGTGCTTGTCCCCCCCTGGTGGTGCAGGAGGTGCTTGTCCTCCTCCTGGTGGCGCGGGTGGTGCTTGCCCTCCTCCTGGTGGCGCGGGAGGTGCTTGTCCTCCTCCTGGTGGCGCGGGAGGTGCTTGTCCTCCTCCTGGTGGTGAAGGAGGTATGGCCCCGCCTGGTGGTGTAGGAGGTGATTGTCCTCCTGGTGGTGTAGGAGGCACCGCTGCTCCAGCCGGTGGTGTCGGAGCTGGAGGCGACGCTGAATCGGCTTGTCTCTTCGCTTTTGCGATGGCATCTGTTGCTACGGGCGTTTTCGTGGTAGCTGCAGCGCGTAACCGTAGCTTGATCAATGTTGGCGCTCGCCTCAACAAGTATTCCGGGGCGGCAGGTGGCTTGCGAAGTTCTTGCGCACCGTTCTGGCGTTTCGACGACGACCCAGCATCTCTCAGCTCTGGCCGTGATGCTTCATTTGTGGCTAGCACAAGACATAAGAAAGGCAAGTAGGCAAGTACTGTGAGCCTCATGATGGCGATCGAAACTCTGGAGTGCTTGACTCAGTATCGTGGTAGACGCGCACAGATCCCTCAATACGGATCTCCTGGAGCGCGATGAAGGAGGCTGGTATAGGTAATAGCCTTTTCTAGCAGGTCATTACGGTTATTCAAGTTGAAATATGAGTTGAATGAGCGTATAACACAAGGAATGGGATGATAGGTAATTCAATGGCTAAGGGAAAGTCGACGAGTGCTGAGGGAAGAAGAGGCGAGTGAGGTCGTGAGGTGCCTATAGTTAATCCTCAAGAACCCATCATCGTGTAGCACGAGTCACGGTTGAATCATGCTCGGCATCAATATCTCATGATCATAATCCAGGCGCCAGCCACTCTCTAACGTCGTCTGTCAGCAAATTGTGCGCCAGTCACTGCACTGAAACTCCCCCAATGCCCCTGGCGCGGGAGCGCACGGGAAACGAACATCAGTCTGCAGGAGGCCTGGTTTCTTCTTTTCAGACGAGGGACTTGGCGGCCATGATTGGTGCAAGGTCGAGGGATTTCGAGACTAACGATCCCTAGATGAGACTTTCCCAGGGATTGAATCGATCTCCCGAACAACCTGGCAGAGATCTGATGGTTCGTGAGTTTCGAACTGGAATCTGTCCATGCGTTTGTTTTAAGCTTGGTTAACAAGTCATTTCCTTGGCAAGACCCGGAAGCTAATCATTCCATCATCATCCAAGTGAACTCATCTAGTCACCCAACGTTGCCTCCTCCACACCACGGTGAGGTCGTCTCGCCGACACTGATGTTTCGCCTTGCGTGTGCGAACAACCTCGCGAGAGGCTGCTTGCTCTTGCTTGCATTGAACTTGTTCGATCCAGCTGTCCTGGATTCTGCTTCCACAAAAGAGCAACGACACGACGAGCCGTTGGTTGGCATGCCGTGTGCCCTCTCTAGGACCTAGGTAGTAGGGGCCAGGCCAGGGCCAGGCCAGGGCCTAGAGTGCACGGCGGATTGAGATCGTGCCCAACTTAAATCAACAGACAACCATCCGATCGTTGGGTTTCGGAGGCATCCGAACTCGACAAGAGGTAGAAGAGTTGTTCCTGTTTCATGATCGGCCTTTTCACATCTGGCTCAACATGGGAGATGGTTGTACGGATAATCACTAGTCGGATAGAATGATGAAGACGGACGGGTTTCATGCTCTAACTTGGATTCCCCAGCAAGAACAAAAAGGTCAAACGAGGAAAGCACAAACGCTAGTTAACCCAGCTCCACAATTAAACTATACCGCTGTATCCGTACTTCGTATTCATATCCGAAGTACGGATGCCGATACCGAGTAACGTTAGTCGCCGCTCCGTTCCAATTCGTCTCATCTCGCAGCCCGAACAAGTGCGACGGAGACAGTCCAGTCCACTCGACTCGACGTCCAATCGCGTCGTGCCTGATGATCCGATTACTGCGGCAGTACCTTGATCTTCAGACCTTTCCCCTTGGGGAACCCAGAGAAAAACTCGTGGTACGCGACCCAGTCTTCGTCGCGCGTGTCGTGCATCTGCATCTTGAACGGGCAGCTCGGGCTGAATAGACGAGCTACCGTCATGTACGTGTCGATGGTGGCGAGCTCCATTCCGAGGCAGAGCCTGGTACCGCGACCCCACGGCAGCAAGTAGCGGTTCAGCCGCTTGCGCTCCTTGGGGTCTTCCCATCGCTCGGGCAGGAACTCGCGCGGGCGGTCGAAGATATTGGCGTCGTTGTGGACGTCTTGCACTGTGGTGGAGATGATGGTCTGCGATGTCCCGGGTCAGCGCGGACGTGGGATGCAGAGCGGAGGGTTACTTACTCCTCGAGGGATCGTATGCTTTCCGTACATCAAGTCCTGTTCGGGGCAACTCCGAGGCAGGCGTGTCGGCGTCGGGTTGGCGAGTCTGAGGCCCTCGTTGACAACGCCGGTGATGAAGGGCAGTTCGCGGATGTCGGAAAACGTAAGCGCGGATCCTTTGGCCTTCTCGGCGGCACCAAGCTCTTCCCGCAACTTTTGCTGTATCCGGGCATTCTTCAACACGTAGGCACTGATGGCAACCAACAAGCTGCCGGTGGTCTCGGTCCCGGCCATGATGACGCTCCGGGTCTCGGCGAAGAGTCGCGGGAAAGTCTTCTCCTCGGCAGGGAGGCTCGATGCCATGAGGGTCTGGATAATGTCCGGGTTCGTCCCGGCCGGCGGCTCTGATTTGTTCATTGACTTTCGCACGCAGTTGGACATGGTCTAGCATCGTGTCAGTATCTTTCTTTGGTGATTGCCGCAACAGACTCGCGCGGTTGCTTACCTCCATCAACCACTTGACTCGGCCAAAAGCAGGATTCATTTTCATCGCCACGCTTTCCGGCATGCTGTGCAGGATGGGGAGTAAGAGACCGAAACAGTAGCGACTCCACGTGCTGACTTTGACCACGGTCCTCACACTGATGTTGAACTCGCGATCAAACGTCGGCTCGTCCAGGTTGCCGAACGGAGTCCCAAAGGCGAAGCCAGTCGCCACATCCGTCGCAAGGCACCGGTACGCATCGCTCAAACTGACGATGCCGCCCTTTTCCGCATCGATGCGCCCCACAAGCTTGTCGATGAGCGAGATGACGGTGGGGACGTACAGCTGGATGTTGGACGAAGCAAAGTAGGTCTGCAGTGGCGCCCTGCGCAGCTGGTGCAGGGCGTGCGACTCGGCCACGTTTGTGCTGGGGAACTTGCCGAAGAAGCGGAAGTAGAACCAGCGCGGCTTCGAAGCCTTGGATGAATACTTGTAGACGTCGTTCCAGTCCGAATCGGCGATATGAACCTCCCAGGGATTGATGCGCACGATGGGGCCTGATGTGCTGTCAGCTCACTGGTCCGAACAGTGATTTCAATAGGCAAGCTTACCATACTGCCGGTGCATCTCCTCAATCTCGACCCAGTAGCGGCCACCGCCATCTTTGATGCACTGGTAGTATTGTTCGTACAGGCCGGACGACGCCGCGAGCAGCGGCCCAGGGAACCGGGCCAGAGGGTGAAGCGTCAGTCTGTAGATGATGACCCCCAGGTATGACGCGAAAGGTATGAATAATATCAGCGCCCAAGGAGGCAGCGCCGCCACGCCGGGTGGGAGAATGAGGTTCATTACTCCCATGATTGCGCAGGTATAGAGTGAGTCGAGTCAAGCTACAGGCGACGAAGAAGCTCCTTGCCCGGGGTTGCTTTATGATATACCACGCCGGCTCCCCAAGACACTCGTACAATGGGTCAACTGATTGAGACAAATGTCCGAGGTTAGGTTTTATTCCTCCGGGGTCCTGTGTTGTCATATGCTCGGGCAGATCGGCTTTATGCTAATGTTGCTGCAAGGTCATGCAAGTCTAAGACATCGCGGCTCCCCTAAACTTGCGCGATCTACTCACTCCTCACAGCTGAGTGTTACCTATTCGACTGGTTGAGCCTCTGTCAATATAACACGCGGCTTCACTCTGTTTGAACGGCATGTCAACAGCATCGCCGGAACACAGTAGGCAGCGACTTGCCCGGTTGGCAAAGTGCGACCGTTGTCTAGGAGCCAGTGGTTCTTCAGATGAATAAGTATATTTTCGGGGCAGAAACTGACGGACGGACCCCCGACCCCCGACGCCCAAGTCTGGGATCAAGCGCCAGGTTTCAAGAACGATTCGAGTGGTATTGTTATCGTCGCATGCCACATCGCAGCCTGAGTAGAGACAGCTGCAGTCACGTTGGAAACAGTCTGGACAAGCCTTGGCTCAACGGGACAGCCGTATCGTGTAAAGAACATGTTTGTACTCGATCACTGCCAACCAGGCACGTCGAAAATAGCACGTTGTTGATCACACGCGCCCAGCCGCCAGCGCTCGAAAATAGCACGTTATTGATCACACACGCCCAGCCGCCAGCGCTTCCTGACGACTTAGACTCTGCGGGTCGAAATAGGGTTTCTCGCCCAGACTCACGGCCCGAGAACCAGTGCGCTCGCCCAGCCCCTGGAAAAGGTAGTCCGGAGTGGCGGCGTGGTAGACGCTGCGGTTGTCCCAGATGGCAAGGTCGTTGACGCTCTGCCAGCGATGGCGCACCTGCAGGTCGTGGTTCTCGACGACGAGCCGGACGAACCAGTCCAGGAAGTGCGTCGACTCCTCGTCCGTCAGCCCGTCAATGCGCCGCACGTGTTGGCCCACGGCGAACACGCTCTTCCAGCCTGTAACCGGGTTCGTACGGATCACGGGATGCGTCGCTTCTAGCACATCGCCAAAGTTGGAGGGCGAGCCGCGGTTCCTGCTGAAGAGCTTGAATCCGTGATTTTCCGCGGCCGCCTTGAAGGCCGGCTGTGCATAGTACGCCGTCAGGCCGTCGAGGAACTTCTGGAGGGGCTTGGAGATGCGGTCATATCTGAGACACTCCTTGTTAGCGTCTTGGATACTCAGCTCTAGACCCGGCAACCCGAGGGAACTCCGGCGGACGCATCTCAAACTCTAAAGGGGGGTAGGTGGTGGGTAACACTCACACCTCGTAGCCGGATGCCCAGAGAGTATCTAAAACCAGCCGTCAGCACCCTCGTCGCCCGTTTCTGAGGAGGCTACTCACCCCCTCCCGTCTTGGGCAGCTGCGTCAGTCGGAGCAGCGCATAGTCGCTCGGGACGGGCTCAAAGGTGATGTCGGAGTGCCACTGCGACTTCTGACTTTGGTTCTTAGTGCTGAACAGCGGACTTCCCTTGTGGAACTTCTGGGCCCCCGCGGATGATATGAGGCTGATCTCGTCGTCCTTGTCGCCGTCAGCGCCGCGCTCGCTGTTACTAAAGGGGTGGATGTGCAGGCCCGACGACGCGGGCTTGCCCGACAGCTCTCCCAGCCGCTGCACCAGCTGCTTTTGCAAGTCGTTGGTGATTCTGTCTTGCTTGCGGAAGAAGACGACGCCTCGTTGGGAGACTTGAGGTTTTCTTTTGTGTCAGTGTCTTTTGTTGCTGAATCGTGGCGGGAGAGAAGAGTTGTTTACTGGTGATGGCGAGGTCCCGAAGGAGCTCGTCCGAGTTCGGGGCCTCCAGCCACTTGGCTAGATCGACGTTGGCGAACTCGCGGCCGATGATTGGCGTTACGTCAAACTGGTCGAACTGCTCGAGGGCTCCGCTCAGCCTGAGAGGCTCGCGATGATCTGTTTCCAACTTGGGGAGCTCGTCGGGCACACCCGAGGCACCGCTGCCGTCGGTCGAGGTCTCCTCGGTCGCTGGTTTGACCTCCTCGGTTACTGGCTTGACCTCCGGGCGGATCTCCTCCGAGGGCATAGCCTTCACCTTGATGTTCTCCGGTACCTGTGTTACGATCGCGGCTACTGATGGTGACATGGTAGCGGAATGATCTATATAAATTTCGAGGACGCGATGCTGAATTGATTCGTCAAACTTAGAGAGCATAGAATGCCTGATTTATGAGATGTAGTAAATTCGTAAACACAAAATGGGTCTCGTATCACCACAACCCTAGACACTGAGTCACAATGACTAGGATGAATGATCAACAGTATCATGATAGGACGTATACCGTGTTCTCATTGGCTCTCATCCCATCAATGGGAGAACTACCACAGTCTGATAGCGTTTAGCAGCTGGCGTCATCAGAGCCGTTGGGGTAAGCACGACATGCCGCCACCCCGCGCTCTGATTGCGCGATCGAGGGGGTACGTTACGAGAATGATGGTCATGAGATTCTCTCTTTGGTAGAGCAGGCATGGTGGGGAGATCAGGCTGCCTACCCTACTTCGTGACCTGTGACCTGTGCCCTGCGAATTGAATGGACGACTGCAATGCCGGTCCTGATCGGAACAGGTGAAGGATCGGGAAAGGGGCTGTCAAATCATAGTGGCCTGCCGTCGGGGCCCTACAGAAGAGAGGACTCGGAACAGCAAGTGTTAGCAGGAACTGCAGAACCATGGATACAACCCTCAACATATGGCTGCCGTGGTACACAGGATAGTCTCTTGTACGTCTTGTTTGCGTCATATTATCAGTACAGTGAGCATGTCTTCGACGACTAGTCGTTATGTGCTTCATCATGGCCTCTTTTACGTGTTTGGTTGTGTTTCTCGTTCAGTGTCCACGGTGTCAATATCAATCGCTACTTTATACTACTTTGCTTGGCAGGGACTGCCGCTACCGCCTTGGCTTCTTCATCTTCTGGTGCCTCTTCGCCGTTGTCTAATGCCTTCTGCCGTCGTTTTGCAGCACGCGCCCTCTTCTTGTCCAACAGCTTATTCAGCGTTTTCGCTGTATTGAACATGCCGCTCGTCCCCGAACCACATGCGGCGCAACTTGGATCCTTCCTATACCTCTGTAGCGCGCACGGCTCGCAGAAGTAGTGCCCACACCTCGTCACCGTTGGACTCCGGTATGGCCCCTGGCATATGATGCACACAAAGGGTATCTTCTCGAGCAGGGCGGCTTCGGCCGGGTCCTCGTCGTCGCTGTCAACGTCCAGCTTGCTGCGGTCGGCACTGGCGACGACCTTGCCGCTGGCGCCGCCCTTCTTGCCCTTGTTCACCGTCTCCCACTCCTGGTCGAGCTGCCATCCGTGCTTGTAGTCTTCGCGAGCGTGCAGGTACTTGCAGTTGTCGCCGAAACCGCAGAACCCCGTCTTCTTGTAGTCCTTGCACACGTCGGGCGCAAAGTCGGTGGTGGTGACGGTGCGGATGTTGGTGGGAGCCTTGACCGGCCCGACGGTGCGCGGCGGCGCGTTGGGGTTCTTCTGGATGTACCTTGTGCTGTTGGCGAGGCCCTTGTAGGTGCCGTCCGGCTGGGCTGCAGCGTCGGGCGCATCCTGCTTCTGCCCGCCGGCGCCAGCGGGCAGCGGGCGTGTTTTACCCAGCAGATTCTTGTCCTCGTCGTACCAGTTGCTCTGCTTCGTGGCGTCGTTGGTGCTGGTGATGGGCACGCTGCGGTCGGCGGCAAAGACGGTGGCTGACTCGTGTTTTGGGGCGGAGACGTTGCTCTTCGAAGATGCGGTGACGACAGCGCTGTTCTTCTTCCGGCGCTTGCCCCTCTGGCTGGGATCGTCCCCTTCTGACGAGTAGTCGGAGTCGTCGCTGTTGCTTGCTGGTGGCGGAGTCGCAGGCCGTTTCCTGCTGTTGGCCTTGCCTTTTGCGCCGCGCTTCTTGAAGAGGGAGACCGGTGCGATGGGAGGATTTGTAACCGGCGGTTCTGTTGCGCTGTCGTCTGCCATCCTCTTGGACTGTTCCTGTTTGTACCGTCGTGGGGAGAATGTTGTCGGTTGAGTTGTTGCCTCAACTTCCAAGTGTGTCGATTCGATGCTTGTCGAACCCTACCTACCTACGGAGTACTCCGTACCACGGCTTCAATTCTCAGCCACAGCTTTCTCCAAGATTCGTGGCTGGAGCTGACAAAGCTGGCAGGGATCTGTAGGTCAGTGTGACGCATGAAACTACGACTTGCCAGCATTGCTATGTACGGTAGCTTCGGGAGTGGGCCCAGTACGGGGCTTGCAATTTGTTGATCAGGAGGCTTATGCACTTTGAACAAGCTAGTCCTCGTACTGAAATGAAAGAATTGATGAGTGAGTGGTACACGTAGTGACTCCGTACTTGCATCTCTCGATCCCTAAAGCGACAGACGCCTTCTTGCTGCTCAGACAGTCTGACCAGGGTGCAATGTACCCCACTGCTAGCGCCATCTAGTGCTGGCTCGACATCCGCTCTCAAATCCTCTAAAATTGGGTTCTTCGACCATCTTCATGCGCTGCGCTTGCGTGCGTGCTGCCATATGACTTGTCTCTTTGATGGGACGTCTTGATGGCCAATCGATTGGACGCGACTCTGCATCAGCATGTTTTGATTCCGGAATCTTGATCTTGGTATGGCTGACTGTTACGGCAACAACAGCAACAACATCAACAACAACAATAACAAACGTGCAGCTAATGCAAGCCGTGAGAATCGTCTGTCTCTCATCAGCGATTATGCAGTCCAGTGTACAAGGTTTCCTAAAGAGTTCATTGATGACATATGGTTCTGAGCTATCAAGTTACATAGCTAACTAGTACCTACATACTTCGTCACTACTAACTACGGTGCTCTGCCTCTGCTACTCCGTACGGATACACAGTATACTAACTAGTTACCACGTCAACACACCAACACTTTTCAGTGCCGGCGCGGCTCTTCAGACGAGCACAAAGCCATGACCCGTCCAAAGACCCATCCCAAGACCGTTAAGCCTCTTCAGCTTTTGGTAACTAGGTGACTTGAGTTATCCGTAGTCGGGCTACTCGCCGTTGAGAGCGCCTACTAGGGAAGAAGTGGACAAGTCACGATCTGATTCTGCTCGTGCGGCTGTGCCTGGGAGATGTGCATCCATCATCCCTGTCGTTATGCTCGAGTAGCGCGTGTTCGGCGCGTCTGTGCTTCGTTGCTGGCGATGGGACCACCGAATCCGGCGAATCGTCAAGTTACTTACAGTGCACATCCACATACGATGTTGCAGCTTCGTTCTTCGTGCATCGTGAGAACCAAATTTCTCCGTTGTTGACTCTGGTTGCTCTCTTCCCCCCCTCGCTAGGTCTCCTAATCACCCCCCTCCTTTTCCCCGCCAGGGCCGCCCGTTCCCATCGCGAGACATTCTTCAAGACAACAGCCATCGTAGCGTCGCCGGCTTGGTGCTAGTTATACGGTACCATACTTGCTTCATCGCTGGGCTGCTCTCTTTCCTCTTGCCGTCTCCCATTGTTTTGTTGGAGAGGCAGAAAACGCGTCTCGTTCTTGGTTTCCTACGCCACGGCGCTCCTTTTCATCCAATCACTCTCACCCTCTCCGCTCCTTTGAACCTCTCTAGTTTCTGTTCATCCGTCTCCCCGGCAGCGGGCTTCAGCTGTCATTCGTTGTTTTCTTTGTAACCACACGGATAGTCCTAGGGGGATTGTGTACATGGTCTCACCGGGGTCTCCTTACAACCTGCCCAACTAATTTCAAAGTTGTATTCTTCCCGACTAAAAAAGCAAGTTCGCTTCGCCGAACCGTCTTCTCTTCTTGGCTCGGCCACCTCTTTTGGCGACCCGTTTCGGCATCTTTTGTTCCACGACCATCTCGATCCTGGAGCAATAGGATTCGACCGCAACTCGCTCGACGTTCGACCAGCCGCCGACGGCTCTCTCTTTGCACGACATCATTGGCGACCCGATCACCGTTGCGAGACCGTCCGGGTTCCTGCAGCGTGGCCCCCCTTTACTCGTGCCGTGTCACCACCGAATTTCAATTCTATAGGCGGCGCGAACCCGAACCACCTGCTCTCACGTGCGCCTGTGAAGCTCAAGCAACCCAACCCAACCCGTAAACGCGCGACACGACATCGGCCTGACCCGCCACCATTTCGCCTCGTCGTCTACACTGCCTAGTACGATCTTGCGGACTGTCGCATTGCCTCTTCGGCCGCCTTCCCCGGGTTTGAGTGGGATTTCTTTGTAGTCGCAGATCCCAGCCAGCCAGCACACGCTTTGATTAGCTCTGTGCTCCGATTTGACATTCCAATTCGTTCGACCAACTGAGACCACCTTCTGGACTTTCCACGACCTACCTCCGTTGTTGGCGACCGCTGCGCACCCCCAGCTTTACGTCAAAACCGCTCCGCTCGCTACTTCACTCTGGTTGCAACCGGGCCTGCAAATCTGCCTGCATCCTGCCTGCAACCTGCCAGCACTTGCCGACTATTCCGCTTCGTTCTTTCCAGTGCATGTTTGTTGCACCTGGCCCTAAATTGTAACCCGCCAGCACCCGGGACTATTGCCACCGCCCAGTCGCACCTTGACCTACGCCAGAGCCTACCCCGTCTCCGACTGCATGTCACACATCTGACCCCAAGAGGAAATTACGCACCGTGTGCCAGTGCGCTTCCTCTTGTGCCGGCAACCACAAGCGACGTCGCCCATTATGGCTTCGTCTACGGCAGACGACGAGCCTCCGTCGCCGATCCAGGGCCATGGATTCCACGATGACCCCTTTCAATCCAAAATCTCATCTCCCGTCAGAGATTCAGCCCGCCAACGATTCGCCAACTTCGACCCCAACTTCTTTGCCCTGGGACCCAATGTCTCCCCCGCGCAAGCCAGACGCGCACTAGAAGCACATTTGGCCGAGACCGATCGCCGAATGGAGGAAGCTGGGAGACTGGGCACCGCTCTGGTGGCCCAACGAAAGGAGCTGGAGGAGAGGCTGGAGGAGGTGTCGCATCAGCAGGCGGACGAGGAGCTCTCGGAAGAGTTGAAGCAGCGACTCGTTGACATTGAGAAGGACTACAACGAGGTGGCGAGGGAGAGTGCAAGAGCATTTCTGCCTAAACCCAGGGTTCCCAGTAACGAGACGATGGGAGTCTCGCCCTATGTGCCCGAAGGAAAGGGTGGCAGGGTAAGATATGACCCTTCCAGCACGCCCGGCTCGTCCACCGTAACCGGGGAAGAGGGAAATGGCTGCGTAAGCCCAACATGCTAATTGTCACCAGCGTTCCGTCAGTCCCTCCAAGTTCGAGGCTCATGCGACGGGCTCTCCCATCAAGCTCGGCGTGCCCAACCGTAAGCTCCGCAACCAGCCAACGCAGAGAATACACGACATCGAACTGGCCACCGAGATCAGTACCTCCTTGATTACCCAGGTTCGAAGCCTGCAAGCTCTGTTGACCGAAAAGGAGGAGGAGCTCCGGGATGTCAAGACCGAGAAGTCGAAGCTGGAATACGATGCCGAGGGCTTCCAACAGCGCGTCAAGGTGCTAGACGAAAGCGAGAGCCGCTACAAGGATGAGAATTGGAACCTGGAAACCCAGATCCAACAACTCATGGCCGCCCAGAAGGATGCCATGGACCGCGAGAAGAAGATGCAGCAGACCATCAACTTGCTGCAGTCCGAGAAGAACACGGCGCAGCGCGAGTTGGACGAAGTTAAGCTCAGTCACTCCAAGCTGACCGAGGAGCACACCTCTGCCATCAAGATGCACGATGTGGAGCTCGGTGCGGCCAAGCGCAACCTCGTCATGGCCGACTCGGAACGGTCTGCCATGGCGCGCAAAATCGAAGATTTGACTGGCCAAAACCAGGAGCTCGCGAAGGCGGTCTCGTCCCAGAGGGGCAGAGCGTCCGACCGAATTGATTCTTTGGGCTTGAGCGACGAAGACTTCGACACGGCCCGTTCTGGCAGCACACCCGATCACTCGCCACCACCCTCGCCAATCAAGGGTACCCCAAGACACTCCATGCTCGAGTCGGAAACCCTAAAGACCTCTCTCGGCCACGCACAACGAACTATCCAGAGCTTGAGGACCAATGTTCACCGCGAGAAGACGGAGAAACTTGAGCTAAGACGCATGCTTCAGGATGCTCGCGACGAGCTAGAGAAGGTTAGGAACGACCCGATGCCTGTCGCGAAACGTACAAAGAGGGCCGAAACGCTGTCAAAGGATTTCAAGAAGCCACCGCGCCTCCTTGGTGGCGTCCGCAGTGTTCGTAGCGAGATCATGTTTGAGGACCCCAACTGGGAGGATCAAGAGGACGACGAGCAAGTGACCCCAAATCGCTCTTTCACATCCCGCCGTTCTGTCAACAGTTTTGAAACTGTGGTCGAGACGATAGAGACCGATGACTTCGAAACGGCTGCCGAGACCAGTGACCAGGCTTTCGAGACAGCCAATGAGCGGGGCAACATGACCGACGACTTCCACACTGGTGCCGAAGAGTTCTCCAGCTCCGAGGATGCCCTGACAGAGACTGATAGCCCGACGAAGCGACTCACTGTCAAGGGGCGCCCGCCAAGCCTTGGACCGCAACGCAGTTACTCTGTGGACAGCACTGCTTCAACTGAGGATGAGGACGGCTTCGATGAGCCTTCGAGGACCTCGTCGCAATTCCCTCCTCTTCAGCCCAGGTTTCCTCAACGCGCCAAGCGCAATTCCTTCCGTCGCCCCAGAGCGGACAGCGAGGGGCCCAACTATCAGAGCAGTCCCGGCGGCCCTACACGGAAAGCATCGCAGCAGCCCGTGCAGAGCCTGGCCGCAGAGCTTGGAGATTTCAGCGCCAGTGACAATGACTCGACTCTTTCTGCAACCCCTAGCAGGAGAAGCGTGTACACGTCGAGGCCTGGTTCTATTAGGGCTATGACTACCACGCCTCCCCCTATGCCGCGACCCCGTAGGGTCACAATGGTCGACAGTGGCATGATGACGGAGCCACTATCTTCGTCCCCTGGATCAGTAGCCACTGCCGTGGTTGCACGCCCAGTCTCTTCTTCCGGCACTGTAATGAGTCAATCAACCGGGAGTGATATGGGTCCTCGGGACTTGGAAGACAACGTTGCAAAGTTCCCATCTCCTCCAAGTTCACCGCCCAAGAGGGACTTCGGTATCTCTCGTGAAGAGATTGAGGATATGCAGCAGGAGCACGCCGGCCAGATCGAAAGGTTGCATGCCGAGAACGCCGCAATCCATGAAGCCGCTTTGGAAGCCCTGAAGGCTGGTCACAGCGATGAGCTTAACCGTGCCCTGGCCGACGCTGGTTCCACCCATGCTCAAGCGATCGAGACCCTCAAGTCCAGTCACGCCGAACAAATCGAGCAGCTACATACCCAGAACCATACAGCTCACGCGGCAGCTCTTGGAGCCTTAAAGGCAGACCACTCTGACGAGTTGAACCGGGCTCTGGAGGAAGCAAAATCTCTCCATGCGCAAGAACTCAAGACTCTTCAGTCGACTCATGCCAAGTTGATTGAGGAACTGCATCTGGAGAGTGCAGCTGCCCAAGAGAACGCTCTAGCAGCCCTGAAGAGCGTTCACATTGATGAGCTTGATCGGGCGCTGAATGATGCGAAGTCGATCCATGCCCAGGAACTCAGTGCCCTCACATCTCAGCATGCTGATCAGACGAGCAAGTCTGCTACCGATGCCTCAGTTGCGCATGCCAAGGAGCTCACAGCTCTTCGAGCGGACCATGATGCCAATATTGCCCGGATCGAGTCGGAACTCAAGGCTGCCCATCAGTCTGAATTGGCCGCCATGAAGGCTAGCCACGAGGAACAACTCACAACATTCAAGAAGGACCGAGATGCTATACACGCGGCAGAGCTTGCTGCATTGGTCGCTGCTCATGCTGCCCAGATCGAGCACGCCAAGGACGAGCTGACCAACAGCCATGCTAAAGATCTAGATTCGTTGAAGTCCACGCACGCTGAACAAATCACTCTGGCGAAGCAGAACAGCGACGCTGCTCATGCCGAGCAACTAGAAGCATTTAAGGAGGCACATCTCGCACAGATTGAAGAAACAAAGAGCAGCATTGCTTCCACCCACACGCGAGAGCTGGAGGCTCTGAAGGCGGCTCACGTCACGCAAGTCGAGCAGTCTGCCAAGGAGACCGAAGCTACGCATACTGCGGCACTTGCAGCTCTTGCCGCAACTCACTTGTCACAGCTTCAATCTGCCAAGGCTGATGGTGATGCTCTGTTAGCAAAGGAGACCGAATCCCTCAAGTGTGCTCACGATGAGCAACTGCGGTCTTCTATGGACGCAAGCGAAGCAAGCCTTGCAAAGGCGATTAGTGAGCTTAAGGCCTTGCATTCTGAGGAACTTCAGTCGAGCAAGATCGACGGTGACGCCGCATTAGCAAAGGAGATAGCAGCCCTCAAGCAAGCTCACGAGCAGCAATTGCTGGCTTCAGAGGCCAGCGGCAACGCCAAGCTTGAAAGCGAACTTGAAAGGCTCACGTCGAAACATACTCAACAGCTAGACGAGTCCAAGAAGCAGAGTGAGGCAGCTCAAGTTGCCGCCATAGCTGCATTGGCTGCTTCCCATGCTAAGCAACTGGAGGAAGCCAAGCAGCAAGGTACCATTGCTCTCGAGCGTGCGCTCGAGAATCTCAGAGCCACGCATTCGAAACAACTTGAAGAGTCCCAGAAAGGCAATGAGGCTACTCACGCAGCTGCGATTGCTGCTCTTGCTGTTTTGCACGCTAAACAGCTTGAAGATTCTCGACAGGACGGCCAATCTAGTCTTCGGAAGGAACTCGATAGCCTTGGAGCCGCCCATTCCGCACAAATGAGTGCAGCCCACAGAGAGCGCGAGTCTTCTCACGCTGCGGAGTTGGCCGCTCTCACTGCTTCACACTCCAAGGCTCTTGCAGCTGCCAAGGCTGATGCTGATGCTTTCCTGTCCAAGGAGCTCGTTACGCTCAAGGAGTCGCATGCTCACGAGATTGACTCCCTTAGAGCCGACCATGCCGCCACGCATGCTCAGGAGTTGGAGGGTTTCAAGGCTGCACTTGCTAAGCAGATGGAATCATCCAAGTCCGAGGGAAATGCCGCCCACTCGCAGCAAATCGAGGCATTGAACGGAGCACACGCAGAAATTGTCGAGGCACACAAGAGAGACAGCGAGAACGCCCTGTCGAAAGCTTTGGAATCTGCTACGGCTGGATACGAACGTCAAATAGAATCCTTGAAAAGCGAGCACGCTTCTGCCATTGCGAAGCAACTGGATGGAGTTACATCTGAGCACACTGAAGAGCTTGCAGCCCTCAGGTCTGAGATGCTCGCTGCTAAGGAGAAGGAAATAGCAAACTTTGTTTCCCAGCACAAGGCTGAGACTGTCCGAATCCACGAGGAAAACAATGACGCCAAAGCAAAGGAGCTCCGCGAGCTTGCTCTTACACATGCTGCTGCGCTGTCGGCTCTGAAGAGTGAGTTGGTTTCTGCCAACGAGAGGGACATCGCGGTTCTGCATGCGCAGCACCAGGCCGAGGTTGCGAAGCTCTATGAAGAAACTTCTGCAAACAAGTCCAGAGAGATGGAGGAGTTGTCTGCCAATCACCAGATGGAGAAGTCGACACTTCTTAACGAGCTCTCTTCCACACACGCTGCCGAATTGGCAGCTCTCACGGCCGAAATGGTTGCGGCTAAGGAGAGAGATATCGCTAGTCTTCTTGCGCAACACAAGACCGAGATCGCCAAGCTGCACGAGGAGAATGTCGCGGCCAAGTCGAAGGAGCTCGAAGACCTGTCTACCAGTCACAAAAAGGAGGTTGACGCTCTGCGAGCCGAGGCCGCAGCTGCAAAGTCTGGAGAGCTTGAGCAGGTGATGGCCAACCATGAAAAGCAGATCAACGCTTTGAGGGATGAGGCCGCAGCGGATAAGGCTAAGGAGGTCCAGAACGTGTCGGATAGCCACAAGAAACAAATTGAGGCCTTGGAAGCTGAGATGACTGCTGCCAACCTCGCTGCGCTTGGAGCCCTCGCCGCGAAGCATAGCCAGCAGGTTGAAGCCCTTGCGTCTGAGAACGAGGCTGTTAGGTCCAAGGAGCTTAGAGAATTGGCTGCAGGACATGAGAAAGAGCTGACGTCCCTCAAAGTTGATCACAAGTCGGCCATGGAAGCCTTTGAGGCTGAAGCCGCTGCTATGAAACTTGCTCTCGAAAGCAACCATCACACCGCAATCGAGGCTCTCAAGGCCGAGACTGAAGCGTCAAAATCGAAGGCAATCGAGGAGTTGGGTCTTGGTCATGCATCTGAATTGCAGTCTCTCAAGGCTGCCCATGATTCTGCCGTTGCCAAGCTGATTGAGGAGCTGACGTCCAGCCACACCGTTAGACTGGACGCTCTAAGATCCGAACTCGAAGCTGCCAAGGCAAGTGAGCTGGAAGCTCTCCAGGCCGCCCACGGCGCTGATCTGGGTTCTCTGCGCGAAGCACAGGAAGCTTCGCGCGCCAACGACTTGGAAGAGCTCAAGGCAAGCCACACTGCACTGTTGAACTCTATGCGTACAGAACACCAGACAGCGCTAGACCTTGCCCTGGCCAACCTTAGAGCAAGTCACGCTGAAGAGGTTGATTCCCTGAACAATAGTCATGCCAGCTCCCAAGCGGATGCTCTCGAGACGCTGAAGTTGCACCATGCCCAAGAACTTGATGCCTTCAGGATTGAGACCGAGGCAGCCCTGGCTCGGCAGTTGGAAGCCATCAAGAACAGCCATGAGATGCAGCTCGAGGCTCTGCACCACGAGAGTTTAGCTGAGAAGGAGAAGCTTCTCAGTAACCATGCTTTGGAGCTGGAGGCTCTGCGTAAGTCACTTGCAGTGACGCGGCCCTCGTTGGAATACTCGACGATCAGTGCGATCGAGACTGAGCCTATCGAGGGGCCGACAGCCAAGTCCGCCGAGGACTACGAGCCGGGACTTCTTCGCAGCCCCAAACGTGAAGGGTTCATCATCCCACGGGAACGCGAAGAGCTCCAGACCCCTACGCACTCTTCCATTGGTGTGTTTGGGAAAAAGAACAGAGGTATCGCTGTGCCAATCATCGCCGAGGATGATACCCGTCAGTCACCAAGTGCTCTTGCTGAGTCCGACACGCCCGACTCCCAGCGGCCTTTCAAGGAAATGTCCACCAACACCGATGCAAGGCCCGGACGCAACCAACCTTTCATCACTTGTGATCAGAGTTCGCAGACAGCGATTACCTCGGAAAGTTTAGATGTACTTATGTCCAAACACATTCGCCAAGCATCGCAAGATTCCGTCATTCACACCCCCTTCGCAGCCCTGGGAACACCGTCAACAGTGCGCCACAAGGCTTCGCAAGATAGTATTCGCAGCGTCTCCCGGGCCCGGGTCGACTCAAGCGTTGTCTCGGCCGCTGAGCCAATTCCTGCGCGACGGCCTGGCAGCGCATTGAGTGTGCAAAGCACGACACAGACCACGATGCCGCCGCTCCCTGTTAACCACAGAGAGGTGCTTGAAGCTGCACGAACCGGTTCTTCTCATGGAACTAAGGGCGACATGGGACCGCCTCCCCTACCCGCTTCGGCTTACAAGAATGCGTTGACACCCCGGCCACAAACACCACTCGAACGCCGACCCATGTCACCGGCCTCTAATCGACCCATGTCCCCTGCCTCGCAGCGAGTTACACTTACACCTCACGTCACGGTTCCCAGCTCGACATCAAACTATGCCGATGTTCAATCTCCCACGAGACTGCGCTCACAAAGCAGACATTCTTCTGTTACATCGTTCGCTTCCGAAGTCGATACCCGCTTCAACATCATGGGCATGCCGGTGGATGGAAACGATCTTACCGGGCCCAATACCGATCCTCGCATGATCCAGGCCATTACGCAGACCATGATCGGCGAGTACCTATGGAAATACACTCGCAAGACCGGTCGCGGCGAAATGTCCGAAAACCGCCACAGGCGTTACTTCTGGGTCCATCCTTATACGCGCACTCTGTACTGGAGTGATCGCGATCCGTCAACAGCTGGTCGCGCCGAGTTGAAGGCCAAGAGTGTTCCCATCGAAGCCGTCCGGGTGGTGACGGACGACAACCCCATGCCACCAGGACTACATCGCAAGAGCCTGATCATCATCTCGCCGGGCCGTACCATCAAGTTCACCTGCACCACTGGTCAGCGACACGAAACGTGGTTCAATGCCCTCTCTTACCTCCTGCTCCGTACCGGCAACGAGGGACAGGCTGATGCGGAAGAGCTGGCTGGCAACATCACCCAAGAGGATGTAGACGAGTTCAACCCCTTGAGTGGCCAGCGACCAGTGAACGGCACCCGTCCTCGACCGCCGCCGTCCTTGTCCTCTTACAACTCCCGCGCCACGGCACACTCCCCCAGCATGGACATATCCATGACTATCCCGACGTTGACGCCCACACACGAGCGAAACTCGGCGCGACCTGGAACTCTGAAACAATTGAGCCGATACTCGAGTGGCGTGTTCACTAGCTTACGAAGCCGAAGCCGGACGGGATATCGCGATGATGCCATATACGAGGCCAGCGAGGTGAATGACAGTGCTGAGGAGTTGCGGGCGATTATCGAGCAACAGGACCGCGAGTCGGACAGGCTCGAGAACGTCCGAGCATGCTGTGACGGTAAGTTGAACCACCCTTTGCGACAGGACAGATGAGCATCGGCTGACTATGGTTTTACTAGGCAAACACGACGTTGGGACTCTCACACAAAGCGGGAAGCGTAGACACGCCCACACCCACGCTCACGTACATAGCGACCCTCACCCCGGGGCCACAACCACTCCGACGACTGCGACAAGGGTTTGATTGACACATACTCGCACTCTCAAACTTCCCGGCATCTCCTTCTACGTCACCAATCCAAGCGGACGATTCTGAGTCCTCCAAGATGATCTCTGATCGGCCGCGCACAATCTTTCGATCCTAGTCAATCGTTCTAATCTCGTACCGGACAAGGAGATTTGTTTATGCGAACAAACCACGGACTCTCACGACGCCAATGACCTCTCATTGCATTTTCCTTACTATGTTTGACTTCCCCTCAACCTACTTCCGCCGTGTAGGCGATTACACTCTAATCCTATACCCTTTATATCGACATCCGCATGCATTGTTCTGGCTGGATGGAGGTTGGAGTCGACGGTCTGGGAGACTGCGTCATCAAACATGCGAGCAGGAGCGTGCGTGTTGGTGCCCTTCTAGCACCTTCACCTCGTCCTACGCTAGAGCTGCAAATGACATCTCCGCAAAGCAGGGGATGTGGTGTCTGTTATTGTAATACATGTATACACAAACTACAAATCAAGCGGTTTCTTGAGAACCTTGCTCTCTGTATTCGTCTAGTGATTTCGTGCCAAAGGCGGAGTGACGTGATTGCATGCATGCATTACATTCGCTGTTGAGCTTTATGGGAATACTGCGAGTAATAAATAATCCCGAGTGTCCCTCGAGTACTCCACTCGGTAATTGGGTAACCAAACATAGTATTCGTAACTAACTAGTTAACTAACTAGTTCACAGTACTTGACTTGTTACCCTGGCTGGCTCTTCTCTCCGAAAACCATTTGGGGAATCCTTGCCGGACGGTGACCCTCCCCTCCCCTCTTTCTCCAACTCTTACCCCAACAGCCCTGGACGGCCGGAGCACTAACACATGAGGGTGTCTCGAATAGGGAAACACGGAGGACGTCTCCGATGAGGACAGGTCAACAGGAACGAAATGACGATGGGGTTAAAGACATTTCTGTTTGCTGATGAAATTGAGTACCGGTTCTGGCTTGCTCACTCCTTCCACTATCTTGAACGGTGAACCTACTACTCGACACCTGAGAGGAAGCTGTGGTCCAAGACTGTCGCCTTCAAAGCCTGAACCGAGTCTCAACAGGAACAACCGAACAGGAACAGTCAGTCACCCAACAGCCACAAGTTGCAATGGCCACTCTCAGCCCCAAGGCATTGTTTTTCGCCGTCCTCCTCTCCGCCACAACCACCTCCCTCGTCGCGGCCGAAGACACCATCCCGCTCGGCTTCGGGCACCCCAAATCGCAGACGCGACCCGCGGGCCCGGCGACGCCCAACGAGAACTTTGCCTGGGGAACGACGGCGCCGTTTTCGCCTCCGGGGTACGCTCCGGTCTGCACGTCGACGAGGTCCTTCCCCGGCCGCCAGTTCCTTCTCGACGACCTGCAGGTCGAGGCCCCGCTTGGCCTCAAGCCCTACTTCAACAAGCTCAAGGGCTTCTTCGGCGGCAGGGCGTACCCCGGCGGCTGGGACGGCGTGGACCCACACGGGCTCGACCGCGCCGTCGTCGCCATGGACTGGAGCGACGTGCCCGCCCGCGTGAGGGATTGGATCGACACGCGCACCGAGCAGGGCAAGGGCGAAAAGGGGCTGTTTGCCGTGTACCAGGCCAAAAAGGAGGCGGGCGGGGCCGAGGCAGAGGACGAGAAGGTGGTAGTGTTTGCGCCCGGGGCGCTGTACGGTACCCTGCCGCTCTGGGTTGCCGAGGGGAGCGGGGAGGGGTGCGAGGGTGAGTTTTTCTCTTTCCCCCTTTTTCCCCCTTTTTCCTTTCTTCCGTCCTAGTCCACTTGTGTTGATCAGACGTGCAACAGACATCTTTTCCGACTTGACAAAGTACGCCCCCGCCCCGTCCGACGGAGGCGTGGTCGCCTGGGTGACCGAGCACACAGCGCCGGACCGGGAAAATGACGAGAGGGCGTTTGAGTTCACGGTGAGGGCAGAGAGTCTGCGGGCAAAGGAGACGGTGAAGGAGACGGTCGAGAAGGTCGTGGAGGGGGCCAAGGAGAAGGCGCAGCAGGTTGTCGGGGAGGTTAGGGACAAGGTGGCGGAGAAGAGCGAGAATGTTCGAGATGAGTTGTGAGCACACCAAAGGGAGAATGGGAAGACGGGGATGGGGGGATGGATGATACTTGGGAAATGTACGCAGGGGAGGTTTCTTTTGGTCGGTGTTGGTTTCTTAAGACATAAGCAACGTATGTATAGACGCGACCATTCTTTTTCGTTCCATTTTCTACTCAGCTTACCTACACGAATAACCCTCTGTGAATTACTATGTGAATTACTATGTGAATTACTAAGTAATTGATGGCCAGAGTTGATGCTGGTCTTTGGTCAGAGCAAATCGACTGCGTACTCGATCATGGACAGCCCCCATTCGCCCCACTCTCCCTCCACCTTCCCCGTCTGGAGTACACAGAGCCCGAGGTTCGTTATACGGGGCTATTAGTCCGTACGCCCCACCGCCTCGACTAACTAGTACTTAAGTTAAGCTACAGCACATGCCCCGCAGGTGATCGTAAGCTTGTCTTTGGTACGGATAGTCAACTTGCTTCCTTGCTTTCCCCAGACACCAACAATGGGACAGACGGAAAAGGCTGCGGGTGCAGTGCATCTGCCTGCCGCCGAGGGCTTCCGGGCCAGGCTGGAAAAGGCAAGAAGCACCAAGGCAACTTGGCTTGTCTTTATCTCGGTCCTCGGCTTTATGACTCTGGGAGACTACTTCCAAAGCTACGCGACAGCGCAGCTCCCTCCGACTCCGATTGCCACCGCCCCGTACGGCAATTATCCAAAGCCCGGCGACCCTTTCCGTTTCATGCCATGCACGACCGAGACTCTGCCGCCGGCCCTTGACGACGCTCACCCGGAGAAATCCTGGGCGAAGCTGTACGACGCAGAGCCGGCGCATTGGAGCTGGGGGAACCGCACCTCGGCGCCCCTAGACAGCGACAACCCCTATGCCGGAAGGGGCATATACATGTGCGGCTACATCGAAGTCCCGCTCGACTACACCAACACTTCCGACCCGCGCATCGCCCGCCTGTCCGTGACCAAGTTCCAAGTTTCGGGCTTGCCCTCGACCGATAGCCTCACGCCGAGCAAGAGCCCCCCGCACCATTGTTGTCAACCCTGGCGGCCCGGGAGGCAGCGGCAGCGAATATGTCTGGCGCGCTGGTGAATCCATCATCGACCGCCTCAGTGACGGGCAGTACGACTTGCTGGGCTGGGATCCCCGCGGCGTGAATAACTCGTTGCCCGCCGTGTCCTGCTTCCCCCTTTGACGCCGACAGGGACCGCTGGAAGCTGGTCACCAACCAGTACATGGCGGAGGCGGCGTCGCCCATGCGCCAGCTGCAGCTGCACGATGCACACAACCACGCCACCTTTCGCGCGTGCTACGAGCGCCAGGGCGACTTGGCCCGCTTCCTCAGCACCGCCTTCGTGGCGCGGGACATGGAGGAAATTCGCAAGGCGCTGGGCGAGGACGAGCTGACGGCCTTTCTTGTCAGCTACGGGACAGGCATCGGCCAGACGTATGCGAACATGTTCCCTGACAGCGTGGGCCGCATAATCCTGGACGGAACCGAGTATGTCCGAGACCACCGCCTTGTCGCCGGTTTCGGGTGGACAGCGCTCGATAACGTCACCAATGCCTGGCACGACGGCTTCCTTGGCGAGTGCATCAACGCGGGACCGGAATACTGCGCCCTTGCCAAGTCGAAGCAAGGAAAGCCGCCCACGCTGGCCGAGCTCGACGCGCGCATGCGCAGCACCCTGCACTCGCTCGTCGACCACCCACTGCCCGTATACACCGAGAACAGTGGCGCGTCGCTCATAACGTACTCGGAGCTCATGGGCGCCATCTACGGCGCCCTGTACAACGCACATAGCTGGCCAGCGCTCGCCCAGATGTTGTCCGAGCTCGAGGACGGCAACTCCACGCTCGCGGCCACCTATCTCGAGAAGAATTGGGATTACGACCCCACGCTCCCATGTGCGGCGGCGGCCAAGAAACGGCCGTCGTACCTCGAGCTCGAGCTCCACGTCATCTGCTCCGACAGCTATGACGACCCGCAGCCCGAGACCCTGGACTGGTGGCTCTCTCTCTGGGCCAACATGACGGCGCAGTCCTTCATCGCTGGCGACTCGCGCTTCTTCGCCGGGCTCGGCTGTCGGCACTTTTCGACATACTGGCCCAAGCCCGCCGAGGTGTACCGCGGGGACCTGAACAACACCCTTGCACACCCCGTGCTGCTCATCGCCGAGACGTACGACCCGGCCACGCCACTGCGCAACGGACGCAGGCTGTTGAACGAGATGGGCAAGAATGCCCGGCTGATCGCGCACCACGGCTATGGCCACTCGTCCTCCAGAGACCCGTCGGCGTGTACTGATGCGCTTGCGAGGGCATACATAATGGAAGGGAAGCTGCCCGAGGAGCACGAAACAGCGTGCTTCGCCGATGGGAAGCCGTACCTGTATGATGTGCAGAAGAGCCGCGTTGCAGGTCTGGGCGGTTCGAAGAAGGCCCTTGACCCGGTAGCATCGTGGAGGGAACACCAGCGTGAGGTGTTGCCGTATTTGCCGAGGAGGTAGATCTGATCATCCGCAGTGACATATAAGTCTCGGACATTGTGTATCACTATGTACAAGTCTATCCCCGCAGCCGGAGCTTCCTCGCGGGCATCGTGTACTCTATTTAGTGGACATTCTACTCATCGTTGTTGCAAGTGAGACAAACGGCTCAACTGTGAGTATTGTGAGTGTGTACCCTTTTCTGACAGCTAGAGCTATGCGCTCAGGGGTAGTGAGTGTATCTTTGTATCCCGAATGCAACTATCGAGTTGGATGTGCCGGACTTTTCCTTGTCCGGCCCAGGCCGAAGTCGAGCAGTTTGACGGTTGACCGTCCTCATCTTTGCCAGAGTCACGAGTGCAACGGTGGTGGCTATGTCGCTACCCGGAACAACCGCGATGGCCCCGATCGCTTGCTCGCTCTGTCGCACCAAGAAGCAGCGGGTGTGTTGACTCTGACCTGTCCTCTCGCGTCATCCCTGCAACTCGTGCTAACTTGACCCTTTGCTCCAGTGCGACCGCAAGTTGTAAGACTGAGAGGATGACACGGTGTATTGCTACACTATTGATGGGTATCTAACGATTTCCTAGACCCGCATGCACACAATGCGTAGGCGCCCCCGAGAGATGCCAGTACCCGGATCAGCATAGGAGGTGCTCTTAACCGTCACCCTCGAGGCTCGTAACCTTCACTAACGGCAGTCAACCAAAGAGGTCTTCCCACCGGCTACGTAAACGCTCTGGAGGCTCGACTGGCCGATACTGAACGTGCCCTCTTCCGCGCCATGGAGGAGATGCACCGTGGCAGTATCGACTCGGGCGACGATACCCGAAGCCCCGGCGCGGCTGTCAGTTTCACCGCAGGGCAGACAAAGAGCGAGATTATGGAGGCCTGGAGCAAGTCACCCCTGGGAAGCCGGGCAGAGGTCAGAGCATGGTTTTGGAGTCGTCATAGGCCAGGAGACGAGGGGATTCCTCCCGAGTCCAACGCGTCGTCGTGGCCGTCGTCCCCGGACCCAGCACTCCCAACAAGCGGGCTTTCGGTCACCCCGACTCTAGCATCTGGGATGGCAACTGGCGGCGTGGAGAGCGCGGTTGAAGACCGGAATCAGTCTGAGAAACGGTCGAGGTTAGGAGAGTTGGACTTTGTTCGCCGCGCGACCGCCGCGACGACGGGAACACTCGGAGCCTCTACGACAGCCTCGAATCTGTCGGATAGGTTCGACGATGCCGGCAAAGCACGCAGACTAGCCAGGTCCAACAAGAGATTGTACTTCTGACCCCATGAAATAGCTGTAGTACCGGGCACACCAAGAGAATATGCGACTATTGAGGTTATATCTGCACCGAGGCGCGTCGTAAGAATCGAATGCCCCGCCGGGTGAGCCGGTGGAGGGCAATTTGTACCGGAGTTATCCATTGTCGAGATTTGACGAGTGACGAGTTCAAACAGAGCCTCCTCCCTGGTCCGAGATGAGCCCACCCCAGAGTCCCGATCGCGCGGGGAGCCCGTCATCGCAGACGACGGCTAGGTCTTTGGGCACGCCGCTGCATGCGAGAAAGAGGCGGCGCTTAGCTCCTCGCAATGATAGCAACCGGGAGCGAGGCATCATGAGAAACGGCGGCTCGGCTGGGTCGCCACGGTTCATCGGAAGCGGGAGCGGGATTCACTTCATCCGTACTGTCTACGGCGCTTTGAGCCGCAGTTCCCATGGTGCCCGCATCCCGCCCGGTTCGGAGGCGGGAAAGGACTTGGTCCCGGGCGAGGACGACCAGCTTCTCGAGACGCCGGCGGGCAACACTGCCACGCCGGGGGGCCAGTACCAAGCACCGTTCTGGAAACAGGATGAGATTGTCGAGGGAGCAGGCGTCCAGCCGCCGGCCCCTGTCACCTTTGACCACCTCGTTCTCCTGACAACTAGCTACTTTGAGAATTGGCACCCCATGTTCCCCTTTCTCCACGGACCCGAGTTGCTGGCAGCGATGGAACGAGTGGCGGTTCTCGGTATTGAAAACGTGCCCGAAGTCGACGCTGCGACCGTCCGAGCCGTCGTTTCGATATCACTGGCAGACTTTCGACAGATGGACCGTGGTGGAGGCCGACCAGGGGTGCCGTCGAATCTCGTCTTTTCCAGCCAAGAACACATCGCTTCGTCGTTGATATTCGCGCTGGGCCAGCCGGCCTCTCTCAAGAACATACAATCAGCGCTATGCGTCCAGCTTTTCCTGGTGTCGATGCTGCGATTCAACATGGCGTCGAGACTAGGCGGGACCATCACTCGCATGGCCTTCCACCTCGGACTGCACCGGTGTCCAGCTCGTTACCAGAATTTCGACCCCCACGAGGCCAGCATGCGGAAGAGGATTTGGTGGTCGATCTATTGCGTGGAGAGGATGGTCTGCCAAGCTTTGGGTCATCCGCTCGACATCGCTGATGACGATATCGACGTCTGCTTGCCAGTGGAAGAAAGTCACGGGGTGACGACGGCAAATGATGCTGACGATCAGGGACAAGAAGGTGAGCTGATCTAGCCTCCGTCATGATGTTTCTGACTGTCGGGGTATTGCTACAGATCAGAAACAACTGCTCCTGCTCACGCTCCTGACCAAGCACTCTCGCATCCGAGGTATGATCCTCGAGCTCCGGCACAAGTCCATTGATATACGACATGACACTGTCGACAGAGCCATGGTCGTCCAATCCGAGCTCATGAGATGGGCGAACGAGGTCTACGATCTGACCGAGCCTCGCGACGACGCCGCTCCCATTTCCGCTCCTCAGGGCATCTTGCTCGTCCTCATACAGCACGAGTCGACCATCACGCTCAACCGGCCTCTCATCGGGACTCGGACCAAGTCACCACAGTCCCAAGTGGCATTGCAGGCGTGCGTGAATGCATCTCGGACTCTGCTCGACGCCGTCACCGCCTTTCTCGGTCCGGGCAGGTCGAACAAATCGATACTGCTGTGGCCCCTCTTGACCTGGTCGGTGTGGATGAGCTGTTTCGTGCTGGGGTACGCGGCCCTCGAGGAGGAAACGACGGTCCGCTCGGCCGAGAGGTACGAGATCCCATGATCGTCTACCATGTCGGGGGTTGGGGGGGGTGGTTGTCCAACGGGCTGACGCAACGCCATCACATCACAGATACGCCAAGAAGGCCCTGTTCATCCTCCAGGAGCTCTCCGCCCGCGGCACGGCGTGGCCCGACTCCTGCGCGTCGGCGGTGGGACATCTCCTATCGGCCCTGCAGCGGAAGCGCGAGGAGGACGGCGATCTAGCATCCGACGCGCCGCCGCCTACCCGACACAGCGCGGGCGCCCGTCCGGGGCCGACCAGCGAAGCGATCCGAGGCTACGGCACCCTCGGCCACGAAGCCGAACCTCCTATGCGCCAAAGCGACGCGTATAACCACTACACCGCTCCGCCGACCGGGCTTGTCCGAGAAGAGCCGCTGGGCCCTCTGGATCCGACCGCGGACCGGGACCTGCTCGGCGAGCTGTGCGGCTCCGCGTGGCTGGATCCTCTCGACGCGTTGGACTTTTCCAATTTCGTGCAAGAAGGCAGCTGGGACCCGGAGGCTCGGCTAGACTTTTCATAAAAGGGGCTTTCCTGTCTATTATCCCCCGCTGCTCGTGGCTGAGACGGATCTCGGATGGTCTGCTCCTACGACCACGGATGCGATAGAGTGTCGAGCAATGAGATGAGAACCAAGACCGCACTGATGCGATTTACACTAGAAAGGGTATAGTGAAAATACTTCAATGAAAGGCTTTGCCTTTTCAACAGAGAGTATTGGGTCCGATTGCAAGGTCGATACTATTATTGTACTGCGCTCCCCCTTTTTTTTTCTTTCCTCTACCTTGGCTGGCATGGCTGGCCATGACGCTCGCTCTACCGGCATCTCGCAAGTGAATGATGGCAGTCCTCTACAGAGATGGATTTGATTGCTGTTGGTTCTGTCTCAAAGGGGAGGGGGGGACTATGCATCACGGATAATATTACATAAACAGACACATACTCGTACAAAGGAATGTAAACAGCTAGACTGGGTATCGTAACTGAAAGTAGAGACGGAATAAAAAAAGAAAAAAAGAAAGAGCACGAAAAGACAAAGACAAAACGACGAAAAGTCAGAAGCCCACCAAACGAAATGCCACCCACCATGCCCGTAAACTCCCTCGTGTATATGGGTATACCATGTATCCCCATGCAAAACAAAACCCGACGAATTCCGTTCGGCCCCCCATGGCCAAAGACGTTTTCTTCCTCCTCGGCCACTCCTCACCAGCCCCTATTCGCAGCGACCAGATGGTCCATGACGGCAAGAGCGTCCGTCTGCAGCGCCGTAGCGTCGACGTCCTGCAGACTAAGCCACTTTCGCTTCATCTCCTTGGAGAGCAGGCGGGGATCGAGGCCGACGCCGGGGGCGCGGCCGAGCATGACGCGGCCGAGGTCGAACGAGGCGCGCACGACGCGGTCGGCGCGCGGGCGGCAGACCTGCTCGTACGCCCGCAGCGCGGCCGGCACGTCGGACCGCGACGAGGCGTTGCCCACCACCGTCGCCAGCACCAGGACCTCCTCCATCGACACGCCCGCCCCGATGCCGTGGAAGGCGCACACGCCCGGCGCCGCGCTGCCGACGACGCAGGCGTGGCCTTTGGCGTACGCGCTGCGCTGCCGGTCGTACTTCATCTGCACCAGGCCCGCGATCTGGATCGTGTACACGCTCTGCACGAGCTGTTTGGACCCCCCATGTTAGCCACGTGATCCGTGTTGGGTGGGGGGGTGAAAACACCAACATACCTTGACCATGCCTTGGCACAACGGCGAGAGGTTCGCAGAGAATATCCTCTCAAACTCCTCCGGGGTGAAGAGTTTGGCCCACGCACGATCGTCGTCGGAGCTGCTAAACGTGCCCGAGAGGGAGATCTGAACGTCTCGGCCAAAGTTGATAAAGTCGTACTGCATAAACGTGCCGTTCCCGATCCAGCCCACCTGGCAGGGGTTGAGGGGATCGAGGTAGGTCGGGCCCATGATCTGCTGCGCCCTCTCGAGGGGGACGGTCACCGGCAGGTTCCATATGCCCGACTGCTTGGCGGTCGGCTCGCGGCCGTGGCGGCCGGCGATGAGGGGCCGCACGGCGCTGTGAATCCCGTCGGCCCCGACCACGACGTCGTACATGCTCTGCGTGCCGTCGGCGAAGCCCAGGATCACGCCGTCACCGCCGGGCGCCTCCGTGATGGACGTGAAGACCGTATTGAGGTGCAGCGCGTTGTACGGCACGTCGGCGAGCATCTCGGTCAGGAAGGCCTGCCTGCCCACCGACCGCCGGCCGGGTATCGGGAGGCCGGTCACGTCGACAATCTGGCCGGCGTTGGACCCGGTGCCGACCCGCAGCGCCACCGAGCTGTACACCGCCCCCGCGCGGTCGAGGCAGTCGTCCAGCGAGGGGTCAATGGCCCGGAGGACGTCTTGGTCGGCATTGCCGAGGTCCAGAGCCGCGCCCTCCTCCTTGAACATGGGCAGCGAGTCGAACAAGTCCACGGCGATGTGGGGGTATCTCAGCAGGCCGCGGAGAAGGGCGGCGCCGGCGAGTCCGCCGCCGAGTATGGCCACCGATATGTGTGCTGTGTGATCGGACATGATGTTGGCGTGGTCTGAGATGAGAGGGGAAGGGTAGTCTATGGGGCTGTCGTATGTGCCTACACTCCAGGGATCGCTTTCTGATGTCCCTTCCGAGGGTGATGATGCCAGAGACGCCGCCATGGTTAAGTAGCCCACAATGGCTTGATGTTAAACTTCTGCCTTGGTTTGGTGAAGCTATTCGCGGAGTTGTTTCAGCGGAGAAGCAATGGTCATGCCGCGCCTCAATGGCTGGGTCAACGGTGGTGATGAGAAGGAGGATGACGGGGGGGTGAATGTTGGGTAGTGAGGCCGTACGAGATTGGACTAATAGGTAGCAGCTTGGGGGTTGAAAAGGCTGACCAAGCCGGGGGGGACAAGACACAGGAAGAAGGGTTGATAGGAGGGCAGTGGACGATGTCTGTGAGACTGTGAGACTGTGAGTCCGGATGCGTGGGTCCAACCAAGTCAAGTACCTATGTAAAGCCATGGCATGAGGACGTTGTGGAGTTGCCGGTGCTTGAGGTTAGTGGTTCAGACACGGGATGGTGGTGGTGATGGTGTTGTATGTCCGCAAAGTTCGCAGCTAGGTCGCAGTGGAGGATGGCCGAGGGGTCACCACTAGCAGGGGACGGAGACTGGAGTACGTACTCGGTGCCTTTGCGGTGAGCAACCAAGCGAGATGCTTAAGTCTAGGAGTCTAGGAGTCTAGGAGTCTAGTAGGGCTGATAGTTACCGAGTACACAGTAGCCTCGACGGACATGAGTGGCAGGGTCATAGATCCATGTGGCATGGCAGTGCATGCGATTGGTCGGCGCCGATGGCAGGCCGCAGAGATCCGCAGAGGTCCGCCTGCGTGGACATTGACATCCGCACTCTGCAGGCGGGAAGCGTTTTTCTTACTCGGGCTCGAACGTTGAAGGCATTTGTCAGGACGCAGGCGGGTGGCTGAGATGGCTGTTGACAGCATGCATACGAGAGCCGCAGTGAGCAGATGGGTTAGTTAGCTGGGTCCTGAACAGGTTGCATCATGCATGAAGCGACAGCAGGTGATGGAGCTGTGCATGGTTTGTAAGAACTGTGCAGGGTAGATTTGATCGACGACGGACGACGGAGTGTAAGAGAGAGAGGGAGGGAGATGTTAGTCACGCCGGACGGAGTACTGTGTGTGGTATGATGGATGATTGATGATGAAAAAAAAACCCAGCCGAGTCTGCAGCTACACAGTAAGTACTTCGTATGGCCCAAAGGGATGCCAAGCTCAGGAAAGAACGCTAATCATGCAGCTTTGTACTTTCCTAGCGCTGACATGTAACTACAAGACCCAGCCTGCTAACTACTGTAGTACGTATTTTCCGTACTACGTACCGGTTACTACGTCCGTATCGAGCCGAAAAACCCCCAACGCCTTCGATTGGGTCCTGCCATTGGTCGCCTCGGACCGGCCCCCCTGCGGCTGTACTCCGTACGCAGTAGCGTATATTCCCCGCAGGCACACCAGATAACGTCCCAAGGTCCGGCAAAGCTTCATTGGTTGGCCGCTGGCGTCGCGGCGTCTGCATGTCGACCCATGCTAACCGTTGCCGACGACCGTTGCATGCAGTCGTGCCAGGAAAGGGGCACGAACGGTTGAGTCATCTGCGTTAGTACACAGTATCTACTTGGAGTAGTTGATACTCCGTACACGTGTGGGACAGTGGGCGTTGGAGTCCTACCCGTCCGTCACGGATCACATGGAAGACGGACAGAAGCCTTGTGCCATGTGGAAGCCCAGTCCAAGGTCATTCGGCAATTGTCTGGATGGGGGCCAGGGATGAAACGAAGTGTACATGTATTCCGTAACACAGCAGTTATGGATACACGGTATCTACTACGGTAGATGACTAACGTAATGTGACGTAAGTTACTTACTTTGTAGTGCAGGAGTTCACGTCGGATTGGCAACTGCGGCTTCCCCACGTCATCGCCACATGCAGGGCAATGATAACTAAACCTTTGGCTCCACACGGACCACAGCGCCCACGGTCCAGACAGACAACAGACAACCCCACCCCGCGTCAGCCTCCCAGGCAACGAAATTGTTTCCGGGCTATGCACATAACAAGTCCAGGGAGCTGAAGCGCAACGACATGAAGCGTTGGACCTTGAGGATTTCGAGGATTTCGGGATTCTATTTTCGAATTCTGTCGCCTAAGAGGAGTTGCAAAGCCTATTCCTCTGCTTTGCCCGGCAAGTCATCAAGATGCCAAACTAGCGAGGCAGACAGTAGACTCATCATCATTCAAGTCAAGGTCAAGCGAGTCTCGAAGACTGAAGTGACAAGTCGGAAGACGAACGATTCAAAGTGTACGGCTGTGTGAGTGTCGTGAACAGTCCACCCCGCCATCTCCTACAAGCACGGCAGGCAGGCGTTTGTGGCCGACGCTGATCGTGGAATACTTTCGCCGCGGGGAGCGAGTGTGGAAAACCCGTTGCTTCTCATTAGCTACGGTGGCCCACGGGGGGGACGCTTCGGAAGAGGAGACTACCATCGGACACGATCTTGTGATTCATGCTCATAGAATTAGGTAGTGATCATCCTCAAACTCTACGCCGTGGTAGGCGGAACAAACCCTCTCTCGTACGTGATCTTTAGAGAGCTCTGATGCCGATAAAATTATAGCCTATAGGGCCCAGCCAACGCCATGGAGAATGCCAGCGACCACTGTTCTGACTTGCAGCCATGCGTGTATCCAACTCGATGAGACAAGGTCTCATCCCAAGCCTTGGCCGGCAATCGTGATCTACCGAGTATTTCTAAAGACAAGGACTGGGCAGAGTGCAACTACATCCAGTTAGTTGCACGTCTTGGTTTGTCTGTGGACGGCTTATTCGCACATTATTCCCATTGGTCATGGGAAATCAAGGGTAATCCAATACTTGGTGATTGGACGCGTCACGCAGTGAACGACTGACGGATCGATCATCTGCCAAGATTCTGCGTCTTTGGGGGGGGGGGATCGTCAAGATGCTGGAGATAGGGATGCAGATCATCAAAGTCAATCCCGCGTGTGCATGCTATCCACGACTCATATCCAGGGTAGGCGGTGTTGGTGATTGATTGGTAAACCGTACAACCGTAAAAGTAGCAGCGAGTGACGTCTTTCCGCTCTCGTCATCACCGTCACCTCGATTCTTTCCCCTTGGCTGTACACAGGAGTGTCTAGACAAGTACACGAAACGAGTGTCAAGGTCGGCCTGGAAGGGGAAGAAAGGGAAGCAAAGGGAATCAAAGATTGGCCGTGTTTCTCAACCCGAGAGAGGAGAGCTAACGCTGGGGTTCGGCGCATGAAACGTTATCTCCGCACGCGCCGACACGAACAAACCACTTAACACCACCTTATCTACTCGGTATCTATTCTGAATAGACTAAGCCTGCCAAGAAAGAATCGGGATTTTGTTCTTATGGCTAAGAACAAGGCCGAGTTGATCGGCAGGTTATCAAAAGTAGTCGAGTATAAAAAGGGACGTAGTAATATAAGGATACGTAGCCCCGTGGAGAAAAACGTAATTTCCCAGGTAGTATACCATCAATGCCTTGTGTTCAATTTGGGGTTGAACTATATCGAGATTACCGTTCCGACGTAATCTCAACTTTACAATTTCAAAGTATAGTCAGTACGCCAATCGAATTCGTACACCGTCATATATGGTGAGCTAAACGACAAAGCCACGATTGGCATATAAACCACCAACCCTTTCCAACGATAACATCATCCTTTCAACCCCCCCCCTTCCCCCGGACACAAACCACACCTCCTCTCTCAAACTCCCCAGAGCCTCCACCCACCACCCGCCCACCATGAAGCTCGTCAACGTCATCCTCTTCGTCGCCGCCATCTCCGCCACCGTCGTCATCGAACCCCGTGCCCCCAAGGGCGGCGGGATTGCCGGCGGAGGAGGCCGTGGCGGCTCCTCCAGCAAGGGCCTCTTCGGCAAGCTCAAATCCAGCTCAAAGAGCAGCAGCAAAGCGTCCAAGATCCTGAAGAAGAAGAAGAAGCACAAGGCCACCACCACCACACAGAGTCTCACCGCTACCCCCACCCCCACAGCCCCCCGAAGCGAGACTGAATGGTGCCCCCAAGAAAGAAGAAGTAGAATAGGGGAGGGAAAGGGGGACGCGTGAGGTACTTGCACCGAGAACGAGTACGAGCGTGTGGCTTTCTTGCATCGGGTTGGCGTTGGCCCCGGCGTACACGGGAAGAGTCTCTACGAGACGGGACAGGGACCTGGTATATCGGCAATGTCGGTAGGTTTGATATCACTGCTGGGCTATTAATGGAGTCTGCGGGATTGGAGGGTTTATCAACTCCTTTCGTAAATGATACCCATGGAAGTTCTTTTTCTTTTCTTTTTTTCGGAAGGGGTCCGCAAGAAGTGAGGATTACCATCATGTACAAGTCTTCACATCGTCTCACTAGACCATCAATAAATATATATCTTACAAGTCACGAGTGGTCAAGGACGGTGACGTCCATGAATCCAATATACGAATGTCGATATCCGAATCCATGCCCGTTGAGAAAGTATAAATATAAAGCACTCCACGTTGTGACAGCCACGCGGTCATCAACCACGTGCGCAACTTACGAATGCGGGCAAGACGGATAGTTGCCCCTTTCCAACATGGTGCATCCCAGCGTCGACAGATTTGCTCCCAACGCTCCGAGTGGGCTGGGCCGTATATATATGTATGTATGTATGTATGCATGGACCTGGGGAATGAATCGCCCAGCACGTAGGCGCAGTCTTCCGTGCCGCGGAGCTCACATCTCGGCGTCAGCGTTCACCAATCCCATCTCCCTCAGCCCGTGGCCAAGTCCCTCGCTTGATCATGCAAAGTCGGCCGAGTACGTAGTACTCTCGGCTTAGTGGAGATTGACGATGCGAAACCACTGTTGTTGGACAAAGCGTTTGCTTCCTTGCTACAGTTCAACAGACGATCCTGGCGATGGAATAGACGAGGACGCGTGTACCGCGATCGCGGTAGGTTCGACAATACTAAGAGGTTGGGACGGAACGAGTCCAGCACGAGTCCAGCACGGATCCAGCATACGGCTCGCCGTACGTTGCCGAGCAAGTTGGCCCAATACTTTTCGACTGGCTAGGTAGGGGAGAAGGAAATCAAGTCATGCGTGCCACATCGAGACCGTGTCATTTACGCTTCCCCAAAAACGCAAGCCTTGCAATAACAAAATCGCGGGAGGAGGATCTTGACAAACTCAACTAGACCAAGCCGCGCGCGTTGCTCCGTACACGTCGCTACAGCTCCTGGACAGGCTGGACCTGAAATGAGCTTTCTGCCGGAGTGTGCACAAGCAGCAGCTCCGTCTGCTGCCCATACACCCAGTCCCACGTGCCGGTCTCCTCGTTCCAGAAGACGTCTTCTTCCAGGGGAAAGTTGATGGTCATGTTCTTCTCCGGGACAAAGTGCTCCACGAACAGCTCGATGCTGTAATACGTATTCTTGAGCAGGGGCAAGTCACCAATCACCGGGACTCCCTCTTGGAGGTTGGTCATGCCTGCCGCGCGTTCAGTCAGCTCGTGCGTGTCAAGGCCACAAGGACGGCCGGGTCGGAAGAAATACTACGCACCAATGGTCGTGCCGGCGCTGTGTCCAAACTCCCCCGTCGCGTGACAGTAGATCTTGCCCTCGATGCCCTCGCTGTGCGCCTGGGCGCGCGACGCCTTGAGGATCTCGTTGCCGGTCTTGCCAATCACCATGTTGGCCCGGACAATGTCCTGCAGGCGGTTGCCCTTCCTCAGCCCCTCGGCGACGCTCTTGGGCACATCGGCCGCGGTCTCGCCGGGGTACAGGACGTACCCGATGTGCTGGGTATCCGTGTTGAGCCCCATGGCGCTGACGCCAAAGTCGGTGTGGATGATGTCGCCGTAGTTGATCATGTGGATGGGGGCGCGGGGGTCGTCGACCGTCGTCAGCATGTTGGCCGGGTTGTCGGCCTCGTTCAGGATGAAGACGCTCGGCTGGAACCAGGTGGTGTAGTTGAGCGCCTGGATCTTCTCGCGCATCCACCACTCGACATCCCACGAGGTCGTCTCGTTGGGCGTGATGATGGCCGCGCTGAAGCCCTCCTCGATGATGGCCCAGGCCGTCTCCATCATCTTCTGGTACCAGGGCAGGCGGCCCGGGACCATGGCGGCGATGAGTTCGACGCCAACCATGGGCTCCAGCACAAACTTGGCCGCCCATTCCGGACCAAGCCCGGCCGTGATGGCGTCCAGCTCCCCGGCGTGCAGACCGCCGGAGAAGGCGAGCTCGGGCGCCGTGTTGAGAGCTATCCTGGCCGGCTGGTGGGTATCGAAGAGCACCTTGAGCTCTTTCCAGACGACGTCTGTGTTTTCGATCCAGGTGTAAGAAGACTGCGCGTTGGCGGAGCTGTTGGCGAAGAAGAGCTGCGTGGTGCGGCGGCGCGCGGAGAACTGCGTCGCCTCCTTGAGGGCCCAGAAGACGGTGTCTTCGGCATACTCACGCTGGCTGATCTGTTTTTTTTGTGCGTCAGCATCAGGTTGGTTTGAGGGGTAGTTGTGAGATGATGGATGTGAGACTGACCAGCCACGCATCGACGTTGTACTTGCGTAGGATGCCGGGAATCAAGGCCTTGCGCTCGTCTGTCCACGCATCCACGATGTCCGCCTGCGCGCGCAACGGAGGCAGTCTCTGCAGCCGAGGCGTCCTGTCCGGATTCGTGCCCGCGACGACGCTGCCGACGAGTGCCAGAGCGACTGCGACGATGGTGCCCCTCATGTCGCTGATGAGTGGCCACCGACGACGTCAATTGCGGTAGAGACAAATTGCAATTGGTCGCGAGAGCTGTCACTGTCAGTCTGTCACCGTTCACGGATGATGTATGGCAAGCGGAGCGATGCAAAATAGGTGGACGCGGCGATGGCTTGATGACAAAAGCCCTTGGTCAGCACGGAGGAGAGAGAGATCGTTAGTTACCTAAGTTACTGTGTAGTTACTGTGGTATGCGGCCATGCCGATGGACGGTCGGTCGGCGAGACGAAGCTTCGGAACCATGCCGCAATCACCTGCCTATCCGGGCATCGCATATCGATAATCGCTGAAGGATCGAATGTCCCCGCTTCAAGCTTGCATCTCTGGGAGACTGGCCCCCTGGGACCCGATCGGCACAGCTTCCACTGTCCAGTGCCCGCCTGACGATTGGCCTGAACTGACTTGGCTGACTTGCGTCTGACTGACGATCCGATTTCCATCGATTGCGCCAAAGCCTCTCTTGCAAGTTGCAAGCTGCACCGTTGTAACTAGCCTGTACGAAGTAGGCTTGTAACGTTAGCAGCGATGTCCGCAGACGGTGGGGGCCAGTCTCGTCGTACTTAGTAGTCGCAACGTGGGGGCCAAAGTGGCGTCGTGGGGGCCGGGTGGCTCATGATGCATGATGCATGATGGCGCGGGTCGTTGGTTGTGACTTGATGCTCTCTCTGTACGAAGTAGGTTCTGAAAATGTAGAGAGATAATTTAGTGTAACTTTGGCTGATTGGCAAAGCGCACTAACAAGTCAGTTAATATGTTCAAAGCAAGGAGTGAGGACGACGGCAGTTGCTCGAGTTTCCATACGGGGCAAGTTTCCGCACTAGTATCTGTACAGTAACGTACTAACGTAAGTTACACAGTAAGTGAACTAGTTAGTGACTATCCGTACCTGGAAAGAATTAGTTAGTGCATGCAGCCTCCTGAAAGTCGGCCCCGCCCCAGCAAACCAGTGGCCAAGTTACGTATCGGAACGCCGTATTGTGTACTGTGTAACGGTTAACCTGGGGGTAGGATATGGACTCAGAGGGTGGTCACCCTGCCGACACCTGACCCCCCTTACTTCAACCATGGCCTCTTTGGGGCAAGGGATGGGCTTCGCCCCGCTCCCTCGAGTCCTATCGGCGATCGCTGCTCAGTGACCAGTCTTCAAGTTCTGACAAACGGTGAACCCGTCGTTGCCGCAAACGTTACCACTGCTGACTGCTGTCATACTGTGTAGACTCATAACGTTACTTCGTAGTACTCCGTAGACCCTGGACAGCCAGGGTCCGAGACTTGATTGGCCAGCTAGAGTTCATAAGCGTCCTGCAGCTGCAGGCTGGCATTGCAACTCGCGTGATGCAGAAAGTGTGCCTGCGAGAACGCGTCCTATCACAGCGCCATGCTCGACCCAGCCATCTGGCTCACCGAATCCTTCGACGAGGGCTTTGCCCAATTGAGCCGCTCATTCCGCTCAGCCCTGCCTCTTTAGTCATGTGACTATCGATATCTGCCTGGCAGCAAACAAACTGACCGCTTCCATCGTGGGCACTGTGATTCGGGAAGCTGTGCAGTGTGCAGTGTGCAGTGTGCAGTGTGCAGTGTGCAGTGTGCGGCTGTGCCAATGTTGGCCGAGGGAATCATGCGGGCCAACCGGGTCCAACCTTATATATATATATACATTACACGGCGGAGCCAAGTGCTGTCGAGACAGCAGGACACCGTCCCTTCGACCCGTCCCTTCCTGAGTCCTCCTCTCCTTCACATATACGGTCTAGACTCTACCTACCGAGTACTCCCTGGCTCGCGGTGACTCTGTGAGCAGCTCGACGATAACTGCACAAGGACTCATACTCTCGGCGATAATGGAACACGGCGATGTTGCCCAGGTATACCGTAGCATGCAGGGCCAGCAGCTACACATTCCGGATCTGCGGCCACTGTATGCCGGTTGGGCATCCGGGGTGAACGTGTACTACCACAAGCTGACCCCGATCATTGAGGAATCAATCGAGAGGTTCATCGACAACGACAAAGCCAAGGCGAAGGCCAGGGCGATCAACTTGGCCTACTTTGCTTCCATGTGAGTGCTCGGGATCCAGGTGCCTGGCAACATCGCCGCCACGATGGCCGTACCGTACCGGCACTCGTACGCATTTCCACTGACGACATCGGCAGAATATACCCAGAGGCAGACTGGGAACAACTAAAGACCATGGCGCGGCTGTCATTGTTCCTCTTCGTGTGGGACGACATGATCGACAAGGAGATTGAGCCGGGCGTGCCGGACTACGCGTCCGACTTGGACTCGGCCGCGTGCTTCCGGGAGCAGTCCACCGCGTTCGTCAACGGCGCACTGAAGAGCCCGGGTCCGTACGCCGTGCAGCGCGCCGACGTGCCCAAGATTCTCTCGAGCTTCGCGGGCATCGCCTCCGCTTGCGTGGCCGCGGGTCCGGCCCAGGTGGACCTGGGCATGCTGACCAAGGACCTCGAGGACTTTTTTGAATCCAACACCCTGGAGCAAGAGCTGCGCTTGGCCGGCAAGCTCCTCACCGTGGAGCAGTACTGGTCCCTCCGCTATGCGGTCGGTGCCGTAGACATCTTTATGGATCTGCACCAATATGCGGCCAAGACGAGGCTGCCAGCGGACTTGGTTCGGTCCAAGGAAGTCGCCGTGATGCGTCTGGAGACGAACATACAGACCAGCGTGTGAGTTTCTCGTCGTGGTCGACTTGTCGGTAGCCACCCTTGCTGATACGTGTTCTAGCTGCAACGACCCCTACTCACTGAAGAAGGAGATGGTGAGTAAACCACGCGACGACGTCGAAAAGGGGCGTCCAGCTAACCGACTACGACGCAGAAAGAGGGCACTTCCACAAACCTCATCCCCATCATGATGAAAGAGTACGGCCAGTCTCTGGACGAGGTCATGCACGAGCTGGTCGACCAACTGCATGCCTCGGCCGCGAGGTTCGATGTCGCCGCTGCGGGCCTTCGCCAGAAGGGTAGGTCGTACGACGACGGCACGCAGGAGGAGCTGGAACGGTTCATCAAGACGTTTGAGACCTTTCAGACGGGCTGTTTCCGCTTCTATTCGGCCTCGAAAAGGTTTCGTCTACGAGAGTACGAGCAGGCAGACGGAAGTTTCAACGTTCCTCTTTAGAGATCAACGTTCATCTTTAAAGAGCGCGTGGCCAACGGGAACACGACATTTTGACTCTCTTCACGCACTATTTTGGTCACTAGATAGAAGGTTTTTGAAGCCAAAATGCGCCGGGCCGCCGGCATCTAAAATCATATATGAAAAAGAAACATGCGACTATACCGTCGTATCACATAGAACACAATGCTAGTCGTGGTGCCTCACTGAGCGAAATATTTCTTATACGTGTCTATTCATGTTTTCATACCTGCTATCAACACTCAATGAACGCTGTCATACCTCGCAGCTTGACCGCTTGCCCCCTCGATCTCGATGCGGCGCCGAGAACTTGGCAACGGAACCGGGCCATCAACTGCACGGGTGACTGCGGTCTAGGTTACGCCCTGCCGTCGGACCGGTTGACCCTAACACGTCTCGAGGGTGCGATGAGCGGCCTATTGTGGTCGACGGTCGTCTGGAATCTTGTTCCCATGGGCCGTGTGTCGATCCTTTCGAAGCTCACGGGCATTCCCTACGGTTTATATTAATTGCAGAGCCATACGATTAGTTTGTAACTATAGCAAGTTTTGAGCGTGAGAACATTCCCTACTATTCCGTCACGCTCGAAAACCCGAAAACCCGAAAACCCGCCGGGTAGCCAGGGTTGAGAAATCTAGGATGGGTACCCGTTCGACCCCTCCGGGTGGCCCCCGGATGGCCCCCGGATTACCCACGGGTACCCGTTTGATAAACTATACGGGCCGGGGCCACGGCCCTCCTTATCTCCGCTTCAACTGCCTCCACCGATGACCTCCAGCACTGCCTACAATCCGCATCTAGTAATTGAACACAATGGTTCCCAATATAATACTTTTTCAAAGTTCTCCAGTAGAGATTGATACGAGCGCCGCAACTCGTCAGCCGTCGATAGAGGCGAGGCGGTGGGTTTCCTCAATGTCGGCCGAACGTGCGCTGACTCCTGAGAGTATGAGACTCACGACGTCGCCTGCTGGATCTGCACTTACCCTCGAGACGAGCAAGAGCAAACTATTGTATGGATGATGCCCATATGCGGCCACTGGGTACCTTGGTCATACGTCTGATTGTCAGAAAGCCGAGGCACTGCAAACGTTCGTTTCCTAAACACGTCATGGACGGCGCGTGGTATTGTGCAGAGGAGGTCATGACCTCGTACACAAATCGTCTAGAAGACGTATTCAAATAAGTCATACGGTCAAAGAATTAGTCGACCGAGAACAAAGGCTGAAACGCTGGCCTTGTGCTGCATCAGTTCAGCCTCTTTGATCGTTCTCGGCGAGCGAGATTGTCGCCGATCCCGTACCTAGTTCCTATACGTGCCCGAGCACTGCAGCTGTCGTCCCGGCCAGCTGACAACGACCAACCAGCGTGCACTGCGTGTAACAGAGGGGACCCTTCGTACGACTCGGCGACGTACGAGCAGGTGCGTGACTGGAGCGATGCGGTGACGGAAAAGTACGACGAGCTCTGGCGATCACACGTGCGATGGGCTGCCAATGGAGTGGCCGTGATGATGCTTCGGGACTACCCCCCAAGCCCAAGCGCTTTTGGCAGCGGCGCGTGGATGAGAGTACCTACAGCCCGGCGAGGCAGCCTCCTTTTCGACTCTGGTGTAATTGCTTGGGGATGGGCGAGTGTCCGTCTGCTCTTGCGCGCAGTTAGGTTTATGTACTGTGTGACTGGTCACTGGTGACTGAGTGACTCTGCACCATGTTTCCCACAGCGTCCTGCGCGGTTGCCGAGAATGGTGCAGACGTGCCCAGCCAGGGCCTGCCAGCAGCAAAGTGCGAAGCAGTCCAAGATTGGCGAATACGCATGTCCTTGCCTATCCCAGATGCGGTCACTGACTTTGTGTTACGTACAAACACGAACAGCGTGATACGACACGAGCTCCATCTTGGGACTGATATTGGCGTGGAAATCCATGGATCAGGTCGACAACATAGGGGCAAGTAAGTTGTAAGTGGTGGCTAAATTTAGACACGAGAATCTCCTATTGGTGGGCTTTCGTAGCCGGCTTGTGACTGGCCGGCAGTTGCTCCAGGACCCTGAATGAGGAAAGACAATACGGGAAATAAACGGGGTCCGGTTGGGCTGGGCTGTGTAAAGCCTGTGCGAGCCCTGTGCAAGCCCCTGTGCAAGCCCTGTACAAGACCTGTGCGGTCGAGCCGGGCAGAGGCCGGATAGCCGTTCCAACCGAAACCCCTGCCGGGCGTGGACGATCCCTCACGACGACGCCGGGTACCTCATAGGGGGCACATGGGAGTCGATAGGACGACGAGCGGGCCGGGCATGCCGGGGATTGGCATTGCTGTTCTGTTGCGGAGTGCGCTACCGTAGCGAGAGCATAGATGGAACAAGGGCAGGCCGGCCGTTGACATCGCGACAGTCAGTCAGTCTGTCTGGTCGCTGGTGTATAAGTTGCGTGTTGCGACCCTTTTCTCGGTGCCTCTTCTCTTTTCCTCACCACCATCACCACACTCGCTCACTCACCCATATACTCACCTTGTACTCACTTAATCACCTTAACACGCAACTCAAGTCATAGAAACTATCCCCCCTTCCCTCCCACCCAACACCATCAAGATGCAGTTCACCACTCTCGCCATCGCAGCCGCCTCGGTCGCTGCCGTCACCGCAGCCAGCGCCGGCAAGACCTTTGGCGTCCTCGCCCTCAAGACCGGCTCCGCCGTGCAGTTCGCCGGCTGGAGCGTCCGCAACGGCACCGTCTTCCTGCACGGCGGCGAGCAGGGCGCCAAGTGCGCGTCGGCCACGCCCGAGGAGTTCGCCACCTTCCGCCTCCAGGACAACGGCGCGCTGTTCCTCTACTCCAACAGCAACCCGCCCCAGCAGATGTACGCCGACCGCTCCGCCATGGGCCAGGGCGCCTTCTCCTTCGTCACCGGCGCCCAGTCCCCGCCCAAGAACGCCGAGCTCACCACCTTTGCCGTCACCGCCGACAACAGGCTCACCGTCGGCGGCAGCAGCGACTTCAAGGCCTGCCCCAGCGGCACCAGCGGCGCCTACACCCTCTGGGCCCCCGCCGGCGTCGACCAGCCCGCCGGCAACTCTGGCTGCTTCACCGTCGGCAACCTCGTAGTCGCGAACCCCGTCCCCGTCGCCTGCACCTACGCCTAGGCTCTAGTCGCAGTGAGCGAGGAACGATGGTCCACCTGTATGTGCATGGGATGATGAAAGGCCTGGAAACAGGAGGTCAAAAAAAAGCACTGCATGGAATTGGCGTTTGGGTTTAGAAACTGTACATCATACGATTTATACCTAATTAGTAATAGGCAGCGGTATCGTTACCCACGTGGTCATGTCAAGAGCCTTGCTTGATGGTGGCTTGGGCATCCACGATAACTACCTGTCCGATATACAAGTAACAAAAAGACATTGTGTATCGAAAAAAAAGATACTCGATTACAGCTTGTCGCGTGCATGTTCATGATGTGAGATGAAGTAAGTGAGCGACAAAGTTCATCTTTAGTAGGTACGTACCGTAGAACTAACGTCAACTAATTAAACTTGGTAGGGTTCGAGTCTAGCGATGAGCCACCAACCGGTTGCACAATAACTACCTAGGTAGACGCTGCGTATTTACGCCAAATTAAAACCCGGCATTGCTGTCTTTTTTATTATTATTTCAATACTTCACTTTGACATTGATGACTCAATTCTATAACAAGTTACAGCACCATGTGAACAAGTGGAGCTACACCAAACTATTACCAGTATTTCTATTCTAGTTTTAGTTTAGTGTATAATAGCGACTATTTCTCTCTTTTTCTTTTCTGTTGAGTTTTTTTCCTACTTAATGCAATATGATATATCGACTTGGCGATTTGGAGAGTGAGGACCAACTGTATCCGTAAGTATGAGGTTTGTAACGTTATCCCAAGTCATGTAACTGTTACTCCGTAATTAGTTGACTTGACTTACATGTTAATGACGACAGGTGGGAGATGGTCCGAGCTCCCTCCAAGCTGCCGAGGTATGGAGTGCCGAGTCTACCGTTCCGTTGGGCATCGGCCAACTTCCGTACTTTGGTCACTTGTCTTTGCACCTGCCATCCGTCAACACAACCTAGGGCACATCTCATCAGTCGGACTGCTCTAGACAGGAGCCCTGCGTGCCCTCATCAGAATGAAACCCACAACCACACCGAGCTCGTAACCATGTCGCCCAACGACCACGTCTCGATCGCCCAGGCGCCCCCGTCACGCGCCACAGTCAACGGCAACAAGCCCAGCAAGTCCTCGAGCAGCAGCAGCACGAGCAGGAACCCCATCAGCAAGATCCTCGCCTTGCCCCCCCGGTGGCTGCACCTCTACAGCGACTTCATCACCAAGAATGCCCACCAGGTCTCTCAGATCGAAAGCGCCTTGCGCTCGCTGACCTACATCATACCCGGCCGATTCCGCGACGCCGAGATCGCCTCCGAGACCCTCCATTCCGCCGTCCAGCTCCTCTCGCTCTACCACGATGCCGTGCTCCTGGGCGCCTTGTCGCGCATCCCCGCGTTTGCGCCCCGTATACCCTCCCCGCATGCCCGGTACACGCGCTGGTGGACCGCCAGGAGCAGCATCTACCGCCGCATAGCACTCCTGCTGCGGATCGTGCAGTACACCGAGCTGCTATGGGAGATGGCCGCCAAGCGCCGTGGCGAAAAGGTACGGTGGCGCGTTGTCGTGGTGCTCGAGGCCGTCAAGGCCTTCTGCAAGCTCCTGCTGCTGCGCGTGACGAACTCGCGGCCCCTGGTGACACCCGTGCTGCCCGAGCGGGAGCCCATCCCCGACGACCCGGCCGCCCAGAGCGACGAGAGCGCGCTCAAGGAGTTGATGGGCGAGGCCGACGATGACGAGAACCCCCTGCTTGTCAAGCGCATAGACGGGGGGGACAAGCCCGCACACGAGTTGGAGTGGACGATGCCCAGGACCGGCAGCAGTCTGCCGTCCCTCCCTAGCCCCAGCGACATCAGCTCCTACCTCCTCGGCCGCGTCCTCACGGCCGACGACATCAAACCCGCGACCAAACTTCTCAACACCCTTCAGGGATCTGCACAGGCCGCCGAGGTCTTGCACATCCTCGCGCCGTTACTATACGCCATGGCCGTCGCGCGGAGCAAGGACAAGAAATCGTGGACGCCCTGGCTCGTCGGATTGTCCGTCGAGTACGCGGCGCGGCAGATCCGTGACCGCAGTTTCCGCACGACGTCGCTGGAGCGCGACGAGTGGGCCAAAAGGGGACGGGCGATGAGCTGGTGGCTCATGAGGGGTCCCGCGTACGAGCACGTCGTGAAGAGCGTCGTGGGAGGCGTAAAGAAGAGGATGCCGAGCATCGTGGGCGGCATATTGGAGGACTACGAGTACCTCTGGGAGAACTACTACTTTAGCACCAGTGGATGAGCATCATGTACCATGAGAGACGGGAGATGCGATATGTACTGGACTGGGGGCTGCGTACGATTGGTAATGATATCCCTGGGGGTGTACTGAAACCACCCCATGCTGATGGCGACGATGGGTCACTCACAGGAGTTTTGGACTTGGGACAAACATGGGCGTTCAGTTGCGAGCCACGAAGGCGTGATGCTAATGAAAACCATGCACCACCCTCTTATTGTATTGTCCACATGGCTGAAATGGTCCCAGGTGCGCCTTTGCCCTATGGCGAAAGGGTGGCGCCCATGCGACGAAGACGGCGGATCGAACTGGCAGTTCGTCACAAGACAAGCAACTTTGCCAGCTCTCCCATTCGACGCCCCTGAGCGCGGAGCGCTTTGGTGTTCTTCGTACTCGGACCGGAGAGTTGGTGGATCGTAAGCCATGTCAATTTATTATTACTATTACTATTACCATTATCTTTACCGGTACTCGCTACCTGCGACTGTACCTAACCCTCACGTCGCTACTGCACAACGCGAATCTGAATCCCAGGCCAAGCTCGCGATCATCGCACTGGGCGACGTATACAGCCAGTCAACTAAATCCCTGCTCCCAGTCTCGCCTTTGGACTATATATCCCGAACGACCACCATGGTCCCACCAGACCACACAAAAGCCCACAACGTCTCTCTCCCTGCATCTGCCTCCTCACTCTTCTCCTCGTCCTTTCTGTTTCCGGGGCCCGAGCATCTAGGCAACCAATCTGTGCTCTAGTAGGCGCATGTCGGTCGTATCGGATCCGCGAAACACGCAAAGACGGCCGACTAGGTCGGCGTCTTTTTTTGGCTTCTCTAGACTCGGCACCTGGGGAGCGGCGGCTGTGTCTCTTGGCGCTGCCGAGTCGACGGCGGGCGGAGCTCGGTGCTGCTTCCGGAACCGTCGAGGTCGTTCTGTGTATGATGCGGAATTTCTTGAAAGGTCTGGTAGTCGGTTTCGGTCTCAATACCAGAGCTGCCGAGTCGATGGCCGGCAAGCTCGGTGCTGCTTCCGGAGGTGTCGAGGTCGTTCTGTTCATGATGCGGAATTTCTTGAATGGTTTGGCAGCCAGTTTCGGTCTCAGTACCAGAGTTACTTTTGCTTCTGCTTCTGCTTCTGCTTCTGCTTCTGCTTCTGCTTCTGCTTCTGCTTCTGCTTCTGCTTCTGCTTCTGCTTCTGCTTCTGCTTCTGCTTCTGCTTCTGCTTCTGCTTCTGCTTCTGCTTCTGCTTCTGCTTCTGCTTCTGCTGCTGCTTCTGCTGCTGCTTCTGCTGCTGCTTCAGATTCCGATTCTGATTCTGATTCTACTTCTGCTGCCTTTCTCTTTCGATCAGAGTTCAAGATGGCCGCTGGAACCGGCACCCTTACTTCCCACCAAGGCTGATGGTCGTATTGTCCCACCTCGGGGGGGTTCATCCCTCCCGCCATTTGGACATGCCTGTAGTCGCCTTCCGTTACAATATGCAGACCCAGCTTCGTCTGGTAGTTGGAATCCTGGACGGCGCGCGCGCCCAACAGGCCAATCATCTCCCACGTGACCGCCTCGTAGTTGAACCAGCCGCTCATGGGGTTCCAGAGGGAATCGTGGTACGGCGGCGCCGTCTTGTCGGACTGCGCCTCCCACAGCGAAGCCAGCCGTCGCAGGAACTCCTTGGCGGCGGCGTAGCAGCGCACGCCGCTGGACGGCTCGTCGTCTCCCCTGGCGCGCGATCCAGGGCTGGAGTCGACGACGCGGCCCCGTGTCCGTGTCCGTGTCCGTGTCCGTGTCCGTGTCCGTGTCCCGGACGGGATCGAAGCCCGGGTCCCTCGCCACGCCGGCCTTGCGCAGGAGGTAGACGGACGCGCGTCATGATGCCGTCGTTTATCCGCCCTCTGTTACGGGACATGACCTCTCGAGTCCAGGACGGCGATGTGGGACAGCTCTCTGTGGTACTCCAACAGGTTGCCCTCAGCCGGGGCCCGGGCAGTCGGTCATGTGGATGACGAGCAGCGCCCAGTTGTCCGCCGGCATCGACCAGCATCAGCGTCCACGGCGCCTTCAGAATCTTCTCCACGCTCGGGTTCACCCTGCCTCTGTACGATCTGCGGTCCACGGCGCGGTCGACGACTTCGACGAACACGCTGTCCTCTAGACTGAGCGCTGTGATGGGTCCCCAGGGGGTACCCAGGTACTCCACGCCCAGGAAGAAGATCTTGTACTCGTCCGCGTCGGCCAGGAAGATCCTCTCGCGCAGCTCCGGAGGCACGATCTGCTCCGAGATCTGCCCGAGGACGCACTGGATTCTGGCGGCGACCCAGCCCATCTGCAGGTCGTCTTGGTGGAATAAGAAGCCTAGTCTGGTCATTTCCAAGGTGAGCCGCTCTTGTTCGCTGATCCCGTCCATCTAGGTCAGAACCAGTAGGTACGTACTGTACTGTAGTTCGTCGTCGTAGGTACTCCGAGTCGCTAGCAAAAGATGCCGATGTCGTTTTCAGCCCGGGAGCCGATGTCTGTATGTGTGGATGGATGGAAGTATGTATGTGTGTGTGTGCTTGGTGTGTTGGCAGTGGCCTGCGATTTTTCTTTTCCAGCGGCCAAGTGATGTTTGCAAGTATATCCTGAACCTGGCCGCTCCTCTTCATTTTTTTGTTTTAGGGTTGGGTGGGAGGGGCAGCGACGTTCCCTACTCGTCGTCGTTGTCGTGGTCGTCGTCGTCGTCGTCGTTGTTGGGAGTCTCCACGAGATCAGTGACAGTGGCATTACGGGGCTGGGTCTTTTCATTGTCACCGTCGGAAGAGTCTCGCATGCTGATGGGGTTATTCTTCGACATTTGGTGATTATTCACACTGACGTAGATTCACCAATGCCAATTTACTCCAATTTCTTTCCTACTTGGTTTATTCTGTTCCCTCGGGCTTGGAGGGATGCAGTGCTTCCTGGTCCAGAAGAACCAGCAGAACAGCTAATATGTTCATGAGACTCGTCCAAGTACACAGGAAAAGTATGGTATAGAAAGCGGGAAAGAAACGTGCCGATATTCACAACTCTTTGTTTCACGGCCGTGTTATGCAATCTTGATAGGTGTGAAAGTAAACAAAGGTAACCAACCGATGAATCACGGTGCCCTTTTGCCTCCAAACAATATTCATCCATGTTTTTGCGAACTCTCTCCATCACTATCGACTTTATACATCGATGTTATTTCGTATACTGTATCGAGAGCACAAAGACGCCACAAGACTGCAATAGGTAGTCGTGGGCACCTTGGATCACTGGCTGTCCATATCACTGGCTGTCCATAAATCTAATCTACCAAGAGAAAAACATCTACCTTCCAACAGGTGAGAGTCAGCAGTAAGCAGGGGAATGAATCTCAGCGGTCGCTAAACTTTTGCGTCAGAACGTTGTGATGAGTAAAAATCTTGTAATTTGTTGACTGAGAGCTATCTATGATGATCTTGCTAAAGTGTTTTGATCATTGGTTAGTAGAGGGCGTCCAGATTGATATAGCCCAATGCAAGGGCCTCGAAGGGGTATGGGTATCTCTATGCTTGGATAGTGGTAAAGCAGTGCACAGGCGGCGAGCGTATCCTACCACTCGACTTGCAGCATGTGACTGTCAAAAAGGGCAGTCCATCAAGCAGGGACGTTGATTTCATATCCAATCAACACCTCCGTACTCGTGCCCTCCCAGCCCCTCGTGCCGGCCGCTGATAGCATAAATCGACTTGTCTGGTCAATGTACAAACTTGAAATCACACCTGCTCGAGGAGGTCCCGGCACAATGAGAAAGGGAGGTGGTGTGCGTTTAGTCGACGTCTCGGACGCGGTCAAATCGTACAGTCGCAGAATATCGTGTGAGGCGCAGATGAGGTGCCGCCCGTTGGCCATGGGCCGGAGGCAACTGACTGGCCCGCTACCATGGGGAAATCTAAAGACACGCTCTGGTTGCCAGCCACCCCTGCCCCCTCGCGCTTTGGCGACGCTGAACTCTTCGACGATGCCGTTGCGCCGCCCCACGTAGATCCAATTGCCGTCGTTGGACCAGCAGGCGCCCATGCACCACGGTGGCACACCTGGACGGTTTCCAATCCGCGCGACGGGGTTGGGCACCCGCCGGTCCCATATACGGAGATTACCGTCGATGGAGGCGGATAGGAACGAAGAGTCCGAGGTCTGTGACAAGTCAAAATTGGTGGCCGGTTGCTGGGCAAATACGGCGGATGGGGATTCAAGGGGTTGGTCGAAGACGGCAGACGGAGATGGGGGCGCCTCGTCTTGAGTTGGCAACGGCTGCGCAGATGATTCCGTCGTCGCGTCCGTCATCGACAAGGTGTTGTTGAGTGTGCTGTCAAAGCTGTTGACAGCATTGCTGTCGGTGTCGATTTGACTGGGCTCCGTTAGGGGTACGTCATCCACTGTACTGTCTTGCGTCTGGGTCGGGCCCTGCGTGGTCATACCATCGTCGTATGATGGTATCGACATGTCAAAGTCGGCCATGGTGGTGCCGGGCTGAGGGTTCATCTTGTCCTGTGCCGAGTCATGCGCCATGGCGCGAGAGAACTCGTTGTCATCCTCGTTGCCAAAGTTTCCATCGCCAAACAGATCATCATCCCCCGTGGGACTTCCGCCAAAGAGACTATCGTGGGCAGGGCTTTCGGCCGCAAGCATGGCGCTCCCATCCATGTCGCCGGCAGAAGCACCGTTGCCCAGGTCAAACGAGTGGTCCAAAGTGCCGTTAGAACCGTCATTAGCCACTCCATTCACTTCGGCGAGCGAAAAGTCGAAATCGTCCGCTTTGAGGGGCGCGTCGTTGTTGCTGAAGAAGGTATCGCTAATGTCCTCCTCGCTCGCTACGGGCGGTATTGGGACACCGCTCATGGGTCGCGTCTCGACCGCCGAGGTCTGCCCACCGCTTCCGTCAAATGAGCGTTTGACGGTGCCTGTGTTGAGGTCCCAGTCAAAGATGTTCTTGTCCCAGCTTCCGCTGATGACGCTCGTCTCGTCGGGGGCCAAGTTCAGGACACTGACAGCATTGGTATGCTTCTGTAGGCATGTGATGCGCTTGCCCTCGTCGTGGCGTACGCTCTGTAGGTTGATGCCTCCGCTCTCCAAGCCCGATAGCAGCCACAGGGCCTGCGAGTGCACGGCCAGAGAGTACACGGGGCTCAGGATGAGGTCCTCGGTGCGCATGGATGGCGAGTGCGGCTCGGCGTTTTCCCAGTACGACATCAGGATGCCGCACTTGACGACCGTGTCGACAAAGGGGTGTCTCTGGGCCACGGTGAGGGACAGCTTGCCGTTGATGGTGCCCGGTCCATCGTATTTTCGTATGTAACCATCACTTCCGCCCGTCAGCCAATATCGGAGATCCGGGGTGACGGAGAGGGCGTTGACGCTTGTCGACTGAGGGGCGGCCATGGTAGGTATGATGTCGTATGTGGAGGCATTCAAGGCCTCGGGGCGTACCGATGGCAGCCATGTGGGCGTCGAGTAGGGCCCTGGTGTTGCTGATGTCCGCTTGATTGTGGGCTGGGATGCAGAAGTGTCGGGCCGGGGACTCCTGCTCCCTGCCTGACTGGCCCGCGTGGCCTGTGTCTGGTCAGCGGGGTTGTTCTCGTCTTCTTCGTCATTGTCGTGATCTTCGTCGTCGTCTTCGTCGTCGTCTTCATCGTTGTCATCCTCGTCGTGGTCTTGGTCGTCTGGCTGGGCGTGGTCATCGGGTTCTCCGGCATCGGCCATCAACTGGTCCTCCTGGTCTTGCAACTCGTCCGAGCTGGCATTCGAGTCGCGATCGAAGTCATCCATGGCTTCGGGATGGCGGAAGCGGCACCGCTCTCGAGAGACACCCGGGCGTTATAGTATGTATAATATACCTAGATAGACAGTATCGGGACAAGGAGAGTGAAGACGCGGCTGGTCACAGAAGGTGACCTCGGATAGAGAACGCAGGGACTCTGTACTTTCAAAGCAAGCTCGGCAGCAATCCCATCTGCGCAAAAACGGCCGTCTACGTGCAGCAGCAGGATATGCTGCTTGTAGCGGCGATCTCTTGGATGCGCCTGGGAGGGGGGGTTGAAAGAGAAGCTTCTTAACGGGTCCAGCCTGGACTGGAGCTTTCCAAAGCTGGAGACTGGAGTCCAATGCCATACATACCCAGTACGGATAGTACGGAGTAACTCATGGGTGGGGGACAGCACAGACCAGCCATCGCTCGGGCCAAACACCTTGTTGAACCTGGGATCGATTATCCGTAACTAATTGATCTGGCTGATTTGTTCATTCATTTTGTTGTTTCTAGAAGATCGAAAGCCTGCACCCGGCTTCATGATGGTGCAGGGTGCCCGTATCACCTGGAGTCTTTGGGTTATAGATTCATCGGGCTGATTGTTTGTGGCAATGCAAGGTATGCACCTCGGTTGACTGGTCGGATCAGGCGAAATCATATTGTGAAGAAGCTTCGTCGACAAGCTTCGTCGAGTTTCGTGAATTGGCGGTTAACGTTATGGTTTTATAGGGCTAACGAGTAGTTGATAGGTAACGTTAGGTACCTCCGTGCTCTGTACAGAGTACCGATGTGGGGAACGGGTCCCTCGAACCGTTGACCTAGGGGGTAAGTGGGGCGTATAAGCGTAGCGGCTATACGGACGTTGAGTTCGCTACTTAACACCAAGCTATAAATTCGGCCTCTTCAACACCGCTTTCTCGTCATAATATCTAGATGGACGACGTCTAGGTGGCGGCCGTGGGCCCAACCTCTGTTTATCCGCAATTTCCTTGGATATTCGTATTACAAGGTGAAGGTGTAATTCATTATTCGGGCCAAGGAGTTCTTCACCGGTCACCATCATCCAAAGTTTGATCCCCGGGTTACACGGAAGTGGCCTTGACCGGACTCCGAATTTGACCCAGTCGCGAACTTGCAGAAGATTATCACGGTGATGCTTCACAAGTGCAATGGAATCGGGGGAGAGGGACAAATACCAGTTGAGAGTTCGGTGTATCGACGTAGATATATGTCCAACTTGGCCGTCCACGATGACACGACACTGCACACTCCAACACTACTTGCACTATGCAGTAACGGTACAGAGTATTGCAACTCGTACTTATTTGAAAACCAGCAGCAAAATATTTCCGCACAATACTTCAAGATGGCCCATAGCTATCCAATCGATCATCGGGCTTAAACCACCTGATCTTGACCTGTTATGGACCGCAGCCGACATTTCAGAAGGCTCCGTTGCGGTATGGAACAAACCGCTTCAGCGCAACCATGATGTGAATCGTATCTTCCATGCTTCGAGCGGCCATAGCCACGTGGCCAATCGCCTTCTCACGATCATGGCACTAGGTACCAGCCCTCAGAAGCGGCAACACCGCCAGGACGACCAAGTGTCGATGCAGCGATCTAAGTATCCCCGAGGTGGATGTGACGCTTTTGGAACAAATCACTGACCCGGACGTCGTGTATAAACGTATCGATGACCCTAAGCATTACCACGCTTTCCTCGCCTTCGTCGAAAGAATGATGGCCAGTGGCCACCAGACACGGCATCCCCATGATACTAGAGGACGTTTTTTCCCGCAGCCCGGTGACCGACAAGATGCTGGCTCGCATGTTTGACAGAGTTTACCACTCTATCACCCTCCTCGGTCTCCGCGTCGATTTTAAGCAGTCTGTTGTCTTTGTCGAAGCCCTGGCATAAGCAACTACGGAAATTGATGACGGCACCGAACATATCTTGCTCAGGGCCGAAGCAGAGGCAAACACACACGCCGCCAGCGCTTCTCCGCCGAAGCCCATGCTGTAGCTCCGGCAGGAGGCCAGGGAAGACGAAATTATTCGAACTGTATCGCAGTGGACCGACCCTGATCTGCGCAAGATGAAAGACCGCGTCGCCGGTCGTGCGCTGGAGCCTATCGGTGTGGCATCCCTGGCCTCTCAGTTCCGTATCCGTGTCGATGAGCAGGAACTCGAACGCCGCGCCGCCGAGATTATTAGCGCATGCGTCTTCTTTTCCAGGGTGTCGCAGCGCGTAGGTCGACCACGCAAGATTGACTTCTCTTATATGCATACTATTACTAGTAGCCTCTGTATGACGCTCTTCAGCCGTGCGGAGTGGTGTCCCCTAAGCGATCGCGTACGGTACGGCTCGTCGAGTGGAAGGCCGGATTCGATCTGGCCCAGTACGCTATGAGTGGGTGCGCACAGCTCGACCTGGACGCCGTTGCGTCGTACTCGAGCCCTACCAGCGACGGCATAGAGTGGGAGAACCTATCCCGAGCCGTTATCGAGAAGCACGACGATGTGTAGTTACAGCTAGCCCGGATGTGCCAGGATACAAACGCCAACAGGGAGGTGGCCTCGAAATGGGCTTTCAACACCGGGATCGAGCAGCTTGGGATTGACCGGACCTGCAGGGAAAGTTGTAGAACACTCTTCAAAGTTTTCGTCAATTAAGGGTTCCGCACCTATTATACGGAACGATTACATCTCGTCGTTGTCTCTGGCAAATTTCTATCGTCTAAAACATCCCCATTATATCCAAGGCAATATTGATAACCCGAATCCCTTTACCGTCTGAGACCTGACCATCCTACCGCCGTAACTCTAGTACGCAATTTCCCTTGATCCCCTTGGTCTCATATCAATACCTCCCCCCTCGCCGGATACCAAGGACCGTCTGCTAAGTATTATTAGTTTTTCGGTCACAGCGAATTCAACAACCTGTATCCCAGGGAGAAGACTTACCCTTGTACGGACTCGTTAGCAGCCCGTCATGGAGCGAAAAGCTTCGTTTAGAGGCCCAGTCTATCAACTCGCTCCAGTCCACGCACACATGGTCCATTCCCATGGTTGGCTTCGGCGCGTCTTGCGTTGGCAGCCAGTTGTAGGTATAAAGGGCTGCGTCACCTTGGCAGATCAGGGCTTTGCGTATACTGTATGGATAGGAGTAATTAGTCCAAGTTCTGCACGGCACACTAGATATGCTTACTTGTCTATGCATTGGTCCATATGCGTACTGATTCCGCCGGGAGTCGACGACTTATAAATTTTCCAGTCCTCTTGGTATGCCTCGGGAAACATGTAGTGGCGTATCATTTTCTGCGAGATAATGGTTAGCTCCACCACAACCTTTACATGCATAGTGTGGCTTGGTCTCCTGAGGCTTACCAAGCAGTGTAGATTGTGGAATACTGTTGGTACCGCAAGCACGTCTCCCGTTCCGTCGTTGAGCGTTATCGAAGTCAAATTGTAATCTCTGGCTTCATCCGGATGGATACGGACATTCATATCTGCACGAAACATTGTACAATTAGAAGACGGACTTTGGGCCATGGTCAAACGGGAGGGGGATTCTACGCTTAGTCAAGTCATTCCAGGCATCGTCGAGCTCTGGTCGCGGTAGTCCTTTGAATTTCATGGATTTCATAGCATTTACTCCCGAGCCTTCGTCGAGGGTCGTCCAATGAAACTTGTTATTTAATACGGTAGCTGCAGAGATGGAGTTAACAGCGAGCCTTTTGGCTCTAGTTGTCCAAGATAACTTACGGTGAGTTGGCAAATGAGCGACCGTCTGCGCCCCGTTGCGATAGCCCAGATAGTAGACAGCGGGAAGGAAATATATAGTGAGGGACAGGAGTACTACTAAGATTTTCTGGAGTCTTGTTCGTGAAGGGGCGCGTGAAAGGCGGAATGAACTGCTCTTTCCTTCTCGATTCTCGAGAAACAGTTTTTCTAGACCTTTCGTCATGTTCTAAGGAAGAGGAATCGTTCTTTGTGTTATTAAAATGGGAGTTTTGAAGATACCAATGCTTGAGCCACTCAAATTGAGGCAAAGCGATAAAGAGTAAAGTGGTAGTTCAATTGTTCACTGTCCATGAATATCAAAGGGGAATATCAAAGGGGAATACCAAAGGGGAGAGAAGATGAGTCCCATATCACAACAACGACAAACAAGCCTCGGCCGTTACATCACACCACGTGCCAGCTAGAATCCTATCAGCCGCATTAGCAAGAATGCGAAGCACTCGGATGACTCGAAAGGATTTAGTGCAAAGTTTAATATACAAGCACTGCCCGAAAAGAATCATTCCAAAGATTAACCGACTCACAATATGTGCTATCCCTACAAGTACGTACTAGAATTACGGTAGGGAAGCCGGGGTCCGGGGTCCGGGGTTTCCGAGTCAGTCTTTTGAGGGTCTCAACTCGGCGTGGAGTTTAGTACTACTGCGACTTCGTAACGACCTTGAGGGAGGTGGCGAATGCTCCAGGAGCACATTCATGATGGCACGTTCCGAAATAAGGTCACCGAGGAAGAAATGGTTACAGGAAAAGCCAGTTATGCTTGTGTGATGAAAACAATTTTAACATGAACTGCAATCGAGTGGTGCGCCCGCCTTCCTCCACCCCCACCCCCCACCCCTCCACATACCGGGTCGCGTAGATTGAATCTGTCCGGCAATAGAGACCGGAGTTTTCATTCTATAATATAGTAAATATGTTTATACTAAGCATTAGCGAAGCATTGTCCTAATTCTTAGTTTCTAATTTTTACTATCTCTTTGGGGTTGTAACGGTTGTTGATCTTTACTTCGTTCAAAGTCTTTGATTTCCTGGACTAGAATCGAGATTTTCCCCGTGGTTAAAATTTAGTGATTACGCAACTTTAGACGTTCTTTTGTCAATAAATTGGACCACCTAGGAGGCGTCTAACCGTATTTGATATGTTTTATGTACTTAAAATATTACCTATTGTGAAATATGAAATGATAAGGAATGTGACGTGACATTTATGGGTAGCGTTAGTATACACTGTATTTATCCCTAGCCTTCCGGCTTGCTCCGTGTAAACACGGTGTTCTCTATTCGGCTTCCATACTCGTACTTGTCATACCAGGCTGGTGTGAATAGAGCGAATCGTTGTTATAGAAGCGCGGACTCACAATGTATATGAAGTGAGATCGGGATGATTATTCCTCATACAGAGTACTGGTCAACTACTCAGAATGATTCCCTTTTACTGCTGCGATCCAGTGACTGCTGCGTCCGGCACATCCGAATTACACAACAGTTTGAGTCGATGGGTACTAGATCACACGAGTCGCTGCGACACGCTCTTCTCTAAATCAGGATGGTGGAGTTGGCCGCCTAACCACCACGACTCATGTAGACCAGGGCGGTGACGAAAACGCCATGCGGCCCGGGCCATTGTACAACCCGAGGTCCCGGGCGGCGGCGGTGGCCAAATACCCTAGTCAGTAAGCACCAAAACGCCGGCTTCTAGATACTGTACTACGTGTAGTAGTACTACCTACACCGTTCCATATTGCTACAATACTAACAGGAGGTACCGTAGAAAGTGGGACAGCCCTGAATATATTACGTGGTAGGGGGATTCAAAATTTAAGCTTCCCACCACATTTCATGTACAGAATCCTTCGAAAGCTAGCGTTGCGCCCCTACTGCAGGTGTGTCCATGTACACGTGGTTGTCTCAGCACCAAACTTCTGTCAGCACCGGACCTAGCCTTATCCTCTTGTTACTACTTGAGTCAATTATTATTAGTAACTGGGGTATGCTAGTCAGCATCCATCTTCACAGGGCTCTGTTTGAAATGAGATACTAGTATCATACATTGGACCCCTACTCTAGATCAGAGTAGATCGTACTATTGGGTTACACACTACGGCATACCGATTCTGGAGGACGCATTCCAGTAATGTTGCCGACCAGGATAGTCCAGCCCCAGCTACTACGTACGAAGTGCATGTTATACCCAGAATTGGCAACAGGTTACTTCGTGCAGTCCCCACCTGTCAGCCAGACATCCCCGGCGACAGGCCATCACCCTGGCGAGGAGGGAACAGTACTACGTCTGCCACGCACGTTGTTATTCCAAACTTAAATGCGCAGGATGGTTGGAAGGAGGATAAGCCAGGTCCGAAGTCCGAAGGGTAAGTCTTAGGTAAGATTTCGAGAGCATGGATTATGACATGTGAAGAAGAAACACAATGTTCGTATATGTTCGTTAATACATACTGTATATAGGCTGGTCAGACGACCTGGCCGGGAAAGGATTTGCCGAGCTCTGTGGAGAAAGCAAAGGATCGATCGCCTATGTACTCCGTATAGTACAACAGTATTCGTCGACACTCCCTTGTCTACTTAAGGTTCCGGCCAAGGATCTATTATCTGCATGCATGAAACCCTTGGCATTGCTGACAGGAGTGGAACCTTGTACCCAAGATATACGAATAGAACATCAGACATGAGCGATGATTTATTAAGGCCGTACTTCTTTGCTCTACCGAGGCCTTCTCTTCTCCAAAAAGAGAACCACGGGCACCTTGATACCAAAATAGTGGAAACACTCCCCTTGGACCACGGCATTGCTTGAGATGGATGGCAGCTGTCTTCGAAGTTCGAGCCTCTTCATCAGACTAACACGCCAAAATGGAGCCCACCAACGAGATTCTATCCACTCCTTCCACTCCCGTTTCCACTGTGCGAAAGCGCGCTCCAACAGCGTGCCGTGTATGTCGGCAACGGAAAGTGAAGTGTAATGTCACATCAGTTGGTATCCCATGCATAAACTGTGTTCGCGACGGCCACTCCTGCGAACCAAGCGGGCGGAAAAGGCGCAAGTGAGTTGATCCCACGCTGGAATGTGTTTCTACGTTCTCCCCAGAAAGCCCCCCCTCTGCTAACGGCCATGATGGAAAGCTGTCAGCAGGTCCAACTGAAAAACGTGGCCGGTGGCCGGGGCGTCGCGAGCACGGTATCAATGTCTTCATGCGGCGATTGCCCCTCACCGATCCCGCACGCCAAACCTCCGATTTCACCTCCTCTGACAGAAACGGCTGTCAAGCTCCATTCTGTTTCAGGTTCCGAAGTGGATCGCGAAAGTGTCCTGGAGGCCGGCGGCGGTATGATGATGAGCCTGGAAAGCAGCGCAGGCGGGCGTGGACCAGATCATTATGCAATTGAGTCGTTAGCCTCGTCCATCATGGAGAATAGCGCCGAAGCCACGACGGAAACGCTCTATGTCGGTAAGCACCAGAAAGCCCAGAAGATCGAGGCCGAATATGTCTGGCTCGTGGAGAACCTGTGTGCTGTACACCAACTTGCCCCGGCACGCTCGGCTCTTGCTTGCCACAATTTCGGCTGACACGCTGTGCGTACACAGGAGACCAGCAGGGAATCGGCTACATTCTCGACATCATGGGGGAGCCAAGTGTCGTTTCACAGCACTACGGCTTGCCCTTTATGAGCGCCATGAACGGCTTGACACCCGTGGACGTGGCATATCTCCGATCCAAAGGTGTCTTTTCGATTCCTAGTGAATCTGTTTGTCAGAAGCTGTTGCAAGCATACTTCCACCATGTCCATCCGATATTACCAGTGGTGGATGCAGCAGCTGTCATCACAACCTTCCGAAACGGTGGCGCTGCTGCGATCAACACGATGCTTCTATGGAGCATGTTCTCTGTGGCGGCCAATGTGAGTTACGTTCGAGTTCTTCCAAGATAGCAGGGTTGTATGGTGCAGATGTTGACCCGATAACGATGCAGTACGTCGACAAGTCTGTGATACGTGAAACCGGCCATCAATCTCTCAAGGAGATGAAAAAGACAATGTTCAGCCGTGCCAAGGTTAGTTGACTCGCCCTCTTTAAACCAGATTGGCCACTAACAAGTAACGCTTGTGCTGACTAGTGCTACTACGACAATGGCGGCGAGCAGGACCGCATCTTGATAATACAATCCGTTAGTCTCTTGGCGTTCGGCTATTCTGACTTGGGTGAGCGCACCGAGTCATGGCACTGGATAGGTATCGCCATCAGTCTGTGTCAAACCCTGGGGTTGAACCGAGATCCAGATCGTGGCCAGTACAATACCCACTTGTCCGACCGGCAACGCCAGTTATGGAGACGAATTTGGTGGAGTGAGTTGAGTCTTTCATCCATCACCCCGAATCACACGACCGACATCCCCCCCCCGTTGAACATCACCAGTCGTCTAACCGTGTTGAAACTCGGCAGGCTGCTTTTTTCGCGACCGCTGGTTGAGCTTCGCAATGGGCCGCCCTATGCGGATCAACACTCGTGATTGTGACACCCCACTGCCTTCAGCAGATGATTTGGTGAACGACTTTGGCGAGTTGCCGTCGTCGGTCTGGAACAAGTACATGCCTTCCGATTTTCGGCAGCTTGCCGAACACTGGCTGGTTCTCTTGCACCTCAGCAAAGTGCTGGGTACAATCTTGTCGGAGAACTACTCGCCGTCTGGATCTTTGCCCTCGAGAACCTGGATTGAAGCAACCGAACGAGAACTTGACCGTTGTGTTGCGTCGGTCACTGTACGTCCAGAAGATGCCAGTGCAACCCTTTCATTTTATTTTCTTCACCTGGGACTTCATTACAAGTAAGGCTTTCAATCCACTCTGTCGTCACACACGCTCTTTCTCTCTCTCTCTCTCTCTCTCACACACACACACACACACACACGCACACATAAAAGTCTCAGAGGCTAGAGCTAACGAACAATCTCACGATGACAGTGCAGCAATGATTGCCTTATGGAGGCCATATTCAAACAGGATTGCGAGAGACGTCACGTCTAGTCAGGAAGATGCATGGTTCGGTATCGTGAAACAGAAGATCCGCACAGCCGCCGCGAACACGAACACCATACTAGACAAGATCATCAGTGATCGACTGATTAACTTTATTGGACCCATGACGTACGTGTACACAGTGGAGAAGGGCATCCTTATCCTTGCCTTGTCAGAGAGTCATGATCATGATGGACGCTAACCGTCGTTAGGATACCGGTCCTTGTACCGGCCATGAACAGTCATCTCCTGGAATCCAAGTCGTCCGATCCTCTGATAAAGCAGTCGAGTCTTAACAAGCTCGATCTCTACATGATGGTGTTAAAAAAAGTCGAGGATGTTTATTCTTCGGCGACCTTCATTCATGGCCTATTCTTACAGGCAATTCAGAAGTTGAGCTCCCCACATTACCACGAGGCAAGCATGACTCGACAATCGCGGCAATTTTCGTTGGCCGGTTCCAACACTCCAGGCACCTGGCAAGACAGCCTCAAAAGCTTCACACACGATGCTTGTTGGGATGGCGACGACCGAATGTTCGAATCATGGGATGATACGCTATCGATTTTCAGTGCCATGGGAGCTGGGGTAATTGCTGATCCCTGACAAGTTACAACAAATCAGGTCAGCCCCCAAGGGGGAGCAAACAAGCAAACAAGCAAATAAGCAAGCCAGCACAGGTTGGAGATTCGGCTTTGTGAACATCGACTGGAGAGGACTTGATGAACGTTGCATTCCAAGGCGTGTACCACTTAGACTTATTACTATTAGACATCATGTACTCTTTACATCTTTGTTAGCGTAATGTGCTTTCAACAAGTCCAATTTTTTATGAGTGAGGCAGTTTCCTGCGTGGAATGACAAACACTTGGTTTTACAGGTACGTACCGGGGCATAGCAGTGCTTGGCAACAAGGCGGAACTTTGATCCAACGGGGGGGGGCTGACTCCGTGCTCTTGAAATTGTTGATGGACTTCCGACTAGTTATCCGTACTGTTTAGGGAGAAGATTCCGAAAATCATTTGCTGCGTCTGTGTCTCGGTTACGAGTCCCAATTCGGTCAACCGTCACTGTCAACTGATGTTTTGAGAATCAGTTGAAAGGGACACGGCTCTATTCCGCATGTCGATATTCAGCAATTGGACGGATGCCAAGATGAAATACGACGAGACTCAAGTGCTCTCGGGAGACAATTCGGGAGGTGGACAAGAATGGTTGCAGGACTCTCGGGATTGTACATGCCTGCCTGCCTGCTAGTTATTGCAGGGTTAAACCTAGCACGTTGTTGCATCCGTTAGAACCGACGCCACAAGATATTACCGGCGCCACAAGTGCGGCTGCTGACGGGATCGGCCGTACCGCACCACCGATCTGTCAACTGGTACGGAGTAACTAGCATGTGATTGGTGGCAGTTCAACTACTAGCGTAGAATATGGAACACTCCCGTGCTACTACTACGTACGTACCCCTTGCACCTTGCACCTCCACTTTTGGGGGATACTACTACGGAGTAACTACGGATACTACGCTACACTTGGGAGACATCCGTAGTGATCAGAACTCCGTATCCGTGCTGCGTCCATTAGTCGACATCGTACATAATCCCGAAGCCACACGCCATTACCGACGCCACAGCCTCAACGATACTGACTTTGTTCAAATCACAAGGAAGCGAGTAAGTACACTCACGACTAAAAATGAGACGAAAGACTTATACACGTAGCATCTAACTGTTGTTATCACCTTGATCAGACCGTTCGGCGCAAACGTAAAGTAGCGTAGATATCTGACGGATCTACTGCTGGGCTCAACGAAGGGAAGGAAAAAAGGCGACTAGCTAGCAGCGAGTAGCACTGCCACTGTAGCAGTATAAGTGAAGGTATTTGGATCGGACGTGGTCCGGCAGGCCGATCCGTATGTGGTGGGAAGAGCCTAAAGAAGAGCCTAAAAGGTTATATCCTATAGCCCTGCAGTTGCCATGTCGGATTGATCCAACACCAACCATTTATTCATTAATCAATACAGTCACGTTCCCACCACGCCCCCGTTCCAGACTTGGACGTAGTAGGTTCATGCGAACATTAGTTCTTGGCCACCCTTATGGCCGGTAATCGACGATACCCCTCTCTATTATATCTTGATGGGATATTTAGAGCGCAGCATCTCTCCGTGCCTGTTCCTAGTCAGTCCCGTGGTGCCCGTACAATTTAGGATTCTCGACTGTTCAGACTTGATAAGCGACCGGCTGAACTTACTTGGCAATATAATAAGGAGCGGGAATAAGCACCAAGGCAACGAAGCCAAGGATGGTATTCCCCCAACCCACACCCATGGCCTTGTCTGCAGAATTCATAGATTAGAAAATGGCCACTCGTCGAGAACAGAGGTGGAGTAACTTGCAGAGATATGGGCCCGCCAGGGGAAGGAAGGCGCCCAGCACGTTCCTCGAGGACGCCAGCGCCGCGGTGGAGGATGCTGCATAGTCCGGGAAGGCGTCAATCATGTAGGTCTGGACTGGGAGAAAGATTCCAATCATGCCCAGACCGAAACATGCGAGCCCGGATATCGGCGCCAGCCAAAACACCTGTTGATCGGCGGACCAGCCGTACCACCAGAATGATATCGGGATCAAGAAGGAGAAATAGACGCAAATCTTCAGCCTGACCTCTGGGGTGGCGACGTTGTTGTTCCGTCTTGCGTGCCTCGCCATGACACGGTCGCTAGTCCCACCGATCGCAACTACGCCAATCATGAATCCTATGCCAATTCCTATGTAGGATATACTTGACACTCCAACCCGCCAGCCATAGTTGTTCACAAAAACTGTCGTGATGGTTGTCAACAGGAGATAGAGAAGTCCGTACACGAATCCCGAATATAGACACAGTATACCGCTAATTGGTGAAGTGAAGATGAACTAAAGGTCATGGCGAGTGTTAGTCTCAAACTCATTACACGTAGCAAGGCATCGGGAGTTCATACCTGCCAAGGTCGAAGCATCAAGTGTGATAGATTGATACCCCCGTTTCCTGCCGCATCAGACACCTTTACGGGGGCATACCAGTCTAGACGGTGCCACCACCTACGGGGCCGGCCCTCAAAGGCAGCGTGTCTGGCCAGAATGATCTGTGCATTGGTCTCTTCGGCCACAAACACCTGAAGCAGAAGTGTGAGCCCACCGAGGATGAGCAACAGCCAGTATATCTGTGTTGTCAGCCAATGGTACCTTGACGAGATAGACGGAGGGTTTTTACCCATCTCCAACCAGCGCTTTCTGACAAGAACCCGCCAATGATAGGCCCGATGACGGGACCTAGCAGAGGACCTAGTGCGAACACTGCGGTGGCCTTTCCCCGGTCGGCCGTGTTGAATAGATCAGAGACAACACCGGCTCCGATCGAGAGACACGCGGAGCCACCCAGCCCGGCAAAGAGCCGAAAGATGAGGAGGGACGTGATGTCGGGAGCGAGAGCACACCCGAGCTGCCAGATGGTGAAGATGGCCGTTGCAATGTCCAGAACCTGTGAATAGTGGTTAGCTCTACGCCAAGAAGCAGATAGTATTGTCGGGCACTTACTACTTTGCGACCATAGTGTTCACTCAACGGGGCTGAGATGAGAGAACCAACCTGTCGCAGTCTTTAATTCCAGTGGTTTTTATTTCCCAACGAGGAAATTAGTTGACTAACCACGTATCCCAAGATGAAGAACGAGACAGTAAAGGTAGTCAATGTGTCGTCGTCGTTGTGAAATTCCGCATCCATCAGAGGTGTTGCCGGTGCAAACATGGATGATGCCAAGGGGCTGTCGTCAACCGATCAGCAAAAGCCCACTCACTACTGGACACTAGACTTGTAGGGTCTCACCTCATAAAACATAGCCAGCTAACAAGCGACATCATGCGCCACTTGCGTGCATGTTGCCAAGACCTAGTTATACCGACGTATACGTCAGTTACATGCATTAATGCATAGAAGTCTCCACGGCATCCACTTACTTTGGGTCGAGGTTGGTGCTTTGCTGTTCATCCTCTGGTATATCGAATGAATGGTGGATAATCTGCTTTGTAGAGCCCGCAGGCGACGATTGTACATTATCCATATTTCGAAGCGACGCACCTGTATACGGGATGATGCAAAAGATGGTAATCCATCTTAGTAACTACGTAATTTCTCTTTAACGTGCCAAGAGGAATTCTCTTGTGGACTGACCAGCATTCTCGGCAACGCAATGTTTCGCTCGGAGATTGGCTCGGTTAACAATGGTGGTTTATTGCCGAGTACCCGATATCGATAGACTCTACCGAACAGCCGTCCGCCGCCAGCAAGCCAAATGAATCAGATCATGCCCTCAGAGGGTGTGAGAAAACAGTGGTAGTATAGACAGCATAGGATCTCTTTAGTATTAGACGCTAGATAAACAATACTGTCCATCAATAAAACAAACCGATATTTTAGAGATACCAACTAATAACTTCTTTTCTCATCGGAGCTAATACTCTAACTCAATATGGGACTACAGGCTAAGAGCAAGACCGTGTTGATCACAGGGTGCAGTCCCGGGTCTATAGGTGAAGCATTAGTAAAAGAGCTCCTGTCCCAAGATGGTAGGCCAAAAACTCCTTACCGAATATTCTCAGTATGTAGTAAAACTAACACGATACTTCAGGGTTTGTAGTCTGCGCGACATCGCTGCCAGGAGAAGAACTTACGGAGCTAAAGGCATTAGGTGCCATCTGCTTCTCTGTTGATGTGACATCTACCGATAGCGTCCAGGCGTTGAAAGATGACCTGATGGCGAGTGTGGGCGATGAGCTTGATATACTCATCAACTGTGCGTAAGTATACCCCTGATCAAAATCACCGTACGCCATGCCATGTATAACGTCTAACGAAATGCAAATAGTGGAATGAGTAAGAAGACGTGCCACTATTTCCCCTCGGGGGGTTTTGGACCTCGGAAAAGACTGACCGTGTGCAGACTACGTTATGCCAGCCCTAGACGTGGACGTCGACGAGCTCAAGCGGATATTTGACGTCAATCTGTTTGGGCTCGTCCGGGTCACCCAAGCCTTTTCAGATTTCCTGATCAACCGCAAGGGTCTGATCGTGAACGTGGGATCACTGGCCGCATACGCACCATACGTCTTTGGGTCGTCTTACAATGCTACCAAGGCGGCTGTCCTCGCCTTTGGGAACACTCTCCGAATCGAAATGAGCCCTTGGAGGTAAGTAACCTATACGCCCCCCCCTCCTATCTTTATAAACTATTAGAATAACCCTCCTTGTAGCGTACGGGTGATGACCATCTTGGCCGGACCGGTGGTAAGTGGCTTGATGACGCGGACGCAACGGACCTTGCCCAAGGATTCAAAGTACCAGCCGATCGCGGAGTCGTTCAACCAGCGAACCACGCACGACAAACACGGGGTTCAAGCCATGCCTACCGAAGAGTTTGCTCGGTCCATCGTCGAGCAGATGTCGAAGTCTAACCCACCTTACTCGTACTGGGTTGGACCCTTTGCGAGAACTGTCTGGTGGTTAGAAACGTTGGGGTTGGCTTCAGTGTGGAATTGGTTCTTCCGGAGAAAGTTTCAGTTGTGGAAACTAGACCAGCACTAGAGCTGTTTCACAACAGAAGTACACTTTTACCCAATTTCTCCCCAATAGATACATTATAGTCTGTATAGATCAACTTTAATCTCATCATATGGATATCAAATCATCAGCAACTCTATAGTATCAACTGGAAGTGATATCCACTCTTGAACAACTCTTTTTAAAACTTTCCGTAATCATCTAAAGACCCGTTTCGCTATAGGCATGCTCACAACCCTTTTCTCCCATGTAAAATCCAACCAGGCACCTTGAAGCAATGCAAGGTCGTTATTTATATATTTCGGCCAGTATATATGTTGGAATATACTAACTAGTATCATCTGTTACGGATATCGTCGGTAACCGCAAGTGAGGTAATGGTCTATTAGTTCAGTCATATAATCCTTTTACGGACTATTAGACTATACCAGCTCTCTGGATGGTTCACCTTTCAAGGTGACCTATACTAGCTAGTTTCCTTCACTCATTCTAGTTAAGCCAGCAGTATCCGTAGATCAGTTTTGGTATCATCTGAATCACACCGTATACTGAAACGTGAAGTAGCGTATATATCTGATTGATATACTGCTGGCTTAACTAAAAGAAGGAGAGGAGGTTGACTAGGTGGCAGCGAGGTGCGTGATCAATGAGGGCATTTGGACGTGGTCTAACAGGCCGCTCCGCATATGGTAGAGATGACCTGAAGCCTGAAGGTCATATTCAAGACACCTCCAGCTACCAAGCAGTGCTGTTCCAAAAAATATGTCTTTCTTCCTTTTACAGAGAATGTTTCAAATTTCAACCAATCTCACAAGCTTCTCTGGCATGCAGAACGAGTCAAGTGAGACAAAAGGGGCTTTTCAATAAAACAAACTTATCCGATATGCAGGCTAGAAGTTGTGTCATGATGCATTGTACAAGTAGGTAATTAGATGCCTCTGGAGCTTGTACAACAGAGGATGGATTTAAAGCGAGTTTGTACCGTGACAAAACCATCAGGTCGAGATTCTCGCCTGGGCACTCATGACCGTCTCAGTGCCCTGACCCTTCTCCCAATCGCTCTTCTTGAAGCTGTCCGACCTACCCGCCATCGCCCTCCTCAGCGCCCAGGCTTTAAAGGTGGGGTACTCGACGGCGGCGTGGGACGGCACGGCCTTCCTGCCGAGAGGCTTCAGAAGCACGTCGTTGTCCGGGCGCGTAAAGTACGCTAGACTATACCGCGTCCATTTCGCTTGCGCCCCGGGCGGGTTGGACACCCGGTGGATGGTGCTCTTCAGCTCGCCGTCCGACCACTTGACAAAGGCGTCGCCCAGGTTGAATATGGCCATCCCGGGCTCGGGCTTGACGTACTTCCAACCGGCCTCTTCGCCGGGCCCGACCAGGTGCTCCGGGACGAAGATCTGGAGGCCGCCGAGCGCGTTGAATAAGACGGTCAACGAACCCCAGTCGGTGCTGCGTGCGAGTTAGCATGGCACAGCAAGTACCCAGGTTTTGGTTCAGCCTTTAGAAATTAGGGGGGTTACGTACTGTGGCTGTAGGTTGATGTTGGCATTCTCGGGCTTGGGCGGGCACTTTAGCAAGCGAACATGGCTGCCGGAGTTGTTGCTGTGACTGTGCAGGTTGGGCAGGAAGTCTCTGTCCTCCGGCCCGAGTCCAAGGACGGAAGACAGGATCAGGAGGAACTTGCGGGTGACGGCTTGTCCCAGATCGATGAATTCTTGGAGTTCCGGCATCTTTTGCTGGATGACTTCGTTGTAGACGGCGCGCGAGCGGCCGTTGCCTGCGATGTCTCCGCATCCGATCCAGTACTGTTCGTTATTATCAGGAGTTCCTTGCTTGTCGACAACGGAAGCTCCCAATCCCTTGTATCTACGCACATGATAAGTCTTGGTTCCGAAGCGAGGAGTCGGAATCCCGTCCGGACTCACCCGAGTAACGTGTCTCCGTGTTTGAGAAAGCTGTCGGCAAACTTGGTCTCGGCAGGTAGATCGAACGTCTCTTCGGCCAGCGCGAACATGTTGTCTGCCGCCGCTAGGAACTTTCGGCCAACCTCGGAGTCTCGGAGGTCAACGCGGAAGAATCCAATGTCCCTCGCGGACTTGATGACCTTGGTGATCTCGTCGACATCGCCATCTAGAATCCTCTGATGGGAGATGTTGGAGATGTGTGCGATTGGCAAATCTGTGGGGAAGGCGGGTCGCTCCCCTGAGATCGCAGAGGCACCAGTAGTAGCTGTGTTGATTCCGAGTGAGCCCATGATGAGATCTTGGTGAGTTTCAAGTGGTAGGAGATGATGACGTGTATGCTTACTGTCATTTACTATGCCTCTTTCGACAGCCCGATATATAGATATAGCGGATAGTCATGCAAAACATCTAGTCCATGGTTCAAAACCACCGAGTCAAACAAAGAGCAGCGAATCAAAGCCGAGCGTGTTGTTCGGATATATCGGTATTTCGGCTATCACCGTCCGCCCCAAAAACTAATCAATCAGCTTGCAACGACTATTGCGAAATTCGGAATGCCGCAATAGTCGTTGCAACAATGACACGCTTGCTTACCGAATGGTGGTACCAGCTGAGCCAAGGGAATAAATAGACAGGGTATCACTAGCCGAAGATCGGCAAGGCAACTTTTCGGTAACACAGTTTCGGTAATAGAAGGCTGATGCTACCTGGACTACTCCGTACCGCTCTACCTTGTACCCTGACAGTGGAGTAAACAAAGCAGCGAGTCTAGTGTTTCACGATATCAAGTAAAGGCTGTTTAATTACTTTAACCACGCTAAACCCGAGAAATATCACATCGATATCAGTGTCACATCATTACTCCACACCATGTCTTCCCTAGATGCATCAAAACTCTTTTCTGTTACCGGGGTTGTCGCTGTCGTGACTGGAGGTGGGACTGGTATTGGGCTTATGATTGCTCGAGCTCTTGAACACAATGGCGCCAAAGTTTACATCCTGGGCCGGCGCGAGGAGGTGTTGAAGACAGCTGCCAAGCAGAATGCGGTAACTACTATAATCACCTCGTTTTGACTTTCCTGGGATGACTGGCGTCTAACGGTGTCCTCTTTAGATCCACGGCAACTTGATACCGATCGTGGCCGATGTGACGGACAAAGCGTCGCTGGATGCTGCTGTCGCGCGAATCAGCAACGAGACGGGGTACATCAATCTGCTGGTCAACAACGCCGGGACGCTGGGCCGGAGACACAACGCCCTCCCGCGACCGCCGCCCTTTGACCGTCTTCCTGGTCAGTTCGTCCAGGCGGCTGGGGAGGACGACCTGAGCACGCTCGACGGGATTCGGGATTTTCTTTGGAAAGACGAGGTCTCTGATTGGGATAACACGCTGAGAACCAACGTCAGCGGGGTCTGGTTTCCCAGCATCGCCTTCCTGGCTCTCCTCGGGCGGGGAAACGAGAAGCAGAACGTGCCGCAAAAGAGCCAGATTGTGACGATTGGGAGCGTCGGGGCCTTTATCCGAATCTTGGGTACTTCCTTCACCTACAACCCCAGCAAGGCGGCTGCGAACCATCTCGCCAAGATGATGGCGACCAACTTTATGCAGTGGGGAATCCGCTCCGTATGTCGATCATTCCACCCACCCCCCTTTGCGCAACTTTCTGTCGATGCTGACGATGGGCCTAGAACGTGATTGCACCAGGGGTTTTCCCATCCGAGATGTCCGTCGGCAAGGGAAAGCTCGACGAGAATAACAAGAACCACATACCCATGAGCATCCCCGTCGAGGAGATCCCCATGGGCAAAGTCGGGGACGAAGAAGACATGGCGGCGGCAATACTGTTCTTGGCAGGTCCCGGAGGCAAGTACATGAACGGCAATGTTGTGGTCACCGACGGTGGACGTCTTGGGAACGGGCCGGCAGTGTACTAGTGTTCTGATGGAGGAGAAGATGGAATCAATGGGTATCCCTGGATTATTTTTACGGCAACCCGATTATATGGCAGCCGTGTTTTCTAAAGTTATGGTTACGTTGGTCCGTTTGAGCCTGCACAGTTTGCCATTGAGCATCGCTAGTAGCTCAGAATTGTGGTCGTAGGCCAAGACAATTCTCGAGTGTTGTGGCAAGCATGTAAAGAGGTAGTTACAGATCATAGATGTGTGTATTTTGATTTCCAAGTCTTGCAGCGTTCCTGAGTCTATCTGTCCACTTCGTAAATCTATCCGTCTTGGCGTGCCCACTCGCGTCGAGTCTATCTATACTTTATATACAACGGGCTCTAACGTCATCAGTCCTCGTGGCGTTGCGCTACTCATGCGCAAGCAAACACAATCTGGACGCTAAATCTACTGAAGTACCGAATGGCCTGCGCCAAGGCAACATACTAACGCCTTGTGGATCTCGCCCATTCAATCGTCTTCTGCCGTGTCCAACACCTCCTGTAAGAACCGTGAGAGCGCCTGCGCTGTCATCTTGGTGGCAGGGACTCGGTGGAAGCCCGAGCCCGTGTACACAATGACTCTGTCGTCGGGATCCTCGCATCGCCGCACGAGGCGGAAGCAACGCTCCTCGGCCATGACGGGATCTGTCGAGCTGATGAAATGGAGGATCGGCGTCTTGATCTTCTGGTCGTAGAACTTTTGCAAGCGTGCGTCGTCCTCGTGGTAGCCGCTATATGAGATCACCAGCTTGAGCGGGCCATGCGAGGTGGTAAAGTTGGACGGGCGTGCCGGCCGTGGCCTCTCCAACAGGGCGGCAATCAGCGAGCCGACACTGGCGCCCTGGGAGAAGCCGACGATGCCGTCAAAGGGACCCTCGTTGTCGAGTATCTTGGACAGGTAGCTGAACGTCTCGATCTCTGTCGCGGCGGCGTCGTTGGGCCACCAGGCGTATGTTGGCTCGTTGGAGGATGTGGGGACGGACGGGAATGGGGCGCAGGGAAAATAGAATTCGACACTATCCCCGATGCTCTGCTCAAAGATCTTGTTCAGGAACGGCGTCTCAGCCTGCATGATGGCGGCCGACTGCTGGTACCCATGTAAACATAGAAACTTCATTTTTGGTCTTGGTCCGCAGGCAACATGCAATTAAGTTTGGGCTAGGCAATAGGAGAACTCAATTCCGGTGTGGCTCATTACGATAAATACTAGTAGCGATGCACCCTGTTTTGATGACCAGCGCCTAGGATGCTCGGCTATTTCTCACTGGGTGTCTGTCTCTATTGCAGTGACTATTCGGAGCGTCGAAATGCCAGGCGTAAATCGTAATAGGGGTCAAACAGCTCGCACCCACTGAGACGAACTCGGGTCGGGTCCGGCTTTCCACAAGCCGACCAGTTCGGCTCGGCGTTGGCGGGCGGATTGTCCACCGAGTTCATTGGACACCCGGACGTCTTGTGACTTGTGACGGTGTGCTGACGGTGTGCAATTTCGGCTCGAGTTGGGCCCTGTAGAGATACAGCGTACTGTCGGTAAGATTGGACTTTGTACTAACTAACGTGACTTGCTCGGGCGACGAGACGGCTTTCACCGTCGGCAACTCTCGACTCGCCATCCTCCAAGCCATGTGGAGATGCAAGGGTTGTAGCCGAGAGAAGGAGAGACTACCGTTGGATCTTGACTCGATACTCGACCAGTCTCAGCTTGTCGTCCAGATGATATAGCCGACATGCTATACACACGAAGCAGAGTCTGGCCGAGTATGAAGGGCTTCTCGTCTATAATATCAAGCCAGGCCTCCTCCATTCCAATATTTCGCCCGGACTGAACCATTCGCCATCTACCCTCCTTCTTTTCCATACCTAATATAATACCCCCCCTGAAACACCCACCGACATTGAAAGATGGCACCCTTTCTAGGAGAGAACAGCGACTTCGCTAGCAGCTCAGGCCAGAGCACAGGAAGACAGACGCCTTCTATTGATGACCACTCGGCCGGCTACAATGGCTCCGAACCAATTGCCATCGTGGGGATGGGTATGTGCACACACCACCATGCTATGCTACATTGTTACTCCTGCAGCGAAAACTGACATGTACCGCCAGCTTGTCGGTTTCCCGGGCAGTCTGATACGCCAGCAGAGTTCTGGGAGATGCTCGTAAACCAGAGGTCGGGATACTCGGAGCCTCCCTCCTCGAGATTCAACATCAATGGCTTCCACTCAGAGAAGGCCAACACAGGCTCACTGGGGCCCCGGGGAGGATACTTCATATCCGAGGACGTGTACAACTTCGACCCGCCGTTCTTTGGCATCACACAGACCGAGGCTACCGTCATGGATCCTCAGCAGAGGAAACTTCTCGAATGCGTGTACGAGGCGTTCGAGGCCGGAGGCATCTCGCTCGACAGCGTGTCGGGCAAGAACATCGGTGCCTATGTCGGCAACTTCACCATCGACTATGGTATGATGGCCCTGCGAGATATGGATTACCCGAAACCGTACAGTATGACGGGGCACGGCAACACCATCTTGAGTAACAGAGTCAGCTATGTGTTCAACATATGCGGCCCGAGGTATGTACCTACCTGTCGAACCCCCCTTTTGCTGGCTAGCAGGACCACTGACCTCGGCTCAGTTTTACCATTGACACGGCCTGCTCCTCTTCCATGTACGCCACGCACATGGCTTGCCGCGCGCTGGCGAGTGGCGAAGTCGACGGGGCGGTCGTCGGTGGTACCAACCTCATTCTCGACGCGGCAGTCCAGATGGCAGTTGACAAGATGGGCGTTCTGTCGCATAGTAAGAGCTCCCCATGGAAACACGGGGAGTCGTTCCCCATGCTAACATCCAACCACCAGCGTCAACATGCCACACATTCGACGCATCGGCCGACGGATACGGTCGAGCCGAAGGCATCGGAGCTTTGTACCTGAAGAGGCTCTCCGATGCCGTCCGGGATGGAGACCCAATCCGCGGTGTCATTCGAGGCACTGCTGCCAATGCAAACGGCAAGACCAGCGGTATTACACAGCCCAGTGCCATTGGACAGGAGGCCGTCATCCGATCGGCCTACGCGTTTGCGGGCAACCTCAATCCCGATGAGACATCCTACTTTGAGTGCCACGGGACTGGTACACCCGTCGGCGACCCGATCGAGCTGAACGGCATCACCAACGCCTTCCTTCGCGACAGCAAGAGGGACTCTCTCCTGGTCGGTGCCGTCAAGACCAACGTCGGCCACGCGGAAGCCGCAAGCGCCATGGCCAGCATCGTCAAGGTCGTGCTGGCCATGGAGAGTGGAATCATCCCGGCCAGTATTGGCGTCAAGAGCTTCAACCCCAAGAGTATGCATACATGATACATGACGATACCTGCCGTCGCCAAGATGCGCATCTGCCGAGACGAGTTGCTAACAACGGCGGCAGTCAACTTCTCCAACGGGCGCCTGCAAGTCGTCAAAGACACGACGGCATGGCCGGCCAACTACAATGTTCGACGTGCGAGTGTCAACTCGTTTGGGTACGGAGGCGCCAACGCGCACGCCATCATCGAATCCGCCAATTCCTATCTTCCTGGCTACAAGTCCTTCAAGAAGCGGGACGTCACACGGCAGCTCGTTGCGCCACCCACCACCGGTGGCAGCAGCAGCAGTAGCAGCACTCTGAATGTGCACGAGAGAACACAATATCTCCTCCCCTTTTCCGCCCAGGACTTCCCCAGTCTCCAGGCCAATGTGGAGAGACACAGAGAGGTCGCACAGCAGTACGACCTGCTGGATCTGGCCTACACGCTGGGCGCCCGACGCTCGTTCTTCTTCAACCGCGGATATGCCATCGCGTCGGCCGATGCCGTCGTCGACAACCTGGACTCGCAGGAGATGACGTTTGGAAAGAGAGGGAGTGGCGCGAAAATCGCCTTCATCTTCACCGGCCAAGGCGCGCAGACGGCGCAGATGGGCAAGGAACTCATGGAGTCCTTCCCCAGTTACCTCCAGAGCATCCGGGAGATGGACAAGATTCTGCAAAGCCTCGGCGAGGACGCGCCGACATGGACGATCGAGGGTGCCCTTCTCGAGCCCAAGGCCACCAGCGCCATCGACCAAGTCCACCTGTCGCAGCCGCTCTGCACCGCCGTGCAGATCGCTCTCGTCAAGCTCCTAGGCGCATGGGGCGTCAAGCCCTCGGCCTGCGTCGGGCACTCCTCTGGCGAGATCGCGGCCGCCTACGCCGCCGGCGCCATTACGGACACGCAGGCCATCGTCGCCGCGTACTTCCGCGGCGTGGCGGTCGACCAGCTCACCCAGCGCGGCACCATGCTGGCCGTCGGCCTTGGGCACGAAGAGGCCGCCCCCTATCTCGAAGAGGGCATCCGCATCGCCTGTTACAACTCGCCGCAGAGCGTGACGCTGAGCGGCGACGAAGACGCTGCCGCGAGGGTCAAGGCAAAGCTGGACGCGGACGGTGTCTTTGTCCGCGCGCTCAAGACGAGTGGCCGAGCCTACCACTCTCATCACATGAAGGATGTCGGCGCCATCTACGAGGAGCGCGCCAACCGCGGGTTCGCCTTGCTGGGCGCGACCGAGTTCCCCAAGCACGAGAAGGGTTCGGAGCTCCCCCTGTTTGTCTCGTCGGTCACGGGCGAAGTCAAGACGAACTTCCAGCCGGGACCGGAGTACTGGAGGGAGAATCTCGAGTCGCCGGTGCTGTTCACGCAAGCCGTCACCCGGATGACCCAAGTCGAAGGCCTGGGCATCAACCAGATCATCGAGCTGGGTCCCCATTCTGCCCTGGCCGGTCCCATCCGACAGATCCGCGACAAGCTGAACGTCAGCTCGCGCGATCTCGAGTACGCCGCCACCCTGTCCCGTGGCGAGAACTCGGTGACCCGTCTGCTCGACCTGGCCGGAGCCATGTTCGTCAAGGGATACCCGATCGACCTGACCAGGGTCAACTCGATCGAGGAGCTGGACGAGCAGGGGAACATGACGCTGCGAAAGGGACTCCCGCTGGTGGACCTGCCACGGTATTCGTGGAACTACAGCGCTGGTCCGCTCCGAGCCAAGCACCGGTTGAACATGGATTTCCAGAATCGCGCGTTCCCCCGCCACGACCTCCTCGGAACACTGCTGCCCGGCACGATTCGCGACCAGGCCCAGTGGCGCAACATGCTGGACATGCACGACCTGCCCTGGCTCGAGCAGCACAGGCTCGGCCCGCAGCCTGTGCTCCCCGCGACCGGCTACATCGCCATCGCCGTGGAAGCCGCACGCCAGTTCTTCCACGGCAAGGTCGAGCTCAAGGGTGCCTTCAAGTACTTTTTGCCGCGACTGTCGATCAAGTCGGCCCTCAGCCTGCCTCCGTCCGGGACGCCGATCGAGGTCATGACCAGCGTTCGCTTCCAGACCGTCTCGAACGCCGTGTCTTCGTCCAAGTGGCTCGAGTTCTCCATCCAGTCCGTCATGGAGGGCATCTGGACCGAGCACTGTGTCGGTGTCATCGGAAGACAGCCCGTCGACACGGTCGTGCCCCTTTTTGACGAGACCAAGGTGCAAGAGCCGCGCACCTCGCACACGTGGTACAGGGGTTTCGCCAACATCGGGCTCAACTACGGCCCTCCCTTCAACGGGCTCAGCAACATCCGCACCGATCCGTGGACGAACGAGTGCGTGGCCGATACCAAGCTGCTCCCGACCGACGTCCCCACCGACGACTCCCGCTACATCGTCCACCCGGGCGCCATGGACACCTGCCTGCAGGCCATCCTGATCGGCGCGCACAACGGATCCCTGAAGGAGGCCAACAGGTCGTTCATCCCCGTCGACTGGGAGGAAGTCTCCATCTACTCGTACGACGGAACGGAGATGCCCGCGCCCGTCGACGCCGACGCCCACGTCCTCGCCACCGGCCAGTTCACCAGCCTGAGGGCGCTCTGGGGTTCCTTCCAGCTCAGCGCGCCGGACGGGCAGCCGCTGTTCACCGCGAACAAGGTCAACTCCATCACGTACGCCGAAGACTTGAACAAGAACGCCACCGAGGATCGTCACCCGTACCTCCGTGTTCTCTGGAAGCCGGACGTGGACACCCTCCAGCCGGGCGCGCTGCCCTCCGCCGCCACCGCGGTCGGACGCTCCCTTTCCCCCAAGGAGAAGTCGATCCTGTCCACATGGCTTCGCACCCTCGCGGCCGCGGCTCAGGTCGCAAGCGGGAGGGGCTCGTCCAACGCAAGCCTGGTCAAGGCCATCGCGGCGCTGGGCAGCAGCCCGAGAGAGGCGCTGGACCTGGACCTGGACCTGGACCTGGACCTGGACCTGGACCTGGCCTCGTCCGACCTGGGTGCGCCCAAGCTGGACGTCTGCTTCTACCGCCTGGAGGCCATCTACGCCGCCATGATGCTCGCTCTGGCGGGCGAGCAGCTGACTGCGCCCAGCGTCGCTGCGCCGCCGGAGAACTCGCTGACGCAGACGCTCGACCTCGTCGGACACAAGAACCCGGGCATGGACATCCTCGAGATCGTCAGCTCCGAGGCCGACCTCGCCCGCCGGCTTCCTTCCTGTCTGCAGGGAGACTCGTCGCTCAAGCGATACCGCTCGTACACCTATCTGGTCGCGAGCGATGCCCTCCTGGACGCCTTCCACGACAACTACGCGGACGCACGGGATGTGACGGCGGAGAAGGCGACGCCCTTCCAAGACGGAGACTTTGGCGCACTGGAGGGCACCACCTACGACCTCATCGTCTTTCCCCAGGTCTCGTCCTTTGCCGTCGAAGCCGCCCAAGCCTTGAAGGTCGTCCAGCCACTGCTCCGCGAGGACGGGCGCGTCCTGATCCACAGCAGCAGCAGCGACGAAGCGGCTGCTCTCCAAGGGGACTTTTTGGTTTTCCTGGATGTGCTGTCCAAGGAGCTGGCGGCAGACCTGACTCGGCCCGAGGATTCGTTGTCGGCCTGGAAGACGACGCTGGAAAACCTGCAGCTGAAAGCTCCCGTCGTCGACAGGTCTCTCTCCGGGTGGACGTTGCTGTCAGCGCCGGCAGCCAAACCGCAACCGACCAACACCATTGTCGTCCTGTCAAGAGATGACAAGGCCGGCGTTGCGGACTTTTCCAGCGAGCTCGCACGCGGCGGCTACAACGTCCGGTCCGCCTCGCTGTCGGACGAGCACTTCACGCCCGAGTCCGGCGCCATCTACGTCTCGATTGTGGAATTGGGCGCCAGCTTGTTCTACAACGGCGACCTGAACGCGACCGAGTTTGCGAATCTGCAGCGTCTCGCCGAGGAGACGCAGGCCATCTTCTGGCTCACGTCCGGAGACCTGCTCGGCAAGGTCGACCCGACCGCGGCCATCGTCCAGGGCCTGGGCCGCACCCTCCAGACCGAGTACATCCAGCTCTCCTTCATCGCCATGGACTTGGACCACGCCGAGGCCGCCAAGGCCGCCCAGCAGACCAGGCGCGTCCTCGACCGGTTCTCCAAGGAGACGGAGAGGATCGACAAGGAGTACATCGTCAAGGACGACGTCTTGTACGTCAGCAGACTGTCCCAAGACGGCGCCCTCGACAGGCAGTACGGCGAGATCATGGGCAAGCAGGCCGAGGAGGACAAGTACGATGCCACCAAGCCCATCCGCCTCGACATCGACAAGATCGGCCTGCTCGACACCCTGCACTTCAAGGCGGACGACCGAGACCGCGCGCTGGCCGCGGACGAGGCCGAAGTCGAGGTCAAGGCGGTCGGACTGAACATGAAGGAGTACGCCACCTTCCGCGGCAGCTTCCACTCGGAATCCCTCAGCCACGAGGGCGCCGGCATCGTGCGCCGCGTCGGCGCGGGCGTCACCGACATCCGGGTCGGAGACAAGGTCTGCTGGATGGGCAAGGGGCTCTTTGGGAACATGGAGCGGTTCAAGGCCATGCACCTGCACCCGATGCGCGACGAGGACGGGCTGAGCTTCGATCAGATGGCGGGCGTGCCGCTGGTCTTCGCCACGGCCGTCTACGGCCTGCTCCACCTCGGCCGGCTGCGCAAGGGGGAGAAGGTGCTGATTCACTCGGCCACGGGCGGCGTCGGTCTCGCCGCGCTCCAGATCGCGCAGATGGTCGGCGCCGAGATCTTTGCCACCGTCGGCACGCCGGCCAAGCGCGAGTTCCTGAAGCGCGAGTACGGCCTCGAGGACTCCCACATCTTCAGCTCGCGCGACACGTCCTTTGCCGCGGCCATCATGGAGGTCACCGACGGGCGCGGCATCGACGTCGCGCTCAACTCCCTCGTGCGCGAGCTGCTCGCGGCCTCGTGGAGCGTCATGGCCAACAACGGGCGCCACATCGAGATCGGCCGGACCGACATCATGGAGTTTGGCATCCTCGACCTCAACGTCTTCAAGCGCAACACCACCTTCAGCGCCTTTGACCTCGGCGTCGTCGCCGACGAGCACCCCGACATCATCGCCAGCGTCATGAAGGACGTCGTGCGGTACCTCGGCGAGGGCAAGATCCAGCCCCTGCAGCCGGTGGCCCTCTTCCCGGCCACGCAGGTCGCCGCGGCCTTTGCCGAGTTTGCCAACCCGCAGAGGATCGGCAAGGTGGTCGTGTCGTTCGCGCCCGAGACCCCCCGGGGCACCGCCTCCCACCTGGCCGTCGTGCGGGGGCAAAAGGACGCCGTGACCTTCCGGCCCGACGGGACCTACGTGCTCGTCGGCTGCCTGGGCGGTCTCGGCCGCTGCCTCGCTCGCTTCATGGTCGATCGCGGTGCGCGCAACCTCACCTTCCTCGGCCGCGGCGGAGCGGACAAGATGGAGGCGGCGGCGATGATTGACAGTCTGCGCGCCCGAGGGTGCGTCGTCCACGTCGTGCGCGGAGACGTCTCCAGCAAGGAGGACGTGGCCAAGGCCGTCGCGGCCGCGGGTGTTCCTGTGTACGGAATGGTCCAAGGTGCTATGGCACTCGAGGTATGTCCCACGTCCCCCTTTTTTTTTTTTTTTTTCCACCCGTCCCCCCTTTTTCCACCCGTCCCCCCCTTTTCCACCCGTCCCCCCCTTTTTCCACCCGTCCCTACCTACACGGTACACCCCCCCTGCTCACACATTCATAGGACAAACTCTTCAGCAAGCTCGACCTCCCGGGATGGCAGTACCCCATAGACCCCAAGGTCCGCGGCACCTGGAACCTGCACGAGTGTCTCGCGGGCCAGCCGCTGGACTTCTTCGTCATGCTCTCGTCCATCTCGGCCATGACGGGCGCGCCGACGCAGAGCAACTACTGCGCCGGCAACACCTTTTTGGACTTCTTCGCGCGCTACCGCGACGGCCTCGGCCTGCCGGCGACGACGGTCGGCCTGAGCATGGTGCTCGAGGTCGGCTTCGTGTCGCAGAACCTGGCGATCGAGCAGGGCATCTCGCGGTCGGGCATCCACGGCATCACCGAGCGCGACTTCTTGCTCCTCATGGAGCAGGCCATGAAGCCCGGACGCGTCGGGGACTGGCGCCTCGACCCGGGCGCCAAGAACTTCCTCGTCAGCGGCCTCGAGCCCGCCAAGCTGGCCGCCGACCTCGACGTCAACGGCTTCCGCTTCTGGGTCCAGCCCCGCGTCGGGCCGCTGCTGACCGCCATCCAGCGCAAGAGCGAGGGCGCCGGCCGCGGAGGCGCCGCCGGGGCCAAGGCCGTGCTCGATCTCGGCGACATCGTCGAGGCCACGGTGGACAAGTTTGCCAAGACCTTTATGATCCCCGCCGACGACGTCGACCCGTCCAAGCCCCTGGTGGCGTACGGAATGGACAGCATGATCGGCACCGCCCTGCGCAACTGGGCCTTCTCGACCTTTGCTGTCGACATTCCGGTCTCCGACTTTATGGGCCCGGTTCTGACGGCCCAGTCGCTGGCGGAGAAGATATTTGCCGGTCGCTCTTGATTTTCACACTTTGTACTTTTCATCCATTATATCCTACAAGTTCGAGATGGTGGTTTTGTTGAGACATGTATTCATTTACACATACCCACGGACTTATACATGCACACACACACACACACACACACACACATGCACATGTCCAAGACTCTAAACCCGTAAACATACATACAAACAACTCAAGTAGACTGTATTGCCGCCTCCTCCTACTGAACGACCGTGCTATTTGCATACGAGTTTGGCTGAACCTCGATCGATGGCCGGCCGCAAAACGTTACTTGCAAATCCATGTTTCTGTACATGGCGATAAACAAGACCAACGACAGACCGAAACCAATCTCGGGCATCAGACGACGACGGATCTTGGCTTCGTCGCGGCAGGAGGCGCTCATTGTGTTCTGCCCGGGGGGGAATCGCAGCGAGTTCGGCACAAATGAATGCCGTGCCGCAGGTTGCCACTGCTTCCCGGTACCGCGTACCGGTATGTCGCCCTCTTGCTGACTGCCGGGATTCCTGCAAACGGAAAGATTGGGGATGTGAAAGAGGGGAGAACGAGTGCGGATGGAGGCGTAATGCGACACACCACCTCGCGGCAAGTGGTGGCGATGCGACAGGGGTAATGAGGGCAGAGAAGGATGACGGATTCAACAGACCGAAAAATACTGCGTGGGAGTCCAACGTATCAAAGTCTCCGGCTACCACTCTCCCGGGCACTTTTGAGTTCTGGTTGTTCACGTGCAATCGTGCCGTTCCGCCATCTCAGGGTTCCCTCTGTGTCAGAACGGTAGGTTTCGGGCAACTGCTGGAGAGTTTGGCCGCGTTGCTGGTTACGACTGTTGCGAGCCGTTGTCTGTTCTCGTCGTCTCTTGCCATCGAGGATTCTGCAGTCTTAATACGATAAAGAGCCCGTGTTCATCCTCGCCATCGTCGTCTTCACCATTGCCTCGTCAGGATTTTCCCCCGAGGGAAGATCAAATCATGGATATCGCCTTGTATCTATTCTTCTTCACGACCGCGTTTTACCTTGCCGCCGTCCTCATCGCCCGAAGATTTAACCTTGGCCATCCACCCGGTTCGAACTCGAGTTCTTTCTAGTACGGGCTTTCTACACAGTCAACACTATCGCCGCGTGCCATCTTGTTACAGTGAACCTGGTCAACCTTGGTCATTGTCACTCGGACCGTACGTAGTTTCCGACGAATGGGTTTGTCTGCCCTTTGCATAGATACATATTTTAACTGCCGGGATTGTAGGAGGACTTGAATACCCCATCCGTGGCTTCCATTTCATAAAAGCCACGAAGGCTGGGCTCCCAGGGCAGACATCTCAGCGATTACGAGATCGGCGTTCCATCGCCCCTTGCCACAAGCGACGAGGGAAAAAACTACAAAGCCGTGCGTGGGAAGAGCAGGTGCAGAAGTTGTAGCGAATCCAGCCAGGTGTTACAAACAACTTTTAGCCATACCGGATGATGGAGAAAGAACGAGAGACATGTTACTTTTGGCGACAAGATATCATTCACATGCCTCGATGAAAAAGTAACAACCAGCCAAGACATCGGGTGAACGTGGAATAAGCTCGAAAGAATGAATGTATAACTGCACTACTAGTAATCCACATGAAGCTCAGGCGGTTTATTTATTAAAATTTTAAAAAATGTACTCTTGTGTGTACAGGTGCAATTCCGAAAAGCGAGGATGCATATCACACGCGTTAAGACCTGGGCCACAAAGACTCTTCGCCGTGCGTTGTAATGCTTTCCACGCCCTACCACTGCCATATATAAGCAGAACAAGAAAATTCATTTACCAAATTCTACATATATGCTCAAAATAAGCATGTGTAGATTCGGTGACAGTGTTGGAGTTGAGATGAGACCGCCACCACTTCCCAACCGCCTTATCATCGGATGCCTTTCGTACCACGGAAGCCCGGCCCATAATCTCGATCCAAATTAAGATATATATGTGCATAAACGGCCGATCTTGAACTCTTGTATGTTGGGTTTCAGTGTGTTGCCCTCACCGCCACTTCTGGCTCGCGAGGTACTCGGATTCGCGCCGATACTAAATCGAGGTCGTGTGATTGCATAGGGGTGAGTTTAGACAAAGTATGTGTTGGCAAAGACTAATTTGGACGTGGATAAGGATGAAATTTATGTTTATTATTGTCTTGGAGTTGTTCAATACCGTAAAGGTGTTGTGTGACAGCAGCCACACCCTCGAGTACCGTAGGGCCAAGGGAATGATAAGCATCCTGGCCAGGTTTGCCCTACCTCCATCAGATTACCAGCGTCGAAGACGCCAGAAAGCGGCGAAGAACAGCACTCATATCTCGTCTATGGCAAGCAGCACGTCGAAATCGGCAATCTCCAGAGTGCTCACTCGGAACTACTTCATGCTGCCCACTTCGGTGTGGGGATCCTTCGGGCATGACTAGTTCACTGTTCTTTCTATTCGGGACGGGGTTCAGTCAACTCACCATCACGCGACTGATAGACCGTAAGTTCAGAGCAGACCCGATCGGCTCTGATCTTCCGTATGCAGCAGAATACATACTTATGTATCGAAAGCCCGTTCTTGGTCGTAATGTCAGTGAAGGTATCTCCGCACGAACCTGAGCCTTGGAGTATAGCTCTTCAGAGTAACATGATTGTCCCTACCAAACATTGACGTTATAATCAATCATCAGATTGTCGAATTACAATACAAAAGCAAGTACAACGATCAGCATAATAGTTCATGTACGACGGACTGAAACATGGAGGAACCGACGGCGCCCAAGAAGCAGTACAAGGGCGGCTACCGCCAGATCAACAAAGCACTCAACATTTGCGCTTTTGAGGACTATCTCGAAGCGCAGACATCCCGTCTGCCAGAGATTCCCGATGTCGAGCAAATCAGCCCCCGCGTGTTGAGGGTACTCGGCCAGAATGCCGGAAAGGTATGTCGCCGTCGGGTCCCGTCCGTCCTCGAGCCCCTATCGCGGAATGCTGACCAGTTTTTCGCAACCCCCCCCCGCGCAGTTTACCCTCCAGGGCACCAACACATACATCGTGGGCACGGGCGCTCGCAGGCTCATCATAGACACGGCACAGGGTATACCGGAATGGGCCGACATCATCTCCACGACCCTAGCGAGTGCCGAGATAGCGCTCTCCCACGTTCTGCTCACGCACTGGCACGGCGACCACACGGGCGGCGTGCCCGATCTCATTCGCCTGTATCCCGACATGGCTGCGTCCATCTACAAGCACACCCCGAGCTCCGTGCAGCAGGCCATCACCGACGGGCAGATATTCGCCGTCGAGGGTGCCACAGTGCGAGCCGTCCATGCCCCGGGGCACTCGCACGATCACATGTGCTTCATCCTCGAGGAAGAGAATGCCATGGTACGTCTGGCCATCATATCACAGGAATCTGCCGTGTAGATAAACACTTTTTTTTTTTTTTTTTTTAACCCTTGCTACACAGTTCACGGGCGACAACGTCCTAGGCCACGGCACCGCCGCTGTAGAGCAGCTGAGCACGTGGATGGACTCGCTGCGAATCATGCAGTCCCACGGGTGCCAGATCGGGTACCCAGCGCACGGCTTGCCGATCCAAGACCTGCCCCGCAAGATCGACTGCGAGCTGACGTCCAAGGCGCGCCGCGAGACCAAGATATTGAACGCGCTGGCCAAGACCAGGCAGGGGAGTCGACGTGCCGCGGACAGCAGCGTCACGGTGAAGCAGCTGGTCACGCTGATGCACGGAGACGAGCTTGACGACCAGGTCCGGGTCATGGCCGTGGAACCGCTCACCGAGGAGGTGCTGAGGAAGTTGGCCGAGGACGGCAAGGTCGCGTTCGAGTTGAAACAGGGGGAGAGGCGGTGGTACGGGATTTAGTGCCATATAAACTGTGCTGACAAGATGTTCTGCTTCATTTACACTCGTTTACGAATAAAAAGGTCTTGGGATAGATTACGTATCATATGATATAATTGTTTCATTCGGCCAAAACAATACCACAGTGTTCAATTCTACAAGTTTTGAAGTCTCGTCGCGAATTATGCTTTTTACACTGCATCAACAATATCATTGGCATAAGAACAACTGCTTCATGTATATATATGCCTTCTGCGTGCGTAGTGCCCAGCTAGACACGTCTTATACCCATCGGAGGGTCATGGGAGCCATATGCCCCCTACAGACGAAAAACAGTACAACAACAACCACGTCGACAATATCATCAGACAACCCTAATATAATCAATCGAGACCCAACACGGAAGACACGATATTTGATATTTGTTGGTAGTATCACCTTATTCAGACCGTCAACGGTGTAAACGTGAAGTGTAGTAATATATCGTAATTACCAAGGCCCAACGGAGAGAGAAGTGAATGTAACTAGCTTTTAGGGGCAGGTCCCCTTTAAAGGTGAACGGGCCGGACGGACAGTCGGCCGTAGTCGAATAATCCGTAGACGGACTATCGGACTGAACTAGTAGTTCGTTACCTTACTTACGGATACCGACAATGTCCGTAGTTAATACTAGTTAGTATGTTCCGACAGTCATTCTGACTGACAAGGGCTTTCGAGATCGCTAGATACGCGTCCACCTTTCCTCGGACATCTCCAAGTCCGTGGCTGTGTCGGGGTCTATGGGTGAAGCAATTTCACTACAAAAATGACCAGGCTCGTTGTGATGTCTCGGAACTCGCCATCTACGTGGAAAATCACCGGGCAAGTCCAAAGTCTAAAGACGTTTCGATCTCGGAACTTCGCGGGAGGTTGAGTTCAATGGACTTCCCGCTGTGCCGTATCATTTATCTAGGGGGGGATGTAGCGACAATGTCTCTGTCTCTCTTTGTACGCCGAGAAAATGAAAACTCATCCACTAGACCGAGGTATTCCCAAGACAACTTGGATTACCAAAGTTAAAAGTCGATGGAGTATCGCGTGCAGCAAGCAGAAGTAACTGTCCAAAATACCAAGTAGTCTTCTGCTTTCCGACTTCCAAGAATCTATAAAGTAAACAGTCTCCATGTGCAGATTTTCTGTAAAGGAGATAGAAACCCGATACTGTCGAGTCCTTCAGTCTTACTAGACCATATTTGCAAAGGATATTAGTTAATAATGGCTTTCGGCACCCTACACACACGCAAAGTAAGTTACGTCAAAGAAACAAGATGAATTCTTCATAATAGACGACTTGTAATATATCGAAGCTAACAATTGAAATCAGCCGAATCCTCGGATGACAGCTATACTTGCCGTCGCCAAGCTGCAAAATATCGCTCTTGACGTCGTTTACCACGATCGTGATGACCCACAGAGCCAGGCAGAGCTTTTACGCGTGAACCCCTTGGGCCAAGCTCCCGTCTTCGTCGGGGCCGATGGTTTCGTGCTGACCGAGTGCATCCCCATCGCCCTGTACAGTATATCCCTCCCGACCTGGCCTCCGTTGACAGCAACGCTCTGACATGCGATCAAGTCACGTCCCAAAACGACACCACCGGACTTCTAGGATCCACCCAGCAAGACTATTACAGTATAGTCAGGTGGATGTCCTTTGCGAATTCGGACCTGCTGCCCGCGATCGGTGGCGTCCTCCTGCCCGTTTTGCGCCAGCCCGTGGAGGTCCGCATGAATAGCCAGGACTGCCTCAAGATCCTACACAGAGACTGCAGGCTTTTGGAAGAGCATCTGCAGAAGACAAAGTACTTGGTGGGCGAGCAGGTGACCCTTGCGGACCTGTTTGTCGTGGGCCTCCTCCAGGTGGCTTACATGCTGCTCCACCGAGTACTGAAGCCGGCCTATCCGCGACTGACAGAGTGGTTTGATGGGGTTTACACGATGCCCATGTTCGAGGCTGTCGCCGGGCCGTTGAAATTGCTGGACATCCCTATTCCGGCTCTATTGGAGAGGGAAGAGTAACTCCCCTTGTTGGTCTTATTGGTTGGAATCTCGAGACATTTCCTTCAAGGTCAGAAAAACAGATTTCGACTTCTCCTTATTTACTCGTATATGATATTCTAGTCATAAATGTAATAATAACTACGATGATATAAATGGAATGCTATTTTCGCGTCCAGAGCACCAACAAGCCGGGGTGACAGCGTTGACATTGTGGTGCCCTTATGAAGCAGAAACTTGTTGCAAGACCCTATTGTAGAATCCAACTTTTCCCAGGGTTAGTGTACACCCTGATCGCATAGGCGAGGTTCTGAACTCGTTCGTTACCCAACATAGCTGACAGCCTGTGGTCAAATCGAGAAAATTACCTGGATTCGAGCAACCGACGTGTAGAAGTTCTCTCGTTGCTTGAATGGGATGTGCCCTTGATGTGCTACATGATCGCCATCGTAATCCACAGCGACATTCCCGGGTAAATACTCCCTGAGAATGAAAGGAACACCAGCTGGGTTGTTGTTGTTGGCCTCAAAACCGAACACGGCAGGAACCGGAACGTCTGTATGTTGTCTGATAAGCTGCATAGCGACCACTTCGCTTTGTAGTTGACCGATTGATTCATCTGTTGATTCGGCGATCTGTATTCTTGCGATCCACCGTTGACCGTTCTCAAATTGCAAGATTCGAACTAGGTGGTGCGCACCCTTCGTTTGCTCCTGCAATGCGTCGCATGGAATATCGCCGTTCAGCTGCGAAGCATACAAACAAAGTTCTTCCCAGTTGGTCCTTCTCGAGCCATCTTGAATTAAAGACTTCGATTTGGAAGCTTCTGGATAAAAATCCGGTCCTTTCCAATTGAGCGTGCGGCGCATGTTGTACAGCATGAGAGAATCGAAGAGGGAAGAACACAGAGATAGACGGATGGTGATTGAGCGGCACGTCACTCCCATGAAGATCCTTGACTGTATTGAAAAGATCAAGGTAGCGCGTGACTAAACCACCATCAACTCAGCTGGCTGTGCAACCTGTGCAACCTGTGCAACCTGTGTCAAACAGCCACGAGTCTCAGCTACTAAGAGTTCTACTTAGTAGTGACCACAGTTTCAGCCACCATATGTTCAGCCACGGTTCCAGTCACTATGCAGCCCAGTTCCCCTCTATTGAGTCCGTCCATCCTCACCACACCGGAAGGTCGAGCATGTAGCGCATTCGCTAGCTGCAATTTGGAGAGCGTAGGTAATGTTAGGTGGTAGGAAACTTTTGCCAGCGCTAAGTACTTTGCACATCAGGCCGCACTCAAGTACCCGTGATTGCCTATTCAACTCGATACAAGCGGCACCAAACAAGAGTAATTCCCGAAACATAAGCTGGAACGAGCAGTGGTAACGAAGAGGCTATCTACATGGGCCGAAAAGCGCGCTTGCTATGGGTTCTGCCAAGTACACGGTACCATATACCAAGATAAATAGGGGGTCGGATGCGTGTACAGAAGGCATCGCATTATAACGCAACTCCACCCCCAGTTACAGTGGTCGTGAGAAATATACTCGCAGCTATACCAAACGAGATCATATCCATGACGTTACTACCGATCCGAGCAAAGCGCCTGATAGCGGCATCAACGACCGCGTAAGGTGTAACCTACTCCAGCCGAAAACCAAGTCCCGCACGCCATCAAGACCAAAAGCCGCCTGCTCTGCCTGGCTAGCGGCTTGGAGTCGGAACAGCTCGTCGTTGGTCGGGGTCATGAATATCCACGTGAACGGGATCATGGCGACCGTGGTCAGCGCCGCGGTGGCGAGCAAACCACGGCCCTTCTGGCCACTCGCTGCGGCGTACAGGTACAGAGAGCAAGTGCCGACGCACAGCGTGGGTATTATCAAATGGCCGTAGTGGTACATGCGCGTCCAGGCGAAGAGGAGCTGCGATGCGTCGGTGGGGGTTTCCAACAGCACGGGGACCGCAATCAGCGAGAGGGACAGCATGGCGCCTGATGAAAGATGACATGGGTCAGAATCGAAGGGGACGTCTCATACGCACGCGGGGGGTGAGGGCTTTCGAGGTTCTTACCTGACACCATCGAGCCGGCGACTACGGCCGTAGTTTGAACCTTGGTTTGACGAGCACCAGACATTTTGGAGATGCTGCTCAGCTTGCGATATCGTTGGGCGGGTAAGATGAGCTGGGAGAGGATGCCGCTACGGGTGATGATTGACGAAGCCATTCATCCTATGTATCGCTTCTGCGACTAAGCAATGTTTACAATGACCGAGGATCCAAGTCAATCGAAACTCAATTTCCTTCCCTTCTCCCGGCCATGGAGATGCAGGCTGTTGCCGAATACCGAATCCCGTCTCCTTATTGTTAAAAAGTACAAAGTTTCTGGACAACTAGTATAGACAGACGCCTGCCATTCGACCGAAACTAGATGGATGAGAGCCACAAGTGATACCCTCTTCAGATTGACACTACTCTTGTTTATTAGAAGTAAGAGCTTGGCCACAAATTGCAGAATTTATGGCATGTTTTAGCCTGATTACTCGAGGACACCAATTTGAGAATGGAACATTTGCAACTCGCTAGAAAAGGTGAAAATCTCCCTCGTCATGACTACGAATCGTAGACCGACCAAAATGAGCACCTATACTGCCCCAAAGCGCAACAGTTTGGCTATAGCTCTTCAGCCCACTATCTGACCCTCGCGTATGAACTCGGAGACCCATCCAATAGTCATCATGCTTTTCTTTGTATTGGCAAACTTTTCGTGGTCACCTGTTAGATGTGCAATATACCACGGATCACTTTTCATTCTCTTGTAGTCCTCCACGTTGTAAAAGAAAGCCTGGCTGAAGCAGTCAAAGTCCGCCAAGTTGGCCATCTGCGGATCATATAGTTGGCTCATGAGAGCACGGGTTTCGGTCATGTTGTGAATCTAGCGAAGGTAATTCTGGTAAGCTCTTTGTGAGGCGAGGGAAGACAGGACAGGGGTTGGCAGAGCCAAAAGATCAAGAGACGAATGCATGGATGTTTAGCAGCATTTGATCTTACCATTGTCCAGCGTACCACTCCGTATTTCACCATGAGTTCCTTGGTCATTGGCGCCGAGACCCCGGTCATATGGTCTCGATAATCAGTCTCGCTCATGCCTTCTCGTCGGTATCCACAGATGGTGAGGCAAAGGAGTTGCAGGCTTGGGTCGCCCGCTGGGCGGACTGGGATCTCTTCGTCCATCTTTGTTCTGATTATTGATTTCGTTAATGTAACGGTAATTGGGGGGGGGCGAGGTTTAAAGCATGGTGTTGGCTACCGTGGGATTTCTTCTGGTATTTATGTATTGCGTCTATGGCCTTGGTCTTGCCCAAGACCCGAAGCAAAAAGTAAACTTGTTCGTCACTGTCTGCATCGAGATTCCCGAGATCCGAGTTCCACCCCGAGAGGAGCCAGTTTGCGTCGCCTTTTTACGATTTCCAGATCGCAATTCTCAGGACAGAACAGTACTCCATAAAATTTGGTGGTATATCACAACATTACTGGGACGGAATCGTGCACACGTGGGAAAGGGCTATATTTGCCCCATTCTTCAATCGCAAACTGAGCGGCAGGTTGCAGCGACCGGTACTAGAGACATTCACTGGTTGTTTCGACCTGAACGGCTTTGGCGGCTTGGCGAATATCAACTTGAAGCCCGCCCCTTTATCTAGGGAAGGTGTTTGAGGGCATGAAATACATGTCGTCGTCGTGGATAAGGTGGCATGCGATATCGAGACCGATCGCTCCACTATCACCTGCGATGAGAATAGAATCGGGGGTCACTGTTGCTCGGATCTCATAGATGGTCCTCTGGTTCGCCTCCAAACTCAAGAAACTTTGACAAGTCCAGCTATCATTGCACTAAAGGAACAAGAAAAACCCTTCTTCTTCTACCTGCTTCCGTCGCTTCCGTCGCTTCCGTCGTGGCCATGACCGGAGTGTCTCTGTGTCTACTTCGTCCAAGTGAGACAGTCGGTACACGGTCAGTCAGTACGGTACCCAATTGTCAGCACGGGAAGAGGAATAGTAGGACGCTTTCACGTGCGTCCCAGAGTTTGATCGAAAAGGAAAATCGATACAGGCATTTACCGCGGACCATTCTCCGGTCGCAGGGCGATGTCCGAGAAGCTGTAGTTTCTTCTCTAGATGGTGGAAATATTGACACAGTCAGAGAGTCGACAAGAGCCGTGCCGGTACAGCGAAAAGGGGTGCACGTCATATGAGACAAGACGGAAGTGAGCTAAGGTTACGTGATGGCCAGAAACACTATTCTTGCCACGTTGTGAACAGAATGTACTTGTTAGCTCTCTCACACCCGACATTCTGCCCGTTGCCAAGTGGGAGGCGCCTTTTTTTTAGCAAGATAAGCATCGATCTGTGCACTTAACCATTGACCCTCCCTCTATGATTTGATGAGACCGGGTGAGGCGGCTGGGGGCGAAACCTTCAGACTGGAGGCTAGGATGCTACCGACGGTGGTGAACTTCCGACTATTTCGGATTAAGTGACCTCCTCGATGCGTTTAGGGGGGACATCTTGCAGTTACTAAGTGCTACTACATTCACTGCCAGGACTGCAAATGTAGCTCGACAGTATGTATATGGAAACAACACATATTCCTACTTGGTAACGCATCTAGATGTACATATAGTCTGTGTGCGCCAGATATATGGCTGTCGACTGTTAACGATTAGCTAAATCAGCAACGTCACCTCTCTCTCACCATCCAACGGCAGCAGCGGAGATTGATACAATACGTTAAATCGTTGTCTCGTGACACTCGTCTATTATTTGTAGTCATCGCGCCAATCCCAATGTGTTATCCCACTTGATTTGCTGCCGCTTGCTTGCCATATCAATCTGAATTTAGCTTCTTGACTATACCTATCGATATGACCTTGAGTCTTTTCTTTACATCCACCACCATGCTGTCTAAAAGAAAAAGGGACAACGACGATACCGGCTCATTTGGCGCGTGCGCCATTCCCTCCTCCTGGCTGTCGAAACAATCCTCCACCGTGCTCACGCTGGCATAACTTACCCCCAGCTGCTCGCCCAGCATATTGTTGGCCTTTGCTAAACCTGTCCTCAGCGTGTCTTCCAGTGCGTTGATGAGACGCTGCACGCGGCTTAGCTCGCCCAGAACCAGCTGCGCCGCCATGCGCCCAGAGTCGGCGCCGTCCAGGCAGTAGCTGCTCACGAGGCCCCCGAGACGCGCGCTGCCCATCGCCAGGCCGTCGTCGCCGGTCGTGCCGCGACTGCCGGTCCCGGAGCGCGCTGCCGCATCGTACCAGGCCAGCACCTTGGAGAGGATGAGAGAGATCAGAGCCAAGAGGTGGCCGTCGTGGGCGCACGCGCAATGCAGCATGCGGCTGACGGTCTCGATGGCGGACTGGTTCCTGGTGATCACGTCTTCGATGGTAGTCAAGGCGGTGGCGGCGGCTGGCGTGTGCTCGTCCGGGCCTGGACTTTCGTGACATTTCGCCGACGGGTTTGTGAAAAGACCTCTCATGAGAGCCAGTGCTTTGAGTACACAGCAGCCTTCTGCACTCTCGGGGTCGTTGAGTCTCTGGTGGTCCGGTAGGATCTCAAATGTGAACTGGTCCCGGTCTTCTGTGAGCTGCGTGGGTACGATGCCGCACGGCATCGTCAGTTCGGTGCCGTTGGGCGAGGGCAGGCCACCGGTGGTACGGTTGCCTACCTCACCACCGGGAAAGGGTAGTTCTGCCGATGTGGCCGGATCACCAGGATCCCCGGATATAGGCAATAGATAGGCATCCAGCATAAAGTCATCAAAAGTGTCGGGTATAAAATCGCTCCAAGCAGACGCCATGTCCTGGGAGGTTGGTGTTGGAGGGCCGGTAAACAAACTCGACATCCCCTGAGGAGTAAAAGGATCATCCAGAGTCGCCATCGTCGACGTCGAAGACATGGTGGGCGGAAACCCGCTGTCGGACATGGTGGCCGGCGTCATGGCCAAGATACGCTGGAGCGGGAGATCGTTGAACATCGAGCCTTGTGCCGTTTCAGGGGTAGAGGCATGCACATCCATCGCGGACCTATCGATCTGAGATTGTTGACCATCATCATGGCTTCGGACTGAGCGGCCGCCTCGCTTGCTAGCGAGGTACTCGCATTTGAGACCGCGCTTTGTGCAGCCGGAGCATCTGGGTTTTTCCTTGTGGCATTTTACCTTGGACGCGGCGCAGGCGTTGCAGCTATCGCGTAATTTGGGCATTCTATGGGCAACAGGAGGCCGAGTGTACTGTTGGAAACTAACTTGAGAGGACGGCGAAGTAGAGGATGACATTGTGTGCTCTTGCCGGGGCAAGACATTCCGACACGAAAAACAGAGCCGGCGTGTGGAGAATTGGGCATAAGTATGAATCCGAGAGGAACAGCTTCCACAGGATGGCAAGATATACGCGGCCAACTCTGACGATGACTGCATGCAGCCAATGTCAACATTTTCATCATCGTTTCACATAATTGGATTCGAGTCGTCAGACCGCACGGAATGTCTTAGGTTCCAGTCCGCGTATCTTCACCCAGAAGCGACAGTTTCTCAGACAGAAGTATCATGTGACTGATGGCTTCGAGTAGCCTGACGCAGCAGAGTTAGCTCTGAAAGCTTGCTTCTGAAAATAAGATAAAAACATCCACGACTGCCAGATGGCCTTGACGTTCCTGTGAGGCTGCTGCCGCTCCGGCTCCTCCCGCGAATGGAAATCAACCTTCGGGACAAGGAGCGACTTGTTTCCATTGAACCGAGCTTCAGGGAAGTAGGGCAACGAGGAGGAATGGAAAAGCTGCAACTGAATCACTTCCCTCAACCTTGGATAGATTCCACAGGCTATGCCACTCCGCACGCCCGAGGCAAGTCAGACGATGGCGAAAGCACTACGCAGTTCTCTGCAGCAGAGTTTCAACTGCAAATCATAGGGAATGTCAACCCCTATCCCCTGAGTGGATTACGTATTGGTACTCAGTTTGGATTACTCTCCGTGGGGCTATGGGCGTGGGGGGTTTAAGCCTAAGGATTGCGTAGACAACGCCTCTTTATAGTGATGCGAACACGTTGGGATGTTACAAGATGAGTCGAGGGCCATGTTTCACGCCCCATCGCATCACCGGCCTGTTTCATATCGCGTCAGTCCGCAGCGAAGATCGAGATAGGCAGGCAATATGCAGAGCTTCGACCAGTTGCAGGACTCCATCCAAGATCTCGTCGCCGCCGCCAAGGAACTCGTCAAAAACTCGCACGAGGCCGGGCTCTGCTCTCTGCCGGCCCTCTCCGACCCCTTTACAGGCTTTACTCCGGGTCTGATTCCAAACGAGGCCCCGTACGACGTCGAGTGTTCCCGTCGCAATGTTCTCGCCATTACGACTCGGCTGCAGTCGTTACTCGCCACCCCGTCCGACCTGATCCGGCGCCTGGCTTTGCACGTAGGTAGAACGTAGAAGCGGCCTTGGCTTGCTCATGTTAAATCTCCCTTCTCCAGCTAGCTGATCAGTTGTCCAGAATCAACTACTAGCATGTCTCCAGTGGCTGGGTGAGTTCCAGGTGCTCGCCTGCATCCCCTTGGGCGACAGTGTCTCTGCCAAGGACGTGGCCGACTTGGCCGGCGTGCCCGAAGGGCAGCTCCTACGCATCGCTCGGATGACAGCAACGGCCGGCTTCCTTCGGGAGCCCCGGCCAGGGTTCCTCGCCCATACCGCCCTCTCGGAACCGTTTGTCAGCAAGCTCGTCTATCTGGATGCGGCCATGTTCCTGGCGCAAACCATCGCGCCGGCCGCTTTCATGATGGCGACGGCGACGAGGCGGCAGGGGCAAGAGACGGCGTTGAACCTGGCGCTGGACACCCACGAAGCGTTCCAGGCACTGCGCGACAGCAAGCCAAAGCTGCAGCGCCAGTGGCTCGCCCATCTTCAATGCGAGGCGGATCCGGATGGAAGCATCGTCGAGCTCCTCGGGAACTTGAACTGGCATACGCTTCCGCACGCGTACGTCGTCGATGTAAGTCGGGACCATTCCTCGTCTTCTCGCTTCCAGTCACTTCTCTGACGCTCTTTTCCTGACGACAGGTGGCCGGAAGCTCTATGAACTTGCTTCAGGCCCTTGCCGACAACTACCCGACCGTCCACTTCATCCTGCAGGGTGGCGGCGACCAACGGCTGGAGCAGATGCCAGCGTCGACCTGCAACGCGGAGCTCGCAGGCTCCCGTATAACATTACAGACACGGGTGCTAGGCACACCGCAGACGTTCAAAGGTGCCGCGGCATACATTCTCAACCTGGCAGCGTGTCCGGCGCGGATAGAGCCCAGGCTGTGGATTCTGATGGAGTTGCAGGCCCACCTCGCCGTCCTTTGCGGGGGTGATTCAGTCATGGTCATTCTTGCGCCGCTCCTGAGACCAGGGACAGGGAGTGCCCAGTCCGACATCGAGGCTGCGGCGCGCGTACACGACCTGCAGTTGCTCCAGTTGGCAAACGAGCAGGAAATAGACGTGGGCGTGATAATGGCGATAGTAGATTCGGTGAATGATGATTTGGGCAGGCTAGTAACGGTCAACACATTTCAGCTGTCTCATGCTCGAGTTGCGGCCTTGGTGGTCACACACCAGATGGCAGCTGGCATGCATGCAGTATGAGATAGGAGAAAGAGATGGGTGGCATGTGCCATATCGTGAGACCTCCTATAAGTGAATACACCAATAACAGGTACCTCTGCCGTCTATAGTCATGGAGTATACTGTTATCTTTAGGAGATCCTTCTCCCCTGTACCACAGCTATTGCCACACAACATACCGATGTTGCTGCTTCGACTCATGGCTCGAAGCTTATTCCAGGATAAAAACGGGTTAGCATCCCTACGGCTCTCACATACGGCGACTCAACGGACTGATGCACGTTCAATGAATATTGTTTTGACCAAAGATATACTTGTCTCATTTTCGACCTGTTGCGTCTTTGCCACATTTGGAAACAAACTAGGGCTGTACGTCGTCGCCCTTTATCTTGAAAAGACATCAGTCACAAAACAAAACACCCTGAAATTCCGTCGTAAAACACCCTGACATCCCAAAGAAAAAGTAGCTATCGGGCTACATCAGTAAAAGATAAAAAAGCTCCATAAGCGGCCTCGCATATATAAAGACGGTTGAGTTTGTAGATGACCTAGTTTGCTTCAATCTCCCTCGACACATCGTAGGTGGTCGTTACTCTGGGCACCATTTCATCGCTGTTGAGGTGTGACTTGGCCTTGACACTCTTCGGCCTTGACTCGTTGGCGCCGTCGGTGGCAGGCGAGGTGTAGCCGCTGTCGGTGGTGTAGTCGTCCGTCAGCCGCGGACTGACCGCGTCGACGGCATCTTTCTCGTCCTCGCCGGACGGCGGCAAGTTCAGGACGAGGTCCGGGAAGACCTCCCGGGCGCGCTCGGGGAGCGACTGGACGTAGCCACGCCACATGGCCCTGCAGCCAAAGCACAGCTCGACGCCGCCAAAGCTGTGGATCTTCTTGGCTCCGTACGAGGCGCGGTACCGGCACCGGTTGCAGTGCGGCGTCCCCGCCCGCTCGAGGATGTCGGGCAGCTCCGGGAACATGAGCTCCTCGCCCCTCAGGAGCAGGCTGCGGTACCGGTCTGCGCCGGGGGCCTCGGCTTGCACGTCGGCCTCCTTCTTGGCGTCGGTGGCGTCGACCCGGTTCCAGAGCTTGTAGTTGCGCCGGGTCTGGGCCACGACGTCGCTGTTCTCGGTCCGGCCGACGGTCAGGTCTTCCTCCACGAAGCGGTAGCGGCGCATCATCATGTGGATGGGGCCGCCGAAGAACCGGGTGAAGTTGGTCAGGGGCACGCCCTCCTTCTTGCCCGCGACGGCGTAGGCCACGTCGAGCGCCCAGAGGACCTCGCGCGCGACCCGGAAGGCCTCGATGCGGATGTCGGACGGCACGTAAGCAAACGTGTTGTTGGTCTCGCCCTCGCTGCGGTGCTTGTAGAAGGCGACGGCGTCGTACATGGCGTCGCCGATCTCGGCCAGCAGCTCGAACTGGTCGTCCGAGAGCCAGACGTCGTCCATGTCGTTGCACGCCAGGGCGGCCGCCATGGTGAAGCGCGCCAGCGCATCGCAGTCACGCATGCGGAACCAGGTGCGTGGCGACTGCACCAGGCCGTTGACGTAGCGGCGGAACAGCTCGCTGTTGCGTTGCTTGCTGGTCTTTGCCGACGTGATGAGCAGGAAGGTCTTGTACTCGCGCGCCATGAGAGCATGGCCGGGAGTGCCTTCGAATAACTCGGCAAGGGTGCCGTCGAGCGAATATCCCAAGATGTTATCGCCCGCGGTGACATCGACTAGCTCGCCCTTGAACTCGGCAATTATGCCCATGATGATAATACGCATAAAGGCAACGTAACGCTTCCAGTTGGTATACTGGGGGATAACACACCGAGTGTACTCCCAGGCGCACGCATAGGCCTCCTGCTTGAGGGCATCGGAAAGCCCCTTTACATCATCCAAATCATGTGCGATCTCTGGATGGTAGTACCATGCATCGCGGAACTTGGGGCTCATGGTGAAGTAGGATGTCAAGATCTTGGTGACAGATTCTTGTCTCAGGGATGAGAAGTATGCAAGAGATGCGGTAGGATGTGTGACGAGGAAATTTTGCAAGGTGGTGGTCTCGCCATTAATAGTCACCTCGGGAGGGGGAAGGGGGGGGTTCTCCCTCTTATCAGTTGGCTTCTAGAAACGACTGTTGTTCTACGTTTCAAGTTTCCGTGGCTCGGTCGTCACCTCAGGAGCCCTCCCAAAAGATCAATGTGAAGTCAATTATGTCAAGGATGACCAGGAGATGTTGCAAGTATTGTTTACACCGACTATTGCAGGGCATCGTATGCGTCATTTCCCCAAAGGATATAGTGTTGCATGTCTCTTGGAGAGGCTGGCCACTGACATCTCGCCTTATTGGCATCACAGGCAATCATCCAGGCAATTCGTCCAATTGTATCGCTGTATGGATTACATGTCGTCGAATCATGGACAAATTTACCGAGATACATGGATGCTTCAAGTGGGTAGGGTCGTCGTCGGACTGCGCCGATCCTCCATATCTGCTCGAAGTATATTGTCTCTCGGGCTAGCTTCGATCCTGACTCTGGCTCGAGGCCAAAGTATGGAGTAAATTATACCGGATCGTGACAACTGTACGTAGTACTCTACAGATCGTGATAGAACGCAATTCCCACTAGCAATAACCTGTTTTCCTTATCCTGGGGAAAACCGACATGACTCAAGAACAGTGTACGTATGTAGTACTTTGTGCTCGATGAATCTACCACCACCCCAGTCCACAAGGGGTCCTTATGGGCCCCGGCATTTAAGGGGTCCTTACGGACTCCATTTGGAGTCCTCTCCAACGCAACGCATAACCAAGATCCCCGCATGTCCGCATCTTTACAGGCCCTATTCGCTCCGTTCCAATCGTGAGAAGCATGGATCTCCGTAGTTGTATACTGCAGTACTACGTAGTAACAACCGAGCGTTGGCAATGGGCTCAGACCCCTTTGGTTGCAGAACACAGGTTTTGCACATGTACTGATACTCCCTCTTGTTCGTGGTTGACTGTTCTTCAACGTACACAGTAGTTGGGCTCCACCGTGTCTTGGCATATATGCAAATGCGTGATTGGTCAGAGTTTCGAGGAATTCTGCCTGTATATCAGCTTCCATTCCCGATGGACATGGGGAGGGGGGGAGAGGGGGGAGAGGCTTGCTGTCTATCGCTGACTGCCTTCATGATTCATCAGGTTCGTTGACGGTTGTCCCGTCATCATTCAATTGGCGTTGCTGTTCTCCGTAGCTACCATGTCTTCCACCAACACCGTCGCTACTATGTCTTCCACCAACACCGTCGCTTTCCCCGTTTCTCACCTCAAAGTGCAAGCCACGAATGAGATGAAGGACGGTCTCTGCTACATCGTCATCTGCTGTGTGCTCCCAGCTTCTCTCGATCCATGATTGGGTGAACCGTGATTTACACAAGGGTAAATAAGGCAGGCAGGCCCCTTTGATCAAATCGGTCCGAACAACCTAACTACTGATAACCCTGCGATCGTCCGTACAGGTTAGCTAGCGTTGCACGTGGAAGTGATTTCTATCTTTCATAACGTCAAACTTACGGCTCAACTCAACTCAACATCCAAAGTTCAAGTTTCAAACATTATCACGTACATCGGCCACGAGATGCCAGATTTGGAGAGGGTTTGCACAGCAACTCACTATGAATTACCAGTATCATACATCATCAGATGATGGAGGTGTGCCCTCACTAGCAAGTTCCTAGATTTTTGTCATGTCCCTACCTACCTTGCGATGAAGGTTGCCACACAAGTATGCTTCTACCACGAGCTTTAGTCCCGCATAACAAAACCATGAATATAATTTATAATCGGCTGCACAACCTACCATCGCAATTGTCCACTGGGGCTACTTTCATTCCCCTGGATCCGTGCCGTCATTTTCTCGAAGCCTTTCCTGAGACTACTTGGACCCAAGACCAATGAAAGTGCCCACGGGGTGAATCCTGTATGCGGTCCTGGTAATACTGCCTCTCGAAGCACAAAGTAACCCGTCGATTTGTGGTCGCCAGGGAGAATGCTCGCGCCTGATTCGCCAAAAGCACTGCCAAGAAGTACACAGTAATTTGAGATAGTACGAAACAGGTATCGTGCCATGGGGTATCTCTTGTCTATGTATACGAGCTGGTTTCCAAAAAGGACAATCACATTTCTTCTACACTAGTTTTTAAACTTTGTTCTTTTCTTGTTCTCACTATTCTAAACTGCTTCGGTTGCGGCTCGACGACGTCAGACGGACACAAACCATCGACATAGGACGCACTTTCTGAACAGGGCTCTTTCTCAAGGAAGCCGATCCGCCACGAAACTAATACAACGTAGACACCAAAAGGGACGGCCTGCTCGCACACTAAACCAAAGTCGTCCCTGCGCGAGGAAGACGAGGATGCCAAGAGTGGTGAAGCGCCTACCTGTCCCGGATCATGGTTCGACCCAGCTTCCATCTCTGCACAGTCACGACTCGACACGGAAGCATACTCCGACCGATCTGACCGATTATTGGACGGCGTCCTGCACTTCTTCGGCGTGCACGTGCAATTCCCTCCTGCGCGTGGAGTCTCGGGGTAGTATTCGTATGTTCTTCCTGAGTCGTCGGGAAACTTAATTTATTGAACGCGTGTTTACAACCAGTAAAGATCTGCCACAAAGGGCTTTCCAGAGGCATCGCCTCTGCTTGCGGGGGACGTTGCAAACATGAATTCGAATTCATCAGCCCCCACGGACTGGCACGAGTCGCGACTCGACATGGGGCTGGGCGTTGCTCTGAATGAGGATTGATTGCTGTCCGCAGGTTGGCCAACATTTGGGGATCCATCCCCATGATCGGGTTAAACTTCCGCCCTGCAGCATGTCACATGCTGGTTGATCAAGGCACAGAGCGGTTACACAGTAGTTACTACGCAGTTGTTCATGTACTATGTACGGTCGGTAGGTCCTAGTCCGTATACTACGAGTGCTGTGAGTACTAGGTACGGCCATACCTTCTCCTTCCATGGGCGCGGGGTTTGCAGGTGGACACCCGGTGACGTCACTCGTATTGCGTTGCGCTGTACAACCGTGGGTTCCGAAGTCCACCCCTATCAGATACTCGTTATCGAAACGCAGGCTTGTTGACTCGAGAATAATAGGATGAGAGCGGTGTTCTGTCGATGCTTGATCCGGATAGGATTGCTATACTGTGGTACTGTTAGGGAGGGGGTACTAGCGTGCTGTGTAACTTACGTAGTATTTAGTACAAGGTAAAAGAAAACCGGGTCTTGCTTACGGGACGGATACACAGCACACAGTACTACGTAGTAAGTTAAGTGCTGTACTGCTAGTTAGTAGGAGGTTGCCGAGTGATCTGCTACTTCGTACTTCGTAGACGTGCCCCCTCCTTGTTAGCGCTAGCGCTATACATCCTTGGCTCCCTTTCCCCTCCTATGCACATCGATGAGACGATGACTACCATCATCACTCGTGCATGTAGGGGTTTGGTTTCCGTTCCGTGTTGAGAGTGAGCAGTAACGGGCGCGCCGGACCTGAGCTCTTTTGGAATAATAGCTCGCACGATAATGAAGCGGGTCGACGGTCGACCGCCCGATGTCCATTGATTGACGGTTGACCTTGGTTTAGTCTTGGCGTTTGGTAGGCGGGCTATGCACTGCATCGGTAAACTTAAAACCAGGGAAGGTTAGATGCGCGGCAGCCTGACCACCTACTGTGTACTTTCTACTGTGTACGTACCGCTGTTATCCGGTGAGTACGCAGTACACACTACGCGCCATGTGGAGCAAGGGATGTAAGCAGTACTACTACGGTACGTACTTTGTACATCGCATGGTCCCTGCGAGTTGCGGGGAGACCCTTCTAGTACGTAAAGGAAACCACGACAAGGTGAAGATTCCGTGTTGTTTCATCTCTAGAAGTAACATGCTGTAATAGTAGTGTACAGCCACGAAAGGTGATTGGGCCCTCCGACCCACAGTCAGGGACTCAGGGTCCTGGGTTACACTGTACTGTGTATAGCACTTCTACCGGCCGGCCGGATACAGTTGGAAGTGCACGTAGCTCACATTGCTTGAATTGGTCGCAATGACTCGTAAAAATCTTCAGCGGCCCGTCCGAATCTCGCTACAGGAGGGGACATGTCGCCGAGTGGATGTCGATAGTTGTACGTGGTATCTCGCTCGTGCTTCGTTGGGGGTATTCGCGATCCCCCGCCTCGACAACGGTGCTGTTTGCTCTATCTACGTAACTACATACTGCTTTTGCTGCTCTGAAAGGTGTGAAATCAACTCCTTAGCCACGTATCCCGGTGAAAGTCATTGGGATTTGCATCATCTGCCCTCGAGGAGAGGCAACAAAGGGACATACTCTACGGCCACAACCTCGCGGCCATCTCACGCCCCTGCCCGGCATGATCCAGATATCATCATGGCTGTTGCTCTCTCTGGCTATCTTCGCCCTTGGCGTCCTCACCCGCGGATACTACAATTTGTTCCTTCACCCATTACGGGACTATCCTGGGCCTCTGCTATGCAGAGCAACCTTTCTGAAATGGATGCTGGTACAGTGCCAGGGAGAGTCGAGCAACTATATCAGCGAGATGCACAAGAGATACGGGCCAGTGGTCAGGATCGAGCCGAATCTCTTGAGCTTCGCTGATGCCCAGGCGTGGCGAGACATATACGGCCACAAGCCTGGCGTCAAGGCCGGAACCGACTCGATGTCGAAAGCGGTGGGGAATCTTCCCAAGCCATCCTACGCCGTCCGGCAGAATCCCAATGGCTTCTACGATATTGTGAGTTTCTACAGGGCAAAGCCTCCCCCAGTCGACCTCCTGCTCACAACTCGCAGCTCAATGTCCCCGAGGAGGCTGGCCATCGACGTATGCGCAAGCTGATGACGCACATGTTCTCTGCGGCGGCCCTCTCTGGCCAGCAACCGCTGATCGTTTCGTACGTCGACAAGATGATGGCCGGACTCAGTGCCAGAGCTGGTGAGCCACTGGATATTGGCACATGGTTTGGGTATGTATATTACGTGTTTCAACCCCATTCCGTGGTCCGATGTATACATTGAACGATTGTTGTTGGCTGAGCTAATCGTTCTGGTAGCTGCACGACCTTTGATATACTTGGTGCATTGGCATTCGGCCAAGACTTTGGCGGCCTGGACAGTGGGCATCTTCACGTGAGTATTCTGCCATCTTCTTTTGTATTGCATGGTCTCGGACGCTTACGTGGTACTATGATTTTGCATGGAACAGCCGTGGGTAACCAACATCTTTGGCTCGATTAAACAAAGCTACCTGCAGCGCATCTTGAACCGATTCCCTTGGCCTCTGAACAAGATAGCGTATGCTATAATGATTGATTCGACCCTAAGCAAGGCTAGAAAGGACGAGTTTGATTTCGCGACCGCTCGTGCCAGAGAAAGGCTCCAACAGGGCATCACGATGGAGAAGCACGACTTTATGAGCTACATGCTAAAGTACAACGACGAGAAAGGGTAACTCCAATTAAAGCCCCACTCTGCAAAAGCCGATTGCACCGCTAACATGACTTTTAGAATGTCTGAAGGCGAGATTATGAGCAACTCGAGTATTCTTATTATTGCCGGCGGTGAAACTAGTACGAAGCTTTCCTCGGTTCTTTTTTTTATGTATTAAAATGCAGTCACTAACTGTGGACAAGGCGCTGTCTATTTGACGGGGATGATCTACCACCTACTATGTAACCCCCAGGTGTTGGAGAATCTGACCAATCTCGTCCGAGCAACTTTCAAGACCGAGGCAGAAATCACCTCCAACGCTCTCTCCGAGATTGAATACCTGGCAGCCGTCATTAACGAGGGAGGTCGAACGTACCCTCCTGTTCCTTCAGGTAAGCCTTCCCAAGCCTCCCAACTCGCCTTATCTAGCCTAGTGATATAAACCAAACTATTACTAACCGCCTATAACACAGGTCTTCCCAGAGTAGCCACAAAAGGGGGATCCGTCATCTCGGGCAAGGTGGTCCCCGAAGGCACAGTGGTATACGTGCACGCGATGGCGGCCAGCACGTCGCCCGCAAACTTTACGGATCCTGAAAAGTTCGTTCCTGAGCGGTGGTTGAAAGATCCGCCGGCACGATACGCCAATGACTGCCTCGACGCGGTGCAGCCATTCAGCGTCGGGCCCAGAGGATGCATCGGTCGAAAGTAAGTGGACGATCTGACCCCCTGCACCCACCCCCACGTCTCCAAGCAAGACGAGAGCTGACGGAACAGTCTCGCCATGTCCGAGATGCGCCTGATATTGGCCCGGATCGTGTGGAAGTTCGACCTCAAGCTGTGCGATGAGAGCATAGGTTGGAAGGAGTCGCAGAAAACCTACAACGTGTGGGACAAACAGCCGCTGATGGTGACGGTGACGCCTCGAAGTGGGCTCTGAGACTTTTCGGGAACAAACAGAGACAAGTAGTTGGAGGGTAAAGGGGATGCTGCGAAGACGGAGTGATTATAGAGCGATGCAGACACTTGGACGTTGGACGTTTTTACTAGAGGCTAGAGCACATACAGTATACTAAGCTGGATCATCGATTTGTTGCTATATAGGGTACACACAAACCGCAACACGAACACATGGTACTTAGTATCTCGTACCGCAATGAAGTCACGGCGATTCTCGACTGCTAGGCGCAGAACCTGTGTGTCTTTTGCAGATGCCGTCGTGACACACTAAAGTCCGACACTTGGTTGAAAACTGGCCCTGGTTGGCATCCCAAAAGTCGTGGAGTTTAACCGGCGCTTGGCAACAGGGGCAATCACTTGCAAAGTACTCCGTACAAGACAACCCCAACGCCAAGCCAGTCTCTAGCTGCACAGTACTGTAACGAAGCGGACAAACCGTGGGCGGTGGAGAAAGTGGTAGGACCGAGGGTGACGTAGCATGGAGTGGATCAGCGAAACTAGTTAAGCTCCTCTGTCGCTATCTGCCCGACCAAAGTATATACGGTGGAGAATTGCGCATACCCTGTCGCCTATCAGAAAGCGGTAAGGCTAGTTACTGTGGTACGCGATACCCTGCAACCGTACGGAGTAATGGGGGCACGATTTGCGAATCCCGTCTGGTCGGTTGGAGATCGGTTACTTGCTTCGCACGAGAGGTGTCTCCTTCGTAGTTGGTCTACCACCTTCGCACCGCTTCGAGCTTCCTCCAACCATAGGTACGTTTACGTACTTACTACTACGTACTCCGTACACATTTGCTTCTTCGGCCTTGGTTCCACACAGATCGTGCACCCGACATGTTGCCTTCCAAAAAGTCATCTCGTCGCAATGAGCGTAATCCTTGTGCAGCAGTCCTCAATCAGCATGCTCGCCAGGGACGGTCTCTTGTGTCGTGGAGGTTTTCTGCGGGCAGTCGCGGAGACGGCCATGGCGCGCTGCCACAAAACATCATGCGTAAGCTCCTGTTGTCACATACCGACATAACGAACGTCTACGCCAGCTTCGGGCGTCCTATTGCCAAAATGCTCGTTCGACAAAGCAAGGCAATATATCAAAATTCTGACTAGTTTGGTTATCCCATCACATCTTTGGACTATACCGGAGCTTGGTCCGGGAGCCAAGTGGTATGTATGATTGGATCCAACTTAATATAAGGTTCTGGAAACGCTGTTTGCTATGTAAGGACTACGGAGTATAAAGTGAGCCGTTTCAGATGTAGCTGATAGGTTCCTTTAAGATTTAAAGATCTATTGGATCCAGCTTCCGCATACCATCCACACACTCTCCATTTCCTGTCGTCGACTTCTGCCCCTCGTATCAAGTTATCAACCACCTTGGATTGATCAATCCAGCTGGAATAGCCGACGGCCAAAGACGCACTTGAATGGATTCAATGAAGAGGACGAAACGGCGACTCGCCGACCCACCTAGACAGCACACCGACTGGACCAAGCATATCCCAGAAAGTGGAAGGTCCCGTGTAGTGTTTACCGAAACCGAGAACGTCCGAATATCGAGAGCTTCTCGTTGTCGTTATTGGCGTTGACAGCATGACAATGGAAAATCTAATGACCGGGGCGAGGCTTCTCTCATCTGACAGCGAGATGGGATAGGAGGCGGTTTAAAGACCCACCATATCTCGGAGCCATTATCAACGAGGCTCTCTAGGCCCGCGCCAGCTCAACCAGCAGAGCGTCCTTGTTTCAGCTAGGGCCACTATTTGCGGTCCCTTCCTCGCCGAGGTTACACAGTACCACTGCGGTGGAGGATTCATGGCCAGCGATCCACTCGCGCATGAGCTTCTTGGGTGCCTACTTGGGAGCGCTCGCTTGGCGACAGGGACTATGCCGACGACAAGCTGCACGCCTCGCAGGTCTTTGTTGGTCTAGATCCCAGATGTCGTATCGGCAAGAACCCCATCCAAGGTGGAGATGAGGCTTATCCTGCCTGATCTGCTATAGAGTTTCTCTATAACCACCGACAGACTCCCCGGGGTAACCGCTACGTTAACGTACGCATGGGGACGGGCTTGGCATCGAGACGTATCAGGCGGCTCAGGCCTGGATGGAGCCTGCCGTTTGGGCGCCCTTGAAGGAAGCGAATCATGACTTGTAGCATCTATATGCTGGTCTATGTACCCAGTAGTACTTTTGGTGTTGTAACAGGGGTAGTTCTACGCCTATTCATGTCAAGCATACTATGTCCAGCTTCGACACCAAGCGCTATCGAATCTGTATAAATAGACGACCCTGACTCAAAACGGTAAGAGAAAGCGAGATCGATTTCCGTTCGCTCCACATCTGACCCCATCTGACGTTACTCATCGCGCTCTGGTCAGTCGTTCTTACTGTGGAATACCCCAGTTCGGAGCCGGGTGTGCCCCATCACGGTAGGATCCGTCTGGTCTCTCATGACTTATCCCTCTCCTCACCGATATTTCAAGCATCGCCTATCTGCGACCCCACCATTGTCAAAGCGCACCTTTCGACAGGGCCTGGATAACACCGAACCCAGCAGGATGACAACACATCGTAATTCGGGTTCAGTGTTTCTCCTGCCTCGGCCTGATGCGCTGACAGTGGTGAAATGAAACAGTGTAGGATTCCTGGATATTGCTCTGCGATTACCTTGCGTAGCAAGGATTTGAGCGCGTGCCCGAGCAATTCTGTAGTCTAGACGCACGAGTAGAGATGCTCGGCCCCTGCAGTCGCAGAATCCTAGCTGGTCGTAATCGTGGTCGACCGAGAAAATCATCGAGGCATGACTAGGGATATGATAAGCCTTTCTGAGCAGGTGCCCAATAAGTACAAAATATCGTTAACCGGGTGAACGACAGGGTAGAAATTCGGGAGAAAGACCGCGACACATACAAATAAGAAGTAGAAAATGTGTAACTAGCAGTGCAGCGGCTCGAATATTAACAAACGCAAGCTGAGACGCAGACCAGACTCAGGACTGTCCGAAACTAGGCATGCTTCCTCTTTTTCGCAGCACCTGGGGTACTACTCCCGTGCTTCCAGCCAACTCCGGACTCTTGCCAATCTCGCTCGACTTTATCCCGGGTCGACTAGGTTTGTGGACGCCGCCCTTTTTTCCCAAGACTGTCTCACTCGGACTCGGGATCAGAGAGGCCAGCCATGTACGTTCAAGTTCCGTGAACTCAAAAAAACGGCGCAAAGCGTGTTTCCGACACCTCCAGGCGGTGAACAAACTAACTTGGACACAAGGACACGTTACGTGCGGATAGTGGATTAGGAAGTAAGGACTCGGATGACGGGTGAGGCTGTCGCGTGCTTGGTAGGAAACGATGCTCGACGGGTTACTTTTTTTTTGCTTGCGGGAGATGGATGGAACCCTGAATGAAAGCTTCCCTGCCCCGTTTGCTGAACGTAGCAATTCAAGTGAACCCCTATCGTTTCCGAAGTCTTTTGGAAATGAACAGATTCCAGAGCCTCCGTTGCTGCGGCCACAGAACCCTGACTGATTTGTCTCAACTCTCCTCGATATTCACGATGTTCACGATGATGAAGAAAGCACCGGAAGGATGCCCGGATACATTAGTGAACGAAATGGGCAGAATACGGTGGGGGCTGGGATAAAGACGAGTGTCCAAGTGGCCTTTGACTTTCTCAAAGACCGCGTGGTAACCAAATCGTACTGTATACCTGGCAGCTGTAGTCCCTCTATCTATCTAGTAATACGTATAGGCTATTGGCAATATTAAGTCGGGCATACTCTGGCGCTCAATCTTTGCACGAGTTCATATATACCGCCCGGAAGGTCGGTTTCCAACCCCTTATTCTGTCGGCGTGGTTACCAGCCTCTAGAGACCACCAGTATTTATTGGTATTTTTAGGTATTATATGTTTATATACGAACGATCGTAAAGCCTGGAGGGAGCTTATCTCCATACCGACACTGATTGCACCAGATACATCGTATGATACCATCACGGCACACATTATATAATCTGCGCAGGCATTTCATTGTAATAATTTGGTCTTTATACACCTTGGACTATACTGATGTGTTTTACTTTTGCCCGCCAGTATTCTCTCGGCGCCCAATGCTCAGGTTCCATGAACACCATGATCATGCGGTATGGGTAAGCGGATGGACTACTGCAGCGGCGCGCTTTGTGTTTCAAACTGTATGGTTTGCTACAGCTCACGAAATTACTACGTGAGTCAACGAGGCTTTAGGTAATTTTGGTTTGCGTTTCTGCTTCTCGTTCTTGGGCTGGAGCACACCTATAAATATCAATTACGTATGACGGCGTAGCATAATCGGCAATGCCACCTTAAACCTTGAACGCAAACTGGGCTTGGGATAAATAAATCAAAATCTTAGCAAAGGCCAGAATCGGAGAATGGACAACGCCAAGGTTCAAAACTTAGAGATACGGGAAGCTGAGATTCATTGACTTTCGCAGGACTGCGTTTCGCCTTGACGGCCAAGCGGAACTCGACCCAGGGAAGGATTCCCTGTTATGCTACAAAGATAGACGTCGTCTTCGGCAACCGATCCGGAGAGAAGGAACCCAACTCCAGGCTGATCCAATAACACAATAAAAGGGGCGTGATGATGACCTCGAATGATCCAACAACTATTGACAGAGCACGGCTGTGTTATCTGTGCTATCTGCAGGACATCCACGCGACTATTCATCGGGAGCTACAGTATTGCAGCCTGGCCTGGTTTCTACGCCGATCCAGTTCCTCCTCGGCTTTGCGCATGTCCCCTTGTACACTCATTCGCCCATTCAACGGCATTCAACATCTCCAAAATGAAGCTCATCTACTTCAGCAACGAGTTTCCTTACGATGACTTGCAGACGCTCTTCAGGGGTCTCCTTCAGCACAGCAAAGGGCGCGACCATCCCACCCTGGCCCTCTTCTTCCAGGAAGCCAAGCTCGCGCTGCAAGATGAAGTGCGGCAGTTGCCCGTGGAGCTCAAGGCCCTGGTGCCGCCCTTTGAATCGATCCTCGACTTTGCTGATTTCACCAGCCTTCGTCACTCGCCCCTGAGTGGATCCCTCGATGGTATTCTCCTGTGCACGTTGCAGCTTGGGGCTCTTATCGGGTATGGCAAGGACATCTCATCTGCTGCAGCCTGCATTCTGACGTGTATAGACACTACGAGCGATGCCCGGGAGATTTCGACAGCGCCGACCGAAGCACAGTCATCGCGGGCATGGGCCTCGGCCTGATCACCTCGGCGGCCCTGTCGCTGGCATCGACCGTGGCAGACTTGGCCACTGTCGGTGCCCAGGTCGTTCGTCAGGCCTTCCGTCTCGGTGTCCTCGTCGACGAGGTGTCACTGCAGCTCCAGCCTCGCAACGCCGCAGATGCCAAGACCCCGGACTCGTGGGCCTATGTGCTGCCCGAGACGACTGCGGATGAAGCCCAGCTGGCGCTTGACGAGTTTCACAGAAAGGAGGTACGGCAGCTTCTGGGCCCCCCTGCTTGCAAGACATGACATCATCTAACCACGTCGACAGAGGACACCTGAGGCTGGTAAGATCTTCCTCAGCGCCGTCAGCGCTTCTTCGGTCACCATCAGCGGCCCGCCTGCACGACTCAAGGTCCTTTTCCGGACGGCGGATTTCTTCCGCGATCGCAAGCACATCGCTCTGCCGGTCTACGGCGGGCTGTGCCACGCGGGTCACATCTACACCGAAGAGAACGTGCGCTGGGTCGTGCAGACGCCTTCGATGCATCAGTTGGACGCACGCGTCACGCCACGGATTCCCCTGCTGTCGACGGGCACCGGGCGGCCCTTTGAACCCAAGCCCGAGACGGCATCCGAGCTGTTCGGGCACATCATCCGAGAGATCATGACGCAAAGGATCGAGTGGGACAAGGTCATCGGGTACGTAACCGAACGGGCGCAGGACACGGACGACACGCAGTGCCAGGTGCTCGACTTCCGGGTCTCGCTCCCGATCAACGACCTGACCAACTCGCTGGCCAAGCACGTTCCCGGCCTCGAGATCTTCTCTCGCGAGGTGATTTCATGGATACACGAAGCGGACGCCGGCGCGGGCATCCGCCCGAGGGGGTCGCAGCAGTCCAAGATCGCCATCGTGGGCATGGCGTGCCGACTGCCCGGCGGCGCGACCGACACGGACAAGTTCTGGGACCTGCTCGAGGCCGGACTCGACGTGCACCGCAAGATCCCGGCCGACAGGTTCGACGCCGACACGCACTGCGACGTGTCGGGAAAGCGGATGAACACCAGCATGACCGAGTACGGTTGCTTCATCGACGAGCCGGGTCTTTTCGATGCCCCGTGGGTTGCTATCGCCCCTTGCCCCATGGGAGAGAGAACTGACAGCTAGGCAGCTTCTTCAACATGTCGCCACGCGAAGCGCAACAGACGGACCCCATGCAGCGGCTTGTCCTCGTGACGGCCTATGAGGCGCTTGAACGAAGCGGCTATGGTATGTGTGAACACGGCCATGTCCCGGGTCCATGCCGAGCATGGTGATGACAACTCGTGAGCGTTACTGACCTGGCCGCAGTGAGTTCTCCATGCACCAACAAGTTCACCATCAACCCATGATGGGGATGGGGATGGGGATAGAGGATGGAGCGAGCAGGGGAGTCTTCTGGTGAGTTTTTCCACACAGCTGACATGAGTGAAATGACTAGGTTGCGAACCGCACAGCGTCCACCGACTCGCACCGCACAGGCACCTTTTACGGTCAGTCTAGCGACGACTACCGCGAAGTCAACGCAGGGCAGGAGGTTAGCACGTATTATATTCCGGGCGGGTGTCGTGCCTTTGGCCCCGGCCGCATCAACTACTTCTTCAAGTTTTCAGGGCCCAGCTACAACATCGACACGGCGTGTTCCTCGAGCTTGGCGAGCATACAGGTAAGCCTCATAGGATATACCTAGTGGCCGGGCGGCTTGGTGCCGGACAGCTTCGAGATGCTTACAATGTCTCCTCTAGACGGCGTGCACCTCTCTCTGGAACGGCGATACCGACATGGTGGTCGCGGGCGGCACCAACGTGTTGACCAACTGCGACGGCTTCGCCGGCCTCAGCAACGGCCATTTCCTCACCAAGACGCCCAACGCGTGCAAGACGTGGGACGCCGAGGCCGATGGCTACTGCCGGGCGGACGCCGTAGGATCCATCGTGATGAAGCGCCTGGAAGACGCCCTGGCGGATAACGACAAGATCCTGGGCGTCATCACGGCGGCAGGCACAAACCACTCGGCCGAAGCCGTCTCGATCACGCACCCGCACGCCGGCCACCAGTCGTACCTGAGCCGGCTGGCGCTGAGCCGTGCCGGCGTGAACCCGGCCGACGTCGGCTTCGTCGAGCTGCACGGGACGGGCACGCAGGCCGGAGACGCCGAAGAGATGCAGTCGGTGACGGACGTGTACGCACCGCTCGTCGGCACGAAGCGGCGCAGTGCCCAGAACCCGCTCTACATCGGCGCCGTCAAGTCGAACGTCGGCCACAGTGAGGCCGCTGCCGGGGTCACGGCGCTCCTAAAGGTGCTCATGATGCTCGAGAAGGGTGCCATCCCACCGCATATCGGCATCAAGAGCGTCATCAACCCCAGTTTCAAGGACCTGGGCAAGCGAAACGTCAAGATCCCGTTCGAGATGACGCCGTGGCCTCGCGTGGCCGACAAGCGACGAGTCGCCGTGGTCAACAACTTCAGCGCCGCGGGTGGAAACACGGCCATCATCCTCGAGGAGGCACCACTGCGCGACGCCTCTGCTACCGGCCCCGACCCCCGGATCGCGCATGTGGTGGCCGTCAGTGCCAAGAGCAAGCAGTCGCTACGGGGGAACATCGAGCGCATGATGGCCTATGTCGACACGCATGGCGACGTGGACTTGGCCGACCTTGGCTATTCCACCACGGCCCGTCGCTATCAACATAACCAACGCATTGCTTTCGTGGCTACCGATCTCGAGCAGGTCAAGAAGAACCTGGCCTCTGCTCTCGCCAACATTGACTCCCACAAGTCCATTTCCACCACGGGCCCTGCCCCTATTGCCTTTTCGTTTACGGGCCAGGGGGCATCATTCAAGTCGTACGTCCGTCCTGCTCGAGATATATCATGAGCACGAGATATATATATATATATAGAGAGAGAGAGAGAGCGACTAATCTGAATCGTGCTAGGTACAATATGGAGCTCTACCGCGACGTGCCCTACTTTCGCTCGCAGATCGTCCATCTGGACTCGATCGGCCAGGGCCAGGGCTTTCCCTCCTTCGTTCCCGTGCTGGACGGTAGCCATGAGCAGGATCATCAGCACTCGCCGGTCATGACGCAGCTCGCCCAGACATGTTCGCAAATCGCGCTCGCCCGATACCTCGGAACGCTGGGCGTCAAGCCGAGCGTGGTGATCGGCCACAGCCTCGGCGAGTATGCGGCACTGCACGTGGCCGGTGTTCTCTCGGCGAGCGACACCGTCTTCCTCGTCGGCCGGCGGGCACAGATGCTCACGGATCGGTGCCAGTCGGGCAGCCACAAGATGGTGGCCGTACGGGCCTCTCTGCAGGACATCCAACAGTGCATCGGCGACGGCCATGGGGACGCGCCGTACGAGGTCGCATGCGTGAACAGCCCCAAGGACACGGTCTTGAGCGGCACGGCCGCGGACGTCGAGGCCATCGTGCCCAAGCTGGAGGCGGACGGCTACAAGTGCTTCGGCCTGGACGTGGCCTTTGCCTTCCACTCGGGGCAGATGGACCCCGTGCTCGACGACTTCGAGGCCATCGCCAACGGCGTCATCTTCCAGCCGCTCCAGATCCCCGTCATCTCCCCGCTGCTGAACAAGGTCATCTTTGACGACAAGACGCTGCACGCCGCCTACATGCGCCGCGCCACGCGGGAGACGGTCAACTTCCTGGGCGCCCTGGGCACGGCGCAGGCCATCGGCACCATCGACGAGGACACGACCTGGGTCGAGATCGGACCGCACCCCGTGTGTACGGGCTTCGTCAAGGCATCGCTGACGCCGCCGCCGCGCCTGGCCATGCCGTCGCTCCGCCGCCTCGAGAGCAACTGGCAGACGCTGGGCCAGGTCCTGGCGTCGCTGCACTGCGCCGGCGTCAAGATCAGCTGGCAGGAGTTCCACGCGCCCTTCGAGGCCGGCCTGCGGCTGCTGGACCTGCCCACGTACGCGTGGAACGACAAGACGTACTGGCTCCAGTACCACGGCGACTGGGTCCTGACCAAGGGCAACACGTTTTACGACGAGGAGAAGAAGGCGGCCGCTTCCCTGGCCTCGTCTTCTGCCGCCACCATCGCGCCGTCCGTGTCGAGCCGGAGCACGTCGACGGTCCAGCGTATCGTCCAAGAGGACTTTGACGGCGTCGCTGGCAGGGTGGTCATGCAGTCCGACCTCATGCAGTCCGAGTTCCTCGCGGCGGCGTGGGGGCACAAGATGAATGGGTGCGGTGTTGTCACATCGGTAAGAACACACCCTATACATACCATGACATGACATGATGACGGGCGGGGACCGAAAACGCTTCAACACATGTACTGACGCTTGCTTGCCCTCCAGTCCATCCACGCCGACATTGCCTACACCCTCGGGGAGTATCTCTACATGAAGCTCAAGCCGAGCGCGAAGCAGGTCCACATCGACGTCGCGGATCTGGAAGTGCTCAAGGGCCTGGTGGCCAACAAGGACCACAGCACGCCGCAACGCATCCAAGTGTCCGTGTCCACGACCGACATCGACAGCGGCACGGCCGAGATGGAGTGGTACAACGTGCACCCCGACGGCGAGGTGGCCGAGGACTTCTTCGCCAGCGCCAGGCTGTACTTTGCCGCCGACGCCGCGGCATGGCTCGCCTCCTGGACACCGCTGACGCACCTCGTCCAGGGCCGGATCCAGGACCTGGAGCGGCTCGCGGCCGCCGGCATCGCCAACCGGCTGGGCCACAACATGGCCTACCAGATGTTCGCCTCCAACCTCGTCGACTACGCGGCCAAGTACCGCGGCATGCGCTCGGTGGTGCTGCACGGCCTCGAGGCCTTTGCCGACGTCGAGCTGGTGCGCGAGACGGGCGGGTCGTGGACGGTGCCGCCGCACTTCATCGACAGCGTGGCCCATCTCGCCGGCTTCGTCATGAACGTCTCCGACGCCGTCGACACCAAGGCCTACTTCAACGTCACGCCCGGGTGGCGCTCGATGCGCTTCGCCCGCAAGCTGACGCCGGGCGCGCGGTACCGCTCCTACGTCCGCATGATCCCCACGCCCGAGGACGCCTCGGTCCACCTCGGCGACGTCTACGTCCTCCAGGACGACGAGATCATCGGCATGGTCGGCGCCATCCAGTTCCGCCGCTATCCGCGCATCCTCCTCAGCCGCTTCTTCTCCGCGCCCGACGACACCAAGGCGCCGCCCACGGCCGCCGCGGCCCCATCCAAGGCCACCAAGGCCGTGACCGCGCCCACGCCCAAGTCCACGCAGCAGCCCGTACGTGCCGCCGCCCCGAAGCCGGTCGCTGCGACTACGAATGGCACGTCGCCCAAGGCGCACGCCGAACACGATGCCCATCTCCCCACGGTGCCGGTCCAGGCCGCCGCCGACGAGACCCCGGCCCCTCCCCTCGCGTCGGGCGCGGACACGACGACGGGCAAGGCGCTCCGCATCATCGCCGACGAGTCGGCCATCGACCTGGCCGAGCTGATCGACGACGCGAGCTTTGCCAACCTGGGCATCGACTCCCTGATGAGCCTGGTCATTGCCGAGAAGTTCCGCGAGCAGCTCAACGTCGTGGTCTCGGGCAGCTTGTTCCTCGAGTATCCGACCATCGGCGACCTGCGCGCCTGGTTGGAAGAGTACTACAATTAATTCGCAGTCGGTCGTTTCGAGTACTTTGCATTTCTCACTTCCCCTTTCCCATGGCCCCTTTTGGGGGGGCAGGCCCCGTTGGTAAGAGTCTGGATCTCAGTACATAATTTGTTACCGGTACACAACGAACCTGCAATCGTCTTTGCAGCCCGTTTCCTGATAGATTCCTTGTCTGTAGTTTCGTTTTCAATGCCACCGTTACCTTGACCTGCTTCCCGTGGACATGTGCAAGAACGTCTAGAATTAGATCAAACTCCATTCCAGGTCAGCAGCAAGAACAGGCGACAAGGTAACGAGGCAGTTCAAGTACATGTCAAATTTCAACATCGTGGCAGAATTCATGCCCCCTATTCGCGCGCTCTTCTCTCAAACCACACACATCTGTTTGCGACCGTACGTAATGGAAATCTTCACTCAACCTACCGTTTCCCTCGCTCGAGCCTCTCGATTCCATGTTGCCCGGGGCAATAACCCTTTTCAAAAGTAAACCAAAAGGACCCTGAGCGTCCCCGTGACCATGTAGCCGCACAATGCCGAATTAGGAAGGAGGCCTATCCGGGAGGTGCAACAGCGGCTTCTCGGTTACAATAGTGTAGTACCATTATTATTCTCTAGCTATAATATAATAGAGTTAGGTAGTTCTTTGATTAGGGATGTGCACATATACTTAATACTTGTAGTGCCGTAATAGTCTAAAAGTAGCTATATATTCTAGCCTCTATTTAAGCAGAGAAGCGTGTTTCCTACATATTACGAACCTCACTTGATCACTCCTGAAACCTGTCGCTAAATCATTCTACGCCGATCATCAATTCCATCCCAAGTTATGACACGTTCCAAGCGTACGTAGTTCGTTCCTAGTCACTCTCTCTATCCGTTCAAACGGAAACCCCTATACTTAGTGAGGTACGTTCCGATATCCCTCGAACAGTGTTCTAGATAATCACACCAGCAGATACCAAGATACCCAGGACCTGCTGCTATGGTTCAACGAATATATAATAGACATTCCGGCGTTGCGGTGCTCTAGCGGCGGGCTAGCCGTGTACCGCCAAGCCATCCTTGGTTACAAAAATAACAGCATGGAGCTAAAAAGTATTCAGCCCCATTGGTAAATTGGCGGGTTGAACCCTGGGCCTTGTTGGATTATTCTTACTTCACGGGCAAGATATTCATAATTAGGAATCTAAAATAACGCATCGTTTCTAGCACTACTCCGTACAAACTCCGATAAGAATATATCGAGACTTGGCCCAAGTCTTCAACAAAAGAGACATTAAAAAGGGTCGGTGCGGAGCTAGTCAATTATTATATATAGAACACGTGCGTATAATAGAAGCATGAACCCAGCTATAGATGGGAATAGTCCAATTAATAAAGTACTATGTTTTTTTGTTCCAAAATCTTTTTATTTCTTAGGATGATCATGATTCAGATTTCTCTTATAATCTATATAGATATGAACTTATTAGCCCAGCGAATTAAACGTACTAGCAAGGTTTCAAGTATTAAGAGTTGTTAATCGTATTTTATCTAATTATTGTGTTGATAAGCACAACAGCTTTTAAGAATACGTACTAATACGTTACGAGATTCGAATTGCATATTGTGATAAACATGTGGTTGAAACTATTCAACAGTCTTCTAAACCTCAATCTTTACAAAGACATCGGTAAGTCTATTACTTGGCGGCATTGCCGAACGCTTATTTGAACAGGCCTATAGCCTGCAATACCCGCAGATGATATCCTAGACTATTCTAAAGAATAGCAGACATTAACGAGTTCAACTATTTTTATAAATATAGTTCTAGTTGCTCAACTTAAAACAGGTCCTAAACCTAAATAAATTACCTGTACGTTTCCTACTATACGATATGTTTTTAGTAGATGAGTTTTCGTACGCCTTCTTGACCTTTCGCCTTTCTATATAAGTAGTTTAGGAAACACTTCTTTACTATACACTAGCACCACTTCAACACATAACAACACTTCTCCACCACATAACAACACTTTGATACTATTACTCAGTCATCTCATTCTATACTCTACCTCCTACTAGTTCTATCTCAATCGAGTCTTTGGTAACATTCATTCAAGATGCAATTCCACATACTGGGTTTTACTAGCACCTTGGTCTTTTCACTTTTTACACAAAGCACCATTGCATGCGGTGGTTACCTATTTTGCCACTGCTTCGACGACGACGGCCTCTTCAACGACACAGCTACGGCGACAGTATGTGACCTCTTCGGCGCCACAACGGGCACCATGATGGATGCGAACAGCTATTCCGATGGAGCTAGAGAGTGCAAATACGTCGGAACAGACGGCGTAGTGCAAGGTGTTTCGGATGCCTGGCATCCCTATACCTTTGAAAACTGCAACTGGAGTGATCTCTGCTCCTCGGCTGGGGCGACAGGAAAAGAGTCTAGCTGCAGAGATAACTACCCCGAAGGATCCGAAACTAGTGTGGCTAGTCCAGTTTACGTCAAAGCCGAATGGAAGTAGACTGCGGTTTTACAGGACTATGTCACGGTCAGGCAAGCTACCGGGTCCGATTCAGTGTGGACAGGTCGTTATTCCATAGCCAGCGTTGTTTTCTATCTATCTATTATTTAGCTCCTGTGGGAATGTATTTGAACAAAATTTCCATCTTTCATTCTTCCGATCTTCGTCAGGTCCTATACATGTTAATCGGTTATTAACGTCCCTACATAAGTATTTCGGGTCGGAAAAGGCCAGGGTTTCATTTAGCTTTGTCCTACCGCCGCGATCCCGTTACGAGGCTGTCCGTCTTTCAGTCCCGTCGAGGTCATTCGTGCGTCGAGTCAAGCCGTCTAGGCATCATGGTCTAGAACGGCAAGCTCAGTACCCAACTTTGCGTATTTTGCTTTGCTGGTGGCCAGGACTGTCAGCAGTGCTCCTGTTTGTTGTTTTTGCTCGTAGGCAAGTCAGCATTCAGCTTTCTGACTACCTCGCGCTTCGTGCCGCGTTTGACGGCTTTGCAACCTAGATTACATGAGACTCGTTAATCAGTTGCATGAACCTCTTGGCCCTTGAGAGTCTGAGTCCGAGGGCGAGGACTTTATATTGATCCTTGCGTCGATTTTTGTAGTTCTTTTGGGGATATCCCTCATCCAAAATGTTCATCCGGTTGTTTGTCGCGGCTCCAATCGAGTCCTGGCAGTTAGCATATGCTGGCACTGTGAAGATGCTACAGTCTACGGGTGACCTCCCAGAAGCCCGGATTTCGCAATAGATATTTTTTATAGCCAGTACCAGGTCGCCATTATGTCTGAAAGTAGCAATGAAACAGTAAGGAAGTTTACAGATGACTACATAGCGCAATATTGATAGTGGCAAAGGAAGATGAGTTGCTAATACTCGAGCAACATAGTAAGTTGTGGCTCCCTAAAACGCAACCCCTATAGACACATAGGTCTGATTTGGGGTCAATAAATTGTGTGCCCAATGAAGTTGATAAGTATTTGCCCCTTTTTATCTGGGTTATTTGGCCTAGACTGACAACTAGACAACGTTTGTCGATCACCACGCCCTCTATCTGTTTCTTACCTGTTTATATAAAGGTTGCAAAGTTAACACTACTTCTAAAACCCTCCTAGATAAAAGAATAGCACAAAATGTATCCCCCAACTCCCAAAAGAAAAAAGAGAAGAAAAAGAAGAAAGGAAAAAGAGCGGAAAGACTACAGTCCTCATCATGCCCTCCATGTGACAATCACTTACGCCGCCATTCGTCCCAAAGACTGATGGAGACAGGAAATCATGAACAAATAAACTACCACTGGAAACCTCACCGGTCATTTAGCAGATATCATCACCTACGCAAATATCAAGACAATCGTCCAGAGCCAGTTGCCTAGCTAAAGTCAGGTGCCAAAAGTCTGTGCACACCCCCCATATTTCGGTATAATTGAGACATGCACACACATATCAATTAAGCAGCTACACTACTAATATGCTAGCTATAAATGCGAAAAAAAATTGTAATTGAAAGTCCTACTTATACTGCTTAGTATTTCTGTGTAAACCACCGCAGCAGCTGCAGCGGATGCCACCGGCATCCGGTAAGTGGGTCAGATGCGTCAGCATCTAACCACCACCTACAGCTGCTGCTGCTTCAGTTAGCTACCTTCTTTTCTTCCTTCCTACTCTTCAGGCCTAGTAATAACGATAATATTGCTATGCTTCACGTATTCACCGTACGGTCCGAATAAGGTGATACCAACACTGATCAGTGGTTGAAAACACCACTATTCCTTTCTACGTTCGAGATACCTTATTCACGTATTTTTCCACAGATTAGCAAGGCTTTATCCGAAAACACCACACGACGAACAGTCCCCTACTTACCTACGGGATTGTAAGACAGCGACCGCGATTTTTCTCTGCCGACCTTAACTAAGCAGGTCCGCCTAGAAGATCGAAGCTGTATTAACACCAGGAACGTCCGGTAATTACTACTAGACGCAGATCCGTCGATTTTTTATTAACACCACCATTTTTCACTATCCCCTATCCTTTACCACGTTTTTTTATCGCCAGTTAGCGATTACCACCTTTAAAAACACCTTCAGCTATCGCTAGGTCGCGATTACCGCGTTACGACGACTCTAGAAATATCTTCGGAACGCCGTTAACGCACCGTTAGCGATAGCCTTAACTTCGTAGGTACCGAGCCCGCTATTATAGGCAAAACACCTCTAGATAACGCCCGATTCCCCTACTACCTTAGTAGGGATTATCGATTTCTGCGAGACGCGCGTCCTTACGTAATAGGCCCGTAGCCTATAACTCGGAGGAGTAGTATTTCTGACTTTTTCCCCTATTTTTCCTAATTTAAGGTTTCAAGTTCTGTAACCTAATATCACGGACCCGCTATACGTAATCTTACTATTTTTATAACCCCCTATTATATTACTAATTTACACCAAAATCCACCCTAATCTAAAACTACTATATTTCCCGAGCCGGGTATCTGTATTTCGCTAGCAGAATAACTTTCCCTCCCTAGCGAACTTCACCTTACCTAATATTACTTGATTTATCTATTCCTTTATAATATATTTACGTCCTCTCCTTTACCTGCCTTTACGCCTTTAGCCCTAGTACCGAGTGGTAAAACCGTCTAACGAATGTATACGCCTCCCTAACCGCGGCTACGGAGAAACGCCCGTATTCGAGACGTGGTAATTCTTAACGCTATAGCTAAGGCTACTCCTACTTAACCCCCTCCTCTACGGCTCCTATACCTTTATCCGGTATCCCTCTAGCCGAAGGGATATCCCCTTAGGAGCAGTTTATAGGCCTGCGTATCCCTTAGAAAGCCCGTCTATTCGTAAACGTGGAACTCTAGGGAAACCTAGACTACGATCCTAAAGTACTAGATCCTCTTTACGTAACTATAATTATCGTCTTTCTTTACGAGACGTATAGGACCGAGGAACTATACGGTCGCCTCCTATAGGAATAGCTCTAACGCGACTTCGAAGAATAGCTAGATAAGATCCTCGTAGTAGGGGATAAAGGTATTATTAGATCTTTCCGCGATTTCCTCCGGGTATAAGGAGTCTATATAGAAAAGGATCGTAAGCTTATCCTCCTCTACCTCTTATAATATATTAAGCAGGACGAGTTTACCTTCTAGACCGATATAATAATCTAGGAGGTATCGAAGTCTAGTATAGACTTTACGAAGAACTGTAAGAGACTAGGATTTATCGACGACCTGCGCGAACTACTACTAATCCCACTCCTACCACAAGTATAACCCCCTTTGCTAGCTGTACCGGTATTTTATCCCTAGCCCACGGCAGCACCAGCACCGCCGGTAATACCTGTACCGCTAGTAATATATATACCTCCAGCATAGCAAGCACCTCCGGCACTACCGGAGCTGCAACAACGTCAAATAACCCCGGTATACGTACCTATACTACCAGCTAGTATCCCTAGCACCGTCCCCCCTGAAACGCTACTCCTAAGATAACTAATAGACCTCGCTAAACTCTATAACGACGAGATAAAGTACAGTGGCGAGATGTACGACGTCTTGGAGCTGAAGCTTACTATCTTCCGTGATAGCTATTACAAAGTCGGCATTATATAGACGTAGTTCGTAGGAGCCTTCTCAGTTATACTAAGAGGCCGAGTACTAGCGTTCTACTATAATAGCGTCTCTAGGTCTACCTCGTATTTCTCCTTCTACGATATAGTTATGCTCTGTAAGTAGTACTTCGAGATATCACAGAACTACTAAGTATACCTCTCCGAATAGAGAGAGACCACCCTCCCCCGTGTTATCTAACTTAATCCCGACAAGACAAAGCTTTAAGCCCTCCAGATTATACTCGATAAACTCGTAATACTCTAATAAGTATTATCCCCGAATAACCCTAGTAATAACTAGCACCTCCGAGACTAAGTCCTTAATATATGCCGTGGCGTACCGGAGTATAACCTCTACCTCTATAACCCGGCTCTAACTTATAAGGGAGTCTGCAGCTAACTCCGATCCGCTATTAGTACCTCCACCTTCGCTACTACTATACTATAGTACGTAATAGAGGAGGTATAACAGCATTAGACCGACCGCAAGTATAATAGGTTTAGCAGGAGCAAACGGTTTGCTAATAACCGCTCCGACAGCCGACCTCCACGCTATTATAGCGGCCGTCCCTAATAGTCCGACTCCTCTAGCACCTCGAAGAGGTGCTATATCTATAAGAAGACAGGATACTAGTCCACTAAATATACCCCTAAAGAGAGACGAAACGCGTATAATAAGTTCAAGAATAGCCAATACCTGCAGGACGTAATAGAACCTGTAGATAACCTATATAACTAATTCCTCTCTTAGTATAAAGGGGTCGAGGAAGACGTCTCTATTAACGAACCGTCCGACGAGGATAGTAACGAAGATATCTATTAGTTTCTTTAGTCTAATATTACTAACCCTAAGGATAACCAGTTCTACATCTCTTACTTCAACACCTATATTAATAGAGATAATACTATATCTACCTTAGCTAACTAGTTAACCTTCCACGCTATTACTAAGGAAGACACTATTAATATACTATCCGAGGAAACGGTATTTACACTCGATAGCAGATATACCGCGGAGAAGTTCTAGGGGATTATACTAGATACCGGCGCTACCGGCTTCTTAATAGCCGGCCGTCCCTAATTCTCTGTACTCTAGAAGCTACTCCCGTCTATTACTATAGATACTATAATAGCAGGAGAAGTAATAATTAAATTCGGAAACGGAGATACTATTAACTTACTTAGATTAATCTACGTCCCTATACCCCTCGGAATAATTATATTCCACGTTATTCCGGCTAATACCCCTTTTCTGCTCTATATCTAGGATATAAACCGTATATAGATATACTTTAATAACCTAACTAATCTAATATATAGGGATAACCGTTTAGTCCCCGTTATCCGTAAATAGGGTTACCCCTAGATGCTACTCGAGTAATAGCAATAGCGTCCAGAATAGATGTTCGCTTAGTACCTTATAGATACCGAGCTCAGACTGCTATACCGCCGGTTCGGCTACCCTTCCGTTTAACGCCTATATAAGGTGCTGCAGTAGTTAAGGCACGAAGTCGAAGTGAAGTTACTCGAGCGGCTTACTAAATACTACTACTAGTACCAGATACATAGCCGAGCTCCGCACCGATTTAAGTTCACGATTAAAGATAACTGCAACTTTAACTACGAGGTTATCGTAGATATTATATACCTAGACGGCAATAAGCCAGTCCTCTATATAGTAGACACTGCTACCGCCTTCTAAGCAGCTCGGTTTATAGATAACGTTACCGCTAAGTACACCTAGGACACCCTCCGGATATACTAGATCGACGTATACTAGGGACTACCTAACTAGATCGTTATAGATACCGGTAATAACTTCTACGCTATAGAGTTCAACTAAGTAGCGCGGTCGATATCTATCTCTATTAAGGAGGTTCTAATCGAAGCCTATTACAGTATTAGTAAGGTTAAGAGGTATTACGCACCCCTCCGGCGCGCGTACGATATTATCCGTGCCGAATCCCCCCTCTTAACCCCTGAAACCTCCCTCCAATTAGCTGTTAAGGCAGTTAACGACACTGCTAGGCCTAACGGTCTTGTCCTAACCCTGCTTATCTTCGGAGCATATCCGAGGATAACAGATAATTCACCTCCCTCCCCTAATATTACTTAGCGTGCTGCTATAGTACGTAAGGCAATAAAGGAGGTACGACGCCTCCACGCTGCAAGACAGGTTGCAGATACTCTAGCAACCCGTAATGGTCCGCAGACACTTAGCACGCTAGACCTACTAATTAGATCAGAAGTTCGCGTGTGGAGAGAGAAAGACGGCTGGCAGGGACTATTCCGTCTTATTTCAGTTAACGGAGAGAGTTATATTATCGATTACCCGCGCGGTGCAAGAACATTCAGGTTAACGGTTATGAAACCATACCTAAAAGACACCTAAAACGTAATTAACGACCTACTACCCCCTTCCAACAACGGGCAACAACAAGACCAACCAGCTCAGCACTAACCTCAACACCCTTCCCCTTATCCACAGACACCTAATACCCCTATACCTAGTTAGGACACCTCTCCAACCCCGGCAGAGGACGAATCTAAGGCTGAGGACGAGATTATCGTCGCTACTGCCCTAACAGCCCCTAAAGTATTAACCCCTCTAAGGCGACCCCGTAGAAGACCACGACGTTCCCCGCAGCGCTACTAGCAGCTTATTATATACTAGCAAGAAACAGATTCACTACCTCTCGGTATCTACCTTACTAGTAAGGAGGAGGCAGACATAATCCTATCCCTGCAGCTATATAAGGATAGTGTTATTACTACCCCTGGAAAACCCTTCGACCTTTCTACCGAGAAGGAAATCTAGGCCCTTATCGATACCGGTATCTTTAGATTTGAGGTATACGATAAGAAGATCTATAGGGAACAACGCATCTTTAAGTCTCGAATCGTTAACGAGATTAAGGGCAAGACAACACAGCCGTTCGAGAAGTTACGGCTAGTTGTTCAGGGGTACGGAGATAACGGCAAGGAGGCTATCCTAACACAGTCTCCAACGATCTAGCGTGCTAGTTAGAGACTTGTTCTAGCTATTGCTCCATCACTGCTGCGAGAGGAGGACTTCCTATTATAGCTACGTGATATCACGTAGGCCTATACCTAGTTAAAGATACCCCTGAATCGAGTGATCTTGGCATAACTGCCTATCCAGATCAGACACCTATACCCTCCAGGGACAATCATAACCGTTATTAAACCCCTATACGGTATTGTAGAGGCTAGAACGCATTAGTGGGCTACGTACAGCAAGTATTATAAGGAGAAGCTCCAGATAGAGACCTCTACCTATAACCCCTGCCTGCTATTATCTACCCCTGAAAATCCGAACTTCGGTATTATTGGCATGCAGACTAACGATACTATCGGTCTAACGGATATTTAGTTCTCCCTCGTCGAAGACGAGGAACTGCGTAAGGCAGGCTTTACAGCTAAGGATAAGCAGCTGCTGTAACGGGCAAGGCTCAAAATCTAGTAAGGATGAGGTGCAGATATAATCTATATTAAACTAAGGAGAGAAGAACTATCTATCTAAGTGAGAGAGAGAGAGCAGAGATATACCTGCTCTGTACCTTGGTACTTCGCGGTATCTAGCTAGTCTAGATGCGACAGCGGAGGTGCTCAATCTGGGTATATCTTTAGTATGCTTTGTTGAGGTTTAGCTATACTTTAGTGAGAGAGGTCTTCGTGTTCTAGAGCAGCGCTGTAGCTGGGATGTCCCTAGTGTATATCGTAGACTCTCGGAGTTCCGGATATTAGTTGTGACGATCTGCTCCTATGTCCCAGAGCTGCTCTGGAGCTGTGACCTAGTGGCATGGCGACGGTTATAACCGTTGCCCTATATAGGCCTTAGGCCTGTAACATTACCTCCCCGCCCGGCGTTGAATTTTGGTGCTCGGAGCGTGCTTCTAAGCACTACTCCAGCTCTAAAATCACTAACGTTGTTATCGCGTCTGGCCCCACTCCGTGGTGGAGACAATGCCTTTGATTATAGTGCGTCTATTGTCGCTGCAGCCAATCGGAGGCCTGCGTTAATAATTAGCTTGGGAGTATGTCCCCACCAGCTACGGCTAATCAGGATTTTTTTATATCCTCTGCGCGATCAGCGCGCAATTAGCGCGCAATCAGCTAGTCCTCTAGCTGCCGGTAGGTTATCTATATAGCTAACCTCTTACTCTATCCTCCGTCCCTCTCTCAACTCTGGTCGGTAACAGTCGATCTAACAACCAACTAGTAAGTCTAACCGTCTCTCCTCCTATCTCCTGAGCATCTTCTTATTAAGATTGAAGTAGCGCCTCAGAAAGCGCCTCAGAAAATCATCAATATTATCCCTTTGGATGAGGTCGTCCCGTTAGACGAGTACCCCGACCGCATTAATGATATCTCTTGTTTTGAATGCGTGGCGCGCCTCGCCAAACATCCGCGTGCGTTCTGTTTGCGCACCAACAGTAAGTTAACTACTTCTCCCCTGCTCCTTTTTCGATACTGACTTTGCTTTTATCAGATAAGGGTAAGCGTTGTGAGGGTTATTCGTTTACCACTAGAGGCAATTCCTCGGGTTATCCGTGCACTCCTATAAGTAATCCTCTCCTTCCATAGTAAATCGCAGCTAAAAAAAATTGTAGCTGCCGATAGACCGTGAGTTAAGAGGCGCTGTTAATTCTTTGGCTAAGGCGGCCCTCCAGTATAACTATAACGACGAGTGTAAGTCCTTCTATAAAACTCGCAGCTTTGTTCCTGCTAACGAGATACGCAGCTACTATTGCTAACTAGAAGGAGGCAGGTACTCTTGCTATCAAGTCTCGCGCTACTTTTAACAAGTCTAAGTTGCGTGCGCCTAGCACTCCCAGCGCTAGTAGTGCTTCTTCTCTGCGACAGCGCTAGGCTATCGACCACTATATAAGTTTCTTCTCAAGATGTTTTTTTTTTTTTTGCTCCTTTCTTGCTAACCCCCTTATAGGAATCGGTGGAAGAGAAGTTAGACGTCCTCAATAGACATCTTAGTCGTTTGGTTAAGCTCATAGAGCAATTTGTGTCTGTGGCTGCTCCTTCCGTTGGTAGTGGAGTTAAGAAGCGCAAGAATAACTAAGTAGTTGCTTAATACCCCCCCCTCTCCTTCTAAGATTTGTAATGTTCTTCTGATAATCCCAGTTAGGGATAATGGAGAGTTCCTATAAATTGAATATGATACTAACCATGATACTAACTGCTCGCTATGTGCTCTTTCTGTGTTCTGCTCGTGCTAGGAAGCTATTTTCTTGTTCCGAGTTCCTCGTTTTGGAATCGCGACCGGACTATCGTTGTCGTTAATTAATCCGTATTTTGCTTTAAACACGTCTAACGCTTCTGTACTCTCGATCTTTTCGAGTAATTCCCAGGTAGGTTCCTAGTAATAAGCCCATTTAATAAGTGCTTAACGGATAGTTCGTTTTCTAGGTCCTGGGAGCTTCTTTGTTCGTGCTTGTAAGATGCTCTCTACCCCCTATTCTTCTTAGTCGGGGTTAGCGTATGGGATAAGTAGTAGTAGTCTAGTATCTGGGTTAATCTGGGATAGTAAGGGGTTTATAGCTGCTCTTATAAGCAAATCTACGTGGAAGCGGCTATATATCCCCTCGGGAATATCTAGTTCTACCACGTATAGGCTAATAACCTTTGTTACTATATACTTAGAGTGTAGCTAGGCGAGTTTCTTTAATAGCTGGCTCGTTACTATATTCTTTAGTAATAGCTATACCTTGTCGTTAACCTCGTAGCGGATAGAGGGAGATCTCCGCTAGTTAGCAGATTCCTCTATACGCTGTTATATAGCCGCTATAGCTGCTTGAGTAAAGTCTTATACCTCGCGTAGTCTTGCCACGAAATCGTCCGCTCTCTTTCTCGGTTCTATAGTAGGGACTTTGCTAGGATCTAGGGGAACGTCTTAAATTGGGTTAACGTGGTAACCGTAGAGGAGGTAAAATAGACTTAATCTAATAGACGAGGTGTCCTTATTATTAATTACTATTATCGTACCAGGTAGTAGTGTTACCTAGTCGAGCTGCGTATAAGCAACGAAGGCGCGTAAATACGTAAGCACTTCTTAGTTAGCACGCTCGGTCGCTCCGTCGGTCTCTAGGTAGTAAGCCGTGCTTAGTCGTTACTTAATACTAACTAGTTCGCAGATTCGTCGCTAAAAGTGTCCGACCTAATTAGTCCCTCTATCGCTAGTAATTACTCTGGGAAAACTATAGTAGCGCTAGTAGTAGTTTACGAACCGCTCTATATATACTTCGGCGCTTATACCTATTATTAACTCGAGGACCACGTTTTTACTTAGTTGGTCTATAATAACTATTAGGTATTCCGGGTTACCCTCCTTCCCTATAGGAAGGTCGGTTATAAAGTCGACTAATAGTTCGCTCTAAAATCGCTTAGGCACGGGTAGTAGCTTAAGAAGTCCCTACTTCCTATATCGCTATATATTTATTCTCCTATAAATATCGTAGTTGCTTGTAAATCTTCGTACCGCGTGGTGTATCCCCGGCTAGTAGTAGTAGCGAGAGAGTATCGTAATTGTTACGTCTCTCCCCGGATATCCTGTAATATAGGAGTTGTGGGTGTTCTAGATTAGGGCTATTTAGAGGGGTTCGTGGTTTAGTATCCAGATTCTGTTCCTAAATCGTAGTATCCCGTTGTCTCCTAGCTTGCACTTAGCTATTAAGACCTTAAGGAGCTTATCGTTCACTCGTAGCTTAGGTAGGAATGCTCTACTTCCTTCGCGAATATATTTAACTACTATTACGTAGGTGTTATCCTAAAGGACTAATACTTCCTATATGCTCTAGAGCTCTTAGTTTATAAAGATATCCGAACTACTCGCGACTTTAACTCCGAATGCCTCTATTATATTGATTTGGAAATCTAGGTTCCTCTCTCTTTCTTCTTCCTCTAGGAGCTAGTCGCTCTATAGTAGCTAGAAAACACGTCCTACTAGGCGTTCGTTATCGTAGCCTATTAGTATATCTTGCTCGCGGCGGGAGAGTGTATCTGGCCGCTTACTTTTTGCTCCCTCCCTATATTATATCCTGAAACGGAATCGTAAGAGCAATTTAGACTATCGGACTTATCGTTCGGTAAGCCTTCTTCCGGTTATAAAGAATTTAAGGTTTTTATAATTAGAGAGGATAATAAAGGGGTTTATAAGGCTCCGGAGCTCTACGTCCTATACTTCTAAGCAGCGTACTACTACTAATAACTCTTTATCGTGTATCTTATAGTTATATTTAGCGGGAAGGAGTCGTTTAGAGAAGTACGCTACTAGCTTAAGAACTCCCTGCTCGTCTCTCTATAATAAGCAGCCTTTATAAGCGTATCCTAAGTAGTCTACTTCTAGGACTATATCTCTTTCTAGATCCTACTAAGCTAATATATATTCTACGATAAAGAGGCTCTTAAGATACTCGAACGCGGATTCCTGCTAGGCTCCCTAATAGAACGGTATGCTCTTCCGTGTTAGTTCGATAAGGGGGCCGGTAATATTAGTATAGGTAGGTATAAACTGTTAATAAAAGTTGGCGAATCCTAGGAAACTTCGCACTGCTTTTACCGAGGTTAGAGCTTCCTAATCCCTAATAGCTAATAGCTTCTCGGGGTCTATCTTGATTCCCTTACCTGCTTCGATAATATAACCGAGGTACTTTATTTCTTTTACACTAAACTCGCATTTGTCGATATCTAGGTTAAGACCTGCTTTCTCTAAGGCAGTAAGTACCAGCTTTACTTTCGCGACGTAATCTGCTTTGTCGCCGATAGTGTAGATAAGAATATCGTCTATATACGCTAAGCAGAATTCGTCTAGGTAGTTTCTTAGGGCTGCGTTAATATAGCGCTAGAAGGTAGCTGGTACGCCGCTTATACTAAAGGGTATAACGAGCTATTTAAATAGTCTAAATCTGGTGCGGAAGGCTGTTATCTACTCGTGTCCTTCCTTAATACGGAGCTTATAGAAAGCTGCGCGGACGTCGAGCTTAGTAAACTATATTATATTTGTAAGATACGTTAATATTTCCTTAACGAGGGGTAGCGGATACCTGTCTACTCTTGTTATAGCGTTAAGCCGTTTATAGTTTACGCAGAATCGTAATCTACCTCCTGGTTTTCTAACGAAGATAACTGGTGCGCTTGCTAGGGAGCTGCTCGCGCGTATAAAACTCTTATCGAGTAGTCCTATAAGCGTCTTTCGTAGTACTAGTAGTTCGTCTCGTAATATATTATATAGGGGTCCCTATAGGGGTTCCTGCATCTTCCCTAATGCGTCGGGGATAAGGTGTATCTTATAATCTGCTCCCTCCCTATATAGTGGAAGCTCTTCTGCTTTTGCTAGGTCGAAGAGGCTCCTCTACTGCTCGTACTCTAGGGGTAACCGGTCGCCGATTGGTTTTACTTCCTTTATTTGCAGGGCTTTATTAATATCTGCGACGGAGACCGAAAAAATTATCGTCCCCTTTGCTTTATTAGAGCCGCTTTCTGCACGCTTTATCTCGGCTCCTATAGCAAACGCTCTAATATGCGTTGTATCTCGGGCTCTCCGGATCCGGGGGGTGTCTAGTATATACCCCTTTTCTCGTACCGTAATTCCTTAGTACCTTAGCACGATTTTGTGTTCGTCGGCTATATAGCTAACGCCTTTACGCTCTATTTATGGTTTCCTAAGGATAATATCGTAACCCAAGTTTAGGATAACGTATATAAACATACGATAGTTATATCTATCGAGGTTAGCGTTAAAGTAAGTGATCTCTCTAATAAGCGACTGCTTTATCGTAGCTCCCTTTAACGTTCTAGCGATAATAGGAATGCGGGGCAGGTTTAGGGATCTAGCAGTTCTCTCGCGGATAGTAGACTAGTATAGATATCCGTTATTAACGAGGGCTTCTATAAAACTCGTTTTATTAACTAAGAGATCGACTAGGAATAGTGTGCCGTTTATATTCTGCTTTGCCTCTGCTATTTCCCCTAGTATTACCTCTCGCCTCTATGCGCGTTGTTACGTAGAGGCTACTCGTTTTCCGTATCGGTATCTTCGTTATCCGCGTTTACGATAGTCGCGGCTTATACGCTAGTAGTTCCCGGGCGTATAGCTGCTTTAAACGGGTAGCGGTTAATTCGGCAACCCTCCTATCTATAACGGAGGCAGAGGTTATATTCCTTACGTCTTTAACGCTCCTCGGTAGTGGTCCAGGCTACGCGCCGTTTCTGCTGGTTCGCGGCTCCGGAGCTAGCTACGTTTACGCCCGTTATAACTATGTCTTGCTAAGTGTTTTATATAATAGGGGTTATAGTGTTAGACGTTATCGGCGTCTTGCTCTATCTATGCTCGCAAGTGGGTTCTATTATATGCTATGCCCCTTCTATTCTTGCGGCGATCGTTATAACCTGGTTCGCGTATTTATAGTAGTCGCGTAAGATCTCTACTAGGATTATAACGCTCTAGAGCTTAGAGTTTAACGCTGCTCGTAAGAGAGAGTATTTAGCGTCGTTTATCTAAGTAGTAGCACCGGCTTATCCTATAATCTTCTCAAACTAAGCGAAGAAGTTAGAGTACTTCTAGTTTACTCCTTGCTTAAAGACTACCAGCTCCTACTATACTATTCTTACGCGATTCTTATCTAGGTAGTGCGATCGGAGTTTAGCTAAGAATTCTATTAACGAGTATAATGCCGTAGGTCCGCCTAAGGAGTAGAAGGGTTCTACCGTGGTTCGAGCTGTTCCTTCGGTATTTACGTAGATCGACTTAAACTTATCCTAATCGGTACCGATAAAGCGAGTATCGCGATCGAGCTTGTATTTTATAGCGTAAACCTATACGGGGAACTTCGTTCTATCTCTAGCGAACTTTTCTGGCTATAGTAATAGCTTGCGTTTCTTGTTATCTTCTAGCGAGGGAGCAGCTTCTATGGTGCTTAGTCCTGGGGAAGAATCGGTATTTAAACCGTAGGTAGTTAATACTTTATTAAGGGGGGAACTTGCGTGGGAGGTGCGACTGCGCCGCGCGCTATCTGGTCGATACTAGATTATATCTAGCTAAAGTAGTTCGTAATAGATTCTTATATCGAACTGAACCGCAGTTTAATCTAGTTGTTGTTCTCGGTTATCTTGGCTTCTATCGAGCTCCCTAGCTAATAGATCGCTTCGCTTAACGCTACGTTAGCTCCTACGAGGATACGTTCTCCGAAAGTATCCTATTCCGTAGTATAAGCGATAGGGTGGTCTGATATCGTACCTTGGGGATAAGCAGCTTGCGAGCTACTTCTAACACCGAAAGGTAAAAAGGAGTTTAATATATGTAACGGGCAAGGCTCAAAATCTAGTAAGGATAAGGTGCAGATATAATCTATATTAAACTGAGGAGAGAAGAACTATCTATCTAAGTGAGAGAGAGAGAGCAGAGATATACCTGCTCTATACCTTGGTACTTCGCGGTATCTAGCTAGTCTAGATGCGACAGCGGAGGTGCTTAATCTGGGTATATCTTTAGTATGCTTTGTTGAGGTTTAGCTATACTTTAGTAAGAGAGGTCTTCGTGTTCTAGAGCAGCGCTGTAGCTGGGATGTCCCTAGTGTATATCGTAGACTCTCGGAGTTCCGGATATTAGTTGTGACGATCTGCTCCTATGTCCCAGAGCTGCTCTGGAGCTGTGACCTAGTGGCATAGCGACGGTTATAACCGTTGCCCCATATAGGCCTTAGGCCTGTAACAGCTGCTATCTATTAACGAACCTCTGATCTTCAACGGAGGCATCGTTATATACTGCAATAATAACCTCGTCCTTTAACAGAAGGACCAGGGTAAGAAACTGTAACTAATCGACCCTACGTCCGAAATAGCACGTCAGACGTACGTGTAGCAACGTGCCCGCGGAGCATATATTACTTCAGTCTGCTAACCGGAAGTATGCTTCGACCTCTCGGCAGCTGCATAACACTAAGACCCCTCTGCTAGAGATATCACGGCTCTAAATAAACGTATTTAGTAGCAAATAGATAACCTGGATAGGGGTCTGACGTTTATCCCCCTAGATCTGTCCACAGCTAAGTTATTTATCTTCGTTAATAGATCCTTCGCCAATAATAAGGATCTTACCTCTTAACTTAGCTTCCTTATTATTCTCGCTAATAAAGATATCGATACTAAGCACAGCCAATTTACTATACGCGGTAACATTATTCACTTCAGCTTAACGAAGAGTAAGCGCGTTACACGGAGCGTGCTAGCCTCCGAAGTCTATAGCATAGTATCCGGTATAGATATAGCCTATATCCTCGCTATAACTATCTAGAAGGTTACGTAGCAACTGAATACTCTAACGATCCCAACGATCGTCTGTACCGACTCGTACTTACTGTACGAGTGCCTTATAAAGCTCGGGACTACTAAGGAAAAACGTCTCATAATAGATATTATGGCGTTGCGGCAGTTATACGAGAGGCGCGAGCTATTCGAGATCCGTTGGATTAACGGCAGTGACAACCCTGCAGATGCGTTTACCAAGTCTGCTGGGAACAAGATGTTGGAGGTTTTTATTAGCAATAACGAGGCTGTGATCCGAATAGATGGATGGGTTACGCGCACCTAGATTGGTGGCGTTTTACGGTGTTTCTTATGTCATTTTCCTAGTACGCATTTCTGGCCACAAAACAGAGATTGCCAGTATGTAAACCACCGCAGCAGCTGCAGCGGATACCACCGGCATCCGGTAAGTGGGTCAGATACGTCAGCATCTAACCACCACCTACAGCTGCTGCTGCTTCAGTTAGCTACCTTCTTTTCTTCCTTCCTACTCTTCAGGCCTAGTAATAACGATAATATTGCTATGCTTCACGTATTCACCGTACGGTCCGAATAAGGTGATACCAACAATTTCGTATACCAGCCCCTTACGCGACGTAATACCTTTAAGCGGTGCGGCATTGTCTCGAGTAGCCGATCTATCTTAGCCTAAGGAATAGCATCCTACGCCTCCTTAATCCACGACTTAAGTAGCTCGATATCGACCTTGTTATTTTTAAGATCGTGAAGTTCTTAGTGTTTCTTATAAAGCCTTCGCTTTAATATGTTCTATACGTGTTCGATAGGGTTTATGTCCGGCGAGTGAGCAGGCTAGAAAATCGGCTTAACCTTCTAAGCCTTAAACCACTCCTTCGCGGGCCCTAACGTATAAATCCGGGCGTTATCTTGCTGAAAAAACCTATCTTTAATACGGCTTCGTCTCTAGCGAGGGAGGAAGACCGTTTCGAGAGCCTATAGGTAAGATTTGGTAGTATAGCCGTTATATTTAGAGGTAGGGTCCCTCTATATTATATAGATCTCCGACCTCCCTCCCTTCCAGATCACCGCGAAGACTATTAGTAAGATAGCAGGCTTATAATATCTGGCTAAATTAACGTTCTAGTAGTTAAGTTTCTCCTTAGATATCCTCTAGACCTAGCTAAAAGGAGACGACGGCGAGGACTGGATAGAGCACTCGTTACTATACCACCCCTATATACGCTTAAACGTTAGCTTATATAGCTAATATAACACTCTAACTTCAGACTTATATACCTTAATTAGCTTTTAGCCCTTACCTCTCTAAGTACGTTCAAAACGACGGCGTTCTCCTCTTAATTTATACCGAAGTATAATCCGCTTAATAGACCGGCGGTGGTAAAGTGTTTTGCGGCGGAGAAGTCGGCGGATAGTATTCCGAGATGCCGTTTAACCGGTAAGTGCTTTCACCTTAATATAAAGCTGTTCCTACGTTATACGGCCATTTCGTTTAACGGACTTTATAATCCTGGCCTCGTTTAAGGCACTAAACTTTTTTTTCGTCCTTTCCGGTAAAGACTATTAAAATAGCTATATTTAAGATAGTGGTCTCTAATCCGGTAGAGTTCGCGTCGGCTAATACCAAATCGGTCGTATATCTTACCCCTCGGAATACCGGCCACAAACTGGTTATAAATAGTCGCACGAGCTTCTAGGGATAACTCCTATAACCGGGCTCTTCCGGCGGTTAGTTTACGACCAATTTGCTTACGTGGAGAGTAAGGCATCGAGCGTAATTAAAGGATAAGTGCCTGGGGTAAGATGTTGAAGGTTCTGAAATTGAGACGCGTGGGACGCGCATGTGGAGAAATGTGCACAGACTTTTGGCACCTGATTTTAGTATGGTCACTTGCTAATTCGAGAAACAAAATCGGGATACCGAGTAAATAAAGCGACATATGTCCGATAGATGAACAAGAAGAACAAATAGGTCCATCACATTTGGACGTCAGAATAATCCTGTTTTTGTTTAAAAGCGCCTCGAAGAGGGGCTATGAGACCGAAGCGATCTTTCAACCCTACAGCACATATACTCTACAAAACCGCACGCAAAAGCGGCACGCTCTCGCAAAAGTTCCGACACGAGCATGAGACCGCGAAGAAGATGAGCTGGTGTCTGGTCCAAGTCTTTGTTGGGAAACTGATACCCAACACCCGGAAAGCACACACACCACACGGTGGATGGGCGCCAGGTATTGAGCACCATCGCCCAGCTGCTTTCATAGTCTCCCGACGCATCTGTCATGACCTCTCCCTTCTCATCCCTAACATTCCATTTGCCCCGCAAACCATCCATAGTATCCGTACTTGCTTCCACTTGCCCTTCCATCTCCCCTTCTCGACCCACTTTCCACTACCCCCTTTCCTTCCCTATCCGAACCCCCCTTACACAGCGTTGCCTCGAAAGCGAGACACTGGGCTACGTGTCAGGAAAAACCGAGGCTCAACAGCTTGCGTTTATTGCTCTGACTCGACTACAGATTAGGCTGTAGAGACGCCAATAAGAGATGAGATTGCAAATATTGGACCTTGCGGTCGTTCACACTTTCCTGTGTCAGAAACCCTCTTCCCCAGTTGGTACGAGGTAAAGCAATCGTCATCACCATAAAACCTTTATGGGCCACAGGCATCTACTAAGTGGTATCATATAATCATGCAAACATATCTTCCCCTATTCAACATCCATTATACCCGTAACAAGTCTCTTTCAAATTACGCCATATTCATACCGCCAACCCCAACCCTCAGGTCAAGGAAGGCTTATGCAAGCCCAAACACCACAAGAACCAATCCTCCAACGGCAACAAGTTCAACAGGATCCTGTTCCCCCACCACCCGAGCGCGCAGACGCACGCGCCCGCGACCGCGTCCAGGATAAAGTGGTTCGCCGTGGCCACGATGGCAGTCAGGATGACAAAAGGGTACGTAAAGCCGGCGACGAGGCAGAGCAGACGCCGGTTGGACGGCAGACGTACATGGCCAAGGACAGGGACCCTGACGGACCGGGTGCGGCGGTGGCGCGGGTTGAGTGGGAGCATGGCGATGCTGAGGCCGATCATCAGGGAGTAGCCGAAGTGGAGGGAGGGCATGGCGGCTGGCGGGGAATTAACAGGGTATTTCTTCGGCATGGGGGTGTGGTCAGTGAATTGGGGGGGACACATACCATATTGGTTACAGAACATGTTCTGCGTCCACACGCTGCTCTCGCCAGTGGCACCGTGTACCGTATCCACGAATCCATACGTGCGTCCCTCTCGCGCATCCGTGCCGATGGCCGCCGGATCGCTCAACAAGCGCGGTGGCATGCACGGCCAGAGCGTGAAGACGATAAAGGCAAGAAGGTTGCAGGTGGCCATGGTCCTGCGGCGGGCCTCGAAGAGCATGGGACCGGCTGGCGAGCCGGTCCGCTCGCCCGACTCCTTGTCGTTTTGGCGCTCGTGCAGGCGATCGCGCACGGCGGTGTAGTAGTACATCAAGACCAGGAACAAGATGGTACCGGGGATATGGATGAACGAGTAGATACGGTTCACCCAGACCATCAAAGTCTCATGTCGCATGAAGGCGGCCTGGATCTGCGGCTCGAGGAAGAGGCCAAGGCGCTGCTCCAGATGGATGAGCTGAATGGCATGCGACCGCGCGACGTCGACCGTGTCTTCGGAGAGTGTGAGGGCGCCAATGGCACGAGCTATTTGGTAGACCTAGCAGGTGTTAGTCCGACTGCTCGTGGGTTTCCATCGGTTCGTGCATGTTCCGGTTAGAAGGAAAGTGATTGGGCGATGGAAAGCCAAGGTATGAGACGATGGTTGACGCAGAACCAAGTCAGACACAGACATACCCAGTAGATCAGAGCCCAGTACCACACCTCGGCCAAGAAGGGTAACTTGACCAGCAGCCGACTCAAAAACTTGTCCTGGAACACCCTCGTGTTGGGCGAGATGACCTGCCTCTTGAACTTCCAGAAGCCGACCTCTCGCGTCCTCCACTTGGCCTCGACGTCCAGCCCGTACGGCAGGATCCTCAGCGAACCCGCCTCCTCAGAAAGAAGGCCATCCGACGTCCTGGGCGAGTACTCATCGGTAGGGTCGTCATCGTCGGATGCCGAAGATGAGGGCGCCTTCTCCTTCCACGGCTTCTCGCCCCGCCTGGCGAAAAGCTTGTAACTGGTGTTGCGATTGACGTAGACACCGCCGAAGAGGAGCGTCACAACGACGAGGGGCTCGAGGATAGCTCCGAGAGCACCTCCCATGGTTGCTGGTGGGTGATTGGGATCTGTCGCAGAGAGGCCACGAATCCACGATTAGGGAAACTGTCGGGATAGACGCCAAACGATGGAGATTTCTCGCTACCGGTACAGTACAGACGTGGGAAAATGTGGACAGAAGTTTGCGAGGAACCCGTCTCTCCCAGCATCGGGGTTATCTATGGAAAAAAGACCATCCGGCAACAAAGCGAAGTGCATGACAGATAACATAGCCTTCCCTCTGGACCGTCGGACAGGTCGGCATGATGGGAAGTCGCGGGACTAGAGCCGAAGGTGGGAATGCCAAGACCTTTTGTTGCTTGTTTAAGTATCAGGTCCAGAGAAGAGGAGGGATCATGGAATGAGGATGCCAACTGATTCGAGGAAGGAAGGGGGTTGACCGGAGGTTGACGTCAACAATATGTCGCAGCGGTGGGTAACTGACGGGTAACGCCCAAGTCAGTTACTCCGTACCACGCGGCCTGTCTCGGCGAGACGTGCTGCTTGCCCTCGGCAGGGTTGGCAGGGTTGGCATGCGACAAGCTGCCAAAAGCTCGACGGCGGGAGAGAGCTGTCGGGTTCGTCTCGAGACTTTGAGTAACAACCCCCCCCCATCCTTATGGCATCGTTGGCATGTGCGATGAACGACAGCAGAGCTTCAACGGTTCAACCAACCAGCCCCTGCAGGCTGCATGGTGGCTTGCATCTCCAGACTCAAGCAGTAAGCCACGTTGGACTGATCATTGGGATGCTTTCCTCAGCGGTGACAACGTATGTGCTGTACTGTGTAGGTTGCCGCGAGCAGATCTTGGTCACAGTACTCCGTACTGAAAGTAACGTTGGCGGTCTAAAATCTGTGTCGCGTGCCACAATGCCACAACCCATCAGATGACAGCCGGATAAGGCGGCTTGGGGGATGAAAACGCTAGTCCTGTTGCGGTAAGGCTGAGAGACTCACGGAGTACGGCGGGGGGGGAGGATACAGTAGTTACGGAGTAAGTAGATGGGGCCTCCTCGATCCGTTAAGCGGGAACCTTTTTGATTTGCCCAGAAATCGTTTCGCGCTAGCGAGCGAGCATACCACGTACTACGTAATTTACCACGTAAGGATTTCCATCCAATAACCCAATAACCCAATAACCCAAGAACTACCCAATGGGAGAGGGCACGCAGTATCCGTACTGTGCAACAAACACGTCCATGACGGAGGCTTTCACAGTACACAGTAAGATATCCGGCAAACTCGCAGTTGCATAAGCCATATTCATTATTATTATACAAGTTGAACCGTTGGATCCAATGGCAGGCATATCCACGACTTTCCAAATCACAAGTCCGTCTCACAACAATCCCCCGTGATAGATACACTGGGAAAGCGTTTGGAGATCGAACCTTGAATATGTCGCCGGGGAATCCTCAACAAACAAACATCCCAGTCATTGCGGTCCCGACACGACTAATGACAGACGCGCGGATTTTCGTCATCGCCATCCAGTCAAGTTAACAAGCCAGCCAGCCCGTGATGCTTATCAAGCCCGTCCCCTAGTTGATGCTTGTGTACTTGCTTCTACGGAGCACTTCGCCGACGAATCACAAACCCCCATCTCCTCCATCCGACTTCAATAGACTCTCGCACTAGGATTTCGTCGCAATGTCATCTTCTTCTAGTGTAGGACGATGGCGAGCAAGCCCAAGTGGACACACTACAGTACTACGTACTCCGTATTGACAACAGATAAAGAGTCTGGCTGTCCTGTCGCACTTGCACGCCTAGCCGAACATGCCGTCGAACTTTCCCTGCGGTGCACGTCTGGCGACGGAGCGTCGAGTATTTGAGACGGCTGGCGGACAAGAGTCGTCTCGTCATCGAACAGGGACTCCCCTTCGTCATGAACGAGCACGTGGTGTGTCAATATGAAGCACTAGGTACGTAGCATCAAGCGAACGGGAGCGTAATTAACCGCCCATCCACATGGACATGCCAACACCGGCAGTGCCGTCCAGAAATCACCCCGAGACGACCCCCCCTCAGGAACCAAGGCCCCAAAGATGGGAGGGAGTCTCGGGGGAAACGTTGAGCCCGATAGTCACCGTCGCGGCCGCACAATCGCCGGCTCGTGGCGAACCACCACGTCGTCGGCCTTTCGACGTCCAAACGCGAGCGTCTCCGGATCACTCCTCTCGTCCTCGGTATCCGTAGTGTGGCAGCCTGTAGCCATGCCATGGCAGATGACCGCTTCTCTGGCGTTGCGGTAGCCGTTCGTGACATCACCTGCCGTCACTGTCGCCTTCTCTGTCTCTGTCCATCCACCTCGACCTCAGCGTTGCCTGTTTCGGCATCAACCCCCATGTTCTTCACCTTGGATCCAGCCCTACCTCCCCCAAATTCCGCCACGAGTCATCCTCGCCATTCCACCCGTCGCCCTCCTCAAGCATGTTTGCCGAGCACTTCCACATCGTGAATCTCGGCAGATACTTTGTAGATCGTTCTCATTCACAACGGCGTCCATCGCCCTAACCTGCGCGCTATAATCCCCGTCCCTGTACGCCGTGCTATCCGTCCACACAGAAAGGAATGTCCATCTCCCCGGCCCGTGTCGAAAGATTGAGATGAACTCGTTGTTGACGTCGGCGGCTGGTGGCTTGCGCAAACCCACTTGTTTACAGACGAACCTGTCAACCCTAATCGTAAATCACCAACGCAGAGCCAGTGAAGCCTTTCAACGAGTTAGCAGCACAGCCACTGCACTTTCATTACCATCACGCATCTCGACCGAACCAAACGCCCTCAATTTAGTAAATAGCTAGAGTAACACGGCAACTCCCAACCCCATTGATGCCATGTACTGGCGTTGCAAAACCTCAAGTATCAATTCGCCTGGATTTCCTTGACCTTCCCCACGCCCCCCTCAACCACGAGGTACGCAGAACATGAACCAATATCAATCAATTCGCCAATGTGATTTGGAAACCCATGTCGCAACAAAGCCTCACCTGCCGTAACACCTTGATCCGCTTTGGCCTCGCCCAAGTCTTTGGGAGGATATGCAAAAACTTCAACATCAGAAGTCGATGAGGTCCTCCGAATCGTCCTCTACAGGAGGCAGAGCGCTTTGAGGAAGACTGTCACCAACCACGCTCTCCTGCTCCCACTCAGCGACTGTAGGGGAGTAGTCCGAGGTGGGAACCCCATCAACAACAGGGACGTCCATCAAATTCTGCGGCAGGTCTCGCTTCGGGGGCTGCTTGGGGGCTGTGGAGTTCGGCATGCGACGCAACTTGTCAGACGAATACGCGCTCTCGATTACTCCTTTGCCAACAACGCGCTTTCCCTTGCTGCCAAGTCTCACAGGACGGAACTCGTCCTGGATAGATGCAATCTTATCAGCTGGTCCTCCGCCTTCGTCGAGATTGATCAAAAGCTGAGGACCCTTCGACTGAGCCTCAAGCTCCCTTCGAAGGCGAGAATCGTCTTCAAGAGCGTTGTACTTACCCCATGCATTGGTGACTTGGCTGGTCTGACCCCGACCATGACCGCCTCTACCACCAAGGCTGCGACCACGAGAGCTGCCTTGTCCTTCACCAACCATCGAGCTCGAGGAAGTAGCAGGTAAACTCCCACCAAAAGAGTCTGAGCACTCAAGCGAGCACCTGCACTTTTCGCCGCAGATTTTGCTGCAGGCATGACCACATGGCAACTTGCGCTCGCATGCCTGCTGGCAGATGAGCTGACTGTGCGGCATCCTGTACACATTGAATCAGTGACTGTTCCATTTGGGACAAACATGCTTGATGCAATTTACGGATGACAAGACAGTTCACAGGGATGATTGCATCCCTCGAAGAATCTATCACATTTCTGCCAGCAGCCACCATGGTTGCCATCCCAATCTTGTGGGGTCTCGATGTATACCACCGTCTTATGTTTCTGACAACAGATAGGCAAGCCGAACCGCCCAGGTAAGAAGTGGCCACCACGCTCAAACGTCTGCCGAACGCTACCCCACATGAATGCGGACTGCTCTGTTGCATTCTCGAGGTTGACGATGTTGCCGAAGATGTAAAAGCCACGGCGAGCTCGACTAATGGAGACAACACCACGGTTCTTGTCTTGGACGAAGCCAGCACGACCAGGGGTATTCGGTTTATTACTGCGGACAAGAGAGAGAATGATGATGTCATTCTCCTCGCCTTGGTACGAATCGACCGTCTTGACATTGATGCGGCCACCACCGAATCGAACCAGCTCGCGTCGTGTGGACTGAATGATGCGCTTGCGCTGTCCACGGTAGAAGGTCAACACGGTGATTTGCTCGGCTAGAGTGCCATTCATCCGCAGATAAAGCACAAATTTGCTGACCATGGCCGCCTCCTAGATCAATCGTAGAATTCAGTCATTGTCTCAAGTAGATGCAAAATTTTACGTGATACCTACCTCGATGTTGAACTTGCTCAGAGATTCGGGATCCGTGCTTTCGGGGAAAGTGTGGTGGTACAGCCACATGTCCGTGGCCATACCTGGCACCGATGGACGGATAGTTCGGTCATGAACACTGGGATGGTCTCCAAGGCTGGGGTAAAATGTGTTCAAAACCTCGCGGAGCGGCGTGGTCATGCGGCGCTGCATGTCGAGGGTAGTGAAGGGAAGATGGCGATGCTGGACCAGGCGCTCGAACATCGAGACACACAGGTTGAATGGTGCCCTGCCTAAGCTGTCGGTATCACAGTGTGGGACAAGCTGCTGGTGATCCCCGACAAGGATAAGCTGCTGGATGCTGTCGTAGAGCGCCGACGTGATCTGGGCTTCTCGACTCTGTGCAGCTTCCTCGATGAGCATCGTCTTGGGGCGAAGAGCGGCAATGAGACCTCTGTACTTGCACAAGCCGGTGGTGGTGCAGCCGACAATCTGAATTCCCATCTTCTTGATGCACTTGACGTCCTTGAGCCAGCGGTTGCTACGAAGATTCTTGCAGAGGCGATCGTTGTTTTCAAGAAGCTTGCCGAAGTCTTCTTGAAGCTTGTCAAACAAACGCCGCTGCCAGTGCTCGTAGATGGCGCCACGGTACTTTCCATTGATGGCCCATAGGTCTTGTTTCTCGAGGGCTCTTTTGATCTGTAGATCGCCAGCTACAAAACGGCCCGGATTTGACCCGCCCCAGGTGCGGGAGACGGGAACCCATGTTCCTTTGAGACGGCCGGTAGCGTCGTCGAGGTCGTCTGGTGCGCAGTCTTCAAATTCCACGTCGAACTCGGCCTCGACATCTTCCTCGCGAACCTCTTCAATATCAAACACAGGGTCCCGATGTCCACGAGCTGAAATGTTTGTCAAGTATCTGTCCAGCCAATCTGCCATGACCCCACGAGGTCCGCACGTTTCGCCATTACTTTCCCATACCTCATCGTTATCAAGAAGAGAGTCTAGCTGCTCCGCAGTAATGATTTCGTGTTGCTTCAAGACGTATGGATCAAGAAGTACATCTGGGGGTAAGACCTGTTTCAGATGTCAGCAAATGCATAGACGTGTGGCCCGAGATGGGTAGATAATTGACTTCGTTTATAAGAGCTTGAAAGTTTTTGGTATTAAGCTTGCGAGCTCTCTCAAAGGTTCCGAAGTCCTTATCCCTGCTATCCATCGGTGCTCGCTCCCGGAGGTTGAATACGTTACACTTCCTGATCTCTTCGTCCTTTGTTCGGCCACCAAGACGGACGACATCATGGCCCTGCTTGATAAGGATTTTCAGAATCTGGTCCACGGCGTGGTTTGTCTCAGCGGCGACAACGATGACACTGGGTTGGCATTGACCACCATCGCCAATGTTGCATTGCTTCTCGATGAGGATTCGAAGGGCCTCGACTGATGTGAACGTCTTACCAGTGCCTGGGGGGCCTTGTACAATAGCCAACTCCTTGGTCAAGATGCGATGAACGGCTTTCAGCTGTGATTTATCAAGGCTGGTATACTGGCTAAGATCGGAGACGGGCATTCCGTCGCAAACATCGTAATTGTGGAAGTATCCTTCGACTTGTCGTCGTCGAACAACATCTGCTGGCTTGTAGTGAAGCAGGGTTGTCAGGTCCATCTTTGAGTTCTCTCGGAGGTAGGCGGGGCTGGTTTCATTGTCTTTACAGCTGCCCTCCACCAGATATTTGTCAAGAGGAGACACATTCGATGCCACATGCTGGAGGCCAACAAGAGTGTGACGGACAGCTTCGAAGAATCCGAAGCGTGTTTCCATCATCACCAACTCCTCATCCGGATGGATTACAGCTTCTTTCATCACGGCCCATTGGATATGGATGATGGGGCTTCCATCTTCTTGGACGATGCGCTCACCGACGACTGCAACCTTGCAGATGGTCTTGAAGTTGTCAGCCGCAGTGGTGATGGCTACCAGACTGCCCGGTGTGAGACGCTTGGTGTGTGACCACCGGACCTTCTTGCCAGCACGCTCCGTCGAAAATTGGATACGGCACAAGGGCCCTATACGGGTCATGAGGTAACCCTGGACGAACACCTGAAAGAGTCAGACACGGAAAGGAGGATGGGAGATGAAGAGTGTACCTTGGTGTAGACACATGCACTATCACCGTCCATCATCGTGGGTTCCTGCTTATAAGCCGTGACAGCATAGCGTAGGTTGGTGATGCCCTCCTCTCGCTGAAGGCGGTAATGGGTCTCCAGGTAGTTGTTCTTGTTGGTGTACGGAAGCTGGACATTGTTGATCTTCAGTCGGTCCATGATCATCCGGCCGTCTCTCTCCCAGTTCGGATTGATTTCGTCCGATGTCGGCAGCTCTGGAACCGTCGTCCAATCCGAGTGGGAGAGAGGGGGGGACGAATTGAAGTTGGCATGTTGAAGGATGATATCCAACTCGGCCTGTGGTCGTGTTAGAAAGAGACATAATAACGGAGGACAATTTGGAGATGCAAGGATAAAGAACAGTGTCCAGAAGAAGGAGAAGTTGGGTGGAGAGGTTTGTGATGGAGGAGGAATAGCCAGCTTTGTCAGGTGATGTCGTCGGTGCGGCTTGCGAGCTTGGTGACGACCTCGAAGAAAGCTTGATGCGAATTACGTAGCGGGACGTGCAACATCAATCGCCGTAGACGTCGGGTGGGATTTGGCTTACCTGGTGGTCGATCGTACTCGACGGGGCCGTCTCATCAACTGCCATGATTGATCTAGGTAGTGCTGGTCAGTACAGGATACACATGGTATGGAGTACGGCCAAAATATGCAACGGCATGCTGAAACTGCTATACTGCAACCTGCTGCTTGCTAGAAAGCCGGAATGGAGGACTCTCATGAGGGACGATGTACAGGAGGGATAATGTACACGATCGGAAAGAGGAACTGCTCAGCCATGGACTAGCCCTTGGCAAGTGGGCTGATAATTCCAGTCACTGACTGGGAAATCGCGATCTGTTTGTCCCGGTGGCTTACAGAGAGAGCAACCAAGGACGTAACCAGACAGAGGCTGCTGTAGATTGTGGGAGAGCCAGCAGAGTGGGGTTTACTCACTGGACAGCTTGCTGTTGCAAAGCGTCTCTGGGGTATGCGGCTTCTGCTGCTGCTGGAAAGTAACCCGCCACAAAAGCTGGAGGAAAATGGATGGAGGAAAGACTGAAGGAAAGAAAGCATGGCGTGTACAGCAATGGCGTGTACAGCAAATGACATCGAGTGCCGATGGCCTGATGCAGCACAAGGCTCAAGGTGAGTGAGCCCTGAGCAGTGAGCGCTATATGCAGCCACCCGTCGTCCTGCAGCCGGCTGCTTTGTGCCAGCCAGCAAGCAGCCTGTATTTGTTTGTTGCAAACAGAAGCAGCATGGTGCAAGATGTGATGAATAAAGATGGAGGATGAGTGTTTGCTGAATTTCGGGCGCCTAGAAAGAAGATTGAGATGGAGGGGGAAATCGGGGAGTAGCAAGAAGCACAGTTCACCAAATAGGGTATGGAACCTGACCACGCCCTTATCTGCGTGTTCCGATTGATAATAACTGGCAAAAGGAACCCGAAAGAGGCATTGGATATACATAACGGGGATGGTTGAATGCAACGGAACATGGTGGAAGCGGTACTAACTGTTGAGGCATCTGGCCCGTAGGCATGACCAGCAGGTGATCCTTTTCGGGTACTGCTTGGCTGGTAGAACTTGTGGTAACAGTTCTGGTGTTGAAGTTGGGAGATGGTCCATGGAAGAAGGGCCAAAACTCAACCCTTTTCTTGAAGGAAAGCATTTAATTATGACTTTTCCTTGGCTGACTTGTCGTAGATAAGTTTCCAAGGCGACGATTCCTGGAATGCTGAATCACGTCGTGGTCTTTTTTCTTCTTCTTTTTGGTTCGAATCCATTTTGGTGGGAGCTAGTCAAAGTGTTGGACCTTGGTATCACCTTATTCAGACCGTAACGGTGAATACGTGAAGCATAGGAATATATGTGATTGATTTAATAAGGCCTGAAGAACAGAAAAAGGAGAGGACGTTGGCCGGCTGCTGCAGCTGCAGTTGAAGGTGGTAGGTGAAGGTGGTAGGATTGGATGCGTAAGCAGTCCGACGTCCGGCCCACCTAAAAGATATCCGTTGCAGCTGCTGTGGTAGCTTCCACACAAAGGTTAGGATGGAGGTAGACGGTGTGAGGAGTGCGGCTGCTCGGACCACCACAGTGCCGGAGCTGCGTTCAGCCAAGTGAAAACAGTATTAGGCATGTCCAGTAGTAGATAGGAGGTGCGTTTGTGAACTATGGTGACAGTCGTGCAGTTTACTACATAATAAAGTGAGGTCCTGCTCAAAAACATGCCTTGGCCTGTTGTGATGAATGCCCTTGTTGGTTGAGGGAGGTGCGTTGGGTAATAATATAAGCTGGAATAAACCACGTGTTCAGCTTGCACCATACCTTTGGCATAAATCAGAAATGTAATCATCTTTCCAGCCACACTACTGCAGGTCATATTTCATAACAAATCCGAGTTTACACCAAAGGTTGGCTTGGAAATGGCAGCTGGTTGCTCGCACATCTCGACTCTCTAGACTCTATTCTGAGTCCCCGGGGTGACAAGAGGTCCACCAAGATATCCATCCTCCTCCGCAACTGCCCTTTTTAACAGCTCTTGTTCAAGTGGGACAGTTGTCCCACATTTCCAATCAGGTTTAAGCAAAGAGCCTCGTTTCACCCCCCAATCACAAAGCAACCCAGGAGCCAGAGGTTGCCTTGCAGCTCGTCTCCACGGCAAGCTGGCATAGTTAAAGCGGATCCTCGTGCCGAGTGCCGGCCGCGAGACGCCGCGACCTACAAACTCCCAAGCAGTCCACTGTCCCGGCAGCATTGCCGGATCTGACGCAGTGTGACGCACCGCAGCGTCACCGGGGAATCATGGCGGTACGTCTGGACCGTTCCCCGCCCGGCCCCCCCCCAACACGCGCGTCGCACGGGGCCCGGAAATTGTTGGGGGAATCCTGCAGGCTGCCAGTTCTAACTTCTGCCGACCGATTGAAGTTTGAACCTGGAGGCTGGAGGCTGGATCTATCCGATCCGGTGGGGGTCTTGGCGTCCAACGTCAAGACTACTTGTGGGACAGGCAATCCATGACGCGGATCCGCGAAGAGTCGCGCAAGTAACATGATTGAGTTCCAAGGACCCAGGCGTGGGTTGCAGCGAGACGTCGTCGAGATGGAGTGGGTTTCGCGACTGTGGAGTGGGAACTTGGGGGGGGGTTTGACCGGACCGATGATGCAAGAACGACGTAGCACGGAAAGCTGGCTGGGTATAAAACACACATACCTATGTCTTGTACTTTTCTCTCTCGTCTTCTTCAAGGTCAATCAGCAGTTCAACCATAGCTCCTACATCAACACACATATTCTCTCTAATTTCCAACCCTCATTCTCATAATGGACAAGCTCAAGGGAGCCCTCGGCGGTAACGGAGGCGGCGCTGGCAACACCGCCAGCGGCGGCAACAAGTCATCTCAGGGCGGCAACTCCCTCGAGCGTGGTGTGGATGACGCCGCCGGAAAGCGTAAGTACTGAACCCCGTCCGAGGGGTCGGCAGGTCACTAAGAAACGATATAGAGATCGACGGCCTCGCTGACAAGGCGGGCATGGGCGGCAAGACGAGCGGTGTCAAGGATGCGGCCAACTCGGCAATCAACGGGCAGATTCCCGGGGGAAATTAGAGGATGTGACCGTGAGATTTTGGCATGGTGCCGGATGATGGATTGGAATAGTTCAATTCAACAATATAGCCAGTGTGTCTACTATCTTGTGTTCGTACTACGACCGTGAGGATGCCACTGGTCGCTCTTTATAATGCGTGTTCTACTGTTCGTAGACGAAGTGTCTTGCCCGTTTACGGTGTCACATCCAACAATAGCATTCGCGACGCGGCACGGTGACTGTGAAACTATAGAACAGTTTGTATTCAAATATATACAAGCAAAACCAGCCATGTAGGTTGGGATCCCATGACCAAAGCAGGGGTTTGCAAAGAGGACGTCATATCCTCGTCTATTCGTCAAATCCGTATCTAGACCGTCAAGGCCTAATGCAAAGTTGAATTCACCTGCACAACTTTTTTCTAATACAACACAGCACTTGCTTCTCAGGCTGCGTTTGTACGTCTCCGGCGAGTGGTAGTCCCCGAAGCACCGAGTGCGAGAATCTTGCTCGCGGCATGCTCGGCGGCCACCATGACAATGGCCTGGGTGTTGCCAGTGGGCAGATCAGGATGCATGCTTGCATCGACGATGAACAGGTTGTCCGTGCCGTAGACCTTGGTATTGGTGTCGACGACCGCGGAGCCGTTGCCAGTGCGACCATCATCGAGGCCCATGCGAGCGGAGCGCACCCAGTGGGAGCCCGCTGCCTGAGTGGACTTGATGTTGTCGTACAGGTCGGCGGCGGTAATGTTAGTCGAGGCAACGGTGCCGTCGTTGAGGGCCAGAGTCATGGACGAGTTGCTTGCGCCAGTCATCTGGATGAAGCGGGCTAGGAAGGCTTGGTAGGCGTCGAGGTCGCCCTGGGAAGAGAGGTATGGGTTCCCCGTGAGAGCGGTGAGCTTGCCGGTGGTGTCGAGGCCAAGGTCGGTGGATGATGTTAGGCCGTGCGTCAGGTATAGCTTGATCTTGATGGTATCGTTGGCGTTGCTATTGCAAGTTCCCTGTACGTAGCGGGTGAGGCCGTCGCTGGGTGACTTGGTGGAGGACCAAAAGTTGATGCGTTGGCCACCGTGGGTCAGGAGACCGGAGCCCTGAGCCCACATGTCGATCGATGTTTGATCGGGCGCGGTAAAGGAAGTGCTGCTGAGGGCCGCCAAGGGGGTCTTGGTCTTGAGGGTGAGGGTCATGATAACGTGGTCCTGAATACCCTTGCCGACGGGAAGGTTGATCCAATCCGCAGAGTTAGGAACGGAGACAGTCGAAGGAACTTTTTGGATTTGCTCGGCGGGCCCAATGCCACTGTAAAACAGGATGCGGGGGGTAGACAGCGCACCAGCAGAGAGGATAACCCGTCCAGTTTTGGGCGTGACGTTGATGATCTGGTGAGTACCGTCCTCGTTCTCAACCTCGACACCAGAGACCCAAGATGAGTTGCGGACCGCACGGACAACATTTGTGTTGAGGGTCAGCTTGAAGTTGCTCAAGGTCTGCGCCTTCGGCAGGTAGGTCTTCACTGGGCCGCCACGCTCATGGTTGACAATGGCCCAAGGGGGATGAGCGAAGACGTCGACCTTCTTGTTGGGCTCGTCAAAGGGCGCAACAGAGCTGAATCCGCTGGAGCTGAGAAATGAGGACAGCTGGTCATACACACCCTGATCGTATCTCTTGCCGTCGGCCGAAGGCGAGTCAGTACCCGGACTCGTCGCAAATACCTTGTCTGCGGACGCCTTGACATCCGAAGCCTTCCAGCCCGCCGGCCACTTGTCGTTGAAGTCCACATCTTGAGGTCGCACATACATGAGAGCGTTGACCATGGTGCCACCACCCAACAGACATCCAGCTTGGGCAGCGGTGTCGGTGCAGTACATGCTGGGGTCGAGGCCGGAGGAAGACAAGTAGTAGGCCATAGCGGGGACGTCATACTGGGTGAGAGATGAGTTCCAGGCGAGAAGAGCCTTACCGCCCGTTGAGGCGGTAGAAGGACCGCCACGTTCAATCAGCAGAACGGAAGCACCGGACTCGGCAAGTCTGGCAGCCGCAATGATGCCGGCAGGTCCACCTCCGGCAACGATGTAGTCGTATGTCGTGTTAGAGACGGTAATAGGGGTCGTTGTGTTGGTGCCAGGGTTGGTCGGAGCGGGCACAGTGGGCGTAGTAGTCCCAGCCATGGCGGCCCAGGTGGCAAAGTTGGCCGATTTGGCATCAGCCAGAGTCACGCCGAATGCACCAAAGCCAGCTCCATGGTAAGAGAGGGAAGAAGAGGTATCGGCCGGGGTCTTGACCGTGCTGGTGGCGTAGGCGAATGCGAGTGTTGCGGACGCGGCGGCCGGGTCAAACGTGTCGGTAGTGCTGGCGAGACAGCCTCCGCAGAGGAACGTTGCCGAGTAGTGGGTGGCATTGACAAAGGTTCCGTTGGCGATGGGAGACAGCGTCACGTTGCCGGTATATACGCCAGGGCTAACATAGCCAGTGGCAATGCGGGGAGAGATGAGCACATCATTGCCGCTGGGCCATGCCACGACCAGCAGGTGGTTAGCCATGCTGCTGCCAAAGTCCCAACCGGCCCAACCCACTCCGTTGGTGATAGGAGCAACCAGGTTGATGATGACATCGTCCCCTGCGGTCTCTGGCAAGGCCATACCACCTACGAAGCCATTGCCGTCGCTATATCCGGCATATGAGACGCCAGTGTTGCTGTCTGTGTACTTGACAGTGCCAGCAGCAGCAGCCGGCATGGCCAGCGCGGCGGCGACGGAGACCGTCGTGGAGAGCTTCATGGTGGAGAAGAACCAGGATATAGCTTTCAAGGAGTGATGAGGCTGGTTGATTCAAGGGAAGGGAAGCGCCGTCCTGGGCAGAAGGCTTGCCAGAAGGAAGGGACGCGTTTAAATGTTAAACGGCTTGTGAAAATGAAGGTAACGAGCCTGTGCTCCGGGGGGCAGATTTGCCTCCGTACCTTGCATGGCCTTCCATGATACTTATAGCGGTAGGAGGAGTCTACCGCGGAGAGAGTGTCAACCAATGTGGCAATGGGCATTGGGGAGCATTGGGAGGGAGGAGGCCGACTGTCGACATGCCCACCCCGGCCTAGCGTTCTTGTCCCAATGAGGACGCGTAGGCGAGGTGGGGCACTATTTCGAGAGATGTTCTCTACACAGTAAAAGGGGGCAGATGCTTCAACAAGGTAAGGTGTGGCCTAGAAAATGCAGAGGCCGTAGTCCCGTTGGGAGATGGCCCGAACAAGTGGATGTGGACATTGTGGAGGATGAATGGTGGCTAAGCTTGAATCGCGGGGCTCCGCAAGACGTGGTTCAAGTTGATGAATGGCGGGCCCCTCAAGTTCGTTACAGGAATCTGAGGCGAAGCCGACCGGTCGGATCAAGTGCGGCAGATGGTAGATTAAATTGTTAATCTCAGGGCTGAAGCTTGGCTGGGTTGGACATACCGAAGTAGAAAAAGTATTGAATGGAGTGAGTTTGCCCAGCCGGCAGAACCCCGGTCTCTGGCGGCTTACGACGCCAGCGCTCTGTACACAGTAACTTAGTTGGTAACGTTAACTAATTAGTTAGTTAGTTGTACGTACCTGGTCACGACTGTTTGCAGCGAATGTGCTTACCCGGTCGGTAGAACTTACAAGTTGGCACTTGGTCTATTCCACCCTGGAAACCTTATTCCTCAAAGTCTGGAGATAGCAACGTTGATCGGAAAATGATCATAGCACCTGGTTTGGGCGTGCCGTCTGACAGTGGCAGTTTATGGCAGAGCAATGACATGACTCGGCCAAGTACCGGCGCCGCCCCGAGAATCATGCAATGCGCCCCCCAATCTACTCCGTACACGGTACACAGCCGCTTGGACAAATCCAGCCTCTGCCACCCCAGACCTGGACATCATTCGATGGTAGTCATCCAAATTAGGGGGTCGGGCTATTCGTTTAGCCGAGAAACAGGAAACAGAAGCCTGTAGGGGCGCAGAGGAGCAGAGGCGCAGACTCCAGAGGCAAATAAATAAATGATAAATCGGCAGTGCCGATCCCCCAGCGTGACGTTTTGCCAACACGGAACGCGCACTCGTGTGAGTCACGGAATCGTTAAATAGATTCTTCTTTTACATTTTTATAAAGTGCCTTCTTCCCACCCTGCCGCTCGGACTGGATTGTGAATACACGGTACGCGTCCGATATCCAAGCGTTCACTACTATCCGTACTCGCTAACTTACTCCTTGTGTACGAAAGTACTTCGGACTCGTGCCAGATCGAGTTCCCACTTGTTCTCACCCAACTTGTCCACACTCCACTTCCTAGTGGGTCTGGCACGTGTGACCAACCCCAGTTAATCCCACCTGCCAGATTCGACGTCGTCCGGAAGTCGGTATTCTGTAATTTCGGACTGATTGCCTACATGTAACATTCAGTACTCGGTAGGTATGCACTCTGCACTGTTCGGGTTCCATTGAAACTGGTTTTCGACACGATCATCGCCCAAAAGACCTGCTGGTGCTGGCAGCTGCTACTACTGCATGAGATTCGCCAGGTACGGTGTAGACCGTAACACGACCAAATATGGACCGTGGCTATCGGCGATCGCGATCCTTTCGGGTATAGGGAAGCGAAGCGATTAGACCGACCCTCGACTCTCGACTTTCTACTTTGATCGCAGGCTTCAGCGCAACTACCAATCGATGACCCATAGGCTGGGTACTAAAGCTCGAGCTTCGCTCAGCGGGAACAGATGCACTGTGTCCCGAAATCGACAGCTTGCTACTTTAATCAATGGTGCTAAAGTGAATACGGACATACCGGTAATACATTCATTGACCACAAGGACAGCCCGGGCATGCACCAACAAAGGAATTGGCATCAAGATCAAGTAGACAAGATGTATTGTTTCGCCGGATCCAACTAAAACCCTCTTGCGCTTTGTTGAGATTTTGAAAGAGCCGCATGCGGTTTATCGACGTCCATTGCCATGCGACTTTGATATTAACCGTGGGACAACCAGTCTGTCTCCTGACCCGTACCCCAGCATCTTGACCTCTCGAGTCTCGCCGCATGTTGCACTTTCCAGGCACGATGACGACGACTCTAAGCACGGTATACAGTCCTAATGTGGGACAGGTGCAAAAGGAACTGCAACGCTACTTTGAGGCTCACACCCGGTTCCAGTTCAAGAAGATTCTGGGCAACGGCGCCTACGGCGTCACCGCCCATGTCGTCGACAAGACCCGGCTCGAGCCCCGGAACCTCGTGGTCAAGCGAGCCATTGGCTACACGCGCGACCGCGATCTGGTCCACGAGATCAAGATGCTCAAGGCACGTCTCCGTCCACATCATCCAGTGGCCGCAGCTGACAAGAAAGTCTAGCTGTTCCGCGGGTCAAAACACGTAGTACAACTCCTCGGCTCCCGGGAACGGCTATGGAGGCACAACCGGCCGTGGAAGGGAATAGTCGAGAGCATCGCGGACAGGGTGCGCAAGCGCGGGCGCTACCTCAACGGTCTCGACGGCCCCACGATCGTCATGGAGTATCTTGAGAAGGGGGACCTCGAGCACTTTTACACCTCGGCTCGCGTTTGCGGGAGCCCGCTGCCGAACCGCATGCTGTGGGCGATCTGGTTGTGCCGTAAGTCTGCCTTCTCCTCCCGAGACTCCGTTCTGAGCCCTCGAGTTTGCTACCAGACTAACCCGAAAAAGTGATCAGAGCATGTGTGGCGATGGCCTACCCACCGATGGGGGATCACAAGGCGCCCGTGTCACTCGAACGAATCCCCGAAGACAATCGGGCACCGACTCGGTTTGCGCACAATGACATCAAACCGCAGAACAGTAAGTCCAGCCTTTCCCCTTTGACGCACCCGTTGCTAAAGTTGGGACGCCATAGTTGCCATCGCCGCCGACGACATGAACTGCCCGGAACATAGTTTGATCCCACCTATTAAGCTCATAGACTTTGGCATTGCCAGAGAAAATGCGAGTTTGAATCCAGCTACGTACGTGCTGTGCTCCCCCAAGCAAGAGGAACAAACGTATTGCGACTAACTGCCATCAGGAGGCCGTTGGCAGGAGTCAACAAGAACATCTTGGGTATAGGAAAGGTAAGTTTATGACAACATCATCTACCGAAATGACATTGACAGGCCACCGGTACAGGTCATCTTAGGGCTCATCACCAAGGAATACTTCCCCCCAGAGAGAGACATTACGACATCAGGGGCGAGATAACCTGCTGCGCGGCCAGCATATTTAACAACGAGTTGTTCCCCACTCTCGACAGAGAGCTGCGCGACTTGCTGGCCGCATGCTTGGCGGTCAATGGCGGGGACAGGCCGAGTCTGCGGCATCTTCTGGAGAAGGTGGAGAATGCCGTCCGAACCAAGACGGCAGAGAGCTATCCATACAACCCATTGGAGGGAGATCAGGCGATCAAGGATATGTTCAAGGCACTCCTGAATGCGCCGCCGCTTCCAGAGGTCACGGAAAGCCAGGTCGAGCAGTGTCTTCGCGAAATGAGCACCTCGGAGACGTGGTGAGATGGTGGGGAGGCGGTGGCTATGAACAACCTACCAATGTGCACGTAGGCGCTTTATCCCGCTTTTCTGTCTGCTTCTTTTCTTTTTCTCTACAACTGTTTGTTATGTTCATTCAGCATTGCAAATTCTCGAGTCGACGGGTCTTTGTCGTTGACTGTTTCACGTGTTTAATCAGTTGCCCAAACTCGACAAATACTCGATGTGAAAACAAAGGATACATTCCTGAGACAATGTTAGGCATGACGGAACTTTGGGACTCCTTACCTTTGTTCCGTATTACTCTATCGGGTTTTGGGGGTATATAAGAACTGCCCCAGTTGGCAATATCCATCAACTCACACAATTGACAAGCAAGACATCCTGAATACCAAGCTACAAGCTGTTAAAGACTACCACACCATCACGGAATAAGAAGCATACGTTTATCAACACGCCACCCTTACCCCATTGGCACGCAGACATTCAAGGAAGAAGAAAGGAAAGCCAAAGAAGCGCGCAAGAAGGAGACCAAAGAGAAACTCTGGGATCAGCAGGAACATGCAGGCGGCCTTCAATAGGGTGATGAGCAGGTCCACCTCGATTCCCACCAAAGCCCTTGACAAAGGCAAGGACTCGGAGAGCGATGACTGTATGTTTTATCTTTTGCCATAACAGTCGACACGAATGAGGGTCTAACACCTGCTGCAGCTGGCTCCGGACCGGTGGTCAAGAGAGTCTCGGCACAAGAGACAGCGGTATTGGCGAAACAAGAACAGGAGGAGAAGTCAGTTGTGACAAAGGAGAAGGAGGAAGATGAAGCGCCGAACGAAACCTTGGATAAGATACCGACTCTCAAGCGCGCTAAGAACCTCTCGCCACAGGATAAGCGGGCTGGATTTCGTTAGGGCTGACGATTTGGTAGGAGTTTCTGCCTGGCGCAGATATGAGCCGAGGTTTGCACACATACATGTGTGTATTAAATATTTTATGAACCAGGGTTATGATAAGAATATCAGCTAGATAAGAGCAAACAATCCTGAATTCTGGATGCAGTGGGTTATTATAAGCATAACTAAATATAGTGAACATACAGGCTGGTAATTAATCATGGCCCACGGGTGCCTACTCAGTAAATATTACCTAAAATATTAGAGATAGCTCCAACGTGACTAGCACAAGCCTCGGGCTCAACATATTAATACACAAGCTATCTAGTACAACTGTTCATATATGTATGTATATATATATATATATATATATCTGTAGATTACATCGCCATTATCTGTTATTACGTCGGTGTTCAACAGTCTTACTTCCAGTGAGCTGTGGGCCCGATTTCTCATAATAAGTCTGTCAACTATATAGTAGAGGTGGGATGCTTCACGGCTCGCAGAAAACGGAGTGAGGCAGGGGTGCAACGGTTCTGTACAATCGTTGGGTGTTTGAGCGTGATCATGGTCCTATACGTTCTGATCCTCAGGTAGCTGAATCCGTGGCGTGGAATTCGACACCTCAGATGTCAGTAAGAATCCATGTGTGCTTCGGCACATCTTTTAGCCGGTATCTCAATAGCTTCTCCAGAAGATCCTATAGGGTTAGAGACTTATATTTTCATCTTCTGGGATAAGTTGATACCGCGGATGGACGCAGTTTTTTCGGTACAGTCGTCACAGTGAGTCGTGGCAGCTGGTGAAGGCATCTTGGACATACGGGCATGTTCTAATTACAACCCGACAGTTATACTGGATGACGTCTCGTCGGTGGTAGATTCGTGGTCTGATCCGGCGTCGGATTCTGCCTCACGGTTGTGGAGGCTTCTCTAGGAGAGAGGAACTAGTATCTATGAGTATGAAGTCCTTCTTGCGGAAGCTAGCCGACTGTAATACGTCAAAGTCTTGGTAGACCGTAGAACCTTGGGGGCCGGTTGCCGGCCCCTATCCTAATGGACGGTCTCGTTGGGTACGTAGTTTGTCGGGTTCGACCTTGAATCCGGGGGTCTTCGCGCTCGGTAGCTGCTGCTCGCTGCACCTCCTTTTTGATGTAGAACTCGTGGCCTATCATTACTTGCCCGATACTCGTGCAACGCCCCACTTATATCGGATTCGCTCTAGCTCACCAACATAAGTTAGTGCTGGACACCGAAATGACCGAGACACCGAATTGACCGATATAGCTTTAATTCTCCCCTATCTATCTAAAACCGTAATAACTTCCTTATTTCTTATTAAAGATAAGTAGGGGTCTTGGTCCCTAATACCTCTATACGCAGTCTCTCTTTATAGTAGTAACGCGCGCTGTTAATCCTCTTTACTTAGGTGCAGTATCTTAATATCGTTATGGTACGTTGTCCGAATTGCTTAAATGTTTTATGTAGTTCCCTATACAGACCCGGAGACCCCACTTAGGGTCAAAACTCGGCTTAGCCGCTTCAGGTGCAAAAAACGAATTTCCGATAAAAGATTTTCGCTACGTTTCTGCAAAACGCGACTCACGACCACCAAAGGTGATCCGGTCCTGCACATTTTTCACGTACTTAGCCGTGGTTAAAATCCGGTCCAGGGTAGCTACAGGGTAAGCCTGCAGCACCTCTAACTATCTAATATAACAGCTAGACCTAGTAAAAAGCCCTATATTACGTAGCAGTACTATAAGCTTATTAGACCTATTAAGGTCCCAGGTTTATAGAATCTTATAAAGACTATTTGTAAGGATAGGCTCCACAACAGTGGATGGCATTACCAATTGCGCCAGTGCGCCACACGCAATGCGCCAAAAGATAAGCGGCTATTGAAGTAAGCTTGTTACAACAACGCATGCTATTAGGGATTATAACGGTATGCGCGACTATACCGTTACAACTCCTCCCCAATCCCTAATCCCGGACTAGGTCGTTGGGGGAGCCTTACTAAAGCCTCCTTACAAATCTAACCACCGCGTGGTTCGAACTATCGGATCCCCCCTAGGGGTCCTCATCGGCCGCCGCCGGATCCCTACTTAAGTGGGGCTAGCCTCTTCGACCTAGCGTCGGCATCGGTCGCACGCTAGTAACTAGCGCTACGCCGGAACTCTTCACTATCGCAGAGGTGCAGCTGGCCACGTCGCGACGACAGTGCGTCGTCGTCGCCGACCGGGCTACGGCTCTCGATCAGCTACTTCAATAATTGTAAGGATAGGCTCCACAACAGTGGATGGCATTACCAATTGCGCCAGTGCGCCACACGCAATGCGCCAAAAGATAAGCGGCCATTGAAGTAAGCTTGTTACAACAACGCATGCTATTAGGGATTATAACGGTATGCGCGACTATACCGTTACACTATTACAGTCCCAGATTTAACATTTCTTATCCTGTCTAGTAGATTTCGGCACGAGGAAGACGGCTAGTTATCCGCTATTATTATACTATCTTTACTATAAGAAGAAACTAGCGTTTTAAGCCCTTAATATAGTCCTCTTTATGCTATTATATAATCCGATATATCTTAGCTACTTCGGACTCCTCCTTCTATTTAACTATCTCTCTCCTCTCTGCTACTATTAAGACTCCTCTATACTAAAGATAGTAATTCTTTCTACTACGTCGCTAACGACTTATAGCCTTAGTAAGCTTAGTTCGGCCGAGATTATGCTTTATCTATAGGAGCTCTGCTGCGGTAGTAAGTAAGGCTTTAATAAATTATAAGAGTTATCCTAAGAGCTAAGGGTCCAAGTTAAGCTCCTGGACTAGCGAGAGACTATTAAATACTTAAAGCTACTTTATTAATATTAAAGATAAGTAGAGGTCTTGGTCCCTAATACCTCTATACGCAATCTGTAACAGCGTGTGCGCGATTAACCACTGCGCTAATAGACCAAAAGATCTACTAATCTCTGCACCTTCGTGCCGAGATTGCGCGCACAACCACTATATATAGCTACGTCTTAATTGACAACGTCTAATATCTTACTAGACCGTTACACAATCTCTCTTTATAGCAGTAACGCGCGCTGTTAATCCTCTTTACTTAGGTGCAGTATCTTAATATCGTTATGGTACGTTATCTGAATTGCTTGAATGTTTTATATAGTTCTCTATATAGACCCGGAGACCCTACTTAAGGTCAAAACTCGGCTCAGCCGCTTAAGGTGCAAAAAAACGAATTTCCGATAAAAGATTTTCGCTGCGTTTCTGCAAAACGCGACTCACGACTACTAAAAAGTGATCCGGTCCTGCACACTTTTCACATACTTAGCCGTGGTCAAAATCCGGTCCAGGGTAGCTGCAGGGTAAGCCTGCAGCACCTCTAGCTATCTAATATAATAGCTAGACCTAGTAAAAAGCCCTATATTACGTAGCAGTACTATAAGCTTATTAGGCCTGTTAGGGTCCCAGGTTTATAGAATCTTATAAAGACTATTATAGTCCCAGATTTAACAGTATATAAGGTACTGCCTTAGATACGTCGATAGAATATTCGGATATTTATATCGAATGAACGCGTAATTAGTGCAATTTTAAGTTTAGGATTTGCTAAAGCATATTTAATACCCTCTTAAAGACGTTCCTTATAAGATATAGTAGTTTAGGGTCGCGTTAGCGGTAAAATGAAGCTTTTCGATAAATGTGGTGAGGATATCGGCCAATTCGGTGTCTCGGTTATTTCGGTGTCCAGCACCAACTTATGTTGGTGAGCTAGAGCGAATCCGATATAAGTGGGGCGTTGCACGAGTAAGAGAAGAAGGGGTTAGCGCGGTGCTTCTAACCATCCACCCAAATCGACGTACAATACCCACTTGAATTCAACCCCTCTCTCGTGCTCCGTATTATTCCTAGTGCTTATTGTTGTAGACTTGTAGTATAAGTATGCAGCCTGCCTCCTGCGATCCTGTCTTTCTTTACCCCTACCGGACTCTCAGGGGCCATACTTCTTCACGATGGGTAACAACTCGTCGATAATCGAGGCGGCCATAGAGGGCCTCGAGTATCGATCGAAAACGCGTAGCGAAGAAAGGGAAGACCTCTTGAAGCCGCAGAAGATGTTGAGGACGGGCTCAGTCACAAGGAGCATACAGCGACATCTTGGACAGGCCAAAGCAGAGAAATCTGAAGTGCCTGAGCGGTCGACCACTTCGTTGGACTATGTTCGAAAATCTCGTTCTAGCCCGTGGACTTGGATTTCGACGATAGAGGGGATAGGCGACGCGGACAGCGACACGGACTCTGTGCGTCCTCGGGTGCCGAATCCGTCGATGCCACAGGACGAGGAAGAGGCGACGGGCATTACTTCGAGTGATGCCACCAATAGCCTCTGCGACGCGTGCTCTGGAATCAGCATAGAAAGCATTACCGACGGCACAGGCTATTGGCATGTATTCGTCTCGGATATCTACGAGTCTGAACTACGCTGCAGTTTGTGTAGATCCGTGTCACACGAATTGGGGCTGTTTTCAAAGAAGAGATATACCGGCGACAGATATCGCCTTTCCGTTTCTCTTACGCTCAAAACTGAGACCACCGATTCGTCCACATGTCCTAGGTAGGGCCAGCATTTCCTTTATCGGTCACCGAAACGTGTCCAGCCAAAGACTAACACGATGATGCTTTTTGGGACGCAGCGGACATTACAACGCCTCATCTGAACCTTCGTCCGAATCGGAGCCCAGCTACTTGCGTTTCGCAATCATAGACTGCCGCCCTTGGGAGACACCAGACTTGGAGCCGTGCTTGTACTCCTGGGCAGACCGACCACTCAAGTTTGACGTGCCCGAGGGGTCGGGCCCGGAGATCGTCATCAGTAAGAACATTTCTGTCTTCACGAATGAACACGACATAGCGACCGAGTTCGGCATCCGCTCGGTGCGTGAAATTGGCCACAACACAGCCTCTCAGAGGTCCTTTGAGATCGCTGAGAGTTGGCTCGAGGCATGCGTTGCTTGCGAGCCAGCGCCTCGGAAGACTACGTGGGAGCCAAGCAACGGGCCGGGAAAAGGGCGCCCACCGGTCGAAGTTGAACATGCATGGACATGGCAGGAGGCCACAAATGGCACCAGACCAGAGACGTTGCTCGCCGAAATCCCTTCTCGCCTCATCGAAATTTGCCCACAGCCGGGAGGGGATGCTACGGCTCGCTTGGTCGAGACCAAGACAATTCAACACACGGACGAATCCATCCGCTTCGCAACCTTGAGCTACTGCTGGGGTCAGCCGAAATCGGGAGACGACGGCGCATGGCGGACGACAAAGACAAATTTACTACAGCATTTCAAAGAGATTCCTCGTGGCGCCTTGCCCAAAACTCTGCAGGATGGCATCGTCATTGCTGCGAAGCTCAAGATTCCCTACCTCTGGATCGATGCCATGTGCATCGTGCAAGACGACGCAGACGACTGGACCAAAGAGGCCGCGAAGATGAGCGGAATCTACTTCGGTTCCGTGCTCACTATTTCAGTGGCATCAAGTGCATCAGGAGACGAGGGGTGCTTCAATAACGAGTCTCAGTCAACCGTCCAGTCTACAGCATTTCACAAAACCTGGGCCACTGTGGAGGGAATAATAAGAGACGGCCGGCGCAGCTGCCTATACATTTCGAAAACTCGAAGCGTAACCGAGCTGGATATGTATCAAGAACTTGTCTTGGGCGGTTTCCTAGCCACACGCGCGTGGATCCTCCAAGAGCAAGTCCTTCCTCGCCGGTTATTGTTCTACACTTCCAAGCAGCTGGTGTGGAAGTGCACGCATTGTCTCATTAACGAGGAGAATTTCCTAATGGAGCAACACCAGGAAATCTACCCGATATTGGACTTTGACGTCCCCCTTACGCCCGAGGCGATCGAAGAGCTGTGGTATCACGGCATCGTGGAAAACTACTCCAAACGCAATCTCACCTATGATAGCGACAAGTTGGTTGCTATCAGCGCCTTGGCTAGGGCGACGTATCTTAACCGACATGTCGACTATATCGCCGGGCTCTGGAAGGATAGCATCTTTTCCGGTATGCTGTGGAAACGTGACTCGGCTGGTGGCAAGAACAAGACGTATGCCTGCCCCTCGTGGTCGTGGGCTTCCCAGAGTTCGACTGTGTCCTATACTTGGGCTCGCGACAGGAAATACAACACGTCCAAATTCACGCCGAGGGTGGCAGATATTTCCTGGAAGTCCGAACCAGCGAGTCTATTTGGTGACGTCCAGTCCGCTTGTATCTACCTCGACACCGGAATCAGACTCGGTACCGTGACACGGAACTACTCCCTCGGCCATAGTAGCGATCTTCCGAGGGAGGGGAATATCAGCCAATCCCTGGTGTTCTCCGGGTCAGACAGTAACATAATTATGCACGCTGAGGCCATAATGGACGACGAGGGGGCGGTTGGGGGGCGGTCTCCATCGCGATTATGCATGGCTCTCATAATCAAACGCCCATTTTCTTGATCCTCGATCCCCCAGACTTGGACGCTGACGAGTACAGGAGGGTTGGTATTGCAACGAAAGACGGCAACTCTCAGGCTGAATTCGAATACGTCGATTTCGAGGATGGTAGGGTCATCAGTGCAGGCTGGAAAAGAAGGACTATTAAATTAGTATAATCCCCCTACAGGGGTTGCCACCTTGCACCTCACACTAGCATCGCACCTATCACGATGGTAATTCTAGCAAATCAGAGGCAGTGGATACACGTAGTGTTTGACATAGCGTGGCCCAAAGATGCCGATACAGATGCAACCCGCAGGCTGCGATGGCTTCACAAAAACCCAATTACGACTGTATCCCCTCCACCATCCTTGATGTCATCCTTTCACAGGCTTCGGTTCAATGGTGATTTTTACCTTGACCATACTTTTAATTTTTTTATCGCGTACTCTTCCAATCCCCTACTTCCGTCCCTATGGGCAAGCCAATAACGGCTGCACCCCGAAAGATTCAAGGTTAGTGCAATGAAAAAAAAATCGAAAATACCGATCTCATTGTCAGCAAGTCCTTCGGCGCGGACAGGGTGCGGTCAAAGGGGCTCTGCGGTGTCTCCGCGCAGACAAAGAAGAGGGGGGGTGAACATACACGATAACCGCAAAAGGACCCTCCGAGCCCAAGGACGGCCCTACCTTTCACTATGGCGAACTGGCACCTCTCCTAATTCACTTCACTGAGAGAGTTCGAGCGCCGCGGTATTATTGGCCTGCTGACGAGTTGCCATAGAGGCAGCGGCTACCCGGCTGTCATCGCGTACGTGCCCAGGTTGACAGGCGGCAACAACAAAAGCAATCGCTGCCAGAGACGTTTGCATAACGGCGGACGGGGCACAGAAGGATGGAACACATGGATTATGGGCGCGTGACACGGGGGTCTCAATCCCCCTGATCGATGGCCGGATCCCGTTGGTGACGGAAACGCCCAATGAAAACGCGATGCGAGGCTGTGACATGTGCCCTTGGAGGGAGGTCTTTGAGAGCTGGACATGGAAAGGAGGGGATATCTTCTGTAATCGGTGAGTATCCTCTTTACTTGCGCGGGACCACTCAGTTGAGAATCGAGACTGTTGAGTGAGAGACATGGGATATACGGAAATTCAAATGGACTGGATGCCCAAGACTTGTCATCTGACGGAAGAACGAGACAGGTTTTCTGTGAGCCATCTGCGCCGCCTCGCTTCGGATCCTGGACACAGCTCTGTTCCCTGGTTATCGACAGGCCACCATCGACATCCCGTGATATCAGGGCTGGTCTTTCTGCCTGTCTGTAACCTTGGCAGATAGCTTATGTCGCACATAAGGTACTGGCCGCATTGCCAGATTCCGAACAACCAGAACCCAAGCGCCATTGCGTGGAATTTGCGTTCGGAGCTTCCTCGGCTCATTACTCCCTGGCTAATAGATTGAGCTGGGTGAGCCGCGCCGCTTTATACTTACCCCCTACAATAAGCAGGGCAACGCGAGGGTAAGCCCAGGGTAGCCTAGGGTAATTATTACTTAGCACGGAATCACCGGGACGATGCTCTACGAGCACTAAGAATAGGGTAATAGGATAGAAATACTCCAAGAGCTTAAATATAGTACTCTCCTTGGATAAGAATAATTAGTATTTAAATACTACTTATTTATCACGGGCTTAGCGCAGGATCTTTAAACTAAGCTAGCGAGCAGAACTTATAAATTCCACGGCTAGAGTTAATATTATAAAACTAAGGAGACTTACTACTGTAATAGGGGCAGCTAAAACGTAATAAGGATAAATATTAAAGATAAGTAGAGTCTTGTTACGATCCGCCCGATCTAACCATTCCTCAGAAGTACGCACGGACTAACGGGACAGAAGAACAATGTTACGACTAGATAAGTACGACACTAGACCCACCCCAGAGGTTATAGGAATATCTATACTAACGGGCAAGATATTAGTTAGGAATATTACTGTCGCTAGTAAAGGAACTAAGTATAGTATTGTAAGGATAGGCTCTACAATAGTGGATGGCATTACCAATTGCGGCACTGCGCCAAAAGATAAGCGGCCATTAAAGTAAGCTTGTTACTACAACGTATGCTATTAGGGATTATAACGGTATGCGCGACTATACTGTTACAATATTCCGCTTCCGAGTAGTCAATGCGTTTCCTAAGGATTGGTTAGATTAGGTTAATCGTAATATAGGGGCAGCTCAAATAAGTTTTAAATGTCGCAACGTAAGTTGTTATATATCCCTATTATTTCTAACTATTACAATATAGGCTATTTATATAACGGCTATTATAGCTATTCGGTGCAACTAAAGCCTGGTCCTAAATAGCAGCATAAATAAGTCGTGTTTTTACTTTGAGATAGTCTCGAAAATCAAGCCGCGTTTCACACTCTAATTTACCTCTTAACAGGGACGGCTTTACTATTATTACCTTGGTTATCTCTATTATACTCTAATTAGTTAAACACGCGCGTAAACCGGTATTTACCGGTAGCGAAGCTGCTATATAATATTATGCCTCTTAATAGGTCTTAAAGATATCAAGTCCGGCAGGTTTTATTACCGTTGAGATTATTTTGTTTTAATATTCAATAAACAATTTTAAACTTATAAGCCAGCGAAAACTACTGGTAAGAGAAGCAACAAATCAAACTAAATTATGTAGAGTAGGGTTTTGAAAAACCAAAAAAACAAGGTTACTATTAAAGCTAAACCTTGATATTATGTGTTTAAGTTACTAAATTACTATAATTCGTTAAGCGTATAGTATCCGTATATTCATTCAATAAGAACCATATCTTTCCAACGGAACCATAGTCGGTTTATGTAAATTAAATTATAATTAGCTTTACGTAAAACAAATCAAACATAGAAATCTTGAATATAAAGTTCAAATATATTGAAAGAATATTCAATATTAATACTTAACTGATAAATTAACCTGTAATTTATCTCTAGATACTAATCTGAGATTCGGATTGGAATTATTACAACTAAGTTGATAGTTGCAAATAATAGCAAAGTACTATTAAGAGCTTAAACGTAGACGTAGAATTATATAAATATCGGTTACATCCAACTTATTCATTACTATAAAACACACATATATCTTTACCTCTATCATATTATTAAACCGTTTATTTTTCATATAATAATTTATACACGAATAGTTTTATAAACCTTCGCTATAATTAAAATATTTACGTCTATATTACCTAACGATGAAACTTTTTATTATTACGCCCCTTATATTTATCCTAGGAGTTTTAGCTTTATCTCCAGTATCTAAGGAGACTACTGCGCTTTTATCCCCCGAAGATGTTTCTATATCTCTTGCCTCTAGATCCTTGAAAGATAGATGTCGTAATCTTAAAACCCGCTTTACAGAAAAGGAGATAAAAAATGAATTTGGCGAAGAGGTCTCTTTTTTTATAATACTATTATTGCTACAATTCGACCACTATCCGACCTACCTACCCTAAACAGCAATGGTAATTTTAAAGGCGTTCTATTATGGGTTACTAATGGGTTCTGTTTTCCAATGTATCTTACTATGGAGGTTAACGGAATTCGTACCAGAAAGGCTCTTCCGCCAGTATTCTCTTTCTATGTTGCTTCTTATACTCCTCTAAATAGTGGCGAGGTTATAAAATTCGGGGTATCAAGGTTTAGAAATACATAGCCTAAGCTTATTACGTTTATAGTATACTATACTAAAGTAAAATAGCTAGGAAGAAAGAACTATTACAACGGTTGTAATAGCCTGCAGGAACTAATATCTTCAAGCCCTATAAAGAGGTATAGCAGTACATAGTCTAATAGGGGCAGCTGAAACGTGGCAATTTTGGCTTGTTTTCAATAACCAGAACTATTATATATGTATAAGTAGATAATCTGATCCTTAATATTAATAGTTAGATAGATATTGCACTGCATAGCTTAACTAACTTATTTTCAATATATTTTCATTAGTCATTTCCGCTTCCTTGAAGTAAGCTACTAGTAGAATAATTGGATATCAATGTTTCTTTATAGCAGTAACAGCGTACGGTCCGATAAGGTAATACTTATAAATACTTCTAAATTAGATTATTACAAACCAACTATTAATTAACCCTAGATTGGTTATATATTAATTGTACTCCTTTCTAGTCATTGAAACTTATAGTAATGTATAAGTCTTATAAGAGTCTTTAAGGCTAATACTAGACTATTACGACCCGCCCGATCTAACTACTCCTTAGAAGTACGCACGGACTAATAGGAGGGTATATCGATGTTACGAAGACACGGATATAATCCCGCGGATAAGATACTAGTCTAATATATTACTGTCGGTTATAAGGGAATCGAATACAGCTTAGAACGTTAGTATCGGATCTAGTGGACTATAAACAAGGCTCACAATATTATTTACTAATAACTATAATAAACTCAATATGAAATAAGTAGACAATAATTTGAAATAAGTAGATAATAAAATAAAACTAGTTGTAAACTAATTAAAAACATGTGTAATATCGCTACTAGATACTCAAAATATATTACTAACTAGTACTTTTAATTTATATTTCTTGTATACTAGAAAAATGGAAAACCAGAGTACCCTAATACCCGAATACCTATTGAATACGCTCTAGTACCGGGTACCTATAGAGCAATAGAAATTTAGGATAGGTGCCTACTAGGTACCTAGCTTAACCTGCCGGGTAGCCTCGGGTTACCTATAAGTACCCATTTAATAACCGTAGGGCTAGGTGCACTAAGTGATAGCGCTTTGTATATAGCTTTATCTACTTGGGTTTCTGATTCAAGTGGGAGTTCGATTTGTTCCTCGTGTATTGCGTTTGCTAGCTATGTCTTCAATGTTAGCCTCTAGTGGTGCTAGGATGAATGTTCTCCTGAAGAATTTGGGTTTCTCTTCCGGTATGGTGCCTGTCTGAGAAGTACTGGGGTTCGTGATTTCTAGCGTACCAGTTGGCGTCTGGTTCTGTCGGTTTCGAGCCCATTTGACGATCCTCTAGAGCTGATTCCGGTGATTCCGGTGATTCAGCTGCTGTTTCCACCGCCTCGTGGTGTGTCTTCTGTAATATACTCCTAATAATCTTGCCTTCCTTGTTTCATGATGTGAGGTACTGTCGCCAACTCTATTCGGTATGCTCCCCGTTATATCGTCGGCCCCGAACAACCCCCTCCTTCCGGGAAGCTACTCGGCCAGCTACAGCTGTGCCTTGACCTCGGGATCGGCCCGGCCGCTTTTCCTGTGCTCGAAACTTAACAAGTTTACTAACAACATATTAACCTATTCATCTTAATAACCTTTGTTACGCTTAACAGAGCACGTAGGCTTGATCCGGGCCCTCGTCTGGAGACGCGCCGATACTTCAGATTCTTTACCTATCCGCCGCCCGAGCCCAGAGCCAGATAGGCTGGAGTATGTCCTATCTCTTTATCGACGTCAGCTAATATCAATTTGAGTAATTTTCTTACGCCATTATCCTCTATATAGCTTGTTAGCTTCGGAAATAGTGTAGGTGGTGCCGTGGTCGCTAATCGCGTAGACCATTTATAAGTTCGAGAGTGCCGATTAAAACCTTTTATAGCACCGTCTAGCCGCGGTTCTCGACCGCGCGCAACGCACCGCGCTTCACCTACCACTCATACTAATACCGGATACCACGAGAAGGTCTACAACGTCATCCTAATGCTCCTTCAAGCAGCATCTAGTGGGCTTAATAGAGGCAATATAATATAGTTTGGTGCAAATGTGCCTTCCTCGTTACAACATTTGCTAATTATTTTCTAACCTCTATATAGTGCCAAGAGCCTCCTGAATACGGATACACACAACATACACTAGCATACTTGGTAATCTTGCGACTTCTTAGGAAGTGGATCTCTCTAGTAGATTTGCTCCTTGTTAGTTACCCTTGCCTGACGACGAAATGACATTTACATTAAATGTTTAGCTATCTATCGAGTAATCGTGATTAAATATATCCAGATTACGAATACAATGCGATAATTGCTTGATCAAATCTAACTGGGGAACTACCAGTAAGCGGCTTAGAAGAGAGACCTTCCGTTTAGAAGGCAGCGTGTGATTAGCAGTTTAATCGGATTTATCGCAGCGAAGCTCGCGTATTGATTATATCATCAAACGCCTAATGTATTGTGTGACCTAACACGTAGTTATGGCTTCTCCCGTGAAAATTTTAACTGTCAGCGCCAAGTAATTCCGAAATTAAGTAAGTGCAAGTCGTGGAATTGCCTGGCGGGAATATGTAAGGGGGGGGGAACAGAGCAACTCCACACTCCAACGCCCCAAAGGGTCCTTTCGGCTGCTCTATAGGGACAATGACACCAAAGCGCTAGACCAGGGGACGTAACTTGCCATTCAGTGGATTTGGGTTGGCATTGGCACTTGCACCCATCGTTCTACTTCGTAAAGTACCTACCTGGTAAGTGTACTCTGTAGACAGCTCCGAGGGGGTGGGGGTTCGGCTGACTTTTGGGGGTTTGCCCGCCAGTACCAGAGTGCGCTATCTATCGCCATCCTGGAACTCCCCTGAACGGAATACCGCCGTAGCGCTATTATGCAAGAAGACGGCACTAAGAGCGCTAAGTTAGGACATTGGACATTCGAACACATTCCTCTGGAGCGAGTAGCTTTGCGGTGGTCTTCGAAGCAGAAGCTACTATCCTCAAGGCTCCCCCCGTTAACAGCCTGCAAACGGAGACGTTGTAACTTGCAAGTCCTACGGGGTTGTAACGGCATATTTGCAGCGCCATTATACGTAGAGACAGATTATGATAATTATTTACCACGCCACCACTATCTGAGCGTACTAAACAGCAAGGAGGTGCATAATTTGCGTAGCAGCTTATGTGAATCGCTGTGGGGAATCTGCTTGGCTTTATCAAGAGATCGATAATGTATTCAACTACTGAGGAGTCAGTCGACAGTTGCTGCATTGCGGGCTACAACTTTGACGGGCTCCTCGTACTTTGCCCTCCAATATGGCGCTTGGGAACTCCCCAGAACTACCTAGTGGGTTCGATTTCTGGGAGAGTGGCTATACCTATATGCTACTTTCCCGGGACCTCTAGTAGGGCGCATATTTATGTAATTGTGCTTCTCTAACTATTCAAGGGCATTGCTAGCGATGATGGGTATATCCATGCTGCGCGATCTAATTAGTACCTAAGGTAAATAAGGTGTTAGGCTAGGACTCCCCGGGTAATCCGACTCACAGACTCACAACCTGGCAAGCGAAGAACACGATCTAACGGTCGATCCAATAACAAAATTTGGTTTAATGTTACTGAGCCATGTGTAATATTCATACCACGCTGGTCGAAGAATTTAACTCCAGCACATCTCTTGATATTTTCAAAAAAAAAAAAAATTCGCTATGTCTCTACCTTATATGTTACATTTCAATTCTTCACTTGCTTGATCCCTCGCCACAGGAACGAGTGTACGGAGAAACGGCTTATGCGTACGAGATATTGTACCCTCGCACCTTAATCTCACTCGCCTATTATGTTTCGCCCAAGCGTTACCGCACTCACGGTCTATCTTGCATACCTGTCCCTGGTACAAGCTGTCCGACCACCCAAGATAGGTTTCGAGATTGAGACTCCCCACATGCCCCTCTACAACTTAGAATGCACAGCCGGAGCAAATGCGGCCATGAAAGGCCATCGAGTGCAGGGCCAAAATGGCGAAGGATGGTTCCTGGGTGTGGACACTACGCAAGTAACGAAATCGATTTTACAGCCCGAATATGATCTACTTTGCGACTTGGATGATACACCTAAGCTTGAAAGCTTGATCCGTAGAGTTATGTACAGTATGGTAAGTAGTTCTACTTTCACAACCCTGTAATCAAACTCAATGCCATAGGCTAACACAGTTGTAATAGGGCAGACTTGATGACATATCTTATTTTAACATCCTGAATTCCGAAGGTCAAGAGGATTATTTTAACCCTTGGAAGAAATTCGTCTTCCCTGGTACGTCTAGAACCTCGAATAAAGCTCTCTGGGACGTGCAGGCCACGGCACCCTTGATGCTCGAGGCTGTACAGGACCTTTTAATCGCATCCAGTCGGGGAGAAGTTCACCCATTAGTATTCACAACTAAATTTAAAGCGAACATGGTACATGTTGAAAAGAAGTGGTTGAACTCCCAATACTTTCAAGAGAAAACTGGCGGTTCAGACTGGGCTACGAAAGATGTTATGGGTTTCTTATCGATTGTGTTGACGAACATTAAGATGGCTCAAAAGCTTAGCGCGAGCATCTTCCACCCAATCGACAGGAAAGCTCTCTCAACACAAGGCCCCAAGGTTTTAGTGTGGCTCATGCCACGCCATTATTGGACTTCAGTTTTTAGCCTTGTTAAGAAGAAGATGCCCAAGGGTGTTCAACTTTGGGACATCCTTGAGAACCTAGCCTGTTACCAAAACACCGAGAATGGTGAACTCAAGTAAGCAACAGAAACTAAAGAACATATTTAGAAAACCTGTTAACCTATAGATACTTAGGCTTGACAAGAATTTCTGTAAAGGTAAGGAGGACAACCCTCAACCTAACGGAAAGCTGCAAAACAAGGCTTGGTCTCTCAAGGGCGGCCATCACCCTTTATCTGTCAAGACATGGGTTGAAAGCATTGTCTCCCAGCCTGCTGGGGAACCGGATGCGCTTAGCGCGTGGGACGCTGAGCATTTTGACGGCCAAATTGGCGCCTTCGATAAGCTTCGGAAGCCCTTTGAGGAGGTTCTTAACTCACGCCGCAAGGTTTCCTTATGGGAGTTCCGCGGCCTAGGCGCGTCTCCAAAAGCGGACCTGCCTGGACGCGTTCTTACGATTCAAAGCGAGATTATAAAGCTTCATAAGAAATATCCTCACGAGCCGAGATCTTAAACGCATATTAGGCTTGTTTAAGGTTTCTGTTTATTACTTGTTATAATAGGATAAAGCCTATTCAGCTAATAACCTCTGGAATATATAATAACTTGAATATAATCTTAATAGTGTCTATAGACAGAGAGAGATATATACATCCAGAGAATCCAGCCAAAGCCCTAGGTCGATTGATGTCTTTAGAGTACCGAAATATAGGCGTATTTAAATATTCGAGTAGTCTATAGTGTAGCATCTTTTAACCCCTATACAAACGATAATTCCGGCTGGCCGTGCCCTGAAGTCCTGCTCGCCCTGATAAAACCGCTTCTTACCCTGCTCACCCTTGGCCTTGCCCTTTAAGCAACGCCCCCGGGTGAGTTTTGGGTGAGCCTTGCACGTAGGATCCGCGTAATGTACAGCCATAAAGACCGACACCACGAAACCAATTAGACTGCACCGTGTGCAGGCGCTCCAATGAGGCAGTGTTAGCGGTATGTGAAGTCAGGGATATAGCAAACGACGGGATCTCAGACTCTGAGCCAGTCAGAGAACGGTCAAGGATCGTGGCTGAGTATTTACATGATTGCGATGCAGAGGATGTAGACATCAAACAATTGGAGAGAAAATATACGGTGCTGTACCCCTGGCTGCCTGGACTGTGTATGTAACGTTATGCCGGTCTATTGGGGGGGGGGGCTTCCAATACCTACTGCTTGTGGGGGTCGATGCAGACATGTTTGTTTGCTTGCCTCTAGCCGCCCCATGTGATGACTGAGATGGGGTGGCAATGATCTCCCGCACGCTGCAGATCATTGGCCAAGACCTGCAAACCTATCTAAATGAGGGTGATAGGCAGCCTTCGGTTGGGATCGTTCCACGCTTGACGTTTTGTTCCATGGTGAGTCTCTTCGCTGTCACACCTGTACCTATCGCGTTCTTAGCTTGTGTATGTACTCCGTTTCATCATTCTTGTAAGGGGGGCCCAAGTGCAAAGATAAGAAACGGGCTCGAGTCACCACATTGCAAGAGTTGTGTTTTAGGTCAAATATGTCATGCATTTCGGCCGCTGGTAACCACAAGAGGGGGCGGCACTATGCCGCGAGTGCACTTCTGAGATATCCATCTGCATCGTGAAGTCATACCACCCTCTTAGCCCTGGTGATTCTACTCAGCCTGAGCCAAACATAGTCAGAATCTATGAGCTGCTGCGAGTCATCGCAATGAAGCTATCTTGATACCGTCACTACAATTGACTGTAGACCGGTCAACTAAGATCTATACAATAATATTACACACCTCCACGCTTTGCAAAACTTCACTGCTCTCATACACTCTGATGTCGCTGAAACTACCGCCTCTCATCATGAATCCAACGGCGATAAGACCAGGCACGCTTTTCGAGCACTTTGCCCGGCAAATCGCCAACCGCCAGAACCCCGCGAGTACACCTCGCTCGGATACGTCCGACATTGACGACTCGGCACAGACAGAGGCCAGTTCATCCTCGAACCCAAAGGTGGCATGGGCAGATATCGCCAGCCTCGCGTTGCCCAGATACCGAGCCCTGGAATCTCAACCCAAGACCGCAGATCCCCTACCGGCACCGGTAGGCGAACCTATCAAAGCCAGCCGGCCACGAGATTTTTCCGCCGGGGAACCACTGTTCATCTCATCTGCCCTCATTCCAACGATGCCAGATCCCGCCGTGGACATGACGAGCCCGAGGAGACGGGCGACGCGAACCGAAGCTGCTCCCAAAGAGAAGGTATCCCCGGCAGATACGTGGGACTCGGCCGACAAGGGGTCATCCGAGACCGCGTCCAGCAGCGCCAGCCGCGACGACCGTCGAGAGCCAGATGCTACCGAACCTGCGACCCCGCCGTCCCCTTCACCGTTCATCCCCCATGCTGCCCAGCCGCACGACAACCCCCTCCCGGTCCGCAGCGACGTCGGAGGCCGGATCCTCCCCCTCGTCAGGCGCGAGGTCAAGGCCCAGCTCGCCGCCCTAGTGCCCATGGTCATCGCCAGCCTCGAGGACGTGGCGCGCGAGGCGGTGGCGCGCGAGATGGACGCCGTCGTCGTCGTCGAGGAGGTTCGGGAGGAGACGCAGGAAGAAAAGGTGCGGACCCTCACGGCGCAGTTGCACGAGCTGAGCGGTGACGTGGTGGAGAGGGTGTTTCTGCAGAGGTCGGTGCTGCTGCTACTGAAGAGGTTGTGCGGGAAGATCGAGCAGGATCTGGACATGTTGGAGTGGGAGGAGATGTAGGATGATGAGCAGGGAGGGCTGGTCGAGGACTCGAAGCCGCGGCGAAGCGTCGTCCTCTGGGGGGGCGAGGGGCCGTCTTTGGATTGTTTGCAGGCTTCTTTCTGGCCGTCTTGCAGGCTTCTTTTTGGCCGGCTTTCAGGCTTTGTGCGCGCTTGGAAGAAACTTGGGAATAACTGGCATGGACCTGCAACCTCGTACAAAGAAGGGGGATTGACAAAGGTATCGTCAGAACCTAGAAGCACATGTTCCTTGTGCCATTGCGTTGCCGTTTATAGCGTAGTATTCCTTGTGTTTTTAAAATATTTTGTCCTTGCCGTATCTATGTCTCCCTGATTCTCATACACGGCAGTAAGGAATCAAACAGATGGTCATCGACCCCTTTGATCAAGAGTCCCTGGAATTTCATCATGGCAGCCACGGCACCACCGCTCGTCTCGCCGCCACCCGAAAGCCCGCCCTCAACCCCCGGCCGCACAATACTCCTGTCACTGTTCCAGACAAAGTGGACACAATTTATGTCTGGCAGCAACAAAGTCGTAGACAAGATCAGTATTCTGACACACAATGAATGTGACGATCTCGATTCCGACTACACCGAGGATAAAAGCCCCACGGGCTCTTCCTCGCCCTCTCTTCCCAACTTACCAAGTGCATGGGACTATTTCGAGATCGCCGCAATGGATCCCTACAGCGAGCCGGACGATAATATCAACACTAACCTGGAGCCCGTACAGCCCCTGAAGATCAGACGAATAGGTAACATGTCCTCCGATATCAGGCCGTCGAGGCCCAGGAAACCGGAGACGCCAGATGAAATGAGCAGGCGGCTCCTCACCGAATTTGAGGCGGCGTACGAAAAGACTCGGATCGAAGAGCACGAGGCGCTGGAGAAGCTCAAGAAGCTGGGTCTCCCGGAGGAAGAAATGCATTCATTCCTCGGGGGCGCGGGCTCACATGTCGCCGACACTATCCCGGAGATGATACGCAAAACCCTCCGAAACGCCCCGGAGAACCGCAGGTCGTACGGGCAACACCTGACCGTGGAAAGCCCAGAGCTTGGAGGCAGCTCGCGAGACGGTCTGCAGTTTGACGTCGACAAGGCGATCTTTGGACATACCGCGAGGAGAAAGTCCTCCGAGAGGGCATCTCGGACCACGACCAAGGAGCCAGCCAAGTTCGAGAGCCGCAGCCAGCGCCGCGCCGCGCAAGAGCAGCCCGTAGAGGCTCCGCACGTAGGCTCGAGAGACGGGATGATGGGTCGGAGAGTGGAAAGCCCTGGGGCGTCTGCAGGCTCTCGACCTCATGGGCTAGGACAAGACCCGATGCCTGAAGCCAACCCAGTTCTCCTTGGGCGCTTCGATAACCCGCTGGGTTCTTTCACTAGAGAGCCACGGCGACACGGGCACGGCCACCGCACCGCGTAGGGGAGCAGCGGAGGTCCGGTCGCCTGTCGGTCCCTGCAAGTACGCAGAATCTGCAAGAGATGTCTGACCAAGTGAGGACCCTCCCAGCACGGCATCAATAAAAAGGCCGAGACCGCACTAAACATGTGGTTGCTGCAGAATATTGGAAATCAAGTGTACTCCGTAGTCTACCGTAGATTGACGTGATGATGATGATGGGTTGATGGGTTAGATACCGCCGTACCCGTTCAATGGACATGATCACAGAAACCGGCTGCGGAAACTAGCGCAGTGAATCGAGTCACCCAACTCGTCTCTTTTGGCTGTGAATGATTGGAATATAGGCACTGTTCGGCTCCGTCTTGCTCGCAGCCAGATGCCCATCACTCTCCCCTTTCTCCATGTCCGGAGTGGGTATCCGACATGGTCAGCTATCTGCTGTGGGTGTCGTTGACGTGCGATGTGGTAGTTGGAGCCTTGGAGGTTGCTGCTGGCTACGCGATGTCGACATGACGGGTGCGTTCAGGCGCCTGGGTTAGTTATCCGTATATGCATGCTGCATGACATCAAATGTGTGCAATCTGGAGACAAGTTACAACGACGGTGCTTTTGTTGCATCACGGGCCTGCAGTGTCGGCAGCATCCCCTCCAGGCACCCGTGAAGCACAAGTCATCACTTGCGGCCAACCTACGCGGAAGTTCGCGGGTTTGTTAGTGAGAACTCAATGGTGTTTATCGTGGCGGACCTCGGAAATGAGAATCGCATTCGCAACATGGAGGCAACTTGTCGCGGGACGATCCTTTGCGAGTTGACTGTGATAGACCTTGAAAGTCAGTGTTGCTGAGGTGGAGGGCAATGGTTTCAGGAGGAGATAAGGATGCGGACAACGTTACGAGTCCATGTGCGGAAGATGCTGTCCATCCATGAGCCACAACTTATACGGTGTATCCGTTCATGGTGATGGTTAGTTAGTTAGTTCAATTGTGCAGGCCAGGGGTCAGCCAGCATCCGTGGACCGTGGCTAGCTGCCTCGAACGTCCAGGGTATTAGCCAAGAGCCCGTGATGCAGCTTTCCTGCAATCAATCATGGGTAATGCACGCAAATGAGCACAGGCTGTGAAAGGGCGCGATCGGTCTCATATACATGAGTTAGGCGGTACCTGAAAGTGCTCTCGGGCGAATGAAGAGGGCCGATGTTTGCAGAGCACACCCACCCCAAACGGTGAAACAAGAGCGGCCCGACGGACGATACAGCCAGGGGGTCGACAGGGGATGGATGTGATTTCTATTTGCGATGGAGTGAAACTTGGGACTTCTCCAGGAACCCCGAACCTAGGATCCATGGAACATAGCAATTCCGGTCTGTGCTTATTAGCCCTGCTACATGATGCTACACAGCAACTAAGCTTCTTTCGATCAGTACATGATGTAATCGCGGGGCACGTACCGTACGGAGTACGGCTACTAAGTAACTAAGTGTTAGCCAAGTACTTTGTACTGTAAACGAGCGTACCAGAGTGCGTTGCATGGTGCATAGTTTGCGGGTGTACCTAGTTTGCGATAACGAAAGAGGCATGCAGCACGAGTGAGACTTGCCGTCGCGCTTTTACGGTTCAGCGTTATTGGCACTTGGACAGAGTCAATTAAAGATAACGGTGATGGCATGGTTCGTACGTCGTAGCAGGATGGTGAGTCGGATTTGGATGCCTTCTCTGATCGTCCGACCCGAAGCAGGGATATGTTCGGTAATGACCAGCCAGCTTGGTACGACGTCAGGAGTCGCCGTCACCATCCAAGCCCCGGTCGTTTGGACACGGGGGGCCGTGACTGTTCCTTGGTTTTGGTAGCAGTGCGTGGCGATGACGGCGTGGGTTGGGGGTCGAAGTCGCGCAAACGTGAATGAATGGCTCTTGAAACTGGCAATTGAACAAGTTACCGTCGTTAGTACTTTGGTACGGGGATGGTGGGCGATGGCGAGGCGAGGGCGAACTAGGCCAGAGCGTGAACAAAACACAGCCACCGTGCTTCGAGGTACGCCCCCGTATCATCCAAAATGGGTACCTGCGTTGCCCACCTGGATAAGCTGGGTACGGGGGACGGAGTACTCCGTACGGAGTAACGTTAGAGGGATAACTTTACAGATTAACTACGGAGTACTGTGTACGGAGTATCCGTAGTTACGGAGTGCAGACAGAACCCTCACGGTTTCGGCGACAAGGTTTCTTGTCAAAGGTTCAATCTACGCAGTACGGATGTACTGTCTAACTCTAACTTACTCCGCACGGATACACAGTAGTTAGTTTCTGGGTCGTCGTGTCGAGACACATTTCAATGGAACATTTGAATCATTGAATCCTGCAAAAGCATTCACCTGGCGTCTGTGTGTGAGACGGAAACGGGATTGGATAGGGCAATGAGTGCCGCCGCGATGTGGTGTGCGTGATGGATGTGCGTGTGTGTGTGTGTGCCGCGCCCCTGGCAGTCTTGGTCCTGGTCTTGGTCCTGGTTGCCGAGTAACGTTGGCAACGGCGAGCAGGAATCGATCATCGTAATCACGAAGCGCTAGTCCCAAGGAGGTCAAGACAGCACTTTCTTGCCGCTGCAACGAGGCAGGCAAAATCAACACGAGAGGCCGCGCTTGTCAAGAATACGAAGCTGAGACTCCTTCTCATCTCCAAGGAGCTGCCAGTCAACGTTACCGTCTCCGTACACAGTGACGGGTGCAACTTGCGTGTCCGAGACAAGAGCCGAAAGCACCCTTTCATTCATTCATTGTCCAGTACCCTGGTCCATCTCATGAAAAGACCCAAAAACCATTGCTCGAAGATCACCATTACGACCTGTTGCCGACATTCGTGCAACAAAGAGTGGCTGAGCCCGTCGTTGATCAAACCCTCCCTCTCGATCACGACGATTCATTCATCTCCCCGACCGAGAGAGAGTGTCTCACCATTCTCCTCCCGCCCACCTCCCACTCTGTCCTTTTTGCAGCACAAGTACGGGTACTCCGTACGCAGTAGAGATAGTTAACGTTACGGAGTACTGGGCGCTGCACAAGAAGCAGCCTGCTGCAGCTGGTCGCACAAGGTCTCTCACCCGCCGGCAAATCAGCAATTCGGCAAATCAGCAAATACGAAGCATCCTGATTCCTGCTTGCATCACGGTCTCTGATCGCGGTACCGCCGCTCCGCTTCGACACAGACAGTTCCACATTGACAGCCAGCCAGCCATCCCTCCACCCAACCAACCAACCAACCCCCCATCCCTACTCGCTGCTAAACTTGGCACTGCAAGCTTCCCAGCTTTCTCCGCCCGACCCACTCCAGGTCTCGTACTACAGTAGTTAGCGACGGAACGAGCCATGGGCCGTCGCTACTCTTTTGGTTCTGACACGGGAGAGCGCATGCCTTTGGATTCTCATTCATCTTCTCCTCGAACCGCTCGTCAGCAGTACCCTCCGTCCGCACACCAGCCCGGATACTATCAAGACGAGCCCCACGAGCCCAAACACGCGTCGCCCGGTCGCACACATCCCGCTGGCACCCATCCCGACTCTGCGTTCGGCCGTCTGCGCGCAGAAAGACACAGGAGCCGCGCCAACGAGGACCGTCCCTCGGCTGCTGCGTTTGCCACACCATCAGAACAGAGCGAAGCGCCACCCCAACCACCACCGCACAGAGACAAATTTGCCTACACATCTTCTGACCGGCATCGAGACCGCCGCGCTGCCAATCGTCTGCCGCCGCCGCCGCCACCGCCGCCACTCAGCAACACCACGCCCGGTGCCGATAACTTTGGCGAGGGTGCGTCTGGTGGATTGGCTGGCATCGCGACGACTGTGGCAGAACGCAACGCCAGAGAGAGCGGCATGGACGCCATGCGAGGTGTGCCCGAGGGCCACCAACAAGACTCGAGACAGCCGGCCTATCCCCCCTCTGCTTCGCTGTCGCACCCCGAATCCTCCCCCACGAACAATCGCCCTACGAGAACACGGCATACGGCTACGACAGAAGCTACAACCAGCCGCAACATCAGGGCCAGCAACCGGCATACAATGCCTACGCACCCTCGCCAGGTCTAACACCGACGGAGCCCTACATCGCCTACCACGATGCCTCACCAGGGTTGCCTCCGGCGGGTGTCGCCGCCTTCCAGTCTGGACGGAGCACGCCGAGTAGGAGTCAGCGGAGCTTCGCCAGCGACCCCTTCCGCGATCCCCGCGATCCCCAAAGCGTCTACGGCCAGCGTCTCGACCCACGTCTCGCCACCATCAATCCTAACGACATTATGGATGACGGGGATGATGGACTTGACTATAGGCGTTCGGGTCGGAATAGCATGCTAGACACGAGCAGTAATAGCGATCGCGGACGCAACGGCTCTGGTGCCGCTGTCGCCGGTGCTGCGGGTGGTGCCGCCGCCGGTGGTGTCTTGGGTGGCCTGATGGGACGCGGCAACCGCACCAGCCAGTACGGTCCTGTCAAGAACGACAGTACCACGGCATACCAGGGAGCAAACGCCAGTGAATACGACCTGGGCGCTCCGGCGCCCAGCGCCAAGGAGCAGGCGGCTTGGATTCAGAAGGAGGAAACCCACAGACGGAAGCGCAAGTGGTTGATCATTATCGGCATAGGAATTCTGGTTTTGGGTGGCATCGTCGGCGGCGTTGTGGGTGGACTCTTGTCGAACAACACGAAGGATTCTTCCTCGGGAGGGGGTGGCGGCAAGACTGCTAGCCAGGACACCGATGAGCATGGTGACCTGGACATTAACTCGTCTGATATCAAGGCCCTTCTCAACAACGCCGATCTCCACAAGGTCTTCCCGGGTGTCGACTACACTCCCCTCAACACGCAGTACCCCGACTGCGTCAAGAATCCGCCTTCGCAGAACAACGTGACTCGTGATGTCGCGGTGCTCAGCCAGCTTACCCACACCATCCGCCTCTACGGAACCGACTGCAATCAGACGCAGATGGTGCTTCACGCGCTGAAGCAACTCAAGATGGACCAGGACATCAAAGTCTGGCTGGGCGTGTGGCAAGATAACAACGAGACCACCAATGCCCGCCAGCTCGAACAGATGTGGGACATTCTTGACGAGTATGGCGACACGCCATTCAAGGGCCTCATTGTCGCCAACGAGATTTTGTTTCGCGAGCAGATGACTGTGGAGAGCCTGGGCGATCTGCTGGCAGAGGTGCGTACGAACCTGACGAGCAAGGGAATGTCACTCCCTGTCGCCACGAGTGACTTAGGCGACAAGTGGACGGCCGAGCTTGCCGCCAAGTCGGACTACATCATGGGCAACATCCATCCATTCTTTGCCGGGGTCAACGCCAAGCAGGCTGCGAGCTGGTCGTGGACGTTCTGGCAGAACAAGGCTAGTAGCTTCTTCAAGACGGAGACGGAGAAGAACGTCATCTCCGAGTTTGGCTGGCCGTCTCAGGGCGGAACCGATTGCGGCTCAGATTCCACCGCGACGGACTGCCCGGACGCGTCCGTGGCCGGCATCGATCAGATGAACCAGGTCATGGAGGACTGGGTGTGCTCGGCGCTCAGCAACGGCACCAACTACTTCTGGTTCGAAATGTTTGACGAGCCGTGGAAAATTAGCTTCAACACGGCGGGCCAGGAGTGGGAGGATCACTGGGGTCTGATGACGGTGGACCGGAGCTTGAAAGACGGCGTCAAGATTCCTGACTGTGGTGGCCAGACGGTCGGTTCGCCGTAGAGGAAAGAAACGACAAGACGCGCGACAACGGAGCCTGTTTTCGCCGAGTTCTGTCTGGAAGCTACGATGATGATGTTGAAACTTGGGGGCATGGTGGTATTTGTAACATACTTGTCTTCTGCGCACTGGGTATCCTCTCAAAGGGGGGTGATTTTGGTACAACTTGGCATGTTAGATGTTGTGCTACCGACCGCGCTCTCGGGGTCGGTCTGCGACGATGAGCGACACGATCCACTGCATATATGCACACAGCAGGCTGGCACGTGTTGGACCTGCATGGAGGAATACGAATTGATGGTCTACGGTACATATGTGGTTTAGAAAGCAGCAAGGGATGAAATGGTTTGTAGATCAACGTTGAAGGTATTGGAACCTGAATATGGTGCCTTTGTGTGGTGATGCGGTTAGGTGTGCGTGGTGCTTGGTATCCGGTTGACTTGCGAGTGCCTTTCAACGCTCTCAGCTGTCATTCAGCATCCTTCCTGTCGGTTGAAGCACTGCCGTCGTCGGAATGTCTTGGTAGAGACCGAGTAGTTGGCCACGTTTCTTCCAGTATCCCACGAATCATTTTCAGTGCTCATTCGTGTCTTTTTTTATACCCATGCGAGCCTTTGCCACGGAGTGATGTTATCGTCCAAAGTCCTGCACTGCAAGTGCTCGGCGAGTCTAAGCGAGTTGGCTGATATGACCAATACGTGACGGCAGATAAATACCTTCCTTCTGAAGGGCCATGGGACGTGACCAGCACAATTTTCTACATAGTCGAGCTCTAGAGGTCATATTAAGCTACTAATAAGCAGATAGTATTCCCCTCGGTCTATAGACACTACCTTTGGTCGCTCTAGACCTTGTTTTATTATTACCTGCTCTCCTACTGCCGGGCTTCGAGGGGGACCTTGGCATATACATACACTGTACACACACCTGTCCGCTATCAAATCAACCGCAGTGCTGGTACATCACATCTATCGATACTGGATTCAAGTGGGTATTTTAAAAAGACCTAGAATGGCGATTTCATGTCCCGTACAGCTTTTGTCCATGTTTCCCAACCCACTGCCCAGCCAACCAACAGGTCTCCCCCTTCCAAAACAACACCTCTTCCATCCTCGGCCTTCTTCAGCTCCCGCCTTGAACAACATCATCTCATACGCTGACACCCACCACCTTTTCATCAGCAAACAATCTCGCAATCATGTCTACCCTGGGCTCCACTGCCATCAAGCTCACTCCTCGCGAGCTCGAGATCGCCGGTCTTGTTTGGCAGTGCTTCAAAGGCGACCCCAACGCCAATGTAAGTTGTTGTCGTCATTGTCATCCCATCATCTACTTTCCATCGTACCTCGTCAAAGCCCTTCGAAATCGGCCCGTCTGTCCTTCGTCGACTTTTTCATCACGATGAATACTCTTCCGGCAACACACATCATGTTCCCACCTCGAGGTGATCCTGGAACATTGTCAAGGGGAGCAGCATCATATTGTTTATGGGAACGCACCGTCCTGCGTCCATGTGTGCACCATCAACCATTTCCTTTGGCATAGCACCATGACCCAGGGACTGACCAATTCTGTGCCCTCCAGATCGACATGGAGAAGCTCATGGAGCTCGGCAAGTTCAAGAACGTCAACACCGCCCGCACGGTCTGGAACGGCGTCAAGCGCAAGCTGATGGCCGCTTCGGTTCCCACTGACGGCACCGGCGAGGGAAGCAGCGCTGCTGCTGGTGTCGAGGCCACCACCCCGACCCCCAAGAAGGCCCGCGCCAAAAAGACCCCCGGTGGCAGCACCACAAAGTCTGCCCGCAAGCGCAAGGGCGTTGACGCCGACGCCGACTTCGAGGACACCCCGTCCAAGAAGAAGCCCAAGACTGGTTACGAAGTCAGCGATGACGCCGACGACATGGGTCGGGAGGACAAGGTCAAGGAGGAGGAGGAGGAGGAGGAGGAGGAGCTGGAGGAGGCTTGACCGTCCTGGCAGTTCCAAAACGTGAACAGTGGCATATGCGGTTCATGGTGCATAGTGAGAAGCCGCCGGGTGGCTTGAAGACTGGAATAAGGCTGTACCTCAGGTCAGACACAAGGCTGGACATCGGCGAGGTAGGCTGTTGTAGATTGAAGTGGCAGTCATCGACTGATGCCCTGATTGGTGATATGTATGTATTCGCGCGTCATGGTGTCTCGCATCCCTGAGACTGAAACCCATTTCCAGTCCTAGGAGTGTGCGTATGGAGAGAAGCGCAACAATAGGGATGCATTGCAAGTTATATGTGTCTCATACGCCAGGGACTGAACCCCATTTCCAGTCCTAGGTATATACACGTGGTGATGACGCAGTACTAGGCATCTTGTCACCAATCCCCAAATCCCCATTTTGATGTATAACATGCCAGATATCCTTGGGCAGCTACGGAGTACTAAGCCGTTACTCGCAACGCGTACACCCAAGTTAATGCCAATATATATTTCAATCAGGGGAATCATGTCTGATATAATGGCCCAAGATAAATGTCATGTTGGCCGTATCCTTTGTCAATAGCTACAGATGTTCTCCGAAAGACCAAGGTGGCCAACAATTTTGACTTGCATGAAATAATCATGTTGTCCTGCTGTCTTTCGGTGCAGGATGACTGTGAAAATCCGATTTTGCTTGACATCTTCGAGACACTTCTTTTATCTAGAGCCGTCCGACTTCCACGATTCCATAAGACTGACACACGGAACACAGATAACAGTTGTTACCCGATCTAATTCGCGTGCGTTGCCTTTGTCACCCATCTTGTTCTCATTCTTCCCAAACCCTGCGACTTCTTTCTACCGGAACCATCATCCTCCCTTCAATCCATTTCAAAGAGCGAGGTTTTCAGTTACAGCACCCGCGTTTTTCCTTTTCACAACGCCGTCTTCTAGCAGCCTTTCTGCTGACAAAAGCCGACAGTGGTGGTTCAACCACCCTCCCCTCCTTCTTCAAGCCTTTGGGCACCGCACAGTTTCTTACCATCTCCTATCACGGCTCCGACTCACCACTCACCACTCACGTCGCCTCCACATACATAAAAATCGTGATCATGGCCTCCAACCCGCTCACCGAGCCCGCCGGCGTCACCAAGCGCAAAAAGCTCCCCAGTATCCTGAGCCGCACGCCCGTCCTCCCGAGTATCGGTCCGGTCCAAAAGCGCAAAACACGCAGCAAGAATCCTGCGGCCGACAAAAGGATAACCACGTCGTCCTCTATGGCTGAGGCAGAGGATGAGACGGCAGAGACCAACATGTCTGGCGACTCCCAAGACTCGAGTTCGTCGAGCCCGCCACGCCCCTCAACTTCGCTAGGTACGACCCAACTATCTATAGACAGACATGTCTGCTGCTTCCGGTATAAATTGACTAAAACTATCTAGGTGCGTTTATCAAGAAAGACGGCTTCGGTAGCTTCGGCGGCTTCGACGGCGTCGCAAACGCCTTTAGCAACAGCGCGTCTTTCCCAGCATACGCGCCCGCCGAGCCGCAGCAGTATTCTAGCCCGGCATACCCCCTACGACCGCCGCAGCCAGAATTCATCCCGTCGCCACCGCCTTACAGATATACCCTCGACCCCAAGCCGTCGGGGCCGGATGATCTCGCAGAAAACGCCGGGATGGCCGAGATCGCCAGACAGGCCACGGTGCGATCCGAGGCGCTCGCGTTCGCCTCACGCGGCGGCCTCGAGAGCGACCAGCCGCAGCCGCAGCCGCAGCCGCAGCCGTCGAGGGGAGACGTGCCGGGCGCGCGGGGCTACGAGGGGGTTTTGCCTCGCGGAGGAAACCTCGACGTGGCGGCGGCGGCAGCGGCGCAGCTGTCCAAGATGACGGCACTGGAGGCGCGGCTGCGGGAGCGGGAGGCGAGCGTGGAGGAGCTGACGCTGGCGAACGGGAGGCTGCAGAACGAGAACCTGATCCTGCTCAAGGACAGGGCCGAGAGGGCGGACCTGGTGAGGTTCCTCAGGGTCCTGGACTCCGATCTGACGCTGCAGCCCGAGGCGTACATTGCGCTTCTGAAGAGGGTGCGGAGAATCAAGGAGCAGGGCTGAGAGGGATGTGCTCTTGGGCCACGGGTGTGTGCATTGTGACTTGGCGAGGCTGTGAGGGGGTCTCTTCAATCTTGTGGGTGGAAGGAAGGTGGGGAGGAACTCTTCTCGCCGATTTCAGCTCTGCAGTACCTGTCGCCGCCTGCTTCACCATGATCCTCGACTGTCTTGGGCGGGATGGTGAAAACATGCACCTCCTTGTTCGTACCCGAGCCGCCGTTCTGCTTCTTTTAATTATGAATCGTGATCCTTCAACTTCTTTCAGACGCGAGGTGTGAATCAAGGTTATTCCTTGACTATTTTGACGGATTGAATTGAATCTCAGTCTCTGTTTATCGCGGATCCGTCTTCTTTTGTACTTGCCTGAGAGACGTGGAGATGTGCTAGGTCTTATTGGTACTGGAATTTGAAACCTTGTAATAGTCTTTCTACGCTTATAAGTTGGTTCAACTTGGGGGTTTGGCTACCCCAGCAGGCTTTGAATGCCATTTCGCAATTAGGGACTCGAGAGTCTACTAGGCACGTTACAAGGTACTAGAAGGTTCTACCCATATTAATATCGTCTAGGTCTATAACGAAGCATTCATAATGCTTCAGCCCTCCTCCGGGTTGTTCTCAAGTTGGAACTTGGACGTGTGTCTAAATAAGAGGGATTCTCGCGTGTTTAGTTAATTCTGACGTTTCGTAACCCTGGCATTGTGAGTTGCTGCATTGACTGGTATGTTTGGTTATCAGATTGTACTCCGGGCCGGACATGTTGCGTAACGTTAGTAGGCCTTGAAACGCATGGCGTAGATAAGTAACACGTGATTATACGAATGATCATCAGACTATAAGACCTAAATCCAGAACTACCAAGACTAGCCTATGTCTAATGAACATTGAACGGTCAATGCATATATGCCCCCTCTAACCAAATAACCTTGACCTTGAAGTCGAGATTAGTGGACCGGGCATTTAAAGCTTCAAGTCAACCAATCGACTTTGATTCGTCTTCAATCTCCTTCGCTGCCATACTTTGGTTTGCTCGTCTGTGTTTTAACCAGACTATTAAAGAAAACAAAACACCGACCGTTACTAGAGTGGGATTACCCCGAGTCTCGTCTGCGCAGCCACACCATGCTGCCATCCACGCTCATCAGCACGTATCAGCAATACAAACAGGATACAAATTCTGTAGCAGGATGGCTCGCCTCGACAGCCAAGTCGCTTGGCTTCTCGACCGAGTTCTTCTCCAGTGCGCAGTACATCGCGCCCAAGACCACGGCAGCCAGCGGGCGTCTCAAGGGCAAAGCTCGCAGTCAAGCCAAGAAGAAGAAGAGCGCCGCCGCCGCCGCCGCAGCAGCAGCAGCAGCGCATGCTTCACCTTCTGCAAGGACACAATATCTCATCAACGTCCGGGACTTTAGCTCATTGGCCGACTACATTGCCGAAAAGGCTGTGCCGGTACGAGTCAGCTTCGGAAGTACCATCAATCGCGTCATCGCCGCTAGTTCGGCTTTCAGTTCGAAACTGGCCGAACACGGCATGCGACTGGGTAAGAAGTCGGATGTCCAAGATCAGTATTTCGTCGAAGGTGAGCTGCACCCTGTGCCCATGGGGGAATGTTCGTTGTTTGGATACACTGCTAAAAACACCGTCCCCGAGTGCTGGAAAGGGTGCGTGAGTCGCTGCGACCCTATATGTCTGGTCTGTCCAGACTGCAGCGCCGCCCGTCCAGAGTGCGGAAGGAGCTTCCAACGATGACCTCACGAACCGTTTCGCCGGCCTTGCCGTGTATGAGCCTTCCCAGGAGTTCCTGGATGCACCGGAGTTGGAGAGGCCGCCCAATGTGGTCGAGGACAATGCCAGCTATGAGGCCCAGATCGAATCTTCGTTCGAAGAGGCCGTCTTTGCCTTCACCGCCCTGATCAACGACATGAACAGGGTGAGGTCCCATGTCCAGTGGATCTGGTCCAACTACAAGATTGGCGTATTTGATCTTGCGGCTGCTGCTATTGCCACCAACACCGCCATCGATCTCGTCAGGAACATGATAAGCGAAGTTCTACCCATGATAAATGATCGTGGTGGAACCGATATTGTGTTGAGAAAGTTTCACCTCATCCAGTGCCAGCTTCGAGGACTGAACAGGCATGAGATATTCGTACCGCTTGGCCCTGGAAATCGGGACGCCACGAATATGTCCACGTACGATATCGCGAACGGCTCGTACATGGTCCCGTACCATTTCCTCCTCTCTTTCATGGACGCTCTACAGTTACATGAAATTCCGATATACAAGGATGGCATATACGGCTATTATAATCGCTCCAGCGACCATTCCCGCAAGGAAGGGCCCGAGAAATTCGATGATAACCAGGCCCTCCTAATGCCGTTCTTCTCGGAGCTTGTGGCTGCTCTCAACGGTCCTGGTCCATGGCCCGTCATGGACGAGTTCCTGCGAGGCATGGATGAGCTGGTCCGGACCAAGCAAGTACCCCTCTACGCCGCTTTCGCCGCCCAAATCTTTCTCGACATTACGTATGAGCTCGGAGAATATATCGAAAGATCGATGAACACTTTTGTCACTCAGTCGACCATCATGCACAACGACACCAAAAGCCACTTGGATTTCCATGCTTCTTTGAAAGTCAGCCTTTTGGCCCGCCTCCCATGATCAATGTTTACGGCAAATTCAGGGAAATATCAACTGGGTCGGTGAAGATCCTACTGGTAAGACTCAAGTTCCCATACGCCGGAGGCATGGTATACCGCCACCTGCGGATAACTACCGCATCTTTCGCATGTCGCCCGTTATTACTGGTCTTTATCTCTACCATTTCCGGCATCGCTACAACGAGGCCGGGATCACAGTTGCCAACGCGTGGGGTTCCATTCAATGCACTCAACACTTGTACAACGCACTGGTTCAAGAGAGACTGGTGCCAGCTTTGTGGCGTGACATGGGGTGTCGCCTATGCCTTGTTGGGCAAATACAGCTTCTACGTCGGTGGCGAGGAGCCGGCTACAACGACCGACTACTTTGAGAAATTATGCCTGCGGATGGGCACGTCGGCCGCGGCGATGGCCCAGAGCCGCCGGAAGAATACGCCCCTGGCATCATCCGACGCCGGATCGCGCAGCATCAGGGACGTCGCGCCAGTGCTGTCCATGTTCAAGGGGCGCTATGTCGAGAGAAAGGAGCAGGTTGACTTGACTCCAACCGACGTCAACCTGATTATCCAGAAGAGCCGACTCGAAGCGCGAACGGAAGAGGACGGCAGCTTCGAGCCGGGCAAGACCGCGGAGAAGAAAGGGAACGGGCAGAAGAGCGCGCGCCTGCGGAAAAAAGCGACCGAAGGCGGCACCATGCCGCCTGACAGCTTCATTCGACCGCTCGTCCTTGCGCTGCACGCCGAGACCGTGGAGTTTGTGTTTCCGTACTTGGACTTCCATCGATGGTGTTGGCGAGTCCTGCGCCGCCTAAAGTCCGACTGCGACCCTCTGTTTGTACAGATCTTTGGTCCGGGATACTTGGAGCGTGAGAGTCAGTTGCCGTGGGTCGTGGGTTGGATCTTCGGGGCGGCTTGCGAGTCAGAAGGTAGACTGCCAGATCGTCGCCCGCTCGAGGCGGCAACCAAGCTCATGATGGCCTTTTTCGGCGGTGGTATGGGGGATGTCATACTGAAAGAAGTGCTAGGCAAACAATGTGGGATGCCGGTGACATCGAAGAGGGAGAAGCAAGAGTCCCAAGCGAAACAGCCCACAACGATCAAGGACGACAACGACCAGGCCACAGGCTCCCCAGAGGTGTGAAGAACCGCTCGCTGTTTTGGATCTCAGCGGTTGCCCTGAAGTCTGGTAGAATATTATTCATAATCGAGTTTCGATGGACAGCGAAATGACGTTCGATCAAGAGCTGCCCTCCCCCGACCTTGCCTCGAAAACGTATGGAGACATGAAGTTCGAATAAGCTCATCGGCCCCGATCGATGCGGAGTATGCGCCGGATTCGGCCCCGTCTCCTCCGGCTTCAACTCATGCCACGTCTTATTGCAGTAACAGATCTCCCATGCAAGAATACAGGAATGAGTATCGACTCGTCAAGCGTCATTCCCTTCCAATGCACTACCTTGCTCGAGCTCGAAGCCCTACAGAGTCGAGTCAGTCGACCTGTCAACTGTACGCACCGTGTAAGGCTTTCAAGCCCTTGCCTGAGCCGCCAACCCCCACTGAGAAACCCTCACTTGGTGCGTTTAGAAAACTCGGTTCACGTCGACTTCCTTGACTTTACCCGACAAGAGTATCGGCAGAATCTTGTGAGTTACTGTTGCATCGACCGGGTCGAGCACACGGGCAATCGACGGGCTGATCGTCCAGATACTCCTCTTTTGGTGCCGGTCGCATTCCCATGGTCACGATGGCGAGAGACGGTCCCTCTGTACCTTTTGCTTCTTCGTTGGCCGCAGTCGTCTTACGAAGTGCGTTCCACAACGGATAGATGGGCAGTAAGCATGCCCCGATGATGGTAAAGTTGATCTCGAAAACCGTGGCCATCCAGATGCCGACAATCGTGGCTAAAACCCTTTTTTAACCTTTTTTTATTTATTTACGAGAATCGGGATGGAAGTTTTCCCCAAAGGTTGGACTTACTGGTCACGTCGAGCGTCGTGTGGGCGTTGTTCTCCACGTACGCCGGCATGTACATCACGATGCAGACGAGCCGGGCCAGGGAAGCCAGGACGACTCTATCCGTCTCGTCAGCTGCCGGGAACGAAGTCATTGTTTTCTTCCTTTTCCTCGTTTGAAGGTTACGGCGGGCTCGGGAACACTCACATGCCACCGAGAAGAAAGACGGCGCAGAGTCCCTGCTTCGGTCGCTTGCCAAGCTGGAGCCGCCAGATTTGCCGGAGCGGGAGGCAGAGTATCACGACGTCCAGCACCACGTTGAACGCGCTGTTGCCGAGGTAGTAGTACAGAGGCATGAAGCCTCTGGCCAGGCTGCTGGCGCTGCGAGGGTCGACCGGGGGGAATTCGCGGGCGGCGCTGGTGGCCATCACCGCGACCCCCCATGCAAGGGACAGGCTCAGCAGGGCCCAGACCCAGAGACGAAGGGAGCGGACGGTGTAGAATATGCGGTAGTATATGGCCAATACCGAGGCTTTTGCGAGGGGCGAAGCCAGGCCGTGGAGGATCTCAAAGGCCCGGAGGCACTGCGGCCGTCTGTCAGCGAGAGCGAGGAGGCACAGCGCATGTCTCGGACCTCGGAATCCGGGAATGGAATAAGGCGCAGGCGACAGACGAACCTTTTGGAATCTCTTCATGTCCCTGTCCGCTGCCACCACAGCTTGGTAAGGCCGGCCCAGTCCGTACTTGACAGCTGCGCATCCATGTCAGCTTTGGTCAGGCCCCTGGCGACGACGCCGATGGTCGGGACATACCGAAGATCGTGACGATCAGGATGCCAATGGCAGAGACCTAGGCGACAACACTTTATCAGCCCGGGACCCTCTCCGGTAGGTAGTACCTAGGTATGGGAGAGAGCAAAGGCTGCCTACCAGTGAGGCCGATACCAAAAGATCGCCGACAACGCCTGGATTGCGCATCAACCGCCTCGAGTACAGACGCAAGGCGACGAAGACGGCCCCGACGACGCTAATGGCCACCGTTGGGTAGACTATGGCCCTGTCCGTTGGGTTCATCTTGGTGAGACACTGGCGGTGCGAATGTCGGGAATGCAGGCAGTTTGGATGGAAAGATGGGGGGGGAGACAGGTCAAGTAAAGTATTTTGGAGTTTGCTGTTTGCTCGTGTCGACACCTCGAGTGTCGCACAACATTCCAGTGAGCCGTGGCAGGGCCAGCAGGCGCCCGTGTTTGCTTGCGCTGCCGGCATGCATCATCATCAATGTGAGTATCATCATCATGTATGGAAAGTCGGATTAAGCAAGGGGCAGGGGGGGTTTCCAGCTTGTGCGGCGGTTGCTCCGCGGTGGTCTCTGTCCAGGCCCGGCATTGTACAGTGTACTCTACTCCCGCGTCCAGATAATCAGCCACTCAGGGGATTAGTACGCAGCCATATGGCATATACGGCTTGGGAGGATCCATCCCAACGAGCGAGCGCGCTTCAGGCCCGTATGGATGGCGGGAGCCATCTTCCACAAAATCCCGACTGTCGAGAGTCCACGTCGCGTTCGACTCTCTGTATCAGACACCCAGTGAACACATCTGCTTATCTAGCAGTGTCATTCATTTCTCGCGGCTCCATCGTCCAACTCATCAGCGTCCTCGTTTGTTGCACAACTGCTCCGTGGTAAACACAACCGACAACAAAGGTGTTTTCACGATGAACAACCCAAGCCCCCGGCACAATTTCATTGTTTATTCTCAGTTTTATCGGGTCGAGGATCATCAAAAGATATAAAAGCACCGAAATTCTTACCCCTTTCGTTGCCCTCCACCACCGCCAACGATAACATCCACCCGTTTCCACCATGCCAGAAAACACCCACACCAAACCCCCAAAGTCGCCTGCAGTCAAGATGCAAGAAGCAGTCTTCAGATTTCTCGCGATTCAGAGTAAGAACTCTACAGCTCAACAGAGACCTCCGGTACCTCTGAAGAAGGTGTGCCGCGAGTGTGGTCGCGAGACGCCGTTCGATGCTGCGTGGTGCCCCTTTCGGCCAGGGGGGCTTGATCTTGGGCAATGATCGCCGCGTCGCATGAGGGGCGATTGTGTCTGTCGGCGCGGCGCAGACCCGAAGAGACGTTTCTGAGAGACTAGGGTTTACATAGAGGCGTATTGTACTCAGTTTGTGTTTTGGCGCTTCATCAAGAACATTTCCCGCATTCTTTAGATTCAAACCCTCCCCCGACGTCAAGCAGAGTATGATGGATGGGGTGACGAAACGATATGACCGTCGCGAGACTGCGAATAACCTCGGTTTTATAGATTCTTCGACAACATGCCTGTTCTGTCCAACACCCAACAACTATCCCCGATATTTTCTCACACCGTTACATCTCATAGACGTGATTCAGCTCTTTCTTCTAGTGTGCTCCAGCCTCCACCCAGGGGTGATATGGAGAGTGAGTACCGCACGGCGAATGTAGTCCAGTGGCAGCCCGCGGATGAGTTCCGTGCTTCTTCTTCCCCTTCTGGACTCGTAATGGCTCGTCGATGATGGTCTCTTCGGCGGTGCCCCTGTGGCTTCTCCAAGCTCATCATTGAGGTGTATGAGGATGTCCTCTCGCGGCAGCGTATGGGTCGGCGAGGGTGCGGACGTGGTTTCTGCTGAATGATATTGGCTCGCACGATTCAGGATGGCAATGATGCAAGACTGGCGGTACGGGCCTGGCAGGCAGGTCCGTGTTGTTGGGCGGTGGGTGGTTGTTGAACAGAGGCCGAGGTCGGGATCGTGATGTAGCGAGGGCCTTCGCCGAGAAAGACGCGGAGATGACCATTTGCAGGCCAGAGGGAGAAAGAAGCGGTTGACTGCGTTGGCTCTCTAGGACTGCACGACGTCTTCCCTGTCGCCGTCAAAAGCCCTGCAGGTCCGGCACTTTTCGTCGCCCGACTTGGCCACGGACTTGATCTTGCCGCAGCGCTCCTTGCACGGTACGATGCGCGCGTGACAGCCGCAGAACCAGTCGGACACTTGTGCGCACATTTCGGGGACTGGGAGGGGGGGCGAGGGAGGTTTCTTGTTTAGGAGAAGGTGTTGAGAAGGAGGCGGCTGGGAACTTGGGGGCGTCGAGTTGGGCAACAACTGATTAATTGTCACACAGTGAAGCTCGCAGAGTACAAGTTACATCTCTCAGGAACGGACGAGGTTTCGGACGGTCGGTGGAGACTTCAGATTGCCGGATTTATCATTTATATATACCCAAGCCTCCAGGCTCAAGCCTCTGCGCGATGTGTCATTTATTTGTTCTTTGTCCCCGTCAAACGCCGGCGAACTGACCTGTCGTCGAAATGAATCAAATGATAGCTAAATCGGAGCACTCGGCACCCTCGCTCGGTCTTGTCCAATCTCGTCATCAGCAAACAGAAGAACAGAAACAAACAACGAGCCCAACCCCCAACGTGCCGTGCCCTGCAGGCAGCGTCTCGGAGAGAGACATTGTCAGTTCGACTGCTTCTTTCTCAAACGACACAGGGGGTCCCGACTAGAGTCTAGGGGGTTCACCCCCCGAGCTGCCATATATATGAGACTCTTTGCGGAGATTGCTGCACCTCGGTACATTCATTCCAACGAGACCCGGGGACACCCACCCTCACGTCGTACGTCTTACACAGCATGCAGCATGCAGCATGCAGTATATACTATGCAGTATGCATCACTCTGTCTGTCTCCTGCTGCTCTGTCACCATCTGTCAGACCCGACCATGCACATCTTGTGTTCCCGACCTATCACACCGCCGTGCCGAGGACGAGCAAAGAACAACACGGCCCCTGCGATGCACCCTGGGGTCTGGGCGTGGTCGCCTCGCGCAAGGGGGTGGAGACTGGAGTCATGCTCAGTCATCGCCTCCATCTCCCACACCCTAAGGTCCCTAACCGTTAACCGTTAACGGCGTGCCGCTTGCTGGATCCTGGCGCTCCTTCTGACGGGCGGTACCGGTGGCATTCTGGGACGTTGGGCTTGTGTGACGGCGGCGGCGGCGGCGACATCTTCTTCTTGGGGCTCGCTCGTCTCGGCCGGGTTAGTCGTCCTCAGGGGCTTCACCTTGATCCGGATGCGCCGCGGCGGCGCCACCTCGGTCGGCTCTGGTACCGGCGCCGGTGCCGACGAGGCCGCCTGCACCGTGATTTCGTCCTGTAGATCCATGCGCTGGTTGTACCGGTCCAGCCTGCCCATCGGACGAGGCACCGCGGCGGGCCAGTACGGAGGGCCGACGGCGACGGCGACGGGGACGAGAGGACCGTTTCCTGTCCTGGTGCTGCTACTGCTGGCGCTGCTGGTCCCGGTGCTGCTTCTGCTGCTGTCGTGGGCGCTGGTGGCACTGGCGCTGCTGCTGTTGCTCCTGCCGGCACCCTCGGCGGCGTTCCGAAGCCGTCGCACCTCGATCCGCAGCCGACGGTTTTCGTCCCTGAGGTCGTCGTTGTCCAGGGCGAGATTGGACCTCTCGGTCTGGACTTTCCCCAGCTTCCAGTACAGGGCTTGTCTGGCGTTCGTGCCCGCGCCCGTCCTTCGCTTCTTCCTCGTCCCGTCCTCCTGGGACGACTTGAGCTGCTGTTCGAGGGCGAGGATCTGAACCTTGAGAGCTCTGCGCTCGTCGTCCCCGATGGGACCCGGGCGGTAGACGCGTTCGATTTCTAGGGTCGCGGGGGTCTTGGGACCCGTAAAGGGGTCGTTCTTGTTGTAGTTGTCGTCGTCGTCGTCGATTTCATCGTACGTTCTCTTGGGACGCGGCATGGTGTTGTGTTGTTGGCTCTGTGGAGCGTTGGGTAACTTGGGTTGGTGATGCGGCTTGGGTTGTTTATAATAATAAAACGGAGGGCTGGATGTCGGGTAGTTGGGAGTTGGATGGTAGCTCTGATTATCAGAAAGCTGGTAGAGGGTTGGGAAATAAAGAAATCGGAAAGTGTGGCTTTGCAGAGATCAAGTGCAGCTCAACAGCATGGAGATGAACCAATTTATATAAATCGTGTGGCTTGCTTTCTCCGATGCTGATATTATACCGTGCATTTTTTAAGTCGATTCAAGTCTGCATTGAATCTGCAAAATTCTGCCATCTCCGGTTTGGATAAAGCTGCCCAGAAATGTACAGAAATCCGCTGTCTTCGATTGTTCTTTGCTCCTGCTTTTCGGCGCTAAACTGAAATACATTCTTCAGGGTGAATGATATACAAACGGAAAAAAGATGAAGTAAAATAAGAATGCTATAATCAAGACCCGCACAATATCGAGAAGCCCTTGAATCGAGAAGCCACCGAATCAAGACGCGCCTTCCCGTCCGCCATCAGACGTTCTATATGTTCTTCTAGACACGACTCGGTGCCACAGTCTACGGGTACGAGTACGGTTGGAGTCGTGAAGCTGTTCACACGTCCTCATCTATTCGGATCCGTAGCGTCTGGTTGTAAGTTAAAGTGAAAATGTTCATCAGCACGGCGTCCTTGTATGGCCACTGGTTAGGAATATAATCAAGGCACCATCAACGTGACCAACACCTACACGCCGCATATATACCGGTAGAGGAAGCAACATGCCATTTCGGATTCTTGACAATGACACACAGGTTGTTTGTACTTTTGCCTCCATAATAGCAAAGACGAAGCCGCAAGGGTCCAAGAACGTGTAGAAGTACCTATTTTATTCACGTGTCTGCTTGAGAAGACGACGAGTGTAGCCATCACGACCGTGGCTCTTCTCGTATACAAACCGTGATTCCATGTTACCGGCTGCAGGAGAGTATCTGCTCTATTCATCCCTCTGCTTCATCCAAATCCGCCAAGTACCTGTTGGATTGTAGACGGTAGACGGTACCGGTAGACAACAGACTCTACACAAACGGATGGGCGGTTTACAACTCGACAAGTGCCCTTCAATAACCCCGGTCCCAGGTAGTCGTCAGTCGACCGTCTGAGGGCCGCCTCGGCAAGAGATGATGCATCGAGCAAGTGACGACTCTGACGAGAAACAGTCAAGCCTGCTTCCTCTACGTAATCGTGAGACGGTGAGACATCTGCCCAGATGATGAAGCAGGCGCGTCATCAAATGCGGGCTGCCGTGACCAAGTTGACGGATCATCCCGAAGCCAGCGGCCAGCCAGCCAACCGGCAACCCCCTTTGGGCTTTCATAGCGGGGACGCCGGGGAGCGCCAAGGCTCGCCAGTCACGACTAGTCATGACTGGTCACTAGCCACTCACTACCTTGGCTTGTCGTTGTTTGCTGACTGTAAGCGTCCGTCCGTCGTCCTTTCTTCTTCCGCCCACTCGTCTTGCCGCTCTCGCCGTCTCGCCGTCACTCTAGACTCCGCCTCTCCGTCTCTCCGTCTTGGGACCCGAACGGTGAACCCGTGCAGAACGCGGCAACATATTCGAATTCAAACCGCAACTGGTTCACGGATCGCTGGAAAAGGCCGCCCAAAATGCTCACCAGATCCATCATCGTGTGTCCTATCTCTCAGTCTCCCGTGTCCCGTCTAAATGACTTGCTGCTAGCTAGCATCTTTAATCTTCGCCACCATCTTCTAACTCGCAGAGCAGCTCGTCGCCGTCTTCTCCGTCTTGTCGGCGCTGCTGTACAGTCGCGTTCCGGTCCTCAAGACCTTCTATGCCAATGCTCCGGAGCGCTTGACGCCGGTCAACAACTTGGGGTCGTACGAGATCAAGTTCGCCGACAGGGCCCGCTATTGCGAAGATGCCATCCTCGTCGAGTCCAGGGGCCTAGCCATCGTTGGCTGTGACCCGGGCAGGGCCAGATGGAATAACGTCATGGTGTGTGCGGCCTTTACTCTGTGACTCCTGTGGTGCGAGACTGCGAGTTGTCACTTTTGGCTCATGGTGCTTTGTGCTCACTGCTGACCGCATCGAGGGCATCTTCCTACCGGGCCCGGTACCCAGCAGCGAGCTCTACGTCTACGATTATGCAGACGACGGCAAGCCAGACGATGCGGCTCTGATGCCTCTCAAGATCACCAACTACGCCCCCGGAAACGACCTGCGGACGTTGGGTCTGGCCTTTGACGAGGCATCATCACGACTCTTTGTAGCCAACCATCGGCGCGATGGTCCCCACGTCGAAGTGTTCCAGCTTGACTTTGACCGACTCACGCTGAACCACCTCGTCTCCGTCCAGCACCCTCTGATCAAGGGCCCCAATGCCATTGCCGTGGTCAACGAGCACGAATTCTTCGTCACCAACGACCACGAATTCCTTTGGAGCGAGAACCGGGTGTTGAACGCGCTGGAGACGTACCTCGCGCTTCCGCTGGGCACCGTGGTCCACGTCGACGTCGCGGCCAAGCTGCTCGATCCCGCCGCCGCCGTCGACGCCGCCGTCGTCGCCCGCGCCGCCTTTGCCAACGGCATCGAGCTCCTCAACGCCACGACGCTGGCCGTGGACTCGACGAGCAGCGCCTCGGTGCGCCTGTACTCCATCGCCAAGCCCGCCGACGACGCCTCGTCCGTCCATCCCAAGCTGAGCCTCCGGTCCACCATCCTCCTCCCGTTCCTGCCCGACAACCTCTCCAAGACGTCGGGCGGCGCGCTGATCATTGCCGGGCACCCGCACGCGCCCAGCCTCGCCAAGTTCGCCCTGACGCGGCACGTGTGCGACTCGGACGCCGAGCTGGCCGCGGCCGACGCGTCGATGCGCGCGTACTGCGCGTCCGAGTCGGCCACGTGCGGGTCTTGGGTGGTCGAGTGGACGGAAGAGGGCGGTGTCAAGCCTCTCTACGTCGGCGCCGACTACCCCTCGAGCGCTACCGGGGTGCGGGATGACGAGCGCAAGGTCTTCCTCATCGCTGGGCTGTACGCCAGGGGCGTGCTGGTGTCGCGGAGCTAGATGGCCGTATGGATCGAGGTCGCGGTTCAGATCGTGCCGGCATACTCTTTATCACACACTCTTGACCGTTCGAGGCTGCCCTGGCGGGATAGAACGCTGCTTCAAGCCTCGGTTGCATGTGATTAGATGAGAACCGAGAATCCAGATAGTACATCACAAACCAGTCTATGATTGTCCAGCAAAGAGGGGCCGAGTTACGTGCCAGCCCCCTTTTGATACGTAGTAAGTACAGTCATCACTCGAGTCCGTGAAAGGCCAGCCCTGTCCCGGTTCACTTGGACTTTTACTGCAGGTTTTCAACAAAGGTTCATACACGAATCCGGTATAACATTATTTATGTACAGAACACCGTCGAGGTCGAACCATACTATTGGGTCTTGTTATGCAGAAAACCACGGGGCCGTGTGATCGAGACCACCCCAAGCTTCGGGCTATCACAGTAGACTGCATAGTTACAGCTGAAACGGGGCCTTTTGATCACCCCTGTCTACCACGGAGAATTCTACACAGTACAGACTTCATGGTACCTAACTGGTGCGACTTTGCAAGGATGCGGGGTGAGCATAGTATAGGAGGGATGCCGTCGACTATGCCGCAGAGGGCCGAGCCCTGACTCGAGAATGCCTTCTTGGTAACGCTATACTCGGCATACTGGGTGTTGTGTTTTTGACGCAGTGATGTGGGATAGGCAGGGGCACGAGTCATGCGTGTCGATCGATCCCGTTGCGGCACAGCTAACTAACGTTAACTGCCTCCTAGGTCTATCGTCAGGCACAGGAATGTCATTGGTCCGCTTGGTGGTCGGGAATCTCATCTCCATTTTGGGAACGATGAGAGAAGTACCGCACGGTATGCATATGCGTGGGGTCACAGTCGGCCCTATGAGGGTACGAGTAACAAGTATACACACGGCTGTGTAAGTGAGCACATATGTAACGCCCTGCTTTTCAAGATGCTTTCACAACCAACAACCCCTTTTTCTTCCACACCAACTCCCACTTTTTGCAGGCGGGATCATTAACCCAGAGCAGCTCGAAATCAAGATCACCGCACACAAGCTTCTGATCGCTGCATTGGCCGGCCACACTGTCGCCTTGACCAGAGTTTGTGGAAACATTATTATATTTCTGTCTCGTCGCTGGGGACGGGTGTTAGAACAAGATGCGAAACCTCGGCCATTCCAACCGCCACAGCTTTACCAGTTTGGGCAGATGGATCACGCGAAGCATATCAACTCGGGTGCATCAAGAATCGAGCGGTTTCGTCTTTGAGCTGTTCGTGTGGAATTGCAAGTCTAACGTCCTCTATTGAAGGACATTCATAACCTCTACTATCAGCACCCATTGCTCCGAGACGGAAAAGGAGTCTTGGACAATGAAAAACTACTACTCGAGCGAATGCGCCATCAGTCTCCCAGAGAGGGACTACCCTGCCCCCCCCCCACTCCCCCGGGTCTCTCCTTTCCTTTCCTACCAGCACACCCCAAAGGCCTTCTGGCAGTTCCACCCGCACCACTCCTGCTGGCCACCGCACCAGCTGTCGTAGCTGCAGCACGAGGTGCCGCAGTGCTGGTTCCTGTACCTGGGCCCGCAGCGGCCGTCGGTGGTGAGCGGGACGCCGACGCTCTGCACGACCGTCGCCGTCGCCGTCGCCGTCACCACCGCGACAGAGGTGACGGTCGCGACGGTGGTGAGGACCGTGACCGAGCTGGTCTCGCGGACCGTGTCGGTGCCCGTCGCGACGCTGGAGCACGCCGCCGAGATGCTGGCCGCCTCCCACCCGGTGATGGAGGCCGGGGTGGCCGCGCGCCGTTCTAGCGCCGTGGCCGTGGTCGTCGTCGTGGTGGCCTCGGCCGGTACGTACGTCGCCGTCAGGTTCGGGTATAGCGACGCGAGCGCCGCAAAGTTGGGCAGGGTGTAGTACGATGCCAGATCGGCCGGTGCCGTCTCGGCCTCGTCGCCGCGCTTGCCAATGTTGTATAGCGAACTACCCGTCGATCGAGTTAGTCATGTTGCATACGAGAGAGAGAGAGAGAGTGATGCCCGAGATGGGGGTGATGAGAGTGATACTTACGTGATGGTCGTGGTCAAGGTCGCCGTGGTCGTGGTCGACGCGGTGACGGAGGCGGTCTGGGGAGGAAAGGTCGTCGTCAGGTCGGTCGCGGTGGTGACCGGAGCCTTGTAGCCGTTGAAGGCGGTGCAGAACTCGCCGCCCTCGGACTGCAGGTAGCTGATGTCCTTGGGGCAGATGGGGAGGCCGGGCGAGGCGTCGTTGGAGTAGGAAAAGGCGTAGCCGATGGTGTAGTGGTCGCTTCCGCGGTACTGGCCGTCGTTGGTGGCGTACGACCTGTCCCAGGGCTGCGTGTACATGGCGCAGTACTGTCCCTGGGGGTCGCCGTTCGTGGCCATCAGGTAGGTGGTGACAAACTTGCAGATCTTGGGCGCCTGGTCCTGCGGCGGGTGGGCGACATTGTAAGCGTTCTGGGCCTCGCAGGCGGCAACGCAGAGCTTGGGGTCGAAGAAGGACGAAGAGAAGACCTTGGAGCCCATGTAGGTGTCCTTGCCGTTGCAGTCCAGCGGGGCGTTGATGGTGGCATCGCCCAGGGCCGTGCCGGTGTAGCCGGTGACTGCAGGGACGGCCGTCTTCATGTACCCGTTGGAGCCGGCCATGACGACGTGGAACTGGCTACGCCACTGTCCGTCGTTCTTGGTGTTGGCCGCCTCGACAAGGCCACCCCAGTAGACACACTTGATAACAGTAGTCGAGGCGGGATCCTCACAACCCGTGCCAGGGTCGACGGACGGGTCGCGCTCAAAGTAGATGTTGAAGCCCGCACATCCGTCGATACCGTCGCAGTTGGAGGCGCAGGCGGCGACATCGTAGGTGGGCAGAGTCGTATAGCCCTTGTAGCCGTAGGCGCTGCTGCTCGCCTTCATGTTGGTAAAGGTGCTGCGGTAGCCATCCGGCGTCTCGGCTCCCGTGGCGTCCGCGGCCAGGTCGGCGAGCGCCAGGAAGGCATCGACGGTATCCGGGGATGGGGTCGGCCCCTTTCCGAGGGGTTGCGGCTGGCATGCGTCGCGCTTCACGTTGGCGGTGGAGCGCTCCGCGATGCCCTCGACGGGAAGAGGGTTTGCCACTGCCTGTTGCGTAGCGGCCGGCAGATCATATACGGGCACATCGGCCGTAGGGCCGACCGGAACGGTGGCGGTAACCGGATCCGGGGCAGCGTCCACGATGTCAAACTCGATGTTCTGGCGGGCGTTCAGTGGCGTTGCCGCTACCAAGGAGGCAACGACAGGCAGGAGGTATCCGATGGCGGCCTTCATGTTGATCACGATTCACGGCTGAGAAGCTCCTCGGTTGCTTTCTTGACTGAGAGGTTGAGGGGGAATGTGGATGAGCGGGATGAAGAGGGAAAGAGCTGTTTCTCGAAGGGGTCTTTCGTGGTCATTATATACAACATGTCCACAGTCCAACAGAGGACTCCGAGGAGGCCTCGTTATGTCAGCTCATCACTGTGCCAATGCGAACAGCGGGATATTGGATTGGACAATGGAAAATAACTCGCCTTGAGGAGTCCCATGTCCACCCAGCGCTATGAGCCTGTGCCAAATCCGTGCCTCTCCCGAGGAGTGTCCGCTGGTGAACCCGCATCTGAGAGACCGAGACTCTGAGACGGTGAGAGTCGAGAGTCGAGACTCGAGACCACTGGTGGACACACCGTCCTCTGCAGAACCACTTACCTGGTCCCGAGTAGGCCGAATATGAGGCGTCGGTCCGGTATTGGATTCTAGACCCACGCGGGCATCCGTGAGTCTGCGCCGAGTCATGCAAACTATTGAAAAATTCCCGAGCTGAAGGCACATCAGCTGCCCCCGAATAGGAAAGGGGCTGAAAGCTGAAAGCTAGGATGTGGCACTAGGCCGTGGCCGGCTAGGCGAAGCAGTACCGGGGCTTTGGCTCTAGGTACAGACAGACTACTCACTACTGTCGGCTGTAGCGGCTCCGCTTCGACCCCGGACCGGCACACGTGTTTGTTTACTTATAGCTAGCGTTCAGGTTGAAGTCGGGCCTGGACAGCTGGACGGTGGACCGAGCAGATGCTGCAGCCTGCAGGGTCTCGGCTCTCGAGTCCCAACGGTGTGAAGAGTCAAGACTCTCTGGGCTGGCCTAGTGTCAAGGGTGTTTAACCTTGTACATACAGGATGATACAGCCAATCTGGAGCTCTGCTTGTACCGTAAACGGAAATGGCCCACAGTGCCACACTTAAGCTTTGGGAAAGCGGTTGGCAACTAGGCATCGACGCTTCGTTCGTAGTGGTATGTAGTAGCATGGCGTCGCTCTCAGCCTTCGCGGCCACTGCCTATTTCAGTTGACACTGTTCTAGAACATCGGGATTCGGGACCAGTGGACCACTAGAATCTAGATTCTAGACAGCTTGGGCAGCAGCTGGGCTGCCCAGTGACAAGGGGGATCCGCGCAGTGCCTACCTAATTGGGAAGTGGGCTTCACTCCGAACCATTCCCACGTGGCTAGACGCAGCCTAGCATTGCTGTCAGGCAGTCTCAGCTCTGCCCTTGCGTCTTCTTGCCAGTAGTGATATCCACGTCGCGTCTTCTTGCCAGTCGTGATATCCACCTCGTGCGTCTCAGCTACGCCCAAACTCGCGCTGTACACTACCGGTACTCCGGTGACAATCGATCTCGTCAGCTAATTGGTTGCTATCCGCTGGCAGGATATTTCGACCCGGTGACTCTTCTGCTTTTTCGATTCCTAGGCCTCGGTACTGTGAACGTGTGGGGTGGCTGGTTACCCGGTGTAGCGGGGACGCGTGGAATGGTGGAAGTCGTTCGCCTGCATGAGCCGTGATGGGACGAAAGGGTAGAAAGATGAGGACGTTACGACAAGTCATATGATCCGAGCTTCTGAGCTTGGAAGACCTTAGCCGATATCATGGTGGGGAGCTGGGATGTTATGTTGGTCATAGAAAGAAAGTACCTTACCAAGCTTACCTAAGGTCTGTTTAGACTTGGTGATAGCGAGCTTGACGTGGAGATTTGGATAACGTGTCGAGAAGGGACGTAGTTATAAGTTGAGTAGGATGTATACGTATACGTACATCCTTCAATTCTTTGGCATTTAAACAGTGTGATTCAATTTCCAGACTCGTACATGTTTCAAAGACTGCAAATCTTGTCACGACCTCGGATAGAAATGCCCGGGCCAGATCGATCATCGCATGTCCGCATAAGGGGTGAAGTACTCAAGTTACCCGGCTGGCCAATTAGCCCTTTACTTTACTTTTAACATTATTTAGCCCAACGGTTCTTGCTTATCAGCCGTTGAAAACCCGTTTGGTGTACTAGCCCACTTCTAATTTATACAAACAACGAGTAGCTAGTAGTAACACTAAGTTTCACTAACTAGTTACTAGTCGCCGGCAGTAAAAAGCAGTCTACATCTTCTCTCAACGCCTCTTGTTCCTCCCTGGGTTCGAGGAATCGTTTCCATGTTGGAACTTGCGTCATTCTCCAAGTATTTCCCAAAGTTATCTCATTTTCTTTTCCATAGTAGTACGTCTTAATCTACGCTTTACTATAGGTTATTCCTGTCTGTTCCTTCTATTGTTTCCCGTCGTAATATTACAAGCATCTCATTATAGAACTTTCTCTTCCTAGTAATATGCCATAACACACTCGTCGACGGGCTGTCAGGCTCCAGGGTCGATACATGACTGGCCTGTAACGCATCATCGCAGGTGCAAGTCGTGGTAGGCCATAAGCCTGGTGCAAAAGGTCTGATAAAGGTGACCAATAGGACTGGCAGAAGTCGCATAATGCATTCTACAAATCAAGTACCGAATACTGCGCAATACCGACAAGCAACCGGGAAAGTATCGTCGTGACGACGTGCATTGTATGCGGAAAAGGCCATTCCATCCGCTGTGAGCCAATCGCCTCCATGTGCCGTGGCGGAAGCTGGCACCCGTTTGAGACTTTGATTGGCCAGTAGGCAGCCATCCACTATATGCGAGGGACTTTTGATATCAGCGGTTTTCATGCATGGTCCTTTTCGTTTCAAATTTCATGCACGGGACTTTTGGCTCAGAGAATTTTCAAAAGTCCCTTGCATGAGGCAGTATGCGTATTTATTTAAGAAAGGCATGCGCCCTTCCTGTCATCCCGAGACAGTTTTCCTCCCTTTAGCACTTTGCCTTCCCACCTGGCCGCACCACGTAATTGAATACAACGTCAACCTGGGCCGTGTCTTCATATTTCCTTGGAATTGCATCTTGGCGTAGGATGTTGACGTCTCAAGGGATTTGGGGGTATTCATAGTCCTCGTAACTGAAGTCCGACGACAAGACAAAACGAACAATAGCGAAGAAAGTGCAAAGTCATCGAGGCCACCCATGACACTGGCAGTTTTCATCAAGCATTCGACCAATACAGTTGGTTTTCTAGTTGTCTAGTTAAAGCAGATGTTGCTTCGTGTACACGCATTCAGCCTTGTGGGGTCTTATACATAGCGCCGCGTACTTGGTACTCCTCGCAAATTCATTTTCTTTGTTACTTGCTTTTCTATGTCTTGACCCTTAGCTAGTTCAGGCTTCAGGCTTCAGGCTTCAGGCTTCAGGCTTCAGGCTTCAGGCTTCAGACTTCATATTGCTGCAGGGCTCTAGCAAGCGCACACTTCAACCCATGTTGCCGCTCCCTCGTATTACGCTTTACTGATGGAAAGGAACAACTATGAGCAGACTTTGTCGTAGGTAAAGAGCATTCACTGGCTTGAGCCTTGGGTGGTTTAAGGTCGGGTTATAAGTGGTATCGCAGCAAAAGTGGATCACCACTCTCGCTGCTACGGATACAATACCCGTAGTGGCTTATACGACAAGTGGCTGGTGAGTGTGGCTCAATCTGCTCAATCGGGAAGTTCCCCCACTTCGGTACCGTAATGTTTATTATTCGGTCTTTTCACTGTGTGACTACGGAGCACGGATACTTCACTGGGTAAGGCCAAAGCGCCCCCCCCCACTAACCGATACCCCTTACAAACACCTTGAACCCTCTCTATCCGTACCGTAGTATTTCGTCCTCGCCACCGAGTCATTTGTGACTATCGTCGACCCTGACGCCGGAATTTCTCCTCCAGAAATCTTCACGCGTTACACTCAGACACATTTGACCGTAATCCAAGCATCAGACTGATGGCGCCCTGAAACAATGTTAGCACCATCAGTAGTGCATGATTGGAGTGAGCGCTAATCAGCTTGGGAGTCGGTACGGATACTTCGTACCGTATTACTCATCACGCTTGAACAGCTTCGCTCGTTGGTGTCCGTAGCTTCGAATCTCATCCAAGCTCCATCAAGCCTCGGGGCTTGGTGATGCACGCCGATATCCCGAACTTTTCCTTCCCCACACAAGAGCAGACCCGACTGTACGTCTTGTGTCCCTGTTCGATAACTTGACCGTATTCTGTCTTCGAAACCTGCATCGGGCAGTCCCAAAGGCCAACAACCAAGGCATCCATCGTGCAAGCACGGCGCTGCGACGACTGCAACGACTCAACGACACAACAACACAACGACAGTGGCCAACCTAGTCCTCGGTAGCTAACCGTGAACGGCAAGGGTGTCCGGCGTCTGCTGAGAAGTCTACCGAAACTTCTCGCTTGCATAGCTGCATGGACTCGGAGCCCAGAGCCTAGAGCCCATAGCCCGCCGGTAATACCAACGTCCCCGCGCAGTGAACACAAAGGTACTCTCACCCACGACTCGAAAACTTGACTTCGGCCCAGCTGGCAACTACAACTTTACCGTCGCAACGCGTCACCGAGCATGACACCGGCATGCCAAGCACACTGCATAGATAGCAGCGATGGAGGAGGAAACCAAAGATCAGCCTGCCCAGTCGGCGAATGTACCGGAGCCCATGTCGGCCACGTCCGAGAATCACCCAACACTGTCCGTCGGCTCAGGATCGCGTGAAGCAGCAGATGCGCAGCTGAACAAGAGGCGCCGCGGTCTCGGCGTCGTCACCCCGAATGCATGTACCGAGTGTCGTAAGAAGCGAGCCAAGTGCGACGGCGGCAAGCCTTGCGCCAGGTGCAAGGCCCAGAAGGATGTCGAGTGCGTCTACGAGGTCCCGGTCCGCCAGTCCAAGGAGCACCTGCGCCACGAGCTCGACCAGCTCCGCCGCCAACAGCGCCAGAACGAGACCGTCTTCTCTGCCTTGGGGAGACCGCAGATATGGGCCGAGGTGCTCAATCGCTTGCGAGGGGGCCAGTCGGTCGAGAACATATCCGAATGGCTCGGAAATAACCATCTGCCAACTGCGACCGCGGCGATGATGCCCGGCAGCACCACATTCGACCAATCGCGTCAGCTACCACATCTCAATGCCAACCCCGGCCTTTCTGGCGTCACGCTGCCTCCCATCTCCGGCATGGGCTACGGAACAATGATGAACATGGGCGGGGATGGCTATGCGCCAATCGGCACATCTGGTGCCACACAGCAGCCAAGCAAGCATGGGCAGGAGTATGACCAGCTCAGCCCCTGGGGCATTTCGTCTCAGAGCCAGACGCAGTCGACGCGCAGCAACTCGCACCCCGACATCATGCAGTGGCAGTCGGACATGCCGCCGCAGATCCGAGTCGGCTCGTGGGTGCAGTCGCAGCAGACTTCGTCCGAGGCGCGGCGCTATCACGGCCAGGAACATATATTCGCCCCTATCGAGTCGCCCAAGATGAAGGTGCCGCCGGCCACGTGGACCAACGTGACGACCGACACCGGCCTGGTGCAGCATCTTCTTGCCCTGTACTTTTGCTGGGAGTATCCCACGTTTGCCTCGTTGAGCAAGGAGCATTTCCTCCGCGACTTCCTCGATGGCTACCACAGATATTGCTCTCCTATCCTGGTGAACGCCCTGCTGGCTCTGGGCTGCCGGTTCTCCACCCAACCCAACACGCGGTCTAACCCGGACGATGCGTACACTGCGGGCGACCACTTCTTCAAAGAGTCGCTGAGGCTCATGGCCCGTGAGAATAACCGGCACACGTTGACCACCATTCAGGCTCTAGGCATCATGTCCATCCGAGAAGCTAGTCGCGGCCGGGACTCGGAAAGTTGGTATTACGCCGGCCAGAGCGTGCGCCTCGCCCTCGAAATGGGTCTGCACAAGGTGGATGAGAGTGGCGACCAGGACGAGGTCGCCGTGCAGGCCGCCACCTTTTGGGGTGCCTTCGCACTCGACCACGCATGGTCCCTAGCCACGGGCTCGCTGCCCCAAAGCTCGTACTCTCCACAGGTGCCCCCGAAACCCGCCATCATCGACGACATCGAGGCATCACTGTGGGTGCCCTACACCGATGACGGTAAGTATAACTAAATTGTGTGCCGATTTTCTTTTTCTGAGGCTCGTTTTCAGGTTCTAACGTTCTAGGTGCACCTCTGCAACGATCATGCGAGCAGCCTTCCAACGTGCGCTCCGTATACAAGTGCTTCTGCGAGCTGAGCGAGCTGGTGCACGAGTCCCTCTATATTCTGCACTCGCCCGGCAGGCCTGTCACGAGCCGTAAACTTCTTAACATATATACCAAGTATCTGAATTGGTATGATAAGATACCCGAGGTCCTGCGGCTAGGGCACAACTTCACCCCAGCCGTCCTGTTCGCCCACATGTACTATCACTTCGCCATCCTGCTCCTGTTCCGCCCACTGATCAAGCTGCGCATCATCGGTTCGAGCATTCTACCCCGCGATGTTTGCATGCAGGCGGCAGATGCAATCATGGGCCTGGTGCGGTCCTACTCACAGCTGTATACCTTGAGACGTACGCCGTCCTTTGTGCCGTACTTTGTGCTTACCTCGGCCATTATGCAGTTGGCTTGTGTGAACACGCCGGCCCCAGCGGCCGACACTATCTCGACGACCCCTCCGAATACGTCCACCACAACATCGCATAACGCCGACAGGGTGCATGGCCACCCGCGTAAGGCGTCGGTAGGCTCAGACGTGAGACCCATATCTTCCTCGAGTACGACGACGGCCAAGATTGACCCAGAAGTCACCGACAACGTCAATCAGAGCATAGCAGACTTGGCAGAGATGGCGCCTTGTCACCATTTCGCGCAGCAAGCCCTGCACATTCTGCGGTACCTCGCACAGAAGTGGAACATCGAGGTCGTGGTCCCCAGCAAGAAGGATTATACCCCCGAGGAGGCTGACAGTCTAGTACGACCCCAGACTAGCAGTCTAAACTTTTTCGCCCCCAAGATAGGCGAGGACGACTATGTTAGTGCGTGGAAGTCGGGAGCCCAGGGTGGCAAGAAGGGTTTGATCAATATGCCTGGTGCCGAGGGTAGGGATGAAGCGCAGCAACAAACGACAGGCACGGTGCCGCATCCTCCCCAACCCACAGATGCCGCTGAGGCAGGCCATGAGTCTATTGCCACGACGGACGGTCCCAATAATGCACAGGCTGGCGCAAAGGGTCGCTCCGGCGAACGCCCTGTGCCTCGTTCGTCAAAGAACGCCGACAATCCATTGTTCTGGCCGTTCCCAATGCAAGGCCGGCCCATGATTCCCTCGGGTTCAGCCTTGCGAGACGCTGGGTTCGCGCTGGTAGATGACAGTGACTGAAGCGTTGGTACGTTTATATCTTGGACGACGGAAAGGACTTGTGCCTACCGATTTGCTGAACCTGAACCCGGAGTCGAGCTGCTCTGAATCTGGGGTCCAGCTGCTCTGTTCGACAGACTTTCATCACATGCACACTCGCACGAGCATTGGCACAATGTTGCGAACATCAATTTCATTAGAAGCGATCCGAGTGATTGGAGCGATTCGTCTTTCCTAGACTATGGCGAGTTGGATGCGGACAGAAAGAAGGACGGAAGCGTCTGTCGGTTGGGCTAAATCTTGGTACGAAGTCACGAATGATTCGACGAATCTTGTGGCTGCGCGACGTTTCTTCATCTGCGCCGGGTTGCATGTTACGCCTCGCCTCGCCGATACAAAAAGAGTACAATGCACGGCGGCGAACAGGGAAAGACGAAAAGGAGGCTGTCACACGTCAATACAAGCTACTTTAAAGGACAGAAGCGTAATTCATATCGAGGGTATACATTTTTGTCACAGAGGTTAAAGACGAAAGGGGAGTCCCCAGGAACGACATGATATATATACAGCGGTGATATATATAGCGGGAGGGATCAGATCAGAATACCCCGGTGGGAATACGTTTACTGCATTGTTGGCTGCACCCCGTCCTTGTTGTGCATCATGGGAAAGGCATTGGCGCGCTCTGCGGACTGTGTATGTCCCGGAAAACCCAACGAGCAATTTTCAACTCTTCCTGGTAGACCGTCACCCGTGATCTGACCGACGACTGTACAGCCCGAGAACTGCACGACTCAAACTCGGAGAGCATCACGAACGCTAGAGCTAGACTTTTGATCACGCTACAGCTGCTGCCCGCGCAAACGGGCTGGGGGCTGTGACTATGAGCCATGAGCCATGAGCCATGAGCCATGAGCCATGAGCCATGAGCCTACCAGACACGGAGAAGCATGCACGACGCAGACGCATGCCTCTGAAACGTACCATCCCATCAGCACTGTCACTGCCACGGTGACCATGATATACAATCATGTGCCAAGCAGTGGCTTTCGCGAGATAAGTGTGATGATGCATGTCATATGTACCCCCGGGAACACGTTTCCGTAGTCCCGTACCTATCCAGCAAGTACCAAAAACATCCTGAACGCCTGCCCACATGCTTTTCGCTGCCGTTTCCCTAATGCCTACAGCCGTGTCCTTCCCAGATAGTCTCACGGTATGTAAATTCGACGGTAGCCCGTGCCTCTTCCTATTTGAAAGCACTCCATCTCCCTTCCTACTCCAACAGCTTTCCACCTCGACGTGTCTAGTATCTCTTCGAGGGACTCCGGCTCTTGGTTGGACTACGGCCTCTATCCTTTGACGGGCTCTTCCGCCGGCCAGGCGTCTCGTACGGAAATTGCAGCATCGCCTTGACGTCTGGTGAAGCATCCGTATCGGGAGTTTCGTCGAGATCGCGCATATAGCCACCACGAAGCGGGGTGTTGGGTGGTATCGAGCCGTACGCATGACGCGACTGGAGACGCCCCTGGCGATAGGTCGAGGCAGGTTGCGAGTACTGTGGTTGAGAGACAGCGGCGGCAAACACAGGCGGCGGTGGCGCACTACTTTTGAAGAGCGACGCGCCGCTCATGGCGAGGATGAGGACGAGCAGGAAGAACGCAGCCTAGAGGGATGTTTAGTCAGAACGTATCGATATACCCGAAATGGCGACCGGACGAGGCAACTCACCATGGTCTTCCAATGCATGGCCTCGAAGATGTTGTTGCAGATCTCAACAATGTTTCTGGCACTCAGGCGCAGCTGGTAGAGGCGATTCGGGTCCTGGTTCATACAAGCTTCCCACTCCTCACACATGGTCGCGAGGGCAGGCAGGCGGGTTTCGCGGGGGGCGCATTTGTTGTCCATGTACGATTGTGTGCAGCGGCTCATCTCTTCGAGAATCTGGGCGCGCTCCCCAGCGTGCGACATGTACAGCTCGCTGCGGAATCCTTGGATAACCTGGTAGATGACGTACAGCACCACGCCCAATATGGCGGTACTAAACATCAGGTTCAACCAGTAGCCCAGGATATGGGGTGCGGTTGGGTGGTTCTGAATGGCGGACAGGAAGTTCCCCAGCCAGCTCTGGCCGTTGCGCTGCTCGCTCTTGCTACGGGCACGCTGGTCGTTGGGTTGATAGGTGCTGTCGTCCGAGTCAGGGTCGGTCTCGTCCCACTCGTCCAGGTGCTTGTAGGGCAAGCGGAAGCCGCTGATGTCTCTGTCATCGTTGCGCCTCTTGCGCTTGCGCACCTTGTCGCGGGTGCCAAACATGGAGCGGGCAATCTCGCCCTTGCCGGGTGTCTTCTTGGCCAAGTACTTGTGGCGAGCAGGGGTGATGGTCATGAGGCCAAAGTCGCGCTCCCGGTCTCTGTCGTCGGGGGTGTCGTGGAAGTCGGACGCATCAGTAACGGTCGGACTGTCCTCGGCGGGCGAGGCTTCGGACATGACGTCGATATCGAGTGGCTTCCTCGGGGTGGTGAAGGCGGGGTTGCGGAAGGCGGGCGCTGTGTGTGTCCTCTGAAATATGGACTGGGAGGACGGGGCGTTGAAGATGGACTTGGGGCCGAGAGCAGGCGTCGGTGGTAGAGCTTTGCTCGGGCTGTGGCCGGAGTTGGTACGACTGATTGGATTCAGAGACCCGAACGAGGGAGTGCCGGACTGAGATGCCCCGTACGCAGTGTCTGACGGGAGAGATCAGCTGAGTTAGTTCTGGAAGATGCGCGCGCATGAAGAAAGCATTCATTACATGCGGGTTCGCATGAGGGATCGCAGACTGACTGGACTTTTGCGCATTCCGCAGCGAATGTACAAATGGGCTCGTGGGATCCATGGGGCCCTGGGTCTGGTACTCCCATTCCATGGGCGATTCGTACGTGCGTCGCTCCATGATGGAAGAGGGTACTAGGTAGGATCCAGCTATCCGTACAGAAGAATGTGACAGGAAAGAAAAGGAGTATAAACGATTGACTCGGGCACCGCGTGATTGATGTGGCCACTTGTGCTTGCTAGAGGGAGGTGGGAGACGGACAGCTCGCGCACAAGACTACAAGTTGCTCGGGGGGCGCGAGGGAAGCAAGGAACAGCTTCGGCTGCTCACGTTAGCAGTGAACGTTACCCTTGACTTATGCGAGCGGACGAGCGAACTTTTTGGGCCAGGAAAGCTACGTCGACATTGTTCCGTGTCGGTCAATGGGGTAACGGCAAGCCACAGTAAACAAATGCGCCACATCTGCAATCACAGCTGCCTCAGGTGGAGACATCCGCACGAGGCTGAAGAAACAGAACAAACGTAGTAACTACATCCAATGAAGGTTTGCGATAGGAGATGTGATGCTAGCCTATCCGTAGTAAGTACTCCGTACGGAGCACCCCGTACCTGCCAGTCTACTTATTGGACCAACTAACTAACTACAAAGTACTTAACTAGTAACTTATGCAGTAATGAGTTTGTAGCTGCGACAGGGGGGCATCATTCGACCCACTTAAATATTTCTCCATAACGTGTTGATGCTGGGAAGGAGCCGTGGTTTCAAACGCCATCACACACTTCTCATCTCGAAGTTCGAACAAGTCGCAGCAGTCCTGCACACAGTCTTGGGATCCACAGCCTCGGACCCTTGTTGGAAGAAATTGGGAGCGCTCTTCAACTGACCAGACGCACCCTATTATTCCTGACCTAGACCTACCCACAGCCGCATCCGTCCTGCGGTCACGGACTCACGGCCCAGCCTCCCTTCGGTTCATTGACATCGACATCTTGTATCTGCCGCCAGCCAAAATGTCAGACGTCGAGGATACCCCCGCCCGCAAGACCCTCCACGAGGAAGAGGTCGACACAGAGGACAAGGATGTGGGCGATTACGACGCGGCCGATGCTGGCGACTCGGACAAGGACTCAGACGCCCTGTCGGAAATCGACGAAGACCAGTTCGAAGACTACGATCCAGCCGCCGCGCGAATCGAGGAGAAGCCCGTAGCGATTGACGAAGACGCCGCCAAGACTCTCAAAGCGGGCAAACGCAAGGGCCAGGCGGTGCGAAAGCCCAAAGAGGGCCGCCGCGAGAAGAAGAAGCGGTCGCGGGACGCCGACGACAATGACGGCGCTGATGGCGAGATCCTGACGGGCAAGCGACGCAAGCCTGGCGGTGATGGTGGTGGTGGTGGTGGCGGCGGCGGCGGCGGCGCCTCGGCTCCGCGCAGCTCCAGACCCTCGCCCCAGGCCGAGAACGAGGAAAACTTGACGCCCGAGGAGCGCCGACGACGTGCCATCGAGCGCGCTGCCAGCAAGGATGTCAAGAAGCAGTCGACGCGCCGGCGCAAGAAGGACGATATCGATCTCGAGGCTGCTATGGATGACCAGATCAGTGACCTGAAGTATCGCATGGAGATGGCCTGTCAACAGGACAACAACGCCCGTCTGTCCGGCCAGCCTGCTCTCCACAAGCTGAAGCTGCTGCCAGAGGTTATGGGCCTCCTGAACCGCAACAACCAGCAGACGGCCATCGTGGACCCTGAGACCAACTTCCTGCAACACGTCAAGTTCTTCCTCGAGCCTCTCAGCGACGGCTCCTTGCCCGCCTACACCATCCAGCGGGACATCTTTACGGCCCTGACGCGTCTGCCCATCGAGAAGGAAACCTTGATGGCCAGCCAGATCGGCAAGGTTGTCTTGTTCTACACCAAGAGCAAGAAGCCCGAGATCTCCATCAAGCGCATGGCCGAGAGGCTCCTGGGTGACTGGAGCCGGCCCATTCTGAACCGGACCGACGACTACAAGAAGCGTCACATTGAGACGCGCGACTTTGACTACCAGTATGTTTTTTCCCGTTCCTCTTGGGGCGCCTCTCCCGTTACAATCCTCGTGCTAACCCACACCTACAGGGCCGCCAAACTCCGGCAGCAAGTCAGCTCCTCGCAGCTCACCCTCACCCAGCGGCCCGCCAACATGTCTTCGTCGCAGGCCAACGGCGGCCCGCCCCTCTCGCAGCGCGACGCTGAGCGCGAACGCATCCTGGCGCCCGCCGTCACCTCGAACCGCGCCCGCGTCGTCGGCCTGCCCTCGTCGTACAGCGTGGCCCCGCGCAGCACGTTTGACGCCTCGCGCGGGCCCGACCACCGGCCCATCGGTGCCAGCGGCGAGGCCGCCTTCAGGAAGATTGCCAACAAGGGAAAAAGAAGGCCTAGGGGCGCTACTATTGACCATCTTTGTATTATGCATTCTTTTGGGAGGGGGGGAGGGGAGGCGTTTTGGGCGTTTGTGCTTACTCTTTGGAGGGTGTAGGGGGGCAGGAGGGAGATGAACGAGGTAAGGCAGAGTGAAAGGGTCTTCCTTGTCAGCGTGGAGCTTGCAAGAAGCTGTCGTCTTGAGAAGGTGGAGGGGTAAATCAGGAGACGAAGGGTTTCCGACACGTCAGTCCGCCAGAGGCACCCCCCGGCCATTGTGAATCTTTCCCTAGATAGACACACACATCGTCGAGGAGGCAGGCAGGCATTCAGGAAATGACGAGATTGACGAGGAGGCCATCTTTCCCACCCGCGTAGCAAACAGGCCGCACCGTCGCGAGATGGTACCTCTTGGCCATGCTCTCTGTGAACGGCATAACGCCACCCTCTATCCTCTCAGCAGCTCTCCTCGTTCAAGGGACCAACTTGCATTACCCTTACGCAGCGAAACCTCACACACTACATCCTCGTGCCAAACTCAGATGCTTCATGTGGAAAACAATGGAATTAGTCTATCATCGCTGAATGCAGGTATATTTTCATGGTGCTCCTTTCCCACCACCACCCCCCTTCTTCCCTCCGCACGCTCGCTGCGTACACCTGGACCTTTGTCTGTTGAACAGGCTTCACAGCTCGTCCATGTCAAGGAATTCCAACAACATCAACACCACACATACTTTCTCTCTATCCATTGCATTGAAGAAGCTGTCTCGCTGTTGGCTGTTTGGGTAGCAAATACTGCAACATATATCTGCGTGCATGGGCGCTACAAGGTAGAACAGGCATGACCCGAACCAACGCGCTCGTAGCATCACATCATGTTGAACAATAAAACCCCCCATCACATGGACCCTGGTCGAGGTCCGTGGACGGGACGTGTCACCACCTCCCCGAGATCAGCAACCGGGACTGCATCCGACTGCCTCTCGACGCGGGTCAAGGGCGCCCGACCGACTATCGCTTCTTCACTTCAGTCGCCCAGCCCTCGATTCCATCGCCGCGCTCTCCGGGCACCAGTTTCTCAATCTTGACGTTCTCCATGCCGGGTGTGTCCGCCAGCCACGGGTGGTTGGCCATGCCGCCGGCATTGGCCCGCTTTTCGGGCACCAGCTCTAGCATGGGAAGCAGAAATTCGGCGACCTGGGCCGGGATGTACTCCAGGGCCGACTCGTCATCCGTGTCCTCCTCCCCGTTGGCCTTCCTCTCGGCGGCCGCCTTGGCCTTGCGCTCCCGCTCCTCCTTGGTATCGTTGAAGTGGTACTTTTCGCGCAGCACATCGGAGAGTGCCCAGTGTCGCAGGCGGTGGATATTGCGGAGCTCGCCTCGCTTATTGAAGATTTCCTGCGACCAGCGGCCTTGCTTCCATAGCTCCTTGGGGAACGGGCCCAGCAGCTCGATTATCTGTGCGATGTGGTCGTCGTCCTTGCCATACTTAGTGCCCGACTGCGGATCGAACAGATAGTCGCCGGTAATCAGCTCAAAGACCTAGTCCCCAGTCAGCAGATAACACGCACACGCCCGTTGTCGAATACGTACCATGCACGCCATACTCCAGACATCGGTACTAGCTCCCCACTTGCCGCCCAGGATGACCTCGGGGGACCGGTACTGTCTCGTCTGGATGTCGTTTGTAAAGTGGTGCGAGACCCAGCAGGCGTTGCCCAGGTCAGCTATCTTGACGTTGATGATGGGCCCATTTCGTTTCCGCTTCTTCTTGTCAGGGCTACTACTTGAGCTGCTACCAGCAGATTTGCCAAGGGAGATGCCCGATACCTCTTTCGTAAGGATGTCCCTGTCGTGATTGTCAGTAGGCAGTTTTGTGCGGTGGGTAGCGCGTGTGCACCTACGCCGTCTTTTCCCTCTGGCTCTGCTCGTTGGGTGAGGTCGCTGTGTAACTGTCAGCATGCATGCGGGCCAGCTGTGCGATCGGGCGACTCACCATCCTGCATCATGGCGTTGAGGCTCGTGTGGGACTTGGGCGAGGGGAAGAGGTTGTCGCGGTTGAAGGAGGCGTTCAAGGGTGATGGCAGAGGCTGGCTGCCAGTGATCAGGGTTCGCCTCCTACGCCGACCGTTTCTGTGGTTCTCCTTGTCCGAAGTGTCCTCGACCTTGACGACCTTCTTCACAACCTGCTCTACGTCGCCAATCTCGATCAAGACGTTCTCGGGCTTCAGGTCGGTGTGGATGATGCCGCACTCGCGGTGCAGGTAGTCCAGGCCCATCAAGACCTGCTTCGCGATCTGCATAACGAGGTTGCGCGGGATGCCCCTGTGCTGCCACTTCTTGATGAGACCCAGCAGGTTCTCGCCCAGCACCTCAAAGACCATGCACACATGTGTACCGTTGGGGCCTACGTGGTTGAACGAGTCGAGGAGGCTGACGACGTACTTGCGGCCGGGGTGGTTGGGGTTCGCCTGGACAATCTTCTGCAGGAGCTTGATCTCGTCGATGGCGGTCTCGGTGTAGTGGCTCGCCGACCGCACGACCTTGAGCGCGACGTGGTTGCCCGACGTGTTGTCTCTCGAGAGCCAGACGGTCGAGAAGTGACCCCATCCCAACTTGCGCACCACGGTGTATTTGCCATCCTTGAACTTCTCGCCAATCTGGACGGGATGGTAGCCGCCTTTGCAGTAGTCTTCGGAATCTTCTTCGTCGGCGGTGTTGTCGGCGGCGTCTTCAGGACCGGACGAGGAGGTGGGGGAGTGGTGATTCATGGCGGCGGAGAGGTGCGGCGGTCTGGAGGGTGTTCATGGTAAGCAGAGATTCACGACATCGCCAATGACCCCCCAAAAAAGAAAGCAAGTTATCAGTGGCGCAAGCAAAATGAACATGTTGTCCGGTGGATTAAAGGTTAGGCCCCATGTTGCCTGGTGGGCACCTATTTGGCCGGGCCTGCAGTATTGAGGAGCCGCCGCAGACTTTTGATGAATGCGACCCACGGCAGTGGCAGATGGACATGGGGGATGGGGGGAGGGGGGGGGGGGGCGGCGGTTATACGCCATGCGACCGACTGAAGCACTGGCTCCCGCAGCGCGGCCGGCATAAGCAGGTACTCGGCTGACAGAGAGGGAAACCCATTGGCTAGAGACCTTTTCCTGGACGAGTTCATCATGGTGTTTTCGAATGTGGGCGTGACGTTTGACGGATTGTGGGCGTGAAGGTAGGATTGAGGTGGTGCAGCAAGCAGCAGCTGCGGCAGCGGCAGGGTTGAGTCGGTTCGGGGTTGGGGGCTTGAGGGGGAGGGGAGGAGGGGGGGGTTTGTTTGAGGGCGGGTTGTTTGAGGCAGCGCAACCAGGAAACACGATGCCCGTGATGGTGCGAAACAATAAAGAGCGGAGAAAAGAGTACAGAGACGGTCAGGATCTCGAGAAACGCCAGACAGGAGAGACAGACGAGACAGACAAGAGAGAGTGAGACGGGACGACGGCGTAATTGGACATCATGGCAGTCCGTGACAGACCGCTGCTTCTGCTGGTGTCTGCACGTGTGCCTGTACTCGGTAGGCGCTCAACAGGGAGAGGGCAGTAGCAGCAGCAGCAGCAGCAGCAGCTGCAGCAGCGTCAGCAGCACAACCAACACACGGACTGGCCGGGCTGTGCTGTGCTGTGTTGTGCTGTGCGTTGCTGGGGCTTCTGCTGAGTGGTGGCGGGACTGGCTAGGCGTGGGCGTGGACGTGGGCGTGGACGTGGGCGTGGACGGTGGACGTGGGCGTGTGAGTGACAAAGGACCAATACAAGACGTATCCGTCACGACGACGCAGGATAAACAGCAGGCTTCTTCTCTCTCACTCTCACGCTCCCTCTCTCTCTCTCGCGCGCGCGCTGGCCATCCCGTCCGTCTGCGGCAACTCGCCCCCCCCTCTCTTTCAAATTACGACCACACGCGCGCTCTCGCTGGCTGTCACGCGCACTGGGCACTCGGGGAGCAGCTGTTGGGGCTTACCAGAAAAAGGCAAGACACACTTGCGACTTTTTTTATATTTAGCTTGACTGAGCTTCGCCGTCGTGGGCCATGTGTGAGGTGCGCACCGCGTTGGTTGCAGGAGGGGGATCCCGGTAGCGGGTTGCAATGTCGATAATGTATGTCTCTCTCTGGACGGCCACTGGGAGCAGAAGAAAATGCAGCGTCAAGCGTCGAGAGTCGAGGTGGTCAGGATTCAGGAACATGTGAAGCTCTGCTCTCGGGTCTTTCCTGTCGGCCGCAAGAAGCTTTGAGGTGGGAAAAAAGGCTTGGCTTCGTAGATTGGGATTGGCCCCTCATTCTCAATCAACGATTGAGATTGAGACACGCCGACTTTGACCAGTTCCAGGGATGCATCATCATCATCATCATCATCATAATCGAACCCCGCCAGTCAGGACTCCCCGACTCCCAAGGCCCGACACAGCCAGAATGCGTTGTTTGGTGTCGCAACGCAATGCAATGAGCAGACCATGGCATTCTGCGACTGGCAGAGCGTTGCGACCCATGCACTGTCATGATTGCACTTGTCAATCGAATTGAATTGAATCACTGGCATGGCATCGCGCGATCGTGCGTGCGTGCGTGCGTGCGTGCGTGCGTGCTTGCTTGCTTGCTTGTCTGCGAGCCGTGCCGTGCCATTGGGCAGCAGCTAGTAGTTACTAGCCAGACTGGCGGAACGCCATGGAATACACAATCGCATCAAACCCGGAAAAATACGTGAAAATAGACTTACACAGGTGCCGGGCCCTCCGTGGTGATGATGGGCTTCAGACCCTCCTTCTTGCGCTTCTTGTTCGCCGAAGGACTCCCGTTGGCGCCAGCCATCAGCGGGAACTCGCCTGGCTGAGACTCTGAGGGTTGTGATGCTTGTCTCGTTTCCGCCGCCGCCGCCGAAGCCGCCGCCGAAGCAGAGGCTGTCAGTGCCGCCGCCGCCGCCGCCGCTTCGCTCGGTTGTTGCTGTTGTTGTGTGCTGCCGTTCATGATTGCGATGTTTGGTGTGTGTGTGTGTGCGTGCGTGTGTGCGGGTGCGTGTGCGGGTGTCGTTTCGTAGGAAAGTCGTTCGGGATTTTCAACAGCTGTGGTGTCGCAAAGGTCGGGCAGAGTGCATTTCCTCCGTACGGGAGGGTGCGGTAGAATGCGACGGCGCAAGTTGCGAATGCGATGCGATCAGGCACATGCGAGGTATTGGGCAGGATACGGGATGTTTGCTCTCTTCTTCCTTCACCTCTATTGATCTTGGGCGCGTAACAAATCTGCCTTTTGATTTGCGTCACCAAGGTGATGAGATTAGAATCGACGGAAGCCGTACGTCGCACGTCGCAACCACCAAACACTTTGGGGTGGGTTGTTGGCTAAGGTGGTTGTGGTTTTGATGAGGGGGGGGGTTTGTTGGTGGCGTCTGATAGTCAAAGAGGATGGATGCTTGTGTCTGACGACTCGAATACGATGAATGGGTGGATGGAAATTGTCGCAAGTTGAAGACAGCGGCGCACGGGTGGGGGAGGGGACGTCGACGAAAAGAAAGCCCTGTCCATAGAACAAAGTGACTTGGATTTCGCAATCAACTCGTTACTCCCCAGAGATGTCTCACAGACTGGGGCTGGGCTGGGCCTGGCCTGACTGGGCTGGCTGGGGGATGGATGGGGGGCGGGTCGATCCTCGAACCTCGAGATTCTTGATTCTTAAAACGTCATGACCAGCCTGCGTGCTGTGTTTTCCTACTTGCGGACTACTACGGATGTACATACAGTACAGTACATTCAGGGTTTCGGGGGATTTGCCATCCTTGTTTGCGAACTTCCTTCATTCCCATCCATGGCTTTCCATATGTTTAGACGCCGGGATTGTTACCGACTTACTAAAACTTATTAGCGGCCATCGTCGTCTGGTCTTACACCGTTGCCGTGACTATCTCGCAAACTAGCAACACGGACGCTGTCCTTGTCAACCAGTCAGCGGGCACCGATGAAGCACCTGCATCGTTGTCCCACTAGCGTCGGTGCCGTGGTGGGCCATGGTGGGCCGTGCAGTATCGGCTCTGGATAACACTGTGTTTCACGTTTTCCCCGCCCCACCTATCGACACAGATACGTGATATCACTTCCAACATGACCGATATGACCTCTCCATGTTACACCGGTTTTCGATCGATTCTGTGTCCTGTCCCGTCGTCCGCCAATCGATCGATCAACCATCCGACGATACATCATTGCTCGAGCTTCATACGGTATGCACAGTACTCGGTGCGCCTGGTCTGGGGGTTGCCTGCCCAATACTGCGTACAAAGTAATACGGACGGGCTAACCAGATCAGGCAAGCCGAACCCGCCGTCTCAGCTCCAGGTACGTACAGAATGAGTGCAGATTCATCGCAAGACCTGACCTTTAGGTTCTGGGACCCAAATAACTGCCGTATTTGGTCTACTTTGTCGTCTCTTAGCGTGAGCTATACCGCTGGGGAATATGAGCCAATATCCATTCGGCTTGGCGCGCCTGCGCCTTGGGTTATCAAGGTTGCTCACAGCAAGCCACCAACCCCGGAAACCGCGTTACAGAATCTGGGCAGCCACTAGTTATTGCGTCACCAGAGCGCGGGGTCTCAAGCTCGGATGTTTGACACGATCCACACGAAATTTGCGATTTTGGTTTGGTTGTGCCTGGTGGCTGGTTAGCGCTGTCGTGCTAGTTCAGACTGTTAGTTAATAAGTTGCCATGTACATGGGCTGATTGATGACCGTCAGCAAAAGTGCACTATAACTATGCAATCGGACGACATTGTCTTGACGTCGCTGTTGTGGGGTGGTCCCTGCAGACTACGATGCCATTCTCGACCCTCCAAGAAGTGGAAGCGCATGCCCTGAAACATTCGTGATCAGCACTTCTCCGTACCGAACGACTGACTACCAAGTCAACGTCAATGGCCTTGTTCACGACAAAAGTACGGGCATTAACCCTTTGGCCCCAGAGCCGCATCTGACTGGTTACCGACCGCTACCACAGCCCCGGCCTCCGTCACAATGGACTGATATCCGATATTCTGCGCCACCTCAGGTGAGGAGTAACAGTCGCCACTGGAAAGATTGCCGTCGTTGATGTACGGATACCGCATCATGGTGTCGATGAGAGAGACCGGCGAGATCTCGCGCCAGTACCTACTCTGCAGTGTTGACAACCATGGACCATCGTGGCAAACCCGTGGCTAATACCGGGAGATGGCCGAGGTCGACGCGGGATTATGTGTCAGTTGGGGTGGCGGTGGCCACTCCGGCCTGGGGTACAAACCCCGTTAAGAAGAATCGCTTGGACCTTTACCACTGGGTCTTCTTTGACCTGGGCCATCGAATCTGCCAGATGACAGACACCCTGAGCTGCGCAGCAACGGGCTCATGGGAGGTCACTCTGAAGGCGATCCTGGCGACGAGCACGTTCAACGGTTCGAGACGAGGAGAGAGAGAGGGACGTATGGTACAACTCATTTTCATGGAAAACTCACATCAACTCCAGATCTCTTCATTACGTCCATCGCTGCATACCATCCCCCAAATGCAACCCTGACGACCACAAGGTGAAGAAAGACCAGGCTATAAACCTCCTTCCGTGTCTCCTTCTGCCACCCAACCCACCTACTCGTAAATATAACAACGCCCAGACCCCGTCGCCGGCATCCCCTCCCTCGTCTCGGGCCGAAACCCCAACCCCATCTCCATGCGGTCCCCCCAGCTCCGCGAGGCTCGGCGGCTCGTCGGGCGCGTAGTCCAGCGGCAAGCCCAGGAACGTGCGGTTCCCATCCATGGCGTACGTCCTGGCCGCGAGGTCCTGACCCTGCCAGACGGCCCAGAAGCGGTCGATCTGCGCGTGCAGCAGGTAGAAGACGGGGTCGTTGGTGGGCGAGTACGGGTCCGCGCCCTCGCCGCCGACAAAGGTGTGCGAGTTGCGGTGCCAGAGGGCCTCGATGCCGCGGCGCAGGCCCGCCGCGTCGGGCGCGCCGACAATCGCCGTCGCGTTGGCCCACGTCAGGGCCCCGGCGCTGCAGGCTGGCTCGAAGCTGCGGCTCAGGCAGCGCGGGTTGGCCCCGAGGCCGTACGCGTCGTCCGGGTCGATGGCCGGCTTGGCCACGGGCCCGAGGGTCAGCGTCAGGTTCTGGAAGGGTCCGCTGGTCACGCAGCCGCCTCCCGTGCCGGCCGGCATGGGGAGGATGAAGCCCGGAGCGGCGAGGCCGGGGAGGATGTTGAGGCTGACGTTGTGGGCGTGCGGGATCCTGGCGCCGTTGCCGCCAAACGAAGTCCGGGAGCCGTCCCAGACCCTGGACGCCGTCTGGTCCGAGGAGAAGCGCGCGTTGTCCCAATAAGGCAGGTAGTCTTTGTAACCGCATTCGTTGCGGAGCGCCTGCTCCATCTGCCAGAGGAAAATGCGATGCCACGGGAGGAGGTAGCCCTGGAGAGCATGTTAGCCGAAGTCGCTGGCCCGTGGAGATGGATGGACTTGCGGATTGGTGTATGATGTTGGTCTGGTTTATGTGGATGTAGGTGAAGTCATCCAGACGATTCACAAGTCCAGGGACCAGATGCCGGTCTCCAAGAGCAGGCTTGTTGGCCAGACAATGCACAGCACGGATGTAATCGAGTCTGGTAGCATCATCCAGTTCGTCCCTACCGTCGCGATCAGATCCATGAGGTCGTGGGGCTTTCAGCAATCTTCTCACCATGATCTCCGCACGGCGAGGCTGTCTACGGTACAGTCCTCGGTGACCAGCGACGCGATGACGTTCTCCCGGTACGTGTCCTGCAGCTTCTGGAACTCCGCTGGCATCGGAAGCCCGGCTCTCGTCGTTGGTCCGCATCTCGGCCTCGCTTTGGGAGACGAAGTGAGAACGGCGCCGCCTGCATGCGTTGCTGCCGCCACAATCGCAATGATCGATACTAAGGTTTTGAGGCCTTGCATGGCAGTTTGCCTTGCGAGTGCACGAGGTTCCGATGGCTGCGTGGGCCCAGCCAGAGAGGTTGCAAACCAGTATTGTCAATGGGTTGACCGGGCTTCGTCGTAGTAGTGAAAATGATTGGCATCAGGGGACGATTCGATCCCGGAACGTCGGTTGATCATGGTCTTATACTCGTAGGACCGAGCCCAACACGCGGTGTTGCTTGACAATCCTGCCTTGCACCCGCCGCACGTCTACATGAGACCATCTGCAGATGAAGAGGTTACGACTGACCGTCAGTGGCGGGGATTGTCCTACGGAGGAAGAACAAATGGGCACAAATGATGCCGGGGTTCGCCTCAGTGCCGGGGCCGTATGTCTTCATAACCATCGGCCCCGAGTGGTGCTCCTCTACCATGGTAAGCCCCTATTTCCCTTCGACCAGGACCACTACGACGACGGGGAGGTTTTTGCGAACAAGTAGAATTCGGTGTCTGTTTGCGATTGACAGATCCTAGACAGGAAGGTCGTGAGCGGCATCCCTTATTCATCATCGCCATGCTTGATCATAAGGTCACTCTCGGGTCCGATGAATGTCGCGTCTGCAGACCTTGTATTACCCTGGGAGCACCATATGCAGTCAAGCGCGCTTGAATTTAGCGGTCAGCTGGATGTAAAAGATCAGGCTGCGTCACGATTCTGTCCTGGTGTAACAAGAGCAGCAGAACCCTGGGCTGTGACGGGCACGCACATTGCCGTTGGACCCCGCATTGTGTGTGATACAAAGACCAGACTCGGTCTTGGATGAAGCAGTCGCCAGCTGGACTGACTCTCGGCCACCTACGATGTTGTCTTTCGAGCATCGTACATATATACAGCCATAATGTTACCCATTGGAGAGAAAATCACTGAAGAGAGGTTTTCACATCTACAAGACAGCCGCGTCCTCCCATCACGAATTGTTTTTGTCAGATTGCACCAGACCGTAAGCTGCAAGCCTTTGCGCACCGAGATAGGATGATAACAGTCCATTGGTATCTGTTGGCTAGCCCCAGATTCCCAATGTTAACAGAGCCGGCATCATCTGGTGATGGGGCTACCCTTGTGACTGGCGCATTGTAGAGTGAGATTGGACGTCGATGGCCGTTGGGGTGACCCAAAATGTAGGCACACGATACGCCGACAGGTAGGCGGCCTTGCAGGTTGAAAGGGATTTGATGCAGGGTTCCAGAAGTGTAAAGGGAACTTTGCAAGTCTCAAAAAGTATCGGCCGATTGTGGCAGCCTCGAGCCGGACACAGGGCGGTGCGCGGCTTTAGGTTGAGAGCTTGCGATAGTCGTAAAACTTGGAGATGAAGTTGCTCGGAAGCCTTGGAGGCCCAGGTTTGAACGGAGGAGAGCACCGGCAAATAGTTGAAGCAGCAGACTGGACGGACCGTCGCACCTAGTCAACGCTTCCTAGGCGTATCCTGTCGTCTGTCAACACCAATTCAGCTCCTGCGAAGTATCCCGATCCAGCACGTTAGCGAGCAACAAGTCGCAACGCCTGCGCGGATTCCCAATATGGTGTACCCCTGAGATATGTATAGCACATGCCAATGTGAGACATACTCTCCGTCGTGAACACGGCTGGATAGACAGTGGCGATTCAAAGCTTCGTCGCGCTTCATCATGTCCAAGGTCTTGTCTGTTCAGAGTCGTATAGGCTTTCTCGGCGCTAGGTCTTGAGTGACATCATTCGCCAGCAGAAGAGAGTGACAAGCCAGGTGTGATTCTCGGTAGCTGATCCGTCTCGTGTGGATATGTCGATTTTCTTTCGTGCGAGTCGCAGGCTCAATCGGTAGGATGCCTGGGATCATAGACTTCGTACTCCTCGTCACCGGTGTCGCTCTCGTCTTCCTCCCCTAGGACCTTCCTCTCGCTGACCGTCTCCTTTGTCACCTCGGTCTTGATCTCCTCGTCCCCCTTTCCGCCGACGGGTGTGAAGGCCGTCTTGAAGCCACTCTTCTTGAAGCCCCCCTTCTTGGCGCCAGCGGCAGGTCCACCGTTGCCCGTCTCCCCGTCACCTCCCGCGCCCAGCTTGATGCTAATTATACCATCGGCCTTTGCTTCGGCTTTGCGAGCCCGCGCGCCTGCTGTAGGATCTTTGACCATCTGCTTCATGTCCTTCATGCGCTGGCGGTGGGAGTGGTCGTACGACGAGAGGTGGGCTTCGTAGTCGTTCATCCGGCTGTAGCCCTTGGAGCAGAGCTCGCAGTAGAAGGACTGCATGGCGGCGCGGGCAGACGCCGTCTGGGCTTGTGGGAGGGTCTGGTGGCGGGGCGGCATGATGGGCAGTCAGTCAGTCGACCGGTTAACTTGTAGAGTGTCGATAGGGATGTGTGGCTTGCGTCGAGGGTCGTTGCAATCGTCGACCAAGCTTCGACGTGAACGTGGGTCGAGAGGAATGCGACAAACTTTCCAAAGACGATGTTGACGGACGGTGAAAGGTGGATCGAAGTCAGGCCCTGAATAATCCGTTCGCTCGGATTGGCGGGGGGACCTTGGGGGAACGCTAGGAGCCGGGACTGCTGGAATGTGCCGATGGCTGTCTGCAGGGGTGAGCGAGCTTTAGCGCGTTGGGGTACCGAATGCCACTGTAGGGAGTACACAGTAAGTGAACTTGGTACCGAAGTAACTAGACGGAACTTTTTCATCATGTTCGTCAGTCCACTTCACCTCCAACGCATCATCACACGACCACCGACCAATCCGCCACTGCAGGTGGTGAGCACACCCTCACGATGGATCCCAACTCGGATTCCCGCTCGTTGAACCACAAGGCCTCGCAAGACACCATCTTCTCCTTGCTGCAGCTCGACCCTTCGCCCATGGAATCGACGGCGTGGTTGGACGAAAAGGAGCTGCCCGCGTTGCCCGAAGAGGCCCTCGAATCTGCCAACGGCTCCCTGCGATCTCAGCATACCTTCTCTTCGTCCACGTCGATAGGCCTCAGCGGCAGCAGCCACCATGGCTCCCTCTACTACCTCACGCGCATCCAACGCTACTCGTCGTACACCTTTACCCTCTTCGCCGGCCTGCATCTGGCCAACACGTCCATCTTCCCGCTCGTCTACCGCTCCGTGCCGTACTCGGAACCTTTCCTGCTCATGAGCCGCGAGATCTACCAAACCCGGTTCACGGAGCCCCTCCTGGTCGGCCTGCCCGTGCTCGCCCACGTCGCCTCGGGCATCGCCATTCGTCTGATCCGCCGCGCCCAGAACCTCAAGCGCTATGGCGGTGCCACGCCCGGCATGTACGCTCTGCACCGCGCCAACAGGGAGGCGACGAATGGCTCGTCCAGGTCGAGAAACGGCAGCAACAACGGTCTGCGCATCTGGCCCGCGCTCAGCTACGTCTCCATCAGCGGCTACGTCCTCCTCCCCGCCTTTGCGTCGCACGTGTTTATGAACCGGGTGCTACCCCTGATGGTCGAGGGCGACAGCTCCAATATCGGACTGCAGTACGTCTCCCACGGCTTCGCCCGCAACGGCATGCCGCCGTGGGTCGTGTACGCTGCGTTGATAGGCGCCGGCGTCGGACACATGGTCTGGGGCTGGGCCAAGTGGATAGGGGTCGCGCCGCCCATGGGCTGGAAGCAGACGACGTATGACAAGCAGATCCGCAAGAGGAGGAGGAGAGCATGGTGGGGAATCAACGGAATCGCCGTGCTGACCACGGCCGTGTGGGCGGCTGGTGGGTTGGGCATTGTCGCGAGGGCAGGCTTGGCCGAGGGCTGGCTGGGCAAGGTGTACGATGGGATATATGCCCAGAGTCCGTTCTAGATGTCTGATGATTTACCAAGACTGTAAAGTACTGTACATCATACATGTATGCAGAATGCATCACGAAGTCTCCGATCTAATGAAGATAGATTTGATCCCCCAGTTCTGTGGCAATGGACATTTACAAGCAAGCACCATCTCCTTGTCGGGTGTCTCTCGGGCATGGGTTTGTGGCACTCGAAGAGTCCGAACAAGCAGCAAAGGTCATTTTGAGTACGGTGTTCCTGTCCATCTCTATCGACAAGAGTTTCCAGGTTCAAGCAAGTGAAAAATCAAGGTGAGGTTGTGCTGACGAGCACAGCATTCAATGTTTGGAATCTTTGACGACTCCGGTCCGAACAACACCGTCAATGCAGTCGTCGACTTGCAAGACCGAATCCAACCCGACTTCTTGTCTTTGAACCTTTCCTCTCTTCTGCTTTGAAGCGGATCTGCACATCAGATGTGCGTTCTTGCCACTGCCTCTTTACGAGTAACAAAAAAGAGGATCTTTTTTGTCCAAAAAAACACCCGGTTGAACACTCCAACACCTGCGAGCTGGTCCATTAGCTAGCTACGCACAGGCTGGGGATCGCACGGCAGAGCATCAAAGCACACATTTCAATCAAAGGGCATCTCCTGGGCAACAACAAGAAGCATCATCTCATAAAGGCAAAGTCGACACGACACGGGCATCTCATCTCGTCCCAGCCCCAAGGCCGAAACAGCACATTCAGACATCGCCCGCCCTCACATCACCACCAAAACCAACACCAACACCAACACCAACACCAACAATGTGCCTGACGTACACCATCTCCCAGTTCTGCCCCCGCTGCAGCAAGTACCTCTGGCAGCGCACCGTCGACACATGGCCCTGCACGGGGTTGCGCCAGGCGGCCACGGCGGCAGCTCCATGCGGCCGCGTCGCAGTCGCTTGTCCCTGGGCGCCCAGGGTGTCGAACCGGGTCGAGTGGGCGGAGAGGCCGTGCGGCGTCTGCCGGTGGCTGGCATGGGGCGAGGTCAAGAGCCGGTGGTACGGAAAGAGTCTCTGGCCCGAGACGGGGACGGGGCGGGAGGGGAAGGGCGTCGAGCAGGGCAAGGGGGGAGGACGAGGACTCGCCAGGGTGAACACAGGAGACGGACAGGTGGCGCAGAGGAGGAAGAGTGTGCGGTTTCTGGACGAACAGCCCCGAGAGCTGCGGTGAGTGAACGTTGGGCGAAGGGGGGGTTGGGAAAGGGGGGGTGAGAGCAAGACAAGACTCTTTGTCGGAAGAACGATTCGGGTTCTCGTATCGTCCTGAAGGGTGGTTTTCATGGAATTCACGTGATGGTTGGCTGTCGTTGCAAGATGCATATGTCTCCAAGTGACGATGCTGGAAGGATCTCGGTCTGGTTAATACTCGGTCTGGTCAATACTCGGTCTGGTCAATACTCGATCTGGTCAATATCCGGTCTTGTAGCATGACTCTCTCTTTCCCTTACATGGTCATCTCCAAGCACAGTCGCCATGCCGTGTTTACAGTCTAGGCAACAACAAAACATCGGATGCGACGGTCAATCATTGTCTCTTCTCCCATTATTCTGGACGACATGGGTTTGAGGATCTTGGATCGTGACTGTGGCTCCTGCTCAGCCATCACACAGTTCCCTTCCCACTGGTGCTCTCGGGCGCGATCCTGCTCAGACACAGGCCGCGCGACCTTGACGCCACCGCGGATCTGCAGGCGCGCCGTCCCATGTGCCGAGCATCTCCGTTCCCAGATTCGGTGAACCCCCCCCGGACCTACACGGAGTGGGAAGGCGAGGACGGACGGGACGGGGATCCAGATCGTCGCCGTCTGCGCCGGCGTACGAGCACGATCACGACCACGACGAGGCGCTCAACACGCACGAGTGGATCTTTTCTCTCTATCTTTATTTCTTTTCTTTCTTTTCTCCTAGTTACGGCCCTATGCTACATCCGACGTTCCGGCAGAGCCACGTGGTCGAGAGCCGGACCCCCTACGAGATCGCGCGGCACGGGCGGGAGGGGGGCGTGTTCGAGGTCACGACTCACGACGTCGGTCATCCTGGAGGTCGGCGGGGTTGCTTGTAGGTTTCGGATGATGCCTTGGCCTCACCTGAGGGTGCCCAAGAGGGGCATGCCGACCCTGGAGTGGACGTTGGATTTCGAGGGGTCTGGCGGTTAGGTAGGGGTAGCCATGTGGCGGCCGAGGTTAGAGGTAAGGCGCGATAGGGTGGGGGATGCAGATGCGGGTGACGGGGAAGATGACCAGGGATGGGGAGGGAGGTCGGACGGATGAGGAGGCGGTGTCGGAGACTCGGAGGGATGGGAATCATGGGATGAGGTCACTGTTATGAAGCAGAGGAGCGAGGGTGGACGAGTCACTGGCTGTCCATTCCTGGCGGTTGGGGATTGTCGACAGGGGGAGGTGCAACGCAGCGTTGGATGCTTCTTCTCTACGGAGTAACGTTAGGGCATCGGTGCTTGCAGAGCTTCCCACGGTTGCGGCCTGGCTATCCTACGTAGTAGCAATCCTACCATCTACGGATAGCAGTGGCAGGCAGGCTTGCAGGCCGTCCTCGTCCCTCTCGGCGTGCAACGTGCAACGTGCAACGAGTCGCTCGCCGGCCGGGTGTCGAAACCACATCACACTGGAGGCTTCCTATACTCACCGGACAACTACTACTGTGTACTGAGTAAACGGCCTTTTGCCGACGAGCGTCTCGCAAGGAAGGACTTTTCCGCTTTTCCCACCTTCCCAGGCCGTCGGAGTGTTCGCGAGTCATTTCCAGAGCAGTTCAAAGTCCGCCAGAGGGTATCCATGTCGACCGACCGACCATCCAGGTCCGGGGTCGGGCATACCCTGTAAGTTACGTGCTTCGTAGTACACAGTAGCCTGTCGCAAGATCGGCTCTCTCCGAGGGCCACCCACGATTTGCTGTCTGTATCCAATGGCGAATGCCACAAACGCCGGCCTTGGCGAAACGGTTATAGTCCACATCAGGTAGGTGTATCGGGGCCGTTGGCGAGGAGAAAGAGGTCCGAGGGCATGGTCGACCGGTACTTTCCATGTCCGGTCCTTGTTCGCCACGTGTTTTGTGTTTTTTTCTTGTTTTTTTTAGTGAGAAACGGGGTGAGCCAGGCTCACGGACGTAGTGCTACCGTCTACGACGCACAGTTCTGTGTACGAAGTACGAACTTCAAAGTACGTAGTATGTACTAAGTAGTACGCATCTGATCGTGGGTGCGGGTCCGAGTATTGGGTATGGCCCTGATGTGGTCCTGATGTGGTCCAGATATGGTCCTGAGTCCTGACTCGTGGGAGAAGCAGAGATAAGGGCCAAAGGCGGGTGGGTAACGCGTTCCTGCATGTTCAACTCCAGTCTCCAGTCTTCGAGAGGTGGGCCGTGGTCTTGTACGCAGTAGCTGAAACATGACGGCGTTTCTGGAGTTGACCTTGGCTCTGAAGTTGACCTTGGCTCTGGAGTTGTTGACCTTGGCTCTGGATTTGGTTGACCTTGGCTTTGGAGTTGGTTGACCTTGGCTTTGGAGTTGGTTGACCCTGGCTCTGAAGTTGACCGCGGTTCAGTACTTAGTAGATGACGCTCCCAGGTTTCCCCAGCGGCCATGGAGACTGACCGTCGTGGTGGCTCGACGCAGCATACTAAGTACGCAGAATGCTGACCATTCGGGATGGACTGGTCACTGTTCGGGATGGAATGGTGCCAGCAAGTGGCAACCAAGTCGATCGTTCCAGGTGAGTACCGTAGTCGAGTCGGTTGTTTCCAAGTGAGTGACACCTTCTATAGACGGGTTATCGCCATCGACAAGTGACCCGAAAAAGCCTTTGGATGAAACGTCGAGGCTCGGTGTAACAGCTAGACCGATAGATTTGTTTCTCATCCAGACGTCCCATGACCGGCTGGGCGTGGGCGTGGGCGTGGGCGTGGGTGTGGGTGCGGATGGGATGGCATATGCAATGCAACATACTGCAGCACAACGCAGGGGTATACCGGTATAAACGCAACCACTCTCCAACATCTCTCACCCCTAGTCAGTTACCCGTACACGGGAACGCGACGCCTCCCAGCTCAATAACGCTTCCTTCGTTATTGTCCAAAGTTTAAAAATAAATAAACAGCACATGCTGTGTACACAGTACAAACTTGCAGTCCGGGCTCGTCAGCAGCGAGGGCCCGCGGGAGATGCCAGCAGACCTCGGCATCCCGGGCGAGCCTTTGTCTGCATCCGCGACTGGTCACCGAGAGATTCGAGAGGTCCCCGAGTCAATACCCTGTCCTCTACGCACACTCGGTGGGGTATCTCCCCCTGTACACACTACCAAGTACGTAGTATGACTGTTCGAAGCCCGTCGAGACTTGAGTGTGTGGCCGAGGGGGGGCACCAGAGTTCGAGTCAGGGCAGTGGGGAGTTTCGTTCAGACTCTGATCACCACCAGCCCGTGGAGATTGTGTTCAATGGCACAGTACTGTGTACTTGGTCGACATGTCACATGGTGCGGAGGGAACGGGACTCTGGACTCTGGAGACGGCAGCAGCACGAGGTGGGATTCCCGGCGGAACCCAGATAAAGAGGCTGCAGCTGTTCCCGATTATCGAGATTATACTGTGATCGAACACCCCAGTCATAACGTCGACTCTATACCGGCCAACGCTCGACCTTACCTACCTTGGCTCCTACGAGCGGTCGACAAAAGGTGAACACACACACAGACTGCCAGTCTCCAGATGTGCTGAGAACGGTCGCCTAGACCTACTTCCGACGACACGATGCGTCGACTGGTGCTTGTCGTGGCGTTGATCGCCTCGCTCGCCGCAAACACGCAGGCGTCCCTACTCGACTATAGTGATCAGCTTCCCACCTGCGCTGTGAGTAGTACTCTGGAGTCTAGACTCTACCTAGAGCCTAGATAGAGCCTAGAGCCTGGCGTTGCTGCCTCTTCTCGCCTTCGGACCAGACTGACAAGGCCGCAGCTGCAATGTATCGCGGAGGCACTCCCGACCTCGGCTTGCCATTCCATCACCAACGAGACGTGCGTATGCACCGACAAGCCCTTCTTCAACACGGTGCAGGCGTGTGCGTTGTCGGCTTGCACCGGCCGCGAAGCATTGAGTGAGAGCGCCGGCCCGTCGCGTATAGCCTATAGAGACTCTTGACTAACACGCCGCACCGCACAGTTCTGCACAAGGTCCAGGCGGAAGCGTGTCATACGCCCTACCGGTCGCGTTCGAATGCCAAAGGGACATTTACCGCCTTCGAGGCCATCGCCATCCTCTGCATCGTGCTGCGATTCTGTCACAGGTATGTGACGGGGATTTGGGAAAAGGACGACTGGGTCATGGTGTTCATCTGCGTACGCACCACCACCACCACCACCACCCCCTCCCTCTTCTTGCTCTATCGCCGGCCTTGCCGAACTGACGCGCCGCGCCGTAGATACTCTACGTTCCTTTCACCGTCATCGGGCATTACAGTGAGACCACGTCCCGAGTGCGCCCCCTTTCAACCCCCAGGCCTTTGCTGACTTGTACCTACCACTACCAGTGCGCTTCATAGCGTTCGGGAAGGATGTATGGACCTTGGAAGTAGACGTTGTCAACCAAGGCCTCGAGGTACGTAAACGGTAACCCCGATCCGGGTCTCCAACGGTCAGCTCCCTACCAGCATCTAATCGTAGCGGCACAGTTGTTGTTCATCGACGAGGTCATCTACCTGATCGTCTTTCCCCTCAGCAAGATCATCATCGTCCTTCTCTACATCCGCGTCTTCCCGTATAGAAGCTTCCGGCTCATCAACTACGGCTTCATCGTCTTCGTCGCGCTCTCCGGCACGATACTCGTCTTCGCCCAGCTGTTCCAGTGCACGCCGATGAGCTACTTCTGGGAGGGGTGGACGGGCGACTACGGGAAGGGCAGGTGCCTCAACATGCAGGCCCTGATGTTCACGGCCGCCGGCTTCTCCGTCTTGGAGGACTTTGTCATCCTGATCCTGCCCATCCCGGCGCTCCTCCAGCTGCAGGTCTCGTGGCGCAAGCGGGCCGGCATCATCCTCGTCTTTGGCATGGGCATCTTCGTCACCATCGTCAGCTGCCTGCGCATGCAGCACCTGGTGCGCTTCGCCTCCTCGACGAACCCCACGTGGGACTGGCTCGACGCCATCCTCTGGACCGCGCTCGAGGTCAACGTGGCCATCATGGTCTCCTGCCTCCCGGCCGTCCGCCTGCTCCTCATCCACGCGGCCCCGAGGGTGTTTGGGGGCGCGGCCTCGTTGCAGCGCGAGGAACCGGCGCGCACCCAGTCGAGGATGGACTCCTGTTTCATCAACCTCGAGGACTCCATCTCCACCGCCTCGTCCGCGCCCACGACGACGACGCTCAGTCTCCCCCAGAGGACCAAGGCGCCGAGGGCCTGGCTGGACTCGGACTCGGAGAGCCAGCAAATGTATTCGGGGAACATGGTCCAGGGCTTCCTGGGGACGCAAATCACCTCCGAGTCCGGGCTGGACGTGAAGCGTGACCCCTTTTCGGGGTCAAGTATACGCAGGACATTGTCGAGGCATACTAGCGGCAGACGGGTGCCGCAGCCGCAGCCGCAGCCGCTGCCATCTCCATAGCGACCAGACCTAGCGAATGACGTGTTGCGTGAAAATAGAACGCAGTTTTCGTCGATATTCCCAACGTGCCCTTGACCTGTCACGGTTTCTTGAACGCATCGTGAGTCGTGAGAAGAGGGGGGGGTAAAACAACGATAGAAGCCCCTTGAATTCTTATAGATATCGTGAGTAGCCCTTGGTTTCCCACTACTGCTACGTAACTGTGTCACTAAAAGGTCATTTTATTCCATGGTTGCAGTCTACTCCCCTTTGATTACTATACGGAACTAGTAGACAGTAGACAAATGTGCCAGTACCAAAAGCTGGGGAGGGTATATAACAAACTAGTCCAGGTATACCGTACGACTTGAAATGAACATGGACTATAGTCTATGGTGATGACCCTTCTAAAAATCGTATCATCTTACAGATACCGCTAGACTACATATACCAATACTACTTTTCAAAACACAGGCAATCACCAAGTGTTGGCAGACGTCGGGCGAAGAAGTCAAGAGGACTGTGACTCAGGCAGAACCAAACTCGCAACTTCCCGGTATGAAAACCGTCCTCACCTTTTGAGTTTGCAAACACAACGGAGTAGCCAAAGAGAAGAATTCTTCCGATAGTCGGGATTTATCTACGCTTGATGTGTTGATATTGCATCTCCGTTTGCTCATATCATGCCATCTCCGTTCCATCGTTACTCAACAATCTCCGTCGACAAATCTAAATAAACTACCCATATACCATCAAATCAGAAACACATCTCCCTCCAGTTCAGGTCTTCAACAATCACAGTCTTCTTCGATCTAACCCAAATCCAACGTCTTCGTTGATATAGTCGACTTCCTATCCATCACAAAACCCTCCGCCACGGCTTCGGACTCCGCCATGGCTTCAGACCCTGACATGCCCGTCTCAAATTCCACCAGCCCCAATGTGTCAAAAGGCCGCAAGCGCCAGGCGTCAAGGGGACCGTCGCCCACGAGCAGCACCAAGTCGCCCAGGACAACATCCGACTATGCCAGGCTCGAGCCGTCGAATGTAGATCCCACTCCCGGGACTCTAGAGGCGCCCGACCCAGACACCAGCAGACCGACCGCCGCCTCCGCCGCAGAACACCCGGATCCCCAGGGTCGGATCCGGGACCAGCTCGCCACCATCCAGCAGAACCGCGACGACCTCGGCAGCCGAAACGTGGCGCTGGCCGCGGCCCTGAGCGAGGAAAAGGCCCGGAGCCGCGACCTGTCCGCGGCCCTGGAGGAGCAGCGGGCCCGCGGGGAGGCCGAGGCGCTCGCGCGCAGGGACAAGGAAGAGGTCGACAAGGAGTGCTTCGACAACACGTGGAATTACATCAACAGGCTCGAGCGCCAGGTCAAGGACCTGGGCGGAAGATTGGAGTACGAGGAGGAGGCGCCCGGAGAGAGCCCCGAGCCCGTCGCGGACGAGAGAGCGAACGAGATCGCGGCCGGTACCGACGGCGCCGATTGGGATTACACGCAGAGACTCGAGCGTTGCTTCTTCAATCTGACTGAGAAGTTAAGGAGGGCGGCGGCCAGTATCGAAAACATGCATAGATGCTACCAACAACTGAGAGAGGCCTACCGGAAGGTCGTCCTCCACCGCGACCATTTGCAGGAGAGCTACAACGAGACCGTGCAGGAGCTGGAGGAGTGCGAGGCTGACCGCGACGAGGCTTGGAAATTGGTGGAGGAGGTCGAGGCCAGGAACGAGGTGCTCGGGGGTTATGTCATGCTGATGATGCCGTCCGTTCTGCGAGAGGCGAATCTGAGCTCGAACTCGAATTCGGATTCGGATTCGGACTCGGACTAGGCGGACGGCATAAGAGTATGCTGATCGCCAACGGAATGCAATAGCCTCCCCCATAGCCACTGACAGCGATCCCGTACCAGTTCATTAATGACATGCTAACAAATAACCAACTACAATCCGTTGCCGCACCCCGCTAACAGAGAAAGATCACGGCTAATACTGCATAAATCGCAGACGATAGATAATATACGGACGCACAGGACGACAACCTCTACTAGGGCGATAATAGGTATAATAATAACTATAATAACTCTTTCCAAAGAGGAAATAACTTCAATCGCGGTCGAGGCTACAGCTACAGAGGCAGAGGCAACGGCAACAGCTTCGCACAACAGAAGCTTCAACGACAACCCCTACAGAGGAAACAACAACAGGGGATACCGCGGAAGAGGCGGCAACTACAGAGGATACCGAGGAGGACAATCATGAGGAAAATACAACCTTTGCTTCAGACGAAACGAGGACAACAGAACCATTCGGCGATAGGTTCATCCCGCACAACCAAGACGCTTTAGAGGCGCATATACAGTAACAGAAGATAATACGTTACTGGACCCCGGTGACAAACACCTGGCAGAACACGAACACGAGCTTCTCAACGATGGCTACATCATGATGGACGAATTCGAATATTCCTCTGCGCCGGTTAATTCATAACTTTAAAATAGTGTCTATATCACGAGGATTTCAGATCCGAAGGAAATGTTTTTGCCAAAGTAAATCGTTCGCCTTCACGATTAATACAGGCTTTATTTCTTAGGCAAGGCTACTACCTGCAACCTGCAACCTGTAAAGTGCCCAGCTCGGGACTTACCAAGTTGGAAATTTGGACTTTGGAAGACGACCGACATATAAACGGTTGCTTTTCAAACGCTGTCCCTGTCGAACACAAACAGGGTGCATAATTATAGCCAGGGTAGCGCAGCTAATGCGTTGCGAGATGATTGAACCAGTTGAAGTATCCATGCCCGAAACAAGAGGTTATTATCCATGCCCGAAGCAAGAGGTGACAGGTTGCGTTAAGTCGCCCACAGCACGTCACAAAAGCCATTCATCCAATGATGCCCAATACACCTATATACGGATCACATATCAGACGCACGAGCAAAACGGAAGGAAGCGTGATAACGGCAAGGAGTATTCTACAAGGCCTCTTTCAATACGGGTCTCTGTCACAGACAGGGTGCTAAGACAGTGGCCCCTATAGGACCAATCACGTATAATACTTCTCCTATCACGAACTTACTTGGTACTCCCCAGGCCCATCGAGCAGCATCAGAGCGTACCTGTGCGGGCGTGTGACCTTGTCCGCGGTTCTCGCCCTGATCACCAGGAGGCCGCTGTCCACGCAGATCCAGCGTGGCCAGCCGCGTACGTTTCGGGACGTCTCGTTCATGGAGTAGAGCTGCGGTGGCACAGACACACATGAGATCCCATATGAGACATCGGATCCACCATGGGACAAAGTATAGGAGGTAGGGTAGTTAACTGCTCACCCCCTAACTATGCCCTTGGCACACTCCCCTTTCTCATTCCGCACGAGGGGGAGGGAATAAAAAAGGTTCAGCTGCGGCAGTCTTATCCGAATCATTCCGAGTCGCGAGATTTACTTCCGGCAGATCTCCCCCACTAACCACATCAGCTCAGTGACATCGCGTGGTGGGTTTTCACCGGCAAGGGATGGGGAGGGGGTATTGTGCCTGCGTCGGCGTGTCGGACAGACGATGATGGTGGGCGTCGGAGGGCTCGCCGCTGCGCGCAATCTGAGTGAGTAGTAACTACTCCGTATCCGGCCGTCACGTGGAGACCACCCACCCGGGGGCCACAGTTTTGTCGTCGTACGTTACTCAAAGTAGGCGTTGGTGGTTTATTACGATGTCACTTTACTCGGTAGATCAATCGAGGTTTATCCACTCCCAAGGCGACGTCCAGTACTACGTACACCATGTCCTTGGATAGAAACTCGACCTTGTACGAGTCGTAGCTCGGTGCCACATCGTATCAGCGTCGCATATAGTGTCCGACGTTGCGTCGAAGAGACTCGTCGAGCAACCAATTTCCTTCCGTCTCCCAAGGCGCTCATACCCGTCACATCAGAAACCAGAAACTACATTTGTAGAATGAATAATCTCAAGCGCCCCGGAGGGACACTCTCTTTACAGGGGCTGCGCAAGGGGGGGGGACCGGGGCCCGGGGGCATGCTGCCCTTGTGTACTCACTACTCACTCGATCTATAGCAAGTACTCTGCGTTGAGCAATCGACAATCGGTGGGGGTGGGGGGGCAGCTTGCGTACTCGATCTACTCCTTGCGTCGAGAGACCGACAATCGGTATCCGTATCGGGAAGCGAGAGAGAGAGAATCTGCAATCGTCTTGCCACCATGGGCAAGTTTGCTCAGTGCTAGACCGGAGATCTGAGATACTCCATCAGCAGCGGATCTTATCAGTCTCAGCCCCTGAACCTGGTCGATGATGGGTCGAGCAAGGATCGATTGCGTCCGCGGCGTGGAGCCGATTCGGTTTGTGTGACTTGCGCTTCTATTCTCGATTCACTGCTTGCCGTGGCTGGCTGGCTGGCTGGCCGATTGCTTGATCGGGATTCATAGTTTTCGTCGCCCAGATCCCCGGAGACAGACTAGGTCTTCATGACCTCGAAGCCGTTACCGCCGGTCGCGTCATTGTCAGCGCGCCAAAACGTCGACGAGACACCATTGATCACAGACCTCCTAACTAGTCCCAGATGATTGCTTTCAGCTCCCCCACATTGTCGAACAGACCTCTGAGCATTGTTCCCTTGGGAGCGCTCCACGAGCGACACCAGCGGGGCTGTCCATCTGAGGGTTCTACTGAAGTACTCTGTAGCAAAAGTTTTAGGTGCGAAAGTCCAATCGCAGGGGTGTCGGATCGTATGTGTGTGTGTGTGTGTGTGTGTGTGTGTGTGTCCCTCGCATCGTAGAAATCATGGATGTCAGATCTAGCCCAGATGTCGAATTTCGCTTGCCAAGTGGCAGGCATGGTGATCCTCCCTGACCTCCAGGTGTCACTCGCCTACAACTTGCATCACCACCCCATCGAGCAAACACGTGACAGAGTCACAGAGAAGCGTCCTGGTGTCGTCGAGGTCGAGAAACGCTCCAGTAGTTTGCCTAATGAATAAGCTTTGCCGCTGTCCATACGTAATCCAGGGTCTTGCGACCTGTCACTCCATCGTGTGCGTCGTGAGATCTTTACGTACTTGGTAGCTGGGGCGCTTGTCGGCCCGGGTCGGCATCGATCGAGTTCTCAGTTGTCAGTCCTCTGTCGCTCACGCTCCTCGTTGCTTGGCTCGCACAGCCCCCGCAACATCTTGCATGCATATCGGCGTCGGTTCTGACGGACAAGGATGTCGATATCGGTGTGGCTCCCCAACCGGGTCCGGCGTCCGGATTCCACGCGTCGCCCCTGACCTGTATAGGCAGTCCAGCAGACATGACCGACGGTCTAACGTTATGACAGTCCGGGAGCTGCAAGTCAGTGTCATGCATTGCCAGAGTCGTTGTCGGGACTAAAAGACAAGGAAGGTATCATCGTGCCGTAGTACGTAGCAGGGTGTGGTGACATGGTTGCACACCGTAGAAGGATCCATTTGTGGGCTCCCGACTCCATCCAATGAGGCTATCCCCGTCCGACAGGCGAGTTGCCGGTCCACATTCCTCTACCACCAGGCCCATCGTGGCGTGCTATTGCGTGTTAGCACACTGGAACCCTGAAATCCAACTTCGTTAAGTGGTTCCTGAAACGGTGGGATCGCTCGCTCGAGTCTAGCCGTGGAGTACATCAGATCCTCAGAGGACTCGAGGCTCGAGCAAACATGCAGACTCCCCTCGACTACTGCTCGGCAAGTACCAACCGCTACGCAAGCGTCATTCCCCAGATCGGTCTGAGAGGGATAACTCGGCCTGTGGCCGTGGTTCGTCGTCCAACTAGACTCTACCACCACACCATCCCTTCGTTCTCCAGCGGATTCCGACCGTACGCTAAGCGCGAAACAACGTCCCGGACATCATCGTCGCGAGGAGCGCCGTCACCATGGGGGACCGGACGACCGTCATCTCGCTCATCGGAGCCTATGATAACTTTGACGAGCCGAAGCCTCTGGCGAACGAGACGGGGACCATCATCGGCCTCATTGTGCCATTCTTGGTAAGGGCCCAGGGGGCATTCACCATCCGGGATGCATCAGCTCCGTCCTCCTCCCGTCCGTCGCTGACCACCGGGCTCCAGGTTCTGACTTGGATCTGCGTTGCCTTTCGATTCTACACACGCTTCTACGTGATATACTCGCCGGGATGGGACGATCTGTTCGTGGCGCTTGTGCTGGTCGGTTGTCCTCCGCTCCGCATGGCTGCTCTTGCATAGTAACAGAGAAGCAGATATCGGGCACGGTGGGAACATTGGGCATCTGTCTATGTGAGTGAGACGTATACGAAACGCCCTTGCACGCACGCACGCACGCACGCACGCACGCATGCACGCAACTACGGATCGGAACTGACCAGACGACAGCAACCCGACACGGGCTCGGGAAGCACTTCCTCTACTTGACCGTCACCCAGATGAACGACTATCTCAAAGTACGTCCCGGAATGCCGCCTGAGCCGATCCCTCTGACACCGTCGCCAGTACTTTTACATGTCCAACGGCACGTACTGCATGTCGACGGCATTCGTGAAGCTGGCCCTGCTGTTCCAGTACCTCCGCATGTTCGAGACGGGCATAGTCCGCCGCCTCTGCCACGTCATGATCGTCGTCGTCTCCCTGTGGGGGACTGCGTATTCCTTCATGGCCTGGTTCCCCTGCTTCCCGGTCTGGAGGTACTGGACCTGGGCGGCCGACTCCCAGTGCTACGGCTTCGGGTCGCTGGACCGCTACCCCTTTTACGTGACGTACGCGAGCTCGGCGGCGTCCAACATGGCGCTCGATCTCGTTATCCTGTGCATCCCGATTCCGTTCTACTTTCGACCGGAAACACCCATCAGGGCGAGGCTGGGACTACTGGCCCTGCTCTTTGTTGGGGCAATGTGAGTAGTGTTTGTTGCAGTGGCAGTACTAGCAGCAGCACTCGTGTTTCGATGACGATCTACGTATCAATACTGACGCGGACAGCATCAACATCCTCTCCGTCTGGCGCTTCACGACCATCGTCCAGCACCGCGCGGCGACGCACCCGACGTTCGACCCGACCTGGTACGGGCCCATCAGCATCCTGCTCGCGACGCTCGAGGTCGACTTCGCCACCATCTGCGCCTCGATCCCCGTCTTCTGGCCGGTGCTCAGCGCCCGGCTGGACAACATCTTTGTGACGCAAGAGATCAAGATTGAGCGGATGCACCGGTTCGAGACCGTCTCGGAGGACATTGAGATGCAGGACAAGCGGACGGGAGACGGCAGCGGTGGCAGCATGCACAGCCGCGAGGGCAGCGAGGCGAGCCTCAACGGGTCGACGCGGGAGGAGGCCGCGGCCAATGCCAGGCTCGCGCACAAGCAGTCGCAGTCGCAGTCGCAGGCGCGCTCGCACTACCTCGACGAGTACGTCGCGGCGCAGGTCGACCCGCTGAGCTCGGCGGGCAAGGTCGAGTTGCAGATTTCGGCGCAGCCGATGGAGAGGAAGCATTCGACGTTTTCTAGGCATTGAGCGAGATGCGCGCAAGCAATATACAGTACGTGTCCATCTACCGGTACCCTACCTCGCACTGCGATGAGCGGCGCAACATGTTGCCTTGGGTGAGATTCGAGGCCGAAAGTGAGTGAGTGATGGCCTGCCCTGCGTGAGTGAGTGATGGACTGCCCTGCGTGAGAGTAGACACAGTGAGTGTAGTTGTGTGGAAACTGCAGATGGGCCGGACACGGAGAACGCATTCAACCAGGGTGTAAGACCGTTCGTTCACTTACCAAGTAACTACGGTCGTGAGGGAGGTAGGTGATGGACTACCAATTTGGTACTCCGTACTGTGCAAGTAAGTCGGCCGAAATGAAGGTAGGTACCTACGCAGGAATTGACTGGTAACCCTCGTGCTTGCATACACAGTAGAACCATAACGAGTGGAGCAAGTCAAGTTGCCGGGGTGAGTGAGCGAGTGAGTGAGTGCGAGAGGGTTCTGCCGGCTTCTGGTGGTGCCACATGATGTCATCGTGGTCGTCGACATCCAGGAGGGTTGGCCACGAGCTGTTTGGGTGTCGTTGATAACTAAGGAACAGGCGAATCACTCCCTTCCCCGGGCACACCATTTGTCACTTTCAGGTAACTGGACTTATAATTTACTGTGTATAGCGGTAACAGCACCTCACGTTCCCGCAATGCCGTCCATGTCGACATTTTCCAACATCGGCCGTTATTCCAGGCACGATGAGAAATTGAAGCAGCTCGCCGATGAGCACTTGAAGCATGACCTCACCGAGGCGGACCGCGATTGCCTGCACAAGGCTGCCAAAACGATGACCATTCCGGCCATCGTCGGAAGCACGATAGGCCTCGGTCTGGGCATCCTCGCCGCTGTACGGATGCGTCGGGCGCGCATGCAGATGTACAATGCGTTTCGCGCGGCCGAGAAGCCCTCGCATGTCGTGTTTGCTGGAGGCAGGATAGGTGGGCGCGCTCTCTCTTGCACATACTTATACATACTTACACATACTTACACATACCCACACTCTCTCTCTCTCTCTCTCCCACACGCACACTCACGCACACTCCCACACACTCTCTCTCTCTCACACACACACACACACAATCTCTCTCTCCTTGGGCCACAAACGGATGATGGACGCTCAATGGCTGACGGCGAGGTGAACAGAGCCCGTACCAGATGTCACACCACACCTGAAGCCCAGCCGGCTCGGGGACTTCGCCACGTACGCCTTCTTTGGGTTCGGCGGGTCGTTTGTGATGGGTGAGCTAGGCTTCCTGTTGGGTACCGCGACTGCGATGCGCTCGATCTCGCAAGATGCCGAGAGGCTGAAGCGCGTCGAGACAGCGTACAGGAATTTCCAAGTCGACTTGCTGCGTGAGGAGATTAAGAAGCTGGAGGATGGTGGCGCGGTGTTCAACTGATTGGGCGTCGTGAAGGACACTCACTCACTACCTCCCTACCGTGTGAGGGCTGTTGCAGTTTCGTTTTGAATGATGAATACCACTTACTGGCGCACGCATGGAATACGAGCTTCTTAATCAGACAGTAGTACAACGCGGGAGCGACGAAGAAGTGTCACTCAGAGTCACAATGGCGCGAACGCCTTTCGGGATGTCTCGCTGCGGCGCGACTGGTGCAAGCCACATGCCGGACACAGGTGGGGTGGTTGTATCCCAGGGGCTCGCTGCCGACGTTCCTTCTGCTGTCCTGCTGATATCATCTTCCCCTCACCGTCTTACTTTTCAGTCTCGACTATTCATTCCTGTTGCTTACCCACTATCCAGACTTACCATACCAGGCCAACGTTGACCAACACACCCATTTCATCACACATCCACCTCATCACACACCTCAACATGGATTCCTCTAGTGGCAACAAGCTCTCGGACCTCCCCCAGCTTCACAGGTTCGTGACCGGACACGACAAGGACGGCAAGGCCATCGTCCACAGCCACAACGACTTTGAGTGGAAGCGCTACGACGACAACAAGATGGCCTTTAGCGCCGTCTACACGACGTCGTCGATGCCCCCGGACCTCAATGGTGACCGCGACGTGGCGGCGCACGAGGCGCTCATGGGGACGGGCCGGCTCGGGCTCGTCAACCCCGGCGGCAGCGTCATCCGCTGCGTCGACTTCGAGCCCGGCTACCGCTGCGGTATGCACCGCACCCAGAGCCTCGACTACGGCATCGTGCTCGAGGGCAGCATCCGCATGGTCCTCGACTCGGGCGAGACCCACGACATGAAGCGCGGCGACGTCGCCGTGCAGCGCGCCACCCAGCACCAGTGGGTCAACACCAGCGACACCGAGTGGGCCAGGATGATGTTTGTGCTCCAGGACTGCGCGCCGCTCTACGTGGGCGGCAAGGAGTTCGGGGAGGACCTGGGCTCTCACGACAACGATCTGCCACCCAGCCGCGCGGAGGCGGCATGAGATCAAAACGTCATCGGCGTGAGCACTGAGAGGAGCCAGGGTGTCCAAGAGCGTTCAGGGCCAACAGAGCAGAACTTGCAGGGCCTGGCCCCTAGGGAGATGCTTGACGAAAGGCACGCGCCTCCCATCTTTTCACTAGACGAACATGTGGTTTGGCCACTGGTTAATAGAAACCTGCACCGCGTTTGCACAAGACGGAGCGCCGCGACACTCACTACCAGGTTCACTGTGATTCCTGCCTAGGCTTCCCAAATATCAGTAGTGATCAAGCTCCTGTCGCTCTGTTCTACAACGTCTTTTATTCTTCTGAGCTATACCATTCCAGGTACTCGCCGTGATTCCCATCAGCCGAGCATGTGGTACGCACCCCCCCAGACCTTGGGCCGCCGTGCCCAGAGTCGACTTACCCCAGCCCGGATAGGCGCCGAGTGGTAACGAACACCACGACGACTGGAGCAAAGGAACCTGTTTCGTGAGAAATAGTGGAGAACATATATGCAGTACACAACACGGCGTATTGGATGAGATATCTACGTACTTTTGATGTAACATGGTAGATCGATCGACAGGGGGACTAAGCCAAGAGAGCTAACCCCGCCCTTGCTGAGTGAGGACCACGGATGGTGGCGGGTCAAACCACTGTCTTCCCCCTTGGTACTGTACTGTGTGTACGCCTTGGTTCAGATAAAGCATATAAACTTGGTTTTCATGAAACGGCATTGGCCTCGAAACCTCCTTGACTGACTGACTATACGCCACGATGACGACTATTCTCGAACTGCTGCTGCTCCCTTCCAACCACTACACGGGATACGCTGTGATTGCTACTGCGCTCACTGCTCTGGCCCTTGTCTTGTATCGCCTTGCTCTTCCCAGGCCCCTCCCCGGCATCCCGTACGATGAGGCGGCAGCAAAGAGCCTATTCGGCAACGCGAACGACCTGTTGGCCTATATGAAAGCAAACGGCAACCAGATGCAGCCATGGCTCCCGGAACAGACCATACGAGCCGGCTCGCCCCTCACACAGATATGGCTAGGTCCCTTTACGAAGCCGGTGCTGGTACTGACCGACTTTACCGAGACCTACGACATCATGTCGCGTAGAAGCCACGAGTTCGACCGTGGCCAGAGGATCGTCGACGTGTTCGCCTCGACAGTGCCCGAGTTCCACCTCGCGCTCCCAATGGCTGACCCGAGACATAAGCCCAACAAGGCACTGCTCAAAGACTCCATGACGCCAAGCTTTCTCAACACTGTGAGTTCTTCGGCCTCTACAGACTATCTATACGAGTATATCACTACGGTATAGGCTGTCGCGTGGCTGACGTCTGCGCAGATTGCCGCGCCCGCCATCTACCGGCACGCCGTCCACATGAACAACTTGTGGAGGTTCAAGCTTCACGCTGCCCGCGGGCGGCCCTTTGAAGCCCTCGAGGACGTCTTCTCTGCCGCATCCGACATGATATCGGCTGCGACGTATGCGTCCAAGGACGACATGAGCCTGGTGTTGCAGCAGCTGCACTACCTCGAGGCCCTAGACGGAGATGTCAAAGTCGTGTCCAACGAAGAGCACGAAGGCGTCACCTTCCCACAACTACCGCCGCTCGCCTACTACGCCGCATTCGTGAAAATGTCCAAACACATAGGCCGGCAGATCCAGGCGATGGCCCCCCGGCTCCAGCACATTGCTGCCATGGCCACGGACAAGGAGCTGCGTCAGGCAGAGAGGACCATAAAGCAGTACCACAAGGCGGAGATTGAGAAATCCATCACGCACATGGAGAGCGACGAGCCCGTGACGTGCGTCTTAGATCAGATGGTGCGCCGAGAAAAGCTGGCGGCCGCCGCCGAGAACAGGAAGCCCGACTACCACAGGCGCGGGATGTACGACGCGGTAAGTGTCCACAAGAAAAGACACAAAAGAAAACCTCCCGCCTCCCAGTCTAGTTTCTAAACCCGGGGACAGCTATTCGGCTACTACGTGGCAGGGCACGAGACGAGCGCCACCACCGTCTGCTGGACCGTCAAGTACCTCGCGCAGCACCCCGAGACGCAGGGCCGCCTCCGAGACGCGCTGCGCCAGTGTTACACGGCGGCCGCCGAGGCCGGGCGACGGCCGTCGGCGGAGGAGATGACGCGCGCCAACGTGCCCCTGCTCAACGCCGTCATCGACGAGACGCTGCGTCTGCGGCCGGCGCTGGGGGCGCTGAGCCGCAGCGCCACGGTCGACACCGAGGTGCTGGGCCACAAGGTGCCCAAGGGCACCAGCATCTTCATGCCGTGCCTCGGTCCCACGCTCACCACGCCGGCACTGCTGCCCTCCCCGGCGGCGGCGGCCAAGGGGGCGGCGGCGCGGGACGCGTGGGCGCCCGAGGACATGCACCTGTACCGGCCCGAGAGGTGGCTTCGGCGGGACGCGGACACGGGCGAGACCGTCTTCGACGCCGCGGCGGGCCCGATGCAGTCGTTTGGCTACGGGCCCAGGCAGTGCTTCGGCAAGAGGCTGGGGTACCTGCAGGTCCGCATCATCGTCACCTTGCTGGTCTGGGACTTTGAGCTCGGGCAGCTGGACGGTGCCATCGGGTCGGACGACATCACCGAGCATGCGACCATGCAGCCGAAACACTTCTTTGTGAAGCTGGAGGAAGCTTGAGCGGACGGCTGCGGCTGTGCGGTGGCGCCAGTCTGGGTACATAGGGGTAGCCTATAAGGGGTATTGTGAGTTATCGAGGGGTGGGTTTACTTGGCAGCGGAACGGCGGATAGGTCGTCATGGATACACAGGTCACTCCTTGAGAAGTACCGTGGACACTCCTTTGGAGCAAGAGGGCCAGAGGCCAATCTTCCTTCTACCTCTGCTTGTTTGTTATAGCTTGTACGTTATCTGAACGTCAATGCCCAACAGAGCTTCCTGGCTACGGCTGGTTTGATATGCATTGCAGATTACCACTCTGATATTGCTACGGTTCCTGCATGTGTAATTTTCTCCATGATCACACTACAGAAAATGCCTGGTATTCTCAATATAGCAGCCAACCCAAGGCCATGCAAGTGTCCACAATGGAACATGGGGGACTGTGTACGTTACTATTGGGTTCATGTCCTCGACCGAGATCCTCGTTTGGTTGGTGCCGTTTTATCTTAGCCACTGCTATAAAAGGGCCCGAGCCAGCGGATATCGCAGCCTCGGCAGACTATCCAGCCGCCGGGTCGGTGGATAAGGGCAAGGGCAGTCGTGATACTTATCCGGTCAAGATCACGGAGAGAGGGCATCTTACTCGGGACACTAAGTATTACTACCAAAGTCACGGAGGGGATCTCCACAGGACTCGCAAAAGTGCATGGCCGTGGAGAGATGACTTGAGAAAATGGTGCAGGGCAGGGAGTAATACAGATTATATCGCGGACAACGTCCCCGTAGCAAGTAAGGCGGCGGCAAAACCACCTGATTGTTTTCATATGTTAGCGCTCACTAATTCTCTCTCCTTAACGTAGCAGGACAGTTCGAAAGCAGTACTCTTCAACGAGTCGGGGTGGGATAACTAGAAGCCCTTAACAATCTCGATATACGTCTCGTCTCTGCCAGTTATCTTTATGAACCAAAAGCGTAGACTGCCAACAAGAGTTGAATAACGCCAATCCCCGTCAATATAATAATGTTCTTCAGTGGAACTACTACTCTCACCCATAGATCTCGAGGGACCGATAACGAAGGATCCAGTTTGTGCAGCAGGCATAAGTGCGCAGGTTCCACCGAGGTAACTGCCGGATCGATACCGGGTCGACACTGTCCAAGTGCTCGCTGTGCACCACTTCGGTAGTCGAGCAGAATACCCTTGCAGAAGCTATTCGGTTCGTCGTTAAAGACTGTAACGGCGGCTATATCTTGGAGTAGTGCGGTTGAGAAGTAAGCACCTGTAGAAAACGGGGGCTTGAGTTGTCTTGGGCAGCTGAATAACTCCTCACGTAGCTCAGCAGACCAAGCACGCAAAACAGAGACGGGTTCCAACTCCGCAATGCTATAAGTTAAATATGTCGGTGCTTTAGTAAGAGTTATAGCACTTGGCTCGTTGTGACAGGGGCCGACTTCGATCTGTCCAGCCAGACTCGTGTGTAACTATAAATTGTTAGCGCTCCCTTGAGAAGGGCAGCTGAACGTACGATGACACTAATAGGGATTTTTGCGCGCCAGGGCCCGTGCCCGGGCGTTTGTCGGATTCCGAAAGCTATCAGGTGATCGATACGAGGTATAGGCACATATACCCATACTGTAAATTGCTGGCGCCCGTAGTACAATAAATCGTAAAAGGTTGTGCTAGGGTCAGGTGCTCCAGCTGTGTGCGCATGGATAGCCCACAGCTGTCCCGAAGAAAAGAAGAAGGTGATGCCGGCAATTAGATTTAGGTCAATTGTCCGAAAGGTTGATGCCGTGGTTTGTTGTAGGTAGTCTTTGAGGTCAGGGGGGATATGGGGTATCCCAGATGCGAGGAGGCGGCAACCCTGCCAGCTCCAGACGAGCGAGCCCAAGCTCCTACAGATTAGCTGTTGAATATAGTAGCTGGGTAGCATGGACTTGGGTAGCATGGACTTAAATACCGTGAAGTGTACCATGCATCCGTCAAGATAGCTTTCATCGAAGAACGCGTAGAACATGGTGTTAGACCGGCCACCATCGTTTAGAGGGACTTCAGAAACCCTCTCGATCTTTCGTATTCCACGGGTGTCGATAGTAACGCGCATAGTCGACGACAAGTCTGGATCGCATGGAGCCGGTGCCCCTTGGCCACGTAGCCATATGGAGATGGTTGACAAAGGTGCGCATACGGGTTTCCTGAGACTCCGAGATGCGACTATGTTCGTATTGAGATATAGCAGGTTTATAACACGCTAAACTGGACTGGCCCATGTGGACTGACAGATCATGTGACGTATTTCTTGTGGGAATCTGCCCAGCTTTGGTAACTGCAAACTGTTCAGTATCGATTTAACCGGTTCGCCTAGCAGAGGGAGGAGATCCAAGTTGTCTCGCAAGCGAAGAGTGTTCGGGGCCTGTCGCCACGGCAGGCGCCATGTTGTCAGGGTATATAAATGATCCAATCTCTGTTCTCCTTTGCACTGCTGCAGGAAAATCCTGAAGCAATCCAAATGCAAAGAAGATGCCTCGTCCAAATCAGGACATAGTCGACAGTTCTGAGAACGACAAAACTCGAACGCATAAGACGTGTAGTCAGGAAATTTGGAGACGATGAACGTCTTAAACTTGGTGCCATTCTCGCTGGTTAGCACTTAATAATAAGTCAGTATCGGTATAGAAGATGAAGACGTGTACGGAAGTTCACCTACACGCCACAAATAGCTCATCTATCTCGATAGTATGGGTGCAAATGCCACAACGATGATAAACACCGATGTGTTCTCCCTGATCGTCAGCCATCGGGAAGTCGATGTCGATGCAGGGAATGAATTATTAGATCCACGATAAACATATAATAAGTATGCGGGCCGGACATGTGGGGAAGCGGGGCTACCCTATTATTAGTGCAAGGCCCGTTCTACGTGGCCACAAATAATCCGAATATTAAAAGCCACTTCACGCTAAAGTGCACGACTCCAGCTTCCTGTCCAAATATGAGACTTGCGCTTTCTGTGACGAAGCGTGTACAAACTTGAAAAAGTGTTCTTCGTTACAATAAACAAGCATTGAGCGAGTCACGAACAGGTCTTCCTTGTCAAGGGAACATACATCTCCAGATTGCCGATCGATCGCAATTCTCGCGCCATGTCCCACTAACACCAGGCACTACTCAAGACCGGTCGCTGGCGTAGTTGAATCAACGAGGCACCCAGGGAGGGGCTACCTAGTAGATTACATATAGGAACTAACTAACCTACTGATATGGTACTGTCGGAAACGTTGTTTCGGTTGTTGTCACAACAGTGCTGCGTACTGACCACTAGAAGTCACTTGGATGCCAGAGTTTAACCGATGGTTACGTTTCTGTACCTAAACGAAAACTCTAGCCATAGGAGGTACCGGTACAAAGAGAGAACAAGACATCACCCGTGATTTATAAAGATTACTCCGTACTAGTGGTAAATTAAATAATCGTATATCCATATCTCGTGATATATCACTGGTAGTATTGTCTAGAGAGTTGTCTGGAACCAATATTTCGCTCCGTGAAATGGACACAAGTTGCAATGTGCTCTCGCAATCGATGACCAGTACAATACCTAACCTCCTTTGCTCTCGTTGCCATCCAAGTGGAAGCGCCATGTCCTATCCGCATTACACCAGGGCGCGGGGGAGGATTTTGCAGCTCGTCCCGTAACGAGATGGGAAACGCTTGCACGACTTCGAAGGCTGGCGGTTCGTCTATTTACCCACCCAAAGTTCAAACAACCAAAGCGACTATCATCGTATGCTACCTTTATAAAAATACGATTATGCTGACCAGGAGGAGAGAAGCGATGACCGCGCAAGGATCGCCGGGCTTGGTGACTGGGTTTGGCGTACTGCCGAATGCTCACCAAGCTGCTTGGAATGCGGCCGTAGTCGATGACGGAGAAACTCTGTGTGTACTTTATAATACGTATGTAGAAGTGCGGGTAGCGGCATCATCACCATGTAGATATAAACTTGGTACATCTATTTTTAAAATTAAATCTAGCACTATAACAAGTTTTGTTGCAACTATACCAATCTACTTAAAAGGAAACTATTGCTAAATTCACTATATCATTCTAGATAGACTAGCTGTTTATAAATGCATGAAGCATTGTTGTACTGTGGTATATTATAGTCTATTCATTTATCTATCTACGAGCATAAAGATCTCGTCTATTTCAAGTTTATTAAATAGCAGACATAAAGGCAGGAAACTCTACTGACAATATAACATAACTTTACTCCGTATTAGTTCGTGCTTTCTGCAAATAAATAAATTAAGTGGATTTGTCAAAGAACCTCCAAGTTCAAACCACTCCCCCTTGCCATCAAGTACCGCGTTATCCTGTTACTGCAGTGTATGCTGCAAGAAACATAGCCTGCATCGTTGTATGATGCTCGAAAAGCTGCACGTGCTTCGGGCCGGACGTAGAACATGCATGGCCTACATCCTAGCCAGGATTCCGGCGATGGCTTGGCACCCGAACGAACGTCTCAACTGGAACGATCCCGCTTGGGCTACCCATCCCATCATCCAGGCACAAACACAGCCAGGCTGAGGCTGACACGTCAATCTTGTGTTTCCCATGTTTCCGTGGGATGAACGTGGCATGCATGTAGACACGGAAGGGCTCACGCCGGCGCCGAGACCAATGCGCATAGGCTTCCCCGCCGCCGAGAGGCTAGGTGCCCGTCTTGACATGGTGGGATCGAACTGGACGCCATCCGTTTCCCCTTGGCGTCTAACGTTACGTACGGTAGAGACGGACGTCGTTTTGCATCCACCCCCCTTCCCGCGCCCGGTCTACGAGGCCACGGGCGAATCCCGTGCGGCGTGACGTTAATCACCCGACACCGCATCGTTGGCAGACATGGTCACAACGAACCAGACGGAGCGGTAAATTACATCGTTAGTCCGCACAGCATTGTACCTGGAGACTGGAGTGCGACTTGGGCACTGGCCATCAGTCCAATAATGGGTCCACTATCAACGGCGGCGGCGTTGTTTTGTTCAGCCCTTGCAAAATGGGGCGTTGTTTCACCGCCATTAGTTGGTTAGCCCGAAGAGGCGTCTGAGTGTTCATGGGCGACTCGACAAGCACGGCGCGATATCCGGAAGTCGGGTAGATCCCGAGCAGGCAATGAATGAATGAACGAATGAATGGGTGAGAGGAAACCGGGTCGAAAAGAGCCAAGAGACAGAGAGAGCTGGCATGTTCGTGAATGTTCCCGATTTGGGGCACGGTGCGTGCGTGAATGGCAATGTGTAAGAACCGTGGCGTGGAGGGTGCAGCGAGACGAGAGCTCTCTCTCTCAATCGCCACCGCTGCCCAGGTGCTCCGTAATCCGGGTGGGATTTCAAGATTGGTAGTACTCTGGCGACCGCCCCAACTTCGTCTCCAAGAGAGAGGTCCGTCCCGTTCGACGATGAACCGTCTCATGCAATGACAACCAACCGCACTGTGGAACAAGCGATGCCACTACACGGTCGCCGCGGTCTGCGATTGAAAACTCGGGTGTTCAACAAGGGCACCTGATTGAAGCATGCGCACCGTAGATTCACATGAAATGGGCCTTGGCAACTCACAAATTGGGAAGACGGCATCCTCGCTTGCGACCGTGGATGTCACTTGGAATCAAGAGGAATGCCAACACACATCTTTTTCATCGCGGTAGGCAGTGATGAGCCGGGGCTGGAATGTCTATTAGACACGCGTCGACGACGGAGAGCCAGCCTAGAAGACGCCGAGAGGATTTGACGGATCGGGGGCCAGTTGAGCGGACGAATCGGCGGGCTCAGTCAGCCTCACTGAGCTCACTCAGCATGCTGCATTCCTGGCTGGGCCGGGAACTCGCCTTGAGGAGGATTCATCAGAGGCGTGCGGACTGTTATCCCCTCTTGAACTGCCTGAACTGCCAAAGGCTGAACGTCTAGCCTGCTGTCGATTACTTCGTGTGCGTCTCGTCTCGTATGACGCTGAGTCAGAGCTGCGACACCATGACTAGGTTAGTGTTGTCCGGCCCAGTCAAGTCGCCCACCACGGTTCTCTCTTGACGGAAAGCTTCATCGTCTCGACGCAACCCAAGTGGTGGAGATCCACCGTCGTCGTCGTCGTCGTACTGTTTGTTGTTTGAGGTAAAGCAGCCGTCACGTACGAAGCGAAGAACGAGTCGTACGTCGCGTGATCGATCATGGCGGCGATGAGGTCAAACTGTGGAAAAAGGGGCTCCAAGATTGAGTTCATCCCAGATTTTGTTTTCCATGGAAAGCTTTTGGGATTTCCCGGTTCGACATCTCTAACTGATCCGTACAGTGAGCATCCGTACGGAGTGACAGCCAACTAAGTACTGTGTAGTTAACTAGCTTTACTACTCCGTACGTAGCACGTGCACGCGCACGCGTCTTGCCTTCTTATCGGAAAGCGAAGCCCCCCCTGATCTTCGTGGGGCCAGGTCCAAACCATTGGTTTGCGTACGCTGTCGAGATCTGCGTCTAACCGAATCCAACCCCCCGCCCCTCTGGCCCCCTCCGAAAAGAACGTCTGAGGATCACCCCTGGACGCGTCTGTTCTAGGGCTGTTTGTGCCCCTGAAACAGAAGAGGGCTCGTTCGCCGTCAGACCCATCGAGGTGAATCCACGCCAATGCCAAGAGTTGGGGACCATGAATGGCCAGAAATAATAGGGGTTCGGCGGCGACGAGGACGTGGCAAGGGGGGAAAGAACGGTTCCTCCAATGGGATGCGATGGCGATATCACGACGGTCTCCTGGCAGTAAACCCCTAGGCGGCATACGACCCCTTTTCCCGCCGGAACGGAGTCGATGGAAGAAGTGGCTGTTCTATTGACAGTCGATTGCGGGGGGGTGTTCCGTTCAACCGCCCCCAAGATGGAACCGCTACAACGTCACCAGAGAGGTCCAAGACACCCCTTGATCGCTCCGGAACATTGAATGAGATTGATGAGCACACGGTATATGGCGATGTCCCTCTTGGCATCAGCAGGATTGAAACTATATGCGGCAAATCAGAATTAGAAACGGAATCCTCCAGCGTGGCAGCCGCGAATGGAACGGCACAGCAAATGATGCAAGTCAGCGCATGCTCCGAGGCTGAGTAAGACGATGATGGATCACGGCTTACGCACTAACTATGTACACAGAACTCCGTACTCCGTATGGAGTAACTAGCACAGTAGAAGTAGGAAATGGATGGAATGAGAGCCCGGCTAACCATTGGATTTAACCGTCATTGCTTTTGCGGCCGACGCCAGATCCGTCCTATCAAGCAAGCTGGAAAAAGACGCGGCGTCGTTATGGCGCAATGGCATGCCAAGTCTACCAAGTCTGCCGAGCCTCGCGCTGGTCGACTGGGGTCGACGGGCTGCATTTGCTTCGATAGTTCATCCACCGAGGGAGGGGGCTGCGTGCTGTGAGTTTGAGGCTGGGATGCATTGCATGCAGAGAAGGGCTTGGTTGCCGAAATAAGCAGCTGCGGGATCAGTATAGTTTTTGGCGAGTATCACCAACTCCGATCGACATTATGCATGCTTGGTACAGTCGTCCGTCTAATAACGGCACTTTGGAGGCAGATGCGATGCTGCAGGGAAAAAAAGAGTTACGCCCGTTTGTTCCGTCATGACGAGAAGGTCATGTTGGATGACTCGGATTGCGTTTGGGGGCCACTAGCAAAATATATTGCACCGATATGGCCTGAGTGAACCATGTTCGAAATTGATGAAAACATATTTGCGATTCGGAGCTTGCCAAACCTTCGTCAGATGGTTTCGCGATTGCAGCAAGCGAGTCAGCAAACATGGACGAGATGAACGGTAGAACGCTCGCGATGCTGGGAAGATCCGAATCTAACGGGCAGAAACATAATGCAACTCTCGAGTGTACGCTGGTGCCGTCGGAAGCTGCGCTTGTTGCTTCTAGGAATCTCACTCTCACACGGCACAGTGCGGAATGGCGGGTGCTAAGTTTAGCGACCGGTCTCGTATGTGTTGGGTCTGGGCCCGCACGATTTACCGTACGTACTACGTATACGTAGTACGGCGTACGGAGTACGCATCAGAAGGCGAAGGCCGTGGAAGGATTGCCAACACAGCGATGCAAGTGGACCGCCACTAAAACATTCAAGCTCAAAGTCTCTCTCTCCACTGACGAGATGACCGAGTACGAACGGCACATGGAAAACAGTCAGTGCGTGCAGAATGCACTGCACTCCGGCTTTCTCGTCGTCTCGTCGTCTCGTCGTCTCGAATCCCATGCGGCAGAGTGCGTGTGTTGATTGACAGTTTGCCTCCTGCCTTCCAGGCTCTCGACGACATGTGAGACAAGCTAAGCTAGGGGCCCTGGCTGTCTGCGCCGTGGACACTGTGGTCGCTGTTTCTAGAGGTCCGTCCTCCCGTGGAGCCTGCCAATCGTTACGGCATAACGGCCCCTGACGTTCCTCTTCCGCGCCTTCCAATTCCATCCCTGGGACCCCACAGTCCGAACCTTCCTCTAGGATTGATTGTGCACGTACGGATACTTCGTAAGACCGTGAGAGAGCTGACGGCTTGAGCATGGTGGTCCGAGCTTTCAAGGCACCCACTCCGGGCCCAAGACGGCCGCCCCAACTGCTCAACGTGTCCTCAAGATAAAGAGAGGTGTTCCCTCCCCCATCCTCTACAATCCTCCACTCATCAATCACAGAGGCCACCTGTCCTCTCCCCCCCCGTTATCCTACTGCCTTGTTCTAGGCTACCACTACCTGCCCCTAACCTTGACTCATCAGGTGACTCACTGGCGTCGTCAGTGAAGCGATGTATCTCTCCACGTGAAGCACCTTCGCTGTATTTGTATTGAGGAACTAGGACGGCACCTCTCTACCCAGCACTCACTCAACCACTGCAAACCCACCACTAGCTTCACAGCGGGACCTATCCACACTCCCTCTTGTCAACTTGCCAGTTGCAGCGTACCTAGCAACAACAAGACCTCCTATCCAGCAATGGCGTCCTGGGAGAACGAGACGTCGGCTACGGCCCCGGCTCCCACATCAACACCACAAGTCAAGTTCGAGGCCTCGCCCGCCGAGTCCTTCATGTCCGCTCCCGGCGACGACATGTACCCCCTTTTCACACCTTCCGGGGACCACACAATGAACCCCATGGAGAGCGTCATGACACCACAGTCAATCAACGACTCTGCCGAAACACCCGGGCCCGATGATGACGATGACGACGCGTCCCCCGACTCATCAGACAAGAAGACCACCAAGAAACGCAAGTCATGGGGCCAGGTCCTGCCGGAGCCCAAGACGAACTTGCCTCCTCGGTAAGCATTGGTCATTCCCACCCATACGCTGCAACCGCGACTAACCTTGCATAGGAAACGAGCCAAGACCGAAGACGAGAAGGAGCAGCGCAGAGTCGAGCGCGTCCTCCGCAACCGCCGAGCCGCCCAGTCCTCCCGCGAACGAAAGCGACAAGAGGTCGAGGCATTGGAACAGCGCAACCAGGAGCTCGAGGACCTCCTTCGTCAACAACAGAAGCAGAACGAGATGCTTATGGACGAGCTGAACAAGATGCGTCGGAGTTCATCACCATTGAACACCCTCCAGCCTAGCCCCATGACTCTGTCACAGCCCTTGTTTGGCTCGTCGGAGAATGGCGCCCCAACCAAGGCCGGCTTCATGGATGACTTCGTCCTGATGCCCACCAACGAGGGCACCGTCAACCCTGCCTCGCTGTCTCCCGAGCTTACCCCTGTGCCCGACACAAAGGTCCCGTCAGCGACGGATGCGCCTGTCGAAGCCGAACCTACCCCTGCCGCCACCTCTACCGACATGACACAACATCCAGCAGCGATGTTGTGCGACCTGCAGTGTCAGTCAGTAGAGGTGCCGCAGTCGTGGGTGGCCTCGCAACAGAGCCTACATCCGGCCCTGGTCCTCTATCTTCAGCAGCTCCAGCTGGTCTTGACGGTCTCTTCGGCGATTCTCTTGACCTGTCGTCGGCCTTTGACCTTGATAGCTGGGGCCCTGAAACACAATTTAGCCCTTCAAGCGACCCCCTCAATTTTGAGTACAATCATATGGATGGTGACGCTGCCCCCGAGCTGTCGGAATTCGACCTCTCCCACTACCTCAGCGACGATGTCAGCGGCGCAGCTTCAGGCGCGATCGCGGGAAACGTCTTTGGCGTCCAAGAACTCGAGCCCACCTTTGGCCTCTCCGACTTTGAGAATCAAATCTCTTCAGAAACTTATAACCAGCAGCCCCATACTGGCGCGTCCTCTTCTGGATGCGACGATGGAGTTATTGCGGTTGGTGTCTGAGGGAGGCGATGACCGAGTCGAGAGGCTGGCAGATGGGTCCCCGGGTATCAAGGGTGACCAAAGCCGTGGACCGCAATTGTGGCCAAAAGGCGCCAGCTTACCGTCGCGCGAGGTGTTGCTCACTCTCATGTGGGCAATCAGGGTCGAAGAACGTAAGATGAAGGCGAGAGAGGCGACTATAGTCTCTCAACAGCCGGCCTCTAACAGCAGACTCGGATCAAGCGTCTCCCAACAAGACAACAACGATAACAACCGAAACCATGTACGATCGGTCGCGCTCAAGCGCAAGAGGGGTACCAGTGTCAGTAGTAGCAAGCGTTCCAGGCTCGGCTACTGAATTTGGGTGTTTAGGGGATGGGAATAAAAGGGCATGAACTTAAGCGGGCGTCGGGCGATTGCATGGACGCACAAGGATCTGGCGTCCTGTTTGCTGCCTTGTATAACTATATACGTGACACGAATGAAGAATCTGGAAATCAGATATCCAACATATTTGAAGTCTCTCAATACGTGAACCATGCATCCTCCCTCTTGTTGGTCTCGTCGTCTTGAGTGCTGTGGCATTAAAGTGGCATCGCCTCGCCATCTTGGCGGCAAAGGTGACGCACAAAAAGCATGTCTCCGCGCTGACGAAAGCTTATTTGGCTCTACTAAAAACTGATACATGTCATCTTGACGGACGACTCCCCAACCTAGCATATCTCAACAACCACGTCATGGTTTCTCGATGCGACGTCTCGTTGCCGTCAACGAAACTATCGCGGAGTCCGTGCCACATCACTTTGGGTCATTCGCGAATCACACAGGTGCAGCGTGATCCCACAAGTTTCAACCGTTGCTCCGGTTCGCCAAGAATGATGCGGCGGCTTCTGACGGCATTCCCACGAACGGAAAGGTTCGAATGGTGAGGGATGGATAGCAAACTCGTCAGCCTCGTCACATGGCAATGACTCAACTTTATTAAAAAGGTATGCTGTTATGGATAGTAACCTATCCAAGCGAGACGCACTCGTTCCTTTATAACTATATCCAGCGAAATAAAAGGCCTTACCTTGCTTGCCCGCTGGTCCGATTCTAATCCGTATCCGTATCCTTATAGTAGTACTAGTCGGGTAGCGGGTCTAAGCAGTTGTACCCGCTACATTTATTTTATCCTCTCTTTTCTTATCCGTTCTTCCAGTCTTCTTCTTTCCTTAATCCTTATGTATATATATTTCTGCTAGTTATGCCCCGGGCTATATCGTTACGTATTTTCCTATTCTTTCCCGCCTTACTATTAAGCTGACGCATCAAGACCCGAAACGAATATATCACCTAACCTACTTTTTCCCCCTCCCAAGTACAAAAGTTACAAGGTTCGTATATCCCCTCCTTGTTAGGGGAAGGCCTAATAGGTAGCACCAGCAGCGCAAGCAGAGAGGAGGACAAGGAAGACGCGCTAGAGGACATGCGCAGCCATAGTGTAACGGGCAAGACTCAAAACCTAGTAAGGATGAGGTGCAGATATAATCTATATAGCTAACCTCTCCATCCCTCCTCCATCCCTCCTCCATCCCCCCTCTCTCCTCCGGTTAGTAACAGACAAACGAGCAGTAAGTTAACCGTCCTCCCCGCGCATTTTCTGAGCGTCTTCTTACCAAGTACGAAGTGGCTCCCCAAAACCTCACCCCCATGGATGAAGTCGTCCCCCATGGACGACTATCCTGAGCGCATCAATGATGTGTCATGCTTTGAATGCGTGGCAGGTGCCACTGCGCCGCGTGCTATCTGATCGATACTGGATTCTATCTGGCCGAAGTAGTTCGTGATGGATTCTTGTATCGAACTGAACCGTAATTCAATCCGGTTATTGTTCTTAGTTATCATAGCTTCTATCGAGCTCCCTAGCTAATAGATCGCTTTGCTTAACGCTACGTTTGCCCCTACTAGGATTCGCTCTCCGAAAGCGTCTTCCTGGGCAGTATAAGTAACAGGTCAGTCTAATATCGTACCTTGGGGATAACCAGCTTACGAGCTACATCTAATACTAGAAGGTAAAAAGGAGTTTAATATATATATAACGGGCAAGGCTCAAAGCTTAGTGAGGATAGGGTATAAATATAATATATATTAAACTAAGGAGAGAAGAACGATCTATCTAGGTACGGGAGAGTAGTATTATATCTGCTCTATACCTTAGTACGGCGTCTCGTTAGTCTATACGACTATAATAATACGGGTAAGTAGCTAGCTCTCCTCGTGCTCTTTCGTTACCAACTCGCTTCTTCCCTTACAGAGTCTATCACTACTGGGAAGGTAGCTAGCGTCTACTATATAAAGATTCGCGGCACGTTCAACAAGTCCGAGCTGCAAGAGCCTAGTACTCCCCGCGCTAGTAGTACTTCCTTACTACGACAGCGTCAGGCTGTCGATTATGATACAAGTTTCTTCCTATATTAGCACGAGGAAGTTGTTAACCTTCTGACTTGTTAAGCAAAGGCCCAATGGGTGGCACCAATTATGGGCCAACGGCGCCACAATTGGTCGCCACTCTATAGCGAACATTGATAGCTCCGGTAGTACACGAGTACCAGAGACAACTACAACATCAAGCCTACCATGACTCGGCTGTTATCGAGGTCCTAAAGAAACTCATCCCCACACACTTGGACCAAAAGAGAAAATATAACATTCAGGGCTATAGCAATATAGATCTGATCCTTTAATTAGAATGAACATAAGATACCCGAGGTTAGCAGATATTCTCTAGTACAAATAGATATCCTCCTGCTTCTTATAAAAGGTAATGGAAAAATAATATTCATCTAGTTTTCATCGTATGCGTCTTGCTACATGTAGTTTTATTAGCACCACTTTGATCTCTGGGACCGGAAACTGACCCCGGACCAAAACTCTGGAACGAAGCTCATCAAAGAATTTGGTTGTGTTGGAAAGGAATGGCTGCCATTATATCGCTAACAGAGCCATGCTCACGGTATCGAGTCTAGCTCATGACGGGGTCACTGCTATTCCACGAGATATGGTAGTTTATAGTGCTCATCATGAACGGCCACTTTCCGGGAGATACAAGGTCAGCCTGGAAACGCCTGACATAGTATATCTTGAGTTCTTGTATCCACATGCTGTCGAGTTGACTTTTTCTTACCGGTAATTCCACTTGCTCTATAGAGGTGCTATTTAACAACTAATAGTGAAAAAATACATCTAGAATTACAATTGCCATGTATCTAGGGAACAATATAATGCCCATCTGAGGTTACACCTTATAAAACCTGTCTAACAGGTATATGTAGGGGTGTAACATACTAAATACATATCCCGAACGCTTGATCTAATCGGTCGCTAGTGCTCGACATAGTCCACCTCTACGCTTTCTCGTACAACTTGATACACGTCGAGCCCGTAGCGGCCTGGACGCACGTCAGCGGGTGCATGCAGGAACCGCCGCATGTCCACCCCACCAGACAGCCTGTGCTGCAGCAGGTCTTCGCGGTGGTGTTGCATGGCCAGGGGTCAGCGCACTCGGTGTCTTGAGAGCAGGTGGCGCCGGGGCAACCCCACGAGCATTCGTTGGGATCTAAGCAGCTGTACTGGCAGCTCGGAGACGACCGTGACGACGTAGTCGACGACGGTGGAGTCGTCGTGACCCTTTGCCCCGAGGTGCTCGATAGGCTCTTCTCGGTTGATATCGAGGCCGGAGTCGCTGTGGTGGACGGGGGGCGGGGGAGGGTCGCTTGCGACGATGTGGTCGTTGTAGGGGAGAACGGAGTAGTCGACAGGGCCGCGGAGACGTCGCTCGGGGGGGGGACGAGGACGGTCCATCAGAAGGAGATTTTGAATTGTTATAGTTTGAGGTCATGATAGTGACTGGAATAACCACGATGATGGCAACAAGGAGAAAAAGGAGTGCGCCCGTGAGTAGGATCCTGTGATGCTTGCGAAACTAGTTGCCGCGTGCAAGGAGCGGATTTGGCGAATGAGCCCATCTCCCTATATCCTCCGCTTTGTTGATGGTGATATTGATGCAGATTCTGCTGTTATTGCCGCTGTTAATATTGATGTTCCTATCGCTACTACTGTGATGGTTCCAATCGCCGTTATATTGATCTCCGTGGCTGTTAGAGTTGCCGACATATGCTCTCCGATGTTGCGAAGGCTGCACCGGGAATACTTCTCCCACAGGCGGATCCATGACGCGACTAGATTGTGATGTTAAGTTATCTCCTCGTTTTCTCCTTGCTCAAGATCTTACACACCATTATCTACGGACCTGAAACTCTACAGAGGTGCGAAGTCTAGTTTGCCGAGGTCCGCAGCATCGCGCAGGACATCGCCGCCAACCCGAGCTTCTAACGGAGCCCAGAAGTCCAGCGACGAGCATCCGACATTATCAGTGTCATTGACAAAAGCGGCCTTCCCGTTTACGAAAAAAGAAACATTTCCGTCAGGCCCTGTCAATCTTCGGCAAAGGCCATCATATAACACGGCTGCTTATCGAAATCGAAGGGAGAAAGCCAAGTCTGGTGCTCGTCATCGCAAATAGCCAAGCGAGATTGCCGGCAGCCAGTCACCTTTCCGATCGAATAAAGACTTCTTCTGCTCGCACTATGTTTAGACACAAGGGAAAGAACAAAAACGGAGACTCAGGTGCCCTCGAGAACTACAAAGATAGCGGCTACTCGACCGAAACCAACGAAGGAGGTGCTAGTCGCGATAGCATCGTCAGGGCGAATGCTGCGCTTATCGATAACTCTTACCCGGAACAAAATTCCATACCGCGAGCTGTTCCTGGTAGCAAGCCAGAGCCTCCTAGAAAACTCACATTCAAGGAGTTGGTTCAAATAGCAGAACGTGTGGATGATTTGGACGACACAGTATGGGCTGAAAACAGGGCTGGCGAAGGCTCTACTCAGTTCAACGGAAGATCCGATACGAGCGGGGGATACTACATCCAGAACTATTCGATCGGCCCAGGAGATCAACACAACAACGGGGGCAGCCAGCAACCTGGGAGTTCGCAGAACAAGCCCAGGACCAAGTTTGTAGACAACGAGACCTACGGGCCCGCGAATCAACATAACTACACTATCCCATGGACACCAGAACGAAAAGATTAGTCTATTCAGCTGCTTGGATTACCCGGGAAAACATGTGTGCCGATGCATGCAATGCAATTGAACGGCGTATTACGAAACGAACCAACTTCTGTCTTTTTCTCTAATATCTTCTCTCTAAATGTCTTGCAGTCGTAACACGCACCTCGCCGCTAGCTAGTCAACCTCCTCCCCTTCCCTTCCTTAAGCTAGCAGAAGATCAATCAGGATAACTACGCTACTTCACGTTTGCACCGTACGGTCTGGTCAAGGTGACACCAACAGATTACCTTCGTTCCAAGGGATATATAAACCTGCGTTTCGTTTCGGACTCCCATTTCTTACAAGGGGTCATGGCAGCGTCACGCATTCTTTGTCATACCAGTGGGATCGGTGCATATTCGCTTTCCCTTATTCTATCCAAGATAACAAGCCTTTCTTGGTCCTGATTTCGGACAATGACCCGAGATAATAGGGCCCGAGGGTGGCCTGTTGACGCTCGGAACGCCGCCGCTTCTCTATTACAAACTACTCTACAGGTTTGTTCACAACTTCGTTTCTGGTTTCGAAGTCGATGCACCATATACATCATTCAAAGGAAGCAATGGGAAGATACTGTGTATAGGTGGTGCTCCCCCGCCCTGGTCGCTGACCTCTGCCGCGCTGGATCCCGGCCAAGTAAATATTCCGATATAATTCCTCCTTGGCCGTACTACTCTTTCATCGGCCTAGAACGGATTCGGCGGTGGATATGTTGCAGCCCTTTAAGCCGCGGATCGAATGGTAAGGGTGCCCATCACGCTGAGAACCACGATATTGCGGAGATGGGCCCCCAGCCTCGTTCCCTTTGGATGCTCAGACAGGACCTTCGCGTCGGAAATTGGCGCCCACGTCCAACAAAGGAGGAAGACACCCAACGAAGTTCTCTCCCCCAGTAGGATCATAGACCAGATGAAGATCCCAGCGCCGAGGTTCCTCCCGGTAGCGGCGGGCAAAAGCACCCACGTCTCCGGAGTCGCGGATGCTAGGCCGTAAAGTCCCGCCACTTTGCCACAGTTTTATTGAAATCGTTCATTATATAGAAGACTGCGCGATGTGGTAATGGACTTACGTTTGGGAAGATCTTTGAAAGCCCCAAGGACACCGGAGTATATCTGGATTGAGCCAACGGCCATGCAGGCGCCGTCCAGCAAGTAGGGGATGTATGATGTCAAACCGTCCAAAGCCATGATATTTATAGGTTGATTAAAGGCTGAAAGAATAATCCAGGCAAAAAATTAATCAATCGAGATTTATATGTATTTAAGGTGGTTGCTAGAAAGTTACATTGGTCCGAATTCCGAGACGTCTGGTGTGGGCGAGGTATTTTCGGTGTATTTCAAATGACCGGTGATACTACGTAGGTGAAGGGTATACTCTCGCTTTTTAAGTCGTCTCCGAGGCTTGGAAGTGTAGTTTTCCAAAGGAATAGAAGGGTCTTCCCGATAACTAACACTGGTTTGACTGGAGGACGAGGCGCACTGGCTAACAACCATACCGCCCTCGACGACCGTAGGCCTCGCCTCGTACGCACCTACCGGAGTAAACTTGGGTATGTATCTGGAATTCGAAAAAATTGCTGAATCCTACCTCGCAACTCTCCTCGTCAACCCCGAGACACGAGTATGGACTCGGACTACTTGAAGAGTCTGCTATTCTACTTCCTATACCGGTAGACGGATGGTGAACGAATCAGAAACTTGCTTTTTGTTCGGACAACCATGCTTACTTTCACCCTGCAACTCTCGTAATCAACCCCGAGACACGAGTAAGTAATACATGAATTTGTCAACCCCTTCTTGAAACCTCCCGATTTGTAGGCAATTAACCATGGGGCCATGGCCAATACGGTATACCCAGTGCTCTCACGTTGGCAAACAGATCAGCCGGGATGACGTTTTTTACGTAGCTGTGATGTTGTGGTCGCTCGTTGCTGGTTTGATAGCCCCGGGCCCTTCAAGTTTGACTGCAATCAACCCTTCCGCGTGTTGAGTTTGCCGTACAAACCTCAAAGTGCTTCCACCTTTGTGTGCTGACGTCTTTCTCTCCAACGGGGGCACATATACGTTCACGCGAGGGAAGATAGCATCTCGATTGTTATGAAGCTGAACCTCCCAAGTGCGCTGATTGCCTTCGGCTTCATCGCGATCAGACAGGGCAAGAGCGTCAGTATCAGGGACGAGTACTGAAAGACCTCGATTTCTTCGCCTCGAGGTGTTGTTGGTCTCTATGTCGAGGCATAACTTCAAATCAGTGTCTGCAGCAGGGACCTACCGCACGTTCCCTTATTGGAAGCCATCGCGAATCACCCCGGCAACGTTGACAACCCACAACCCAGTTGACGACCGACTCGCTTCTCTATATTCGCGTATTGGTGTAGCCTGTGATTATCTACAGAAGCAAGACATCCCCTCAGTAGCGCCATCCTCTCCCCTACTACACCTTTGGCTACTCGACACGACCCATCACATGGGACATCACCCTCCAGAGTCCAAACCCTACTCATATATACACAGGCGAGCTGTTCAATCATTGCCGACAAGTCAAAGCACCCCTGAACTCCTTGCAGCTCCCATACACGAGAACAAGATGGACGACACTTTGTTTTCCGACGCTTTGATTGCCGACTGGAACGCCAACAACGGCTTGGTCGGGAGGACAACCTTTCACAGCCCCGACTTGCGATACCAAGAATCTCGCGCCCGGCAAGAGAAGAGAAGAAAACGCCTGGCGGATTGGGGCCTTGACGGAGAAGATGATCCCGAGTACGTAGAGGATGCTTCCTTCTCAGAGGTCCTTCAGCTGGGCATCCACTTCCAAATCCTTCGGCACGAAGACTGGCCAAGGCACGAGGGACCTTCGTTTCCACCTACTGGAATCTTCCATCCCGGTGATGCAATCGCAAATGAGAACCTCTTTCGTGTGATGAAGAAGCCTACTTGGATCGACCAGGAGACTTGGGAATGCTCTCAACATAATTACGCCAGTATTCTGTTTGCGTTTGCAAGCGCTGACCTGATCTATCAGACCGATTTCGTGAATGGTATGAAGCTCTTGGCACGAGAGGATCATGGGTTCGTCGTAGATACAGGAGCCATCCTCGATTCTACCCATGGAAGAGGCATCCCGGGCTGCACACTCGCCCAAGCCATTCCGCATAACATGCCGATTGACGATCCCTCCCTCCCTCACACAGTCCTGTTTCCTGGGTTCTTTCGTCGAGAATTGGAAAGCGTCGGGCACTTCTTTGCCGTCATTTGGCTCCCACGGCGACGAAAGGCCTTCTACATCGACAGCATCAAAGGAGAGGGAAACAAGCGAGTCAAGATTGCCAATGAGCAGCTCTCACGCTACTTGACCATCAATTCCCTCCAGCACCTCTACGATGGCACCCTCAGAATGCTGGACATCATTCCGCAATGGGATGATTTCTCCTGTGGACACAGAGTCCTGGCCACTATCTACATGGTTATCCACCAACCCTTCGAGGCTATGCGCCCCCTGTTGTCGATAGGCAAAAGATCAACCGAGGACCAGATTCTGTGGGCAAACAAATATCTAACAGCCATGGAAGGCCTCTTCGGTATTCGAGTACGTCGCTCCGCAGTCACAGAGGCGTTTCAGGGCTCTTATTCCGTCGGGAGTTGGAACACACCCTCGCTTGCCCAGGACGAGGACCCACGAGCAAAGCCCGTGACGGAGGACGCGCCGATCTGCCCGGCTCCGAGACAGAACACCACCTCTGGCTCTGCAGCCGCCGGCCAAGAAGGCGCGAACTCCTGAGAGACATACAAAGGACGGTGGCTCTTGTTGCTCAAGAAACTCGCGAGCCCGCCACCGGGATTGAGTCCGGTTCGCGTACACAGTCCGGTGACACTCCGGTCGACTGTGTCTTCTGACAGATATTGACGTACCTATCCTATCAACTCTGGGCGGCAGCAGGAGAAACAGCGGCAGCAGAAGAAGCAGGCAGAGTTCTAAGCAGGAACTCGGATCCATGGGAGATCAGCGGTTGGCGATGGGATTGACATGCATAGATGGGCTTGCTTTCTTTTTCTTTTTCTTTTCTTTCTTGAGACGCACCTACCCCTGCTCTATGACGATGGAACACCGGCACAAGTCTACAGATTGCTCTGGTTTTCCATCGACCGACGACTGCAGGCTTACGCTGTAGCAGTGCCAGATGTTGGGTCACTCCCTGATAGCTTGTACGAGAGACAGGATGCATCCCATCAGCGTGATCGTCATAAAGGACACACTAATCAAGTAATTCCGCATGCCAGATGTTCCGGGCAGGCCCTCAATACCCGGATTGCAAGTGCTGTCGAACAGAATTCCGGCTTGGGCTGAACACCCCGATGTGTCTAATACCGCGTGTGTTCCAAACTCAGACCCATGGTGTGCTGTGCATGATTAATATATTGTGTGCCCTCCATCAACGTATCAACCTACTCTCCCCCAGTCTCGACAATTCCTGGCGGCGAGGTATTGCACGATGGTCAAGAACCCCTCCGAGGTTTGTGTCATGACCCCTTCTGCAACTTTACTATCGACGACCTATGCTGTCTAGTTCCTGAGGCTGAGAACTCGGGTACGAGGGCAACTCGGACACCGTCGCTTTTCCTTGCGGCTGCACAAATCCCGGCACATGCGCAGAAACTTGTTCTTGTTCTTGTTCTTGTTCTTGTTGGGGCTGCCCGAAACTCTGGTCGGACTGTGGATAGGACTGTGGATAGCTTCTCTGTTCCCCTATGCCTCCCCTCCGTCTTCTCCAGAGAAAGAAACAAGCGACAGCGATGGCGAAACCCCCAACGCCCGCGCCGACCGCTATGCCTGCAATTGCGCCCGTAGAGAGCCCAGCTTCGGGGCTTGTCGATTCTCCTCCAGGGTTGGGCGTGGCCGAGGTAGCGGAGGATGGGGACGGCGACGAGGTCTGCGAGCCGGACGGAACCGCAGTGCTGGACGTCAGGCTGGCGAGATCGGCCAAGTCATATCTGACACTGATGCCATGCGCATTCACAGCGCCCGAGGTGAGACTCGATGTCTGCGTCCCGCCAACACTGTTGTAGACAACAAACGTGGACTGGAAGAATCGCGTGCACTTGTAGACGCCGCCGTCGCAGGCGAAGCCACTGCACCGCGCCAAAAAAAAAAAAAGTATCAGGAACCAGTCTTCTTCCTCGTTCGGAGTCTTTTCCACGTTGGCTCACCTGGGACAGCAAAGGAATGCCGAGACGGATGCGGATGGGGATGGGGATGGATCGGTGGTCGTGCCTATCGGACACGTGCTCACGTATCCGGGCGGACAGCTGGTGAGCGACACGAACGCGGCCGGATCGTGGCCGACGGGCCAACAGCTCGTGTCATAGGGGTTGCCGTAATAGGGCCCTCCTGTTCCCGTCTCTGTTGGCCGCGTGCTCATCCATATCTTGTCGAAACAAGTGGTGGCCAAGTCCAACGTCGTCAGCATCTTGGCATGGGCCGATCGTGTGGTGACGCGAGCTGCGAGTGATGAGAGAGCTGATCCGAGATTCCAGAAAACCAGACATGGGGGACATGGGAAATATAGCTTCCGGATAATAGGCACGCTTCATGTTTTGGTTCTTGTGACACAAGCATTGGCACGACCTTGGCGCTTACCCAGCTAATGCTGTGCAACACCCTGCACCCAATCAAGTCACGGCGATATACACCAGATCGGCATCTACAAGCCCTGAGTTGGGCCAAGTACGGGAAATGAATCGACTTGCCTACATGCAGTCATCTCTTCGAGCCTTGGCCAGCGCTAGACGCCACCCCCAAAATCCCCCTTTCCACCCAGGGTCTGGTGGGTTTTCATCGCACTCACATAACGTTAACTTAGCTAGCTCGGTAAAGGAGCACGATGTCGATTCAGATCTTGCTCAACCAAGACTTCCCCAGTGCCACGAGCCACGGTGTGACTATCAATGGCTCTCACCTGGGTGATGACGAGTTACCAGTAGAGCTGCTGGAGCCGTCTGTGTCTCCACTGCCCAGCCCCGAGCTGAAAGAGAAGGATCAAAGTAGATTCTCCAACTATAGATGGGCATGTACGATGTGGGGGCGGTGATGGATGCCACTTTTGACTGGTCTCGGATATTCCACAGTATGTCGTGTTGCAAGAGGCGACAACTCCGCCTTGCATGTGTCCCCGGCGTCGTCCCACGGAGTAGTATAGTTCCCCTGGGTATTCGTGGGTGTCGTCGGGTTTTACGGGTTTTACTAGCAAAGGGTGCCCCCTCTGTTATACACGACAAGTCCTTATACACACAGGTACGCAACGCAGATACGCATAAACCTCTATTTCCTACTATGCTATAGCGACCTAGACCTAGATGCCATCAATCAGGGGACTCAGCCCCTGCGGGGACCCGATGCGCGACTCGAACCAGAACCGCACGCGCTCGACGCGGGCACGGTCGGCCATGAAGCGCGCGAACCCGGCGACGTTGGTGCCGGGCATGGTAAAGATGTCGGGGAAGCCGGCGGGCGGCGGCACGTCGAGGCGGACGGGCCAGCGGCCCATGGTGCTCTGGTACTCGGCGCTGAGGATGTAGCTGTGCAGCAGCTTGGCGCCCTCGGGGTGGGGGGGCGTCGCGGAGGATGGCGCCGGTCTGGGGCCAGGTGACAAAGGGGCCCTGGGTGGGCCAGGTGTTGTTGATGGCGCCGGAGCCCTGGCTCAGGCCGCCGCCGACAAAGGTGGCGGCCCAGGTCGAGTTGGCCTGCTTGACCACGGTGCCGGGGGTGGCGGTGCCGCGCACCCAGCGCGGGTTCTGCGCCACCAGGCCGTCGAACCACGCCGGTCCGTACTGCTCCATGACCTGGTCAAAGGCGTACAGCACGGCGTCGTCGTCGTTGGGGTACGTCAGCACGAGCTTGTCCTTGAACTCGGGCCGCAGCCAGTCGGACCACTCGCGCGGCGGCTCGATGCCCGGCAGCTTGGCCGTGTTCCAGTGGCCCTCCCAGTTGAAGACGTAGAGGCCGTACCACGCGCTCGAGGAGTCCTTGAAGGACGGGTGGACTTTGTCGAGGCCGAGCTGTGGGAGGGGGATGTTAGTAGAGAAGACATGGGATACAGAAGAAAGAAAAAAAACTCACCGGCGCATAACGCAACAAAGCGTCCTCCCTCTCCCAGCGGGGATAGTCGTTCAGCGTCTGCAGGATGACGCTGTCGACGTACACATCGTTGGAGATGAGCTGCTGGTCCACGTTGACGTCGTGGTACTTTGACAGGTCGACGGTGACATTGAGCGTCATGCCCGGGAAGCGCGCCTCAAAGGCCGTCTTGAGCGCGTTCTGCTGCGTCTTCTCGTCGCCGCCGTGCCACAGCGTGACGACGCCGCCCTCGGCCAGCGCCGCCTGGTGGATGGCTTCCAGCGTGCGGTTCTCGATGACGGGGTTCGAGTTGCGTCCGAAGCCCAAGAGAGGCTCGAAGGCGAGAGCCGAGCCTCCGAAGAGGAGAGTGGCGAGGAGGGAGTACATTCTGGGGAGGGTTGACGAGGACACGCGATGGGGACCGAGGAGCTGAGCTGGGCGGGCGTGAGGAACCTCGAGGCGCAAACTCGGGGCGGAAAGAACGTGGCTATTTATCTATTTTCCTCATTTTCAATGATGACATTGTTGGGCTGCCAGGCTACAGGTATACCATACTGTACTGACTGATCTCCCCCTCGTGTGCCCGTCGCCCGAGACGACCTCATGGCCGAACATCCCATCGCGGTGCTGACGGTCAGCGATTCAGAGGGCCGTAACAAGCTTTCCCGCCGGACTTGTGCCGAGTGGTGTGGGAGTTCCCGTACGACAGTAGCACCGTGGCAATCATCCTGGTCCCATTGTGAGATTATCAAGGCAAGATTTTTTGCGCCGGTGCGAGTCATGAGTCCCAGCTGACATTTCGGAACCAGGCGAGAGACGAGCAAAATTTCAGCCCAGGGTCCCCGTCCCAAGGCCTCGGGGTGTTCCCTGGTCCGAGGCAGTTTCTTTTTTGGGCAGGTCAATGCTGATGAAAACCTGGTCGTGGCCGAGGCGGAGGCTTTTTGAAGGATGTTGCCGAGATTACCATACTGCGCTCGCCGTGATTATGGATCGCGACGAGTCAGAGCATTGCGTTTTCTTGGCTCAACACTTTAGTTTGATGGCGTGCATGCTGCACATCATTCGATGGTCGACCATGGCTGATGATATATGGGGTAATTGTTGGAGCTGAACGTCGGCCTCTGGGCAGTGGTTCTACCCCATCATCAAGCTGGCTGTGTTTCGTCTAATTCGAAGTATACGATGCGGTCGATTGTCTAGTCCCTTCAGGCAATGCGCTTATATAATAACTACAATCCTATTCAAAGAATAGTTGTCCGTCCTTTTGGCCAGAGTACCTAGATACCTGACAGACGTCGCGCCATTGTTGATTAATCAGAGCTCAGAGACATCTGACTTGGACTTGTAACGGCCGGTGTAGACGAACATGATCAAACGTCAAAGCTCCATTTGTGGCTACTTTGCCAGCCCTACAACTGTATATCATACCACGGCAATACTGGCAAAGCTCGGAAAACGGAGTTAGTACTCCAGGAAGTAGGATCAAATACTACTTCACAAGATAGATCCATCGTTGAAGTGCAGTTGGTGTTGCATTATACGCACTCAGCCCCATCCCATCGTCCATGCGGCTTGATATTTGGCGCGGCGCTCTTGGCACTACTGGCAGGGCTCCACTCGGCCTATACAGGTAACTACTTAGTGGTAACTACTTAGTAGTTTAGTTGGTCTTCTACGGATAGTTTCCACCAGCCTTTCTAGAACGCAACTTGACTAGTTTGCTTCAACCTGTTCCCCACGCTTGCCTTGTCCTTGTGTGCGGCAACTACGGATAGTGTAGCAGAAAGATGGAGATCTCTAGGTTTAGCCCTTGAGTCCTTGACTAGAAAAGACGGCTCCATCGGGGTGTCACTCTTGGCACGGCTCGTTTCCCGTGTCTAGACGCGGCCGGTCTTTCTTGCTGTTCGGGATGGGGACGCGGAAGCAGGGGAAGAAGAGGATAGAGGGTAGAAACGTATCGAACGGGAAAAGGCAGCAGAAAGCAAGCATCTGGACCGCGATGACCGTCGATTTCAGAACATGCATCTCATTTGGTCTACGAGTATGTTGCATTACCACCCCACGGTTATATATGCATACGGCTCAGACTCTAGAGGCATGGGCACACAAATTTCCTGTCCATTTTCCAAATATCGTTGCGTCCTCGGATCAATATGCTCTGATATAACTATCAAAACCCTCAGAGTGACGAAATTCGTCATGGTACCCTTCCGCTTCTCACAAGGCCAAGCGCGTCTATACTTCCTTCGACGTACAAGGAGGCCGAGAATTTGGGAATCTCTCAGGCCAGCCACCACCTCGCGGTCAGATTCTGGCTTAACCTCCCGACGGCCTGAAACCTCTGCACCATCTTCAGTCGTATAGAAACCGCGTTGCAGCTCTGGACCCCTTCCCAGAAATGCGCAAGGGTGGGGGATCGAGGACAGCCGACAGGAGCTCTGGTGCTGCGAGGTCCAGTTCTGCGCCGAGGTTGCAAGTCATGCGCACAGGTGACGCGTTCGACATTGGCCGTGGACTGAAGAACAAGGACTGGCGGCAGTCGGCGACTGGCTGACCTTGGAACAGGGTTGACTCGGCTCGACACAGTACACTACTGCGGAGGTACAGAGTACGTGAGCGGCATTCCCAGCTCCTAGCCCGGAGGTCTAGCAGTCTGACTAGTGCTTTGGGTTGCGTAGTCGGCCCTAGCTCGGTTGATGGTGACGGGCTTTCGTGGTAACGTTGTCTTCTTACTGCTGCTTGCAGTCGTTGCCGAGTTGCTCGAGCCTCGATGTGGGCCGAATCTAATCTAGGTGACGCTGCTTTCGATCTCGCCCAGACCCCATAGTACAACTAGCATAACTTACTTTCGTAAGCTTGTCACTTATATAGGTAGTCACCTAACCTTATATTGCCTTGGGCAGGGGCCGCAGGGCGCTCGGAGGTTAAGCACAGTTTCAATCGAATTCCAATTAACTACGTGATGCTTCATAAACTCTCATAAAATTCAACCAAGGATTGATTACCTTTACCACTCGGGCCAGAGGAATCATTTCCCACATTATTCCTTTCCCGCGACCGACGACCTGCTCTCCTCGTATACGTGCCACGAGTTCTTGACGGTGATCGTGTTGAGCTCCTGCTCGGACCGAAAGTTGGAGTTGGCAGCGGACAGGGACGAGGACGGGCCCAGCTTCGTCGAGCCGGACCGGCTGCTGTGCCGCGGATCGAAGAGCGGCCGCAGCACCGGCACGCACCCGAGCGTGATGCCCATGGCCGGCTCCACGTAGGCCATGAGCATCATCGGCAGGGCGTTGTAGGTCGAGTCGGACGGGTCGTAGACCGTGATCAGGCTCATGCGGATGGCCGCGACGATGCATGTCCTGTGGAAGAAAAAAAAGAGAGAGTCAGACACGGCAAGGCTCCCGACAACAGAGTGGCGGCATGACGGCATGGAACCATGTCCTCCGTCATCCCACCCGCGGGCTAATAAACTCACAAAAGACCCAGGCCAAAGGTTCCCATTAGGCTAATCTTCTTCCAACGGGCGATCTCCAACCCCCACATGTGCGGCATCGGAAGCAAGAGCACGATGAAGTCTGTCACGATGCTGATTGCCGCCGTCGCTATCCACAGAGCAGTGAAGTCTCCGCACACGCCGCCGACGATCGTCTTGTCCCAGTAGAAGGAAATGGGCCGACAGACCAGGACGGATCCCAGCACCATGACGGTTGTACTGCAGTTCACGGTAAGCAACTGGACGAACGCAACAGCAAAGCGTCGTGGACAACGTACCAGCTGATGATCAGACCTGCCGTGATCTGGGAAGCAATGATAAAGGAGCGCATCGTAAAGATCTTGACGTAGAGTGCCAAGATGGCGAGTTTCGTCAGGGTGAGGTTAAAGCACCACAACACCTGCATGGCCAGCACATACTGCATTTTCGACAAGTCAGTGGACGTGGCGCTTAGTTGACCGGTGGCGCGGTCCAGTAAAGCAAGTAGGTAGGTGGGTAGGTAGGTGGGTAGGTAGGTAGGTAGGTAGGTAGGTAGGCAAGTACCTTGCTGAATCTCTCCATCCCCGATGTGATTCCAAATCTGCTCTCAATTTCATCGAGATGATAGCCCATGCCTCCCTTCACGATGGCTGCACATGACACCGTCAGCAAAGATGCGTCTAGCGTGTAGATATCCGAAGCGTAACGAACCCGATATGTTTAGACCTTGATAGAAGATGAGGACAATCTAACGTCATGACGAATTAGTGTTAGCCCTTGTCCCAAGCCAGCGAGGAAATACCAAGAGGCTAAACATACGCATGAGGCAACCATGAGGAAGTCATCTGATCCAAGCTTCCGATTCGAGATCCGCCTGGCCAGGATTCGCAGCGCAACGGAAGTCACCGCCACGGCGCCGAGGAGGACCGCGAAGGCGATAAAGACCTTCTGCGGGACTGTTTCGACAGGAAATACGAAAGCCATTGTCGTCGTTGTTCGCGAGCCGGGAAAGGTTCTTATGGACTGGCCAGTGTGGTAGTTATAGGCGAGCGGGCGGGCGAGCGGGTGAGGGGTGTGCTGGCCGAAGTTCCGGACCGTGATGCAGAGAGGGGTTGGGACGTTGGGTGGACCGTGATGTGATATAGAAGTCGAGGAGAAGGTCATGCATGTATTTAACGAACCGACGGCCTGGCCAGTGATAACCCCGGCGTAACGTCAGTTGGTTCGCCGGGCGAACTTCCCATGGTTTGCGATTCCCTTGGCCGTGCGGAATACCCTGCTGAAAGTCTACAGACTACTACGTAAGAGCGGCACTCCACCCCAAGGTTGCTGGAGCCTGGTCCCACCGGCCGGTGCAAGGTGGCTGGCCGGGTGCTCGAGCAGATCTGTTTCCTCGTGTGTTCGCGGAGTATACACAGTCAGGAAGCTGGGAGCCCTACCTTCCTGATTTAGGCCGATCGGCTCATGCTTCTTGACTCTTTGGCACATGCCTTGGCTTGATTCAGTCGCACGTGGCTCCATATCAGACGACATTGGGCCCGTAGTTGGGAGAAGGTTTTGCTATTGTCTGTTCGTGGTTCATCCCAGTTCTGTGTGACGTGCCCAACTAGTACGGATACTTACAAGTAGTACTTATTATTAACGTTAGTACTGTAGTAACTAGTTACGTAGTACGAAGTAGTAACCACCGGGGGCCCGCCCCGCTGGACGGCTCCAGACGACCCGCCTGTCAGCGTCTTATCAGAAGGAAAGGTCCCCACCCAGTGACCCCGCTTGGCCCTCGTCGCTGCAGCGGATTGGCTACGGGCCCCAGGACCGCCATGGCTCAGCTTTGATGCTGTGCAGGCGGCCGAAACCGAAAGTCTCGGCCGAGGCCACGTGTTGGGCGTTTCCGAGCAATGTTCTTGCCGCGACGTTTCGAATGAGTCTGCTCGCTCGCATCCTGTTGAAACAACCGACCGCAGCTTCTCTCGACATGCTCGGTCACCGCATTGTTCAACACGAGGTTGCGATGGCCTATAAGTGAGACAGCGCCAGTGCAACAAAAAGAAACAAAAAGTGAGCGCGCACGAGGAACAGCTTACTTTGTACCACGAGGACGGGTCTCCACTGCATAAGCGTTCATCTTACCGAGAACCGACTGTATCGACGGAGTACTTGTAGTTACCGCGCTGCGCCGTGACGCACGGTCTCCCAGGGGAACCAAGCCTCGAGGTTATCTCTGCATCTCTGCACCTCGGTTCTCGGGCTACATCCTACGTACTACGTAGTGCATGCACCTTGCCAGGCTCTGCCTGCATCTGCCCTCACATCTGCGCAGTGCGCACGACCCGCATATCCCCTGCGTTAGAGAACGTCCGCCAAGACCCCAACGGTTATGACCGGGTAATGGGGGACGTAAGCTCGCGCGGTGTACTGCTGCCGATGGCCACTACACTAACTACTCCGTACATTCCCAGTAGTAACTCACTGCATAGTAACTACCTACATAGCAAGTACACGGGTGTCTTGGAGAGGATGCGGGCCGCGGTGTCCGGGGTTTGTTAGCACTCCGTAATAGGTAGTGATCTCACCACCAGGCAGTCTTGGCCAAGAGTAAGCATTTGCCCTCACGTACGGATTACTGTGTAGTAGTATTTCCTATTCTGGTACGAGATCGCTGGTCGGAATACTTTGCAAGCGCAGCATTTTCCGCTAGCCGAGACGGACTACTGTGTATTAATAGCGGGTCTAGCGAGGACAGACAGTCCCGAAGTGGTTGGCCAGAGCAGGGCTGGCTGGCTGGCTGGCTGGCGTCGTGACGGCCCGTTCATCGTGCGAGTTTATTTCTTCTTCGTGACGAGTCATCTCCGAATGAGACCTATCGCCCTCCATTCGCTTCCGGTTCTCGTATTTAATGGCCTGACCGAGTTGACCAAGTTGACCATCGCTTCTTCCTGCTGTGCATGGTCTCCATGCTCTTGCAGGAAATGACGAGTGAAGTGCTTACTCTGTTCCTGTCACTCCGAGTCATATCGAGCCTCTATTGAAGGTCTGCAGCGGGGATGCACACCTGTTTTGTCGCACCCAGTCCACTCATCAATCCACCTCCTGCTCCGCTTTGTGACCAGGTCAACCCTCTTCCCCATCGTATGGAGTTTCTCGGATCTCCCACCTTGTCCGATAAGACGTTGTGTTATTCAGACGAGACGCAGTCTCAGGGCGCTGATCATCATCATCAGAGCAAGTGTAGGGTAGCACTCGTTGGTATTTTACCACATGGTATCAGGAAGTCCTCGGAGGCATGCATCGATACTACACTCCGGGGTCACGGGCGCGTTCTCTGTCTCGTTCGTCAAACTCCGGGGTCACGGGCGTGTTCACTGTCTCGTTTGTCAAACTTGCGACGGTCCTTTTGAAGGCAACTCGCATCCTTCCAGCGCAAAACCCTTGAACCTCCACGTACTCTGCGACTACTTCGTGATCCAGTCAAGAGGATCATCCTTGCAACGGATGGATCATGGACCAACCGACCAACTTACCAAGTAACGTTACGGATACGACGGATATTACTCATCGATTACATCCTACTTATTATTATTGGTTCCACTTGGACTAACCAACTCGTTTGGTCTTGGATTCCGAAATGACTGCGAGACCGAAGAATCATTCTTATTGTTGGTTTCATCTATACTACCGGTTCGCAGTAACTGCCGGGTAATTGTTTCATTCTCAAATAGTTCCAGCCACAGGCACGTAACTATAGCAAAATAATAGCCTGCCAAGCAGCTCGAGCCACACCCCAGCCACACGGGCGCACCTGACGGGATCCATCACTTCACTTACGGAGTACTCCGTACATTGTTTGCACTGTAACTCACATCCACTAACTAGATAAGTTACTGTCCTTTCGATAGACGTTGCAACGCGTGTCACTGAACACGCTCTCTATTGCTACAATAGGTAAGTTCGAGTAGATCGACCCTATACTATGGCTCTATCCTGATTTCACCATGTATCCAACTGTATATAAACGGACTATTTTTATCTTACTGATCGTCTTGCTTTGCAAAACATATGTAAACCTTGAGTAGCTATACCACAGCAAAGGTCTATATAGTGTATTCAAGTATATACAAGAAAACTAAACAGCCTTCTATACTCCGTACTAAACACGTACATAACGAATCAGCTTCTATTTTTATGTATTTTAAATTCTTACGGGATCGATAATGGTAACCTGACATTCCGCAACGAAGAGATACAATCGCGCTTTTCTAAGAACTTTAATTTACAAGGATAACGATAAGGCGATAAAGTCACGCGGTATTCTATAACATCAAAACGAGAAGGTGTTCAAGGCAGGGGACCATTAATAGGTGAGACGTAGCACGACTTTGGTTCCAGCGATGAATTACTTTGGTGTATCACGGCGATACTGATCATGGCGACACTGCCCACGTCGCGCGGAGGCACAGCCAAGGCAATGTCCCGCAGGTTTACGGCGGCCGGGGGACCTGTCACCCCCCCCCCGGAACTAGACCAAGATCGGTCGGTGCACAAGGTTTTGCGATCGGCGGGAACCTGGCGATGGCATCCTGGACGTGTGTGTGTGGCCTTGCAAGCTTCAGATTTCGAATCCAAGGGAGGCCCTGACTGCTTTGTCCCAGGCCAGGAACGGGAACTCTATTTCCTCTGTCTAGGGCTGGCTGCACGAGTCAACACTCGCCAGGCCAATTCCTGGATGTTCATGGTAGGGCTGATAGGCCAAGAGCGTGCTCCGTACACACAACTCCAGTCTTTGACGACGGCCTGCAGTGTCTGCATTCGGCTAGCAGGCCCCTGAATATGCAGCTCACGTGTTTCTACGTCGTCTCATCCATTGAATGCTAAATCCCCCAAGGCACTACTGATTATAGTTTAACCTGCACGTCACAATCAGCTTGTCCCGTGTACGGAGTACTCCTCCTCCGCCCGATGTAACCTGCTCCCTGCAGAGAGACCACGTCCTGACGGTCAATTTTGGGGATATACGGATACCGCGACATTGATTTCAAATTCGTCTTGTCCAAGAGTTTCGAGCAGTCTTCAATAGTTTCAGAAGAAACCAAGTCTATGATTATGTCGTCGTGCATGGAGCCTTTGGTAAAAGATTGACCATGTCCTTTACATGCATGATGCTGGAATTCGGGGCTTCTACTCCCTCCTAAAAATTGCGTGTCATGTATACCAAATAGGCTCTTCGACTACACTTGGGTGTTTTTGTTCTCATTGAAGTCTTCATGTGAATATTCATCCCATTGGCTTTCACAAGCATACTCCGGTAACATGGAAATGTTGCCATGAGGAATTCACTACTCCGTACCTATAGTCACCAAATGCTGTATCTTGTATTGGTGCAGTACACGAGCTAACCCCCAATCAGTTAGTCTATTTCCCACGCTCCAAGAACCGAGCGACCGTTCTTTGCATTGTGCAACCTCACATCCTATCCCACATTATACACACGTCCATCGCCTCCACACCAACATGCCCCAGCGACCTCGCCCGAGCCGTCGCCGCCCCGTCACCGCAGCAACTGCAGCCGGCGCGCTAGCCTTGGTTCTGCCCGCCATCAACCTCATCCGTCTCTATGCGCGCGGCGGCTCTCTCTGGCCCCTCGGCTACACCTGTGTCCTCAGCGGCGTGACGTTTCTCTTCTACGGCCACGACAAGATACGGGCGCGCAACCTCGGGTGGCGGGTCAAGGAGGTCACCCTGCACGGTCTGGGGATGCTGGGGGGGTGGCCGGGCGCCCTGGCCGGGCAGCATTACTTCCAGCACAAGACGACCAAGATGTCCTTTCAGATCCCGTTCTGGGCCGTTGTCATGGGGTGGCAGGTGATTTGGTGGGCTGTCTGGACTGGTGACACTCGGGTGCCCGAGGGGTGAGGGTGGTATGAGTCGGCTTTGTTCTCGCTAGTGGGCACCGGAAGAATCATGTACCCATGACTGCTTCTACATCGTCGCAGACGACGATGCTGCTGGCCATCTCGGGATCAGTGAATGACCGTCTCCGAACAACCGGTTGTCCACCGCGGGGCGGGGTTCAACCTACCGGGAATCTCCCGTCACTCTAGTCCCTCGCGGCTGAACATCATTTCGAGGCAGGCCGCAGGACTGGGATGATGGTTCTCGATCCTTACGGCGAGGAGGCGAATGGGCCAAGCGGACCTACTGAGTGATTGATGGGCTAGACCTTGGATTTATGTTGCATCTTCAAGTGGAGCGAGAATACCCATTTGAACCGTAGTGTTTCGTTCCAAACGGAGCACGGCGGCGGCTTCGCTCCGTGTAACCCAATTACGAGCCTCGAACGCGGTGAATAGGTTCTCGCAGGGCGGGATTTGATGTAAGCCACTTGAAATTAACCTGTAAGGCGACTTTCGGGTATGGAATTCCTAGCCCTCCCATCAGATATCAGGCAGATAGATGCTGTCGACCAACACAAACACACGTCCTTTACATGTTGTTGTCTTTGGGTACAGGTCACAGTGAAAGAATAACACGAGAACCAATCACTACGCGTGCTACACGGCTGCTAATACGACAAGAATGATGTAGACTGTGAAGCTTCAGTCGAGACGTCCCTATAAGCAACCACAAGAACAGGACTAAAAAAACCCCTTGTTCAGAATCCAGCCAATGGTAGATGTCTTTAGGAACCGCGAACCGACTCATCCAGCTCCCTGTAAATCTGCTCCCAAAACCCACATGTACTATAGTCCACAGCGCCGGGGTCGATGCTGCCCTTGATATTGACACCCGCCCACGTCTCCGCGTCAAAGGCGGGCCAGAACCCGTCGTCGCCCGGCCTGCCCTGCTCTGCCATGCTCGTCCACGCCCGGCTCATGTCGCGCGCGAGGGCGACCTCGACGGGCGAGAGCCCGCAGGCGCCGTCGGGACGGGGCAGCCGGGCCGTGGCGTTGAAGACGTACGGGATCTCGGACGAGTGTGTGGCGCCCAGGAAGCCGATCTGCGCCTGCGGTATGGCGCCGTACCACGCGCAGGTCGGCACCTGCGCGAACTCAAAGGCCCAGGCCGGAAGCCCGTTCGCGACCGACTTCTTGGCCCCCTGGTACGCCCAGCACTTGTACGAAGTGTCGGTGGTGATGGTCTGGACCGCGTCGTAGATCCGGCCGCCGAATCGGGCGGCAGGGAAGGTGTCGTTGACCTTGGAGGCCAGGGGTCCAAAGTTGTCCGCCAAGAAGGCGTCGTAGTCGGCCTGGTCGAGGTCGAACGCGTCGGCACCTAGCCTGGCGAGGATGAAGAGCGAGGAGTCGTTCTGGGTTGTGCCGAAGATGGAGGGCACTCGGACGCCCACGTCGAAGGGAGACTGCTCGATGAAGTTTCCGTCGACGAGCGGGCCCCATCCGTCTACTTTTAGAGGCGTATAAGTCCCCAACGCGCTGTTGACCGACGACGACGCTGCATATGCAGCCTGGATGGCCGCAGGTGAGGCCGCGCGGAAGCAGGCAATCTTTGGCTCAGGTCAGTGGGCATTCACAACCATCAGGACTCTACAACCTACATCACTCGCAGTGCAGTTGAGGGCGGCACCAAAGCGGGCTTGGATGTCCTGAGCCTGTTCCACGGTATTCAGCGGTCGCCCTCCACCGGACTGCATGGCGGCGGCTCGCATCAGTGTCGGTGCCTCCTCCATTGCTGCGAGCGTAAAGGTATTGACTCCGCCGGCAGACTGGCCGAACAGTAGGACCTTGGTCTACGCAAACATCTCGTTAGTATGCATGTCCGTATCGGTTTCACCTAAGGTATCTTACCGGATCGCCACCAAAGGCGGCGACGTTGTCCTGCACCCACTTTAAACCGAGCCATTGGTCCTTGAGCCCCTGGTTTCCTTCGAGCCCTAGGCTCTGCAGAGCGAGGAATCCCAGGGGCCCTACGCGGTAGTTGATTGCCACGACGACGGAGTTTTGGGCACTGTCACACCCGTCATATGTTGGGTTCGAAATGCCGCCTGCAGAGTTACCTCCCCCATAGATCCAAACCTTGACGGGCAGCTTCGATTCAGGGGGTGGCACTTTCGGGAGTCCAGACGTCGATGAACAGGCTATTTGGAAAGTATTCATAAACACCGGGATGAGTGAACGTGGGCAGGTCGACTACTCACCAGTCCTCGGATTGCGGACCAGCCTCTACCAGCAGCGTATTGAACTGGATGCAAGCAGGGGCAGGCGTCGTAGCCTTGAGAATGCCATAGGACTCGTCGTACGGTTTCGGCGGTGCGAAGCGCAACGCTCCGAGGGGCGGCTGCGCGTACGGTATCGACAAGAAGCGATTGACCCTGGTATACTCACATTTTCCGCCCAGCAACGTCCCGTTCCGTACGTGAACCTCGGGCGCACAGCCGGCACCGACGGCACCGAGGTTCAGGAAGATTCCAGACAACAATGGGGCAAGAAGACGCATCTTGGTGGGTACAAGGAATCCGCCCGTACAGGTTGCCATCGTGGACGGCCGTGGACGGCGCCGAGAGGAGCGCTGTTATATGTACCACGGTTGATGCCAAAGCCATCTTTGGTTCACTAAGAGCGGGTGAGCCTGCATAGAAGGCGCTGGAGCCCGGACGCATCCTTGGTTTTGGTGGTGATGCTCACCTATGAGGGGGATGCCCGCCCTGCATGTTGTGGAGCTTCCCCTTGTGGAAAACTGGACTCTGGAGTGTTCTCGTATAAGTCCTAGGAGCTGTGCCGTACACCCGACTTCTTCCAGGCCCTCCTCGGCTGTTTGCTGGATACAGGCCATTGGTGACGTTGTTGAAGACTGCCCATAACCGGCCCTTGAATAGCCGTCGACTTGGTAGGTGGCTAACTTTCCATTGCTATCGAATGGGCCGAGAGACCTTGGTCCTTGGCCGCCTAGTGTCACGACAAGAGACAGAGTGCAGGGGTATAGATCTCTAGCTTCCCGAATAGGCAGTGCATTCGTCGTGGCACTTTGGACGCATAGTTAGCACTGTAGCTTGTCACGAATGACAAATAGGCGACACAACATGTCGATGACTAAACGAGGCGTCGATGGGACTGGGTTTTGGGGTTTGACATGGCCAACCTGGTTGGCAGGTGATCAGTCGTATCGGGGCAGCTTTCCCTTTTCCGCCAGTCCATCTCCATGAATAGCAGCATCTTGATCGTTGAGAAACCTGTTGGCCTGTTCGCCTACTTCTACATTCGATACTGTTAAAATTTATTTCATATCGACTGGCGTCAATAAGGTTCGCGACCTCTTCTTGTTTAGATAGGCGCGGGCAAACGGGAAGCCGAGGTTTATGCAATCATGTACCAGTGATATTAATACTTACATGTATAGACTGTTGCAGACGATCGGTTTCGTCCCTTTACGAGAATCGTCCAGCATGGCCCGTGTTTGTAGCACATATGCCCCCGATCGGATAACAACCACAGCAGTCTCGCAACCAGTGACCCTCCAGACTCCAAGCAGGGACAGGGCGTCCTTGCTATCGAGCATCGCATTCTCTCTGATGCTTCAGACTCCCCGAGACCAATCCTTTCCCAAGCTCCTTTCCCGAGTAAGAGTTCCTTTCAGAGTCCCTTTCCAGAGTCCCTTTCAAGTTTCCAGCAAGGTATCTCAAGTGAGGGAGGGTTGAAATCCGTCACATCCCCGTGAGCAAAGCCCGGAAACTGTCAGCATGAGCGCCGTCTATTCGGAGCGTGGAGTCCTGACGCGAAGACCAGCCGTTCGGTGCCATCTCTCGGACGAGTCCAACAATGGATTCGGGGCATCTCAATCTGTCTTCAAGACTCTCCTACTGGCCATCAGCCCCAGAGACGATCAGAAACGTAGCCAAAACCCGGGACTCGGTCCAACAGGTCGAGTTGTTCAGACGATGTAGCGCCCCAGCCTCCCCCAGCCTCCTGCCACTCCTGACTCCTCCAAACAGTCACTAACTTTACCACTCGCCCAGAGCGTTGTCGTCAGCTCAATGCTTTCGCGCGACTCACGCCTGTTTACCAAGACCGTGCCATTCCGCAAAGGGACCTTGTCCCGAAGAAGCCATTCGGAACCCAACAGGATCAGACCCTGCACAATGTACCGCGTCGCACACGCGGACGCGGACTCGGGGTGGGTCCTCGGACCTCAGTAGAGTCAGTACTACTACTACTGCGATGCGCTAACGCTGTCATTGAGATGCTTTTAATTTGAGATGCTTGAATCATGGACGGGCCGGGAGTGCTATGGTAACGTTTGCAATTGAATTTTATGATAATACGATGTTGCAGCTCGCGAACAGGGACGGCCCGAGTGTGAGACTCGACCAACTCACACCCTGGCAGCCTGGCCTTTTTGCCAAGGGATCGATCGACTTGCGATGGGCAAGACTCAAGTAGGGAATGAGACATCTTGTGACGGATAAAGAGAAAACGTCCCATGTCTGCGGAGATCGAGACCAGGACGGAATTGGGCTCTCAACGATGAAAAGTTTTCGATGGCGTCTCTGCCCGTCTGAAGATGTTAACATGTGGTCGGGCCTCTTCCCGTGAATAGAGTTCGGAGCGAGTGTCTGGCATTGTTGTATTGGGGGCTCAAGACTTGAGAGCACGGTCGGGATAGGGTTACGGGAAGTGTATATTCCATCCACTAGAGGAGCTTGGCAGTTTGGCATGAGCTGTCTGGGGGATCATCGAAACACCCCCGGGAAGAGGTGCGATGAAGCCTGAAGACATATTATATATAGACAGACAGGTAGGCCTCGAGAATTCTCAGCAAGTCAAGGAAATACTCATCATCTCAGTATTCTACTCCTTCGCTGTCCCGTCTCTTCCGTTTCTCTCTTTTCCATTCTCGTACACGTCGTCGCCGGCCGACATAGTCACTACACTTCTTAATAGGACAGACACATTCCTTCGCTGACCGTCATTCTTTCGAGTGCCTCACCCACATTGCTACTATTACTACTATTGTTCTCCAGAAAGAGACAGACGCAGACGACTTCTTCAAAATGGCGCGACTATCAACAAGCCTTCTCTTCGCCCTCGGCACCATCGTCACATCCACCCTCGCTCAGACACCGGCTCCCGCCCTCAGCGCCTCGGACTGCCAGCTCGCCTCCCTCCTCGCGCAGGGCATCCAGCTCAACATCAACGACCAGATGGACGAGCTGTCGACGGTGACGGCCCTAGGCATCGCCGTCAACTCGGGCAACGCGGCCGAGTTCGCGACCATCAAGACGCAGCTCCTGGACTTTATCACCAACGGCGTCCAGATGCGCCAGATGAACCAGGCCATCACGCCTCCCAACAACAAGGCCACCGGCGGCCTGGCCAAGGTCGCCAACGCCCAGCTCGACGAGCTCAACCTCGTCACCGGCCTGAGCGGCTCGCCCGCCACCAAGGACGCCGACCTCAAGACCATCGAGACCCTCAAGGGCGCCTTTAGCGGCGGCATCATGCAGAACATGCAGAACATGCAGGATGTGAGTTTCTTTTTCTTTTTTTCTAGTCCAGCTGCTGCGGGCGTTGTTACTCAACACCATTCCATGATTACAAGACTGACATCATCTACTATAGGCCCTGGCAGGATGTGGACCAGTCATGAACCAGCCGGCGACAGGCGGCGCAGGCGAGCCTGCCAAGGTAACTGAGCCGGCCACAGGAACTGAGCCGGCCAAGGGTGCTGAGCCAGCCAAGGGTGCTGAGCCGGCCAAGGGTGCTGAGCCGGCCACAGGAACTGAGCCTGCCAAGGGAGCTGAGCCTGCCAAGGGTGCTGAGCCGGCCACAGGAACTGAGCCTGCCAAGGGAGCTGAGCCTGCCAAGGGTGCTGAGCCGGCCACAGGAACTGAGCCTGCCAAGGGAGCTGAGCCTGCCAAGGGTGCTGAGCCGGCCACAGGAACTGAGCCTGCCAAAGGAGCTGAGCCTGCCAAGGGTGCTGAGCCTGCCAAGGGAGCTGAGCCGGCCACAGGAACTGAGCCGGCCAAGGGAGCTGAGCCGGCCAAGGGTGCTGAGCCGGCCACAGGAACTGAGCCGGCCAAAGGTGCTGAACCTGCCAAGGGTGCTGAGCCTGCCACAGGAACTGAGCCTGCCAAAGGTGCTGAACCTGCCAAGGGTGCTGAGCCGGCCACAGGAACTGAGCCGGCCAAAGGTGCTGAGCCGGCCAAGGGTGCTGAGCCGGCCACAGGAACTGAGCCTGCCAAGGGAGCCGAACCTGCCACAGGAGCCGAGCCGGCCAAGGGTGCTGAACCTGCGAAGGGTACTGAGCCTGCCACAGGAGCTGAGCCGGCCAAGGGTGCTGAGCCTGCTACGGGAGCTGAGCCGGCCAAGGGTGCCGAGCCTGCTACAGGAACTGAGCCTGCCAAGGGTGCTGAGGCCAAGAGAGCCGTTCGGACTGCCGCAGGAACTGCGCCGACCCATAATGCAAAGGTGGTCAGCAAGAGGGTGATGAAGGTGTTCAAGGCATGAGCATGCATGAGCAGTGACATCATCGGAGCTCGTGGCTGCTGAGTAAGATGCTTGATGAGCTTGAAGGAGACGAGAAACGTTGAACGGCCATTGTTTCAGGGTTGGTGTTTGGGATGGGATGTCTGGGAATGTTTTGGGAGCGACGAGTTTTGCTCGCTTCCTGGTCACACTAATTTGAAATTGTATATAACACATACCAAGTATAAAGAGGACGGAGTACCAATAACACGTTGACCGGTTATTGACAACTACCCAAACGGTGCACGTGAGTGAGTCTTGATCCGCCGTGGGCAAAAAAGCTCAATCATGACGGGAATGACCAAGATTCGAGGGTGTGTACGGAGTACATCCCGTATAGTTCTCGGTATGGTGACTGCTTACCACCAACTTACGCCAACCCACATCAATGATCAGCGTAACTATCCGTAACTAGTACGAATACTTCGTAGTCAGTTACAAAGATCGACGAAACACGGTCCCGTACCGGGGGTAACCCCTTCTCATCGCACACGAGTCAGTACAGACTTTGGGGCGCTGTCGACCAAGTGCCACACCACTCCGCACTGGGCCTCGTGCATCCCCTGTCAGGACTGTTTGGCGTTGCATTAAGGGGTAAAACCAAACAACGTTTCCCTGCGCAAGGTCGACATGCTTCAGACAACGCCTCAGGCAACATCTTGGCGTCTGGCCGTGCTCAGTGAATGCGTGACATTTCTCATTTGTTTGTATCCGTACCGGCTCACGGATACATAATCTTGAGCCTTGCGTCGGGTAAATGCTGCCCATGTTCCAGAACGCCAACCATGTAAATGCCAACCATGCCGTCTGTCTCGACGGCCCACCTGAAATTGTGCAAACGCCATGCTCATGCGGTACAACGTGCTCACGCATCTCCTCCTCCCTCCGTGGCCGATTGCAGATTCGGAGGAGCGTGATAGCCCGGCTGGGATCCCTTGGGAATCTACACCAATGAACCATCCGCGCTTTGGGTCAACTTCTTGCCCCGATCCCATTCTCGCTCCTCTCCCCGTTTCGTCCATGTCACGTCCGCCTCGTCGCGCTTGTCGCCTTTCTCCCACTTCTTGACCTGGTCGTCCGTGTAGCCGGCGGCGCGGAGTCTAGCGGCGCCTTGCTGCTTCCATGCCTCTCGGTCGCGCAATGACTCTAGAGCTGTACCCCAATCGTCATCATCCTCCTCGTGGTTCAGCGCGAGGTCTTTCTTGGGATCGTAGTCGGCTGCAAAGCGGCTGTCGATGCCCGAGGTATCGGAGATGGCACCACGACCTCGTCTGCGAACAGTCGCGTGCTGGGGAGGCGGCGCAGGGCCGATGAGGTCGTCGAGAGGGTCCGAGTCGGAGTCATGGTTTGAACGAGTATCAGGTTGACTGGCACGTTGCTCCAGCTTGGCGTGACGACTGGCTCGGACGCTGAATAGCTCGCGGTCCTTGGGCCTCGATGAAGCTCTTGGCTCTCCAGAACCGTGTCGTGGCGAGTGACGTGTTGAGTGTCGGTGATGGCTCTTGTCCTGCTCGCGATGTACTCGGCTGCTGGATTCCGTGTCCTTCTCTCTGCGGTGAGAACGCTCTCGTGAAGATCGCGGGCCCCCATCCGCATGTTCTCGTTGTGAACGTGACAAGCCGTGCGCCTCGTCGTGATCGGCAAACAATTCTTTCCTAGCATTCTTGTTCGTCGACTGTGACTCGTCTTGCGCAGAACTTGCGCCTCCGAGACCCCGAATCTGGAATTGCCGACGCTGCCTCACACTGGCGCCATGGTCTGCCTCGTTGCTAGCCCGATCACTGCCGTCGTCAACCTTGCGTTTTTTAGACGATCCGCCAATGATGGCAGCGATGTCGCCCAGCTGGCGCTTCCTTGTGTCCAAGGCACCGGGACGCGACCGACGTTGGCGATCATGCTCTGCGCGGCGCTTGGCCTCCTCGGCTTTCTCCAGTTCGCGCAGTCGGGCGGCAGAGTCCGAGGCTTCCTTGGCCAGCAATGCACGATTGTGGTTGTTGGTGTCGCGTATGATGTGGTTGAGAAAGCGGGTGTTGGGTTTCGGCTGGTGAGGAGGGCGGCTGGGATCCATCCTAGTCAGCAGCTATAGACGGGACGAAGACGGATGCGAGGGATTCTGACTTGGCCGGCTTGTTGAAGGCATCGAGACCCATGGCCGAGTACTTTATCGAACAGCCCGAAGCTTCCTTGGCCAAAAGGTCCGCAACGTAATCGTCTGTGAGGAACTCATCGTTGGGCGCCATGTTGCTGTGTAGACGGGGATGCTTTCGTTTGTTCGAAGTACGCAAAAGAGTGTGGTGGAAGAAGCGATGACGCCGGTCCGGCAAAGCGACCTGGTATCATCAATGGAGAGGCTTCTCGAAACACCGATCCAAGGTCCAACTCTCAACACATGCCAGAATTGGGTTAGAGTCAAAGCTCACTGTGACGCCACGAAGATGATGATGCACAGCGGCTTGGCAGAGTCTGGGATCCACTCATGCCACCGGCCAAGACTCGGCCAGCTGCCATCACTCTGTACGCCGTATCCGTAAGTTACTAGTTACGTGCTCCATACACAGTGGTACTGTGTAGGGAGGGGCGGGGCTGGGATTAGACGCTATTACCATTTAGGATTAATGTAAACAATTATCCAGGGTCGCGACTGTTTGCCGTTGCCGACCTGCAAGGCCATCCGTCATCCGGACGCATCATCAAGCTTAGCACTCGTCGCATTTCGTTTATTGAGCCCGCATCGTCTCACCGGCGGCCAATTCGTCGTCGCATCAGCATTGTGCGTCTTGCAAAATCCATCGCTTTGTCGGTATCACCGCCAAAGCTTTAGCAACCAAGCAAAACAGCCAGCACATCTCCAGACTCTCGCCTCGCAACCATGGCCAGGCCAAAGACTCCCAAGTCCCCTAGGGCACCCGTGGCCCAATCCGCCCAAGACGTCCTCGCTGCACTCCAAGTCCTCACCTCTGGCTACGAGCTCAGCATCCTCAAGCTCTCCGAACCCATATCCACCGACATCGCCACAGCCCAGCAGATATCCCAACAACGCACCTCGGATGTCTCCAGCAACTCCCTCGATGCGCCCACGCCGGCCTCGCTCGAAGCCGATCTAGAACACTACCGCGAGCTCTTTGCGAAACTGCGCTTTAGCTACGTCGAACAAGTCACCAAGGAGAAATTCATACGAGCCATTGTGGGCGACCCTCCGTTGATCGTGTCACAACAAGAGAACCTAGAGTTGGAGCAGCAGAATGCCGAGTCAAAGGCGCAACTGAAAGCGCTGAAGACCGAGGTCGCGTCCATGGTCAAGGAGTTGGAGCGGAGAGGACGCGAACTCGCCAAGCGATACGAACAAGTCCAGCTGGAGACGACAAAGCTGGAGGAGCTACCGGCACAGATCGAGGGCCTGGAGGAAACAGTCCGGGAGCTGCGCGAGAAGCATGCCGACAGAATGCATGAGAATCCAGAGCTGAACCTGCCTCTCCAAAAGACCATTGATTTGGTGGACGAGAAGAAGCGCAAACGGGACGAGCTAGACCGCGTGCTGCAGCAGCTGCAGAGTCAAGTGCCAAGGAAGAAGAGGGAGCTTGCAAGACTGCAAGCCGAGCTACAGCCACTGGAAACCAAGCGCACAAACAGCACCGCTGCAGCAAAAGAGGCGAGGCGCCGGAAAGAAGGTGCCGCTGGCGGTGTAGAGGATGACTTGGAGGAGAGGGGCCGGTGGTACAGAGCGTCTGAGACTGCATTAAGGCAGATGTTGGACCTTGAGAGGTGAACGGAATATTTGGATGTGTCACGAGTATGATTAAATGATATTGATATGTCGTAGTTTGGCGTTTGGTGTTTTGGTGTTTGGCGTTCGCGAGCATCAACACGGCTTGATGATGGTATATCACAGGGGGCTGAGTAAACGACATGCAGACCGACATCATCGGCAAGTTTGCAGCAACTTGTTTCTGATCATGTGTTCAAGTTGAATCAAATTGGAGCACAGAATTCTTCAGACTCGGGAAAAGGAGGCGGCAGGCTGTCATAATGATATTCATGCTGGCTGACGGCAAACGGACAAAAGCACTCTAGTTGCCTCTCCGCCTGGCTCCTCTCCCTTTGAAGATATTTCACTGTCACTTTCTCATATAATATGGCTGAGGGTCTCTCGCAACTTCACGACTAAACCTCTCTCTCAGTTTTCGTTTTCCTGCTTTGGAATTTTGTCAGTTCGCTATCATTCTCGACCCCAACATCTTCCTGAAGCCTTTCCTTGGTCTTGACTGCTCATCTCGGGGCATTCCATGAGATCCTATCTGGCTCTCCCCGTCGGCTGCACATGATGGCTCTCTACATTCCAGCTCTATATTTGGTCACGTGCTTGTCGCATAGCCTGCAAGAAGAAACAAGAACGTACACCTCCCCTCCTGAGACTCCACCCATCACATCAGCATGGTTCCAGGATTTACCTGCCTACACCATCACTTTGACTTTTACTAGTCTGACCGGGAATGTTCACCATCAAGAACAGCAGCTCTGCTCGAGAACAAGCTGACCTTGTCAGATCTCCCTATTTACCTTTGCGACAATGCGGGCCGCGATCTAGCCCTTCCGCTTACCTACTTCCGCTATAGGATTCCTGCCGTGGGCTGTGTGGCATCTACCATGCAGGTCAAATCTTCTCGAAGACGTCCGATGCGGACCCCCCGATTTGCAGGATATAGTCGATTATAGTGGCGCTGCAGGTGGCGATGCCACAAACCAACGACATGTCTGAGCATCTTTCCAACCACAAGGGCAATCAGAAGAACCGGATAGGCTATTGCACACAGACAGTGCGGATTGCATCTCTGGAAGCTTCCACTCCCTCCACACCGCGTAGGAGTCCCCAGTCCACCCCAGCAACGGTACCAAGGGAGATACCACTGGAAAGCAGGTGACCAGAGATACAATCTCGAACGACGTCCTGATGCTGCCCGGGGAAGATGCTTGCAAGTCTTCTGCACCTTTCTTTCCTCTAATTTTCAACTTCTTTCCGTGCAATCGATGATCACGATCGCGACAAGGACCTACATAACGCGATTGCGTGGAATCTGCGTACGGAGCTTCCTCGGTTCGCTACCCCTTGGCTAATAGAGTGAGCTGGGTGAGCCGCGCCGCTTTATGCTCACCCCCTACGATAAGTAGGGTAACGCGAGGGTGAGCCCGGGGTACCCTAGGGCGATTATTACTCGGCACCAAATGCCCGAGATAATACTGTATAAGTACTAAGAATCAGATGAATAGGATATGTAAATTCCGAAAGTTATCTCTGTAACTCTACCTGCTTAATAATTAATTGAGTAATATACTGGACTGGGTATCATTTCAAGCGGCGTGCTCTCTATTATAGTATTCTCCCCTTCCTCCTACGTTATCGTTCTTCCGTCCCGAGGTTAGCTGTCAAGCTTCAACCGTTTGATGAGGTGATTACCAGTTATGTTGTATGAGCTGTCATGGGAAACTGGCCAGGTGGTACATAGGCCTGATATACCCATTTCAGCTTGATCCACCCCGAAGGTATAGTTATGTGTAAACCACCGCTGCAGCTGCAGCAGCGGATGCCACCGGCATCCAGTAAGTGGGTCAGATGCGTCAGCATCTAACCCCTACCTACTACCTACACCTGCTGCTTCAGTTAGCTACCTTCCTTTCTTCCTTCTTACTCTTCAGGCCTAGTCATAACAACAGATATATTACTGCGCTTCATGTATTCACCGTTACGGTCTGAATAAGGTGATACCAACAGTATAAGTACGCAGAGGCCATGGGTTCACTTCCATTACGATAATCAACGCCAGCGACAGAAGAAAAAGAGCCGGTACTATGACCGTGACCGGTTAGAAGCGATGGTAAGATCACTCGCGTACTTCCAAGACGATTTGGCGAGGCCTCCGTAGTGGTGTATCAGTGTTCGCCATCTCGAGAAGGTGACAACGGCCCAACGCCACCTCATCCAGTGAGAATTGGCGGATGGGACTGTGGTTTTCTCTCCAAATGATTATGTCATTATGTCTGGGGTAGCTGTTGCAGAATTGAGCATGATCAAAAACATCGATATGCAAATGTTTGTGTCCCTTCCAAGAAATTGTGTAGCAGATAGCACGATCCATTTTCCCACCTTGCCCATCCATTCTGTCCTTGGACCATCTTTTGTCGCAGTCCTTTACCTCTGACGAAAATTCCAGCTGCTATCGCGCAATGGGTACTCAACACTCAATGTTACCATAATACTTCACTGCACCGATATCCCAACCACCCCTACTGAATATCGTACATCATGTAGTAAAAGCCGTATTCTTCGGTACAACCATACTTGGAAGCATCCTGGAAAGCACTCCCGACCTCGATAAAGCCCAGCCGATGATAGATACCCCGCGTGACCGGAAAAGACTGGACAAAGATTGTACGGATATCTGTGTTCCTAACCTGACGCATACCAGCCTGCACGAGCATGGTTGCTATCCCCTTGCCCTTGTTGCTCGGATGAACCGCGAGGTACTCCAACTCTATAATTCAGTTAGTTACGTATAGTTATAGCTCGGAGAAGCCGGCCTGACGGGGGCAAGTACTTGATACATACCTATACAATTCCCAGTCGCCAGACGTGGGTTCTCACTCCGGATACGGTCCCGGACTTCATGGATAGGGCCATCTACGTCGTCCATAGCGATCGGGTCCCAGTATGAAGATTCGGCCGTCTCTTCCAACTCTCTAGCTTGCTCCTCTGTGACGTTGGGCACTTGTGCATCAGGCCATTCCGACTCGCTACCAATAGGTAACCTCCAACGCGCGTACCCGACAACTTGCCCCGTCTCGTCAATCGCCTTTTGGTGGCGAAGTACGTCACGCTTCCGAAGGAGTACGTGATGCGATATACGTTTGGTAAGCTGTTCGGTCAAGAATTCCTGGGTCGCTTCCTTCGGCCACATCACCCTCCACATTGGTGAGTGGTAGAAAGCGCCCACGTTGTTATACGCTAGCTGTGCTGCATCTTTGGTGGTGCAACTTTCGATGGCGATACCACAGTGGGATTGCAAATTCCTATTCAGGTTTGATAAAGTCAGATCGTATATGTAGATAAGTAAATAAATCAATAAAAAGGGGGCCAGATAGTTTCGATAACTACCACGTACATTGCCATCTTTGTCTCTGAAGTCGTGTTGCACATCTGAGAGCACTCTACTAATGCCAAGTAGTAAGTACAATCGAGGAGCTCGAAAACATCACTCGCGGGATGATTACCGTTTAAATGCTTTTGACTTGAGACCCTTGCCAACCCTGTACGCGCCGTGTCGGGCTTGTACCTATGTATATTTACCGGCGGGGAAGTGCTGACTTTCTTATCTTGAATCAGCTTCGCCGTCATATTAACGAGTAGGGTACGGTACACGAGGCAGTGTCAGCAATAGAGCTTGCCGCACCTATCAAAGAGCTTTACGTGGTGGAAATGGCTTTCGGTTTTCCGCCTTTGCACTGAGGGGTGTGATAGGCATCGACGCATTTCGGTTGTAGATCACAGCTCTTCCCGAATCCATGCAGCGCTTAAGACGCTGGCAGACTGCTGCCTTGGAGTCCGTCTGCCTATTGGTCGGCCGAGCAGCTTCTAGCCTTCTACGTGCATGGCTGCCTAGCAGCTTCTGGCCTTCTATATGCACGGCTGCTTGGACAAGCCGTACTTGGAACCTTTCCAAGGCTCCAAGATTGTTTTGTGAAGGCTTCCGGCCTACTGAATACACAAGCAGCCCGGAAAATGGGTCGATGGCCACGCCGCAAGGCTACAACACGTCATATCCACTGGGTAGGAGCCGTGTTACCTTCTTCTCTCAGAGCCGTGACCATGGACACCCGATTGGAAGGGCGTCACCGGGTTTCCCGGGTGGTCGATAATACGATAGACCCTCCTATTCGGGCGCGCTTTGCAGATCCCACTCTGGTGCCTCTCAGACTCTCAGTTAGACCACACAACCAGAACGTATCATTCTGGATACCCGATATTACTTACACAGTAGTCAAAAGTAGAAAATTTCACAGGCTGCAAGCCCGTATATCGGTATTCGGCGATGCCCTCCGCCAACACATCATCTTGACATGTGAAGACACCCTTGAAAAATGAGGCCATCATGATATCTGACGATGCCCTCAAACCTTTATCGGCCACCGACCGACTCCTTGCAAACCCTCAAGCTGTTAACGGAAGACCCGAATCAGGGTATAAATGTTCAATTATAAGCAATCATGTGATTATCATTGAGCATATTTATTCAGAGAGCAGAGGTCATGTCCTCTTATGCAGCCTGAGCTCGTTTTACTACCTGAAAGGGAAAGAGAAAAGGTAACTAGCTAGCAGCGAGAAGCAGGATAAGTGAAGGTATCCGGATCGGACGTGGTCCAGCAGTCCGATCCGCATATAGCAGGGAGAGCCTAAAGGGGAGCCTAAAAGGTTACATCCGATACCCTACAGGTGCCATATCGGATTGTTCCATAAAAACAAACACCAAACTAGTTCACTATTCCTTGTTATAATATCCTTCGTTGCCATATTTATCCCAATACTCGATTGGGTCAAGGCTCTCTATAGAAACCTCTCCGTTGGCCGTATTGACCATCGCAGGGAACCGCATGGGGAATCATGTGCCAACGATATTTGCAGATGGTCATAGACTATATTAAGGCGATAAATCTCGGGAAGCTCGGTGGTTCGGGGCGACGGTAAAACCTGATTCTGGGCAGTCTCTGTGCTGTTTTTGGCAGGTCTAGGCTGGGCGCTACTACGGGGAACCTCGTTAATAGGTTGTAGAGACGTCCGTTGTACACCACCGGAGTTGTTAGGCGATGTCGGCTTCTGGGCTGCCACCTTGTGCGCAGAGATCTCCAGAGAGGTTCTAGAGCTTTGGGAAAGGGCCGAGGTCGACTTCGAAGCGTGGTTACCAAGGGCCACGTTACGTGGTACCGGCCCGTCGAAAAGTTCGCTGAGCATGGAGTGGTTCTGCGTCGGCTTGGCCTTGTATGGCACGCGATGAAATGCGATGACTTTGCCTATATCCTCGGTGGAATCCTCCCACTCTGAGTCGTCGTCGTTGTCGTCGATAGCGCTCTCGTCAGTGTAGCTGCCAATTTGTGAGGAGTCCTTGGCGGGTGCGACAGACTGATCGTCGCAGGATTCGCCAAAGTGGACCCTTCGGATGGCAACTGTGTGACCTGGCATGGAGATGGCGTCCGATGAAATAGACCGTGTTGCTTGGAGTTTTCGAGGGCAAGCCGGCTTGATGGCGGGTGTTGTGCGTGCCTCGAGACTTGTCTATTCGGCCTTTGGTAGCGGTAAGCTTATCTGAGATGATCCGAGTTGATGTGTCGTTTACACCCCGGGCAGCTGTTGCTTGATGAGTTGTGGCAGACAACGATGGTGCGTGCAATGTCTATCGCGTCCGACTCGGAGCTTAAGTATAGCCTCCTCTTTGTCCACTATTTCTTTATCAACTATTGAAAGAGGTTCTGGGGCAAAAGCTATTGGTTTTTTGTCGCCAGTCTAGCAACAAACTGCTGTCAGGATTGCTTGAGAAGTCTACTGTTTTATCGGTACAAAGGCGAGTAATGCTTCGTTTCCGGAAGTAGGCCTAGAGTTACCGTCGATTGTTCCGACCACTGAACTTCCGCAGTGATGACCTTGCATGATACAGGGCCACGACAAGGTTTAAACCTTTGAGTTGACCAAATAACATATAGATATGTATTGCTCGCTGGCTATGGCAGTAGTTTAAGACTATGGCCGAGTTGGGTTTCGCTAATTGGTAATAACCGTTCTCTCGGCAGTATTTGGTCTTCTGTTGGGACGAATTATATGTCCCCGTGAAACCTATAGAAAGAAGTTGTCGGCAGCATTGGTACAAGTGCACTTGGAGAGTTAATTCAAGACAGAGTCCTCCGGCGTAGTATGCCGGGTGCCATTTTTCATACATCGTATAATTCAGCGAGAATAGCTTGATCAGAAAGCCTGGAGGTCCGTAGACATATAACAGTTCATCTCAACGTCGTCTTATAGTCGTGAATGATATAACCACCACAACGTATCTAGACGTCGCCTTTCGTTAGCACTATGTAAGTAACTAGGTACTATGACATGGTGATCGGCGCCGAGTATGGACCGCCAGAAGGCTCAACGTGTCAGAACGGCAATTCCAATACGCGTGCCCAGTGCCCCCACCAAGTTAGTCTTGGGGTATATAAAACCTTAGCAGGGAACCTACTATCGAGCAGTTTGTAAGGTTAAAACCTATAACCTATTATTATGATATTATGATGCGATTAACGCCGCGATGCGATTGACGCTGCGCTGTTAGGCGGCTATAGTTGACGCTGCATTGCAATTGACGATGCAATGCAATTGACGCTGCGATACTATATAGTATAATATAATATCTGTTTAATCGAGACAAAGTTAGTATGGGCGTGAGCCTGGGCAGGTAGAGTACTGGATAAATTCATATTTTGACGTTCTGACACGTTGATACCTCTGGCGTTCCGACGGTTCCGTAGCCGAGTAGGGAGTAGCTCCGTCGCGGACCGGGCCCTTCCCTAGTCTTACGCACGACCCTTGAGCCATATAACTACTAGTCTACGAAGTACCGTAGTAACTAGTCCCTGCCAGGACCTGGCTTTCTTTTCGCTCGACCTTGATCCCCACACGGCCTACAATGTCACTTTCTTGGCGCACCGCATCATTCTTTCCAACTTGCTTCTGGACAATCGCAGCATCAGCCTCTCGGACCGTCATATGATTATCCCGAATAGAGCCTGCCGCTGCGGTGACTGCTTCCCTTGACAAATGCCCGCTGAGAAAGCGTTGATGTTGACCGTGTGGATGACGTCTACGGATACTATCATCTACGTAGTACGGGTATGTACTCCGTAGTTTCTTTTCGGCTTCGATTTCCAATCCCCCAGTCCCCACTACACCCGAATCGCGTTCTTCTTCTATCCGTACCGAGTACTCCGTACATGCACCTCGTTACGCTGAGCCAGCCGTTCGGATTGATATCCACACTTGCCTGCATCTGCGTACGAAGTACCGCAGTAAGCGCAACGCCACAAAACGACGGCCAATCCAGGGGTTACACCGCAGCGGCGTGGTTTTGGATTCGGGATAGCTGGGCTCCATTATGATAGGAATTATGATCAGCACTCCGTTTGCTACGGTGCACACGGTCGGTCATCCAGTGGCTGGCCCTGTCCAAGACCCACTGACCAACCAGAACCCAGGCCCGATCCGCACCCCAGGCTCGGCTATTGGCTGACAGACATAATGCGGTGCCACGACCAGTGCTGTCGACCAATCTCGACTTGTCTATTTCCCCGCTACTTGAACAGCTGCGAATAGCACGAGCCCGGTGGAGCATGACACTGCACGAGATGACATGGAGGGGAGGACTCGCGAGTTAGGTACAGGATAAAACCAGGTGTTTTCAAGCTATTGGCCACTACCGGTACGTACACCTCCTATTCTGCAGCAATAAGCTCTTTGCGAATGTTTGTCCCCGGCATGATGGCGTAGTTAGTCTTTGACTCGTTGGCATCTCGGCCCGTTACTTGTGCCCCACCGATTCCTGCATCCAGACGATGTCTTCCTCGGAAAGATCGTAGCGCACCAATATAAGGAAGATGTCCTCGGTTGGGGGGTTGGGATTTCCCGCTTGGCACTCCTTGTACTGTCTGTCGATCATCTGCTCCAACAATTGGGGCTTCATGGCTGTTTGTGGTATATGGTACAAGGCACCGTAGCGCATAGAGTGTATCCACACCCAGCTATCCTCAGAGTCGGGGTGCTCAGTCACTTTCGCAAGTTGATATTCTCCCACTGCCGAAAGGTCGATGTCGTTGTTACTGCAAATGGGAGCGATCGGGTGGTGTTGATCGAGATTCATAATCTTAATTAGGGTGGAATTAAGGCTCAGATATGGGATAATGCGATGATGATGTTCGAAGATATTGTCGTTGTCCTTCGAACCGTCTTCACCGTCTCTTATATATATATTTTGCACAACCTGTGCCACTAATGCGTGTTTTATTTCTTTAGTCTAACCCGATCAGACGCAGCTTACCTCCAGAAGTACCGTTGAGTGGCAATGCATTTGAGTAACAGCCGCCGTATCCTTGATCGAAGGCAGCAACGCGGCCCGCTCTCCGGCTCTGCTATCTTATGCGCCTCCTATCCCTGGTCGTTCTTCTACAGGCACGTTCAAACTACAGCAGAAAAAGGGGATACACGCATTCGATTCTTGCTCCCCACGTTTCTCGGGGTGGGTAAGCAGGGCTGAAGCTGCCCGCCTCATGCAGACCTAACTAGATGCATAGATGAGTCACGATCGGATGGAAGTAACCTCCCATCAATGCAGAACCTTTACGCGTCTTTGCCCGTTTTTTTATTTCGCCGAATCATCCACTCCCAAGGTTGTGGCGGTTTGGGTTGGCAATCAGCTATCACGTAGTTAGCAAATCGAAATACGGTCGCAACTCCGGACGATGTATCACACAGCATTTTTCATCGTCCCTAATAAAACATGCGTTAGAACTAAAGTAACCACAAAATTCAGAAGAGCATTAGACATACCTTAGCTCCCCGGCAGTAATATGTGGTACACATACGCGGTGCGTTCGTTCGTAGTCAGAGCACCACCGATGTACTCGAAAGCGGAAGTGACCGCATGAATACTCAACCTGAAACGATCAGCCCTCGCTTTATATTTTTCGAGTTTAAGAAATACCTGTGTGTATTCACACATGCTGGTATAGCTATGTAATAGTTCTGCAGGCGTATGACGGGAACGAGGCAAAGAGGTATCGAGGGAACTTGGCAATGAGGCAATAGGGCAGCCGGCGACGAGGCAGTGAACGCGGGCTACCTTACAGACTCTGCGAGCAACAATCGTGTTATATATGATGAAATTGTGCAACCTGGTTCTGCCGGACCTCCATTTCCTACCAGCAAAAGAAAAGAACCTTTAAGGGCCAATGGCGAAAAGGGGGGGTGAGTGCTGGAAGATCTGGCACGGCAGTGGCCCAACGCGAGTCTCCGATACCGACCTGGGATTTACAGGCATTGGGCACGTCGACAGCTGAAATTCTCTGTTTGTAATCTGCAACTGTATGGACGCTGGAGCCCCGGGCAAGGACGTCTGAAGTCTGCTACAGAGTATGGGAATGACAGGCTGAGAAGGAAAAGCTGCAAGCCGTTTTCTGATGACTGGCGGTTATGGTACATGAAATCTGGAAGCACATGGGCAGGAAGCAAGAATCAGCAACTCTACAGATTCTACACCCTAATGTCCATGGACCGCTCATGTTAACTCGCGTTTGATGATCGACCTGGTAAGACTGCGAAGCAAATCTTCCACATTTCCACCCATCTTCGCCGATACCCTAAGATACCCACCCCATGGACGTTTGGCAAATTGCTTGCCGACCTTCTCTACCATTTGCCGTTCTGAAACGAGATCGGACTAAATGGTCCGCAGTGACAACCCAGTACCTTCATATGTCCAAAGCTTGGTTCGCTCAAACAAAGGTCACTACTTTAGACTCGCGCATTATGACGTCCCTCCGGAAGTAGAGTACATCAGTTCTAGCAGTGTCAGTGATTGGAAGCGTTATATTTGCCCACTACCTAAGGGCAATGGCCCGATTGTACGAGTCTTCTATGGTTGGGTCATGCTACCTACGCCAAGACGGGTGAGCAGGTTTTGATCTTCGCCGACTCACCGGCCCGTTGTCGAATCGGTTTCGAGCAAACCGAACCGCGAGTGTTAACTTGCCAGCAGCCCCATCTCCTACGACTCCTAGCTTGTGGTGAGATGGCACCGATGACGAGGCCACGGCCCACCTGCAGCTAGCGGGTTTTATTACGAGGGGTGAGGGTTCCAGAGCTGGTGGCTGAGAGGTGTTGACTGGGGAGCGTGCCGATGAATCGAAAAGGCTGCTTCTTGGGAGTTGGGAGCGTCTGACGCAGAGGGACCCGGGCGCCAAATGGGCAAGCTGGAGGGTTCACGGATAGTTGTTCATGAGAAACGCCCGGGTGAGGGGGGCGAGCAGATGGCCGAAAGTGCCACATTGCATCTGCAGGAAGTGCCAGGGGTTTATATTGGTCAAAACGGCTCTAGAGCACCCGGAAATTGGAATCTGTTATAAAATTCCGTTGGCTTGGAAGTGGACACGAAAACCGTGAGCGAGAACACTCAGCAGCGGCTGCGAAACTTCGTTCTAACTTCCAAGTTGTGAATAGTGGATCTCTGTTGAAGATTGCAATCGAATAGCATGCCAAGGGGTTGTGGAAGACTCAATCGAGGGCTGCTAGTGGCAGATCTGACACTCGGTTGATCTTGGCCCGCTTTGTATGAACCCTGGTGTCGCTCAGTAAGGAGATGGACGGGTGGCATCCTTGGGTGCCCACAATTAGAACTACAACTGTGGGAGCTATATCGAAGTATAGACGTACCGGCATGCCATAACAACGCGCATTCATGCCGGCATGGTCGACATGGTGGAATTGTAACATTGGCAGGGACGCCACGATGGCCGGGGTCATGATGCGGTGTCCAAAGGACACCGCAAATGCGGCTTAGCGCTGTTCCTATCTCAAGACTAACTGACGAGGGGGTGAAAGACCGTAGGGGTGCGCAACAGGTTACACCGTTACAACTTACAGCAGGGTTATGAAGGGCTAGGCTACATTTCCTGTCCATGTACATCGTCCGCCCGACCTCGCCGCTCCCAAAAATACGTTGCAGGCACCTCGGTCAGAATGGCGACAAGCAACAGTTCGCGTATCGACAATTACCGAGGTACACACGCTGAATACGTTGCATACCTAGAGTATCTCGTTATGGGTTATCGCGAGGCCATCGCATACCCGGCCACCTCAGCGTACACCGAACGAACGGGTGTCGAATTCGTGATCGAAGACCCTCAGAGCGTGGTATCTACCAAGGCAAAATAGGAGACGTCACTTTCACAGCTTATCACGAACCTCCTAACGACCGAGGATGAATAGAATGCTCGGAGAGACGCCGTCGGCTTAAGCACCGAGGCCGACATCATCCGCACAATCGGGGTTCTAACCCAGTCGACCAGCGATTCGGCTTATAAGAGAAGGATAACTACGCAGCTCTCAAAGGATATGAACCCCCTTAAAAGATATCGAGAGTTCGTGGCTAATCGTGACCAAAAGGCCGAGTAGTCAAAGCAAGTATTCCACTTCAGTTCTCTACTTTACCTCTGCTGTTATGCTGTCGCAATAGCAGCCGGCAGTTCAACTACCAGCGTCAATAACGACATACAACTATTTCTAGCACAGGTCAAGAGAAATCGCAGCGCTAGAGACAAATATTTAAGTCGGCTTCGGAACGGTGCTCTTTAGGTTATTAAGCGTGCTCAAGAACTCTCTAGCACGAGACTCAACAACCGTGCTTAGGAGCTGTTCTTTCTATGTGCGTTTTTCAGTTGCACCTGCGGCCACCGGGTTTTAACGAATCAGCAGGCGGTTCACCTATCTACACGTATGAGAAATGCAAGCACCACAAGGACAATTCACACTTTACCGCGTTGGTCAAGATTTGCGAACCACCTTAAGGCATGGCTCGATGCAATCAACGATACTCATCGCAGACTAGCTACACCTTCGCCAACTGAACACAACCCGAAACGCCGCCGACTTGACCCAACACAACCTATAACCGTGGCCGACAGCGAGTTTGTGGCTCCGGAATATAGCCACTGTTTTATCGATATCGATGACGATGTTTGGGAGCTGAGCACCCTTACACAGGATTATCTACTCCTTGATCCGTCTAAAGTCTCGATCAAGGTCGATTACTTCACCAAGAATGGACGTCGAATCGATGTGGGCGATACAGATCAGCCTGTACCCGGTAAAGACTTCAGGGCTTATGAGTTTCAATGGCCAGAGAAGCTAACTGGACGGGTGAATAACATTGTGAAATACTTGGTAAGTCTCTATTTACCCGAAAACAGGTCGTGCTAATCCCTAAAGGCTCCTCGATTACAACAAGTAACGGGGGTGAAAATGTATGACTGGGAAATGCAGCTCGTTGAATTGGACCTCGGCCGCTTGAAAGCCAAAGACACAGCCTTGTGTAGCATCTTGATTCCAGTCCAGATGTTTGCAACCCAAGGCATCCGGCAAGTCATTCTTAACGGGGATGCGAAGGGAACTACGATTGCTTCCAAGAACTGGCCCACCCTGGCGATAGTCCCGAGAGGGTACGGCATCAAGAAGATTGGATGTATAATCATCTTTATATGGGTTTCACTCTACCCTCACGGAAGCTTGTAGCTCGGCTCTCTGGATGTGGCTACTTCAATCTTTCTTCTGGTTTCTACTGCTTTCTCCTGCTTTTGTCAATGAGCAAAAATAATGGCCTGTGTTTGTGTTACTAGATTTAGTTATAAAGCTAAGAATAGATAACTCTTTAGAACGAAGTTCAGAGATGCCGGGACGAGAACATGGTTGACAGCGTTTCTATTGGGAGAAAATTTGGTAAGCTACACAGAAACGCTCTACATAACACTTTTGAGTACAGTCCAGCAGGCTGGCACTCCTTGGGGCACGTCTAGCATCATCCCGCAGCGTAATTTAAATATAGCTGATGGTCGAAGGGTAGCTAGACGTTGAACTCGATCAGTTGAATGCCATGTGATTGCAAGTGGTTGTGTTGCACTCAACTGAAACCAAGCTTGATAACCCTTTCATTCAACTTATTCCCATCAGTTCGTGTTTTATTTGCTGGTGGATCGTTGTTGATTGCACTTTCGTTTGCCTAAGTCGAGGGCGGATCAGTTTGTTGCCTAACGTGGTTTACGCACAGAATTGCTGTACTATGATGTGTGATCTGGTAATGAGTATGAAAGAATTGGGTAATGGGCTCCATTTAGGTGTAAGTGCGCGGATCCATTGTCTAGGAGACGAAGACGACTGACTACAAGGCCATAATTAGATAACAGGGACGGAAGGGGGACGTCGACCTTATATCGGACAGCTAGGAGCCAGAACTCTCTCTACCCGTGTTGGCAACAATCCGTGGAAGCCTTTCCCCCAACGTACCATGGGGTATTCGCTCGGATTTGATCTTATCCCCCGTGTCATAAAAACGAGCTTCGAAGTGGACATTAGCGAAATGGTGGAGCGGAGAATGATCGTCAATACTGATATTCTAACACTTTGTGATTGACAAAACCCTGAGAACCCCTTGTATATTCAGAGAGCTCGTTCCAACCTAAGTTAATTCCCAGCAGGATTGATGATCGGGTGTCTGAACTGGAACCATGATCCGGCTGGCCACTTCTTAGCTAGATGATGAAGCTGTGGGCGATGTTGACGAGGCGACGATGAGACCTAGGTGCATGTCAGAACCTCCAAGCAATTATACGGTTCTGGTAGTAGTTGTTTCTGGATTGAATTGCCGAAGAGATCTACTCGGAGTCGTGGTGGATAGGCCGACATATCTCACTTGCCTGATATAGCGCACATAAAAGCTACTAAATGCATCTCTGGGTTTTTGGCGTAGTTCCTTTCCCACCTCCCTTAGTAGATCCGCTTCCACTGAGAGTTATTTCTTCCTCGCCATCTCCTTTATAACCACACCACTCAGTCTCGAAAATCCTGTTCGACATCGCGATGATTGTACCGGCTGGAGCTACTGTAATGGTACCTCGTCAGTGCTGCCGCAGTTTCATAGGGTTAAGCAGTTCATACTAAGCTGCTTGTAGTACTAGATGGTTAAAGCAGGATAGGTAACTGAGCTCGTATACGCAGAACAGTAGCTTAAAATACGCTCAACTTTGAGATTGAGGACTGGTAAAAAGTGATATGGATTGGCTGCACATATGCAGCAGACAGCTAATACCGGTTTATATTCTTTAAAGTGTAGCATTCGCTTAATACGCAACGAGGTATGGTTCGTAGGCTTAATGGGAAAGAACAATCGTCTTGCAATGGGCTAGCTAACGAGTAGTACTATTTATGTTAGTTCGAGGGAATTGGGAACAGGGATTATTTTTATAACCTGAGTTACATGTCGACTTTTTTTCTTGACGGTATCTATCACATGTGTATCATGCAATGTCCTCGCAACAACTACTGTTCCGGCCGTGTTGGCCTGCTGGGTGTCTTTCTACGGATGACCTTAGAAGCCAAATTAGACTCTTAGTGGTTCAAAGTGTCTGTTGAAATCACTGGCAGCGATTAATGGCCGTAAATTCGTCGAGGTCGCATACGGGCCGCATATGCAATGGCAGGCAGTTCGGGAAAGATACTGATGGCCTGCGCAATGGGTAGTTCACGTTTTCTTGGCCTGCAATACGGTCTGCTAGGTACCACCCATTGGCAGGGGTAGTTAGGGCAGGTTACCACTTGCCTGGGGTACAACTTATATCTTAGAGATAGTCATATCAGCACTGCATGTAGGCCAATTCTTTGCATTTTAGGGGTATTTTAACCTGTACTCCTAAAGCCACACATCTCGGATAATCACAGGGAGGCTATAAGTTGGAGAAAACAATACGAGGCAGCAATCTGAAGGAAATCATACTTACCAGAATATACATTATAACGTCTTGTGTTAGTACGTACACACCCCAAAAACCTGCCATAGTGAGTATATGTATTTTCCTAGTATGGCCTGGACCAGCGTTCATCTCCAGGAGAAGTTACCCATTGGGATTACTTCAAGATCACTTCTATTCGACTATGGGTTGGTTGAGCAAAAGGTGGTATGGAGCTGGATGTACGTGTCAACTCCTGTGATAGGCTCCCCTGGCGGAACTAGAGACGGGCAGTCACCCAAAAGACATTATCCAAGATGTATCTGCATTGGCCGTGGCCCAATGCAGGCTGTTGACCGAGCGAATGGGTTTACTTGGTACACCGTAGCGTACGGGATAATCCATTGCTCCAGGGTACACAAATTGCACTGGAGTTGGGTCCAGAGCAGACAGGAAAGTTTTAATCTAGGAACATACATAACACATGTCGTGCCACGTGGTATACCTTGCGAGATCGATGACAATTCTTTGTACTGCAGTGCCAGTGCCAAGTGGTCGACCATGAGTGGCCACCTGCAGCCATATTCACGGGTTCTATACGCCAATCACTCGCGTCTAACGATTGACCGATAAGACAGACCCTCGAGGAGATCAATACATTGTACAACATTTGTGCCGTTTCTGAACTTCATGTTTTCATGCACGTAGGAGCTGTTTATAACGAACGTCACTGCAACCAAGGACTAATGTGTATTGTTTGGATATTTTCTAGACGATTTCCACGCTCACTCGAGAAGAAATCGAGAAAGTCGAGAGTGACGGGTTGAGCAGGAGATGGATAGTTGGTGAAGGTCAGAGTGAAGGAGATCCACTAACTATTGAGACATCAATGGTAAGAAGCGCCCCGTACACCCCGTAGACCACTACATCAAGGGCCGATATCGTTATGGTTTCCGCTTCTTCTCCGTTCTCTGTGCTGCAGGCCGTGCTGCTGCGCCGCAGGGCAGCTGTGCCGCAGGAGTGGTCTATAGAGTACTTTGAGTATCAGTAGGAACAAGGAACCTTGGTTGTATGGGATTGGGAAGGTATGTCGGGGAATTCCCATTTTTATTCAGGTTAATATCTAGTCCCGATACTCCGTACTCCGTATTCATGCTCCAATTACGCCTTATTTGGAACGGTTGTCAGGCACTGCCAAAGTATCAGAAACTACGGAAACGTAATTGGTATCTACGTTTTTAGTAATTACCTTCCTAAGTTAGGGTTCCATATTGTCCTTTTAATTGCTTCCCATCATTTCTGTTTGGCCGAGTGCCCTTTCACGCACTATCCGAGCACGTAGAATGACAGTCATTTGTTCCCGGTTGGTCTGGTTTAGCTCCTCCCCGGTTGCTTCCTCGAAAATTGTAATCTTGGGACAATCCCACGCATTATCGGCGCCATGTCCACCAAATCCTGTTTCGAACTCTTTTTGGAGGTATCGCATAATCTCGCAAAACTCCCAAAGTATTGCCTTTGGCTTTACCAGGATCCGAAGTTCCTTGAGCGCTCTCATCATAGACATGTGCTCCATGGAAAAATAAAGAAAGATTTCCGCGTCAATTACTTCGAAGATGACTTTTCGCAACCGCGATCTGTCCTCAGGCTCTATATCCTGTAGTACGCCGTCGCATAGTTGAAGGGTATCGAGCTGGAAGTTGAACCAGGCAGGCCGTGGTCTTACGCCGATCGCAAAAGAAGCTCCGTACAGGCCGCAACAGAGCTTGGTGCGTGATTCGCGACAGGCAGCGAGCAGTCCGATGGGCGGCCCATAGCCCCGAAAGATGACCTCGTCGCTTGCTTCCAGGTAATACCGACAAATGCGAACGATTCGGGGGCTACAGGCCAGTCTCCAGATCATCAGACGGATTTCCAATGGCAGGGAGGGGAAGCGGTGGAACCGGACATGGTTGTTCGTGATCATTTCCGTGTCCATTCTGCGATATTAACAGAGCCGAGTCAGGTGGATGGTGAGAATCCCAAATGGGATAAAGAGGAGAGTTTGGAAGTGCAAAGAAGCAGGAATGGTTCTCGGAAGACTGATAAAGAATGGCCGGGCTTCAGTATCAATTTGGACACCATAATTACCCTGCCTGTACTTATTAATCATGTGGTCGGGCCGGTTTCGGGCCTAGTCTCCGAATTGCAAGCCCCAACGTTGATCCGTAGAGCTATCTAATAATAATACGGTATGTATGGGGTAAGTAACAGGCTACACTGAGCTAGTACTTGCCTTATGTATCAAAGTAGCAGGTGCAACCTGAGTACTTATATTCTGCCAAGCAAGTATGTCCGACCACATTCATGCCGCGGCCAGCGAAAAAGTCGCCTCGTGGCTAAACGTACGTGAGGGATGTGACTTGCCTACTACAGCCTACCCATGTTCGTTGTTGGCACATCTAATCACTGTAGCTTGGCTTATGCTTATCCTCGGGCAGTCCCGCCCACTAACCTAACCCTAGTCAGTTGACACGACAGTAACCGTACGGTGTAACCCCTGCCTGATCCAGACCCAACATCGATGAAATTACTCAGGGGACGTACCAGATCTTTGCGTGTGGTGAACCTCGGAAATGCCAACACAGGTTGACGCCAAGGTGCGTAGTTTACTACTTGCATTTAGCCGTTGCATCTGTAGGGTTCCGCGTGATTTATACTCGAAGTAAGTAGGATGCATCCAGATCCATGCGGAAGAACTAACCCGCGAAAGAACTAACAGGCATGTTGAGTCAAGCCGAGCGAGGAAGGGACCTGGGTCAAAGATTGTGGAGGGTAGTATCACGTACGGGGAAGAGGCGGTACTTTGGAACAATAACGGTCCAAGGCCCGAATAGATGCCACGCCAAGTCCAATGGTTTGCAAACCCATCGTCATGGTACGCTGCCGATTGGGTCTACTGCAGATACACCTGTGCCTTGCGCCTGCGAAAGTCTTTTCTAATGCACGCACAATCTCCCAATCCTGGTAGCACCTATCCGTACCTGGCAAGCCTTTGGGACGGCCCGGAGATGGAGAAGGAAGTTGGAACAAGCCGGCTACGGTGGCATTGGGCCATTGGCCATGTACGATAATAGTAGATAAATCACGGCGTATCGTTACCCGATTCAATGCCCGAACGAGATAAGAGGATACTCTAGGATTCCATGTAAGATGTTGTGCGGCACAGCCAAATAAGGTTGTATATTCCACGTCGCCGCGAAGTCGGTTCAACCTCTCTCGTCAACCTCGTCTCCTCGGGGTATTCCTCGCCTTGCCCGACTATCCTCCTTCAGTCTCCACGAAAGTTGGTAGTCATCGTCATCGTCATCGTCACCGCCAAACATGTTGTCTTCATCTCTGATACTCTCGGGGCTTTCGCTCCTTTCTCTCCCTGCTAAGGCGTTGGCTGATGTCATTCCTCACTTGCCCTACTATTTGGACACAACGCCTGCCTGCACTTTCTGGTTCGATAATTTTGACAACTGGACTTGTGATCAAGTAGCAGAGTACTATTACTTCGATGTGTCTGATCTTCCCATCTGGAACCCCTCGGTTCAGGTCGTTGACGGGGTGTGCACCGGTTGGAGGAATACTTTCTCGTACGTACCAGTGCATTATATCCTCGACAGTTCTTTTAAGTCCAAGGTTTTCTAACGACAGTGAGGTTTCGGTTTGCAGCTTCTGCATCGAGGCTTTTGTACCCCCTCCCACCCCTAGTACGGCGACGAAGACGAGTTCCACCATCTCCTCGAGCTCCACGCCGACGGCCACGGCCAGCTGGATCCCGAGGGGCTGCTACAAGGACGACGGCTCAAGGCGGACGCTCGTCAGCCAAGTGAACATTCCCCGCGGCTACGACCGCATGACCCCCGCGGCGTGCGAGGAGGTGTGCTGGGCCGGCGGCTATGTATTTGCGGGCACGCAGCGCGGAAACGAGTGCTGGTGCGGCCACTCCATTCGGAACGAGCTGGCGGTCGACGCCGAGCTCACGTGCCGCACGCCGTGCGCCGGGGACAGCCAAACGACATGCGGGGGTATCGGCCGGATCGAGGTTTTCGAGGCGCTGGAGTCGCCCCTTTCTGCGTCGACGTCGGCTTCGACGGCCACAGGGACGCTGGTGCCCGTAATGCCCAACCCTGACCCCATGTCGACTGCGGCTCCCGTCATGCCCAACTCCTCCGGCATCCCAGTGCAATCTATGTCAACTACTATAGTTACCGCTACCTTCAATTCGGGGGCGTCTAGGTGAGTTGGCAGTCTTGTGACTATTGATGGAACATATCCTGTGGCTCTCCAGGTCAACCGTCAGTTGTTGCAAGCAGGCACATAGTCGTTAAGATTATATATCTGCACACGGGACTTACATTGTACTTGATGATTCGAGACGGAAGCCTAGTGTATACCCTATAATATATATTTATAGTCCTAGTATAGCTTGTCGCATCTCATGCCCTTCGAGAACCTGTGTCGGCCTTCTAGCCGACACAATTAGTCACAATCAAAACGAAGCCTGGTGTATGGGCTAGAGAGCCAAGCAGTTATTTCTCCCGCATTAGACTTGCTCCCAACGCTAACCTCTGAGCAAACGAAGCTCAGGGTCTCGCTACCACTAACAATAGAGGTTACAAGCTTCTAGAGTATTAGAAGCTCTACGTAAAAGAGCAAAAATATCAGCGATTCGTGTTAAGCGATGCTCGAATTACTAGTTTTACCACCGTCTCAAAGCAATGCTACGTCTTTATTAACAAGATGTGACAGAAGCGGTATCATACGTAGAGTCGCAGAGTTGCCGCTGCCTCAGCATATGCTGTATAGCAATATGAGATGCTGGAAGATAAGAAAGTGGTCCGGAGCTTATAAAGCTTGTGGAAAAGGGAGTATTACTGAATAGGTACGGTCGTGGTAGAGGCCAGCGCCACTATGCACAAAGTCACGTCCCTGCGACAACTACCATACTGAACAATCGAGCTACCGTGTACACGCCCATAGGCGGCCATTACCCAGTTTGTTCTATCAATCCTGGCTTCCCCCCTCTTGCCCATCCTCCCTCTTCCATCTTCATTGGATCGACAGCCCGTGTCCGAACAAAGGAGCCACAATTGTCCGTCGCGGACTGACGCAGGGTAGAACCAAACTCGACTTGCCGTATCCGAAAATAGGCTATCGTGTGCCGGTTATCATTCCTCCTATCGGATCAGTTTACTGGAAACACCAAGAGAGCAATACGAAGAAAGTGGAGTAATTTCCAAATAATCCAAGGAATCTAGGGAGCTGGTGGTGTGCCAAGTCTCTTGTTTAGGACTATTGTCCGTGGGATCGTCACAGGGGTTCTGAGGAACAGTCGGAACCGCAGATTGTTACGTATCGCCTTCGGTGGTTAATAAATCCCCATCACCCCCCTCTGATCTCCAACACTCAGATGCTTTCGCAGCTCCATCATCCGGAAGCAAACTCGTGAATATGAGAGGCACCTATTTTCTGCTACCGGTGTTGGTCGGTCAATCCTTCGCTTCTGCTCACTCTGGCTCCGACTCCGAGGCGTTCACGCGCCGAGGTTGTCAGGTCGGCACCGGCGTGGAGGAGGTAGCCATCGCCCCTCGTGGATATCATCGTCGTCGGCAAACCGCTGATCTCCCTTCGACCATCAACGTCGACGTCAACTTTCACATTGCCAGCACCGTGGCCGACGATGGCATCATCAACGACGAGATGGTCGCCGCGCAGTTTGCCGTCCTGGAGCAGCACTTTGCGCTCCAGGGCATCACGCTCGTGCTCAACTCGACCGGGTTCACCGTAGACGACAAGATCGGATCCAACTTCCTCCTCAAGGAGAACGGCACCTACAACTACTACCGGGAGGACTACCTGAAGTACCTGAAGAAGACGCGCGTGGGGGGGTACGACGCGCTGAACCTCTACTTCTACTCCAACTACTCGCCCGGCGCCACGGGGCTGTGCCAGTTCCCCATCGTCAACGCGCCGGCCGACGAGCTGTACCTGGACTCGTGCCAGATCAGTGGCGCGACGATGCCGGGCTTCCCGGCGGACCGGGCGTTTGAGGAATGGAACATGGGCCACATCGCCGTGCACGAGACGGGCCACTGGTTCGGCCTGAACCACACGTTCACCGGCGGCTGCTCGGCCACGAGCGCGGGGGATTTCGTGGCCGACACCCCGGCGCAGCGGACCGAAATCTACTCGTGCCCGGAGTCGTCCGACAGCTGCGCCGATCTGCCCGGGTTGGACCCGATTCACAACTTCATGGGCTACACAAGTGATAACTGGTACGTTTTTCCTCCCTCGATGCGGACGGTTTGGTGAAGTGCACATTGTCGAGTCATTGGCTAACGTGCCATGCTTAGCACGAGCGAGTTTACACCGGGTCAGAAGACTCGGATGTTTGAAACATTTTACAATCATAGACGTCCGTTGTAGTTGCGTCGTTCTCATTACGAGCCGGGGTTGTGTTGTGAAATTGACGAGGAATGCTTATGATGAACCAACGACTAGTTATACAGTAGTGAATCACGTACTCCACGCCAAGTTGTAGTGGATGCGTTATATAGGATCATCTCAGCTGTAACTTCTCCACCCAGATTCGGACGATCCTGGGTGCTATATAATTGTACTAGTACGTCGAACCGGCCGCTTTTAGGCACACGAGACTAGCAAGGTTCCGGAGTTTATAGCCAAAGTAGTTACTAGTATATCTACAACACCGAAAGTAGTATAGATGTCTGTTGGCTCGAAGGATGGTGCAGCGGGCCGATCCTAAGGCTGGACTACGCAATATCACGTCTGTTGCGTTTGACTACAAGTGACCCACAAGCATAGATTGGGCCATGTGATCGCTATCTACGCGATCACCACGACCACGTTGTATAGTTCTTGTATACCACAATATATTCATCTTCTGTCTTCACACAGTAGTCTCCTCACAGTACTCTGTACAGAGTAGTATAATTATCTTCCATCTTCCCTTATAGCTTGTCGTCATCTTCCATGCTTACCAAGCATGCATTGTCATCTCATCTCGTCTACCCGAGACCAGATAGGTAGCGTAGCCACTTATTGCCGCGCGGGGTGGGGGTGGCCGGGTGCAGGTGGGGGTGACTAGGTGCAGGTGGGATGACCGGGTGCAGGTGGGATGTCCCGGTAACTAGGAAAGGAACTGTCTTCTTAGCGCGAGCGTAGATCGGCTTCAGATATTGTTGCAACTTCCCCCTATATTTCCGTATGCCAAGATTTCTCCATCAGCTATAGGATACTGTGTATAGTCGATCTGCAATAAATAGCCGAGCTTGGCAGCTTGGCTCTAGCTACCATGGGTCCATTGGAGTGTCGTTGGATGTGTACACAACTATTTTAGATCGTCTCGTGATGATGTTAGCCGTCACAACTACAGAGTACCGCCTGGTCGCTTTAACTCTACTGGGTAAGCCCGAGGGCCGAAGGCGTAATTTCATATAAGGTTGACCCAGCCACGCATCCGTCGGATCGCGCTGTGGCAGAACCCGTGTCTCCGAGGTCCTAGCCCCTGGGACCCTTACCTGACGGAGTACGGATACGACTGTTGGCAAAGCTCACGTGCGACCCGGCGCATGTGCCCCTGGGCCCTGGCAAGGAAGGGTGCGTTCGGCTGTGTTATGGAGTGCTGGCTTACAAATTCGTCTGAAGTGGTTATTAGAGTTCGGTCAGCAGCGGAGGAGGGTCTAGTTAGTCAATTACTGCATTGCGATGCAGGGGTAATAAGTCTTGCTAGTTAGATTGGAGTTACGTTGTAGTTACCAGTATGATCGATCAATGTGGAACATTCTTTACGCAATGCAAGTGGCATTGATGGATAAATAGAGGGTTACGACCCTCTCTCTCTTGATAATTTCCACCCTCACTCACTCGACATCTGCCTAGGTTACGAATACCTCTTATTCGCCCCCCCCAGAAACCGGTCTCCAACCTCCGCTTGCCTCCAGTCATTGGTGGAGATGGTTCGCCTTACTTCAGCGGCCCTTTGCGGTCTTTCTGCCAGCATGGCGCTCGGAAAGTGTCCCCCGTTCAACGGGACCTTTACCATTGACGTTGCCGGCCTATACCCGGAGAACCTCGACTTCGATACGGTGCACTGCAAGCTCTACATTGGGTTCGTTCGGAAACCACAGACGTATTGTATCTGTATCGCATTTGTGGCTAATCTTGCTATAGCAACAACTATAACGGATCTGTTACGGTTTACGACCCCTATGATGGGACCTACGATATCCTGACATTCCCCGGCATAACCGACACGGCGCCTTACCACATGTCCGGCATCGACTTCGACCCCCTCACCGCGTCCATGTACTTCTCAGCCAACAGCGGCAGCCCCTTTGAAGGGCAGCAGGGCACAAATCTTACCGGTCCCAACTACCAAATCCGGTACGACACGAACACCAAGTCTATCGTCTACAAGGCCGACATGGCCGGGTTCCTTGCCGATGTCAAAGCCGCTACCGGAAAAGACAGCAACGGATTCCAGGACTTTGCCGAGGATACGGCCGGCAATTCGTACTACCCCCTTGCTTTCGGCCCGAAGGCCATCGCAAAGGTCTCGCCCACGGGAGAGGTGACGCCGTGGTTCATGACCAACGAGACGGCGGCGGCGGGGAACCCGTATCCGTTCACCTACCTCGGCCTCGCCTTCCACCAGCCGTCCAACAAGCTCATCGTCACGGACTGCGTGCTGGGGACGTTCAACACGTTTGACGTGGGCGCGGACGCGGCCGCGCCCACGTCCCAACCCGTGTCCATCTCGCTCAACATCACGGGCCTCACGTCGAGCTACGCGGCCGTGGGCTGCGACGGGCTGCTCAACCCGGCGCGGTACGCGGGCCAGGTGCTCCTGTGCTCCGAGGACGCCCTCAACGCCATCACCGTCTTCACCTCCAAGGACAACTGGACGACGGCGCACTACGTCGGCCAGGTGCCCAGCGACGACGCGCGCGTCGCCGGCAGTCTGCCGGCGGCGACGGTGCAGATTGGCGAGGCGCTCTTCCTCTCGCCCTTTTACACGACCGACAACTTCACGCGCTCGTCGTTTACCTTTGTCGATATCACGAGTCGTGTCGATGCCTTGGTGGCGGCTGATGATGTCGCTATTGCTTCATGTTAGTTTTGGGGGGGATTGGGCCTGCTTGGTTTCACGCCGGGGTTTTGTCTGATTGGGCTTGAGGGATTAAGCGTCGGTCAGGTTTTGGTTCTTGCACTAGACAAGTACGTTTCCACTCCGTTTGCGGTTCGGTTCTCGATCCGGACCACTGGATTCCGTACAGATGGCTAAGGCTGGGAGAAACGGTGCCCTTTTGTCAGAACGAGGAGCCTGCTTCATAGCGGTCATCCATGACCAGGTTTCCCATGCCAGTGCTTGGCCGTCGCAAGAGAGTGTCGAGACGGAGCTCAGATACGCGAGGTCACGGCACATCCATATCACTAGGTCATCGTAGTCACCGAGGTCGTCTCGAAAAAAAGACACACGAGATGGGTCAATCCACATCATTCCATTCAGATCCCTTGATTCTTCTATCCCTATTTTTTCACAAGACACACAGAAAGCTCGTGGTGTAAAAGCCACCAGTTGGAAAGCCAACCCAACCACCGAGTGGACAAGACAATCTAGCCCTGGTACGCACGAGCGACCCGTCTGGCCCTCTGGCGGTTGGCGTTGTTGTTCTTCTTCTGGCCGTTGGTGGCGGCAGCGTTGGCGGTGCCGGCGTTGGCCTTGGCAGCAGCGTTGGCGCCCTTCTTGCCCGTCTTGGCCGTGGCGCCGTTGTTGTTGTTGTTGTTGCCCTTCTTGCCGGTGTTGGTGTTGGCGTTGCCGGTGTTGTTGGTGGCGCCGCCGGCGGTGGGCTCGAGGGTGGCGGCGTCCGGGAGGAGGGCCTTGACGGCCTCGACGCCCTGGTCGTCGGTGGTGGGGGCCTTTTCGTTGGCCTTGATCGAGGCCTCGAGGTCCTTGACGTTCTGGGCGATCTGGTCCGTGATGCCCTCGAGGGTCTGGGCCGTCACGATGTTGTTCGGCGTGTTCTTGTTGGGCGTGGTGTCGGTCTGCTGGACGGCGAAGCAGCCGCCAAAGGGGCCGGCCTTGGCCGCGTTGAAGCACCGGACGGTGCAGATGTCGCCGGTGGAGGCTGCGCGAGGGGTTTTAGCACGTGTGTGCACGGCGGGTGATGATGGAATGGAGGAGGGAGGGCAGGGAGCGAGTGGACTTACCACCGATGCACTTCATGTCGGCGGGCATCGTGACCTCGAGCTGGATGAGTCCGGCGTTGGTCTTTGTCTCGGTCACGTTGAGCGGGGTCTGGCCGGTGGCGCCGTTGGCGTTGCTCTGCAGGTCCATGTCGCAGGTGTAGGGACCCTGGCCGTCGTTGTTGACGGGGTCGACGGTGACGGTCACCTTGCTGCCCTTGGTGACTCCGGTGACCTCCTTGGCGGTGATGGCCGCCTCGGTGTTCTCACCGACGTCCATGTTTCCGGCCAACAGGGTGCGTCCGCACTCGTTGACGACATTGTCAATGATCTCCTGGGTGTTGATGATGTTGGCGTCGGCCTTTGTCTGGCTGACTAGTCGCGTGTATATAATGTCAGCTCTGGGTCCCCCCCCATTGGCATCTGGACGCCACGCCCCCCACGGGTGGAAAGTAGAAAGAAAGAAAAAAAAACTCACCTAGCAGGCCCTTGCTGGCCGGTCCCTTGCCCTGGGCCTTTGTGATGATTCCCTGGCCCTGGACGCCCGCGAGAAGCAGGGCGGTGGCGAACAACGTCTGTCTAAGAGAAGGCATGGCGGCGGTGATGGTGTGGTGTGTGAGTGTCTGTGTGTGAGGGATAGAATATACTCGAAACGTGGCGACCAGCACTGTGGTGGATTAAGAAACGATCACGACGAGAAGAGTAGGGCAGACCGGCTGGAGAAGAGAAATCAAGGAAGGGATTTGTATGTGAGTGGATGAAGCGAAAGAGATCAACAACGAAGAGAGAGAGAGAGGACGACGGGCAGGCGAGCTGGGCGGCGGTTTGGGTGTTATACATGGCGGCCAATCTCAGTGAACCAAGGCGACAACTTGTCCGTACGGAGTATCCGTAGGACCCAACTAACTAGGTAGTTCGTTAGTTAGTTAGCAGGTACGGTCTGGATGGATACACGGTGCAGGCTCAGCGGCCATCGCCCCATGTCGAGAGCATCGGACGACACATTGGATTGAGTTGATCCAGGGGTCGATCGCAAGCCTGGCCAACGGAGAGAGGCGCCAACGGGCACTGGCCATCTGCGACGATCTTCTGGAACAGATGCCGTCGCATGGATGGGTCGATGGTGGATACGGAGATGAGGTTTGTGGAGTGTTTCCGTGAGCCAAGCCTGGCTTTGGGCCGGCAGTCGGCCGTATCTGGATGTGGTCGCCGGCGTGGGCAGACAGAACGGGCCGCCAAGGCTGTCTTGCTCGTCATGTCCTGCAGGTAACGCTCAGGAGTCCAGTCGGGCCCAGGAACGAGCGTCAGGGACTGGAGAAGCTTGTCGGGTGCGTCGTTCGTGGTCTGCCAAGTCGTCGGAACAGGGATGCGATGTTTCGGACGGCCCGCTGCAGTGCAAAAACAAGCTGTTGACGTTGAGCATCACACCACGTCTGTCGTCCAGGACAGTAGTCAAGTTACTCCGTGGACCGTAGTTAGTCCATACCTAGTTCATAGTCCGTCACAGCCATGTTGTTGTATATGTCCGTGTGTGGACAGGGCACCATCAGGGCGCGATCAAGGCGCCGCAGCAGTCCTGCCGCCCACTTCCAAGTCAAGTCCAAGTCAAGTCCAAGTCGGGCCATGGACGCAAGGGACGAGAGGAGAGGCCAGGCCAGTGGACTGTGGGCATAGGTATCCGTACAGCAGTCTCGTTTCTTGGTTCCGGTGCTCTGCTCACCCCCTGGGCCCCTCTTCTCGTTTCCGCTCGGCGTGGTACTGATATTTAAAGACCAACCGAAGCGCCCAGGGGTACGGAGTAATGAGTACCGAAAGTACGGAGTATGGAGTACGGCGTACCATGTACTTCTAAAGACTACGAAATATAGACCCACCCTTCAATTGAGCCTCCCTTGCATCATGAATGATTATGATGCGACGGCGAGTCAGTCGCGGGCAACGGTTGGCCTCGGAGCCCTCTCTGAGACGACAGAGTCCGCCTGCGATCGCATGTGTTCGTCTGTTCGGCGCCGGATGCCTGACCCGGCCACCTACTGTTCGCTTTAGCCTTTCGGCCATTCGGCCTGCGTGCCCAACAGTGAGATCTCCAAGCCGACGCATGAAGCATCCGTCGCCCTTTTCTTGCCGGCGAACGGAATACTCCGTAGGTAGCATGTTGGCAAGTTCACTGTTCTCCCATGCCGCGACACCGAACAATCGCGGTGAAAGACACTCATTCTTAGAGTCGACGGCGCTCTCAGGCCAGGACCATGCCCGCGGAGAGTCCATGCCGGCAGCTCAGAGCGACGGGTCTTGTTGATGCCAGGCTGGATGTCAATGCAAGATTCCATCGGTCTTTGCCAAGGGCAGAATGCCGACAGTTTGTCTCCCCGGCCAAAGCAACCTCTTGCTTCCGTCACCATCGGGTAGTTTTCGTTTCGTTGGTCCAAGTTTCCAACTATGCAGACTTACAGCGACTGGGCTATTGCACAATCTGCATCTAAAAGACGACGCGTCGTCGGAAACGCATTGCCTCGCGTCGAGATCTGCTGCATCTAATTTTGCCCATGGGGAAGATGCGACAGTCGCGCCGATCAAGGTGGAAAGGTGGGAAAGGGGGAAAGGGGGAAAGGTGGAAAAGGTGGAAAGGTGGAAATGTGGAAAGAAAAGGTGGAAAAGGTGGAAAAGGTGGAAAAGGTGGGTGTGTGGGAGTGTCACAAACGTCCGGACCTTCCCCATGATCTGGCCGGGACTCCGTAACTACGAGCTTAATCCAACGCACGTCGGTCTGGATTCTAGAGAGATGTCGTTTCCCAGTGCCTTTTGCCTCGTCGCTAGTGAGTACTTGTATACACAGAGACACACACTCTCTCTCTCCCTGCTCCAGATATAGTTACCGTACCGGTAGACTGTAGTGACCGTGGTCGTTGGCAAGCCCGACGCTGACAGCACGATTCAGGGGTCAAGGCATTGACAGCGCCAGCAAGAAACACCCTGACTCGCCACCGCCGCGAACTAGAAACATCGCCAAGATGACACAGAACCCCCGGCCATCGCGCCCGGTTCCCTCATCCTGGTCACCGCCGCCAACGGCCTCGTCGCCTCGCACGTCGTCGACCAGCTCCTGGCCGCCGGCATGCGCGTGCGCGCCACCGTCCGCGACGCCGCGAGGTGCGCCTGGATGGAGACGCTGTACGCGCGCCGCCACGGGCCCGGCGTCTTCGCGCTGCTGCAGGTGGCCGACCCTGCGCGGCCCGGCGCGTGGGACGTCGCCGTCGAGGGCGTCGCCGGCGTCGCCCACGTCCTCGGCACCGCCGACTTTTCGGTGCGGGACGTCGAGGCGGCGCTGGCCGAGGAGATGCCCGGCCACGTCGCGCTGCTCGAGGCGGCCGCGCGCGGGGGGCTCCGTCCGGGCGTTTGCCATGGTTGGCTCGGCCTGGGCCGTCTGGACGCCCGATGCCGGCAGGAAGGTCAGGCTGACCGAGTGGACGTGGAACGAAGAGGCGGTCCGGGTCGCGGCGGCGGACGGTGGCGGCGGTGCGCGGCTGCGGGCGGAGGAAAGGGGGCATAATGCTGCTCATGGCCGTCAAGACGCGCGTCGAGCAGGCGTGCTGGGCGTGGGTGAAGCGCGAGGCGCCCGGCTTCGCCTTCAACACGATCCTGCTGGACACGGTCATGGGCGAGTGCCTCGACCCGGACCCGGACCCGGCGCACCAGGGCGTCCGCTCGACGGCGGCCATGGTGCGCTGGGTCTGGGACGGCAGCAACCGGGCCGTCCTGAACGTGATGCAGCCGCAGTGGCACGTCGACACGCGCGACGCCGGCCTCCTCTTCGTGGCGGCCCTGACCGTCCCCGGCGTCGACAGGGAGCGCATCTTTGGCTTTGGGGACCGCTTCAGCTGGTTCCAGGTCGCCGGCATCCTGCGGTCGCTCTACCCGGACCACGACATGGCGCCGCTCGACGACAACGGCACGGATCAGACCGAGGTGCCGAACGAGGGGGGCGCCGCGCTGCTCCGGCTGCTCGGGAGACCGGGGTGGACGAGCCTGGAAGAGAGCGTCGAGGCGAATGCGAAGAGCTTCTTGGCGCTGGAAGCTGCGCGGGCTTGATCGTGGGTTTTGATCTTGGGTGTTGTGGTTTGGGTGGCACGAGCGACGTGACGTGTATATGTGTATATGCGTGTGTGTTCTATCGAGTTCATCATGTTCCATACCTACGAGACAGTCTGTTTTGCTGGACAAAGAAGAGAACCCTTTGCTACGCACACAGTTCTGGATCGCGTGTTCATTGCCCATGTATAAAGAAGCCGGTACATCGATCTGGCTTCTACGTTCTTGCCCACGCTCCTTAGGTACATGACCATCCAATCCGCATCTTCGCTTCCCGTCTCACACCCAGCCGACATCGACACCAACAGCCAGCCAGCCAGCCAGCCAGCCAGCCAGCCAGCCACCTTTCCCCGTACTCCCAAACCACACGCCCCCGGGCATGTGTCGCAAGACCATCCAAGGCCCTTACCCCTGCGGCGGCCACTGCCGGACCACATGGACCTACTGCTCGGTCGCCAAGCACAGAGCCGCGTACCACCCCAGCGGGCCCATCGCCCTCACCCCCTGCGCCGACCACAGGACGGACCGGTTCGCGGCCGACCTCGAGACGACGTGCGCCGGCGACTGCCTGGCCCGCGCCTTTGTGTGCTGCCGCAGCGACGACGAGGATCACGCCGGGCCGCAGGTGGGCTGGACGTGCCGGATATGCGACCGGGTCCGGTGTCCCGAGTGTCGCGTCTGGACGGCGTGTCGGTGCCCGCGGGGGCACTGCCCAAATCTGGCGCTGGGCAAGGGAGGGGGACATGTGCGGGCTGTCTGCGGGATTGTGTAGGCGACGAGGGAGGCTCGGAGACTGGGCGGAGGGGGGAGAGTGACGAGAGCGGGACACGAGGAGAGCGGGCGGGTCTGTGAGAGGGATCAGTGTTGTGATCGGCGCTGGGAGGAGCTGGTGAAGACGGGCAAGGAGGATGTAGCCACGTAGTACCGGTAGTCAGCATCGTCGTGTTCAGCGGCGAGGACGACGAGGTCGAGACGTAATGTCCACACACGCGCGCGCGCGCGCAAGGGTTGCTACATCTATGCCTGCCTGTCACAGTGAACCAACCAAAAACACACACCCACAGGCACTCATGAGGTAGGTATAAAACCCCCCCGGTCACGCCTCGCCTCGGTCGACATTCTTGCCCAAAGCGGTCGACAAGGAAAAGGACACCGGCGGCGACGGCTGCTTCCTGCCCCTCCGGCGTCTCGCCCTCGGCACCCTGCTCATGGACACGGACGTGGGCGACACCAGCTCGCTCTCGGCGTAGCCCAGGTCGCTGAGGCCGTCCAGGTCCTCGAACTCGGCCTGCATCGCCCGGGGCGGCTCGGCCTCGAAGACGGCCTGGATGTCGCCGTGGGGCGAGAAGCCGCTAAAGTTCCAGCGGAGGAGGGACGACGACGACTTGTTCGCGCGCGCGCCCGCCGCCCGCCGCCGGAGGCCGCGCCGCTCCGCGTAGCCGATGAGCAGCAGCGCCGGCACGTTCAGGGCGCGGATCACGGCCACGTTGAGCCGGTGGAAGTCGGCCGGCGCGAGGACGGCCTTGAGGGGCAGCAGCAGCACCAGCGCGAGCAGGTTGAAGGGCGGCGGGTACGAGAAGATGGCGTCGCTCTTGACGCTGGCAAAGGTCAGGACGGCGCGGCGGAAGTGAATCTCGGCCGGCGCGTTGGCGATGATGTGGGAGAAGGTGTTGGTCAGCAGCGCGATCAGGATGGTCAGGAACAGCGTGTTGCCCAGGAAGGCAAAGGCCGTCATGAGGACGGGGCCGAGGATCGGGTGGAAGCCGGCCGAGTGGTCGATCCCCGTGCCGTCCAGGCCGAACCAGATCCACAGCAGCCACTTGCAGACGGTGGCCCAGCCGGGGTTCTCGTCCGGGTGGGCGCTGCTGTTGAGCCACAGGAGCGCGAGCAGGAAGCCGGTGAAGCACCACATGCCCAGGAAGGTGACAATGGTGAACTCCTTGAGCATGGCGTGGATGGAGATGAAGACGATGTTGTCGGGGATGGTCACAAACGCAACCCGCGTCAGCAGGACCGGCGCGGCGAGGCACAGGAGCTGTATGCCGTGCCCGTCGGCCACGAAGCCGACGGCTACGTCGTGGACCCGGGCCATGGCGTAGGCGCCAAAGATGACGATGAAGGCGATGTCCAGGAAGGACCAGAGCGTCTGGTAGTACACGGCGAGCCCGTGGTCGATCATGGACGCGAACTCGTCGACAGCCCAGCCGGCGGCGTATAGGCAGAAGCCCTGCTCGAACATGCTCGGGCTGGGCTCGCTGCGGTACGTCATGGTCAGCACGTAGAGGGTCAGCAGGATCAGGTACTGGGCCGTCTCGACCAAGTTCCGGATCCGGGGCACGGTGAGACGGCTATGGTCGAGAATAGGGGCCCGACCCGGGTCGTAGAGACTGATCGGGCAGTGCTCATAGTGGTCCGGGATGATGTCCACAAAGGAGAGGGACGTGTAGACGACGCGGCCCTCGTAGACGGCCTGGATCACCCTCTGACACGCGACCGAGGCGACAAAGACCTTGCTCTCGGAGATGATGGCCAGCTCCAGCGCGGTGAGCCGCCTCTCGTTGCTGCCGTTGCGACTCTGGACCGGCCACTGGCGGTGGCGATGCTCGGCCTCGATGTCGTCCGGCGCGCCACCAAAGGGATCGAAGCCGCTGACGAGGATGTGGGCCAGCAGCAGGATCCCAAAGTCCCCCTCGTGCTCCTCGCTGAAGCGCCGCAGGATGCGCGTCGCGACCAGCTCGCACAAGGAGGCGCGCGCGATGCTGACGGTGTGCTGCGCCGTGTTGGACTGCTCTCGGAGGAACTGGATGCGGTTGGCCAGGAGGCAGTATACTGGGAGCGGGCGTCAGTGGACGGTGGGCAGCAGGCCAGGGTCGCCAGACAGGAGAGACTTGACGCGTGTACTCATGCAGGGGTCGTCCGGGTTGTAGAGGCGCTCGACGAGAGGCCGCACGACGACGACGTTCATCCGCGGCGCCCGCAGCTGGTCGAGCGTATATGGATCATCCACGGCCTGCCGTTAGCGACGAGCGAAGCAAGAGTCTACCCAGTCCGGTCTGTGGCTCGCCCAATGTCGCCAGGATCAAGCGCCGTACCCTGCACCGGTTCAGACTGTTTAGCAACGGCCTCGTGATGGCGTCTCGTGGAGGTGATGAATCATCCATGATGGATGGCCACAGGATGCATGAATGATGATGCATCTATGATCTCGCGTACCGGTGGATGGACTTGTACACAGACGTGGGACTGTCTGGCCCCGAGACGCCGCTGCTGTCCGAGGCCAACAGGGGACCGTCGGCGTCGTCGAACGACGCGTTGTCCAGGTCGATCGAGGGATCGTAGTCCTCGGGCTGGTGTATCCAAGGCGGGATGCTGCTGCAAAGTGGTGCATGGCCATGATCGTCTGGCTCGGGGACATTGGCCATGTCGACAGTCGGACGTTCAGCTCAGGGGTAACAGGTCACCAAATGATAAAGACTCGTGAGATGTTGCGTGATGACTGTCGAGACCGCATCAACCGACCCTCATCGTCGAGGTGATGCAATGTTCACGTGTTAATCGCTCATAGTTAACGTTACGGCTTTCCACATGGCATGCCACGGCCGAATCCGGCTCCGTCTCTGCCGATCTCTAGACTCTCCTAGACTCTAGTGACTGATGGCCGTCCACGCCGCCTCTCTCCGTCTCGCTCCAACACTTATGATCCATCCCGCATCGGATACAGGCCCGTCTCGCCATGCTAAGAACGAGCCGCTCAACTTCTGCAGCGTTAGATTGCGCAACTGAGATCCACCAATCGGCGCCAGCATGAATCGCGAGTGAGGACCGGTTCCTTTGCCGTGGAGAGCTAGAGTCACTCGGAGTCTCAGACGCGCCCGCTCGTCTCGACTCTCCTGCAGGTACACCGCGCACGAGTGACGAGGCAACTCCACGCGGACAAATCACGACAACCCCTTCATCCCCCTTCATCCCAGCGCGGGGCGTCCCCGCAGTCTTCCCGGTCGCCGGATGCGGAGTAGATGGTGTCCAAGCCGGATCGCGACCGGTTAAATGGGAGTGGTCGCATTCCATATGGGGCCTATGGATCATGATGCCGGGCAAGGCGCAAAGCTCACCGAGGCTCGAGCTGCATGCTGCTGGTCTGGTCAGGGGGCGACGTATAAGATACATGAGCCGTGTTTCGGTCGGTTCGTCCGTCCCAGCGACGAGCAGTCACCGAGTTCTCTTTCGCAGTGTCACCCCCAGTGACCCCACGATGAAGTCGATCCTCTGCACCACTCTGAGTCTCACCCTGCTGGCCGCCGCTGTACTGCCAGCCGCGGCACAGAACTCGACGTACTACAACCCCATCCTGCCAGGTTGGCACTCGGATCCTTCGTGCACAAGAGTCGACGACACCTTCTTCTGCGCCACATCGACCTTCATCTCCTTCCCCGGCATCCCCATCTACGCCTCCAAGGACCTGATCAACTGGAGGCTCATCAGCCACGCCTGGAACCGCGAGAGCCAGCTCCCCGGCGTCAGCTGGGGGACCTACGGGCAGCAGGACGGCATGTACGCGCCGACCCTCCGCTACCACGAGGGCGTCTTCCACCTGATCTGCGAGTACCTCGGCCTCTCGGAAGGCATCATCGGCGTCGTCTTCACGTCGTCGGACCCCTTTAGCGACGCCGCCTGGAGCGACCCCGTGCGATTCCGGCCCGACAACATCGACCCCGACCTGTTTTGGGACGACGACGGAAAGGTCTACGCCGCCACGCAGGGCATCGTGCTGCAGGAGCTCGACCTCGCGACCGGCGCGCTCAGCGAGCCGCCCATCGCGCTCTGGAACGGCACCGGTGGCGTCTGGCCCGAGGGTCCGCACATCTACAAGAGAGATGGCTGGTACTACCTCCTGATTGCCGAAGGCGGCACCGCCGAGGACCACGCCATCACCATCGCCCGCGCCCGCGCCATCACCGGACCGTACGCGGCCTACGAAAACAACCCGATCCTGACGAACCGCGGCACCGACGAGTACTTCCAGACGGTCGGCCACGGCGATCTCTTCCAGGACGCCGCGGGCCACTGGTGGGGCGTGAGTCTCGCGACGCGCTCCGGGCCCGCCTTCAGCGTGTACCCCATGGGCCGCGAGACGGTGCTGTACCCCGTCACCTGGGAGGAGGGCGCGTGGCCGGTCCTGCAGCCCGTCCGGGGCCGGATGAGCGGCTGGCCGCTGCCTCGCCCCAGCCGCGACGTCCCCGGCGACGGGCCCTTCAACTCGGACCCCGACGTCTACGACTTCCCCGCCGGCCAGCCCCTGCCGCGCAACCTGGTCTACTGGCGGGTGCCGCGCGAGGGCAGCTTCTCGGCCGGCCCGGGCGGTCTGCAGATCGTGCCCAGTCGCAACAACCTGACGGGCACGCAGGCCGCCGACGAACTCTCGGGCCGTGCCGGGCTCTCCTTTATCGGCCGCCGTCAGACCGACACCCTCTTTACTTTCAGCGTCGACGTCGACTTTCGGCCTCGGGTTATCGGGCAGGAAGCCGGCGTCACCGTCTTCCTGACCCAGTACAACCACATCGACCTCGGCATCGTCCTCCTCGAGGCCCCCGCGTCGGGCAACGGGACCTCGGACTCTTCCCGGAAGCGAGAAGAGGAGGAGAAAGAGGCCGGCAGCAGCCAGCTCGTCTTGCGCTTCCGCGCCGAAGGGACCGGGACGCCACCGCCCGCGAGGACGATCCCAGTGCCAGCCGCGTGGTCGTCGTCGTCGTCGTCGTCGTCGTCGGCGGCGGCGGCGGCGGGTGGTGGCCCGATCCGGCTGCAGATCCAGACGGCCAACGCGACGCACTACACCCTCGCGGCGTTCCCGGCGGGCGACCCGGGCGCCAGGATCGTCGTCGGCACCGCGTCCGGGTCGCTGCTGAGCGGGGGCGCCGGCTCGTTCGTCGGCAGCCTCGTCGGCGCGTACGCGACCTGCAACGGAGCCGGTGCGGCCCCGAGCGTCGTCTGTCCCGAGGGTGGCGACGCGCTCTTTCGGCGCTGGAGGTATACGGGCGCCGCGCAGCAGATCTCGGCGACGGAGTTTGTGCCCGCGGTGGTGGATTTGGCGGCGTCGGCGGTGTAGATGGGATGGTTTGTCTGGTACGGGGGATGATGAGATGATTCGCGCGAGGACTTTCATGGTTGGTATATATTACAAGAACGAATCGACCCTTTCATGCACAGAACGACTGTTCGCTACTTATATACTGCATAGTAATACTATCTACACCAATCATCTCCAACGTGTAAGCCACAACAACTACTCCTCCATCCCCACCCGCTCACACAATCGGGGCGTAAAAGCTAAACGCGCCGTTGGGATCGTACTTGTCCTTGAGCGCGCGGAGGCGGTCCTGTCGCCACTCCTCGGCCCCGTACCAGTTCCTCGTCGACTCGGTCCCGTAGGCATAGTTGACGTAGGCGTGAAAGTCGCCCTCGAGCCCGCTGCCCTCGTGGATGATACTCCGCAGCGCGTTCCCGGCGACCGCGGCGCGCTCGTCCATCTCGGGCCCGGCCGGGGTATACGTGAGGAGCGGCGCGGCGAGCACGCGGGCCGCTTCGCGGTGGGCAAACGCCGTCGAGGCATCATCGACAGCGCGCACGCCCTGCGTCGAGTAGCCCTCGAACATGAACAGCGAGCCGTTCAGGGCCGAGTCGGCCGCCGTCGTCGCCGCGAAGAGCGCGTACGCCGCCGTCATGGCCGAGGCGTTGTACGCCTCGACGTAGATGGGGAAGCGCGGGTTGGCCTGGCCCGACTTCTGGCACGGCGCCGAGTCGAGCGCGATGCCGGTCCAGGCCGCGAGGTCGCGGTAGTCGCCGGCCTTGGACGTCGCCGCGAGGGGTCCCAGGGCGTAAAAGGGCTGCGTGTAGGCCGCGTCGACGGCGGCGGCGCCCTCCTGCAGGATCCAGAACAGGATCACGGGGTGCGCGCCGTCGAGGTCGGGCATGTGCAGCCAGTACGACCAGTTGATGACGCCCTCGGGCTGGGCGCCGCCGCGGAGCAGGTGCGCGTTGACGGCCTCGTACACGGCCTCGACCTTGTCGCCGCCGAAGATGAGCTCCTCGACCGCCCACTCGCGGTGCGCCATGTCGTAGATCTGGAACGTGACCGAGGTGACGATGCCAAAGTTGTGCCCGGCGCCCTTGACGGCCCACCACAGGTCCGACGCCGCGTCGATCGTCTGCAGGCTGCCGTCGGCCAGCACCATGTTCAGGGACACGAACTGGTCCGCCACGAGGCCGTGGTGTCCCTGGAGCCAGCCGTGACCGCCGCCCAGCGCGGGGCCGAGGATGCTGACGCATTCGCACGTTCCCGTGACCGTCTGCTTGCCCGCCGCCCACAGCGCGTCCGTGACGTTCTTGGACATGGTCCCTCCCCCAAACGTGGCCGTCTGGCCGTCAGCGGCGATCTCGATGCGGCCCAGCTGGCTCAGATCGATCGAGACGCCGTGGTCCATCCGGCCGAGGGTGGTGAGGGCGCCGTGGACGCCGTTGTAGGCGAGAAAGGGCAGGCCCTGCCCGTTGGAGAACTTGACCGTCTCGGCCACGTCCTGCTCCGTGGCCGGGACCACGACGATGCTGACATTGGGCGCCTGCAGGCTGGACCACCGCGTCGTCGCCGCGGTGAACTCGTCGGAGCCCGGCGTGAAGATTTGCGCGCCGGCCGAGAGCTTGCTGCCGAGCGAGCTCACGTCGATGCCAGACCGCGCCGAGACGGCTGCGACGCTCAGACAGCTGGCTGTCGTGGCCCATCCGGCCAGGGTCGCCAACAAATTCATCTTCATCCTGGTAAAATGCATCGTCGCAAAGGCAAGGAGAGAGAGGGGAAATCGCCCGGAGTCGGTGGCGCTGGAGAAGCTCTACCGGAAGAGCCGCAAAGCGGCCAAGGCCCCCTTATATACTCCGCTGCCCGCATGCCACGCGTTGGCCAGCTTTGACCGCGATTTTTGCGTGGCGTGCCGCGTACCTAACCTCTTATAGTCAGCCAGAGACTAAAATCTCACGGTCACGGCCGGCGTGGAGCGCTGTTCTCTGTCCACCAACTTGGCCCTGTCCAGATATCGTCAGCGACAGGGGACCCGGCCGGGCCATCCTACCGGTCGGGACAAGACCTCGGACCTGTCTGCTTTCGGGCCCGGCGCCGCTCTTGTAGACCGTGTACATTCATGTATGATGTAAGCGGTCAAAACCACCCGGTTTCGATGGGATAGGGTTAGTTATAGGTCCAGTTTTATAGACCAGGGGGTTTGTATGGGTTTCTGCATCGCCACTCTCGGCACTCTTACGCGAGTGTGCCGGGCTAGTCATCTCCTACATGTTCGGTCTGTTCCGAGTCCTGAGATGGTCTTTGAATGCGACTTGTACCTGTGGCATCGTCATATTCTCACGTTCAGTTTCGGGATAGATCATAGGTCCGCGAACAGATCCATGCCTTGTCGAGAGCCGAACTGCCTGCCGCTCTAGGCGAATGACGACCAGCCATACAAGTACCAAGGCCGAGATCCGGCGCTTGAGGGTGCACGCAATCTTGGCATTGGTCGGCAGTTCTCGACATTCTCTGTGCCTCTGGAACTTTGTTCTGAGAGTCCTTCGTGCCCCTGAATTTCCCTACATCTCCAAATTCACATGGCGTGTCACTATTCACAAGGCGCACTATGGGAGATATGCCAAAGACATGCCATGCCCTGGGAACAGTCTCCCACCTACTACTAAACAAGAATACGACTTATACACGATGACGGTAGAGTTGAGTCGCTCTTTGTGCGACTTGGGTCATCGATAGAGAGTATGGCATATGAGGGTACAGACGCTTCCCACATTCCGCGTGTACGGTTTCTGCGCGGTAGTTATTTCTCCGTCCAAGAGCTGCGATGTATTCTTATGGCGGCATGCCCGGATGTGTTGTACAACACTGCTCCATTCCCGTAGAACTTGACAGTGGCCACTGTCAGGCCTGGGGTCAGCAGCAGTAACACAGGTTGCCGTTGCTCTTTGAGTTTGGAGCTGTGAAATCTGCATACCATCGGCGTATTCATCGCAGCACGTGGGACGTATGGGCGGTGGATGTCGAGATGACCGACGTGCGACGACGCATCCCACTGATCCCAGTCTCCATATGATCCCCAAAGACGGGTTCGAAACGGGGTGCATCATGACTGTCGCTGTGCGATGCTGTCGTTGGTTCGCGCGGGGATCTCGACTCTTGAGACTCGAGAGTGAGAGCGGTGTGCCCAACGGCGCGGCAGATGGTCACACGAGGCATGCAGAGAGCACCGAGCATCGGACCATGACGTTTCCTCTTTCGTTGGTGAAGACCTCCTACCGATCTTTTGGGGACTCGACCTGCCGGCGGGTTTCAAGTCCCTGACTGGACGTGAGCGTCGGGACTCTCAAGACTCGGTGACTGACTGCATAATGGCATTCATGCAGGCGGATATGCACGACAGCAAACAACGGTGCGTGCTGGCGAGTAGCCAACCGGCCGCGCCAAACCTGCAGTCTTCTTCGGCTTTGGCATCATGTTATAACGTATACCCGGCTGCCTAATCGCCAGATACATCGTCATGGTTCCGTAGCTGTTGGGCACCCAGCAGCGCTCGCGTGTAACCTGTACAACCTGCTGCCGGTGCGGCCGCTGTCCAGCAAAAAGATGAGACGGAGAGACGTTGCACCGGGGCCAACGTCGTCTAGAACGTCTCTTCTGCGACGGGGATTGCTTTTTCTCCGAACCTTAAAGCAACATCATTCAAGACATCGGACGCACGCCATACTTTTTGGGTCCTGGGGTCCGAGATGCGACACACACCGGGGTGGTATTCTTGCGGCGCGCCAGCGCTTGACGGGTTCCGTACCCGGTTCAGGACTCTTCGTTCATGATGCCGTGTCCACCTCTGCCGGCCGTGCCTCGCCCATTGGGCATTGGGCATTGGGCCCTGGCTCTCGCGTCAGAGTCCAGACCATGTCATGTCTCGTAGGGGGCTGTCGCCGCCACGACACGATTGGCAGGGACGCGGGCCCGATGCATCATCATTCCCAAGTTCTAGGCAGACAGGACAGGAGGCACACTGCACAGTGTCATGCGAGTCGGGTCGCGGTGCCTTTACGTGCGTCGAGTAGAAGGGGGAAAACAAATCCAAGGAGCCTAGAGGTGCGACTCGGCCCCCCCCAATCGCAGCCCGTCGCCGGCACAGGGCAGTCAGCCCGACTGGCTGCGCAGCTGGCTCTCCTGGTCATGCCGACGACCATCGTGCATGAGCAGCGAGGGTGGTGCGGTGGCAGCCGTCAAAATGCGCGATGTGATGCCCGTATCCGTCGGCTGATGCGGCCTCTGTGTTATCCCCCCCGTCTTATAGGTCAGGGGCTGGTATCATCAGGACGTCCCGGTCCAATGGCAGCGCCGGACCGCCCATCTTACATGCACGACACGATGGTGCCCGACCAATGGTCCCCAAGACTGGCAGCGCCGGCGAGCAGGGAATCAGGCTGTTCTCTCGTTTCTCTCGCTGCGTGTGTGTGCGTGTGTGTGTGTGTGCGTGTAAGTGTGTGTGTGTGTGTCGACGTCGAAATGCTCGATGAATTCCTGCTTGGCTCACATGCCGTACACTCGACGGTTCGTGAACCGCCGTCGCGGACGAACTGATAAAGAAGAGCCCTTCCCCCCCCCATCTCCCTGGCAGACGGTCGCTTGACTCTCCTCCCGCCTTCGTGTTCCCACTCAACCCGCCGTTGATGCCCAACGCAACGCCGCCCACATGCTTGCGCCGACGCCAACACCGACCGTCGTCGTCGCGGCCCGACAGCAGAACAGGCTCGTCCCACGCATCGTCATCACCCAGATCATCACGAATGGCGACTCGGCCGTCACCGCCGTCGTCACGCTAGGCCGAGGCGGGCCTTCGACCGACGCCCCGAGTCCGCCCGCGGGGCGCACCTCGTCCAGTACCGCCGCCGGGCTGTCGTCGGCCGAGATTGGCATCATCCTGGGCTGCGTGCTGGGCAGCATCGTGCTCGGCCTCTTCATATGGTTCTGCCTGGCGACCGCGCGTCGCCGCGCCTTGTACCTCAACAGCATCTCCGAGGAGGGCGACTACGACTACGTGTACGAGGAGGAGGTGCAGGAGCCGCAGCCGACGGTCTGGCCGACGTGGCGCTCTGTGCCGCCGCCGCTGGTCCCGACGTATCGTGCGAGGGCGCCGTTGCCGACGTGGAAAGCAGATCCGAGGGCGACCAAGACGTATAGGCAGACCTAAATGGGTTTCCAAGTCTGAGGAATCGTGGGCACGGCGTTTCGCGTGGGTTCTTTGGTTTGAGGGGCTATGGGGATGAATACCCGGAAGGATGCCGGGGAGGCAGATGGGAGATTGATACCAATGTTTGCGAATATACCCAACGGTTTCTTTCCTCTGGAGTTACGAGGAAGCGAGAGATTCAGTCTCTCTACCACGGCTGCGCGTAATGCGGTGCTTTGGACCTGCATGGTACAGGTGCGTCTCCGGTTCTTGTAAGCATGAGGTTTTCCCAAAGCGAAATAGCTATTTCGCGAAATACTCAACTCACAATGGCTGCAACTGTACTAATCGAGCCTTTCAAGACGCCGAATTGCCCTCGTGGGTAGGACGACTAAATCGGTGCCATGGCTTGCCCAAACCTTGTCAGCGACGGCTTTGTAAAGTATGACGGTCCCGTTTTATCTGCAGACTCGATAACTGATTCTGCTTTGATTAGCCTCTGGAGATATTTCTCGCACTTCGATGTAGAGTAATAAACCCACCTAGTGTCATGCTTTCAGATCGACAGCGTACACATATCTGATATTGCCTTGTATCCCAATGCAAGGTTTTATGAATGTGGGCAATAATAACTGTTAACTATGCATAATGCACTTGTTTATTCCCCCGTCTCTCGTTGGTGAAATTCTACTCGGAAAGTAAGTAAGTCGTGTTGATCTTCTAGGAGAGCAGTGCGACGAGGGTGGCTGGCTATATCTCACCAAGAAGCTGCATTCCACCGTGAATTCCTCGCTTGCTAATTCCTGCAAATTGACAACTTCCGCCACGCGCAACAACACCAAGCGTATACAATCCCTTGTATACATGTATTTGGCTGTCCCTAAAAGTCCTCAGTCAGTGTCTAGAACTGGGCAGCCCTCAAGAAATCGACTTCTCCATGCGTTTTTGACTTCGGAAAACCCTTGTCGTCCTAGCTGAAGCTGAACGCGTTCTCTCCAGTCAATACTTTTTGCGACATCTTGGCCGGCAAAGTCAAAGTCCATGGCCCAACAGACAGAGAACTTTGTCCTTATCCACCCCTTGGGAACAAATCCCGTCACCTCCCAATCAACAAGTCCAACTGAACAGCCATCGCTGAGATTAACGATGACGTTCGTTGGCCCCATGTCGCAATGGTGCAATACGAAGGCACTGCAGTCCATGCCGATTTCTTCGCAATACGCAAGTAAAGTTTCATGAGAATAACCGACGGGTGCTTTTGGAGGCTTCATCCAGTTCTCCGATAGGTCACCGCCGTCAACGCCGCATATCTTGTCGTGTTTCCGTTGTGCCAGCTCTTTGCAAATATCCACGACACCATCGACACACGCTTGCTTGGTTGTCTCGTCTAAAGACGGCCAAGCCTTCTCTAAAGTCTCTCCTACTACCCTGGTTGTGACAAGGTAGTATCGGTCGTCGAATTCTGCGTGATATAGGACTCGGGGGATCGAGAACGTGGGGAGAGAGCCATTCGCGGGATCGTGAAGATAGTCCAAGGTGGTGTGCTCGCGCGTCCTAGTCCTGGTGGTGTTGCTCAACCTTTGCACTTTCAGATAGGCTCCACCGATCCTCCATGCCGCATTACAGTCCCCGGCATCGTGAACCAACTGTATCGGGCTCGTAGGAGAAAGTGGGCGAGTTGGTGGCAGTGTTTGACTCGGAAGCTCAGAGATGGTGTAAAACGAGCTTGCACTATCGCTCCAGAAGTGACCTGACGACGGCGCAACAGCTTGAAGATGGCGGGAAAGAATAATGCGGTCTCCAATGACCCACGAGTCTTCATCCACCTCGAGAATCGATTCTCGGACTGGTCTTTGGATAGGCATACTTGAAGATAGATGGAGGTTATGCTGAGAAAGAAAACCTAGACAGTACGTTATTTTGAAAATGCAATGTTTGACAGAACGTCGCCTAGAGGGGGCTGGTTAATGGTATGCACGGCGTACCTTTGTTACGAGGGTACGTTATCTGTTTTGGGTATCATGCAATAAACCGTGATCTGCAGTCGTACTATCCAGTATAGAGCTAGCATTTATCTACCTTGGTGTTACTACTCCGTACATAGGTCTACAACGCGTATATTGGGTTATTTGGAAGCATCGTTGATCAATGCACCGCTCGTCGTCGATCGCACGGGCATCTTACTACCATTTGGTACATATGCAATTCTGAGTTACGTGTTCGTTCAGTCGACTAGGAGCGCAGAATTCGACAGATCAATTCCATTCTGTCTCTTTTACACGCCGCACGCTACCTATCATCGTGACGGAGGCAATATAATAATTACCTGCTAGAAGTACTTCTTTATATCAATTCCCTAAGCATGCAGTATGAACAGAGTAGAAAATCCGAGACGGGCGTATAAGCTATTACGTAAATATCTTCCGATATCAAACGCAGAGACTTTCAAAGCTCTCCTTAATACCGCCCTGGGTGCTAGTAGCCATCTCACTCGCAACACGTGTGCGTGAAAGGCACACGACGTCCTTTCTACAACGCGAGCGCATTGTAGGGTGTCAGATGGTTGAGGAACTGGTGTACGGTTCGCTTAGAATGTTGACCATCTCAAGAGCGAGCTCGGGGATTTTCTGGATTTTCTCCGCGAATCGAGGGTTTTGGAAGACGGTGAGCTTGGTTCGCTTCAAGAAATTCCGTACTGGCTGTCGCAGAGCTTGAAAAGAGGTTATCGGGGACTTGTACGCTAGATCGGCGACGTCAAAGTAATTCTCGATGAACTCTTCGGAAAGAGCTTGCTTTGGGCTAGTCGAGCCAATCTTCCGCTTTTTTGCAAGGCAGAAGTCCTTTGCAACTTTTTGATATTCTTCTTCTAGTACCGAGATTATGACGCTTTGTAGGCTCGCCACACGGAAATAGTCCGCAGCTTTGAACAGCTCGACACACAACGAAATAGTCGGCTGCTGGGTGAATGTGGCTGGAACTACCCAATATGTCAGCAACATAGCCATAGAATGTAGAATTTGAACATGAACCACGTACGCTTTCCTGTGTAGATGAAGTGAATGACACATTCGACATGCTCTTCGTCGTGTTCGTCCAACACCAGCATGTTCATCTCCGATTCCTAGAAGACGATCAGTACAAGAGGTACCGCGAAATCATATTTCATCTACATGCCTTGAAATCTCTCTGGAAAACCTTTTCGAAGTAAAGGGATCTGGGACAGATGATGGTCTTGTGGAGATTCCATGTCTGGGTACCGCATTCGACAACGACGTCGGAGAAGATTCCGGTGGCAAGGAGATATGCACCTGAATCACTCAGCATGGAAGCGGGAGTTTCAACCTCATCCATAGTGGCTGCCTGCTTGTCTCCCATCTTTGGTGTCGAGTGAATTGGGGCGTTTTGTACGTGGAGCTGCACTCGAATACTCGGTTCTCACGTAGATGAACGAGCTTTGACGGGTGTCAAGTAAATGTGGGCGTTGAGAAAGAAGGTATGGTCGCAGTCGCATGCAACATGCGGGGAACCCTTTCATCTGCTGGTCATGAGAAACAGGCAGAACGAGCCCAGATAGTCAAGGGCAGAGAAATACGGTATTAACGCAACTATCGGTAGATATGCAGGTGTTGGGTACGAGGAAGATGAACCAGCTCCCTCTCCATCTCCCTCTCCCAGAACTTCCGAACCGCTGTTTTATGTGGGGCTAACCGCACCTTCCCATTAACCATACCTTCCCATTAACTATACCCTCCTATTAACTATACCCTCCTATTAACTATGCCCTCCTATTAACTATGCCCTCCTATTGACTGTATCTTCCTATTAACCACACTTTGAGCTAGCCATCTGTGGCAGCTTATTTTTCAAAGTGTTTGGCAGGTCTTTTGCCTTGGTTGCCACACCGACCTGTCACCTCTGGGTCTTCCACCATCACCTGTGACCCGAAAACGCAGCTCCCACTCCCACACCGTCTTTCTTTTTTCTCAGTGGCCTAAATCCACAGTCGTATTGTCTGAAAGCCATCTTTTACATGCCAGCCTAGCACGCACTCACATCTCCGAGTTTGTCGACCGAGCAAGCCACCCAGCTTTCCCATCCACTTGACCACACCGCATTTTCAAGATGGAGGGCATTCCTGATGAAGCTGTTGGACCGCGCATGATGACCAGGGCTGGTGAGAACCTACTGAAATCTGGCTTTGGTGCCGATGTCAAGGTCGTCTGCGGCGACCGCACCTGGAACCTGCACCGGATAATCATCTGCCCACGATGTCCTTTCTTCGCCAAGGCCCTCGAGGGCAACTTCAGGGTAATTTCACCGTCCTGGAATCATCACTGTTGACTGAAAATGCTACCAGGAAGCTGCGACTGGCGAGATCACTCTCCATGACATGAACCCGAATGAGGTAGACTGTGCAATGCATTTTTTGTACTGTGGAGAGCGTGAGTTGATGATATCTCACCCCTGTACTCCGTACCTCATTACTGACATTTATCTAGTCTCACAGGAGTACAAGAAGAACACATCAGCGCAGTCCTACGTTGCGTTATTCACAGTCGCCGACTATCTGGATATCGCCGCCCTACGACGCGAGATATTCACGTGCATTGGTGACTGGCTAGAGATGACGGCGACTGATATCCACGCCGAAAAATATGCTAAACAGCTCAACGTCACCAAAGTCTGCACCGACGAATTTCTCCAAGAACTCTTCTTCCTGGCCAAGACCGGATACGAACCTCCATCTCCCACATTTGCCAACTTCCAGGAGCTCATCAAGGAATTTGTGAAACGGACGAGACTTTTGATTGGACAGGACGCGTGCTTCATCCAAGGATTGAGGGAAGTGCCACAACTTGCCGTTGACATGGTCGCTTACATGCTTAAGCCGGCTGTTTTAGGCCGAGATTCCATAATACTTACCGAATTACTAGATAAATGCTGCGGTTGCGATGATCAAAATGTGTGCTATTTCCCAGACAATTGGATTGTAGCGCAAGGTTGGTCGAACAGGAACTTCGAGTCAACCGGGCAAGAAATCAGCGGGCGTTGCATTAAGTGCTGTGATCCGTTTAGTTCCTGGATGGTGGGCAAGGACATATAAGGGTCACGCGTGGCAGATACGCTAGAATTCAAGGGATAGCGATGAGAACCTCTAGGGCGAAACACAGCCACCTCGAGATAGACGCATTGTGGCAGTATTTTTAGTATGGTCTTACGTTTCGCAGAGAAAAACCCACACAGTTCTCTACATGCACCCGAGGCTACAAAGGGACTGTTGCCGAGGCCTTCTTTTCGTAGACAGGCGCCCAAACAATAAAATCCAAGGGACATGGGAAACACGTCCATAGTTTCCTTTCATCGGAGATCAGCAGCGGACGTTCTTCATAGAAACTCTTCACCCCACGAACCCCTAGTGTTCTAGTGAAGTTGTATTTAACAGTGCCGTGATCGTGCCAGGTCTCATCTCATAACCAATCTCACACCCAAAGCGCCCAACAACATACTTCTCCTCTCACGAAATCCCGGCCCGAAGCCCCAAAATGAGAACCAACACGCCGCGTTATACCGCCATAGACGGAATGCTGCAAGACTCTGGCCAAAGCCTCCTCGAGTCTGGCCAATTTACCGACGTCGTAGTCAAGTGCGGCATGAGGACGTGGAACCTACACAAGGCCATCATATGCTCTCGCTGCCCGTATTTCGCAAAGGCGTTTAGCGGCAACTTCCAAGTCAGCCTCTGGTAACCCTTTCCTCTCCCAAGGTCACTGCTAACACGAGTCGCGTAACAGGAAGCAGTCACGAACGAGCTGACCATGTACGAGATTAACCCTGACCATCTCGAATGGGCTATCCACTACCTGTACACAGGCCAAGGTTTGTTATTTGTTGACTGGTGTACCTACATACAATGCCATTCCGCACTGACGACCACAAAGTCAGCCAGGACTTCCTCGACAACCGGACCATGGCGCTCTGCACCGACCTCTTCAGCATTGCCGATTATGTCGACATCCCCAGCCTCGCAAGCGAGGCGGCAGCCCACCTCAGCCAAGAACTGGACAAGATAGCCAGGGACCTGCAGCGCGCCGCACTCAACAAGGTAGGTCCGTGGGACGTACGAGCCGCCGTCGCGGACCATCTGCCCACGGAACGCATCGGGGAGATTGTGAGCGCGGCCGCCGTCGCGTACGGCACGGCGCCGAGCTACGAGCCGCTGCAGGAGCCCTTTCGCAAGTTCATGAGGGACTCGAGGTTCCTCCTCGCCGTGGACGAGCGCTTCAAGAAGGCCCTCCGCGCCGTCCCCGAGCTCGCCGTCGACATGGTCGAGCTCATGACGGACCTGGTCGACGGCCCTATGATGGTCTTGGAGCTCCCCCAGGATTGCATATACTGTAAGTCCCCTGGATACTACGTGGAAACCTGGATCCACGGGGATTATGCTGAGGATGATGTATCTCTCTGGGGTATCTGCGAGAAATGCCAAAGCCGTGAAGGGACAGGTCGACGATGAAGAGAGCAGTCGGTATGAAAAAGAGAGTTGAGAAGAATGGGTAAGAACCGTACGAGGAACCCAGGAAAATCTCGGACAACGTAATTTGGCTGGATATATACTAGATTCGAGAGCTTTTGCTTCAAGCTTTTCTGTTACGAGTACACATAACAAAGGGGCTAGGAGGTGGATATTCTTGAGACACAGATCTGAACTTGACCAACTCTCTCAGCTGTCTCGGGCACCATGCCAAATTCAGGAATACTTGCTAGTGTGGTGTACATTTGCCTCCAACTGCTCCCACATACAGACACCCCTTATCCCATCCAGCTCAACTGCCCGACAAGGCCTTGAAAAGTCGGGAATCTGCGCAAGGGCATCTTCGGCTTTGTTGCGAGGTTAGACTGACGCAGCTTCGGTCCACTGCGGCTATAGCAACCCAGCGGCGGCTGAACGGACATCCCATCCCCTGCTGCCCGCTACCTCCCCTGCATCCCCTCGACGCCCAGAGTTTGGTTGCTCCACCCCATCACGCTGGTTAAAGGCGGCTAAATGGGATAAATTGGGGTAACGATGCGCCCATTCCGCCGGGACGAGCCAAAGACCAGGACCGTAATGGGAGAGGAATGGTATAAAACCAGGGGATATGAAAGCACATGGAGGCCAGCTTACCCATTCACCCAAGCAGGACATTGATTAGAGCCGCAAAGAGTCAAAGACCAGTTGTGATTGCAACACCAAAGCCCTCACACTCACAGTCTCACTCATCTCCAACTTCGACCCCGCAACGCCAGACTTGGCATCACTTATACGGATTTGCACCACGATCTGAACCTCATCCCACACACTCGTGACTCCCCCCACCCACCCCAAATCCCCACCGCAGAAATGACGCCCCCCCTGATTACCTCCCTCTACACGGCCGACCCCTCGGCCCACGTCTTCAACGGGCGCGTGTACATCTACCCCAGCCACGACCGGGAGACGGACATCCAGTTCAACGACAACGGCGACCAGTACGACATGGCCGACTACCACGTCTTCAGCACCTCGTCGCTGGACCCGCCCTACACCGACGTAGTCGACCACGGCGTCGTGCTCCGCACCGAGGACGTTCCCTGGGCGTCCAAGCAGCTCTGGGCCCCCGACGCCGCCCAGGGCCGCGACGGCCGCTTCTACCTGTACTTCCCCGCGCGCGACCAGGCGGGCATCTTCCGGATCGGGGCGGCGTCGAGCGACCGGCCCGAGGGCCCCTTTGCGCCCGAGCCCGACTTCATCCGCGGCACCTTCAGCATCGACCCGGCCGCCTTTGTCGACCCGGACACGGGCGAGGCGTACCTGTACTTTGGCGGCCTCTGGGGCGGACAGCTGCAGTGCTACCAGCGCGGCGACGACGACGCCTCGTTCGACGCCTCGCTGCTCGGCCCGCACGAGCCCGCCGGCGCCGGCGTCAAGGCCCTCTGTCCCAAGGTCGCTCGCCTGGCCGCCGACATGGTCTCGCTCGACGCCGGGGCCGGGGGCGGTGTGCGCGACCTCGTCATCCTCGCGCCTGAGACGGGCGAGCCTATCCACGCCGATGATCACGATCGGCGCTTCTTCGAGGCCGCCTGGCTGCACAAGAAGGACGGCGTCTACTACTTCTCCTACTCGACCGGCGACACGCACTACCTCGTCTACGCGACGAGCGACTCGCCCACGGGGCCGTTTACGTACGCCGGGCGGATCCTGGAGCCCGTGCTGGGCTGGACGACGCACCATTCCATCGTCGAGTTCCAGGGCCGGTGGTGGTTGTTCCACCACGACTGTGAGTTGAGCAAGGGGGTGGATCACCTGCGGTGTGTCAAGGTGAGGGAGATCTTTTACGACAAGGAGGGCAAGATTACCACCGAGAAGCCGGAATAGAGGGGGGGGGGGGCTGAAAGGCAGAAGACAAGTACTCGTCTGGGCTCTGATAGCCTGGTATTGAATGGCCATCACGGGGCCACCACGGGGCCAGCACGAGGCGTGCGACGTATGATAGGAGCGGCCCACATTCGAGTATCAATAGTAAGAAATAGCACTGTGTATATACACCAAACCACTCATTCACCCATCACTTGTTCCATCCAGGGATATACCGAAGCATTCGCGAGCGGATACCCCATGTGCAACGCCCCCGTGAAGAATCTGGCCTCCTTCGGGCTTCCGTACTCGAAAAGCATCATCGAGTCTTCGATCGGCATGAGACCGTCGAGGGTGCCCTATCGAACGAGGTTAGCGTTTGTCCCGGAAAGATTCATCTTCGCGGAATGCTCACGTTGACCAAAAGAAGCCGGCACGACGGCCCCTGGATGATGCCATTCTCCAACAACGAAAACTTTTTCTGCACCCCCTCCTTGTATGCCGCCACGTCGTCCCCGTACCCGTGCTTCATGGCGAATGCCGGGCTGAGTTGGAACGGATACTCGTGCCCGTCGGCCCTGTTCATCCATTCCGCGTCGAAGAAGAGGTGGCAGCCGGCGCCTTGCGCCACCGACCCGCGTAGTTGCTCCCTGTGCGTGTGCGCGATGCGGGTGGCGTAGTAGCCACCCGCGCTGAGGCCCCAGACCAAGACGCGTGACATGTCGAAGCGGCCGTCCTGCTCCATCCACGCCAGGATGCTGTCCCAGAGGCGCTCCGGGCTGGTGGGGTCCGCCGAGTCGGCCGGACAGTCCGCGGTGCCGGGGATCTCGGCAATGACGGTGGCCCAGCCGCGGGCGAGGAACTCGTCGCTGCGGACGGTGTTGTCGGGGCGATAGCCGTCGAGGCCGGTGAGGAGGAGGACTGTTGGACACTTCTTGCCGTTGTGCTGGGAACCTGCGTCCACCGACTCTGTCCCCTCATTTGGCACTCGCACGTACACCGGGATGGTGTCCCAATCTTTGCCTCCCTTGTGGACGTGGGGGATCTCGATCTCGTGCATTGGACTCTCCCACTTGGTTGCTGCCTTCATGTACACGTCCTTCTGCCACGTCCACGCCTTCCATTTTTCCGGGCAGCTTACTGCCGGGTAGCCCGTGATGTACGGGAAACGCGCGATTCTCAACACCGTTGCGGCTCTCAGGTACAAGGCGCTCGCTTCTTGGATGTTGCCCCGGCTTGTGGCTTCGTCGCCGCGGTCCTCGAGCGACTGTGCAGCAGGGAAGAAAGCGCGGGTGAACTGTACGGATGTACCATCGTCGACGTCGTCCGCGATCAGAGAGAGGAACACGGGCTCAAAGTCCTCGTAGGCGCCGTCGTGAAAGGGGTAGAGAGCTTTGGAGCAGGGAAACTTCCATTTTGTCTCCCAGAGAGCTTGGATACCAGAGTGATGGGGCATGGTCTTGTTGAAAGCTTTGGCGCCCATGAGCCAGTTGCGATTCGGCGCGGAAGCGTCACCCGATTGGGTGGCTTCCGTCTTGTGAGGTGACATGATGAGTGGTGGAGCGGTAGAGCGCGAAGACAATCAGTGTGAAGCAACAGACGAATACACAATCGCACAGAAGCCCAAGAACAATGCGGCTGCTGGCAGGGGGGCCGAGGAAGCGACCCTTAACACTGGATGAAATCGTAGTCGGACTCGGAGACGTAATTCCACTGGTTCTTGGGCGCGCCGAGGCGTGTGAGGACCACCTTGCCAGTCGATCGCTTGCGGATTGCTACACGGGGCGTGCTGTACCACTTGCTCTTCTCGCGAACTCTGTGAGGGGTCAGCGGAATCCAATGTTACTACTCCGTACAGCGATCGGGTGTAACGTTCGTAACCAGACCGCGAACCGCGAAACTACGGACTGCAGACTGCGGAGGTGGACGTGTGGGATTCGCAGGCTCTTGCGATGCGGCTTGGTTCTTGGCCAAGGTGCGAAATGCTAGGGAGGATGCAAGATGTGGTAGGTAGCTAAGCTCGGCGTGGCACACTTACTCTCGTTGGATAAGTGCCAGGTTCGTGTGAATCAGCAGCCTGCGAACCTGCTGGTCTGAGGCAGAATTCATTTCGTCGAGAGCGGCAGGCAGAGCGACCCGGCTTGATGATATATCGTTCGGGGGGGATGTTGTCGGCCCCGAGTGATGTCTCACGTCTTCCCGCAGACGAGCAGTTGGGGATGTCCGGACTCCGTGGGGTTGGTTGTCTTGGAATAGTCAAGTCGCGAATTGCAGAGGTGGTTGTGGTTGGACAAACGAGATCAAGTTGGTATGCTGAACCTAAGAAAGCGTGTTGGAGTGAGGGTTTCTTGCCGGGGTGGGTGTTGGGAATAGCCACCGTCTTTAAATGGAAACAACAGGTCGGGTCCGAGATGGCTGACTCGGGATTGACTTTGCTGACTGTCAATGGTTTCACGTTTCCAAAGGGCTGAGCATGTGCTTCGCGATCATGGGTGGGTGCATGTGCTAGTTAGCACAGAATGACGGTGAAACCACCGAGAACAGGTTACGAGAGACTTCTCTGTGCCGTCCGCCCTGACGCGTGCGCGAGAGCCGCCAGACTAACAAACTTGGAGATGCACTGGACTGGCTGGCATGCACGGATTGCCGGATGTGAACCTCGGCGCGTATGGCGCAGTTTAGTCTAGCGGGTGACATGTTAGAGTTGTTGGAGGGCGGTAGTTAGGTCATTGTCATGGGCTGGCCGGTTCTCCTTGGCTGGGAAGGTCGACGTCGACTTTCACATGTCAACCGGGGTTGCGCGTTGCGCGTTGCCATTGTTGAAGTGTGCATTGTCATTGGCGCTCTCTATCCTTCGTTGCGTTGGCCCCTTTTCGTCCGAGTCGGAACCATTCTCCTTCGTATCGGCCCCTTTTCGCACCCCCCGAGACTGGCCCCTCTATCGGTTCTGCCACCCAGCCCCCGACCCATAATGCCGACTGTGTTGCGGTGTTCGCCGTTTGTGCTGCTGACGCACTCTATCATGGTTTCTCGCGTACGAAGCCTCGTTCATAACCAGCCTTGAGCGCCTCCTCAATAGCCCCTCTTCGGGCGCGACCCTCCCCGCGATGGTCACGTTCAGGCCGCAATGCGCAATGCGCAATAGGCAATAGGCAATAGTATGCTGGTTCTACTGGGCCGGCTTACTCTTGTCGCCAGTGTAGTAGTGCGCCATCTCGAGTCCGGCCCTGCGGAAGCCACACTTGACATAGAAGCCCTCGTTTGCTTCGCTGCAGTCGAGGATGGTCTTGTAGCAGCCGACCTTTTCGGCGATGAAGTCGAGGGCATGGATCAGTTTCAGACCCAGCTTCTTGCCCTGCTGGTCCTTGGCAACGGCAATGTCTTCGATGTGGCCGACGAGGCCGAGGCCGTGGATGCTGCGAGAAGAGGTTAGTCGGCAACATGCTCAATCGCGCGCGCCCTATTTCGGAGCCAGACGAGAGGCAGGGAGGGAGCTACACTCGGACGCCTTCTTACAATTTTCGCTCTACGAGTAGTGCACCAGTGCCTACGACAATGGGCTTCCCACTGCTGGCGTCCTCGATGACCATGACGTAGTAGCTGTCGTTCTTGAGCATCCACTGGAAGTGGGCGTCAAAGGCCTCCTTGGTGATCTCGCCGACCGTCGTCAGCACGCGCAGGCAGTCGAGGAAGCCGGCATCGTAGTCGGAGGCGCGGAGGGCACGCGCTGTGTAGCCGTCGGGGAGGTCTGATGCGACGGCGGGATTGATCAGGTCGGACGAGAAGAGGCCCTGCTCCTGTTCTTGTTGTTCGGCCATTTCGATCGGGTGCGAGGGCGGGCGCGAGATCCTCAGAGGGGCAAAGGCGATCGATGATGGATAGGATGGTGATGGGGCAAAGGCTAAACGAGTGTCGGGGGTGGTGGCGTCAGCAGGAGCGTTTGTCTCGTGTGTGATAGCGAATGTTGTTGTGGTGGAAAGAAGGTTTGTTGTTCAAGTTTCAAGCAACAAGTCGGACATATACCCGCAGCATCGGACGTGTTGATGCAAGCTCTCTGCCGATACGAAGATCCAAGTGGACAAGTTGCCAATCGTCCTTGTTGTTTCCCCTGCTTTCGGGAGCTCAGCCTCAGATGTACCCAGGCTTGGCAGAAATGATGGGTATGGGCCGCCCGGAGCACAGGGCACTCGGCGCTCCAGGGCAGCTAATATTAGAGCCGGGTCGTTGAACGGATCCCTGCTCAACTACGTAGCCAGCAGGAACAGGGACGAGGGAGGGCCTGGACACTGACTGACACATGTGTGTCACGGGGGACAGAGAGGGAGGGGGTTGGCTGCGATGATTGTTTCAGTGAATTCAAGTTGGATATGGATCTCTTCGCCACTGCATCTCTCTGTTAACTGTTGCCGGTGCAAGGCCACTTTTGAGTTTGCACTATGAAAGCCGAAGTCTCGAGGCTCTATCCGCTAGCCCGCTTGCAGTACCGTGTATTGTGTAGCGCGCCAACTGAGAGAGCACTGCATGGACTACCAAGTAGATCGATCGTGAGCGGTGAAGACTTGGTACGTACTGTGAGTCCTCCGTAGTCGTGCGGAAGCTAGGGAACCTACGAGGTACTACGTACCTGTGGACGTGGGGCCTGCGCTTGTGCCAGACAAGACAGCGCGCGCATCTTGTTGACTTTTTGTTACGGGCGGCCGCTGCTGTCTAACAGGGGTTTTCAGGGGACTTTCCGGGGAATGGATCGGCAATGTAGCTCCAAACTCCTGCCCCTGCAGACGCAAGTGCTCTGTCTCTCCTCCCTCTCTCCCTCTCCCTCTTCCCATTCCTGCACCAATCCATTTCCGATCCGATCCCAAGTACAACAAGCTTTGCCCCGCGTACACCTTCACATGCTAAGCATTACCGTCCATCCATGTCGCCACCAATCTCATGACGAACGTTTGAATGCGAAGCCTATCCCAGTAAATCAATATCTCTAGCTGCTCGCCGCCATGGTCTCCTTCCGCACGACATAACATAGCCAACAATGTCACTGGTGTTGCTGTTTTTGCTGTCCTCGTTCGCCCTCCACCCGTCTTCCAGACCCCTTCATCGCCTCTGCTATAGCTACAGTCAACTGTGCAAGCTGGCTTCTTGACAATGGGCCCCAACGATAGCGGCGAGCTGGGCCCGCTGCGTCGCGGTACCATCCACGACCACGACATCGTCCCCTCGTCGTCGACAAGCAGGACTCTACTACCCAGTCCCATAGCGAGCGCCATCAGTCTCTCGGCCCGTTCGGCGTCTTTTGCCATCCGACTCGGAAGCGTCTTTGGTGGCTACGGCATCACCGCCGCCAAGTTTACCACCCTATCGAGCCTGGAACTGGGACGGGGTATTCTCGAGGGCATCCTGAGCCGCGCCGGAAAAGATGTCATCCTACGGTCCCAGACAGACATGGGAAAAGATGACGCCGAGTCGGTGCTCGAACGGAGTCTGGATACCCTACACCGGACCGTGCTCCAGGTGGTCTTCTGGAGCACAGCCGGCTTCCAGCTAGGGGAGACGGCCCTGTCATCCATGTCCACCGTCTCCCAGCTACTGCTGTCCGTTCTCGACCAGTTCTTTGGCTCCACCGACTCATCGAGGGCCATTGCGAGCATCATCACCCTCATCCGTCGCGAGTTTCAGAACCCCGCGACCGGCGTACGCGGAGAAAGGGTCGGCGTGGTCGATCTAGTGCTGGGCCTTTGCGGTCTTGCTTACCTACAGAACTGGTGTCGGAAGACGATACAGGAAGAGATTCGCAAGAATGGTCAGGAGGAGATCATATGGGACGTTGTCGTGCTAAACGATGGCGAGCGTGTCGATGTGCACGAGGACAGTCTATATGGCGAGCACACGGGCAGCTACACTACGCGGGGTGGGAAGAACAACGACGCCATCATCGATGTCATTGAGAATCACGGCGCCCAGGACAACAGCAGTTCGGAAGATGACCTGCCCGAGATCCATCTCCGGAGGCAAATCATGGACTCGCTGCCGAGAGACGCCAGTGTCTCCATCTCGACCTCGACCACCACAACAAAGATCATCACCGTCGAAATCAAGGGTAGCTCCGAGATCCCCATCCTGGCTCCGCCAGGTGCCGACATGATTGAGCGTGAGATCATGGCCCCTGAAAGCTCTACACCTAGCGCTCACAACACCCCAACCTATCGTGTCGTGTACCGGGTCAGCCGAAACACACTACGAAGCACAGACATGAATCCAGGGGATGATGACGACGACGACACGCAGTCGAGGATCATGGCCATCGACGACGACGACGACGACGACGACCGCAAGATTTTCGAGCCAGAGTACCGACCGCCCGTTCCACCAAAGCCCACAAGGCAGACAACAATGCCGTCGTCGCCCGTCTCGCCGGCCCGGTCCGCGCAAGCTCAGCGCTCAGAACGGGCCTCCTCGTTAGGCAACGTCCCTGCTTCACCCAAAGGCTCGCAGATCCCGTTGCCCTCCAAGACATCGGAGAATGCTGCCAACCAAAAGAGACAACGGCAGCCGCCGAGTGGACCAAAGAGAGAAGAAGACATATCTGCTGTGCAGAAAGCCAAGCAAGTCTCCAAGCCACCGAAAGATGCCGACCCCGTGACGGCCAAGCCTGCGGAGAAACGCGGGGGGCTACGGAACGCCTTCAAGAACAGCTCTTTCACGGGCATATCCAATCTGATGAACTCCAACGACAGCGTTTCGTCGAGCAGGTCGAAGGGGGAGGCCTCAAGCCACCATGGGGTAGCAACAAAGCGTCGCAAAACCGCAATGGGTTGTCATCTCCTCGAGTTGTTGTACCAGGACCTACGAGTGTGATGCCTGCTCGTGAGCCTCCTCGAGCGCCGCAAAGAGGAAATCCCAACTATTTCTCGTCGCGGGATCTGGGAACGTTGGAAGACAGCCCCAGTCTCAGTCAGTCGCGGTCGGGCTTTGTCCCGGGGCACCATCGGCGGAGTTCCATCGTGTCACAGACTGATTCCTTCTCAGTGCACTCGTTCGAGAGCCGTCCCGGATCACCCACATTATACCGCTCCGACTACCGGCCGTCGCATGTGCCCAAGTCCAAGTCGGGCAACGACATGCACGACCTGTTACCACCATCACCACCGAAACACCATCAGCGGGCTCGATCCCAGATGAGCGGGCTGCACTCGCCAAGCATCTATACCATCAAAGCCAGCGGCTCACAGACCTCGCTCGTCATGTCCTCCTACCACCAGAAGAGCGCCTACAGCGACTCGGAGGCGGTGGACACCCTCCGAAAGACGGGCAGGGTGGACGGCATGTTTCCCAACTTTCACATCCTGAGAAACATTACGCGCTATAGTAGGTATGCATCGGCCGCGTACGGTTCGCATTTCCTCAAGTTCATGGGCATCGCCAAGGAGATGCCTGGCATCAAGGCGCTCGATGACACGCACAAGGATGTGCGCTCATTCGCCCATCACACCGAATTGCCGCCCGACAGCATCCTCTTGTCGTCCTTTGTTGATCCCCAAGGAGGATCTGACTCGACTGGTTCGACCGACACTGGCGTGCCTCTCGTGCACACCATTGCGCTTGACGAAGAATCAAAGGCCGTGGTTTTTACATGCCGAGGTACGCTGGGCTTCGAAGACGTCCTTGCTGATATGATGTGCGAGTATGATGATCTGCAGTGGCGCGGCAAGACGTACAAGGTGCATAAAGGTATCCACGCCTCTGCTCGTCGATTGCTGTTTGGAGGTGACGGTCGGGTGCTTGTCACGTTGAAGGAAGCATTAGAGGAGTTTCCCGGCTACGGGCTCATCTTGTGCGGCCACTCCCTGGGCGGTGCAGTCGCGGCACTCTTGGGGGCTATGCTATCGGAGCCCGCCACGACCGGAACGGCCTTTGTGACCTCGGTCTCGCAGCACAGGAAATTCTTGACGGATGGCCGTACACCCTCGATGGATACGTCTGCCATCTGCTTGCCGCCAGGACGACCCATCCATGTCTATGCCTACGGCCCTCCTGCCACCATGTCCCCTTCGCTGCAGAAGGCCACTCGAGGCCTGATCACGAGCACCGTCCACGGAAATGACCTCGTGCCGTACCTGTCACTGGGCGTCTTGCATGACTTTCAAGCCGTGGCTCTGGCGTTCAAGACGGACAACAGCGAAGCCAAGGCCGAAGTCCGCCGTCGAATCTGGGAAGGTTTGCAGTCTGGCATCGCTGACAAGTGGTATAACAACTCGTCTGGATTCTCATCCGAGGACGATGATAAATGGGCCTATGCGGCGCTCAAGACGCTGCGCGCCAGCCTGATGAGTCCCAAGCTGTTGCCTCCGGGTGAAGTTTTCGCGGTCGAGAGCACACCGTGTCTGAGAAGGGACGCGTTTCTCCGGGCTGGCGAGGAGCAGATTGGGCGACCGGCAACGCGCATCGTGCTCAAGTACGTCAGGGACGTAGATGCGAGATTCAGGGAAGTCAAGTTTGGCGCGAGTATGTTGACAGATCATAGCCCGGGGCGGTATGAAAGCGCTCTACGGCGGTTGACGCTTGGGGTTATCGAGACTTGAGGCAGCAGCACGCAAGGTAGAATTCGCATCCGGGGGCTTTGGCCACTTTTGGCATTTCACAAGACATATACATGGCCTTTTTATTGCGTCGGGCTGCGTTGGTGTAGATTGGGGAACGGGGGATAAGACCAGATTGAAGCAATTCACGTCATGGTCGTTTTGCTGGCATGGCATGGCATGGCATGGCGGCGGACACTTGAGATTAAGCAGACAGGCAGGATGACGATGGTCAGATGGACATGATGAATGGCACATCAACAGGCAATAAATACATCACCATCGCATCGCGTCTTGCCTTCGGCTCGTACAGGGTGGACTGTTTTCGTCCAAGCCGTCGATTCATCGTTTGCCTCCACGACGCTTGGCCGTCTTTACCTCCCCATCCAGCCTCCGTCGACCACCAACGTATGTCCGGTCACGTAGCCACTGCCCTTGCTGGCCAAGAACACGACACTCCCCTTGAAATCGTCGGGGTTCCCCCACCGTCCGGCGGGTATGCGATCACTGATGCTCTTCAGCCGCTCGGGGTCCTTGAGCAGCGCCTCGTTCATCTCGGTCTCGATGTAGCCGGGGGCGATGCAGTTGACGGTGACGCCGCGGCCGCTCCAGCCGTTGGCGAGGGACTTTGTCAGCTGGCCGACGGCGCCCTTTGGAGGCGGCGTAGGCGGGCACGTTGAGGCCGCCCTGGAAGGTGAGGAGGGAGGCGAAGCTGACGATGCTGCCGCGGCGGCCGGTGACGGGCGAGGGCGGCAGGGCGAGCATGTGGGCGCCGACGTCGCGCGAGACGGTGAAGACGGAGTTCAGGTTGACCTGCAGCACGGCGGCGAAGTCGGCGTCGGGGAAGGACTCGGCCGGGTGCCGGATCTGGATGCCGGCGCAGTTGATGAGGATGCGGATGGTGTGCCCGTCTGCCAGGATGCGCGGGACGAGGCCGGCGACGTCGGAGGGCGAGGCGAGGTCGGCTACGTACACGGTGGCTTTGCGGCCGAGGGACTCGATGGTGGTCTTGGTTGAGGTCGAGGCTGTGCTTCTCTGGGGTGGGTGTTAGTTTGTGGGGGCTGTATACTACCACGTTTTGAAGATTGGGGGGTGTTGCACGGGTTTGCACAGCCAATCTTCATAGGGGTTGTCGAGACCAAGGTCGAGACATGCGTACCTGAACCAGAATCACATCCGCGCCCGCCTCGGCCAGCGCAATCGCACAGGCTTGTCCGATGCCCCGCGTGCCTCCTGTGACGAGGGCGGTCTCGCCGTGGAGGGAGAAGAGGGCGTCGGTCATGGTGGGTGTGTGTGTGTATTCAAAGTCACAATGTCTAGGTAGGATGTCTAGGTCTGCAACGTCATGTACACCGGTGACGAGAAGAAAGAAATAAGTCGACGACGGAACTGACGGCTTGACAATGGAAAACAAAAAAAGTGTCGCTCGTCAACCGACCGGCCCCAGGCTTTTCGCAAGACGCGCCCCCCCCGGTAAAGTAAAAACAGCCCCGCGATGTCGCTCTCGATTTCATGGGGGTTGATGGATGGGGCCCGCTGGAGACAGTATTCACTCGACCCCTGACAAAACACCACCGGCAACTTGGGCCGCATCGCTTTTACCCCACGAATGACTGACTCGTCTGGCGCTACCTAACCAACTACCCCTCCCTCGTTGTCGATCTGGAGTTGACACGCGGTACGTACGTAGTAAAGTGATTAGCAAAAAGGTCACTCACTCAGTCAGTCAGTCAGTCAAACAGACAGACAGACAGACAGACTCATCGTCAAGTCCGTCCTGACCACCCACGCCAAAAGGGGTAAACACTCAGCCGTGTGACCGTGTCCACCCCCCCTCCCCCCTCTTTCGCGGGGTTGAACGTTGGAGAAAGAGGACAGGCTTGGGGTGGGACATGGATCCAGGAATGGCGATTCCGGCCGAGAGAGACCGGCTTCGCTCTGAGCTAGAGTCCACTTCCCCGTATCACGAGCCAGCATCATCGTGGGGATCGGAAACTGTCGTAGGGAAACTTTTCGAGGCGGGCGTGATTTGGTTGGCTATAGCCCGCTGTTGACTGTGTGTGCTGCCGTGGTCAAGATTTGTTCGTGAGGTTTACTTTTGTCCATAATTTCTCCCGGACAGAATCAAGGACCTTTGAGCGCACGCATCGCAACCGATTCCACCTCCCTCCCCAAGTGATACTTGTCGCTTTCACGTCCCAGACTCCCAGGTGGTACATATCGTCGCTTCCAACATCCCATCATGAGTGAATCGCAAGTCAGAGCCTCCGTCCTGCACGGGGCCAAGGACCTCCGCGTGGTGCGTCGTCGCATCCTCCTCCTCCCCTCCCCTCCCCTCCACAGCTCAAAAAACAACCACTGACACGACAGCCCACGCGCAGGAGACCCGCGCCCTCCCCGCGCCCTCGGCCACCGAGGTGCAGGTCGCGGTGCAGGCGACCGGCCTCTGCGGCTCGGACCTGCACTACTTCAGCCACTACCGCAACGGCGACATCATCGTGCGGGAGCCCATGACGCTAGGCCACGAGTCGGCGGGCGTGGTGACGGCCGTGGGGTCCGAGGTGGCCGGCCTCGCCGTCGGCGACAAGGTCGCCCTCGAGGTCGGCCTGCCCTGCGAGGGCTGCGCCCTTTGCGACGAGGGCCGGTATAACATCTGCAAGGGCATGCGCTTCCGCAGCTCGGCCAAGGCGTTTCCGCACTTTCAGGGCACGCTGCAGGAGAGGATCAACCACCCGGCCAAGTGGGTGCACAAGTACGTGATTTGAGCGATGAGAGAGAAAGAGAGAGGGATGAGAGAGTGGGAGGGAATGAGACTGTGAGAGGGAGATGGAGAGAGAGAGAGAAAGGGAGAGGGGAAGAGAGGGAAGGGGAAGAGGAGAGAAAGAGAGAGAACGAGAGAGAGTGTGTGTGAAAGAAAACAAGAACACGGCTAACCCGCGCAATCCAAAAGGCTCCCCGACACCGTCACCCTCGAGCAAGGCGCGCTCGTCGAGCCCCTCTCGGTCGCCATGCACGCGCGCGACCGCGCCCAGCTCAAGCCCGACTCGACCGTCCTGATCCTGGGCGCCGGCGCCGTCGGCCTGCTCTGCGCGGCCGCCTGCAAGGCCTCGGGCGCCAGGGCCGTCGTCATCGCCGACATCCAGGAGGACCGCGTCGCCTTCGCCGTCGCCAACGGCTTCGCCGACGTGGCCGTCGTCGTGCCCCTCGCGCGCCCGCAGACCATCGAGGACAAGCTCGCCCACGCCCGGGAGCTCGCCGCCCGCGTCACCGCGTCCGAGGTCGCTGGCCGGGCCGTCGGCGAGGTGAGCGTCACGTTTGAGTGTACCGGCGTCGAGAGCTGCATGCAGACGGCCATATACGTGAGTTTCGTCCCCCCCGGGAAAGAGATGCGTGGTGTTGGGCAAGGAAGGGATGGATAGGATGAGCTCAATTAGGGGTCGCTAATACGGACGCAGGCGACGCAAGCCGGTGGCAAGGTCATGATCATCGGCATGGGCAACCCCGTGATGACGCTTCCCATATCCGCCGCGGCCCTGAGAGAGGTCGACCTCGTGGGCGTCTTCCGATACGCAAACAACTACGCCGCCGTCATCGACATGCTCGCCTCCAAGAACGAGTCGTTACCCGATGTCACCAAGCTGATAACGCAGCGGTTCGAGGGCCTGGACAAGATCCCCGATGCTTTCGGGATGGCGGCCAAGGTCAAGGACGAGCAAGGGAATCTTGTATTGAAGGTCATGGTCAATATGTGAAATGTGTGAGATGAGATGTAGACTGCCGCAAGAAATAGACTGCCGAATGAAATAACCTGCCGAATGAAACAGGTTGCTGAATGAAATAGACGGTGGACGAGATAGACTGCGCAACGAAATAGACAAATTGTCATAAAGCCCCCTTTCGATCCAACGAGACGAATTGCGCCCCGATACACACAGCTCCTACGAGTTCAACGAAACAAGATAGAGTGATGACCACTTTACCACTCTTCTCGCGAATCATTCGTGCCCTCCCTGTACTCAAACCCCTCAGGCTCAACTGGCCTTGGACCGTCGCGACAGCGTCTTCATGAACCTTCCAAGCCTCCCTCCCGTCTTGGACTGTCTCTGCTTCGATGCATACGTCGTGGTTGAGAGCGACCCAGGGGCGCTGTTCAAGGTCGTCATGGTTGTGGTACCCGTCAACTCTCGAGGGACAGAGTCTGAAGTAGTCTCGATGATGATCTTTGGTGGCGAGGGGGAGCAGGCAGTGATGTCGGAGCTGCTGGTGATGAGACCTCATCCTGTGCCACGGGCTCTTCGCCCGGTACTGGGAAGATGAGATTCCCTTTCTCATCCCACGCTTGCTCGATGGCGCCATGATCTTCTAGGAAATCGAGAATTCGTGCGAGGTCCCGACAAGGTGCCGTGAACATCGGTCTTCCGTCCACCACGGAGTCCACCATGGACTTCACCTTTTTTACGACGTAAATGAAAGTTGCCATAATGTCCTTATATGATTTGTCGGAAGGATCATAAAAGTACATACGAGCATTGACGTCCGCGCCTGCCGAAAGCAGAGCGATGACAGATCTTAACGTGCCATCTGCTACTACCCAGTATGGCATCAAGAAAGATCCAGCCTCAAATTCCATGTATTGGTGCCGGAAAGTGTCAAGAAAAGATTCCCAAACAGTACACCCTCTGTATATCTCCTGTGGGTTGCTGCCCTTAGCCAGCAGGAATTCAACCACATTGGCGCTGACTATAGGGACACCGGTATCATTCCATGGTAATGCGTATGTAAGAGCAAATCCAAGCAATGTGATTCCTTCTTTCTGTAAAACTTTCGTGCCGTGTTGCCTTACTTTCTCTTCCAGGTAAACAGTAGAATTCATGGTCGTCGTACAAAGAGTAATGAAGGTCATTTGGGCTAGTTCCCATTGGCCTTCGCCCCAGCGGAAGTCTCTGGCTCGGGCATACCAAGAGGACCAGTGCTCTCCATGATCTTTTTCGGTAATGAAATATTTGCCAAGAACACCGGCATCCAGTCCGCGGGACTTCCAATTCGCCAGGTGACTAGACATAGAAGTGTCAAGCTTATCCATGAGGGCAATCAAATGTAAACGGGAACCTGCCGACGTTTCCGCACTCTTGATTCTTCCCAGGGAATAGGCTGCCATCTTCAAGAGTCGCATCCAGTCAGACGGTTGTTTGAACAGAAACGATTGCACCATCGAGACGGAACTTCTAGCGATGGTCTCATGGCTGTTGAACTCCGTCAAGCTCTTGATGCAAACGAATTCTTTCCTCACCTTGTCCTTGCGAAGAAATTCGGAAACCGAGCGGTGGAGAAACTTTACTTGTCCGTTCAAACGACTGTCGACACTTGCACATATATCAGTGCGCGGTGGTATTTGTATATTAAGAAGGCCATCTTTGTCGATTGCAGTCGGCTGGATTTCTACCAACCCGAGGCACCGACTCTTCAGCCGTTGCTTCATCTCCTGCACGCGATGGCATGCTGCCTCGATGCTAAAAGGTTGTATTGAAGACGATGATGTACTGTCCTGGTCTGCGAGCCATAGTCCCAGGACACTGAGTTCATAGGAGTCATCGGATCCAGTCTCCACAAGCTGGAGAAGCCGCGCCGATTGAGTTCGATACTGTTTATCGACCCGGGAAAGCATGGTATAGTAGAGACTGTGAAGGTCACTGGGCAATTCGTCGACCCTCGTTTGCAGCTCTTGCAATCCGTCAAAATTCGTCAAGCCCTCGAGAAGTGACTGGACGACGAGCCGTACCCATAGAAACACACCCGAAGAGTTGTCCACAATGGACTGGATCAGTCTCTTTGAATCGACCTCGTCCTGTTCCATCAGCATCACCATTCTCTCATGACCACTCAGTTCCTCGAGTACATAAGACCGGATGTCACCCTTGGTCAAGTCATGCATCCTCAACGATGGATACTGAGCAAAGCTTTGCTCGAAAGCCGAGAGAGGACGACTAGACAGGACAATCTTCACATTGTCGAGTCGACTCAGGTCTTTGGTGAGCTGCAACAGAGAAGCTACATTTGTTGATGACACCTCGGGGTCAAATTCATCGAGACCGTCAATCGCAAAGAAGAAAGAGAGCTCTGGCGAACTGCGAATGAGTGCGTGGAGTGCCCTCCTAACTTCGAACAGTGTAGCTTTTTGCGACGAGATTGAGGCACCTCCAGCAGCAGCAGTGAATTTCCCCCTAAACGTGACCGGTATAAGGTTTCTTCTTTCGTCAAGAATTGAGTGTAAAAGGGAGCTGAGAAGCCCAACCTCGGACTTTTGCATGTCTCCGCCGTTGTAGAAGAAGTAGAAAGACGCTCTCACGACATCTTTTCCGCCGCTCCATTCTTGCAGATATTGGCCAGTTCGGATGTCGTCCCAAAGGAATTTCATAAGGGTGGACTTGCCACTCCCTGGTTTCCCCGTGATCCAATACGTGGATGCTTCGCGGCCCTTGAGGAATTCGGAAAAGCTACCCCACGAGGCGCCGTCTCTCGGATCCTGGAACACCCACCCAAAGGTGGCCTTGTGCGCGTCGGTAATACTTTCTTCGCGGTCGTGCATACCTTGGTACCACAGGGAACCAAGGATTTGATTTTCGATTCGTTTGCGTGCTGCATCGCCTGGGGTAAACGACGCGTAGGACGGTGCGGGACTCGGAGAGCGTGACGGCGAGAGTTCTGACAGTCGTGACAGAAGCTCACAGTGTCTCGACTGGGCCAATCTCGCGTTCTCGTCACGTATCGATATCGCCAACTCCTCGTTATTGGACAGCATGTTGATGATCGCCCTGCTATCTTCCCTAGACTCGGCTTGGTGATTGGCTGCTCGGTCCAAGGCCTGGAACATCTGTTCGAACTGGTCATCGTGAGATTGGTAAACCTTTCCTCTCACGTCGACCATAATCCTGAGCTGCAGTTCACTGCGAATGTTATTCAGGCGGGACTCGATGGATTTGATCTCGTCGACGCTCCAATGTCCACGGACAACTGCCTTGAAGGCCTTGAAGGCTGACTTTTGGTCCGTATGAACCTTTTGCAGGGATGCGACGAGTTCATGACCGATGGCGGATGCCTGAGTAGCGAGACGTAGAAGATCCTGTAATACAGTGAGTCGATATTGTTGAGGGAGGCACATGCTGACACACCCGTTCCCAGCAAGTGTGTCAAACGGAAGTATCCTGTGGCAATCACAGTCGTACTTTTCGTACTTGTCGTACTTACCTCGTCTTGGACAACTGCAGCGATCTTCTGCCCTCCGTCTTCATCCTCAACCTTTGCGCTCGTCCGAGTCAACTGGTCCTCCAGGCTGTCAGATACGAGCTGTATGTCGTCCGCGACAGTCTTTAGGTCGCGATTGGCAGGCGTCCCGCCCTTTTCGTAGACTTGTTTCGCATCGCCAACAAAGTCGATGGCGAAGATGACGAGCTTGCACACTGTCCCGGCCAAGCTGATGGCCGTCCCCGGATCCATGGCCGTGTGAAGTAGTCGTCGCCGACGCGCTCCTGGTTCTGTTCGAGATGCGAACAGACACGATAATTTCTGACACGATAGTTTCTGAGTTGTAGGTCTACCCGAAAGCAAGTTGGACTCGACACGCTGGAATGCGTACAAAGCTCGCTTCACATGAGTGAAAGAAGAACCTCGAGATCATTGTGAAGGCGGCTGCTGTCGCTGCACACCTCGAGAAAGCCGCCCCCGCACTTTCCCCTTGCCTGCGACGAGATGGTGCCCAATGATGTGGCCACCCGTACGACCAACTGCATGAGACGCCTTGCATGTGCAGACTTACCGGCATGATGCGTCGAGCAGCGGGGCAGAAGAGAAGATGTGAGCAGGCGACAAGACACTGTCATGCCTGATTCCATTTCGCTGCCAGACAAGAATATTGGACGCTGCCTCTCAAGATCCTCCAGTTTAAGCGACGGAAAACCAAAGGGTTGATGATCTATGTCGAGGAGCCTCTGTGGGCAGATGAGGTCAAGACGGCATATTTCGTCCAGAAGCGAACGGTCCGACTGCGAACGACCCGACCCTTACGTCCTGTAGCCAGTTCAGCTTCAGGTACCGATGAGTACTCTCAGCTGTGGCTCGCTGCGGACTGCACGGAGACGAGCTTCAGTCTCCTGATCTCACCTACTCCGTATACTCCGTCAAGACCCGACGACGATGGCGAATGCCTGTAGCTCGAGTTTCGGATCTGCTTGGACTTCTTCAGCGCCGTTCAGTCGCCAAGACACAAGACAAGGCCTGGGAAGCGATCTCAACCAAACCTGCTTTGCATCAGTCGGACTCGAGCCTTGACAGCATTGTCTCTTCCTGCAGGCGGCTGGTCCCTCCCTGTTTGGTTAACCGCCCGATTCGTGCGACATGGATCCCTGAGACCATGAGCTCTCCAATGACCTTGTCGCTACTGGCCGCATCATGTATCAACTAGACGACCGCGGCATATTACAATGCAGCAGACTCTCAACCTGCAGCATTGATGACTCGCGCTCTCAGCATTGGAACGGGCCGCGGGGTTAGTCATTGCATCGCATCACCTTTGAGCAGGTGCGAGTGTCAAGCTGGATCGTACTGGTAAAAGTTATTGGTCCATCGATAAAACCTCTGTGTATCGGGACGGAATGCATGTGCAACGACGGTGACAGTGGCAATGACGGTGGCGGTGGCAGTGGCATAGGGTTATTAAACGGGTACCCGTGGGTAACCCGTGGGAGGCTACCTAGAGGGGTAATCTAACTCTAGGTACCTTTCGGGTACCCGTACTCATTAGCCTTTAGGCTAATAGGCAACGTGAGGTATTCCGTACCCGCAGCGTAACTTCCAACACAACTAACTTTATATCTGGAGCCTGGATATCGCAATGGATGACTTTCCCAAAGTGAACGAACGTGACTGCTTCGGCAGTTTTGTCGATACCACGACGATCTCTGCAAAGTCAAAGGGGGCACATTGTCTGAGTCGAATAGGTAGGTAATCGGCCAAGTTTCCGTCGGCAACACGCTCTAGGTAGATGTATCATGCCAATTTATACAACAGTCTATTTATTAAAGCAGACTACTAAAAGTAAACAGCCAATTCTAGTATCTCTAGAGCAGTCTAGCTGGGACTCCTTCCACGCGCGTGATCCTCTCGTGCCCGAGGCCCATCGGGGAGCGTCCCAGGACCTCCCGGAAGGCCATATCCGCCCCGTTGGTTGGTGAGCAATCATGCGCCGTTCTTGACGCTCTTCTGATCCTTCTCGTGCTGCTTGTCCGGGAAGCCAAAGTTGATGCCAAAGGCAGGGTACACGAACCGCTGCAGTTTGTTCTCCTTGGTCAACTTGTCCGAGTAGTCGGTCAGGAGCTTCAGGTCCTCGGCGTCCAGGTCGACAATGTTGAGGTTCTCCTTGATCCGGGATTCCGTCACGGACTTGGCCAGCACGGTGCTGCCTCTCGCAACTTGCACGTGGGAGACCTGTCAGCAATGTGCGGCAGGGCGGGGTGATGGAAGGGATGTGGCTAGGTACGGCAGTGGTGGTGCTGGGGAATCTTACCGTGGTAGCTCAAAAGGATGGTGCCGGCGCTGACGCCCTTCTTCTTCGCCAGAGCGACGACGGGCTCGCTCTGCATGAGGGGGCCCCCGGTGCTGCCAAAGGGGCTGTACGCGACGATGTGGATCCCCTTCTCCTTTGCAAAGTCGACCATCTCCTGCTGCGGCAGGGCCGGCGAGTTCTCGATCTGGTTGATGGCCGGGACGACGTCGGCGTGCTCGAGGAGCTTCTCCATGAAGGCGTTGCTGTAGTTGCAGACGCCGATGGCCCTGGTCTTGCCCGTCTTGAGCAGCTTCTCCATCTCCTTCCAGGTCTGGACGTGGTCGTGGTCCCACGTGATGTCGCGCGTCTTGCCGTCGGCCAGCATGGGGAACCGGTCCGCGTCGCCGCCGTCCGTCCTCGTGCCGTTGGGGTTCATGCCGACGGGCCAGTGGACCAGGTAGAGGTCCACGTAGTCGAGGCCCAGGGCCTTGAGCGACTTGTCGAGCCCGTGCTCCACGCGCGTGGCGTACGTGTTCCACAGCTTGGTCATGACGAAGACGTCCTCGCGCTTGACGCCCGAGTCGAAGGCGGCCTTGAGCCCCTTGCCCACCTCATCCTCGTTCGCGTAGCAGTACGCCGCGTCGATCAGCTTGTAGCCCGACTTGAGAGCCACCTCGACGGCCTTTTCGACCTGGCCGGCTGGTGCCTGCCATGTTCCTGGGTGGTCGTCAGTGATGCCGTGCGCTAGCAGTAGGGGGGGGGCCCGGGGAGGTTGGATCAGTTTGTTCGGTAGAGTCTAGACTGCACCGCTCTCTCCTGAAAGCACGACGATTCGGGGAAGCATACCGAATCCGACGGCAGGTATATCCTGGCCAGTGTTGAGCTTGAAAGAGGTGGGCGCCATGCTGGCGAATCTCCTTGGTTGGAATTCTGTAGGTAACCTGATCGTTGAACGTTTCGATTGGCTCTTGGCGTGTAAGGGATATCGACAGACGACAGCGGCTGAACTTTCCTGGGGACGACTCTTGACATGGACCAGAGACGCAACCCGATACTTATACGTGTCCGGTAGAATGGCCGGAGGTAACCGTACCCAAACCATTGCCAGCGAGGTACCGTGTAAACACACGGATCAATATACAGCAGGTTGTCCGGTTCCACCCCCCCGAGCTTCTCCGCTACAAAGCACCAGATACGACGTGGCCGTCTATGGGGCAATGTGGGATTGGTTATTAGCGACGTCGGGGATAGCATCGCGGGGTTGAGGGGGTTCGCAGCTCGCCCTCCATTATTCCCACACACCACCACCTGGATGACCCTGCAGGACCTCGCTTCTTCATCGGCGATACGAGGATGGACATCATGCACACATCACACACAGAGCTAACAGCGACTCGACACGCCTGCTAATCGAGACGGACGTTTGACTCTTGTCGCGTCTCGGTTACCGGTATGGCGACTGTGAGTCTGTGATTGTGGGAGACTGTGAGTCTAGTCTGTGACTGTGGGGTTGACTCGCGGGTGGGGGGTGGAAGTCTGGGGGAAGCCAACTCACTAGTTAGTTAGCTAGCTACTGTGGACTCGGTGCTATATCGACCGAAGCCAAGACCGTCCACTTAGGCTCATGATTTATCCTTTGGGGATCCCGAACAAAGACAGCCAAAGTCACAGTCTTCTCGTCACTCAACCATCTGCTGCGCGTCAACGTCACAGGAGGCTCATCGGACGTAGTCCAACTCTCTCGGGAGGGAGTGGTGACGGGAAAGACGATACGCTGCCTGTGCCCTGTCCGATCGTGCCGACGTTGCAAAAGAACCGTCGCGTAGAATTCTAGTCCCTAACGTTCCTGCGAACTGCGGGCACAATTCGCCATCGGGACGTCGGGTCACCTCGGTCGGCGAGACGACAGCCCCGTCGCCTCGGACAGGTTGAGAAGGACGAACCTAATCGGCTCATCATCGCTCTTGTCTGTCGGGCTTTACGCACCGAGGAGGCGCATGGTGGGCGATACTGTGCTGACTGCATAGCGACACAACCCATACACCGCGGCACGACACCATTGGATTGGACTTGATCCTCGTCAGGGAAGCCTCTACACGGCGAACAGGGGGCGACAACCGTCTGATGCTGGGACGCAAGAAGTGGCGAGACTCTCGATGGGCTCTGGTTTTGCGTTTGGTTGCAACGCACGTAGGAGCCCGAATCCCCTCTCTTTGACCCTCCAGGTACTGAAACACACGGAAACCAACGTCGAAATTGGCAAATCACATCTACAACCTACGTGCCCGCCAATAGGCATCTATGTAAATGCAGTGGTGCCATTAGAAAGTCTAGTCTGATGGTGACCCTGACCAGCAAGCACGCTGATATCAGAGTTGGGAATAATGTACAGAACAGTGGTGATACACCAATGCGCCCGTATGCCAAACCAATGCGTTAGGCGCATTTCATCGTCCGTCTACCCGTGAGTATCCCTCATATGTATATATATAACACGCTTCATCCTGCGATCAAGACCCATAACCTGTGTTTTTGTTAGTTGGCAGCTGTCCGGGGGACGGGGGACGTGGGACGGGAGACGGGGATATCAAAAGGGGAATCAAACTTACAAAAAGAATATCATCAGTACGCCAAACATCTTGGCAATCAACCAGCGGTTACTCGACACCCGTGACCAGTACTTGAGCAGCTCCTTCTGTGCGCCGTGGACGTTATCTACAACGTCCTCCGTGTTGGCGTCTATCCGTTGAATCTGCTCCGTCTGCTCCGACACCATCTGCGCCAGCTGCCCGAAGATGGACCCCAGCTCGCCAATCGTCTTTTCAATGGCCTCGATGGCTTCGCCTCGCTGCTGTATGTACGTGTTCTGCGGTTGCGCCTCCTCCATCTGCAGCAGCTGCTGGTCGCCGACAGGGTTGAGGGAGAGGGTATCGGCGCCGCCTGGCGACGGCGTGCTCCTGTTTGGGGTGCCGTAGAGTGGCGAGGCCGACTGCTGTATCGCGGGTTGGGCGTGCTGGGCGACGGACGAGATGAAGTTTTCGGTGCGCGAGCGCGAAGCCTGTATGTTCTTGGTGCGGACCTCGAGGACCTCCTTGAAGTTGGCCGAGACGTCCGTCAGCTTGCCCTGCAGCATGAAGACGACGTTCTTGTTGTGCTCGCCCAGCTGGTCGGCCTTGGGACCCGTCTGCTGCGCGCGCGTCAGGCCCTGCAGGCCCGAGATCTGCTGGTTCAGCGACGACAGGTCCTGCTTGATGACAAAGGTGAGCTCGTTGATCTCGACCGGCCGGTCGTCGAAGAGCGTCTTGCGCTTGGCGAGTTGGGCCAGCTTCTCGAGCTTGCCCATGGTGCCGGCGATGCCGCGGCCAATCTCTGCGGCCCTGCGAGCAAACTCGGAGCGCCGCGGGCGTCCGCCGTTGGCGGACGGGTCGCCATTCGCGTCGACTCGTTCCTGGTCGGTCAGGAGGGATCGCCGTTGCGCGCCGACTTTGGATTGATGCTGGCGGCGTTGGGCCTGGGCGAGGACGGATTTGAACTCGGAGGTCCGATCTTGGATGGATGCAACGGCCATCTTGCCTTGGGCAGTCGCGATGGACTCGGGGAAGAGGCGCGAAGGTCTAGGGTCTGGCGGCGGTGGGTATTCTCTTTCTATTGGCGAGGTGGGATGCTCTAGCGGCCGGCGCAAAGGCGTGATAGTGGTGATTAAAAGGCGTAGGTTGTATGTAGATCGACTTGGGAATACGGAGTACGGCGATAGGGTTTCGTAGGATCCAGGGACACGCGGTTTTCCGTCTGGGGGGGCTGGCTGACACCAAAGATGACGACGGGAATGAATGAATTACAAAAGGGTATTCGCGGAAAGTACTAGCAAAGAAACCTTGCTCCAGATTCGTTGTTTGCCTTGCGCGTCGATGGGGCTGCACATCAAAAACGGACTTGATTCTAGCAAGGATCGAGTGTCTAGACTTGTTGGATCGTGAAAGAGAGTCCACCCAGACCAGACAGAACCGGACAGACGCAACGTGTTCGAGCTGATGGCCTGAGGCGGCAACTTCTTTGTTAGTGCCCAGGCTTATTACGGAGTACTCTGGGGGGCACAGCGCTAGACTGAGACGGGAGTGGCGGTGCTGGGCTTGTTGGGGGCGGTTCAGTTAATCGAGTGGGTGGTTCGGTGGCTTGCCGTGGTTCAGTGCAGGGTGGTTCGGTTCGCTGCGACGATTCAATCAGCCCCTCCCTCCCCCAATCCTCTCTCTCTCATCAACAGCTCTGCTTGTAGTTAACTAACTGGGCGAGTCACCCAAAGGTTATGTACTCCGTACTGGCAGGCCATACACAATTAAGTCCATTGCTTATACAACCTTGCCCACTCGTCTATTCTTTCAAGTTGTTCGCTATCTCTACTTACTTGTACAGATAGACGAGTGCCGTGTAGGGCTGAGACATGTTCCCAGTCAGGGGTTGAGTCGTGAGCTGTTTGCTTTTTCGCAGGTTCCCCAGATTTGTTGGTGTCGCTGTTTCAAGCGCCGTTGCGTAACACTCGACCGTAACTACCAAGTTACAAGTTACGTATCCTACGATTCGCACTCGCGTACTCAAACGTGTCCCCACTGTGGTACGGTGTATCCCGGGTATGCATCGTGGCCTCTACGCCTCTACTCACGAGATCTACTCCGTACATAGGCACTGGCTCTTTCTCGTGAGAATCAAGCGAGGCACGGGCTAAGTTAGTTAGCCTTATGAGTGGGAGCAGGCCCGGCAACTGACAAGCCTCTCGAGTATGACGGAAATGACGGGAGCTTAACAACATCAGACGCATTGATGAATTGTGGCTCGTCATCTTCCCTACCCAAACGTGAGCTCTCGCCGACGGCCAATCTTGCAGTCTCTTTGAAAGTGACAGGTCGCGAACCAAACATTCACAGTTGGCTGCCATGGATTTCGGTTCGTGGAATGCACGTGAAACCCACTTGGCATCTCGATTCACGATCGGTCCGCACGGTCGGTAAGTTAGTTATTAAGACGTTGGATACGGATACTCTGTGCGCAGAACGGAGGGTTGGTGCTCAAGTTATTTTTCTCAACTCGATTCCGCGTACGGAGTATCCGTAGAAGCATCCTGTCCTGTCGTTGCAGTCGGTCGTTGCGTGGGGTGCATGATCGACCGACGAAAAATGTTCCCAGTTGCCGGACCTGGAGATGCCAGATACTGTGTACAGGTAGCTAGCATGTACAGATACACAGTAATCACACATAACTCACTACACTTGTTTGTTGTACGGAGCATGAATGACAGTCGGCGGACTAGCTAGGTTACTACTGGTAGGTAACTTAGGTGGCCCCCCGTCGTCACCAACCTCGCATCTGGCCCGCATCCTGCATCGCACACCCACAGCCTAACTACTGTAGTACACCGTACAGGTACCAGTTCCTACTTTTCCATCATACTTTCATCGTGCATCGAATCTTGTCCCGAGCCAACTCTCCCACTCCGACCGAGGTCATCCGCCTTATTCACAGCCCCCTTCCGCGTCACCCATCCCATCCCCTTTTAGCCATCCATCTTCCGCACCATCCCGGGCCACTGAGTGGTCCAACGTGCCACCCCGGCCAATACTTGGCTTGGCCCGCCGGGGGTAGTCACCCGTCACCTGCTAACCAGCTACGTTAATGCATCGCATCTCCAACATTACTTCCTACATGTCGCATTGCCGGATACACGATTTGGATGTTGCCCAACACCAACCGTCGCAATGAATGAAGGGTCATACGGCAATGTCTTTCACGGCCGGACTGGCTCGCCCATGTGAGTTGCCCCAACCGCCCAACCACCCAACCGCTGAACTGCTGAACCGCCCAACTTCTCCGCTTTCCACTCCGTTCCTAACCACCGCCACTTCACAGGACACCGTCGACTTCGAGCCCCAGTACCTACCAGACCAACCTCAATCGAACCAAGACGCGGAAATGGGTTGAGGCCAAGACCCAGAACTACGATGGCGACGACTGGGGTAACGACTTCGACGACGCGGCGGATGACGAGCCGCCGCCGCCGCCGCTGCCGCCAAAGAATACCGCTTTTCACCAGCAAGGCCTCGGAGCTGGCCACGCCGCCGACGGCTACGCCACCGCGACGCCATCCTTCCAGCAACACGCCCTGCCCTCGCAGATGAATGCCTCGCGGGTCGCATCGCAACCTATTCCCAGTTCAATGGGGAGCTACAGCTCAGGCAACTTGACTGGATTTAGGACGCCGAGCGGCCCTCCGGTTTTGTCTGTACAGACCCAGTCGACCCAGCAGCCTTTCACCACTGCGCCGACATACGGCGCAGAGACAGCACCACTCGAAAAAAGCAGGCCCGAACAGCTTGCCTCACCACCGGCCGCCAGTACACACCACAGCCCGGGCCCCGTATATTCTACGCAAACACCCTTTCAGACTGCGGCCCCAGCTGCGCCTACTCCTGTTCCGGATGCCGCTCGCTTTCCACCACGCAAGAGCAGCATGGGCCAACAGGATATGCCAGAATATACCGGAGCGCCCAGGGCAAGATCTGGCTCTCGTCCCGGCTCCAGCTCTGGCGGGCGACCGCGGGCTGAGCAGCCTCCCAGCTTGCCAGTACAATCCGCCACGACGACATCGAAACCGCTGCCTTTCGTTCGACCAGCCGACATATATCGTAGGATGGAGGAGGAGAAAGACAGGGAGCGGAAATCCATGGACTCAAACCGACCAAGCATTGACAGTGCCCGTGGATTCGGGAGTGATGGTCCTGCTTCTCCTGCGGGCATGAGGTCTCCTGGTGATCAACGGCGGCGGACCAGTGTTGACAGAGACGATGCATCGGAGGCATCGCGGGGGGCAAAGCCGCCCCTACCCTCCGTTGCCGAGAGACGGAGTGAGTACGGACTGGAGCGGTTGATGATTGACGCACCACCTGGAGCTACCGGGACACTATCGCCGGATGTTCGGCAGGGAGAGTCCGCCGAGGAACAGCAGGAACGTCGCACGCAAGGGGCCAAGTCGACCAGTCCACAACTGCCAAATATGCTGCGCATGTCCGGTTTTGGCGACGATTTGTTCTTTAGCCCTGGCCACACTACGTCATCCGCTGCGCAACCATCTTCCGTTGACGCTACTGGCCCCATGTTTTCTGAGCCTCTGGCTCCTGAAAAGTCATCAGCCTCGTCAAGCTTGCATGAACCAGCATCAGCTCGGCAACCTGATTCACACGTCGAACATGCAGCATCTAGCCTGATGGACGGTCCAGCTCTGTCAGACTCCAAGGGCAACTCTTCACCAACACCGCCTACGACCGCAACTTCTGCAGATGGCCCTGAAACGCAAACTGTCGCAGCCGAACCTGGCAATAGACCTAGTAGACCCTCTATACCTGGTGGTTGGGTTTCGGAGACTACAACATACGGATCGGCGGCGCCTACACCAATGGAGCGACCAGAATATGCCGCACAGCTTTCACCACCTCGAGAGAACGACGAGTCTCCCGTCGCCGAATCCGAGGCCGAGCCGGACGACGTGGCGCCTACGACAACAGTAAAGCAGGCTCGGTCCTTGGATCAAACGCCACTAGCTACTCCGGCGGTTGAAATGGGAGACGAGTTTGAAAACGCGATTGGCAAGCATGACCCGGTCGCTGCTAACGATGCCATGCCTGATGGTCCTGGCCACCTAACACCACGGACTTTACCCCGCCTACTGACAGAGGATCGCCTGCCAGTGGGCGGCCATGGATCAACACCATCCAGTGCACAGAACGGGTCGCTGTCCAACTATTCGGCGGGCACTCAACCACCTACTGCTTCGGCCACTTCCGAGTATATGCCGATTGCCCCGTTAAACACGAAGCGGGAAGAGGCACCGTCTGGCTTTGCCGTGCCAGGGAAACCGCTGCGTAACATGACTGCGAGCTCTGCGGGCACGGTCTCGCCTAGTGAAAACGACAGACTGAGAGACGACATAATGAAGTCGCTCAGTCCCGGCCCTATGGATCGTGCCAATGGTGGCTATCTGGGCTCATTCGGCGGCGATTCGACTGGCGCTTTGACACGAGAGAGCACATATCTATCAGGCGTGTATGATGACTACTTGGCAACTCCGGAAGAAAAGTCCCTACAGGAGACGGGACAGGCTTGGAAGGATGCGCGGGCGACTTCTCTGGCTACGCCGCAGCAGGCGGAGGCGTCGCAACCAGCCCCCCTGCTAAAGAACTAACTTCTTCGAAGGACCGTTTCTCGTGGGACAAGGGTGCAGAACATGTAAACCTGAGTCCTGCAGAGCCTGCAGAGCAGCCAAAGGCTGGCTACTTTGACAGAACGTCCGAAGCTGTGCTCGAAGCGCATCGCTCCGAGGAGGCGCCTACTTCGTCTACTCCGGCACCCGACAACCCCTCTGACAGCGCGGCACTCCTGCCGGGCGTCCAAAGCGAGCAAGACACGGGCTCCATGTCACATCGAGTCTCGGTGGTGAGCAGCCGCGGGCCAGAGGGCTTGGGAATAGCTGGTCTTGACCCGCCATCGCCCGTATCGGTTCTTTCTGCCGAGAAGGGTGCGGGAGCAGCTGAACCTCTGGGGGCACGACGCATGTCACTGGCCGATGAGAAGGAAGTCGTTCAAGCATCGTCGGTTGCAGTGTCTCCCAGTGTGCCTCGGGATGAGCAAACGGCTTCCATGGAACCGCCCGAGCCGTCACCAGTAGATGCAAGAGCCCCGGTATCCAGCACACCGCAGTACCAGCAACACCCCAAGCTGATGGGCTGGAAAGAGATTCTCAGTATTCCATCGCCGGACATGAGAGCACAGAAATTCGATGAGACGCGCGCGCAGTATGCCGGTATGCAGTCTGGCTTGGCTCAGTGGATTCAGCACATGCAAAGCCAAGCAGAACATGCAAGCGACGGTGTGTTCTCTACGGCAGCTGCGGCCCAAGTACCCCCCCAGATCTCTCCCACAGCAGCGACATCGTCGCAGCAGCAGCCTTACTATCAACAATACCTCAACGCGAGCAACCCCAACGATACGACGCAACTATCTCCAACCCGGCCAGCGACCGGCAATGCCATGCAGGGCCAACAAGGGTTCAGCACGTCTGGAAACCAAGTAGGGGCCAAGGGCAAGGAACTGTTCCACGCGGCAAGCATTTTTGGGAACAAGGCCTCCAAATCGGGCCTGAAGCTTTTCAACAAGGGCAAAAACAAGCTGCGAGGTACGGGTGACAAGGTATTTCCATAATTCATTTCCTCGTTTCCCGCTCTGGGACGGTAGCTGAGGGTTGGTGCTTTCTTTCCGTTGACCGTCCTGAAGCGGTTGTTACACTTTGGGGGGGGCGTTCAGGCCACGACGATTTACATAGGCGACCAGGGGTTGTGGTGAGAAGTGGGGTCCAGCAGAGTGTATCAATATGAATACGGTTACCATCCGGGCGCATCTTCTTGGCGGCCCCAGTCTCAGTCTCAATCCCAAATCCCACATCCCAAATTTTCACTCTTCAGGGTCAGCCAAGTGGTCAAGGGGCGGGCTGTGCTTTGTTGTTGATACTACACAGGACTAGTCGTATCAGTCCCACAACAACTGTCACCCGCAAGGTTCCGTCTCGGAGCGTGTTATTAATAGTCTCTTCTCCATCCGTTGCAGGGCCCGTCGGACCGCGACCGCAGAACGTCCCCGCCGCGCTCTGCGTCCTCTGCGTCACTAGAAGCAAAGCGAGATGGCCGGCGTCCTTCCTGGGGCATTAGCGTGCTGAGAACATTACGGCGCAGGGAGTCTGCAGCTGTGGCCCACTCGTCATACGGATATGGATACCGCCCAACCCATTCTCACTCTCGCTCACTCCCGCTGCCGCTGCAGCTGTCCCAGCCGCACCAACCGACCCCAACCCCAACGCTGACGGCTGGGCAGGCAGGGGACGCGGCCACGTCGAATCTTACTGCTGTATCGAGGCTGTCTCTCCCTCCTCCGCGCAGCATCTCGCCTCTTGTTGTCAGACTTGACCCTGCACCCCGTGGTAGCCAGTATCTATCGTACTCCTGGCGCCCGCCGCGACCGTCTTTTACCCTGGGCACAGCGGGACCTGATCGCAGCCAACCCGACATCCAAGCTGCCGACAATCAAGCTCCCCGGCCAGAGCTGGAAGCCTCCATCTCCCGGACGCTTTCCCTCTCGTCGACGCCAGAATTGGATCCATTGCGAGCCCCCGCGCCCGTCAGTAAACTCCAGCCGACATTGGCGGGCTCTCCCCTCCTTGAAAAAGACGACTTTCATTTTGACTTTGATCTGCCCGTGCCTGTGCCGAAGCCTAGTCTGCCGTCCACTCTGCCGCCCACTCTGCCGTCGACTCTGCCCACAATCCCGCCTGCGCGAGACGATGCGCAACTGACGACGACAATCGATAGACCAGACGACTGGGTTGAAGTAACACCCCGCAAACTCTCTTTCCCTCGAACCCACACGGACCCAAGCGGCGACCCACGCCGAACCGAAGCCGACAGGATGATGGAAGCTCCCAGCTACGCCGATCAGCCGGTCGTCATTGAGACGGCGACCGCGCAACACTACACACAACCGGGCCCGGCGCGACAGTCCTCGTTCGGGCTGCCCCCCATCCCCCGAACCGAGTCATTCGGCTGGGGTGCGAAGAGTAACCACCAGGGCGAGGGTGCGACTCGTTCTCCTTCAGATGAAACAGGCCCACCAGCGGCGCAGACTGGCACCGTGCCATTAGACGCTGGAGCAAATCGCAATGGACAACCAACACCAACACAACATGTACAGATGGCCCCGATGAATCTGCCAAAATCGCCTCAGGCCGCACAAAGGCACGACCCTGTTGGGCCGAACGGATTTGGCCCCCACGCAGGCCAGAATGGCGATCCACGACATCAACTTGCTACATACAGACAGCCTGAAGAGGCGCAACTCGGCCGCGGCAGCCCTTCTGTGCAGATACACCAGGCGGCCGCTCCTCACCAAGCCTCAACGGAGTCACTGGCGACGCCGGGGCAACAGTTAATGCTGGGCATGAAGCCTTCACCGCCCTCGGGAGGCAATCCCGTTCATCGGTTCCCGCCCTCGCCGAAATGGAAGCTCGAGGAGTCACACTTGTCTCAACCCCTCATCGCCTCACGAAAAGTGAGCAGTCCCAATCTGCAGCAGCCGAGCGCGTACGCCTACGAAAAAGAGATGGAGGCTGAACCAAACGCCGGTCCCACGTCACCTCAGCTCATCCAGCGGGCATCGAGGAGCAGCTTGCCACGAGCACCAGGGCAGCAGCCAAGTGCAAATGCATACGAAAAGGAGATTGAGGCTGAGCCGTACGCTGCCGCACCTCAGCCCACACAGCGAACCTCGAGAAACAGCGTGCCGCGGGCATCGGGGCAGCAGCAGCCAAGTGCATATGCTTATGAAAAGGAGATGGAGATTGAAACGTCCGCTGCGGCACCGCAGCCTATACAGCGAACCTCGCGGAATAGCGGTTTGCCGCCCGTGTCAGCGCAACGTTTTCCGGGGCTCTTCCCTGCCGGGGGCTCAAAGCAGGTCCAGAGCCAAGCCCCCAAGCCTCTCAGGCCCAGGTACCCCAGCAGGACCAGATACAGGTGCCATGGCAGGATGGCAACCCCAGATCTTTCAACGACGAGTTTCAACCTGGCGACGACGCCAAACTGAGGCGCGACTCTGGCGTTTTCAGGGACTTTGGTGGCAACATTCGGAATCGAGACAGTTCAGATTTCAACGGCGACGAGGTTTCCGAGAACAGTGTTTTGGTAGTAAACCCAAACGAGTACGAAAGGCGCGGGTCTGCTGGTAACCCGGGTCCAGGGGGCATGTCGGCGTCTCACTTCCAACATCAGCGGAACATGTCCATGCCCGGACAAGATCAGCTGGATCCGCTTGACAAGAAGAAGCCATTCTTTGGAACCGCTGCCTCGTCGAAGCCGAAATCTTCTCTGAACCTGATGAAGACTTCGGACAACTCGAGCGCCAAAGACCCCAACTCCGTCCACGGTCTCGGTGGCGCCAAGAAACGATTGTCCGATCTCAAGGGCATCTTCAAGGGTCCCTCGGTCGAGGATGATCAGCCCGCAAAGGTTCACACTCTCAATAGGCCCTCTACTACGCAGGGCTCCGTAGATCCACACTGGCAGCAGCAGATGCCCCAGCTTCAGCAAGGTCAACCTGGACCTCCACCGCTGGGGGAGGTGGAGTCGGCTTGCAGGGCACAGAGAGACCTCCGGCGATGGGGCCGCCTCAGCATCAAGAAGCTGGTGAAGACCGACCGCGGAAGGCGTCTACGGGAAGTTTCTTTACCGGGTTGCTGAATAGCAAGTTTAACACCAGGGTCCAAGAGCCACCGAGGCAGAGTCAACAGCCTCACGGTCAACAGATGCAGAGTCAGCAGTTGCAGGGTCAACAGACGCAGGGTCAACAGATGCAGGGCCAACAGATGCAGAGTCAGCAGATGCCTCAGGTACAACATATGCAGGGTCAACAGATACCTTACGGTCAACAGATGCAACCTAATCAACAGCAAGCCCGTCCCGGCCAGATGCCACCACCTGGGCCGATGGGCATGCAAGGACAACAATCCCCACAGCAACAGCGTCCCGGCCAGATGCCACCACCGGGTCCTATGGGCTTGCAAGGAGGGCAGCAATTCCCACAGCAACCCCGTCCCGGACAGATGCCGCCACCCGGTCCGATGACGATGCAACCTGGTCAGCAATTCGCCCAACACCAGTCTGGACAGCCTCAATCACATCAGGGACAATCTCTGCCGCCAGGTCAGACGGCTCCTGGGCAGCCTAGATTCCAGGGGCAACCTCCGCCGCAAGGTCAGCACTTTCAACCGCAAGGTCAGCAATTTGATGCCCATCAGATGGCTCCGGGTCAAGTACCGGATGGTATGACATCGCAACTTGTTCAAGGCCCAATACCTGGCCCTCAAGGGCCTCAGATATTTCGAGACTCGGCTGAGCACCTCCGGAAGCTTAGCCTATCTGGTGGTCTAGGCCAGACAAGTCTTGCTCCGGGCATGCGTCAAGTATCGCAGCAGAACATCCCCCCCACAAAACCCAGTCGCATTCGCACCTCAGGATCACCGTCCGTCGTTGCCCTCACAGCAAGGCTCGTTCTCCAATGCAGGTGCCGACAAGCTGCGCCGACCACTTGGCGGTCTCCCAGTAGATCAAGTACCAACAAATGAGCCTCTAACTGTACACCAAGAAGAGCCTAGCCTCTCGCAGAAATCCTCTGGAGAGCGTTTGAGTATAGGCGAGTCTACGGCGCCTCGGGTATCACCAGCCCGGAAGCCGGTCGGGTCTGGTGTCACCAGAAGCCGGGAGGTTTCTGCTGCGACATCTCTATCCGGTGCTTTGGCCGCAGGAAATGATGAAGCGCAATCGAAGTCGGATGTCCAGCCTACAGAAGAGCGAATCCAGGTCGCTCCACCAGAGCAACAATTGAGACAGCAGTCTCCTTACGGGCAGCCTATGCCAAATGGCCACACGCGTCAGCCATCGGGTCCGTCTGCACAGACGGTAACATGGGGCAGACAGGACGAACGGGATGTTTCTGGCAGTTTTGTACAGCCTCAGACGTCAGCCGGACTACCGCAAGGTGTCGTACCTCCGGATGGACGTTTGGCTAGTGGGCCTCCTGGTCAGCCTCGACAGCCAGATCAACCTCGATATGTACAAGCAGGCCAGCAAATGCAGCAGCCTCTTCATGGGGCCCCTGGTCAACCCCAGATCTCAGTCGGCGGGGGGCCACATACCCAAGGAGTTCGAGGGCAACCACTGGGACCAGATCAGCACATGTCCAGACCGCAGGCCTGGCAACCACAAATACCTCGGCACGCGCAAAGCCAATGGAGACCTCCGCAAGCCCCGTCACAGGAGAACCAGAAGACCACAATCAACAAGCTATTTGGTGGAACAAAGAAGCTGCCAACTTCACCACAACCTTCGACTCAATCTGGACAACAGAAGGAGAGCAGGCGAGACAAACTCACTGGACTCTTCAAACGCAGCAACAAACAGCAGGAACCCCAACAGCAGCAACGGCCACTTCAAGGCCCTCCCACGATGCATGGTGGTCGTGACAGCCCTGGCTATCATATGCAGGGTGGTCGTGGCGGTCCACCAGGCCAACAGATACCGCCGGGGATGCAACGGCCTCCCGTGGGTTCGAGTATCTCCCAAGGTTCGTTCCCGGCTGGTCAGTACATCGGTCCTGATATACACCCTGGTCAAGCGGGTAGAGGGCAGATGCCACCGCCGATGAGCGAACAGTTTCCGAGCCGCGGACAACCACCGTCGAATATGGTTTCTCCGCAAGCTGGGCGTGGTCAGACACCTCCCACTCAAGGACAGCAGCTTACCGCGCAGGGGCAGCCAGTTCAGTATGCTCAGGTCCCGATTCCGCGTGGTTACGAGGCAGTCCATGGCTACGGTATTCCTGCCACCATGGCTCCTTCACCTTATAATGTTGGGCATGGCTCGCCTCCGCCGTCGATGGAACAGTATAGAGCTTATCAACAGCATATGATGATGCAACAGCAGCAACAGCAACAGCAGCAACAGCAACAGCAGCAGCAGCAGCAGCAGCAACAACAAAACCAGCAAGGATTGCCGCAGGGGTTGCAAGACTTACCCTCTCAGCAATTTAGTGTGTCGTCAGGCTCACCACCTCCGGTAGATTCTCCTCATGGCCAGCCACAATCGTCGCCACACCTCTCGCAACACATCCAGCACGACAACCCCGGCAACCTGATCCAAAGCCCGCCTCAGCAGTCGCACAGTCCTGCACCGCAGCAGACTTTTGCACAACCTCCAGCCATTCAGAGCCCAGGTCCGGTTCACCCCGCCGCTCAGTTACAACCCCCTGGCAGTGATTTGCGGTACAACACGCCTGGCAGATCCCAAGACTCTGGTCAGAACCTCTCCCAGGTCAGTGGGGTGTCGCCACCTCAGGAAGCTGGCATGCCAGAGTCACAAGCCCAACATATCAACACGGCCCTCCATGAGCAATACTCCGGTTCCCCTCAGAATTTCCCTCTACCGGATTCTGCGAATACCTTTTCTCCTACTAACCACGCGACCGGGCGCCTACCGAACCCGCCACTACCACCGACCGAGTCATGGGATGATTCCTCGGACAGTGTGCAACGGAGCCACACGCCGTCGCCTGCTGCGATGGCCTCGTACAATATCGCGGACAGGGGTGTGATTGACCATGGCCCGCGAAATATGTCGCTCAGCCCTGAGCCACCCCGGGGCTCTTCCAACCGAAACCTGAATGTTAACGTCGAGAAAGCAAACAGTCATACTCCTGATGCTGACGACATATACGACGCAACCCCTCGTAAATCCAGAGGGCCTCGGGAGCAACTCGAAGCTCCAGTCTCCCACAATCAAGACAGACCCCAGGAGCAGACTGGGTCAGGTATGAATGGTGCCGCCATCATCGGTGGTGCCGGCACCGGGGTCGCAGCCGGTGCCCCCTCCCAAGATTCGATGAACAAGAACGGCAGCTATTTTGTTCAAGGTACCGACAATAACGCCGATATCATCGACCCTCACCTCCGCTCTCCATCCGCGGCAGACGGCGCGCCCAACGTGGCCCCGTACAGCGTAACGCCCATGGTGACACCTCCCGCTCCGGTTAACCCCCAGGTACAGCCCGAGCCCGAGGAGAAGATCCTCGTAGATATGCCCGCCGAGCTGGCAGCTTCTCACGACGACCTGGATGATGGGATTCCCTTCATGAGTGCTACGTCGTATCCCGGTCAGGAGTGGAATCCGTACGGGTATGGCGAGTTTGGCGATTATGATGGGAACTGATCTGACCGTGGCGAGTTGAAGTGTCGACGAAATAGTTTGCCGAAAGTATCCATCCATCTGTTTTCCAGCCTATTCATGTCTTTCCTTGGTATTTCGAAGTCGCATACCCCATATCGATGCCCATGGCGGCTTTTCTTTGAATGTCTATCTTTGCCCCGTCATGGTGGACATATATAGCCTTTGTGTAGGCAGGCGGTCGCCCAGTTTAGGAAAGGGGAGGAGTCGTACATATACTCGGGTTAACTTGGATCCCCGTTGCTGGCAAAAGTTCACCCGAACTCGGTATTTGTACACATCCCCCTGGGTTGAGTTGATCAGCTAGGCTCGGATAACTTATAATACTACTTGAGACTTGTGTTTTCCAAGTTTGACATTGCACATTTTTCATCATGCGTTTCTCAAAAAACGCCTTGTTAGGCACATGTGTAGAACTAGTTACCTACATTGTATCCTCGTTTTCCACGTCTTTGGTCAAGGATTTGATCGTAACGACCTAGCTGTACGGGCTCGACAAGTCGCACACTTGGTGACTCCATGCATTGTCTCAAACGGGGCCCTTGTACAATGTAATAACACCAAAGGCAAGAGACTTTGAAACGATGGTGGCCAAGTCCAAGGTTAAAGAGACCGATTCCCACCGGAGTACGTATCATCCGGTTCTGGTCTGGAGTAGGGTAAAAACGACTCATTAGAGCACATGAAGCTTCATGGATTACATGTCAAAAGACAAAGCGGTTATTAACTTTATTTGCTGCGGGTTGACTATTCCAACACGCACATGCCACCCGCTCCTCTTATATATATCGCAACTTCCGGGGGTTTGGCCAGCAAGTCCTCGGAAGAGGTGTATGTATCATAGAGTTCCAAATCGATCTAGGTTGACATATAGGAATGACACTCATGTCCCCCCCCCCATATTCACCATCTGAAGAAATGTAGAGGCTTGCGGCTGAAAGCCAGGAGGAACCAGCCCGTACATCCCTACCATCCCATCCTATCCGCTGCGCAGGGCCTTAATAGCCAGGGCCGTCGTCAGGCCCCTGTTCCCGATCCGCGCCCCGGTCCGCCCGTAGCAGCAAAAGTGGCCGGCCGGCCAGCCCCCGTCGTCCTGCTGCAGGGACCTGAGCTCGGCCAGGTCCTTCTGGTAGAGGGCGGCGGTGGCGGCATCGGCGTCGGCGTCGACGCCGACGCCGGCAAACCGGCAGGCCGCGAGCCGCAGCGCCAGCGCCAGCGGGTTGACGGGCACGCCGAGCCGGTCGGCGAGCTCCGACCTGACGACCTCGAGCTCCCGGCGCAGGGGCTCGGACGGGTCGCACTCGCGGTACAGCCGCGCGGCGTAGTACAGTAGGCTCTCGGGCGTCGAGTAGTGGCGGTTCCCGTACAGGCAGGCCTTGCGGCGGAGGCAGTTGAGCACCCAGTCCTTGGTCTTGGCGACGCGCGGGTCGTCGCCGCGGCCGAAGCGGTGGAAGACGCGCAGGATGTTGCAGCACACCTCCGGGTTGGTCCGCGGCCGGTCGCTGTCAAAGTACGTCCGCATGATGCCGGCCTCGTCGACGTTGGCCGCCATGGCGTCCATGACGCGCTCGATGGTCGCGGCCGGTGGGAGCTGGTCGTCGGGGAGGGAGAGGTAGGCGATCGACGTCGTGTCGGCGTCGGCGGGGAACTCGTCGGTCGTGAAGATGGGCCTCTCGCAGAAGTAGTTCCAGAGACCGCTCTCGAGGTGGTGGCTTTTCAAAGGGGTTTGTGGGGCAGGCTGGTGGCCGTTCGTGAGGTTTTCGGCGTGTGCCGTACCGTTTGCTGTGGCTTCGATGAGCCCGTTGCCACTCTTTGCCGTGTCGACATGTCCGTTCGATGTCGTGGTGGGATGTCTGGGGTCGTGTATGGCACCGGAAGGCCACTTGAGGTAGATAATGTCCTTATCACCTGTGAGCTCCCAGATCATGAGCTGAGAAAAGTTGTCTTTGAGCTTGATATCCGCTTGGCCCTCGATGACACAACCATGATTTCCGCGTTCGGCCTTCATAAATGCTTCGGCGCGAGGGACGGGATCTTGGAGCAGATTCCGCAGCGCTCCGCCCGACTTGGAGAGCTTGTCGTGCACCAGCATGCCGCGGATACCAAGAGACTGCGCGGCGCAGATGTTCTCGACAGTGTCGTCGATCAGGAGCATCTCGCTCGGGTCGCCGCCGATCTCCTTGATGACGTGCTCAAATATGCATAAATCTGGCTTGCGCATGCCCTCGTACCCGGACGCGAAAGTTCGGGTGAACAAGGACCAGGGCAGGTCGAGCATCTGGACCATGTCGAAATGTTCCTGGAAGCGAGTCAGCCCATCGTGCCCTTGGAGCGAACATCAACTGTGGGGTAATAACTTATAAGTACCTTCGAGATATTGGACAGGACATAGAACTGGAGGTCGGGGTCGGATGCCCGTAAATCATACATTGTTTGGACTAGTTTATTGTTGGGCTTGAGGGACTTCTGGGCCTCATCCAAGGACTGTTCCACGATGCGTGGATCCATGCCGAGTATCTGGCCAAAGTGCTGGTGACATCGTCAATACTATGCTCGTGAGTATGCCACTGGGGAATGGATCTTACCTGACAGGCAGCCTTGACGGGGAGTTTCCCTCTGTCGAGGTCATGCCAGGCAGTCGAATTCATGATGGTGAGAAACTGAGCAGGCGAGATGGACATGACACTGTTCCGGTCCCACTCCAACAGGACACCTCCTAAATCGAAAATTAGATACTTGTAAAGGGACGCCATTGTCATTATCCGTTCGGAGCCTTCCGTCAAAAAAGATGAAGGCTTGACAGTAGAGAAGTGCTGTGTCGGAACTTGGTATTTGTACCCTCTACATGGTGACGACTGCTCTGCGGGGCTTCTGCGATACTATAAGCACGGGCACACATAATTAGGGATAGAATAGAACCACAACCCTTAAAGAACCTCGTAGCGAATAGTGGGTCAAGAGCATGAGTAACGCCGTCACTTTGTCCGTACAAACAACAAAACGGTCGAGTTATACCAGCAGTCACAAGTATAATACGGGTATGCATCAGTAGTAGGCTTGGTAGACATCTACCGGACGTGATCTGATCAACTATGACAACCTGAACTACTTCAAAAAGTGTTGTTTACTGTTATGAATACTGTATAAGAGACTTGGATAAATACAACAAAACAAGCACGCCATACGAAGTAAATCCCAAGTAACTAGACTAGAGGTTTTCCTACTGAACCGTGTCCAAGGATGGCGTTAGCGGACGTGACCATCCCACTCCGAGCGGTTCCGAGCCAGTAGTTAGTATGTAGTATTACACACGCAAATCTTATCGTACTGTTCTGGTGGTTTCGAGCACGTCCTGCGTAGAGATCGACACACCTGGCAAGAGGGGCCGCTCCAACGGCTAGTCCACAACATGGATAGGCCTGCTTCAGCACCCGGCGCTGTCGTATGAGTCTAAGTAGACGACAGGGGCCACACGGCCATGGCAATCAACGGCATAGGATGTCGGATGAAATAAAGTGTAGCTAGATCACAAACCCCCTATCTCCAAATCTGACCGACTTCGTATGTTGTTAGTTAAACATGTGCTAGTTGTTTTTAGCTCAGTCGTGAACCATATTGTGCCTCAGTTTGGTAGGACCCGTTCCTCCTTGGCTTGCGCGTCTTTTACCGACAGCTCGGCACCCCTTATCGACGACCATGACCACTGCTAAATCGCACCTTTCGTTTGGGCTCGGAGACAACAAGTCCGGACCGTGGTAGTTATGTTTCATTCTCGAATCCTTTCTCTTGAAATCTAACCCTGTCTTATTGTGTATGCTATAATTGAAAATGTCTTACCCTATTCCAGATCTGGTGGGTATTGCTTCGTCCTGATTTGATCTGTCTTCTATAACCTACACACCACACGTTCCGTTGCCTATATTTCGACAGCCCTTATCTACGATCCTAGCACTCACAATCACACCATCCGACAGGGATTGTAGATAACAATTCCGGTAGCCCACCATACTATGATACTTATGGTTTCCTACTATTGGATAAAGCCGGCTAAATACGTTGACTGTGTCCTCAACTCCCCGAAATCAATCCACCTTAAAAAACCCGCACCTAGCACCATTACCAGCCCCCTATTTTCTTCACGGAATCCCCAGGATGCCTGCCTCGGCGCATCTCGTTTGTATGGATTCGGCACTCGCTGGCACCACGTCCGAGGTAACGGACGCACCGTCCGGAAAGTGTCTTCACGTGGGTTCGCCAGAACGGGGTCATAGATGAGCCCATGTTCAGACCGTGCGTTCTACAAGACGGAGAGCGGCTGCTGCCGTTGCATAGGCAGAGGAATAGGCGTCGGCTGCTGGGTTTATACGCTTTGCATTTGTAACGTGACAGGGTTTGTTGGACTCGCATGTGATTCCGCAAAGTCCGCGTCCACCACGTCGAGTCGCGGACTCGTGACGCCCCAGTACCACAGCAACGAGCTTCGCTCGAGTGCTAGAAACATCGGCCTTCACTTTACCAACTTGGCCATTTCACATCCCTGCCCGCGATGTGTTTGCAGGTGTTGCCTCTGCTTACTTTACCCTCTTGGTGCTGTCCATGACGGACTCAACATGGAACAGGGACAGTTTGAGGGAGATACGGAAAGCACTGTATCCCAGTGTATTTGTAATAAGTTTGAGGAAATAGGGTTGCATTGTGTCTATGATGTTGGTGTTGACGTTTATAGAGGCTAGAAAGCCTACGCGGTTCATGAGGAGAGCTATGCCGTCTCAGGTAGGTACCTGGTTACCCTTCATAACAAACATGCCCTCCGCCCATCTCCGGTGCCCTCGTCATTATTTCCACATGTTGGCGCAAACCACGCTCGCAGACCCCTTGCCGCCCGAGACGCCACGTCCGTAGGACTTGTTGCCCGACCCCTGGAGATACCACGAAGACGCGTCCCTGCCGCAAAAGCCCGCCAAGAACTCCCCAATCAGCTCGTTGTACTCGCTGGCCAGACAGTTCTGCGCGCCGGCGTAGTTACACATGTAAGCCTGCGAGCCGGCCCAGTTGAAGACGGCAATGTTCTTCGGCGGCAGCATGTTTCCCTGGTCGCACCAGTAGTCGAGGTATCGACGGGCGCGCCTCCAGTTCCTGTCGTCGATCCATTCGCCGCCGATGCAGCCCCATTGGTCGTTGGCATTGGTGCTGTGATCGGTGGTGTTGTGTTCCGTCGAGGCAGGGGAAGAGGAGTCGTTGAGAGAGCGAGACGTTATTGCTTCCGGGAGCGGGGCGAGCTGAGTGACGCGGCCAGTTTGACCGTCGACCATACTCATGTCGATGAGCCAACCACCGTCTCCAAGACTGTTGATCAGGGCGGCGTTGGCAGCATCGGACCCATCGCCGTTTACCTCACTGGCTACCAGAGACTGACGGGTCGTGAGAAGGACCGTGAGGAGGAGGAGAATGGCTGTGAGGGCTTGCATGGCCGCGATGGTCGTGATGCTGCAATGAGAAGGATGATATATGAAAGATGCTTCGCTGGGGATACCCCTGGTATCGTGTCGTGATGACACTGTCTGTTGAGTCTGTTGTCGAAGTCCTGGTATGGCGATGAAGGAGAGGGGGGCGGAGAACAGGCAAGTGCCTAAATGTTATATCCTAAGTGGCTACTATGGTTTGACAGTATTAACTTAACACGAGTACTTCATTCACTATGATATTCACTATTTCGTGGTGCCAAGTATATAATTGCCTTGAAGATACCTATTTATGCTCCAATAATGCTCCCTAATTATGGACTGGGGAACTTATCACTTACTAGCAACCGTTCTGCTGTCACTCTTGATTGCCACCTAGTTAAGATGCTATATAGTTGAAACCATAGCATTTCCCACCTTCCGGCCTCTCCTGATTCAAGCTTGAAAATTTATGGAATATGTGAGTTCGCCGGGATTGCGAACACAGCAACCAGATGTCATCATTACGTGAATGTACAGTACAGTAGAAATTGGTTTGCCCTGCCAAAAAACTATTCTGGAGAAAAGCTTCATGGCCAGGATGCGCTCAACAATTAATATTGATAAAATACAAAACCGCCAAATTCCTCTCTCTTGGTGCTGTTTTATATGTTTTATAGGATATACCTTACCATGCTGTTTTAATAGACAAACGGCTTTATTTAATATTTAATTGACGGGTAGCACGACACCGGTACTTTTGTTTCTCTAGCCAACAAATTCCCTGTGCTCTACTTCGGCTATTGTTCTGCTCTTAAAGACTTCGTATAGGCATATTGTGGCAAAGTTTGACTCGGACCAAAGGCTGTAGCTCTGCCGTGGCTAGTGCTTACATTGCTTTTTATATTGCCTCTGCAAAAAATAATGAGGACAGCTTCGAGGCTAATGTAAGAATAAGAAGAAATTGTAAGACTAGGAGACTAATATACATAGTTGAATTAGTAGATATAGTAGGAGTAGTACAAATACTGTGAATAGTGCTAATGATAGAAACGGTCAAGGGAGTAATTGAAATAGTGAACAGTGGTGGTCTTGATACCAATTGTTTGCATCGAGACCAAAATAGTATGGCAAGAGTATAGCATAACATGGCCAAGGAGATAGCCTCCAAATTAAAAAGCAAAACATATAATCAATCCGCTGTGAGTCTGGTATTTGAGGACACACTATTGAATCATCGCCGTTGCTACGATGAGAGCAATCATCATCCACCCAGCCCTCCCCACATCAAGGGCCACCGCACCACTCGGCTCATTTACAAACTTGCCATTGACCCGGATCCCCTTCTTCAGGGTGTCATAATCCACATACTCGCACGATCCGTAGAAATCAGACATCCTGAAATCCGTACGTCCTCCTCCAGCCTCGAGCGCATCGTACTGCTGGGTAGCAGCCTCCTTGACACACGCCGGGAACGCCATCGCGACATCGGTGACGTTTGTGTAACAGAAAAAACTCCGGCAGCTGTACCCTATGGCATTACTGGTCGAGCCCTCGTCGTTCCCCGGGCAGCATTTCATCAGGGCATCGTAGTCCCGACCGGCCGACTCGAGCCACTGAGCCCCGCCGTTGCTGGACGTGTGGCAGACGATGGCGAGGTTGAGGTCCGAGGCGGGACGACCGCATGCACGGGTGTCTACCTGCCAGTCGTTTTGTATCTTTGGCACTGGTTAAGGATGTGTGCTGGCCTGGTGGATTGGGAGAGACATTACTCACCCAGCCTGGGTTGGTGGCATTGCGGTGGGGAATTTGGTCCATTGTATTTTGTTTTGGAGTGATGGTTGAAAACAGAGGGAGGAGAACTTAGTCCAATCGAAGCAAGATAAATTTCAATGTTGGAAATAAGCTCTCGTACGGACTCGCAGTATCTTGATGAACAGATGAGCTTGGAGAAGAAAGTGGGCGAGGAAGAAGGGTGATAATGAAGACGCCGTCTACAGCTGTACTAATACTACGGCCTACGTTGATGTAAATATTTACTACGTCATTGCTACTTGGGAAAAGCTGATATCATCCCGGTACACGGTATGTCCCTTACCTACGACCAACGCGTGTGAGATGCTGTCACCCTCCAGGGATGCCGCAGATGGTTTTAGCCTGAAGTAGTGCCCCTGCTCTTCTGTGTATGCAAAAAGGCGCAGCTCAATCACAAACGGTAATACATGTCATCTTAATGCCAGCCTTTGTAGGTCGCTTAGAGAGAAGCTGTGACGTCCCGCGAAAGCCAAGGCTCACTGAGGTGGCTAACTAGAATTGCCCCTGCAGAATTGACTACCCGACTAAGTCCTTTTCTACACCGGTTGAAAATGAGAGCGCATGTTGGTTATGGCTTCAGGTAACTACTTCTCGTTGGGACCTCGAAACATGCAGGCCAAGAGCCAAGACGGCTAGACGGTCCTAAATAATTACGGTGTTAGTGAGTTCGGATGCTAATTTTGGTAGTTAACCGACAACTACTAAGTATTGCTACAAGGATAAATTTCGTCGGCCCGGTCGGTGTCACACATATGAACGGCCTAAGCATAAGGCATAGCCACGACCGAACACATAGTTATCACATACAGTGCCCAAAGTAACTTGACAGTGTTCGTTTGCAATCGGCTACCAACTTCCGCTGGCATGACGCCCCTTTTTGGGTGGTTCAGGCTGGTACCGGCTCGTTTATTAACGTGGACCGACATTGCTGCGGCGCAGCACCGAATTGGTCTGGGCCCTCTGATACAATGTGTTATGTAACATGATATGGAATAGGAGGGCGTGGGTTCATTGGGGGTTGTTGACCCCCAATACCACTCCCACTTTATGCAATGCCACATAACTCTCCAGAACCAACAACCGTTGAGGGCCTTATTTCTGGCCACACATCACCGTGACATCAGTAAACATGGCAGGGTAATCCGAATTTCAAGGTATATCGGTCAGTGAACACAACCCAGACACAATTACGTCGCGGCTTATACTCATCAATGGACATTTCATGAAAGCCCCTTTTTGTAGGTACACATAGTTTCGAGTTTTGTTCTTGGCTTCGGAGGAAACAACCGTCGCGAATGATGTACAGGATACATGATATGTTAGCTAGCTGAACATTTCCATGATGCCATAGCGTAGGAACAAGCGCTGAGCAACGTGGAAAGGATGTGCAAATCATACCCTACCCATGCCGAAAGTGGGATATGCATCCTTCACAGACTTTTGACTGGGGATTATGTATGATACCAACGGACACATCACAACACCACAGCCACCGAGTTAGTCGCTGCTCTGCAACTACCGATCGAACGGAGGAGGGTTGTGGAACTGCTTGCAGGCTGTGCATTCAAATTCAGCCTAATACAACCCTGCAAACAATCCAATCATCTTATATACGCAAAGCGAAGTAGCCCCCCTCATACGATCTGAAAGCAATGGTCCAACACAGAGCGACCAACACGTTTCGACAGTGATACATACCGAAAACACGATTCATTTTATTCTATCAGGTCAAGTACCTCGTCTTTGGGCGGAGTAGCATACAATCATGTGTCTAAAGAAACCCAGAACAACCCATTTCCCTTGTATTACAATCGGTACTATTTTCATCCCACCTTCCCAATATGGAATACTCTTTGTCTTCTTCAATAAACCAACTGCAGAAAATCTGCAGGTCAAACCAAAAATCGAGTGGCATAATCTTCCGGCTTGCTTCTCTACCCGCTGCTTACCATGGTGTTGACCGTGGCATGTAGAGCGCTGCGCTATTCTCTCTGGATGTCCATCCACCCACACTCTGCGGTACCTGGGCAAACAGCTGATTCGAGGTTGAAATAAGACAGAAACACCCACGCTCCGTTTCAGAAACTTGATGTCTATATAAAGGGAGGCTCCCGCACCTGTCCTTTGTGGTTCAAATCATCAGGACTCATATTCAGCCAAGCAAGCCCCGTTCCACAGTCCAAAGGCATAAACACATCAACCAGTCTCTTCTAATCGAGGGATTTAAGCATGGCTCACGCCTTGCACCTTCTTGGCCTTGTTCTTGGGGCATCGGCTTTGTTGTTGTCTCGTACGGGGAATACGCCCGAACACTACACCATCTGTGGCAATGACAGATGGTATTTAACCCCTAATTCAAAGAAAATGGGAAGGCTAATCTGTAATAATAGGTACACCGAAGCAGAATCTCTTTCCGCCATTGATCATCTGTCCACTACTCTTGTCTGGAACGACACTTTTCCCATGACCACAGGAGATTGTATCTATTCTCGGGTGAACAGCACGTTTGTCACTCTTTGCAACGGACAATACCGCAATCGTACCATCACTCAGACCGAGGCCAGACGCGGTTTCGACCAGTTGATCAACGACTGTGGTCTGGAGGGGAGGGTTTAGTGGCGGTACGTGTAAAGCAGCACCTCTCAATGGTCTTCGTCACTAATGAACTTACATTCAGTACATGTCATCAACAACCTCACCTGGTCCGCCTTTGGGATTGCCGGAGCAGGCTCTGTTCTCACGCCTCCGCCCGGGTCAGGCCCTCCGGATGTTCCAGGTACACGCAGACGACACTTGACCAAGCGAAACTGTGAAATGGCGTACGATGGAATTGCACACTACGATTGCGAGAGACCGAACCAGCTGAACCCGGACGGTTCCTGCGGAGGCGAGATAAGCCCTGCCACGGGCTGTCAGACCTTTTGTGAAATCAAAAGAACTGGATTTCATGGAAAGGAGGAGCGAACCAGCGACTGGGCTGCAAGTGAACGAGTTGCACAAAACATCAAAGCCGAAATAACTGAAGGTCACGAGACATCCATTTCCAACGGGTTTTCGATCAGTGTGGAGGGAATTGCAAAAGAAGCGATTGGTGCTGGTGTGAACTATCAGTGTGAGGCTCCTCTGGCTGGCGGTCGCAGTCCGTCACGATGTTCCTAATTCCTTGCTTTTTAGGGTCGATCACAAGCACTGTGGTGAAGTCGGTCACAAAGACGGCTGATACTGGAGACCCTGTCTACTTTTCCCGCTGGGTGTACTTCCCAAAGTTCATCGAGAGCTGCGGCAGCGTGTCGAGGCGCAAGCTCGAAAAACCATTCCCTTGCACTGGCCAGCTATGTGGAGGCAACCCTAACCCCCCAACATGTGAGGGTGACGTTGAGACAATCGGGAATGTCTGCTCTTTCGTACCAGCGGTAATGCCGGATGGTTCTGCTGCCATTGACTGGGCAATTCGTATGTCATACCCCCCCAGACCAGTATTGTGCCCAAGACTTCATCTTTGAGATTCTGACTTTGCGCCTTTTTTTTCACAGGATTTGAGGAAGAAAATGGGAAAGCTGCCCCATTTGACAAGCAGCACCCATCATATGCTAGGCTGTGCAAGAGTGAAGATGGGCAGGCAGATATCGACCCCGAAAAGGAATGTTTCACTGAGTGGCCGGATAACGTTCCGGTCTAATCAACGTACACAACCAAGGCCACGACAGTTGAGTGCGAGAACTGCTAAGCTCAACAACTGGTATGCACCCTGGTATGAATCAAACATGTCAAAACCGGACTAAAGAGACAGGTTTGGTATCTCTCAGGACTTTGAGTGATTTCCCATCCACTCAAGGTGAGTTTTATCGTGCGATGGAGGAGGTTGATGGACATTATTGGTGTCCCGGGCGTGGTCCATGACTGCTTTTCACTGTGGTCCTTAGAAGGTGAATAGAATGCATAGTTCTACGAGTTGTGTATAAACCGATGAAGCCGTGGCCACGCTCGTCCTTTAGTATCGTCTACCTAGCAATCTTTCCCCATTCGTTCGCCATCAAAACCGCCACTTGCGTACCTGGCCAGCTCCCCAATCCCACCGCTTGCAAGACCTCCATCGTATCCTCTCTCGGCCGCCAGCCCCCCGTGTTGCGAAAGACCAGACGCCGGCACCCCCTCTCCTTCGAATCCAATCCATCATACCACCTCGCCCCCTTGTACGACGGCGCCTCGTAGACAACCTCCCAGTCCTCCATGGAGAGGTCTTCCTCGTCGCCGGTCTCGCTGTTGGGGACCTCGACCTTGAAGGCCAGGCGCGCGATCCGGAGCGAGGGCATGCGCGCCAGCGCCTTGGCCCAGGCCTCCAGCAGCGGCTGCATCGTGTCCTCGGCGGGTACATTGCGGACGCGGAGATCGTCCTCGTCCGCGTATTCCGTCCGGTGGAAATTCGCGCCGTCCTCGGTGGCCTCGTCGAACGGGTCGGTGCCGCCCGTGGGTTCATCTGTGAATACCGGCGGCCGGTCTTCGGGGTCCTCGGCGGGATTGCGTGGGGGGCCGGCCGTATCCTGGATCGCCTCTGGGCGTAAAATACCAAGACCCGGACGGGGTGTGGCGCTCGAGCTGAACGTCGAAATTCTCCATGTTGCGCCATTCTGGCTCGTTGGCTGCGTTATCCTCTCGACCCTGTGGCCAGAACAATGATTCGTCGACGACGCCCTGGACGCGGAGGCTTGTCAGTCGTTGCGACCAGACGCGCAGCGAGGATCCGAGCACATCGTAGCCCAGCGGGTATACAAGGTCAGGCATGGCCAGCGTCTGAACAATTGCCCCGTTATCCAAACTCATGTCTAATGTGGCATGAGTGATGCCCTTTGTCTGCTCCGAGTAGGTTGCCAAAGCTTCGGCCAAGCTCTTGCGATCATCTCTCAAGACGCCTGGGTACCGCGTCTCGAACCCATCGAGCATGAGGTCCAAGGACGTAAGATCGGGCATCCGGGCAGCTATCTCAAGCTGAACACCCGCAGCAGGCTTGCGGTGCCAGTTTGAAAACGACAGGTGGCTTACGCCAGGGAGTAGAGGTAGTTCGCTGGCTCGAGGCAAGGTCAACCGCGAGCGGAGATGGCGGTAATCACCGAGCTCACTGCCCTCTTCACCAAGTGAATCTTGCCCTTCCTCGCTCGCTGCAGACTGGTGGGCAACGTCGCTAAGACGGAGTCGCACATTCATGGTAGGGCTCTGCAGCAGTTTGAAAATGCCATCATCTCGCGCATCCGTCCGTTGCATGCCCTGGAGAAGCATGTCAAATAGGCGGCGCAGCTCGACACCAAATGCTTCGCTCACAGCCTCGGTCTCCGCAGGCCGTTCGAAGCGCTGGGCCTTTGCCCTGTCGATCGCGGGGAGGTTGATGGCGAAGGACAGTTCCCGCAGGTAGCACAAACGGTGCCTGCAAAGATATCGCGCACAGTCCTCGAGATCATCATTGCTGATTCGTAGACGGTGCCAAATACGGCGCTGAACCGGCTCAAGGAACTGATGGGAAATAGTAGCGTAGGGCGTTTGCGGTGGCGGGCCCTGCGGTGTCCATTCGGCATCAGGACCGCCAGGCAGAAAGTAAACGATTCGGTCCACGATTTCGGGCGGTAGGGACTGCATTGTGGTTGATGGGAGCATGGGAGGGCTTGGTTGGGGGAAGAGGAAGCTGAGATCGAGACCAAGTGGCAACGAGGAGAATGTTTTGGTGTTGTCATAAAGTACTCGGTACGTACAGAGTACCAAGAGCCACACCTGCTTGGGCTGTTCAAGCTGGATCCCTGCAGCTCTTACTACAAGCAGTAGGAAGCATCGCGCTAAATTAGAGGCCGTTGCGAACTAACTTATCACTGGCGGGTCTGCAGGGTCACCCTGGCTAAGCTAGGTCATACACAGCAGTACTACATAGTACATGAATACTCCGTACCCGAGGGCATAGTCTCTCCATTCTCCTTGACTGCACAGTAACCCACATCGAGTGTAGAGAGCTATGGTCTCGGTCAAGCCAGAAATATTTACCTAGCAAACAAATCCTTCGGCAGATGTACTAGTAAGTAGCAGCAGTATTATACGTAGTGTCTCCTAATACCCAGCCACTCTCCCTCAAGCCGAGACACCAATACAGTAATAATAGTCGGTCCAAATCTGCGTCCCGCAGGCGTCCCCGCCATCCAGCGCGCCGTTCCAAGCATACAAGTTGTCGAGACTGATGGCATTACGATCGGACAGCGCCCAGCAGCCGTCGCCGCTGACGGCCTTGTCCCACTTGTTGCAGTTGCTCGCCTGCCCGGCCTGCGTCTGGCCGGGTGGTCCCACCCCGATGCAGTACCAGTACTCGGGCCAGAACTGGGTGCCGCACGCGTCGCCGCCGTCCAGCGCGCCGTTCCACGCGTAGAGAGAGTCCAGGCCGATGCCGTTCCGGTCCGATATCGCCCAGCAGCTGTCCCCGCTCACGGCCTCGTCCCACTTGTTGCAGTTACTCGCCTGTCCGGACTGCGTCTGCCCGGGCGCGCTAGGCCCCGTCGTCGAGGTGGCGGTGGGTGTGGTGCTGGTGCTGGTGCTGGTGAGCGTCGTGGAGGCGGACGAGGCCCGTCCGACACAGTACGCATAGTCGAGCCATAGACCGCTGGAGCAGTCTGACGACACGGCCGGGTTCCAGCTGTAGAACTGCTCCAAGCTGATGCCGGCGGCTGTGGCGAGACCGTAGCAGCCTTCGCTGTCGCCGGCGCCGACCACGCCCCATTTGTTGCAATCGGCCGGTTGTCCCGCCTGGGTGGCAGCCGGAGCGGTAGGCCCCGTGGTTGTGGCTGTCGTAGTGGCAGTGCTAGATGTCACGGGCGTTGATCCTGTCGCACTTGTTGTGATTGGTGGCGGCGATGACGATCCGCCTTCTGGGTCGGGGTCTGTGGAGGTACAGTAGGCGTAGCCTGTCCACAGACTCTGGCAGTCTGAGCCGATCACTGGATTCAGTCTATAAAACTCAGCTACCGTGAGAGAATAATAGTCAACTACGTCGTCGCTGCGGGTTGGAAGTTAGCAGTCGATTCGCTTGGGTGGATTCTGGGTTGCCTTACCATGTCCATCCCAACGGCACGTCTTGAAATTGCGTGCAGTCTTCTACATAACCCGCCTGTTCGGTTTTGTCAGATTTCGACTCCCAAGCACTAAAAACAAGTCGATTCACGACGTTGGGGTCAGAGGACTTACTCGAACTTCCAATTCATACGTTATTCCTCCGTTCACATCCGGTCCAGAGGCATTGAAATTGAGCTGCCCGCAATACCTCAAATCCGGGTCGAATGTGCAGTTAGAGAGCGTGGTGTCGCCCAGGCTAGGGTTCCAAACACCCAACGCTTGAACATCGGCCATGAACACCTCAGCCGCTACCGTACAGGGCGTAATGGTAAGCGCGCCGCCCCCAGTGTCCAGATCAAGCTCGGTAAACACGGAGCCGTCAAAGTACTTGATGCAGTCATCCCGTGTACGGTCTGCCAGAGGCAGGGAGGTGTCATTGGACCGGGTGTACGGCTCCTCGGTGGAGTCGGGCAGATCCCCAAAAACAGTTGTTGGGCCTGCCGGCGTTGTGGTCGTTGCCGAGTGATACCCAGGCTGGCCAGGATAAGTATTAACTGGCGTGGGGAGAAAGACTTAGTTTCGATGCTCAGATAGGGGAACGCCAAAGGGGTGGCTGCTTACTGTCTCCGACCGCTGCCACACAGTAGCTCTCGTGAGCGTACAGGTTTGTGCAGTTTAGGTTGACGACGGGATTGAGTATGATGAAGTCGGAAAGCGATATACCGAACCTGATAGACATCAAGTTACAGTAATCTCCTTCCTGTACGGAGTAGTACTTGGCGCAGTACGTCGTAGATCCTACCGCCAGATCGGCCGGGATGGACACGGCTTCAGTCGGCCTGCTGGGTGGGAGACTGATGGTCACTGACGGGGCCACGTATGGTCTCCCGGGCGAAGAGACACAGACGCTTTGGCCACTCATCGACACCAAGTTATAGCATCCCAGATCGATTGCCTTTGAATAAAGAAGTCAAACGTGAGCGCAGGAATCATACAAGTGAGCAAAAGTCGTTTCGCTTACTGGGTTCCAAGCTTTCAATTGTGGCTCTGTGATGTTTGCCCCCTAGCAATCCCCTTGCATGTGTCGTCGGCTTGGACCACGTAGGTATTGCAAGTATTCACCAGGCACAGCTCACCACTGGTGGGAAAGTCCGAGCAATGCGCTCCGAGATTGTTATCGCTCAGGAGCCAGACTGTGCCGATCCCTTGGGAGCTGGAGACGCTATAACAGTCATCGCCGTCTTTCAGAGTATACGAGGTTCCAGTGCAGGTTGGGGTAGTAGTCGCAGCCGTTGTTGTCGGGGTGGCAAAGCTTAGGGTAGACGTGGTGAGGGGCATACTCGAGACGCCGCAGCTGGAGGTCATGGACTCGTACAAGGACATGGACGCGAGTCTGGGACCTTCGTAGAACGGAGAGCCCGCTTGTTTCCCCAGCCGCTTGATAAAGCACATATCACATGATGATGGTACCTCGGTCTCGTTTGCCACGATATCAGCCCAGTTGAACATGGAGTCTGCCGTTTTAGGTTAGCCCATGGGTGCAAGACGTACTGACTTGCTATATACATACTTCCTGGATCAGCCTGTATGGCGGCGGTTGCTGCAACCACATTGCACCACCTTCCGGAATCTTGCAGGCAGGTTAGATCGAAGAGATAACGGGTCAGAGCAGGAACCATGCGTAGTGGCATGGAGTAGGGCTCTGAGCCCGTCTCATCAGCATTGTCGTAATCATCCCAGGTTTCGTCCTTGCAGGCTGTTGCAACAGACGATTCAAAGCTGGCCAAGGAGCTGGCACAGGTGGCGTTGCACGTTCTCTGCAAGGTGGACTCCGGGTAGAAGTAGCCGTTAAGGAGTCTGCTCACCATCGGGCTACAGTCCGCCACGTTTCCGGTCAGCGCTTCGACGCAGCCGGCGGAAAGGTACGAGGGAACATTTTTGGTGGTGAGGAGTTGCCAACTCCAGCTTCGGGAGACAAGCAAGCTCGATAGTACAACTACAAGGAGCGGCGACATGACCGACGACGGTAGTGTTGGTCCAAGACAAGAGAGAGACTGGCACTGGGGCATACGTCGCGGTAGACAGTTCTGCAGAGATGCTGCCTTCAAGTAAGTAATGTAGTGACTAGTAGTTCAGAACTCTGGTGGACCTACTCCTTCCTGATTAGTACTACTATGTACGTACCACCCTTTGCGTTCCAACGATCCGACCTTGTGATTGACATTGTAGACCATTTCCGAGCTTAGGACTCAGCAGTCAGCTCAGTCTACGGGTCCACGTGCGGTGTTGCAGCGCCGGCGATCACTCGGCGTAGTTCATGATATGCCAAGACCTCGTTTGCGATTGAGAAGTGTCTAAAAACAGAACCGGGTGTTTCCCATGGGTAGTAAATATGGTTGGTGGTGCCTGCATTAGTCCTACGGCGCAGTCGCTCGGTCAAGATTCAAGCCTTACCAAGCTTAGGCGCCGGGTCTTGGTACGGGTACTATGCATGATGCGGTGATAGCCTATAGGGTCTAGAATCTGACATGAGCTGATTCCCTAGGGGCCCAGGGTACTGATTCGGAAACAAGCAGTTGACCGAATGGCTTTTTCCTTGGTTTCTTCAACGATTGTAATTGCACAGTAGAAATACAGCGGGTCGCTTTTCCATATTGCACCAAAATCTGACATGCATAACTAGAGTAGACCGAGTAGTGGCAACGCTTGCGGCTTGATTAGCCGTATGCAATAAAAACGCCGTAGGTGGTTCCTGCACGAACTGCCTGGCCTGAAAAGGTCATGTTCTATCAAGACCACAGTACCTAGCCAACTAGTTCTGTCCCCAAGGTTGGTTGTGATCGTTCCTTTAGGCGCACACTATTATCTAGATTCTATACTTCGTACTTTCAATTGAGACTGACCACCCCACAGCAGATAGGGATAGAGAGAACTCGGGGTTTCCAGCCTTGTTCGAATGCTTATCTGCTGGCCGCGGGCTACTACTGTGTACACAGTAAGTAGTTTCAAGTGGATATTGTTCCCAAGCCTGCGAGGGCCCTTCGGTTCACCCCTTGCTGTCTAAGATCTGGAGGTTCCACATTATCCAAATCAGCGCTTAGTTCCTAATCAGGCAATCCTGCCCGTCCTGAGGCGTACCAGACCGTAGTCGGTGTCCAGGGGCAGGCCGCAGCAGTATCAATAAGCTGTGCCGCAGATGCACGGGTGGTCTGGTGCTACCCCAAAGAGACAATGCAGTAGTCACTTGGGAAATTAGACCCATCTATCCGAACTGGGCCTTCTGTAGGCTTCTGGGATGCAAGCTGCGAATCATGAGCTGGTCTTGTTCGGTACCATCGTCATCTCACGCGTGATAGCACTAAAGACCTACAGTTATCCGTCACTATCACTAACCAGCGCACCAGCCAAGTCTAGGGCTATTCACTTGGACGGTACACCTTCCTTCCGCATGCAGCCTATCGGGCTCATATTATTTCTCGGTCCTTTCCGTGGATACGAACATGGGTCAAGTAAAGTAGAAACCTGACGGGTCCTCCCAGTGTATAATTTCTCTCCTGCAGGGAGTGTTACAACTTAGTTACCGGCCCAATGCAAAGATCACCATAGTTCGGCTTTCTCTACGTCTGGTGCAATGTACTCATGTTCATGTTGATACGAGGACTAGCTTGCACTCTGTATGGCCTTGGGACTTATTAGTACTGGTCAGCTCCCCATGTGTTCTCAGTCCTGACTGTTGATGTATATCCTCTCAGATGCGTATAGTCAGAATCGGGGATAGCCTTTCGTAGTCAACTCGACAAGATGGCACACTTACGCTCCTTATCTTTGCTTGGGTTCATACTCTTCACGCTCTTTAATATCACTATTGGCTACCCCCACCAATCCCACTCACATCTTCATTCCAAGTTTCATCGTGACGACATCGCTCGGCCAAATACATTGCCGGAACGTACATGTCGATCTGAGACATCGTGAGTTCCGTTGTCCTGCCCTTTTTATGGTTCCTACCTGACAAGCATGATATATACAGCCCATTCGATTATAGCGCGAAAATTCGCAGAGATCATGACCTTCCTATTTGCAAGGTAGAAAAGGACACAGAGACGGCAATAGAAATAGCCAGCTTACTCGAAAAAAGAGAAGAAGATGACTATTCATGTGGTCCTAACAAACCGTGCAAAAATGGTAAGCTTAGACAATAAGATGCCAAGACCCACTGAGTACAAAGATCCGGACTGACCATGTGCTATTACTCCAGGAGCATGCTGCCCCAAAGCTACGGGATTCTGCAACTATGGCGACGATTACTGTGGGACGAACGGTCAGAGCCCTAACGAGGTCTGCTGGTCCAATTGTGACGCCAAAGCAGAATGTGGCAAGAACGCCAAAGTTCCCGGGCAGAAATGTCCCTTGAACGTGTGTTGTTCTCAACATGGCTTTTGTGGCACAACCGCCGAGTTCTGTGACGAGGACTCGGGATGCCAAAGCGGCTGCGGCTCCCCCGAGCCTACAGGATCCGACGGAGATATCCAGAAAAGGGTCATCGGTTATTACGAGGTCTGGGCACATGACCGCAAATGTCAAGGAATGGTAACTGATAACGATGCATCACCTCTGGATGCTCCAACGGCAACTAACGCTTTGCAACTGTTAGGATTTCAACGATATTCCCGTCGGAGCTCTAACCCACTTGACCTTCTCTTTCGCCTATATCACGCCTGGCGAGTTCGGCATTGCTCCCATGGACGACCTGGATGCGAAGACTTTTAGCCAGTTCACCGCTATCAAGAAGAAGAACTCGGGCCTCAAGGCTATCCTAGCTCTTGGTGGCTGGACGTTTAACGACCCGGGCCCAACCCAGAGAGTCTTCGGGGACATGGTCAGCACGGAAGAGAACCGCCAGAAATTTATTGAGAACCTCTTCAGCTTCATGAGAGAGTTCGCATTCGACGGTGTGGACTTCGACTGGGAGTACCCCGGTGCGGATGACCGTGGCGGCTCGCCCGATGATGGGAAAAATTTCGTCACATTCCTGAAAGAGCTAAATGACTATAACAAGAAGCAGATGGTTCACTATACTGTTTCCTTCACAGCACCCACAAGCTATTGGTACCTGCGTCACTTTGATCTCAAAGCTGTTGACTATGTGGACTGGGTTAACGTTAGTAAGTACTACACTCTTTCCCGCCTCTTGCACTGCTAGGCTGCTCGCTCTACGGATATCTCTCTCCGGAAGTATCTTTTGGAATCTTTCCCATCGATCTGGTTCAACTGGTCATAACCGCGGCTGACTTTGATCAATTTAGTGAGTTACGACTTACATGGTATCTGGGACCGCAACAGCACCATTGGCAACAACGTGCTTGCCCATACCAACCTCACCGAGATCAAGATTGCCTTTGAACTGTTCTGGCGAAACGACATACCAGCAAACAAGCTCAACCTTGGTTTCGGGTTTTACGGGCGCAGCTTTCAGCTCGCTGATCCATCATGCTACAAGCCTGGATGCAAATTTTTGGGCGGCGCCACCAAGGGAGGCTGCTCCGGTGAAGCCGGTATCCTATCGTACCGCGAGATTCAGAACGTCATCAAGTCAAACGATCTGGAGCCGTACTACCTCGAGGAAGAAGCTGTCAAGTACATCACGTGGAACAAGGACCAATGGATTTCTTACGTCAGTACCTCACCCTCGGTTCTAAGTCTGCCCCTTTCCCCGTGTACATAATTGACGAATACTCGACTCAGGACGACCAAGAGACATTCCAGCAAAAGGTGAAATGGGCCAACAGCGTCGGACTGGGAGGAATGCTCATATGGGCAGTACGTAAACACTGTTGCCCCCATGCTCACTTTCACAAACTGACCCCTAGCGATTGTTAGGTCGATCAAGACACAGATGATTTGCAAGCTTTATCTGGTCTTCTCTATCCCAAGAGCTTGAAGGAGTTTCAGAAGGACGGCGAAAACAAAGCCTACTGGCAGAATGCCACCGTGCCCGATTGCTACGTCTCGGGCTGTGGCGGCCACTGCAAGGCCGGCTTCCTCAAGGTCACCACGCAGCCCTGCGGAAAGGCAAACTGGCACGGCGGGGCGTCCGAGGCCGACAGTTAGCTCTGCTGCCCGATCCAGGGATCGCCATCCCCCGATGACTGCACGTGGCGCGGCGGTGGTAAGACGGCCCAGTCGTGTAACGGCCACTGCCATGACGACGAAGTCACGCTCGAGATGAACAAATGGGGTGACCACAGCGGCTACTGTTTCGACGGCAACAAGGCATATTGTTGCAAGAGCCCGCTGGCGGTCGAGAACAAGTGTTACTGGGCCGGCGTGAACCAAAAGTGTAACAATGACGATGTCCCAATGGTCAGTTCGAAAAGCCCGCTCGCCGTGTTTCTCCAATCACTAGAATCTGTACTGACCAAACAACAACCCCTTCCAGACATTTTCCGGAACCTTCGTATCGTCGTTGGTGGATGTTCTCCAAATCGTTGTCAGGGTCATTGGTCGTAGTGTCCCGCTGGCCGGACTCGTCGGAGAGGCACTCGTCCTCGTCTTGGACGAGGTCGACATGGAGCTGAACAAATACTACTGCTGTCCCAAAGATGATGCGGCCAACTGGCAGAGTTGCGACTGGTACGGCGACACCGAGTCGTCGGACACCTGCTTCGATAACCACTGTCCCATTAATGGACACTCTGTCCAACTGACCGACTCGCCGTACGGTTTGGGCGATAGTTGTTTCCCACGAATGGAGCGATCACGCGTCTTCTGCTGCGATCCTACGGGAGGAAAGGCAGCGTTTCTCCCGGTACCGTTGAAGAACATATTCGATGACCCGCCCACGGGAGACAATGTCGATACGGATTACGACCTGGATATTGACGATACATGGGGCACGGGGGAGAGTAAGACGCACGACGACGACGACGATCCGGACGATGCAGCCTTTAGCTTCGTCGTACTTGCGTCTCCCGAGGAACTGCAAGTTACGCTGGATAAGCGTGACGGCAGCAGCTGGGACATCATCAACTGCGACGAGCTTGACAGGGAAAGCGAAGAAGAGCAGATGGTGCAGATGGTCTGTACCGACGTATCCGAGAACAGCAACTGCCACAAGATCGGGCTCGGCCACGGTGTGCCAGGCACCATCATCCAGTTGCCCAGGGGCTGCGGCGCGGGCAAGTACGCCGTCGCCAAATCCATGACGCCGGCACGATTCCAGGACCGAAGGATGCTGCCGCGCCGGCTGCAGGCGCTGGAGCACGAACCCATCGTCTACGATCTCACGTTCGACTACGACTTCACGCGGGTACCGCGGTCCGAGAACGGCGATACGCGCTTGCGGATCGACTTTAGCAACCAGGAGGGCTACTGGAACGAGGTCGTGGCCTCGAGCAGGGACAAGCGCAGCACCAAGCGCTCCCTCGAGCACGACGCCGGAGGCAACCACCGGCGTTGGCTGGAGGACGAGTTCCGCCAGGACATGCAGGACGCCGCGTCCGACCTGCTCAGCCACGACGACCTGCACAGGCGTTGGTTCGGCCAGGGCGTGCTCGAGTGGCTCTCCCAGATGCTGGAGCCCAAGATCACGCGGGAGTTCCGCCACGAGTTCCAGGACGAGTTCACGGCCAAGATCGTCGAGGAGCAGTGGCACTGCGGAAACGGAGACACCCAGTACGATGGGTTCATACTGGCGCAGGCGACCACGTCGGTCAACGTCGCGACCAGCTTCGGCTTCACCCTCGTTGCCCGCATCGTCAACGGAAAGCTGAACTTGGACGGCTCCTTTCTCACGTTTTACAACGAAGGGCACGTCAAGGCCATTATCAAGATCGAGGCATCCGCATCCGTGAGGTACACGAAAGAGAACAACATCGTGGTCCTGCCCATCCCGGGCGCTGCCCTGAGGATCCCGGGGATAGCGACCATTGGACCGAGTATCCGCGTGGACGGCAAGATCGACGTCGGTGTCAAGATCTCGGCCGAAATAGAAACCACGATCGACATTGCGAGCTGGGAGTTCCGACAGACGCTACCTGACACGGGCGGTGACAAAGATCCTCAGGTGCTCGACCAGCCCGATTTCTCCGAGACGGGAAGTTGGGAAGGCATCCAGAAGCCCCAGGTCTACGCCGGCGTCATGGCCGAGGGCGATGCCACTGCTCACCTCATCGTGGCCGTGGACTTTGGCGTCAAGTTCGACTCGAAGTGGGGGATCTCCGGCGCTGCCGCTTCCGTCGAGGCTGACGGCTGGGTGATGCTCAAGGTCGCGGCCGGGACGAGCACGGCGGCCGACTGCCCCTTTACGTACGGTGTGACCATCGGGGCGGACCTGAGGGCTACCGTGGAAGCACCGGCGACCTTTGGCTGGACCGGAAAGAGTTGGCCTCTGCCCGGTCCCGGGAAGAAGGAACTCATCAAAGCCGAGACATGCCCAGATCTTCGTGGTGGCGACCCCACGAAGCGCAGGAGAGGCGAGATCAGCGGCTTTGACGACCCCTTCGGCATCCAGGACAACGGCACCGCGCTCAGTCTAGACCGTCGTTCGTTGACGAAGCGCTCTTCGGGACCGTGGGGCCCGGCCTTCCGCATCCCCGTCCAAGAGCTTCTCTGCCCGGATGCCGGTCAGGGTCCGTCCAGTGGCAAAGAGTGTAAGGACATCCGCGGTTGGGACGACAACGAATGGGGCGTCCTCAATAAGCGTGAGGTTGGTCTGCTCGACAGCCACGACTCGTCCCGTCGCGTGCTGGACAAGCGCACCAGGAACACGCCGAGTGCCATTGCCTTCTGTAACAAGGTAACCAACAGAGGTGATAACGCTCTCATGCAGTACCGAGGTCCTGTGTATGATACTTCCGGCACGTTGGTAAGTTGTTAACCCCCCCCTCATCCCCTTGCCAAACGAAAGTCTTTCCTTGGCTCACCGACTTCCTCCTCCCTTGCAGCGCAACACCGGTGTGTGCCCCGGGTGTCTCATCTACGGCTATACCAACATCCACAAGGACTGCAACGACTATGGTTTCGGTACGGTTGCGGCACCGATCAACGATACAGATCAGTACCAGACGGAGCACATCTTGGAGATGCAACTCCTCGGTCAATTCTTCGACGCGATGCATTCCTCGGGCAATACGTACGCAAATCCCTCTACTGCTACAAACGTCGGCCCGGTCAATCTGTGCAAGGCCATGAAGCCGTACTGGTACCAAGTCAGTCGTGACTACAAGGTATTGCCACCGGGTGCTCTCACGCCAAACGACCCAATCTCCTTTGTAGGCGCCGTCTGGCCTGGCAGTGACAATGTTTGGAAGACTGAGTTTGTACTCCTCGAGAACGGCGTCAACAACTGCAAGGGCGCTGTAAGTTTTATCCCACCCCATCCCATCCCATCCCGTCCCATTCCAATAGACAAGTCACATTCGACTAGTCCGTCCTCTCAAGGTTCCCTCAAGTCTCAAAAAGCTGACTCGACCGCGTTTGCCAACATCGCAGATGTGGGGAACCTCCGTCATCCGCAGGGACGATACCTTCATCGGCTACACCCAAAACGACCCGGAGCGAGCGGTGCGGAACCTCAAGGACTGCCTCGTGGCGCTCAAGTACCTGCAGGACGCCACCATCTCGCAGCGGCTGCTAGCCCAAAAGGGCAGGGTCCGGGACGTGCTCCTCCAGCTCGACACGCAGGTGATCCCGACGCAGATGAACCCGGTCCTGGCGGCGGGCTCGACCGCGGTGCGGCCGTACCCGGCGGCGGGCCTGGGCCTGTCGGCCCTCTGGGACGCGTGGGTACACAACAAGGCCCAGCAGGCGCACACAAAGGTCAAGACGCACATCACCAACGGCCTGCGCTACCTCAAGGAGGGCTACGTGTCCCCCACCTCGCGCGCCAACGCGCAGGCGGGCGTCGCCGGAGGCAGCGATGCCGCCAGAGAGACGCTGGCGTTCATCGGCAAGATTGACGAGCTGGAGCGGCAGTATAATCTCTACCTCCAGAACCAGTGGGTGCCGCCGTTCTGAGGGTTGGGGCATGATACGCGAAGCCTGGCGGTCGTAGCGTCGGGTTCGCGGTATGGTAGAATCGGCTTGATAATGTAAATAGAGTTGTATTCAATGGGAAAATGGGAAATGCATATGGATTTGAGGAAGCCGTATTCAGGAGGCTGAATTTCGATGGCGTGGGTTCTTATTTGCAAAGAACACAACGTAAGATAATAACGAATACTATCAATATATCGCAGCTGTAACACGCTGCAGCTTAAATCTCAGTACACTTCTTATATGCCGTAGTAGGCTATCTAGGTGGCAATTTCCGTAGTATAGTTATAATGCTTGGAGAATAGGTCTTGCTAGTAGCGATTAGTGACGAGTAAGTCCCTTACTATTTATATATCTTGATAGTACATACAGAGTGTACCCTCTACTATACGGATATTCTTGAAAGATATCGTACCTAGTACGATTGGTAGGTAGTACAAGTAAGAAGAATTTATACCCTGCGGAGTAGTATATGAACTATATCCTTCTAATCGCGGTGCGGTTATGCTTTCTCGGCTACTAGGTCTTGCCTTTTACTTCAAGACATACTTGGACGGGAAGTCTTGATATAGGAACGTTATAGCTAGAGGAATCCACCACGGGCGGGTCTGCAAGGTCTACCCTTAGATCAGGTGGCCAAGCTAGGTCATGGTTACACGAGTAAATCAGAAGTTACGCATTTCTACCACTTAGATTGAAGCGTGATACAGTTTCTAGGACCAGTCGCCATCATCCTCGATCGCGGTACCCTCCGTTTCCATTAGCTCGTCCACAGTCCAGATCTTGAACGTGTGACCTGGAACACTGTTGGTGTTCTTGAAAGGTGTCCCGTTCAAAATGTGGTCCGCACAGCTAGCGAACATTTCGACGGCGTACTGCTCCGGATCGTGGTTTTGTACCCACTGACCGACAACCTTGGGGACTGGTAAGGGCGCAGCATCTCGGGGAGCATCTTTCTGCTTTTCCGCCTCCCAGAGACCTTTGTGGGCCATTTCACGCGTTTTGAAGCCCATCTTTTGGGCGCATGTAACGCGCTCAAACCTACAACAACGCCGTTAGATGTCTATAAGAAAAGTTAGGTGATAGATAGGAGTAAGGGTACGATACCTAAGCTTATTATGAACTCGAACGCCAAGTGGCGCCTTGCTCTTGCCACTGATAGACAAGCATGTTGCGAGAGAGTAAGCATCCTCGAGTGCCATAGCCGCACCACTGCCCGAAGAAGGTATGAACGGATGAGCTGCATCACCAATCTGAATGATGCGAGCTTCTGGGGAAGCCCAGGTTTCGCGAGGGTTACGCCACATCAGCTTGTAATCCACAACTCCTTGGCTAGGTGTTGCCTTTATCAATTCCTCGAGCCATGGTGCCCAACCCTTAACGTATGGAAGCGCTTTGAGGGGGGAAGTTGTTTTAGACCAATTTTCTTCAGCGGTGTCGTCGTCCTGCGTTGGGCCGTAATTAGTTCAAGCGTCCCTTTGACAAAGGTTGAGGTACGTTTGGTTTAGCTTCACATACGTCGTGCGTAAGCATCCACATTACCACCTCGTCCGTGGTAGCTATTATCATGTGGGCTCCGGGACCGAGGTAGATGGTTATCTCCGCTGGGGTTCCTCCGAGGTGCTGGGCAACAAGCGGGCTTGCTTCGGCAACTTTGCGGGGGTATGTCGCTCGAAATAGAGCACACCCAGAGCTTTTGGGCTGATCCCTTTGGCCTGTTACTAGTTGCCAAGACTTCGTTCCAAGGCCGTCGGCCGCGACGATAATGTCAGCATGGAGTTTCTCTCCGTTCTCAAGTTCCACGCCCGCGTCGTCGCTAGTCTCGAAATAGGCGACCACTTTGGACGAAGTGCGAATCGGGATGGACAAATGTTGGGCGTATTGCAGCAGCAGTTTGTGAAACCGAGCACGACTCTCCATGTGAGGGCCGCCAGCCTCCGCGGTGAACAACACGGTGTCGTCGTACTTGCGGAACTGCGTGGACTGTGCTATCTTCGTTTCGCGGAGGCGTTTTAGGAAATCGGGCCAGCGGTCATCACCAGGTAGAGCTGAGCCTGATATTCCCATGAGATCGCCTGGATGCGAATCAGCAAGTTTTTATACATAGTACGTCGGATGAGTATGCCCAGTTCACGCTTACCGTAGTCATCGAAGTTTGGGCGTTTTTCAACAATGCGTACATTGTGACCTTTTCGATATGCTTCTATAGAGAAACCAAGCCCAGCAATGCCGGCACCAATGACCAGCACGTCCAGTCCAGTTTCTGGGCTGCGCTGCATGGGACGCGTTTCCGCAAAAGGGGATGAAGCATCAACCATGATGATAATCGCCTGTGTACAGTAAGATGCGTGATTGGGTATTGTAGTGGATAAAGACTGACGAGCGCGGTCAAGCAACAGCGACTTGCATGACTTATAATAAATCCGGACTCGTCTCGTCGACAGCTTGATTAGCTAAAATTCATTGGATGAGTACTGTGTAGGTAGGCGCTCGAGAACTGGCAGGGATGAGACGGGACGCCGGGTCATAACTTTCCCCGTCAAAGGCACTAATCCGAGCCCAAATCTCAGGTAACATCGGGCAAGACGAGTGCTGCCAACATGTACATATGCAGGACTGCGTGGCGTAACGGGCTAATAAGGAAAATACGGGCTCGGGGTCTTAGACGGAACCCGGATGCCACAACTTCAGCGATAAGTGAACCCCGAAACATGCAGGTCGACAGTCGATTTTGCTTGGGCGGGTTCGTACGGGGAAACTGCAAGTACGGACGGAACATGCCTGATCTTGACTATCGTAGGCCTTGAGTCTTTACAGCTCAATAGTTCTGCAAGATGCTGGTTTTGGGGCCTGGTGTGTGTTTAACCGAGTTCCACTCCCACGGCGCCATACATGATACATCATACAACTGCACAGTACACATTGATTTGCAGACAAGTTTTAACTTCCATGATTGAATCGGCAACTTATACTTGACACTTGCCGGAGAACGTCGTAATCGATGTACGGAGTACGTTGTGTTGTTCTGAAGCCCCGCTGCCATGAGAGAGAGGGTCGTGGAAAGCAGCGGTCTACTAGAGTAGCAGAGTCCACACTAGGGTGAACTCTGAACGAACGCACAAGGATTATTAGGGTGATCCTTGGAAAGGGCAGCAAGTCGAGATCTTAAATAGATTCTTTGCCGTGTCCTTCATTTCCCATATCCTTTATTTTCCGTTTCCACCCTTGCTATTTACACACAATACAAGGAATACCTGGACGTCATGTCTCGCATCAAAAACGTTGCTGTTGTCGGCGTAAGTGAAGTACCCATCCAAGATGTGCCCATCTGGAAGCATCGATTGACCTTGATGTGGCAAGGGATCTGGAATGATGGGCGCTCCAATTGTGGCAGCCCTCCTGGAGACAGGATATCATGTCACAGTCCTGAGTCGAGAATCAGCAAACGCAACATACCAATCCGGCGTGACAGTAGCAAAAGTCGACTACGAGTCTCTCGATGCGATCAAGTCAGCACTGGCTGGCCAAGATGCTTTGGTGCTGGCAATCGCCGGTCCATGCACTGAACAGCAACGGATCTTCATCGATGCTGCAAACACGTCCGGTGTTAAACGAGTGATACCCTCCGAGTTTGGTATCAATACCAGAATTCAACAGCACCCCACTCTACAGCCTGGGTTACAGAAGAAGATTAAGGTGGTTGACTATCTCAATGACTTGAGCAAGAAGAACACCAACTTTTCGTGGACAGGGATTGCCAACAATCTCGTCGTCGACAATGTACGTATCAACGACTCAAGGAGCATCCCCACATTAGAGCTGACAGACACGAAAGCCCAAGGTTGGACCTTTCGGCAGCCTTGGTTTTGACCTTACGAGCAAGGTTGCCAGGATTGTCGACTCGGGTAATGAGCCCTTTGACGTAACTTCACGTGCCTTTGTCGGCAAGGCGGTGGCTGCTGTACTTTCCAACCCAGAGAAAACAGCAAACCTATATCTGACCGTCTCAGAGGCAGTTGTGACACAAAACCAATTACTAAAGCTATTTGAAGAGGAGACCGGAGAGAAGTGGACTGTCGAGCGAATAAGTGCGGACGAGCTTAGCAGGATTGGGAGTGACAAGTTCGCCAAAGCCGATGTGACTGCTTTCTGGGATTTGTTGCAATTCATTCTGTGCCGAGATGGCTCTAATGCCCTTTTCAAGGCCAATGCCAACAGCTTGCTGGGTCTACAGAACAAGAAACCTGAAGACTTAGTGCGGGCGGCTGTTTCTGGGGCTCAGAACTAGGATACTATAGCAGGATATACGTTTAGAAAGGAGCAAGCTATTGGGTTGTTCTTCCGATCGAGACAGGGGACGCGACGTGGGCAATGTGTCCACACCAGTTCGCCAATACGGCAGTCTAAGTCCCAACTGCTCAGAAACTATTTTCAAGGGGCGCTTCAAGCTGCAAATCTCTAATTTCCAACTTTTTGTTGTTGTTGCTGTTGTCGTTGTAGTAGTAATCGTTACCAGGGCATCAAGCTACTGCCACGTGGGTGTGGACGAGGCTGAGTGATATGCAAGCGATCAAGCGTTGCAACTGGCAAATTCGAATATGTAGGATGGGGTCTGATTTTCTAAGAAAGGGGGCATCGTTTCGCCTGTTGCCCAATTGATGTGAAGCTGAGAGTCTGGGCGATTTCCTTTCCCTGCTATTCCTCGCTAACTTTCTCTCTTTTATTTTCGTTCATTTCATGACATCTTTCATCCTCCGCTTGCTCATAGTCCGGCAAGATCATACCATCTCCATCTACCAACCAATGATGCGATCGTTACCAAAGTTTCTGCGAGCATAGGTCTTGTCGCCAGAGCCTTGCAGATACCATCCAGACCCGTCCCTCCCGCAGTCCCTTTCGACAACATTGACCATGTAATCGTCGTACTCGCTGGCCAAGCAATGCTGATGGCCGCTGTAGTTGCAGATCAAGGCGACCGTACCCTGCTGGTTCCAGACTTTTGTGGTGCCGGCCGGGACCTTTCGGCCGAGGTCGCACCAGTCCTCGAGCTGCTTGGACGCGATCTCCCACCTCGCACGATCGATCGTGTTGCCGTGGTAGCAGCCCCACTGGTTGTTGGTCAGGATACCGATCTTGTGATTCTCGCCGGCGATAGGAGCCGGCGTGTCGACCCAGGTGACCTTGGTGAGGTTTGCCGTGCCGTCAGAGGTGTCGGGAAGGGGGCCGAAAAGGGTCACGGTTGGGTTGCCGTTGGGATCCAGCCTGTTCATGTCGACTTCGAAGCCGCCCTCCTCTGGGATGTAGATGGTGTATTCGGTGGCGTTGGAACCGAGTACGCCAGTGCTGCACAAGGCCACGATCAGGGATGTGGGAGTGAAGAACTTCATGATGGCTAGCAAAACGGGTTTCATGTAGTGGTAGGTCCAGGGTGGATTTGCTGAGCAGGACTGGCGTTTTGCCTGCCTTGGAGGGCGATACTTATAACGAGAGTGTGCAGAAGCTGTCTTCCTGAAATCCTCTCTATGATATGCCAACCTTCTTCTTGGCAGAGGGAGCGTTGTTGGATAGCGCCTAGCATGCCTTTTTGCGATTTGTGCGTTTGTACCACAAGACCTGATCAGGGAGAGGACCGGAACCACTATACTGTGTTACGAGTACCGTTCCGCATGCCTCACTTGCGCAAGGCAAACACAACCGAAGTCGGATACCGACTTCCACTTGTCCGACCCGCCAATACCATCGACTTGACCTACCCGGTAGCGTCCTGTTTCCAATAAATCGCACAATCTTCATCCTCCCCCCCTGACCAAACACAACCTGCTGACCGTCCATTCCGGAGAGCGAACAAACTATGTAGTTCCCTCTACTGTCATACTTGTGTGTGTCCTGATCCCAAGTTCCGTCGTGCAGTCTCGTTCCGAACACCTCGATCCAGCACAAGCCCTTGTTTCACCGCCACGGCATATTCCCTCCCGTGGCCAGTGCCTTGCCGATCGAGTCAGCACCGGTTGTTGTAAGAGGACGAAGAGTTTGAGATGGTTGGTAGCTATCCGAAAGGGAGCTATTAGAGCTTGCAGGATGACACCGGGGGATAGGAGGCCAAGGTGCATGCCATTCAGGGCTAAAATGGGTTGAAAAGAAAAAAAAACATCCGGTCTATGTGCAAGGCGGATGTTTGCGGTTGAGAATCTGGACGTGTGCACCGTTTAGCTGCAAAGGTTGCATTCGCTTGCACACACCCTGCATCCTTTCTGCCCAGGATGATGTTCATGAGCCCACTTACATTGCCCCTTTCCCAAGATTGAATACAGTTTGCTCTGCCAACATTGTTTCTTTCTCGTGCAGATTCGAGTATCTGCGATGCGCAACGGACGAAAGCACATGATAGAAGATGGATAAAGGGTATAATGGCTGTCCACCTTGTTTCCGCTACAGACGAGCGTTCGCCCCCGAAGGCGCCACCGCCGCCGCCCTCGCGACGGCTTCCGCAAACGCCCCCTCCACATCGTGCTCGTGTATCCACCTCAGGTCCGGCCGCGACTTCATCCGCGCCCTCAGCGCCTCGTCCGTCTCGGCCTTGTCGATCCGCTCCACCATGCCCTTGTTGCGCACCTCGACCGTCTTCTGCACCCTGTCCGTGTGCGCCTTGCGCGTGCTCTCGTACAGCCGCAGCGCCCTCTCTATCCCCGCCCCGTCGTACCCCCCTCCGCCGCCGGCGGCGGACGAGGGAAGACGTGCAGCACGGCCTGGGCAAAGGCCCAGGCGTCGTTGATGGCCAGGCTCCCGCCGGCGGCGAAGGCGCCCCCGTGGGCGTGCGCGGCGTCGCCCGCGAGCGTCACCCGGCCGCCGCCCAGCGTCCAGGTGTCGAGCCCGTCGGCGGCGGCGTTGGTGTAGAGCTTGGTGTAGGGCGTGGCGTCGATGATGGCGCGGACCAGGGGGCTCCAGTCCTGGTAGAAGGCGCGCAGGGTGTCGACGCTGCCGTCCTCGGCCCAGGTCGCGGGGTCGTAGAGCGTGTTGGGCGCGTCCGGGTCCTCCTGCGTCGAGCCGACGACGGAGAACAGGTTCCTGGCCAGCGGGGTGAAGAAGAGCGTCCGGTCGGGGCCCCAGACGTGGACGGATTCGTGGGGGAGGTCCGGGATGTGCTGCACGTGCGAGATGGGGAAGACGGACCGGAACGTGATCCAGCCGGTCGACCTTGTGCCCGAGGTTGGCACGAAGAATTGGCGGACGGGGGAGTGGATGCCGTCGGATCCGAAGAGGATGTCGGCGGTTGTGCTCGTGCCGTCTGTAAAGGTGATGTCCATCTTCTGGGTGGTTTCGTTGAAGGCGGCGGACTGGAATGCCTTGCCTAGATGGATCCTGGAGGGCTCCATGTGGCTCACAAGTGTCGACTGTAGATGCGGACGGAAGAACCGCGCTGTGCGATGGCGACTGTCTACAGCGTCTGAATGTGTGTCCACCGAGACCACCTCGTCTGTCTGATAGTGTCTGTGGAGGTCATGAGCGTCGAACCTTTGAATTCTAGAGAAGAGCGTCGATGCTTACTTGTAGACCATGGGCCACCCGGACTTGTTGCGAAACGATACATCATCAGTCAGAGCCTCGCTCACGCCCAGCTTGTCAAGTATCCGTAGGCCGTTGGGGCCAAGTGCGATCGTGGCGCCTACTTCTCGCAGCTCTTTGACGCGGTCGTAGACTTGTACATCGATCCCTTCATGGCCCTGGAGCGCGATGGCTGCCGTGAGACCAGCGATGCCGGCGCCGATGATGGCAATGCTGAGCTTTGTGGGATCCGACATGGCCTTTTCAATTTCTCCTATGTGTAATGTAGATGTACGAATCCCGACTGCTGGTCCACCGTCCTGTGTCTGAGAGATCAACAGTGAAACGGTAAACCTGAACGAGATGGGAGCCTAGCTGATAGCGGATACGAGCCAATCTCGAGGGCGCTGACAAAGAGCTGTTCACAGTTGACTGTTGGGCTGTTTATACGCGGCGCCGAATGAGCCCTAGAGGCTGAGACTCCAGTCTCCCTGCACTTGATGTTATCAGATCGGTCATAGATACGAGCCCGACCAAGCGTTCGATCAGGTGTGCCTGGGTCTTGTCGGGATGCGGCCGGTGTGGGGGAGTTGCAGGTGTCTCCGGGCGTCGGGCTTCTCGTCGGGGGCCCTTTATCGTCGGATCCGGGGAGTCCCATCTTGGCGAATCACCTGCCCGACCCTCATCGTCGAATCAAGGCCCCCCCCCCAGTTACCTCTCCTATCTACACAAATTGCCTATCGCGCCATTCCTAGCGCCAAGCACGTGCTGCTCATCCACTGTCCACTGTCCACCGTCCACTGCTTCACAGGCAGCTCGTCGGCGATACCCCGATGCATACGGACCGATCGGGCCTGCATGGCGCTCTCCCGCCGGGACCCTGACAGGCTTGCCTCTTGCGTGATTGCAGAATGATCCCTGCTGAAGAGGTCGTACGCGACAGCGGGTCAGGATAAGGTGATAACTTGATCTTGGCGGTCGATATGCTCCCATAAGATAGCCAAGTACCCCGGTGGCTCGGGTCGACGACGATCTGCGAATCTGAGAACCTGTGCATCGGAATCAATTCGCATCGACTATCGCGTTCGCCATGGAGCCATCTGTCCGCAAGCCTACGGAGACCACGGTGCCCAGGCAGAAATGGTGGAAGATACAGTGGTATTCCGACGACGACACGCCGGAGGAGCGCAAGTTCCTGATCAAGTTGGACCTGATTGTCGTCCCGTTCGCCATCATAGCCTACTGGGTGAAATACATTGACCAGGCCAACCTGAGTATGTATTTTCCGTGCGCATCTAGGGACCAGGGTTGTGCGCAGACTGACCATCGGCAGATAATGCCTACGTCGCCGGCATGAAAGAGGAGCTGGGGTTTTACGGCAACGAGCTCGTCCAGCTGCAGACCATGTACACCGTCGGCGCGGTCGTCGGCATGGTCCCCTTCATGTTCCTCTTCACGTACGTTCCCATGTACTGGACCATCCCGGCCATGGACCTCATGTGGGGTGTCTTTACGCTGCTGCAATATCGAGCCACGTCGTTCGCCGAGATGGCTGCGTATCGGTTCCTCGTGGGGTTCTTCGAGGTAAGGCCAGACGCGACTGGACAGGCCGAGGCGGATGCTGACGTATACAGGCTGCCTTCTTTCCGGCCATGCACTACGTCTTTGGTGAGCCCATGCTGTCCCCTTGTGCTCGACACCTGTGCGGCGACTAACACCAGCCAGGATCATGGTATCGCGGCCACGAGATTGCACGTCGCGGCGGCCTCTTCTACACGGGATTGAATCTGGGCACGCTCACGGCCGGCCTTGTCGCAGCCGGCGCCTCTGACCGGCTCGAGGGCGTGAACGGGCTCGCCGGATGGCGGTGGATGTACATCATATGCGCCTTGATCACCTTTCCGGTCGCCGTCATGGGCTACTTCCTGCTCCCCGGGACCATCGATCAGCCGAACCGCTGGATCCTGAGCGAAAAGGACATCGAAATCGCCAAGGACCGCCTCGAGAGAAACGGGCACGTCACGCGGGGCACCTTCAAGCTGAAGCACATCAAGGAGATCCTCCTCAGCCCTCGCTTCTGGACGGTCGTCCTCGTCGACATCCTCTTCTGGAACGCCGGCATCCACAAGAGCACGGGGAGCTTCCTCCTCTGGATCAAGAGCCTGAACCGGTTTACGCCGTCCAAGATCAACGAGCTCGGGACGATCGCGCCGGCCCTCGGGATCCTGTACAACCTGATCACGACGTTCGCGTCGGACCTGCTGCTCGGGCCCGCCTGGGCCATCACCTTTGCCTCGCTCTGGAACGTGGCGGGGCTGGTGATACTGGTGATCTGGGAGGTGCCCGAGCCGGCGCTCTGGTTCGGCTTCTCGACCATGTACTGGGCCAACGCGCTCTCGAGCGTGCTCCACGGCTGGGTCAACACGCTCCTGCGCGACTCGCCCGAGCAGCGCTCCTTCACCCTGGTCCTCATCACCATCATCGCGCAGTCCTCGACGGCGTGGACGCCGCTCCTGGTGTTCCCGACGGTCGAGTCGCCGAGCTACCGCAAGGGCTTCGCGTTCTGTCTCGGCTGCGCGCTGGCGTTGATTGCGGCGACGCACGTGTTGAACATCTTTATCAAGCGACAAGAGTACGTGTCCAAATTCCGCCCTTTTTGGATGCGCCTGCGCAATCGCTAACAGTCACGTCAGATCTGCGGCCGCGCGTGATGCGGCAACGGAGAACGCCCTTCTGGAGGATGGAACGTCGGTCGAGGAGGGGAACCAGAAAGCGACGGTGACGGTCAACCAGGACAAACTTGGATAGTGCGCGTTGCCAACCCGAGGACTGGCGGGAACATTGGTCTCGACGTCTCGTGACGTACATCAAAGAATAAAGCGCCCCTGAAGGCTGAGTGACGAGTCTCTGAGCGAGTTGTGATCATGTCCATCGCGGGTGACGGTGATGTGACTGATGTCGCGTCCGCAAGCCGCGGCCGAGGCCTTTTCATGGGACGACCATATCTCTGTCGTACGTTTTCTCCGTCGCATGAAAACGCCGATGAAATGATGAAGCCCAATGACATGATATGATGATGATACTGTCGTACGGCCTAGGCCCTGTAGGCTGTAGGCTGTAGGCTGTAGGCTGTAGCCATGTGCCATGAATGCAGTGCCTTGCACCACTTCCGTCGTATTCAGCAAGCACTTACCAAAGAGAACATGATCTGCCTACACGATGGCGTGAGCACGGTAGGAAGCATACACGATAGGCGGGAATGAAGGATGCAATGGATACTGGAGTGTGGACGAAACGAACAAGTCGACTGGAAATGGATCCGTGCCCGCTTACTACCTCAGGGTTTATAAGTCGGGGAATTTTCAATCAGTTGATAGGCACAGTGGCGGAGTGGTCTAACGCGTGTGACTCGAAATCACATCTCCTCGGAGGCGCCTGTTCGAATCAGGCCTGTGTCGAACATGATTCTATTTTTGTCCCTCGGCCCTTCCTCGCGGGCCCGGTCGGCTGCTAGGCCACCCGATTCTCTTTCCCACTGGTCTGGTCGCTACGAAGCATGTAACTTAAGGATGTTGGGGCTCGTTTCCACGGCCAATTGAAGGGATTCAGAGGTCTATTCAAAGAGAGTTGGCGGTTGGGATTTGAGTTTGCATGCTGTGGAGACCCAGTCGCGTCCCAAGTTATCAGCTCTGACGTAAGCATCTCGCAGCGAGTGCAGCTCAGCCCCAACGTTGACGTTTCTTTAGAGTGATTCGACACAGTGATTCGACACAGTTACGCGACGCCGCAAGGCGACGGAGGATTGTCGGTGTACCGATCCTATTCGTCGCGGCCCAAAAACGGCCGTCTTGCGCCCACTCGCTCACTTACAACTCGCCCACTTAACTAGTTACACTGTACTCGGACTCGGACTAGGGAGAAGTTGAGAGAACCTGGTTCTCGCTACTCGCCGGGGCTGTTCTTCTTCTTCCCCCGCCCCCTTTGTCCTTTCGTCGATCCTCCTTTCATCGATCCTTCCTTTCGTCGATCCTTCCATCATCGATGTCAATCAGGCGGGCGCAGGATTGCCCTGGCCATGGATTCCGACGCGATGGATTCGAACCCCTCCATCTCGATCCACCATCGTACCGTTGTCCTGTCAGGTCAGTGGGGAGCGGGCAACTAGCCGCTCGCTACGGGAGCAACTAACTAGTTACTGTGTACTAGTTAAGTACGGATACGGATCACTTTACTCCGTACACAGTACACAGTACTGGAATGCTAGGGGCCCAGAGCGCCACCTCCTCCCTGGCTTGCCCAGTCTTGGGTTGCCTCCATTCCGGCTATTCGGCTGGCGAGAAGTGAGCCAATGGGATGGGGCGGATTCTGTCCGTGCCGTGGTTTATGCGTCGCCATGAGATTGCGTACAACACGACGACGGACGACCCATGTATGAACAGATGACGATTATATGGAGAATGCTAGGCACCCGTCACCCCCAAGACTGTCTGTGGACTAGTTACTGTGAAGTTATGTGTTGGCTGTTGCTACCAAGTTTAGTAGTTACCCACTTGCCGGGGGGCTGAGCTGAAGCTGAGGGGAGAGGAGAATGCGGGCGGCTACTGTGTAATGGTAGCCAAGACAGGGCGGCTCTAGGAGGATCTAGGGCGGCGTGACGGGATATATAATACGACGGTGACGGTCGGACGACTGACTGACTGCTCGCTCGCCTCCTGTTCACTGTCACCAGTACAGCTCACGTTAACTCGCCCTCCACCCAGAGCCCAGACTAGTTACTCGATACCCGTACCCACAGTGATACATACCTACACAGTACAACTGATACCTATCCATCCATCATGTACACTCAAATCACCACCCTCGCCGCCATCGCGGCCCTGGCCTCGTCCGCCGCCGCCTTTGACGGCCGCGCCATTCACGAAGCCCGCGCCCTCAAGCCCGCGGCTGTCGCGCGCCAGGCGTCCACTGCCACCCAGTCCGGCAAGGTCGCGTCCGACATGGCCTGCGCCACCTCGGCGGCCAGCATCCTCACCAGCATCCCGATGCCGGCCAGCGACATCCTGTCGTACTACGAGTCCCAGGCGGCGTCGCTGGCTGCCAACCCCAGCCTGGCCACCAACCTATGCGCGTCCGCCTCCCTGCCGGCCTCCCTGACGTCGGAATACAGCGCCTACGAGACCTCGGTGCTGTCGTGGTACAGCAGCGCCTCGCCCGCCATCGAGTCCCTGATCAGCTCCTGCTCGGCCAACCCCGGCTTCTCGGAGCTCTCCCTCGCCGTCGACGCCATCACCAAGGACCCTTCGTGCTCGTCGCTGCTGGCCGCCAACAGCCTCACGCTCATGACCACGGCCGCCTCTGGTTCCGCCGCGGCCAGCACTACTCCTACGACCGCCAGCACTGCCTCCTCGGCCTCGGGCGCTGCCGCTAGTTCTTCTGTCCCCACGGCCGCTGCCTCCAAGCCGACTGGCCTCGTCGCCGGTGCCATGGCGGCTGCTGGCTTCTTGGGCGCCGTCGTCTTGTTGTAAGAGAGAGAGGCTACGATGGGGGGGGTTGGGCACTGGGGCACTGGGTGGTGAATGAAACATAACGTTTTGCGGTGGAGATGAAGCGACGAGCATTTTGCCATTCTGCGATATTATTGTACATAGGCTGACAATGAACTGATACCCGATGCCCAAGACTGACTTGCTGACTTGTTGCCCATCCCCGTGGTTTCTGCACGTCGAATGATGTCGCCGTCGGCCATGTCAACACGGTTCGTTGTACGGTGTACCTACCTGAGAGGCTGAGGCTACAGTGCTGAGTGAGATGGAAGATGCCTTAATATGTGGGACACGAGTGCTGTGTAACGTCGGTGCTGTGTAAGGATATGCACTGTAACCCCAGACCCTCAGGCCTCCGTCCCTTATTCGTCCCCTGTTCGTCCCCTGTTCATCCCATCGTGGACCCTCGACGCCAAGCGGCCAAGCTGCCGATCGACGAACCTTGGCAGCACACACCGCGGCCCACGTGAACTCGTGTCGTGAACTCGTGTCGTAAACTCGTGTCGTGCGTCCTCGTCGCGTGAACTTGGAGACGGAACCTCCGTTTTGGAACCGGCCGGCGGTCAAACACCACTCGGCCCTCGCTTGTCTCGGGGTGCAGATTGACCATCGACCACGAGATGAGAGACTACGACGGCTACGGCGACTGCGACGACTCCGAGTCGGACGGGTCGGACGGGTCAGACAGGTCGGACAGGTCGGACAGGTCGGAATCACGCGTCAGGGTCAGACCGGTAAACGTGAAAAGATGGAAGACGCAATTCGCGGCCAGACTCGACGAGATCCAGACCTATGGCGGCTTCTCGTACCACCAAACACACACCACCTTTGTCCATCCGGGCTTGGAGGTCGGCGGTGCGCTCGTCCCGTTGCCCCTGGTCGGCTCCGACGTCGAGAGGATCCGCAACAGCGCACGACAGGCCCCCTTTGGCCGAGGCGAGGAGACGGTGGTCGACGTCGCCGTGCGCAACACTTGGGAGCTTGGCGCTGGCGACTTTGGCTTCAGGAACCCAGCATGGCCCGCCTTTCTCGACTCGTTGATGCGGAGTGCCGCGAAGGAGCTGGGCATGTAAGTCGTATGCTGCCATGTCCAAGTACCTCGTCAACCCCCCCTTCCCCGAGACCATCTAACGAGAAGCAGAACGGGACAGATTCGCGTGGAGCCGTACAAGCTCTTGCTCTACGACAAGGGATCCTTCTTCAAGCCACACAAGGACTCGGAGAAAGCCCCCGGCATGATTGGCACCATGGTCATCTGCCTCCCGTCCGAGCACGAAGGCGGCGCCGTTCACCTGTCGCATTCGGGAAAGCGGCAGGTCCTCGCGACGGGCCCGTCGTCCGCCTTTGACCTCGCCTCCCTCGCGTGGTATTCCGATGTGACCCACGAGATCAAGGAGGTCACGTCCGGCCACCGGCTCGTGCTCACGTACAACATCATCCAGCAAGCAGGCGACGCGCCCTCGGCCGAGTTCTTCCTCCGACAGCAAGCCGGGCTCCGGAAGATGCTCGAGGAGATCATGCCCATCTTCCCCCAACAGAGCATGTACGTCTACAGGCTCGATCACAAGTACTCGCCGACGAGCCTCAACGCCACGAACCTCAAGGGGCGAGACCACCACGTCGTGCAGACGCTGCAGAACCTGGGGCCCAAGAAGGGGTTCTACCTGCTCCTGGCGAACATGACCAAGTCGGAATACGTCGACGACGGCATGTACGACGCCGAGGACACCTTGGCGCTCAACCACGTCGCGTCTTGCGACGGGTCGCACATCGTCTCCAGCTTGGACATGGAGATGCACCACATCATGGGCAGCGATCCCTACGACGGCCGTGACGCGGACAGCGAGGACGAGGGCGAGTTTACCGGGAACGAAGGCCAGCTGGCGGAGTACCGGTACCACGATTCGGTACGTCTTTCCCTTCCGCCGTGAAACAGGACCTGCCGCGACAGGCCCGCCCGCCGTGGAGCCGTGACGGATTGTGCTGACGAGCCACAGGCGGTCGTCATCGTTCCCATCGCTCGCTTGGTGGATATCGTCCGGCAAAGGTATGGTGTACCCGTCGACTGTCTGTACAACCTCGTCCGCATGGTGTCCACGGAGTGTATGCCCCAGATTGACGATCCCATCATCCGAGGACATGTGAAGATCTTTGTGGACGCAGTCTTGCAGCGAGGACTTGTCCTCACGAGGCAAGTTCTGGCAGCCATTATGGCGATGGCGGGCGAGCTGCAAAACGATGATATGTACAACCAGGTCCTCCTCCGGGCCGCGACCGACTTTGCCAACCCAAAGCCCGTCCGAACTATAGGGAGTCAGGCCTTGCGGTTGACGAATCCTGCGTCTCTGCACCCGACCGACATGGGTCTCTTGGGAGACGCGCTCAGGATGATCGCCGATCGTGTTGTCGCGCATCCCCACGACGTTGTTTGGGACAAGCTGTAGGTCCGGTCCCATCTTTGCCCACCGCCGAGTGGTTGCATGGCTGACTGTGGTTCTAGGCTGGGGGCGCTTGTCAATCGGCTCCCGAGCATGTATCACATCACCAGGGCACTGGATTTCATCCAGCCGCTGCTCGTCTCGCCCGACTTGGCTTCCTCGTTCACGCAATGGCGCCAAACGATTATGCACCAGAAGTTTGAACAAAAGGAGCAGCTAGGCCCCGATGATTATGGATTCGTCATGAATCTCATGATATCGCAATGGACGAATCAAACTTGGATCACGGAAAGGCAAGTAGGTACCTAGTTACGAGACAGCCGCCTGTCGGCAAAACGTGGTCCGCCTTTTGCTGACCTTGACCACCCCCCAATCACAGTCTCATTCCTAAACTGGCCAAGTGTGGGAACTCTCTTCTCCTGTACTCGGTGCTCAAGGATATCTTCAAGCAAGAACAGAACAAGTCCTTGGACAACGTCCGACCCGTCGTACTGCAGCTGATCGACGCCGCGCATGCGAAACTGCACTTCGACAGCCGTGCACTACGGCCAATGCTGGCCGTGTCAGCTTCGGTCTCGTCCTATACCGATAGCAGCATCGCGAGGTTCATGCGATTCCTCGCCTCTTGCCTCGACTACGGACTGAAAGACCAGGCGCTCGCGTTTCTCGACTTATCCTGCCAAGGGGCGAGGCAAGAAGTCCTCTCCTCGCCCCCAGCCAGAGCCGGGGTTCCCGAAAGCTTGCCGTGGGTCATCGACCATCTCGACGGCCTCGCGCGCCTGATCGACAGGTACGCCCTGCCCCCCGCCGGCCTCGGTCAAGCCTCTGTTCGAGGTCCTCCTGCGCCGCTACGTGCTGGCCGGCGCCCCGAGCATGCCCCAGAGGCTTCCCGGCTGGGCCCGCAAGCCGATCAAGTGCCCCCGCGAGACGGGCTACACGGGCGGCGTGCTCGCGACCTGCCTGGACTGCGAGGAGCTGAACCGCTTCCTCGTCTCGAGCGAGCACCGCGAGGGTCGATTCGCCCTGGCGCAAAAGTCGCGGAGGCACCTGGAGTCGATGCTGCTGCCCTCGTCCTTCTACAGGTGCACGACGGACAGGAGCACGTCGCCCGCGCACACCCTGATCGTCGCCAAAGTCGGCGACGAGCACGCCGACGACATGCGCAAGTTCCACCAGAGCATCGACGGCATCGAGAGATTCTTGCGCCCGCTGCGCACAGAGCGCGTGCGGCAGCTGCTCGGCGATGACGGGTACGGGGAGCTGGTGTTGCTGCAGAAGATACGGAATCCCGCCGGGCCTGTCCAGGAGGTCATGGCAAACGCCCCCGCGCAGCGGATATCTGCCCACGATGCCCCTGCGCTGACAGGAGGAGTCAAGCGAGGGGCGGACGCCGACTGGGAGCAATCTGCTGCCTCGAGGAAGCGGCACACGAGCGCGGTTATCGATCTGACGGAGGATTGACACGGCCACGAGCCGCCGCGCATGTTGTGATTTCATTTCTACCAAGTTTGTTCTAGACGTGTACGAGGTTCGGACGCTATCTGAGGAATTTATAGCTGGCATGTGTGTTAGTCCATGGTGTTTGTCAGTCCATGACTGAGTGATGCGTGTGAAACCCGCCTGCGGCGCTTCACTGATTTCACGTCCCCCTGGATTGTCCCCCCTTTTCATCAACGCCCCCCCCTTTTCCCTTCCGCTTCATCACACCCCCCACCCCCCCCTTTTCCTTTCCGCATCGCCACCTCAACCCCAGCACCACCTCAACCCCGGCACCACATCATCCAGCTGCGGCGGCGACCCCACACGATCGACCTCTTTCACCGCCGCGCGCAGCACGCCGTCTTCCACAAAGTCCAGACGCACAAGCGGCATCATGTCCGCGACCAAGTCCTCGAGGTAAGCGGTGCTGTCCTCGAAGCGCTCGCCATAGACCAGCAGCTCGGCGATGACGCGCTCGTATTCCTCGGCGATGCGCCGGCCCCCGCCGTAGAGCCGCGCGCAGCGCTCGTGGAGGCGCGCCACCTCGGCGTCCTTGGCCGCGAGCCGCGCGCGCATCCGCGCCCACCGCTCGTGCACCTCGCGCAGCAGCGCGTTCACGCGCGTGCCCCAGATCTCGCGCTCCTGCTCCCTCTCGCGCAGCCGCGCCTCCAGCGCCGCCACGAGCTGTCGCCCCGCCACCATCTCCTCCTGTGTGCTGCGGATGCGCGACTCGAGCGCCTCCATCGTCCGCTTGTCGCTCCGCCGCCCCCCGGGCGCGGTGGACGAGCTCGGTGACGTGGGCGCGTGTGCAAGAGGCGAGGAGTTTTGTCTTGTCCGTCAGGGCGTGGTGCCGGCGGCGGAGGAGGAGGAGGCGGCTGCTGTTTTCCCTAGAGTTGAGCCATGTCCGGAAGACGATGCCGAGCCTGGCGAACTGCCGTTTGAAATTGCCCTTCTGGATCGCCTCGGTTGTCTGGACCGGGGCGCGAGTGAGCGGTGTGGCCAAGTACCCCCATGCCAGTCTGCAAGCGCCGTATGCCGTATTCGCAGTCAGTTGCACGGGAGTGAACGTCGCCCAGTGTCGTGCCAGATCTGGACGGTACAGATGAAGAACCGATGACGGTTGGTTGGGAACGAATGCGAGGTTGGCCATATTATTACTATACAGGCTGAAAGACGTGAATCATAGGGGCACGAAATGAAAAGAAGGAACGCTTTGTATGACACCAGAGGCCGTAGTTGGTGATAGAGATCCCGCATGGAGTTGCTTGTTGTCTACGATTCAGGGGCTTCAACATGTCCTGCTCGCTATCAGAATTTATACTCGACATTTTGCATAGAGTCGGCGGAGTTGTATCTAGGCGGGGAGAAAACTACGTGAGCGGCCGGCTAACGTTGGTACGATTTGAGCTTATCCGCTTAATAGGGGGCAAGTCGATAAATCCGTTGATACCCAAGCGGTTGGTCAACTCTACTGCGGCTTATCTCGAGTATACGTTGACTCGGAGATGCCTTGAAAGCTTTTCGCCACTATACCTATTCGTACCGGAACCAACTCGCCCAAACTCACACATTTGAGAAACATCCCGTTTAGACTCCTGGAGGGGAGGGATTGGGCTAGAAATCCGGTCCAAGTTGGACGGGACCATGGCGGCGATCTCTGTAAGTTTGGACGAAACTTTGCAAGTTCAAACGGAACTAGCTTCAGACTCGAGTCGTGGTCCTGACTGCGTCAACGGCCGACGTTGCGACAATTCTTGTTTGCTGGTCGCGCCGGTCGACTCCAGCGCTCTACAGTCTCTCTACCAGGCATGCACTGAACATGTGATACGGTCCCGATTGCGCGCCCGTGAGTGTGGCGGTTCTACCTTGAGCAGCAGAGAAGCTTGGTGAACAAAACGACTTTGCGACGCCGTTCAGATGGATTGGAAAGAGGGTCCAGACGAGAAATCCGAAGCGATCACGATGCCGCCGGCGCGAAACTGACAGGGGGATGCGGGGATGACCATGAATGCTCTGCTCTGCGGGGACCTGTGGGAAGGGTCTTTTTTTCTTGTTTTTCTTCTTGGGGCAAATTGTGTTTGGTCGTGGCAAGGGTTGAGCGGGGGTACACACACGCTACGCTGTGAGGTCTGCCTCGTGAGTTCATTCTTGCCATGGCTTTCACGGTCAGTGTTGTGTGATGTCTTTTCGCGCACCGCATCGTCCGTCACCGGTCCGAGGCGCATAACCTAGCCGGCAGGATGTCAAGTCGTGCGCGTCGCATCTGGTCTCTTTTCGGTCCCGGCGGTCACCTCTCGTGTAGGTACATCGCGGGCGCAATGGCCTCGAGTTCGGTGTAGGCTGGGCTGGGATGCGGGTTTGTGCTGGGAACGGGTCGTGAATACGAAATGGGCTGGGGTCAGCTGCCATGCTGGACGGTGTGCGAACTCGTCCGAACTCGTCCGAGAGTGATGCTTGTGGCGATCGTCTGGTGCCCAAACCGTGTTTCCGAGCAACGCCAGAAATGCGATGCCATGCGATGCCATGCGATGCCATGCCATGCTGGCTTGCTTGTTCTACCCGCAGCTGCATGCTTCTGCCGAACGCTTTCTGCATGCATCCGCGACGGTGGCCAGCCGGGCGTACAAGCTTAGCTTTATTTCCGTTTTCCATCCCGCAAGGCAATGCGTGCGTGTCAAGACTGAAAACTGCAGACGAGCAAAAAACTTGTCTGAGACATTCGGAATCGGGACCACCGATCTGGTTCATCACAGCCCGACGCGTGGCATCTGTACGGAGTAATTGGGTCGTTTTCGACGCGGTTGTCAAGACTCAGCCTTCAGGGGGGAGGGGGATCGTGACGTACTCGTGATGCCAGAAGCCCAACGAGACGACTCTCTAGAGTGTAGTCTGTCCCATGCCTCCCCCTCCCCCTGGCGGTGATGGACGCCATCCTCCATGAGCGGCAGTGGCTTTGATTGCCAAGTGCGGCCTCTTCACCCAGCGACTCGGTACTGTATGCGACCGTCCCTACTGCCATGCCGGTCGGGAAAAGAGCAGCATCGATTCGGGTTGATTCATGCGGCCGGGAAGAAAACTTCTCGTGGCAGTCGTTCGTGCATACACTGCAGCCCGCCCGCATGCGAAAACGACGGGCCTGCCTGACGCATGGCTGATGCAAAGTTACGAAATGCCCACCGGATTCGTACGGGATCGACCTTGGAGTCGATGCCGGGATGTTGCCTGTGGCGAGCCGTCATGTCATGTTTCGTCTGTCAACTCTATCGCCCTGCACACCCATCATCACATGCCGTCTAGTTGGTTACTAGTTACGGATACCGCAGCGCCCGTCCAAAAAACCCCGCGTGAGGGGGGGGATGGACGACACGACGTCAGCCCTGCCATCCCCAGGAATCATCGCGAAGATCACCGAGATGGCACGATGCTGGCTGGAGTCAGCCCCCCCCCCTTTTCCCCGCGGTTGGAGAGCAGGAGGACAGGACCCTTGCCAAGAAACCACCACCCTCTCCTCTTTTCCTTTGCCTGATCGCGGAGAGATGAGGGTAATAAGTGACGTGAGAGGGCACGCAGTGCCAATCCCAACAGAGTTGGCGGTAGAGAGATCGACAGTGCATGTTGGCGCCAATGGCAGTTCGCGCCGAGCTCGACACACGGGGATATACCTCGTATCGGACAGGGGTCTCCCCCTGGATCTCCCTGAGGGTAAGACATGGCCATTGGCCAGGCATGAAGGGCATGCAGCCAGCTGCCGTGCAAAAAGGGAATGACTTCATAAGATAGACTCGCCGGCTGCAACCCACTTTGATTGGCGTACGTAACAGGAGTACTCTGTATTGCTGTCCGCCCGCTCCGAGTGCCAGCTGAAGGCTGGGCATGTCATCGTGGGAGGTTGGAGGAGCGAAAGCCGCGCACGCAGGAGATGGAAACCAAGAGGGGGAGGGGGGAGTGAGCGTTCATGTGTGAACCAGGCATCCCAGAGTCCTTGTTTATGGTACCTACCTACTTGCAGTTGAGTTACCCGTTTAGCCGTCCCTCGTCGGCAAGGAAGAGAGAGTTGGTTACCCGCCCACGCCCGTTGCGTGTGTCTCGCCGCAGACGCAGGCAGGAAACGCTGATCTGTCGCTCGGAACGCCCGCTCGGATGGCTTGACCCAGCCAAAGATGACGATCGGCCGCTTTTTCTTCCGTGGACCTCACTCCCTTCTCACGGCAAGGTTCCCTCCTCTCTGTGCCCCTCGTGCTCGTGTCATCCTCTGAATCCATCACCAGGGTGTATATATATATAGCAAGCGGCCGGCAAGTTGTTGCTCTCATCGTCGCCTCTGCCCACCCCGTCTCGGATCTCCCGTCTCACGTCTCGCGTCTCGCGTCTCCTGTCTCGTCTCCCGTCTCTCGTCTCCCCCCCCCCACGCCCTCCCGCACCCGGCACATAATAATAATAATACTACTACTACTACTACTACTACCGGTACGACTAATAATGCGGTGCTCCTCCATGCTCGCCACCCTGGCGATCGGCGGCGCGCCCGTGTCCGCCCTGACGCTCCCGCGCGCCGACGGCGCCGACGCAGTCGACTCGCCCCCCGTTTGGCGAGCCGGTCGACCTGGCGCAGTTTGGCGCGCCGTTCGGCACCATCTCGTTGGAGGAGGCCAAGGAGGCCCTGGCCAAGATGAAGCAGGACGCGCTCGACGAGGCGAAGCAGTCCGTCGGCTCGGCCACCGACGTCGGCTTCGCGCCCTCGTACGCCGTCCGGCCCAACTGGACCGACATCGACTGGACCACCATCGTGGACAATGACGGCGCCAGCTACGGGACCTCCCACATCGCGTCCCGGCAGAGCAACAGCAGCAACACATGCACGACGCCCAGCGTGCGCGTCGAGTGGCGCAGCTTCCCCGACGCCGACAAGACGACGTACGTCAAGGCCATCAAGTGCCTGATGGACCTGCCTCCGTCGGGGGCCTTTGCCGGCGCCGGGGCCAAGAGCCGGTACGACGACCTCGTCGCCGTGCACTCGCTGATGACGGACACCGTCCACGGCTTCGCCCAGTTCCTGCCCTGGCACCGCTACTACCTCGGCCTGTTCGAGGACCTCTTGCGCACCGAATGCGCCTACGTCGGCCAGCTGCCCTGGTGGGACGAGACGCTCGACGCCGGCAACTTCCACAACGCGCCCATGTTTACGTCGGCTTACATGGGCTCGGCGGCGCTGGCGAATAATGGCCAAGGTACCTGTGTGACGGACGGCGTGAGTTTTTCTTTTTCTTTTCTTCCCTTTCCCTTTCTTTTTCCTCTCTCTCTTCTTTCTTTCCTTCTTTGCCCTTTCTTTCCCTCTTCCCCCTTTTCCTTTCCTCTCCCCTTTCATCATGCGTTTGGTCACATTCTCGTTGCTAACACCAGCCAAAAAGGAATTCGCCAACAGACAGGTCTCCGTGGGCGGCACCTCGTGTCTCGCGCGCGCCGTGGACGAGGCCTCGACCAAGAACTGCAACACCGAGTTTGTCAACACGTGCAACTCGCGCAGCGTCTACTCGGACATGGAGACGTGCGCCGAGCAAGGGTAAGACCTCGAAACCCTTCCCCTCCCTCTCCCCCCCTTTCCCTCTACCTCTTTCTTTCCCCTCAGCCAGTCCTGCTTCTAACAGACAACCCCCCCCAGCCCGCACGCGTACGGCCACAACGGCATCGGCGCCGTCATGATGGGCGTGCCCACGTCGCCCAACGACCCCATGTTCTTCATGCACCACAGCTTCGTGGACCACGCCTACCGTCTGTGGCAGATTGCCGACCCGACCAACCGCCTGACCCAGATCAACGGCTGCGCCGACAAGAACACGCCGTGCACTCCCATCACGGGCGACTTTGTGCTCTCGTCCTTGGGTCTCCGGCCCAACGCCACCATCTCTCAGGTGTTTGACACGACGGGGGGGCATTACTGTTATCGGTACAGTTACTGAGCGAGGGGTGATGATGGTATGCATCTCGGCATGCTGATAATGTGGATAATGTTGGTGTCATTGGTTCAGAGCCAGGCGTTCAAGGAGTTTGGGGCTTGTCGGAAGCAACGAGTATACCCATTGGTTACAGTCTTTATATAATACCCGTCCAATGTCTAGTCATTAATGGTACGAATTCAAACATGGCGTCTCACATTTAGCTTCATTTGGCGTGTCTGAGGTGTTGTTACTATCCAATGATGTGTACACGCTTTCACCACCCCGTGCGAGGCCTGGGATGGATGGCTAGCAATGGCTGCGCCCATTCCACGACCTATACGCACACATCCATCCACCATCGACCCCTACCACCACCACCACGCCTCACTTGTACACCCTCTGCACATGCGGCGCCACCCACCACGACCTCGGAAACTCCATGCCCCATTTCGGCATGAGCGCCCGCAGCTCCTCCTCGGTCCCAGGCACCACGTTGACAAAGATGCGCCCGTTGCCGCGACCGCTGCCACTCCCACTCACACTCCTGTCCCCACCACCACCATCATCATCATCATCGTCGTCATCATTATCTTCATCATATCCCATAGGCGGCTCCGAGTGCACCGCCCCCCGCCCCTCGCCGATGCGGAAAAAGGCACACTGTCCCGCGCCGGCCTGCACGGTACCGAAGCGCCGCAGCTTCTCCCCCAGATCGACCCGCACCGCCTCGGCCGTCGACGCGCACCCGAGGCAGCGGATCGAGGTGCACGCGTGCTCCCTCGCCATCGCCCGCTTGGACTGCAGCTGCGCCCGCCGCGCCCGCGCCTGGTGCGCCGCCGGGATGAAGAGCGTCGGCCGTCCCAGCAGCGTGGTGCAGATCTTCCAATCTGTCTGGAGGTCCAGCTTTTTCTCCTTTTTCTCCTTTTTCTCCTTTTTCTCCTTTTTCTCCTTTTTCTCCTTTTTCTCCTTTTTCTCCTTTTTCTCCTTCTTCTTTTTCTTCTCGTCGTCCTCGTCATCCTCCTCCTCCTCCTCCTCCTGCGTCCCATCCCCACTGCCGCCGCTGCTGCTGCTGCTGCTGCTGCTGCTGCTAAAGAACATGTCGTCCGTGTGCCACCGCGGCCGGTCAAACTCCCGCGTCGGCCTGGTGGCGCGGATCGTCATCCAGTAGTGTCCCAGGCCCCGGCCGGAGACGAGGGCGTTGACGTGCTCCAGGAACGGCAGCAGGGAGCGGCACAGGGACGACGACCCCGGCCGCAGCACGGCCGCGCTCCAGTCCTGGAAGTCGGCCGGGAGCGCGCCGGCGTCCGCCTCGAGCAGCGGCCCGCTGTAGCTCCAGAAACCGTCGTGTGCCACCCGCACCGTCGCTTCGGACGAGGACGAGGACGAGGAGCAGCGGCCGGATGGAGGGGCAAGAGGCTCGGCGCTGCCGCAGTCGAGAAACGCAAACGCCCCCGCTGGCAGCGCGGCGTACGGGGCAGCGGCAGGCATGATGTGACGGGTGCGCTGTGCCGCTTGGGGGGTTACGCAGTCGAGACTCAAGGGTAGACTGTCCAAGACGATCGTGGGTCGCGTCGCTCGCGAGTTCAGCCACGGTCAAGCGAGATCACTCTTCTTTGTTCGGGTGGCGAGCTTCTTTGTTCGGGTGGCGAGGTGAGGTGAGGACAGGCCATCGTACGATGAGCGGTCGGGCAGAGAGAGAGCAGTTAGCTTCACCGTTCCGCACTCGGCGTGGGGTTGATGCATCATGCAATCTCGCTTGGGGCGGTTGGGGGCGGTTTGGGGGTCAATCTAGCCCCCTTGGGCTACTCCCTGTGGTTAGTATAGTGTGGCCTGTGACACGGGACGGAATGGAATCTAGGGTATTTTTGATTCTCCTCGGTAGTGAATTAAGACGGTGCGTACTTGGAGATGCTTCTCTTGCGTCTCAACTCGTCAGTCTGCTCAGTGCTGTCGCGTACGTCGTGCTGACTTCTCACTTGTGTGACTGCGCAGGAAATCACGAACGGGGGGGTGGTGAGGCATCCAAGTCGATAAATGCAGAAAAGGGAGCATCAAAATTGCAGAATGCAAATATAGGGGTCCAAGTTACTTGAGTAACTCACAGTTTGCCTTGTTGAAAGTACTAGTCTCGCAGCCGGAAGTGGCAATCTGAGCTATACGTGGACAACCGATGGGAACTGTCCGTATTGGGCACATGACTTGAATTTACCTGTATACGGCGAAGAATATGAAAGGGGTCAATTACAATAACAGGCAGATGTATTTGGCGGCCGGAGCTGGGCCAGGGGGCTTCCTGACTAAAACGACGTGACCCGAACCTTGACACGAGATGAGCCGGCCGAGCCAAGCGGCCCAAGCCAGCTCAGGACGTGCTACGCATATATTATTTGTAGCTATTATTTATCTGTTTAATTTCTAACGTTTTAGGTTCTAACGAATAAATTATAACACGCTTCACAGCGTATACTACTCTATATAAAAGGTATTTGTTCTACGAGTATAAGAAGGAAATTTATTACTTGTATAATCGCTTTATAGATAGTAAGGACGTGTTCGCGATAGCAACCGGCTCGTATAACGTAAGTAACCAACCTCCTATAGGAGTTTCTCTCCTCTAAGATACGTCCCTCCCCACATTCCCTCTAATAGATACCCCATTTGACACCCTGGCCCTTGATGTTGCCATTACACTTCATGTCTCCCTGGGCTCCGACCTTGCCGCTCCCGCCAAACTGACTGATCGCCTCATTAATAATGTCAATCACGTCCTGGCCACCGACCGTAAAGTCGGCGTTGCCCGTCTGCTCGGTCGCCTCGACGCCAAAGGAACAAGACCCCGCCTTGGCGATCTCGCGCTGGTTCTTGCCCAGGACCTGCGTCGTCCACGAGGTGCTGCCGTCGCCCTCGATGTTCTTGATGATGGTGCGGCAGTCTTCGACGGTCGGCGACGCGTCGCTCGACTGGTTCTCAAACGTCGAGTCGGCGCACTCGTTCTGGCCCGGCGGGATGTCGCAGGGGTAGTTGTCGCTGGAGCCCTTGCCGGCCGTGTCCCAGGACTGGTACGCGCGCTCGGGGCTGCAGACGGGGAGGCGGACGAAGCCGGGCGTGGTGACGTCGACGTCGAGCAGGTCGTCGATGGTGCTGCCGCTGGTCGGGTCCGCGAAGCCGGCGCCGTTCTTGCCGCCGTTTTGCGCGTACGTCCGGACCGAGCCCCGGATCAGGTCCTCCTTGGTGATGCCGCCAAAGACGCTGCCGTCGAGCGCGTCCAGCCCCGGCGGCGCCGAGAACTTGTTGTCCACGCACACGCGCTGGCAGGGGCCGCCGTCGTTGAACTCGCACCGGCACGTCTCGGCGTCGCCGTCCGGGTAGGCCAGGTAGTACCGCTTGCCGTCGACGCAGGCGCCCGTGGCCTCCATGGTCTCGTCCGCGAGGTAGTCGCCCAGCGGCTTGTCGTCGTCGCACCCGTAGCCCGAGTCGATGACGAACGCGTACGTGCTCGACACCTGCCACAGCGCCGGGATGGAGTAGCCGAAGAAGGACTTGCCCACGTTGGCGCGCAGGTCCGCCTCGTTGTCCGACGCCGGCGGCTCGGCTTCGAACTTGCCCTCGATGAGCTTCCCGTTGGACATGGTGGCCCAGAGGGTCTCGATCGACTCGTCGCTGCCGTCAAACAGCTTCTCGAGCGCAAAGGACGTCACGTTGCCCCAGCCGTTGATGGTCTGGCCCATGTAGCTCGAGAAGGCGTCTTGTTTCTCCGGCGTCCAGTCGGCCCCGTCGGCGCTGGGCAGCAGGTCCTTGGCGATGGTCGTGCTCTGCCCGATCATGTTCATCGTCGTGTCCTTGACGTTGTCAAACGTGGAGCTGCCCGCCTTCGCGACGAAGTAGGGCAGCCTCTTGAGGAACGTGTTGAAAAAGGGCCCGGCCGCCGAGAGCGTCCCGACGGTGATGAGATCGATGAGGAGCAGGAGCCAGGTGTTGTCCTCCTCCTCGGGGATCGGCGCAAACTTGTTCTCGAGGTCATCGAGCATGGTGCTGACGGTCGAGGCGACCTTGAACAGCGTGTCGTGGTAGTCCTTGTGCAGCTGATGGATGAGGACCAGCGAGTTCCAGATCAGCTGCGCCGCGGGCCCCGATTTCGGTCCGTCCAGGCCCTTGCCGCAATCGGCGGCCTGGTTGCAGTTGGACGCCAGCAGGCTCCCGCAGTTGGCCTGCGCCCCGATGTCGAGGTTGGTCGAGACGGACTGGATGAAGCTGATGCCGAACCTCGCCGAGTCGGTGTCTTTCCAGATCCGCACCACGTCGGCCCATGCCGCGTCCGCGTTCAGGCCCTTCCACCGCTCCGCGGGCGTGTAGTCCAGCAAGTTGTCAATCATGTCGTGCGTGCAGTCAAACTCGGTCCAGTTGCCATTGCGCGTCTCGTCCGTCTTGGGGTCGACTCCGGACTTGGCGCGCTGCTTGAAGACGCCCCAGCTCGAGGCCGGCTTCGGGACATCGTGGTATTGCTGCAAGTCGCTGGCCCAATCGGTGGTGCCTCCCAGTCCCCAGGCCGAGTACAGGGTCGAGCGCGTCTTCTTGGTGCTGCTGCTCATGTAGCCGACCCATTGGTTGTCATCGTAGACGAGGACGTCGCTGTTGCTGGTCGAGTCGACAAAGCTCTTCACCACCCGGCCCGGCTCCGCCATGATCTCTGCAATCTCGGCGTCGGCGATGTACCCGGCTGTGCCGGTGCACTTGCCCTTGGTCGCGTCCGAGTTCAGGCGGTCACCGGTATACAGACAGTCAGGGCCCCAGCAGCCCACCTCGGCCATGTTGAAGGATCGCCCGTAACTCGTCACGCCCACGATGACCTTCTTTCCGGGAACACCTGCCTTGGTAATCATGGCCAAGGACTGCCTGGTCTCTGTCAGGTTGACCTGACTGCGTAGGCAGTTGCCCGAGTCACACCCCTCCTGTGAGTTTGCGTTGTCTGCATCCCACTGGCCGTGGAGATCGTAGGTCATGTAGACGATGTAATCGACGATCTTGCCAATATCATTGATAGGGAACTGCTTCAAGTACCAGTACGAGGAGGGGGCGGCGATGGATATGGATTTGCCGGGCAGCAGGTTCTTGAGAATAGCCAGGAAGGCTAGGTAGTTGGAACCCTCATCTTTACCACCCGCCGGGATACCGGGAAGATCAGGCGCCCCAGGATATTCCCAGTCGATATCAACGCCATCAAGATCATGCTCCTTAATAAAGTTGGCAATATTGGTGGCCATCTTGAGCCGGTTGGCAGACGTGACACCGTTGCGGAAGATGGCATAAGTAGCGGGAAAGGTTGAAAAGTCCCAGCCACCAAACGACAAGACCCTCTTCGCGTCTTGAATGCGCTTGAATTCGCCGAATTGGTAAGTAGATAGCTCATCGCCGACCTCGACCTCGTAGTCGGCCGTCAGTGTGCCAAAGGCAAAGTGGATATGCGTATACTGCGAGGTGTCGATCTGGGAGGCGTCCTGGAAGAGGCACTCTCGGCTCATGCCGTAGCCTTCAAAGTAGGCAATCTTGATTGCACCGCTCCCATCGCCCTTGACGATATCGGTGCCGCAGTTGGAAATACACCCATATGTGCCGGGCTCGGCAGTTCCAGGGGCACCAGTATTGGTGTCGACGCAGAAGTCCTTGGTGATGCCACATTGGCCCCAGATATTGCAGCAGGCATTGAGCGGACAGGGGTTGAGTTCGGATATATCCGAGCCATCAGTCGGCGGGTTGGTGTCTGGCTTCTGCGGACCGCATACGGCGTTGGCGATGGGGGCAGGGAAAGGCGCAGTGCCTGTGCTCAAACACATGACGGTGTCGATGAAGAGAAGCTGACAGCCGTTCCAGCCCCACGTCTTCTCGTTAAAGTCCTCAAGCTTTTGTCTCGTGAGACTGTATTCGGCGGCAAGGTCGTCACAGTTATCATTGGCCTTGACTTGGTACGAGTGGCATGAACCGTCCTCGTTGGGGCTCGGACTGAAATCCGGGAGGTCTCCGCTGGAACAGCACACGTGCTGCTTTGGCTTCAGTTGGGCACAAAAGTCGGATGCGGAGTTGTACTTTGTGAAGTCGGCAGGCGAGATGCCACACTTGGTAGCCAGTGCCGCACAGCTATCGCCAGAGTCAACTTGGACCGTCGTGCACTCGGCGCGAGCCTGGAGTGATCTTGTCTGCAGGGTTGAGTTGGTGGTGGCATTCGTGTGCACGAGGGGTGTGGTGAACATGGCCTGGCCGGCAACGTTGGTAGACCCCGAGAACGACAAGCATGTCGCGTTGGCCCAGGTCTTGATGGCGTCTTGGATGGGGGCGAATGTCCCGTTACTGGTGACCATGATGCCAAAGGTATGTGTGCTGTCGTACTCTGGTCCGCAGAGCTGCATGGCCAAGCTCGGTGTCGAGACGTTGAGAGTGGAGATGTTGTCTTGCAATATCCTCAGGGCAGAGTCGCTCAGGCCTTGGTTCAGCAGACCTCGGCCAATGTAGAGACCGATAGTAGCTTGGCCAGACTGGCCAAACATGATAAAGGGTCTGTCGGTCGCTCCGTGTCCGTGATCAGCATACTTGCGCATCTGCTTGATCAGAGAACGGAGGCCGGAAGCTGCCAGGCCAAAACCCTCGTCCCACCATCCAATTTCAAAGTTCACCTCGACAGACTCAGCAGCAGCAATTCTGTCCGACGTGCTAGGGAGCCTGGAGAAATCAGGACCGAATGACGAGCAGGCATGGATGCGGTGATTGTTTGCCGGGTCGTCAACTTGGTCGTAGAGGGAGAAGTCGTAAAACATGGTCTGCTTGCACTTTTTGATTTGCTTGAAGTCTGGATATACGGACCAGTTTCCTGTGCTCGGACCGGAAACACTGCATCGCTCTGGGCAGGCTTCAATGTTGCGGTAGGTTGGGCTGGAAGCATGTTTGAATCTTGACTGGGCCAACGCTCCATGGGCAGAGAGCAAGAGAGCCCCAAGTGCCGCCGTGAACCACGAGGAGGTCACCATAGCTGGAATGAACGAGAAGACAGCAAGGCGTGGCCTTTGAGGATGTTCATGCACGGATTGGGGGACTGCAGAGAGGCCTTTATACTATTTTGAAATGCAATCTTCTATTTCTCATCATTCCTTCAAGTCACCGAGTTTCCCCATGCAATCGCACTAGGCGAATCCTACAAACCCGATTATTGGCATCTATAGAGTACTTGCATCCTGCTTGCCGGTGCAGCGCTGATTGGACGGCTGACTATTCATTCCTACCCCCTGGACATCCTACAGAGTGGGTAATAAGCCTAGTGTAATTGACGGGACAAATAGGCCTTGATATACTCCGTACAAACAGAAATAGCCCATAGTCGACCAGACCTGAACGGCTCAGCTGCAGCTACAGGGGGTGTCAGGCGGGGGCAAAGAGAGACTTTCGATCACTGCTGATCAAGGTTCTCATACAACACGGATACCTCGAGTCATATCTCGTTATTCTGAACCCTACAAAGTACGTAGAGGGATCGCCGGGATCGCAGACCACTTTTGTTCAGCTGCGCCCCTTGGACTCACCATGAAGAACCCGGCTTTGGTAGGAAGGATTTCGGGAGGATGCACGTGGTGGAGCAAAGGCTGGATGCGGTAAAAGGACCTCGCCCTGTACGGATACGGATACACAACTTAGTCAGTTATTAGTACAACGGAGAGTATAGACTGAGTCATTGACTGCGCCGTGAAGACAGCTGTGTAAGTGGCTCCAGAAAAGATAAGACGCCAAGCCGGTGAAGCGGCTTCTCTCAGGTACCCAAAGCAGACGCCAAGATGCCCAGACATGCGCCCTGTTCCTGCAGCGGCATCCTGCAAGACGGCGCCGGCCTGCAAACCGGCTAAGCGGCGTCTTCTTCATTTTGCCATTGTCCTTTTACTACAAAAATCTCTCCTTCATACTGATTTTCTAACTACTCCAATGCGCCATTACTTGCCATCATTTGGGAGTAACCGTCGCTCCACATTCCCTTTCACCTAACCACTCGGAACTCCGCACCACCCTTTTGTCTTCCTTCCTGCTTGGCATCAGCATGCAAGCCTTCTCCCGGGCAAAATGGTTCCTCGTGGCCTTTCTTGGCTGCCTGGAGCCCGTCAAAGCCGCAACTTCGGGCGTGGTCGAGGTAGACCTGGTGTTCCCGCGCAACGAGACGTATGCGCCCACGACACTCCTGCCCGTCGTCTTTGCCTTCCAGAACGCTCAGCTCGCGCCTTTTCTCAATCCTCGCATGTCCTTTACGATACGGGACTGGAACAACAGGAGCGCAACCGTCGTGACCACCAGTTATGACATGAGATCGGCAAACTTCTCCAGCAATGACCCTTACTTTGAATACCGCCCCTTCAGTGGCTTTGACGTCGAGGGTGAATGGTGGCTGACCTGGACCGTGGACTGGGACAGTTGCACCGAGGACTCCCTGTCCAGCGTCAGTAACCGCATCATTGGCAACTCGACAGGTAGATCGGTCCTCTTTAGCACCAAGAATTCCGCACAGGCCGTGGATCTCGTCACGGCCACGGAGAGCAGCAACTGCTCCGAGGACGCAGGACTTGCCCTCAACGTCACCGACACCCTCGATGTTCCCCTCAGGGTGGACTGGTCCGGTGGCGAGACGTGCGCAGTGGTGGCATCCTCTACGCCCACCCCGGATCCATGTCGGGTCAAGATCGATTCGGCCACTGCGGCAAGCATGTCTGCAGCCATGAACGACCGTTTATGCAAGGGCGCAAACCCACAAGTCAGCTGCCCAGACGAAGATAAGAGTGCCGCCGAGCGCCTGGCCGTCGGGACCGTAGCTTGTGTGGCAGCCGCGTTCGGAGCGCTAGGCTATATGCTGGTATGAACGTCACATGGTCTTCGATATCAAGTTGTTTTGCGGACCTTTTACTAGGCTTATTATTTATATCTTGGCATATATCGTGATAATCTAATATTGCTCCTCCAGGATTGCTTCCTAGACCAAATCCCCACTCCTATCCCCTGACATGACCTTCCAGACTTTGACCCCTGCAGAATATGCAGGGCTACTGTGAACAAGGCAATGTCACCACTCTCGCCTTACCTAGCCTTCCAAAATCTTGAGACGGACTACGCGACCCGGCATCATCGTCGGGTTTTCTTTGCGATACTCCTCGATCCTTCACGTCTGCGTCGCAATAAGCTAGATCCGTTACGGACAAGTGAGGCATCAAGTAAACTTGAAAGCGAGTATAAGGTCCGGGCTTCAAGTCTATCCCGTTCAGTCATTCTCTTCCCTTCCCGCACAGTAGACTTCCCCCTCTTCTCGTAATAACCTACTTCCTTATTGCACTCCAAAGCCGAGTCTGAAAGAATGCAGCTGACATTCCTTCTCGCCGCCGGGCTTGTCCCCGGGATGGTCTCTGCCAAGGCAGCCCATGCACGCCGGGCTGTCGACTGCGCCTTTTCCACGTCTGCCGACAGCGGTGCTACCTGCGAGAGCTTCGCTGGCAACTGGGGAATGTCCGTCGACGATCTCAAGAAGCTGAACCCGGGTATCGTCTGCCCCGGCCTCGACACCAGCAAGTCGTACTGCGTGATCGGCACCGTCACGGACGATCCGTCTCCCACCACCACCCTTCCCCAGAGTACTACGCTCAGGACGTCTACCACCACCAGGGCATCTACTACCACCACCACCACCGCGGCCCCGAGCAACTCCCCCACCATGCCGGGCCTTGCGGCCAACTGCGATGGCTTTTACAAGATCTCGTCCGGTGACCAGTGCGACACCATTGCCACGAAGCACGGTATCAGCACGGCCCAGCTCCAGAGCTGGAACAGCCAGATCGACGCCGGTATGTCTCTTGGCACCCCTTCCTGTTTTTTTTCTTCAAATACAATGACCATCTGAATCTGACATGGCATCTCCAACAGAATGCTCAAACCTCTGGATCGACTACTACATCTGCGTCCACGTGCCCGGCGCGACCACGACGGCGCCGGGATCGCCCGAGCCAACGAACCCGCCGTCCTCGGGCCCCACGCCCCAGATGCCCGGCATCGTCGACACCTGCACGTCGTTCTACCAGGTCGTGTCCGGCGACAGCTGCTGGTCCATCTACAGCGGCGCGGGCATCACGTTCGATCAGTTCCGCTCGTGGAACACCGAGATTGACTCGGACTGCAGCAATTTGTGGCTGGGCTTTTACGTCTGCGTCGGCGTCTGAGTCGTGCTTCGAATCAGGTAGCTAGCGGTAGCTGGGCTGTAAAGTCGAAGTAGTAAGGGGTTCTAGCCTCGATTTAATAGATTAATATATTATCTTGTGCTTCAGAAGTTTGCTCCGATGAACAAACTCCAAGCGATATGGGAATAAGCTGTTGTCGTATATTATATTGTTACATGTACTTGTCAATAGGTAACCTTATCATATGATGGAAAGCAATTGTTGTAGATTTATTTAGATTGTTAACTTCACAGCTTCATGTCCTTCTTATTACAGTGCTCAATCTACTATAAACGAGCTTCAGCTTAGTAGTCTGTATACTGCTAGTATTGCGTTACACATATAAGTAATACTACACCGGATTTTAAAGGGAGCAAGATGGCCAAGACTTTGAGCGCTTACTTATTAAGTAGGCATCGAACAGGAAAACTTCACTGTTTCTCTCTTACTCTTCTGTTAAACTATTTCAGCTATAATTATAATATTAAATAACTAGTTTATTTTTTTGTACCTAAATCCTCTTAAGCCCTTATAGGTTATTAAATATGAAGGAGCAGAGAGGTTCCGTCTTTATTTAATTTGCTAAATACACTACTTAACAGTACATGGAACCTCGAGCAGCCTTGCATGTTATATAACCGCCTTACTAGTATCTTTTTATATCTAGATGACCAGTACGACGGCGGTGAGACATATTTCCCCGAGATTAAGGGTGTATCTACGGAAGCAGACGGGAATAAATTCTCTCAGACGGGAATAAATTCTCTCGGACGGAAACGGGAATGGGCTTGTGAGTAATGCCCAGACGTGGGAATGCTGTATTCTGGAAGAATATCAACCCTAATGGCATGAGAGATAATAGGGTCACGCACGCTATTTTCCCTGTCAAGTCGGGAAGGAAGATCGGGTTGAACTTGGATGCACCAATGGTAGGGGGCCAGTGACGGCTCGCGCTATATATAACCCAATCATGGCGGGGAGAGCGTGAATTGAAACAGGACAGCAAATTGAAACCTCCAAAGACGTGCTATTGTCACATTAAGTCCAGGCTCAGGCTACGCAGCAAAGCACCGGGAGCTGGGGTGTGACCAAGGAACGCTTGCACCATAGCCAGTTCATCCTGGCTTCCGCCAAATTTCCAAGATTCCCCTTCTATACCGCTCCCAAGCGTTTCGGCTACGGGGTTCTGTCGAAAAAATGGACTCGAATATATCGGCGGCAATGACCTGGGCACTATAGACTGGTTAGTTTGCAGGACTAGACGCTACGTAGGGTATAATGTATTGGGGTAAGTGGCATGCTTTGATAAGTGACTCTCACCTCAAGTACGAGTAGTATCCAGCATCGTAGCCAGACACAAGATGCCCAAAATGAGCATGCGGATGCCCACGATCGCTGAGGTGCGGGATCGGCATCAGGCGCAACTTCTCTTCCAGCTGGTTGAAGAGCGCAGTTAGATCAAGACTCTCATAGTCTTTGTGGCTTCGACAGTCGTGGATAGCCATGTCGAATCTCGAGACAGAGCTAGATAAATCGCATATAGGATTAGAAGGGGTTTGGTCAAGTTGGCTGGCGTACGATAGGTATTAACTTACAGCTGATCCAAGAGTCTTAACGCGCGATTCCGGTTACGGCTAGCAGTCAAACCATCGAGCAGCTCTTGCGGGATTCTCTCTGGAGGATTGCCATCTCCTGGGTGCTTCTGCGCCCAGCTCTCTAGATATGTCGGGTCCAGGCTCGTGTAGTGGCGGCTCATCCAGTACAGCTCGTCCTTCATCCAGCACCAGTTTTCCAGCATCATGCTGGGGCCTTCCGCGTAGTCTGGGGGTGACTGCTACCCGTGGAACCGAGAGTAGCGCGTACGGGATAATAAGTCGTGTATTCCGTGACCCAGTTCTGCACAAGTTCGTTAAATATGCAGCGGGCTACCCTAAAGTAGATATAAACGTACCATGGAAGAGAGATACAACCTCTCGGTGTTTTAGCAGTGCACATCCGGCACTGTTTGGCCTCGGAAACGCGCACATCAGGACAGTTGATGGGAAAATACGAGTCCCATCAGCTTCGAGGTAAGACTAGAGTAGCATCAAGTTAGTTAGTAAGGGCTTGCTATAAGCTTTCTTGCGTGGGCCTTACGCATTGCAAGTTAACATCCTGCGAGCCTCGATACTTGTTTGGCCTAAAGAGGAGATCGGTGTAGAGATACCCAATAAACCTCTCGGTATCCGGTACTCCGGATCTAGTATCCCAGACGCTCCGGACTTCGACATCTTCGTGCCAAGTAATAGTAGTGGTCTCGTTGGCCCCAAGCTTCCAGAATTGGAGTTGAAGGCAGTCGGCGAATATATCCAGCATTGAGCTAATAGTATTAGTCAAAGGAAAGTACTCGGATATCCTTTCATGGTCCACATTGGCATCCTCCTCAGCTAGGCGGATATAGAATTCCAAGTCCCAAGGTGGCATAATGTCCGGGTTGTCGTCGCCGATGCCATGTCTGCTTAGGTACTCCCGCTTCCTGGCCAGGAGGGCGGCCATATCCTTCTTTCCCTAGTCGAGCAAAACTTCCTCGAGCTCGTCAAGGAACCGATGAACCCACTCGGGCGTCTTGGCCATCCTCTTTTCGAGCCGAAATGCGGCATGGCTGGGATACCCCAATAGCCGGGCGTTCTGATTGCGCAGAAGGATGACATCCCTGAAAAGATCGACATTTTCTTCCGCCTTCTTGTCGTTGGCCGTGTATAGTCGTTTTCTAGTTCGAGGGCTTTGGGCATACTTCATGACGATGCTCGTGTCTGCCTTGGTAAACCGAACAAAATATCTTCCCATGTCCGCATTAGAGCCATTCGAGAACCGCTGGAGGTCCGAAAGGCTGACGCCTTTTAGCTCCTCTTGTGTGAGCCACAAACCCCCTTCTTCGTCCATTAGGTTTCTGCCGAACTGGTGGCGCTTCTTGTCAATCTCGTTCCGCGTGTCCGGGTATTGGGAAATCTGGCCAGCATCCAGTATCCCATGTCCGCATCTCGTATAGTCCTGAAGAAAGACATCAAGGTATTTTCGAGACTCCGGGTCAAGCTTCTCCTTTTCCGCCTCCACGGCTTCTAGGAGGAGGTAGAGATCTTGTCTTGCTGTGAAGCCTGCCTCTGCTTCTCTAAAGAGCTGTAGAGCTTCTTCCGAGGCATCGCGGGCAGCTTTATCGGGCGATGCGAAACGTAATAGGGCAATGCTACCGATATGTCCTTGATTCCGGTTCTCGACGTCGATTAAAGGCTGAAGGACATTGTTGAAACAGGCTGTAGCTGGAGTAACTTGGCGAGCTACTATATCTCTTACTTCAGCCATTTCGTTAAGAATACGCCTCATAGTAGGTATAACTTCTTGAGCGCCAAGAAGTACCGGAGGTAGATGAGGTGGCTTTGTACACGCCATCGTTGGGAATATCAGTGTCTGGGCGGCTGCGGAGTATAATTGGCAAGGAAGGACGACGACGACTGTCATTTCTTGCTATAAATAAGAGATAACCACGTGTCCTGCGGGCACTGCTCGCATTTCCCCACAACCACGATTGGAGATATGGTCGGGACCGCAGGCCAGATTGATAACAACTATGCGCCGTTAAAATGTGACGCTACGCTGACCAAATATGATTCCTTACAATAGAGGATTGTCGGGAGAGGATATCAGACTACCTAAGTACTTGGCAAAGGAGATCGCTTTGCTAAAGGCAGACAAACCGCGAAACGTTTTGCGAACTACTTGTTCTGGCGCGAGCCACCATTGTCAAGAGGGCGCCAAGAGGAATCCCAAGAGCAGATGTTCATACCAATCTGTGGAAACTACCACAGCAGCGGCAGCGGATACCACCGGTATCCGGTAGGTGGGTCAGACGCTCTGATCCTACCTACTATCTTCAGCTGCAGTTGCAGCTACTCCCCCTTCTCTCTTCCTTGGGCCTCAGTTACTATGTTTCACGTAATCACCGTTACGGTCCGAATAAGGTGATACCAACAGATGTAAACGCGAACGGACTAGGCGATATTCTTGGCACCTGCCTGCTGTGAGACTCACAGACTAGCAATTCTCGGCATTGAGATTGTGAGTAGATATATAGACACCATGCAAACTTGATTACTTGGCACTGACTTCTATGCGCCTACCCATGTTGGATCTAATAAAGTCACTCCTGACCATCGACGTGGGTTGAAAACTTATAGCCCAATAATTGCATATGCACCGCAGCAATACCGAAAGGAATGCGCCATCTAGATAGATCGTGCCTTGTTGTTATTAAGAAGACTCAGCCATAACGGGACTGTATACACTTAACGTCATCTTCGGGTTTATATAGTTTGTGACACAGGGGCTATGAAGCCCATGCGGCTTAACAATACCTAAGTGCAGCCGTGGTAGAAAACAACTCAATGACATTTTGACATGACGAAATACATAGTGTAGACCCTTTCTTATGCCCACCACTGCCACCCGGCCCCAAGTAGAAGCAAATCCACGAAGTCGGCTTGGAGCGGGTATTGCGTCGGGTCCGATTGGGCGGAATTTGGGCGGAACTTGTGTGATCTGACAATACCCCTGCGAGCTGAACTCACCCTCGACCCACCCCAATGAAGCGATGCATTCTGGCCCGCCACCATTACACATCTAGTTATCTGTTCGCCATCAACGATTGGCACGGCATCGTTTCTCTTTGCCACTCATGCAGGCGTGCATATCGCCGAAAAGGTGCTTCGTATCTGCGGCTGTGAACCAAAGAAAGACGTCGGCGTCCGACGGACGAATAATGAATCTTTGTCAAGCTAGGCAGCCACGCTGCCAAGTAGCTAAGAAATCAATATTACCCCTTTATAGAAACCCCCTGCTGTGCTAGATCCAATTCGCCCCCTCTAGTGGTATTTTCAGCCGACAAAAACTCGTCCGCTGCCTGTGCCAACCTTGTTAAGCTTCTATCGTCAGATTCTTAATTGCCTAGGGCTGAACTGGAGGCTTTATCTGCAACGATCTAATAAGAGGGACGATCCACTGTACCCAGGAGGCCTTTTCGACGGCTCTATGCTATGAACTTCTGTAAACTATCCACCAGCATCTCATTCGCCTTCTAGGTAGCTCACGCCACAATCCCCCAAACATGTCACCTCTCCCCAAATACGCAGACCTAGCGCCGGGTATCCTTCGACAGCGGCTCGTCGTCGAGGGTTACCCGGCCAAGCCGGTATCCGCGGCCCAGATTAAGGAGTACCTGTCTAGGCTATCCGAGGTGACCCATATGATCCAGCTCCTGGAGCCCGTCACGCATAGGAGCGACCTCTACGGCTGGGCGGGATGGATCCACTGGGAGACGAGCGGCGCGCACTTTTACGCCTGGGAGGAGCCGCTGCTGTTCTTCAGTGTCGACATTTACACGTGCAAGCAGTTCGACCCCCGTGACGTCATCCAGTTCACCAAGACGTTCTTCGAGACCACCGAGATCACGGCCAAGGACTTTAGCTCCGCACCCCCGACAAGGCCCGCTACGGTCGAGCAGCCGGTCGTCAAGTACACGCTGACCGAGCCGGAGCTGGACGTCCTGTCGCGACGCCTGCTCGCGGACCAGCCGCCCAAGACGGACGATGCCCTGGTGCTGTACAGGGTGGAGGGCACAGACGAGCTCTCGAACCTGGCGCGGCACGTCGAGCGCGACGTGTTCGAGGAGAAATTCGGCAACGACGACGCGGCCATGCGCAAGATCTACGGGGGCCACGAGAAGGTCAGCGCGTTCTTCCTGGTCATGGACCAGACCCTCCGGCGGCCGGTGGGCGCCATGCGCGCCATGAGCCATTCGCCCGACGTCGAGTTCCTGACGCTGCAGGAGGCGGAGAGGTACGCGGGCGTGTCGGTGGACAGGTTCAAGGCGTATTACCAGATCGAGGACATGAGGACGGTGTGGGACGTTGGCACGCTCGCTATACCGAAGAGGTACCGCCGAGAGAACGAGCATCTCATCGTGGCGTTGCTGTATCGCGGCTCGCACCTGCGCGGGCGCTACGAGGGCATGACGCACTGTATCTGCATCGTCGACTCGGCGCTGGCGCGTGGATTCAGGCTCATGGGATACCCGATGTATCCCATGGCCGAGTCTTCTTCCTTCAGCTACGAGGGCTCAGCGGAGAGCACGGTGCTCTGCTCAGTACTGGCCGACTACTTTCCCAGCGTGTTGAAGAAGTATGCAGAGGCCGACAAGCGGACCAAGCCGATACTGGAATTCTTTGTCAGTCGGTTCGTGAACGGCGTGGATATAGATCATCGGTTAATGTTTGAGCACTCCATGTGGCCTGGGGGCTCCTCACCGCCCTCAAAACACTGGAATAAGAAGGTGCGAGCACATTTATGAGCAGGGAAAAGAAGCGGAACGTCGAAAAACAAGTTCCTTTCGTTAAGGTTGGAAAGATGTTGATGTATCATAGCGGGTTCAGGATTGCTGCTGGAACCTGTCCGCGAGGCGAACTCCTGAAATTCCGATGCCCCCTTGAAACTGGTTATCTTGACATCACGACTTGGTCGTAAACTTGATTGTCCCTGTGACCCTGACAACTTTGGACAATATTACCTAACATCCTTCCCAGTCTCGGTCTTCTCCTGTTTCTGTGTTCTCTCAACCAGCTCATCCCAAGTAATCTCTAGCCATTGTGAGATTTCTTTTGGACCTTTCTCATCATGTATTTTCTTCCTCTCCCCTCCAAAACCACGTTGTACTTGCTCAGCTAAGGGATCTGCTCCACACAGAAGCAATAGTTCAATCAGCGCGGCTGCCTCTGCGGTATTCTTTCTAGCAGCATGGTGGAGTGGAGTAAAGTACTCCTGGCCAGGTCGATAATCTACCTCAACTCCCAACCCAAGGAAGTAGTTCGCAAGCATGATGGAGCATGTCGTCGCTGCTACGTTTGTCAGCCCACTCATGACGTATGGCTTTTTCAGCTCAAGGGCCTTCCATAAACCAATTAGAGTCTCTTCTTTAATCGGGTCGTTGCCAGTCGACGCAACCAGCCTTCTACTGGTGAAGGCCGAACCAATGAGTGCAACGTTTCCCCTCTCCAACCATAATGGTGTCGTTTCCTTGACATAATTTATCCATATATCGAGGATTGGCTGGTCGTAATGCTCTATGAGCCTACTCAAAAGACGAGCGTGTCTAAATTGTGTAAGCTTGCCCGAATCAAAGTCTAACAAGAGATATTTGACGATCTCAACGTTTCCACAACTGACAGCTGTTTCCATCAGTTCTTCCCAAGTTTCATTACAATACCGTTTTCCCTCCGGCTCAGACTTGCAAAGCTTCACCATCAGCAAGGAACCGGACAAGATACTGGCGGAGAGCAGGTCGTCAGCCCAGTTGCGGTATTTGTCTTTTTCGTCCTCTGATCTCCAGGGGGAGTCTCGAGTTGCCGATAGCAGGTCTCTCGTACCGTCCACTGCCCCGGCTCTAACTAGGTCCAACAAAAGCATTTTGGTCTCGTCGCCTTCGGTATGTCCGAAATCAATGGGATCCATGGTTTCGCTATTGTGGCCCCCGTCAAGATGATCATCGCGCATTTTCCGAGTCAGGAACCCGCCCTCGGCATATTCGCAACCGTGAACGCTGCATTTCCATGGACGGTCGTGGTTTTTCTCGTGAGATTTGCGCTGAGAGTTATGTTCGAAGCCCAGCCGGTTATCTTGGCAATGCAAATACCCGCACTTGTAAGGTCGTCGACCATACCATCTGCGTATCAACTCTTGAGCAACATTGTTACTGCCCGACTGTTGTATGGGTTTCAATATACCCTCATGTACACGGACGGATATTCTCGAGGTAGTCAACGGATCAAGATCTATCCAGCGGGCTCCTTGATGTAGGTGGTACTCGGAAGCCCCACACATCTGGTGAAACTGAGACGCTTGAGATAGTAAGTCGTAGATATGAGGTTGCGAGTCTCTGATGTAGTCCAGGCCTGTAAGTGTAGTGAAATCGTACACTTCCAAGAACTCTTGTTTGAACCTTAGTTCGTAGAAGCTCTGAAGATGTTGTAGAATTGTGTCTTGAGGTGTCCCTTGTTGGATTGTGTGCAAGCCTTTTTGTGTGAGTGTCGGCCACGTCTTCGAGGCAAACCAGTCCAATACATAGACCCCAGCCGTAAAATTGCGGGCAAACTCATCGTCCGAAAGATCTGGGTCGTGATGAGCTTGGCTGAGGTAAACAATGCAGCGGGAAGCTAAGTCCAGTGTAGCATGGCCAATGTCGATGAAGCCTGGGATTTCCGAGCTGAGTATGTACCTGACATCTGTTAAGAAAAGGACCAAACACCCAAATGTTTACACGTACTCCTTGACTGTAAAGTGAACAAATTGAACAAAGTCATCGTTCACAATTTCGACTATCGGACCGCAGGTCTGGACGAGGTCGAGCTTTCCCATCGGTCTACCAGTTCTTCCCGGGCTTTCCAGATTGATGGTTAGGGCTTGGTGGATCTCTTGTACTGTGAGAGAAGTTGGTGCGCAGGCGATCCATCCCAGGACTGAACGCGCCTTTTGTCTCCGTGATGAATCATGCTGGGAGTTAATCCTCTCAAGGATCCTGCCATATCTGTTGGATTTTAGGATCTATACTCAGAGTTGCAGGATATCTTGACTTACGCTTCTCCGAGGGTATTAGGAAGGACTTTGAGCTCCCCCCGGATATCTTCGAAATCGTGCAAATCCTCCACGCTGGTCAGCAATATCTTTGCAAAGAGAAACATTCCTTTTCAAGTCAGCTGGTAGGTACATTTGAATTGGACATGTGTGACTCACCTGACGCTTTTGATGTCAGAGGTGCCAGATAAGTATCAATCTCAGCTCTTTCCTCTGGCAAGAATCCGTGTTGTGCGTACCAACGTCGCGTCCAATCTTTGATGTACGTCTGAATACCGCTGGTGTTTTTCTGGTCAACTCGGACAATCTTTGCTTCAGCGCGCAGAATTGAGTTAATGTCAGCCTCTGCTCGACTGCTGACGTAGATCCAGACTTGGGCAGACATCTTCAACACGGTCAGAAGCTGGGCAAGGACTTTAACCCTTTCAGTTCTCTCCATCTCGTCAAGGCCGTCAAGAATCAGGTAGCATGGCCCGGCGCAATCGAGGACCTTTGTTAGGAATTTTGTAGCCTCGTCCAAGCTTCTCTTTGATTCCTCGGTACAGGATTGGCAAACCACCAGTTCCAAGTCACGGTCGCCGGCAGCCAGGCGGAAGACGAATGAATGAAGGATGGACAGCGCTGTTGCGGAGCGACTTTGGTTGTAGCTGAGAAAGGCAAATCCCACTCGACCCAAGGATTGTACCTTGTCAACCACAGCGCTCGCCAGGAACGTCTTGCCTAGTAGTTCGTCAGTAGGAAAGACCAGTGTAAAATAATGCTTAGAGAACAAACCTGCGCCAGGTATCCCTTGCAACCAAATCAGTCTGGACGAGCTGTCTGCACCCTCCACCCAGCCGTTAAACGTTGCATCATCCAACAGCCACGTCCCAGTTCCTTTACAGACGCGGCCTCGCAAGCGCTCAAGTACATCATCGTAGGAATGTGGTGCGATGTCCATTTTGATGCGATGAAACTCCTGGCTCCTTTCGGCCTTTTCACTCGCTTCGTAGTACTTTAATGCACGGAGTCGCGCCTCGTATTCTTGTTGGATATGTTCTAGGCGCACCTCGTTTCTCAAAAGTCGTGTGTGGTTCTCTATATGGCCAATCACCAATTTGATCTTGTCCTTGTGTCTGGGCCACACAGACTCAAAGAGGTACTTCCATCCTGAATATCAGTTAGAGCGTAGAAAAACGAGAAGACCTCCTCACTTACGCGAAAGCTTGAAGAATTTCAACGCAACGAGGTAGAAGTCAAGTATGTCTCTGAAAAACAGAACCATGGCGTCCTTGACGGCCGCATTCTGATCAAAGAGCGTAACAACGCGTTTGAATTCAGGTAACGCTTCCCCAATTTCTGCGGCCGTGTTGACAATCGCATCGAACGAAGTCTTGAGGGCGCTCGCCCATTGCAGAAGGAGCTTGATAGGCCCCCAGATGAGAGCCAAGACGTCTGGCTGCACCTGCACAAAGACCTCTACAGCAGCGGCATACTCCTTGAGTCGCTCGAGAAATGGTGTGATCTTGGAGAGATGCCGAAGATGGCCAACCTTGGCTTGCTCCTTCTGGATCTGGTTGGTGGCATCGTAGACTTGGTCAATCGTGGTTATTTGAGTAATTTCGGCGTAGACCCGGTCATCGTCAAGTTCAGTCTTGAAGTCGCGCAACGCACTATTGAAAGCAGCATGTATGGGATCGGTACAAGTCGCCATAGCCGCTTGTTTAACACATGTGCATGTGTATTATTGAGAGGAATTGTCAGGACTCAATAATTACCTGCTGAGATGCGTGTCTGTATCACTCATCTCAGTTAGACAACAGAGCAAACGCATAGACACAGTATTCGCCTCGAGTCATTGCTAGAAAAGCAGTAGAACCACCATGATTTGTCGGCTAGTTATCACTCACGATATGGGAGTGAGCAGGAGGGGTAGCATCTGCACTGCGCCGCCCTAGGACATATGCCTCGGCGGTAGCTCCGCTTACCGTGCTGACTGCATGAATGCTGCAGAGATACTGCGTGAACGCTGCAGGAAGACTGCATGGATTCTGCAGGCGAGCTGTTAGTGATTGGATTACATCGTAACCTGCCCTCCTCTGGCGGGGCCGCTGCAACCACACCTCATCATTGGGCTAAAATGGTGAATTAGGCCTCACTCAGGCTTGTGTCCGATACAGTGAGATGTCGCTAACCCCAACGGAACACTAACTAATGATTTGGCTTATCGTGCCGGAAAGAAAGGAAGATACTAGTATTTGTTATCTGTGGTGAATTGTTCTCACTACATTATCGCACTTTATGCCACCACATACACTTTCTATTGCTATACTATTGCGGTAAACTCGTATACCGATATCGCTGGACCTAGCAATCTGAGTGGAAGTTGCGTCCTAGATTATTCTTGCAAGATTTAAATAATGGGAAGGACCTGTAATTATAAACGTAGCTCACTGTTCAAGCGACATCTGTAATTACCTTCAAAGGGCTCGCGGTACTCCTCCGTGTCGTGTTATAGGTGGTTCGGCCGAAAAAGGGTAGGTCAATTTGATAATCGGCTCCCCTTGAGTGTTCCCGTGCGATAATCGCTTGTCTGCCCTCGTTTCTTGCCATTTCACGATCTTGCCTTGTGGTCTTTTGCTCGCAGACTAGGTTGTGGCCACCGGTACAATATCGGCTATCTCCTGTTGTGACAAGTCACGGCGCTTCGGACAACAACATATGGCATAGTACAAGTCCCCTCCTGGAAAAAATACCTTCCTTCCGCCCTCGCAGGATAACGGTCGTTAAATTTTAGAAGCCTTGCTGGCAGCAGGGAATATATTAGTAGCGGATTCGTGGCTATACATGTTAGCTGGGACAACGGTTAGGTATGAAGCACTAAACTGGCTTGTTATTCCCTATCGCGATAGTTGCTGGTTGGTTCACCTGGTTACTAGGTTAACAATCGTTATGGGACTCTAGAGGGAGTCATTTCTTCGCTTTAGAAGGAGAAGGGATGTCCCCGTTCTCCTGAAGGGACCACCGCAGTCGGTCATTTTAGGGCTTGAAGGTATGAAGAAGGTACATCTGATGGATTTTGAACAGGCCGGTAGAAGAGCCGAAAGTTCCTGTGGGAAATAGAAAACAGAAGACAAATTTCTGACTACTCGATTGGACAGACGTAGCTGGCCGCCCGTTGTCCGATCCTACCAACCAACTAACTATATGCTATAAAGAGCTGGCGGTAAGTTTCTTGTCTGAAGCCTTATCTACCCTGTCTATAGGCTTAACGTACGACCCCACTCAGTCGGCCACCCCTATGAACCGGCCACCTACAACATCCACACAATGTCATAACTACGTAACTTCAAACTATAATAACACAACCAATTGAAGCTCGAGATAGTTCATATTTACTCTAATTAAAAGCTATAATAGAGGGCTTTAAACGAGACCTGAAGTGCTGCTACAGATGCTTTACGTGCAGCCAGAATCTTGCCCTATTTGGCCTGATATGCTGCAGCCTCTTGTTGACGGACCTTCTCGATTTCCTAAGCCTTCTTAATATTCTCGATATCAGTAAATCGTTCGTTCGGACTAAGCTTAATTGGCCTACGTATAGTAGTATCGGCTTTAGGTATAGCCTCTTCTAAGGCCTGTAATCTAGTCCGCAAGATCGCTATCTCTCTAGCCTATAGATCTACGTACTTTTCAAGTCTCTTAATATCTTAACGAGATATAGGAGACCGTCTAGAACTTCTCTAGAGTAGTTTTCTGGCCTAAATAGTGCTGTGAGGAGTTCCTTATAGTGTTTTAACGTGATAGGGGGTGTAAGTGGTTCGAGAGATGGCCGAGGACTGTTTTCGGTAATAGGGGTCGGTAATTTAATTGCTATAGGCTTAACTTTCGACGGATTAAAGGGCTATATACCACTGTTTCTAAAGCCTGCAACGATATTCCTTCTATTAAAACTCCGGTAGTAGGCCGTCTCGTATATCTGAAGGAATTCGGACTTCTAAATAGAGACCGTATAGCCAAGACTCTGGCTATGGTTTAGCTGCTAGCGATAGTACTGCTTAAGAGGACCGAAAACAGAGATATCCAGGGGTTATATAGCATAACTGCAATAAGGTAGTAGGTAAACTAGATAGATCTTATTACTAAAACAGAGCTATTGGAAGTCGATACTCTCGTATGTCGAATAGCTATCTAAGACTAGTAATCGCTACTAATCCGGATTAGTAGGCGCTGTTTTAGGGATAAAAACCTTCTCGAGCTAATATAGAGCAATCTCTATACTAGTCTACCTATTTTGGGAGTATATGTACTTCTAGGCCGGTGGTTGGACTCGAAAGTGTTATAGCTGTAAGGATATCCCCTATATTATAATAGTAGGTATTATTATAAAGCTAATAGCGCTTATAGAGTGTAGTATACTAACCTACTCTCTATTACTATCCTAAATTGTATATGCTCCCTTTTTTCAGCTAAACTAATAACTAAACCGTCGAGTCCTTAACCGATCGCGATGCCGGTCTCGTCCCAGTTATGTAGGTTCTCTAGTAGGATACTATAGCGGCGTAGCAGAGTCTGGAGAAGAGGATAAAAACTATCTAGGGCTTCTTATAATAGCCTATTAATACGTTATCGGTCGATACGGCGGTTCTTTAGTGTTCGGACGGTTAGATATCTGGCTATAAACCGAGATAGCCAGTATTTACTAAACTGCTTTGAGATACCGGCTACCTTTAAAGCTATATATCTTACTGTTCCGTGGGCCGGTAGACGTGATTCTTAGTGCAATTAGAGTATCTAAGTAACGAGAAACTGCTCCTATATAGGTGATAGGTTTATCCTAGGCTTAGAAGCAGTTTATTTAGGTTATCGGTCGTGAAGTCGATCCCCGAGGGTTAATCGTGGAATCTTGTGCCGCATCGTAGCCTGCCGTTGTGATATGCTAGAAAGTATATCCTCGTATGCAGCTTAAATAGCGGATTCAGAATAACGTTTATTTGGCATCGTGGGATTAAAATTAAGGGCGCAATTACGCGTAGAAGGTTTGGGGTATGAATGTTGTAGGTGGCCGGTAGGTGGCCGGTTCATAGGGGTGGCCGACTGAGTGGGGTCGTACGTTATCAGCATGCCATAGAGATGGTGGTTGAATACCACTATAATGTGCCGATGTGCAATCCTAGTCTGCAGCTCGTAATATGAGAGCCAAGACCGAGGACACGGCTTTTCGAACCGTTTTCCCCTGTCTTGCCGGCGCGGTCCCTAAATGAACCAATCAAGTCATATCGAAACTCCATCACATGCTGAACATACAACCAGTAATAGCTTTGCAACATTTTAGACCCTGTAATCTTCTCTTGGCTATCTCGTATTTTCGTATCCCCATGCTAGTTCTGTAAGTTTTTTTGAAATACCTACCCTGTTCTACATTCGATAGATCTCCAACTGGGCTTGCACTGAAATGCATAAAGATGTGTGACACATCCCGATTCCCAATTGGCAGGTGTGAACTTTACCGTGAAGACTGAAGTGATGAACGGCATACTCTGATAATTGCCTGTTGCGGTGTACTTCGAACTCACTTGCCTCTCGTTGGCGCCAATCTGGTCAAATTCCCATACTCTCCCTCTGTGTTTATCTAATTTCACGACGTACCCTGCGTGTCTCTTCTCCCGAGACCATGCGTATGAGGGCTGCTCTAATAGCGCTCTTCGGGGTCGGAGAGGCATTGCACCAGTTCGCGCCTCGTTCTCTTGACGAGACCGGACGCAACGACGCAACACCGAAGCGATACATCATTGAGTACAAATCTCGAGCACACGGTCAACGTATCGCCGCGAAGATTGCCTCGGGACTGCCCGGATTCCGCGTTGTGAAGGAGTTCGATTCGGATATCTTCCCGGCCATCACTATGGAATGCGAAAGCGAATGCAATCCCGAGTCGGTCACGAGCGCATTGGATATAGACGACGATGACGACCCCGTCGTTGCCAACGTGTACAAATCACAAGTCTTGCGACTCCTGCCTACCGTCGAGGGTGAGTCCTTCAGCGACGATGCAGCCGCGGTGAACTACTCCGTACATGGCCTCACCGGGGTTGAAAAGCTGCATGAGGATGGGATCAAGGGTGAAGGGGCCACGGTTGCCATCGTGGACAGCGGTATTCAATACACCCACCCGGCTGTAAGTCTCCGAAGTGGTATAACCGCTTATTATGCGTTATTAATAACAATCAGCTTGGCGGAGGTATTGGTCCAGAGCACACAGTCATCGGAGGCTATGATCTTGTTGGTGATGCGTGGCCGAATGCGCCTGCCCAGCCGGACGATGATCCGATGGACGGCTACGGCCATGGAACTCATGTCGCTGGTATAATTGCCGGAGAGAGTGACCAGTAAGACCTTTCCTGAATTTCGGGGATAAGAAGCTAATCACTATAGGTTCGTTGGTGTTGCACCGAAAGCCAAGCTGCTCTCGTTCAAGGTTTTCGGCAGCACTGGTTACTCCAACGAAGAGACCGTCATTGAAGGATTTCTCAAGGCATTTGAGTCTGGTGTAAGTGGTTTGATGTACAAGTCACTTCTTATATCTGACATTTGTTCTTTAGGCCGATGTGATAAGTGCCAGTGTGGGAGAAGGCAGTGGATTCACAGACAATGCTCTGGCTGTTGTCGCTTCTAGGATCGTCGAACAGGGTGTCGTAGTCGTCTTCGCTGCAGGGAATTCCGGACAAGATGGGCCATTTATTATGGCTAATGGCGCGTCTGGCAAAAGTGTTTTAACTGTTGCAGCTTCTGATCCTGGAGTGTTCCCTGCACAGGCTTTTTCTGCAGACTTCAGCCTCCATGGCGAGTCAAACACGACGCAAATTGCCTACATCCCCGGATCTAGCTTCTTCCCCGATACGATCCTTGACTGGCCAATTAAACCAATCACGCTCAATACCACAGTCATAAGCGATGCTTGTCAGGCTCTCCCCGAAGATACACCTCCTCTGAACCAGACCGTCGTCCTTGTCAGACTTGGCGGGTGCACTACGACGGTCAAGCACAATAACGTCGCGGCATTCGGCGCCCAGTACGTCCTCTTCTACAACGACCAGGGTCCGTATCAAAGCCCGTCCAGCTCTGGTCGTGTAGGTCTTACTGCCGCCATCGAGGCAAGCGCTGGCGAGGCTATCATTGAAACCATTCTTGCTGGCGGTAACGTAACAGCCTCGTTCGATATCTCTACCGCTCACTACGTTGGCCTGCGCAATGCTGGGGGCGGTCGGCCTGCGAGTTATTCCTCGTGGGGCGCCACCTACGATCTAGCACTCAAACCTGAAGTTGCCGGTCCTGGTACGAAGATACTCAGCACCTACCCGACCAACGGATATCGCGTTCTCAGCGGCACTAGTATGGCTACTCCCTACATCGCCGGAATTGCCGCTCTCTGGGTAGGCAAGTTTGGTGGACGGGCAGCTCATAAGGATGATCCGGAGTGGGCAAGTCGCCTCATCGCTCGGATAATGACCACTGCGCGCGCCGTTCCTTGGGCAGACGCGGCTACCAGTGAAATCGACTTCGGATTCTGGGCCCCCGCAACTCAAGTTGGAGCAGGATTTGTGGACGCACAAAGAGTACTTGGCTATACCACTGAGTTGAGTTTCGACGGGCGCAAATTCGAGCTGAATGACACTGCTCATTTCAAAGGCACGCATTCTGTTGACATTACCAACCACGGGTCCGAGCCTGTTACCTTTAAATTCTCACTACAGGATTCAGGAGGTTACGAGGCGTATTTACCATCCATTCCGGGACGGCAGCAATCCTTTCTACCTACTGTCGCCCTGTATGCGCAGACCAACCCTATCAGGCTGACTCCGAAAGTCACAATGCCGCAAGATATGGTTATCGAAGCGGGCGGGACCAAAGTAGCCACGTATGGTCTCTTTACTCTCCCTCTATTCCTAGATATACTAATTTGTAAGGGGGAAACAGGTTTAATTTTGATATTCCAGAAGGTGCCAATGCAACAGTCTTGCCAGTTTACAGCGGCAAAGTCCTCCTCAGCGGTAGCAATGGCGAAGAGCTGGGAATTCCATATTTTGGTCAGTTTGTTGAACATACAAACGGTAATTAAACTGACAGAAGCTCCAGGAATTGCTTGCGATCTGAAAGAAACGATTGAGTACATGTGGGACTATGGCTGGAACTACCCCTATCTTGTTTCTGGATTGAATGAGGCGAAAATTGCTCAGAAATCAAAGTGAGTTGGTTCAAATACCAATGCGTCGAGGTATGCTGACCCCAAATAGCTTCACCTTCAACCTCACGCGCGGCGCGCAAGATTTCCCAAAGCTGCACACCGCATTCGCTTGGGGCACCAAGGAGTTCCGCTGGGATGTAAGTCAAACTACGTTGTGCGATGTCCGTTATAACTGACCAGCGGTATAGATCTTCTCGGGAAACTTTACCGAAGCTGAATGGTCTTACCCTCCTATTGTTGGTCAGAACAATTTCGTCGGCTCTGCCACTAGCTGGAATGGCACGGCACAGTCCGCCTGGTTCATTCCCGGTCAAGATAGCGAGGAAGACATTTTCTCGTTTCCGCTATACGCCCAACCTCGAGGACGTCCAGGAACATACTACTGGCTCGGAAGATTTGCGAATGGGTCTTACATTCAGCCGGGATCTTACAAGTGAGTGGTTTTTCTCCCAGTCAACATGATACTTGTGGCTATTCTGACAAGTGTATTAGATTCCGCATTGCAGCTTTAAGGCCGTTTGGTGATGCAGAATTGTCTCAAGACTGGGATATCTGGGAGACCCCTCTTGTTTCCGTGCTACCGCTAGTATAAATTATAGAGCGGGTTTGCTTGAAGTTAAGGAGTTGTTGATGAGAGTATCCCGAACATGCCTGCAAGATCTTCCGTACCTTGCATCAGAATGGCGTGATCGGATCTAACAGCACGGCGAGCATTGATGCAAGTAGGAACTAGACCGTAATATGTAGCAAGTTGTTGGTATCACCTTATTCAGACCGTAACGGTGAATACATGAAGCGCAGTAATATATCTGTTGTTATTACTAGGCCTGTCGAAGGGAAGAAGGATAGAAGGTTAGCTAGCTGAAGTAGCAGCTGTAGGTAGTAGGGGTGGTTTACACACAAGCGTTTCGTTTAACGAAGATATTGAAGGCGGAGAGAATATAGAAGGGAAACTAATATGTTGCAATTTATAGGATGTTCTTCTAATATAAATAGGGACCTCAAATCTATTTGATTAATCCTTGACTAGATTACTAGGAATAAGATTAAAAAACCCTGTAAAACAACTAATACCGCCGTTGTTATATCCAGCTAATTGTTATCGACGTCTAGGGAGTATTTTACAACTCTCCTGCTTTTACACTCTAATATCTATGCGGCAAAACTTGACCCCGACCGAAGTCTACAGTTCTATCGTTATTGCTGCTTAATAGCTTGCGACAATCTATTTGTTACTAAAGTATCTATTTAAATTCTAATACAGCTAGATATTTGTTAATAATAGGTTTTACTTTATAGCAAAACTTGCTTACAAGCATAATACTTTTTAACACGTGCAAAGTAGAGAAACTTTCAAGTTAATAGAATATATACTTGCAACTCCACACTTCAATAATATTGCAGCATTCGTTTGTCTACTTAAACATTTTTGGTGTAAGTAGAAAGCTACGACCTCGTAGCCCTCTTAGTAATAGATTCGTCATCACTTAAATTGTTTGCTCCCACGCTATCGTTTTCATCCGATTCTACGCCGCCATCCTCACCCCCATCATCCGACGCATCGTAGTCAGTGTCATCGTCGTCATCATCGCTGTCATTGCTGTCATCGCTGTCATCGCTGTCATCGCTGTCATCGCTGCCATCGTCGTCGTTGTCGTCATTGTCGTCATCGTCGGGTTCCTCGGCCTCTTCCTCGTCATCGTCGTTATTGTCGTTATTATAGTTGTTAACGGAGGGTTCCGTGTCTGCTTCCTCTTCCTCTTCCTCCATATAGGTAACGTCACTATCGCCACCGTTGCCGTTGTGCATCCGCTTCATCTGCTTAGACAACGAAGCTCCAACCTCCCCACGTTGATGCAGGGTCTGAGCTACGGAAAGGACATCCTTTTCATCCCTTCCACCCTTTGCAGATCGGATAGACAAGGCATTAACCTTATTAAGCCCTGTTAGATCTATATTATATGTATTAGCAGTTTGCACGCCAATAGTCGAAAACACGTACCATTTTGTCGTGGTTCAACTTGATTATTTGCTATAGGAGCAGAAAGTGATGGGATAGTAAATGCGACTAAGCTAACGAGGGTGCTTCGAGAGAAGGCACTATTACAAGTTAGGAGTTCGAAGCCGGAAACAGGATTAAGGGCGACGAGGCCAGTAATAAGTTGACAAAGTAAAAGACTGTGCATAGTATCGGTATTATACTAATAAGTTTACAGAGATACAGGTACAGTCGGCAAAATGCTAGTAAAGTTATTAATAATAAACGGTAAGAGTTAAGTTGGAGTAGAAAAAGATGAATTACGGACGACGATATAGCTAAATTATATAGAAAATGTAAAAGATAATAAGAAGGAAGAAGGAAGGCTAATATTATTACAAATTGCTTAACTTGAATCCTTTAAATTTAGTATTTAGTAAAATAGCCAAATTACCCTCTAATATTAATATCCTGTAATAAGAGGTGCTAAAATAAGGCAAGCTTATTTTAACAACTAGCACTATTATATATATTTAAATAGACAATCTAACACTTGATATTAGGACTTCACTAATTGTCGCACTATGCAATCAAAATTTTAAGTACCTATATTAATATACTCTACTTAGTTATGTCCGGCTTATTATCAATCTGGACAAATCATATTAATGATCTAGTCTATTTATGTATGTACTCTTATACTATGTTATCTTAAATGCAACTTGTTAGTATTACCTTACTTGGACCGTTACTATATAAAAGTGAAGCTGTCGTAAATATCTGCTGATTTACTAGGGCCTAAAGAAGCGAAAGGAGAGAAGGTTAGCTGCAGCTGAAGGGATTCGGATTCAGACGCGTTAGACGGTCTGGATCCACCTAGCGGACACCATCGGTGTCCAGTGTAGCAGCTGCAGTTATGGTTGCGATGTTTTCACAGTAGTAACAACTTTGCAGCTGACAACTGGTCTTTTGCTTAGGGAAGAAATGAGCAGAGCGTATCTCTGGCCGACCTGCACGCCATGAACTTTCCTCGTCAACCGCAGGTATGTGACATTTAAACTATCCTGGTTTGTAACTACGTTCGCCTCCGGAAAACCTCTCTAGTCGTTTCACGTCATGTTGGTCTCATGCATGTTCAGCGTTAAAAGGTGGAGGACAACCTCTACGAAGTAACGAAGTAAGCGTTGGGACTACAGGACAACGTACTGAATCTATCTACCCTGGTGACACAAATGAAATCGGGTCATCCTCGCGAACAATTTCATGCATACTAGGCAGCGGCAGTTACGCACTGAATCTCTCGAGGGTTGTCGAGGTTTCTACAAAGCGGAATGGCTACGTTGGGGCTGTTCCTACGGGTCTGTCGAAGGATTTGTAATACCGAGGGAACGGTGTTTCCAATTTCGACCGTTTAGTGGACAAGTCGAGAGTAGGTTCTCTCACCGCAAAGTACTGCTGCGTAGCACAAAGTATAAGTAAGGATCCCTTGAAATTGCAGCATGTTGAGTAATTGTCCTGCATTTAAAGTACGTGTACAAAGTAGGAACCGCGGTTTCCGATATCTGTTCCAGTGACTATACTTTGACGCTATCAGGTCCTGACTCGTGGAGTGTCAAAACGCATTCATTGTTCTAACGTTACGAACAGGGTCTCGAGCGGTACGGCCCGTGATAACTACAAACAACTCAACAAGTGATAAGCTTTCATAGGTGGGTACGAACCCTTCCAGCTGAGCGTTGGTCAAACCAGTCAAGCTCAAGCACGACGACCTATCAATCTCGCTGGCGTCTTCCGCATTTCTTATCAATTCCCACAAACAATGACTGCTAGGTAACATCGGCTGATAGTAAGAACCTTTGGCTATCAAACCTAATACTATTGGGTTGTGCTACATGATACGTTGCAAGTACAACGGCAGCAGCACATCCAAATATTCACATGTAATGATACCCAAAGGCCCGTTTTATCCTCTCATCTACGAAGTAGTTCAACAGGCCCTCGTCGTCACGTACTATGTATTTGGCCAGTACGGGGGAATATATAAACACAATTCACACCGCGGTGTGTCCTCACATATCAAACTCAGCTACTACCAACCCCGTTGTCTCTGCTCAGATTGCTCTCAGATATCGGTTCACAATTCATTGCCATCATGTCGCTTGCAAATAACAATGTCAACAGCAAGAATAACGTGTCAAGAATCCAAAGCCATAACAGGCTGCGTGTAATCGACGAGCGAACCGGGAAGCAATATCTCATAGGCATTGAGCGAAATGCCGTCGTTGCGAGTGACTTTACAAAGATTAAGGCACCCGAGGACAAAGAACACCCGGCTGATCTGAACGAACGGGGTCTTCGGGTCTACGACCCTGGCTTCTTGAACACAGCTGTGACGGAGAGCAAGATAACATATACGTAGGTAAACATTTTCTCTCTCTCTCTCTCTCTCTCTCTCTCTTCAACCTAAGGCCGTCCTGAAGTCGATCGACTAACTGTAGACTCACAGTGATGGACTGAAAGGCGTAATACAATACCGTGGTTATTCTATTACTGACATTGCCGGGACCAAGAAATGGGTCGATACCTGCCACCTGCTCATCTGGGGCAGGTGGCCTACTCCGACAGAAGCCCAGGCGCTTCAGCAAAAGGTCAACAGCGTCCCTCTGATTAGCAAAAATGTCTTTGACGTGATCCGAGCATTCCCGTTAGTACCCCGGAAGCATCTTCACACAGCGAATACAGCTTGTTGTCTGAAAAAGTACACTAACACGTGGAGAACTCCCCAGCCGGGATGGGTCCATCGTCGGGATGATGATGGCCGGTCTCTGTGCTCTCCAGTCCATGGACATGGACAGCGTCCCAGCGCACGCGGCCAAGGATCTCTACGTCGGCCAGCAGGACAAGGTAGACGAGCAAATCATCCGCACCCTGGCCTCGGTGCCCATGATCGCGGCGGCGGCCTACTGCCACCACACGAACCGGACCTTCACCGCACCGCGCCGGGATCTCTCGTACGTGGAGAACTTCCTGCTAATGGTGGGCCACGTGGAGGGCGGCACCGGTCTCCCGCGCGCACGCGACGTCGACATCGTCGAGCGGCTGTGGGTGCTGGTGGCGGACCACGAGATGACGTGCTCGACGGCGGCGTTTCTCGACACGGCCTCGTCGCTGCCCGACGTGCTCTCGTGCGTGGTGTCGGCGTTTGCGGCGACGTACGGCCCGCTCCACGGCGGCGCCATCGAGGTCGCCTACCGCGACGTCGAGCGCATCGGCAGCCCGGCCGGGGTGCCGGCCAAGATCGCCGCGGTGCGCGCCGGCAGGGAGCGCCTGTACGGCTACGGCCACCGCGTCTACAAGGTCACGGACCCGCGCTTCAAGGTCATCCGCGGCGTCATGGCCCAGCTCAGGGACGAGATCGCGACCGACCCCGTCATGGCCACCGCGTTCGAGATCGAGCGCGTCGTCGCCCAAGACCCGTACTTTGTCGAACGCAATCTGAAGCCGAATGCCGACTTCTTTGCGGCTCTGGCGTACAAGCCCCTGTGAGTTCCACGTGGACCGCTGACTATTGACTGTATGCAATGAATTTGTGAGGCGATGCTGATGATCTCACAAAGCGGATTTCCTCCGGAATTCATTCTTCCCATCACTCTCGTATCCCGCACCCAGGGGCTAATGGCACATTGGAAGGAGGCTATGAGTAAGAATCCCACGGCAGAGTCACTTGCAGTCAATCAACTAATGTTCTCAACAGGTCAGAAGCCTTGTCTCTGGCATCCGAAGCAGATTTACACTGGTGATTTGGACAGAGAACTGGATGTTCCATCCCAGGGAGCTCGGTTGTAATATTGGTTCTTGGATAACAGTCTAAGACTATATGTCCAAGGAGGCATGTTTCTTCCTACCTGCGCACTCGACATGGTTGTTTTCCGTGTTCGTTGCTCGTCATTGATCTACTCTGGAGGGACGTTGCTCGTGGGGAGATCAACGTGAACGGATGAATGTGAACACAATGGGTCTGCACCTGCACTCTCATTACAACGTCTCATCAAGGGAAGCGGTAACTAGCCTGTATGCCTTGTCGGTAGCTGTGCTACAGTGGTTGTCTCGCACTCGCTAGTCGCCATGGAACAACGCGAGGCAGATATTGTACCTGTGACTTCTCGCTCGGCCCGGGACTCGTCGAGCCATTACCTACTTGCTGCATCACCTGCGTGTCTTGCATTTGAATCTCTGATCTGAACTCGGCAGATCCCGTAGAAAGATCACGAGAGTTTCAGTGGCCGGTAGGCAAAACTCCGCCCCGATACCTACACATCTCCCAAGTGAAAACCCATTGCAATATCCGTAGAGCCGAAGCCCGTAACCGCACGGCCACCAAAGGTACCTGTGAACTCCAAATATCCACCGTAAAGGGTCTCATACCCGTCCCTATGGATTTCCTGATCCTCGTATACCACCTTCGTGTCGAAGTAGCTCCCATCGCCGAGGCGGACCTTGCGGTCGAGGTCGTATGTGGTGTCGGTAGCCGGCGAGGTCCAGGTACGGTTCCCGGCCTCGAACGCCAGCACCGAGACCACCTTGCTGATGCCAGGGGCCTCCCTGATCGTGGCGAACTGGGTTACGCTCCCCGTCGAGTTCGAGTAATACCAGAGCGAGATGGGCACCCAGAGACCGGCGGGCTCGGCCGGCGCAATGTGCAGGTGCATCCACTGGAAGAACACGTCGCCGGTGGTGGTCTTTGTCGTGACGGCGTGCTCGACCGTCTCGTCAAACTGCCGGTCGAACCAGGTTGTGGAGTTGTCCGGGTCGATGGCGAGCGCCGTCCCGTTCACCACGAGAGTACCGGTAGTCCGGGAGGCCGGGGCCACCCAGTTGTAGGTCAGCGAGCCCGTGGACGCGAATCCGCCGGCGCCGGAGTTGAGCAATGCCGCCGTGCTGAATTCCATCACCATGTCGATGCTCACGCCCGGGACGCTGCACACGACTCGCACCCCTGCGCTGGGATCCGTGTCGCTTATAGTCTTCATGGAGTAGCCATCGACCTGCAGATCCAGGAACCCGGTGGTCGAGCTGTAGATGGTCCCATCTTCCGTGACGTTCTGTATATGGGCATATGCGTACGAGGTCAAGTCCGTAACAGATATTTGACTAATAAAGACGGAACCAACGATAACCATATGGGTGAGGATGGCATACTGGTGGCCATTAGAGGCCGAGAGGACGGAGTAGGTATAGAATGAGTTGGCATTGCCACCATCCTGAGCACTTGTGAGGGTAGTTGGCAGGTCGTATAGGAGTGGCGGATTGCTCTATGAAGACAGTTAGCATTGAATGCATGGAAAGAATAGGGGCGACTCTGCTCACTGCGTATCCAGCGTACAGTTCCAGGTTCTCGGGTCTGAACTCTCTCTGTGGCATTGCTGTGACGCTTCCAAGTGCCACGAATAGCAAGCAAGAAGCTGCAACTACTCTGGCTGTGATCATCGTGAAAGGACTCCGACCGAGGTCTATAGTTCTGCCCTTACGGCTGCTTAATAGCTTTGCGACAATTACGTTACTGTCTCGCAAATCATCATGGTTACAAGTTGGTGATGATATATGTACTCGAAGATAAATGTACGCGAAAAAACAGTTTCGGTAACCGGGTTGTTTTCGAAACATCGGACCCCGAGCAGTCGGCAGGTTGAGTTGGATACAACAAGCACACACACATGCGATGGCGGAGACCTCTGAAGCGGATGCATGGGAACATGTTTTGTGGCCATCCGACCGATACAGTAGCGGGTTGAACTTTGAAGCTGACTGCCTTGCGCTCGACCGACTGGTGCGCCAGTTGCCAGTCCGAAATGCTCACTGCCACGGAAGCCATCGTTAACAGAGCTTTGGCGTTTGGAAACAACTACTTGGGTCGAACGTAGGTTGAGCAGTGCGAACTGCCGATGAGGTGGGACAAGGTGCTCTTGATCGAACAGGCCCAAAGAGACTCTACGATCGACCAACTTGACCATGCAATCTCCTCGATCGTAGAGCCAGACCGCCATCATTCGGCACGCACCATGACGCGCCCAACCTCGCACATCTACCATCCGTCTAGACCGACAATGCAGACTGGCGCATATGCGTTGAATGTGACGTCAAAGGACGAGATGGAAGTCGCTGAGCAACAGACGATAGCAACAGACGATAGCAACATACGTGCCTATCGTTTTAGTCCCAGCCCATCGCAGCCAGGCCCGACTCGGTGTAGTTACGCGTGTCGAGCATCTGATGCGCCAATAACTACGCACGAGGCGTTGCCAATCACCTCTCGAGCCATAGCAGGGCTTGTTGGGCATGACACATTTACACTTTCTCCATTCTCTTAGCCTAGCATTCATACAAGTACAGGGCCCTGCCATCTTCATCTCGTGCCAAAAGAAGCAAAATTTCCATACTCCACGTCTATGCCATTTGTGCTCTCCCCACGCATTATACGAGCGCAACCCCGTGGGGCGTGCTCGAGATATTCAGACCTCCTTCAACCCTCGACTACTGTCGATTTATACGTGCAGCATCTTGGCGGCGAAGTCCTCAATCAGCTGCTCGCTGGGGAAGCTCATCTCCTCGAGCTTCTGGGCGTAGGGGGTAGGGACCTCGGCACCGGTGATGCGCTGGGCGGGAGCGAGGAGGTAGTCGAAACCGTACTCCATGGTCAGGGCCAGGATCTCGGAACCGACGCCAAAGGCAGGGTAGCCAGACTCGACAGACAGCAGGCGGCCGGTCTTCTTGACCGAGGCCATGATGGTGTCGACGTCGAGGGGCTTGATGGAACGCAGGTTGATGACCTCGGCCTCGACACCGTACTTCTTGCTGAGCTGTTCGGCAGCATCCATGCACTGGCCGACGCAGCGGGACATGGAGACGATGGTCAGGTCCTTGCCCTGGCGCTCGACCTTGGCCTTGCCGATAGGGAGGACAAAGTCGTCCTTCTGGGCGGCCTCGGACATGGGGAAGGACTTGCCGTACATGAGCTCGTTCTCGAGGAAGACGACGGGGTTGGGGTCACGGATGGCGGCCTTGAGAAGGCCCTTGGCGTCCTCGGCGGACCAAGGCGACACGACCTTGAGACCGGGGATAGAACCGTACCAGGCGCTGTAGTCCTGGGAGTGCTGGGCGCCGACACCCGAGGCGAAACCGTTGGGGCCACGGAAGGTGATGTTGCAGGGCTGGATGCCACCGCTCATGTAGAGCGTCTTGGCGGCCGAGTTGACGATCTGGTCGATGGCCTGCATGGCAAAGTTGAATGTCATGAACTCGCAGACGGGGTGCAGGCCGGAGAGGGCAGCGCCAACGGCCAGACCGCAGAAACCGGACTCGGTGATGGGGGTGTCGATGACGCGGCGCTCACCGAAGCGGTCCAAGAGGCCTTTGGTGACCTTGTAAGCACCGTTGTACTGGGCGACCTCCTCACCGAGGATGAAGACCTTGTCGTTGGCCTCGAGCTCCTCGGCCAGCGCCTCGTTGAGAGCCTCGCGGACTGTGTACTCCTTGACGCCCTTGGAGTCGGCATATGTCCTTCGCTGGAGGGTGAATATGGACGTCGCTCGGGGGACGGATCGGATGGCGGCGGGGGAGAAGGAGGCGACGCGCGAGGCAGAGGCCGCAGCTCGAGCTGCCGGACGGAGGTATCGTGACATTGTGTTTGTGGTAGAGATCAATTAAGCAAGGTTGAAATAACTGATCAGAAGGCCGGATGGCGATGGCGGTGGTGGGAAGGTCACAAAAGGCAAACACCAAAAGACGGGACAAGGACAACTTCGGAGCTGTCTCGATCGGATGCGTTGTTGGAGGGAATTTTTAGACCCAGAGCTGATAGCTTTTTGCTGGTTCCAACCAATCCCTCAACTTTTTCGGGGAGATCAGGAAGCTGCGACTTCTGCTTGTTGGGTCGGGCCAGGAGCGCTTGACCGGGTTGGGATTAGTCGAGGTCATGAAGCTGGCGACGCTTGATCGGGATGGGGTTAGTGTGCGAGGTCGGGCCAGTGGCGCTTGAGCGGGTCGGGACTAGCGACGGTGGTCTCAGGGTCCTTCTCGGCGCTTTACTCGTCCGGACATGTCAAGGGAGACCAATCCAAGTTCCGTTGGGGATCCGACAACAGACGATAAGCTGCAGCAGTCATTGAGCATCATTGACACTTTCAATACCGTCTTGCACCTCACTTCTATGCTGCTAACTTGGATCCTCATGTGCCCATAATTCCCTTGGGGCTCTTGAAACCCACCATCTGCGGACATCGTTGCACGTCCGAAACCAAGGAGATGGAAAAGTCAATCATAATCATCGAGCACGAACTCAATCCAAAGGGGGGAGGTTACCAGAACCCGGTGTGTCAGTTGCGTCAGTTGCGTCAAAACGTGCATCTCTGTCATTCGTACCAACATGTGTGCTGCATCAAGGGCCGGGACTCATCTTCTGTCTGTCTTCCACTGTCAGATCAGTACAATGGCCCCCAGCATCCTCTATTAAATAATATGTACATCGTCACAATACCACTCCTGCTTCTGCAGTTAGAGTAGTCCCTGAGCGTCACGCCCTTCCTTCTCTCCAACACATCTATCGCGACCGTCTACCCCAACCGTCTATGACGAGCCGTTGGTGGTGACGGGCTTCTTGCCAACCATCAGGTACATGGGAGTGAACAGGTGCTCCTTGGCACCGGCAACCAAGCAGTCCGAGGCAGTAGCCAGACTGTCGGCCGTCTTCTTGGTACCGGCAGGAGCGAGACGCAACATCTCCATGATGCCGGCAAACCTGTGGGCCAGACCACGGCCCCACCACGTCATGCGGGCAATGGTAGGAATGTCGTAGATGCTCTGCAGGTACTTCCACTCACCAGCCAGAGGCCAGTACCAGGGCATGGGGTCGGGGCGGTCAGCCAGATCCTCGTGGTGCAGCATCTCGAAGCCGGCAATGTTCATGGCCTCGAGACCGTCCGAGATCTTGACCATGTTGGATATGCCGTCACCGAGCTCGATACCGAGACGGATCTCGCGGTGGTGCAGGTTGTCGTTGTCGTAGTCATCCGTCATGAGCCACTCATAGACGCCAAAGACGCCGCCGGGCTTGAGCACGCGGAAGATTTCGCTGTAGACGCCAGACAGCACCGGGGCATGAACAGTGGCCTCGATGGCGTAGACGGCGTCGAAGCTGTTGTCGGGGAAGTCCATCTGCATGAAGTCACCCTTGACAAAGGCCAGCTGGTGGGCCAGGCCCTCCTTCTTGGCGTAGGCCGTGGCGCGCTGGATCTGGTAGTCGTTGTTGTTCAGGCCGGTGATGTGGGCGCCGGTGAACTTGGCAATCTCGCGCGCCGGGCCGCCCACGCCACAGCCAACATCAAGAACCTTCATGCCCTCCTTGATGCCGATCTGGTGGGCGAGGTAGTGCTCGTGGCGCGCGATGGCCTGGTGGAAGGACTCGCCATGGCTGTACCGGCAGAAGTGGAAGGACTGGCCCCAGCCATACTCGTATAGGTCGGTGGCGAGGTTGTAGTAGTGACGGGTGAGGGTGGCGTACTCGGCAGTACGTTGCTGGAGGAGGCATGTCAGTATGGCTTTGATCACTCAAGCGGTCGAAAGGTAGGCGAGGTAAGTACTCACTGCTCGCGTCTCCTCCGTCTCGTCCTTGGCGGCCTTGTTGTCCCAGTGCTTGAAGTACTCGTCGACAGCGGCCTTTTGCGCATCGCCGCCCTTGGCCATCATGGCGCGGATACCGCCCGTGGCCGTGGCCGAGTCGCCGTGCATGGCCTTGTTGAAGGCAGCATCGCGCTCTCTGTCTTGCTTCTCGAGCTGCGCCTTGTTGGAAGCCATGTTGAATGAGAAAGTGGCTGCTGCGGGAGAAGGGATGTGGAAGAAGGGCTGTAGGAGAAGAAGACAATTATCAAGTTTACAAAGTCAAGATGGACACAGAAGCGGACGTTGACATTGACAGTCGGGAGGAGGGAGAAGGGGGATAATAAAGATGGACCATTTATTTGCCTTTGCCTACGCAAAAGAGAGAACCAGAACCATACTTCGGTATGAGCGTGCAACGTTAGAGGAAGCCGTTGCCCGACGCCCCGGTTTGTTAACCGATTACGAGAGTCGATTGGTCAATTGGGAAGCTCCATCTGGCGCTATACCCTTGCCATACTAGCTCGCTTGTGCCTGTCTGCAAATCTTCCACTGACATCTCATTTCCCATCATCCGCCCTGGCGTTAGCGGCCCCTTTTCGATAGCAGCTTGGCTGGTAACCCGAATACGAACTCGATGAGCCAGCCACAACCAGGAATGCGAGATGTGGCGGAAGTGCAGCTCCCGAGCACGTACTCCGTATCCGTACTCCGTATCCGTGGTTCCTGGTCAACCATCAATCAACAAGTCAAACATCAAGCTCTCATTTGGTCCTGCCCACGTTGGATCGTGAATGCTTCGAGCCTTTTCGACAGCGACTTTTCAGAATAATCACACATGAAACAACATGCGACGGACGATGAGCAACCACCCGTGACTTTAGTGTTCACTCTGCTTGATCCAGAACATATTTGGGGTCAACTCGCACGATCCTTGGCCTGTCCTCCAGGCTCCAGGCGCGTAGGGCAGCATGATTGGTTTGCAATTATGATTTCAGCACGGCCCTTTGAATATGATGAGCTCTCAAGGCCGCATCGCCACTCGCGTGACTGACTCTTCTTGCAGCCTCGAGGATTGAAGCAGCAGAAACGAAGACGGAAAAGATGCAAAGTACGGACCTTTTGTTCACGCTGCCAGCCCGGCTCAGCTCTTTGCCCGTCCTTCCAGCTTGTCCAAGAGCCTCACTATCTCCCCCGCGACAAACCCCGGATCATCCTTCTGAATGAAATGGCCACAGCCCTTTGCAATGACCGGTCCTTCTCCCCTGTCCTTGCTCGTCAACTTCACCAAACCCTCATTATACCGCCCCCACGCCGGGTTCAAGTATTCCATCGTCAGGCTCGCCGGGACCTTCAGCGACCCAGTCCACCCTTCCTGCGCAAACGTCTCCCAGTCATGGCCCACCACCGTAATCCAGGGCCCTTCCCCGTCCAGGCCCCGTAGACCAGGACGATCGGCCTCTGGCAGCAGTCCCGCGATGCCGTGGCGATCCAGCCTCTCCCTGTTCGGAACGGCGGGCGAGAACACGGCGGCAAACTTGGCGCGCGTGTCCCGGAGGTCCTGGACTCCGACGTCGGGCGGCAGCGAGGCCGGATCGAAGCCCACGGCGTCCGGGTCCGGGAACACGGACACCTGGTCGCTGTTGGCCATGTTGCAGTCGAGCAATAGCAGCCCCGCGACGGTACCCGGGTACGTCTGCGCGAAGAAGCGGCCGACGACGGCGCCGATGCTGTTGGCGACGAAGACGAGCTCCGGGAAGGACGCGCCGGGCATGAACCGCCTCCAGATCTCGGCCGCGAGGGCGTGCAGGTCGCTCACGACTTCCTGCAGGTCATGCGTGCCGCCGTGCAGGGCGTCGGCCGGGTCCGGCGCGGACTCGCCTTGGCCGTAGCGGTCGTAGGACAGGAGGGAGTCGGACGGGCGGGCTTCGTCGCTCGCTGCCCGTCTCTCCAGGAGAGCCTCTACCGTTGCGTCCCAGCTGGTCCGGGGCAAGACGAGCCCGTTGAGGAAGACGACGAGACGACGACTCTTGCCTGGCACGAACCGGTACGAGAGCGGGGCTGTGGCTTTGTGGGGTAGATGGATGACGCTGCCCTGGGCTGTCGAGGCCATTGGCTCGGTTGCGTCGGTCATGATGAGACGTGCTCGTGAGACGATGCGAAGCGTGTCAGAGTGTTGCTTACACGAGCTCGGGACAATGCTGTATTTGTACCTAAATTGTTGGCGTCAAAGGTTCCTCATGACCATAGCAGCTGACGTCAGCGACCGACAAGCTTCCTCGGTCGAACTCCCATTGGGCAAGTATACGAGAGATGCACTTGTTACATCGTCGTGTAGGGCTAATATATAACACATCAGAGCCCTACAGGCGAGGAGAGATAATCCAAAACGTAGGCCTCAAGGACGACATTTTGAACTAACCCTGCTATCGCTCGGTGTTGGAGAAACTCTCTCGTTCTTTACAAGTGTAACATGGCTATCCGACTTCTCACTCGTATCCAAAAAGTTATATAGCTAGTTTTCTTCGGCCCCTGTTAGCTGTGTATCAGGAGGCCAAGGACAAGCCGAATTACACCTTCGCCCTCCAACACTTGTGATTGCACAACCACGTTCTGCCAACGGTATGTTACGCTTTGTTCAGGGCCATCTGATGAGACGATTGAGAGGAACTGCCGCTTCAGTTGCTGTTGTGACCTTTGGGTATCTAGCCTCCATCTTACACTGTTCATAGACCCCGAGATACCTATGCTGTTGGCAAGTGTTCCTCTACACATCCAAAGCGCATCTGAAAAAACAGATGGAGCTATATAATGCCCCTAAAGACCGCGTCGCCTCAAGCATGGTGGTAACCGAGGATGTCCACGGCGATGTCGATAGCTCTTTACGGTTATGTAATAGAACGTTACTGATACTCTCGCACATGCTGATCGTATGACGAACTCCTAGCGCTTCCGACTTCTCTTTATCACTTTCCTACTCTATAGAAAACCATCTGTCCTGAAGTAGCTCCTTGGCTGTTGGTCGATCACGCCAGTCCATTTGCATGATTTTCAAAATAAACTCCTTATCCTCCCTGCTGACTTCACGCTCCGTGACTCTTCGAAACGGCGTCAAATTCTCAGGCGGTATTAAATGCATGAGATATAGAACCGAAGTATATGTTTCGTCATTAACGATCTCTCGGATCTTGGGCGGGAAAGGGCCAAAGTAGCGGAACTGTGATTTCACCACTTCGACGCCGTAATTTTCGTCGCCGTAGCGAGCTTGCTTGGGACGAAAGATATTGAAGTCGCCGCCATATATTAAACTGATTAGCTGTGCGTGGGGATGTTGGAACTTATATCGACCTAGTAAACTTCGATGATAGGGGTTAGGGGTCTTACCACGGTGCCAAAAGACCAAATATCAGTTGCCGTATTCCAAGGGATCTCCATGATGACTTCCGGACTACTCCAGATAGGCGCTCCGACTGGGGTGCCCGACTTAGCCCATTCACTATCTTCTGGCTGGCTCCCCCGAAATCACCTAGCTGGATATCAGAAAAGCGAATGTCCTGCTGTTCCTTTCTGATATTCACAAAGATGTTATGCAGTTTAACATCTACGGCAGCCTGGTTAGAAACTCCCAATACAGTGTTACCCTTTTTTATAAGTCTTACCTGTGTGGACGTAACCATCCTCGTGAAGGACACTTAGAGCTTCAAGAACCCGTCTCGAGACTTACTTGATCTCTTTTCGATTTAACGGTTTTTGAACAGATGCCTCTAAAAGGTCGGCTTCAAGATGCCTCAGCACAATAGTCGTTGGCTTAGCTGGGTCTTGAATTTCGTCAATTAGAGGACGTATATATGGACTCCGAGTCTGGAAGCGCTGGAGAACATCGCGCTCGTTCTCAACGCGTTGATGACCGATTACTCTTCACAACGAAGAGCTCATTCTTCTGGTTTCTGCGATATGTAAGCTGTGTGCTAGATCATTATTTATTGCCAATTTATTACAACCATACGAACCTTGCAAACCATTCGACATCCTGAATTTTCTTGGATATCGTATATAGCCCTTGTATCCCACGAAGTATTTCTCCGAGGGAAAGAAGGGAAGGCATGGCCGCGAAGTGGAACACCTTGGTTTGTGGGCAGGAATGGTGACTGGAGTCTGGAGCAAAGGGGAGTAAAATGGTGCGGACATGTTTCTTCTCGGAGTTTGATTGAGATCCGTGCATATAAGTTTAACTCACCGCTTTTCTAACCTGATTAGACGAAGGAGACGCACAATTCTGCCGCTCGATGATTTTCGTGGTGCAGAGCCGCACGCAGAAAAGCCACCCCTGAGTGGCCCGAGGCGGCAGAACGCTTCTTGTAAATGATGGTAAACAGTGGAAGATGGCCGGGCGCTTAGAGCTTTGGTCCAATAGAATTAGGGCTTGATTGACTTGGTCAATGTGACTCGCCAAATAAATACGCGTATTTCCCAGGCCGCACGCGGTCCAGGTTTGGGTTCAAGCTGCAGCAACCAACATTCACATCAATCGACCCAACACGAGTGTGGCTTAAAAGAATAGCAACAGTGCTTAGGGTATGTAGAAGTTTAACCTCAGTCTTATGGATATATCGAACCCCTTCTTCCTTATCTACGACACCTCACTGCGAATAAACACCATGAGAGTGTAAACCGAAGTAATTATTGGGTTTTTACCGAATCTGGCCAAGAAAGTCATTAGCTCCGTATTCAAGGATGGAAAGCATATCACAGTATCCATGGCTGCTCAGGACCCTCACTGAAACCGAGCTGAGGCCGCTATCCTACCTGTTGGCAAAGTTCCCAAAGAAAAAGGCTTTGAGTCTGTCTTCTTCGTGGTAACGGAATCTCCGTTCGAGCCGTAGAAGAGCTCATAATAAAGGTAATACCACGCTTCGGTAATAAGGTAGCTCCCATCTTTTAGGCACTGTATAATAATAACACATTCAACAGCTCCTACCTACATTCAGAGAATATGGCAAGCCATCGTGGATGCTGGTGCTTGCCTGACTCGGATAAAAAGTAGATATATCGCTGATTTAGATCAATATTCCGCACTACAGATATCACGTCTCGAAATTGGGAATGGGAAACCTCTCCTAGCATGCCGTATGGCATACATCTATATCTGGTGAGACACCGACGCGAAAAACATGTTCGGTCCTCTACATGGACGGCTTGTGTGCAGGTATTGAGTGCGTGTTGATACCATGGAGGTTATTACATTGGCTGGCTCCTCTTCTTTCGGTTCGGTAGAAACATGCCACGATCGCGTCGCCCGGGTACATAGTTCTCTAGCTCCGGATTCGTCACCGAAAAGTGCCACGAAAAGGGTCAAGACATCATAAGCTGCAGTACCTTACACTTGATTCATTGATCTTGGAAGTATCAATGGGCTGTCATCTAGCTACGATCCAGGACCACGATAGCTTTGTAACTTATGGGGCCACTTCAAGCCCTGTCAGTGAAGTCGTGGTTGCAGGCAAGACGGTGCCCAGCCTGTCAGACAATATACACTGATTGCTGTCATCGGGCCTACTCAAAAGAACCCCCACCGTGGCTTGGGTTGCCATCCTATCTCAGTACCCTCCTTCCTGTTCCGTCAAGCCAGTAAATTGATCCACGTCCTGTCCCGTCAAGTCCGCAGAGTGACCGAGCCCATGAACAGTTCCGCTGAACCGAAGACATCGCCACACCACCTCCAATAATCAAAGGCCAACAGCTCGTGACCATCCAGTCAACAGGAATACATCTTGGCAATAGGATGGTAATCTAAATTCAGCAGCCCGAACTCAATCAAGTCGCCCTGTGAAACGTCATGTAGCCGCTTCCCCACGGGGTCGCCGATAACAACGGCGTATTATCCCTTCGCCTTTGGTGCAGCAGGCAGTCCAGGTGATGGCAAACCATCCGAATCGGTCAATTTCATACTACCGAGATCCAACCGTCGTCATAGCCCGTGCAGTGGTCGAGAGGAGACTTCTTCTTTTTGACGGAGCCTAAACTGCCGGGTAAACCACCGGAGAGGATGCATGAAGTGAGTGCCCAATCAGCGTCAACGCGGCAGTTGAAAGCCACGTGAACTCGGGATATTAACACAGCTGTTGATCATCCGTAGGATGAATGACCTGATATTGAGTATGCCCGGTTTTCTTGGATGTGGTCGGCAGTTGTAGACTGAAGGGGCCGAAAACAAGTCTTGTTGGAGAAGGATGAGCGAGCTGCATGAGATATAGGGCCTTACATATGACCAAGACCGGCTTTCTGCAACGGCTCCTCTCTCCCCCTACCATCCAAGTCAAACCCAGAGCAAAGGAAACATAGACAACCCGCGATCGAACCTCCCCGACTTGTCACTATGCAGTGGAAACCCATCGCGGCCCTCGCGCTGCTGGCGCACTCGGCCGGCGCGCAAAATATGCTGCGGTTCGCGTGCTCGCAGCTCGTCGTCGAGCGGACTGACCCTCTGGTCAACCCGGGCATGAAGTATACGCCGCACCTGCACCAGATCGTGGGCGGCAACTCGTTCAACATCACCATGGACCCGGAAACGCACGACCCGGCCGCGCTGTCGACCTGCACGTCGTGCGGCTTCGCTGAGGACTTGTCCAACTACTGGACGGCCGTCATGTTCTTCCGTCACAAGAACGGCTCCGTCATCCGCGTGCCTCAGGTCGGCAACGGCGGGCCGCAGGGGCAGCTGATCAACAAGGGCGGTCTGGATGTGTACTACATTCCTAGCGGGAAGGTGACGGCTTTCAAAAAGGTAAGTTGTCCGCATCCGTGCAGTTCGACCTGCTCACGAAAGAAAAGGGGTTCCGCATGCTTGCCGGCTCGGCTTCCAACACGGACAGCACCAAGGTCACCAAGGGAAACATCTGTCACCGCTGCTGGACCGCAACCAACGAAAACACCTTTGTCGGCGGTGCTCCCTGCAGCGGCAGCGACACTGTCGATATCCCGTACGGTGACACCTGCAAGATGGTCCGCCAGACCATCATTTTCCCCACGTGAGTGTCCTTCCTGCCATCTCTTCCGCCCTCTCCCGCAGCAGTGATGATACTGACCCCTCCCCCATCAGCTGCTGGGACGGCAAGAACCTCGACAGCCCCGACCACCAAGCCCACATGAAGTACAGCGGCACGGGTGCTTCGGGCGGCGGCTCCTGCCCCTCGACCCATCCCGTCAAAGTCCCGCAGGTCATGTACGAGCTGATGTGGAACACATCGAGCTTCATGAACAAGGCCAACTGGCCGACGGACGGCAAGAACCCGTTCGTGTACAGCATGCAACTTGGGTGAGATCTGTCCGGCCCGTTTCCACCCACCCCCCCCTCTCTTGCACTTGAAACTGACCCGTCTCGTGATTAGTGGCTCGGCCGCCCACGCCGACTACGTCTTCGGCTGGAAGGACGACACGCTCCAGAAGGCCATGGACAACAACTGCAACCTCAACGTGGACTGCGCCAAGGCAGGCCTCCATGCCCTGAAGCCCGACGTGTATAATGCATGCACCAAGCCGCAGCAGGCTCCCGAGCAAGTCGACGGATGTGAGTATTGGTTGCTCCACTTGACGGACCGCATGCTAATGCTGGATTGCTAGACCTCTCGGCCATGCCCCTCGGCTCAAGGTCTATCCCCGGTTGAATGGCTCGTGGTAACACTCGCCCAGTATTTATTACCGACCGTTCAGGCTAAATGTGAACTGGAATGCCATGGGTACCTACAACAACTTGATTCGATACTAGTGTAGAGAAGGGGACGTAGGAAACGTGGGTTAGATATGCTTGTTGTTTTATGGAGGGAAGATGTTTCAATATAGCAAATATGAAATGTCACAATGTGGCTAGTTCTGTCGCACATCTGCAGCTGTCCCTTATTCAACACAATCAATACATTGTATTTAGGTCAAGTTGAACTATGTTACTATGTACCAACGGAATCCCCGCAACCCAAAACATCCATCATTCATCCATCATCTTGCATATTATTTCCGGCAAAGACGGTCGGCAACAGACTAGATGGAACTGTGTCCATGTGTTTCAAAAAGGGAGACCAAAGCAAGTGAGCCCGGCCACGATCCAGATGGCAGCGCTCGCGTACACGGGCGTGCTGGTGTATCCGCCGTAGATGGACACAAAAGAGGCAATCAAGCCGCCAAAGCGAAGCAGCGTGGCCGCGATTCCCGTTCCCGTACCCCGAATCGGACCCGGAAAGGACTCGGGCGTAAAGGCAAACATGACGGCGTACTCTAGTAACCAGGTTAGACGGCTGCGAATAAAAAAAAGGCGAATGTGGTACATACCAAAGTTCCCAAGAATGCCCGTCGCGATCTGGAAGCCGATATCCGAAGCTTCCGTCCTGACCGACGTGTACGCAAAGAGGAACACGCCCGTCAGGATGGCCGAGATGGCCATCATCCACCGACGACCGAACCTCGTCTCGACGGCAAAACCAGCAGCAATAGGACCGAGGACGCCGACCGCGGATACTATGCAGTATATCTTGTATGTGTAGTTGAGAGACGTGTCGCTCGTCGTGTAGGACTGGTTCGCCTGCAGGTAGGATGTGATGAAGGCAAAGTACAGCGGATAGGCGACGCCGATCATGAGCCAGATCAGAAAGGTGATGGAGGTGTGCTGCGCCAGCTTCCGGCCCGCGAACAGCTGCTTGACATTGGACCCCTTGTAGTCCTCGAAGCTCTGCTTGATGATCTCCCTGTAGCTGAGTCCAGCTCGCGTCGACACGGTGCCGTCCGGACGTTTCGCAGCCGCCGCGCCCAGGCGCACGTCAATGGCCTCCATCATGTCCAACGTCAGCGTCTCGGGTTTCCCGTTGTACCGCGCAATGTAGTTGACGGCCTCGACGGCGTCGGCGTCGCGCCCCTTGGAGATGAGGTAGCGCGGCGACTCGGGCATCTTGAACAGGAAGATCCGGATCAGACCGAAGGCGAGCGCAATGGCCCCCAGCGTGACCATCATGTACCGCCAGCCCATGTTGCTCTGCATGGCGCACGGCGCCTCGCTGCTCGGGCAGGCGTAGTTGGCGAGGAATACCCAGGCGAGCAGGGCGACGACGACCTGGCCAAAGTTCCACCAGGCCGAGAGCGTCACCAGGAGCCACTGGTGGCTCTGCGGGATGAACTCGAGGAAGATGATGCTGTCCACCGGCACGTTGCCGCCGGCCGCGGTCCCGATGCAGGCCCAGAGCGCGCAGAAGGTGACAAAGTTCTGCGACCCGGCCACGGCGCACCCGAAGATGCCGCCGAGGAGAATCGTCATGTTGAACGCCGGTTTGCGGCCAATCACGTCGGCCGAGATGCTCCAGAAAGACGCCCCGACGATGAGACCGACGTAGTAGGCGACGGAGCTGAAACTCAGGTGGCTGATGTCGGTGAACTCGTTGGCGACGGCGGGCCGGGCGGCGGTGATGCCCTGGGACCAGAAACTGCAGAGAGGTGAGTCGGGAAGAGCGCCGGGGGAGGAACTGGTTTGGCCTGCTTACTTGTCAACCACCCAGCCCATTCCGTTGACAACAAACATTGTCCATTGGAACCTGTCACGCATTCGTCAGTTTCCTGGGATGCCGACGGGGTGACGGTGAAGGTGATTGGCGTACTTTCCCATGCCAATCTTGGACATGTGTTCTGCCAACAACTCGGACTTTAGCCGATAGGCATCGTTTATGCTGCTTCCGTAGAAGTCTCGGATTTCATTATCGTCCGCGATTTCGGTCAGCCCGCGTTCAACCGACGCCGTCGTCACAATCTGGGACAGATCAGAAGCCGAGTGCTTCTTGTCGCCCGTCTTTTCCGATAGATCCGACATGTCGAATGGAAATGGAATGAATACGCTTCAGGGGTATGCCAAAGGAGCATTATCCTGGAGGAGGTGGAAAAAACATAGTCGGTAGTCTAGATACTTGTACCAAACGCATTACTGCTCCGAGTTGTAACTAGCTGATGGCATGGACTGGCCACCAAAGGCCAAGGATCATGTTACAGCGCCATCATCCATGCTACAGCGCTATGCTAGTTATCAGCTAGTTATCGCATAGTCTACGGAGAACATTCTATCAGATACGGAGACTCAGCTGAGCGGCCCCTGTAAACGCCCACGGATAACGATCGCTTCATGCTGGCTCGAGACTAGGATCTTATCGCCCCCGGCAGACACTACCTATCCCCCACTCTCGACCTTTACCAGGGTTCCCCACAGACTGGTGGCGGGTCACTCGTTCCGGATCTTCGTTCCTACAGCAGTCTGTATATGCAGCTGAACCACCGGAGTCGGGTGCTTGCCGCCCGCGTCAGGGGCATCACTATATATATGCCTGCCATTTATTCACATAGTTTCCGATACGCACGTCACAGGGCTTGAGCCTTGAGGATGGAGCGAAACGTAGTCCAGGGACCGAACAGTGAACACTTGAGAGCCGCAGACCATGTCGCCATGGTGTTGAAGCCTGGATGAGAACGAGTTTGATTCAGCGCATGCGAATACCACGGCGGGACTAAAGTGCCTGCAATAATTGATCGTCATGGTAACCTAGGTGCTATCTTTATTTTACAACTGCCGCTTCGAGCGTCTGCTGCTTATACAGCTGGGCGCGACCATACGACTCGGCGTACGCGGCCGATACCGCCTCCTGCACAGTGATCGGGGGAAACTTGGCCGGCGCGTCCGCATCGCAACAGGTGGGAATGCACTCGACGACGTAGTCGGGATTGCCAGACAGGAATATCGGTATCGAGTACCGCTCCTTGCCCGACTTGTTGATGACGCGGTGGACGTTGCTCTTGTATCTCTCGTTGGTCCACCGCGCCATCAAGTTGCCCAGGTTGACGACAAGAGCCCCCTTGGTCGGCTCTACCTATAGGTACGCACAGGTGTCAGAGGATGGCCGTGTTGGACGGGAGGAGGGGAAGCGGTAGTATTCATTGTTCGCCCCATGTCAACTCACATCGATCCATGTGGAATTGTGCTTGTCCCAGACCTGCAGGCCGTCCACCTCGTCCTGTAGGAGGAGCGTAATGGCGCCAAAGTCTGTGTGCGCGCCAATGCCGCGACTCAGTTTCTCGTCGGCATCTTTGGGCTGCGAGGGGTAGTGGAGGAGTCGCATGGTTGCCACTGCGCCTGTGACGAACTGAGAAAAGAAATCTTCTTCCAGACTGAGAGACATGGCCAGCACCGTGAGCAGGTCCGTAGCCAGGCTGAGCGCCTGGCGGTAGTAGTCCATGGTGCTCTGTTTGAAATCGTCGAGTTCCGCCCCGAGTCCCTCGGGCCACTGGTTCGGGCCGCTATTGAGCTTCTTTTGGAGGAAATAGGGGTGATTGGTGTCGATCTCCTCGCCAATATAGAAGCCCTCCTTGAGTTCCGGCTGCGTGCCCTCCTCGAGGATCTGCGATCGCAGCATCTCATATCCGCGGTTCCACGTGTTGTTGTTCTTGGACACCTTGTCCTTCTCCGCCTGTGGGAGTGCAAAGAAGGCCTTCGTACTCTTCAGCGCAGCCTGCTGGCTCGAGAGGGGCACTGAGTGATTGATGATCTGGAAGAACCCATTGCGTAGGCAGCTGTCTCGGATCTGGTCGACAACTTGCTTCTTGGCTGCTGGGTCATCTGAGTAGAACCCTGTACATCAGGTTAGACAGCTCATCTTGATTGACGGCACCCTGGTGACACGTACCAGAAAAGTCGATTGTAGGGATTGCTTGGACAGACATTTTGATGAATGGTTAAGCGTACAGTTATGTCAGTAACAACTACCGTGATACATCATACGGCTATACCCTACGCTCCCTCCCGTCTCTTGCAAGGGTATTATACTACAGTCGTCTGAGAAAGGGGCTCCTCTTACAGGCACACAATCGACTTCAAAGCTGGTAGTACCAGTGAACTACATCGGTCCACATGCAGTTCCCCTCTCGCACCCAAACCTCAACCCCAACGCTTATCCGCGCTCTTTACACACGGCATCCTGGACTTGCCTTCTTATCAAAGGTGGCTAGAGTGGGGACATGGCATTGTTCAAATCCTCGACTAGTTCGCAAGGTGGGGGGGAGGAGACAGAAAGGGAGCCCCTGGATGGCTGGAAAGACAACACTGAAGATCGGACTCGCCCGCACATTGTCTTATCGACAGGGATGAGGACTGCACTCTACTTGGTAGCTGAGCGCCATCCTCTGTAAGTACGGATAACTACTGCCTGATGGCATCGCGAACCCCGCGTTTGTTATCTCCGCCTATGGGAATCCAACCATGATCCATCCCGTCCTACACCACCACTCTCATTATGGAGGGCGTTACGTGATGCGTCAGGTGACTGTTCCCATTTAGGTGGCATAACGGGCACTCAGCACCGTACGGAACAGCAAGTACCCAAATTGTCCGAATTTCTCTCCCACATCACCCCTATCTCAGTCAGTTCAGCGCGTCACGATGTGGAATCTATTTGGATCGGCCTCGCCAGCCCCGTCCGCAAAAGCCGAGCCCTCTCGGGCGCTTCCTGCATCATGGTACCGGTCCCCGGCCATGTACGAGCTGGAACGCCGCGCGATCTTCTCCCGGAGGTGGTTACTACTCACGCACCTGAACCGGCTCAGCCAGCCGGGCGAATACATGTCTTTCACCTACGCGGGCTTCCCATTCTTCCTGATCTGTGCCCGCGACGGCACTGTCAACGGCTTTCACAACGCGTGCCGGCACCGCGCCTACCCCGTGGTCGAGTCGCCGTCGGGCACGGCCAAGGCGCTGAGCTGCAAATACCACGGCTGGTCCTACGGGTTCAAGGGGAACCTAGCCAAGGCGCCGCGGTTCGATACCGTAGAGGGGTTCGACAAGAGCGAGCACGGGCTCCTCCCCATCCACGTCCATGTGGACAAGGTGGGCTTCGTCTGGGTGAACCTCCAGTCGGGCGAGCCGGACGTCAAGTGGGACGACGACTTCCGGGGGGCCGACGAGAAGCCGATCTTGAAGGAGTTCGACTTCCGCAATGAGTTCAAGTTCGACCACGTCTGGGACATGGAGCTGGATTCCAACTGGAAGTGTCTGATTGAGAACTATAACGAATGCTACCACTGTCCGACATCGCACCCCCTGATCGCGGGCGTGTCGGATATTAGCAAGTACCGAGTAGAGCCTGCGGGTGGCAGGCTCGAACACACCATTGTGAACAAGAACCCGGAAGACAATCAGTTCAGGAGGTCCATCACCTTCTTTTCTCCGTGCACGTCTGTAACCGTAACGTAAGTTGGCGAATAGTTAGCGTCTGCACATCACGTCCCTCTAATTGTGGCGTACAGGGAACACTTCTTTTATATACAGCGGATGATTCCGGTTTCTGCAACCAGGAGCAGAATCGAGAACGAGATATATCGACATAAGAACGCTACAGACGAGCAGTTCAACAACTTATGCGACTTTTACAAGCAGGTCCTGGAAGAGGACAAAGAGCTCTGCGTCGGTGCGCAAAAGAACCTCAACTCGGGCGTCTTTATAAATGGGGAGCTGCACCCCGACAAAGAAAAGGTATGCCCGGCTCTACCCTTGTATATTTCTTGGCTTTTGGCTAACTGGAGCTACAGGGGCCTCTATACTTCCAGGAATCGGTAAAGAGAGATGTGATGGAGCACCGACGCAAGGAGGAACTCCAGGGTGGCGCTGCGATCTGGCCAGCAACACCGAAAGTGGTCGGCGAGATGAGGACCTCGAAGCTGGGCGAAGAAGAGTCGTTCTGCTCCAAGTTGGAAAGGGAAACTTGCACTGCGGATCCTGCCTTATCCTGGTAATACAGCTGCTGCGTTGAAATCAAGAAACATACTGCCTATATGCAGTCTGAGCGTTGAGTCAAGAGCCAGGTTCACGACCCATTGACACCATCGAAAATAGCACACTTGGAACAAAAAAAACCCGATATGATTGATTCATTTGTCTCTTGTGAGAAGTGCATGGAACCGGAATGTTTCTACGTCAGCATGTTGGTCTCGGGGCCGATTGAAGATGCACTGTGTTGAATCATCCCAATGTTTCCTTGGCCCAGAACTTGAGCTCTTTTCAACAAGTCAACTTGGGCTACAGGGTAGAGAGACAGTCCCGTGGATTATGGACTTTTAATTCTCCATCTTCACGTGTTGATCTTTACTCTTTCCTACGTCTCATGGTACTGCAACACAGAAAATGTAACTCCTCTCTCGTAGTAGACCAAAACCCACCCCGGAGTGCCCACACAAAATACTACCACATTGTCACTCCGCCGTCTACACGGATATCACTTCCCGTGCAATAGCTTCGAGTTTGGTCAGTTGAGAGCATATTTAGGGGCAAAAGAATACGTACCTGCTGGCATCACTGGCCAAAAAGACGCAGGCACCCTTGATGTCATCGGGTTCCGCAACCCGCCCGTTCATAATCTCGTCTTTCCAGCTTTCCAAAAGATCTGGAAACGGCGCAGTCCTGTAAAAAAGAAAATAGCGTCAGCAAAGATGTCGTGGTAAAGGACCCCTGAGCTCATCTTACATCTCCGTTCTTACGTATCCCGGGCTGACGGAGTTCACACGTATCCCATACTTGTTCAACTCGGCGGCAATGGGCGAGACCATGGCCCGGACCGAACCTTTTGTGCCGCAGTATGCAGACGAGCGCTGAGACCGTATGGCCATGTGGCTCGCGATGCTGGCAACGAGGACGATGCTGCCGTGCTTGGTGCCGTTCTCAATCATGGCCTTGGCGCCGAGCTGCGCCGTGAAGAAGACGCCCTTGCTGTTGACTGCGAACAGCCGGTCGTACTCCTCCATGGACGTGTCCAGAAACTCGACGTTCTTGTTCACGCCGGCACAGGCGACGACGATGTCCAGCTTGCCCGCAAAGTCCTTCTTGACGGCGGCGTAGGCCTCGGCCAGGCTCTCGATCGAGGTGACGTCCGTCTTGTAGAAGCTCGCGCGCACGCCAAAGGTGCTCGCGATGGTGTGGAACTCAGCCACGGGGTCGATCACGTCAAAGACGGCCACGTCGGCCCCGGCCTCGGCGAGCCCCTGAGCGAACGCAAGACCGCAGCCCCTCGCGCCTCCCGTCACCACGGCGACGCGGCCTTTTAGTGAGAACTGTGATGATCGGATGAGCCCGCTGCGAAGGTTTAGGGGATTTTATCTGCAATGCTTACTTTACTCATGGTCGACTCTAAAAAGTTTAAAGGGGGGTTTCTTTGTGATGAACACTACAACAATTCAGACAATGTCCCGTGTTTGTCTGCGATGCAAGTTTACTGTCCGACTTATTTACAAGCATCAACTTCGATATCGCTCACATCAAATCGTATAGGAAATCCCACCTTCAGGATCGAGTGAGCCCCTATCCTGAGCGACAGTGTTGAATCAAAATAGGTCTAGGCTAGCCCACTCAGTCTGTTGTCGACTGGTGAGTGGGGGATCGGGACGCATGCGGCGTCAAGGAGGCATGGGTCATTGATGGATGCCCCTTATCGGTGGGGGGTGCTGCTGTCCAAGGGTGGGGGATCCCGGGAAGCCTGTGGTTACTCGTTAGCTACACTGATCCAGTCGAGAAGTTCAGGGTCTATATCTTGTGGGGCTGTACCGTCATGCGTTCAGTACAGTGTGACGAATAGTGACTCCAAGTCTATCGACATATTCAGGTTTTACGTCCTCGTTGCTGTGATACACGAAATATCTGCGTTATACCGGTCTCATCCTCATCAACTCCACTCTTCAGAATTCACGACATTCGACCAACATGGGAAAGAAAAAGATCCTCGTAGGGTACGTCTGGGGCCAAGCCGTAACACTTTGAATCCACTTTCTGACGAGCAAGAAAGGTATGGTGTCGACATTGATGCCGTCGCCGGCTGGCTGGGTTCGTACGGGGGCGAAGACAGCACCAGCGACGTCAGCCGCGGGCTCTGGGCGGGCACGATTGGCACGCGGCGCGTGCTGAAGCTGTTTGAAAAGTACAACATCAAGGCGTCGTGGTTCATACCCGGCCACTCGCTCGAGACGTTCCCGGAAGAGTGCGCCATGGTGCGCGACGCCGGGCACGAGATCGGGCTGCACGGCTACTCGCACGAGAACCCCGTCGACATGACGCCCGAGCAGCAAAAGGACGTGCTCGACAAGACGTTCCGCATGCTGACGGACTTTTGCGGCAAGCCGCCGCGCGGAAGCGTGGCGCCCTGGTGGGAGACCAGCGCCGAGGGGACGGAGCTGATGCTCAAGTATGGCATCGAGTACGATCACTCCATGTCGCATCACGATTGCCAGATGTACTGGCTTCGCACCGGCGACACCTGGACCAAGATAGACTACACCAAGACTGCCGAGGAATGGATGAAGCCGCTCGTCAAGGGCAAGGAGACGGGGTTGGTGGAAATCCCGGGGTCCTGGTACATCGACGACCTCCCGCCCATGATGTTTATCAAGAACTCGCCCAACTCGCACGGTTGGGTGAACCCCAGGTAAAGACGCGTGCCCCGTCAGACACCATGAGCAGTTGCTGACCCTACTCCTGCAGAGATGTCGAGGACATCTGGCGAGACCATTTCGACTACTTTTACCGCGAGTATGACGAGTTCATCTTCCCGATGACTATTCATCCCGACGTCTCGGGTAGACCCCATGTATTGCTGATGCATGAAAGGTGAAGGAGCCCCTACTCACGTCTTCGACTCTCTGTGACTTTACTAACACGCTGGTCTAGAATTATTGAGCACATCAACAAACATGAAGGCGTCGAGTGGGTGACTATGGAACAGGTGAGTGACTCGTTGATTTCCGTTCCGTTACGACGCGGGGTTTTCCGATGGCTGACTGCTCTAGATGTGCGATCACTTTAAAAGTAAGAACCCAGCACCCGAGGGGGCGCTCATGCCGGCGAGTAAGGAGGAAGTCATGAAAATGCTCGCGGCAACGAAAAAGGCTTGAAGTATATGCCGGGAAAGGAAGGGAGCAATGTCAAATATGTTTATCAAGGAGATGATGTCTTTGACAATTACACGCAACCGCACCTACCTGCTCGAAAGTTATTACTTGTGAGAATCGTGACGCAGCTTAGGATCACTATCCAACTAAAGGATCAGTGTTCATTCCGATGTGGATTTTATGTCGTATTAAATGTCTGTACCGTAGCTGGACTTGACCTCGCTGCCCAGTTTGGATTACCCGTTGTGGCTGCTTCGTAACCCTTGTCGTAGATGATGTTTTGGGAAACAGCACGAGCACTTGTATTGAATATATTTCATGAGATACGTAGCTTGTCTGTTACACATTCCCCCGTTTCAAGAGCTCGTCGATGACCTGGCCTATCGCTAGGAGATTTTCCTCTTCCAGTCTCCGTGTAACGACCTGTATCCCGACCGGGAACTGATGCTTGATCATCTCGTCCTTGTGGTTCGCCCACAGCGCCTTGTTCCAGACGTCCATCTCGTTCCTCGGCTCAAAGTTCCAGTCTGCGTCCCTGTCGCATGGAGCCACCCGACCTGCCGGGATGACCAACACGCTGTAATCAAGCACGTTCCATATCTTGGTGTATCCCACCCACCTGCACGACTTGTGCGGGACACTCGTGTGCGGCATGGTCGGCATGATGATGACATCTACCTCTTGTCCCGTCTTGGGACTGAGGATCTTCTTCCACTTCTCGAGATACGCCTGCTGCAGCGCCCACTTCCTCCTGTTGAGCTGCCAGTACTGATACACGCTGATGGCCTCGCCGCGGCTGACCAGGCGCTGGACGTGGGGGATGAACGGCTCGCCACCCGCAGCCACGTCCGTCCTGACGTCCTCGCCGCCGTCGGCGCTGTAGAAGGCATCCATGACCTCGACGCACTCGGCATGCAGTGACGCGTCCCACGGCACCACGTCGTGGCCGGCGTCCGCGAGCAGGGCCACCACCGCCTCCATGGTCCGCGTCACGGGCGGATGCGGCCGGACCACCTCGTCGTCGAGCAGCACGCCGACGGTCAGCGGGCGCGCGCGGCACGACCGGAACGACTCCTCGCGCCAGGCGAGCGGGGCGCACCGCGCGTCGTACCTCCACGGCTCCGCGGCGATGAGCTCCCGCATGACGTGCACGATGGATTGCAGAGAGCGCGCCAGGGGGCCGATCGAAGAGGGGACGTGTTCTTGGCCTTCGGTGGAGACGGGTACGCCGGTGTAGGGGAGACGGGCACTCTGCATTGCGCACACAAGCCGCGGGCGTTAGTTATGTCGGGGGTCTGCCCCCCCCCTCTGGGGTGCCGGGACGGCGGTGTGGGCTCGCTTACGCTTGGTTTCAACCCGTAGAGGCCCATCATGTGCGCGGGCATCCGGATGCTGCCGCCAATGTCGGTCCCCCAGCCAATCATGCTGCCGCCGAGGGCGAGCAGGGCTGCCTCGCCTCCCGTCGAGCCGCCCGGGGTGTAGCTTGGCTCGACCGGATTGGTGGTCAGGCCCCAGAGCGGATTCTCGGTCTCGCACCACTCCAGGCAAGGTCAGTAACGCGCCCACTCCAAAGTCCGTCGCCGACGAGCAGTTGACGTACCATGATGCTCTGCGGCAGGTTCGTCTTGGCCATGACGACGGCCCCGAGGGACCGCAGCATCTTGACAAGCACCGAGTCGTCCTGGGCTGGCTGGAAAGATCGGCCGACGTAGCCAATGGTGCTGTCATATCCGGCCACGTTGAATTGATCCTTGAAGGTCATGGGTATGCCGTGGAGCGCACCCGGTAGCGACCCCTGGGCCAGCTTCTCGTCCAGCTCTTGGGCCTGGCGAACGGCATCTTCGAAGATGATCTCTGTCAAACTAGGACTCGGTTACAACGTTGCTTTTTACCAATGGCCTGATGCGTGAGTGTTTACCAGTTCGTCTGAAGAGGGTGGGTTCAAGTCAGTGACCACGTCGCTTCGTGGGGTTTGGAACATGTCCCGGGGCCGGCAAATACCTTGCGATGCGCCTCGATGGCTCTATCGGACGTCAGTAACCGCCACTTGTCGGTGATGAAGCAATGCTACAAGTGCGTACCGTGATATGTAACACTTGATGACGGGCTCTGCCTTTTCCCTGCCCGATGCAAGCTCTCTGACGAGTATTTCTGAATTGGCCTCGTTGCATAATGTGACGTCTTGTCCTGGGGGCTAATTACAAATACAGTTCGATCAGTATCGCTTATAGAGGAGTACGCTGGTGACTGTACGAGAAACGTACATGCTCGACTTGAAAGCGTTCAATCGCCTGGTCCCGTGCCTCGCGCTTTCGCGCTGCTGTGTCCATCCACAGTGCCATACTGTCCGGTCTCTAAGGGTTCCGAGTATAGTGTGTCTGTTGCATATACAGCGTTGGCATGTACCGGGGCTTGTTGGAGCATATTGGCGGCACCACTTTCAGCCCAAAGTTATGTGCGCACAATTGAGGACTGCGCAGATGGAATGTGGACCGATCTTCGGCGATCTCCGACTGGCCAACCGCGGGGACGACTCGTTATCAAAGTCTAGTACGACGTATACCCAACTTATCTCCGTCGAGGTGACCAAGAGTGGGGGAGGACAGAGGGGACGTGGCGCGCGTGCAGCCACCTCCGGCTCAGGAGTGGTAGGCGCTATGCTGGATCGAAAGCATAGCAAAGCCTGATAGTGATCACCAGTAGTCTCGAGTTCGGAGTCGCGGCCAAGGTCATCGTATACACACGGTGTATGTATATACCTACCGCTGGACGAGGCCGTAGCTGGGAAACCCGTACGTGGTGGAAGACAAAGTAATGGCCCTCGGTTAGACATCTCTCAACCGCAATGGCGTCACAGGCATCCAATTTCGACTCACAAGGGGTGAGCCAAGCACCATCTATCCACAATGCCGACAAATCCAAGACCGAGGTCTGCATTGTGGGCGCCGGGCCGGCCGGTCTGATGCTCGCCTGTCTCCTGGCCCGGTTCGGCATCGATGTTACTCTCCTGGACGAGAGGCCGGACCAGACGGCCGTGGGACGCGCCGACGGCGTCCAGCCCAAGACCATCGAGACGATGCGCATGCTGGGCATCGGCGGCGACCTGATGCGTCTCGGCAAGAAGGTCTACGACATTTGCATCTGGCGCAGCGCCGAGGCGACGGGCCTGCGCCGCGTGGCGCGGGAGGTGCATTACCCTGCCGACGTGGTGGACGTCCTCGAGCCCTACATCCTGCTCGTGCACCAGGGCATGATCGAGAAGGCCTTTCTCGACGACCTCGAGCAGCGCGGCGCCCAGGTCAGCCGATCACACCGCTTCACCGGGTGCTCCCTCCCCCAGCCGGCAGGGCCCGTCTGCGTCCAGGCCGACCACGTCGTCCGCGGAGACAAGCTTCGCTTCGAGGCCGACTACCTGGTGGGCTGCGACGGGGCGCATTCCGCGGTCCGCGCCACGATCCTGGGAGACGACCCGACGAGGGGCTCCGGGACCAGCGTCTGGGGCGTCCTCGACGGCGAGCTGGACACGGACTTCCCGGACCTGTGGAGCAAGACGGTCGTCTTCTCGGAAGAGCACGGGTCCATCCTGATCATCCCGCGCGAGAGAAACATGACGCGATTCTACATCGAGATGAAGGAGACGGCCTCGTCGCAAGGCCTCGGCGAGGAGTTTGTGAAGCAGCGCGCGAGGGAGATCCTGCGGCCGTACAAGATCGAGTGGCGGTCGGTGGAGTGGTTCGGTCGATACCAGGTAGCGCAGAGGGTGGCGTCCAAGTTCTCCGACCCCGGGCAGCGCGTCTTCATCGCCGGGGACGCCGGCCACGCGCACTCGCCCAAGGCGGCGCAGGGCATGAACACGAGCGTGCACGACTCGTGGAACCTGGGCTGGAAGCTCAACCTGGCCGTCCGGGGGCTCGCGAAGCCGGCCCTGCTGCAGAGCTACCAAGAGGAGCGGCAGAAGATTGCCCGGGACCTCATCAGCTTCGACTACGAGCACGCGAACCAGATCGCCGCCGGCGACGCCGAGGCCCTGGCCGAGAACTTCCGCACCAACATACGCTTCATCTCGGGCGTCGGTGCGGAATACGCCCCCGGCATCTTGAACCAGGCCGTCGAGGGCGCTCGCGGAAGCCTGATGCCCGGGTGCAATCTGACGCCGGCGAAAGGCACACGCTATATAGATGCCAACCCGGTCGACCTGCAGCTCGATATTCCGGTTGTGGGCCAGTTCCGAGTATACGTATTCGTGCAGGACCTCGTCTCGGCGGCGGGCAAGGCGTTTCTGGCTGCTCTCAGCGACACGATCCTGTCACCGGCGTCGTTTATCAGTCGTCTCTCGGCGGCGGCTGGCGATTCGTACCGGAAGAAACCCCTCCGGCTAGGACCCGACGAGCCGTACATAGGCTGTGGACGATACACACCGATCAGCGATCTGATCACATACGCCTTGATCAGTAAGTTTACCCCTGCCGCTCCGACTTGTGCCTAGCTAATAACAGTCGATAGCCACGACTGACAAGGCGCTTTTCGAGATTGCCGATCTGCCCGCTCTCATCTCCAAAAGTGCGTGGACGGTGTATCTCGACGATGTCCCCGGGATGGATACAAAGGGGCTGACGTGCACCGAGAAATGGCTCGGGAACCTGGGGAAAGACGAAGTGGGCATTGTCAATGTTCGACCGGACGGCTACGTTGGTTCTCTCCGTCGCTGGGGTGCAGGTAGCGATGAGACTGGACGCGAGGCAGCAGCATGGCTCGAGACGTACTATGAGGGATTCCTTCAGCTGCCAAACATGTAGACGTAGGAATATCACGGTTAAAACACTTGGCTGTGTTCCAACGGGAGCGAAGCGAACGTTTAGTTCCATACGTGTAAATCCAGTGAGGCATATGGGCATAGAGTTGTAACTGTCTGGAAACGTTCATGGTCGCAACTAAATCGTCAAAAAAACTAATAATCACTATACTGAGAGATCAAGCGCATCGGGATCAACGCCCGCAGCACCAACACCCCCGAATGCACGATGCCCCAACGCACCTTGCTCAGCGCCTCGGCCATGACCCAGACCAAGCCGCCCGTATTCCGGCTGACGTTGGCCAGGTCCGCGCTCGGGTACTTGGTCCGCGTCATGCCGGAGAGCAGCTCCTCCATCTCCTTCTTCGCATCCCACACCATCTCCCCGTCGCCGCTCTCGCGCATGCCCCCCGAGGCCGGCCGCGCGTGGTTGAACGCCCACAGCGTCAGCGTGGCGAGGTACAGACACCAGGTGACGTGGAACAGGCCCATGCTGTCAAACTCCTCGAGGTTGATGGACGCCTCGTGCAGCAGGCTGGCGGCGTGGAACGCAGCCTTGTAGGCTCCCGTAGGGGTCGCGGACGAGGACGAGGACGAGGACGAGGACTGCTCCGGCCGCAGTGGCAGCTCGCCGGCGGCGCCGTCTTCCGTCCCGGCCGCCCACCGCTTCACCACGCGTTCGGATCGGATGTAGTCGCCGCGGTGTATCGGCCGGCCCAGGATATGCCGGGCACCGGCGTAGATCTGCACGTCCAGGAAGGACGAGTGGAGATGAATCTGCGACGCGTGGTAGATGGCGCTGTAGGCCGTGGCAAAGGTCATGAGCTCCTTGCGCCGCGCGTCCCAGTCGGCCGCCGACTCGGAGGCGCCCTGGCGGCGCTGCCGGTGCTGGATCATGACCTCGGCGCAGTAGGCGTCAAAGTCGGCCTTCCAGAGGTCGTAGGCGTTGCCCAGCTGGTCCCGCCAGTGGGCGCGGCCGGCAAAGTCGACGACGCCGAGGGCGGTCTGGTCGCGGCGCTCCATGTCCCACGCGATGGACATGAGGCCGTGGAGGACGAGGACGCGCGAGAGGGCGTTCATGTTCTGCGGCCGCTGGGCGCCGGAGCCGCAGAGGTACGCCTTGATGGCGGCCATGAAGAAGACGTCGGGCTGGGCGTCGGCGACGGCGCGCGCGTCCCTCCACTGCCGCTCGTCCCTGGCCTCCCATACCGACTGGTGGCACGGCATCGACAGCCGGAGCTCAAACGCCGACATGCACAGGCTCTGGCAGAAGAGGACGGCGTGCTGCGTGTCCCACATGAAGCAGAGGAGGGCGAGACGCTTCTCCTCTTCCGATTCCACCCACTCGTGCCAGCGGCGCCGGAGCTGGTCTCGGTCCTGCTGGGTGTCGTTCCCGAGCGCGGGCGTCCGGACCGACTGGCAGCTGGACCGCCGGATCAGGTTGATGAGCATGCCGTGGAACAGGTGGCTCATGTCGTGCTGCTTCTGGCCGGCGCGCGACTTGCCGAAGCATTCGACGAGCAGGATCGTCTGCAAGACCCAGAGGTCGGGCTTCGCATTGAAGCCACCGTGGGCGATGATCTGTGGCCGGATCACGTCGTGGATGCAGACAGCCAGCTGATGCGCGTCCCTCTCTGCGTAGGTCGCGCCGAGAAGCAGGATCGACAGGACCAGGAGAGGCTCTGCGTCAGCAGCGTCGTAGGTAGCTGCATGGATCAGGGGGTATGCAGTGTTGAACTCGGTAAAGAAGAGGTCGGAATATTTTTGGAGTGATGCAAGTGACAGCAGAGGATGCTCCCGAATGTCGACCGGACCGGTTGGCATGACGGGCTGGGCCTGGCCGATGATCGCAAGCAGTCGCTCCCTCACAGGCCCCGTCATCACAGGTGGCTGGTAGGGCTTGATGGTCGACAACGGCCGCTCCATCTCCAACACACCGATCCCGGGGAGAGGACGGCCAGGGGCGGCCGCAGAGTTCAGTGGAGGAGGTCGGGCAGTGGACCGGTCGACAAAGGGAGATCCGGCTGGCTGTGATCCGGCGGTACCCTCGCGTGACGGCGCAAATCTCGATGCGGTATCGGGCGCCGAACTGCCGTCGGTGAGCATGGAAGACGTCGAAAGGTTGCTGTTGCCAAGAGTGGCGGAGCTGGGTGGTAAATCGTACGGGAGTGTCACCCCCTGATGGATGATACCTTGCGATGTCTGCCCATCCGAGCCAGAACCCGGCCCGAGGAGGTACTGCGTGGGAGCCATGCCACATTGGCTGTCGATCTGGCCGAACATCCAATTATAGTTCGCAGCCGTGGTATACGGCATGTTGAACGAGCTAGCCGTATCGGGCTGGAAGATGTCACTGGGCGGTGGCCCGAATGGATAAGATGATGGTGCGGCAGCGATGGGTTGGAAGAATCCGGGGTCGGCCATGAAGTCGTCTCCAGGGCCCAGGAAGATGTCCTCGTCAAAGTTGGGAAAGTCGGGCAACGACCACGGAGCATCTGCCAGTGACTGATCGCAGCTGTTGGATTGCTCATCATCGTTGCCGCGCTGGTGCTCGGTGTCCGCGTGTTGGTCCGAGGCGGGCGGCGAGATGGGCGACCTCGCCGTCAGGACGGCCTCGCCAACGGGAGCAGTATGATTCGTCGATGTCTGACTCTGGGCTGGACCAGAGTCATCAGACGGGCGGTTATTGGACAGCGGCGGCTGCTCAGACTGGCCTAGCCACGATCTTGTGGGCACAAGATTGCCGTCGGGGGCCTTCCACAGTCTCTTGCGAGTGTTGAGAACGCCGTGGCCCTCGCCCCCGGCCTCTTCGTCCTTCTGGCGATGGCGCTGGAGGTGACGTTCTGGGAGCAGCTGGTCAACTAGAGTCCCTCGACTGCGGCGCGACAGGGGACGAGCTGGTGGGACTCACCGAGCAGGTCTGCGCGCTTGAAGTGAGCACAACACCGCGGGCAGGTCGATCGGCCGGCCGTGTGGTTCAGGGCGTGTCGCTGCAGATGCTCGACCCGAGTGAAGCGCTTCCCACATCCAGCAACGCCACAGACGACGTTTCGGGCGACGGCGCTGCTGCCGTCGCCTTCCGCATTGCTTCTCCGTGTCCTCCTTTCCATGGCTTCGCGGTGGCCTGTGTGCGCAGCAATCAGTCGATCCGTTCTTCACCCACTCATGGCTCCGACCAGGACCGTGGACGGTGGACGGTGGACCTACAATCACCTACTGATAGGGCGTCGAGATCACTCACAGTCTCACACACTCCACTTGCGACGAGAAAAGGGGCACACGACAATCGGGGGGACTGACACTTGGCGCCGTCCTCCACCGTGAAGAGTGGAAGTTGTCGGAAGCGAGCAAAAGTGGCGGGCAGATGGTCGAGCCTGACTGACTCTCTGGGACCCGGGTTCAAGGTTGGTTGTTCATGTTGGGCCTGTTGGGACTTGGGACGAGCTGGCTCACGCTGCCACTGCGGCACCGCCCATCGGCATCTTCCGGAGCCCGGATACTCGTTATCTTTGCCGAGTGTTTGCCGAGTCACATAGTTACTACGGATCGTGCGGATCACACCCGACGGTAGCTAGCCTCTGACGTTACTGTCTCACTGCAGGAGTGGGGGCGACAAACTGCCTCCACGCACAACCCTCTTATCGAGAGCAACGATATGATATGCTGCTATAGACGAACCGAGCTATCAGTATCATGTACGGGAAGATTCGTCCTATGACGCCTCCGTACCAACGACACAAGAGTGGTTACCGGTATGCACGTGGACATGAAGATGTAGGATCAGGGTTGGTGTCTTGATGAAATGACACCAAGATCCGGACATTGCCAGCTAAGCGACCGAGTCTGCTAAGACGTGAGACACGTCAGTACTGCCTATTTGCCTCGCCCCCAACACTCGCAGTCAACGCAAGCAATCGCGGCTTCGGGGCACGCAATGGACAACTTCCGTTATACTGCTCGGCAGAAGATGAGCAGAGATCCGTCGAGCACTCTGGATGTACGTAGAGGACGGAGAAGAGTCCAAGGCATGGCCACAGTGCCACACCGTAGTACGCACACGACTGACCGGCTATAGGTCATCATCGTCGGCGCCGGCCTCGGTGGTCTCGGGGCCGCCATTGCCGTCTTGCTCGCCGGGCACAAGGTGACCGTCTTGGAGTCGGCCTCGGAGATTGGCGAGGTCGGTGCCGGAATCCAAGTCCTGCCCAATTCGGCGCGTGTGCTGTTCTCCTGGGGGATGAAGGATGCCCTTGAACCGTATGCGACGAAGCCGACCAAGTGCAACTTCCTCGGCTGGCGTGGAAACAAGCTGTCCGAGATGGACTATGACGCCTACACGGAAGCCTCCTCGGCCCCGTTCTGGGACTTTCACAGGGCCAACCTGCACAAGTGCCTGCTGGACCGCACCCTGGAACTAGGCGGCACCATCATGTCCAAAGCCAGGGTCGACGACCTGTCCATCGCCGAGGACGGCGCAAGCGCCACGGTGCTCCTGCAGGACGGACGGACGCTCACGGCCGACCTCGTCGTCGGCGCAGACGGGATCAACTCCAAGCTGCGCGAGGTCCTTCTCGGCCACGCCGACCCCCCCGTGCTGACCGGCGACCTGGCCTACCGCATCATGCTGGACGCCGAAGAGATGCGCAAGGACCCCGACCTCGCACCGCTCGTCGAGGAGCCGCAGGTGAACTACTGGCTCGGCCCCGACGCCCACGCCGTCAACTACGTGCTCAAGGGCGGCAAGCTCTTCAACATGGTGCTGCTGGTGCCCGACGACATCCCGCCGGGCGCCAACACCGTCGAGGGCAACGTCGGGGAGATGCAGGCCTTCTTCAAGGACTGGGACCCGAGGATCGGCAAGCTGCTGGGGATGTGCACGTCGGTCCTGAAGTGGCGGCTGTGCATCCGGCCGGGCCTCGATCCCACGTGGTCGCACCCTTCCGGGGCCTTCACCCTGCTCGGCGACGCCGTCCACGCCACCCTCCCCTACCTGGCCAGCGGCGCGGGCATGGCGCTCGAGGACGCCGGCGTCCTGGGCCTCTGCCTGTCGCGGATCGGCGACAAGAGCCCGGCGTCCAAGGCCCACGCCCTGGCTGTGTACGAGGCGTGCCGGCGCGAGAGGACGGAGAAGGTGGTCAAGCAGGGGACCTACAACCAGTGGATATATCATCTCCCGGACGGGGAGGAACAGCACCAGCGCGACCTGGCGCTCAAGGAGTTTGAAGCCTGGGATCGGGACTGGATGGGTCGGCCCGGCTTCACCGTGGAGCATTCTCCCGACACGGGTCGCGATCCCCTGCCGTGGAGGTGCAACGGGGTCGGTCGCTGGTTGTTGACGTATGACATAGACGAGGATGTTTCTGCAAAGTGGAAGCAGATGACCAGTGCTGTGAGCGGACGGCCAAATCTGTAGATGGCAGCAAGTATTCATGATTTATGAGAGAAAGCCTTCGTGGTTCATTACAGACCTTTGTGCCGTCGTCTTTATTAGTAGTCAATCGCAAAAAAGTACAGTAATGCCGACTCTTTCAGGAATTGGTCGCTCCAGCTGTCAAGGTTCAACGGTAAGTCACTTCACCAAGACTTGGAATGCTTCAAAGCATTCTTCCGAGATCAGGGTCGTCGAGTCATAAATGTCATTCTACTAGGATGTCACAGTTGCCATGAAAGTGACACCTATTCCGTCGAGTGAGTACCTAATTCAGTGCTCTCGTTCCGAGTCAAAATTCATCCAGATCACAAAACTCCGCTTGCGTATTGATTGACCAAGGTCATGTACATCTTTTACCGAGTTGTTTCAACGGTGTCGATTCTCGGTACTTTTGCAAAGAAAGGTGCGAATCGTGGCGCCAACAGGAAAAGTCCGTGTACAGAAGATGGCCTATATCTATAATATCTCACGCAGCTAGAATCTCTAGTGACCATGCCAATCTATGAGCATGAAACCGCGAACCAAGCTTCCACAATACCGTTCCTCTAGGACTTTTCGAAGAAGGGATAGTCCACGTAGCCCTTCTCGGGTGGGCTGGCGCCGTAGAATGTGCTTCGATCGTAGCTGTTCAACGGCAAGCCCTGCTTCAGTCTTTCCACCAAATCGGGGTTCGATATGAACCATCTGCCCATGACAATGGCATCCGCCTCATCGGCGTCGAGCTTGGGCACGCAGTTCGTCGCGTTGAACGCACCGGCTGCGAGAAACTTGACGCCGGCTTTCTTGAGAATGGCCCGGAAAGGTGTCAGAGAGTACCCGGTCGTGGGCTTTGCGGTCCCCGAGAGAGAAGCCAGCTTCTGCTCCTCGCTCAACTCCTCGTCGAATCTCGGCTCAACCCTTTTCGTCCGAGTCAGTATGAGGATTCCAGCCAAAAGGTGTGGGAAACGTAGTCATGGTGGCTTACATGTGAACGTAGCAGGGGCGGCCAGAGTCGGGCTGCGAAGCAATCTGCTCGCAGAGGTAGGTCCAGTGGCCCATCGGATCGCTGTCTCGGGTCTCTTGGAAGTAGTTGAACGGAGAGAGGCGGATGCCCGTCCGGTCTGGGCCAACGGCCTCGCACACTGCCTTGATAACCTCCAGGGTGAAGCGGCACCTGTTCTCTACTGATCCGCCGTACTCGTCTGTCCTGGTGTTGATGTTGTCGTGGAGGAACTGCTCCAGGAGGTATCCATTGGCACCTGCACATCGTTTAGCAAACACCGCGCGTCATCGCGACAACGAGTACTATGCACTCGACAGCCAAAGCACTCACTGTGGATCTCCACCCCGTCAAAGCCAGCCTCAATGGCGCGCTTTGCGGCAGCCGCAAACTCTGCAGTGGTCTCGTGGATCTCGGCCACGGTCATGGGCCGCGGGGGGAACTCGGCGCAGTCTTGGCCGTCCAGATACTTGCCCTTCAGCGGCGTCGAGGTGGAGCTCAGGGGCGTCTCGCCTCCGCGCATGCTCTGGCCCGAGGCTCGTCCGGTATGCCATATCTGGCAGAAGATGAAGCCGCCCTTGGCATGGATGGCGCTCGTGACCTTCTTCCAGCCCGCGATCTGCGAGGCCGTAAAGATGCCCGGGGTCCCCGGGTAGGCGGACGCGTTGAGGCAGATGTCCGTCGCCTCGCTGAGCTGGAGCCCTCCCTGCGTCGCCCTCTGGCCGTAGTACTCAACCGCGCGGGCGACCGGGACGTAGACTCCTTGAGCTTCCTTCTCGGCGCGCATGCGGGTCAAAGGCGCCTTGTGCACTGTCAGCCTTGGTGTACTGCCGCCTAATGCTCTCTGCTATCATCTACTCACCTGAACGATTCGGTGCGACAGGGCACATGCTCCCAACTGCAAGGGGGTGAAGAGCTTCGTTCCCGCAAGAGGCATATTCGTGGTAGCTTCGGGCATGATGATGGCTTTCAACGACTCCGGATCTGATTGGCTCTTTTCTGGCGCGTCTGAGTTGCCGAGTAGAAAGACCCTGACTGCCTGTATCCATATACTACTACCGTTGTCTCACACAGGATTGACCAGGCGGGCCTGGATCCACGCGCAAAGGTGGGAGTGGGCAATAGACCGCGGGACTCCACAGCTCATAAGTGGCATAGGTGGGGGGAGTATCGCGTCCCAGATCAAGTACCCGATGAGATGAGATGGAGTTTTCAGACGATGGATTGACCATCTGAAACTAGTTCGATGTGATCTACACGCCCCGGATAAAATATTGTGGAGGAAGCCCCCCGAGCCTGCATTAAGTAGACAACGTCTTCAAGCGCCGGGCTTACAGCCACGGTATACCAGGTTAGCTTAGAGGATGAGTTCACCATGCGCTTACTAATTAAGTTCCAGTAAACCAGTCTATCCCTGAGCTGAGCAATCTATTTAGCCGAATAGCATGCTTGTCAGGGGAATGCCAATGCGCGGCGTTGAATTTCAAGCGAAATAGGGGTTGCAGGTGTATAGAATGTGACACCCTAACTCGTCCCGTATGCCGCACGTTTACATAGGAACACTTTTTCTAGGTAAGTCTTTCTACTACTCAGATAATTTCCTGTTGACTGTGTCGCTAAATGACAGATTAAGTAAATTAGACCGGTGGTTGTCCCGACACGCCAGTTAGACGGCTAGTTCTCCGGGCATAGGTATTGTTTAGTAAAATAGGCTGACGAGGCCGTACCGCAGCACCTAATCGAAATGTTTAGAAGGCTTCCTAACATGAGAGATCTAAACATGGATTTTGGTAACAAAGTCGAGTAAGCGGAGAAATGACAAGTTTACTTGGCAACTTCAACATTTCAAGTCCCTGTCACTTATATTCACCACCTGGTGCACCCCCACCGTCCTTGACGTTCGATGGCGTTGCCCTCGTTCACGGAAACGCGGCCTCAATCTCCTTCTCTACAGTCTCAAACGGCGTCATGGCGCTCGCCTCTGCTTTCATCTCTCGTGCCCGTGTCACAAAACTCGAGTCCTCCAGCACTTTGTCGATGGCTATACCCACAGCCTCGACAGTGACGGGGTGGTCGGGGATATAGACCCCCAAGCCCGCCCGCTCGACCCTCCTGCCAATATCGGGCTTGTCGAACTGGTCTCCCGCCTGGACTATGGGCACGCCGTTGGCTATCGCGTGCGTCAAGCCGCCGTACCCGCTGTTGGACACGAAGACGTCGGCGTGGGCCAGGACGGCATCATAGGGGAAGTAGTCCAGGACCCGCGCGTTGGCGGGAATCGCGCCGTCGGAGAAGGAGCCTCCGTCGAGAGTCGCGCCGGGGACGCACAGGATGGCGATGACGAGCACGTCGCTGCGTCCGGCCAGGGCCTGGATCGTGGGGACCACGAGTTCCTGGTAGTTGCAGACCTCGGTGCCCTGCGCGACCATGACGATCTTCTTGCGACGGCCGGACGTCTTGGCGGCGCTGTCGTCCAGCACCTCGTCGAACCAGCCGGGATACGCCAGGTGGGCGGAGACCGGCTTCACCGGGAGCGCGCCGGCGAACTTGACGTGAGACGGCCAGGTGGCGGACGGGTACTCCATGCTGGGCAGGCCCATCTGCAGCGTCGTGTCGTGGCAGATGGTCGAGGCATCCCAGAACGGGCGCTTCAGTCCGGCCGTCGACTCGGCGTCGAAGCCGCTGTACAGGGAGTCCAGCGACCTCGCGCAAGCCATGAGCCTGAGCACCATCCGGCCGCGATCCTCGGCCGCCTGGTTCCACACTTTGGCGTGCGCCTCCAGACATCTTCGTCGGCCCTCCTCGCTGTCGTCAAACGGCAGCCCGGATCCCCACGGCGGACGTTCGGGCGCGGCCCAGAACACGGGCACGACGCCGATCCCAATCGTCTTGATCTCGGCCTCGTCCACGAAGCCGGGCGGCAGGTCCGCCCCCAGCTTGATCGCCAGCGTGCCCGAGAAGCAGGTGTCTGAGAGGACGACGATGGGCAACCCCGGCGTGTCCCGCCGCATCCCGACCAAGGCGAAGCGAGTCGACTCGAGCCCGCTCGGCAGCAGCGAGACGAAGCCTTCGTCCAGCTCGGCGGCGAGACGGGCGGGGGTGTCGGGGGCGTAGACGATGCTGGGCCAGCGGGCGGGGTCGACGAGGGTCGTCCAGAGGCCGATGATGGGGCTCCAGCTCGCGCCGATGGCCTCGATGGCGGGCTTCCATTTGTCGGTACCGAGGATGGTGACGCTGAATCCGCGGGACACGAGGTAGGCGGATATCTGCAGGGCGGGTCGCATGTGGCCTTCCCGGGGCGGGACGGCGTAGAGGATCAGCGGTTTTACCATGGCGGCTTCAGGGAGGCGTAGGTGAAGAGGCGGATGCAGCTTTGAGTCTTGTAAGTTGTGACAAGTTGGCCAGACACTGCGTTCAGCTATGTCGGTTTGTCTGTAAGCGGTATATCATGTAACCTCTCATTACTGAACAGTGAATGCACACATCTAAGCTTTTCATGATGAATACTCGTTCGTGATCGACAGAGAAACGGTCAGTGTCCATGAACCTGCCTCTGCAGAGACTGACTCATGTCGAGATAAGCATGGTTGCCAGAAAGCTTATTATAAAATAACCCTTGTTCCACCGACAGAACAAAGGCCGGGGTGTATACACTACCCGGTACGTAAACCGTTTTCGAACTTCTTCTTGCGGGGACCCGACACCGCCTCGACGCCTCGAGCATCCCCGCGCCGTCAGTCACGCGATCCCCCAGTCCTCCCTCATCCTCTTCCACACCTTATCAGACACCCCCATCTGGACCCAATAATTACCAGCATGATCCCTGCCCTGTATATAAATCAGGCAGGGGGCCGCAACCTCAGCAGAGGCGTGTTGACCTGCCACACCGGCCGTCCGCTCGGCGTCGCCGTGACCCCTGAATCGAACCCCGGCGCGAGGACGGCCGGTCGAAAGTCGACGGCGTCGTGGAAGCGCGCCTTGGCGACGTTGGACACGGAGACGACGAGGCTGTCGGGCGCGGCAAACACGCGCGGGCTGCCGCTCTCGACCACGGCCGCGTGCGTCAGGCGCGCCGCGGCGTAGACCTGCGCCGGTGCGAGCTGGCGCCGGACCGAATCGCGGATCAGCGCCACGGAGCAGCCCAGGCTCTGCCCGAGCAGCTCGGCCGCCGTCGACGGCGTCCAGGTGTAGGACACGAGGTTCGACACGTACGCGCGCTCGGGGTCGATCTCCGGTCGCTGCAGGCGGCTGCGCAGGTCGAGCGCGGACGAGATGGCGATGGGCCGGCTGGCGTGGCGCGAGATGTGCGAGCATGCGAGACGCGCCAGCCATGCCGTCAGGATGTCGCTGTCGCTCACGTAGCCCTCTGTGCCCTTTGCTGCTGGGGAGAGGGCCGAGCTCCCGTCGAGCGCTTCTTTTCTCAGAGCGGCCAGGTGGACGGCCGGGATGAAGATGTTGCGCTGTCTGATTCGGGGGCTGAAGATCAAATATGCGAGCAGCCGAAAGGTGAAGCAGACGGCTTGGAAGCCCTTGAGCATCTTGTGCTCCCAGAGAAAAGGCTCGTCGAATCTGGGCTCTGCCGCCGTCCCGACTTTGGCACAGGGATCGTCGCCAAAGTCGGCCAGAGGTGAGACGTCGGCTTTTCGACCGGCCAACACCTTGGACCAGTTTTCAACCAGTTCTCGCCGTCCCATGCCGTCAGTGAGGGAATGCGGGTAAGTAATCGTCACAAAGGTGGCATCTGTGAAGCTGATGATGTGGAGGGTCAGAGCCGGCCGGTCAGTCTGATCGTAATCATCAAACGATCTCGGCACGTCTGGGCCAGATAAGAGCTCCTGGAGCTGTTCAGGGGCATCTATTATATAAGGCTTTGCAACATTCTTGGGCATTGTAATGCTTAGAGCGTGCTCCGTGTTGCTCATTTCGTATTTTGTGTGCGTGAAACGAAGTGCAGGACGTTCGGCGCTGAACTCGCCCGGAACGTGCAGTTCGACCAGACCGTCGTCCTGAAATCTTGGTTAGTATTCTGCTTCATTCGGCATGGTTCTGGACTAACAGATAATCGCAAACGGCCTCCGAGCTTTCGCCAATTCCCGATTTCGATCAAATCACAAAGGGAGATGTGCAACATGTCTGCATCCAGTACGTCGTAGAAGCACAGGGTCCAGCTCATGATCACTATTATACACTGGTCAGCGATCTCGAGACCTAGGATTGAAAATAACTCAATATACTTTGTCTCATCATCCACGAGCTGTCCATTGCTGACAACTTGATGACATGGTCCGAAGCGATTCTGTCCGGTCGACGCTTCTGTCCCGGCCACGGACGGGGCCACAGACGGGACCACAGGTCCCAAATCGTCGGCATGTCTTTGGCCGTAAAAGATGTGTACTGTTGATTGTCTTCAAGCCGGCTTGTTTGAAGAACAGTGTCTTCCCAGATTCTTAGAACTCACAATCCGTCTCGCACTATTGCAGACGGAAACAGCCGGGTGGGTTCCTTCGACGTGACCGGCTCTAGGGATACCCTGATACCTCCTCCGGGATCATGACTCAATTGCCTGCTGATTCCAATGTGAAGATAGATCGTCCTAGAGACGCGTCAATAAAACTCACATCGGTGATAACACTATGAACTCGATAACAGGGTGTACCTGTGCCTCCCAAAAGAACGGCACATGGCCTATCATAGCAGTGTTGTACGGTGCTATTCACCCCTCTCATCCAGAGTCCATAACATCAACTGAATAGTCGTAAAAGCTCATTATAAACGGACAATGGCGTTGATTGTCATTAAGCCGATTCAATCAGCATTTGGCGCCGAGGTTGAAGGAGTCGACTTCTCAACTCCGCTGGATGAAGCAGTTATCCAGGCGATACGTGAGGCAATCACCAAGGTGCACACATTCCTCATCCAACTCACGTAGGCGCCAAACTCATCAAACCTCCAGTACGGCGTCCTAGTGTTCCGCTCCACCAACCTAGACGACACAAGCCACGTCGCCTTCGCCTCCCGCTTCGGCGAGCTCGAGCGCCGGAAGGAAACGGGGACGCAGTCGCGACTCCAACTCCCCGAGCTGACGGACCAGGGGAACCTGAACGGCGACGGCTCCATCATCCCGCCCGACGATCCGAGAGCCATGATCAGCAAGGGCAACACGCTGTTCCACGTAGACAGCAGTTTCAACGCGCAGAGGGCCAGCTACTCCATCCTCCTCGCCCACGCGATCCCGGCCCCGGGCTCGGGCGGCGCGACCGACTTTGCCGACACGCGGGCGGCCTGGGATGATCTCCCCGGCGCGTGGAAGAACGAGCTGCGGGACCGGGCGTACGTCGCCGGCCACTCCTTCTGGCACTCGCGCAAGACGGCCTGCCCGGAGTTCTTCGGGAAGCTCGAGCCCGGGAGGTACCCCGTGAGCAGGCACAGGCTGGCTCAGAGGCACGAGCCGAGCGGGAGGATGAACTTGTTCGTTCCGTCGCACTGCTGTGTCATCGAGGGCCTGCCGGAGAACGAGTCACGGGGCAAACTGGACTTCTTGTACGGCCACGCCACGCAGGATAGATATGTCGTCTCTGTCGAGTGGGAGAATGTGGGGGATCTCGTCATGTGGGATAATACCTGCACGCTGCATCGCGCCACGCCTGTCTCGGGGAGTCACAGGAGGGACATGCGGAGGGCTACGGTGCTAGATGATAGTCCCGAGGGCTGGGGGCTCAACCCAAAGGTAGAGAGGGACTTTGCGTTTGCTCCAGAGGTCATGGCAGATGTTGTGAGGTGCTTTATGGGAAAGTAAGACGGGGTTTAGGATAGCCTGGACAGGGGTCGATTATGATGTGTAGGTTCGAGGTTACGGGAAGAAAGGTTTGTAATCATCTCCACTGCTGATCACCCAAGTTGGGTATTCTTACATTCGCCAGTAATATGGTTAATGCAGTAGACAGTTCGTCGCGGTGGCTAAAATAATAATTTTACGTCGAGGTCCCACCTGACTTGCTTCCATGGGCCAAGAATTTCCCCCTTTGTGCCACAAATTTCACTTTTGGGTTGAGTTGAATGGCCAGGAGCGGCGTCATCAGAAAAGGGGCTCGGCTAGGACAGGTCCCATACAGAATGACCACGCCAGCTTCCAAACTCAGTACTAAGTTTTGTTTTTGGGTTCAGTCCTGGTGTCACTCTTCATGAGTGATGCGAAGGTGCGTCGTGATTGCACAACTAAGCTCAATGGAGAACCGGCACCCGGCAACGAAGAGATAACGACATGCAAACAAAGGTCTGGTACCGCTAGGGTGGTGGTTATATAGCACTATATGCCATGTGTCATTGGCATTTAGCCCCCTATCACGCAACTCGAGCAATCAACGGCTAAATCGGTTATACCCCACAGCACATCGACTCGCGAACGGCAGTCTCTATCCATCATACCGAGCTTCCGATTCTGTATACCGGATGTCTCCTTGGTCCCAAGCGTCCCCTTTGCCCCTGGAGCGATAGTCTCCATTCGACAGTCGCGTCCGTCGGTAGTCGTAGGAGTGGCTCTGCCACAAAGCACTGGCGATCCTTCCCCTCGCCGCGTCAAGTACTATATGAGCCGCCTCATCTATTTACCTGCGACGAATATCGAGGGCTCGTGATCTCATTCCCAGCTGCACCAATCGGCTTTTGTGCAGACAAACCATCATCGTTGCACCATCGCGGGAACGGGTTGATACACGATAGGTAGACATACCTTGGCCAAATTGCGAATCCGAAGTACAGACCTCTCTCAGCACTACATTTCTCCATCACTGGAAAACTGCCGAAAGCCATCTCCAACTGACTGTAGAACCCCGACCTCACGGCAAACAACTTTTCCTCACGTCCACCACATCGCCCTAACACGGGGTGAGCATGCATTTCAGCGTCAGCGCCGTCGTTACGGCAGTGTTCCTAGCACTCGGTCCGTTTCCGTTTCCCTCTGAACGCAAAGTTTGCCGAAACCCTGCTGATTCTGTATTCCTCCCCCCTCCAGTGCAAGCCGCAGACTCGACAAAGGTCCAAGACGCAGAGACCGGCTTCACCTTTTCGCAGTTCAACGCGCAGTACGTCCTGGGCAAGTACATCAACTTCCGCGTCGCGGTGCCCAGCTCCGTCGCCGCGGGCTCCAGCTACGACGCCGTGGTGCAGGTCATCTCGCCCGTCGACGTGGGCTGGGCCGGTCTGGCCTGGGGCGGCGGCATGACCTACAACCCGCTCCTGGTATCGTGGCAGAACGGCAACAGCGCCGTCCTCTCGTCGCGATACGCCACGTGAGTTCTTTATTTTCTCTTCTTCTTCTTCTTCTTCTTCTTCTTCTTCTTTTTCTCTTCTCCCACCTCTCTTCCACAGCAAGTTCAAAGCATAACTTTGGGGACTGACTTACACCCTTTCCCCCCGCGCAAGCGCCCACGCCGCCCCCTCCGCCTACGCAGGCGCCACCTACACGCTCCTCAAGACCGGCACGCGCACGAACAGCACGCACTGGCAGTTCACGGCCCGCTGCACGGGGTGCACGTCGTACCAGGCGTCGGGCGGCCGCAACGTCACGCTCAGCCCCGCGGGCTCCAACCGGTTGGCCTTTGCGTACGCGGGGACGAAGCCGTCGACGCCGGCGTCGAGCACGTCGACCATCGGTGTGCACGACTCGTTTGGGACTTGGAATGCCGACTTTGCGGCGGCGGGCAACGCGAACTTTGCGGCGCTGGTGGCGAAGAATCAGTAGGGGTTGGGGGGTTTGAGCGGGATCAGTTGGAGGTGTGATGGGGATGTAGGGATGTAGAGTAACGGGACAACTGCTGTCTGCGATGGTCAGATGGGGGTTTCAGTCGAGATGTCCGGTACGCTGTTGACAGGTAGCTTTGAAAGCTGTTATTAGACATCTCTCTATAAAGGCCCCTCCGACTGTCAGTTTTCCATTCCGTTCCGAGCACCACACATACCTGGACATCCGAGCAGGCTCAACTTTAATGCGTTGATTCGTTGAAAACAGTAGTTTGTGTTCATAGGTTCCTACCAGAGTGGCTCCTCCGAGTAGGGGCCGTCGATGTCCATGTCTGCTTCTTGTTGTGCGCGTTCAATCCTCGCCCAATCACTCCCCTTGAACAGCTGTCGCAACTGATCCGAGACCTCGCGCAACGCTGCCGGGCCCATCCTCTGCGTCTGGACGCACTCCAGAACCCTCCCCTCGTCCCCTTGGCGTACCACACAGGGGCCCTCTCCCCTACACGCTCGGAAGTCCCAATACCGCATTTCTTTGTAATCCCCGCAGTCTCGGCGCGCCTCGTCCCGCTCATCGAGGCCATCCAGCAGGGTAATGCCAGCCTCCCGGTGCTTATCCCAGTAGCCCTCGTCGGCGGGCGCGTCCTCGTTGATGTAGAGCTCCACACACCAGCCGGGACGAGGGCGGAATCGGCTCCGGATGGCCTCGGCCCAGCTGGCCAGGCTGACGGGGCCGTCGGCTACTCGCCAGCTTTTCTGGCCGCGGTCCTCAAAGGTCCCCGGAAAGATAGACTTGGGCGCCCCGAGAATGATCCGGACCTCTCGGTAGCCGTCGGATTTCAATAGCGAGTCGATCAGATCCGGGCCATGGAAGCTCGCGCACGCTCCAATCCCGTCATTCATGCCATCAGTCAAGTCGAGCAGGTCCAACTGCAATTCGGGAAACAGGCCTAGTAGGGCACCGATATGGAAACCGCGGGGCTCACCCTCCGCGGCACCAACCGAGGCGTCTGAGTACGGCAGTCTGAGGCAGAGCATGGTGTAGTTGACGCCCAGGTGCTTGAGCTGGCAAATCTGCTCCGGCGACATGCACATCAGGGCGCGTAACATGTTGCTGGCGCTGCTACAATAGATATTGACATGGCGCAGGACAAGGGGGCTGGCTTCGGTGTAGATCTGGCGACAGGCGCGTAGGATGGCCAGGCGCGGATCGCGAGCGCGCTCTTCGCCGCTATACTGCGAGTTGTTGGCATCAAATACCAGAGACCGGAACAAAGCGACGTAGATGAGGTCCCGAATCTCCCGCGGCATACTCAGCAGAGATTGGTTCGAGGATGAAGGCATGGCGATTATGTTCTCCCCACGCAAATCGCGGGGGGGGTGAACGGATGGTGAAGACGCGAGGTGAGTTGACTGTTGTGCCTGGGACCTGAGACTAATGAGAGGACAAAACCCCCCCCACGCTCCCCCGCACTCCCCCGCAGGCTGCAGCCTATGGAAAAGCTGGTAGAAACGGCTGCCAAGCTGCAGGCAGGTGCTGAGCCACGTAGCCACCGCACAAAGGCTGCGCTAACTACCCAGTTTACAGGGGCCTTTGGTGCACTTCACGAACTACCTCACCTTTATTTCCAAAGTCTCCATCTCGCAATGACTGACCATCCTCTACATCCAGACTTGGGGTCGCGTACACAACATGACTGCGAGGACGAGATCCCAACGTTGGACCAAAAAGGCGAGTTTGTCGCGCTCGGCTCAACATCCTTCGTCGAGCTTTTACCCAACGGTGACATTATCAAGAGACCCTGGCCTGGCACAGATCGCGCCGCCGCGCGACGCCGCGAACTCGCTACGGAAGCTGAAATATACGATAGGCTGGGGAACAATCGTTTCCTTGTGAAGAAGAAGGCCTGGGATGCGGAAAACCACACTCTGATTCTGGAGCGCATGCATCACGGGACGCTCAAGGACTACTTGGAGTCCCACAAGGATGTGTCTCTCCAGCAGCGAAACCGATGGGTGGCAGAGGCCGCCCAGTGCATCCAGGTCTTGCACCATTCGGCTATAGTTCATTGCGATATCGGGCCGCACAACTTCCTCGTGGACGATCGTCTCGGTCTCAAAATAATCGACTTTTCCGGCTCCTCAATCGACGGCTCGCGCACCGAGATCTGCCCTGGCGTCCGCTATGCGGCACCTAATCTACATCAGTCCTGGCAGCAAGCTCCAACGGTCAAGACGGACCTCTTCAGTCTGGGCTCGATGATCTACTACATTATAACAGGCAAGGCTCCCTTCGAAGAGTTCTGCAGTGAAGAAGTACGTGAAAGATATTCCGCTCAGGATTTCCCCGACCTCACTGGCATCTATTATGCAGAGATAATCAAAAGGTGCTGGTTGCAGGATTTTGAGAAGGTGGATGACTTGGTTTCTTCGTTGAAGGCATGAGCAGATGTGGAATAATGTTTTCTTCCGAGCACTGTTCTTGCAAGAGCATAGAGAAAGTTGAGTCGTTAAAGTAAGATTCTGCTTAAGAATAACGTCAATCAGGGTGTTATTTCTTGTGGGGATTCCTTCACTTGAGTTCAATCGGTTCTAGCTCTATATCCTTCCAGTAATTTCCCAAAAGGCTCGCTTCTGAGCCTTTCTTGCACATCACAAGCCGGCCCACACATCTCGACGGATTGGACCCCTTTATCGTTGCAAGCCTCTTCGCCCCTCATGCTCCGTGTTTCCTCGAGGCATCGACGATGGGACCTGCGTCGTCAGGTATAGTAATAGCCACATAAAAGGGCCTTATTTTAATACAAACAACATCTCTTACAAGCAGGATGTCAGTTGTACTAACAGGATAGCAAACCTCCAAAGGAGTTGTCGAACTAAAGAACCTACCGTCAGTAGACGTTGTAAAATAACCCACGACTGATGGCGGCATCGACGTACGTCTCGCAATACAGGCTGTACGTGTGCAAAGATCCGACGAGATCGGCCTCGCCTTATCACCAAAGTCATGCATTGGGTACCCCTCAGTTCACCTCCTGGGATTCTTGGTTGATGGCTTAGGGCATGTCAACCACAGAGGACCGCGTTGGAGCAATAGCCAAATTATCCATTTGTTTAAAAAATATTGGGACTACGCCCGGGCTCGGCGGGTTCTATCGAAATAGCGTTCCAGCTTAAGAGAAAAGTGGCGTTGCAATCTCAAGCCCAGATCCTTACTCTTGTATAGCCAGTCAAAATTCCCTAAAGAACATGTTGACTGACCTACCAGAACCATCACTGCCAGATCACCCATGCCTGTAAAAACTCCGTATCGTGCCCATCAGCCGGTATTATGCCCAATATACGCGTGACAACGTCTGTGGGTTTTATTCGGTCATGATCTGGGCCATCCTTATGACAGGCTCTTCGTTGGTAGATCAAGCACCGAGTGTGAATCTTTGATATAGGTGGGACCGAACTGGGCGCAGCTATCATACACCCTTTCTCATGCGACTGTAGCGTATGGCACTAAAGGGTATCTGGCGTGGTGTCTCGTCACGATGCGTCGCAACGTAAATAATGACGCTCAAAGTGGCTACTTGCTACTTCTAGGGGGTTAGGGTAAATATGGCACTGGTGGACTGCATGTAGAAGACAGTGGTTGGGTCGAGTCTCATGGTTTCGAACATCCGGATTTGTCCAGCTGGAGAGCGAGCCGGTGATGTTTTCAAATCGACATGGCAACGCAAAGCCGATTGGCGCACTAAATGAGAAGCACGCGAAACGTCGTAGCAACCGGTCGCCACCATATGAAAGTGCTGGTTGAAAGGGAGAGAGGTGATCGAGACTTCGTTCAAGGGTCAGTCAACATCACCAAGGTACCATAGCTTCGAATGGTAGTGCTTCGTACGAATGATTGCCTCTGCCAGACAGGATCAGTGAAGCACATGGATGGGGCTGCTGTCATTCGATAAGCTGCTCGAGGAAGGCCGAGTGTGCCTGTTTCAACTTGGGACGACGTCGAAAGCTGTTGTCTGGGACATGACCTGTTGTTGCCCCGCGTACCACATCATATCTCGGCCACATTGGTGCTACCGATTCATGATCCCACAAGCCACGAAACACATTCACATTTGGTACACCATCGCCATCATCATCCCCGCGTGTACGCGGTTCGTGTCGATATCGACCAGAAATCTCAACAGTCCACCGCCATTTGCGAATCGTTCGGCCTAAGGAGTTGTAGAGGCAGCATTGTGTGTGCATGTACCGGCAAACGGGCTGCTCGAGTTGGACTCGCGCCTGAGGTGCCAGCAACAAAGCGCCAGGTCAAAATATCGACTTGCTAGACCGACACCTGTCAGACCACCGTGAGTGAGCATCACCCACATTTGCACCCTCAGCGCCCTGGAACCCCCTCAGGCAGCGAATGCGCAACACACTCCGGTTCGATTTTCCCAACCACACACTCTGCGGACGAGGGCCTTCTCAGTTGCCTCACGGACGCATCTGAGGCTGAGTAATACCCACCAGACGGGCGACTTGCACCACTGTGAAGTCCCAACCTCTGCGACCTCGACGAAACTGCGAAAAGAAGCCCCATCAGTCAGCCTGACGCATATGAGATCGCGCGTTACCTGTCAGCCAGCCAGATTCAAACCAGCGAACAGCGACCAAATCTGCAGAAAGAAACCACCTCAGCCACCCCGTTGCGAAATAACACCCGCAATAACGACCAGTGGCTTCCACAAAAAAACTCGTCGCCCACATCTTTTGTAAGAACGCGTACAGTCCAACGGCGGTCAACAAGCAGTGAGCTGACGGCATATCTGCGACATCAGCCAAATGAATCTCTTCAGCACGGCTGCAGTACCTCTGAGATCAAACAGCAGTTTGGCACCACCATACTGAGCACAATAGCATTGTGACTTGCTCTCGGCATTGTTCGTCGCCTCGGAACATCTCAAGAACGTGCCATTGTGCCCACCTCAGCACCTCTTCATCCCAACTTCCCGTCACCCCAACCGTCTCAGCCTTTCGATCATCTCAGACAAATTGACTGCCTCGTCATCTCGACCTCTCATCACCCACGCATTGAGCATTTCAGCATCTTGGACGCCGGTAGGATAAAAAATGACGTGCCTTCGTCGTTCCGATAGTTCCATGGAAATGAACATCCTGCCTCGAGATGGCTCTCGATCCATCAAAGTTCGCAGCACCCGCGACACCAAGATCCGAGCTGTGAGAAATGTCTGGTGGCGACGCATCGCTGCCCACACCCGACAGTATTGGCCTTTTTACGTCATCATCGCCGGCTTGGCTGTCATTGCCGTCGTCTTGGCCACTGTCCTCCCCATCACCCTCGCCCCGCACCACGATGGCGACGTCGCCACATCCTCTGGTCCCTCCTCTGTGTAAGTTATCCATCCTGGTCTCGCCTGTATGAGCTGCGTCGTTGCTGACTGGCTGTGAACAGTGTCGTGTCCACGACTCTCACTGCCACTGCCGCTCCTTCTGTCATTACCATCACTGGTAGTTTTGGAACGACGACCACCACAATGGGGCTGGCAACCCTGACGACCGCCACTGTAAGTCGTGCCACAAACACGTTACCGAGCCAGTGCCAATCTGATTGTCAGACCGCTTCGCCTGTAGCCACCTGCCTCGCCGCCACCTTCCTGGCCAACATGTCGTTCGTGGGGGTGTACAACCCCCAGGTCAGCCCTCCGCAGATCCTGGTCCTCGGCGCCAGGAATGCAGCCGACTGCTGCCAGCAGTGCTTCGGCATGTCGCGCCGCAGCTGCAACGGCTGGGGCTATATCAAGAGCCAGTGCAGCCTGGTGTACGACTACCCCGGCACTGGGGCCAACAACACCTGCCCCAAGGGCTACCCGTACGTCACCACCACCCAGGATGGTGACATCAAGGATGTTGGCGGTCGCGGGCCTTGCGCCTTTCCGGAATGATCGGGGGGAGGAAGAGGGAAGGAAACACAAGTTCTGAACTTTTCAGGAGACAAGTGAATTTTCGACACTTGCCGCGAAATAAAATGTTGTGAAAGATGACCGTGACTCGCCTTTCAGCCTCAGCTCATCTGGACATGACATGGTTTCCTGCGGCCTTTGTGATATATTCGAGCGGTTATCGGGCCACAGCGAAGATTGCTCTGATTGTCTCACTCGAGGCCAAGTGTGGCTTGAAGGGTGTACACTGATGCTTCAAACGAGCCAGCACCAAACATAACAATAGCTGGCAAAGCCTCTGTAGTCAACTCTGCCGCGGCCGAGCAGGTTGTCATGCCAGGTCGAGCATCTGGTGTGGGAGGAGACTGGAGTGATGATTGATCATTGACCCACTGCACTGCGCCTGTCCACAATCCGTGAAACCCACTTTCACAGGCTCAGTGTTGTTGGGCAGGGATGGAGAGTGTCTTTATTCAGGTGCTTTGTTGCGAAAACATGCGATACAGACTCGGTTGATGAACTTGGCTGAAATGCGAAGCATGGTTGATGGAACTCGGACGGTAGTTATCACCTTGTGAGAAGTTGTTTGTAAGACTGGAACAACTCGTTCTGATTTCGAGATGAATTCTACCCTCCTGTGAATTCAACGTCCGTGCACTCCCGTCTCTAGCGCGAGGTTTGATCGGGTCAACTATATCCCGAGCCGTGATGGTTTTAGCGGCCCTAACTTGTACCTATGTATCCGTACTCCGTAGTTCTCCTTTGAAGTTCCTGCTTGCTCCTGCTCATCCTACATTGAGTTGGCACAGGCTCAACATTCAAGACTGGGGATATCCCAAGAGACTTGTTCATGCTGACATATCTCGGTCAGCTACTCTCGATATCCCCAAGTCACAGGTGATAGAGCATCATCATCAATCTCGCCAAGTCTCTAGAGACTAGAGTCTACGCGCCCCGGACCCCTGTTATACAATGGATTCCACAGGCGCGACTTGAGTCTTGCACCAGACTCCTGTCCCAGAGCGTCACATCGGACTTGGTCAACCTCCCTATCAGACTCGAATGATAGAAGACTTTTCTAGCCGTTCTTTTCCCATCATTGACCGTTGGCCCTGAGGCATTTACGGTTTACCCGAATTAGCCTCTGCCTGGGCGCGTCGTCGATATATTGCTGATGATCACATCCCGCATTCGTCCTTGCATCCGCGGTACTGCTCTATCCGCAGCGGAACTCATCTGCCGTTCCCGTACCAGGGCCTGATAATGTGACACGAGGCACTCAATATCTGGAGGCAACGATGCCACATCATGTCCAATCAAGTAGCTGCAATGCCGGCACCTGATGTTTGCCAGACACCAGACTCGGTGGTCCCGCTAATGACCCCAGGCACGTACTCGAATCAATCAAAAACAGTGCAGCAAGTGGACAATTCGTACCGCTATCCGCTGCTATCAATGCCTCCTTGCGCATCATCCGCCCTTGTGGCGGAGGAATGCCAAGATGGGGTGGCCGAATCAGGTCCATCTTGGCTCACATTGATGAATGTTGCCATGTCCTCTACCGGAACCGCCACCTTCATTGGGCGTAGGGTTATATAGTGGCTCATGTATACATACGGTTCATGCATGCCTTCCGAGACCCATGCGGAAGGTGCTTGGTCGGTTCAGAGCCATATATCTGATGTCCGCCGCTGAGTCGTGTCTTGCAGCCTGCCGAGTTCACACACCCACCGAGCCGCGAAAGTCTCTTGCTGCAACCTAGTCACGCCAGAGACAAGAACAACTCACGATGCTTCTAGCCCTCACCCTCCTCCTGGCGGCACCGCTGGTGTCGGCCCACGGCGCCGTGACCAGCTACATCATCGACGGCAAGACGTACCCGGGCTACCAAGGCTTCTCGCCCGTGTCGGGCGCGCAGATCATCCAGCGGCAGTGGCCCGACTACAACCCCATCATGACGGTGACCGACGCCAAGATGACGTGCAACGGCGGGACGTCGGCGCCCATCTCGGCCACCATCGCGGCCGGCTCCAACATCACGGCCGTGTGGGCGCAGTGGACGCACCAGCAGGGGCCCGTCATGGTCTGGCTGTACCCGTGCCCCAACGGCTTCGCCAGCTGCGACGGCAAGGGCAAGAGCTGGGCCAAGATCGACGAGATGGGCATGTGGGGTGGCGTGCTCTCGAGCAACAACTGGGGCACCGCCATCGTCTACAAGGACCTCAAGTGGTCCACCAAGATCCCGGCCTCCCTCAAGCCGGGCAGCTACCTCATCAGGCACGAGCTGCTCGCCCTGCACCAGTCCAACACGCCGCAGTTCTACCCCGAGTGCGCCCAGCTCGTCGTCACCGGCTCGGGGACTGCTTCCCCCAGTGGCTCATACTTGACTTCGATTCCCGGCTATGCTTCGCAGAGCGACCCTGGCGTTATGGTATGTCTGCCCAGAAGTGTCTCTTGGTTTTCCAAAGCGGGACTAACATTTGACAGGTCGACATCTACTCGAGCAAGGCTACCACGTACACGCCCCCTGGCCCGGCTGTGTGGAGCGGCTAGACAGCTTCTGTGGGATGCTTTGAACGGTTTTCCGTCCAATTTGGCAACAACGTGTCGTAGATTCAGGGGCTTATCTTCGTGTATACACAAGATCGAAATTACTTCGTTCAGGTGGATGGTCGTTACGAGAATGTGGGATAATCCGAAGTGACTTATATCGTACATGACCACCTTTACCTACTCCATAACCTTTATACCCGCCTATACCTCGAAATAGTGTCCCCTGCAGCTCCCTCGTCATCTTCGCGTGACCGCTCAAGTGAACTTTCCCCACGCGAGCTATTGACTAGACGACGACAACTTGGGCGAGACGGACTCCTTGGCTTCGTGCTGGTGAAAGCCAGGGGTCATCTCCGCGGATCCCGCCCTAAGAGAGGAGGAAGCCGAACACTTTGGGCCGCTCCCGAGGTTCCGGCTGACGAGAGGTACAATCACCTGCGGGTAGTACTGGGTGAAGAACTTTGTCAGGGTCGGCACGGCGGCGCAGACGACGGCGCCGTTGGTCTCGAGGATCCAGAGCATGTACATTGCGTCCGAGGCCATCTTGTTCGTCACGCCGTAGAGTCGGTAGATGGACGCCGCACATACTCTGTGTGTTTTGCAGGGTTCGTAAAGGCGGTTGGTTGCACTTGGACGGTTCCGTGACGAGGAGAGGGGGGGGCTGTTGACTTACAGTGCGCCCGTGACGAAAATCGACAGCACGGATATTTTCATCCTCCAGTTCAGCTTCAGAGGCAAGACGACGTGGATCGGTAAACCCAGAATGCAGAGATCGCTAAAGGTGTTGTTGGCGGCGTAAAGCCAAGTTATGACCCTGTTGACAGTCTTTGTGATTTTCAAACCGCTCCATGTGTAGACCGCCACGATAACGACGTGGAATGAGGTGTACAGCATAATATAGACGACGAGGGCGAGTACCGCGTACCGGTAAGACTTGACCACGGAGAGGCGCAAGAGAAAGGTCAGGAGTGACAGTTTGGATATGCCGAGGGCGGTGTTGTAACACAGGCCGTTGACGTAATCCCACTAGACACAAGGTTAGATACTTGGAAACACCTAAAAAAGACGAGAAGAAGACTCACGGCTTCAAAGCTTCTCGCAAATGCCCTGGCCTCGGCGGGATTCAGGGGCGTCGGCTGGGCAACCATGTGGTAAACTTTCAGCGCATATCAGTTTGAGCGACGACGGGAAGAGGTGGGAGCACTCACGTGGGAAGAAAGACATGGAAAACACCCATGCTAGCACAAGGGAGATGATGAGGAGATCTGTGTAGGACAGGATTAGCACTGTTGAAACAACGATAGACAAGATGACAACGTACAATTGTTGACTGACAATCGTTGGCCTCTTACGCAAGCGGTCGTGAAGATGCTCAACGCGGCCGAGACCGTGGCCACGACGACGGTCACAACGGCGACTACTTCCTGGTCGTTCATCTTGGCACTTGTTTTTGCAGTCAGTGATGGGTTTAGGGAACGCTTTCAATTCACTAGGTCTGTCCAGCTCCTTGAAAGAACGGCCATGGTACATTATATATCAATATTTGTCCATATGATCATATTTCAACACGTCCATATAATGCTTGGGGAGAGCGCATTGTTTCTAGGTTTGCTTCCGAGTACATGATGCAATGGCCCGGTTCGTGAGAGCGAGTGTGCAAATCGCAGATCTCCTGCGGATTTGTTTGTTTGCTACACACGGTCCGGTCCGCATGTCATTCGAGGGGGGATATATCGAACAAAGTGTGTCCCTGGAAAGGTCTTTCAGTTGGCAGCACAAAAAGTACCAGCTGATTTCCACAATAGCCAACTTATACAGACGACCCGTATCGCCCATCAACCACCACATTGTAGCTATTCCTCCCCAAAATGATCCGTATACTGTGTCAAGAAAATGTCAATTTCCAGTGGGATATATATGGATTTGTTTGCCGTCTGTATGCAAGCGGCTGCCCGCATCGCTTGGCCCGAGAAACCATATAGTCACTGCGAGAGCCCTCGAGAGCTGTGATATGTTCCTCTCGGGTGCCAGGGTCACCACCACCTGTTACCGCGGTGGGAGCAATGTATTGACAAAGTCCATTTCAATATTAAACTAATTGCAGGTCCCAATGTCTGAAGCGCGGGTGACTGTACACGTTCGTATTTTGCAAAGGCAATCGGTGCCCTTGTCAAGAAGTATGGCTAGAATCGCATGGCAGCTGCCATACAGCTCCGCGAAGCATACCAGGGGTTCCTGTTTGCTAAGAACCTAGCAACCTGCAAACACCCACAACACTCCGCAGCTACCGTGTGCACTCGCTCGCCCTCGTCTCCGTCTTCGAGAACCCACGGAACAAACACGTCGGTTGCCGCATGCCCCTCATTACAGCCCTTGTCATAGGCGGCGGCCTCGCTGCGGAGAGCCGAAATGCCCTTCCGTCATCTCATGGCCGAGGCAATGGTGCTCGAGTTCGCCGTTCTCATAAAGCTCTCCCTGAGCTTGGCAAAGGTCCCCTTCTTCTTCTCGGGCGCCTGCGTCGTCCCCTCTTGCGCCTCCCGCATCTCTACGGGTTGCTGCGGCGCGGGCTGCGCTGCGACTCTCGCGCCAGCTGGACGCGCGCCTTGATCTGGGCTGGGGTCGAGAGACTTTGGGATAGGTTGTCAGAACGGGAAAGCAATGGATGTGCTGGTTAGGGAGGGGGAGGGGAGTTGCTTACTCCGGCACACATATTACGAGGGCTATGCGGGTGTCTGAGTGGTCAGTCAGACTGGGTAGGTGGTGGTCGGACGTGTCAAGGTCTGAATCAACGCAAGTCGCAAGTGTATAGTTGCAGTAGAACTTGGTATGCGAAAACAGTCTGACGACGGCCGTGAGATGGCGGACATCAGCTTCCTTATACGTCAACTTCCTCGCCCGCCGAGTGGCCGAATGACGTACGACGTGCAGCAAGGACTCCTTCATTGCTTTGCCCTGTCCATACGAGCACTGCATTCGCTAAACCCTGGGTTTTCTTCCAATGAGCTTCGACGGAAGCAAGGGGATGACAGTGCCAAGAATTGACAGGGTGATTCTGCTTCTTTGTGCCGTTATCGCCGGGCAGAGGTGCAAAGGGGTATTATACATTATACATTACTATGAGCTGTAAATTACCCCGACGAAAGACAGAAAAGGGCTTTAGTAACAAGGGAGAATTGGTATAGACAGACAAATGTCGAACACGACAAGCACAGAGGCGTATCGAACGAAAGATAGGGAACACCCGAGGATAAGAACAAATAGAAACTGTTTTTACATACATCAGACATCGCATCATAGTCGCGCAGCCGAGTCGAGCTCTACAGCTTATAGGCTATAGGCCGTAGCCTGTCAGTGAATAAGTTGCGCACCCTTTCCCAGTCACAAATCCATTTTCCAAATCCATTACCCAGATCCAACATTAACTTTTTCCTTTTTTTTCTTTTCTTTTTCGAAACGCCAATGTTCCTTTTTTAAAACCCATAATGCTCCGTCGGCCTCTTCCCATCCACCGTGCTCGAGACATTCACCCGCGTCGAGACGACGATGCCACTGACCTCGCTATCCTTGCTGTCCTTGCTCCGCTTGGAGCCCTGGCGCGCCACGGGCGCGAGCTCGACCTGGTCGTCCTCGTCCTCCATGCGCGTCCAGGCCTCGGCGGCGCTGGGCTTGACGGGCGTGCGGCGCGCGTTGAAGCTCCGGTCTTCGACGTGGCCCGAGTTCTGGTAGTTGTACGACGACGACTTGCCGTCGCGGCCGCGGCCCTGGCGGAACAGCGGCGCCAGCGTCGGCAGGCACGCCGAGATGATGGCCACCGACGGCTCGATGCACGACCACGCGAACCCGGGGCCCAGCCACCACGTCAGGTCGGCCTCGTGCGCGAGGAGGTTGAGGTAGTAGATGCGGACGCTGGATGCTACGCAGACACTGTCGAGGAGGAAAAGAAAACAAAGTCAGTCCCTATAAGTTCTTTGCGTGCACTGTTTCACAGCCGAGGGTCGGGATGAAAGGGGGTGGACTTACAAGCCTCCCAGGAGCATGATGCCCATGATGGAGAGCTTCTTCCTCATGCTCAGATGCAGCCTCATAATAGTCGGGATGGGCAGGACCAAGATAACGATGTCGTTCACCATGTTGACGGCGCCAAAGGCGAGGTAGAACAGCGTGACGTCGATACAGAACCCGTCCGTCACGCCCAGGAACCGCGTCCAGTAAAAGGAGATGGGCCGGCAGGCGACCGACATGACGGCGAACATAATAATAGGGTAGACGCCCGTCAGGGCGACTGCGAACTTGGTCGCGTTGATGTACACCTTGTCGGTCGAGGTCCGGATATCAAAGAGACGCCGGTACAGCAGCAGGATGCTCACTCGCGTGACCGTCACCGCGGCCGCGTATACCCACGGCTCGGCGTATACGAGCTATAGAGGGGGCAAGACGCCGCGTCAGTTAACCTCGTCCGACGCCGAACAGAAAGGGGGATGCCGGGCTATCTTACCTGAAGGAGCGTCACCAAGTTCGGCACATTCATCACCCAGATGTGCTGGCCCGAGCCGACTTGGCCCGCTACGAAGACGTCAGCATTTGGACAAAGCCCGGACGGCAAGGGAGGGGATGGAACAACGAACGCACCATAGAATGTCATCAGAAGAGTCGCAGCGGCGCATATCTATCGAGGACATGGTCAGACTCGATATTGGGACCCTCCCCCACAGGTTACGCATCATCGTCATGAAGCTTGAACCTTCCGACGCCCCAACTTACAAGTGCACCGATGATAGTATAGTCGTCCATGGCCAGACCTCCACCACGGGTAATCCGGACAAACAGCCGCATGCCCACGGCCACGACGCTCAGACCAAAGAACACCGCCGCCGCACTGTTATAGGCCACATGGTTGTTCTCGAAGAGGTCGAGGCCGTCCGGGGGCAGTCCGAATAGCGCCTCGATAGTCGGGTCCACGACGAAGGACGATTGCTCTGCCATGACGAGATGAACAAGGCCGTAGAAGTACGTAATAAAAAAGAGAAAAAAAAAAAAAAAGAATGACGAGAGGTTGGTTTACGATTGGTCCAAGACGAGCTCGACGTTGCCAGAAGTTCTCCGTTAGCAAAGCACTGTTAGTTATATCGATCCCGTGGTTGACTTTGCACATTCCCCAACTCGGCAACTAAATGACTCGCATTTGTTCGAGCCAGAGAAAGCGTTCCGTGGCTACCGATCGCCGAGATATAGCTTTCTAATTACGGGCAACAGTGCGGCTTTGGGAACAGCCGCTGGCCGGCTGGCTGCCAGTTACATGGCTATAACGGTGGCATCCGTTAGGGACGGGACCTGCCTCGATACACAGTACTGTGTAGAAGACCATCCCCTCCACCCCCCCTTGCCAAGAATTCGAGTCTCGCAGTGGTGGTACGTCCCCGGAAAAACCCTTGATGGCCATTCGCCCGGGGGGGCCAGAGTTCGCACTCCCGCCGGTCTAAAACGCGCAACATGCCCTGATGGTCACATCCACATCTCATTTATCCCATGCCCTCGCCCCATCTGTTTCGACCTAGCTCTGTCAGCGGGAGTTGGCGGGTGGATATCGGTGAGGTCGATATATATATATCACGCACGGTACGGAGAATCGAATAGTGCGTCCTGAATCATGAACCCGGTCCCGTTCGGGAGGATTCAAGGTTTGCGCCCAGGTTTCCCTTTCCCATCTAAGCAAGCAGCGCGCAGATCATGGCATTGCGGTTGACGCGATGCGGTGCTTCCTTCGGCTCCATTCGGTAGCTCTTCGTTAGCCGTGATGCGAGTCATGACCCCGGCGCTCGAAACACGTCTCGTTGCGAAATGTGGGGGGGGTCGTAGCGGGTAGGCAAGGGACGACTTTTGGTATAGTGCTACGGAGTTCATATAGAGCCACAGCACTACGAAGTACGGAGGGCACCCAATCTGTTCCTTGTACTCCGTACGGAGTACCCCGAATCCAGATGGAACCCCCAGCGGATATTGCTCAGTTTCGCATACGCAGCAACGTAGCTAGTGTACCACGTAACAGCGCAGCATGCCATTCCGTTCGAATACACAGTAACTAGTCCACGTCACGATGTCGGTGAGTACATAGTACTTCCTTGGTGGTAAAATCCCAACTACCGAGGAACCGAAAAGCATAGATCTATGCACCCCTTTTCCATCCCTGCCAACCAGGCTAGACAGGGCTAGTCAGGCATCTGCATTCGTCATGTTCCCAATAGGGAACAACGATTCGTACCGAAGTAGGAAAAGGGGGCATGGCACGATGGGGCTGTCTGCACCCGTAGTACACGATACCGCTGATCGACATGTGATAAGACCGGCGGGTCCATCCGGAATGGAAAGGAGAGTGGTGCCGTCGTGAGCGGTCGAGGGCATCTTAAGTAGACCGGCAAGCCCGCAATTCTTGGCTCTCCCTCTGGTCCATCGAGATCTGAAAAATTACCAGCAGTAAATCTACCTCGTCTAGAATCATCATGGCGTCGAACGTACCATCTTCCGCACCAGCGCCACCCGTCCTCCTGGGTACCGAACACATCGGCCCCAAGGGCTGGATCCGCGAGTTCTTCTGCTTCGAGCTCCCTGAGGACTATGACATGTAGGTGGGTCCCATATCTAATTTCGTATGCCGGGAGCTGACAGCGGCCCCAGTGAACATGTCACTTCCATACTCCGCACGGCGTACTCGGCCATGAAGGCGACCACCCCCATCGCTGGCTGCAAGATGGTGCCATCCGAGGATACAGAGCAGGCGGGCCGCTGGCGGCTGGTGCCGTATCCTGAGGAAGAGGTCGAGGACTTTACCGTCAAGGACCTCCGCGGCCAAGAGGACTTTGTCAGCTTCGCCGAGTTCAAGGCCCGCGACTACCCCATGGCGCTGCTGACGCCCGACAAGGCTGCCAGGGGTACGTGGCCGGGGCTGCCGGACCTCTCCACCGGCTTCTACACGACGTACGTGCAGGCCAACTTCATCCGCGGCGGCCTGCTGCTGAGCTTCCTCATATTCCACTCGGCGGCCGACGCCACCAGCGGCTGCGTCTTTGCGCGCGTCATGGCTGACGAGGTGCGCAAGGCGCAGGGCATCCCCATCGGTCACGCCCTTGACCCGACCTCTCTCCTCGAGGGCCGCAAGAAGCTCGTGGCACACGGGCCCGTCCCGAGTGCCGACGAGCACGCCGAGTACATCGTGCTGCCGTTCATCCCCGAGGGGCCCCCGCCCAAGATCCTAAGCGACATCCACACCGCTCACGTCTTCCACTTCTCGCCCGCGGCCATCGAGCAGCTCAAGAAGGACGCCGCGCCGGTCGAGGGCAACCTGAACATCCTCAAGGGCCAGGACAACCTCCCGGCCTTCGTCTCGACCAACGACGTGCTCAACGCCCTGGCGTGGAAGGTCGTCATGGAAGCGCAGCACCCCGACCTGAGCGCCCTCGAGGAGCCCGAGAGGCCCTCCCACCTCAGCGTCGCGCTGGACGAGAGACGCCGCGCCGGTATACATCCCCAGACCCTCGGCAACCTCCTCGCCTGGGCCCCCGTATTCTTGGACCTCAAGAGCCTCGCCACAGCCTCGCTGGCCGACCTGGCCGTCATGGTACGGCAAGCCGTAGCGAAGCATTCCGACGCCGGCTTCGTGCAGCGCCACGAGGCCTTCCTCGGCGCGCTGCCTGACCTGCGTCCCGTGGCGCCCCTGGTCTTCCTCGACGTGCCCGGTCGTAATATGCTGACGTCCTCGTGGAGGGATCAGGAACATTACAAGATTGAGTGGGGTCCGGCTCTGGGTGGCAGGATGAAGGCACTTCGTGCGCCGTCCGTGGGCGTGTGCCACGGCTTCCAGGTCATCTTGCCCGACAGGCCGGATAAGCCGGGTGTCGAGATGATGGTGGGCGTGGAGAATGGCGCCATGGAGGCCCTGTTGGGACACAAGTTGTGGACCAAGTACTCGACGTTTGCTGGAAAGTGAGCCGGGGGTATGAAAGGTCGGGTCGGCGATGCTGGTCCGCCTCGGGCTTGCTGCTTCGGGCTTGCTGGTTCGTGCAATTTGAATGATCGATGGTACGAGGTCATGCATCCGGAAGGGTCGAGTTAGCGTGGTAAACCATCAATGTAGCATTGTCATGACTCGCAACTCGTAACTCCCCTTGTAACGCAGCCTGCCATCAGCTAGTTAGCTATTTACCCGGAGCTCACCTTCAAGTCGCTATTGATCCCTTCTCTAGCACGTATATGTGCACCACCTGGTCCTCGGGGTTGACCCTTGGTAACGGTATCGACTTGACCACCCTATACCGCCACCCCTGTGCATCCAAAATTCCGAACAATGCCTCCTCGGACTCGTGTCGAGGTTTAGTGGCTATTATGACGCGCGTCACTGCAGACGGCTTGTCTTGTTTCCTCGACACTCTGCTGTTGTGTGCGTGCAGCGCGGTCAGAGTTCCTACCAGGGCCGGGAGAGTGTCGACGTTGTAGGTGCAGTCGCTCAAGAGAATAAAGTCCACCACGGCATTGGGTCGCACCGCCGACCCAAACCGTCCCTCACGGCCTTCGTCCCAGTCGAGGTTCTCATACCGCAGCTCGGAAGCATGGCGCTCGTTCGACTGTGCCTCGAACGCAGCAAGGGCCCTGGCAATGTTGCCCATCGCGCGCTCCCGTGCCTCGGGAAGGTCCGTCATTGTCACGTAGACCTCCCTCAGGGTCACTCCTTGGGCCCCCGCAGCGTCGCGGATGATAGCCGCCGCCGTGATGCCTAGGATCCCAACGCCGCATCCCAGCTCGAGGATATCGACGCTGTCCTTCTCGATGGGCAGGACCTTGGCGATCTCGTCGCCGTCGCCACACACATCGGTGAGGTACGAAGCCGTGATGAAGCCGCCGTCCCAGATGTGTCGCGCGATGCTCTCGCCGAGCTCCTCTTCGAACTCGAGACTGCGCGGGACTCGTGCTTCGGAACCCAGAGACAGAGGCAACGTCCGCACCGAGACCTCGGCGCTCGCACGCGCGAACATGTCGACGCACACCGGCACGATGAGCTCAGTCTGCACATCGTAACCGTGCCTCCAGTAAGCTATTTGCCGTCGACTCTCGACCCTCTCGACCCTCTCGACCCTCTCGACCGGGTCAATCGGCTGAGATTGCGCGTAAATATGCACCGTCGTCTTACCCTCGGTTAAGCGCCTCCGCAGCCGCAGCTTCAGCTTCAACACACGCAAGCCAGCGCGCCATTGGATTGCCTTGTCGTCTGCGGCGGCGACCAGAGTGCGGCCCCCGGCGTCGTCAACAGCGACGCAGAGGTCGAGCGGACTGTTGGGCTCGAAGAATGAGTCCCCGAGGTCGGTGGTGATGGTCAGGAGAACATGTAGGAAATCCTCCCTACGATTCGAGGTCTCTACGGTGACTTGGCGCAGGAGGCGGATGTAGTGCATCGTGACAAGAGGCGCGTGCGTTTATTCGTCTGAAGGATCTTCGGATGAAAGCCAAGGAAGGGATGAGAGGCCCAGGGATGATGGATGATGGATCAGTCATCATGGGATGAGCAGAACGCCACGTTCAGAGTAAGCGTAGGCCTCAGCCACAGAAAGCTGTGGCACAGTAAGAGAGGGAGGGTAAGCCGTACGTTCGGATTGCTCGGGCCTCGATGGAAACAAAGCAATTCCAGAGTCTGCACAAAGCACAAGACGCCGTGTTTTCCCCAAGTGACGTGTCGAAATGGGGATGGTGGTCTCACCGAAACGTCACTGTGCACGCCAAAGCAACACTCACAACGCCATCCATGGTACTCCGTAACTATCGCTGCTCCGAAAAGCCCGAAGCGTGATCTCTCCCCGCACACGACGATCGATCCCGGGGATCGAGACTCGAGCACGAAAAACCGGGAGCGTACCTCTGAACAGTAGTCAAAGCATAGACATGTCGCCATCATCCCAGGGCCGCGTCCCAAAGTCTTCGTAACTTAATTGCTCCGTAACTACTCCGTAACCAGGTCTTGAACGCCAGTGCTCCGTTACCCCCGTAGATGCGACGCCATGCAACGATACGTAGGACCCTGCGTAGATCAGCTAGCACCCCTGCTACGCCGTTGCCTTCGTATGCACCGAGGGAATAGAAAAAGCAATCTAGTTACGGTGACGGACAAGAGCAAGCCAGCCGTATGAGGGAGGCGCATGGCATATTGCATGAACGAAACGCGCGTCACGAGTATTGTGCGCCATGATGATTGATCATGAGAGGCGATGAACTGGTTGTCATTCTGGTAAGCTGCAGCCGTGTAGGGAGTATCTTCTACTACTGCGACCCTGGCAGTCAATGCCCGCCGCGGGCACGAGAGACGGAGATCAAGCGAGCCCCTCCTACCTGCGTGTAATCCGTACGGGGGACCGTCGACTGGAAGACGGAACGAGAGTCTCGCCGGCCCAAACGCACGTCAAATCCCGCCCGCCGCCGGCCCCTTGCCGTCGACGAGGTCCATCGCCCTGCGCAGCATGTCGCGGTCCTTCTGGAAGGTGAGCCTGCGTATCGCGGCCTCGCACTCGTAAAAGACCGAGTCAAAGTACACCTCGGGCGTCCCCTTGGCGACGTCGCGGTCCAGCTCGGCCACGAACCACCAGACCAGCTTGACGCCGCCGGCCACGCCCTCGTCACCCAGGTTGCGCACCTCGAGCATGAAGGGCTCGGTGAGGCCGCTGTGCTCGCGCGGCATGTCGTCCTCGTCCGAGGGCGCGTCCATGAGGGGCGCGCGCGTCGGCATCGTGACGGGCCGCAGCCGGCACGTGAAGCCGGACTCCTCCCGTACCTCGCGGACCGCCGCCTCCTGCCGCGTCTCGGTGCAGTTGCGTCGGCCCTTGGGGAGCAGCCATTGGTCCTCTTCGACGTAGTGCAGGAGGCAGACCTTGGTCTGCGGCCCGCCAAAGTCAAACAGGACCGCGCCGCAGGACTCGACGAAGAGCTCCGACGAGTACATCTTGGTGGGGACCATGTAGCTGGCCATGGTGCTGTTGGCAAGGGGGAGAGGACGGCAATGCGAGGCGTGCGTGCGTGCGTGCGACAGACAAGCTGGGGGATACGGACGTGATATGCAGGCAGGTAGTTCGCGGCAGGTACTTTGCAGCAACTTGAACCAACGGGGTAAAGATCTTGGCTGGCGGCACTTTGCAGAATCTCGGCTCCCCAATCAGGTGGCGTTGTCGTCCTGGGATGCGCGTTGTTGGAGACCGTGTTGGGAATTGTATCCGTACATGCCACTCACTCACCTGCAGGACGAGCCGGCCATGAGCTTGTTTTTGTACTCGAACCTTGGACTGTCGCACTCGTCATTTCTTCTTCCAGGTGAACCATACGGAGAGAATTCGCACTCGATTGGGGGGGGTGGGTTGCTTCACCGCACCCCGTCTCACCCGCCGGTAGCTAAGCCCGCCTCGTCCTGGGGGGCACGTTTTGGCAATTGGATGGTTCCAGATGCGGCGGCAGTCCAGCTCGGTTCCACGATTGATAACGTCCCGACAAAGTGGTTTACCGGACCCCAGATCCCCCTGCTGGTCTGCCGATCGCCAGACAGTGAATAGGAACAGCAACAACCCGAGGCAGGACAGGGCCACGTAACCAGCGAGCACAGCACAACGGCCAATGCCACGGAATTCCATACGTTGGGTGGCACAGCCTCACATGACACTGTAGAAGTAACATAGTCAGCCTTTGAGCCCCCGGAGAGCGATAATGCTGTTTGGAGTGAGGCTGATGGTGCGAGGGTTGTACGGACTTTCTCAATCATCGCATCATCGCACGCCGGCGCCATTCCTGTCCGTCGCAGCACCGCAGCGTCACCTCCGCCTGGTTCAAGGTTTAGTAAGCGAGCGGTGCGCGCAGGAGACTGGAGGAGCGAGGAGCTTGGAGCCTAGAGCCTAGAGCCTAGAGCCTGGGGCCTGGAGGCTGGAGCTGGGAGCAGGGAAAGACGCCCGAACAGTGTGCGACCGTTTCGGGGCGAGGGGTCTCAGACTCTCAGGTATCCGAGCGAATGCGGACACTACGGCCTCGACATGTTATGTTCTTGTCGCTTAAAAGAAAGCAACAGGCTTTCGTATGTGACGCGTCAGACGCCGTTGGGGTTTAGACGCGTGCGCCAAGGAATGAAGTATGAAGGACTTGCTCGAGCCTCGACCTCGACCAAAGGAAGAAGCAATACAATACGCACACACATACATACGCAGTCTCCGTACATCCACACATATACATTCGCACACACAAGCAGGGCAACGGTCAACCCAGATAACTGGCAGGGCGTTGAACAGACGGGCAATAACGTTGTGGGTTGCCCAGCCCGGAAGAGTGACAGAGTGAGTGACTGCAGCACTCTCGCCTGGGTAACATGATCTGACTGACCATCACGGCGACAAAGGGGGAGTGCGAGACCCACACAGTCAGCCCGAGAAGGAGTCAAAGGGGTCGTCTGAGCCAATTGCTAATCGCCCATCCCGACGACAGTGGATTGGCGGGGTCCAGATTGCCAAAGTGAGGGGTGATAAGAAGGGCACGCAATCGATAACAGAGAGCGAGCGTATCGCGGGTACAACAATCTCGGAATCCAACATCAGCACCAAGGCGGACGGAGGCGGGCGGGCGACTTGGGGAGAGAGGAGGGGGGGGTGGGACATGTGAAAGTGGATAATCATACCACCAATCTGAGCAGCATGTCCTCATGTGTCTGCGACATACGGACGGGTCCGAGGGGTGTCAAGTGACTTGAACCTCTGCTAAGCGAGAGCAGCAAGTATGGTGGTGTACGGAGTAGGTGATAAGGAGGAGGAGGCGGCGGCGGTGGTCATGTGAGACCTTGGAACACACACATGCCGCCGCAAGTTCCAGCCCCACGTACTGTGGGTAGGGTCAGGTGAGCTCTTGTGCGTAACCATCTGCTCAAGTGTTGGTGTGAGGCAGGATAATCGGTGGGTGGTATTTCACTCCTCCAGGATACCAGGACATGCCATGAGACGGGGATCCATGGCAGCGAGAAGTCGCAATTGAGCGGTGTCGCATCAGGTTTCGAGCTTGCGCCTCCAAACGAAGTCTCTACCATCGTGGCATCGTGGTGGCCCAATGTACCGTACCGTCGTAGCGCCAAAGATATATGTTCATGACTGTGTCATGTCCAGATCGGTGAGGAAGTATCCGGGTCCAAATGGACGAATGGAGGGGCCGTAACTACAGCGAGCATCTCGAGTCAAGACGAACTATCCGATGCAAGACCTGAGTCTGCTCAAAGCTGCTGCTCGTCCACACGCAGGCATCCAAGACCTGAGAGGACTCAAGAGGAGTGTGGGCTGTCCAGAGACATGTCATGCCAATATCGGCTTGCCTAATGGAGGTGGTGATGGCGACTCAACGTCAAGGCAAAGTCAATTCCAACCGTTGTCTAGGCGCCCATCCATATGTACAACGGATGCCTGTGCGGCGATCCGTGTTTGAATTGACTCGGGCTAGTGAAGAGACGACCAGCATCACATTGATGGAAGTTGACAGGGCGATTCGTGATTCTACTCTGCAGACGGATATGACGGAGAAACGCAATGTCAGCCACGCAATTAAATCTATGAGCTTCCAAGTTGACTTGTATATGTGTGTGTGTGAGAGAGAGTGTGTTATTGTGCCCACCAAGGATTCGTCCCGAGACCGGGCAAAGGCCGTTCGGAGAGGCGTAGCAGCAGAGAAGCGTATGGCGGTTGCCAGTTGGAAGCCTGGAGACGGATCCCGCACATTTGCTCGAGCCGGCTGACTCTGACAGGAATGCGACAATTCACAGGGCCAGACCGCGTGTTGGGAATGGATGACGTTGACGACCAACATGAGGATGTCTACGACGCGGGCATTGCCGCCATGGACGGTGGACCATGGTGGCATGCATGGTCATGCCCAGTTCTCATCGTTAGCATGATGATTGATCAAGATACTCCGGAGCCGCGAAGTCAATGGATGAATGGCGCGCCAGCCACGGGCAAAGGAGAATCCGAGAGACGGGATTTGCGAGCACTGTGAGCTGAAGAAGCGTGGCACTCCTGCATCTCACGTTGATGCAGATGACGCCTTGTGAGAGATGTACTGAAAATGGATGCCGATGTACAGTACTTTGCACAGAGGCAGGTGATAAACTGCGGACAGGCTAGGCTCAAAGGGGCAGTGATGGTGGAGACCAAGTCTGTTTGATGGGGCTTCCGACTTATTCGATTCCCTCGTTTCAATCGCATCTCATAAGGATTGTTCACCACCTTTCCACCCCTTTCGCCCTTGGGTTATGAGTCACCGTCGCATCCACGTCGTACAGCGGAGAACAAAGCAATCTCGAAACAGAACACGGAAGCCTGAGGAGGTTGCCTATTGGCCAATTGGTGCTTTTCTAACTCGAGCTCCGCCACACGCGCACAACGCGCCTTCTCTCCGACCAGGCTCCCAGATTGATGACGACGACGACGAAGCTTTCGATTGCAGGCCGGTTCCGATATTGGGCCGTGTCTATGATGATTACTTTAACTACTTCGTACTTCGTATGCCAATTGACATCTGGAATGCGCAAGCTCGTGCCCTGTGCACTTGGGATCTCGTCAATGCATTCCAGAAGGCTCTCCGTCGTTCGCGACTTGGCGGGGTAAATTGCCGTACCAAGTGACTGTGTAACTTAGTTACACAGTACATCCGTACTTCGTAGGTTGGAGTCGACTGGATTCCATAACGTCAGGTTCATTGATGGCAGTTGAAGGAGCCACGTTCATTCCACGTTGCGTTGTCCGTTTGCCTTGGTCCATAGCAACTGGGCGGTACAGACGGACCTTGTCTGCATGAGGCAGCAATTGGAATGTGACACGACTTGTCGCGCCATCATTTTTCCTGCAGCATGTAGTTAATCCGAATCCAATTGCTTTCCGCAAACGCTCGGCCGTCAGCATTACGAGCGACTGAAAGGTCATTGCTAGTTATCGGCGATGCGAGCAATCCATTGAAGACGACCGGCTGCCTAACTAACAGCCTGTACCCCAGACTCGGACGTGCGATAAGGCTCTAACTAGTTATCTCACTCCGTCGGTCGTGACTCTTACACAGTACACAACAGGCAGGCAGCTCCCAATTCGCCATGGTGATTGGTCGCTCTCGTAGAAACGTTGGGTGTGACAGACGCCGACGTCGATTGGGCGTCAATCCTGGCGGACCATCAACAAAACCCTGGAAGGTGATCCACGCGACGGGCGAGGCGCGGGGTTCTGATGGATGTATCACACGCCCACACATGTGAGACACACACCCTCATGGGGTCACGACACGCGAGGCCTTCCTTATCGCCCATCATTGGAAGCCAATTGCAGCTCAATCGACAAGAGGTGCGGGATGGTAGAGATGGTCGGAAGCAGGAAGAGTCGAGACAGACGACGTAGCGGCGGTAGCGCCATGGTCCACCACACTTTCATCTCCTCGCTCCGTTGTCTTTCTGCGAGCTGGTACGGAATAGTTAACTAACTTAGCAGGTAGTTGGACCGTCGACCTCTCTCGGTGATAAGAGCAGTAGCGGCGCAAACTCCCCCTCTACTATCCGTGGATGGCCGAGACCATGTGTAACTAAAATGATGTACCCAATGTACCTCTTGCAGGTCGGTACGAGACGACACTTGATTGCGAACATGACGCCAAAAATAAGCCACAGCTCCCAGCGCCAAGATGCAAGGATGGTAGATCCCTGCGCCCGCTGGCCGCATCTGGCGTCTGGGGGGGAGGGGGCTGCCTTATGACTGGAGATTGGCTCGCGGATAGGACTCCCTCTCTCTTACTCTTGTCGAACGTGAGAGTGGGTGGTGACTCTTTGACGACACCACCACTCATACCATACCCAACAAGTGCGTATCTGGGCAGGTGTACCGTACCGTACACCCCACGGCTATGGGCCTGATTAGTGTGCCTCGTAGTATTATGTTCTAGGCTTCCGAGCGGACCGTTTCCCTTCTCCTCCCCTCACACCGTCAGTAGGTAGCAACACACTCCTTATCCTACAAGTATCTGTCGCCTCCTTCTGCTCACCAGATCGCAACTGTTCTTCTATCCACTATTCGCCACTTGTTGGAGCGGTGGCTCGTATTCTCTCTCCTTCTACACAGTACTTGACTACTTATTCATGCCTTCTCCCGGACTCTGTCTTTGCAAAGTCTGGCCGACCCCTTGAGGCTTGAGCATTGTTCCCCGCCTTCAATCTGCTGGCAACCAACAATTAAACCAACCGGCCACCACTTCAAACAGCAACCAACGCAGCGCAACGTGCGTGCCGACTATTCGCAGCAATCTCGCCAACGCGCATTGCATTGTTGACTAGCTACGGACAATCATCCATCGCTCCCAAGTCCCCCCTTCCCCCGCCCCGTAATTATCGTGGTCTCCTGGATCGCCGCCTTCGTCTTGCGTGCCTCTCCATCCGCAATCCAAGCCTGTAGGCTGTAACTAGGCTGTAGGCTGTTTGTTGACAGTCCGCCCATCCGCAATTGGCCACTTATAAGACCAATTGGCATCCTCACTCAGCAGCCGCCAACACATCACAGCCCTACAACTCGTCAGCTCGTCGGGCGCGTTCAGTCTCTGAGTCATACTCTGGCTTCCCTCAATTGGTCTTTTCCATTAGTCAATTGCACCCAATTCTTCGGGCGTCTTCCGGCTTCTGCCTTCGCCACTTGCGCGTTCCACAATAAGGCAGCACAGCACCGCCATCATCATCATTATGGCTGACAAACCGACATTCTCTACAAGTATGCACCCGCCCTTCGTCACCGGTGCTTCTGGCCAAACATCTTCTCCCGGCCCATTCTCTTCTCTGCAATCGGTGAATACCACCACCAAGAATTCCAACATGGCGTCAGTGCAAAAAGACCCGCGCTCTTTCGACATCACCAGCCTCATGTCGCCCCCTGAGATACCCCTGGATTCGTTCTCCGCCATGCCGAAGAGACAATCTGATGTACACATGCTTCCTGGAAATCCACCTCTGTCGCCGCCCATCTCGCCCATGAGCAGAAACGATGACCGGAACTCGTACAGCCCATCCGAGAAGGACCCCATCCTCTTCCCGACGCCAGAGGCCTTTTCCACGCCACCGCAGCGTCCGCTCTTCGCCGACGAAGCACAGCGTATCGTGGACAACCATGTTGTGTCGCGTGCCTCGAGCCTCTTTGGGGAGGCCATGCCGCCGCCGAAGCGCGAAGAGTACGAGTTGATGCTCTTCTTCAAGTCGCACGTCATCAAGAAGTACCTGGAGAACCCCAGGCAGTGGCGTCAGAGAGAGCGCGCGCAGTTGGTGGAAGATCGGAAGGCAGCTCGACAGAACCTGTTCCGGTACAAGTCGCATTCGCAATACCCAATGCCGTCCAAGCCGCACCACCCGACGCAATCATCCGTGCCGCAGCCAATTCGCAGCAACGCTCATGCGCATGGGGTGAGGAAAGCGGCCGCAGCACCAGCACCAACACCAGCACCAGCACCGAGGCTTACGGTGAAGCCTCTGAAGCCGGCGCACATGGCCACATCGACACCACGCCCCATCCGAGCGAATGCGAACACGCACATTCACGTCGCGCCCACACCTTCTCGGCCCCCTCGACCGCAGCCCATCAGGGTCCGTGGCGGCACACCGGACCCTGCTGCAAAGGGGCGACAGCAGGCGCCGAACCGCGAAGACAAGGACTTCAACTCCCTCAAGGACTTTTGCCCTCCTCTCACGTCCCTGCCGTCCAAGGCCAACAGCCTCAAGGTGGACTGGAAAGGCGCACCAATCGACCTCAGCGCCGACCCCAACTTCCACCTACTCCACCCCGACGAGGTCCTGCTCGCTGCGAACCTCCGTCTCGACTGCGCCACCTACCTCACGAGCAAGCGTCGCATCTTCTTGAAGCGCACTGAATGCCTCTCCATCGGCAAGGAGTTTCGCAAGACGGACGCTCAGCAAGCCTGCAAGATTGACGTCAACAAGGCCTCGAAGCTCTGGACGGCCTTTGACAAGGTCGGTTGGCTGGACAAGAAGTGGGTGGCTCGATTCGTCACGGAGCTGAAGAAGACCTAGAGTCGAAAGATACGAATCATACTCTGCAAGGCGTCGTTGACTCGAACGCGAGAAATCGTCCATCGGGCATGGATGCACATCTCTCCCTTCCCCTCACAACTCTCTTCTCTTCTTCTTCTTTTTATTATTTACGACTTGATGATAGTAGCATTGTTTGCGGTTTACACATCAACAGGTTGGACTTTATCTGAATGTCGCGGCACATGGCCTTGCGCGACACGCATTCAAACCCTCTCCTAGATCCATCATCGCAGCATTGGGGATATACACATGATACCCGGAGTGTCGAAGCCCCCTCTACCCAGGTTCCTCCACTCCACCATTTCTCCCCCTCATTGAAAGATTTCTGTGGGCATGTTTATTTGATTTTTTCACTCGCATCTGGCCAAGGTTTTATGTTTATCCCCCCCTCAGCGTCTGGTCTTTTGTGGCAAGGGGGTTGCTGCATTGTTTGGCGTTTGGAGACTCTTGTCTCTTTCATTTGTTTTTGCGGAGGACATATCCCCCCCCCCTACTCCCCTCAGGATGTTCATCGACCAGCGTGTTCAGGGGGTTCTGGTTTGCCCACAGTGGGCTGTTCCCATCAAGGGACTATTCACAGAGATTGAGAGAGATATGTACGGGCTGATTCCCATCAAGGGACCGCTGAGATTTGGGACGGGTTCTTGCCCTACAGGGCCGGAACCCGGCGTCGTTCTAGTTATTCCATGTAGAATGTCGCGTGTCAGGAGGACCGTAACCCGTTATCTGCGATGTGTGCAGCAATCGAATCAAATACATTTATTCGACCACTGACTTTGCCGCAACTCGGTACTCTGCCCGTGACCCTAGACAGTCCAGTCCCTGACGAACGAACCCTTGACCGCTATCGCGACTTTGTTCACCGCCCCGGTCGAGGACCCCTATTTTCTTTCGCAGCCCACATCCCGCGTCCCGCATTTTCACATGCCAATCATCAGTGTCTTGTCTCCCGTCCCCCATCCCTTCCGCATTCGTGATAACTATATGCATACTTCGTACGCAACTCTACCCTCGTTTTCTTTTCAACCTACCTCTTCGGACCCTTCCTGCCATGGTTCAGCCAGCCACCCCTCTCCCCCAATGACAAGAAACGTGGCGCCGAGGCTCGATCTCACACTACGGCCCGTTCTCTCAACGGGGGGGGGGGCACGGCGTGGTGGGTTAAAAAGCGGACGGGACTTGCCGTCTTGGAGGGGGTGGGGGGGGTGCAGACAAGGTTCATCGCATACATAGTTACCAACCCAAGTATCCGTACGGAGTACAGATGCATTGCATACGTACTCGGTAGTACCATTGCATACACCCCCCTACTCCGCGTTCTTCTCCCCTAACTACCCCTTGCAAAGGGGGGACGGCGGAAGGAGGCGTTCGGCCGAGGGAGAGAAAAGTTCGCACAACGGGGGCGTGTGCCAGAGACGCGACGAACACTGATTTGACCCTGCCACACGGATTCCCGCTCATGCTTATGCGCACCCAAGCAAGACATGAGATGAAGAAGAAGAAGAAGAAGGCAGAATCTCCATAAATTATAAAAGAAGCGTCGTACCTGCATCTCCCCCCCTTCTATCTCCTCGCAGCGCAAACTCAATGCGTGTGCCGATTCCCTGCCCTTCGTTACGGTATCGTCATGGTGAAACCGTCCCGTCGTCCTTTGACGTCAACGAGAGACTGTTGTGGTTCTACGTCGGATTGAAAAGCCGGGAAGCGGGTGTGCCCCTTGACCGTACCAAGTCTTCTCGTTCAGTTTTGAGTTTGCGTCGCGCGAACGGTTCCTGGGATGGACGAAAGAACGTCGGGTGAACACCAGGGGGAGGATAAATAAGTGTGGACTGTCAGGAGATTGGGTTTACACGCGTGGTGCGGCAAAACTTGACTCCGACCGAGGTGTTCTGCCGTTACTGCTGCTAAATAGCCTTGCGACACGTGGAAAGTATGTTGGTCAGGTATTGATTGCTACGCACTTGGGCGAATTGCCCCCGGACATGACGACGGTCGAGGCTTCAGTTGCTTGCTGGTGCTCGTGGCTTAGTTTGGACTGTATTGCCCCTGTTGATTGGATAAACCTCTGTCATAACTACTTCATACACGTAGTTACTCCCATATCTCATGCACCCGCTGCCATGGTACGCCCTTCATTCGCGGCAATCGGTTTTTGCACGTCGTCCACGGCAGTGTTCTGACCGTCCATGTACTAGTTCGTCACCAAACACAAAATCGCCATTGCCCGGGGGGACCTTAACTCTAAAGGCCCCTTTTTCCTTGGGGGTGTATCTAGCCCTCTTCTGGTTGCCGCCACTTCCGCCTGGTCTGGTTCGAGGTGCGGCAGGGACGCCGACATGATGAAGTAGCCCGACGAGCTGCTTGGCCGTTCAAGACGTCTTGCCAGTTCTCGAGGCCGTGTCGAAGAGGTCTCCAGTCATCTTGCCAGCCGAGTCAGTCCCGACCGTCACCGCTCTTACCGCCGATTGCCCCGCGTTCTTAGCTAGGGATGCACAAGTACTTCCCGCAGGACGAGATTTCCTCGGCCAGCTTTCGCGATCGACTCCTTGCCCGCGCGCGTCAGCTTGTCGTCGGGTCGCGCAGTCGGCGGGCCTGCGCGCACGTCTTGGCCGCCTTGCCGAGCCTCTACTTTGTCCGTCCGGTGATGTAGACCTCGGCGGTGGGGGGTTTCGGCAGCTATGTGACTAATGTCGGATCCCAACGCCTTGTCGAGAAGACGCCCTGGGGGTAGAGGCTGCTATTTGCGCTGTTGGATGACATCACATGCTGATCTTTTATGTCCTGATCGCACGTTGGTTGATCAGTCGGTCTGCTGCGCGACTGTTCGAAGCTTCGGGTCGCAATGTGATCGATAAAGGATAGTTGTCGTGGGTCGTGGCTGTAACGATCTACCCCTGCGGACACCTGCAGAGCGGTCTCTGGTGTTTCTGGTGGTGCAAGGCGACTGCGCGGCGGAACGTAGGCGAGATCATGACGTCGATTGCTGCGGCGGCGGCTGTGCGTGGTCGAAGACGACAGTGCGTCTTGAGCTGGCGAGGGGAGAAGAAAGCACCTGGGAAAACTTGCTGATCTTGATGGTGCGTGGTAGAGGCAGAACAGGGTCGGGTTGAAGTAGTCATGTCCGAGTTCCAGGGGCCGTGTCGGCAACGCAACGAACGATGAGCCGTCGTGCTTGTAGGTACCTGCGTTAGTACCTAACAATAAGCAAGGTCACGGTGTAAGTTGTGACCTGTCTGGTGGAGACCTGAGATGCGGGGCTGGAGCTTATGGTCCGGCCCGGAATTGCCCACTAGTCGCGCTGTAGGACCCATCGTGCTGGGCCGGTAACCGTCAGTTGGCAACTAGTAGGTCAGTCGATTTGAAATGGACGGTCTCGAGCGCCAACTTCTGGTCGTTGTATGAACCACTGCGTCAGGAGACCGCCTGCTGAACGACTTGTTCCAGGCCCAACCATAGCAGAATGAAGACCGATAGATGATGCTGAGATGACATCTCCAAGACTCCAACTTCCAAGACGTCGAGGTTCGAACGGACAGACTCCAGAGTCGGCAACCATACAAGGAGGTACATTTCCGCGTACCAGGCTCGATTCAAATGAGGCCGGTCCTTATAAAAGGGAACAACTGAGGAGGAAGTTGGCCGATGGTACTCACCTACGGAAAGCCACCGTGCGACGTTCGGGACAGGAGTCACAGGTGACAGGACTCTTGTGATGGTGCAGGAGAGGTCCAAGGGCCAAGATGTGATGAGTGAGCTTGCTTCCTTTGTGAGAATATAAGTCCAACTTCTAACGAGGAAAGTGCTAGATGCTTGTCGCAGTTCATCCCAGCAAGACGCTGCTCATGTCAGAGCACCGGTGGCACCCTCCTTAACCACTATGGGGAATTGCAGCGTATTCCATCCACGCCTTCATACTTTGACGGCTCGCTCTCTTCTGGGTGCTTCTTGTACGAGCTGCGGGTTTCCGGAGCTTCGCATCGGCAAAGCAAAGCGCATCACCGTCACCCAAAGGTAACGAGGCCGAAAGAACGCCACGATCAGTCGCTTTCCGGCCAGGGTCCAAGTCGACCATGGTGATGCTGTCGTGGCTGCCACGATCCTCGATGTCGAGGACCGCCTCTTTGCCTAGAGACGACAAGCTCGGTCGAGATCTGAAGCGCCAGGCATGACCGTGGCAGTCACCCGAACCCAACTTCGAGCCCGCCAAACACATAGCCTCCAGCTCACCCCGCCGGGGCTGAGTCGCGTGGATCCAAAGTCCGCGACGTGGAATGAAGTAGAACAGACGGCATGGAATCGTGGGCATCTCGGATAGATGATGGACCAGAAGTATGGACCTCCATGGATACGAGCAATCATCTTTGTGTCTTGACCAAACTCTTGGTCCACATACCACGTAGAGATCTTCTACTTTGTAGCCTTGACTAACAAGTGCACAACAGTGACAGCACAACAAGGTTGCAGACCCACCGTAGCCAAAGCATGTGATATTATCGTGATGGCCAAGTCAGTCAGGATAGCCAAGTCAGTCAGGATAGCCAAGTCAGTCAGGACAGCGTAAAGATATGGCCTAGTGAGACTGCCCTACCCTGAATTCGTCGGGTAGGTCAGGCAAGCAGTATGGAGCCGAAGCTGTCCAGACTTGGAGACTAAAATATCGTGGGGTGTCTCTAGAGGCTAGCAAGGAGTGGTACTGCTACGGGTTAGGAAGACCCAAAGGGTTTACAGGTTTCATGCAGTTTTGCACCTACGCGGTGACGAGAAGCCATCGTCTGACTTGACTCTGGGTGGTCCTCGGTCTCTCCAGTTCTGAATTCTACACGCGTATCAGAGTTCAGAATGTTGGCTGTATGAAGCATGCTACGACCTGTCAGCACCAAGGCTTATCTCGATGTGACTATAGCCAATGTAGAGTTGCATCAAAGAGGATCTTACCATGGGGTTTATTGTTCCCTTGTGGCAGGATGTCTGTTATCGTGCAACAAGTGCGGTCTTCTTCGCGAGCTAAGCCGTTGTTGGTCCAAGTATCCATGGAATATAGGCGGCAAGGGCCGTAGAGTAATCAGACGAGGTTAGAAAGCCAGAGCTGGATGTATCCTGGCTCACAGAGTTTATCTAATACCCAGACCTGGGAGAGTGGCTAGACTAGCCCACCAAGGCCTAGGGCCTTGATCAAACTCTATCAAACTCTATAGCCGCAATGCCACCATTCTCGTAGTACAAGTAAGACTCCGTGTTCACGTAGTGTCGTGTGGGGAATCTGTTTCTCATTCAGTCTCTGCCGAATGAAGACCTTTCAAGGGTTTCATCATCGCACGTACCTATCCACGCCGATGCAGCACATTTTCCATCATGTTTTCACCGACGCCCACCTGTGACCTCTCTGCAGAGGCCCCAGGCCTGAATCTGCCATGTGACAGAAACCTGCACACCGGTGTGCAGTGTGCACCAGTCCATGCACCAACTCCTTGCACGGTTCTCCTCGCCGTGGCATATGACATTGCCTCGAGTCATCCTGCCAGGCAAGGGTCCGAGGCAGAAGCGGCCCTCCACACGATTGTCTGGCAGGCTCGTATTTCCTGACAAGGAAAGGATACCCCCGAGTGCGTCGTCAAATCTTGCCCTTTCCAGCAAATCGGTCCAGACGAGCCCGTCACCGGATCCAACGCTGCCATGGCGGGCATGTTGCATTGGCCACCGCCCAGGGGGGCGGCCTGAGGTGTGGAGGAGCAAGCCAGCGAGCCAGCGAGCCAGCAAGGAAGCAAACAAGCGAGGGAGAGTTTATGATGTCGGGGGGCCGTCTGATATCTCCGAGCGCTTCTCTTGGGCTGAGTTGGGTGATAAGCCTCTACACTAGTACGCATACGCACATGGGGCAGGTTTAACTCCCAAGGCTTCTCTATCTCCGTTATCGGGAGCGGTATACCACCTTATCCGGACGCCACGTGGTCATGCTGTCACGGTCCAGATGCTCCCCATGATTTTGCTCATGTAACAGGAAACTCGCAGAAAGTCAAACTCCAGCTCCCCGACGGTGCATGGTCGTGCGATTGCGTCGAGAGTTCTGACAGATGTCGCCGTCTCGAGACATACCTAGCTATAGCGTCCCAGTAACTTGTCAATCTTGTCAATTCGAGCAATGATCGGCAAGTATCCCCCTGCGTGCTCGTGTCAGTTTACCAGAAGGTTAGATAGATAGGTTGTATAGACTTAGCCCCGCAGCAGTCTATCTTGTGGCGAGTCATGCGAGTCCGGAAAAGATGGCAAGGGGGATGCCGCTTCTAGGGGGTTTGTGCGTGCGTCCGTTAACGCTGATGTGCCCCTCCACACCTCGTCCGTCGTGATAACCTCGCCTGGTGGAACCAAGGATCGATACGAGGCATCCGGATAGGGAAGTTATTTGGGGATTGGAGCCCGCTGGGCCACTGGCACCCTGGTATCGAGACACAATTCGATGCTGCAATGAATGGTTGGATGCCAGCCTGCTTCTATCTATATGCCGAGATGCCCAACCACTGATAGACGCTCGTTGCTGGCAAGTCGAGGGGTCCAGACTAGTGCGATCATGATGTCTGTATGGGCTATCAGATTGTTCCCCAGACGCCACGAAACAAGGATGATACGCGGCGCCGAACTCTGCCATCAAGGGCTCGACACGATAGGGCTAGACATATGACACCAGTGGATGGCCCTATGATAAAAGGGTTGGCTTGACCTAGAGCGCCTGCTTCACTTTCTTGTCTTCTTCTTTGATATTCAGCATATCAGACTCCAAAAGTGAGCCCTTGCCCATCAACCTGATATCAATATTTGACTACTCCGCTTCCATCACAGTCATTGTCGTCCAACAGGCTACGTGCAGTTCCTCTGACGTGCCACCCTTGCTCACTGGCCCTCATCCTCCTCAGTCTTTCTCTAGCTAAGAAAAGATCCCATCGTTCAGGCTTCTCTGGTGTCAGTAATACAATACCGTAGCACACCAAAAAGAAGAGGAACACGTTTTGCCTACAAGAATCACACGCGTACTAGTTGTAACCTAGTCTTACCTCCCCCAATCTCTCCATATATACTCCACTCCACTAGATCTAGGCTACGAAGCTTATCGGTCCATAAACACATCATCCATCCTTGGAGCCCATCAGCGACCCATAGCGGGCTACACACTTCATCATGGCGACCGCCGATATACTCATGCCATCCTCAGCCGGTACCAAACCCAGCTGGACCCCCATCATCGCAGGCCTCAACACAGTCGAACTCGGAAACGATGACTTTGATCCCGCAAAACACATCGCTTTCAAGCCTCCGTCAAAGGTTTACACCATGGCAGACCTGAGCCTACCCCAGGACACGGGCATCTCACCAATGGCCGTGTCAGAGCCCTTCCCGCTGTTCAACCAGGAGGCGGTCATGAGGATGCGCCGAGAAGTGCTGTCTCCCGAGGTCCTCAAGAACTGCCAGTATTCTAGCAACTTGGCCCAGTGCCAGCTGAGGGGTTTTGCCAACAAGTGAGCCAGCCTCATCGCCGCGAGACCGAGAGATCGCCATACTAAACCAAGACTCCTCTAGGTACGCCCCCTTTGTGTACGACGCGTGGAAGCACCCGGAAACCCTCGCCATCGTCTCCAAGATCGCCGGGATCGAGCTGGTGACGGAGATGGACCTCGAGATCGGCCACATCAACATCTCCGTCAAGTCGGAACAGCAGAGGCAGGAGGAGATGAAGGCCTTTCAGGACCGCGCGCAGTACGAGGCCGACGAGGGCATCGCCGGCTGCGCGTGGGAGGACGACCAGCCCATCGTCGACTGGCACACCGACAGCTACCCCTTTGTCTGCGTCACCATGCTCAGCGACTGCACCACCATGATTGGCGGCGAGACGGCGCTGCGTACCGGTACCGGCGAGATCATGAAGGTCCGCGGCCCACAGATGGCAAGTCACCTTCCCCCCCTTCCTCCTCTTCCCGCCCCCGATGGTGCGTCGAGTGGACTATAAAGGCACGTACTAACTGACTGCTACAGGGCTGCGCAGTCGTCCTCCAAGGCCGCTACATCGAGCACCAGGCGCTCCGGGCCCTGGGCACAGCCGAGCGCATCACCATGGTGACGTCCTTTCGGCCGCGCAACCCGTCGATCCGGGACGACACCGTGCTCACCACGGTGCGGCCCGTCTCCAACCTCGCGGAGCTGTACAACCAGTTCAGCAGGTACCGGCTGGAGATCCTGGAGGAGCGCGTCCGGGGCCAGCTCAAGGAGCTCCGCGAGGCCCAGGCCGGGGGCCGCTGGCTCGCCACCCGCAAGCTCAAGGCCTTCCTCGACGAGCAGGAGCGCTTCCTGGCCCACATGAACAAGGAGATGGTCGAAGACGAGTTCGTCGTCGGCGGCGATATCGACGACAGTCACCTCCTGACCAAGAAAGACGATGTAGGCAGAATGAAGAAACGCCCCAAGCCGGAGTGAGGGTTTTCGGTCAAGAGTTGGGATGATGTTTGCTCTGCTTGCCTTTTTTTTATGGTCGGCTACGTCTGGGGATGCTTGAGCGTGTTGACTCAGTGGCGAATCAGTTGGACTTGTTTGTTTGGGGAGTTAATAGCAATTTATCGTGCCGTGGGGGCTGGACACGTCGGTGGAATTACTGTAGTTGAGGGATATATGAATGAATCACATTGAACACTTCCTGCCTGCCCGATACCACTGTGTTTTAAAGATGACGATGATAAGCCGTTATACGCGTGCTGAAGCCTGAAGGCAACATGGGTGAATTGGTGCCATGGAATCACGCCATGTCAACACACCCCAATAAGCCACCTATTGCCGGCACCGAAGCAAGGCAATGTATATCAATCAATCTTTATATCTTTGCATTAACGGCTAAGTATTTGGACTTAATTACCAAACCCAGGTGTGAAATAGAGAAAGCTAAGTAGACCTCATTTCAAGCCCTAACCGATATACTAGCGACCATCGAATTCTTCTTCGCTTTCATCGTAGTCGCTATTATAGACATAGTTATCACCAAAGTCGCCATCATAGTTGTTGACATACTCATCGTCGTCGTTATCGACGTCGCTGAATGCAAATTCATCGTATAGATCACTGTCGCTGCTATCATCATCGATGTTATCACCGTCGATGCTATCACCCTCGCTGCTTTCACCGTCGTCGTCATCCCCGTCGTCGTCATCCCCGTCGTCGTCATCCCCGTCGTCGCCATCACCGTCGTTGCCATCACCGTCGTCGCCATCGTCTTCTTCGATAATAGCACCATAGTTAACGTTGTTGTGTGGGTCATCGGATGTCAAACGCGCCATCCCATTTATTAGATCCGCTGTAGAGACCCTAGTCACATACCGGCTCTCAAGCACGGAATAAGTGTTGTCAATATCAACAACGTCGCCATCAACGTCGTCGCTATGACCTTTATCGCCAAGATCTTTGTCGCCGTGACCTTTGTCGCCATGGCCTTTGTCGCCATGATCTTTGTCGCCATGATCTTTGTCGCCATGATCTTTGTCGCTGTAACCGTCGTCGTTATTACCGTCGTCGTTATTACCGTCGTCGTTATTACCGTTGTCGCCATCACCCTCGTCGCCATCACCGTCGTCGCCACCACCGTCCTCACCGCCACCGTCATCACCGCCACCGTCCTCACCGCCACCGTCCTCACCGCCACCGTTGTCATTATCTTCCTCGGTTTCATCCATATCTGGGTAGTTTGGGTCCTCGTCTATTAAACGAAAAGCCTGGTCAATTAAATCACCTATAGGGATATCATGCACATATCGGCTCTCAAGCACGGAATACGCGTCGTCAATACCCCTATGATCCCTATTAAGCCAAATAGCTTCGTTGTTAGCCGCCTTGCACATTTTTCATGCACTTTTTATGTTACTTGGTGAGGTACGAGCCTTTTGTCAACTTGACCAACATGATCCAGATTAGAATGAGCTTTGGTTGAATCGGACTCGATCGGAGCAGCGAAAACGGGATTATGGGATAGAACAACTGCGCTAATAATACTATAAGTGTAAACACAGGTAGTAGATAGTAATTGAACGTTAGAAGCACTACTAAAAGCAAATAATGTAAAAGCAACGAAGGAAGCGGAGCAAGTAGCCTTCATAATTATAATATCAAGGTACTGAGGTAAGTAGGGTTAAATAGAAAGATTATAAACACTTAAAGGAGATACAGGACGAGAATTTGTTGCTTTGCTAAAAGATCAAAGAGCGATCTTTTTATTAGTTGAAATAGATATGTCTACATATAAGGGAGTAATACTCAGGGAATAGTACTTAATTTATAAACTAGGCAGTTTAAAATTAATAGACCAATGGGAAAACTTGTAATTTAAAGCTGGACAAGGCATACATATTGATTTTGTGGGAGTTTATCTTGGATTTCAGACTGGCGTACCTATTTTCGTATGTGCTTGTAAATTCTTTGGAATTTATTTAACACTTTTACATTCTAGTAACCCTATCAAATATTCTTACCGCGAAAGGAACTATTATTAAACGCGGCTACGTAGAAGCTGTTATAAGACTAAAAGCGTTATCTCTAGCGCCTTGGCGTAACTAGGTAGTTTAAATATTATTAGGGCTAAACTTGGAATAACTAGTAGTGCATGTAGGAGAGAATCAGCAGGATTCTCGAATAAGAATTTGCTAAACTGCAGGGAAAACTTATAGCGAGCGACTCGGACTAAGGCGTTACAATTCACCTTTAACACTAGCTTGGTTCCGGTATTAGTTAAAAGTGAGAAATGTATGTGCGGTATAACATTAAAAGCTAGTAGCGTCGGAATTTATAAACATTTCATCCTAGCTATATTATAGTGTTAACTTAAAGCTTTACAATTCGTAATTTCTTTTGTAATTCAAAAACTCGCGTTACTTAACCGGAACACTTCGTCGGTGAAATAGAGATATCAAGAAGCTTCTAGGTAATGCTATAGTTGCGATGTCGTTCGAGTATAAATATATATATAGCTAAGCAGGAAATAGATAGGTAGGTAATTTGATAAGCATCGCCCGGTTAAGTAGTACAAAGAAGTTTGAGTAAATAAGGGGGATAAGTCTTATATTTGTATACTAGCTTAGTGTTGTTTCCATCAAGATCCTTCCGTCCTGCCCTCGCTACTAAATATATAAGTAAGTAGAGAGGCTAAAGACAGTATAGTAGGTTAAATATAACTACCCTCCTATATAGAGCTTTAACTATAAGAGTAGGTAGGATCTACGAGGGAACAATTTGAACCTTTTAACACGATTATCCCGCATAGCTCTACTTGAAGGACTGTTCTTTTTTATATCAATTTGACTACTATTACGGCTATAACTTTCTTGTTATAGGAAGCTACTAAAATTATTTTCAGATAGGCAATTGCACTTGGAGGTAAGTAGTTAAGCTCTGTAATTATAAGTTATAGGAAATCTTCTATACTATAATAGCACAGAATTGTGTTGTTATGTAGGTACTAGTAAATAAATATAGATCTCTAACCCTAACCCGATATAAATCCGAAGTCGATAGCATCATAGTGCAGTTTCGAACATCGACATATAAGAACGTATAAGCATAATTGTCTAAAGTTCCTCGTAATCAATATATATCTCAAAACTGTAATACGGATCTGGGATTATTTCAAAGTCTTATACAAGTAAGTGCCCAACAGGCTGCGCGCTCTATATTATGGAACCTACCTGTCCACATCAAGATGCAGACAGACACACATAAGGAGGGTTTAGCCCGTCTGCCCAATAGCGAGGTTGCGGCTAAATCAGGTGCAATCTCCCCTCTTTTCCAATATCGCCCGCTTTTTGAGAATTCGAGCCTCGACATGCTGACTTGACTCTCAATCATAGTAACCCTTTCTCAGACATACATGATGCGCCTGCTACGTATTGCCGAGGATGGTCATGTCTTTCTGACTCCCGATTGGAATGATCGAAAGTTGCCCTGTTATGCAATACTCTCGCATAGATGGGGCGATGAAAAGGAGGAGGTCACCTATGAAGACATGATTAACGACACGGGGAGATGAAAGGAGGATTACAAAAAGATAGTTTTTTGCGGGCAGCAGGCCAAGAGCGACGGACTGGACCAGTTCTGGGTCGACACGTGCTGCATCAACAAGGCAAACAGTACCGAATATTCGAAAGCGATTAATTCCATGTTCCGGTGGTACCAGGAGTCGACGAAATGCTATGTGTATATGGCAGATGTTCCGAGCAATAACGGAGGTAAAGAACTACAATCCGCGTTTTAGTTCAGCGAGTGGTGGACGTGATGGTGGACGTTCCAGGAGCTCCTGGGCCCAGATCATCTCGAGTTTTACGCCTGCGACAAATCACCCCTCGGTGACAAGATTCCTCTTTACGGGATCGTCAGTTCCATCACTGATATACGCCATTTGAGCGCGGCCAGCATCGCGGAACGGATGAGCTGGGCGTCGAACAGGGTCACCAAGGTACTGGAGGACGAGGCTTATTGCCTACTCGGCATCTTCGACATTAATATGCCAACCCAAGTTGGAGAACTGGCACCAGAAACTAGGTCTGGAGGACAATATAGGAGTGTCCAAGGATCATGGGAGATGTTGACGCTCTAAGCAGCTGGAAATGGCTTCTACGCCTCTTACCTTGTATGAATAATGTAGCTAGCCCCGTCTTATGCCCCCTGGGAGGCCTGGTTTCCACAAACCGATTGAGCGTCATCTCAGAGTCTACGAGTCCAAAGAACTGAAGAGGTGCTCTATGTGCTTCTTAGTCGAGCGTCTTGGAATTACTGTCTAGGAGGAAGCACTCCTACCGGGTGACAAATCATAGAAGCATTGAATGAAGCCGGGATTCCGACCTTGGCAACATCGTCCTGGCAGATAGCTTTTGCGGAGTGGTTGTGAGCAATAGCAAAGCGATCTTCGTCTTCTATCCCGAACTCGAGTACGTAATAATTAATATAACATACGAGACCCTGAAGCAAAAACGTAAATGATTCCTCGTTATGTGTAAGACCATCTTGTCGCGCAGCTACAGTACAATATCTGAATCACCGTCGCCGAATCGATAAATTATAGTATGGGTTTCTCTAAGTGCTTAGAGTAAGAAGGCAGCGGACTCGGGAAGCATATAAACGAGACTAAGAGCACGACCTGGCCTTGTTAAGACTAGATTAATCCGAGGTCGACATAACTGAAGCTCTTCACCGGGGCAATAATGGTTTCCCTTGCTCGAGGCCTAACTATCCCGCGGTCCCAGGCCTTAAGATTGAAGGAGAGAATGAAAAGAAACCTCGTGAGCTTATCGACTTCGCAGTGTTCGTTATTGTTACTGCTATCGCCCTCTCTATATCTCCCAACCACCGTGGCTTGTGAAGATTCGATGAAGGCGCCCTAGAAGCTCTGCTGCACTAAAATAAGGTTCTTTCTATTTATCATAGCTTATTAATTTGCCGCCCCGTTATTATACGGATCACAGTGCTTTATTACCGTTGCTACTCAAAATCAAGCTAGCCTAATATGTTCCCGAAGGCTATAACGTGAATGGACTAATATATACTAGAATCTACAAAGCTCTAGCACCCTACTAGTTTTAGGTATAACTAGCTAAGTAGTAGTATTCTAAACGAACTTATCTTTTAGCTGGCTTTTACTAAAGTAGAGAGTGCTAACGATATAATATAGCGCTCTAGCTAACTAAACTATTATACGCTAAAGCGATAACTAGGCTTATAACTGTGGCAAAAGCTATAGTTCTACTAAAGTCGGTTTCTTGCTATTTATTATAGCTTATTAACTTGAGATAACTATATAATAGAAAAAAGGAATCGATAATTATTACTAGGGTTAGTATTATAATACAAACATTTCTAGTCTGCTTTACCGTGACTAGGACTGTGACCGGAACTGTGACTGGAACTGTGACTGGGACTGTGACTAGCACTACTCTTGTGCTTTTTCCCAAATACCTCCTTAAAGGCAGACTTTATCTTCTTCCTGTGTTTGTATGCCTTCTTAATCCCTTTGAAAGCGAGTTTTAAACCCCATGTTTTCAGTCCTGGTTCCCGAGGTTCTATATCTCTAGCATATTCATAATGTTTTAGGCTAATCTCATCCGCTAAATTGTATATACATGTTAGTGAACAACGTACTAGAATGTGTTTAAAGTACCAAGATACGTACTCTTTCCACGGGCCTCGATTAGAAAGGGCTCGATAGGAGCGGTAAAAACAGGAGCAGTAAAGGTGGCTATAGTAACGATAATGTTCCGGGATGACATATAATTACTAGTCGGGAGCTGCAAAGCGGATACATTATTTAGGGAAGCAAGGCTGGAGAGAAGAAATTGAGTAATGATTGTAGACTTCATAGTAGCGGTTATAGCAAATTAGGATAAGAGAATAATAAGAGGTAAAGGGAAAATGTATTCCCAAGATACCAACAGCGTATTTATTAGTTTTCATAAACCCTTGTAGCAATGATGTAAATTTCGAATGGAATGACGCTAGTACTACTTACTACGGATATTATTTTCATTCATTTCCCGAGTAAGATAGCGCTATGCTATTTGCGACTCCAAGTACAATCAATCTCCAAAACATAACTGATTAAAGCTTCGCGGTATTAAATCGAGAAATATAAGCATATTCTTTTTTAATTGTAATAATTTATCATAACAGTGCTGGCGGTTTTCTAAATAGGGACGTGCACGACTACTTCAACGCCTCCGAGATCAGACTAGTTTACAAGTAGGTATATTTTCTAGTCCGCTTGTAAAATTATAGCTATGCCTTCTATATATAATAAATTCCTACTTATAGACTTGGATTTACTCTCGTGTAGTCCTCTACTTATTAAAAAGTGAATTACAACCGTCTAGGTTACCGGAGACCCTATAGAGCTTGCTTAAGTCTTTACCTTAGTTGTCTATTGTACAACTCATCCTTTCGATAGATATATTTAGAACTCTGTACATGATATAGTGGTGAACTCTACCAGTAAATAGTTAATAAAGTCTCCGGCAGCAATTACTTGTTTGTTTTTATATTTATTTATACTATTCATTTTTAAACTTTATTATGATCGGTTTAATAGAATAATTTAGGTAGTTGCACGTGCTATGCATAGCGCAAATCTAATACATATCGATTTAATTCATTTTAAAAAATCGCACTAAGACTTGGCAGTAAAACATAGGTAGTTAATTATCAATACTATTTTATTTAAAATTATTAATATTACACTTACAATGTTAGAAATCATCTTTTACACCACAATCTAGACCGGGACAATGCCTAAGATAGTACAATCGTCGACTTCGTCTTAGACGCATCGCCCTACAAATTGCGCCAACGCGCTGAAAGATGAGTTGTAGTAATTGAAAAAGCCTTTTTTTACCATTAATTACCGCTATTAGAGATTACAATAGCATACTCCAAGTATGCTAATAAATCTTAGCCGTAGCGGAAATAGCTAATAATACTGTTTAATACTCTATAAAGTAACTATTAAAATGAATAAATGTACTTATAGGCTTCGTTGTCCGTTAGCATAATTATCTACCACGCTTCGCGTAGAAAATAATAAAAAATACCTAAATGAATTTAGGAGGGCTTTTACTAATCAGGGAAAAACTGCGAACTCTCTAAATTTGCAATAAGTCGATGTTAACTCGTTAATTATTGCTGTTGTTGTTATTGTTGTTGTTGTACTAGTTCTATCTATAGTTAGGACTATAGTATTCACTAGTTCATAGATGGAGAATTGAATAGTAAAGAGATTCGGGTTTAACAAGGTAAGTGTTAGTACTACTATAATCAGATCTTATACTATAAACGTGAAGGTTAGTAGATAAATAACTTATCTCCTGCTAGTCCTTTAAAACGGGAAGGAGAGGAGGTTAACTAGCCGGTAGCGAAGTGCGTAATAGATAAGAGTGCTCGGATAGGACGTGGTTCGACAGTCCGGTCTACCTATTATCCTTGTAGCTGCCAAGAAGTGTTGTTCTAATAGGAAGGTTTAATACGGTATAAAAGTCGTGCCTTTCCGATTATATAGAGGTTAGAACTTATTACTACCAATATTCTAGTCCGATGCTATATTTATTATAATATAGATGTTATACCGGTTGTACTAGCCTAAGGGGTTAGTATTGAGATGTAGTATACAGCAGATACGTAGGTATTATACTCCTGGATACGTCGCGAGCTCAACTAATAAAATAGTGATAGAAGAAAACCAAGTTAAAAGGGGAGAGACCGGCCCCCTAAAAGAGGTGAATTGGAGAATTATTGGCGTGGTTTATTAGACGATCTATAGGTGAAGGACTACCTATTTATACTACTAGTTATAAATTAATTATATTATAATAGCATACGCTGTAATAACTAAATCTCTTGTTAGATCTGCCTTTATTACAACATTAAACTATGCGTAGACGTCCCTACATAGAGAGCTATAAATCCCTGTTACACTATTATTAAAGGATCTAGTGTATATATAATCTTGAGAGATAATAAAGGTATAACCGCTTTAACAGATAGTAATAAACTATATTATAAGAGACCTACTAAGTGTACTATAGAAAGCCAATGAAATAGATGTCATGACTATTAGTCACGTGGTAATTTACAAGACTACATTACGAAGGGACTTATTTACAAAGGGTTGGATACTATTTCACTAGATATACATCTTTCTAGTCCTTGTACGGGGAGACACATTATCGTTTATTTAAATTGATAGAGTAATAAAGGATATCATTTCTAGTAACTAATCTATAGTGTTTAGTTGCCTGAATTAGATGCCCAAGTTGTTCTTATTTAGTTTATAATAATAGGAAGTATATGAAGATAGAACAACGAATCCCAGAGGCTTTTCTATTCACCGTTATAGCTATCTAGTATACCGGTGGAATAAAATAATAGAACGTTCATAATCTAATTAAAGGGTTCTTTAGTCAAACGTATTAAGATGAGACTTTGCAGTGCTTCCTTAAACCACAATTGTAGACATGCATATCCGTATGTTTTATCGTTTCGACTATAAGACGGGGAAAAAACCTATTACGCCGAGACGCTACCCTGTTTATAGGATACCTTACCATAGCTTATTCTGTTAACTATACTAAGCAAGCCAGTAAAGTGCGTTATAGCTAAATATTACTTGATAGATGGTAGATTTCTTTCAGAGATACAAAATCTCCAATTCTGTTTGACGTGATAGCAATAGAACGCTTCTAATAGAACATTGATCCAGAAATTACACCATGTTAGTGTGTTTAGATTCTCGGACGTGGCCGAAATCAGTGCAGCCCTAAAGCACTAGTGCATCTTATACAACGAGATTAGTTTTAGCATTTCCAAGCAATAGCATAACATGTAGCACATATGAATAGTGCCCGAGCTCCAGTGAAGCTTTGTATGTGGCAGTATAGGACGAGGTACATAGATACCACCAGTAAAGACACATGTTGTTCTAGAAGAACAGCCTCGATTCATCACACCTTGCTACTTTGTTTCCCCAACGCTCTATCTACCCCCCAAACCACCGTCGTGAAAACTACCGAGCTACCGCTGCATGTACATGTTGGGTTCTCAAAAACCAAAGGAACAAACAAAAAAAGAAAGGAACGAAAAAGAAAATGAGCGTCCAAAGTACAAACAAAGCCACATCAAGCTCAATAAGGGGTATCGAGAGAGAGACAAGAAGAGAAGTAAGGAGAGTCAGGTTTCTTTTTTTTTACCAAAACAAAACATGAAAAATCATCAGTCGTGAACACAAACCCTATTCATTAACAATAGTCAGTCACATCGCAGGACTTCGCTCGTATCCCAACCGCGCGAAGCAAAAGACTTTCCGACGTAGTCCCCTCAGAATCGACGGTACCCGACCTTGCTGGTGCAGGTGCCCACAGTCACGGTCGTGGTCACCGGGGAGGGGGGCTTGGAGGCCCCGTAGCCGTGACCGCCGCCGCCGCATTCGGTCTCGGTAATGGTCACGGTGGTCGCGGGGGAGCTGGCACAGTAGCTGCTGACAGTGCAGGGGGCCGTGACGGTCGTTCCGGGGCCTGTGACGGTGGTGGGCACTGTGAGAGTCGTTCCGGGGCCCGTGACGGTGGTGGGCACTGTGAGAGTCGTTCCGGGGCCCGTGACGGTGGTCGGCACTGTGAGAGTCGTTCCGGGGCCCGTGACGGTGGTCGGCACTGTGAGAGTCGTTCCGGGGCCCGTGACGGTGGTCGGCACTGTGAGAGTCGTTCCGGGGCCCGTGACGGTGGTCGGCACTGTGAGAGTCGTTCCGGGGCCTGTGACGGTGGTCGGCACTGTGAGAGTCGTTCCGGGGCCTGTGACGGTGGTAGGCACCGTGAGGGTTGTGGTAACCGTGGTCACAACCCCCGCGGCAGTGACTGTTTGACGAGGAAGAGTGACAGTAGGCCCAGTGATAGTAAATGAGACAGTGGTGGGAACAGTGAGGGTGGTGGTAACAGCAAGGGTCGTTCCGGGGCCAGTGATCGTGACAGTGGTACCGGGGCCAGTGACTGTGGTACCGGGCCCAGTGACAGTGGTGCCGGGCCCAGTGACAGTGGTGCCGGGCCCAGTGACAGTGGTTCCGGGGCCAGTGACAGTAGGACCGGTGACCGTGACCGTGGAGCTGAGGCCAGGGATCGTGACGGTGCCGCATATGGTCGATACGACGGGGCCTGTCGCGGCCCCAGTGGTCACGGTCGTGGTGTAGATCGAGGTCGAGACCGCGCCCGACACGAGGACGGTGGTTGTGACGAGATTCGTGCCAGTCGCGGTGGTGATGGTCTGGGTCACGAGCGAGCAGGTGCCGTAGCCCTGCACGGTCGTGGTCAACGTCGAGGTGACGGTGTCGCAGGTGCTGCCCGTCTTGGTCCCGTAGCCATAGTCCCCTCTCGGCCCAATCAGTGGGTTAGCGGCGGCGCCCCTGGGTTTGTGTTAGTGAATCTGTGCTATTTTCGTTTTTTGGAGAAGTGGAAAGGGGCTGGAGACGTACGCGGCGAGCAGTAGAAGCGAAGAGAACCTGGTCATGATGCCGAGTTTGCGAAATTCCCGTCGATGAGAGACAGAGAGACACTTGCTGCAAGTCGTTTGAGAGCCACTGAACACTGGTGATTGACTGGGTAGGGAGATGTCGAAGCGAGTGAGTGTGATGAGGAACCAAGATTGGACCAAGGGGCCAATATGAGAGACTTTATAGAGCAATGATCACATAGACTGACGAGGAGATGTCACCCGCAACCCTAAGAACCCGACCACGTTGTTTTCCAAACCCAACCACGCCATCTCGCATGGTCCAAAGACCGACAGACTATGGACGTGAAACGAAAACAGCTCTGCCCTCAACCAGCATCCCGAGTTTGTTGTTGACAAAAGAGAGGGGGTCCCACCCGGCAAGGTTTTGCGTTCTGCAGCGTACGTCGCCATGAATACCCGAAGCTTGCAACAGCCAATAACCCGTCGAAAACACGAAAATGATAAAAAGCAAGACATTGCAGAGAAGTCAGCATCATGGCTAGTCACTTCCTCGTGTCCTGCAGAAAACGTTCTATCCTCGCATGTCGCGACATGGAGGCGCAGGCTCCAGCACGGCATCCAACGGCTCACCCATGTGCTGCATTCGTTGCTCCCCGAATGACGCCGCATTCAAGAATAGTATCAAGGAGTTGCCTGCATTAGGTTCATGTTGTCAGTCGGCAGACGTCGAGAAACCAAGGATGGACCTGCATCTGTGCTCCATCACCGCTTCGTTGTTGTGCGTAGCAAACGCCGACACGAAGTCACCGACCCGAGGCGACGCAACTGTAAACAACGAGACCCGCCCCTGTTGTTCCTCGATTGGGTACCACCTTTATGGCTGACGGCCCGGGGCGATTCGTGGACACCGGTTGACGACAAGGGGTGGTGGTATGCGATCTGAAGAGGATCCCCAGCCCCCCTCAAGCTCCAACCCTGCTACAGCCCACTCACTTCAGTGCCGGAAAACCCTGTCCCACGTGGAAATTTCCCATGTAGCGGTGATCAGCGGAGTGTTTTCGTGCGGCTGACCCGTATATGCGAGACCCGGAGTGCACGCCGGGTGGTGGAACCCGACTGCCATCTTCTTCCGTGACACCAGTCCTCGAGGATGGTGCACGAGGGTGGAAGAGGTGGCTTGGAATGTGGCCGATATGCGGTCAACGAGACCTCGACGTGGACATGGTTTGGACTGAAGGCTGTTGGCTAGACATTCACGGGAGGCTGCATGCCGGCACTCGGGTTCGGGACTGTATCTGCACCGGCCCAAGAAAGGGGCCGAAATTGAAGCCACGGTGAACAGCTGCCACGATTGTTATCTACTATGGAAGGCCGCATATACGTACCAGGTGCGTTGGGTCCTGCACGGCATGCATCAAGCTTTGGGATGCATGATGTATCATGTCTCTAGGAAGAACAGGACGAGCAGACGTCACCATTGACAGCCGACATAACTCTGAGTCTCTGATATGCAAGAGTACTCACTCCATCTTACAGAGAACCCCTCCTAACTCTAGTTCAGTACACCGACGAGATCGCTCATGGCCGAGTTCAAATGGTATGTCCGCGATACCAGGCAGCATCGTGTGCGCCGTCGAGTAAACCCAGGGCGTCACGTCACGTCACTTACGATGACTTCTCCCTATCCGCCTTCATCTTCATGTCCTCCTCCTCGTTCTTCGGCACCTTCACAAACGCCGGCACCGTCACCGCGTTCAGCTTGCGGAAGGCCTGCAAGTAGCGGTCAGCCATCAGTTCCACTCCCGGCGTTCTGCGATGAGCCCTTTCTCACCAGGAAGGGCCACCACCAGCTCGCATTCACAAACGCCCACCAGGACCAGCTAGCCCCTGTGCGAACCAGCGTCTTGACAGCGTCGGGGACAGGGAGGGACGGCTCTGATCTTACCTGAGCAATGGCGCCGTCGGGCAGGCTGTCGTTCCAGCGGTCCTCGACCTTTTCAATCTTGCCGTCGGTCTGGCTGACGTAGATGAGGACCTTGGAGTTCATGACCTTTTCCGTCTTGAGGCCCTTGAGCGTGTACTTGTTGGATAGCTCCAACTCGATTGGGTTGCCGCTGCTGATGACCTTGTGCGACTGGATCTGGATCGGCTTGAAGAGCGCTGGCAGGCCGTACCATTGCGCCGCGAACTTGTCGAAGCCGACGGCGGCGGTGATGGGGTCGGCAAAGGTGGCGTCCTTTTGCCACAGGGAGAGGTGCTTGAGAGTAGGGTTGCCTTCGAAGAGCTGTCCATGCCACGGAGATTAGCACCCTCTCCATTGGGCCTGTCGCACGTACGAAGCAAGTAAAACAAACAAAACAAAAAACTCACGTCTAGAACGCTCGCGACAATCAGCTTCTGCTGGTCGTTCAGCTTGACGCCTGGCGCCTCGTTGAGGTTGGAGTTCTTCATGGTGAAGGAGTCAAACGAGGGGTTTGACGCCTCCGTCTTGTTGTCCTGCATCTGAGCCGTCGAGGACGGAGCTCCTGTCGCCATTGTCTGTCTGAATAGGACTGGTGTTGCGGAGAGCGGTATCGGTTTGTGCTGGCGGGCAAGTAAAGGTAAAGATGTTCTAGCGATGGTCCGGGAGAACATGTAGTTGCTTGGGTTAGACGAGCGTGGATAGTTCGGAAACAGGTGGGAACGTGATGGCGAGGCCTGATTGATGTACGTCTGGGTTGGTGGTACTATACTGGCTTTGCCTGTGTCTTCATTCGTCCATCATGCACATGTTCATCACCAAACATTCCACAGATCAGATCGATGATGTCGTTGACGTCATGAATGATGGCCATCGGGATGAAGTCTCCGGCCGTTGAACCCCTGTCGGGCCGTTCCGTGAAAGAGTGTTGTACAGTCATGGGGAGGGAGGGGGAGGGGATGATCGCAGGAGAGGTGGTTGTGGTAATTCTCGGTATTCATATCTATCTATAGTGGTGCTGCTGACTCGTGCGCTCATCGTCGCATCGTCGCATCGTCTATTCGTGGTATTGTGTTAGTTGGCGCGCAGCACTGGATCTTCGTGCTGACCTCCTCTCCCGGTGGATGTACCGGTACTGTGGCAGGTCTCTATTTCGCGCCTAAACTCTGATCCTTGGGTCAACAGTCTCTAGCTCCGGCCCCTTTGAGCCCCTACTATGCCCGAGGCTGTCTCGGGTCGGTTGTTCAGTGCGAGCGTCCATGTCGCCGGGTACTCGACAACAGCACCGCCAGGTGGAAGGGTCATCTGGCAGAGTCTCGGAGTAAGTTGGATTCATCACGTAGATACCTGCCATGCATGCCATCCGTCAACCCTGCGCCTTCAAGCCATCGATCCAAGCTCGATGCTCCTTGGCCAGCTCGACCGGACTGTTCTGCTCAAACGAATAGTCAAAAGGCATGTCGTCGGTCAGGCTGCCAAACTTCTGGTCGCCCACGCCGTGGGGAGCTCTTGCCGCCCACGTGCTGAATCAGTACGGGCGTGACGGCCCATCGCAGGGTGTCGTGCGCATTCGCATAGTCCTCCATGAACGTGTCCACGGCTGCGTGGTCGTCGGTCGTGCTCTGATACATGGGCAGCAGGTGGTCTGCGACCTGCGCCTGGGGGAAGACGAGACCCTGTCCGCAGCAGCCGTACTTGTGCATCAGGCTGACGCCGTCTCGCTTGGGCATCATGCAGCTGCGGCCAGAGGCGAAGAAGAGACCGACGAGCATCGGGGTGCAGACGCCGCAGACCACCAGGACCAGGGCGAAGGGCATTGACTTGCGGACGGTGTGGAATCGCGCGCGCATCAGGGACAGGACCACGAACAGGCCGAGGACGAGGCCGACGCTGGCGCCCAGGTAATAAGGCCACTCCTCGCTGTTCCAGCCAAGAAGCCGGCCGTCGTAGAAGATGCGTAGGTACAGGACTGCGGGGAGGGAGGGGAGATTAGCCATGCTGCGTCGGACAGAACTCAATTTCCTTCTTCCTTCAGGGACTCACAGCTGTCTCGCCCCATCTCCTCCGTCTTTCGCGCTGCCCTCCTCAACGCGTTCAGCGTGCGGTGATACCACCCGTCCAGGGCAATGACATCGTCTTCCAGCGTCATGGTGTACAGCGGGCTCACTCGGTTGCATGCGTCGAGCATGACCGAGTAGTCGATCTTCTGCTTCCGCGCATGCGACGGGTAATCGTTGACTCTTTCGAGTTCCCGAACCAGGTCCATCGTCTTGTCGTCCTGCGGATACGTCGGCAGCGCGTCCGTCATGCTGCGCAGCCACGGCTTCTCAAAGTCTTCATGCGCCGTCTGATTCGAGTGCGCGAGGAAGACGACAATGTAGATCTGCCGACGCTCCATCGGGTCGAGCCCGTCCAGCACCGAGCCCAGCGTCTCCCTCAGGTACGAGAACCCGTGCCGGTCGACGGATCCGATGGCGATGCACATCTGCGGCCGCGTGCCATTGTCCCACTTCGGGGGCTCGCGGAGCACCGCCTGTTCGGCAAACTGGCGCGCCTGGCTCTGTCGGAAGGACGAGTACGAGAGCACGCGGGCGTGCTCGGGCCGGAAGAAGACGGACGAGGGGTCGCGGAAGCACGTCGTGCGCAGGTAGAAGGCGAGGATCGCGTATACGAGCAGGAAGCCGAGGAAGAAGGAGACGATGCCGCGGTTCTGCGCCGCGCTGGACGAGCGCAGCTGGAGGAGCATTCTGTATAGCGCCTCCTATGTTCGACCCCTGCCTGGCTCAGCGGATCGTCCGGCTGCGTTGGTCGAGGGTCGAGGAAGTCATTCGTGCATGCTATACTCTGTAGTTGCTTTGTTCAAAGTGATTTAGGGGCAAGGAAAGGAAGATGAACTGTCTAGCGCATCGTCGAGCGGGATCTCCTAGTTAACGTTAGTTACGCCACTTCACGTACCCGTAATGTAATAGTTAACTGGCGACGGCTCCGTACGGATTACAGGGGGCCCAAACAGCCACGAATCCACCGACGCTCTTGGCCAGGGGCTGCCAGACTTGGCAATGCGCTCTCCAGTATTGCGGAGTACTAGCTACAGTAATTAGTTACTGCGTACAGAGAGTGCTCCGTGCGATCTGGACGATGCTCTTCGGCGACATTGTTGTCTTGAGACATTTCGAGATCAATAGCAACTACTCCGTACCAACTTAACACTCGTGCGCCAATCTTGGATAGCGTTTCGATGGTGGACGCCTTGTGGGTTTTGTCTCTTGACAACCCGGCAGAGACGGCAAGCCTGCAAGATACAAAGATACCCTCCCTACCCTAACCTTACCAACGCCTCTCGCGCCCGTCGTTCATTTCCACGGGCTATCGGCCTTCAACCAGACATGGCATCGCAAATCCGCGACAGCCGAGTCACGAGTGGACAACGCTGAGCCGAGCGAGCAGCTCGCACGACAACCGACCATGTCCATCGCTCGTCTACATCCAGACTCGGTGATGCGATTTTGTGCACATTGGGAGTCCCTGCTGTCTTTCAGCCATGCTGCACAGCCTGCACTGGTGATTGGCAAGTCGGGCTTCCGGCATACATGTCGGATCTCAGCCTCACTCGGAGAGCGGCGGGGTTGGCGAGATGATGACTCTTTCGCGGTCGCTCTCAACACTCTTCTCAGCTTCATCATGTCCGGTCGCGATTGACTTTACGCTTCGATCTCGATGATGGCTATAGACAGCTCCTCCAGCAGCGACAAGCAGAGCCCGTCTGTGGATGGATCAATGGCAGAAAAGGTCCGTTGGCAGCTGACCTGCACGAATGGCGATTCAAGGCTCTGACGAGAACACAGCAACCCGAAAACACGCGGAATCCCACCTGCAGTTTGGTTCCAAACAACTCGGTGGTCGTGTTGGATTACGTCGTGAACGACAGCTCCCACCCAGAACCCCTCTCGCGACGAATCCGTGCCTTCGAGACTGAGCAAACCCTCTTGCACTTCTTATCCGAGGTTCGTGTCGTCTGAGGCCCCCGTTGGAGAGTTGACTTTCAGCGGCTTACATGAATCAAGCCATGCGAGCAGCGGACTGCAGGCCGTATCATGTACGTGATGTGACTCGACCGGGACCGGATACGATGATTGCTGATGCGTGCACGTAGCCATGCCCACAACTCACCATGGATATTCTCGTGTATCCAGAGGTATTCTGGCCGAGACTATAACGAGCTCCGATCTGCCATGGCGAGACCACAGGCTGCCGGAACGACCAACTTGCAGGAGGGCGTGTGGATAGAAAAGCCGGAAACCGCACCCGCTGAGTTCAAGTTGTTCTTCGACTATCTGGTTGCCCACAAGAGCGGAAATACCAAACCTCTTGGATTATTGACAAAGCTTACCACACTGGAAGGTCACTGGTCAGTCTGCATACACAGAGTAGCAGTTAGCTGCCATGCCGGCCGCTTTACCGCAGCCTCGATGGCAAATCTCCATGTAGAGCCTGCATCGACATCGGTGCTCATTGAGCAGACAGGCTCATGCCCATCCTTCTGCAACCTCGCGCTCCCCTTCGACGTCAATTGGCGGCAGGAAAGATTCCCGGTAACCCGGTATGATGAGTTTATCATGATGTCGGCTTGGGCAAACAGAACGATGGAAAGCTTCATCTACTTTACATTGCGACATGTGAACATGACGTGGCATCAACTCATCGGGACCGCCGAGATGCACGTCGCCCGCTTGGTAGGTACTGGTATTTGGTACTCACCGACGAGATTCGAATAGCGCCATCAATTCGCTGACGCAAGAGCATGGAAACAGGAAGATATGATATTCGTCGATTCGGAAAACGAGGACTGGGGCGCAGTGCTCTGGCGTTGCTCGAGGGACTGGAACGCCTTTGGCCGTCTCCTGTCCATGCATACCCGCTTGACAAACTATCTGGAAAGGCACACAAGGCTTTTCCTACAGGGGCACTTTAGACACGAAGTCTACGATGAAAGTAAAACCAATCGTAATCATGTCAGCTATGACGAGTTCCAGGGCGGACCTATCCTCGGTGGCACACCCAACGGCCTCGCTGCGAACGAAACGCAGCTGAGCCACGGGGTGATCAATCCGACCGTAAATATGCTGGATATGGTATGTACCTGCCTCCCTATCCGCGATAGGCCAGACTGGCTGACTGACCTCTTCTCGTCGACCAGATCTACAAGAGGGTAGCCATCAGAGACGCGCGCCAGTCCCTCAAGTTGAATGAGAGTCTGTGGCGCCTGAGCTGGGTCACCTTCATCTTCTTGCCGTTGACGTTCGTCGCCGGCATCTTTGGTATGAATGTCGATCTGCTCGCGGACAATCCGTCCATCAAATGGTACGTCGTGTGGTCATGTATATACAGACACGGGGGATAACTGACAATCTGATGATAGGTGGTTCATCGTGGCAACTTGCATGGTAAGTACATGCCCATGCGTGTTACCACCACCATCACGCTTATCCGAGATCGACAGGCTGACCTCGTGGCGAAGATGGCTGTCGTCTTGACAGCCTTGCTCGTGTTTCGCCGCTACGCCATTGCTAGTCGACGTAAGGAACCAGCCTACATGGTCTAAATAGGGGCGCCCTCGGAAGCCTGCGCTACGCATCCAACGCGACCTGGCCCAGTCGACTGGTTTTACGTTTATACCCATGGAGATGTCGAGCAGCCGAGTTTCTGGTCGTGAGTAGAATAAAACTTCTGCCCCTCCTACTTGGCCGCGTCCCCAAGACACTCTGTGCGCAGAATCGGCACATCTCTGCCACCACTTTACAGGTGGACAACACGTCGACAAGATGACTAGAGCAGGAACAAGACAAGTGCCGAATTTAGTTCTGTATCGGTTCACCACAGCCCTAGCCTTGGCCTGCAGCAGCCACCACATCATCGTGATCACTTTGCCAAGCACTCGGCATCTCACTGCTGTCAGCTCCCGCCACGTACTGGTCACTGGAGGTATCTAGAATAGGCTGGCTCGCAATCAAGCACAACCACAGACTTGCCGTCCACATTGGGTGTTGACGCCATCGAGTCCTCTCTAGGGCTCACTTGGACGCTGGCTTCCCCACGGGCAAACCGTGTGTGCTTCAGCCCTGTTGCTATGCAACCCCAGATGACTTCATCCATGATCCATGATCCGCGCTCCATTCCTAGCAGATCGACAAGGCCTCCCGAGTGTCTCTCCATAGCGCCTATACCCCGCACATGTGCATGATGGCGGGTAGGAATGTGGGAGCAACCACCCGGGACCCCCCACCCCTGCCCATTCCATTCGAGTTGAAGAATGTAATCCAGTTAGCCTATTCGGGCAGTACTCCCTTACATGGCCGGGCACACACACACACTGAGACGCTGACGCTGACGGCCTCGGCGTCTCACCAATGGGCAAGCACCCTACATGTTCTCGTTCCCCTTCCTCTCTCACGGGTCGAACTCTTCGGACTTTCTACTCTACTGAGTACTCTCTGTCTGAAAGCCATCCGCGAAAATGGCATCAACCATGGAGCGGCCTCTGGTGTCGCGCCAGCCGGTGGCCACCATCTTCAAGCTCTACTGCATCACGTCACTTCTCGCGCACCTGCCCGTGTGGATGCTGCTCTCCCTCGTCCCCTCCTGGCGCCCCCATCCCGATTGGACGTTCAAGCAGAGCGTGATGATCCGCGTATTGAAGGCGCTGGTACACATGTCCTGCAGCACGCAGAGCCCCGTGGTCCTGTCGATGGCGCCAGGGAAGGAGAAGGACCGATTCCGAGTCGTCCAGCCCGCCTCGGCGCATCTCTATCGAGGACCGCTGCGCTCGAGCGCAGTGTCGCCGGCGCCCGTCGGCATCACCTGGTTCCCGTCCACCCACGCGTCGCCGGCCGACCAGCGCGTCGGCCCCAACGTCCTCCTCCACCTCCACGGCGGCGGCTTCGTCATAGGCGACGGCCGTTCGGACCAGGTGGGCTTCATGGCCGCCCGACTCATCCATCACGCCGGCGTCAGCAGCATGTTCTCGCCGCAGTACCGGCTCTCCTGCGGACCGGACCACACGCCCTTCCCGGGCGCGCTGCAGGACGCGCTGACGGCGTACCTCTATCTCCTGCGCGACCTCTCGATCCCGCCCGAGCACGTCATCCTCTCCGGCGACAGCGCGGGCGGCAATCTCGCCATCGCGCTCCTGCGGTACATTACCGAGTTTGGCCAAGAGCTCAAGATCCCCCTGCCGCGCAAGGCGGTCCTGATGTCGCCCTGGGTCTCGCCCCTCAACGTCATCGGCCCCGACGTCGTCGTCACGTCGAATCCATACTACCATACCGACTTCCTGCCCGCCTCGTTCATCGGCTGGGGAGCCAAGGAGTACTCCCGCGTCGTCCACGCGTCCGACCCGTACATCTCGTCCCTCGGCCACCCCTTTCGCGTCCGGGTTCCCATCTTTGTCACTGTCGGGGAAGCGGAGATCTTGGAGATTGATGTTTCGCGCTGGGTGAGGGAGATGCGTGGGGTGGATGGAAACCAGGTCGGGATTCACCACGAAGCTGCGGCGCCGCATGATACCCTCCTGGTGGGACACATGCTCGGGTGGGAAGAGAGCACCAAAGACGTGGCTTCTAGGATTGGTGATTTCATGGCTGAAGAGGTGTCACTCATCTGATATTATCGCTCGGTATATATCAAGTACACTCAAAACCCCTATCGCGAATACTTGGCGCCGGTCACAATGTTGTATACACAGTAATGAACCAGTCTACTAATAAAGGGGTCTACCGATAAAGGGGTATATCTTCCACATTTTATGGTAATACTTTGAAATTATCCCCCGCGTAGGTTTCTTTACTTCCTTTACTGGGTTGGTCTACTATATCTCTAATCTTATAGACGATCTATAGCTTAAGCTTTCAAATATTGATTATCATTGCTATTATTGTTAATACGCGCAGACACCAGTCACAGCTTGCCTGGTATAATCACCTTGGTAGATCCAGAATAGTCTGGTATTTCTGATGGCTTGCATTGCTCCCTGTAAGCCGAAAGCGGAGGTAGCTGAACATACTCGGTACAACCGCGAGTACCCGCGAACCCATGGGCTTCCTTTTGATAGATTGCTGTGTCCTTTAGGCAGGTTCTCGGAGCTGCAACGGAACATCCCCCATGTTACTACAGTATCGCATCCACGCGACCACGCGTGAGCACAGCACTATACGCTACATCCAGTCTGGCCATGCATCATGTTGCCGCTCGTCTACAACCAGGGGGAACCCCCCCCATTCTGGCGGTTTAAAATCGCACCCTTTCCCTGACTGCGCCCATTGCGTCTTCATCGTGAGCGACGACGCTACAAGACGGAATCCCAGCGCGGCCGGTAGCAAGCTACAGGCTCGGAGGCGTGCCGCCATCCCGGATCGCGAATGGAGTGCCTCTCGCCTGTTCCACGACCCCTGCTTGGGATCATGCGCTGTCACCGACACCTCCTCCAGTCTGCGGGACGACCTGTGTGCGTTCTGTCGCCACCTGCGCCTGCCGCATCTGGTACTGTGCACCGCATCGCAGGACCATCCACGGCGCATCCCGCTCCCCAGACCCGAACCCGGCTCGACCTGCGTCCTCTGTCGTTTCCTTGCCCGAGGGGCTGAGCGACACTCGGCCCTGTTTCCCCTCTACTTGACATCGAACCGTTCGCAGAGTGGAAACGGCCCGCCCTGGACTCAGTGGACGGCTCATGGGCAACCTGTCCAGTCCTCCGACGCCAGCTTGGTCGACTTTCGCTTCGTCGCATGCCATAACGAACAGGCCTCGTCGTCGGCGGTTCCGGCTATCCTCTCGGACTTTACTGCGATCAAGGCGTGCATTTCCGCCTGCGTCGAGCACCATGGGCGACTTTGCGCCAGCTCGCTGGAAACATCATTGCCCACCGACTTCCGTCTGCTGGACGTCGCGAAGAAGGTGATTGTCACCACCCGGCCGGGAGATCGCTTGCCGTATGTGGCCCTGAGCTACGTGTGGGGGGAGTCGAACAACGAAGACATCACGACGCGGGCCAACATCGCTGAGCGGTGCCGAGGGATGGACGGCGCGGGATTGCCGGCCACCGTCCAGGACGCCATCGCCATCTGTGACCGGCTGGGCGAGCGGTACCTATGGGTCGACCGCCTCTGCATCGTGCAGGACGACCAGGACGACAAGCTGCGGCAGATACGCGCCATGACGTTTGTGTATTCCGAAGCCAAGTTTGTCATTGCCGACGCCTCCAGCGCCGGCATGCACGACGGCGTGGCGGGCATCAGCCGACCGCGCGACAACGCCCCGATCGCGGAAAGGGTCGGGGACCTGGCCGTCGAGGTTCAGCACCCGACCTTCTGGACGACCCTCGCGGCGTCGACGTGGGACTCGCGGGGGTGGACGTACCAGGAGGCCATCCTGCCGAAGCGCAAGCTCTTCTTCACCAGCGGCCAAGTCTTCTGGCAATGCTACCTCCGGACCGAGAGCGAGGAGTCGCTGGGTCGGACGGCGCCCGACCTCCTCCGCCGCGAGCAGCTGACGCACGAGCGCACCTTTGCGCCCATGAACCTCGCCGAGTACCCGACCCAGAGCCAGTGGGAATCCTACACGAACCACTGCCACCGGTACCGCGCGCGGACGCTGCGCTGGGCGTCCGACACGGTCGATGCCATCCACGGCGTCGTGGAGGCGCTCTACCCCGAGGGCGCGTACTACGGACTCCCCGGTCCGGACTTTGACGCGGCCCTGCTCTGGGACATCACCGGGTCGGGCGTGGTGGATCGGACGAGCACGACCACGGCGGGCTGCTCGTTTCCCTCGTGGGCCTGGGCCTCGGTGCTCAAGAGCGCCACCGCGTATGCCCAGCTCCGCGGCACGAACCAATCTCTCTGCGGGACCCTCTGTCTCTGGTTCCGGCCGGTGCCCGACAGGGGCTACTGCTTGGAGCCTATCGCGGCTACCGGGAGCGGCGACAACGGTCCATGGGAGTACTGGCCCGTGGAGCAGAGGGGCCGGCTCCGCGGCGTCCTCTTCAAGATCATACAGGGCGGTATGGTAGAGACGCCCGTTTCTGAAATCCGAGCTGGTTCGCCTGGGGAAAGCAACGCCGAGGGCGATCCGAACCTCTTCTTATCGAAGAGATGGCCGACTTATCCGACCTACTGGAACGATGTCTTTGGACGACTAGCCTCTACGCCGGCTGTGCAAGAACGACTCGAGACACAGGCACGCGGAAGCATCCGAGACGGGATGCTCTTCACGCGAGCGCAGTCGAGCTGGATCACCGTCCTGTGCAGGGATCCGACCCGAGACCGCCTCCAGCTGCTGGTGCTGGACAGGGAAAAGACCCGTAGGATCGGGATGGTCGTGTGTCGCCTGGGCGATGAGCTGACCGGCATGCTTCGAGGCGGTAGGGAAGAATTCGAATGCATAGGGCTCTCTGTGGGGGAACGTTCTACCTACGTGAGCCGAGAATCCGGACAGCCTTGGCCCGCAGACGTCGAGACCCCGGAGGACGAGCTGGCTCCGCAGGCAGAGCTATCGGGGCTCTCCCGGACCGGCGTGTTCTGCGTCAACGCCATGGTGGTGGAAAGAAGGGACGGGTGCTGCTACCGTTTGGGGTTGGTGCTGATCTGGCTGGATGACTGGGTTGGACTTGATAGGAGGTTTGAGAACATTGTACTAGCGTGAAAGCAGCTTACCCAAGTGTAAGCGGGAAGTACAATTCACAGTAGGACTCAGGAGCATGTGGTTGCGGGATAGAAATCAAAAGAGATGGTTTCACCGTGGAGATACGACAACGGCTTGACGATAGCTTGGTTCAAAAACTCTTACTCTAGCTATAAGCCGTCAGATCCTACGTAGTAATATCTACGTGTGTCAAGCGGCTGTCGAGACTACATGAATATCTCCCAAAAACTGTAATGTGGGTAAGATTTGCTGTATCCTTCTTTCACTGGTATAAATAGTCAAGAACTTCAACTCTTGACCTTGCCCGTACCCTTTCCGGAAAGCCAAGGCAACGCAGTACTGTTTGATTTCGAATGAACGATGGGCTCAACACGGCTACAATGCATCTCCGCCAATGTAGGTAGATAGCTCCCGTTTTAATTTCGTAGCTCTACGCACAGGGGCTTCGACATTAGGTTGCATGACACAGCTGTCACGACTCATTTCAGCGGGTGACTCTTCCAGACACTCTTCCGTAGTTGTGACCACGGTGTTTGTCAATATTCCGTAGAGAAATTGCACCGAAACACCGAAGGACATGTCTCAACGCCTACTTTTCGAACCCCGGGCTAACCCCAAAGAAGTAGCATTTGGGCCACCCCCTCACGACGACCGCCGCTCTCATTACCCGCACCGTCATGCAGGCATCATCATCACCCGGGAGATGTTTGCTATGGTTGATATTGCCTGCTTGGCTCCCCGCCCCTCATTCTCGTACTTCCTCGCCACTCGAGGCATGTAAATCAACCAAAATCTTGATTCCTACCCCTCTTCAGCCGCAATTAAACACGTCTTGCCTATTCGACCCGCAGAGAGGCGTCCGCGGACATCGAAGACGATGGGAGGAGGTGTGGGGTAGGACGTACGTAGACTATTCTGGCTATGCATGCATGCATACAGAGTACACAGTGACAGTATACAGCAGCAGGTTATCCATTTCCCCTCTCTACTCCGTACATGAATGTGAGGTGCATCCGTCATAGATCGCCGCTGTGGCGCCGTCATAAAAGAAATAAAAACTGCACATCCCGATTTCCAGCTGAGACCTGCATACCGTGCCGTTGTAGAACCTAAAACGCCCCTATTATAATTACAACCCATCGCAGAACCTACTTATAACTCGATCAATCACCAGAGGCCCGCGGGTGACATTGACACTGACTAACAGCTATCAAACGTAGCAATCTCTTACATCATGGGCGTCGAAACGGATTCAGCGGGGTGGAAATACTCTCACGTTGGGGTCGACGTTACCCAAGTCAACTCGGCGGACGGCGTAAAGAAACCGGCGCGGTCTTCGGACCCGGACTATGATGTTATCATCGTTGGTGAGTTCCCCCGTGCGGTACAGGATGTGCAAGACTCTCAACCGTCCAAGCGGGCGAGTTTCACTGCCGTGATTATGAACTAAATCAGTACCTACAGGTGCCGGCGTCTCGGGCATCAACTGCGCGTACCGGCTGCAGACGCAACTCCCGCATCTCAAGTTTGCCGTCTTCGAGGCCAGGGACGACATAGGCGGGACGTGGGACCTGTTCCGGTATCCGGGCATCCGGTCAGACTCTGACCTCTTCACGTACGGCTTCGCCTGGGAGCCCTGGCCGTACGACCGCCCCATCGCCGACGGGCCCCTCATCGTGTCCTACATGAAGAGCTGCGTCGCCAAGTACGGCCTGGACCGGCACATCAACCTCGGCCACAGGGTCCGCGGCGCGGACTGGTCGTCGGGAGCGCAGCGATGGACCGTCGAGGTCGAGAGTGGCGGCGGCGGCGGCCAGGTCCGGAGCACGTCGGCGCGCTGGGTCGTCATGGGCTCGGGGTACTACAACTACCAGACGCCGCTCGAGGCCGAGATCCCCGGCCTCGACAGGTTCCAGGGCAAGGTCATCCACCCGCAGTTCTGGCCCGAGGACTACGACTACAGCGGCAAGAAGATGGTCGTCGTCGGCAGCGGCGCCACGGCGGTGACGCTGCTCCCCAACCTCGCCGGCAAGGCCCGGCACGTCACCATGCTGCAGCGCAGCCCGACGTACCTGATCAACCAGACCAACGCGGACCGCAAGCCGTCGGTGCTGCGCAAGGTCCTGCCGGCTCGCTGGGTCGGCACCTACGAGAGGTGGTACTACATGCTGCTCTCGCACGCCATGTACGTCTTCTGTCGCCACTGCCCGGTCCAGGCCAAGGGCATGATACAGAAGGGCATGCAGGCGCTGCTCCCCGACGGCGTCGCGTCCGACCCGCACTTCAACCCGCGCTACACGCCCTGGCAGCAGCGGCTGTGCGTGGTTCCCGACGGCGACTTCTTCTCGGCGCTCGGGGGCGAGAAGCCCAGGGCGGCGGTGGTGACGGGCCGGATCGCGACGGTGACGGAGCGCGGCATCGAGCTGGACGACGGCCAGGCGAGCATCGAGGCCGACGTCATCGTCACGGCGACGGGGCTGACCATGGAGCTGATGGGCGGCGTCCCGCTCCGCGTCGACGGCGAGCCGGTCCGGGTCGAGACGCGGACGTGCTGGAACGGCTCGATGATGACGGACGTGCCGAACCTCATGTTCGTCATCGGCTACACCAACGCCGCCTGGACGCTCGGCGCCGACAACACGGCCTTCATCCTCACGCGCGTGCTCGGGAACATGGAGAAGAAGGGCGTCACCTCCGCCACGCCCAGGCTGCCGAGGGGCATGGCCCAGGGCGGTCAGCGGTTCTGGGACCTCACCTCGACCTACGTCGATGTGGCCAACAGCCGTCTGCCCACGTACGGCACCGCGGGCCCGTGGAAGCCGAGGAACAGTCCGCCCAAGGACCACCTGTCGGCGAGGTACGGGGATGTCACGACGGGGTTGCACTATGGGCTTTCATAGCGGCGATGCTGGCGGTCTTGGTATTTCTAGATTCTTGTACATGTTACCTAGCTCTACTGCTTTGTCGAAATAAAAGACCCATCATCATTGACGCCTTCCTTCTCTTCTCCTCGTTACTATGCCCCGACATACTCCCAGCTCGTAGTGTTTACAAACCACTTCCATACATGGTCGGAGATACGCACCCCTCCGAGTCTCTGACGTCGAGCTCACAATCACATGTGGAACTTTAGAAGCATCTTCTTCACCGAGTGAGATCAACCAATCGACCATCCACTTTCCACGTTCCGCCAAGTAGCATAACTATTCATTGCCCGGTGAACCTTTGCAGCGACTGGCAAGAAGCTTTTGTCAGCTGCATGGGCAGAATTCGTCTCGGTCGCGGCAGTTTCGCCCCGAGTACGGGGTCATCCGAGACGCCAAATCTGGCATGGCAGGATCATCCATGTCGGTGACTTGACCGACACAGATGGCTTGCAGAAACGGCAGCAGTGTATTTCCGGCAAGCGGATGAGCATTCGGGAAGCTCGCCGTAGCTGTATTGGCTCTGTTCCCTTGCTGCTCCAGACATTGTCGTGTATTCCCGTCCGTTATTGGATAGCTTCAAGATGCATCAATCTGTCTTTGCTGTCAAGTGTCGAGGCATATACTCGATAATCCGTACAATGTGTACAAGTATATGCGACTGCAAATGATGGCATGCGTCGCAACCACCTCGCATGCTTCCACTTTCCAGCCTATTTACGATACTTTCGTCGAGGCTTAACCTCCACAGACAGGCATGATAAGTTGGCGTGTGCATGAAACCACTACGGATTACGGTCTACCGAACCATGTGGCATGCGTGGCTGGACGCGATAACGTTAACTACCTCGTAAACATGCGCAACTTTGTCCTCCCAACTCTCCGACTGCACCCCCTAACTACCTATCTATCATCTATGAATACAATATCCTCCGGGTTGCGTCACATCGGGCCCCTGATCAGCCAAATCCGAACCAATCCCAAGACTCCATCCCACATCGACGTAACTGCGGATACACAAATACGGAGCAACTTGGAACCAAGCCCCTTCGCCCGTCGCCGTCAGTAGTCAGGGGTAACCCCGATTTCCCCACCCCACCCACCCCTGAGCCCGAACAGGGACCTCCCCTCGACCGCGACCCGGGCGCCGCGGCAACGCCCATCGCGCGCTATCCACTCTGGCCACCGGTCACCCCCGGCAACCGAGTATAGTACGCGTGCGCTATATTACCAAGCAACTTAGGACCGTTTTCAGCGCGGACCAGATGTTGCGCTGGTAAGCCTCGCCCAGGGGGGGGAAGAAACTTCCAGAAAAGAAAACCGGGGGAAGAAAAGAAGAAGAAAAAAGCGTGATGGATTGGGACCTGTATCCCGGTGAACCAGCGCCGTGTGAGTCATCGCTGGCTTGTGGTTAAGAAGGCGAATGGTTCCGGCCTTTGTTTTCGGTGTTCCTTCTCGTTACAAAACAATCATTACCAGACCAGCTTTCACAATTAGCTTCTTCGTAGAAGACGTAGCACAGCTACATCCTCGTCATCCTCGTCATCCTCGTCAACCTCGCCAGGACATAACATTATTCCAAACCACTCTTTCCGTACAATCAGCTTCTCGACGAAGACACACACACACACACACACACACACACACACAGAGCATTACCATCCTTACCAGTCTTACCATAAGCTGTCTCACTTAGGCTTCTCCTCCCACCCACAACAGATTAACAACACCCACAACCAAAAACCCCCAAGCATCCTACCAAAATGGCCATCCCCCGCGCCCTCCCCATCCTAGACCAGCACGCCCTGCCCGAAGACCTCCGCCGCCTCGTCCTCCGCGGCCGTCGCGAGCGCTCGCGCCAGCGCGCCGTCAGCAGCTCGCGCGTCGGCGGCGTCTCGGCCGGTCTCCTGGAGCGGCACCCGGGCCGTCTGGGCCCCGAGTGCGGCTTCGCCCCTCGCCGACACGTGCGCGCGCACAGGGTCGTCGGGGATAGATGTCGTCGTCGCACTTAGAGAGAGAGAGAGAGGGAGAGATGGAGAGATGGAATAACAGTTGGGGGGGTAAATCCGCTGGAATGCCGGGGATGAGACGAAAATGAGGACAACGACTATGACTATGACTATGACTACGACTACGACTTATGAGATGAAATAACGGCGATTGACGATGATGTTTACTAGAATAGATAAAGAATAACTTATGCATGTGGTTGGAGGAATGGATCATGTAAATAAACGACTGTAGCAAGTCAATATAAACTACCATCAAAGACGGAAACACAACTTGATAAGAGGTGCGCTTTTGCCATGAAATCTTTGATCCAAATGAGGTCTATCCAGCTATCTAGGCACTCTAGAGCGGCCCCCCCTATATGGAAGTTGAGATTGCTTCATCCTGGTAACGCCGTGAGCATGTCGAAACAAGGCGGATTGAAACTTTGACTGGCCACGCTAGCTCATGTATTTGTGGTCCTCCTGTCCAAGCCAAGTGTCAAGAGCAGCTTATAATATTGGCGGATCTAAGCACAACACAGGATCAGGCAGGCTGTGCGAACAGGAACGTCCCTCGGGCAAGATGTCAACATGACCCCTGATGTTTCAAGCTAGAATTATTGCTAGTGGCGGGTTAAACATCCTCAGTAACAACCTCCATTGCGCCCAAACCTCCGTCAGGCCAAATCACAACGAGTAGCTTCCAGAAACCCAGCTAGGCGGTCGATCCTCAACCTTGGTTCCCCATTGCGACTCCTCGCCGCCAAGCGTAATCTCCAAAGTCCAACCTTCTGTGAACAATTCATGCCCGATCCAGTTCTTCGTCCACGGCTCACCATTCACCGACACACTCTGTATAAAGATGTTGGCATACTCTGGATCAAACCCTATGGCCCGGATCGTGGCCGTGTTCCCCGTGATGCCGTTCGTGATGTTCAACTCCTCGAAGAAGGGCGCCGAGATGAGGTAGACGTTCTGTCCGGCAATAGGGAATAGCCCCATCATGCCAACCACGACAAAAGCGCCCATTGCACCGCTGTCATCGTTTCCGGGCAGTCCGGCGTTGGTGTTGTTGAAAGAGGACGGGATGTAGGTGTGGAGGCGCTTGGTGGACAAGGCGGGGCGGCCGGCGTAGTGGTATAGATAGACGGTGGAGAAGACGGGCTCGTTCGAGATGTCGGCTAGACCCGACGTGTGGAAGAAGTCGAGACGAGAGATGAAAGCCTCGTCGCCACCCATGAGCGAAATGAGTGCTGATATCTGTTGGGGTACGAGACTGCGGGCTATTAGTATTATATCTAGCATGCTGGGAGTTAGTTCTGTGTTTGACTCACTACTGATACTGCCAGATGCTGGCCTCAAAGGTCTCGCTTGGGTTCAAGGTAAGTGAGCAATAGTCAGCCAGCGACGAACACGCAATGGGGTCTTGGTATCCCCATGTGCCGTTTAAGTATTTGGGCTGGAAGAATCCGTGAAACCCCGTGTCGGTGCCATTAATGATGGATTCTTGATCCTCTCTCCAGAGGTTCCGCCAATTGGTACTTCGCTGGATGTACTTGTCATGCAAATCGTTCTGGCCCAACCCATGTGCAAGTGTGGCGAGGCAAAAGTCATTATACGCATACTCGAGGGTTCTGGAGATGCTGCGCGAGTTGGTGCCAAAGCCAATGGGGTCGAAGTCTAGAGCAGGGATGTAGTCAAGACTCTTCCAGCTCTGCAAGCCCCCGCGTCCATGCTGTGACCATTCCAAGGGTTCGACTTCGGCGTCTTGCACGATTGCCTGCAGTGCGACGTTCCAGTCGATGCCAGTCAGATTCTTGACGTAGGCGTCGACCAGGACAACATCTGCGTTGGAGCCACCTTGCGTCCACCCGTTGCATAGGCTCATGTGGCAGTCGGGCAGCCAGCCCTCGTGCTTGTAGATGTCCAGCAGACTGTTGATCATTTGCACTTGGGCTTTGGGATCGAGAATGGTGAGCAGGGGATGCTGCACACGAAAGGAATCCCAGATGCAGTAAAACGAGTCAAAGTACGGAATACCCGAGTCCCACTTCGGGTTTTCGCCCGTATAGTTCTGTGGTGAAATCATGCCACGGTAGATGCCACTCCAGAAACTGGATTGCAGATCTTCACTAACACCACCAGCCTTGACAGAGACCGGACCTAGCTTCTGGCGCCACGATTCCTCGGTTTCGGACACGAGACGGCTGAAGTCGCCGATGGGTTCGGGGATCTCATCCGAGGCGCGGGTGCAGGCTTGTTCGGCACTGATGAAGCTGATGCCCATGCGTGCCGTGACGGTGTTGTTTGCGAGAGGCTCGAGCTGCACCCAGCCGCCTGCCTCCAAGAAGAACATGTTGAAACCGCGCGTGACGAAGAAAGACTTTGGCTCGCTGCCGGCACGATTGTTCACCCAGACACCGCCGTCGAGCACGTCTGCCCCGGCAAAGTCGACGCAGAAATGCATCACATACGAGCCGGCACCGAAGCTGGGGAGAAATGTGCCGTTTCCTCTCAGCTGGCCGGTGACGGGATCAACGCTGACCGATGCGTTCTGCCGGCTCTGCCATAGATCGGTCAAGTCCAGCAGGACCAGTTTAGGCTGATCTTGGGTGGTGGGCGGGAACTGGAAGCGATACAAGGCGGCATGTTCACTGCTCGTCATCTCGGCCTTGACGCCGGACGTCAATTCCACCGAAAAGTAGCCTGGCTTTGCAATGAGGGTGTCGGCCACATACGGCGTCGCGCGGTCTCCGATGCGGAAGTTGCAGCTGTTCACGTCGTTGCCGGCGCAGACCTGTGGGAACAGAGGAAAGTTGCCCAGACTGGGATTCCCGCCGGTTCCGGAGTCATGGACAGAGCTGAAGCCGGTGATGTTGGAACCATCCGTCGCGAACCCACCGGTGTTTTGGCCGTCGACGTTGGCGACAGGCTTGGCCAAGGCATAGGGGCGAGTGGCGCCTGCAAAGACGTTGCCGCCGTTGGTGCTGCCAATCAAGGGATTGATGAACTGTAAGATGTCGACATCGGCTGCACTGGCGACGGCCGAGGAGAGCAACAACAAGAGGATGATGGTACCGAGGGGTGGGAATGGGAATGAGGTTGACCCTACAGTCGAGGGTCTTTGTGATGGTGTGATCCAAGACATTCTCAGTGACTCAGTCACTCAGTGAGTCAGTGTAGAGTCTGTAAAAGTGTAGACTGTGTAGGATCGGCCACATACATGCGTTTGGGACGACTGTCCGTGGGAAGCAGAGACACTCCAGTTGGCTGGTAGGGATGTTGTCCTGGGTCCATTCGAACCGGGCTGCCATCAGCGATCACACATCTTGACTTGTCACTTGTGTCTTTTTATCGACCGAGACCTGGCCGTTCCAACTTCCGGCAATGCCGGCAGCGGTTGACTGGCAACATGTCACCCTGCAAACCTTTACTTGGGATCTGTCGCTTCCCTGCTTTGCATATGCCGGGTGATGATTGCGATGGACAGCTTGGCATTGCGATGCGACTTTAACTTGCCAGAGTTGTGTGTTGTCTGTTGTTTCCTTGAAACTCGCTACTGCCGGTGGTCTTCTATTGGACAGGAACGGAACAAGGTTGATTGATCACCTGGTGAATCTGGTCTGCCAGCTGCAGGAACCTGTCTCGCGACTGCCCCGCGACCGCATCGTGACTGCCTCTAGCCACATGCAGTCGCGCAACTTTGGCGTCAAACCTTCGTCTCCAGTTTCACGGCATTGCAGAGTTTCTTCCAACCTCTCTTCCATCATCATTGTCACCTCACCGTGCGGTACGGTGTTTTCAATTTTTTACTGGAGTGGGACTAGGATCTTGCAAACTCAGATACCCGAGGCATCCCTGAGGTTATGATCCGAGCCCCGGCGTTCCTCAGCTGACAGGTACCGTCATTCCGTCTTACAGAGCCGTTGTCGTCGGTGGTCGCCATCATCTGCATCTGGCCTTACTCACCATGGGCGTCGAGTCCCAGTCCAATACCGAACCTGATGCCGGTCGGTCGAGTCGAAAGCGTACGCTTCCTGGATCGTGGGATGCAAGCACGGTCCGGGTCACCAACCCGTCGCACTCGTCTGGAAGCCAGACCGCTGCTAGCTATGATCCGAGTGACCCTGCCGAAGATGTAGACGAGAAGCCCAAGCGTAGGAAGCAGGATCCGAATGAAGAGAAACGCCTCCGACGATTCCGTCCCAAGGCGCCCCATAGCTTCACCGCCATCTACGAGCGCGCCACGACTCAACGTTTCTACGTCCTGGGCCGCTCGAGATGCGGTACCGTGCATTGCCCCGAGGAGTTCGTCGAGCTGACTGGGTCCACCGGCAACATCTACCTCGTGCACGTCGCCCAGCAGCCCACCTGCACATGTCCTCACAGCAAGGCGGGTAACCAGTGCAAGCACATCGTCTACGTGCTCTCGCGCGTCCTCCGAGCCAGACATGATCTCGTCTACCAGCTTGCCCTGCTCTCCACCGAGCTCGTGGAGATCTTCAATAATGCCCCACCCATCGAGGTCGGTGATGATGCCGAGAAGCCCAGGGAGGATAGGAACCGCAAGCCAATTGAGGGCGACTGTCCCATCTGCTTCATGGAGTTTGAGGCAGCCGACGCTACCGTCTACTGCAAGGCCACTTGCGGTCAGAATATCCACAAGGAGTGCTTCGAGATGTGGGCAGCCACCAAGCGTCAGTCACCTGGTGCCAAAGACAAGGTCACCTGCCCCATGTGTCGAACTCCGTGGCAGGGCGACGACGAATTGGTCAAGAAGATTCGGAACACGGGTGTGGCTGGGTCAGAAGGATACGTCAACGTTGCTGATCAGCTTGGCATCAGTCAAGCACGGGGTAAGGCCGACGGATTTTGTGGTCGACGACGCGTATACTGACACAAAGCATTAGACACGAGCACTTATCACACTGGACCCTTTCGCGGAGGCCGCTTTCGAGGCTACGGCTACAGGGCATACGATCATTATGATGGATATTGAGAGTTAGTTGGTCTCAGCCGACTGTCGACACACAAGTCCACGACCACTTCTCACTGGCTCTCGTGCGTCTTTGACTATCTCTGCTCAATCCAACCTGGGTCGAATTTGTGCAGAGGAGGGCACTTTGAAGGGCCGTGGCAGCCGCGAGCAAGTGAGGAGTCGGGATAGCAACTGCTCGGTGCATATTATCCGAACCAGCAATTTTGGTCAAAAGAGTAGAAATTGGCAATTTTGAGGACGAGTTGTTTTCGACTCTCATGTTAGAGCCATTATCATCATGTAAGTGTGTTTGTATTTTCAAGACACGGGTTGCAACAGGCTGGTTTTACATTCCCACTCCACGTATTTACACGTCCTAACATTGACTCGAGATGCAACCAGATCGCCTTTCCGACCTAGAGACATCTTGTTCATTTTTACAAATCGTTTACAAATTCCAAATCCCATCTATGCCAACGAAGCAAGAACCACCTGGCGTGCGACTGGCGGTGCAAAATCAATCCGCCGTCAACGAACCCGTAGTAAACTCGGGGTTGACCCATGTCGGGCTTCCGGATCTCTTTCGTATCTGTCCTCCAAACCTGTGTAGCAAGGCTATGACCGGAGTGCAGACGCAGACCGTAATGAGCGCGTGGCCAGCAAACGTCCAGGTGAACCCCGCGGTGTCGATCCACGGGATGATGAAGAAAGGGTCGATAAAGGCCGACATGTTGAGCATGACGGCGTAAAAGGTCATGATGGCCATGCTCTGCATTGGGTAGGCGTCGACAATGTACGAGCAGACGGCCGTGTTCCCCATCTGAATGCCAGCACCGACTGTAGTAAAGGTTGTCAGTGAGTGAGCGCTAGGAGGCCAGAATCTAGGCGGTGCGGACGATCTTACAGAGGGCGAATGCGACTTGTCCGACCATCCAATGATAGCCGCGGTCGACGCTTATCCCCCAGACAATCATGCCGACCGAGGTAAGCAGAATGGCAGGGTAAACGAGCCACAGGCGCCCTTCGGGCGTCTTGATGTTGTTATTTCTCTTGGCTAACCGGAGGACGATGCTGTCGCTGAGACGGCCGGAGAAGAAGATCTCGGATATGAGAGTTCCGACTATCAAGCCGATGAAGAGAAGACTGCCGATGGCGTAAGCTGATGGAGGCCAAACGGGACATTTTGACAAGGGGGCAAACCTACCCTTGGACCTGGGGGGTATAAGTGGCATAGGCGACGGGGACCAACGTCACCACGGACAACACCCACCAGTACCACGCAAAGCAGTACGTCATGACCGAAATGGGAACAACGAGATACTTGAAGGTCTTGCCGAACCGAACCACCGTGTCATACAGCTTCGGGTGCTGGACGCCCGGGACCGGGGCGACGTTGAAAAACGGGAGCGCTTTGGTCCGCATGACGGCCGATGGCTGCCCCCGAGGCGCGCCCTCCACGGCGGACTTTTCCGGGGCCAGGTCGACAGGGGCGACTGCGGCACGACCAGCCTCGACGGACATGAGATCCCGCGGGTACAGCGTCTCCGGGAGGAAGGCCAGCTCGGCGGCGAGGACGACGGCGAAGAGGATGGCGGACAGCCACTGGATCCACTCGTCGCCGGCGATGCCGACGAAGCCGCCCAGCAGGGGGCCGAAGAGGAGGCCGAGGTCGATGGCCAGGACCCAGAGGCCGACCTTTTGGCCGCGCTCGTGCTCGAAGAAGACGTCGTTGATGACGGCGAGGCCGACGTTGGCGGCCGGGCTCACGCCCAGGCCCTGGAAGAAGCGGGCGGCCATGTAGCCTGGGTAGGTCGGGGCCAGCGCCGCCCCGACGGTGGCGGCGAGGGCCATGACGGTGCCCAGGATCAGGATGGGCCGCCGACCGATGATGTCCGCCGGCGACGCCCAGAGCAGCGGTCCGACCGAGAGGCCGAGGGCGGGGATGGCGACGGTCCAGTTGACCTGCTCGAGCGTGGCGGCGTACCTTTCCTGCAGCGTCGAGAAGGACGGGACGGTCGTGGTGGTGATGTACGTGAACATGAAGTATCTGGCGAGCAAGTCAGGTCACGGTGTCACCGCGGTGGACTGGTGTGTGGCGGCAGAGAGGGACACTTACAGGGCCATCACAATGGCGAGTATGACATGTTTCTGTGCAAAGGACCAGTTGAGAGGGTCGAGCTGGTCGCCCACGATGGGCTGGGGAAACAGCTTGAAGCCATCTTTGCCCAACAAGATGACCTCGGTGTTGTTGGTGGTGTGGTTGTCCGGAGTGGCTTCCCGTGCTTGGCCTACCGCCTCGGAACTCTGCCGTTTTTCTGATTCGTCCATTTTGAAGGTCAGTCAGTACAGGCCAGCCGTTGGGGACACTGGGAGCGAAATCATCCACACAGCATATTCCCACGGGCGGAACGGGGTGGTGTTGTGCCCGTCGACATTAAGTATTCCCATCCGAATCTCCAATCGATAAGCACCGCCGACGCCAATGGCCCAACCAGGCGATGACACCGAAACCTTGCAAGTACGTAGTAACTGCTAACTAACCACCCCCTCCCCAGCAGGGCTTCTTATCAGAGTCCAATGGCGGGACTTGGCTGTAAGACAGTCGATGGCTGGCAGGCGTCGGTCCCTCCCCCACGGTCCCACACACACTACTTCTATGCGTGGTCCTTATCTTCCCCACCCCGGAACATGCAGCTCTATCTGAGACTATCTGTGCCGCCAGTCGGTACCGGATCGCAGATATGCATGATGCAGCGAGTCCAAGAAGGGCAATTTACGCGCCCGTATCTCCAGCATCCAGGGTCCGTCCTCTCGCGCGCAGGCCCTTCAACTTCCTTGTCGTTCAACGTTGGCCCCCTGCAGCACCTGTTCGGGTTTATCCGACACGGGGAATGCTTGCATGCTTGGCCAGTCTACGAAGTAGAGTCTAGACCGTGTCTGTGTGGGTGATATCCTTGTTTGTTGATGTTACGCGCCTGATATGGTTTTGAAGAATAGTGTGAGTGTGGCACGGGTACAGAGTTCCGTGTAGGTATGCATTCTTGAATCGCAAAGGATGTGGGCGTTGACGGTTGACCTGTGTTCAAACCAAAGCCAGCAGGCATGCGATCGTCCGCTATAGTCTATACTCATAGACTACTAGTCATACCGACTCATAAGTCATACATGATACGTACACCAAGCTCGCGATGCATACATGCAAGATCCACATCATCATACCAAGTATAGTATCTAGATTCCAAGCAGAGACTTACACAGCACAGCCAGACACAGACGTCTCATCGACATCGTCATCTACCAGCCTCTCTACGGCCTTTTCGACCTCGCCGTCCCAGTCACTCATACCGACGATGATCCACTCCAAGACCCCGACCAGCAACAAGGCCACGCACTGTCCCATCCACAGCCCGGCCAGACCCCATCCGTGAAAGGCGAGATAGATGCCGCCCGGGAGCGCGCCGCCGTAGTAGCTGACGCAGTTCACGAGCGCGCCCACCCACTGGCGTCCCATGCCTCGCAGCGCGCCGCCGCAGCTGCCGTTGAGGCCGTCGGCGATCTGGAACAGCGCGACGTAGGGGATGACCTCGGCGACGAGGGCGATGACGCGGGCGTCGTCGCTGAACAGGCCGCCGACGACGCGTCGCGTGAGGAGGAGGACGGTGAGGATGACGGCGCCGAAGACGACGGAGAGCATGGCGGCGGCGTGCGCCGAGCGCCGGGCGCCGCGGGGGTCCTCGGCGCCCAGCAGGTTGCCGAGGCGGACCGACTCGGCCACGCCGAGGCCAAAGGGGATGGTGTTGATGATCTGGTCCGCGGTCATGATGACGGACTGGGCGGCCAGGGAGATGGTCCCGAGCCGGCCGGCGGTCAGGGCGACAATCTCAAAGGCCCACCACTCGGTCCCGACGTGGACGACGCCGAGGAAGGCGAGCTTGGCAAACGGCCCGACGTGGGCCAGCGCCCGCCGCGGGTCGAGCCCGCCCCAGCACTCGCCGCCGCGGACGAGGGCGGTGTAGCCCACCAGGAAGAGGAAGGAGAGCCAGTACGAGACGCCGGTGGCGATCGGGGCGCCGTAGAGCCCGAAGCCCAGCCGGTGGACGGCGAGGTAGTTGAGCGCCGCGTTGAGCGGCGACGTGACCATGAGCGCGTACGTGCCCGGGTGGTAGATCCCCTGCGCCTGCAGGTACTTCTTCATGCACTCGAACCAGACGTAGCCGAGGCCGCCGGGGACGAGCAGCTGCAGGAAGCGCGCGCTCTGGACGCAGATGGCCTCGGGCTGGCCGAGCGCGCGGAAGAGGGGCTCGGAGAAGCACCAGACGACGGCGACGACGGCGTAGAAGCCCGTCAGCACCACGACGCCGCGCTGCAGGAGGACGCCCAGGTTCGCCTTGTCCTGGCCGGTGCGGGTGAAGCTGGACGAGGCCAGGGTGTCGAGCGCGCTGGTGCCGCCCAGGGCGATGAGCCATGCCGTCGCCATGGCGAACATGTAGGAGAAGGCCGAGACGGCCAGGGCCTCGGGGAGAGCCGGCCGGCGATCAGGACCGAGACCGTCTGCAGGCTGTTCTGCAGCATGTAGGCGAGGATGATGGGCACGGCCGCTTTGGTCAGGAACCACATCTCCTCGAGCCATTCGACGTATTCCTCCCATCGCGGCTTCGTCGGCTGAGGGGAAGACGGGGCGAGCAACGGTGAGGTCTCGCTGGCGTGCCCATCGGGATCAGGCGCCACCACGGCGGGTGGTGATGGTGTAGCGATGCTCATTTCGAACAGTGATTCCTTTGCGAGGATAGCAAAGATTTGCACTCACGTATTCAGATGGTTGGGAGACAAAAGGGTCACGCGTAACTCTTGAAAACGCAGTGTATGGATCGGGGGTTTAGTACCCTGCCTGGCCACTCCGAACCGACGATGAAGAGTGACCCGGGTAAAAGACCTCCATGATCACCTAATTCGCGCTCCGGTTCTGCAACAGTTTTGTCACTGCAATTGATAATCAACACCCAAGATCCATCTGGGAGCTTGCCCGCCCGCATGTCTCGATAAGAACTTGGTGACGTTCGCCGGCCACCATCTGCACAAGATCCGATAGACACCGTCGAGATACCAATAGGGAAACTTAGGCACTCCCCGAAAAAGGTTTGCAAGATCAACCCACAAGCTCGCTGCGGTGGGTACAACTCATCGTGCATAGAGCACTATACTTGTTCCGGTAACTTAGCCACGATAAACGACGCTGGCGGGTCCACTGGCCCGGATTGCATCATGACAAGGAGGGTGTAGTATGGGGGGTGGGGATGCCTCGGGGTCGCAGTGCCTGTTGGCACTACCGTAGTACTAATTCTACTAACTTCGTCCTAACTGTTTGTGGTCATGTACGCGCCTTGCATACTGCCCCCGCGGTGTAGGTCGATAGGGATGTGAGCTCGCGTTGAGGCCAAGAAGATTGTAGAACGACGACGGTTTGATGACGAACGGCTGGGTCTAGATCCCCACCAGTCTGATCGACACAGGTTGACGGTGACACACAACAGAAGAGGGGGTGTAAGTTGTGTCGGCAGTTTGGAGTCGCAGGCGAAGCTCCGGCGCCGTCTGTAGTATAAAAGTGATCGCCTCCCATGTCCGTCACTTAGACTGAAGTCACCGAGCAAGACTCTTTGGACGACATCTCTTCAGCAAACCAAGTCAAGAAGCATGTTTTACAACACCATCCTCGCTCTCGGCTGGGCTGCCACCATCTCGGCCCATGGAGACCATGCGCAGAAAACGCTAGCTGGACCGCACCAGTCTCTGTGGTACACTCTGCCGGGAGACGGTGGCACGCAGGTTTGACAACACTCAGCCCCCCTTTCCGTGGACATCCTTGTTAGCTAATAGTACATGAACAAACATTAGGCCGACTCAGTGTTCTCTGGAATCACCACATTCGGCCGGTTACCGTACCAGCCTTGCCTGAGCCAACCGGATGTCAACTATGACATTGCCTTTATTGGTAAGTCAGGAGCCAATATCAACTCATCTTGACTTGTCTTGTTGACATGTCCAACTTAGGTGCCCCCTTTGACACTGGAACCTCGTACCGACCCGGTGCTCGCTTCGGACCTTCTGGAATCAGACAGGGGTCTCGACGACTGAATCTCTAGTATGTATCCCCAAGAGCCATTGACGGTATGTGCAGGTGCTGACCCGATCCAGCGGAGGTTACAATGTCCCATTGGCGACAAACCCATTCAACAGCTGGGCGACTGTGCTCGACTGTGGTGATATCCCCGTCACCTCGTATGGCTCTACCGACATTATGCGTGCCAGGCCCAACCCGCTGACTTGCCCACACGCAGATACGACAACTCTTGGGCCCTGAAGCAGATCGAAGAGGGCCACTTCAATATCCTCTCGCGGGCTCCTGCGACCGACTCGGACAAGAGAGGCCCCGCCATCAAGGGCCGAACCCTCCCTCGCGTCATCACCCTCGGTGGTGACCACACCATCACTCTGCCCCTGCTGCGATCCATCAACCGCGCCTACGGGCCGGTGTCAGTCATTCACTTTGACAGCCATTTGGACACTTGTACGGTTCACCTCGATGCCAACGACATGGGTGTGCTAGGTACCGGAACTGTGTGCTAACCACGGCCGTGTAGGGAAGCCCAAGGTGTTCGGCGGCGCGCCGTCCCAGGTGGCGTCGATCAACCACGGCACGTACTTTTACCACGCCTCGATGGAGGGCCTGCTCGCCAACGACAGCAACATCCACGCCGGCATCCGGACCACGCTCAGCGGGCCTAGCGACTACGACAACGACGGGTACTGCGGCTTCGAGATCGTCGAGGCCCGCGAGGTCGACACCATCGGCACCGACGGCATCATCAAGCGCATCATCGACCGCGTCGGCACCAAGCAGCCCGTCTACCTCTCCATCGACATCGACACGCTCGACCCCGCGTTCGCGCCCGCGACGGGCACGCCCGAGACCGGCGGCTGGTCGACGAGGGAGCTGCGCACGATTCTGCGCGGGCTCGAGGATATCAACCTGATTGCGGCCGATATCGTCGAGGTTGCTGTAAGTCTTTTTGCGCGAGAGCCACTCTCCCCCCCCTCTCCCTGGGATCACTCGTAGGGCAATTCGAACTAATGCCACGCGCGCAGCCTGCGTACGATACAAACGCCGAGCACACCACCATGGCCGCCGCGGACGTCCTGTACGAGGTCATGAGTATGATGGTGAAGAAGGGGCCTCTCAGCAAGATGATCGAGTCGCAAGAGGCCGATGATGAGCTTTAGAGTGAGAGATGTCGTGGCTCGTGGGCTCGTGGCCCGTGGGATGGCGAGGTGGTGAAACAAGTCAATCCCCAATACCTGCTGCTGTGTTTGGTGAGACGGATCAAGCTAGGTGAATCATGTTGGTACTAGTCATCTGCGATGTTGATATGATGGACATAGTAACACGATCGAGATTCACTCGTGGATTCCCGTGCCAGTGCATTGCTGGCCCCTGAGCAACTTATAGTCGGTTCGTTCAAAGCTACCTTTTGGTTTCATGCAAAACTCCAAATCTCTAAAAGAGGATAATGTTATACCGCAAGGCCTCTGGAACCACGTCAGCGATTAGCAAGTATCGAGACCGCAAGACTCTGTCCACGGAATCCTCCCACTCACCTAATAGGCTGGCGGCGCACATGTCGCCGCGGACGTCGCCGGCCTCCCGCCGCGCCCTCCAGGTATCCTCCAGCGCCTGCCGGATGACGGTGACGTGGTGCGAGCCGAGGCAGATCTCGAGCTTGTGGATCTTGTCGAGCACGAAGCTCTGCTGGCCGTCGGTGAAGGCCTCGCAGCCCATGGTGAACAGGGGCATCGCCATGGCGACCCAGGTATGGCACGGCTCGCCCTGCGTCATGTTGCTGACCATGGCCCCGATGCTCTCGACGGCCGCCCGGATGGGCGCCGCATTGGACGGCAGGTGGTACAGCCGCCTGTGCACGTGGATCAGCGCCGCCTGCTGGAAGGTGCGGTGGCAGAGCGCGAACTCGCGGTCGTACTCGGGCGACAGGGACGGGTAGATGGCCACGCCCGGCGGCGCCTCCGAGTCCCGCCTGATCATGGCGTTCAGCTTGCCGAGGAGGACGTCGGCCTCGAACTGCGCGCTCTGGCCCGGCGTGCCGTCAAGGAGGGGAGACAGCTCGTTGACCCTCTGGAGCACGTGCAGGATCTCCTCGCTGTATCCGAGGAAGCCATCTATCTTGGGGCCGCCCAGGTTGGATACCCCACCATTGGGTTCGCGGGCTGTCTGTAGCGCCGTGTCCGTATGGTCCGAGTAGACGGGCGCCTCGAGCAGGGTGAAAGCCGGTACGTGAGGCAGGGTCTGGAGGGAGAGGTATAAGAGGTACAGGTGTCTCATGGCCGACTGCGCGGCCCCGGACTCTATGGCGAAATGCTGCTGGGTCCGGTTGCTGTCGAGTATCGCTTTGATCCCCTGCAGATGAATCCGCCAGGACGACGAGCCGTGCTGGTAGGTAAAGACGTCGGCCAGACACCAAATGAGACAGGTGGTCAGCAGGGTCTCGTCCGATCGCCTCGTCTCCACGGCCGTTCGCAGCAGAGAGATTCCGGACGACTGCAGGTGCTCCAGAATGCGGGGGATCTTGACTCCGTCGACCTCGGAGATCCCCCGTGACAGGAAACCGCCGGCGGACAAGGCTAGGCAGGCTGATAACAGTTGTGGCGAGTGCAGTGTCATTGGAACCAGCCCCCGGCAGAAGTCCGCGTGGACGGACGGGTGACAGGAAAGAGAGGAGAGGATGCCATGGAAGAAGTAACTCAGCAACCGGCGGTATCCCGGCGACAGGGGCATTCCATTCGGGAGATAGTATGGCGGCGGTATCGCCGGCTCATTGCTGGTCAGGTCGGTGGCGGAGAGTGAGTCCCTGTGTCTGCCAGTAGAGCTGGTGTTCCGATTCCATCGTACTGTCGTGGCGTCAGCAATGAACGTTCAACGACGCAGTGTGAGAGAGAGAGCAGAGCCATACCGAGACCCGTAGCAGTGGTAGCAGGAGTGGTGGTTCTAGTAGTCTGCGGTGGCTTCTTGGCCCTATGCCCAGTATCCCAGATAACCTTGAGAGTATAGGTGCACGCCCGGTCGTACAAGGCACACTGTCCACAACTCGGCTTCTGCTCGTCGCACTTTCTCCGTCGTACCCTGCACTCGCTACATCCTTGCCGAGATCTTGTGCCTGGCATAAGGTCGGGCGCGGTGCCAGGGGTGGCAAATCACATCGAAGATGGTGTTAGCCCGGTGGATAAGTGTGACTCTGGGGGAAGGAGGGCAGTGACAGATGGGGAAATATTCTGAAAATAACCGCAATGCAGCGTCCACGAAGGACTCGTCATTATTCGCAACGGGAAACTGGGACGGGGCATTGATAACAGTACCTATGAGGTAATAGTACGGAAAGATAAGCTCAAATGTAGCTAACATGGACATCGCGGGTTGGCTTCGTCCCCGCTGATAAGCTGAAAAGCCCTTGGACCTCCAAAGACCCCGCTTAATGCGTTCAGGTATACTCTGTCAATGAACGGTTGCCTCGTAACTTACTTGCTTGCACCGAATGCGGTTCCTACGAGTAATATCAAGAACAGCGACCTAAAAAAAGAACTGGTTCATGTAGTTTCAACATGCTTGAAATGGTGCGTGAATGTCTCACGTATGTCCCCTTCTGGCACCATGTATACCTGTATAATTCCAATTGCTAGATTTTGTTCCCATTTATTACATTCACTTGTTTCGTATCTGTGTTTAAAAATATCTGTTTTTTAAATTGCAAGTATTTTAAATGGGCAGTATGCAAACCACACCCTGGCTACGAGTGTATCGCCGCGTCTTTACTTCTACTCCGAACTCCGTACCGAGTGCCGAGTTTGGGTTGAATACGTCCCGAACAAGCTAAACGACTTTCTTCCCGCTAAATATTCACAGGGGCCTAGAACATTAGCCTTCCACAACGGGCTAGAAATCCCGAGATTTCACGACCTTAAATACCTACCTCGGACCTGCAGACTATTGTGCAACGACGACCAAGACATACTGTGTACGTACTGAGGTACCGGGCCGACTTGTTCTGTCGTTCGCCATCACGACGTCTAGTCTACCACAAAGAGACCGAGGATGAAGTCCGTCCTATCGGCCTTGGCCCTCGCCGCCTTCGCATTAGCACACCCCGACATCGCCTCCTTCGATTGGTCCACCATCACCCCTTCCCCCACCCTCAACTACACCTACTGCTACAACCACACGCACAAGTGCGCCAAGCTCCTCGTGCCCCTGGACTGGCTCGAGCCCACCAATCCCGCCCGCGCGACCCTGGCCATCATCGTCCGGCCCGCCGTCGTCCCCGTCACGCACCGGTCCCACGCGGGTACCATCATTGTGAACCCGGGTGGGCCGGCCGTGTCCGGTGTCGAGTTTGTGCTCGGCACCGGTGACGTTCTGCAGGATACCGCCAGCTCGGATGAGAGCCAGTTCGAGATCCTGAGCTTCGACCCCCGCGGCGTAGGGCTCTCGGAGCCGCCGGCGGATTGCTACGGGGGCGACGAGTTTGCGCGCGGGGCCGACGTGCTGGTGGATCGCGGCGTCGGGCCTATGGACGGCGGGATGGGGGCCATCCGGCACGGCATGGCGCGTGCAAAGGGGAAGGGGAGGCTGTGCGCCGGGGCGGCTGCTGGTGAGGGGATTTGGGGGTTCATGAGCACGAGTAGTGTGGCGAGGGATATGGTGGAGATTGTGGATAGGCTCGATGAGTTGAGGAGGGAGGAGATTCGTGGTTCGGTTGACAACGACGACGACGAGGAGGACGACGGGGAGGAGAGACGGCTGGAGTTGAGAGAGCAGAGGGACGAGACGCCGAGGATCAATTTCTGGGGTTTCTCGTACGGTACGGTGCTGGGGAATTACTTTGCGTCCATGTTTCCCGGCCGAGTTGGCCGTGTGGCTTTAGAGGCTGTGGTGGACATCGAAGACTACTACAACACGGTAAGTCGGATGGTTCACTCCTTCATTTTTCCCCTTTACGCCATCGCCTTCACATCCTCTCTCACTCCCTTGGCACCCTCTTCTTCACACCCTTCACACCCTTCACACCCTTCACACCCTTCACACCCTCTTTTCACGTCCCTTTTACGCCACTGAAGCTAACGTCCAACCCCAGACATGGACACGCAACCTCGGCGACTCGCAAGAAATCCTCGACAACTTCTGGACAACCTGCTTCGACGCCGGCTCCGTCTGCGCCCTGTACGAACCTAGCGACACCTCGGCCTCCTCCATCAACGCCCGTGTCCGCGCCTTCCTCTCCTCCCTCGATGCCTCCCCCGCCGTCTTCATCTCACCCCAAGACACCATCGTGACCATCACCCGCCAGGACGTCCTCCGCGCCCTCTTCAAGACCCTCTACCACCCCCTCCGCGACTTTCCGACCATGGCGACCACCCTTGCCGAGGCCATCCGGGGCAACCTATCCCTGCTCCACGCGCACCTCGAGCTCCCCACCTTCTCGTCCCGCTCCTCGCCCGACTACACCTGGTCCGACGACGCGCAGACGGGCATCATCTGCGGCGACGGCCTCTCACGACAGTCCACGACCCCGTCCGCCTTCGCCGCCTACGTCGCGGCCCTCAAGTCCGTCGCGCCCGACTTTGGCGCGTACCTGGCCGGCGAGGTGGTGCTGGCGTGCACGGGCTGGGGGATACGGCCGAGAGACCGGTTCGCGGGCCCGTGGACGACGCCGGCGCCGGCGGCGAGGGGGTCCGGTCCGGTCAGGGGCGTGCCGGCCGCGCCGCTCCTCTTCGTCTCCAGCACCCTCGACCCCGTCACGCCGCTGGCGAACGCGCGCGCCATGGCGGCCATGCACCCCGGCGCCGGGCTGCTGGTGCAGGACGCCGTGGGCCACATGGCGGTGCGGGTGCCGGGTCGGTGTCGCGAGGAGGCGATGAAGAGGTTCTGGGCAAAGGGGGAGGTGCCGGCGGGAGAGAAGTGGTGCGAGCCTGATTGTAGGCCGTTTGGCGAGTGTGCCAGGGCGAAAGAGATGGGGGATGCTTCGGTACGGGGTCTCATGGGGTATTAGAGGGGGGAATGAATAATGAAGTCTAGGGGGGTCGGCTCGCAAGTTGTGTAGATTGCGTCAGCGGCCGAGTGTAGACTCACCGTGTCGTGGGTTTTCTATCCATATTGTATCCATAGTGTATCTCCAAAAAAGCGAGTCTTTTATGCAAACATCAACTATATGCTACGCCAAAGTAATTTCGAGTTGTCCGTGTCATATACCGTAACGACTGCTAGCAAGCCTACAGCCATAATGGTACAAAATTGATACAAGGGAGGAAGGGAACTTTAAAGGACCTTCTAAGGATCCTGCTAAGCAGTGCTATTTTGACCTAGCAGGTGCTCACCTACTCTGATTGCCGAATAGGTAGACCACTTTGACCACTGCCTACACGAACCACTGGAAGTAGTCTTCGAAAAAATCGAACTGGGGGGTACAGGCTGCGTCCCCATCGTCGATAGCTCTGCCCGCCGCACCACCTGCTCTGCCCGCCGCGCTGCCTGTTGCTCATCCGCCTCTCGTATCTGTTTCGCTCGACGGGCCGAGCTGTGCCAACAGCGGTGACACTCGGTCAAATTTGGTTGCGTGTCCTCCTCGGCCACCTTCTCAAAGGTGTTGCATCGCATGCAGACCACATGCGCAACGCCTTTTACCACGATCCGATTACTCCGGTTATACCGCCGGGGAGGGATCCTACCCTCACGCTCAGAGAAGCCACACTCGATACAGAAGCGGAGTGTAGCCTCTTCTCCGTGTCTTCTCCTCTTCTTCACCGTCTGCTTTTCTGCAAACTTGTCGTCGGGTCTAAGACGAAGGCAGTCGTAGCAGCCGAGGAGGTCGTTGCTCGTGGCGAACTCTGACCGCTCGGCTTTACCGAGCTCTTCGCGTGTGAGTTTAGGTATGAGGTTGTTGAAGTATGTGCATGTTATCTTCAACGCAGTGCGGTCGAGGTCGTCGAGGTGTGTGATGAGCTCGAGGTGCAGCTCGACAGGGAGAGCCATGGCGGGGAACGTGGAAGCCATAGTGGTGAAAATGTAGACGAGCAAGACGAGAGAGATAACCTGCGAGGGGGATTTCCGCCTGGAAGGTCGTGCGGGGAATGTGTACTATTTGTACCTAAAGGCATGCGTGGTCTTCGGTTTCTCCCTAAACAAGTGGTAACGATACCCGACCGTTCCGAATAGCCGCCTCCAATGATTGGCAGAAGGTAGTAGGTCAACTGAAGTTGGTTTATACGGCCACTAATGGGCCCTCGGCACGTCAAATGTCACTTTTGTTTTGATACATATCATTTAAAGCGAATTATTCTTTTTCGTTACTTCTTTGGGCAATATATTACTACTAAGCACTATCCACGGGTGCTTTATTAGTCAGAAATAACTCTACTCAGACCTGGGGATCAATAACAAGAGGAAGGTTTCGATGCTAATAGTATAATCTAATCGACGGAGCGCTCCTGAAGAAAAGCATTGATGGAGATGGTCGTCGGGTGTCTGCATCGAATATTAAAGCGATATGACTATGACTAGCATACACTGGACATAAACTGGAATGTACTTCTAATTTTGTTGTCCCTCTTCAAAAAATACTTAACTGGTGGTTGAAATCGAGGAAGAACACTGCGTTACAAAGAGGTGGAAAGCTTTCGCTACAAGAGTTTGCTAAATATAACATGAAGAATTATTACATGAATATCTATATACATGCTTCTAAAGAATGGCTCGGTATGTTGAACATGTGGCCCTATGGGTCGAGTTTTGAGTAACTGCTTGTTCGCAGTCTCATCAAAGTGAGATATCTCTACCACCATGCCGGAGTAGGTGTACGCAAGCACCCAGCTGAAACTATCCATTGAATACATACATACAAATAGTAGCCCTACCACATAGAGCACGCATAATAATAAGTATAACATTCTTCTGTCCCTGCAAGCAACTTGCAATAACCAACCTTGCGAGGACATATGTTATCACAAGGGCGTGGGTGCGGGGTCGTTTCAAATTGCACGTACAACTCATTCACACGGCGGTTTTATCCTCAAATAGACACAAGACCATCAGATACTACAAATCTGCCAGTCGTATTTCATCGTATCGTCATTATTTCCTTCGCATGAGCTGATCACCGCCATGGCCGATAGCATACCACAGGCACTTGCGAGGACAAAGTGCATGGGACCAGACTGCGAGAGTGAAGCTGGAGCTTTACAGTGTCCGACGTGTTTGAAGCTGGGCGTAGGCGGCAGCTATTTCTGCTCTCAAGACTGCTTCAAGAAGAACTGGGTTTGTTTGCACCCTGATGACCAGACCTAGGACCCAGCTTACCCATCTCGTCATCACAGAGTCAACACAAGTCCGTACACAAGACGGCGCAGGGAGAAAGTCGAGACCGTCGAGTCGTCAGATCATACAATCCTTTCCCGACATATGCCTTCACGGGTTCCGTCCGACCCGTCTATCCGCTCTCCCCGAAGCGCACCGTCCACAAGTCCATCGCGCGGCCCGACTATGCGGAGAATGGCATCCCCAAGGGCGAGCGGCAACTGCACAGAACCAGAGTCACGATCCTCGACGTCGAGGGGCAGACGGCCATGCGTACCGTTTGCCGGTTGGCCCGCCAAGTTCTCGACGCCGTCGCGGCAGAGGTCCGACCGGGCATCACCACGGATCATCTCGACGAGGTCTGCCACCGCGCCTGCGTCGAGCGCAATGTAAGCCAACTGGACTTTCCTTTTTTTTTTTTTTTTTTTTTTTGGCCGTGACGGCGTTGATGCGCATTTTCTCTGACCTTGTCCAAGTCGTATCCGTCGCCCTTGAACTACAACCACTTCCCCAAGTCCCTCTGCACTTCCGCCAACGAAGTCGTCTGTCACGGGATTCCCGACCAGCGCGTCCTCGTCGACGGCGACATCCTCAATCTCGACATCTCCCTCTACCACGCGGGCTACCACGCCGACGTCAACGAGACGTACTACGTCGGCGACCGCGCCCGCGCCGACCCGGACTCGATCCGCGTCGTCGAGACCACGCGCGAGTGTCTGGACGCGGCCATCGGCCTCGTGAGGCCCGGCACGCCCATCCGGGCCTTTGGCGACGCCATCGAGGCCCACGCCCGGTCCAGGGGCTGCGCCGTCGTCGCCACCTGGGGCGGCCACGGGATCAATACCGAGTTCCACCCCCCGCCGTGGATACCGCACTACGGGAAGAACAAGGCGGTGGGGGTTTGCAAGCCGGGCATGACGTTCACGATCGAGCCCATCCTCACGCTCGGCGAGCCGCGCGAGGTCTACTGGCCCGACAAGTGGACGAACACGACGGTGGATGGAAAACGGACTGCGCAGTTTGGTGTGTGCAAATTTGATATTTACGCCTCGTGGTGCGAAGCGAATACTGACAAGTGGACAGAACACACTCTGCTCGTCACCGAGACCGGCGTCGAGGTGTTGACTGCGGCAACTGAGAGTTCCCCAGGAGGAGCAATCCCGATGCCGACTCCAACGGTTGCCGCGTAACTTTTGACTCTTGACTAGAGCATCTCGTAAGAATGGGTACTATCGTGAGAATGGGTACTAAGGCCATGCCACACACACATCAGGAGCGATCGCTCACTTTGATATACTGGACAGTGGAAACGAGGTTAAAAGTGCGTAATGTTTATTAGTGATTCAAAGAGACTACTACGCCTCTCATTATTAGGCTCATTCTATGTGACCCATGCCATCCGAGTTTGATATCAATGCCGTTACCAATATGTTCCGTACGTCGAGTTTCCGTACACGACATTGACGAATTCGGCGGCGATAATCTCATCTACCTCCAGTTTAGCCCAGAGAACAAGGTCGAGACCAGAAGAAGAATGTACTTACCAGACCTCTCGGAAGGATGCAACTCATCATACCTATCACCTTGTTAGCATCCAGGTCAACTCCCCAAGCCAGAGTCCAACTCACCACAGGAACGAGGAAAGCGGGTTCTGCGACGCCGTGCAATCCGACGAGTTGGTCGCGTCGCAATCATAGTAGAAGCCCGTCACGTTGGCGGGCGCGTCCAGATATTTCTCGGGGGCGTCGTAGATATCGGTGAGCAGCTGGTGCACATTAAACACGCTGAACGAGGCACCGGGCCACCTGGCCTTGATGAGCAGCTGGAAGGGAACGCCGTAGTCAAAGATGGTGTTCACGTTGGTCGTGTACTCGAGCATCTTCTGCTCGTACGCGGTCGTGTTAAAGGCCGTCTTGTTGGTCCAGTAGTGGTTGTCGCCGGCGCCGCCGTTGGCGACCGACTTGTACAGGGGCGAGAGGTGCAGGGGCGCCGTGTTGAGGAGCACAAAGTGGCGGCCGCCAGTGCTGTAAATGGTGTCAAAGACGGACCAGGTGCAGTCAATGTAGTTGTTGATGGTCAGGCCCTTGTGCTGCGAGTCGGTCAGGAAGGCGTCGAGGCCCAGGTCGTTGGTCCCGATCCACAGCGCGTACACGGTGTTGTTGGAGGCGCGATCTGTGTAAAAGGTGTTGGTGCCTGTGGATGCGTTGACGTAGGCGATATCCTCTAGGAACGAGGGGATCTCATCCTCCAGAACGGAGGGGAATGTGCGGTTAATGCCGGCGAGAAAGCGTTCGAATATCTCATTGGAGCAAAAGGCACCGCTCACTATTGAGAGTTAGAACGTGTCTTTCAAGTCACGAGCCGATTGGAGATTCGGGGATTCTCGTCAGAGGCAATCTTCAATCTCATGCCATCTCACCAGCGTAGTCGTAGTGCTTTGCGCCCAGCTGCTGGGTCGCAAAGTAACCCCAAGCATGACCTCCAGTCGAAGTGTCGTTGCTGCCCACGGTAGGCGTCCCAGGAGGTGGTGCCTGTCCCTTGTTGCCAAAGTACGCCCCGAGGCGGCCTTCGTCGGTGTAGCTGTCGCCGAAGGTCACGACGTTGTCAACGCTCTGCAGCTTGGAGCCACATGAAGCGGCAATGACACCGGAGGCTGCGAGGAGTGGGTAGAAACGCATGTTGGAGCTGGGCGATTACAGGATGAGCCTACAACAACGCTCCAGCCTCGGCCGTAGCTGGGGAGCGACGCATTATTTATCGTACTTGGCCCGCTCCAGGTCGCATCGCGACGACTCATTTAGCCGAAGGGAGGGAGGCGCTAGCAAGCGGCATCGTCCACGACGATCGCCTATGACGGAGTAATATGCCGGAGAGCGGAGATCTTGTCCCGGACCCTGACATTGATAGCGAAAAGCTTGGCCAGGGATCGGCGTGAGAGGAACCATTGCAAGGATGGGCAAGATGCGTAGTAGACGGCGTACGGTGTGGTGTACCTTGCTGAGAGGAAGCTAGACAGAGGCCGGGGGGTGTTTGTTTACCCTAGGCACTTCCAAGTTGCCTTGTACGACGCCATGTTTTCCCGTGGTGAGACGGCGTGGCTCACTACGGAGTATAAGTACCGTAGTACGGAGTAGAGTGTGCAGTATACACATGTGGGGGGTCGAAGGAAGTTGAGCAGCATGGAACACACGACACTTGGATTCTGTCGTGGCCAGGGAATCGGGTGTGATGCCGGGTTGCAGTATTGCAGCAACCAGTCCCTGTCGAAGTACACCGTAAGTTGGGTAGGCGAGGTCTTCCGGGAATGTACGTAGTAACGGCAGGGGCAGTAGGTGTCGATGCGGGCGATGTACCGCACACACTGTCCGTGGTAGAACCTACTCCGTACTACGAAGTAACGTTGGGGTAGCTTGCGATGCCTGCATAACGTTAGCTTGCGTGTGTGGAGGGGAAGGAGCGGGGCTATGGGCTCGGTCGGTAATTAATTAGGCTGATGTAATTTGCCGCTTCGCACTCACCTTGGAGGGACGGGCGTTGCTGAGCACACACACATCGCTTTGACTTGTTGGAGTCTTTGGCTTGGACTTGGAGTCGCTGTTTCTACTTTGGACGCAGTCAAGAAAAACGTGAGTCAAACAGCCCGTGACGGAAAACAGGTTCCCGCAATCAGACGGCTGCCTGGATCTCTAACTTTATTTAGCAATCTAATGACAAAGTAAGTACTCCTCCGTACTGTGGTAGTTCAGACAGAACCCCACCAAGAATCAGCCAGGTGGGTCCGAGCTGACCAGCTTTTCTATAAAGGCCAGCCTTCCCTCCCTCCTTTTTCCACATTTCTTCCTTTCCTCTCCATCTCAGTGCATGGGCTTTACGCATATCAGTGAGGATTCGTCCGAGATTGCGTTTTTGCTAGTTGAAAACTATAACATGACCGCTCCTACTTGGTTTCGACCGGGTAGGGAATTTTTGGCACCCAACAAACACTCTTGTTTTTCCATTTCCATCGTTCCCTTTGAGGAGCGTGGCAAAGGAGAGACTGGCAATTGAAATGATGATGCCCTTCACAATCTACAATGTCCACTCGATGTGTCAACGACGAGCATCTTGGTCACAGGGGGCTCCTGGATGAATCTGGGTCTGTTTCCACATGTGCCTAAGTCCTCCTTGGCTTTTGAGCATATCTCGTAAGCATTCAGCATGACACGTCCGATTTGTCCCATAATATGCCCCGAGGCACATGTGGAGGACAATCTTGGCCACTGAGGATGCCGGGAAAGATGCACAAAATAACGGAGATCCTCGACGTCAAGTTAAGCCTGGTGGCAGGCATGTTGTGAAACTCCTTTATTCCAGGTGGTCCTTTCAGGCGTCAGCCAGCCAACAGTGCCTAGATCGTGGAACTGCTAGCGGGCATCGATTATGATTAGCCCTTCGGCACGGCCCTTGAGTTTATATTGTTGCCTAAACTACGGGGGCACATGGTGAGACTTCATTTCCACGTCCAACGCCTCGCCTCCTTACACAGTAAACCTTTGCGCATCCCCGTCGCAACGCTCCCACTCACTCGGTGCGGTCCCAACGACCACTTCCTGTCCGCTCATGCCCCATCATGCCTCCATCGCCGGCCTGATTGGCACCTTTGCCTCCCTGGCCGCGGCCACATGCTGCACCCTCGACGACCCCATCGCGCCCGTCCGGTACTGCTCGCCCCTGTCCGCGACGCCGGACACGCCCTTCGTCGTCAAAGCGATCAACTACACCCGCTACCACGACACGCTGGGCGGCGGACGCTTCGACCCGAACTCGGCCTGGAACAGCGCCATGGTGAGCCTCGCGCGCAACACAAACAAGCAGTGCGCGCCCGGCGAGACGGGCTGCAACGTCTCGGGCCCCGTGTGCGTGCTGATCGACTGCCTGCCGCTGTGCCAGGACGCGTCGTCGTGCGCGACCAACGACGGCGCCACGCTGCTGACGACCTTTACCGTGTCCGTCCCCCCCGGCGCCGGGCCCGACGGGGCGTACTACGACCTGGCGACGTCTCTGTTCGACCGGCACAACGTGACGCAGGACTTTAGCACGAACTCGTGGCAGGCGTCCGTCGTCGGCCGCCGCGGCGCGTCGAGTCTGCAGTACGATAACAACTACTACGGCTTCAACATGAGCTCGATGACGTCGCCGCCGCCGAACGGCACCAACGCCGACGGCTTCTACCCGTACGAGCTCAATTCGCGGTTCGGCGACTCGTGGCCGTGGATGCCCCTGGTGCCGTGCCGCGCGTATGGCTGCGCGCGCGCGTGCGTCAATGCGGCCTATGGGAGCAGGACGGAGGAGGAGAGGACCCAGGCGGACCTTGCCGCGGCGGTCAAGTGTATAGACGGCTGCGACGGCGTGGGCGACGTGGCGAATTACTGTGCTGATGTCGGGGGCGTCGCGCAGGTGCTCGGGCAGGAAGAGAGGGACGAGGTGCCGGATGGGTGCGCCAGGTCGGAGGACGCGGCGTTCCCAGTGGAGGCGGCGGCGTACAGCGCCTCGACGGCGAGTGTGGCGCAGGCGACCCGGACGAGTTCGAGTTCGAGCTCGGTGCGGCCTACGCAGAGCAGCGGTGCGGTTGCTGGAAGGGCCCATGGGGTGGTCTGGGTGGTCTTGGTCGGGGTCGTTTCTGGGCTGTGAGGGCTGGGAGGGCTGTGAGAGGACGGTGAGCGGAGCAGATCCCAACCTTGAGATACCCTAATACCCTACATATACAAGTGCTAGAACGTCGCTCTGCTCCAGATAACATACACGTCACCGTCAAACTCGCGGTCCCACGGCGTGTGTTTCCAGTAATGTCCACCTGGCGGACACCAATGCACTGCAAAACGTCGATGCTCACCTACTCCAGAGCGACGGATCTACCCACGTAGACATCCTCATTTCTCTTTCTGCAGGTGTTCTCTCGAGCGTATTGTCGAAGCGGGAGAAGTGTTTGCCCCATGTACCATTGGCTCTCCCGCCCTCGTCATGAGTGTATACCTGCACGTGGCACTCATCATGATCTTCTCGCATCCATCCTTGCTCATCACTAACCGAAATCCACAAAGCAGAGAATAGAGCGCTTCATTACAAGTTTGCAAAGATCCTTCTCGCGCAGTGTTTGTGTCTCGAGCTCTCACCTAGCGAAGCCACACGCCGTCACGTCTTGCAAGCCGACTCCCGCAGTCTTGGGTACTCGATAACTCGCACAGCATCTTCCACGCAAGGCACCGCATCAGCAACATCTGGAGAACATTCTATCAAGAGGTTCATCCTGGAGATTTCATAATAAGGTAGGGTGGGCTATCTATCCTCTGTGCGCCGTGAGGTATCCCACCTGCCGTGTGCCTTTCAAGGGTGGTAGCGGGTTGCAATTGTGAGACCCGCGGCTTCCTCGCCCTCCTACATATCGTCTTCTTTATCCTCGAGATCATCATTGAGATCCTGTGCCTTCCTTGCACTCTGCCGTCTTGTAGGTTTTCTCCTTCTACCCAAGATTACATCTACCTGCCCCCTTGCTTGTAGCGCTTAGGTGGTCGGGCTGCGTCGTCCTCGTCGCTGTCGGAGGAGTCGGAGGAGTCGGAGGAGTCGGAGTTGTCGGAGGAGTCGGAGGAGTCGGACTCGATCTTGTTGTCTCGCGGCTGGCCAAGGCGATCGTGATGGAGGGCGGTCTCCCGAAACCTATGGTAAACGGGCCGGCTTGGAGGGTACGTCCGAACCCCTGCACCAGCCTGTCCAGTTCTCTCGCGGCGGGCTGCTTGTCCATGGCGATACTCTCGTAGCCTTGTAGCAGTCGGGCCTTGTCGGCCTCGAATTCCTTCAGCTGCGCCTCCAGGACCTGCTGGGCCTTTCCCACCGCTACGGCGAAGATTTCCTGCATCGCCGATTCAAGTGTCGAGTGCCCTTTGGCAATGCATTTCTCCATCTCGGCCACGACTCGAGTGAGGGTTTCCTGGTGTAACTTGGTGGTATCGGCCCGTTTCTTGGCGATGAAGGCCTTGAAGTCCTTGTCGGGGTTCGGCATTGTACTGGAGGAGAAACTTGGTTGGTGACTTGAAGAATAGCGTAGAGATGAATGTGTGAGGTGGTGGTGCCCTTGACAACAAGTAAGAGGTGTAAGGGGTCTTGCTTCTTTTCGAAAGTTTGATTGAATACGGTTGGACTTACTGGAGTTGTGAGTTGCAGCTGGAAGAAACGAAGCACGAGACGGACCGGCGAAGAAGACGCAAGAATGTATCCATGCAAGTGTGTGATTTGGAAAGGAGTCGATATTGATCGTGGTCGGAGGAGGGATTTATCCAAGAATCCGCTTTTTTGTAAGAACGATACGTGCTAGGGAATAGAAAATCCCATAGTCTTCTTTTATTGCCGAACTTGGAAGGTTTCGCTGTTATTTGTGTACTATCCCGGGTTCAAGCCTACTTTAATGTATTCAAACTTATTTAAATACATATATCGTTAGGAACATATCTATTCATATCGAAAGCTTTACTAGAAGAGGTCCATGGATTCACCAGTAATCTTCACCGATTCGTAGTTGATAAGTGATTTCGTCGCTATCATCCAATGCCCAAATCGAATTCATTTAGCCGGTATAAACCCTTATTCACAACACCCGTAAACAGGGCAGCACTACAGATGCCGGCTGCGAAGAAAAGCTCTGTCGGAAAGCAGCATCGTAGCTGAGGCAGGGAAGCAACACAAGAAGAGTTGGATGTAGACTGCTTTGTTGTGTTGTGTAATGAGTTTCTTAACACTCCCTGCCGTACAACTCCTCATCGCACCTAGCCCTGTCGGCCAGCAACAGCTAGCTACCTCACCACAGACAGGGAGGCCAATCACATGGATCCCAGCCTCTTCCTCCGTAGCACGCTAAGCCCTATCCTGCTCCAGCCTCCAGCCTCCACCCCTCCCTCAGCTTACGCCAAGGGTTTGTTCCCCGTCCTTCACCAGTCCGTCAGTCGTACACGCCTCTTCTCCGTACGTCCTTTCCTTTTCCCCCTTCGCACTCTGGGCTCGCCACCAAGCCGTCTGCCGTGACCCGTCCGAACTCGTTCTAGATGTCTCGCCGACCTCTACTTCCAGGCCAAAGGCGGAATGACTATAGTCGCTTGCAATCGGAAAGGGAGAGGGAAATGTTCGAGTACATACTGCGAAAGACTGATGGGATCGAAAAAGAGCTGATGGACACTTCCTTTGGCGGATCGCGTGGTTGGAATGGCGAGCTGCTCTTTGTGCCGGAGAGGGCGCACCTCATCCGGCCGTTTGAAGACACGGGGATGACGCTCACCTCCGATGAAGAGGGACCGGCCTATCTTTCGATGAAGCCTCCCGTGAAGCGAGCCGAGTACGAACTAGGTTTCCTGCAAGTGAAGACTGGCCACGCTCTATGCCTGGTCTGCAAGGACACCTTCAACTACTACTGCCACTACGTCGACGCGCAACAAAAGGTACGATCTTGCAGCAGAGTCGACGGCATGGTTCGGCTGACAGCCAGAAGTGGAAGGATGATTCAGGCACTGACGAGAAGGCCGTGTTCTCCATGTCCAACAATGTTGTCCACCACTCGTCTCTATACTCCTTATTTGGATTCGCGAACATGCCAGACAACGAATGCGTCATCTGCACCGATGTCTGGAAAAAGGTTGATCTGCTCTATCCAAAACTAGATGGCGCCGTGTTCTCGGATTACCAAATCGAGTGTTGCTGGAGCCGTTCCCTGGAGCCGCAAGGCGAACGGAAGATGTGGTTCATGATGGTGAATCCGTCCATGGAGAAAGTCCCCCTGTGGAACTGGCAACACATCTTGCGTCTGACATGGTGGCCAAAGGAGCGGTTCGGTCACCACTTCGCTGGACCAGGTAACGCGGAGCCTGTTATCCCTATCCGCGGTCCCTGGGACGACTGTGCCGATGACGGCACAAACGACAGCCTTCCCACCCGCGGCCTTGCGCTGGGGTGGTTTGGCCGCTGCAAGCGAAACATGGACGGGCAGCATGCCCTCTGCAGCAGACAGGACGGGGAGTTCCTGCCAACTAGGCTTCTGGATGTCCAGCAGGCTCTGCGGACGGGCAAAGCGCGCTTGGTGTGCCCAGCCGAGAGGCCCTCCTTGTTCGTGGGCGATGGTTCCAGGGACTACGCGACACTGAGCCATTGCTGGGGCGCGTGGGGGGCCAAGGAGAACCCCGTGCTGTTGGCTGCCAACCTGCGCAGCAGACAAGACGACGGCGTGGCCTGGGAACAACTGCCCCAGACCTTCCGGGACGCCCTCAAGATCACGTCCTGGTTTGGCTGGGACTGGCTCTGGATAGACTCGTTATGCATCATGCAAGACTGCCAGTCCGATTGGCAAAAAGAGGCCGCGATGATGGACAGGGTCTACCAGAACGCCCAAGCCAACATATCAGCCGACTCGGGCCAAGACAGCCGGGCCGGGTGCTTTGCGGAACGCGGAGATGACAGCTACGACGCCACGGCCCTGGAGCTCGCATCCACGGGGACCGGGGGACCGTGGGTGGTAACCACGGACAACACGTTTGGCTGGGTGCGGTCGGCAACCTCGCTGTCCAGAGCCTGGATCTACCGGGAGAGGCAGTTGTCCAGGCGGATCCTCCACTTCACCGACACGGAGCTCGTGTGGGAGTGCTGCGGTCTTGGCAAATCGGGTTTCGCGAGCGAGACTATCCCCGGGGGTGCGCCGTTTGGCCGGTTGTTCGACGGAGAGACCAAATTCCAGGTGAAATGGTCCGAAGCCAACGACTACTCGACCGACGATGCCGACGACCGGTTGGAGAAGATTCATCAGCTGTGGAACGCAACCTGCCAGGACCTCTCGAGCAAGTCGGTCACGCACGCGACAGACATGCCGGTCATACTGTCCAGCCTGGCCAAGGAGTTCCACGGCATGATTCCCCGCGACGAGTATGTATGTGGGCTTTGGCGATCGACTCTGCCCGAGAGTCTCGCATGGTGGACGGAGCACACCAAGCCAGAAGGCATCGACCACATAGCGCCGTCGTGGTCGTGGCTCAGTGTCGCAAGTCCCGTACACATGGCCGAGCGCAATCACTATCAAAACAAACTGCCGGCGGCCGAGGTCCTCGGCATCGATACCGAGCTCGCGTCCGACGACCCCTACGGACGAGTGACCACGGGACGGTTGCATGTGCTCGGGTACCTGCGCAGACTTCATTTCCATTTCCTGGGCAACGGTCACTTCATCATCAGCGTCGTCGAAGAAGACGAAAACGGCGACGATCGACTGCGCCTCGTCGGCCCCGACTGGAATGAGTACGACGGGCAGGTATGCCAGCTAACCCACGATGCCACCGTCGACTTGCCCTATCAAGAACACGAATGTTACGCCTTCATCACGACCATCCAGGAACGGGCTCAGGATCTGCTGAGCTGTTGCAGGGAGCTTACCTGCCTACTGCTGGAGGCGGTGGAGGGCCAAGAGCACACGTACCAAAGGATCGGCACGCTCGATAGCCTTTCTGACGAGTACAGCTTCAGGATGCGATATGCCGTTGCCGCAGCGGCCAGTCACGCCGAGGCTGGATCGACTCGATCTATGCACATCGAGAACCCCATTGGCTACGAAGGACCACCCGGTAATAGCGCAACACCTGGTAATGGTGCAACCCAGCAGACGGAGGCCAGCATCTGGGACCTCCTCGCCGAGTTCATCCGTCGAAATCGCTGGGGAGTGATTTACTTGGCAAAGCAAGAGGCAAAAAGGGCAAGGGAAGCAAACCAACAACAGAGCAGCGGGGCTTCAGTCGACAGTGATGCTGCTTCCGAAAGCGTCGAAGATTGCGACCCTGATGGCGAACACGAGCAAGGAAGTATCGAGCAGCAGGCTCAAGCAGACTCAGCAGCGAGTGACATGGACGACTCGGAATCTGGTGGTGCCAGCCCCAGTGCCGATAATGTCTACTACTCCGAGCCTGGACAGGAGTTGGGGAGCGAGTCGGAGAGCAGTGACTCCGCGGAGGAGGTTGGCGCAGCAGGAGAATATGATTTCCTCAACGACCTGCGACGCATCCGATTTGCGTCGCTGGTCGGTCGGATCCGAGAACACCCTTTGTGCGGTGGCCAACTCTCGGCCGACGAGGACGAGAGAACCATGAGAAAAGAAGCCCGAAACCTGATGTCAGGAACGGAAGCATACGGTGGCAAATTTCCCCCAGCGGAGGCCTTGTACCAGTTTGACGATGTGCTTGACAGGTGGAAACAGGAACAAGGTATTGTACCCTGGCTGGAGAGGTTGGAAACGGTGGAAATCACCTTGATCTGAGGTTGTTAGTTGAAGATGGTCGATGGTGCAAAAGCTGAGGGAAGATAAGAAAGAAATCAAGAGTACACGAGGACGACTTGGAGCAACGGTTATCCGTTAGTTAGACGGGTCGGACTGCTTACGCATCCGATCCTACCACCTTCACCTACTACCTTCAACCGCAGCTGCAGCTGCAGCAGCTAGCTAACGTCCTCTCCTTTTCCCCTTCTATAGGTCTTAGTAAAATCAACACATATTCATTATGCTTCACGTATTCGTCGTTACAGTCTGAATAAGGTGACACCAACAGTTTTTTATAGGTGCGTGGCCGCGCGTTAGCGAATCGGGAAAGGGGGCTAAACCCTAGAGGTCTACAGATGCACTGGACGGTGTTGAACATATTTCGTCAGGCATGTAGCAACTGTTTTCCTTGGCTCGCTCCAACCTTCCGGAACCGTACCGACAATGTCTTCAAGCCAGAGCATCGAGTACGAGTCCGACGATAGTATCCCACGCGCTGTCCTATTGTCCCCCTTCTCCTCCAGGATAGTCTCTGTGAGTACTTCGCTCGTGAGCCCAGTGATGGTGCGCGTTCAGTGACCCATTCACGAGCTTACCATCTTGTTCGTGGGTCTAGTCAGCCGAGGAAAAAAGACTTGGAGGTATGATGGTGTTCTTTGGCGTTGATCAATCGACCCGAGGCCTACTCGGCCACCTTTGGTCTTTTACTTCGGCTGCATTTTCTGTCTCTAGCCTTCTCGGATTCTGCAAATTGTTAGAATATTTCTCTCGTAGGCGGCTCGTGACTTGCCAATCTTATCATTATTTTCCTTGACCCGAGCATCACTCAGCACACCTCCCACGCGGTAGGTGTAGTGTTGAATTATTCCCTCGGCTCTAACGTTCTTCTTGCTATTTCGTGGGTACAGGGCATGGGCTGGCTTGTCCTTGCCAAAGTGACCTCTCTGCCCCATCATGGACACGGCCGGGTCGCTTCTGCCGTAATACTTGCAATCTCTGCAGACGATGGCACACTTGATCGTCTCGTCGTACGGGTGGTTGAAGATGACCGCTTTGCCCCGAATCTCGGCCATGGTGACGAACTCGCGACTGCGGAGAGCGGTGAGCGCCTTTTCACGATCCTGCAACAGTATCAGCATTTCGCATCAGAGACTGCGTTGGGTAGTGGAGTTGGAGGAGCTGGCTGGTACCTTGGCGCTTAGAAAGGCTCGCGTCTTTTTCTGTGGTGGGTTATCGCTGTCATCCTCGACTTTCTCGAATCGTCTCCTTTTCTGTGGTGGGTTATCGCTGTCATCCTCGAATTCCTCGAATCGTCTCCTTTTATGTGGTGGGTTATCGCTGTCATCCTCGAATTCTTCGGATCGTCTCTTTTTTTGCGGTGGATTATCGCTGTCATCCTCGACTTTCTCGGATCGTCTCCTTTTCTGTGGTGGGTTGTCGCTGTCATCCTCGACTTCCTCGGATCGTCTCTTGCGTGCGCTGGGAGTCACAGGTACTGCAGCGTCAGACTCGGGCGTCGGCGACTTCAAAGGTGCTGCGGAAGGACCTGCGCGCGTCGCGACATTGATGGATGCTCTTGTAGTACTACCCTCGGCCTGAGGGGATACCGACTGTGCGGGTGTTGAGCGGAGACGGCGGTTCTGTCGAGGTGTAGCGCTCTCGGCGGAGACTCTGGAAGCACTGCCAGTGTCCTTGGTAGAGGCCGACTCCGTGCTTCCTGAGCTGACATGGCCGTTCTGTTGTCGAGGTGCAGGCTCAGCATTCTCGGCGGCGACGCCTGTAGCACTGCCCTCAGTAAGGACCGAATCCGTGGTTGCTGAGCCGAGACGCTCGTCCTGTTGCCGAATGGCAGCGTCCTCGACAACCACCCCAGGAGCACTGCCCTCGGCAAGAGGCGACTGTGCAGGTGTCGAGCCGAGACGATCTTCCTTCTTCTCCTCTGGCGTCGCCCCCGCGGCGCTGGTGCTGAATTGCATGTACCGTTCCAGAATCATGTCGATTTCCGAAGCGGCGGCTTCACTCGGGCCGTTGCTATTCGTACACCACTCGACCAGGTCGTCGGCGAAGCGATCGATCGACTCGAGCTCGCGGCGTACGTACTGTCGTGCTTCTTCGATCTTCTCGCGGGTCTCGTCGATCCGACTGTTGAGTTGGTTCCGGACCTGCTCCAACCACCGTTCTCGAATTTCCTCTTTGAAATTCGAGTCTTCAGTGAATTCGGACATAGTACCTTGAGGGGGAGGCGACGAATGGAGAGAAGGGGTAAATTGTTGTGGGATACACACGTGGCTGTAGACGATGTTGCGATGATGGTGGTTGCTGCGCTGATGTGGATGGATGGAAAAAGGTAAAAATATGTTCGCGGTCTTTGTTTTCGTTGCTGTGGTTTTCGTAGCTGTTGCAAATATTGCAGCTGTTATTATTTTGGTTGTTCTGGTTGTTGTGGTTGTTGTGGTTGTTGTGGGTATGCTTTCAACGTCGTCTGAGGCGACTAAAAAGGGCACAGGACGCGATTAGCTACATTTCACATGTACTTTACGTGGCATAGAACCCATTTTGATCCGCAGAGCATTCTACATATCCTACGACCGATAGACATTCTACATCTTCCTCTAGACCTACATCTGGTGCTGGTTCTCCAACTCGGGCCGTCCACGGGGGTCTCTGGCATACATCTATTCCCCTGCTTGGCCATTCCAACTTTCTCCTTCAAGGAGAGTAATGTATATACGCGATAGGACTTTAAATGAGGAGGAAATGGGCAACGGTACGGCTATATAGATGGATAGAAAAATGTGGCAGTAGACGATCTAAAGAATAAGAATAGTTCTACGAGTGCGAATACGACGAACGTTTGAGTATGGGAAGAAACAATTACAATCAAGTCGGCCTAGAAGCGAGAATACATGGATTTCGCAGTGGCATGCACTCTTAAAGAGTGTCTTTCAGCATGACTATGAAAGGGGTGGGTATAATCGGGAAAGTCCGCAATTATAACATAGCCACACACAACCTTTGTTAATCAACAAGGCTCCCCTCGCCTATCCTCACCAGGCTCTCTAAACTAATACATTTAAATCGAGTCTGGCCATATGCCAGCTCGTGGGTCTAGCCCAGAACAAGTTTGATGTCACCGGGGGGGGGTATCTGGCAACTCTTCCACCACCACCACCATCGGTGGACTTTGAGCAAAAGACCCCAGCATGGTAGTTGGGTTTATTGTTCTGCTTCCTCCGCGGCGGCAGCATCCTGTTCTGCTTCCTCCGCGGCGGGAGCAATCGCCTCCGGCTTCTTCTTCGCAGTGCGGACCCTCGCCTTTTCTTCGACTGCAGGTGTTGCCGTGTTAGCCACTCGCACAATTCCAAGGTCCAAGCTTGTCGGAAATACTTACAGACCATGGCGTTGCTACGCTCTCTATCCCTCTCGTTGATATCACGCTGTATCAAGTACGTGTGGCTTCTGATGATCTCGGCAATCCTGGCCGTCTTGTCCTCCTTGGGAATCGCGAGGATGTTGGGATGGTTGACCTTCCCGGCGTCGGTCCGGCCAAAGTGCTTGAGTGCGCCCACGGCTCGGTCTCCGATGTCGGTCGTGCAGTGGTAGTTGCAGTCTTGCTGGAAGCACACGCAGACGACCTGGAGGTCCTTGTTGTAAGGATGGTTGAATATGAGCGACTTGCCTAGGATCTCGCCCAGGGAGATGACCCTGCGGCTGAAGAGAGCGGCAACGGCTGCTGCGCGTTTCTCGGTCTTCCCCACTGGTTAGCATTCTGCAAAATGTAACCACTGGAAAACAAACACGGAAATAGTCAAGTCACTCGTACCTCGGCGGGGGTATAGATCCGCACCCTCTTTACGGGCCGCGCGTTGGCGCCGGGTTCAGATTCCTCGTCCTCCTCGTCTGCGTCAGCTCGTCTCTTGGCTCTTTCCTTGCCACGCCTGTTGGACGATGTGGGCGCCTCGTCATCAGCTTCCAGAGACAGTCGTGACAGGAGTTGGTCTGGGGCAATTGCCCGACCAGACGTGGCAGAAGGACGAGAAGAGCCGGGCTTTGAAAGGTGTGCAGGGATTCGGTAATCGCTGGCGGCGAGCCAGTCAACGGCACTAAGTCGGGTACGGTCATGGGCGGTGAGTTGAGCTGGGGCGACATCTTGAGCAGGGACGGCGGCTTCAGCAGCGGCGAGGGGCTGAGGGGGGGCCGGGACCTCTCGACCGGGGTAGAGAGGGCGAGGGTGGTTGGGGATAGCGACCTGAATAAGGGCCAGCTCGGAGCTGATAGAGCCTAGCCCCGACTTTACCCATTCGGTGATCATGTTTTCAAGTTCGTCATGGGCTGGCTGGGACGTGTCCATCTTGACTTGATACCAGGTGACCAGTACCGAGGCCTGGTTGGCAATATCACGGAGTTCCATTTTTACCATCTGTTCCAGCCGCTTTCGAGACTCCCGGAGCTTGTCTGTGAAAGCACTTCTGACTTCGTTCATTGATTTTTCCATATCCAGCCGACCCGCGTTGCGACTGGGACCGTCACCGGCGAAGTTGCCACGGGCGTTGTTGCCATCATTTTGCTGAGACATGTCCTCCATGCGGCGACGCTTGATAGGTGGAAAGGACTGGTGGTTAACGTGTTCTCAAAGTCATTCACCATGTGGTGATAGGCGGTGTGGGAAATGAAACTGATTCTGCACAAGGGGAGTGTGAAGAGTGGTGTTTCGTTGTGGTTGAAAGATTAATCAGCGTGCAGAGGTTCAATAAGTTTTCTGTTGTTGTGAAATCCCACACTGTTTTGCTGCAATATTTCGATCTCGAGGTGGTAAAAAGAATACCTAGTATGTACGTCTCTACTTGTGGGCTACGTTTTGGTTCTTGCCCACCGCAATAATATGCTGCCTGGTTAGTGGTCACCAGGTAACGCCCCAGCTACTGCTTACTATCAAGCATTTCGGACACAAATGCAAGGCCTGTTTGTTACCTTGCTGTTCTCTTATATCTCAAGGACGCTATGGTTTGTTTGAGCTCATTGAAAATCTCACAAACTACTCCTACCTTCATTACTTCTCTCAATATCTGGCACTCATCTCGCTCATCTTCACATTCACTCCTGAGGCAGAAAAATCGACACCAAGAACGAATAGAAATGACGGGAAAGAGTGAGGCTATCTACGACTCCAAGTGCCATCAGCCAGCTTTTCACTGCTTTACGCGGCCAGCCGATGAAGATTCTCTCGCCCAGCTCGTGGCCAATGGTACGGTACTGTAGAAGTGTACCATGTTCTTGGTAGTGACTGATGCTACACACATCCACGATGCATGTAAGAAGACCACCAAAGTCTGCCCCCGACAATTCAACTTCTTCCCATAACGCTGCTTCCTACGAGAAAAAAACGCTGCTCCTACACGACAGGACCCTCCGCCAGCACCTCGCCCTTCTCCCCCCGTCCACGCCCGTCTCCCCAGCACCCTTGGCCTTGGCCTCCCTCTCCTCGATCCCCCGCTTCACTCTCGGGATCACGTACCGGCCGTAGTCGATGGCGTCGTTCAGATTGTCGTAGCCGCGAATCGAGATCAGCTCGCACCCCAAGTCCACATAGTCCAGGATCGACTCGGCCACCGTCTCGTACGAGCCCACCAGCGCCGTCGACGCGCCGCGCGCATTCGTCGCCGTCACCGTGGGATACCACAGCGCCCGGTCCTGGACGTCGCCCCTCTTGGCGATCTCGAGCAGCCTCTTGGACCCTTCGTTCTGGGGCGCCGCCGCGCTCGGCGACGGCCCCGTGCCGCCGACGTTCTTGCCACCGCCGCTGCCGCTGCGCGCGTTGAGCGCATCCAGGGTCCGGTGCGCCTTGGCCCACGCGAGCTCGTCCGTCTCGGCCACGATGGGCCGGAACGTGACCCAGATCCGGGGCCTGTCCTTGCGGCCCGCCGCCTCCGCGGCCGCGTAGATGCGGTCGATCTGCTCGCGCGTCTCCTTGAGCGGCTCGCCCCAGAGCCCAAAGATGTCGGCCAGCCCGCCGCCGATGCGGTACGCCTCGTCCGACGACCCGCCCACCGACACCGGGATGGTGCCGCCGCGGACCGGCCGCACCGAGTTGCTAAAGTCCTTGAACCGGTAGTACTTGCCCTCCCAGTCGAACGGCTCGGCCGACGCCCACGCCCGCCGCAGGATGCGGATGTACTCCTCCATGCGCGCGTAGCGCTCGTCCTTGGGCAGAAAGTCGCCCTCGCGCGCCTGCTCCGCGTCACTGCCGCCCGCGATGAAGTGCACCACCGCCCGCCCGCCGCTGAGCTGGTCCAGCGTCGCCAGCTGCTTGGCCGCCACCGTCGGGAACATGGTGTTGGGCCGCAGCGCGATGATGACCTTGAGGTTGCGCGTCGCCGCCGCGATCACGGCGCCCTGCGTAAAGGGGTCGTACCCGCCCGACCCGTACGGCACGAGCGTGTAGTTGAAATCATAGTCATCCAGCGTGCGCGCGTACCGCTTCAGGTAGGCCGGGTCGATGCCCGTGCCAGGAGGCAGGGGCGCGAGCTCGGTCGAGGCATTGGGGAAGGTGAGGGAGATGAATTCCGTGGGCATGATGGGTGCTTTGTCTCACTAGTGCTGGGGATCTTTGTGGTGGTGGTGGTGGTGGTGGGAAGTGGTGGTAGAAAGATGTATAATATGAGGGGATAGGGGAAAGGAGAAAGAAAAGGGGATATTGATCAGTGATAGGGGTTGTGCTGCCAGAGTATAGATAGAGGGAGGGAATGTCAGGGATGGCATGGCATCTTATACAAAACAATGTTATCTCGTCATTCTCGCATTTATAAGCACCTGCGGGTTCCCCTCGTTGTTATCTTCACGGCCATGCCATGGTTGCGCGGTCGAGTGTTGTTGTATGGGGTTTTGGAGATATAGCGTCAACTGCACGAGGATCACGCAATCCCCCTTTGACGCGACAAACCCCGACGGGCCCGATAACGGCCCGCCAAGTCGAGAGAAGGTGTCATTTTCGTTTTAGAAACGGCGATTAACTAGCCTAGAAAAGGGTTGATGAGATAAATTTGATATTTACACTGTCGTGTACCGTGTACGTCGTAGTGGCTTAAACAGGAACATATTATAGTGATGCAGGGGAAAACAGCCATAATGGCACGGCGATCTTGTTATCTGGAACTTCATCAACATTTAGGCCCTGCCCAGCCTGGCGCTTTCAGGACTCGATGAATCCCAGTCGTCTTCTAGCCAAAATAAAAGTTTGACTGGCTGTAGACTGTAGCTGCGCCTCGAACTCATTTCCCAAAAAACAGTCAACGTCCCCCCCCTGGAACGAGATGATGAAATGTTTCGAAGCGATTAATGTGATTTCAGTTGAAACGAGTATACGTGATGAATTTAACTCAACCGCAAGTCAGATGACTGGTAAATACGTAGCGATTGGGCTCTACGATAGTGAACAAAGTTGGCAGAAATCGAAAGTCAACAATAAATACGCAAAATATGTGCTTCCAAGGCGGAATACACGCAACTCCAAGATAAAGAAGTGTACGAGTACGGTAGAGAATCAAAGAAAAAGCGAACCGATAATACCCGTGCTTGTTTCTCCCCTTCAACCCCCCCTTTTACTTGACCACTCATTTCTCAGCCGGCTTCTAATATCTGTGGGCAACCATTCTCACCAAGCTATTAGGTCTGAATGCACAAAGCACAGTTTTTGACACGACATGATATGATTGTTAATTTTGAATAGGGCGTGTTGCAAAAAGCCTTGGGTATATGTATTAGGTAGTGCTCGCAAGGTATCTTGGGTAACTCAACACGCAGCTACAGCCACGTAACCTCACCGATATCATGTATTCCGAAACTCCGAACGATGGCTCGTCGGGAGCCTATCAACGCAAACCTTTCCTCTGGAATCCCATCCATGCAATAATGCAACAGTGTATCGTGGTCAAATTACCTTACCCCAAAATTCAACCGCAGTTCCATCATCCGTTGGTCCAGTTGTTATAATCAAGAATCCGACTCATCCGCTGTCATTCCGGTGTCACCACTCTCGTCATACTCTGGATCATCATTTGCCTCCTTGGAGCGGCCGTTGTCATGTACTCCGGCATCCAAGTCCTCCACGTCGTCCTTGATGCCAGCTTGTTTGCCATCAACGTCGGCGGAACAGTCGTCATTTCCCGCACCGTTCATGGCCTCGGCTACCTCGGTGGCCACCTGTGCAATCTTAAAGGTGCCTGCGACAACGCGTTGCATTTGATTGACTTGCATCTGAAAGTTGTTCTGGGCCAACCGAAGAGCATCAGACACGACATCGTACACTTTCATCCGCTCGTCAAACTCGTTCATGCGTTTCTCTTGGGCGCTGATGGTAGCCTTGGCAAGAACCAGATCATCCGACATCCGCAGCAGTTGATCACGAAGGTTGAGGAGCTTCTGTTCTTTGCAGACTGCGTCTGTGCCGTTGTCGGTAACAGATCTGCTTGGAGAGTTGAGACTATAGCCAGCATCACCATGGTGCGGTTCCTGGCGACGTTGTAGGTTGCCATACTGGTAAATGCCCAAAGGCGAGGGATAGGGAGGCTTCGAGGGCGTAACGTGGTAACTGGAAGCGAACGGGGCCTCACTGAAGGCACGATTCTCAACCGACTGCAGTGGGTGAGGATGGAATGACCCAGGAGTACCATAGCGGTTAATTCCAGAGTTGTGTGGGCCAGAATTTTGCAAGGTGACTATTGGCTGCAAGCCTTGAGGATTGGGCGTCGGGTATTGGCTGGGGCCGTTCATGACGCTTCCGCTGGCAAGGGGATCGGAGGCCGAGACAGTCGTCGTAGGGGTCATGGGGCCAGAAGAGCTATCGCTTGGATGAAATGAGACTGGATATCGTCGCTGAAACGACTCGATTTTGGTCTGGGCATCAGAGCCGTTTTTGCATCTGTTTAAATCGGAACATGTGGTCAGTCATTGGCCCCGAGGATGCTCGGTTACACTTTGATAGTTTTATACCGGCGCTCCATGACTTCCCGCTCGGCGACTTCCAGAATGTGGTTGCGTTCAGCAGCGTTAGCCAGCTTGTAGGCCTCGGTCTCGACGCGTTGCTTCCAGACGCGGGTGACGGCTTTGGTGTCGGCGGCCTTGGCCTGTTCCACATACGCGTCGAATGGACTTAGAGAGGCCTTGCGCTTACGAGCCCGCACCGTGTTTGGGTTAGTTGAGTACTCTTCTGGGAGCTTTTGGCGTCGATTAGAGGACATGATCCAACACCTGGCGGGGAAGAACGGAGGAGTGGGAGAGTGGGAGAGTGGGTTGGAACGAGGTTGGTTCGAGTGGAACGAAGCCAACGGGGAAGGTCGCGTCGACAGTGGGATAACGGGGAAGGCACCAGTGTCATACACTCGTGGCAGGCAGGTGGGATGTCCGATGATCCAGAAGAAGTTGGTGGGTCGATGGTGTGAACGGGGCGGGATGGCGTTGACGTAGAAGAGTGTACTATGATTATGCCAACGGAATAACAGTACGTATGTGGGGCAGAGTAGGAACAGAGTAGTTGATATAACGACGATGGAGTAAACGAAGAGGACGAAAGAGCGTTGGTGAGACTCTGTCCATCAGGTGGAAGCAGCAGTAGTGCTAGGACACATTTGGCTGGCGCTGTGGTTGTTGAAGCTGCTCATGATTCGGAATCCGACCCAACAGGAACTCGAATGGTATTCCCGACTGGAACAATGGTGACGAGAGTGAACAAACGTCGAGATATTGCCTGAAGCGGATGGGACTAAATGTTGAAGATTCCGGCCATCCGGGATTGGAATTGCTCGGGACACGATCAAGATATTTAAGCGGCATTTACCAAGTCAACATCTAACAAATATTAAGCTCTATTCGAAAATCCCCCGAGCGGTTACAAGTGGTAATATCATAGCAGAATATACAGTATGTTTAAACCCATATATTCGAACCCACCCACCCTCGTGATTCCTCCACGACCTTTATTATTCCACCACAGAAACTGAGCCCAAGGGGGTTGTAAATCCGAGATTCAAGTGGGACATAGGGAGCTCGATGGGAACGGCATATCTATGCTGTGTAGTGAATGAGAAATGACAAAGCTTGTGTGATGGCATACACTTGAGCGTGCTGACAGACAATGAATGAACCCTCTGCATGCTTAGCGAGACATTCGCCAAACTCGAGTTGATCTACTACTGCGGCTGCCCTTCCGTAAAGGTTCACCCAATCCCGACATTCATACACAACATACAATTCATTGGGAACAGATGGTGGTTATTAATGAATTTGGTTCATTTCGTCGGACATGTGCACGTCTTGCGCTGAAATTGCGGTACAAAGCAGCTTCAACGGCACGTGCTACCAAAAGCAACATATGTACATACTGCGCTCGTAACACATGCTGGCAATTAGAGAAGGATGGCCCGGGTTGTTTCCACATCATCCATCTCTCGTGAGCCTCCACATTGCGTGCCACACATCTAGTCGCATGCTTGTGGACAAGTCTATAGCCGGTGCTGCACCAATCCCAAGACCTCATAGCTTGGAAAAAACGGCCTAAGCTTTGTCTTTAGGGCCTGGGGCCATGATGGAAAGCGTCGGCGTTGGGTAGTCAGGGAGGAAGATCCAATCTTCATCCACGCTTTCGATAATACTCGCTAGACTCGAGATTCGTGAGCCAATGGTGGAGACGCTGTCTGCTTCCGACGAGTGGATCTCGGAATAGCCACTGTCCTACTCGGCTGTTCTAGACTCGCCCGTTGTTCCATTTTGCCTCCAGAGGCCGTACGGACCCTCGCAGTTCTTCCAAAGCTTGATCGTGCCGTCTTCGGATCCGGTGGCGTACAACTTGTTGTCGGGAGAATAGGCGATTGACCACACGGGGCCGTGGTGGCCCTTGTGGATGTCTATCATCGTGGTCAGCAGCTGTTGCGCAACAGACAGAGGAGGCAACATACCAAACTCGCTCTCGTCGTCCCAGCGGTAGACTCTCGCCCAAGTAGCCGGAATGTCCTCGCCTACGATGAACTTCCTGCCCTTGGTGTCGAGAGCCGCACTCGCCACCTTGTAGTTTACATTCAAGCGCTTCAGTTCCTCTGTTGCTTGATATCCGCCCCAGAAGTAGACCGATTTACCAGCAGCGACAGCCAGAACGGGCAGACCTTTGCCAATGTCTGTGGTTTCCCGCAGCTCCGAGGACGGGGCAAAGAACTCGCAAGATCCGACCTCGCCATCCAGTGTTTCCTGCTTGATAACGCTACGGCTCGGCAGATCGAACCATCGCAACGTGTTGCCCGATGCCGTAACTAGGATGTTGGGGTCGGTGGTCCAGACGATGAACTTGATGGAGGCGGTGTGGACGCCCGCGCCAATCTCGAATGCCGACTTGGCGGGTATCGTGGTGCCGGGAGCACCGGTGCCGTCAGTGCCCCTGGCCTGCTGGTGTGCCTCGCTCAGGTCAAAGATGCGCAACTTTTTCTCCATGCCACCGGTCGCCAGGAGATCGGAGCTGTCAGGGGGTATGCGACGGCGCGGACGATGTGGTCGTGTTGCAGAGTAGACAGGCATTCGCCCGTATATGTATCCCAGACCTTCGCGGTGAAGTCGGCCGAGGCCGTCGCGGCCACCGAGGCATCGTGGCTCAACCTAGCCTGCCAGACAGCGCCTTTGTGTCCAATGAAGGTGCCGATCCAGTCGCCCGTCTGTCCATCGCGCAGCATGGGATTGCCATCTGTGAAGTTAGCAAGTGATAAGGAGACAGACAGGTGGACTCGGACACACCTTTGCAAGCAGATATGCAGAAGTAGCTGCCCTCCTTTGTCAGGGAAGAAAAGCTGATGTGCGGTACGGGGCGCGAGTGACCGTGGCAGGTCAGGGGCACACACTGTCGAGGGACATCGGCTGCCATTGCGATGGCTGAAAATGGAGTTTTGCTCGTTGGGCGGTCGGCGCAGGTTTGGATGCAGATTGTGATATGCGGATGGAATGTCGCGAGACAGCGGTGTTCTAAAATATAAGAAACAGGGTCCTTGTGGAGACTCCTGGGCTGGAATCAGAGTAGACAGAGGCACTCGTAATGACTTCTGGAAGAGTGCGACGAGCGGTAGGAAGTTCTAGCAGTACAGACCAAACTGAACTGTCGATTGGTGGGAATGGATTGAATGGAATGTGGTCGTGGGTCGTCGTCAAAATCGTCAAAAATGGTGTACACGGTTTCGTGGATCCAAGGAATCGTCACGTTTGTTTCGTGGGGAGGGGGGGTCTTTCGGATAAACAGTTGGTGAGGACAGAGTTGCGATGTTCAAGGTGGTCCAGAAAGCGTTGAGCGAGGCTGTCTGTGAAGTTTGAATGGACCCTGAGGTGACGGATAGCTCCTTCAGGCTTCAGACTGTCTTGTCTGGTCATGGTGAAACCAGGGGAAGGAAGCTCGAGCGAGATCCCAGGCATGCTCGACTTATCCTTGTTGCACGGTCTGGAGGGGTAACTAGTAAGCGAGAGCCCATCGGCTTTGTTTAGTACCGATCATCGAAGTGGGGCCCACCCCCGCCTGTGTCATCAGTAAGTTAGGTGTTCGATGAGCTTCCTCCAGCGCATCGAAGCTCAAGGTCCGTAAGTTGCATTCCACCACCAACTTTCAGAACACGCTTCTTGGTGTGACGATTTCGACTTGGGTTTCAAGATACACCCTTATTCTCCTCCGGCGCCTTCGCTCCTTTATCGTCTGGAAAAAGCACCCCGTCAAACCATACTTCGAACTGGCCCGGTCATCGCTGCCCATTCCCAGCATCCCTACCCAGATCGGCTACAACCATGGGCGACTTCAAGTTGTCGGCGCAGCTGGTTGGTCACGATAGCGATGTAAGTTTGCTCTCTCGCCGTGTCACGATTGTGCCACTCATCAATCTCTCAGGTCCGCGACCTCGCATTCCCCGCACCCGATTTAGTGCTCTCAGCATCCCGGGACCACACCGTCCGGGCATGGCGACGGACCGCAGAGAAGCCGCCGACCTTCGATCCCACCATCACCAGCCAGATCCACGAATACGTCAACTCGCTAGCATACATCCCCCGTCGTCAGATTTTCCCGAAGGCCTCGTCGTGTCGGGCGGCAAGGACCCGTGTCTCGATGTCCGGAAACCCACAGCCACCTCGTCCGACAACGCCGACCGACTCCTGCCCGGCCATGCAAACAACGTGTGCGCCCTCGCCGCCGCCCCGAGCGGCAAATACCTGGTGTCTGGTAGCTGGGACCACACAGCCCGCGTGTGGAGCACCGAGAAGTGGGAGACCGAGGTGACATTGGTGGGACATGAGGGCGCCGTGTGGGATGTGCTGCCTTTCAGCGACTCCCTTGTGGTGACAGGTTGCGCTGACAAGAATATTCGTCTATTCGATCTAAACAAGGCTGTGGCTGGGCAAGTCAAGCCGACGTCGACTTTCCATACGGCCGACGTCGTGCGAGGCTTGTGCCAGATACCGCCCGGTCACCCTAGCGGTGCCGAACTGGCCAGCTCTCACAACGACGGTGTTATTCGCCTCTGGAAGTTGTCTGGCCAGCAGGTCGGTGAGCTTCACGGGCACGATAGTTTCGTCTACCGTCTCGCCACCCTGCCCACTGGGGAGATTGTCAGCGCCGCCGAAGACCGGACCGTTCGGGTGTGGAGGGACTTTGACTGCATACAGACCATTACCCATCCCGCCATCTCTGTTTGGGCCGTGGCCGTTTGCACAAAGACAGGCGACATCGTTACAGGTACGAGCGATGGTGTTGCGCGCATCTTTACACGAGACGCAGGCCGCGTCGCCAGCCCTGAAGATCTCCAAATGTTTGAAGAGGCCGTCAAGACATCTTCTATACCCCAGCAGCAGATGGGCGACATCAACAAGGAGAAGCTGCCCGGCCCCGAGTTTTTGCAGTCCAAGTCGGGCACCAAGGAGGGTCAGGTCCAGATGATTCGCGAGGAGAATGGCTCTATTACAGCACATACATGGTCTACGGGTGCTGCCACGTGGGTCAACGTCGGGACTGTCGTCGAAGCGGCCTCGAGCAGCGGCAAAAAGGTTGACTACCAGGGCAAGATGTACGACTTTGTCTTCGACGTGGCCATTGAAGAAGGTCAGCCTTCCCTGAAGTTACCGCATAATCTCTCCGACAACCCATATGACACGGCCAGCAAGTTCATCAATGACAATGAGCTCCCATCCACCTTTCTCAGCCAGGTTGCTCAGTTTATCGTTACAAACACCCAGTCAGCCACCATTGGCGACACGAATACTGGCGGGCCCGATCCTATGGGTACTGAGAAGCGGTATCGACCCGGCGAGTCGACGGACACGGGAACCAGATATCTACCCCAGCGCGCGTACCTCACCATCACCAACGCCAAATACGACCGTAGGTCACATGATAAGACTTTCTCATTCAGTTGCTGACAAATCATAGCTATCCTTAAGAAGATTCTGACAGTCAATTCTGCGTTGGTGGCTGCTGGTCGAAAAGACCACTCCCTCAACCCTTCAGCCCAGGCGACTCTCGATACTCTGCGCCAGTCTCTCGAGTCCAACAAGCCGGTCACGAACGAGGATGCGGTCAATCTTCTCGTCATGATGTGCACCAAGTGGGACTATGCGGATCGTCTCGCACCTCTGGATCTTCTCCGCTGCACAGCTACATCACCCCTTGTCGCCACCTACAAAGACTCGAGTCTTGGTAATCCTGTTCAAATTGCCATCGCAGCCGCTCTTGATGGCGTTCCCACCGGCAACCGACCCAACGAGAACCTGGCCATGATGGCATTGCGTGTCCTTGCCAACCTTTCCTCTACCTCTGATGGTCGGCAACTATTGGGGTCGGAAGCATCCCGTTCTGTGGAATTCATGGAGCGTGTTGCGGGCATTTCCGGAGGGCAGGCGATTGGTGCAACAAACAGAAACCTCCAGCTAGCCCTTGCGACGGCCATCTTGAACCTCAGTGTCCTAGGCTTCGGGCAAAGCGGATCGGTAGCCCGCGAGCTACAATCGCGCCTTTTGCAGGCTTTGGTCGTTATCCTCCAAGGTTCGACAGATGCCGAGGTTCTTTTCAGGGCTCTCCTCTCTGCTGGCACACTAGTCATGGCTGTGGGCAAAGAAGATGCCCATGGACTGAGCGGCGCTGTCGATATCGCAAAGGATAGATGTTCGGAATCACGGGTAAAGGATGTTGCTGGAGAGTTGATGGCATTGATCAGATGAGGCGCAAAGATACATGTCAGGACGATATGCAATAATTGAGCTGGGGTTTCGTGATGGATTTGCTAGCCTGCTCGTCTCGGGTACAATACTGCATGCAAGGTACAGTATTCCATGATGCTATCATGCCGCCGACGCAGCTGATCCACGAGCTAAGCTGCGGGCAATTACAGAGACAGACGGCGTCTTGCACCGCCAGAAATTCGTATTCACGGGACGATGAATGAAATAGAACAAAGCTACGTTACCCCCCTAACGAGCGAGCCATGGAAATAGAACCAAGAAAACCCTGCGAACCATGTGAAACTCTAAACCAAACCTTCCCGCAAGGATTCATACCCGCAACCCGATGTCAGCCTTCAATGTGGAGGCTGCTTACGGGGGCCAAACGGGATGCGGGGGTTTTTGTCGCACCCACCTCGGTGTGATTCAGGAACCATTGGTCATGTCTCTAGATGTGGATGGACGGGTGCACGTATGAACGGGCCGTCGATGATATGATGGCAGCGATTTGGGGGCCGTGGAATTATATTGGTTCGGTACGTACACGCGTGGCAGTGAGAGGGCGTGGATTGTTCGCGATGAAGGTTTGGGAGAAGGGGGAGGGTCCGGAGGGAGCAGTCTCGGAAGGTTTACGGTGGGGCACGAGCTGAAGAAACTAAGACATGAAGTATGCATGCTGTCGGGCGCTTACTTTTGGTGTAGGACTTCAGGATCAAGACGTCACAAGGAGGTGAGATTAAGGGAGCTGTACTACAAACCGTTTGTTACGTGCGAGATGGTGGTGGGGAGGGGTCTATCAGAGCATTTCGGGCGTGTTGTTGAAAAGGTCGTTTGATTCTTTGACGAGTCACGACTAACTACAAGTCCATGCGTGTAGAGAAGCGGGCAACACATGCCTCGGAAAGACCCGGATTCGCCGTTGATCCCCCGTCGCCAAACGCCACAGTACTCCCCCGGAAATAAAGTACATGAATTCATCCTCTCCCTCCCCGCATCGCCAATCTCACAAGAACAGCGCGACGGCCCCCGCGACCAACGGTGCGAAGCCCAGCCACTGCCATGCCCCTTGAGACGGGCGTGATGATTGGGCGCCACTCGCAATGTTGGCGGCCTGGCCGATTTCCTTGGTGGTGACGGTGTAGATGTCGGCGAAGCCGAGGTCGGTGCTGTTGAAGCAGTTTGTCTCGTTGACAATGGGGATCCTGGAGTCGCCGGGGTCGGCAAAGATGATGTCTACGCACTAGACCGGGGGGTGTTAGCAAGTCTGTCTGCTGTCTGCTGCTTTCGCTGCAATCGGACGAGAGGGGTAAGATGGGAGGAAGACGTACCGAAAACAGAGCAGCGCCGTGCTGCGCCAGCTCAACAACCTGGATCGTCGCCAGGTCCCCGGCCTTGACCGTGATGTTGTTCGGCAGCGGCACCTGCGGCAGGCAGATGGTGCCCGGGTAAGGCCCCTTGTTGGGGCCGAGGATGCCAAAGGCAGGGACCATGGGGAAGGTCCAGTTCTTGGGGCCCGCGTCGGGCCCGTCGTCGAACAGGCCCAGGTTCACGTACAGCGTCGCCTTGTCGTGGCCTTGGAACCAGCCCGGCTGGAGCGCGATGGCGCCGCCTTGCGTCGGCCAGTAGGTGCGGTTGGTCGTGGTGCCCATGCCGCCGCCTGGGGCAGGGTTAGTTATGGACATTGCAAAAAAGCAAGTGCCTGGTAGGTAGCAGGGCGGCTGGGAAGTGGGTGCTTGGACTTACATGGAAACATCCATTGCATGCCATAGGGGAATTCATCGTTCGTCTCCAAGTTGTTTCCTCTCCACCCCGGATATGTAATGATGGTGTGAGCTGATACCAGCGTTGACGCGGCCAGCGTTATTAATAATGAAGAGAACATCGCGTAAATGTGTGTGTGTGCGTGTGTGAGTGATGTGGCGTCGCTGCTGGCGACGTTTTCAAGCTCGGATATGAGGTTGCTGGATGGATACAGCGTGACTGGTCTGGTCGTCCTCCGTCACTGGTGCGTTCCTTGGTCGCGATTGTGCCAATCCTATCCTTGCGATTCCCGTCTTGGTGTGGTAAGGCCAGCAAGTATTGTCGTAGTAGTAGAAGCTCCTCCACAGTCTGTTGTCAGTAGTTGAAGTCTTGGCAAGATTCGAGGTGTATGAAGAGCAAGAAAGAAGGTCGCAGGACAGGCAGCCCGGCTGGTTGATAATGTCTGAGAGAATAGATAGGCTTGCCGCCATGATGCGGCCAACCAACGGGGCCAAGTGCTTGCTTACATGCAGGCCATCTCACCCGTCGGTCCCGTCCTGCTGCGAGGAACGAGGAACGAGGAACGCTATCGTCTCCCCACCCATCGCTCGGCACAGAAGAAGTGCTGGAATGCGGGCGGCAGTTCTGGTCCTATTCCAGCCAGTGAGCGTCGTGTGTTACCCTGCTGGTGACGGGTGGAGACCAATCAGCGGGCGCTTATACGGGCTGGGCGACGCGCTGACAATATGTGCTCGCCACGGTGATTTGTCAGAGGCTGGCCAATGGGTAATGGCTGGGAGATGCAGCGGAGCCGGCGGCGATTTCGGTCGAGAACCGTGTAGCCATCCAGGCATGACAGAATGCGGTGTAAGCGCCGGCGGTCCAAGCCGGCTCGGCCAATCATGGCCAACATGAAGAGATGGGCGGGAGTGAGACGGTTGCACACGAGGGTTGCGTATTTGAGCTTGGGGGCTATTTTTGGGGACGCCATCCAGGATTCAAATAACTAGTCAAATACTTGATCTACACAGAAACGTTACTTCGAAGTAAGCCGGGTTGTGCGTGACGTGCGTGTTTTGTTCCGTACGACGACGCCGAAGACGGCTGCTGGTTGTTGCAACTTTTGGCAAGCAGGCTGGATGACCAGCTGCCTGCATCGTGTGCACCTCTCTGGGTTGAGTCAGCCTATTCAAGGGGCGCAACGACGATGCGGCTCGAGAATAAAGGAAACGAAACCGTAAACGCGGGGTTGTACTGGGTAGGAATGCGACAATGCATTAACATCACCGTTGGTGACAAGTAGCAAACTTGGACTTGGATGGCGGCAACGACCAAAGATCGAATTGAAGCTTTAGCCTGAGCTTAGCTGCTGGAACCAAAGAGTGGGGAACAACCCACGGGAAATTACCGGCGCACTTTTGCTCTGCCTTTGGGACAAACTTGGCCAATCACAACATCTTTTCTGTTCTTGTCACATTGAAGGCCAGTGACATCTCGGTTTTGAATCCCCTGTAACTCCTACCCCTTACGGAGTATTGCAGTGACAATTGTGCGATCGGAATGACGGTCGAGAAAGACATTCCGGCGGTCCCTGACTCATCATGGACATTCGTGGCTAGCAAACAGCGCCACCGACGGCCTGCCCCGAAGCAAGACAAGCCTCGCCTTGTTCATTCCCCAAGCAGCCCTGACACAACGTCACATTTGGCAGTCTCCGAAGTCAAATCAGACCATGAGCGAATACGCAGGCAGTGGGCGGATTCATCTGCCTGTATCCGCCTAAAGGAACTCGTTGCCGAGAGACTGCCAGACACAATTCCGTCGGCAGCCATATGCTTGGGAATAGGCACGTTCGACCCACAGGACGGCGCCTGGTCAATCAGACGTCGCACCCATGTCCAGCTTGCCGCTTTCAATACCGTGGTCGACATCCTTCAGCGCCACTCGGAGAGCCCCATCCGGCGCATCTTCCAGGAGCCGTGCTTCTCTGACACCGACAAGGCCTTCCTTATGAGCATGGCCTACGAAGTCGTAGAGTCCCCGCTTGGCTTTGAGATGATCAAGGACGATACCATTCTCTACGGTATCCACCTCTACAAGGAACACTACGCTGAAGCCATCGCTAATAGCTTCCCTTCCATGTTCATTGGCACGGGGTGGGATACATGGGAAAAGTAAGCCGACCATGATGCTGACGGATAAGACGGCAGAAGCTGACGAATAAACTGCAGCTCTACTCTGACCGAGACGACTGGCTGTGAACGGATAAGGGACTTCCACGACATGTGCGAGAAGCTCTCCTTTCCCGAGGATGACGAGTTCTACCCGGCCTTTACCAGCACCGCCATCCACTGGCGTAAAGCACCAGACACCAGTCTTCTGGGCGAGGCTCAATTGGCCTTGGAACGTCTGACTGTGTCCGAGACATGACTGCTAGCCTTGTGACCGATCCTGGACCAGCAAACCCCCTGGAATATTGGGCAGCTCCCCGAAGCTCTGGTCAAAGGCCTGTCCAAAGTCACCCCAATCCCATCCTATCTCATCCATCAACCCCGGCGACCATGCCATATCCTGCAGGCACATGCTCGAAAGCTGATCGGAGCCAAACCCGGGCCCATCCAACGGGCTCATGAGATGGGAAGCCGACGTGCCCTGCAGTAATGGTGCCGGCGTGTGTGCAGCTGAAGGGACTATCAATGACGGGCTTACACTGGCAGCGCCTGATGCAGTCGAGACGACCGCACCATCTCCGCGATACAACTTTTTCGCCTGCGCGTTCTGAACGGCCCTGCCGACTTTCTCACTCAGCATCCTGACCACAGTGTGCAGCTTCTGATCCGTGTGAAATTTCTCGTACTGCTCTTCGGCAAACTCGGCGGCGTTATGAAACAGCTGCTCCAATGTCAACGATGATTCGACAAGCATCTTTGTGGCCGACTGTGACCTACGTTCATGTCCGAGCTGGCCAACCTCGAGTTTGGATGCGTGATGAGGTGGATAGCAAGCACATACAGGGCGTGCAAAGGTGCTGCCAAGTTGGAGAGCGCTGGTGCCGCGTTCAGTTCATGGCCGTCGATGAGAAGCTTGATAATGGTCCGCGCCGAGTTGGTGGCTGCCATCTGCCCGTTTTGTATCACAGAGCTCCAGGGTTGGCCTGATGCATACCGGTCGACGGCCACCCTGATCGCCGTATCGCTGATCAAAAAACTATTCCGTGACAACACGATCAGGCTATTCAGTATCCGAGTTAGCAAGTCGGGTCAAAATCGTCCGAGGTACTATGGGCTGGCTCCAACTCAACTCACGCATTGTTGTAGTGGATGGAAATGAAAGACGCAAGCGGGAATTCGTCTCGGTCGCAGATGAGGTCGGATCTCGGTCGAAGTCGCTCAGGAACACTGTCCGCCCATTGCATCAACATGTGCACCGTCTCTCCCGTTAGCCGGACCTTGTCCCCGATGACCGACTCGAGGTTGACATGGGTGGCTTGCTCCTCTTTGGTTCTACACCTGATGCCCGCCTCGTTGATCTGCGAGAGAAGTCGGGCGAAGCTCGTGAGGATGCGGAATGACCAGGCAAACTTGGCCGCCGGTACGAGGTCTGGTTCGGCTTGGTTGCAGTCGTGGTCGCGAATAGCCGAGGGCCGTCCGAACTCAAAAGCAAACAGCTTCTCGAACGAATAGACGCTCCACCACGTCCGCCTCCTCTTCTGCTGACGGTCGTCTGCGTCGGATCCCGGCGTGACAGGGTTTCTGCGACTATGCACCGGGCGCCGATGGATGCCCATGGACTGTGCCATGCTAACACACAACCCCATGACTGGCCACGAAGATGAAACCTGATCTCGGAGCCGCAGTGCCAATGACAGCATAAATACACACTGCACGGCCTCGAGGGATTTGACCGACAGGACATGGCCGACCATGGTCTTACAAAAGTTTGTATACTGGGTTGCTTGCGCCGAGATTCTTGACCCAGGCGTATTCGGTGAACCCATGATGACAATGAGATACAGTTGCAAGAGAGACATGAGTTCACCCGACTGCACCAAATGCGACGGCCCCAACTCGAAAGCGACATTGCAAACCTTGCGAACGGTCGCGTCGTCCATGATTGGGAATATCGTGTTGATCTTCTCAAAGTATGTCGCGATGGCCTCTTCGCACTCTTCCGGCGAAGGAAGCTCTGGTAGAGCCAGTGACAGGGCGATGGCAGTCGCGCCATGGTCGGCCATGCTCGGTACGTCCCACGTCGAGCTAAAGTTGTGGGGTATACCGAGCCGATAGAAGGCCAAGTCGAGCCACCCTGTCAACACCTCGAGCGTGTTGCTGCCCCTCAAGCGCGGAACGAACGGCAGCAGGCCGGCAAAGCGACCCGATGCGTCCTCGGCCGGCGGATCGATGGCCTCGCCGTCGTTGTCTGGCCCTCGCGTGGAGATGGGAGTAATGCCGTCCACCTCGACCGAGTACTCGGACAGGGCTGCCGTGCTTAGCCTCCTGTGCTTCGGCTCGGGCAGCCTGCTGGAAGGGTCGTTGAGCTCATCGTCGTCGTCCTCGGGTGTCTCGACGAAGACCGGGACCTGCCGAGGCGACCCGGCCGTCTTCCTCTCCACGTCGGTTCCGGGCCTGCGCTTGTCCGTGGTCACGCAACGGACGCCGGCGACCAGACAGGAGTGGCACGACGGCTTGCGCTCATCGCACCGGGTCTTCCGGGCCCGACAGTAGTTGCAGGCGAAGTTGAGACGCTTCCTCTTGCCCGGCTTTGGTGTTGTTGTGGATGGTGATGCCTGCTCGTCCATTGCGCGCCTTCGGTAATGATCGGTTGTCACCCACGTGTGTTGGTGTTTCCGTAATGGGAGTGGATCGTATGACAGTCAGGCGATTCCGCGGAGTGCACGCACCGGCGTATATAATCACCACACAGAACGAATGTGACAAGCCTCGGACAAGGACGAAGCCTCAAAACCTGGTAAACCTTGGTTCATTCACGCGCCCCTCTTCCCCACATGCCCCCATTGAACTAGACGGGAGGAATGTGGAGGCGGGGTGCGGAATGTGGAGAAATGGGGTGTTGAAGGAAGATGATGCCGCCTCCAAAGCCGTCGATTGCTCAGCGTCCCCCCAATTTCAGCGGGGCACTTATTTTACCTACACGCTTGCAGTGAACATAACACATTTATAGCAGCCCGAGGTCTGTTGTCTAGTTGGAACTGCTCATCTCCCTTTCTCTCTCTCTCTCTCTCTCTTTCCCCCTCCCCCCCCTCTCTGTGTGTTTGGTCCGAACAGGTAGTTGCTTATCCTGAACACTTCGGAAGCCTGACGTCTCAGATTCGGGCCTACTACTTACCCCTGCGTCCATAACATGTCCCCACTGTGAGCCGACGGTTCGTGAGGCATTCCGGAAAAGGGGGGCGTGCCGAGACTCGGAATCAAAAACGGTCGAGGCCGTGTGCTTGCTGCCTTTCCATCTCGTGACTTATTAGATAGGTATGATTCCCATGATATCAAGTGTACTACGCTCTCTAGGAACTTCCATCGCCACATCACCATTCCGTCGCTCCTTGAAAGTAGCTCACTCATTTTCCCGTCAACACACGATCCGCACCCCCGGTTCTCCTTGCCGAGCGGCCGCCGCTTCATCATGATTCTCACCAAGCCTATCGTGGTGCCCATCAATGCTCCAAAGCCGGGCATGGGAGGCTACCAGCCCTTCAATCCCCGCTCAGAAACTCTCCCCGCAGGATGGAGCCAACCAGGCGGCAAGACGATACCGTGCGACATACTCGTCGAGCACGACCAGGCCGTGGTGATGCGTGACGGCAAGAAGCTGTACTGCGACATCTACCGGCCGCCCAACTCGGACGTCAAGGTGCCCGCCTTGATATGCTGGAGCCCGTTTGGCAAGAAGTTCAACGGCCTCATGTCGCTCAAGCTGATGACGCCGTGGAACCTCGGGATCCCGGATGGGACACTGAGCGGCCTGGAGAAGTTCGAGGGCCCCGATCCAGCAGATTGGGTACCCAAGGGCTACGCCATTATCAACGTGGACTCGAGAGGCTCTGGTGACTCTGAGGGAGTCATGGCCATCATGGGCACGCAGGAAGCCGAGGACGGCTACGACACGATAGAAGAGATGGCCAAGCTGCCGTGGTGCAGCGGCGACATCGGTCTGGCCGGCAACTCGCACCTGGCCATTATACAGTGGTTCATTGCAGCCCTGCGGCCGCCGCACCTCAAGGCCATTGCGCCGTGGGAGGGCTGCGGCGACCTGTACCGCGAGCAGTTTGGGCGCGGCGGCATCTACGCGGGCGACCTGTTCGACAAACTCATCGCCAAGTACATGCTCAACGGGCACAACGGCATGGAGAGCTTCCGGGAGATGTGGAAGACGCACCCGCTCGCCAATTGGTGGTGGAACGACAAGCGGCCCGACATGAAGAAGATCAACATCCCGACATATATTACGGGCACCTGGACCAACACGATGCATGGCATGGGCGCCATCCGCGGCTGGCTCGAGGTTGATACCCCGCACAAGTGGCTGCGCTGGCACCCCTGGCAAGAGTGGTACGACCTCTGGGGCAACCCGCAGGCCAAGGACGAGCTGATGCAGTTCTTTGACCATTTCCTCAAGGGCGAGGCCAACGGCTGGGAAGAGACGCCCCGCGTGCGCATGGCCGTGCTCAAGTTTGGCCAGAGCGACCCGCTCGAGAACGTCGTCGAGGACGACTTCCCCATGGCGCGCACCGCGTACAAGAAGATGTACCTGCAGCCTGACAGCACACTATCGTTTGACGCGCCGGCGCAGGACGGCGTCGTGAGCTACAACGCCGAGTCGCCCACCGACGCCGCGCTCTTCACCTACACGTTTCCCGAGCGCACCCGCCTCGTCGGCATGCCCAAGGCCGTGCTGTACATGTCGTGCGACGACCTCGACGACATGGACGTGTACATCCTCATCGAGAAGCTGGACGCGTCGGGCGCGCCCATGCTCAACCTTAACGTGCCCTGGAAGGGCCTGCCCGTCAAGTCCTTTGACGAGTTCGAGCCCGAGCAGCGCACAGAGGTTGTGCTATACAAGGGCCCCTCGGGCATCCTGCGGGCGTCGCACCGCGCCATCGACGAGGGCAAGTCGATGCATCCCCACTGGCCGTATCACCCGCACGACCGCGAGGACAAGGTGCCGCCCGGCGAGGTGGTGCGGCTGGATATCGGCATCTGGGCGTTCGGCATCGAGTATGAGGCTGGCGAGAGTCTGCGGGTCAGCGTCAGCGGGCATATCATGGCGGTGAATAACTTTGGGACGGACGAACACGGGCTGAACAAGGGGAGCCACAAGGTGCATCTCGGTGGGGAGTTTGTCAGTCATGTGGTACTGCCGTTTGTGTAGGGGAAAGAAGCGTCACTCTGGGTAGACGTGGTTGAATCAGGGGTTGCGAGCCACTGCGCTCTCCAAGTGACCATAGATCAAGACAAGACTGATCTACATTGCTTGCGCTTACGCGTGCCAAATTAGGATGCCGCATTATAATAAAATAGCATAGACTTCGTTTCTTGCCTTCTCCAATTCGAGTATGACTCTGTAAGCACCAGCATCGCTAGACCAGACACACGAATACTCGTTCGACCAGCAGCAGCAGCAGATCTTGCGCATCTCGCGTAGCCAACCATGCAAGCAACAACCATACAGCCGCAACGGACTGAACCCGGGAAACGTGTCGCAGCCCAAACCCCGTTTGGCAGATCTACTGGGGGGTATTGCAGCGATTGCCCGATCTGGCCGCTCGGGGGAGACATGATTGGCTCTGGTCGGTGGAAAAGCAATCATGCGTCCGCCGACGGGACGGGATGCCATTCTCGCTTAGCCCCGGCGGTGCTGCCTCCGGGTTTCCTCGCTGGATGGGCGTGGGCGCAGGGTCGGGCCTCGATCTGGCTGGTGGAACATTGACCGCGACGGTCATTGTCTGAATAGCCTTTTTCGTCCTCGTATGGCCGCTGCGGCCCTGTAGATTATTAGGCAGTCGGCGCGGTGTTGGCTCCGGTCGTCGTCGTGAGGGAGTGCGTGTCCTGCATACCCCGGAAAGTGACCTCGCTCGGGGCAAAACCGAAGGTTCGATTCATGTAGCCCTTGCGTCTTCGGGCTTGACCACAGCAGCGAGGGGCCATCCACCCCCCCCTTTGACATCCATCCTACACGCAGAGAGAGGAGGGGTGGCAGGGCCTGTTTCGGAAGCAGTCGTCTTGGCCCCATCTGGATTCAGGCCATTTTGCGCTGGCCACACGTGGAAGACGTATAAAGGAGCTCTGCTATGACGCTCCCTCTGGCTGTAAAAGTCTTGGAAGGCTCATCCACGACCAACTCCGCCCACTCCATCCGTCATGGTCTCCCTCCGCACCCTGGGCCTCCTCGCCCTGGCCTCGTCCGGCCTCGTGTCCGCCGACGGCCTCGCCAACCGTGCCAAAGCGGCCGGGAAGAAGTACTTTGGCACCGCCATCAACCCGACGGTGCTCAACGACGCCTCGGCCAAGGCCATCGGTGTCAACAGCGAGGATTTCAACTCGTTCACCTGCGAGAACGAGATGAAGGTACGGTTTACCCACGTCTCGCCGCCGGGGAGACGGAATAGGAGGCTAACTACGACAGTTTGACGCCACGGAGCCTTCGCGCGGCACCTTTAGCTACACCAATGCCGACAAGGTCGTCAACCAGGGCCTGGCGACGGGACAGCAGATGCGCTGCCACACGCTGGTGTGGTATGCGCAGGTACCCAGCTGGCTCAGCAACGGCAACTTTGACAACGCGACCATGATCTCCATCAGTACGTGCGCTTCTTCCATGCCCGCCTTTTGCGTGACCGGTGATCCGGCACCCCCTGTCCCATTCCCCCGACGGCTGATACTTGTTTACGCGGCAGTGAAGAACCACATCACCAACGTCATGACGCACTGGAAGGGCAAGTGCTACGCGTGGGACGTCGTCAACGAGGCGCTCAACGAGGACGGCAGCCTGCGCTCGACCAACAACGTCTGGTACCAGAAGATCGGGCCGGCGTACATCCCCATCGCCTTTGCGCACGCGCGCAGCGTCGACCCGTCGGCCAAGCTGTACTACAACGACTACAACTGCGACAACGCCGGGTCCAAGTCGACGGGGGCGCAGAACCTCATCCGGACGATCCGCAGCTACGGGGCGCCGATCGACGGCATGGGCCTGCAGGGCCACATGGGCGTGGGCCAGGTCAGCGGCGACCGGCTCAAGGCGAACCTGCAGGCCTTTGCCGCCCTCGACGTCGACGTCGCCTACACCGAGCTGGACCTGAACACGCCCACGGGCCAGACCGCCGCCAACAAGCAGCAGCAGGCGACCGACTACGCCACCGTCGTCGCCGCCTGCAAGGCCGTCGACCGCTGCGTCGGCATCACCATCTGGGGCTTCTCCGACAAGTACACCTGGATCACCGGCGCCGCCCCGCTGCCCTGGGACGCGTCCCTGCAGAAGAAGCCGGCCTATAGCTCCATCCTCAGCGCCTGGGCCTCGTCCGCCGGCGGCGCCCAGCCCACGACCGCGACGACGCTGCGGACCTCCACCACGGCTACCCAGACGCAGCCCACGACGACGGCGAACCCCGGTACGGGGTGCGCGGCGCTGTATGCCCAGTGTGGCGGCAGTGGGTGGGGTGGGTCGACGTGCTGCGCGAGTGGGACTTGCAAGTACTCGAACGAATGGTACTCGCAGTGCTTGTAGGGTGTTTGCTCACGCTTGGTCGTGCGGGGGTGGAAAAGGGGCAAGGGGTGGGTTCAGCGTGTCTGATATTGACTTGGAGGACCATGGAATACTGTGGGGAGGTCGACGAGAAAGTCGACAGAAGTAATTCTCTCGAGAAAAGGCAAGGGGACACTCACTATCAAAGTAATCAATAGCTCCTTTGACGTTCACATGGACTGTGAAGAGCGACAGTTCCGATGGCAATCACAAGGTGGCAGCGAGTGACATGCGGCTCGGAATCTTTCAAGTTCGAGTTCATTACGGACGGACGTAACGCGAACTGTTCTACTACGATTTTTTAGTAGGTGTACCCCTCCCTCTAGATATGTACGGATAGTTGTAGGTAGGGGGTAGTATCCGAATATAGCTTAGCCTACCTTCGTAGGTGCATATATAGTTAGTTAGGTTATACTTATAGTTAAAATTGGATTATCTCCCAACTATATCCTATCGAGAGATAAGTTAAATCTGATATACGTTTTTCTTACGACCTAGTAACTCTACCACGGAGATAATAATATTATTATAATCGTATTTGTTAGGCGATTAGAATAATACTAATTGTAGGTCGATTAGATCTATTACGCACGAATATAATTATAAAGAATAATATTCGCTAATATTTTAATTACATAAATATAAATAAGTTCGATTATAGATAATCCCCCCCCCTTATAGGCCCGAGGCCGCTATCCTACTAACGCTAGGAGGGTAGAAGCCTATCTAATCCTAAGCTATCCTTAGAAAACTATAATGTAACAGGGGCAGCTCAAACAGGGTCTGTTGTCACGTACTGTTACGTACGTACCGTTATTTCTGACTGTTATATCTGATTGCCATGTCATATTATCACAACGTGGGCTGTTACCACCGGCTATTATAGCCGGCAGTTACAGTAGTTAGTCTAGTCTAGTCTAGCAGCTGCAGTGCTGACTAGTAGTATAAGTAGGTAGTCTTTTCACCTCTAGATAGTTACAGAAATCAAGCCGGTTTTCACTCCTCTCAACGCACTCCAGAGCCCAGTCTTCACCAATCAGTTTTCAGTTATCCAATCAGTTATCCAATTAGTTTTACCATGTGATTAGTCAGATGCGCGCGCTGCTGGCATGCCGGCTGCGCTGCTGCTATTACCCTCCAGGTCTTGGTCGACTCCAAGACCGCAGGCTACTACGTACCGTACGTAGTAGTTCTGTTTCACTATATAAAACATTTAATCAACGTAGACAACGTACTATAACGATATTAAGATACTATACCTAAGTAAAGAGGATTAATAGCGCGCGTTACTATTATTAAAGAGAGACTGCGTATAGAGGTATTAGGGACCAAGACCCCTACTTACCTTTAAAACCTTTTAATATAAGGTACTAGAGATACTAGACCTATAGTCTGCCATATATTATATGTGTGGTAGTTCTGTTTTAATAGATAAGATAATGTAACGGGCAAGACTCAAAATCTAGTAAGGATGAGGTGCAGATATAATCTATATTAAACTGAGGAGAGAAGAACTATCTATCTAGGTGAGAGAGAGAGAGCAGAGATATATCTGTTCTGTACCTTGGTACCTCGCTGCGTCTAGCTAGCCTAGATACGACAGCGGAGGTGCTCAATCCGGGTATATCTTTAGTATGCTTTGTTGAGGTCAGCCATGCTTTAATGAGAGAGGGTCTTCGTGTTCTAGAGCAGCGCTATTGCTGGGATGTCCCTAGTACATATCGTGGACTCTTAGAGTGCCGGTTATTAGTTGTCCCAGAGCGGCTCTAGAGCTGTGACCTAGTGGCATGGCAACGGTCATGACCGTTGCCCTACATAGGCCTTAGGCCTGTAACAGATAAATACTTAGATTGATTACTAAGGTAATAACTATCTACTATAAAAGGATAGGTTATCTAATCCCTTATATACTAAATCATTCCCTTGTTAACTCTTGTTAGATTACCCTAGTATAGTGATCCTAAGTTCTTCCCACAATACCTGATTGTGAGTCTCACGTTCTTACCGTGAGACGGTCGTGAGTCTTATTTCTTGGCAGTGAAACTCTTCTTAATTAGTAGACCGAGTATACTAGTAAACTCCTAAGTAAACGTAGTTCCCCTGGTCTCGCGCTAATCCCGTAAGGGGAATTATTCTCCTTTGCTAACGATAGTAATATTCCTAATTAGGATCTTCTCCGGTGGGACCGCTGGCAGCAGTGCGGTAGATAGAGGAGGTGAGAATGTGGGGCGCCATAATTTTAAAGTGGACCTCCGTAGACAGACAGCCCTTCTTCACTCTCGGCCTCTTGTTACTTCTTGCCCTTTGCATCCTTTGACACTGCCCTCCAGTCCTTCTTTCAATCTTCATCTCTCTTATTCGCAATTGCCATGCTGACACAATCCGCATGGCTGGGCCTAGCAGTCCTCGCCGTAACCGCAGCGAGAGCCGTTCAAGAGTCCTCACAACTCCTAGGCCGCCAAACGGAGTTTTCGGCCTTTGATCCTTGCGACTTCATCGCCATCTCCGGAGAATTGATCATTCTGGACGCAATCTCCGCTGCTCCTGCCATCAAGACACTCGACTATGGCCACAGCGTTGAAGGCATACCGGCATTCGAGGTTGTGTCAGCTAAAGGAGACACCTCTGCCTTTGAGATGACATATGCAGAAAGCGGCGCCGCACTTAACAATTATATGGCAGGTTATAATCGCTCCTCTCTCTTCTCCTTTCCAGCCCGTCTAAATAGTCAACTACTTATTATTTTCAGTCTGATGGACCTCTCCCCTTAGCGGCAGCAATGGATACTTACCGCGTCAATCGGTATAGTATTACCGGGGCAGGACGCATCGAAAACCGGCTCATCCAAGGTGCCTTCCGATACCAGAAGCTCAATCTTTCTTCACCGGGTGTCCTGACCCTTAGGGCTGTCGGTGTGAGCCCAAGAATCGACAATACTCCCATTGCGCAACTCCCCGGTTCCTTCAACAGCACAGACGCCAAGCTCAACGCCATCTGGGCGGCAGGAGCTCGTACTGTTCAGGTGACTGAGATTCCCAAAGACTCCACCCCGGACTTTTGGGTAGTCACCTCGGAAGGAGCTTTAGTGGACAGTCTCGCGCCACAGGTTCTGGGTAGCCCAGTCGCTGCACAGTTGCTGAACTACAACGTTGACTTCAAGGTCAAGCCCGTCGTAGGCGGCTTTGGCTTCACCGTCTTGTCCGACACGCTGAATTCTGGCATCTACATCTCCTGCGATGTTGTGAACAGGCGTATCGCCGCGTATGCAGGGTCCACGACAGTCAACCCACTGCTAATGGAAACTACCATGCCGTCAAATCTTACAGTCAACCTCAACACAATGCATTCTGTTCACGTAACAGTAGCAATTACGGAGATTAGTGTATCTATCAATGGCGTTCCCGTGTTGCTGCTTTCGCAGACATCACGAGTCTTCGGTTCAGCTGGCCTTGGCGCATCGTACGGCCACAGCGCTGTCTTCCGAGATTTTGTGGTGACAGGCCCGGCTGGAAACGAGATCTACTCTCATTCTCTGACAGACTCGAGCTTCCTCCCGGACTTCTTCATGGGAACGAACCCCGATGCCGTCATTGTTGACGGCTCCCGGCGTGACCGCATAGCTTACACCGGCGATCTCGACGTCGCCAGCGGAGCTGCCTTAGCAAGCACACACAATGTCGGATCTATTCTCGGATCACTCGCCCTTCTCGGATCGTACCAAGCGACTCCTGGCTTTTTCATCCCGAATGCCAAGATTCAGCAAGCGCCTTTGACTAATGGCCTTGACGTTAACATTACTGGCTTGATCGGATACTCATTCAGCTTTCTAACGGCAGTCGCTTCCACCTATATGCATACCGGCGATGTCGAGTTCGCCAAGCTCTGGGCACCGAAGATGCAAAAGATGCTGGACTGGGCAGATTCGCAAATACTGGAGAACGGTCTGTTCAATATCTCCGACGCCTCCTTGGGTGGAGATTGGAACTACTATGATCCGCAGCAATCAGGCGTCGTCACCAAATTCAACGTTCTCTACGCATACTCTCTGCAAGAAAGTTTGCGCATGCTTGCCGACGGCGGTGTAGAGTCGGTGGCGGTCTATCAGACACGCTTAGAGAAGCTGCGCCAGGCCATCGACACCCAGCTATGGAGTGACAACCTGAAGGCTTACGTCGTTTCCGAGGGTCTCAAGACGGCATTTGCCCAAGACTCGAACGCGCTCGCCATCTTGGCTGGTGTCAATCGCGACCCTAGCCACTCTTCTGAGACTATTCTCTCCACGCTATCCACAGGTCTCATGACCCCCTTTGGGCCTCGTGCATTCTCCCATGACGCGGTCGAGGCCGGCTTCCATCCATACATCAGCCCCTACGCGTCTGCGTACCATCTACGCGCTTCCATGGCTTCCAAAGCGAGTGAGGTGGCTCGGGAGTTACTTGAAAGTCTGTGGGCTCCCATGGCAGACGTAGAAAATGCGAACTATACCGGAACATTCTGGGAGACCCTGGATGCCGAGGGAAAACCTGGCCTGGGTATCTCCACGAGTTTGTGCCATGGCTGGTCTGCTGGACCTACCTCGGAGCTGACCAGGTTCGTCTTGGGCGCGCAGCCGACGCTGCCGGGTTGGAGAGAATTCACGGTCACGCCTCTGACCTTGGGCCTCCAGTCGGCCATCGGTAGTGTGCCGACGTTGAGTGGGAACATAGGGGTTGAATGGAATTTCGACCGCACCAGTGGCTTGCTGAGCATGGCGGTTGATGCGCCTGCCGGCACATTAGGGACGGTGGATTTACCTAGCGACATGCGCGTTGCGATAGAAAACTCGACGTTTACCGTCAACGGCGTGGTTATTATAGGAACATATTTCAACGTGACGGGCGGGACGCGGTTCGTTCTACAACAATTCCAAAAGACCTGATAATAGAGTGAGGGTACCTTGGTGTACCTATAGCCCTCCTTGGTATGCAATAGGCGCTTCATTTTGCCGCCCCCGGATGTGATACTGTGTAAACCACCGCAGCAGCTGCAGCGGCGGATGCCACCGGCATCCGGTAAGTGGGTCAGATGCTAACACATCTAACCCTACCTACTACCTAAAGCTGCTGCTCCAGTTAGCTACGTTCCTTTATTCCTTCTTACTCTTCAGGCCTAGTAATAACAACAGATATATTACTGCGCTTCATGTATTCACCGTTACGGTCTGAATAAGGCGATACCAACAGTATTAAACCCAAAATGTTGGAATATCACGCGTGTACTATCGAGTAACTAGGAGTAAGCGTGTAAGAATATATGTAGTTTGTTATAATCGGCTTTTATACTAGGGGAAATAAGTCCCGCACAACGTACTGTTTTACACTAAAACATGCCTACTTTAACCCCTGTAATAGATACATTACCCTAGGTCTATAAATCTATGTTTTATGTAATACCCCGAATTAGTAGTTGAATAAGACTACGTACTTAAAATAATTTCTGAAAGCTATTTACGTCTTTATTAGACAAATAAGAAAGAGGAAGAAACGGGGGGGGATTCTTATGTTATTAATAACAAAATAAAATAGAGCAGTTACATAATGAAACATTGATTTTACTTCTATTTTGGTAATATAACTATTGTAGAGCAATTCTCATAATACTACGATATACTATTTGTTATATTGTAGCATAAATATATGTAGTAAACGTAAATTTAAAAGTGCTATATAATAATATACCTGAAAATGCTATATTCTTAACGTCTTATATCTTAGTAAAAAAAATATACTAATAACCCTCTCTATATAACTATATAAAGGATGTCAATAAGATTTATAAAAATTTCACTATAGTATTATTGTTACGCTATCTGTATAGGTATACCGTTTTTAGCTGATTAAAACGGGTTTCTGAAATTCTGTTGTGCGGGACTTATTTCCCTTCACTGTAGGCAAGGGCTATGCTAGAGTTCTAAACCAGGTGCCAATGGGCAGTAGTCGAGGAAGGTCCGAACGCAGATTCCACGTAATTGCAGTCAATACTGTAGTGACTGTCCCAATCCCAAGCCGCCCCATCACAATCCCCACCAACGCCATCTCCCACGCTCTCGACGCTAGATCAAGTCGCTAGTGACGAAGAGAAGACCACTCCCAGGCGTACCGATCAAGCTGGGCGACACCTCCGAGACGGAGTCGTCAGAGCTCTGCACCACCAAGGCTTTTTTGGTAAACTTGGCGGGCGTAATAGGATCCGAGGCCATCTCCTCGAGCTGGGCGGCCAGGACCTCGCTGACCTCTTGGCTCTTGCCGCGCTGCTGCCGCCGCTGACGGAGGGTGGTGGTGCGGTCGGGAGAGGACCGGCGGCTCGTGTGGCCCGGGGATACGGTTCGCGTCTGGCGACGGCTCAGGGAGGCCAGGGCGGAGGTTGAAGACTTGAGGGGCCCGACGATGGCTCTAGTAGCGGCGGAAACGTCGACACTGCGCTCAAGGGGGTTATCTTTCTTGGTGCTGGGTTTGGATTTGAATTCTGCCGAGCCTCTTGCCGCAGATTTGACGTTAGGAGCCGTGGTGACTTTGGGGGCAGTATTAGTCGATCCTTCGGCATCATCCTTATCCTTAGGATTAGAGGCACCCTTACAACTAGTTTTATCCTTCGACTTGGGAGGCTTGTTCGACTTGGTCGCGTTGTTCTTGGAACTGCCGTCGCCCTTGGAAGAAGTATCAGCGTTGGAGTTGGAGGCCACATTGGGCTTGGAAGCAGTATCACTAACAACCTTGGAGTGTGTGGCTACTTTGGACTTGGGAGCAGAAACCTCCTTGGATTTAATGGCCAAACTGGACTTGGGAGCAGCATCTTTCTCGGAGTTAGTGTCGTCACTTGACGTAATGACAGCTTTACCCTTGGGAGCTGGCTTGTCTCTTGCAGCAAGGCCGCTCGCGGACTGGCCGGCAATGTCAGCTTTGGAATCAGCTAAAGGCCTGACGATCAGCTTCTTTGAAGCGTTCGAAGAGACCGGTTCAACTGGGACAGGCTCCTTGCCCTTCTGGGAGATACTGGCGACCGCGGCGGCAGAGGGTTTGGAAGCTGTGGTGGTCTTTTTGGCGGCATCATTGGAAGCTTTGTACGATTCGGGAGTGTCAGGCTCAGTTGTGTCTGCACTTGCGGCTGCGGAGTGTTTCTTCTTGCGCTGGGTGGCTTTCTGAATCGAGGTTTCTGCAAATTGTTAGATAAGTGGTACGGGACTGCGAGGTATACCAGTGGGAGAGAAGAAGTAGTGGGACGAGAGACGAAGTGGGATGGGAGACAAAGTGGGATGATAGTTGAAGCTGTGACAATAAGAGGAGTGAGACGAGAGTGGCATCTGCGATGGGTTAGAAACCAAAGTTACCAAACATCACTCACCAATCTTCTCATTGCTCTCCTGCATCCACTCCACCGTAGCGTCCTCGACAGCGTAGGCACACTCCTCGATGATATTTTCAGGGGTAACAGAGGTAGCATCAGGAGACTTTTTCTTGTGCGTCTTGTTGCTCCAGTGGCCCATGATGCCGCGAGTGTTGCCGCAGAACGGATCGTGCTTGCCAAAGACATCGCACGAGCTGCACCACAAGACACAGATAGAGCCGTCATCGGGGTGAGTGAACGCTCGACCTTTGCCGTAGGCGGCGTCCATAGTGACAGTCTCGCGGCTACCGGGAGAAGCGTGCTAGGGACATGAGGTTAGCCGAGTTCTGATATGCATAAAGTAGCGGAGGTGTGACAAGATGTGAAACTGTGCAACGTACCTCGACGCTGTTGACTGGCTTGAACTTGGATGATTTGGCCGTGGTAGTAGTAGAGGACCCTACCACAGATGGCGAGTCTACGAGAGAAGTGTTGGAAGACTTGGCCTTGCTCTTGCGAGCCTTCTTTGAAAGATGGGCGTCGCTGGTGCTGGGGGCCGCGCCTCTCTTCTTGCTGTTCTGGGGGTTAGGAGCGGCACTCACGTTGCTCTCGATAGAGGGCATGACATCCCCGGTGAACTCGACGTCCACGGGGGGCAGTATCGACGTGACCTGGATTAGCAGTGACGCCCTCTTCGCCTTGATCGTCGTCAGCACCACCAGCGAGCAGCTTCTTTAGCATCTCAGCGACCCCAGCAGCGGCGGGCTCTGGAGCTGAACCGGTAGTCTGCTCGTACCAGCCAACCCACACCCCCGCGGCCTGCTGGATGGCGGCAACCTCGGTCTTGATGCGCTGGTTGACTTCGTTGCGGTCGCGGAGGAGCTTGGCAAGCGACTCCTTGTCGATGAGCTTCTTGACCTCGGCGCGGACCTGCTTCATAGCGCGGACACGCTCCTCGGCCTCGAAAGCCTCCCGGCGCGCGCGACGATCGGCGGCAAAGGCCTCTGCGACGGCGTCAAAGCTGGACATGGCGAGTTGTGGACGGGCAATGGGGCCTGGAGATGGTGTGAAGATTCAAGGGATTGTTGCTAGGTGATTGTTGACGAGATGGTATTTTCTGGTGGAAGAAGAACAAAGGAGGAAGCGAGTATTGTTCAAGGTAGATAAAATACCACGCTCGACGATGGTTCGAAAGCAGGATGAGTTGTAGAAAGTCCTAATTTGGTTGAGGTAGGAGAGGCCAGGTCTCCGAGATAAGAGGCAGCAGTAGCAAGACTTGCAAGTTGCAGTTGTTGGTCGACATACCGGACGACGAGGGGGAAGTGAATACTTTCTCGCACTAGAAGTGAATGAACACCTGAAAGTTGTTTGCAGATGAAGGGAGTACACAAGTGAATCTTGAAGGGTCGGTAGAGGCCAGTCGTGCCCGAAACAACGACTCTGTCTTCGTATGCCTCTCATCATACTTCATGTTAGGTGGCCGTTGTGGCATACTGAACATACTGGGCATGATGTATGGAACATGTATACATGCATGTAGTAATCTTCCTTGGTCAGATAGCTTTCAGCCTTGGCCGTTGGCCCTTGGTTACCCCCATGGCCACAGCAACAGCCACAACGGCTTGAAAGAGTACGACGGTACCTTTGATCCCCAGGCCTCCAGGCAACAACCTCCCTTCCAGTCATATACCCCAATACCACCACCCACCCTCAACCAGTAAATTCGTGACACTGTGGTAAAATAGCGTAATTGGATGACTGTCGCTCTTCCTTCGTAGAGACATGAAATATCCATCAAACGCGCTGGCCAGCTGAAAACCAATATAGTACCCCAAGCTTCGTGGGTTGAGGTTTAAGCGCCAGAGAGGTTCAAACCCCATGCCTCCTCTGGTCTTTTTTGCTGTTTTCCTTTTCCAACTTTGCCTACATCTCCATGAGTGCTCCTTCGCAATGACATGTATTCTCGTTAATCCCCGCTGCTGCCCTCTGATGACCCTTTCCCGGGATGCGCTTGCTGTAAGTCTGTGACGATGTACCGGATGATCTCTGTAGATGGAAGCCGCGTTCACGTCCAACTTGGCGTCATGCTATTTCTCACGATGCCTCGGTCAGTGACCGTCAACTCTTGCTCGCGTCCATGTTTTACCGTATTGCATACACATCAAGCTTTGCTACACCACATATTACGTCTTTCTTGCCAACTGCGAAAGCAAACATGTTTAGCATCGAGCCGATCCCCGGAAAAGGCCTCGGCATCGTGGCCAGCGTCAATATCATCCGAGGCACACGCATTCTCGCCGAAGCGCCGGTTCTCAAACTGCCCCAAGAAAGGGTCCCCCGCGATGAGGCCGTCGACATCCTAGCCAGCCAGTTCCAGAACCTGACCAGCGAACAGCACTTTGCCTTCCTGGGGCTCCAAAACGTCCGGCCCGACCTGGACTCGTTCCTCGGCATCTTCATGAGCAACAAGATCGGCACGAACACCAACGACGGCCTGGGTGCTGTCTCCGGCGGGCTGTTCCTGCAGGCGTCCCGCTTCAACCACGACTGCTACCCCAACGCCGTCGACACGTGGAACGAGCGCCTCGGGATGCTCACCGTCCACGCCACGCGGCACATCGCCGCGGGCGAGGAGATCACCATCTCGTACAACGGGTCCCTCCAGCCGTGCTACAAGATTCGACGTTCCCGCCTGCGCGAGTTTCGCGGCTTCGACTGTCTCTGCGAGTGGTGCCGGCTGCCCGAGGCCGCGCAAAGGGAAAGCGACACAGCGCTGCACGAGGCATACGCCGACATGGATGAATTGGCCAACCGCGACCACAAGGCCGCCACGCTGGCCGAAGGTTTGCACCTCGCCAAGGGCCTGCTTGACAAGATTGAAAATCACAAGTTCTTGCGCGGAAAGGAAGCCTGGGCCTACGGACCTGCGCAGAACATCGCCAGCGCTCATAGGGATGTCGGTCGGACAAAGGCTTTTCTTCAGAGGTGGCTCGCGTGGCTGGTTGGCGATACCGGGAACGACACGACCATAGCACAGGACATACTGAACGAAGTGAAGGAGCTGATAAAACAAGCCGACCCCATCAACTACGACCAATTCGACGAGGGGGAATTCGAGAGATGGCTTTGGATGGAGTCGGTTGGGGACACGGTGAGGGAGAGTATAGAAGACGATGATTGGAATTATTGGAAGATATAGAAAATTGGGTTTGGTTGGGTTGCAGATGGCATACTGAAGACGCGGATGGAAGTTGCTTGACAGTAAGACGGGTGTCGAGTTCAATACAACATTCCTAAAAGAGACGAGGACGAGTACAGTGTTTGACCATGAAAGACCACGAGTATCCTACGAGTCATAGGCCTCTCGAGCCCTACGCGCGATGTTGCTTCACGGGGATATGATGACTGTCGCTTCTTTTGCGAGTCGTCAAGACGAATGGGACTGTAAACGAGATAATCTGAAAGACCGAAGCCAACAAACTATGCAAACGACGGAAGGTTGGTGCTCGAACTGATGGCGGCGCTCATGACGCCAACGTAATCCACCAGCAAATCGCCGTCTGCATGCAGGTCCTGCTGCACCCAGATAGACTGAATGGCCGTCCTCACCCCTTGGACGCTTCTGATACGAGAATCCCTCCCGGTCCTGTCAATCAAGTTGAGAATGACCGTCCTGTGCTCCTCCTTGCGTGCCTCGCCGGCGAGGATGAGCAGGGGAAAGAAGTGTTCGCAAGAGGCGCACGAGCTGCCGAGCCCGGTAAAGGCCTTGTCGACCAGAGATTCTAACCTGGCGGGAAGGTCCCGTGGGCGTTGCGACGCCCGCACGAGGTATATCCGCGTCGCCATCTGGTACAACTCCACGCCCACTGTGGAATCGGCCGTCGGTATAGACGACATGGATCTGACGGGGACGCTGTCTATCATGACCTCCAGAGCGCCGAGACGGTCTTTGTACGCTTGCTCTCCGCTCCGGGGGTCCCGCGGATCGAGCAAGGTGTCGCATACTTCGGAGAGCAGGCTCAAGATGGCATACGAGGCGTTGGGGGGTTCGGAGCCTATAGAGAGGGGGGGTGAGAGGGGTTAGAAGGAGACCGATATACAACTACACGTATATTTCGTGAGTAACTTGACTTGCCAAGGAGTATACCGGCCTTTCTCTACCAAAGGGCGGAAACCAAGGATGCCGATTGTCGAGAGCGTCTCTATCCAGGGCCTTTGGGACCAACGAATCGTGGCGCCAGTGGTGCACGGCGAAGCGCGAGAGTGTGTCGTGATAGTATGCCCAACCGAGCAAGTAACCAGTACTGCTCTCCGATGATGAATTTAATCTCAGGGGAGATGCTCGAACCACGTTCATAGCGCCCCGAATATGGCATAGCCACTCCCCCGAGCTTTCCGACGGCAACAGGGTCTGCGTAAACAGGCAAAAGTTTCAGCATAACTGGTTCTCTTTCGACCGGCCAACCCTCTGGTGCGACCTACCTCGAAAGCGACGAGAAGCATGCACACAGCCACGTGTTGGGCGGCCTCGGCCTCGGTCAGCGGTCCGTCGTCCACGGAAGCGGATAGGAGATGGAGCGCGGATATCTTGAGTCGCGCGGCTTGCTGATTGAGGCGGCCGTGGCGGTGGAGCGAGGAGAAGGCGAGCAACGCGTTGAAAAGGGCGAGTCCTGCAAGCGTGTCGTGCGCGACGGCCATGCTCATGACCGCATCGCGAATTTGCCATGTGGTCTCGCCTAGTGTCACCAGCGAGAGGTAGGCCGAGTTGTGAACTGGGGGCGGGCGTCAGGGATGGGACCCAAGGGGTTGTTCACCAGGTGGCTTACAGTAATGGACTAGATCCCGATGGTCCGCCGGCCCTTGAGGCTGCATCATCCACGGATCTGGAGTCGACGGCGCCGGAGGGAAATCTCGCATCCGCAGGGCCAGACGATGACATAGTTCCAAGTCCTGGCAAGTGGTGTTGATGAAGAAGCGACCGGTCGACGTCTGGCTTGGGGACGCGACGACCATGGGCTGCGCGTCGCTCCTGAGAACGGCACGTCGTTTGTCGCCGTCCCGGGGCCACGACAGACGCATCTGATACCCTTCGCAGTGTCGCTGAGCTCGCTCACACTTGAGACAAGTGGGCAAGCCCCCGTCGCATTGGAGCTTGCGAGCTGGGGAAGAGCAGTGCCGAGTCAGGGACAGGCCACGAGGTTCGGGTTGGGCTAACCCGGGGCCACTGATACTAACCTGCACACGTCCAGCAGTGTTTCCGAGTCTTCATTGTGGCGACAGTGTGATGGAAGCGGTAGATGCTGATGGTTGGGGTTGGTTGGAACTCCGAACTAGGTTGGCAAACTTGCGAAGCTGGTGGTTTGAGGTCCGTGGAAGGGGGACAAAAGTTGCCTGCGATGGGGCGCTTACAAATGACACATGTTACGTAGTAGACGCGGATCGAGGCAGCTAGGTGGTAGTTAGTTAGTAGTCACTTGTTACCCGTGACTGCGCATACGAACGATGCATAATAGTGTATTGACGAATGGCAATGGACTTGACCTGCCACTGGACCCACAGGAAGCAACTTTTATCAAGGCTAGTAGCTAGCCGAATCCTGGCTTGCCCTTTCGGGCCATAAGCTCCAGAGACTAGATCCTGCGTTCCTGCCGTGTTGATGCAACAAGAAACACGTCGAGTCTGGCAACCAAATCATCTCTTGCCATGGAACAAAAGCCGAGCGCCGTTGATGGAAGAATACGCGCAAGCCTGCATGCAGTGTATTTCCAATCAGCCAGTAATCCAACTAAAGTCTAGCCCGGTGTCAGGTGGACACTGGGCTCTGTCTACGGTGGTGACGTACAAGTGACCTCTGGGCTAATGGCACAAGGTATATATAGACCCTACTCTGACTTCAATCTGTAGGAACTTTAGACTTAGACACACACAGCTTCTTCACACCTTCACTGTTCACACAAACCCAGTTACTACTCTCCACCTATACAAATCACCTTCGCCATGGCCACCTACCTCATCACACAGGCGACTGGCCAGCAAAGCCAGTGGGTTATCAGGCATCTGCTGGACGCGGGTGCAAAAGTTCACGCCGTGGTGCGCGACCTTGAGAAAGTGCCACCCCTCTTGCAGAGCCCCGGTATCACGCTCTTCCAGGGCGAAAGCAAGAACTTTGAAGACATCTTCCGAGCCGCACAGGGGTGCAAGGGGGTTTTCCTCAACACCGTCCCCTTCCCGGGACTGGAGACCCTGCAGGCCGGCACCATTGTCGCCGCCTGCGAGAAGGCCCAGGTCGAGACCATTGTCGCCGCTACGACCTTCTACACCAACAAAAAGTTCATGTGGGATAATGACGAGACCAAGGAAGTCCATCTGCACGAGTACTTTACGTCCAAGGCAGCGGTCGAGGATATCGTCCGGGGCGGTGCCTTTCAAGCGTACACCATTCTCCGGCCGTCAGTCATCCACCACGACTACTTCCTGCCCGGGTCCCTCTTCAACTTTCCCCGGCTCGCGAGCCACGGCGAGATGGACGATCTCCTCAACGAGGGCACCAGGGTGCCGCACACTGATGCGCACGACATTGGCAAGTACGCCGCGGCGGCCCTGCAGGATCCGGCCAAGTTTGGCGGGCACGAGATCGACCTCACCAACGAGCAGGTCAACTTCCAAGAGGTGCGCGACATGCTCGTCCGGGTCAGCGGCAGAGACGTGCGGACCGTCAAGCGGACCCACGCGGAGCTCGAGGAGATGGGCATCAGCGTCTTTGGCCAGGCTTTCCACCTGTGGGCGAACCTCCATGACTTTGGCCCTTCGCTTGTCGCCAACACCGAGGCGCTGGTCAAGTTTGGCATGCCCCTTACTTCGTTGGAGGAGGCGTTGCAGAGGGACAAGGAGCGTCTTCTCGAGGGATTGCCGGCGAAATAAGCTCCTCCGTCTTTTTGCGATTAGCTGACGACAACGAAGACGGCGCAGAGCTGGGATTCGTGGGGAGCTCAGGGTCGTGGTAGTTATTTTCTTAGTGTGATTGTGCGGGATGAGTAGGTTAATAGGTGTAATGTCTGGCAGTTCTTCTTTCACCATCGCCTCCAAGTTGGTACGTAGGAGAATCACAGTGATATATACTGCGTCCATCCAAGTCGCAAAGTTGTCAAGACTTTGTCGTTTTGGTATCATGCTCAATGCAGTATTGCAGCACGAAAGCTGATTATATTATGTATAACGGTGGTAAATTAATGACCGAGACTCCCGCCTCTATGCCACATTATGTCATCTACACACCTGCAGGTGCAGGCCTATACTGACTCAAGCGACAACTCGATTATCTCATTACACCGGAGTCTTGGCGGCTGAGAGAGGCGGGCGCTGGGCGAACCGGAGCTTCTTCGCGCCCCAGTCAAATACGGAGTGGACGCCGACCATCCAGTGGTTTCCCAGCAGCGAGTATCTCTCGTCGGCGCCGATGGTGACGGAGCAAAACGTCGGGTCGCTCACGGCCGGGGTGGTCGAGAGCACGTCTGCCGGGTTCTGGTAGAGCTCGAGGCCGTCGATGACGGCGCCAAAGGTCGGCACGGTGGCGTTGCAGGGCGCAAAGTAGCCGTAGTCGTCGGTGGTGTTGAACAGCCTCCCCGGCGGGTCAAAGTGGGACATGAGGGTGTCGCAGACAGCTGGGTAACGGTTAGTGACTATAACTGAGAATTCATTCGTTCCGTGGCTTGGACTCCCCCGACGGCAGGCGCGTGAACAGAGCTGCGACGCAGACAAGGCCGGTCACACGCGTATCGTACGTTTCTGTTGGGAAAAGGGGGAAATGTACACAAAAAGGGGGTATACTAACCAGAGGGAAGGAAGGTTCTGGATGTGCCCGAGTCAATCAGGGTCAAGTTGAACGGTCCAAAGCTCGTCTTGGCCGAGTCTGTGGCCCATTTCCAGTCCGGTATCTCATCGAGACCGGTGTACTTTCCCGACCCTATGATGATTTTGTCGACGTTGATCGAGTAGGTAATCAAGTCCCCCTGCTTGAAGCTCGCATCAGACCTCCGGAAGGATCTGTCCTGTACTGACATTAATACGAGAATGGACTTCATGCGTGAGAGGCGGTCCTTACTGATTGTATATCGGCTTCGGCAAACCTGCTCACCACCGGTGTGTCCGGCACGAGCCCGCCCCATCCAACGAAGCTGCCCTTGACGTTCCTGTTCAGGACGACGGAGAACATGGGCGCTATCTGCTTCTCAGAGTACGCTTGATACACGGGCGTGTCGTATGAGACGTAAGGAAAGTCGGTTCCCAGTGCAATTGATGGCAGGAGGGATTCGTCCCAGGTCTCGTTGACGGCATTGGGATAAATAGCAGGGCCGACTCCGTAGACGCCGAGAAAGTCCGGGCTATAGTTCTGCACCTCGTAGTACGTGTTGTTGGTCGAGGCAAAATCGGACCCAATGATGGCGTTGTGCACAGAGAGGGTGCCGATCTGGATGTCCTGGTAGCCCAGGTGGGCATAGTCGCCCCCGACGCTCTTACCGTACTGCGTCGCCAGGAACTTGTCTGGTATCTGGCCGCCCGAGAAGTTGCCATTGAACGGCACGCCGTTGTATGCGGTAAAGTTCTACACTGCAAATCAGCGTCTGCATGCGCGCGAAAGCTGGCAGAAAGCCAGAGGGGGTGGAGGGGGCGTACGGTCAGGATCTCCTGGTTGTTATCGTAGAAGCGGCATCCCTCCTGGTAGACCCATACGGCCGACGATCCGGTATCGAAGATCAGGGGAAAGCGGCGATCTTGCATAATCAAGTCGATGGCGTACGACGACCCCCATCCGTTCCAGTCCGTCATGTTCGAGACGCTGACGGCAGCGGCCTGCCAGTCGTAATTCGCAATGTACGTCTCCGAAGACGACGCCTGCCGCGCCTTGACAGGAAAGGCTCGCGCATTGGCAGCGTGTTGACGGCCACGACGGCCACCAGCCGCTGGCGACGGCCCTGCGCGGCGCAACTCGTCGCGGTTCAGCGGCGAGATGTTTGCACCGGCGACGGAGGCCAGGATGCCGCAGATCAGCGCAGTAGTGTGAGCAACCATCTTGACATGCGAGGCTTGAGGTCGATAAAGACTCTCTGCCAAGGCGGGCAAGATGGCCTTTCTATACTGACACCGGGCCTCGATTGCATGATGTGCCTTGGAGCGCGGCAACTTCGGATATTGCAGAGTAAATAGACTTTTCCTGCCCGAGGGTGTAGAATGCCAAAGTAGGAATCACGACCAGTTTTAGGTTCTGGATGAATAGGGGTGACCCCTAACGAGGAGTTTTGAATACACTACACATACCCGCTACCGAGGATTTCGCGGGGATGCGTGCGGTAATGTAACGTACAAACCCCACCGAATGGACCACCCCTATAACGGAGCAGCCAACACCACACGATCACTCAAGATTCTGTTCTATGACAGCGAGATCGATTCTGGCTCGACTTCTAAACTGCCCACAACAGCCGAAACCTGTGATATGGGAGCATTGCTTATAGACCGCATTTGGATGCCTTCCTAGTAGCTAGCATCTCCACCAATTTGCACTAGACGATTACGGGTTTGATTTAGTAGTCTCTGAGTTGGTAGATCATCTGGTTACGCGGGGACCGACATTTATGTCATTTTACCGCCTAAATGACTTTGTATGCTTCGAAGCTGCGGGATGGTATATAATGGTATACCGGACCTTTGGGATCTGTGCAGACGTAACCTTCTAGCGTACAGGATACCACGCGTCGTCTCAAGGATACAAGGACTAGTGTAAGGTATAAGAGGTCTTAAGCATATTGTAAGGCCGCCTTTAGCGGCGGGAGATACGCGTCTAAATGATAAAGTTAACTTTGCTGCAACCGAAGAGATACATATCGGAGTTTCAAAAATCGGCAATTTTGTTTCTTGAGTAGGGCGTATGCGGATTATATTACAAGCTATACAAAGTCCATGCACTATAAGATCTGTTATATAGACCCACGTGGAACTCCTATATGGTGGACGTAGATAAAGGCTGAGTATTGTTTGATGCTCTTCAAGTTTCAACTGCTCAAGCCTTTTCAACTTCAATTCTGTTCCATGTCAACCGATGGTGGCCCCTGCCAAAGCGACGTTAAAGATGACCACGTCGCTATCAAAATCGTGCCCAGCCCTCTCCGCTACCTAGTCCCTTGACACTTGTTGCTCTTGTAGCCCCGACGAACACTTCACAAGACCATAGCAGCAGCAACCACCACCCCGAACAGCCCAGCCCCCACATCCACCACTGACCCGGCCGCGCCATTCGTCTTGGTGGGCTCTGCAGTCGTCGAAGTGGACGTGGCAGCGGCCCCCGCACCCGTCGTCGTGGTCGCGCCAGCACCCGCCGTGGTGGTAGTGCTGCTCGCCCCCGCCGTCTGCGCGCCCAGCTCCGAGGCGAGGATGCTCGAGGCGGCGGGGAAATCGGCAACAGTCGTCGACAGCGCGGCGTCGGCGAGCCATATACCGCAGACGCGTCCGATGGCGGTAGCAAATTCTAATCACACGTGATCAATCTCAGCCGGCCCGACTTTCTCAAACGGAAAGGCTTTTGTTTTCTTTTCTTCCTTTCTTTTTAGGAGGGGGAGCAGGGAAGACTTCTTACCACCGGCGCACGAGCCGTCCACGTCTTTTGCTACCGCGATGGCGATGGATGTACTGTGTCGGCAGATGCACTGAAAGGTGTCCGAGGTGACGGGACTTGTGGCGCACGACTGGTTGTTGACGGCGCTGGTGAAGGCGGTGTAGCTGCATGAGGGGATATCTTGGACGTAGTCAGACAGGCTTGACTGGCTATCGGCGACAGCGCGGGAGATGGTGAAGGCGAGGGTCACGCTGGCAAGGAGTTTCATGTTGGCGTGTTGGTGTTGACGTCGATATTGGAAGCCTGTAGGCGTGGTAGAGGTTTGTAAGAGGAGGAATGTATATGAGGCTGTCGCTGCGTCAAAGGTTCAAGAGTATAATAAGCTTAAGGGTCGAGGAAGAGGAGAAAATTGTCTCGGGAAGATTCGAGGGTATCGCGAGGTACTACCCGTTCCCGTTCCCCGTGCCATGGATACTTCCGTGTCTCAACACTAGCTTTTCAGCTGCGATGCCAGAATGTTTCAACCTTCCGGGATTCAGATCGGTCGATAGCATTGCCGATCAGCGCCACATGTTCAGCGACTGTGTGATTGTGTAGATATTGACCCCGAAACCAGTGACGGCAGTTCTTTCTTTTGCCCATCACTTCGCGGTGGCAGTGCTTGAACTATTTTCCGCAATGACTCGGAATCGCACGACCGGGGATCTCGTCTCTGCAACCTCTCCACAGATGGACATGGGACAGAAGATCGGCAGATGGTGCAGGGTCACATGCAGGAAAGCTGACAGGTTCGTGAATCCACTTCATGACAAGCCGGGCAACTCTCACCAGAGCGGTGGAGACTGCGTTGCTGGTAAAAGGGGTCAGTCTCACTTATACCCAGCCACGATAGTGGGTACTATACCTTTGATTCAACCTCGATCGACATCCCGACGCAACTTTGTGCGATCCCCACGCTACTTATGCATGAACCCGAAACCGAGATCTGAGCCCACTCACCAGAAGCGACCGCGCTGATTTGAAAGTGAAAGTCATAAAGTTACGACTTGATAGATGACCCCCACTACGTATGCCTAGAAGAACATTTACGGAGGTCGGTTACTAGGTGATGAAGGAATGACAGATGTATATTATATATGTTATGTCATTTTTGGTTATTCGTCATTCTCCACAATGAGCAGCTAGATTCTTACCGAGTCCTTCCACTTCTATACGCTGCCCTTCCGAGTCAGTGTTTTATCCCCACGCATACAAAAAATACAATCGACTCGTCCAGATTTGTAAAGTACAGACAATGTTGTCACGGTGTAACTAACATGTCCTGTCCTCGAAAACTCCTTAATAGATAGACAATATTTATATACCCTCCATTTTCCTAGCCCCTAGGTTCTTAGCTTTGGTGATTAATGCTGACGGTCCTATAGTTTTCTTTCATGCCAGCGCTTACACGTGGATTATGTGACCCTTTCGAGCAAGTCCTCCACATAATCTCGGGTTTCGCGCGTAAGTCACTGCGGCGTACTCTTTTCCCATCGCAATCCACAGATTCCATCTTCAGCGCCATCTTAGTAGAGATCAAACTTGCACTCGTCGTTGGGGGAGGTCGCTTTTGGGTAATTTTGTGACTATTGGACCAAATATGTATCGATTGCAGGGGTTGGACACATGGATTGGCGTCGTAGAGTGGACGAGAAAAAGCGAAAATTCATCCACCTGGCTCTTTATGCGTGTCCTGGAGATAGAGTTGCATGGCGCCGCATTGTCGGGATTGGCCAAGGTGCGCCATAGATTGCTGCGATTGAACCGATATCAAGATCGATATTGTGTGAAGTTGTTTTATCGACAAGTTGTTAGAAACGATTAGCTAGCTGTTGCGGCTATAAGTACATAGTCTGTTCCTTTATTAGGAGACCTAGATACTATATCTGTTTTTATACCTATTAAAACTGTTTAGCCTTTATCAACTAGGTTTATTTATACTTATTTAATTAGTATAGTATACCTTGTAACGTCTTCGAGCACTGTGCTAGATAACTACACCGACAGACAATAATATTTTCCCGGTATCCTTATTGTATTTTATTATCCAGTCTTCAATATATCTACTAGAGTTATATATTTGCTTGTATTACCTTTATCGAACCCTATATTGCTAACGTGAAGTAGCGTATGTCCAAGTAATATATCTACTACTATCTAATCGAAGTAAAGGACAGTAGACAACTAGCTAGCATCGAGGAGCAGGATAAGTAACGGTATTCGGATAAGAAGTAGTTCGGCAATTAGCGATATCCTAAAACCTAGTATCTAGTACGTTATCGGATATCACAATATCCATATAACTATTATAACTGATTGTTCTAACCATATCTTTCGCAAGATGTAGATATTTAAAAGTAAGAATAGAAGCACTACTACTTTTATTTCTAGGTTAACAAGGCAAAGAATATTTACTTGGCAACTTATTACTAAATAGGTAAAGGTTACATAGTAATATTTTTACTGCAAAGGATAAACTATTGCTTTAACCTAAGCAAAAATATAGTGCTTAAGAGTTGATATAGCATATTATATAATAAAATAAAATGAAATACCAAGATTATAGAGCCTTATTCACATCACGTAGAATCTTATAGCTATAAAGCTGGGAGTGAGTTTAATATACCCCGAGGGTTATATAGATATTAAAAATCATCGTCAAGTTAAAACTGGATTGATAGGTAACCTGCCGCTCGAATTCTGTGCCTCCAAATATGGTAAAACTCGTATTCTTATTTCCCATAAAACCCAATACCTCGTAAAGTACAATGCTGATTCTGTGTTAATATAATAATAAAATAATAGAGAAGTTAGCACTACGTAGAAGAAGACTTACAGGACTAGGGCTTGCAGAGTACCGGAACCCATCCAAGAGAGCCTGAGTTTAAAACCTGGCAGACATATGTGCAACGGCCAGAGATCTCGGTTTTCCCAGAGTAATCACAGCTACTTCTGTTTTCAATAGCGGGGCTATTAACCGGCGTCGCTGTTACAAGATTAAGACCGATAGCAAAATTAATAAGAATATTAAGTAGCTGCATAGCTGTTGTAAGATAACGGAATGAGATAGTGATTTGTGATTTGTATAATAAGTTCCGTGTACAAAGCGACGATGGTGTAATAATGTGTGGTAGGGAAGTAATGTACATATTTATAATAAGTTACTTATCTCCCTTTCAATCTTTGAATTAGAACTTCGAGTCCGCAGCTTCCGAACTTTCTGTATTGCTACCCTATTAAACTCCGAACATATTTCAAAGTTTACTCTAAGTAGTAGAGGCATCCTAGCAAGAGGTATTAGAAATAGTTAGGGTAGTATTAACTTCCGATCTTAAGCTTTCTAATAACCTAAGGAGAGACTGCTTAAATATATAATGTCACTAATAGTATATATTTCTCCTACAATTCAAGCTATAGGTAAATAGAAATAAAGTACATAAGAATACATCCTGTAGATATAGTACTAAATATTAAAGAGGGATAAGATCTACAAGTAACTATAGAGGCCACGGTTTAACAATATAGCAAATACCCGGTACCTAACATTAAGCAATGCCACGAAACTATAAATACTAGATAGACCGCTTACAACTCCTCCGTCGAACCTTAACTGCAATAACCTGCTACCCCGCTCTATTATCACCGGATCACTTATAAGGATACGATCTGTAACCTAATTATATACTCGGATACCAAGGCACGTGGACTCGGAAAAAAAACAAATATATTATTTAACGTAAACCTTGAATAGTAAAAGTATATTTCTAGCTAATAGTTCCGGTCTATCCTATAGGATAATATTGGAATCGTTTAGATAGCTTTAGGATATATTATTCTACGTTACTTCTTTTCGGAATACTATGAACATAGTTAGCAGTCGGCCCGGAAGTCCGTTATCTCAGACTAATAGACTAGACCGGCAGTTAGACTAGACTAACTGTAAACAGCACACCTTTATATTAACTCGCTGACGTCCTCCCCTTCCCTTCCTTGAGCAACATGAGATTAATTAGGTACATAGACTACGTTCCTACATTATACAGTACGGTTTTATTAAATTAATATTGATACATATCTAAAGTAGTAGCTGAATAGTTACGAGTAGCAGCTAGTATAAATACCGACAGTGTCCGCTAAATAGGTACGGACTATACTTGAAGTCTGGCAGTCCGCGCCCGGCCGTCTATCCGATCCGTCTAACGTTAAACAATTCACCTTTCTACTAGGTACTTAACCTCGTTTGCTTCTATTTGTTCAACCGTAGTATATTAATTAAGGAATAATACAAGTTATGAACATAACAGTAAACATACTCTGATGAAGTTAACGCTAATAATACTTATTCTATATATAGCTTTAACCAGTTATAAAGGTAATAATGATCTACTAATTAAGGAGTTACGACTGAAATATATTTGTTAGTAGCCCAGGAATAACATACTGGTCTTAATACTAGACGAGGTATATTACAGTATATTAGTAGCGTATGTGGTAACTAATTTTACAATGAAATATAATAATTATTTTTAAATACTTCGCCAATAAGTGCCGGTTTGTTTAGTTAATAGACCGTCTAAATATAAAGTTAACGAAATATACCTAACTTAATAAAGAGAGACTAGATTAAGTAGCCTTTAAATTGGGAATCTTTAGAAAACGATATATTATATAAACTGAATTTACCGTTGGTTTAACTTAGTAAGAGATATAAAAAACAGATAAATATATAGTAGGGGGTATCGTTTAGTTATATCGAGGTTTGTAAACGTCAAGCTACGTATAGCCTAGTTCGGTATTATAGGCATTAGAATTTATATAGATATCTATAATAAGAGACTACGTAGCCATACTATTATAGTAGGTATTATAACAGAACTAGGTTATATAAAGACTATCTACTTAGATAGTATACTGGCTTTATATGTGGTAATACTACATATTGGTTATTAGTAATCAAGTACCTTTATTTACACTTACTTAATTAATCTAGTACGGCTTTTCACGATATCTTGGAATTATATTCTAGATAGATATACCAGTAGTTATTACAAATATAGTATCGTTATTCCAGTTCAGTAAAAATATAACGGTGTAGTCGCACGCAGTTATAAGCATTAATAGCATATTATTAGAGTAACGTGCTTACTTTAATAGCCGCTTCTATTCTAGCGAGTTAGTGTATTTAGTAACGCTACCTATTTATCTATTACTCAATATATATGTTAATACAACACGAAACTGTATACTAATATTTACCCTCTATACTAAAATCTAGGGCAAAGGGATTACTATTTAGAAATTATCATTGAGATTAAAACTATATATTAGAGCCGTTAAGTATTCATCATCTTCTAGAGCACGATATAATTACTCTATATCCTATAGTAACACTTTATAAGTGGAAGGCGAATCGCTATTGATTAATATCAACAATAGTTAAAATATTTATACTTGTTAAACTTTTTATTTTACTGATAGCTAAAGTAAATATCTGTAGAATTAGTAAGAATATAGTAAGAAATAGTATTTTCTAATAGTGTCGTTTAAATATTATAACAATTTAATAGACTAGTAGCTAGTTGCTAGTTACGCTTCGGGTATATACGAGTTAACCGTGTAACAGGTATTTAGTTTAGCAACGGTTTTTAAGTAGAAGGTAGTTCGGATTCCTTGATTGAGGATTATTTTATATAAGGGTCTAATACTATGAGGAACGACCGCCGGCTAATATACATAAGTATCTTATTATAGGTAAAGCTATTACATTAGAATATAACGTATTTATAGTGTATAAACTTTAGTTCTATGTTAATAATACTAGGTAGTACTATAAGCTATTAATACTCGGATCTAATTAGGTAGCGTACAGGTTATGTTTATAGGTTCTAGCAGGTGGATTATTTGCGAGATAGAAATATATATAAACTGGCTTTTTCGAAATTATAAACAATCCTTAAATATAGAACTAAGCGTTAAATATTGTGACTTTTATATGCAGGATACTTATTCCGCTTAGAAGAAGACTAGGATACATATATATATCTCTAATTAAAATAATCCTAGTCTTATCAAATTAGGTTACATTACCACCCAATCTTTACGGATACTTCGAACGTTCCCCTATACTTCATATAATGCCGATAAGTAAAGAAATCCTCCGTTTTCTTCTTTATTTTGAAGACTCCAGTAAACCCTCGACCCTTGATAGTAACTGTTAAACGCTGGCAGAAATTGTTCCTAATGTGAAATTTAACAGAACCATATGGATGATCGTCGGTCTTTTGCAACTCGTCATTATTGATTTCAACTTTGACACGTTTTAGGAGGAAATAAGCCTTTTCCCCGTTTGCGTTTATCATTTCCTGTTCCATGAAACGGAGTTTCGGGATAGAACATAGTTCTTGTCTCGGGCTTAGGGATCTGGCATCGTGTCTAGTAGATGCGTCCAAAGTATTATCACTAGGAGACAGAGCTAATATGTTCTCTGCGTGTAGTGGAGATAGGCCTATTAAGTTCTCTGCGTATAGTGGAGATAAACCAAAAGCTCCTAAAAGTAGCAATTGCGAAAGAGTGAAGAACTTCATTGTAAACTGATAAGAATATAGGCGGTTTCGAGATCTTTAGAAGGTGGGTAATTGGATGGTGTTTTGTTGTCCAACTGGAATATAAGAAGAAGAAAAGTGTTATGTAGATTAATATACGAGTTAGATAATGCAGAACTAAGTAAGACTTTTGACTTATAAATAGGTAACAGTAGCAATAAAGAGAAATCTGGTTATATAATGGTGTATTCAGTGTAGAAAACGAAAAGGGATTCTAGATATAGTTGTAGTAGTAAATGAATCATGAATCTAATTTTTACTTCATGGTAATAAGATATCTTATAGTTCTTTACAACACGACGAGAGTAATGTAATAAGGGCCAAATGTTCTAAGCTCTAGATTGTCTTAACCGTAGAGAGATACATCGTTGTAATGCGAATATAATTATCAATGGGAGGCAATCTAAATATATTACCTCTTCTTGTAAATACAAGATTTATCGTTTGATACGCTATTCGGTGCTACCGACAAGGTACCCTAGGCTTATACAATTGTATAACACGTTACTATCTAATAACGATATATAATAATTTAAGTAGATAAACTACTATTCTAGCGGTAGTAAGTAATTCTTTGCACCTCCCCTTTCTTTATTCTTTCAACCTATTTGAAGCTTAATACGCTCTAATAGGGGGTTTTCGATGTTGAAAAAAGTAGTAGAAAACCGTTCGATTTTAATATAATATATAACTAGGGTATTGCTAGATAATTAGCCGGCATTACCGGATAGCGTAACGTTAATCTCCTTCTATTAACGACCTTGAATAATAAAGTCTACTTGATTTGATTTCAACATTTAGTTTCAACATTTAATTTTACTGTTATTGTTAGGTCAAAATTTGGTCGCGTAGTGCGCTAGTAAACAGTTTTACTTCACAAAGGGTTCTAGTAGTGTATTCGGAGAAGGATGCTATAATAATATTTTTAGTTTTATTCTTATTTTCAATGTGTAAATCCTTATATTATTACTATCGTGTAATTACTCACAAATTTCACGTTGCAAATATATATAATAAGAAACTCGCAATTTTCGTACTATAATTGATGTTGTCTAATTGGTTACGTCGAGTTATGCCTCTATCTACTATTCAATTATAACAGGGTATAATTCCTTTATAACTAGCTTACTAGTCCTCGTTCTGCTGTTTACCTTGTCCTTTACTTTCAAGCACAACGCTTTCACCGTCTACGTACCCCATAGACCCCTTACTATTAGTTAACCTGCCTATCTTTAAGCAGCCCAACCTCCTATTAACTATATATCTAAATCATCGCATAAGCCTTTTCCGTTAATATAATCCATAAAGAGAAAGTCGGGCATTTTATTACGAAGCCGTAATAAAGCTTGTATTATCCTACTACTCTATAAACTCGGTAATATAATAGCTACCTTAGTTGTATATTATAAGTACCACATAATTAATATCTACCTAACGATATATACAGTATTTATTTGTAGCACGGAGATTTACCGCATCTGTATTCACGTTCGTAGTGGCGACGACCTATCCCGGTGAGGGTTTTCTAACCCCAGCTCCCACGTCGGCTACTATACCCCACCACCACTCCGAACGCACTAACTACTGCTCGGAACCACTCGGAACTAACAGCCCTTAAACAGACACGGAATAAGATACTCTTCCGTCGAAAAGCTAAGTTGCAACGTAAATAAACCGAGTGGTAGAGTTAAGCTCAAAGGTTAGTTATGATAACCGGCTTTGTAAATGTAGATGTGTAAAAGCTAGTTAGCATATCCGTACGGCTAATTACTGCAACAGTTAACACGCGTTTGCATAAGGGCCTACGTGGTCTCTGTGCTTTCTGAATTTTGTCTTAAACCTTGAATTCTCAGAGTGCTATGTAGATAAACATAGCATCTCTAACTAGTATGTTGTAAATATCTCTAGGTGTAGTGGTAAACTAATTCTGCAGACTTGGCTACCTAGGGACCACTGTTATAAAGGTTGAGGAATCCACGTCCGATAAAGGTGTTTTATACTGATAATTGCAATATAATTATGATAGCACTATTACAAGGACTATTGTAGCTTACGTACTTGGTGTCTCCAAGTCCTCGTTGATGGCGTTTTTAATCTGACTGTTAAAGATGTCGGTAAAAGAGGGGGAATGAGTGCGTGCCATGTAACCAAGTGAGTGGTCAACTAGCAAAGAACCGGGACGATAAAAATTGATCAGAACGTATCAAAAAGGACGTGGGCAAACTTGGATAGAGAGAAGTTGATGTTCAGCTAGCCAAGCCCTGTAGTCTAGTGATAGGGTCGTCAGCACTATATCATGAAACCAGTCATGTTGAAACCAGGCTAGGCACGTCACGTTGGAGGTGCCCCTGTTACATTACACGCTAAGCTTGGTGCGTTTTGGCGGCCCGGTCAAAATCACATTACAGTGCAGATTGGCTAATTGTCTGTCAGAGCACTGACAAGATATGCCTGCACGGATTTTACTGATGAACTGACATCACCTTACCGACCAAGTCAAGTATTGGTATTGGTATCAGTTTGGAGGTGTGGTGTGCTCGGAAGGAGGGGGGGAAGGTGGTGGGCTTGAAAGTTGAAGGGGGTGGATCGGAGGTGGTGGGGTAACTAACGTATGATGTATCCGTCCTTGGAACTAAAAGTACGTACTACGTAGTACACAGTATGGTAGTACTACGGATAGGGCGATGTTGCCAGCACGACTCGATGAGCTGCAGCGCCACGCCCTGTTCGGTCGACCCTCCACTAGCAACTGAACCAACAACTCGGGCCTGTCACGAAGGCGACTTGCGGCGGTGCGAGGGGGGGTGATGGGACACGCTTGCACATGGGACGAAACTCTGAATGGCATTCATTACAAAGCTGTGTCCGAAGTAAGTGTACTGGTATGTACCGGAACCCTCGGTACGCAGTACACTCCACACACGGCCCGAAATACACGAGAAGGTGCAGCATCGGTGCTGACGGTGCTGGCAGTGCTGACAGTGCTGGCACCGCGCGAGCCCAGAAGGCTACCGTCCGATTCAAACCTCGGTTCGACCAGCATGGGACCCCTGATTCTCTATCGTACACGTCATAAGTCCCACCTTGGCGGCTGACTGGTTGCGGGAAGCACCCACAAGACCCGCAGTCGACGGACGGAAGTGTGTGTCGGATAATTGACCGGCTTCGTACCGAGTATTTTGGATTTGTCAACATGAACATGGAGAGAGGGCTCAGAGCCTGGTGGAGACAACCGCGGAAGATGATGGAGCCTTCCTTGCTTGGTATAAAGAGCCTGCGCTGTCCTCGTCCCATGCGCCGGCGGTGTCCGTTCGAAACCATTTCCAGTTTGTCAGATCCAGAGACAGGCAAGAAAAGCCACGTTAACAACAAAAACTGCCAACCTCCAAGATAGCTGCGGTTCACCGTTACTGTATTTATACCCAAGACCGCTCCTATCAACAAACGCCAACACCAACACCACCGGCCACCAAACATGGCAGCAAAGCGATATGGCGAGGGGGAAAAGGTCGACGTCTCGGCCCTGGGCAAGCCGCTACAGTTCGAGTTCAGCGGCAAGACGGCACCGAATCGGTTCCTCAAGGGCGCCATGACGGAGCGCATGTCCTCGTGGGACGCCAAGGACCTGCCCAAGCGCGGCGTGCCGAGCAAGGAGCTCGTACACATGTACAGGCGCTGGGGCGAGGGCGGCTTCGGAGTAGTGCTGACGGGCAACGTCATGATCGACTACGACCAGCTCGAGGCTCCCGGCAACCCCATCGTGCCCCGCGACGCCAAGTTCGAGGGCGAGCGCTTCGAGGCCTTCAAGGCCTTGGCTGCCGAGGGCAAGAAGCACGGCAGCCTGATCGTCGCCCAGGTCTCGCACCCGGGACGCCAGGTCACGGAGAACGTGAACCCCCACCCCATCAGTGCCAGTGACGTCCAGCTCTCGGTTGATCTCATGGGCATGAAGTTTGGCAAGCCGAGGCCCATGGAGAAAGCGGATTTCGATGCCGTGATTGGAGGCTTCGCACACGCGGCCGAGTTCCTGTACAAGGCCGGCTACGACGGTATGCAGCTGCACGGTGCCCAGTAAGTCGATCCGTGAGATGACAGTGGACAGCTCTCGTGGGAAGAGCAAAGAACAGCCCGCTGACAAGTTCCAACCCTTCAGCGGTTACCTCATCGCCCAGTTCCTCGCCCCCTCGACCAACAAGCGGACAGACCAGTACGGCGGGCCCCTTCTGAACCGCGCGCGCATCATCCTGGAGATCGCCGACGCCATCCGGGCGCGCGTGCCCGACAAGAGCTTCTCGCTGTCCATCAAGATCAACAGCGTCGAGTTCCAAGAGGGCGGTTTCTCGACCGAGGACTGCAAGCAGCTCTGCGTGGCGCTCGAGGAGCACGGCTTCGACTTTATCGAGCTGTCGGGCGGCACCTACGAGTCGCTGGGCTTCGTGCACAAGCGCGAGTCGACGCGGCAGCGCGAGGCCTTCTTCCTTGACTTTGCCGACGCCATCGTGCCGCAGCTGACCAAGACCAAGGCCTACGTAACGGGCGGCCTGCGCAGCGCCTCGGCCATGGTCAAGGCCCTCGAGTCGGTCCACGGCGTCGGCCTCGCCCGGCCCATCGCCCAGGAGTTCGACCTGCCTAACCGCATCCTGTCTGGCGAGGCCTCGGGCGCGCTCAAGATCCTCTTTGACGAGGACGACTTCGGCTCGACCAACGTCGCCGCCGGCACCCAGATGCGCCTCGTGGCCAACGACAAGCAGCCGCTCGACCTGACGAGGGAGGACCACCTCGAGGTCTTTAAGAAGTCCATGGGCGCCTGGGCCCAGGCGAGGGCCGAGGACAAGGACGGCTCCATGTACGGTTTCCCGGAACACATCCTCGGTTTGGAGCTGAAGCCGTACGGCACTGCGTACGAGTAAATCGACGACAGTCACGAGATGAGCGGACGCGGGATCGTAGTAAACGGGTGCTAAATAGGATAGAGCTAGGGCAAGACGGCGATAGAGCACCGCCAGTAACGAGACACGTCAAGAACCAGTTCCCAACCGATTGAACCAGAAGCGCCAAACGGGCGATGGTCCGCCGTGAACTATTTGCTAGGAGAAAGGGTGGAGGAAGGCCTCTACCCTACTGGGTACGGAGAAGTACTTCGAACTTGATGACTTCCAATTATGCGCCACTAGACTACGGCTTACTTCCCACAAGCAAGGAGCCGTGGTGACCACTGACACCGGGGCAAAGTCTATGTCTTAGACCTCGCGCGGACAGGTACCAAGACATCTTGGCGGCGCGAGGCCGAGGATTAGTCTCCCTAGTCTGGCCACCCCTCGAAGTCCGCCTTGCGTGACGTTGCAGCTGAAAGCTGAACCAAGACGACTCACGCGTGATCTGGTGCTTGGCATAGGGCTGAAGGAGTCTTGGCGAAAGGGTAACCTCTTCCAGTCTGCATGGCCCTCCCTCGTCTCCTTTCTGCATTGTGCGCAACCGCCCCTTGCGCAGCAGGATACGAGGCGAACTCCGGTGCCGGCCTTGCCTCTAGTCGACAGAACCGAAGAACCTATCGCCGAAACAGCGTCTTCCGTGATCCGGGAGGGATATCACCATATCAACAACAGAGAATACTAAAACACCTCGCTGACGATGACGACCCCCAACGCGACCGAGTGCGTCCTCTCGCCCCGCATGGTATACATCAGCTCGGCCCTGCTCGGGGGCATCGGCACCGGCCTGGGCAGCGTCTTTGCCGGAACCTGGGGCTCGGCCTTTGACATCCTCTTCTTCTGCTGGCTCGGCGCCGGCATCGTCGCGATCCAGGGCGTCGTCCAGGCCGCGTCCGTCATGTCCGGACGACGGCGCACCGGCGTCAACGGCGGCACGCCGGCCCTCCTGCCCATCGTCTTCGACCTCGGCATGACGACGGCGACCTGTCCCGAGGACGAGGCTCCGCCCCCGCCCGGCGCCCTCGCCTGGATATCGTGGGCGTACGCGGCCGTCTACGTGCCCGCCACCGAGGCGCTGTGGATCGCGGCCAACTGGGAGAGCACCGACGCGGCGCGGCTCGTGATCCGCTCCATCGGCGTGACGGCGACGGCGCTGGGCCTGGCCTTTGACGCGCGCGCGGGCTGCGCCGGCCAGCTCGAGAGGTTGTGCGGCGGATGGGCCCGGCGCGCCTTCGACGCGTCGCACGCCCTCGCCTGCTGCGCCCTCGCCGTCGCCATCGCCGTCGAGCTCATGCTGGCCGCCCTGCACGGGGGCCTACACCCCGTCGCCATCGCCGCGTACTGCTTCTTCCTGGTCGCTTGGACCGCGGTCGGCGTCATGTTCGGCACGGCGCTGTGGCACATGGGCGACCTCTCCATGCACTTTAAGCAGTACCTCATCGGCATCGCGGCCGGCGTGTTCGTGGCGATGCCGTCCGTCATTATGCTGATGGCGGCGCCGGACGAGCCGGGGCTGAGCATCGGGGAGTACCTGCGCTGTGAGAAGGAGGCCTGGCGGAAGTTTGCGGCTGTATTTCCGTGAAGCTCTTTTATCATGCATGGCCCGAGGTGCTGGGCTAGACGATCGAATTGGGTTCTTCGTTGTTGCAATCATCGCGCGGAAATGTTGCAGGAAGACAGATGAACTCTTGGATCTATTACTGTTTATTTCGGAGCTAGCAACGATCTCGATAGACTGGTGTGGACTATCACACAGGAGAATTAAAGAAATGAGCAGACTGAACATTCAGCCATCCCCCACTGGAAAATATCAGGTGCTTTACACGCAATTGTCCCTTGCTCGGACATGAACCATCATGTCGAGACTGGCCGTCTTCTTGAATCGGCAAGTGAGTTACCATGTGACGTCCAGTTTAGCAACCATGCAGCTCAATTAGACTGCGGAGTCCGGGCAGCAATCTTCAGCTTGTTCATAGAGGCTACGAGAGTAATTTCTTCCGCCGCGACAGAGAAGTCCGTAATCGTGTAATCGCTCCACATCTTCCGTGTCCGAGGTGATTCAGCATCCGGCTCAGGTTTCCTGATAAATCTCCAGGTTTCAGTACGTTGATAATTCCGAGCATAGGGAGGTAGAAGGGAGAGATTGGCAAGTGCTTGCACGTACATTTGCAGTGTAAATACTTCGAGCGGGAAACTGCTAATAAATAAAACAGGCCGCGCGAGATCCGCCACGATCTGCTTCACAGGTGCCGTGGCAAAGGCCGAGAACACCACAGTCTCATGGTCAATCTCGGCGAACCCGCCGGCACCGGAATCCCCTACGACTTTGAACCCGATGGCGCTTAGGTACTCCTTTGTCAGAACTGTATAACTCGGGTCCTGGGTGAGCAGTCCGAGTCTCACAGCCGCTCTGTCCGCGCTGGTCTCGGCCTGGTGCTCGCGTATGGCGTCGGCAATCGTCAACGCGGCACAGTACTGCAGCGCGCTGAAATCCATCATCTCCGTTTCCGGCGCTGGCTCCTCGAGCGCCCGGTTCCGGATGCGCCACCAGCTGGGTGGCCGGGTGGTGGGTGATATCACCTATCCCCAAGCAGACGATTTTGGTAACGTTGCAATCGTTGGAAGTGCGTAAGAGGTCTTGGACGTGAGCCTTGAGCATTTTGCAGGTTGCACTGCTGTTCCAGAACTCCCTTTTTTCCTTAAAGGCAATATCGTATCCGTCGACTGGCCCGTGGTATTCGAATCCAGCATGGTTCACCCAGTCTACTAGGCATGCGCAGTTGAATGTTTCAGAAAGGACCGCTGGGTTCTGTTTTGACAAGGTCCCAGTAATGTTGGAATTTAATGCATGGCTTCCTAACAAGCGGTAGGGTGTACGTTAATCCGCAAGGCTCTTTCTAAGTGATGGAAATGAGAAGCATTTATCTCAGTAGCCGGTCAACGTACCAAATAGGGTTCGATACACCGTAAAGGGGATTGCTAATATGAAGAAGAGTTCCATCAATACGTCGGACTGTGAAGTACCGTCTGGTGATGGATTCTGCAAGCTGGTGTTCGATATCCCGTAAATCATCTTTATTCCAAAGCGGGACTCCGGTTGCGTATAGATCCGCTGCAAGTTGGCTACTGAGAATCCATGGCGAGGAAGCGTGATGTAGGATCTGCGTTGGTGTTTGCTGTCGCTCCTCGCTTGGTGGTTTCGAAGACATGGCAGCTTCAGAGTTTGGCATAATGTTGAGCGATGAAGCAAGTTCTGTATAGTCTAGCTGGTCCCAGAAATCTTTCATGGACCCCGCGGCTTGAAATTCCGATTTCGGAAGGACGAAGCATGAACCACCAGGTCTGGGAGTCACTCAACCACAAGTTAGTACAAATGGAATATTCAGCAAGTACTGTAAAGTCTCGAATAGACAAGGTAGAGCGGTGGTCTCTGTAGGTAAACAAAGATGAGGAATAGTAGTTCAGGCAGTGTGGAGGTTGTTTATATTGTCTCATCTCGGTTCTGAAGTCATAAGAGTGATATACGCAGACCTCTAATATAACTGTGCGGGGATGCGAACAGGTTGGGGATGGCAGGCCACATATTTGCACTGTACGTATGTATAGGTCACCCATGAATCACCATAGTCACATATGCTAGTGGCAAAGCTGCATTTTGGTTTGCACTCTATTAACACCCCTAGAGAGGATGGCATATCACAGTTACTACCGCCTGCTCATGTCACGTCCGGACAGTACGTACACAGTTCGGAGACATTCCTAGGCTCCCGACCCCGCGGGTAATACGCAAGCTAGCGCGTACCTTGAACAGACAGGGACGCTACGATGAAGCGGAGGAGATGGCGCTGCAAGTCCTTTCGCCACTTTAAAGATATGGGATATATGCTGGGAGAATTGCCGAGAGGATAGGATGTCTGGAAGTCGTTTCTCGCTGTCAGTTTAACCAAGGGGATAACTCTGGGCCGGGGTCTCCGGCAGAGCAGACCATGCGAGAGGCGATACGGTTCAACTCCCTACCCCCCTTACCTCCATCTTCTTCCCCAGAGGATCAACTACCGCTCCGCTTTCCACAAGGACCAGCTCGTCAACTCTGTCCTCGGCATATTCGACCCGCTTCCAAGTCTTCAAGCTCCCGGTACTCGTATCGAGTTCCCAAACCCGCATTCGTCGGTGAAACCGCCTTTCGCCATACGAACAATATCCCCCGAACCCACTGCCACCGCCATAGCATAGCCAAGGGCCAGGCTGAGGGGTTTTCTCGCCATCCTTCTGCGGTTGTGGTGGCAGCAGAGCGCAAAAGTCATTCACATGATCGTGCCCGCAGCCTAATGCGGATATGCCCTCTTTGACCAAAGCGTCATAGAAATGGGAATTGACTCTGGAACTTTCAGATGGTTCCCCCCCGGTGGCCGCTGTGTACATGAAGATGGCAATCACCGAACTCGGGAAGAGGTATGTGTAGGAAGGCTAGAGACAGATGAAAGCGATTCTCGTCATCGTCCTTCTCACGCGCGCTTCGTTGCGCTTGGGAAGTGTTCGTGAACCAGTCAATTTGACTTTGCTTGATAGGGTCATAGTCGGGATTGTGTGTCTTGCTCGGTATCTGACCGTGCGAGTCCAGGAAGTACAGAGTCGATAGCGGGAGCAGTGTCGGCGCGGGACCTAAAACCTGAAGGTAGAAGTTGCCTACGCCGTCAACATGCTCTGGGCCTGGTTCGCAGAGGCTAAAAGGTAGATTCTGAAGTATTGACATCTGGGCCGTGCCTATAATCTAGTCAGCAAGACCGAACAGCTGTCATTCCCAAGACTCAGCTTATTAGGGAATGCATAGCCATCTTGAGGAGCAAAGCAGTCTACACCGTTTGCGAGAGTGAGAGTGTGTTGTCGAACACTAGCTACTTGTAGTGGTTACCTTATGAACGAGGATACTCACGTGATAATGCGTGGATGCCCTCACTATCATGATTGCCAAAGACGGCTGCGAATGGGATTGAACGCTCGATGATAGGAGCAACCACCTTGAAGAGGGCAGATTTGCTGTCGAGGATGTCGTGGTGCAACTGATCTCCAGTGAGGACCACAAGCTCTGGTTTCTCGACATCCAAGATTCTTCCAATAAAGTCCACCGTAAGTGGATCAGCTTCGCTCTGTGGCAGATAATTCCCATGGGCATCAATGGCATCTTTGCATACCCCGGTGCCGGCGACCATGTGCGTGTCAGAGATCTGGACAATCTTGAATTTGCCATTCTTCCCGACTCTTAAAGCCGCCTGAGCATCTGGTCTCGGCTTGGCCCTGCCGTAGAGTACGCTAAGTCTTGCAACTGGTACCTTGGGGTTGCCTTCAAGTTGAAGCGATAGTGGCATCAGAGCCCAATGTGGTCGTGGGTCAACGGCATCTATGCCAAAGAGAACGTCCACCTCTGTCACAGCCTGGTCAACCATGTCGGAGAACTTGCTTCTCAGCACCCAGATTCCGCCAGGTCGACTCTCCCATGAACGACCTGAGCTAGGGCTGGGAGGCGGATCGCCAACTCTGATATCTACAACTATCAGGTCCTTGGCGGTAAGCAATTCCTCATTCGCTAGCGCTACATACAGCCATGCACTCTGCTGAGATGTATACAGGTAGAGGTCTTTCTCTATGCGGTGCCATATTCGCGGGTCCAGTTCGCAGGAGGAGGGAGAAACTGTCGGAGGGAAGATGCATACGGTCAGATCTGTGACAACTGGATGAGGAACAACGGTCATCGTATGGGGAGTGGACGATGTCGCTGTTTGGTGACACCTTTCCTGAGAGGGACAGGGCTCAAGCAGACAAGAGTCAAGAGGAGTCAACTGTCAGATGCTGCTATCGACAGTGAGGCGGAGGGAGCGATAAGAAGCGATACGAGACGAGGCAGTAGTAAAGCGGTAAACCCTTCGCCATAGAGGGATTGCAAAGACTGGTCACGGCAAATGTTGGAATGAGATGGTGGTTGTTGTGGAGGAGAGGTGGAGTTGAGAAATCTAAAAGCGCCGCACCCGCCCACTTCCCACTGCCCAGGACGCTAAAGCTAAGCTACTCACTGCACTGTTGTTCAGCACGGAATCTCGGGAACACAGCAATCCCGGGAGACCTGCAACTCCAGTCTCCAGCTACTTCAAGGGGCGCTCCTCAATCCTCAATCCAAACCCTTGATCCTCAGCCACGGTTCAGAAATCTATGTGTTCTCTTACTATAATTTGGGAAAAGTGCAGTCAAGTTTTGTTCGGGACTTATTTCATCGTCGGATTTTGACCGTAGCTACAAGGGCGCACCTGACGGGATCTACTAATCTCCTTGTGTTACTTGAGTCTTCATTTACTAGATCATCGCACTTTGTGCTGTCATGTACGCTTTCTTTTGCCACATAAACCCCATTCATACCCGTATTCGCCCAAGTCGTCAACAAACCCTTCCCATAACCGTATTCACCGCTGAATCATGACAAGTTCCCACCCCCAGGGCCTACGCTGTCCGGCACAGCGAGACCACCTACACCGACCTCGCCGCCTCTCGCACGACCTCCTCGGCCTCGACGCCCGGCATCTGGCCTGCCAGCCAGAGCACGGCCTTGTCGACAATGAGCTCCCAGCTCCCCTTGTCGCCCGCCTTGTTCTTGCGCAGCCAGGCAATCACGCACGCCGTCGCGGCCACGTCGTCGCTCGTCCCCGTCGCGACGCCCCCGAGGACAGACTCGGTCCAGCCCATGACGTCCCTCAGCTCCTGGTTCCAGGCCCAGAATCCCTCAAAGTGCTGCAGGACGACGAGCGCCTGTAGGATGTCGCGCGGTGGCGGGTTGGCGGGGGGCATGTCGTTATAGGGCGCGCTGCCCAGTCTCGCCATGACCATTCTAGGGGATAGATTTTGATGTCGCAGGGATTTTTGCTGCTGCTGCTGCTGCTGCTGCTGCTGCTGGCTGTCTGATCTCGCGCTGGAATCGGCACTCGCGCCCCCCTGAAAGGTCCTGCCACGCATACTGTCTATCGGAGCATAACCTATATTTCCCATGCCAGTGTTCATCATGCTGGCGTTCGTCATTCTGGCTTTCGTCATGCCGGGTACGAAAGGTTGAGAATTGCCGTCGAAGGACGCGGACATTGAGACATTGCTGCTGAATTCGACAGGCGTACCGGCCTGCACGGGAAAATCACGAAAAGTCGGGGCCCCAAACAAGCTGCCGTTCACCAGAAGCCCACTGGAACCTACGCTCGCCGGGGAATTTTGAGGCATGGCCATCACCGATTGAAAAGCACCACCACCACCCATCATCATGTTGCGAGAACCGACATGCTGCCGCTCCCGTTCCACCCGCTGGTCCCGCTGCACCACCTCCACGGCCTCACCCCCGCCCTCCTTGGTCTCGACGGCGACGAACGAGGTCCACTTCCCCCTACCTGATACTGCACCCCCAGCCGCACGGCCTCTCGCTGGACCATGTCGTCAAAATGACCTGCGTGGCTTTCCCGCAGGAGCCCGCCGCCGGCCGTCATCTCGTCGTAGATCCAGCCCCTCCCCTCCTCGAGCTCGCCCACGGCCTTCTTGGCGGCGAGCTGGTGGATCGTCTCGCCCTTTTCGCCGAGGACGCTGATGGGGATCTCGAGCTCGAGGGGGCCATGTTTCGAGGTCGCGTGCAGGACGACGGACTTTGGGTCTCCTCGGGCGTGTCTGCCCGACATGAGCATGTACACGGTCGTGCGGTTGAAGGGAAAGAGGGTTGGGATGATGTTGGGCGTCTGAAGGAACGGGGGCGGGTTGACCGCGGGAATGTGCGAGAAGCGGTCCTTGGAGCCGTCGTCTTCGGGCGCTGCTCCTGCCTTCTGATACGTGGATGGGTCAAACAGGGATATGGTAGGCCTGGGCATCTCCTCATCCATGGTCGCCTCTGATGAAGGAGAACTCGCGACAGTGGCATCGTTGACTCTCTCGATCATGTCGAAGCCATCGTTTTCGGCATCCTTGCTCTCGTACTTGAGCTCGAGGCTGTAGTGATCAATGTGAGGGAACGTGGCCCCTTTCAGCATACGCACGACCTTGCTGCTCATGTCCTCGGCGTCGCCGATGGCTTGGGAGAAGCCGTTGCCGGCTCTCGCGATGCCCTCGATCAGGGCATGACTGGCGGACGCTCCGATGCCCAAGGCGAAGACGCGTATGGCACCGTCGCTGCGGGTGACATGCTGATCAACCATGCGGAACAGCTCTCCCTGGTTCCAGACCTCTCCATCCGTGAGCAGGAAAACCTCGAGATTCATGTCGGCATGTCGCCGCTCGAACGTGGCCTCGAGAGGCTTGTAAATTTCGGTCCCACCGTAGTTGGAGGCAAACGTGTCAATGTGTCTCATGGCTTCGTCCACGCTTGTGCGGTCGTACGTGCGGGATTTCTCCCAGAGATAGTTGAAATCGGAACCGAAGCTGCATATGTTGAACTTGGTACCAATGCGCATGGATTTGATAAAGAGTCGAAGGGCGTCCTTGAGGTTGTCGACCTTGCTGTGCATACTGCCGCTTCGGTCGCAGACAAAGACAATCTCGGGCTTCTCCAACGGCAGGTTGAATTGGGGCACCAGGGTCGCCATCAGGGCCCTCTGGCTGGGGATGGTAGGATGCTCCTCGATGACGGCCTGCGGGTTTCCGACATTGGTGGCGACGACTTGCAGGACGAAGTCTTTCTCCAACTCGGCAGTGCCCAGAGCAAGCGTTGCCGACGCCCGCTGGAACGAAGGCTCGGCAGAAGGCGCAACAGATGTGCGTCCCAGCGTGACGGCGATTTGATGCGACGGAGACTGGATGGAGCTGATGTGGGAGCCAGCCGTCACCTCGGCATCCACGGTGATGCGCATGCCATGCTTGCGGTCGGGTTGGTTGATGGCGGCGGGAAACGAGCCATACCGAGGCGCGATGTACGTGGGAATGGTGAGGCGGATGCCGTCGACTTGAGCGTCGTGCTTGAGCTCGGCCAGATATGTGATCTGAACCTCAAGCTCGGCATCGGCCGGGATGTTGGCGACAGTCGTCGTGAAGACATCGGATGCGCTGGGCAGCTGCTCGAGGAGACCGGCCGTCTCGCCTCGCGACACGGCCACGTCGTAGGCCTCGCGTGCCTCTTGTTTCTCCTTGACGACACCGGTGATGACACGGTCGCCGATGGTGCAAGTGAAGCCGACGACGCTGACGCCATCGTAGAGCGGAAAGGTGTACCGGATCTCACCGAGGGCGGCGGATGTGTTGAGAAAGGTCTGCGTCAGTGTGGTCCGGCAGACGCTCGAGATGATGGCTGCATGTGCTTCGCATCGAAGCCGGGGCAGGTATTGGCGCTGCTGGAGTGGTCCGAGGAAGTAGACGCCACAGACGTGACTGCGGCCGGGCCCAAACAATGTGTTGTTCATGGCTCAGATCTTGATAGCGATCAGAGTGAGGTTGTGAAGTTGCGAGCTGTCAGGGCTTTACCCGACCGATGACTGAAGAGGGATGCACACGGCAGACTTGGGAGTTGGAGTACCGGTACGTGTGTCGGTGGTGGTCAATGGGCGATGAGAGTGTTCTCAGGCTCTCGAGTCTCAGCTATTCTGTATGGAGCTGTTCAGTGACCAGTCTGTAAGTCGGAGAAGAGAGGCTTTTGATGCATGGAAGATTGAAACGGGTTGTCTTGTGGAGCATATGGAGAGTGAGAGTCCTACTTTATACGCAGGAATGTGTTGATGCCTGATGTGGTAAACGGCAACTAATGCATGGGAGCCACCCGGCGTCATTTCCAAGCAGGCAGCAGCAAGTAGTTTGCAACAAGTAACTGGCAACAAGTAACTAGCAACAATTGGCAACAAGTAACAGCAAGCAGCAACAAGACCAATAAAGACCAATTCGCGGCCATTCGCCACTCCTCCAGACTGGCCACTGAGTGGCAGACTCCCGCATTCCCATTCCCTTTGATGATTGATCCCCTCTCGCTCTTTTGCCTTGCAGCCTGCAGGAAGGGTTTAATCGCACAGCGCACAAAGGGCCCAGGCTACAGCGGCTTGCTGCCGCTTGCTGCCGTGGATTGACACCATTATCCAATCGTTCTTCTCTCGGCTGTGCTAGCCTGCAAACAATCAAGGCTACCTACCAGTGGCGACTTGCAAGTGGAAAGTGAGCAATGAATCTCGGTCGCGGCCCTTGCAGCTGACAGTGCTGACTGGCGGCCTGACTGACGGCCAGACTGACAGTGATAGACGATCTTAGCCTACGTCATGGTAGTCGTTTGCAACGAATCGGATGTTGGATATCGTGATGATGGATGTATTCCTAGAACAATGTTGCGCAGAAAGTAAAGTTACAAAGAATGTTGCGAGACAAAGGCTTATACGGATGTTGCCTAGCATCCGTGCTGTTTATTCCACGTGGGCTTATCAGGGAATGCCACTGGTTTGTCTCCGTTCCCTGTCGCCTGTCGCCTTGTGTCCACTATTCGTGGCCTGTCTCTTTACTAACTCTACTCAAGCTTTACTTATTAGTACGTACAGTGTTGCCTTGTACGGCGTCGTCGGCTCATTGCCCATGACCTGCCGTCATGGGACAAGCTTGGCAACGGCAACAAGGAACCGAAATGGGGATAGTCCAGGGTCTGCCCCTGTCTCTCGGTCCCTTTTCAGGTACTCCCCACTTGGAGGTGCGCCCAAACTCTTCAACCTTCAGGCCTCTCGTACGGATACTTCTACAGTAGTTCGTTGATTGACCCACCAACACCACCACCATCACCACCCCCGGTCTTGGCATTCGACCACTGGGAGACAAGCTTCGTGCCATGTGCTCCGACCGGCGCCAGTTCCGACGACATGCCATTTGCCAGGACCGGGCGAGTTAGCCGGGGATCACTACCGACACAGAACATGCCGCGCAGGCACGCAGCGTTCTGTTCTCCCCCGGTCTTCAGGTCCTCGGCGTGGCCCGGCATGACCCCTCAGGCTTCAGGGACCTGGAGGCTGGAGCGAATGGCAATGTCGCCGAACAAGACCGACAGGCTATTGGCACTAGCTCCAAGGGCGTAGTACCGGTAGCAACGTGACAACGTCTGCTCATCAGTTCTTCTGGTTGGAGCTTGGAAGCTACAGACAGTCGCAAGATTAGGTCAGGATGCCGCACCCTGACCCAGCAACCTTTACCACGTGCGTGCATGGTTGCCACTGAGTCGAGAGTCGACCCGGCTGGTAATCAGGCCCACCGGATGGCGGATGCGATGTCGCTTTGCGCTCTCTCGCCGTCTGTTCTGCAGTCTATATAACGACACGACAGGACGCCCTGGAAGCGACCGGCCGTTCCTGTTGTGCATCCTCGTTGAAGTTTCCGACAGACGGATCGCAGGCGTGCTTCCTTCGAGTCTTCGTAGTCCCCGCAGACAAGAAACCATGTTGGCACCGTCTCTCGTCGCCCTCACGGCTGCCGGCCTTGCCGTCGCTGCCCCCAGCCTGGACTATCTCAACCTCCCGGGCGCGTGGAAGGACAAGATCAAGAACGTCGTCATTCTCGTCGAGGAGAACCGCTCGTTCGACACCTTTGCTGGTGGTCTGACGTACAACCGCAGTATCGATGGCCTGTTGCACCACAACTACTGCAACTCCATGTATGTCCGAGTGCGGGACTAAGGACTTGACGCCGGAGTCGTGCTGACCGAGTCTCCAGGAACGCGTCTGATCCCAACCAGCATGCCGACGTCTGCGCTGGACCCCTTGCCGCCGACGTGGCCAAGGATGACCCGAACCACAGCATCAGCGGGGTCAACATGCAGCGTACGTCTCGTCTCGTCTTGCCACATGATGCGAAACAGGCTCGATGCTGATACTATGGAACAGTCTTTAGCACGTGGCACCCAGACGAGGCCCTCGTCAACCAGGGACCGGCCTCCAAGTACGAGAACATGCGAGGGTACGTTCCCTGCTTCTTCTCGTCACCTTCTTGATCCCCTAAACATCCCACAGCTTCGTCACCGAGCAGGCGGTCGCCTACAACACCGCGGACAAGGACCGCGCCTCCGAGGCCATCAACTACTACACACCCGAGCACATTCCCGTCTTCAACGCCATCGCCGAGAACTTTGTCCTCTTCGACCGCTGGTTCTGCGCCGTGCCGGGTCCCACGAACCCCAATCGCGCCTACATCACCTCGGGCACCAGCCACGGCCACGGCAGCAACGACGCCGCCTTTGGCGTCTACGGGCTCCCGCAGAAGAGCATCTTCCAGCAGCTGACGGAGAACAACATTACGTGGACCAACTACCAGAACAGCACGATTGGCCCTGGGTGTGTAGCTTCCCAACCGAACTCGAGCGACGAGTTGGAGTGTGTTGTGTGCTGATGCTGCCGATCGTTGTAGACAGGGCTTCCTGCCCGACGCCGACTTTTACGAGTGGACGGCTACGAGCGGTGCCAACGTGACCAACGTCAAGGTATTTTACACCACGCAGAAGAAGTCCCTCCCACCCCGTCCCATCCCGTCCCCATACCCAGCCCCCACGACTGACACCCCACACCCACAGCCTCTCCAGCAGTTCTACCAGGACGCCGCCGCCGGCACCCTGCCCCAGTTCACTTACATCAACCCAGAGTGCTGCTCGTACCAGTCCTACCACCCGCCGTCGCCCATCAACCTGGGCGAGGAGTTCATCAAGGGCATCTACGAGTCGGTCCGTAACTCGCCGCAGTGGAAGGACACGCTCTTCATCCTGACCTTTGACGAGCACGGCGGCTTCGGCGACCACGTGGCGCCCCCCGTCGGCGTCCCCGCCGGCGACGCCCTGACCTACAACGAAACGGCCGCCGACGGCGCCAACATCACCTTTGCCTTCAACCGCCTCGGGCCCCGCGTGCCCACCGTCCTTGTCTCGCCCTGGGTCGGCCGCGGCCTGGTCGAGAACAAGGGGTCCAACAACGGCGGCGAGTACACCCACACCAGCATCCTCGCCTTTGTCTCTGAGCTCTGGGGGCTCGAGAAGCTGACGCCGCGGGTCGCCTGGAGTTCGACCTTTGAGCACCTCCTGCTGCCGTTCCGGAGGCCGGACTGGGACTCGCCCACGACGCTGCCGGATCCGGTGGTTTGGTAAGGGGTAGACCGTAGGTGGATCAAGGTTGGTGGCATTGCAATGTAATGTTCTGGGCACTTAACGTCACGCCCATGGAAACACATTAGGTAATTAGGCACAGAAGATGCTCAAAGGCCCCATCTCGGAACCTCGTAGCGGGAGTAGATGGCACAACCAGAGCCTCGAGGAAAGCAAAGTCAAACCTAGTACTTCATTTACTGAATCACTTTTAAAAGTGACGTTAATATTTCTAATCAAATATGGAACAAGTAATTTCAACTCGGACACTTCTCTCTCTGCTCTTTTCGCTTCTTTATCCCCTAAAACTCCACCCGGATACCCCGAGATGACACAACAAGAAAGAAATATTCTCTTCCCGTCCGGCCTCCCACGCAGACCGCTCAACGTGAGGATGGATAACACGAGGTGCCGCAGGCCAGTATCTGCGCCTTGTGCGGGTCATTCGCCACCATCTTGATCATATCGACGGCGAGCCCGGGCTCGAGCTCCAAGGCCTCCTGAAAGTTCCTCTCGCGCAGGAGGACGGGGAAGTCCTCGCGCGGGGCGACCGAGTCCAGGAGGATCTTCTGGTGCTCCAGCAGGTCGCTCGCGTAAATGTCGACCACGGCGTCGACCAGGAGGCGCGACGTGTGCGGGTCGAGGTAGTCGTTGTCGCTGCCGCGTCCTCGGCCCAGCCAGCACACGAGCACCCTCTCCTCGACGACCCGCAGGAACCTAGTCATCTCGCGCTCGCACGCCTCGCCGAGGTCGCGCAGCCCGAAGAACGCGGCGGCCTTGTTGAGGGCCAGGATCTGCTTGCAGGCCCGGTCGGGGTCCAGCTCCGTGGCCACGCGCTGTAGGTCGCCCGCGTATAACCTGTTGAGCCGGTCAGTCGTCTGTTCAAAGTCGGAAGTCGGGGGCTGGGGCTGGAGCTATAGGGTAAAAGAATGACTGCGGAGGCTTACCAAAGGATCGTCCAGTGGATGGAGTCGGGGTCCTGGTTTTGAAAGGCAATCTCCCGCGTCGTTTCCGCCTCGTACCTCCCCGTGAGCACGGCCTTGAACCATTCGGACCTGGTGCATATGATGGCCTTGTGAAGCTTCCAGACGCGGTCTCTGCATTTGACTGCGACATCGGTGAATAAGCCCGAGTCGAGCAGACTTTACGTGTAAGAAGGTTAGCTGACGAACTGTGGTGAGAGAGCGTATGAAGTGGGATGGGGTAGGGTGAGTGGGATGCAGTGGGATGAAGTGGAATGAAGCGGGACGTCCAACAGAAGGGAGCGAGTCAATCGAACATGGGACCAAGCACGAAGCAGAGTGGTGGTAGGTGCACCATCTGACTAAGGCTTGGCTAAGGTTGAGTGGAAAAGGGAAAGGAAGAAATGAAGCGGCTTCCGCAGCTAGTTTGGGATAGTTGGAAAAGGGAAGGAAGTCGTAGAGCGGCTTCCGTAGAGTGTTGAGTTAGGTGGAAAGCTAGGGGGTAATACCATGCTAATACATACTCTAGATCCGCCTTCTTCTTGCTCTCCACCGCCAATTTCGCATCGTAAAGTGAGTCCATTGTGAGAATAAAGAGTGTGAATATAGCAATATGAGTAAGAGAGATGTATGAAGGACGAGTTGATAGCTGCTGTTGAGGTTGAGAAGAAACGGTTTTAATTGCAGGTGATCAGGGTCCTTTCTATACATGGTGACCTTCAGGTTACTGGAGATAGGTCCGTTGTATACAGAGTTGTTTTTCGTACAGACGTAACTCCGAAAGAAAAACGGCCGGTTATGGCTTGTTGTTGTTGTTGTTGTTGTTGTTGTTGATGATGTACTTAACGTCTGGGGCGGCTAACCCCAACAACCACTGGCAGCCATTCCGTACCAATCCATCAATGACATGCTGATAAACAACCAGCTGCAATCCATTACCACAACCCCCAGCGGAGAAAGATCACCCGGTTATGACTTACCATTACCGGTAGACAATATAACTATGTCTAACGCGGATATACCAAACTCTACCGTGCTTATATATAAATACGGTAAAGACTATGCGAACTTCTTCGGCATCAGGGGTCTGTAATAGTGCTCAACACTTACTCCAAGTGTTAGTTATCTCGCTACTAGACGCCTATAGCTGAAGAACGCTACTTCGACCTCCCAAGTATAAAACCTCGGTCTAAAGAGATCAGAAAGACCTTTGGATAGAATCACAACGGCCATAGTCCGCCTTGTACACAGCACAATAATCGTCTTGTATAGAGTTTTCTAGAGACCGGTAAAGCTAAACCGGACCAAACATAGCTACTCCTAGCCACGAACACGTGTTGATACTGATCGCACGCAAAGACGGTTATTACACCAAAGTCGGCCATATTCCAAGAGGCTCAGCTCCAGTCTAGGCTGGTGGGGTAGAATTTAACCGTAAAGACGAGCATAACACTCACTCTGAGAAACTCGTAGCATGTTTCAAGATGAACGAAGCAAAAGCTGAGGTCAGAATCCACAAAGTTTAGTTCTATATCAGCCCAGGTTATCTTCAGAAATGTCTCATACGGGGCGTTTGCATTGATTAGAGACGAACTAAATCATGAATAATGGCGATCGAGATTGTCGTTTACGAGTATACAGATTGGGCAGACGCTTTCCAATCTCGAATTTCGCCCCGCAGCGTGAATAATGTGGATGCGGCCAAGGCTGAAAGTATACCTAGACAAAGGTGGTTTACGTTACGCGTATCGTCTCCCACAATATCTTTGGTCGAGCCAAAGAAGCCTGTGTTTATAACGCGAATAGGAGACTTTTGTCGAAATACGGTTCTACGAGGAAGACACTCGAGGGTGTTTCAATTTTCAGTATGAACACGAGACTCTGTAACACGACGCTCGAATGATGACAGTTTGAAATTTTTCGATGTAAAATGAAAACACACGTCTAGAGATCGCAGACATTCATCAAGATATATGAGATTCGCGGCGAGAATGCGAACAATTTACTCGGCCGAGGAGTGGTTCCTGACAATCGTAGATGACCACCACCACCTAACACGTTCTATTCAAATACGGTATGTCATCTCGAACCGTGACGCGGAATTCCCCACATCCAGAATTGGGAGTGCGATTTGGTGGTGTATACCAATATTCACCGCGGGAAGCTTATATCCCCATTCGGAGTTTTTCTAGCCTATCGGAGGCTCTCCGGGTCTGTCGGAGGCACCTCGGGGACTTTCGGACGCTCTCGCAGGCAATTCTCACGCTTGCTGTGTGAATACGTGGCCCCTAGCCCAGCCGTATGGTCCTCCGAATACGCCCCGTTCGGCTCGTGGGGACGAAACGGTACGTAGGGCTGGTTGTTGGTGGATATTAAAGGGACCAAGTATCGGCGTCACAAAGGCCTGACTGGTCGTCGAAGCTAAACAGAAAGTATACGCAACTTGCAAGGCAAGCACAAATTGAGTTGATGAACGGCAAATCCGACGGACTACTACATATTGTTCCTCTGCCTTCTTCCGGGTATTCACACTGCCTGCGGGGAGTTGTTGGCTTAACATGGCCGCTCCTTTGGAAAATACAATTGAGAACCTCAACGGCACCTGGGTGATGGTGGGTTCTGGCCAACATGTTTATGACATCTTGATGCTTACAAATATAAAAACAGAGCAAAACTCTTTCGGATGACATGGGCCCCGGCCTCGAACTGCAAGGTTTTCCCTGGATCCTCCGTAAGGCCGTTTCCTTTGCGACTATCACGGGCAAGTTATCGCAGACGACCGAGAGAGAAGGAACAACCGTTATCTACTTCGCCCATACGGCCACGGGGGGGATCAAAGGCGAGACCGAAATACACATTTTGGATGGCAAGGGCTACCCGAACAGCTCAGGCATGTTCGGAACGCAAACCGTCAGGGCGCGCTGGCTGGATGTAAAATCCAACGAGTGGCAGCTTCTGGATGAATTCCTCCGGCAGGGTTGGTTGGAAGACGCTGCTTCGCTGGGCCACGTCCATGTATCGGTCGTTCATGACAAGGCCGGCTGGACAGGTGAGCAGATTTGGGGATTCTCCGAAGTGCAGGGGCAGCGTCACTTCATGAGGAGGTGCCTGGTGAAGAAGGGAACAGAAGCTGCTAGGATGCGCGTAGTATATGAGTGGCGTCCTTAGGGGCGTGAGGGAAAAAAAGTACACGAATACCGTACAGTAACAGAACTACTTCAATGTGCCGTGTTTGATCACTTCTACAGTATGATAAGTAACGTACAGGCCTGTGACCATCCGCCACATCAAGCAAACTAGTAGTCAGTTTCATCGAATGCTTTATACGTTACACCGATTGGTTTGATAGTTTTCAAGGATTCGAAGCAGAATGAATGTAACTTCCTACATACGGTAACGAATGAACCAAGCCCAAACTTGTACGGACTCTAAGCCTATCCCTTCAAGATGATTGTTTAGCCTCCTCATAGGTGGCTTTCCAAATATCGGGTCTCTGTGGCATGTCGATAAACTCCCTCCATGGCTGCTTGCGGGACTCGACGGGGCGCGGGTCCGCGACAGTCGTCGGCTTCTCGTACGGAGCCGGCTCGAGGACGATGAAGCGTGCCTCGATGCTCCGACGCGGCGGACAGCCGGGACGCGCTTCGGGGTTACGGAACGCAGCATGGCCGACGTGGTTGAACTTGCCGTCTGGCGGATGGGTGTCGTATTGGGTGAATATGACGGCCTCGTCGGGAGTCATGTTGCTCATCCAGTACCAACGGTAATTCTCGTTATATTTCAAGTACGCCGTCTCGGCGCAGAACCCGGGCATAACGTGATCGAGGGCGACGCTGTCTTTGTCGTAATTGATAGAGGCAGGGTCGAGCAAGGCCAGAGGAAAATCCTCGGCGTGATTGACCATAGGTCGCCATAGACTTGAATTCAAGGATCAGAATTGAATGATGGCCTCGGCGCACTCTACGGGGAATATGATAAACGAGTAAAAGGATATCTGCGGTACTGACTTGATAATCCTTGCCCTGTACTTGCCAGAAAGCACTGATATACGCTCTTCTGGTGTAATCATCGCCGCAATCCTTCCCCAAGCATCAAATAGCGTGGTGTCTTTGAAGTAATGGGAAAGTTAGTCTTCTTTATCTATTGGCCATCTTCAATTGAACAAAAAACCGGGGTGATTGTGATGATATAGGCATACCGATATGGGCTTCTGTTCCAGGAGTCGCTGTCGTGTTCTCTCCGTGTGCGCTTCTCAACTGGATCCAAAACAACAACTGATTAGAGAGACTGACGACAGGGAGCCAACTGTGGGTTACCGACTCTAGAATGGAGAGGGGCGACTTTGATGGCACCCAAGACCCTTTTCAGCAATTCCGCCATCTCCTGGGCATACCCCAGCGAACTGGCCTCGTCCGTGACTTTGGGGAGCTCCTTGGACTCGTGTTCAATGAAAGTAAAGCCGTGGGTCTCTATAGAGAGACCGGGTTCGGGCATGCTGCGAACATCCGTCAGCTTCAGCAAAGCCTCCTTGAACTCGAGGTTGGTCCCGGGAAACCCCATATCCGGTCCCGAGTAGATGTATGGCTTCACGCTGTCGTAGCGACCATCGTCGTTGACGAAGTTGGTGACAGCTGCCATGGTTGACCGTTTCCACAATGGCCAAGTTGTGATGGCAGAAAGTACGGGCAGATCAAGGCGGATAGAGTGACTGCCTGACCGACACAGGGAGTAAGGGAATGCAAACAAGTCGTGAGGGCTGTCAACCTAGTCAACGTGATGTAAAGTAAGCAAACTGCCATGTTCGGACACAGTTTCCTAGTTTGGACGTATTCGGGCTTGGCCTTGCGTTGGAATGACCGTCGTACAGATAACACATAGTCCGAATGTCTTTCATGCCTCCGACCTGCATCGACGGAACTCCGATTGGTGGATCGAACCCGATGCACACAGGTGATCTCGAGTGCGACGCCGGGATCAGCGCGGAACAGAGCGTGAGGGGAAGTATTCGGGCGATGATCAGGTTTGTCATGTTCGATTAGATATGACATGCTTTCGGTTCCTCATGCCAGCTCCCTTTTACGCGTAGAGGAATTCACAAACTGCAAGACATCACAAGCAGCCACATACGCAAAACTCTTAGCCTTGCAGCAACTGTTCATTACCCGCTAGAAATGGCCTCACCCAGCAGCCCTTCTTCTCTCTCGGTTCACGTCAAAGCCGTCATCGACCCTGCCAAAGAGGAGGAGTTTTTCAAGGCTCTGGACCCCACCTTTAAGAACATCGCGGCGGAGCCCCTGAACATCTTTTGCGAGGTCTACAAGGATGACAAGACTCCAGGCGTATACATGTTCGTCGAGAACTGGAACGCCACTTTGGATCACATGATGAACGTGAGTAGCTGTTCTTTAGCAAGGATCTGTATCTCAACTAAGGTTATGGGGAAATAGGTCCAATCGAAGAAGGAATACTATGCACACTATCGCGAAAACGTGGTACCGTTTCTCATTGAACCTCAGGAGACACGTATTTTCAGCCGGCTGCCTGGCAAGGAGTGGGCAACCGTCAGGCCCGAGTTCTACCACGTGAGAGATTGAATTACAGGGTAGACATTGGGATGATGGATAATAACATGGATCGGAGGAAGTAATTTGTAAACGATCCCTACAATCCAATGTCTTCCCGAAGTTTTGTGCCTTGAGTGTGTTCTTCTTTTCCGTCGTGGTAATTTATTGCGCCGACTGACCGTACTGGGAAATCCTTCCCGGATTGTTGGATCATGCCATAGTGACCGATAGACCGTCTCTACACGTACTTGTTCAAACTTGAACCAAGCCAGTCAGGCTGTCACGAGAAACACTATAAACAAGACGTCAGGGACTACATGCTCGCTGTCATTATACCAATAGCTTGACTACCATAGGTACGAGGAACATCACCATCCTGCCACAGCTTCGCCACATCATGCCTTCTCCCTCAGTAGCATTGGGTACGTTGGCGCCCCAGGCTCGTCAAACACCTCGACCAGGGCCGCCACGGCAGGGTGCAGACCTGCGTCCAGTGCCCTGTCCATCCAATCGTCCCACGCCACCACTTCATACAGGCCACCCTTGGCTCCTCTATGGCTTGCAATCTCGGCCATGCGGTTCATCCAAACCACATGGTCGCCGACGTTGTTGACGTACGTCATACCATTGGGCAGGTCTGGCGTGTTGCCCACGAGCCCGCTCACGATGTCATCGCAGACGGTACGCACGTAGACCAGGTCGAAGGCGCCCTTGTTGTGCTCGATCTTGGGGACGGCCTTGATGCGGTGGCAGTAGTGGATGAGCGTGTTGACCCAGTCGAAGTCGGCCTTCTTCCCGACGGCGTCCTTGCCCTCGCGGATGATGGTCGAGGGCCGCTGGATCCAGATGGGGAGGCCGTAGGCCGCGTTGGCGCGCTCCAGCAGGCTCTCGCACACCCACTTGCTGCACATGTAGCCCTGCGTCCCGTCGGCCGGCGTTTTGCCCGACACCGTGCCCGAGACGGACCGGAAGACGTCGCCGCCGGCGAACAGCGCCATGCCCGCTGACGACACGTAGTGGAACGGCACCATGCGCCGCAGCGACAGCTCGACGAGGCGCCGGGTCGAGAGCACGTTCGACGCCCGTACTTGGTCGTAATGCTTGAGATGCGACGTGTCCGCGCCGTTATGGATGATGGCATCGGCCTCGGCGAAGATGGCCGCCTCGTCCTCTTCCGACAGACCCAGTCTGGGCTCGCCGAGGTCTCCCTCGTAGTACACGACTCGGTCGCTCGCAGGTGGTAGTTCGCCCGACTCGAGCCTCTGCGAGAGCTTGCGGACGCCGATGCAGACGATCTTGCGGATCGAAGCTTGCTCGATCAGAGCATGGAGCAGGTGGTGACCGAGGAGCCCACTGGCCCCCGTGAGGACGACGACCGCGGGCTTTGGGCTGGGCGGCGTGGCTCCCGGCATGTATGTGCTCACGGGCGGTGTCGCCTCTGCCTCCCAATCGACGTCGCTGGCGTCTCCATTGATCCCGTGTCCATTAGAAGTACCTCCGTGAAGGTGTCCATCTGTGCCCGTCTCGGCGGTCGTGCGACTTGGCTCGGCGCCCTGGACCTGTGGGATCAGTTCTGCCGGCATGCCCTCGACGGCGGCTTCGACCAAGCCCACCATCTGGGCGTCGCTGGCCATGATTTTCAGTACGGGGATGCTGACTCGGAAGTTCTTCAGGAACCAGGATCGGATGTCGACAGATATGAGCGAGTCGAGTCCAAGTTCGCTGCTGCGCATCTTCATGATGTCGTCGCCCGACGTGGATATCTGCAGGGTCTTGCGCAACTGGGCCGAGAAGGACTCCTTGACGACCTGGAAGACGTCCGCGGGCGTCTTGCACGCCTCGAGGCTCTCGAGGATCGAAGAGTCCTTCCCGTGGCTGTTCCCGTCCTGGCCATCAGCCGAGTTGTGGATCATCAGACGGCCAAACTTGGGATCGGAGAACCACACGGGCATGTTGTCATCGTCTGCGGCTACTTGGCGGATGCCGGTGATGATTTCCGGGCCCATCGGCGAGTCGAGATGGCCGGCTTCCATGACCTCGGCGAAGATCTGGTGAAAGTCCTCCTCGTTGAGGTGGGTCAGATGCTGATTGGCGACGGTGAGGTCGAGTTGATGTGCCGATTCGGTGATGTAGCCGATGCCAATGATGGCGCCGACATTGGCAACGCTGGAACGAAGCCCACGCTTTCGCCGCATCGCCGCCACGCCACACATGCCCATGTTGGCCGCAGCGTAATTGGCCTGCCCGACGTTTCCAATGATGCAGCTGGCCGAGGAGAGCAGGACGAAGAAGTCAAGATCGACGTTGTAGAAAATCCGATCCAAGTTGAAACTGCCGAGGACCTTGGGCCGGATGACCTCGAAGGCGTTCTCGTACGACATGTTGGCAATGGTGACGTCGCGGAGCACCATGGCGCCGTTGAGGACACCGACGATGGGCGGCAAAGTCTTGACAATGGTTTCGTGTACATTTCGCAGGGCGTCTTCGTCCGTCACATCGCTGCGGTCGGTAGGTTAGTCTCTGGTCAGTCAAAGAATGGCAAGGCGTGGTGAGTCGTGACAGTGTGGTGTTCACAGTTCAGCACAAGTCAAGCGCGAGACGTACCATGCCAAGGTCCCAATCACAACTCCATTGCGCGCATGGTTCTCTATCCAGGCCGGGTCGATCTTGGGGTTTCTGCTCGTGATGGCCAAGTGTCTCATTCCTCGCTCGATCATCCAGTCGCATAGGGATATACCCAGTGCGCCCGACAGACCAACCAGCCAGTATGTCTTGTCCGTTCTGAACAGCTGCTTCATGTCGAATCGGACGGTCCGAGCCGGCAGAGGGACCGAGACTGCAAAATCAACAACGGACAATGGATCCTCGGGTCGTTCCTTGCCGACCACTGCCTCCAGATTGACGGGAGCGGGAGTTGCCTGCGGCTTGTCTGCCATGTGCTCAACTCTCTCCAGGGCCCTCGCAAGAGCGTGGCCCAAGACCTGCTGGGAAGCGATGCAGGTATCGATGGTTTGCGAAGAGTACAGCGTCTTGGTGCTTTCCACGCGACAGCAGGGTGAAAGTGTGGAAATGATGGCGAGCTCATTCTCTGATTCGTGGGAGGAGAGGCCGACAAAGCAGACGATATCGGCCGGGATGATCTGGGCAAGATCTGAGCGCCTCGCGTAGCGAGGGATCCGGATCCAAGTTTCGGGAATCGAGGTCGCGTCCCTATCATCCGTCGTGAACGTCACTCGAACGCCCTTTGCCTCGGTCTGCGCAAGGATGGCCTGCGCAAGGATGCCCGAGCTGTTGTGCACGACCAGCTGCTGCCCGGCAAACATGGAACCCACGATTGCCGAGGCGGTGAGCTCAGCGGCTGCCAACGCCACGATGGCATCATCCTTCAAGCCCTTGAGGTGACAGGCCACGACAGAGTCTTTGTGGACCCTAAGGGAAGAGGTCAGGGATGGCACGAGAGCCAACTGTCGTGATCCGTTCGCGTCTACTTCAAGGACAAGGAACCGGTGACCGATGGGTGTTCTTACGGCGGACAGAACGGCGTAGTTTGTGCGGATGTTGACGTCGTCTTGGGTGCTTAATCTACATGGTACGGTTGGGTTTGTCAGTACAGTCCTCCTTTCTCAGGCTTGGATGGTATAATGCCGATGCGTACCCGATTATGTCCTCGGAAGTTTCATATCTCGAAAGCTGTCGGATAAAGAAGCAACTGCCATCAAGTTTCAACTCCACTGGCGCGGTTCTCGTGTCCACCTCGTGCACAATGGATCGTCGTGTGGAATTCAGCCGGTCGTTGGCAGAGTTGATGTGGCCCAACCGGGGCACCAGCTCGCGACCCTCGGCGTCGAGAATGATCTCGGGCTCCATGACATACAGCAACTCTTCACGGTCAAGCTGCTTGTTGACGAGGCGGATGAAGTGTTCGGCAACCGCTGTGGCGTTGACCTGGTTCACATCAGGGACGTCGAGGAACTGAAGGCGAAGACCTTCTTCTTCGTGTGCAGCCGAACGACCAAATCCCACCGTCATGTTGCAGTATGGTTCGTCTTCAAGCCGTCCCTTTGTCAACCAGAGCAGCGTTTTCTCTCCAGCAAAAAGCTTCTTGAAGCTGTCCCACCTCTTGGGTGTCATACCGCGGAACACCGGCTCGTCAAGATCTGTGAAGCTGATGATGACCGCTCCATCTTTGGTAACGCGGTCGTCGAGCTCGTCGATGGTCTTGTACACAAAAGACTCGACTCCGGCCACTCTGAAGATCTCCCGTAGCTCGCGGATCGTACTGGCAGTGGATGGTGTTTGGCCACCGATGACGATAAGATCCGTCATCTTGGCGGACCGGTCCATGTAGGCCAGTGGTTCCCGGATGAGCTCAACTGTCGGGTCGACGGCTTGCGAGAGCATAAGGATGGCACCAAAGGTCTCAAATATATTGTGCGGCGACATGGTGTCAATCCCAGAGAACCCGGTCCGTTTCAGCAGGTCGTCCCAATGCGAAGCGCTCGCCAGCGGTGACAGGGTCCGGCCTTCGTCTACTCCCCGCCACCAGCCTGGCAATGTCCCGAAGATGAAGCCTGCACCGAGCTGTGCCATCCCTTCGCTGCTGCCCTCGCCCACGAGAAGGTAGCCACCGGGCCTGAGAAGGCGGCGCAAGTTACACAATGTCTCCTCCAACTTGGCGGTGGCGTGCAGCACCTGGCACGCGATGACAGCATCGTAGCTATGTTCTGTAAACCCCTGCGCCATGGGGTCCGCTTCGGCGTCGCAGACCTGGAACGTCATACGGTTCGCCCAGGGCGCGAAGGTCTCTGCGGCGTTCTCGAAGAAACTGGACGATACGTCGGTGAAGGTATAAGAGTCAAAGTCTTGCTGGATCGCGTTGAGGATGAACTGTGTCGCGCCGCCGGTACCGGCACCTGCGCAGAAACAAGCTGTTAGACCATGGCACTGCCTGCCTTTCAGATATAAAGGGCTTACCGATCTCCAGGAGGCGAAGGTGAGGATGGACATCCGTGATCTGTTTGACTGCATTGCCCAGCCATTGAGAGGACTGTCCCGTTCCGAAGCCGTGAGCGTAGTATTCGTCCAGAAGACCAGAGGTGCGGAAGTGCTCCAACATGGTCGTTTCGCCGGCAAACACGCGGGGCATGGTCTCGCCGACGAGAAGCATGATCCTCACGTCGATGTTGTTGGCCACACTGGGAGGATGCAATCGTCAACGTCAGCATCCCTCTTTTGTTTCAACCAGGGCGAATATACTTACCCCTTGGCATTGATATCGTTCATGACGTCCTTAAAGGTGTCGGTGATCCATTCGTTCTTGGCAAACGGATTCTCCTGGCGCTCAAGTAAGCCCGTGACGTATCGCGCATAATTCAGGTAGTGACAGAGCGGGCTCTCGGATCTATGTGGCGAATCTTCAGGTACCAGCTTATCGAACTTTCGGACAAAGTAGTTGACAAGCCGACTCAGTGCGTACATGAGGTTCACCTCGTTGTCCGTAACCAAGATATCGTGAGCCGCGGCGACGCCGTCTGGCTTGCTGGGCACATAATCCATCTTGTCAAAGATTTCGCGGTCGTTCCGGCCGTCGGCCACGGCCCCCACGGGTTTGAATATGACCTGATCAACTTGGATAGCCGCATTGGCGAAGCCTGGGAAGTAGATGTCAACGTTACCCGAGAACCCAAGTCCCGGTGCGTTCCGATCCTCGGCATTGCATGTCGAGTCGACGCCCAGCTTGTCATGGTGGTTTCTCTGTTCGTCGATGACGGCTGGATTGACGCGGATCTTCACAATCTTGGTGGGCAGGTGGAGGTTTCGCAGCTGGTCATCTCCCGGATAGCTATAGGCAAGGTTGATGGATTGAAAGGCTGCGTCCAAGTCCACGGGGTGCATGAGCAGCAGCTCCGAGTCGGACGTGGATGCTCTCTTGGCCACGCACGATGCAACGCCCAGTTTCCGCTTGAGCTCGGTCAGGGAACGGAACGCGCCGGTAAAGTTGTATTCCAGACTCTCCATGTAGTTGTACATGCGGAAGTCCTCGACAAGCATCATGTGTGGCGGTTCGGGCTGTCGTTCCGGGAGGATCTTGCTGGATGCGTCGCCCAAGGAAAGCCTCATGCTTCCCTCAGCTGCCAGCGAGAGGTCCGTACCGTCACCTCCGAGCGCCGCCGAGTATGTGAACTTGGCTTCGACACAATCCGGCTTCGCTCTGGAGATCTGCGACAGCTCAATCAGAACCTCGATGCCCGGATCGTTGGAAGCAAATGTGACGGCCTGAGCAATGACGAAATCATCAAGCTCGATCAGGCGGATCCCCCTTTCACCAGCAAGAGCCTTGGCTGCCTCGAGCGCGGTAGAGACATATCCCGAGGCCGGGAAGACGACCTGCCCCTGAACCGAGTGGCCTTCAAGCCACTGCAGCTCACTGACCTTGAGCACGTTCTTCCAACACAGGACGTGGGGGCCACATTCGGGCGTAGGATGTCCGAGCAAAGGATGATTTGCTTGGGAGCGGAAGCGCATCTGGCGGGATCTGCGGGACTCGTGCCAATACTTTGTATCGTGGTTCCACTGGTACGACGGCAAGCCCCTCAAGAGGCGGAAATGCTCATCACCCTTCTCGCTTCCGGCGGCGGAGAGACTGGTTTGACAGCTTCCCATGTCGACGGAACCTTTGTCCAGGTGTGACCACAGAAATCCGAGAGCAGCCGAAAAGGCCGCGACAGAGTCTTCTCCACGCGAAAGGGCACCTGCGTACGGAAGGGGGAATTTGGCAGAATTTCCTGCATGTTCTGTGTTGCCGGGCTCCTGAGCGAGGGGTGCGGACCGATTTCCATGGCGGCATCAAACACAATCCCTGACTCGAGAGCAGCGGAGATGGCCCGAGAAAAGAGAACAGGTCGGACCATGTTCTCTACCCAGTACTCATCGCTCAACCTGTCCACGGCCAAGTCCACCGGCCTGCCGTCAAAGACGCTGGAGAACCAAATACAGGGCCTAGACGACTGAGGCGGGATCCGGGCTTGAACGCCTGCACGTCGGATTCCCTCCAGATAGGGGGCGGCTGCCGGGATCATGTGCTTTGAGTGATATGCGTTGTCGACCTTGAGACGGCGATGGAACTTCTTCTCATCTTCCATGATCAACGCCAGCTCTTCGATTGCGTCCTCGTCGCCCGAGAGAGTCACGCTCGAGGAAGAATTGACGGCTGCCAAGGCAAGTCGACCGGCGAACCCGTCTTCGCTACATAGCTGTGCAGCGTCCTCCGGCGACGTCCCTACGGCCATCATGGCGCCCTTGAAGTCTCCGTTTGGGCTCGCTGCCAGGCTACAGTTGATGCCTCGGTAGTAAGCGACATAAAGGGCGTCCCGGGCCGTGAGAAATCCAGCGGCATAGGCAGCAGCAACCTCGCCACCAGAGTGGCCTACGATCGCTGCAAAATGCACACCAGCCGCGCGAAGAAGGTCGACCAACATGATCTGCACGGCCGTGTTGAGTGGCTGCGAGATGGCACTCTCGCTCATTCGGGAGTCTGCAGACCCGGCCAGGATTTCGGCTTTGAGTGACCACGTGGGACGGTCTTGCTCTGGAAGCTTTGCAAGGTCTGCTTCCAGGTCCCGGATGATCTGTCGAGCAAGTGCAGATTTACCAATCAGCTCGGCTCCCATGCCTGGATATTGCGCGCCCTGGCCGGTGAAGATGCCGAGAAGTTTGGAGCCGTCGCTTGCTGATCCCTTCGTGATAGTTCTCACGCTTAGGCCCTTGCCTTGGTCTTCCAGTCTGGCCTGGATCTTGGACTGGAGATGCTCCAAGTCCCCAGTAGGGAACGCAATGCGATGCGAGAATACCGTTCGTTTGGCACTCAGAGTATAGGCCAGATCGTGAGGACTAGTGTCAGGATGGCGGTCCAAGTACTGAGAGAATGCCGAGAGGTTGGCTCGAAGCGACTGTTCAGACGCGGCCGAGAAAACGAATGGGATGAATAAAGTCTTGTGCTTCGCCCCTTCACCGTTGGTGATGCCGTTCTTGTAGCCGTTCTTGTAGCCGTTCGTGTAGCCGTTCGTGCCTGGCTTCTTCGCCTCGTAGCTTTCCAGGATGGCATGCACATTGGTACCGCCAAAGCCGAAGCAGTTAACACTTGCCCTTCTCGGCTGGCCGCTTTCGACGTCTGGCCAGGGTCTGGCGGTCTGAAGAATCTCCAGATTGTCGTAGAATGGCTGGACAGCGGGACTCAGGGCATCGAACAGGAGATTGGGGGGCACTGTGGAGTTTTGAATCGCCAGCATGGTCTTGATGACGGCTGCAATGCCTGCTGTGCCTTCGGTATGGCCCAGGACTGTTTTGATCGATCCGACAAAGAGCGGAAGGTCGGTAGCGTTCGGAACAAAGTCCGTAACGCTGTTCTTCCCACCTCCATAGAAGGCTGAACTGATTGCTTCCGCCTCGACCGGATCTATAAACCAGAATGCGTCAGTACCTACTTGTACCCACACAGAGTTCTCGTTAGGGTTCGGCGTTGAGGCAGTTACATACCACCAGCAGGAGTTCCCGTGCCATGAGCTTCGAAATACTGAGGCCGGTCTCGCTGCGTACCGAGGTCGAGTCCGGCCTTTTCGTACACCCTCTTGATAAGGTCACGTTGCGCTGTGGCGCTCGGCATCGTCAGGCCTGGAGTTGAGCCGTCCTGGTTGATGCCCGTCTCTCGAATGATGCATTGGATATCATCCCCATCCTCCAAAGCCGCACGCAGCGTCTTCAGAAGAACCGTGGCCACACCATCGCCGCGAGCGTAGCCATCGGCATCCTTGTCCCACATGCGACTTTGCCCGTTGGGAGACAGCATCTTCACTTTACTCTCCATAATGTATGACTCTGGACCGAGGATGAGGTTTGAGCCACAAGCTACCGCCATACGCGAGTCCCCTGTTCTACTAGGTCAATTACCTGGGCTTTTGAAATCCCTAATACTTCCAGGAAGGGATAAGCCAACGTACCTGTCCGAAGCGCCTGGATGGCCTGGTGGACGGCCACAAGACTAGAGGAGCAGGCCGTGTCCGAGGTGACGGATGCGCCGTGCCAGTCAAAGAAATAAGAGACTCGGTTTGACAGGATGGCTCTCGAGGTTCCGACTGCACAGTAAGTCGGCGCATCATCGACATCGCGGAGCTGCATAGCCTCGTAATCGCCGACCATAACGCCGGCGAACACGGCTGTGTCGCTGCCCTTCAGACCTTCGATGGTCATCCCAGCTGCCTCAATTGACTCGTACACAACTTCCAGCAGGAGTCTCTGCTGTGGATCCATGGCACTACCCTCTATGGGGTTGATGCCGAAGAATCCTGCATCGAACACAGCCAGGTCATCATTGAGACTGTTGCAGGCGGGCGGGCCCATGGGTCAGAAGTCAGGTATTCGATTGGGTAAAAACAGAAGTCAATACACACAGATAAGAATGCTTCACGTTGGCGTGGCCGTGGTGAGCATAGTCGGGATGGTAGTAGCCCTGGACGTTGAATCTGGACCCCGGAATCTCTTGACGAATGTCTTTTGGTTCGCGAAGAAGCTCCCACAGCTTCGCAGGGCTGTTCGCATCCCCTGCAAATCGGCAAGCCGAACCCACAATGGCTATTGGCTCATTAGGTACAGAGTCTTTGCGCACCATGGTGACGATGTGATACGAAGTCAAGAAACAATACTGTATACGACGGTGCGATGTTGGCTTTGCTGGGTTGGTTTCTTAATGCGGCACCTCGTGACATTAATCACACTACAATATTAAAAATTTCTAGATATACGTTCCTTGGTTGCTTGATTTAATAACTCCAACCTAAGCAACGTCTTTCATCACGACCTCGATTAGCATCTGTCTGGCCTTTCTCCGAAATTCCGAGCGCGTACATATCAGAACGACCGACTGCCGCCGGAATGCGAGGAGGGGAAAGACCCGACATGTTCGCCCGAGTCTCTCGGTGGCTGACATCAGATGTAGATGCTCCGAAACCTCTGTTCCACATCCAGACTAGTTAGTTACACAACATACCGAATCATCGGCACCGATTTCCCATTTGGAGACATGGTATGTACACGTTCGGAATGGAACTTTGCAACCCGCCAAGTCTGGCCCAGTCTCTTGGTATCTAGCCCCAGGTGTACATGCCCCGAAGACTCTATTCCATGTCTAGTTCCACAGAATATCGAAATACCGGCAGGCATTCTACTCTACCACTCGAAGACATGGATTGCATGTACACCTTCGGATCGGACCTCTGCAGTTTAGCAGCTGTCCCCGGTATAGGTCGAGGCTCCCCAATGCAGAAACTGGTGAGACCCATGATGTTTACCACGGGGGGGGTTGGGGGGATGCGATTCACGGTGAAGCTTGAGCTATGAGATGGTAATTTTGGCAGAGGAAGAGCTTTCTGGTTCAGGAAATAGATTGATCCGTCAGTCCATTGTCGATATTTAGATCCGTATACAAAACACCAACCTACCTTGTACGATGTAACAATCACCAGAGTCAAGAAAATGTACATTGATTCGCCTACAGCATCTAAATGTCAAGAGGGAGTACCACGAATGGGGTGGAAATGTAGAACATAGTGCGTAGTACATAGTAACTCGTCAATCTATTAATAGTCCGAGACTCTTACAACTAGCTTTTTCCCCTGGATCTCACCGCTACGCAACATGTGCAGACCGTGAATAATTCCCTCGAGTTGTCCATCGACGACGTGAATCTCTCCAGTCTGAATCTTGCCTTGGTCTAGCAAGGACTGAATCTCCGTCGTCCATCGCACGCCCATATCGTACAGTAATTGGTTAGCCTTGCGCGTGTAGACCGGGTGACCGAGGTCGACATCAACGTTCCTGGATTCGAACCCCATGACCACCTTGACCTTGACCGACTGTCGCGGGCGCCAGGATACCGGACATTCTTCAAGGCAGGCGTACCGCGCCCCGACACGCGCCAGGGCCCCGAAACAGGTCGCGACGGACTCCGGGTCCGTGATACAATCCAGGGCATACTTGATGGGAAGTCCGCCAGCAAGCGATTTGATGGTTTCGACACAGTTGGCCGCAGTATAGGAAGCTGTTCCCACCGCGCCATACTTGATGACCTGCGGTGCTGACCGGTCAGAACACACGGCGATAGGGGCGTAGCCGGAGCTAGGACATGAATTAGTCCTGAACGTAGAAGGAACGGAGGAGAAGAAACGACATCTTGTGCATACTGTTTCAATATCTGAATGGCCACAATTCCCGTTGCTGTCGCGCCACCATAAACCAAGACAGGGATGGCTTTCTCAACCGGGTTGGAAGGCCATCCCAGCAGATTCAGAGCGTCCGGATCCGTGAAGCCCAGACACGCGGTACCCCAGCCAATGCCACCCAGCGCGGCCGCTGCGATTTCGCTCATGTGGTCGGGCATCACGAGCGTCTGCCGCGAATCGCTTGCTGCGTATTGGGCAAAGGCGCCGTTGAGTGGGTTGTTGGGACGGTAGGGGAAGTCAGCCCCGATCACCCTCGCTCCGACGGGAATCGACGAAGAGGGTCCAGCGGCTTCGACAATGCCACAGAAGTCGCATCCGACCGTGTTGCCTTCCATGTAGAAGTGCGTGACCATTTTGTAATCCGTTGGGTTGAGGCCGACGGCCAGGACCCGGACGAGGACATGAAAGGGGGTTGGGAGGTCAGGAAGTGGTTTGGAGTGGGTGACGGCCAGGGGAAGTTGTCCTTCACTCATAGACGGGCTCTTGGTTTGAATCACGGCTGATTGAACCTTGGGTATCGCCATCTTGTGTACTGTTGCTTTTTCTTTTTCTTTCAGATAAGAAGATACTATGGAATCAAATATGGCTATGTGCGTAAGTCAGTCAAATAATCTTGTAGTACGGCTCATTTTAGAAGAAGAAACACGCATCAGCCAGAAAACATGTCATGTGAACGTCTCGGGCCAGAAAGGATGACAACCTGCATGAGGACCGAAAGATCACCCAATTGGGAAGTTGACTCCGAATAGCAGTCTGACTTGCGGTAAAAACATGTAACCAATGGGAACCGAGTCTTTTAATCGCTAGTGTATAAGCACAAGTCCCTAGTCAGTGCGGATGGTACTGATGCTATTATTCTTTTCAGTTCCCAACGAAGCATCAGCAAGAAGTCCATAGTCCTGGCTTTATCTCCCAGCCCGAAACAGACGTGAAAAATCATGGAAACCCTGATCCAACTTGCTCGTGGTGTCGCTACACACGAACTGAGATACCCGCTCAGGATGGATGCATTTTCCCGGCACCGGCAAACGGCTTTCGTCGGCGGACTAGTACGTTCACTCCATATTGAAAACAGCATGGCCATGAAGAATACGAGAGCCTAACCGTGGAATTGTGTTGTTTACTTGTAGATCATTCTCGGCTACTTTTTTATTCTAAGACCTGCTTATAATGTCTTCTGTCATCCTCTACGCAAATACCCGGGTCCTAGACTATGGGCTGCCACTTCAATACCATGGGGGTTGGCATTCATGAATGGCAACTGGCACAACAAGATAATGGCCTTGCATGCCAAGTACGGCCACGTTGTTCGAATCGGCCCCGACGAGCTGTCCTATGATGTTCCCGAGGCTTGGGAAGACGTCTACGGCAAGCCCAAGCGCCAAAAGGAAAACCCCAAGCCCACGTGGTATATGCACCCCAAGCGCAACGAGATGGCGGGCGCAAAGGAGAAAGACCACGGGCGAATGCGTCGCCTTCTAGGCGCCGGGTTCACGAATGCTGCAATGATCGAGCAAGAACCACTCATCAAGGTCCATATCGACTTGCTTATGCAGAGACTCCAGGAAAGAGCAAAGGAGGAGGTCAGAATCGACATGTTCGAGTGGCTTTCCTACTGCACATTTGACATCGTCGGAGACCTCTCCTTCGGAGAGCCCTTTGGGTGTCTACGGGATTCCAAGTTGGACCCATGGTTGGCCACCGTTTATTCAAACGTCAAGCTTGCCCACACTCTCGTCCTCGGAACCAGAATACCCTTCTTCATGGTCTTCCTACCCATACGAAAGGTCTGGAGCCTTTATCAAGCATCCCGCACATTTGGTAAGTCGGTAAAGACAATGGTTGACACTCAACTTGCGCGCGATCACGAAAGACCCGACTTTTTGCGGCTGATGACCGGCAAGAGACCAAACGCGGTGCGTAGTTATCCCAACGTGGCATCTTTACTCTGCTCCTGTACGGTGGCGGTCATGCCAAAGGCTATCTTTGTCTAACTCTCCATCTTCTCCCGCTCGCAGTACATGACCACCGAGGAACTGTACAGCAATGCCGCCTTCTTGACACTTGCAGGCTCAGAGACGACATCTACTACGACAACGGTCGCGTTGTACTACATGGGAACCTATCCAGAGGTCAAGGCCAGAGTGATGAAGGAGATCTTGTCAACTTTCACTCGCGAAGACGAGATCAATATGCGCAGCACAAACAAGCTGCCGTACTTGATGGGCGTCATTGAAGAGAGCATGCGATACCACCCCCCAGGGCCGAACGCCTTGTGGCGAATCACCCCTCCGGAAGGGAATCAGGTCATGGGAGACTGGATCCCGGGAAACGTGAGCATACACCGTTTCATTGCAAGCAACCAAGGAGATGACTACAGCCGAGTTTGGCGTCTAACAGTGTTTTCACGACCAGACTGTCTTGGGTATTCCGCACAGAGCCGTGTATCGAAGCGAGAACCATTTCAAACGCGCCGACGAGTTTCTACCCGAACGTTGGCTAGAAACAAGCCACAAAGAGGGCAGCGAGTTTGCTAGTGACCGCCGAGACGGGTTTCATCCATTTTCGTACGGGCCTCGGGCATGCCTTGCCATGAAGTACGTCTCTGCATCCCCCTATAATCGGGCGAATGAGCCATGTTGACAACTCTACACAGTCTGGCTTACGCAGAGATGCGTTTCATTCTCGCTCGGATGCTGTGGAACTTCGACTTCGAGATCATGGAGGAAAGCCGTGACTGGTCCGAAGGTCTGCGGTCCTGGCTTGTCTGGGATAAGCGCCCTTTGTACGTTTCACTCAAGAGGAGAGCGCGCAAGTGAGGCATAAGGGATCGAGGGGTTTTCATTACGATGTTGGAGCATATATGAGGACTCGAACGGTAATAGTACGACCGTATCACAAAGTTGCCTGTTGAATATACTGCTGTATAACGCAGTCGGCTTCTTCTTTCCGCCCATGGCTACTTAAAGAGCTATATAGACGGGTTAGCGACAACTGATAAAATGGTTGGTAGAGTGATAGTGATGTTAGAATATGTGATTCAGATGATCTGCTACAGACCTATTTACTGCTGTATCTGAACTAGTTACCTTTATAGTTGGAGCTGTTTATCTAGAAGCTTCTATTCTACGTTACCTATGGTCCATTTTACTGGATTACCGGTCTCATTGATGATATACCATGGTGATGTGATGGGATGGCAGAATTGATAACGACGTAGACGCATGAGCCACCACGTCCACATCTGACGCTATCTGACAGCCACGGACCGGCATAAGAGAAGTCCGAATAGCTCCATTTCAATACTACTTTCTAGCTGGATTAACTCATAAGTCATCGTAGCAAGTCCTGTAAAGTCGGTGAGCCATTCCAAAGTCGCTCTTGTGGGCAACTCGCTTGTGGGCTTCGTTGAAGCATGGTATTCTTGACATTGAAAACCCGGATGTTTAAAGCATTGACAGCACCAAATCCATGTCAGTTGATGACGGGAACATGATCAAGCTTCCGCGACTCGCTTGATTTTAATCTTCATGTCGCGGTCTGGAGGCGCAGATCCGCTGCCACAGTAATGCCAGAAATGCTTAGCCGCCCTGTCCGACGGCGAGCCGTCAAAGTTGGTCCACTCGGAGAACTCAAAGTCAAACATTTCGAGCAGAAGGCCTACTGTCAACGTCATCTCCTGTTTGGCAAACTGTCGTCCTGGGCAAATCAGGTTGCCGCCCCCTGGAAGCATGTCAACATTAGCGTCGTCGTGGTTCTGGCACCAGCTGTGAAGCAGGACTGACGTACCGTATGGAAAGTAGGATCCCGAGCGTCCAGCCATGTCAAACACGCGTTTGTGGCTGATGTTCCCCGACTCGTCCTTCTCCTCGACGTGCCTGATGTTGCGTTCCGCCCAGAACTCCGAGGCCGGGTGGTTCTCGACGCCCCAGACGTCCTCGTCGTAGTGGGCCACCAGGGTCGGGACCTGGACCCACGCCCCCTTTTCGATCTTGTGGCTGTCGAGCTCAAAGTCCTCGGCCACGTCGCGGATGACGTTGAAGCTCATGCTCATGCGCAGCGACTCGTGGTATACCGACGACATCAGGGGCAGGGCGGCGAACCTGTGCAGGTCGAGCGTGCGTTTCCCCGTTGACGGGTCGATGTCGTAGGCCGACCTGACCTCTTCGCGGAGGGCGAGGCGCAGGGCTTGGTCGCGGGCGATCTCCATGATCATCCACTCACCGATGGGTATGACGTTCGAGTTCTCGCTTCGGAGGGGGATGAGCATGAGCTGTGGGGAGCAGGAAAAGGGGGGGGGGGGGGGTGGTCTATCTGACTTACGCCCAAACCAGGACGCCCAGGGCTCCGGCAGCCGTGTCCTTCTCCTTGAAGCCGCATTTATCAAACCATGTGATAACCTGACGTGAGACCTGAGCACCAAAATGCGGCTCCCAAGGCGCCTCGAGAGCGACAGGGTCATTGTAGTCGAAGTTTTCGTAGGCGGCGTCAAGATATGCCTGCACGGCGGCAAGATACTCTTTCTGTACTTTATAGGGGGTTGGGTAGATCCACTTCGGAAAGCCGATTGCAAGTGAAAATGTGTGTTCGTCGTATAGCCACATGAGGTCGCAGAAGTCAGGCCTCACTTCGAGTATCTTGGGACCCAGGAGTGTCTCAACGGCACACTTGGTGACGTCGTCTCGCCACCATTTGAGAACGCTCAAGTTCGTCCACTCATCGTAGGCGTAGCCATCAAGAGTCTTGCGTATCTGTTCGTGGTAGTGCTCGACAAGAGGGTTCAGCCACTGGGGCTTGGACAGGTACTCGGTGTGGACATGCTCATAGCCGAAGAAATAACGTTGGTGGTGAGGTCGGTCTTCGCTACCCGGGAGGGGATTCCGCGATCGTCCCGACTTGTCGGTGGCCCATTCCATTAGGTTCTTCTTGGAAAATCTGTACCACGTGGGCAGGTTCATACCGAGCATGATCTTTTCGTTGTTGATGTTTCGCCATTTGGCGAAAACTGTCTGCACGTTCTTGCGGCCCGAGATGAGGTAGACTCGCTTCCGGCCTTGCCAGAACATCAATATTGGGCTTCTTTTCATGTACTTTCTGACTCGTTCCATGAAAGCCTCGTTGTCCAGGAAGAACTGTAGAGTGTTGAAGATGCGTGGGATAGGGTCGTTGAGACTTGGTGGCTGACGCTGTCCAGACGAACCTGCCTGTGAGTACAGTACTGCAGCAACAGCCAAACATACAAGAGTGACCAGCAGAGCCGGAGCATACTGTCCATTAATCCGCCGCAGCGGCTCCAGCGAAGATACATTTGTAACCTCCATAATTCAATAGACAGTTGACAGCTAATCCGATTGTTTCTGTACCAACACCTGGGATGAGTAGGTATAATAGTTACCAAAACCAATCGTAGTTAGAGAGTCAAATCTCAAATCCTGAAGCATGCAGGATAAAATCAGGTTCTAAGAAGAAACCAAACAATTTCTCGTTAAATCTATATCCATTCTGCTCCTACGTCCTGCTTGTCCAAGTGTGATGTTGCGGGCTCATTTCGTATAATGACTGTCGGCATCGGATCCGAACCATGTCCGATTGGTCAAGCTAATGTAGGGTAATACGGCTTATGGATAACTGCTAACTTGCATGGCTTATGATGTTTTCCCAGTTCGCGGAATCAATTCCTCATGAAGTAGCGAACAGTTTCCACGTCGGTAAAACGCATGACCTTGGAATGAAAGGCCAAACACTTGCCACTTGGCTATGCTTACCGAGACCGTCGGCAGCGCGAGTGAATGATAGCAACGAGAAATAGCAAAATAGCGGAATGCGGTAGCAACACCACAGCTGCCATAACGGGGTAGTCCGTACGTGGCTGGTTAACAAGGTACTTGCCGTTCCACATCCTACTGGAACGCCTCTCCCTACTCGGAACTCCCTACACAAGGTCGATATTGATGACTGAATCATATCTAATGTATAATCTATCTAACTATCTGTATAATGTTATATACATGGGTAACTATAAAAGATTGTTCCAGGTCCAAGATGTACCCAAAGACGTAGGAAAAATAGGAGAGGAAGAGGCCTGTTGCATGAATTCCTGCTGCTGAGGGTAACAGAGGAATAGGGGGGGTAACGTTAAGATTCCCGGTCCGGTCAGCCTACACCAACTGATCCAACCCTCCTTATAGTGCATCCAAGAGCATTCAGGTAGGTAGGTGGGATTAGTTATCCAATGACTAGTCTTCCATTCCCAGCGGATTCTGCCGCTCCTCTGTGAGATGTACGGCAAATGAAGAAACCCATCTACGCACTGCACAACCTTCCTTTTCCGTCAATCCTGTATTCATCGCTCCCAACCGCGCGGAGGCCGTAGAATAGACGAAACGGGTCGTTGGCGTGCTTGATGGAGAGCAGGCGATTGTAGTTCTTTCCCCAGAAGTTCTGTTTGAAGTCGCCCTTGTACCAAGGGTCTACCTCGTTGATGTATACGCCTGACCCAGGGGTGGCAGCGTCCCAGGCCGGTGCATACACGTCGACCATTCTGTTCTTGACCTCTAGGTTCTTGGACACCGGTGCCGTCCAATTCCAGAAAGCAAGCACGTTGCAGCCGACGATGGACTCGCGCCAGGCTGGCAAGACGGCGTTGTCTACGTTCTTCTTTTGGCCGACATCGGCGGCTGAGCAGTCGACCTTGAAGTCGCCCCTCTCCGTGGTAAGCTTGATGGCGTCAATCAGCTTGGCGTTGGCGTCCGAGTCCTTCACGACCCATTCGGGGACGATTCTGCTGTTCAGTGAGGTCGATGGAGGTTGAGTCCCATAGGGAGACGGGCCGTACAGGCTCTCGTAGTAGGCCGAGTACGTAGGAAATTCTGCGATGCCAAGCTGGTATGTCATCCCAATGCTGTCGAGCTCCTGTAAGAGGGGACGGAGGGTACCATTTGCTGTGGCAGGGGTCTGGTCTGGTAGAGTAAAGATGGCCCCGAGGTTGTCGTTCCAAGTGGTGAACTGTACCGAGTTGTTGTTCCCCTTCAAGAGGGCGGGTAGATGTTTGAACAAGACACCAACAGCTTTCCAGTATGTCTCGTTTCCGGCATTGCCGCGGGCAAATCCCAGCTGGGGGTTCACGACAGGGCCATCGGGATGGATCCGAGCCGTCATGCTCAACACGACACCGTACGTGCCGCCGCCACCACCACTAAGAGCCCAATAGATGTCCTTGTTCTTCTGTGGGGTCGCGATGATGTGTTCCCCCTTTCCCGTCACTAGCTCCCATTCGAGCACATTGTCGGATCCCAGCCCATAAGCCCCATTGAGCGGCCCGTGGCCACCACCTTGCGAGTAACCACCCACGAGGCCCACTGTGCCGCACTCGCCTGTGACTATCCGAAACCCCGATTGGCTTACAAACTGGAGTGCTTCACCCCCTGTGACCCCCCGCACCGAGTCTGACTGCTGGCCCGGTGTATGCACGACTCTCGTAGCGTTCGATTATCCGCCTTGATTTGAGGTTTTGTGTCCACAGAGATAAGGAGCCTAGACCGCTGGATCTCCCGAGGTAGCTGCAGGTCGTTGGATGGATTAGCGTCGGACGCTTGGAGCAATTATACTCAATGAAGCGGCATCTCGTAGGCGACTTACTCGTGGCCCGTGTTCTTGATAGTCAGCCGGATATTCTTTCGCTGTGCGAACTGCATCCCAGCAATCACATCCTCTGCACCGGATACGTTGATTGAGTAAACAGCATAGTTTCCGAGTTCGCACCGCTTTGCGGTGGGCGTGAAAGGATCGCATGATTGGTTTTGGTAGAAGGATGACTGCATCTCTGCAGGCTCGAAGATGCTGCAAAGAGAAAAGAGGCACGTACGGGTTAATTATGAGACAAATGCGTGAATGGCGTTCATTAACTTCTGCGCGGGGTACATACTACGTGGTTGAGTTGTCCCATTGGGTCATTTCCAAGCCGAGTCTGGTAACACTGCATCGAGACGGAGATGTTAGCCTGCTTTTGCTGCATTGTGAATATTCCACTCAGCCAACTACACAGTATTGACTACTGTAGTACTACTCGAACATGACGCGAGGGTTTCATACTAGGACGGGGGGGATCCATTGAAATCCAGGGGGTCCGAAGCTCTTTGCAAGCCGATTCGTCGAACCCCGGGTTGTGACAGACGTGAGCGCGGGGAAGTGTGGCAATCAACCTCCCGCTGACGGTTCGGTTCAGGACCGTCCAGTCGTCTCGGTTGGGCCAGCCGCCGTCTCCGGGTATGAACCTGCAGGCGGCTTGGGGGAGTTGATGCTGGGCACCGTTGCACCCAGTACCCCCACCAGACTGCAGAGTGCATAAAGACGTAGCATATTAGGAGCACTGTGAGCAGGGTGACGACGCATGTAAGATATCGATGAAAGGTGCAGATGATATGGGGAAGCAGGGAATATGCCGAGCTCCTTGTAAGTTGCAAATCGTGATTACCTGTGTAGTGTGCTGTCTCTCCTCGTCCTTCTAAGTTCTGGCACACATCCAGATCTTATATCGGGCTGGAATCAGCCTACGTCTGGCACAAAGGTCAAATAATGAAAATAGGGAATCGTGGCGGCTCCTTCAGATGTTCTGCCCCATCCTTGGGGGCTTGGGAAAAGGCTTACTATCCTTCTCAACTAGGTACTCGCGCTGAGTCGCAGGGTGAGGTTTGTGGTCTTGGGGCTACCGGGCCAGGGGGTTCTTTGGAATCTGGATCCTTCATCCCACCGCCCCCACCCCAACCAGTGGCACTGGGCTGCGCACGCGTCACGAACGATTGTTCTGATCATCAGCATCCAGCCCTCGCTTACTTTCGAAAGTGGTGTGTAGACATGCTGACCACCCTCTGATGAACGCAGCTGTGATACGATTGGTCGCTCAACACATCTGGTTATCGGTGGCCAAGTCTGCACACGGCACGAACAATGGTCCCACCATCGTCGTCCAACCCTCGCTTACTTTTCAGGTGGTGCATATATATTCTGACCACCCTCCAGCGCAGCTGTAGTGTCAATTGGCTGGTCAACACTGCTGATTGTGGACAACGTCGTCCCGACTGGATTTTAGCCTAAGTACTATGCCTGGTACGCCAAGTGTACGGGATGCCTCGATTTCGAGGTAGGCCACAACCTAGGTACTTCGGTCACTGGCCAGCGCTGCCATGTTTCACGGCCAACGAGACGTACAATCCTACTTCATCGAACACAATACCGGTGTGGCTACTGTTGTACAGCTGGGCTGAACCAGAGAATATGAAATCGGTAAGCTGACTGCCCCCTACGAAAGGTTGAGCATGCCTAAATATATAACACTAGACTATCCTCAGTCTCAACACTTGCGGAAAATTGGACGCTAATATCACACCACAGCTCTAGATATCCGAGTCCAAATCCTTGTCGGTAATGGCCAACGTGTCCGAGAAGCCCGGCTTTGAATACCATCCCCCACCCTTTCCTACGACGAAGAAGGCGGCGTGTGACAGGTGCCGTCTCCAGAAGCTAAAGTGTTTCAGGGTACACAAGTCTGAATCCTGTAGGCGGTGTGCCCGTTCCGGAACCAAGTGTATGACAAGCTATCCCAGGCCTCTGGGCCGGGCCCCGAAAGCTCCGTACCTAGAGGGTGCAAACCCCCTGCAACAACACGCGCATGACTCACAGCCTTCGTCGACAGCGGCTTGGGTAAGGTGCTCGGGTCAACAGTCACCAGGCGCACCTCAGCCGCCGACGACGACGACTCGGCCGAACGTCCAAACATCCTATGAGAAGCCAGAGAAAACGCCGGTGCCCTTGTCAGGAACTCAGCCCAACTCTTCTGATCCGTTTACGTTTTTGGCACACAATAAAGGCGCCCCCTATTTTAATTTCAACCTGGCGGATCAAGATCTTGCAATTCCTGACGCCTCGGTTCTTTCTCATGATGACTTGGCTTACGATGACGAGTTTTCCTTCGACTCCATTGGCCATTACTCTGCATCTGATTTGGCACCTACACGAGACCTAGCAGTCGGCTATACCGACGTTCCATCTCACGTGGGCAAACCTGCGCCACCCAGGCATACAAACCATGGCCACTTGACTCAGAATGCCTCGATGGATTGCAATCATCGACTATTGAGTCTGAATTTATCTTTATCGAAAACACTTCAGCCGCAACTTGCTTTGAGCTCCAGGCAACAGCAGCCGGAATCTAACAACCCAGGTTCACACGGTGGCGGCGCGGTAGAGGAGCAGGATGGACCGGTGAGCTCGAGTTTGCTCGATGAGGCTCTCAACAACACGTCGGAGTTTCTCGCCATCATTCAATCGTACCAAAAGGATCCAGGCAGAAGAGGCAGCCTCTACAGCAACAGTGATGAGTCCACCCACGTCGGGTCCAGCCTCCGACTTAGCACAGTCGTCATTCTCAACCTCGTTTCCGTCTATCTGCAGTTGGTTGAGCTTCACGAAAGAATGTTCCAATCTCTCTGGAACCGGCTCCTGGAGGAGCCAGAAGACGGGATGACTGGTCAGCAGGAAGCCTCGCTTCGCGGCCTGGAGTTTGCTGCTTTTCCGGTACAGCGAGGAGACCTACAGACAAAGGTCTTGATTTATGCAATGCTTCATCAGTTTGAGAAAATTGAAAGGATAATTGGCCTACCGCTCATATTTAGGGTTACGGATAAGCAAGATGACTACGTGGGCCTGTTCGAAGAAGGATGCGCTAGGCGTCTTTTAGAGGCTATAGCCTGTGGAAACGACAGTCGTAACGCGTCGGAAGACTACCAGCATGGAATGAGGGCTGTGGTTTCTTTAAGAGAAATACTACAGAGAGTTCAGAATATTCTAAATATGTAGACAAGTATTAGAGCGCGTAGTGTCAGAAAGGTTGAAATATAACTCTGTTTACAAGTAAAAACCCCAAGTTACGCCTCCAATCGACGTGATCTACAACAAACGTTCACTCACTTCGCACAAAACTGTAATTTTATTCATGAAATTGGAGTTTTACATGACAGGAATATTGCAAAGCTAGGTTTGGGTTTGGATTTGAGTCACTGTTGATTAGGTGCTTTCCTGTCCGAGCCATGCTGCACAAACTGAAAATTGTATCAGTAAGAATGCAATCCTGAAACGGTGGATGAGAAAGAAATCGTCTTCCTTAGTGGTTATAGATCCTCCAACTAGCCTCGAACATGTCAACGCATCTAGATGGCGAGCGGCCATGAAACAGGCATTGTAATGTAGAACGCCAGCCCTCCTTACCACATGAATACCATTGATGAGATAATGAAACCAGTGAAGCCTAGATGAACTTGGAAACCTGCTCCTCAGTCCAATCCCAGAATTTGCTAGCATTCCCGTTGCCCCCTTCCTCTTCCGACAGCGTAGCCTCCAGCAAGTCTTTGCGGATTGGAAGGAATCTGCCGAACGGGATAACTAGTCAAACACGGTAAGCTAGCTGATGGTGAAATTTGGTAGAGAAGACGACAGCGAAACTCTAGATTGACTTACCCCAGCTCCCAGTGTTCTCCATCGTGACATCAGGCGATAAACCAGCAAAGAGCTCAGTGTACGCGCCCATTACGGACGGGTACGTTATGCACTTCAGCACCAAGTGGACGATGAATCCCCTTTCCCGATAGAGATCCGAGTAGAGATTTCCCGGGTTCAAGGGGATGCTGACGATTCCTTGGGCTTTGTACCTCTTGGCATACTCGACCCCATGTAGCCAGTTCCCGGCTTTGCTGAGGGCGTATCTCTCCATTGCAGCCTTGGGGACGTGGTAGTCCAGGTTATCCAGTGGCAAGCCGACTGACTTTTCGCCACCCAGCTCCGTTCCCGACGACGAGACCCAGACGACGCGGACTGTGGCTGATGGCTCCGCCTTGGCGGTCTCGACGAGGGTTGGTGTCAGCAGCTTGGTCAACAGGAAGGGACCTATTACGTTGACACCCAGTTGAATCTCGTATCCCTGGGGGGTCTTTGATGGGGGCCCGCTGCTCTCTACAGACTGTATGCCAGCGTTGTTAAAGAGAACGTGGAGCGTCTCCTCTTGGCTCTTGAACTTCTCCACGGTATTTTTGATTGTGGACAGATCGCCGAGGTCCAGAAACAGAAATATCAACTCCCCTGTGGAGTTTGGTATAGCCTTCTTGATATTGCCGATCGCCAGGTTCGCCTTCTCCTCGGAGCGTGCAGCCACGTAGACCTTTGCGTTCCGGGCGTAGAGTATCTGAGCGAGCTCCTTGCCGACACCGGTGTTGGAACCGGTGACGATGTAAACCTTTGAAAGATTGATTCTGTCAGTCAAAACCTCCCAAACTTGGTGGATCTTAAGACGTCATCTAGGGTATAGAAGTATTTACCTTGCCATGGAGATCTGGCAATGCCCTCTCCGTAAATGTTGGCTTTGGCGGAAACACTTGCGTCCAAATGCTGGAGAAGGGTGGCATCGGTACCATCGTAGCGGTGCGATCGGCGAAATGATAGTATCGTCACGAATTACGACTTGGGCCGAAATTTCGGAAAGCGACTGTTCTTCGGGACACTGCTGTGCTCTGCTAGATTGTTGACAAAGTTTCCCGGAAATCCGATGGTCATCTCACTCGCGGGGGACGGTATGATCATCTGTGCCGCAATTGGCGTCCGGTGTCCGCGGAAGCAAATGAATCCTTTTGGGGGTGGTGTCATTACGTACGTACCTTCACCAATCGGTCACCCTGGAGACTTATCTTGCTTCGAGGTTCGGATCCGTACCAGCCATCTGGCTGGGAAAGAGGGGACCCCCCTACTGCTGTGTAACACACCCATCGAATTCGGACGGGAGACCAAGCCATGGTAAAATCCTGGCATTATTCAAGGCCACCCGTCTAGACATATTAGCCTCCCTCTCACGTCCCCATCTCTCCTTTCATGTTGTTGTCAAGCCAGGCTTCCTCCAGACACAGACAGATTCAAGTTAGTTGCTATTGAACTCATCTTCATCGCAATGTCTTCAGCGCCTGTCCTCCACCAGTTAGGCAAAGACGGCCCCAAGGTTCCAGCCCTCGGGTTTGGACTGATGGGCTTGTCTTCTCACTCGTACGGGTCACCGCCGGGCGATGAGGAACGATTCGCTATTCTTGATCGTGCCTATGAGCTGGGAGCAAGGTTTTGGGACAGTGCCGAGTATGTTCTTCTTTCCGGGTGCAGTTTCTTTTCTTGTTTCAGCTGACCTTTCTTTGCGTTGGAAAAGCCTCTATGGTGACAACGAAGAGCTTCTGGGGAAGTGGTTCCAACGCACTGGAAAACGAGACGACATCTTTCTTGCCACCAAGTTCGGATTCGTCAAGGGTGGGCAGTCGTACGAGGTGGACAGTTCCGCTGAATATTGCAAGAAGGCATGTGCCGAGAGTCTGAAACTTCTTGGCGTTGAGACTATCGATCTGTGTAAGCCCTTGCTCTTTCTTGTATCCCTGATGTCAAACTTCTGTCCGCTGATCGCCATCGTTTGCCAGACTGGTTGCACAATGCCAATCCCAAGACCCCGATCGAGGAGACAATGCGTGCCATGGTGAAACTGCAGAGGTAAGCTCTGTGAAAAAGTATCCTAGCGGTTCATACTTATAACCTCATTCCATAATTACCATTCATTTCCGAGCCCTCCAGTTTACTATCGTTCGTTCATGACTAACTATGGCATCCGAAGAGAGGGCAAGATCAAGTACATTGGCGTGTCTGGGGTAACTTCGACCACTCTTCGCCGAGCGTGCAAAGTGGCAAAGGTATCAGCCATCCAGGCAGACTATACCGTCTTCTCTCGCGATATCGAAGGGCCCTCTGGCAGCGACCTGTTGGCAACTTGCCGCGAACTCGGCGTCTCCATTGTCGCCGCTACTCCCTTGGGACGAGGCATTCTCACAACCGACTTTGGCACTGGCAAAGCCGTGTTTGCCAGCAACGACACACGCCCCCAGTACATGCCGCGTTTCAAGGGCCCTAACCTGGATGATAATGTCAAGCTGGTCAAGAAGTTCAAGCGCTTTGCTGACAGAAAAGGCTGCACCGTTGCCCAGCTTGCCCTTGCCTGGCTCATTAAACAAGGCGATGATATCATCCCCATCCCTGGAACCAAGAAGATCAAGTACTTGGAAGAGAACTGGGGCGCTCTCAATGTTTCTCTCACTGACGAGGAAGAGGCCGATATCAGGGAGTTTGCAGACACAGCCGGCTTCGCTGGTTCCGCTGCTCCTCCGCAGTTCATGTCTTACCTCTACCGTGACACCGTAGAGGAGTCTTCTTAAGGTGTCCTCTTGTACGTTGTACGTAGGTGGAAGATGATCACAGTGTGAAATTGAAGTATCTATCTCTCTTATGCATTTCAGTATATGAGGAAGCTAAATATCAATGGCTCATTCGTCCTGTCTTTCGCAGTCTCTCAGCTGAATGGATACAAGGCAAGGGGGCACGACTAGCGCAAAGTACCCCTCCCCAGTAGGATTCCCTTGATGGGGCTCTAATCAGGTTCGATTCCTATCCGTGTTAGCCGGACTCACTTTTGGTTCCATTCGCCTGCTGACGCATACGGTCCTATGTACTATGTACCGTCTTGAACCAATCAGAAAAGTAATCTATAAGTGCGAATCTAGCTTATAACCGGCAAGCTCGCCGATTCCTCAAGGATTCATCCGAGTCGCCGATGTGACCTCAGACCGACGATCATATGATTTGGTGAGGACCGACGGGTCAACTTGCCGACCATCCATTTGATCGATGACGAACCTTCACCTAGGGTCCTGTTCGATGGTTTTCTACCTTTGGCCCTTGGGGTACAGATGACATTTCAGGGAAGCCATAGCCTATTACTTCGTAGAGATAATGTCAAGTCCGAAAACAGGGCTAAAGAGTACGTACTTACTTGCCTGCATAGAGATAGAGTCTGTACAGCTTACTAGCTAACGGCGCTGTGATGGAAATGGTACATAGATCTACACTCTATGAACGCGCTACACGATCAAACAACGACCACCTAACGTTATACCGAAAGTAGTTTGGCGTCATGCAGGAAGCCGTTGAAAACTCTAGTTGGCATTGGCATTGGCGGCTTTTCCGGCTATTAGCAGTGCTAACTCCGATGGAATGACGGGTAAATCATCTAAAACCCGGACGGAGCGTTCGTGCGCTGCTTTGGCCCCGAACCTAGCGCTGTGATCGCTAGCACGTAGCGCTGTAGACTAGACTACCATTGGCCAGCGCGTAGGATTTCGATACATCGAGTCAGTCAGACAGGAGTGCAGAAAATACACTGGCCTAAGTACCTTTTTTTTTTTTTCAAAATCATGGATGATGGGTGGGGCATTGGCGAACGGTGAGACCGTGGGTGAACCTTGCCACCGAACGGACCTCAATTTTCGTTGCGACAATGTTCCATCTGAACCGAATACACATGCTTGGACATGCCGTAATTTTTGGTGCTACAAAGTAAGGTAGCTACTCCCTCGACTGGGGTCCCGAGTTGTCCCACCCCGTTGCAGACTAGTCTGAGTCTGGAGACCTAACTGCAACCAACTGAGAAGTTAGAACTGTTTCTCTCTCATAGTAAAGCATGCTCGGACCAAAGCAAACCGTCTCCAATGCAGCGAGCGTTGCTTGATCCGGGGCTTCGCTGGGGATGAAAGTGGACTCCTCTCAGGAGCATCTGACTAGTTACTCCGAAGTTCGGATCCGAATCGGGGTGGTCGGCGGCGATTACTACTTTAGGGATAATAGACTTGCTGACACAAATGAACCGCCTCGAAAGGCAACTGTCAGATCCGAATCGATGATTATGCAGAGTAAAGGGGCATTGTGAGGTATTGCAAGGACAACGAATGATGAATAATCTAGACTTTTGGTAAATCTTGTCGTGTATGCTACTTCGGGGAGGCACTTCACAGGTCTACTCTCCAGCCCAACCCGCACATAACAAGCGTTCCTATATAGTTGGATGTTTGACTCGTAGCTGACTATATAGTGCTGGAATATAATAAATCTACCCCATGCCATACTATCGAGTGCCAAGTCCATGTCAAGTTCCCCCTGGTGAATCAGCTCGTTGCAGTATCACAATGAAGGACAAGCAGATGAACCACGTCTACAGCTTCGATGGTGCTAACGGAATCAATGGCAATAGCTGTAGAGGCATCACCGAAGACTTCCAAGTGCTTTCCATCGCTGACTTGGACATGGAAGCTACAGCGTCGAAGCGCGAAGCTGTAGTGAATGGCTCAGCTGGTGGACCGCCCAACGGAATTGTACAACCTACCAGTCCCGTTTATGTATTTCCCGGCGGTAACAAGTACGAGTCGCTCAGCCCGGTATCCAGCCTGCCAAGCAAGCCGACAACGATACCCGTCGCCATTTGCGGCATGGCCATGAGGCTTCCTGGGAACGTGAGCTCGGATTCCGACTTCTGGGACTTACTCATCGGCAAGAAAGACGCTCGTTGTCCCGTTCCACTCAGCAGATACAATGCGGCCGCATATCAAAATGAGAACCAGAAGACTGGCACGATTCAGACTGATCATGGCTACTTTCTTGACCATATCGACCTTGCCCATTTCGACACATCGCTGTTCTCTATGACGAGGAATGAGGTGGAAAGGCTCGATCCGCAGCACCGGCTCCTTTTGGAGATTACTCGGTGAGTCGTACCACATAAGCCAATATCATGGCACATCATACATGCCTTGAGGAGAGCTGACAGCGTTTCAAATATGAAAGAGAGTGTTTGGAGTCGGCCGGTGAAACCAACTGGCGAGGCCAGAAGACAGGCTGTTATGTTGGTTCCTTTGGTGAAGACTGGCTGGAAATGCAGACTAGGGATACGCAAGACTCGACCAAGAACAGAATCACTGGCTATGGAGACTACATGCTCGCCAACCGGGTATCATACGAGTATGACTTCAGAGGCCCCAGGTAAAGTCAGCTCCGGTTCGAGTCTTTCAGAACAAAAGAAAAACGAAGACGAACGCGTATTAACATTCACTTGCAGCATGTCGATAAAGACTGCGTGCTCGTCTTCAACAATATGCCTAGACTTGGCTTTCAAAGCTCTCCAAGCTGGTGACATTGACTCGGCCATTGTCGCCGGCGTCAATCTCATGATGGCGCCCACGTGTAAGAAAGCTCGCTAAGTTGTTCAATCTCTACTTTGGAGTTTTCCGCCGAGTCTAATTCTGTCTCGCGCAGTGACACAGGCGTTAACGGCACAGGGAGTCCTTAGTCCGGACGGCTCCAGCCGAACGTTTGACGCGGGCGCCAACGGGTACGTACGAGGCGAGGCCGTAAGTGCCATCTACATCAAGAGGCTAGACGACGCCGTTCGAAGTGCAAACCCGATCCGCGCAGTCATACGGTCGACCGCCAGCAACTTCGACGGCAGGACGGCGGGAATATCTCTTCCCAGTGCGGAGAGCCAGGCCACTCTTATCCGAGAATGTTACGAGTCAGCCGGGCTTTTGGGCTGCATTGGCGAGACGGCGTTTGTTGAATGCCATGGCACGGGTACTAGGGCGGGAGACCCGATAGAATCCACTGCCGTGGTCAAAGTGTTTGGCGGGCAAGGAGTTTACATCGGATCGGTCAAGGTAAGTCATGATATGATGATGCTTACCGATCTCCCGAACATTCACAACGCGAGTCACACTGACATATAACTGGCTATATAGCCCAACATAGGTCACTCTGAAGGAGCAGCCGGCCTAAGCTCCATCATCAAGACTGTGCTTGCCCTCGAGAATAAGACCATTCCCCCTAATATCAAATTTGGCACGCCCAATCCGAATAGTGCGTTTCAAGTCTCTCCACCTCTTCTTCCACAATCTTCCATGGACTAATCTGTTTGGTTAAACCTCAAGTCCCTTTTGAAATAGGTCGTCTTCGGGTACCTCTAGATGCAACCCCGTGGCCGTTTGATAAACATGAACGAGCCAGCGTCAATAGCTTTGGAATAGGAGGTGCCAATGCTCGTACGTACCATTCTTTGCTCCTAATACGGGGACCTGGTATAAATTTACTAGCTACTAAAATTGAAGCATCTGGCAGATGTGATATTAGAATCTGCTGCATCGGTTGGCCTTGGAAGAGTGAGAGAGACATCCAGCCTGTCTTCTCCGTGGAGCTCGACCTCCAAGTCGCCGCCCAGACTACTTGTCAGCACCGCCAATCATGCCAAGTCCGCTCTCCAGCGAGTGCAAGACTGCCAGAAGTACGTCGGGGGTCATTTCGACCGAGGAAGCGAGATGCTCGAGGACGTCGCATATACGCTGGGTGCGCGAAGAGAGCACCTACCTTATCGATCCTTCGCCGTGACCGATGGCCTCGCACCCCCGGAGTTCTCCAAACCAGAAAAGATCCCCAAGCATGTGCCGGAGATCGTCTTTGTCTTCACCGGGCAAGGCGCACAGTGGCCGATGATGGGCTGCAGCCTCATCTCCGACTTCCCCAGCACTCTGCGGGACATGGAGAGGATGGACAAGGCTCTCTCCAGGCTGGCTCGGCCGCCAGCTTGGACTATCCTAGGTGAGTCGAAGAGAGCTATTCGAATGGGGGAAATGTGATGACATCTGACCCCATTGTGTCTCTTTCAGATGAGTTACGCAAGCCCGAGTCCAAATCCCGCGTGCACGAGGCCGAGTTCAGCCAACCGCTTTGCACCGCTGTCCAAATCGCCGTCGTCAATCTACTACGGACCTGGAAGATCCAACCAGCCGCCACGGTCGGGCATTCCAGCGGCGAGATTGCGGCTGCCTACGCTTCGGGGGCCCTCACTCTCGAGGAAGCCATCGTTGTCGCGTACCTGAGAGGGTTGGCTTTCACGGAGAAGCTGGCGTCGCCAGGCGCAATGGCCGCCGTCGGCCTCGGAAGAGACGACGTCGCGCCGTACCTAGTGGACGACGTCGTCATTGCCTGCGAGAACAGCCCGCTGAGCGTCACTCTGTCAGGCGGCGTGGACGGGATCACCGACGTGGTCGAGCGAGTCCAGGACGCTTTCCCCAATGTCTTTGCCAGGAGACTCAAGGTCGAAATGGCGTATCACTCTCGTACGTATAACCTCCAGGAGACTTTCGCTTTCCCCGACTCTGCTGACCTGTCTACGGCAGCGCACATGAGAGCGACGGGTGAACGTTTCGAGGAACTGCTCGGGTCACATGTGTGTAGTAGAGCACCATCGGTGCCGTTCTTCTCGAGCCAGACGGGCGCACAAGTCCGACACGCGAACGCCTTGGACTGTGCATATTGGCGGTCGTCTTATGAGTCTCCTGTGCTCTTTCACACGGCACTCGAGACGTTACTACAGTCACGATATGCACTCACCGGTACAGCCGCGCCTCCCTTATTACTGGAAATCGGGCCACACTCGGCTCTGGCGGGCCCGATCAGGCAAATCCTGAAAGGGATCAAGTCGGACGCCTACTATGTCCCAACATTGGTCCGTAGCGAGAATGACTCGCGAAGCATGTTGAAAGCGGCCGCCCAGATCTTCCTGAAAGGACATACGCCCGACTTCCAGGCTCTGAATCCCGAGGGAAAGGTCCTGTCGGACTTGCCCGCTTACCCTTGGCACCATGAGACGCGGTACTGGTCGGAAAGTCGCCTGTCCAGGGAGTGGAGGCAGCGCAGGTTTCCTCACCATGATCTCCTCGGCTCGCGGGTTGTGGAGTGTGGCGAGACGCAGCCCGCGTGGAGGAATGTCCTGCGACTGGAGGACGTCCCCTGGTGCCGCGATCATGTCATTGGCGGCGACATCGTGTTCCCCGCCGCAGGCTATATCGCCATGGCCGGCGAAGCCATACGCCAGAGGCTCTCCGTGCCTGCTCAAGCTCCAAGCCAGGCGCAAGACTTTATTCTGCGAGACTTTACGCTCAGCGCGGCCATGACACTTCGCGACTCTGCGCCGGCAGAGATCATGTTTCACATGCGTCCTCTTCGTCTGACGACAAGTCTGGACTCGGAATGGTACGAATTCGCCGTCGTATCCTACTGCAGCAACGGCTCCACGGGCTCATGGACAAAGCACTGCGCCGGACAGCTGAAGGCGGGCAGCAACTCGGAGAGCCATGTGATCGAGCCCAGAACCAAAAAGCCAAATCTTGCCCTGCCTCGCAGAATCCAGTCGGTGTCTTGGTACCGGCTGTTGAGCAAAATTGGCATGGCGTACGGACCCTGCTTTCAGGGTATGAAAGAGATGTCCGCACACCCGGTTCATCACTCTGCGGTGGCTCGCATCTCCAACAATACCAGCAAATTTGATTCGATCTACCAGCTCCATCCAACCATGATGGACGCATGCATTCAGCTCTTCACGGCCGCGGCCGCTCGAGGTCAAGTCAGGAACTTGAGCAGGGTGCCTCTCGTCCCCGTTCGCTTTGGCGAGGTATACGTGAAGCAGCCAACATCACCCGCGTCAGGCGCCGAGATCGCCGTGCAAGTCGATGCCGTATTCGGCCCCAACGGTGGTATCGACGGATCTTGTCTCGGAACGGATGCGAGCGGCAAGCTCGTGCTACGGATGAAAGACGTTCAGCTGGCGCCGTTGGGGGATGGGGACTCCTCCACCCGTGACAAAGACCCTCATGCCGCCGTCGTGCTGCAGTGGAAACCCGACGTCGATACCAACCGACTTGGCCCCCTGTGTTCAAAGGTTCGAGGTTCCCAGGTGCGGGAGGAAGAGTCTTTCATCGCTTCCCATCTGCAAAGACTTGCGCTGCTCTGCTCGATCGAGGCGCGTGACCGCTTGTCCAAGGTCGCGAGCCCCAGCGAGCAACTGCGGAGTTTCTCCGCACGACTCCAAGCCGAGATCGACAGTTCTGAGACGAGCGACGAGCAAGCGGGGACTAGTCATAACACGGCATTGGTGAACCTGTCCTCCTCGGAGCGGGCGGAACTGATTGCTACAACCGCTGCGCACGTCAAGGAGACGAGCGCGTCGGCAGCTGGTCTCGCCCTGTGTTGTATATTCGACAACATCGAGAGCATACTTGCAGGCAACACGGAGCCTCTCCAACTTCTTCGAAACGGTGGAGTCTTCAGTGGGATACAAAGACTGAGGAGAGGCCTAGCCTTCCAGGACTGCAGGTGTGTCCTTGAACTCCTCAGCCACAGCAAGCCGGACCTGCGAGTCTTGGAGGTGAGAACCGGGCTTTGCGAGGAAGAAAGGACATTCGATACCGGTGCTATTGTGGACAGTCTCGTATCCGAGTTCGGCGAGCGCATGCTTCGCTCCTATACCGTGGCCCACGTAGTTTCGGCAGAGGCGTCGAGTCCGACAGAGATGAACGAAAACCACTCGGGAGTGGGGTTTAGGCAGCTGGACATTTTCCAGGACCTCGAGAAGCAGGGATTTACTCCCGGTTCATATGACCTGGTCATTATTCCCATTGTAAGCCTTCCTTCGAGTTGAAGCTGGCAGACATTCTCTGGGACGATGGATCTAACATGAGTTGTGCTGCCCCAACAGGTACTGAAAACTACCACGTCAAGCATCAGTGCGACATTTGAAAAGGTACAAAAGCTTTTGCATCACAACGGCAAGCTTCTTTTGCAGAAGCCAGGAGTGGATGTGGCGTGGTTTGATTTTACTACCGTAAGTCACCTGGCCGTTTGGAAACATGGATGTTCGTTCATATGGCCTGATTGATGCTGACCACATTTCAGGGCATACTACCCGAGTCCTGGATCGGAGAGATGTTGCGAAAGTCTACAGAACCAAACAGATGGCGCCGAGAGCTTTCCGATAACGGATTCCACATGCTCGGCGAGCTGAGAGGAATCGTCGTCGCATCTGCGGTGCCCCCTATCCAGATAAAGGGCACCATCTCCCTGCTATCCGAATTTCCACAGGGACCAGTGGCAAGATACGTCTCCATGAGCCTGGCACAGCGAGGATACGCCATAGATACCATAGGACTTGACTACTCGGAGCTGAACAGCCAGCGAGACATCATCTCCATCCTGGATCTCGAAGGCTCTGGCCCCTTCCTCGCGGGACTCACACCGGAGCATTATGCATCGTTCCAAAACCTGATGACGAGGTTGCAGGCAGATGCATCGGGCCTCCTGTGGCTCACCAGGCCATGCCAAATACGCTGTGCCGAACCTCAATACGCCGAGATCCTGGGCATGGCAAGAACCATGCGCAACGAGTTGTCCATCGACTTTGCTACCCTCGAAGTCGACGTGGACTTGAAGGCGGCAAACGATGGTAATGCAGGAGCCGTGGATGCCATTGGCAACGTGTTCCAGAAGTTCCGGTGTTGTCGTCGCGCGAGGGCCCGAGATGACAGCGAAGTTGGCGGTGGTGATGGTCATGTCGATGATGGTAATGATGCTGATGCTGATTACGAATACGCCATCGTCGCCGGCACGGTGCATGTTCCACGATTCCACTGGGTGTCCGTCCTGGAGGGTCTCGCAGGTCGCCCGCCAGGGGGCCAGACCGCGCCGAGGCGTCTGGAGTTTGGGAAAAGGGGATCCCTCAAGAGTTTGCAGTGGGTCGACCGGCCACCGAGCGACAGCCCGCGTGGAAATGAGGTTGTAGTCGAGGTCCGCGCCGTGGGAATGAATTTCAAGGTATGTGTTTACCCCATCCCGTAGCCGCCCCAAGCCCCCTCTCCCTCTCTCCTCCTCTCGGATGAAGCCTTTTGGTACTCGCTCAAGTGATGGGTTAGGACGTATTGAGAGCCATGGGCATCGTCGAGGGTCAAAAGGCCGAAGGCAACGGTCTCGGCTGCGAGTGTGCCGGCGTCGTGACGCAGGTAGGTCCCGACGCTGCGCCTCTCCAGGTCGGCGATCGTGTCTGCGTAGCGGCTTTAAACACGTACACGACCTCCCTGCAGACGACGTCGGATCATTGTGCCAGGATCCCCGACGATCTCGGTTTCGAGGCCGCTGCCACCATGCCCTGCGTGTATGGGACCGTTATCCACGGCCTGGTTGGCCTAGCCAGGCTTGAGCGTGGCCAGGTGAGTGAGCATTTCTGTCAGGAGAAGAAGAAGAAGGGAACTAACCCAAGGCCTTACCTTAGTCAGTACTGATCCATTCGGCATGCGGAGGGATTGGCATTGCGGCCATTCACGTCTGCCGCTCGATTGGCGCATCCATCTTTGCCACCGTCGGTACGCCGGAGAAGGTTGACCATCTTGTCAACGTGTTCGGGATCGCTCGCGACCACATCTTCAGCTCGCGAGACGCCGGCTTTCTCCCTGCCTTGATGAGGGCGACCGGGGGCGGGGAGTCGACGTGGCCCTCAACTCTCTTTCCGGCGAGCTACTGCACGCCACATGGAAATGCGTGGCCGAGTATGGCAGCATGGTCGACATTGGGAAGCGCGACTTTGTGGGACGCGGCCAACTTGCCATGGACAGGTTCGAGGCGAACCGTGCCTATTTCGGTCTTGACTTGGCGCAAATGTACACGCAGCGGCCGGAAAAGATCAGAGGCATTCTGGAGAAGATGATGGACCTCTATCGACAAGGGGCCATCCTTCCGATCCAGCCTCTCACGTCCTTTGATGCCGACCAAGTCGAAGAAGCCTTCCGCTCCATGCAGAGGGGCAAGCACATCGGGAAGCACATCGTTCGCATTCCTCACGACGCATCATTCTTACCCAGCGTGCGGACCCGCGGCAGCCTGTCCTTGAGACCAGACGCATCTTACCTGTTGATCGGTGGCCTCGGCGGCCTTGGTCGATCCGTTGCTTCTTGGCTAATCGAACACGGAGCCAGGAATCTCCTGTTCCTGTCGAGGAGCAGCGACCCGAACAGCCCAGACACAAGAGCATTTGTAGGAGAGCTGGTTGCTGCCGGCTGTAGAGCCCAGCTAGTCAGGGGAAGCGTGACCTGCCTGGATGACGTCCGCAGCGTTATTTCACAAGCCCACGCCCCGATCGCTGGACTGATTCAAATGTCCATGGTTTTGCGGGTGAGTTCGAAGCCGGCCTGAGGCCGGATCCCACTCCAGCTGGGCGTTTGCTAATCAGAAATCCCCATCTCTCCAGGACTCTGCCTTTGACCAGATGACGTATGAGAACTGGGTAGAGGCCACGGCGCCCAAGATCTCGGGGACCTGGAACTTGCACGAAGCCTTCTCAGACCAGCGTCTGGACTTCTTTGTGCTGTTCAGCTCCATCTCCGGCAGTGTGGGCAACCCGGGGCAAGCCAACTACGCGTCTGGCAACACCTTCTTGGACGCATTCGTGCAATTCCGGCATGGCAAGGGGCTTCCGGCGTCGGTTCTGGACGTCGGGGTCATGGCCGACGTCGGCTACGTCAGCCAGAACCGCGCCGTCATGGAGCAGTTGAAGACGAGGGCGTCGTACCTACTCCGCGAGCAGGACCTGCTCGACTCGCTCGAGCTGGCCATCAAACGGTCCCGCCCATCAGAAGTCTCTACCGGCACAAGCGAGCACCGCTACGTGAACGAAAGCCAGCTGGGCATCGGCTTCAGGTCGACGCAGCCCATCACATCGCCGCGGAGTCGTACGGTCTGGAAGCACGATGTGCGGATGCGGCTCTATCGCAACCTGGAGACGGCAGCCGTCGACAGGGACGAGGCCAGAGCGGGCACGGGTGTGGAGGACGAGGCAGATACACTCAAGAAACTGCTGGCAGCCGCTGCCAATGACCCCGACGTCCTCGCGCAGGAGTCGTCGGCTGTCATCATTGCGCAGCACATCGCCGCCACCCTGTGCGAGTTTATGATGAAGGAGGCGGACGAGATGGACGTCGGGGCAAGCCTGGGCACGCTAGGACTCGACTCTCTTGTCGCGACGGAGCTGAGGAATTGGTGTCGGCAACGATTTGGATTGAGTGTGAGCGTGCTAGAGATAATGAGGGCAACTTCGATCCGGCAGCTAGGTACGTTTGTCACGGCGGGACTTGTAACTAAACTTACCCCGAAAGGAATAGGAAGTGGGCTGTGATTTCGATTGAGGTCTGTAAGAGCTAGATAGCAGGGTTGATGATGACTAATAGATAAGTGGTAGAGTTATAGGAGCTAATTCGATTGATATATCTATAAGACCTATTTACTACTGCGTCTGCGTCTTTACTGGCTACTCTTATAGTTGTAGCTGCTTGTCTAGAAGGTTCCGTGTTAGGTAAATGTGGTCTATAACTTATAAGGTCAGGTACCTAATCACGATTAGACCTACTTGCGACCACATTCCTTTTTGGTGTGTTTACACCAAAGGAATGCAGGATTTTACAGAGTCGTATAAAATCGAAATAATATAGTAGAAATTATTCATTTTATATTACTAGGCAGTTCGATATAGATCATGTTATAATATCATAGTTAGCTAATAAAGCTGCTGGGTATTGAGATATATATATCGTATACAAGTAGTACTATATTTGAGATAAGTATATATAAGTTGTTGCGTATGTCTAACGATATCTAACAAGTTCTCTACAACGAAGAATGGTGAAACGATCAGCTCCAGCAGAGACAAATGGGCGGAAGTGACAGAGGAATTCGAGGGAAAGCCAAATGTAAAGATGTACCTTTGGGACATGGAAATTAGGAAAATAGCATCAGATTATAGTGCTGATGATACACTTTCCGCCCATTCCACGATGTTCTTTCGTGAAGGTTTTACCGGATTTGGGGGTAACCTAACTTTTGCACTCTCCGGTGGCATGTAGCGTGGACGAACCAGCCTTTCGAACCCACGCTCTACCTGGTCAAAGCACCATGAGAGTGTCGACCGTGTTGCTTCTTCATTCAAGCCCTTGACCGCGTCAGCATCCTCCGAGGTCATTGCCCTGGCCAGTGATAAGAAGGTATCGTTTTGGACCTTGTTCAGCGAGGACTCGTTCTTCCGACTTTGAGGTAAAAAGCCCTTGTCCGGTTTTTTCATTCGGGGCTCGATCCAGACCCCAAGATTCATAATTCCATGTGTGCGCACATGGAAGATGGTCGCGCAGTTCCAAATCGATATCAGCTTCTTTCATGGTACCAAACGGCTGCCAGGGATTAGGCGGATAGCGCAGGTAGTCTTCGTCTTGCGGATACTGACTGTAACAGTCACGGCGCAAGCGCCAGACGTCCGCTCTCGAGACCATTCCTCCTTGCAGATATGGTCCACGTGGAAAGATATCCATGAAGGAATAAGATATCCCCGTCCACGCAGCAACCTCGGCTTGGCCACCGTACCAGGCCCCAAATTTGATCGTGACTGGGATATGGCGAAAATCGGAACACACTGCTAGTCCAAGCCACAAGGGCGCGGAGTGCGAGAATGACAAGACCTTGGCAAACAGCTCGTAGTTTTCGGACTCGATGATGGAATGGAGGACGTTATAGATGGGGCGAAGAACTGCTCCGGCAACGTTGCACGCAACATCGGGTTGCCACAACACGCTTTCCAGACAACTATCATACACCCTATCACACACACTCAAAGTCATGAGGTGACTCAATGCGTCGAAATTCGGAGGTGGGCTGTTGGGTAGGTCCGTGGAAGGTAGCTGCGACGTGAGGCGTAGCCGCGGAAGCTTCAACTTGCTATGCAAAGGCGAGTATCCGCGCTGCCGAGGGAGACTGATAGCTGCGGACAAGGCCACGGAACATTGTTTGTCCAGGTCGTAAACGTGAGAAAATCTGTGAAGGTAGATAGAAGCCTGTTCGGCAGTCGGGAGCTTCCCTAGCCGTCTGTGCGGCCGATTATCGCAGAGGATAGGATGGAGCCCGTCTGGGGCTACGGACCACGGCAAGCCGTTCTCCTCTCCTTGGACCTTGAAGTACGTTCCAGGTGCCGTTATCAATTGCCACCAGGCAAGTTCCTCGGTCGACGCATAGTCGAGACTGGTCGCGATGCCCTGGTTATCCATGGGAACAGACGACTTCTCGGTTAGGTCAGATACGTGCGACTCTAATTTGAGACCTTGATTTTCGGCCAGTCGAGCGTTCAAGATGTATGCCCAGGCAAGAAACAGGCAGTATACTCCGTATGGCATACGGAGTAACGTTAGCTGAGTTGTAACAAGAGAGAGAGTGGGTGGCTGACTGTTGGTCGCTGTGGGGCGGACCGGCGAATCTTTTAGCCATTCATTCCATAATAAGCAATGTTTGTGCTCTACTGTGTACGGGACCTAGGTAATCCGTAGCGAGTACATAGATGGCATCAGGCGCACGCGGCACAGCAGTGATGGATTGGGGTACGTGTACGGGGTACGGAGTACATGCAATGTCAACGGCAGACGGACGACCTGGGCCCGCCGTTGCAGCGGGTCAGTACGGGGCAACGGGGACCTGTTCTCCAGGGCTCTTGCCGGAACGGGCGACTTGTACGTCGCTGAGTCCTGACCGTCATGTACGGATTACCTACAGGCTACCTGGCCACGCTGGGCACTCTAGGACTCGACTTACTGGTCGCGACAAAGCTAAGGAATTGGTGTCGGCAACGGTTTGGATTACGTGGGAGCGTATTGGAAGTAACGAGGGCAGCTGCCATCCAGCAGCCGGGTACCCGGTACGTTTATCACGGCCGACGGCGGGACTTGGGACCAAACTCGCGCCTGTAAATACAAGTACACACAAATACCACGGATCCCTAATGTCTCATGACTGACCGTCTGTTCGCAACGACAAAGTCTTTGGGCTGGCCGTGTCGCCCGTCAGTCGTCGGGGTACATCTCCTTCATGTTGCTCACAAACCTCCCCTCCTCGCCATCCCATCGCTTAAAGTAGCGTCCGGCAAGGGACAGCAGTGCTTCGCTCGGCGCGTCCGTCAAGGTCTCCATGTTCTCCTCGGCCACGTAGCGCGCCGTCTTGTCGTATGCCCTACATCACCACCCGCCGTCAGCACACGCACACGCACACGCACACGCACACGCCACACACACACACACACACACACACACACAAACGCACATATCAGGTACCTGCGCTGGGGGGACGTACACGGTATTGTAAAAGGGCTGGTTCCGGCCCCTCGGCAGGTCGTCGACCCGCATCTGCTGGATCCAGGTCTCGGGCATGTGGCACACCTCGTTCCAGCCCGTGACGAAGCCCTCGTACGCGTACCGCACGTGGCGGAACTGCGTGCCGATGCGGTATTTCACCGCGACGCCGCCGCTGCCGCCGCGCGGCTTGGGCACGACGTCCTGCTCGTCCTCGCGCCGCATCGAGTGCGCGACGCTGTGCACGACGACGCTGTGCCGGTCGCGGAGGTCGGCCGGGTACAGCGGCAGGACGTAGCGCTCGACGCTGCCGACGTCCTCGGGGAAGTGCGCCTGCATCTGCTGCAGCAGCGAGGGGCCGACCTGGAGGCGGCGCTCGAGGGCCTCGGCGCCGTCGGTGGTGGTGTCGCCCAGCTGCACCAGCTTCCACATGACGGCGTAGATGGCGCTCTCGTAGTCGGACCCCCGGCCCCGCGCCACCACGCCCTGCTGCTCGATCAGCAGCTGCACCGAGTGCATCACGTTCCGCCCGGTGCGCCGCGCGAGCTCCAGCGTCGACGCCGGGCCCATGAGCTCGCCCATCTGCCACGCCGGCGCGCCCATCTGCGCCAGCACCTCGACGAGCCGCGCGCTGGGCACCTCGGCCGAGCCGGTCCAGGGGTCCATGTACATGCGCTCCGGCGTCTCGCCTGGCGTCCGCGGTTCGGCCCGCGGGACGCCGTCCAGAGAGGCGTCCGCCGGGGCCTGCACCACGGCGTGCACGTGTCGCGGGTAGTTGGACGGCCGGGCGTCGACGCCGAGCCTCTGCGCGACGGCGCAGAAGATGGCCGTGCTCTGCAGCGGCAGGCTCGTGTGCGGCTCCTCGAACAGGGCCAGGGAGAGGAAGTTGTTCCGCAGGCCGTGGTAGTCGGCCGTGTCCGGGTTGCCGACCAGACGCCGGCCTCGCAGGTAGTCGGCGATGCGTACGGCCCTCTGGCGCGTGCTCTGCGCCTCCCAGTCCACGTCTGCGTCCCCGTCCCCGTCCCCGTCCCCGTCCCCTTCCCCTTCCCGGACGGCCCGAGCCAGACGGTCGAGCTCGTCGCGGATGTCCTTGAGGTCGCCGTTTCGGCCGGACAGCACAAACAGGTCGTATGCCCCCAGCGCCTCCTCCAGCGGCACGGCGTCCGGGTTGTGTCGCAGCCGAGACCACTTGTCCAGCGCCGTCGCGCGGTGCATGAGGCCGAGCACGGTGCCGGCGTAGTACCGGCGCGCGAGCACGTCCTCGGCGTCGTCGGGCGTCTCGTCGCGCAGCTTCACGAGGAGGTCCTTGACGTCGTCGCCCGCGGCCGCAATCTCCTCCATCTTGCGGATGCGCCTCTGCGGCGACGCCAGCAGGGACTCGAACACGGCCCTCGCCTGCCCGTCCTTGTTCGCTCGCTCATCAAAGATCTCTCGCCATCGTGCGCTCGCGGGGGGCGCGTCGAGGAGCGCCGACAGCCCGTGGGAGTCGTCCCAGTACCGCCACCTGTCCAGACAGTGCCGCCGCCAGATCAGGGGCTCCGAGGCAATCTTCTCGTTGCGCTTGTTGGTTCGGCTAAAGGCGACGGTCGCTCGCAGGGGCAGGTGGAGGGTGATGGCGAGGACGAGCTCGTCGGGGAGGCGATTGAGGGGTTCGCAGTACGCGGTAGTCGGGTGGGCTGCCATGGTGGCAATTGGGACTCGGTCGACCGTCGCGGAACAGAAGGGCGTCCCTTTCAAAGAGATGGATGGATGGCAGCAGATGGGTTTGGGCCGAGGGGTCGCTGAAATCGTCATCGTGCCTAGAGTCATACCGCGTTAACGTACGTCAGCGGTCAGCCAGGTTCCGGGCCGATAGCCGGAGACTATACACAGTAAGTGCCGGAGACTACAGGGCAGAGTCTCGTATGCTTGGATACGTTTCATTAAGCAGACGTTGCGAGCATCACCAACACCGCGTTACATATCCAGTCGCTTTGATGAGAACAGTGAGAGGAGTTCTACCTTCTGACCCTTGCGATTAGGTTTCATTGCTTTGACAATCAATCCTCGTTATAGTCATACCATCCCGTGCATCCATGATCCATCCTAAATCGCCCACCCATCCATTACATTTCGATGTGTCTCACTGTCCGCACTTGTCATTCCATTACCATTACTATGCCCGAGCTATGCATGCGTCTCTTGACTATTCATTTCCATTCGTCCACCATCGGTCCATTGCCACTTCCCAGTCCCGATTCTCCCCCTACCCAGATCCAACAACGCCAGTACGCCATGATTAATCAATCATCAGTCCATGACCCCCCCTTTTGTCTGGTACCCTCCACACACCATTCTCAGTACTTCGACACCCGCTTAATACCCACCGGCTCGCAAGTCGGGTTGTGCGGCGGCAGGGTAGTCGCCCAAGCAACAGAGTTGTAGTAGTACCCGCCCAGGGTCTGCCAGCACAGCTGCCAGCTGTAGTACACGTTGCCGTTGAAGTTGGGCGTGGGCGTGACGCCGGCGACGTTGACCGAGTCGTCGCCGTAGGCGTAGCCGAACAGCCTGCCGTCGCCGTCGAAGCCGACCGCCATGGTGTCCTGGTCGGCGGCGCCCGAAGGGTAGAACATGGGCGCCGCGACGTTGCTGTTGGGCTGGTACGTCAGCTCCATGGGCGACGGCACGGTGAAGTTCTGCACCGGCAGGTTCCACACCAGGAACCCGACCTCCCAGTCGCCAAACGTCACCGTGCCCGTGTAGTTGAAGTAGAACTCGGACGAGACGCCGGTGGACCTTCCGCTGATGCACAAGCCCTCGATGGCGGCGCCGGCGTGGCATGCGCTGCCGTAGCCTAGGGTGGGGGTTAGAAGTGTGAGTGACAGTAACAACAACAACAACAACAACAACAACAACAACAACAACAACAACAACAACAACATGGTTCCTACGCAGGGCATAGGGGGGCGCATGGGGGTGGGGTCATTTCGTTGCATACCGTGGATGGAGGTGTTGCTCGTGCCGGTGATTTCAAGCTGGAACGGTCCGGTCTGGTTGTACTCTTGTGCGTACACAGCCGAAGCTGCCAGAACCAGGGACGCACATGTGAACTTCATAGTGACTGTGGGGGGGGGTGTGCTTCGCGATGATGCGATGATGCGATGTTGACGTATATCGGCTGAACGGGTGGAGAGAAGAAGAACCCAACTGCAGCTGCGATCGACGATGGAGAGGAGGAGTGAAGAGGTATGGGTAACAGATGCCCAAACCCTGACGAGAGAGAGCAGATCGGACACCTTCTTAACTTGAGTAACGAACGCCCCAATGGCCGCGGCCGGTACTTAGTAGGCCGTCTGGCCGATCTGCATTTCACTTCCGTAGTTCCTTCTGCTTCGTACGGAAAGTTCGGCGGAGAAGGTAGCGGCCGGCTGGGATGAGGCCAGCGGCATCATGGAGACCGTCGTTAGCGGGCTGACGTGAAGCTACGAAGAAAAGCCGTTGAACATCACCAGGCCGGCCGGGGAGCGATCATCGAGATCACCACATGATGCATCGACATGGGGGGGCCATCTGCGTCGGTTGATCTCCACGGGACCACGGCTGTTTATGGTGTCGAAATCACATGCCGTATCGACGGCGACGTCGGGCTTCTCGTCAGACGTCAGCTGTGAATGTCTCTCTCTCTCTTTAAACACTGCAAGTTGCTGTGTCTTGCTACCGGTATAATGCATTTACTCGACAACCGGACGTGACGTTATGACGGCGTAACACTGTGTGGATCAATCATCAACTTAAGCTTCCCTAGGCAGTGTCCTGAGTCCTTCCTTCACCAGGATACACTAACATGCATGATCCAATCAAGTCATTCAATAACGTTACGCTGACTCGGAGAAATCCGCCAGGATGGGGATGTAGCCGTACGACACTCGGCCGTTGTACAGAGTAGGGCCGGCCTTGGTGAGCGAAATCGATGTGTCCATGACATTCCACACTTATGGTTTCCCATTTCCGCGATGGAAAGTACCATCGAGCGGCGTATTAGTAGGGAACTGGCCGGTCAGGTCATTCTCGTATTCAACGTAGCTTCAGGGTCCCGGGTGATCACATCTTGTCTGCAACTACCGAAGTAGTGTGCGAGCCAAAAAAGCATGGCTGTTCCCGAAAATAGATCACGATGGATGCTACATAGCAATCACCCGACCTATTCGATTCTAGTGCCCTATTAACTTGTAACGCCTGCCAGCCACTAGTCGTGTTCATCAAGGGATCGTCGGGTTTAGACTCTGGACGGCCCCAGACTCATCTTTCGTCCGAGGAGCCCCCTTTGCCGTTGTCCGCTCCGTATGCCGCGTCGCCGCCCTCATGGCTTACTATGTATGGTACAGCGACATGCCATGTCGGCGCTCACAGAACCACCCACACGCGTCACCGGACACGAGCAGAGTCTGGCGACCCATGAGCGTTGCATCGCAGCAAAAGTAGATCACCGCTCTTTCTACTGCAATAGTGACTTATATGCGACACATGAGGAAAATATTGGCAGAGAATCCGGTTCGGGACGTGTGAATGAGCCACACTGCAGACTCAGCCTACGAAGGAATACAAAGTGAGCACCAGTGGCAATTTTACTTGTCAGACCAATGCCCAGTGTCTACCAGGTATGGGTTGGGGAGCGATGGGGACAACCACCCTGAGTTTATTGTTAGGGTTGCAACGCTGTGCCACTGTTACATGAGCATCAAGAATGTGCCGTATTAATCAAGACCCGAGGAATAATATCGTGCATCGTGATGGACTGGGGTTTGAGGACGTGTTGGCTGTGTGGCAGGGCCACACAAGTATCGGCAGACGTCTGATATGGTTTCCAGGCTTTGCTGTAGGTGGGCTGAGATACCCACCCAGTTGGTACGCAGTGAACTGTATTGTATGTACGGATACATGAGCGGTTGGATCATTTCTAGCCTTATAGTTTCCATCTATTTTTACTGACTACACCCGATCTGTGGGTTCATATGGCTGGTAAGCGATGGCGGGTTGATCAGGGGACAGAGTTCCTCTCATCTGTAGTGTCGGTTTCCCTCGCATTTCCATCAGAGATACCAAGACGGAGCAAGAAGAAGGCTTAGCTTGTCGACCGCACGACCTTTGGCGAAAGCTTTGGCGAAAGAGTGTATAAACTCTGGCCAAGGCCTCGCTCGAGCTAACCTTGTCCTCTCGTTAGGCCTCGTCCAGGATCCATCGTCCCGGGGAGGGGGGCGACCAACAGTCCGGCATGAGACGCTTGCTTCTAATTTCGTGCCAGTTATCAGTTCAGGCACCCTGAAACGACAGTATGTCGTATAGTCGAGTGCGGCATCCTCGAGGCCGCCGTCCGACGCGAATACGGAGCATGCTGCCAACTCGAAGCAACTGCTCCACGCTTCCACAGGATGAGAAGCTCGACTATGCCAATGCCATCAAGTGCCTGATGATTTAAGCCGGAGAGGACGCCGGCCAGCGAAGTAACCAGAAGCCTGTTGATCGTCTGTTCCACGGGTACCACATTATGATGGCAACCTGACAACATACCTCGCGGTGCGTTACGGGGCCTTAGCAAGCTAGCGAAACCCTTCATACGGTGCTTGCATGGCCTGTCTTTGGGAAAAGCTGTCTTTGGAAATGCTGGTCGCAATCGGCGAGTCGAATTTGCCCAACACGGAGAAAGAGACATTCCTGCTCTCCCCCCCAGCAATCTGCCCCCGACGTCCGCGTCCCCCCCTGTACGTGTGATTCGTATCCATGCATGCACGACGCTGCTCTGAAGATTACACCGAGCCCGGCACGCATCCGGTCGCATCAAAAACGCAGAGCATTTTTGGCAAAATTTGCCCTCTTGCGATATCGTGACGTTGAGCCACATCACCCACCAGACGCACGTCCGCCAATGGGGCGACGTCCTCTCCCCCCTTGGAAATGAAGAACCCAGACTCACGCCCGGCTGCAGGTTCACACGTATGAGACATGGGCCTCACCAGGGAGAAATGTCGGAACTCTGCTGTGAGACACCCCTCCAACGTAGTGTAGTCGTCGAGGGGCCGGCCAGAGACACGCCTAAAGAGTACCAACAGGGGGAAGGGGGGCATCGTCTCGGCCCTATGGATATCTTCCCACTTGTTCCCCCCGGTGTACCTACGGACTCGTCGTCCGGCCCCAAAGTCAATAATAATAATAATAAAAACTCCATCTGCCAGGAGAACCAGAGACGCCCATGACTTCGTACCGCACCCTCCTGACCTCCATCATCGGCGCCGACCTGCTGAGGCTCCAGGACCGGGCCACGGCGCTGCTCGACCAGACCCTGCTCCTGGGCGACGAGATCTGGGCGCTCGAGACCCAGCCGTCCACCGCCGACCTCGCGCGCCAGATTGCCGAGATCAAGCGCGAGGCCGACGAGCTGTCCCGGCGGAGCGACAAGGCGTGGACGGAGCTGAGCGAGGGGTTGATCGAGCGGCTGAGGTGGGGTGTCGTGGTGCGCGAGGATGAGGATGGCGAGGATGAAGATGGCGAGGGCGCGGAAGAGGTCGAGGTGGGAGAGGACGTCGGGACAGAAAAGGAGGTGGCCGACGTCGGGGAGGGTATAGACGTGCGACAAGGGACGCAGACGGCATGGGCAGAAGAAGACGACGAAGATGACGACAAAGAGCACATCCACCAAAACGAGCGAGGCCGTCCACACCCCCTCTGCCCAAAGCGAAACCCCCGCCCTCCGCGCCGCCAACGACGCCGATTTCGAAGAGACCATCAAGCGGCAATACCTCGCCCTCGCCGACCGCCACCTAGCGCAACGAGCGCAGCGGAAGCGAAATTTCTCTGCCCTAGGCATCTCCGCGGAGGCTACATCGCGCACACATGCCTGAACCCATGGCGCGGATTCGGTCGACGCGACAGCGACAGTGACAGCGACAGCGACAGTGACAGGGTTGGGTCCCGTGGTGTCGACCGAGACGAGGTGAAGAGGGCGACTGGCGCGGTGCATTTGCTCGGGTGACGGACTGTTGCTCATGTATGATTGTGTACATGCACGAGTGGGAGATGGAGGTTTACGGGTGCGGTCAGGGATTGAGATACGAAGTTATGCAGCCTAGTTGGGTGATTTGCGTGGTGTGTATTGTGTGTCATGGAGGGGTTTGGGGTCATCGTGCGGAAATGTAAAGATAACAAGAGTAGTGAGTGACATGTTCTTCGGTGGAAACGAACGGGCAATTCATGGAGATGACCATCCAGTCCCAGATGACTTGGCTAGTACGACCACACTTTGGTCAGCATGGTACAAGAGGAAAAGTAGCACTGTTGCCGAGACCATCGCAGTCGCCAAAGTCTTTCTCGACTGTCCCCAAACTTTGGTTCATCTCGTATTTCACCAAAGACACCAAGTGCTTTTCACGCCCACACCTCCTTTTGCGCCCAGCTACGCGACGCTCAAAAAGTGGTCTTCAGCTTGGGGTAGTCCTTGGCCCTGGCATCCAAATCCGCAAAGATGGCTACGGAATCATCAATGCTGAGGTCCCTCATACGGTGCGTGTCCTCCTCCTCGAGCTTCTCCAGCTCCTCGATCGGATCCTCTTTGCCCTCGTCCTTCTTCTGCGGTTCGGTAGCCTTGCCGAGGCCCGACTCACCGATGAGCAAAAACTGCGTGTTGACGTAGTCGAGGTGTGATGGCTTGGTGTTGCTCCAGCGCAGCGAGCGGAAGTCGTCCCTGACCTCCTGCGGGTAGTCGGGGCCCTGGGGGAGCTGGGTGTTGGCGGGCCCGGGATAGGCCGGGTTTTTGGTGCTGAGCGCAAAACTGCCCTTCTCGCGGAGGCCAATCTCCTTTTGCGCCTCGCCGAGTTCCGAGGGGAGCGTCAGCATGTACGCGAGGTGGCTGTCGCGTCCCGTGACGGTAATGGCGTAGATGCCCTCGCCGATGGGCGTGGCAGCAGGCGTGTGTCGCGTGCCCGCCGTCTTGGTGTCGTAATCGGAGCCGGACAAGAACTCGTCCTTGAGCGTCTGGAAGGACGCATGCGTCTTCTCCACAAAGGCAATCCACCGGTCATTGCCGCTGAGCGGGAGCACCTTCTTGGGAATAGCGATGAGGCGACTGTTGCCAGCATCGCCGATAGGGCCCTCGCCGAGCTTGGCATCCTTCTCGATGGGCCGCAGAATGATGTAGCTGCGCGCGATGTCATCGGTGCCGCTCGGCTCATCGATACCCACGCGTGCTCGGAAGAAGAAGTAGATGACGCCCTTCTCCAGGATGCTAGAAGGCACCTGGTCCTCTCGGGCATGGGACTCAACAGCGCTTGAACCGCCGGTCTCGTGCTGGGGCGCGGGTTCTTGCATCTGGGTATCTTGATCGTTGCCTGACGTGCTTTCATGCTTCTCCTCCAGATTGGCCTCTTGGTCGTTGCCGGACTGGCCATTTTGCTTCTCGGCCGGATTGATATCATGCTTCTCAAACGAGTTGACATCTTGCTTCTCAGCCGAATTGGCATCTAGCTTCTCGTCCAACTTGTCATCTTGTTTCTCGGCCGAAGTGGTAGCTTGCTCCTCGTCCAGCTTGTCATCTGGCTTCTCGTCCGACTTGACATCAAGCATCTTGTCCGACTGTACGTTTACGTTTGCATCTAATTTCTCATCCTGCTTCTCGCTCGTCTTGTCGTCTTGCATTGGACTTTTCGCATCATCTCCCTTCTGGTCCTGCGCATGATCTGGCGTCTGAGCCGTTGATATGACCTCGTGCTGCGCCTCGCTAGCGTTGCCATTGACCGCTACCTCGGACTCATCCTTGGCCGCATCGTCGCCGCCGGTTACGAGGCTGCATCGAGTAAGCCACCGCGACGGCAATCATGTGCACGCGACCAAAATGAGATTGACAGCAAGACCCGTGAAACGAGCCCGCGTTGTCCCACTTACCCAGGCAGAGTTTCTTCCAGCGTCTTCTGGTGCTTGTCCTCGGTCGTCTTGGCGCGCTTGGAGGCTGGCGACGTCTTCTCCTCCATGTCATGCTTGGCACTGGTGGCTATCTGTTCCTCGGTCTGGCCGTCGACGCCATTGTTATTGATAGATTGTGTTTCGGCCATGCTGGCTGTGCTGTTGATGTACAAAATGCTGGTGAGTCGAGTCCAAACGCCCGTGCAAGACCGGACGCGGTGAGCGGGCAAAGTGAGATGAAGAAAGAGGGAGAATCTAGATGGCACGCGAGCAGGAGGCACAAAGTTTAAAAGAGGTCACTGGTAAGACGCGCCAAGGCTAGGGACAGACTTGATCCGACGAAAAGAAGAAACCCCAGACTGATGACGGAGTCGAACTATTGCTAGCCCTAATCTGAAGGCTGAGCGGGAGATTGATTGTCGCCCGGCAGCTTTCCCCAGACTTGTCTGATGTCATAGATCGCAAGCTTTACGAGAGCGCGCGGAAGAGGAGAAGCCTGGGCTAAGACGTAAATGTAAACAAAAGCAAAGACGGGACGCCGCAGTGCAGGTAGAAGCGAAGCGAAGCGAAGCACGCTGTTGATCGTATGCAGGTCGCCGGGATTGGGGCGGATCAACGTGGCCGTCTGCCTTCATGTAGTCACGCTGCTGCGTTGCGGTGTGTGGTACGGATGCCAGACCCTTGGGTATGTATGATTGCATCTTCAGCTTGCGCGTGTTTGCTGAATCATGGGCTGTGTCGTACAGCCAACTACGCTTTCGCCACCATTGGTAATGTGTACCGGGCGGTTGTAATGTTCTGCGCTTGCTCGCCGCCATTGATGGACTGGACAATCTGCGGCATCCGCTGTTCCAGAGTTGCAGGCAGCGGTGCCCTTTACGCGTTGGAGCAGTGGGTCAGACTGAGCTGAGCACCTGTCCGGGGTTCTGTCCGAGGTTCAGTGAACTGCAATTGAATGGCGCCCAGAGGGGGAAAGGAACCAGGCGAGGAAGCACATGTCGCCGCGTACCGTCATGGCGCCAGGGCGTTTCTTGGACCAGCATTTCAGCAGAGCTAGCACAAGTGCATTACACGCGGCGCTGGGCGGGCTGCTTAGCACTTGCGCCTTGCCAGCCGCAAACCAGCGATTGATTTGATCCGGTGACGAGCGACGGCGTTTAGCCGGCAGGATGCGGTTGTGCGGCGCTCTCAAGTAAAGTCGTAGACCATCAGACTCTCCCTCCCCGGGCCAGACTCCTTCAGCACAATGACCATCTCGTCGTCGAACCCGACCCAGTTCCGCTTCTCACCGAAGCCCAGAGCCGGTGTTGGTCGAGCGGGGGACTCCTGGGTCTCGCCATCGACCGTGTCCGGAGCAGTAGGCCGAACCTCAATGCTCTTGCCCTCGGCTCGACCTTCCAGCTCCCAGACCCGTATCTCCTCGCCGCGACAGCTGACGCTGACAGCCTTGCCGCGCGCCGTGATCTCGGCATCGCTGATTCGAGATGTGTGACCCCAGAGCCGGATGCCCGGCGAGATGGAGAGCGAAGATGCGTTCGAGGTGCACAGGTGCAAGATGAGGGTGTTGTCCGGTAGAGTTGCGAGGAGGTAGGGATGCGTGTAGCAAATGCTGGTCGGTCCGTTGTTGCTGGCCTCGTGGAGAAGACGAGATCGTGCGGCGAGAGAGCGAGCTGGGGAAGATGGCGGCGACGGCGTTTGTGATGCGACTGGTTGGACCGGTAGGGTATAGGCTAGTCGTGTCGTCGTTATTTCGGGAGTGCTCTTGGATCGTGAAGCCGATGGACAAAGGTGGAGGTCTTGGATGCCCAAGGACCATCCCTGGATGGTGGACAATGTGTAGGCGATGGAAGCTATTGTCGCGCCGGCGTTCTTCCGTATTGACAACGCCAAGGGTGCTCTTGACGTGTGTGATTTGAGTGACGTGAGCAGATAGGGAGGCTGCAGAACAAGTGGCGGTGGTTCTGTCACAGGAATTTGTCGTTGGTCTTTCTGTTGTTGCCAGAGCTCGTCTTCGGCCGTTTTGCTTTGCGACCCGCGTTCTGTTTCACGGTCCTGTTTTCCCTCGCGATAACTATTCTCACGGCGCTCTGGTCGATCAAAAGTATACAGGGAAATCAGGACAGCATGGTTGGCGGTCAGCAGATAGGGAAATGAGAAAGCCGCCCCGAGAAGCTCCCCATTCGTCGACTTTCCGTGACGATACCTCCTCGCCATCCTCGCGTTACCGACGTCAAGCCTCCAGATTCCGAAACTGCCGTCGGAGAAGCCAACCACAATATCAAAAGTCTTCACCTGCAGGTGCTGGTCGTCAATGGCGAGACAGCTAGGGGCGGCATCGTCCTCGTCGGCAAGACTGATCTGGGCCACGAGCTGCTTCGTCTTCAGGTCCCAGGCCCTCAGTCCAAAGGTCGAGTCGGCTGTGACGGCGATGCCCTCGGAGATCTTGACCAGCATCTTGCGCGCCGTACTCGGCGCCGAAGACACCGCGCTCTGTCCCACCTCAAGCTCTTCCACGGCGCATTTGCCCTTGGACCAGTTATGGCGTAGCTTGAACTGCCGCTTCCAGTCGCACGACTTGGCATCGTCCTTCTCGCTGCGCATATCCACCCAGCCGCCCCGGCGTCCGTCAGCCCAGACGGCCTTGCGCGACGAGTAATGCAGCTTGCCCTCCCGGGCTGATCCGTCGCGGAAGCCGGGGATGCGCAGGGCGCGCGGCAGGACGAATCGCGAGTAGTATAGTCGCTTCCATATCTGGGAGTCTTCGTAGAGGCGATGGAAGCGTTTCGAGACGGGCGCGACGTTGAGGAGCGTCGACAGCGGCAGGAAGGAGAGCGTGCGCACGAGGAGCTCGTCGGACAGTGGCGAGAGGCGGTCGTGGCATGCGCCCAATCGCGCTCTCTTTGTCGCTGGGAGAGATGTCGGAGATTTGCATGACTCGACGTCCGTGTCGGCCAGCGAGCGTCTGCGTTTCGAAGGCATCTTTGCCGTTCGTAAACCCCGACGTTCCCGTCGGAGAGAAGATGACGGCGTTGACGGTGAAGAAAGGTGCGTCTGGCAAGGGACAACGGAGTTTGCGGAAATAAAGTTGCAGCGGCCCTATCAGCAAGTCATGCACGTCCCTGTCCAACTTGGCCACCCCACATGTTTACACGGATGCTACTACTACCAAGTATGTACGGATACATACGGATACTACATAACTACATACACAGTACACAGTAGTCACTAGTAGTGCTGTGTTTTACGCAGTACGTACAAAGTACTGCGTGGTACTTCGCAATGCATCAGCCACCCCACAAACCCAAGGTTTATCCATGAGCCACCCCCTATCCCCTCAGCAGCAAGCTACTGTCTACATCGTATAACCCGGCAGATGGGAACACAATGATCATCGATGCCAGATGGCGCCGACGAGCCGCGGTACCAACTTCCAGCCATCGGCCCCCCCCACCGGGCCGCGCCAAGGGCCCAAAAACTAACCCGTGATACACACTACTGTGTACGTGCTCCGTACTGTGTACTAGGTAAGGATGCAGCGATCGTCTACTGTGTATTGTGGAACGTTCTTGGTCTGGTGATCTACTACTACCTACTGTGTACGTACAATGTGCTATGAAAAGTAGGAGAAGACGTGAGAGCGGGCACTCGGAACCCCGCGCACCCCATGACGGTAGATCCATCCTGTACCAGCAACAGAACAGGACATCGGGCATGCGGGAGAGAATATACGCCGGCCGACGGTGGCAGTGGCGGGTTCTATCCCCCCGTTGTCAATTACCGTGAAAAGCAGGCGGTACGGGGCTCTTGGCCTAGTGTACGAGGTAGTGCCCACGGCCGCCTCTATATAGTAATTAGTGGGGGAGATTCTGCATCCGCCTGATGTCGGAACCTGGCGTGGAGGGATGTGAGTCATGCTTCATGATGGCATACGGGGTACTTGCGTACATCGGTGCTCCGTCGATCATACTGTGTACTCCGTACACAGCAAACTAGGTGATTCTTGAAAGCTAGCAACCCGGTACGGATACTCCGTCCATCCATGCTCAGACGTGATTGTGTGCCTCGGCTCGGCATTACGTAGCATGTCGACGCTGAAACCGTTCGGACAGAGCGTGATTTGGGGGCCCCTTTGGACGGAAAAGGTCCACTTGGGACTGCCAGTTCGGATGGCTATCGCCTAGTTATGGGCATTGCGGGCATGTACGTGGTGACGTTACGGGGTAGTGTATAATACATCCTCGCCCCGGCGCACAGCTATCCAGAATCTCGCGCCCGACTAATCAGTTGACTGACTGTTACCTGTCCTTCACACCAGCTGATGTTCTGAACTCAAGAGCACATTGCATACCTACAGACTACAGTAGACACAATCATGTCTCCACACGCAACAAGAACACAGCAGCCTCGGCTGCCCGACCTATCCAAATACCCCAAGCTGTCCCGAGAGCAGGCTGGTCACCTCCGCCACTTCCACAATCTCGTCTCCCAGCCCGACAATGAATGGCACCACATGGGCTCGCAGGAGCCCCTACAGGAGTTCCTCGACGCGTATCGGTACCAGCTGGCGACCATGGCGTACGGCGCCGGCGCCGCGCACTTCCACCGGCAACCGGCCCTGCGCGGCGTATACAAGACGCTGATGCGCCAAACGATCCGCAAGATGCTGCTGCGCGCCGTGTGGGCGTACTGGTTCAACACGAGCATGGCCGGCATCGCCACCGACCCCGACCTCAAGGAGCTGCGCAAGCCCTGGGCCGACCCCATCGTCCGGGAGAACATCATGTACAGCGGGCACCTGCTGATGATGATTTCGCTCTACGCCATGCTGTTCGACGACAACGAGTTCGAGCAGCCCGACGCGCTCGAGTTTGTCTGGGATCCCGTCTTCTTCGGCCTGGGGCCCGAGAGGTTCACATACAGTGCGCAGACCCTGCAGGACACCATCCTGGGGGAGATGGAGAAGAACGGATGGGCTGGCGTCTGCTGCGAGCCCAACATGGTGTTTGTGGTCTGCAACCAGTTCCCGGTGCGTCACCTTCGGTCCTTCGTTGCTTCACCTCGGTGGCATGATGAGCTAACATGTTGAAAAGCTGATCGGCATCCGGCTCCGCGATGCTCGTCTAGGCACCAACGTCATTGACGAAACGCTAGTGAAATACAGGGCCGCCTGGGAAAAGAAAGGTCTAGTCGGACCCGACGGCTTGTTCCCGGATGCGTGGCTCGTAAAACAAAACTTCAAAATCCCCGCCAAAGATCTCGGCTGGACGGCCTGGGGAGGTGCCTTTATGAACTCGTGGAACAGCACTTTCGTGAGGGCTTGCTTCGACGAGCAGGCCCTGGGCTACATCACCAACACCGACGGACAGGTCCGCCTGAACCAGCCTTCGGTCGCCGCCGAGATCCGGAAGCTGGTCAAGGAGGACGGCGCCTCGCCATCGTCCCCCGCGACGCTGGAGACGGCACTTCAGAGGGCCAAGGACGCCATGAAGACCGACGGGGCCAAAAAGAACGGTTTCCCCTACACCAAGCCCACCTTTGGTTACATCATGCAGTGGCTCTCGGAGATGGGCAAGGAAGCCGAGCTCGACGGCCTGCTCGACTTCGCCGACCAGCACCTCGAGCCCACCTGGGACAACGGGGGACTATACTACCCCCGCAACGACAAGCGCTTCGATGAGAATCTCGAGTGGACCCACATGGACCCCTTCTCGGGAAATGCGGCCATTGGCTATGCCCGGCTAAACGTAAGCGACGGGCAGAAGATCATGTGGGAGCGGCCGTGGACGGCGGCCGAGCTCGCTGCCCGGCCGTACGTTGATGGTGTCACTCTGGGTGACGGTGTGGACTTTATCCGCGGTGACTGGGACGAGAAGGCAGAGCTGCTCCTGCTCACGGTACGGACATGGAACGGTACGTCGAGGACGATCAAGCCTGTCTTGAAGAACTTGGGGGCCGGGTATTGGAGCGTGTTTGTGGACGGCGAGCTGGCGTTTTCTCGCACACTGTCACAGGGGGAAGACGTGGAGTTGGAGGTGCAAGTGGGAGGTTCAGATTCGGACATTGTTGCTATGAAACAAGCCTAGGAAAGTAGCTCGAGACGTAAAAGGCAGCAAAATATAACGAACCATGACCGAGTTTTTGGACAGCATACTGCCAAGGGATCTTCATCGAAACGACGCCTCGCAACACGAAGAAAGATCTCCCACATCCATCTGTATAGATAATCCTCATACAGAGAAAAGTTGGCCAGATGTCGTTGAACGCAAATTTCTGGTACGTACCCCATCGGTACTGCATGAATACACCGGTCATTGGTTGAGACCAAAGATTAGAGTCATGAGTAAATGCAGTTCCACGCATGTCATACGGCCGCATGGGCCGCCCGTACTACTGGGCTATGTATTCAGATAACTAAAGGATACGGCGAGATGTATAGCGTGATTCCTCTAATACTACAACTAAAGCTGTTCAACCCAACGCGTTGGATAATGGTTTATCTAAGTAGATCTTTAGGCGGTTTTGTTTTATCGTTTTTCATATCAATGGAGAAAGTCGGGATACTATATTATATTTGCTAAGTAATCAGTGCCGCATTTACTACTCATTTCTACGCTGCTAATGGGTTAACAAGCATTGATTTGCTAGTATTTAGTACGATAGTCATACTATATTGGCTAAATACCTGTAGGTTATTGTTAAACTGATACCATCCGATCACATTGTGTACTCTTGTTTAGCTACCAAACCCTGTGTACATGGAAGGGTGTGAACGTTTACCCGTAGGAGAACAAGGTTTCGGTTAATTCAGAGTTTTAATTTATTTCTCCAACGCGATCGTGGCGGAATCTGGTCATGCGCATTATTTAGAGTTAGAGCCTGAATCTAAACTGTGCCGAAGCTACACAGTAGTTACGAACTGGCAATCATACCTGTTCTAGGTACATGATTACTCGCCGCTTTTGCTTAGGCGACTTTTAAGTCAAGTTAGCCCAGGTCCGGATCAGCTACCCTTGGTGAAGTTATGTTTCTTAGCTAGTCAAATCCGATTCCCGTTATTTCTATTGTTGTTAACGCATTTAACCTCCGCGGCAACCGAAGGCCACATTGACCTTCAAATGGTTATAAGACATAACTGGCTATGTTCTGTTTTGCATCAATGCCCACCAGCTCCAACCAAGACCTGGCTGCTACAACCGAAAATTCACAACGTGTGTAGTTACTTCGTGGGGCGTTGTACACCGCCGGCTACCATGGCCGGCAGTTGCAGCGTTAATAAAGTCTAGTCCACCAGCTATCAGTGGGCTTGGAGACACCAAGTCCGTAGGCTAGCACAATCGTTGTGATGTTCTATTTCAAAGGTCGTCACCGAATGTGGCAGCTAGAACTAGTCATCGTAGTAGACAGAGCAGCAAAAGAACCAACCTGCGGAGCAAACAAACGTTGAAATGTAACGGAATATTGGCCTCCAGTCCGAAAAGAAATCGCGGGGAGGCTCCGCTAGGATATACCTACGTACCCCTAGTCTTACAGCTCCGCCCCCGGTCGTCTCTTATTTGGGCCTTGTGGCACTGCCGTCTGCTCTGAATCTTTTATAATAGGTGCAAAAATGGTGCTCATACTGGTGTCTCTTAATGGGCCGCAATTGGGCGCAATCTTTCTGGTCGGGTCTGGTCTGTCCAGTCTGTCTACTGTAGTTGTGGTCTGGTGGTCTGGTGGTATTGGAGGAGGTAATCAGTTCGGGTTAAGAAGGTACGCTTGTGGGGGTCGTATTGAGTGCTGGAAGGGGTATACTGGAACAAGTGTACAAAGGGTAGTAGACTACAGTAAAGAACGTATGCCGGTAAGGGGTGTAAAAGAGAGCCAAGGATGTGACAATATCTGGAGATAAGTATCGCGACGGGATCGGTAACAAGTCAGAAGTAGAAGGTAGAAACCACTGATAAAAGCTGCCTAGGGGTTGGGTATGCCGAGCAGACTGCCGGGGCAGGATTCCGAGGGCCACCTCCCCTGGACCCCTGCGAAGGACATGAATCGTATGACGCCATGATATGTCCATGGTACGTCCGTGGTACGTCCATTCAGCAGACCACTTGCTTCAAAGCTAATACACGGTCTAATTATTAAATGTAAGATGTCGCGATCCATAACAGTCCATCCTGACACTTCCACCCTGACACCTCCATCATATCATGGAGATATTGCTCCAGACTTGAAATGCTGTACTGGCGAAGTCTTCTCGAGGCCTTACCTCCCAGCTCCGCACTTGACGACACCAATACCTAGAAACACTACAACACCATCTTGAGCAACTGGGCCAACCTTGGCATATGAGTTGGAGGGACATTCGACGTTACGAAGTTTACGAAGTATCTCCCGACCCTGTATCGACGCATGAAGTCCTCGGTCATCACACTCCCATCGGCATCAGTACATTCCCGTGCCACCAAGATGACAGATTGTGTCAACACATGGCTTAATCTCCACACCCTCTTCCTGTTATCATGCGGGCGCCGTCTGCTTGTGGCTTGTCATGGGTCTGTCCAGTGTCAGCACTCGATCTGTAGTCTTCGTATCGGTAGCCCTAGCTCGGATCTAGGTCTCATACTTGAATGTATCCAGATATATCGCTTACGTGCATGTCAGCTCGTGGACGATGCACTACATCACTGAACTCGGGTTCGAACACCCAATTATCGGTATCTATCCCCTTTTTTGAAGCTCGCATGAGTCGGCCGCCACTTTCGTCTATGCCAAGATGCCAGCTCTTTGTCGGAATTTCCAGATTCGCACCGTCTCGATTGCTGCTGTTATATCTTTTTGCGTTTTCGCTTTGGTCTTGCATCGTTCAGGTCCAACTGCAAGCCTCGTTGATGAAACGCCGAAGCATCGCTTCAGTCATGTTATAATTCCAGAAGCAATACGGCCGCTGTTGCAGGATGCATCATCTCCATATGTACAGGCGGAACACCCTCGCGTCATTGCCAACAAGGACCAATGGGCGGGATTGCCTGATCTGATACTATCTGACCCATATCTGACAGCTTGGAACCTGTCCATTTTGGAACGGGCAGTCGAACTCTGCTCGGCACCACCGATACAGTACCCATACATTGGACCCTTAGATGAAAATGGTGTACTAGATGAGGCCAGAGAATTCCAGCTGCGCATCAAATACTGGGCGTACGCTTATCGTATCACTGGGGGACAAGAGATCTGGAGGAATAGAATCTGGGATGAGCTTGTCGTAGCCTCTGGGAATGGATCGCAGTATTTTGGCTTCTCGAGGGATAATTGGAATAGCCGGTGCGTTTTGATTTCCCACCTTCGAAGCACGGAATAGCCGAATTTGCACTGATGATCTTCGTTCTAGACACTTCCTTGACGTCGGTGAGTTCCTTGTTGGCTTCGCGTATGCTTACGACTGGCTTTATGATGCGTGGACAGTTCAGCAGCGAGGAGCCATCATGTGGTCCATCCTATCTCTCGGATTGACTAAGGGATGGAAAGCGTATGAGAACAGCGAATGGTTTCTTTCGGTCAATGGAAACTGGAACTGTGGGCAATTTTTTCCTTCCACTTCTAAACTCACGAGAGCGACTGCTCTGACGACAGGATAGGTGTCGTGAATGGTGGGCTGATCATAGCATCCGTGGCCATCTACCACGAGGACCCAACAGGTCTGACCAAGAAACTCCTTCCGCGAGCGATGGAAAATGCAAGGGAGAACTGTGCCAAAGCCGTGTATTCCGATGGAACGTGGTCCGAGACCCCTGATTATGCGTGAGCAATGTCGAGGATGGTGGCGTTCTCTTCGTACACTGACGGCAACTAGTTACTTCGGGATACAAGCACATGCACAAGCATCCTCAGCCTTGATCAGTTCAACCGGTGATGCACAAGGCCTCTTGACCTCCAGCGTCGGTTTCAGGGACTGGGGCATGTCCCATATATACAACAACGGTATAACCGAGAAGTTCAACTATGGCGATTGTGGTCCCAGGAAGATAACAGCAACGGCCAATGGGCTGTTTCTCCACGGGAAACAGTATGGAAATCCCGCTTACACGCTCTATCAGCGTGATAAGGAGGAGGTCAGGGGTTTCCACTCTCCCTCGTTGACCTTTTACTAAGACTCGGTATTTGCTGTAGGCTGCTGACCCACTATCCATTCTCTGGTACGACGCTCAGGTCACAGGATCCTGGCACCAGAGCCTTCCCCTCGACCGAGCGTTTCTGGACAAGAAAGCGGCGTGGGTATCCATGCGGTCGTCCTGGGTTGACCCGAAGGGCCTTTTCGTCGCCATGAAAGCCGGTGCTTTAAGCGGACACCAATCTCGTGAGTAGAAACTCGCTTCCCGGCCACATTGAGAGTGATATATTTCAGTGTTAGACGTACTTGCTAACTCGATGATCCCAAAATTCAAGACGGGAACCTAGATGTGGGCGATTTTGTCCTCGACGCAATGGGTGAAAGATGGGCTTCAGAGCTGTGCCACGAAGACTACCTAGCACAAGGCTACTTTGCCTCTGAAGAACAGGACAGCTCGCGGTGGCTCTACTACCGCACCAGAACCGCAGGCCAGAACACTATTGTGCTGGGTAACAGCTCAAATCAAGATGTAACTGCGTCTCCAACAGTCGTATTCCAGAAGTCGGGCGAGGACGAGGCCTCTTTTTGGATTGCAGACCTGACATCGGCTTACAACAACACTCGCATACGGCGCGGCCTGCGTCTGCTGGATGGCCGCACTACCGTTCTTATCCAAGATGAGATCGAGGAGGCCCCTTTGCCCAGTCAATGGAGAATGCACACTATTGCAGATATCACTATAGGTGATGACGGTAGTACAGCGCGTGAGCTTGAGCGCTTCAACCAATGATTATATGAGCAATTTGCTGATTCAAAGGATAGAGTTACGTATCAAGGGTAAAGAGTTACTCCTTATTCTCGAATCTCCGTCCACGGCGTCATTTCGCGCCGTCGGGGCTTTCAGATCCAATGATGACCGGCCGCTGCCCCCGGGACAAACGGAAACCGAGAATACTGGAGTGAAGGTCTTGGTTATCGACCTTCCACCAGGCACTCAAACAATCGCAGTTGTTTTCTCCCCGGCTTGGAAGGCGGGCCAGAGCAAGTCGCGACGAGCTTTGGTTCCGTTGAGCGAATGGTCTCTAGACTCGCACTGATAGGAGCACTCATTGTTCAGTATAATGTGAGGTATGCTGGATGGAGCCACGTTACAACGGCAATCTGTACTCTGCAAAACTTTCAATCCACTATCTTGACGTTCATAAATCTTTTACCACCTTAAGATATGCAGGATGAAGTCTGATCGTTTGAGTAGATGTGATTATTGATACTTTATGTGCCCCTTTTGGGGATATTGATCATTATGGTGAATGCCACCGATGGCACCCCACGCTCATCAATCGCAAAGAGCATCCAATTACCAGGCACTACTATACCTGGATCGTCAGGGATTTCAATGTTGTACTGTATGGACGAAATAGGACGGATGGCCAATGGGATCCGGCGCTGATCCGTGTTGATCGAGTGTGTGACAGCGCTGTATCTGATCAAGTCGAACGCGATGATTTTCACATCTGTCGACACTACCAAATGTGCCCCAACCTCTAGAACCTTGCGATCTACGTTCGTAATAATAGGCCGCCGGGCCAAAGTGCCATCTGGGGCGAAGAGATATGGCGGCTCGAAGACGTGGACGTCCTCATGGTTGACCGAACCGTCTTCGCATTTCCTCCAGCACAGTCCACCACCGCCCGCGAGGACCGTGGCGTCCGGTAGAAGCAGTGCTATGCTGTGGTATGCCCTGGGAATCGGTGATCGTGCCATCAGCTTGAACACGCGAGCCTGCGGATCCCACAGTTCCGGGATCGTGGTTGTATTGACATCGGTCCACTGCTGGGCCCAGGTACTCCCGCCATTGACGAAAATCTTGCCACCGGGCAGGACGACGCTGTTGGCGTACACGCGCGGGAAGGTTCCCTGCGCGATCTCCTCGACGCTGGCGGGCTTGTACTCGTCTGTTATGGTGATGATGTGTGCAGTTTTGCGCCCGGGCTTCAGCGCGTAGTTCAGCGAACCTCCCAAGGTGAAGATCTTTCCGTGCGCAGCGTCGTACATGACGGCATTCCCGTTCATGGCTGCCGCATCTCTGGCTCTCAAACCAGCAGGTACAGTTCTTCCACCATTCGCCGCAATGGGGGCAAACCAGTTCATGGACGGGGATGGGCCCGCCTGGAACACGGATCCGTTCTTCCATGCAAAGAGCCAGGCATGGTTGTCCGACTCAAATTCATCCCCTACCGGCTGTGTCAACATCGCTTCCACCTCGCAACCCGGAAGCGGTGACCAGGAGTTTGTGGTGGGATCAAATATCTCGCCGTTCTTTCTCGGCACGTTGTCGTCAACACCGCCAATCCCGCCACCCCATGAACCGCCGATGGTGAAGATGCGGCCATCAGAAAGCGTAGCTTGGGCATGGTAGCCGCGGCCCATTGTCATATTCGGACCCCTTTCCCACAGGCCAACTGTCTCATCGTAGGAGCTTGTTGCGCTTGACGTCGAGCCACCTGTGACAAACGCCCGGCCACCAGGGTCAACGGAAAGCCCGGGGCAAAACATCCCATGGTGCACATTCTCGCGCACGAGGGCGCTCACTTTCTTAGTGGCAGGATCGTACAACACTGTCACTGTGCTGTGCGGATCGCTTAACTCGCCCTCGAAGGCGGCCCCAACATCTGCTGCCCACAGAAGTACATTTCCAGATTTTGGAAGCAATGCCGCCGCAGCCGAGACAAGACCTGCGTTTATTTTTGGTCCCCATCGTCCAGATATCGCAAATCCTTCATGTGACCTTGATTCGCGCCAAACCATGGCCACAAGTCGCTGTGGATAGAACATTGGGAATGAAAAGAGTAGCATAGTTGCCAGCAGGGCAGAGCCCCATATCCAAGCATTGGCGGTTCTCATTCTAATTTGTTGGAATTTGCTGTTGTGGCTTCAAGTATCTGCTCCTATTCTGGATAAAGTGGCCAAATCTATTGCTCTCGGGCACGATGCTGATGGTCACGCCACACATTAACTATAACCCCCAAACGCCCAAGAGACTCCGGACTCCGTTTATCAATATCCCCGATAGAGCGATTCCTCGAAAAATTGTCCATACACTGGCGGAATCCGACACGCTTCGAGTCATTATTCCCCCAATCTCATCGAGCAGGTTTTCTGTCAAGGCGTATAAACGGTGCCCAAGGGTATATACGGCACTCGCAGGATTTAGTCGATGTAAGTGCAGACTACCTAGTTCATGATTTAGTCATGATTGGGTATGTCTGACGCCTCCTTTCTCGGCAGTCTCATCGGAATGATTCCTGCCATGGCGTAAGAGTCATATGGTAAAGGCTGCCAACAGAACATACGATACTCGCAGCATTTAGTCGTTCGGGGAACAACCCACACCACCCATTTTATATGCGTGATTGGCCACATTACACCTCCTTATCCGCCAATCTTGGTAGTTAGGGCTTTTGCTAGTGCCAAATAACGCTGACATGGTAGACAGTGCTAGCAGGATACACGGCCTCTGCAGCATTTGGCCGCTTGGTGAGCAAGCCACACCACATAGTCCATATTCGTGATTGGCCATTTACACGTCCTTATCCGCCAACCTTGTCTGGTGGAATTTCTGCTAGTTCATGACAACGCTGACATGGTGGACAGCGCCAACAGGATATACGGCTGCTGCATTTGGTAGCAGCAAGTATCCCGCTACGGCGATCACAGGGTGTAAGTTGAATCATGTGAACAAAAGCTGTCTTTGAGATCAAAAGAATGGTGTGGAGGTGGAAACACAGATCTAACCGCAAACTGTTACTGCGACTGTGACCACTTGGCGGTACTGCATGAGATATATTTTGTGGCTGATTGTGGGCGTCAAGGGAGATAGTTTACTATTATCACGATTTGTCCGGGGTGTTAGTAATTACTGACCCTTTGCATATAATAGAAGTGCCACTGCCTCAGTTCTCATAGTATATAGTGTGAGATCGTACAGCACAACCTATATCCCAGTCCACATTCCATATTGTGCTTGCCCAACGGCTTGCTAATTCCGCCCACAAACATGCCTCTTACCCTAGGCGGTTCGCGTCTAGTAATTGGACCGCTTTTTCGTTATGGTGGTTTACATTCGAAACCACAGATGGGAGTGTTGAAATCAGATGAATTCGACAAAAACCATAACCCCTCCTTTTACAGCCCGGGGATAGTTTACCGAGTTACTTCTTCTGACGAGAAACATACTTGGTCCATTGCAGAAGTCCCAGATCAAGTCGGCTTGGATTCTTTATGGGTAACACCTTGGCGACGTACTGCTGCGCGCTTAATAGGGATCTCGGCCATGATTCCACTTCTTCTGTCATCTTGGTCACTCATTATCCAGCTCAAGGCGACGGTAAACCTATCCGGCCGTGGAACGGCCTCGCAAGACAACGGACTGCGCATGGTTGTTGTCGCAATAATATCTTCCTTGATTTTCGGTATGTCATCCTATCTGACTTGTACATAAAAGCTTAGTTGTCACTAATTCGGAATAATCAGGGGGTGATCTAACGGTCATTCCTTTCAAGCTATTTGCTCTGTTTGGAAAGTGGCGACCGCGTCTCCGCCTTGTGGGTGACGACGTACCCTTTGTTGACATAATAATCACCTGCTGTCGTGAACCTTTCGATGTTCTACGGGATACGATACTGGCCACTCTGTCTATTGACTATCCGGATGATAGCTTCAGAATCATCGTGACCGATGACGGTGCCTCGTCGGAGCTTGAGGCATGGGTCACGGCATTGGGTAATCCAAAGCTCCATTACACTGCACGCGAGGACACTGGCGGATTCAAAGCGGGAAACCTGAACCACGCTGTTCGATTTGCAGACGGTCTCCCAGGGCCACGCGCCAAGTTCTTGGCCGCCTTGGACGCCGACATGATTCCGGAGAAGCATTGGCTGCGCACAATCGCTGCTCACATCGTGCAAGACGAGCGGATGGGGCTCGTATGCCCAACTCAGGTAGGTAATTCCTTCGAACCCGCCTATACTTCAACTTCAGGGATCAACTAATCATAATGCTCTCAGCTTTTCTACAACGTCCCAGCTAATGATTCTCTGGCCCAAACGAACCTCTCCGCATGGAGGGGCAATGAGGTCTTCAGAGACCTGGGCAACGTCGCCATCAACACAGGGTCTGGATATATCCTGCGGCGAGATGCGCTCGAGGACGTTGGTGGGTTTCCCACAGGTTGCTTGATCGAGGACGTGAGAACATCCATTGAGATGATGGCCAAGGGCTGGAAGACTGCGTACGTCGCCGAGGCCTTGCAATACGGGCTGGTGCCTCAAACCTACCTCGGACACGTCAAGCAGTTCACTCGATGGGTGATTTAAATCCTTCTTGCCAAAATTTGGATCGTGATACTAATCATCTGTCATTACTGTAGACGCTTGGCGGCGTGCAGCTCGCTCAGCACTTCCGTCTCTACCTCTCGAAGAGCCGAACCGGTCTCATGAGTGGATTCCAGCGAACCATGGGGTTCATGATGGGCCTAGAGGCCTTTTGCGGTCCTTTCCTGGCGGTTATGGCAATTGTTTTTCTCCCTCATTCAATCGCGTCTGGAATCCCGGTTGTCTACTTCGACAACCTGGTCGACATGCGACACTTGATCCGTCTGCGATGCGCCGTCGTCTTAGCTAAGTGGCTTCACCAGGTCCACATGACAGTTTTGCAGGGTTATCGAGTCAGTATAGACGCGGGTTGCAGGAGTACAATTCTTGCGCCTTGTAAGTACACTTCAGACACGAGCAGACCCGTGCTTCCTTCCTCCTTGCCCAAACCAACCCTATACAACGGCGCTCTTAACGTTTGACGCTGACCGTTCAACGCACTTTCAAAGATACCAGCTTGGCCGTTATACGCTGCTTTGTCCTTCCCTCCTGGCTTGGTGGCCACCCACCAGGCTTCACAGCAACGGGCAGCCTCTCGAACAAGACGCACGAGCGGAGCCGTCTCAAACGCGTTCCTCTGCATCTGCGCTCCTGGCACCTACTCGTCGAGTGCAGCTGCTGGTACCACGTCTTCCTCTTGTTCTCCTTGGTGACGCCGTCGCTATATCGTCTGCGGTCCATCATAACAGAGCATACTGCCGACGCGCAGCTAGACGGGGCACATAACCTGATGAACAGATTATATTCCGACCCAGAGTTGCTGGCTGATTTGGTACGGCATGGCCTATTTCCGGTACCGATATGGCTACCCAGCGCGTTCGCGTGCTTGACACTGCTTCGCTACGCCGTATTCCCGCCCGATGTGCCCCCGAGGGAGGAGTTATTGGGTGAGGAGGAGGCGGGTGGCGCGAGATACCCAAAGACTGTGGCTAGGAACGTGGTCAACACAGCTTTCTGGGGCGGGTACTACCAGTTTTATCATTTGTATGTCCTGTACCACGCTGTTGTGCTGGTCTGGACTTGGAGGCTGGGCGGCTGACCTTCCCAGTTGTCGACAATGGGCGAGGGAATACATTGAACCAGGCATGAATGTACCTGCGATCAGTTCCAGAACCCGCACCTTGTCTTTCGGCCGCCTTTCCCTTTTATTTGGTTCCTTTCCCACCTCTTACTTTCACTCCACGCAGCTTCCTATTAGGCACCGAAACATCGGGCCTAATCGAGATTAGTTGGAACAATGGGAAGCACCCTCCACCAGTGAAACCTTACGATAACTACTAGCACCTAAGGAGAGCATAATCCTCGCAGGCACTTCCATAGCCCACGGCAACAAAGAGATACCGACTATTATCTGAAGACATGGACATACGCGGATTACAGAACTTTGCAACCCAACAGGATTCCTTCAGTGGCCAGTAACTATCTGAAACCACGTGCATCAAAAGACCGACTGTGTATCAATTACATGTCCACCTATACCATAAAGATATGTATGATCTCTGCCTATAGGGGAACCATCCACATTCGGAAATTCAATGCTTCTGATACCAACTCTCTAAAGGACTGTTGTCTTCGCATCCTGGGTTTAAAGGTCTTCTGCCTAGATTCTATGTCCTAAAGGATAGTTAGTTTGGGAATTGTCGCAAGCTATTAAGCAGCAATAACGGTAGAACTGTGGACCTCGGTCGGAGTCAAGTTTTGCCGCAGGAATTTATTAGGAGAAATGTCACTATCTTCCATCTAATACCCTTGGGCAAGTATGTCTAATCTAATAAAAACACGGTTCGACAGGATTACAATTAACCCTAGTAAACAAGACCAATAAAGTCAGGAGTAACCTAGTAACCCTGAAAGAGTATCTATTTAATAATTTAGTGTATAGGGAATGAGACATCCTGACCTTTTAGAGCATTTATTCACTACCATACTTATTAAACTAAGTATCTATCACCACTATAGTATAGGTAGGATAAGTTGTCGCGGCTATATTATCTACTTCAGTTATCTCTAAGACTCTTGACATTACTACTATCACAAGCTATTTTTTATATAGTAAATACTATAAAATTTGTGATAGCGTGCGGACTTGGTGTCTCTAAGGTCCTTATTAATAAGTGCCTCTAATGTAATACATTATAAGAGCAGGAATATATATAAACTGAACATTATAACTACTTATTACCTAGCATTATAGGATAGCAGGAGTAACTAATTAGAACACATGTAGAATGGGAGGTCAAATTGCAATTAAAAGGGGCGATAACTAACTAGGAAACTTAGTCCTACCGTTGAAAGTCAGGTTGTCTGCTTGTACATTTGTGACAGTGCTAGGTATTAAAGCTAAGTTTATGCTTGGCACATTTAAGAAGCCTATATAACAACACACAAAGTGCTTAGTGTAGCAACTGTTGTGAGCTGCAAGAGCACTTGGGATATCTCATAATACGTGGCCCCTCCATATCGTCATCTAGACCTAAATCTAGTGCTAGTTATCCAACTAGAGCTGTCGATGGGGTCTTTGGCGTATATATATCCCCGTGTATAATCCTCCTAACTGTCTCGGTGAAGAGTAAGTCTAGGTCTCGGAGTGCGGTAACGATAGGAATTTTTAGCGAGCCGGAAGAGCTACTAATGCACCATAGTTAACTTTAGTAAACCCGAATACTAATCATATGTGACTGTAAGGAGCTATAGTTCGATATTAAAAACCGAATACTTCTGGTATTAACTACGAGAGCTATAACTGACCATGATTAACCATTATACCAACAGGTGACTGCCTTATTCGACAAAATTCGCCTGGGCTTCTTATCTGAATTTGACTGTATTCATACCTGAAGTAAAGGGGCTTAAAGTATCGCCGAAAGCCAGATATGGATATTTACAAGTACGCTCAGTCTGGCAGGGTGACCTTGTGTTCACGAGCTATGGAGGGTCTGATGTAAATGGGGCGGTGCACGAGTAAGCAATCCGGAATTGTCTGCCTGCCACTCTGCCTGCCACATTCCCTGTTGCACTGTAATCGTGCAATCCTACAGGGGGACCTCCGAGATTTTCGCTCGGCGCTTACATACACAGCAGTATCTATTGATTACTAATCAAGGCGGGGAAACTCAGCATAGCGTTGCTGCCTAATCGCAATCTCTTGGGACTACGCGTACATACTTTGCCTCCTGATATTCACAACTGCTTGCTTCCATGATCGTGCCTGTTTAAGAGTCGATTATGTACTAGGCACCAACGCCACAAGAAACCTATCCGGGAGCCCTGATCGCTGCAGTAAGAAATGGACGCACGCACTATCTCCTCGAATCATGTCGTGGGAAACAACAATACGTTCAGACAGGACAATGTTCAAATAACGCGAGTTTCCGCTTGACTCCAAGGCTCCAACTGCTAAAGAGTATCCAACGCTGACGAACCCATATTTAGCTTGCCCGGTGCTCATCTTCCGGTTGTTCATGATGCTGCTTTCGACTCCCTCCGAGATCAGTATTTGGAGCATTGCCACCCCAGAACGCGGGAAGATCTCCGAGAAGAAATAGTCCATTGGTCTACCAACCCCACCGGAAAGGCCTTCTTCTGGCTCAGTGGTGCGGCAGGTACGGGAAAATCTACCGTCGCCCGCACTATTGCCCAGCAGTTGCACGATGGCGGCACACTCGTCGCCAGCTTCTTCTTCAAGCGAGGCGAGCGAGACCGTGACACAACGGCCAAGCTATTTACGACAATTGCAAGCCAACTAGCACGCAGGAAATTACCCCTGTCTGCTCTAATCCAGCGCGCCATGGACGAGAACCCCTCAATCAACGAAAGCAGCACCAGACAGCAGTTTGACATTCTCATCTTACAACCGCTTCGTCAAGCTCAGGCTGAGCCTGGCAACCCCCGCGAGGTCCTTATCGTACTAGACGCCTTGGATGAATGCGAGCGCAGTGAGGATATCGAAGATGCAATCAAGCTCCTTTCCGGGGGGTGGAGTTGAACTCTATACGTCTCAGGATATTTGTCGCAAGCAGGCCAGAAACTCCCGTTAAACATGGGTTCTTGGGTATCGGAGACAATTACCGATGTGTCATCTTACAGGACCTGCCCCTTTCTATCATCTCGCACGACATTGGAATCTATTTCCGATCCAGGATATCGTATACAAAAACGATTTACAACGCCTCGTGCTCTTATGAAGATTTACGCCTCTCTGAGGATTGGCCCTTGGACGATGACCTCGAAGAGCTAGTCAGAATGGCGATTCCTTTGTTCATCTTCGCCGCAACTGCCTGTCGGTTCATTGCTGTCGCAGCCGACCCAGCCGAGCAGTTGCAGTATATCCTGCGGTACCGAAACGTCGGCTTCGATGACCTAGATAAGACCTATATGCCGATCATCGACCGAATACTGGGGACGAAGAGGGGCGTCGAAAGGGACCGCCGCGCCGAGGAATTCAAAGATCTGCTCGGAACCCTGATCCTTCTCGCAGAGCCACTATCTATACCGTCCATCTCGAAACTCCTATCGATCTCGCCAAGGTCACTGCACCAAATGCTACAACTTCTACAATCTGTGGTCCGACTCCCTCACGGTCGAGATGATTCTGTTCGACTGTTCCACGCTTCCTTTGCAGAATTCATGCTGGATAGCACTAAGAAAACGATGAACCCTTTCTGGGTCGATGGCCCACGGACTCATCTTGAAGTCTCGAACAAGTGCATTCAACAGATGAATACATACTTGCGCCAAAATATCTGCAAACTAGACGTTACTAGTCTAGGAGTTAAGGATTTCACGGGATCAGACTTGGACAAACACTTGCCATCTCATTTGCAATACGCCTGCATCCACTGGGTATCGCATTTACGCTATAGTGGGTCGAAAATCTTTGACAATAGTAGCGTCCACGACTTCTTGAAGCAGCACCTGTTACATTGGCTCGAGGTTCTCTGTTGGCTTGATAGAATCTATGAAGGCGTCGCGATGCTCGATACGTTAGCTGAGATTGCACAGGTAATCAAAAGACTAATTCGACCGCCTAAGTAACTATAAGCTTACCTACTCTCTAGTCCACGACTTCATGTTATGCATTCATCTTAGATGCAAAACGGTTTCTCCTCAATATCATCTCATGTGCCGCAATCGCACCGCTTCAACTTTACTCCTCGGCGCTCATTTTTGCGCCTACAAACAGCCTTGTTCGGCTGGAGTATATCGACAGGCTGAGCAAAGAAGAGAGACTTGACGAGTATGACAGGACGAGTATCGACTGGGTCTCCCAGATGCCCAAAGTAGATGCCAATTGGATCGCACTGCAACAAACATTGGTTCATACCAATTTCATCTCGGCGGTCACCGTCACCTTTTCTCACGACTCGAAGTTTCTGCTCTCTGTATGCGATGACGGAACTTGCCGCATTTGGGAAACCGCGTCAGGAAAGCTTCGTCATACAATTATTGACCCGGGTCTCCGATTCGACTATTGTGCCGTGGTCCTATCGCAGGATTCCAGACATATGGTGATGGGATCAGACCATATGGGTCTGATCCGCATCTGGTCAACGGACACAGGAGATGTTGTTCAGACAATCGAGGGAGCAACTCCGTTATCTAGTTTCTGTGGAATGTCCCAGAATGGTAGCCTTGTTTTATCTCTATCAACAGACCGAAAGGTTGCAGAAATCTGGCGGATAGATACTAAGCAACTCATTAACCGACTTCATACTAATAGCAGTACGGAAGAGTTTGTCGGATTTTCACCAGATACAAGACTTCTAGTATCAGTCCCGGGTAACGGGACAATACAACTGCGGTCGACAAATAAAGGCAACCAGGAAATAACGTTGAAGGATCCGGATGGTTCTATAAGCCGGGATATCACATTCTCGCCCGACTCCAAGCTCGTCTTCACAAAGGTCAACAACAGGACCGACTCAAAAGTCTGGTCGATAGAAAACGGCCAAGTTCACCAACTTCTGGCAATCGCGGGCATGGATGTTGGAGAAGTGGCTTTCTCAAGGAATGCGGAACTTTTGGCACTTCCGACGATCGCAGGAGAGGTCCATATACGGTCGCTCGGAACCCGAGAGTTATCACGGGTATTTCAGGCAACTAGTGGCCGTCACCCGTTCGTCTCCTTCTCTTTGGATTGCCAGCTCATTGCAGCTGCGTCCGATGCAACAATAGATGGAACGATTTACATATGGGACGTGGAGATGGGGGCGGAATTGTACAGACTTCAACTTGTTGGAGACTTTGTAACATCCGTGGACTTTTCCCACGACGCCAGGCTTATTGCCTCATCGTCTGATGATGGAATGGTCCGAATTTGGAGGATCGGTCCCGAGGGCAGGGGACTGATACAGACCATTCCCAGGTTTTATTTTTGGATGACGGACCATACAGCAATCTCGCCAGACTGCCGGCTGATAGCTTTCACGAGCCTGCAAAACTCGACCATACGCATAATGCCGGCTCAGGGAAACGACTTCCTGCATACCTTGGTTCAGACCCAGGAGGAGGATGACGGTCATAGCGACGAAGATGCTGGGAATAACGATGATGATATCATCTGGATCAGATTTTCTGACTCCTCCAGACAGCTGTGGGTACTGAAGGGGGAGGGTCTGAGCTCCAGATTTGGGATTCGCAAACAGGCTGTATGCTTGCCTGCTTACAGGACGAAAACGACACTTTTGAGTCGGTGGCCATCTCGCATGACCAACAACGACTTGCCGTCGGATTGAGCAGTGGGTTTGTTCAACTCCGATCTGCAGCGTACTATTACCAAATACTTGGCAATGTCTCTGTACATTCTAGTCCGGTTTCGGCCGTCGCCTTCTTCCCACAAAACTCGTCTAAGCTCGTAACAGCATCGGACAAAGGCACAATACGCCTTACGAGTCTGGATACAATGCAACAGTCAGCCCTGTTGGGGCACGACAGCACTGTAACATCTATCACAGTCTCTCGCAACGCAAAGTTCCTCGCTTCTGTATCCGACGATAATACTGTGCGGATCTGGTCGATCGAGACGGGTCTGCAACTGCGAGCGATTCGGACGGAAACTAAAGGCCTTACTGTCATCTTCCAGCCGAAGGGTGTAACGTTTCTTAGCGAGCGAGGACAGACGCTTCTTGACTGGTCTAAGCTGTCAATTAACGCATCTTCTGGGGTTGCAGACCCGCATCGGGGTGACATACATGTCACCCGTCTGGACGGATATGGGCTCAACGACACTAGAGAGTGGGTGACTTGGTGTGGACACAAGGTACTTTGGATTCCATACGAGTTCAGAGCTCCTTTCGGACTATGCATCAAGATTCATGGCGACTCGGTGGCTTTGGTTTTAGGATTAATTCTTGGTAAGGTCAGCCTCGTCGAGTTTAGGGGGTCTCCAAGATGTTGAGGACGTCCAGCTAGAGGCTTTCCATGCTCTGTCCAGCCAGGTCGTGCAGCGTGCTGCGACGTTTCGCATCTTCGCAATGATATGCAGGCGCATGTATTACATTAGCTACTAAGTCTACCAAGGTTTAGAAATGGCAGTGCGTGTATGCACATGTCAGCTCGAGCTCACTTGCTTGTTGTTTCTCGGGATGGCCAGCAGCAGGATGGTGAAGATGGCCGGGCGCGTGGTTTGAATAAGCACCGAAGGGGGGAAGGGGGGGCAACCTTGAAGCATGGGGGGCTAGGAATAAGCATCAGGAATTAAGCATATCGTGGTATACAGCTTTTACTAGAAGCGTACCAGCCCCCAAAACAACATTGGTTGAAGACCAGGGAGGACTAAACTCTTAGCCGGCTGATCTCCCAATGTTAAAGCTTGATTTTTTGGTCAACACATACCTCGTGAAGCATCAGGTGTTCCATGGTGTGGAGCTCCTCGAGAGGACAATCTTCTCGTTGTTGTCCGTGTCCAGCTCCGTAGTCGGTATGACCTCTCCGCCGGCGAGTCGGTTGCAATAATCACCGTACAAGGTCGACTTGGCCGCATTGGGACCGCCAACTGTGCTCTTGTAGGTATCGCTGGCGTCGTTGGAACATTCTGCCTTGGGGATGTTGTTGGGATCGATGACCTCGAACGAAGCCGTGCCGTATTCCAGCTTCAAAGACCCCTTTCGGGATATTTCCTTGCCCTAGGGTGCGCCTTGATACCCAGTTAGAAAGAGGGGATGTCGTCTCCTACACAATTTCAACTTACAGTTCGGGTCTCGTCCGATGGCGTCCATGTAGATTTGCTGGCACGTGTTGACACATTCCTTGTCTGCATTCTCCCACTTGAACCTGAACTCCCATCCACCATAGTTTGTTCACGCCATCTATCTATTCAAGTTACTCCTATATATCCCCCGCTTAATAGCCGCCGCAAATCTCGGTTTCTAGAACAAAGAAAATACCATGCTTGTTATCTTATCCGCCGATAGACGGTTACACAATATCGATGCATCCCGCGATCCGTCGTCAGCCTCTATACATATCTCCCATACCACGTTCTATAGTTTAGAGCAGGGCCATGAAAATGCATATTCCATATAAAAACCCCATAATACCTTATATTAGAGTCAAGGACAGACCATCTTTCGACCGGATATAATAGATAGATATAATAGATAGCTAAATAAGGAGTAAGGTTGGTCCGGACACGACATTAACTCAACCGCTACTTCGGACGTAATCGAGCTCTTAGGACAGCTTTATAATGTCGTACGCGGTTGGGTGTTACACGAGGCTCTGAGGAAAGTCGAGGAATAGCGCAAGCTATTAACGAAAAGTCGTCCACCTTCCTCTCAAAGTTGCACGGGCTGCTTTTTTCGATCACAAGGGCTTCCATATATCTATAAATTCGAGGCGTTACTATCGTAAGACTATGTTCTAAAGCTCGAAGACTTCTACACTCAATGGCACCTAACTCGTCGCTGTAGTATACTATTCCTCCTCGAACCTCGCTAGCGGATTGATCTGCCTGCTGCTACGCACAGCAATGTGCCGAATAGTAGATTCGACTCCCGCCTGGTCGCTTGTTCTTGGTGTGTAATACGGCTAATGCGTCTCGTTTACGCAGGTGATTAGCCACCGGTGGTTGTGTAACAATAACCCCCTTCACTAGAAATCCACTCAGTTAGTTTTGCAACAGAATCTTCCACAGAGTGTTTCCACCCACTATTATCCTTCAGCAACTGGCCTATAACAAGTCACTGAATGTTGCAAACCAGTGAATGAATACGGTACCCATTAGCCCACCCGCTAAAACTACTTCTCGCCGTCGTACTTGGCTTGTGGATGTGCATCACACAATTGTAAGATGCGCTGAAGCCAGACCTGCCTAGGAATTTGATAGAGCGGAAAGATTCCGAGAGTTAGCATGCATGCAGTACTGTCCCAGAATGAAAACAAGTATCAATTAACAATAACAAGCATTTGGATACTACTTAGGTCTTACAGCTTTGCGCAAGACCTATGATGGGTAATTGCATATTGACCCTGCATGACAACTTGTGGGATCTGTATCAACCACCACTTTGGGTGGCCTAAGGACACAGACCAAATTAGATTTGCTGAATTGAATTTCTGCAGGAACCGTATTAAACAACTATCGCCCCATTCCGTAACGGCAAGCTAACTAGATAAAGGCTCGACCGGGGGGGTCGGGGGTTGTAGGACTTGCCCACAGCCGCCAAGTGTGTCTTTTTTTCCTTGCTTATCCCAATAGCAGCCACGTTAGCCAGATATTAAGGAGCTCGACATTTTCGTAGCCCGAGCTAATTTGACCTCGATGTGACTCTGCCAACTCGATTCGTGTCAGGCTGCTGCTATACGGTAGTCTGCAGGTCACAAGCTCAAGCCGTAAGCTACAGTTTTTGTTCGAGTGAATAACTAATCGTCTGCGTCTAGATGGGAACATTCCGACACATATAGAGGCCGCAGTGTATGAGCAGCTTACGTTTAAAGGTTCTTCGTAAGAAATAACTACAAGTTTGTTTTCGAGTGGCGTCCCGTAAGTATCGGTTTCGTCATATATGCAAAAATATCACCCTTTGATCAGAAAGGTCCAGCCGCCCCCGAAACCTGTACCTGTCCTCCACAGATTATCGTATTTACTCTGGGTCCAGAGCGGCCCCGGGCCGTGTCCGGTACCACTGGGCAGGAAGCGCATGCTGGTCGGTGAAATCTCGCCGTTGTTGTTGAACACGTTTGCCAGCCAATTGACGCCAGCATCGTCGATGCCATACGAAGACGCCCGATAGGCGCTCTCCGCTGCCTGGTACCAAACCGCGACGCGGGCTTCGATGTCGCCAAGAACCATGTCGATCCAGTAGACGTAGAGGTGACGTAGAGGTCCCGCAGGCCCGCCGCCGGCAGAAGAGCCATAGACGTAGCTTTGGTCGAATTGCTGGCATGCGTTCTCCATATACTGCGACGATGCTACAAACCTGCGCCAGATGTCATCATGCCTCCAGCTACCTGTACAGACGGACCAGAATTAGCTGACGTACTCGTACTCCAGTGATGTTCTCCGAGCCTAGAAAGGTTCATCAAGTTGAATGAACTTACATCCCGGTGTTCTCTTCTTGACGCGAGATTGCTGCTCTGGGGTCGCGAGTCAATGTCCTCGCCCAGCGAAGAAGCTCTTCTTCCGGTTATTCATGACTTTGTAGGCGAGCGCCAGACCTTGCTTGTTATGGTTGCCGCCGGTGCCGTATGTCATCTCGAAGAAAAGACTCTGTTCCCTCCACTGAGGCGCCCGGTGCGGACGTGTCACTCCGGCTGCCGACGCCAGTCCGAGAAGGACTTCCGAAACCCATTCTCTCGAGGCCAGGGTGTACCCCGTGGGCATGGGCCCGTTGATGAGAAACTCCATGAACCGCTTGAGTAAGTGAACCTCGTAGACGTGCTCGGCTGCTGACGATGATGTGTTTAGTATCTATCCAGTTTTCCAGAACATTGTTCTCAACCCCTCTCCGGCAGCAACAGAGCTCCCGGGTAGGTCTGGGTGGGTTTAGTACTGACTGACGTATTGGCTCGTATCCGTGTCTGGAGCTCGAAGCTTGGTGATACCAATGCTGCACCCGGTCTTCTCATTCAGGCCCTCGTGCCCGTACCATTTGAGCACGCCGGACTGATCCTTGGCCGTATTGCAAACCTCATAGTTTCCGCACGGAAGCTGGACATTATCCCCATTATAGGGCCATGAGAGCGTCTTCTCCGCTCGCTTTTCTAGACGATGCGAAGCTCGGGATACTGCGGCGCTCTCGTTGGCCTGCGCTATTGACGCCAGACTGAATCTAGTCAAGGACGAGCTCTCGATGGAGCAGGCCGGGTCCGTCGTGGGTTCGTACTGGCACGACTCACCGTCGCGTTTGGAGAGCTCGTCATCTGCGCCACAGAGTGGGCATGGGGGGATGTCGTCAATGTTCACGTTGCCGGGACATAAGAGCCCGTCGACTCGCGGGACCAGAGGGCCGTACACTTGGACTCTCTTCTCCAGAGGGTGGGATGTGCTGGATGTATTGACGACGGGTTCGACTTGCTGTACTCGAACTTTGTTCGCTCCGGGTGTCCAGCAGAAAAGCTTGCCGTCGGTAGGGTAGATCTGTACCTTGTCGGCTGGGACTATCGGAAACGGAGACTTGGGCAAGGCCCATTTGAAGGCATCAGGGGCGTCGATGGTCGCCAGCAGGTCCGCGCCGGCGTCGACTCCGTAGCATAACGATGCCGGCTCCTGATACTCTGCGTGGAAGGTCACATAGCCATCCGCGACCAGGTCGACGGCACAGCTATCCACAGGGAGGAAGTTCTGGTTAAAGCCAATGCCAAAGGTAATAGTAGGTTTCACGTGCGATGTAACATGACTATTTAGACGGAACCCCCACTCGAACTCGGGCGCTTGCAGAATCTGCGTGCCGTCCTTTTTCGGCGTGGTGCTTTCGGGATCCCAATCGTCGTTGGCGGCAGGATAGGTCTGCCGAGTGTCCTACTCGGCGAGCTTGGCCGTGCCCTGGAATTTGACGCCTAGCCAGCAGATGTCAGCACGTATACCATACGCTACGCATTCGAGGAGTTGAGTGATCATCCCGACTTACTGGTCTTTGCTTCGCCTTCCAGCCTGCCGAAAAGCTTGAAGTTGGGACCAATGGTGACCACTCCGGGAACGGCGAAGACGGATCCGAACTTGTCGGCAGAGAACATGAGGACGTCGTTTGTATCGAAGTGGGCGGTGACAGACGCGTCCATGGTAAACTTGGCGGTGACGTCTCCCCGGTTGCGGAAGTACAGGTAGGATTTGCTCAGGTCAATGAGCGCATCCCCCTCCCCGATGGTGGCGATGAGGGTGAAGCCATAGTTGACGTCCACGTTTACACTGGTCTCTGCTTTGACTTCGAGTTTCCCATCCACATTGGGACAGGTGAAGCGTTGATCGATGATCTTCAGGATGAAGCTCTCGCTGTAGCTATGGCTGATGTCGAGACCCCCTTCACCCCGTTGATCAGTCCAGTGAGCCACGCTATCACGTCGCTATAATTTTCGAGGTCAGTACTCTGTGCTAGCGGTGCCCCAGCACGGGACTTTCTCTCCCCCTGGTTTAGGTAGATGACGACGTACTCTCCAAACCAGCGTTTGTGTAGCTCTTCGGCGGTCATGTCACCGCGATGGGCATCCTCGCGCCATTCTTCCTCCAGCCAGCGCTTGTGACTTCCCGAAACGTCCGAGAGGCTTCTTCGCTTAGCCTTTCGCCGTTTGGCCGGCTTGTCAACGACCCTGTCCCAGTACTCGGGCTCGTTACTAAAGTCGATGCGCATCAGCGTGTTGCCCAGGTCCCGGGGCACGCGGCGGAAGTCTTAATCAGAGACCAGATTGTGGATGGTGGACGTCGCCTTGAGACCTCTGCAGACCAGCTGATGAGGCAGTGTCTGGTTCCTGCTAGGAGTCAGCGACTTGGCCACGGCATACCTGCCAGGGCCGCATCCGTCCGGCATCTGGATGATGGTGCCAGGAGCGCCGTGGCCGAGGTAGATCTTGGCGCAATTCGAGTTCTCGCTTTCGTCCGTACACATCATACGAACCGAGTGTTCGCCTTCGGTCACGCCATCGAAGCAGTCAAAGACCTCCCAGTGGGATCTATCACGCCTGTCTAGAGACACTTGGATTTCCTCCGGACTCGTCATGACGACAAACCCGAACGGGGCGTTGCCTGGGCTCTCCTCGAACGGCACATCGATACTGCCACCATATGTAGGATCAACTTCGAGATCGAACTTGATATTGGCTTCCTATTCGGAAGGGGGATCCGGGAAGAGATACTCGAGAGGGACGGGCAGGAAGGATGACTTGTCTTTCGGCGGGTCGCAGCAGAAGCTGCGCTGGCGATCCGAGTTCCAGAAGCCGCAGTCTTTGCCCTCGCCCTCGTACGAGGTGGTCAAGGATACCTGCCAGCCCGTGTCGCAGTGGTTGTCGAAACAGCTGCCCGGCTTGCCGCGCCACCCGCAGTTGGACCATTTCTGCTCCTTTCTGCAACAGAACCTGTTTTTCCCATCTTTGCCGCATTTGCCGTCCCGCCAGGTCAGATCGTCTTCGTCTGCATCACAGCTGTTGCCGCAGCCAGACCAGCGACAGTCTGGTTTCGCCGCATCGGCTTCGCAGCAAAAAAAGGCCCTGCCGTCCAGGCACCAGACGTCCACCTTGTCACGTAGACGGACGGTTGCAGGGCGACTTCGCCGGCCTCGCAGTAGCCGTTGCAAAAACCCACATTCCTCAAATCCTCTCCAAGTACTGCATAGATGATAGCGCTTGTCAGCATCCCTTGGCGCAGAGTCTGGAGTCTGGGCCACTATGATCGATCTGGGCCGGCAGGAACAATGATTACCTACCATTCGCTGTGATCTGGCGCCGACGATAGCGGGCAGCAAGTGGCGCTGATCTTGTAACAGTCGTTCCAAAAGTCGTAGGCCGAGCATTGCTGCGTGTCGATTTGAATCTCGCCTGGATTTCAGTAGGGCTGTCCACAGTCGGTCACCCGACAGTGACCACCATCGACTTTGGACCAGTTGTCCGCTATGGATGCCTCGGATCGGGCGCCGAGTCTCTCGGGATATACCACAGCCGAAAGAGCGTCTAGCTGCTTCGTATCGAGGCCGACGGCCCAGATAAGCAGGCCGCCCAGGCCAAGAGCGTTGGCGAAGTCGATCTTCTGCTGGATGGTGTCAAAGACATCGTACGACATCCATTGATCGCCACCCCACGTGATCCACTTGACTGCGTTCTATTTGTCGTGGAAGGAGGTCAGGTTGTTGGCGTCGATGATGTCCATAATCTCTGCATAGGACAGTGTGCCCGAGTTGGACGTACAAGGGTCGGGGGACGCGCCGCCCTCGAAGAGGCATCCTGGCCGAGAGCACGACGGGTCGGCCAGCTGGAATGATCGGCCGTAGAATCCGATGCCGATATTCAGCTTGGGCGCCGGGACACCGTTCCGCCAGAACAGGTCCAGGGCCAGGTTGATCTCCGTCAGATTCGAGTGTGCCAGCACCGTGGAGCCGATGGGGTTGTTGGCGTCCCATATTCCGTGCAGGTCATACGCCATGATGTTGACAAAGTCGGCTGCCTCCACGCTCGCCTTGATGTCAAAGTGGCGGAGGTACTGCGTGCTCTGTTAGTACCGCGCGTGAGCATACCACGGTGTAGGAAACGTGGACAACAAACCTAGTAGCTTGTATGAGCAGTGAATGTGATCTCCTTGTGGCCTACCGTCATCCCGCCAAAGGCGATCCTCATCTCCTTCAAGAGTTTGGTTAAGTTCACGCCGTTTTCTGGTCGGCCACCGCGGTCGCCGGCTCCAGGGTATTTCCAGTCAAGGTCGACGCCATCGAATCCGTGCCGGGTCATGAATATCATGAGCTTCGAGATGAATCTGGCGCGGTTGTTCTCGGACGACACGATGTCGCTGAAGACAGGCTGCCAGATCGTACCGTTGTCATTAAACGTCCAACCTCCCAGCGCTATCGCGACCTTGAGGGCCGAGTTCTTCATCTTCAACCCGGCAAATTCGGTCAGTGTCGACTCAGGTGGTGGTGCGCCGTTGTCCATGGGGATAATATCGTGCTCGGCCGGTTTGATGTAGCCGAACGAATAGTATAGATGCGTGAGGCTGCCCACTGGGATGTCCTGGATGCCCATCCCGATGCACTTCTTCTTGTAGTTCCAGGCCTCGTAGTAGCCAATGACTCTCTTCTTCACGTCGCCGCCAGACGGGCCTGAACCGGGTTGCTCACAGTTGCTCTGACAGCTTGTTTCTCCGTCGTCTGTGACTCTGCAGAAATCCTCGGTGGTGCCGCAGAAGCCGAAATGACTGCAGCACATATTCAGAGGACAATCGGTGCTTGGATTTTCTGCGTACCGGTCACACTCGGCGTGGGCATCGCAGTTGCTCTAGCAGACATCGTTGGGCGACTTTCCGCTGGTGCCGCAATACTTGGGACCTTAGTCGCAGACACCCGTCTTGCCGCAACAAGCACCGTTGCCGCAAGGGTCGCCGTCGCCGCAAGCGTATGGGTCCTCGGCCTGTCTGGTACGATACACCCAAACCAAGACGTTGGTCGCGGAGACACCATTGCCGACCAGAGTAAGTCAGCGTACCGGTACCACGTTATGTACTGTACTGCTTTCCTACAACAGATGGCTAATCGTCTTTCAACTTTCTCCCGAGTACAGGAAGGATCAACACCGGATTGTAAAGACTACGCGAGCGTTGCCACAGACTTTACGTGCCAGAGAATCCTAGATTGGAACGGAATTACCGTCGAACAGTTCTTCGCGTGGTATGAACGAAACATCCAGTTTACCAACCCCCTTTTCCTCCAATGTAAAAAAGAAAAACAGGCATTCTGACAGGAAAACATCTAGGAATCCTGCCGTTGGCCCACAATGTGGTAATCTCTGACCAGGTAAGACGATTATGACAGCATCCCCTTCCACTACATGGAGGGAGGGAGACGAACTCATTCTGACAGTAGCTAATTGAATGCCAACTTTGACCTGTTACAGGATACCGATATTGTATTCGCGTCGATGATGTTCCTCCCGACACAGAAGAGCCTACTAGCACGACCAGACCGGCCAGTAGTACTACTAGCAGCATGTGTGAGTAACCGCACCAACTAGCCACGCGCCGAAGAACGTAAATCGGCCCCTGACTAACGCGACACGTTTCCCAGCTTCTGCTATACCAAGTCCGACGGCCGTACCACGCGGACTGACGCAAGAGGGCATTGAACCGACGTGCAACAAATGACATTTAGGTAAGGAAACGAACGCACACATACACATAACTCGACCGGATCGGACACTTGTCCAAATGCAAAATCGACGTGCTGACGATATTTTGCGCACAGCTGGGGACGGACTGTTCTGCTATGACATTTCCGTCAAGTGTGGCATTACCACGGACCAGTTTTTCGCATGGTAAGTGTCTAGTTGCGACAATCACTCGGGGTCTTGCCCGAGATCCGGGAGATGGCTTGAAATTCTGTATTGACTGTGGAATCTGTAGGAATCCGTAGGAATCCTGCCGTGAGTAGCGATTGCGGCACTGGCTTCTGGGCTAGCCATGCCTACTGCGTCGGTGTGTCTTCCTAAGGCGGGAGTCGGGACTAGGACGGCAGGAGCTGAGAGTCTATGCGCGTTTTGAAGAATGACAATCGAGCGTGATATTATTACCAATGAGTCCATCCCCGTCTGCGAGCCTCTTCCCAGGCCTCCTCGCCCATGTGCTCGCGAGGGGAACGATCCCACACGTAACGGCCTACCGCAGCCGGATTACCCGCCTTGGTCTCCCGCATTGCTAGGAGCACGCTGGGTTCCTGGCCGACTTCTGCATCTTTGGAAAATTCCTCGTAGTCCTCCTGTGATATGGGGTCGAACTCGACACAGGAGAATGCCCAGTCGCTGCAGTGTTGCCAGTTGGAATCGCTCCCGTCGTAGATGTAGATGAGACTGTGGTAGCGGTGGCTGAGTCTATCGTAGATGTAGGACGGGACCATACCAGGCATCTTGGGCTCACCAGGGCCAGGTGGTTCTCCTCCGACGGCTGCACGTCCTCCGTCAGTTGCCGCCGCAGACCCCCCTCGACGGCCGCGATTTGGTCATGGAACGAGCCCCTCGCGTTCTTCTCGGCACGGTAGTGAGACATACAGTCCTCCCGACTGCCGTTAGGGAGAAAGTAGAGGTCCAGGCGAAACTGAACGTCGTTGGAGTCGTATAACGAGCTTTGTGTAATTGCGTTGTACAGAGCTACCGCACCTGGACCATCTCGCCCAGAGTGACAGAGGTCTGTACCCGTGAAATACATAGAGTAGCTGTAAAGGTAGGGGAGGGTGTTGTTGCGTTCACTAACGAACTCGGTGAGAGCGGTAGAGCGGCTGTGGTCTCGGAATTCTAGGACATGCGTTTTAAGTACCTGTGGACCGCCGGGGCCAAATCCAAACGCCATGTTATGATCAGTTGCGACTGGTGTCTTGTTTTGGGCAGGAAGTTGTCGACTGTGTGGGGATGATGGATAGTTAAGGATCCCAGCTGAGGATCTGCATCCAAGTCTTGCTCACCGATCGACAGCTGTTGTCGGCCCGTTAGTCTGAGGGTGAATAAGATGTTGCGACGATGAAGCAGCGCGAAGTGGAAGAAGAGCAGTCGCCACGACTAAGCTACTAACCCACTGGTTAGTATCACCTTATTCGGACCGTAACGGTGAATACGTGAAGCATAGTAATATCTGTGATTGATTTACTAGGGCCTTCAGAAGAGAAGAAAGAGAGGAGGTTAACTAGCTTCTGCAGCTGCTATTAAAGCCGGTCGTCAAATGTGGTAGGACCGGATGCGTAAGTAGTTCGATGTCCGACCATCCTACCGGATATCCGTTGCAGTTGTTGTGGTAGTTTCCACATTTTCACTCTTCAATTCACCTCCTACAGGGGCCGGTATCTCTCCTTTTGCCTTCATTGTTTTTGTCGTGTTCTGATTAGTCAAATGCGCGCGCATCCGGTAGCATACCGGCTTCGTAGCTGTTATATATATTGCTATATCTCTTGAAAGAACATGGAGACAACAGGTCCGCAGGTTACCACACTGTGTAGTAGTTCTGTTTCAAAATCAGCTATCTCTGTTATCAATCTATTTAACCTTGAACGGTTGTAACGAGAAGGTGGGATCTCCCCTAGGATTGTTTAACTTGTGTTTGTATATAAGTCGTTTTTAGGTAGTATCGTGATTATTAGTTAACGAGGCGTAAAGCCGTGTAACGCATTGAACTCTAACCTATTAATAGCATATATGTGTACTAAATAAAAAGACTAGCAGAATGATAGCCTAACGATAAATTCAAGAAAGTTCTTAATACTACTAATATCGGAAAAATACTTCAACGCCTTAACTTAAAGCGGAAATATCCTCGCATATTTCGGGCTAGTAATTCTCAAGTCTGATAAATTAAAATAGAGCGATATAGTTCTCCGTACGAAAGGTTGTATTAGATTTATTGGAATCCAGGATTGGCTTAATTAATTCGACGATAATATAAAAATAGCTCACTATAACTATACTATATTTATAAGGTTTTGAAGTAGTTGAAACATCCAATATATTAATGAATTCAATGCGAGTTCATGCGAATCGACCCTAGAATAATATTGTTAGTTATTAATGAGATAGAGTTAAACTCGTATAGTTATATAAGAGAGTATAAAAGTGTTTATCAACTTCGAAATCAATCATTTCTAATACCAACCAATTATCCTTAACACCAAGTAGTTATCTCTACTTCCAATTTTGCCCAATACTATTCGTCTTCGAATTAACCAGTTGTATCCTTCTTTACTTATATACGACCCCGATACTCTTTTAGGTATCTGCTCCTCTCCTGCTAAAATGCAGTTTACAGTTGCCCTCTTTACCGTCGTTCAAGCTCTAGTAGCTGCCGCCTCGATCCTTCCTCGGGCAACCTACCCTAGCTCGGATACATTATGCGGCATTGATCGTACTACCGGCTATAGTAGCTGCGCTATGGGTAGCGATAATAACATGCGCTGCCTTGTACTCAACACCAATGACATATGTATTACTGTCTGCCCGTCTACTGATAACTGCCCTCAAAATTGCCAGGCAGAGGGTTTTAAGAACGGATTCTGCAGTAACGGCGATAACCCATGTATCTGTAGTAATATAGATGGAATAGTTACTACAGTAATACAGTTAGGTAGCAGGGTTAATGCCTAATTGTGTAAACCACCGCAGCAGCTGCAGCAGCGGATGCCACCAGCAACCGGTAAGTGGGTCAGATGCGTCGGCATCTGAACTACTACCTACAGCTGTTGCTGCTTCAGTTAGCTATCTTCCTTTTCTTCCTTCTTACTCTTCAGGCCTAGTAATAACGATAATATTGCTATGCTTCACGTATTCACCGTACGGTCCGAATAAGGTGATACCAACACTAATACTACAACAGGAGTAGCTATAACGCGACAATGATTAGCCTAGTTCAATACTTCGCACTGATATATATATAAATATAAGTAGATAACCTGACCCTTAACGATAGGAGTTTCCTAGCTAGTTAGATATCGCCCTTTTCGATTACAATTCTAACCTGCTATTATTAATATCTTGTGATTAATTATTTCCTATAATGTAGAATAAGTCGTAGTTATAATGTGGAGTATATACCTAGCCCCCCTAGTGTTTCTGTATATATTAAAAGTGCTAATTAATAACAAGACCTTCGAGATACTAATTCCGCAGACTACTATATTACAAAAATATATATTTATCCCCTCCCTCTTCTAATATATATTGAAAGCACCTATTAAAACAGGACCTTGGAGATATTAAGTCCACAGCCTATTATAGATATAGTAGTTCTATTACAATAGGTAAATAGTTAATAAGAAAGATACTAAGAGAATAAAAGACTAAGCACCGAAATATAGGCGTATTTAAATATTTAAATATTTAAATAACCCTCCGTCGCAGTATTTTTAACCCCTATACGAAAGATAATTCTAGCTTTCCTTACGCTGCTTTCCTACATAACCCTAATAAAGTTGTGTGGCAAAACAGCCTACTACGCAGCTTACGCCACGCCTTAGCTATAAGGGCGCACCTGAAAGGATCTACCAGTCTTCTTTATACTTAAGACTTTATTTACTAGATACTTTTCCTTTATAAGATTATCGCACTTTATAATACTATATACGCTTTCTATTGCTATAGTTATAAGCCCGGCACTTTACTATAGAGCATCTTAAATATATCGAGAAGCTCTTATATAGTATACGCTATATATAGAAAGCGGCATTTCTACCTTTCTTAAAAACTATAGAAACTAATCTTCCTAAACCACGTCTATATACTCTAACGATTATCTCGAACTCTTTTAGGAGCGACTTCTAATATAATAGATACTAATATAAAGTTCGTAAAGGTTTAGCTACTAATAAAGTACGACTAGCTAGCCTAGCTAGAAGCGCTTAGAACCGGCGCTAAAGCTCGTATATACTAGAGCTACGTTAACCCTAACGTAGAGGTAAAAGATATTATTAGAGAATAGCTAATACCTCTAACGGAGGAAGGGGTTAAAGAAGCCCTTAGAGTAAAGGCGTAGCTAGCCGCAGATACTAATACTAGGAACCTAGTAGTATAGAATATATCTAATAAGGCTACTCGCGTAGCTAAGCTAATCCCGCTTATTATCCTATCCTATACCGAGGAGCGTATTAAAAAGCTCTTTATACTTATAATCTCTAAGTATAACTCCTCTTACCGCGCCTAAAGCGATACGAGAATCGGAATAGCTTAGCTAAGTAACTAGATTATAACTACGGTTTAGCCCGATTACCTCTCCTCTATTAATAAACTCCTTAAGGAGCAGGAGAAACCTATAACGCTTTAGAACGTCGTTAGGGAGCTCCGCGCTTAATTTATACCCTCGGAGACCGTACTTATTAAGTACGTATAATAATACTATTAAGAGGTACTAAAAAGCGCTATAAGGAGCGGTATAAACCTAATCGCGTAGTATATATAGTAGATAGCGGCCTATAATAATAGAATAGCTTATTATATACCTATTTTTATTAGCAATATAGTAACTAAGGACTTCCTCCGCGTAGTCTTAGAGCGCTTTACCCTAGATTAGGGAACGAATTAGTTAGATATACTCCTAGTAGCGGAGCTTTTAAGTAGAACGCCTTTTACGCTACTTTAGGTAAGCTCTATCTTCCTTAAATATACTAACTAGAAGGGCCTATAAGGAGGTAAAAACTACTCTTTCGTAACGCTCGGAGGATATAACGAAATAGAACGCGCGTTATAGCAGGTTTCGAGGGCTCCCTTTAGAGAAATACCCTACCCCTATAACCGCTTCTATAAGTAGAATCCTACTAATTATAAGGTACTAGAGATAGCCCTTATAGGCTCTACTACCTCTATTAACGGCTTTAAGCCGCGTGCCCTAATAGATAAGAGGATAAAAGAGATTTATATAAGGATTATAAAGAGCAGGTTTAGTAACCTTAAAAATACTTTAAAGAAAAAGGGGTAAATAGATACGAAGGAAATAAAGAGCCTCCTAAAAAAGTTCTCCTACGCTATTATCTCTTCCGAGCTCTTTAAAATAAAGCCTACCTTCTATATATCGATTATTACTATAACCGGCCTTTATAACCTCTCCTAATCGACTCTTATTAATAACTACGGTTCTTCGTATATTATTAATAACGTTAATATACTCGTTCCTAGTATATTTGTAAAAGCGAAACCTACTAAGGTAGTTAAAGCCGGCACGTTAGTATATTAAGTTAGGGGATACGGGATAAGGATTATTAAAAACGCCCTATTAGGCGTTAGAGGAATACCTAAGGATTTAGAGCTTAAGAGAGTCGCTATAATTAAAGGTTTTTATACTAATATTATCTCCGAAGCTCTCCTCCTCGGTACCGGTATCTAGTACTACGGCAAGGACTATACTCTTCGGATTAGAGAGCTTAATAAGAGTACTATACTACGCACTTTAAAAAAAGAGGGTAACCTAGTTTTTCTCGAATATAAGCCTCTTTACTCCTCGTACCTTAACGTAGTATATATAATCCCCCGAAGTAATATAGCAGTTATAAGATTATTTATAAGCCTTAGAAACCGCCTATAAACGGCAAACCTATAGGAAGGGTATATAAAAGAAAGGACTTAGAAGCTCTCTAGTATACTAGAGCAGGATACCTAGGTTTAGAGGCTCTAAGGGCGCTCGCTAAGAGTACTAGAAATATTAAAATCGATAGAATACTAATAAGGAAATACGAGCCTTACTTACTTACCTATACTACGCGCGTTATCTTACGAAATCCTATAGAAAGGGCGCCTCGCCCCTTCTTTCGGGTACTCTAGGACCTATTTAATATACCGAAAAGCTATAACGGGACGAGCTAGCTACTAGTATTAAAAGACGACTATAATAGTAAGCTCTAATCGTTTATACTCGTTTATAAGTCTTATTCGGAGATCTTTAGGATTTTAAAGTCGTTAGAAAGGTACGTTATACGGCGCTATAAACTTTATATCTACGCTTTTAAATATAATAGCAAAAAGGGTATAATTACTATCTAAGGTAGTACCGAATACTAGCGCTAGAGCGCTAAAGAAGGTATCTAGCTCGAAGTACTACCTTTATATACGCACGAACTAAATAGAGGATAGGAGAGAGCAGGTTAGGAGATTATTAATAAGGCCCTAAAAAATAAGTCTTATAGTATATATCCCTAAAGCACTCTAGCCTAAGTTAATAGCGACTATAACGCGACTTTATAATATAAGTCTATTATATACTTAGAAGCTTCGTAGCCCTAATAAGGTACTCGATACTTACTTCTCTCTCTACTTTAGATAGTATACCCTAGCTTAGGTACGCGTAGCGTATATAAACTTACGACCTAACTAGAGCGGAGTATATATATTCGGTTACCGCGCTTATATCCTATTTCAGGATAGAGCAGCTAGATAAGACCGTAAATACTATAAAGTAAATCTATAAGGGCATATCGGCTATCTAGTAGGCTATAAAGCTACTAATATTTACCGTATATAGCTACCTAAGTAGAGCAGGGTTATTATTATACGTAACGTCGTCTTCGACGAAGAGCTCTTCTATAAATCGGACAATAAAAAGGAGTAGGTCGCTAAAAGCGAGCTAATTAAACTACTCGAAACGCCGATAAAGAGTATCTTATTATACGAGACCGGCTTTATTAGAAAGATATTACCTTACTAGGAGGAGCTAGAGGAACTTACTAGTTCCGAAAATCGTCTTATAAGGTTTATAGGGCTTAGCTCTATCGACTTAGGGGGTACGCTACCTTTAATCGAGCTTATTAATAAGGACTCGGGGGTAGATAGCGTATCTAAAGCGTTACTAGGAGGTTATAAAACTAATAATATAAATATAACTACGGGACTCCTTGTACTAGGCTATATACCTAAAATTAAGAGTATCTTAAGCGTTAGGGATATACTATTATTAGTAGGGAATAGTATAGGAGAGAATACTTCGGCCGCTACTTCTATAATAAATAGGGATTATATAAGTATCCCCTAAACTAAAACTCTAGATATAATTATAGTAGCGACGGCTACTAATACCCTAAATAATAATTACAATAAGGTACCTACCGCGCTTACTAGGACTCTATCCTAGTAGCCGGAGGTACTTTAACTAATCTTATAAACTCCGAGCGTATCTTAACTACTATAACGGAGCGTAAGAATTAGAGAAAGGTATAAAAGATACGCTAACTTCGTAATATAGGTTATAGATATATTATTATTAACGCTCCTATATAGTAATATAGAGATTACTATATAGGAGGACTAATTATTTAAAGGCTTCCTCGAGACCTTTCTCCTAGACTTAGATATCCTCTATTACGGGGATAGAGAATACGTTATAATATATACCGCAGTTCTAAAGGTATATATAAAACTAAAAGAAGTATCTAACTAAACCTTATAATTAAATATACTCGACCTAGTACTACTACCGAAGTTATAGGATAAGCTCGCTACCTATCCTAATAGCGACGGATATATAGAAGTAACTTAGGCCGAGATTAATATCCTTTAGAAACTAGTAGTATAGGAGGTTATCGATTATAATCCTAAAATAAAGTTACTACCCTTAAAATAGGTCTTTAGTAATAAACACGATAAAAATAATCGTCTTATACGATTTAAGGCGCGTATCTATGTCCATAGGGATAAGTAGCCTATTAACTCCCTAATAAGTACTTACGTATTAATACTCGTATTAAGATCTTTTAGGATCGTAATAGCGCTCGTCGCGTACTTTAACCTAGAGTACGATTTATATAATATCGTTAACGCCTTCCTAAATACGACCTTTTTAAAAGACTCCGAACTAGTCTACTACTAATTACCTCTAGGGTATAAGTAGGTAGGGAAATATCTCCTACTTAGTAAAGCGCTTTACGGACTCCGAGAATCGCTATTATTATAGTTTAAAGACTTCTCTAGAACGCTTTATAAGCTTAGATTAAGCGGCTTAAATAAGGAGCTATACTTATTCTATAACGCGGCACGCACGATTTTCGTAGTCTTTTACGTAGACGACTTTCTAGTCTATTACTATAAAAAGGATTAGTAAGAAGTAGATAAGCTAATACGCGGAATTAAAGCCGTATATTAGGTAAAGGATTAGGGCCCTCTAACCTACTACCTAGATATAAGGATTATAAGAGATAGGGTATACAAGAAGCTCTAGCTAAGCTACGACGGTTACCTCGAGAAGGCTATAAAGCGCTTTAGATTATAGGAGGGGCGCGCTCTAGCTATACCTCTCCTATAAATAGAGCTAATTAAGTACTTAGGAACCGCGTCTAAATTATAGATTAGGTTATACTAGGAGCGTATTAGAATAATCCTTTATAGCGCTATTATAACGCGACTAGATCTAGTATTTATATACTCTAAGCTCTCTAAATTCCTTACTAATCTAAATTAGGCGTATATAAACGTAGCTAACTAGTACCTCCGATATATATATAGTATATAGTTTATTACGCTATATTATAGAGCGTATACGGACGGCGTATAGGTACTCGAAATCTTAAGCGACGTATTATTTATAGATAATAAGGAAACTCGGAGATTATTTTAAGGCTACCTTATCTAACTATTTAGAGGACCTATAGTCTAATAAGTAGCGCAGTAAGATATTATTACTACGTTTATAACCGAGGTAGAGCTACTAGCGCTTAGCTAGACTGCTAAAGAAATAGTAGCTTTAAAACGACTCTTCGATAATATCTAACTCTATCTAGAAGTCCTCTTTATAATAGCCTATAATAACTAATAAACTATATATCTAGTAATTAAGGCGAATAAGAGGATATCTACTAAGCTTAAGCACGTAGATATTTATAACCTCTAGCTACGCTAAGAATACTAAAAAGGAGTATTTAAAGTTATATACCTAGCTACTAAAAATATACTATTAGACAGACTAATAAAGAATCTTTTACGCGCTAAGTTCGAGTATTTTAGGTTACTCCTAAATCTTTAGGATATTCGATAATTACTTATAAAAGGCTCGGGAGAAGATATATAAAAGTATTAATTTATTAAGGCGCTTATAAGAGCTACCTACTAGCATATTCTAATTAGTAGATACGTAAAAATAATTATACTAGGGCGCTCGCGAGAGTAGCCTACCAGCGTAATCTAATCCTAGGATATATATAAAATAAATTATTAGGTATAAGGGCGCCCGTAAGGGTAGCCTAATAGCGCGTTCTAAATTATAGGGAAGCGTATATAGTAAAAATAACTAACTAAAATAATTATCTTAAGCCTCCTTATTATCGGAGATCTCCTCTACCTCCTTTACCTCCTTAATAAGAACGGGGAGCTTCTTCTTACTACCCGAAGGCTTCTTCTTAGTAGGAGAGAGCTTCTTAGTACCTCTAGAAGTCGTCTTCTTAATACTAAGGGAGGGAGGGATAAGTATCTCGGATATACGCGGCTCGTACTTACTAATATAGAGCTTATAATCGTAGCCTAGCTACTCGATCTCGAGTAAAGTACGGATAGTAGTACGTAAAGCGTATAAACGGGGCTATTCTAGCTCGATTAGTAGCGAACGTAAATAGAGCTAATAAGCTAGACTTATAATACTAGGAGACTCCTATTAGAGCTCGGCTATTAAATAGCGAGCAGGGCATTAAACGATACGCGGGAGCTTATTATAGCTATAAAGTTATTTAGAAGTAAGCTTATAAAAATAGATAAGAAGCGACTTATAAATAATTATACCGGGAATAATTAAAGCACCGGGCGGGACCGGCGGACTTAGAGTTAGGGCCTTATAGGGATAGAGTATCGGAATAGGGGTTACGGGCTCGGGTAAAGGCAGATCGCACGTATCCTAAATAAGGAGTACGGCGATCGCTACCCGGGGTAGTACTCTTCTACTCCTTAGTAATCCTACTACGGGTAGAGCAACGAGCGCGGGACTTATAATAATAGACGCGCTTTAGAAGGGCGCGAGCCCGCGTAATAGTAAGCTCGTCCCTACTAAGGCTATCCTCGTCCTTATACTTAACGTCGTTAGCAAGCTCTAGGAGTATAGGCTTATTAGGCGGACCTTTATTACTACTATTACTAGAAGGCGGAGGTAGCGGGGAGGCACGGCAGATATAATAGTAGCTACCTTCGCGTTAGAAAAATCTCTCTTAATAGTATATAGGAGCGATATATACTTACTAGATATATTATTCTTAATTCTAGTACGGTTCGAGCTAATATAATATTAGAATAGGTATTTAAAGGCGTATCTCCGGATATAGTTAGAGATAACTCGAAATATCGACTTATAGATAAACTAGGCTAGATAACTAAAAAGAGGGAGGGAGAAAAATTAGATAATCTAACCTAACGCGTAGTTATTAGGATATCTGCTACCCTTTAATAATCGCACCTTAGGTGCTATTATTATAGGACTAGACGTCTATTAGCTAATCACGTTATAGGTTATAGAGGTTAAGAGCATATTTACAATATTCTATATACACGGCAACGGAGGAAGGAGAGCATATATAAGCATTTAATAAGGAGAGCTTTAGAAATATTACGGGAGTATCTAGGGACTCTCGCGATATAACTAAGGCGACAGTTAAACTTAATATCGATTTATAATATACGCGCTAACTAGGGGGTATATAGCAAAACAGCCTGCTACGTAGCTTACGCCACGCCTTAGCTATAAGGGCGCACCTGAAAGGATCCACCAGTCTTCTTTGTACTTAAGACTTCATTCACTAGATACTTTTCCTTTATAAGATCATCGCACTTTATACCACCACACACGCTTTCTATTGCCACAAGTTGCTTCTTACCCGGCTTACCCTCGGCCTTATCTAGCTTACTCCAAACCTTACTCCGCTTACCCTCGACCTTACCCTTAAAGCAACGCCTCCGGGTAAGCCTCAGGTGAGCTTTGTACGCAGAATTCGTGTAATATAGTAATATTAGCAAGCAAGTTAATAGGTTCTCTACATGTAGCTACCGGTATCGCCTATGCTTCTCGTATTACAGGGTTAAACATTCGCTCATCAAATTTACGATGTGCCTACGTCTGGTTACCAGCCCACCTCGAGTATGATGTGGCTGAAAGTCTCCATTTGTGCATAACTGTTAATTGGATCATCTTCACGTACCGCCGTTGTCTGTCTAAATACTTGCTGTTCTTGTCGTTCGACCTTGGTGGGGGATGATATATTATCGTATAACCAACGAATCAGCTTTCATAACGCTATCAGCACAGCACGCCAAGGAGATATAAATATGCCTTGGCTGCTTCCTCGATTATTCAGCCGCTTCTGTATTGTGCCGCAAATCCTATGTCGCAGGGCTATTAAGCAGCAGTAACGGCAGAGCTACGGACTTAGGTCGGAGCCAAGTTTTGCCGTATCCTACTATTGCTCCATTAATCACCTAGCAAACGGTTTTCGTCATGCGAGATATTATCGCCTGCCGCCTTGGACAGACAAAACCCTGCCAAAGGCGGCACAGGTCTTTCTTACTTCCCCGAAAAACACCACGGTTTGATTTTTCTCAGATTGTTCTCAAACCAGCTCTAGGCAATATCCAATACTGTAACTTGCTAAGATATGAAGGGATATCCTCAGTACCTCGAAGCCGTAGGGCCAGAGCAACCTTTTATTTCTAAGCAGATGCTAGACGCGGACTGGTCAGAAAAACAGCCACCGAAGTCTGGAAACTTGAAGTTTATAATACTTCTACTTCTATATATCGTGATTGCATAGTCCCTGCAGCACCGGTACAAGAAGCTGTGGAGTATGAGACTCGAAAGTTTACCGCGGGTTTCCGAGGATATCGGACGGAATACATGAAAAATGGATCTGAACCAATGGAAAAACCTTTACGATGGTCAGTCGTATGACATACCTGATTCAATTAGGGTCCGACATTGACTCCTTTACACAGAATGGGGGTTTATTGGTAGACCCAAAAACCAAGCCGCAAGGTTGATAAATAAGACCACACGGATCCCGAGAACTAAAGACCAGTATCTTGTTGGTATTGTCGTTTTCTATCAATTATACTTCCTCTTACCTACAACCCCATCTGTTGCGTTTACTATCATAGACTCCACGGAAAATGAGATTACTGACAAGCGGTTTCCGAAATCTTCAGGACAATCTGCGGCGGGAAATGTGGCCAAATCGGTATAACGCGATCGAAGCTGGACACGAGGCAGATATGCTACGGGGTCCTGTTCACCTGGACCATTGTGTGGACGCGTTGCGGCAGTCCATCATGTACTCTTTGGATATCAGCAGGTTGCATGATGACTGGATGCCAACAAAACACGAGAGCCTGGTCGTCTCGAGTGCTACTCATACGTGCCGAAACTTTGAGAAGGTCCGGCAGTGGACCATGAACAAGAACATCCGATCTTGGGATGCCACGACCTTTATGGCTGACGATCTGCAACCAGACGTCCAAGAGTTCCAATAACTTCAGGAGGATGAGCAGAAAGCCAAGCAAGAACAGGTGCACTTGCAAGGTTGTCGCAAGCTACTAAGCATGTACGTAGTGCCTAGTTAGACACGTCTTATTACCCTCGGGAGGTCATGGGGGCCATCTGCCCCCTGTAGACGAAAAACAATACAACAACAACAATATCGGTATCTCTTGTATCGATTTGTGCTACTTGAGTACGTAGTCAGCCAAACTGTGAACAATGATTGGCCTCAACCGTCCTAGAGTGCAGCCTTGGGGTGCTTCCTTCGCAGGATCACAGGTAGGCTATCAGATCAGCAAGCAGGCTGTGCAGATCAGCAGGTAGGCTGTACAGATAAGCATGCAGGCTGTACAGATAAGTATGCAGGCTGTACAGATCACTCGTAGGCTCCCTATCAATGTTTCATTTGCCTTTTCGTTTTTACCATCTCTTTTCCTTATTACTGTCCATCTAATCAGCTCACTCTCATGCGTTTCCGACTCAATAGCTGCCGCAAAACACGGTTTCTTGGACAAAGGAACACCATGCAAGCTATCTCACCCGCCGATGGACGGTTGTGTAATGTCGATACCGCACGCCCAGAGGCTTTGTTGGACGACGAGCCACAGGCTACGGACACGATAAGCGAGTGTTCCGAAAGCAACACTTTCGACCACCGCTTACCAGATGTCTCTCACGAGGCCAGTCAAGACACAGTCTATGATGCGCAATGGATACTACAGCCTTTTTCATCCCGCAATCCATCAACAGCCTCCATACATCATTCCTGGTCCGCGTTACAGGGTTTGGAACAGGGCCATGAACATGCAAATTCCATGCAACCACCTCATGATACCGTGTGTCAAAGTCAACGACAGACCATCGCTCCACCAGGTATAATGCACAGTCAACCGAGGAGTGAGGTTGGCCCGGATACGACATTGATTCTACAGCCACCTCGGACGTTATGGACTCCCCCGTGGCTTCGAAAGGTTTCTCTGCTCGGATTTGTGTGTCTTTTCACTCTCCTCTGGATCACACTAGTAATCCTCTGGCAACATGATGTAACCAACTCTGGATTTGTTATTTCAGTCTCGACAAGTCGGTTCTCTTGGACCTACAGTCCCACAGCCATATTAGTTGCCATTACTGGTCTCTGGAGACAAGTCGACTATCACAGCAAGATTCATCAGCCATGGCAGCAGATGGCCAAGGGATTCACACCGGCGTCCAACAGCGTGCTGCTCGACTACATATCCCCCATCCTTCCGACAGGACTTTGGAGAGCTCTTCGGAACCGCCACTGGACTGTGGCTGCCTCGGTCACCGGCTTCGCCGTCCTCAAGTTGGTCACTGTGCTATCGACAGCATTGATGGCGCCCACAACCACGACGATTACCGGACCGGTCTCAGTCAAGGTTATGTCGGCCTTTGACGGCTCGTCTCTCTGGAGGACGACCAGCTTTTCTTCAACCAACAACTCTTCAACAGACGGGTTTTCCGGGCCTGCAGGCAGCTCATTTACCAACATATCTGCGAACCCGGCCATCACGTACTGGAAGTTACTCCAAGCTCAGATTTCGGACCCGGTCGGAACCCTGGAAGAAATTGCGTTTCAGGATGTGTCTGTCTTGCCGGCACCGGATATCGACTGGATCGGTGCCATCTCCGTCAACGTCGATGCTTTCATCCCGAAAGTAAGTTGTGAGGAGGTGGGGGTGACGATTTTCGTCGACGAGGTCGAGAACAGGACGCAATTCAGTGGCGCGGTGGAATTCGAGATACCCTCTTGCGGACCCCAGACAGTATGGCTCAGCTTCTGCGCCGATATGTCCGATAGCTGCACTGCGCAGCTTACGACATACAACATGTACCGAGCATATTGTACCGAGTCGGGCATGTCTCAGGGCCCTCAAACGGAAGCCCGCTTCCTCCTTGTGGCGAGCAATATCACACAAGGACAAGCGCCCGGCAGCCAGTATAACGACCATGACTTCACCCAAACTATGCAGCACACTACAGCCGTTTCTTGCAAAGTGGAGTATGCGATCTCGGTAGCAAACATGACAATGCACCCGGGAAAGGCTGAAGACCGGTTTCAGGTGTCAGGGCAGTCGGGCATTGGAAGAAAGCTGGGAGACTTGAGCGATCGTAATCTTACCGAGTTGCTATACTCTGTACTCGCCACTGCTGATACGCAGGTGGAGGGACCTCCACGGCAGGTCGGCCTGGACAGCAGGAAATATACTTACGGCAATAACACGGCCGGCTCGTCTGCGCTGTTTGGGCTAATGAGTCACGCAATCGACGGCGTGTCTAATGGATACGACAGGTTCTTCGATGCTAACACCACGGTCGTATCCGCTACATCCGTCCTCAGCCAGCTTGCTGTGTTGTTTATGCAGGAGTCGTTTCTCGTCCCAAACGAGACGATGGTTTCCGCGGATGGCGTTTATAGCCAGCAGAGACTACGATTCGGAGAAGTTTCCTTGTGGTTCATGGTCGCGAGCCTATTCCTCTTGAGCCTGTTGGCATCCAGTATCATGCTCACCTTCTCTCCGGCGGCCCCCCCAGGATCCTAGTCTGATCGGTGTACAGGCCGCTATCCTCGCCCGGAGTTCGTCTCTGCGTGCGCTCCTGACCCCTCTCGGTGGGGTGCGAACAAGTCTGCTCGCTTACGAGCTCGCGGGCCACGAGTTCTCCACCACTATTGATGGCTCGACATTCCGGATCCACGCCCGTGAAGCCCCCGTGGACCATGTTGCCCTCTCCGTCGCGCCCAAGTACAAGCAAAAATTCTGGGCCCCTATCTCGGCCCGTATGTGGTTTGTCGCGATAACGTTCATGCTGCCGCTCCTTGCGATCGTCGCTCTGGAGACTCTATTCCGCGAGAGCGTAAAGAGGAATGGGTTCCCAGTCCAAAACACAATGTTGACGTCGTACGCCACCCAGTACACCTCGGCGCTGATCATGCTGGTCATCGCCAGTCTTTTCCACTCTCTAGATTTTACAGTCGTGACGTTTTCTCCGTTCAGCGCTATGCGATCCCGTCCCGTACCGTCATATCAGGGGTTGACGAGAAACCCGATGCGGGAGCTCACCCCGGTCGCGTTATACCAGGCAGTACGGCGCGGCCGCCTTGGACTGTTCTCTTCCACTTTAGCGGCAATCATAGGCAGTGTGCTTACAATTGTGGTCTCGAATCTGTGGGTTCAAAACACAGTCATTACGGATACAGCCATCACGATATCACTTACAAACCAGTGGGACCTAAGCTGGATAGACAGTGCTGCCAACGACAATGGTGCAGCTGTTCTCCTGGACAACATAAGGCACGGCAACGCAACGATGCCGGACTCTGCCGTCTGGGGCGATCTCGTCTTCCCATCCCTAGGTGCAGCCATGCCATTTGATGGACATCCCGCCATCGATTGGGATACGTCCAACGGCCGTTTGAACTTCAGTATTGAGGTACCCTCTCTACGACCGAAACTCATTTGTGAAGAAGTGACGGATGTAAGTCGTTCGATGAGCACAAAAGGGGGTGATATTGCCACGACAGTAATGGCTACCTTTACTCTGCCCCCAAACTGTACCACAGGAAGAGAAGGAGAGGAAAGGAACGTCTCGTTCGCCGCCGTGGGACAGGCAACAGCCAATTGGGCTGGACTCTTCTTCGACCTTCCGATTGGACAGGTGGGTTCGCCACCTGTTTTCGACCTTGTACCCCGAACGGGAACGACAGTAAAGAAGGAGTGCTCCCCGTGCAGCACGAACCCCGGGTTGAATCGAACAGACAATCCCATGGGCTGCCCATCCGTCGGAATCATTTTCGGGGGACTGGGCGAAGGGACCATGGCTGGAAGATCGGGCGGGGAATATACTGCTCTTGTCTGTTCGCAGGTGGTCCAGCAAGTCCAGACTCAACTCCGGTTCAAGTCCCACGTCGGGCCGAACGGCGCACTGTCACTGAAAAGCAGCAGCCTTTTGTCGCCGCCGGTCGCCATCGAATCGACAGCCGTCAACTTGACAAGCGGCGAGCCCGCCCGAGAGGCCTTCAACTACCGCGTGCAGCCGCACTTTGACTCGAATCTGACAAGCCCCGTGCCCAACGACCCAGCCGACCCATTCTTCCGACACATCATCTCGGGGGCGACGGGGACCGTCATGAGCGAGCTGTCCAGCGACCCTCGGGTGCTCATCGCGGCCGTCAACCGGCTCTATAGCGACTACATGGTGCAGGTCATCGACTCGAGCATCTTCCGGCGCCCGGCGACGGGACGGCAGGAACAGCAGCAGGTGACCCCCTCCTCCTCCTACGTCGGCGGCACGGTCTCGGCGGAGCAGGTACGGCTGTCGATGAACCGCGCGCCCAAGCTCGCGCTCCAGGTCCTGCTCGCGGCCATGGTGGCGCTCGGGCTGGCGGCCTTTGTCCTCGTGGACCTCAAGGGCACCCTGCCGCGGAGCCCGCACTCGATCGCGAGCGTCATGGCCCTGTTCGCCGGGAGCGAGATGTGCGGCCATCTCGTGCCCGAGGGCGCCGAGTGGATGGGCAAGCGGCGGCTCGAGGACCTGTCGGACGGGTATTTGTTCTCCTTGGGCTGGTGGGGGGGGTCACAATATGGCGACAGAGGCGGATCTCAGGGGTATCGACGATCTCATGATGAACCCCGTAGCCGAGGAAAGGTTTGGGATCGACGTAGGTACCCCCGAGAAGGCGGGTTTCAGGCAGGAAGCGGAGGAAGCTGGAACGGCATGGTTCAGACGAGCAGAGCAACAGAAGAGATGAAGACGGAAGGGAAAGGCGGTCGTCAATTATTCATACACCATAAAGAGTTGGTTCAACGCGATTGTGTTTTACTTTTTTTATATTTTTTAGCCTAAAGATATCTTCAGAGCAGTAGAGCCAATCGGCCTCTATGGACATTCTTCTCGTAAAACGAGGATAAAACCAAGCTCAATCTCCAAGTGGTTACCTGGACCACACGTACAAGTAACGCTACATTGCCAAAAAGAACAGAAAGGTATCAGCCCATCCAGTGAGACCCCAGTGAGAGTCGGGCAGCGTCCTCAAATGTATCCTGATTCCTGTAGGATAGATAGCGCTGCCATGATATAAAACATGCTTGAAATAGCAAAACCGTTTCTACTTGGTAGTCTCGAACTCGTCCTCTCCACGGGCCGGCATGCAGTTCTTGGCCATGAGACGCAGAACTGGGTCCGCCTTGGGAAGGTCGACGTTGAGGGATCAGTAGATAACGCCGGGCTCGTGATTGGGAAGGTCGACGTTGAGTCTGCGGTGAATAACACCGGGCTCGTGATTGGGAAGGTCGACGTTGAGCCTGCGGTAAATAACATCGGGCTCATCCTTGGGAAGGTCGACGTTGAGCCTGGCCCGGAGGTCGTTGTCGCCCGAGGGGTCGTTCCTCTTCATCAGATTGCACACGGCGCCGACGCAGTTGCTCCTCTTCTCGGGGGTCTCCAAATCCTCGGCGGCGGTGCCCTCGGCCTCTTCGTGTTCCACCTGGCCGTGCCTTTTCGAGTTGGTACCAGTAGCGAAATGATAGCCTATCGGGATAACGTCGTCGGCCCTCTTGTCGGGGCTCTCCATGTTCTCGGTGGGTGTGCGGATCTCGAGCTTGGCCTCGGGTGCATCAGTCTTCTTGGCGGCCTTGGAGGCGGTCTTGGAGGGCTTCTTCTTGGAGCCGGACTTGGAGTGTTTCTTGTGGCGGGCTTCCAGCGCAGGCGCGGCGTCGGCCGCCGGTGCAGGAGTCGTAGCAGGTTTCGCAGCACCCTTGGAGTGATTGCCCTTCTTGTGGCGGGCTTCCAGCGCAGGCTCGGCGTCGGCTGCCGGTACAGGAGTTGTGGCAGGTTTCGCAGCAGCCTTGGAGTGCTTGCCCTTGTTATCTTTGGCGGGATTGGGCTCCGTCTTCTCCTCCTTCTCCTCCTTCTCCTCCCTGATTCTAAGCCTTGCAGGAGGAGTTGTGGCAGGCTTCGCAGCAGCCTTGGAGTGCTTGCCCTTCTTGTTGTCTTTAGCGGGACTGGCCTCTGTCTGCTCCTCCTCCTCCTCCTCTCTGATTCTGAGCCTTGCGGGAGGAGTTGTGGCAGGCTTCGCAGCAGCCTTGGAGTGCTTGCCCTTCTTGTTATCTTTAGCGGGACTGGCCTCTGTCTGCTCCTCCTCCTCCTCCTCTCTGATTCTGAGCCTTGCGGGAGGAGTTGTGGCAGGCTTTGCAGCAGCCTTGGAGTGCTTGCCCTTCTTGTTATCTTTGGCGGGACTGGCCTCTGTCGTCTCCTCCTCCTCCTCCTGCTCCCTAATTCTAAGCCTTGCGGGAGGAGTTGTGGCAGGCTTCGCAGCAGCCTTGGAGTGCTTGCCCTTCTTGTTATCCTTGGCGGGATTGGCCTCTGTCGTCTCCTCCTCCTCCTCCCTGATCTTAAGCTTTGCAGGCGGAGTTGTGGCAGGCTTCGCAGCAGCCTTGGAGTGCTTGCCCTTCTTGTTGTCCTTGGCGGGATTGGCCTCTGTCGTCTCCTCCTCCTCCTCCCTGATCTTAAGCTTTGCAGGAGGGGTTGTGGCAGGTTCGGCGGCAGCCTTGGAGTGGTGACCCTTCTTCTTGCAGTCGCCAGCCTTGGCGTCTACCTTCTCTTCCGCCTCCTCTCTAGCCTTGAGCTTTGCAGCAGGCGTGTTCGCAGGTTCGGCGGCACCCTTGGAGTGGTGGCCCTTCTTCTTGCACTCGGCGGCCTTGGCGTCCACCTTTTCGTCCTTGACGTCCACCTCCTCTTCCTTCTCCTCCGTCTCCTCTCTGACCACGACTCTTGTCGGGGGAAGTACCGCGCGCTTCTTGTTGTCTGTGTCTTGTTCCTTGGTATCGGCGCCATCCTGGCGCTTCCCGATGGGTGCGAAAGGTTGCGCCACGGGGAACCTTTTATCGACATCTACCTGACGGCCGTTGTTCACATGAACCGGGACGGGGGCTAGCGGGGCAGCAGCCGCCAAAGCCGCCAGGGAAAGACAGGCGGCGATTGAAATCTTCATGGTGAAGGTGTGTGAAAGGTGAAGCAGGTAAAGATAAAGTCAAAACAGTCAACTCAGCCTCAACTGAAGAAATGATGGAGAATTGAAGAAATGAAGAGAAGGGTTGTTGAATGTTGGTGAGGGTGAGTAACAAAAAGTATTCGCTATTGGGTCGCGCACAAGGACATACTTATACGGGAGATGCATCTTGTGCTGGAACTGCCCAGTGCCTGCATTCACAACGGTCTTGTCTCGCGAGGCTGAGCCTGGCAGTTCTGAATCCGACCGGGACTGGGGTACGGGGGGTTAAAAATAGGACGACGTTCCCTGCTAAGGTTTTGGCAGGGCTGGGAGTATATCATGCATGTCGCCCGTGCTACGGAGTATAGTGGATCGGTTTCGTTTCCGGTCGGACGGTGGACCAGTCCTGCGCCCAAAAAGACGGTCGCGAGTGTGGCTGACAGCAGTGCCAGCACTGACAGCACTGACAGGGCGGTCCGGCGCACCGCGATCCCATCATCAATGCACTTGGAGCTGGGCAGCTTGACAACTTGCCGATCAGTCGGCGTAGAGTTTCTTGGAACTTGGACGCGGTGCGAAGCAGGGATGTCCTCTTGCCATGCCGGTATTTGCAATGGCAGTTGGATGACGGACGGTGGACGGTAGACAGTGGACGGCGAGAGTCGAGGGGACGACTCGTCTAGACTCTGACTCGAGCCTCGAGGGACAACTCGAGTCACTCAAGTCTCGACCGAGTCACCCGACAGCATTCGCCAAGCTCTCGGCTCTCTAGGCCCGGACACGGCGATTGCGCAGTCGCGAGTCGCAACGTCGACTGTGTACGAAGTACTCCGTAGTTAGGGGGTGAGTGAGCTGTGACACTGTTTAAACTCTAGCCTGTGACCCTGTGAACTGTGAAGAGTGACCGACCCCATGTGGGCGATCGCAAAGGCAGCCAACTAGTTACTCGACTAGTTACTAACACTAAACCACAGTGCCAGTCTGCATGGCAGTAGCTCGTCCATCGCGACGATTGATCGTCCCAACAACGGATCATGCCAACGTTGGATTGATCATCCCCCTGATTGCCCCTGACGGCCGCAAGGTGCACCCACCAACGTTAGCCAGCACCTGCCACCAGCAACTCGTCGTGCCCAGAACGTGGCATTGTCTCTGAAACGCCGAGCCAATCAACCTTGCGAGCACCAATCTACACAGTACCGTAGTAAGTTTACCTCCATCGCACGATCCATCGCACGACGTGATCGTGCGTCTAGGCCCAACTCAGTCGAGTTCAAACTTCATACCACCGCGCCCGTTATAGTGTCTGCGACTAACTTTAGACGATGTGTGATCAACTTGAGACTATAGGACGTCCACTCACTTCTGTGTACCCTTTGAGGCTCTGCCCACAAGCCAACGTCATCTCCATAGCTATGCCAAGAATAGGTCCTATAAGCCTATAGCGACCCAGATTCTCCCCAGCCCGAGTTATTTCTAGACGACCCGGGCTCCGCAGCTGCCGAGCTGGCTGTGCCATTCATTCATTGGCTCTCCCCCCCCCCACACCTATACTCCGTAAGTACGGAGTCGGTCACTAGTCAACTACCGTGTCGTATCCGTGTCCGTGGCTGTGCGTGCAGTGCAGTGCAGTCCACTGAGTCCAGTGTCGGTGTCCACACCAACAAGCTTTCCTGAGTCCTGCAGCCGACCCCCACATGTCCCGTCTTTTCATGCATGGCACACATTGTCTCAAGTTGACCGTCCCGTCTGGGATTGGAGCGCGAGACAACGTGGCTGCGAGCAGTCGGCGCTTTTGTGCTGACTAGGTGCAGCGGTTAACAGCAGCTGTGCTCTCCACAATCCAGGAACAGCCTAGCAGCGGTAGGGATAGGGGATGGCCGTGACTAACTAACCGGTAAGTCGGAGCGGGTACGGACTTGGGAGAGTCTGGAGTATGCACCGCGAGCGACTCTGCTGCATGACGTCTGTTTACTCGGCTCTGGCCGCGGTCCCCTGCCCATAGGTCCGCCCATAGGACGGCACATTGACGGAGCGTCGGGAGCCAATGTATACTTACAACAATGGCGTGTTACAGAAGAGTCAGCAACTGCCAACTGCCAACATGCTCATTGGTGGCGACATGTTTGTGTTCCAACTTCCAACTTCCAACTTTCAGCCATCACTTTCAAATTTCTACGTGCCGGTCGATCGTCAGGCACAGGTCAAAACTAGGCCTAGACTCTCGTCATGGCTGGCTCGAGGTCACGCTGAGTCTCTGACTTGACCATCCGATGGCTGTTCTAGTGCTGTGCGCTTGCATGCGCCGTGTAAAGTTATGATGTCGCTGTTTTACGCTTCATCCCGTCATGAGGCGCGCGTCTACTGGCAATCAGTTCATCTCATTCTTTCATCCTCCTCCCTACACTTGGCCACTAGCACACTCCAGTCTCGCTGCACGCTGATCCCTGCCGACTCGGCCAGCTCGACCGCCTCGTCTTCTACATATTTCGACTGCCTGTTGGTCTGGACGCGCGTGTCCGTCGTGCCCCGCGCCCTGTGCGTCTTGTGTATCATCTGGTAGCTGTCCTCCTCCTCGTCGTCGAGCCTCGAGAGCCCGGTAAAGGTCGAGAACATGCCCCGGCTGTGCGCCCTCTTGCGGCCCTTGGGCCTCTCGACCGGTTCCGCCTTGGGCGCCGCCGCCTCGTCGCCGCCGCCGTCGCCGCTCGCGCCCAGCGACCCCGAGACCGGGCAGAGCCGGCCCAGGCCCAGCAGCTCGAAGCCGGCGCGCATGCCGGGCAGGCAGGCGCCGACGAGCCCGATGTTGACCTCGACCGCGGACCAGATGACCACCTCGGTGACGTCCCAGGTGACGTCGGCCGACGACGCCGCGGGGAGGCTCAGGAGCAGCGCTAGGCGCACGACGGACACCACGGTGACGAAGCAGCCCGTCATGAACACGCCCGCGATCAGGAGGCGCTGCGCGAGCGGGCACTGCAGCCGCAGCAGCCGGGGTATCGGCAACAGGAGGATCAGCACGTCGGTCAAGATGTTGGGCGCGGATCCGGCCAGGTAGACGGCGGTCGGGGACAAGCACTTGGCGTTGGGCATCGTGTAGTACCACTGCGCCGAGATGGGGCTGCAGGTGCACACGATGACGAAGATCTGGAGGGCCACGGTCAGTCAGTCAGTCAGTCAGTTCCTCTCTCCAAGCGCTCTCCAGAGTCCAAGCCGCAGCGACGGTAGGCGCCTCCTTCCCGAAACGAACCTGTGAAATCACCCATGCCGTGACGATGAAGGCGGCCACCAGGACGGGAACGCGCATGGCCGGCGAGAACAACCGCCAGTAAAAGGCGAGTACGGTGTATTTGACCATGACCAGCGTCGAGACGTAGAGCAGCTGTCCGACAAAGTAGAACTTGAGAAAGTCGACGCCGTCGGCCTCGGGTACATTGTTGGCGTGCTTGCCCAGCGTCGGCCCCATGCCTACGATTCGCTTCGGTCAGTTCGGGTGTCTGGCGGCCATCGAGAGGCCGGGTGTAGATAGTAGGTCGGTCTTACCGAGGACGCAGACGAAAAAGTATGCATTCGCGCACACCAGGGCAAGAACTGACAAGACGTCTTCCCACCCCAGGTTCGTCGCGCGGCCCGTCTTGGTCGTTGTCGTCCTCGTCGTCTTCGTCGCCCTCGCCGTCGTCGCCCTGCACCAGATTTTCAGGGGAACGATCAAGGTCATGAGGAGGTAGGTCGCAACGACGGAGCCGTAGAAGCGCTCTCTGAACTGCGCTAGGGTCTCTGCCATGAGGACGGATTCTGAGGATCCCGTGCAATCTAGCCCATCAGACACCAGAGGCTAAAGGGACGACGTGGGAGCCACGAGGTGAATATGCAGGTTGTGTCTATTTCAATGATGGAAGCAATCTTCCCGCTCCACCCCTTGATGGGCAGAGTTCGGTTCACCGTATGAACCCAAGAGACTCTGCTGTTGGGTAACGTGCACTGACTATCGCCAGGGTCAGCCAATGAGACCGAGTGACCAGAGTCCACGATGGGCCCTCCGTCGGTCGGGTCTCAGCTGACGCCCCTTTGACCACGAACGACTCTGGCCGGAGTGTGGACATGTCGCAGACGGACGGAGATCTACCTGGGCGAACGTGATGATGGTCGTTCGTGGTAGTTAGACGCCAGTCCTTCTAGACGAACTCCGTGTCTTGGCGCAGAGACGCTTTCAAGTCTGGGGACGGTCGGTCGGACGGTCCACAATGCACAGTTTTCATCTGGATCAGCCCACAAACTACGTACACGCGTACATCTCCTACATGGCCTGGTATGTAACCAGTTGTGCGGTCGCTTTATAGTTCTCGGCAAACATCGGTCGCCCACGTTCGTCTTTCTTTTTTTGTTTGACAAGGTCGGGTATGGCATATGCCATATGCACCATCACGTCCCCAACAAGGGAGCCCAGACATGTTGCATCAATGACCACGCGGCGTCGCAGAGCGCCCGTACACATACAGTACACATACAGTACACTGAGTCTGCACGATCAATGGGAGCGCGTGGGGTTATCATACCATCCAATGTCCTTCTCTGGACGAAACTAGTGCTTTGTAGCAGCCAGTCAAGGGTCCGGAATGGCATCATTGGACGGTCTAACCCAGAGAGCGCTGGCAGAGTAGCAATGGTCGTCATGTCGCGCGACAGTAGCTCGAGAAGCAGATTGCAGTCTCCGTACTTTTCCCTTATTCTCCGTCACGTACAAATAGTCTGAACCCGACTTTCAGGTGCCGGCGGCGGCAGTTGGAACTTGGGTGTGTCTCCTTGAATCCACCAGAAATGGACTGTTGCAGAAACTCGGATCGAACGAACGAGCGGCTCTGAGAACCCCGTCAAGCGACGAGGACAGGGGGCGAGGACAGGGGATGAGTGAGGGGTTGCCGGCTATCCAAGCGTCTGTCGTTAACTTACCTAGTTAGTTACTGAAGTAGTTACTTGAACACTCTACTCCGTAGTCAGTGGTCTCTCTCCCACACGGCTCACGCATGACAATCCCACCACAAGCAGTATGTGATTCGCGGGGCGCGGGGGAGATAGCGTTATCGTACTTCCTATCCATCGTCGCCACCCAATCAACACCAAGTACGACGTAGTATCGTAGTCGCAGAGTCGCCGTCGCAATTCACTAGTGCTGACACTCGAGATTTGCTGTTTGGTATGTGCCAAGAAGCCTTTGTATTTAAGATGTCTGGTGGTTCGGGTCGATCTCATGGCGAACGTCAGTCTTCAATGCTCGGTCATGTAGCAGTACCGGACGTGAGCAACTGCCCCTGATTCAATCTCGACGATTCTTCTGCACCCGTTCAACTTGCGCTTCAGAGTGACAGAGTCTAGACTCTAGACCGGGTCGCCCTCTGGCAAGCTCGCGCGAATGTCTGTCGCCGGGACGTGGCAGGGTGCCTCTGCGACGGAGGGCGCCGTCGTAGCAGCCTCTGTCCTTCTCGCCTACGCGGTCGCGACCGTCGTCTACCGGCTGCACTTCCACCCCTTGGCCGAGTATCCGGGGCCCTTCTGGGCGCGTGTGTCGGGCATCCCCTCGTACTGGCATACGCTCCAGCGCGACCGCCATATATGGCTGTGGCGCCTGCAGGAGGAATACGGTTCGTGCCTCGTCTCGACAAAACGTCCCCTTCCCCCCCTTTTTTCCTGCGTGAGGCGCACCGATCGGCTGATGCGACAAAACCCCCAGGCGCGACCTTTCGATACGCCCCCGACAGCGTGCTCATCAACACCCCAGCCGCTTTCAGGACAATCTTTGGGCCCAAGGGTAACGTCAAGAAGTCCTACTACTACCAGGTCTGGCCGCGGGCCGTGGACGTGGTCAACACCTGGAACAGCACCGACGTCCACGTCCACGGGCAGAAGCGGCGCGTCCTGAACAACGCCTTCTCGGACAAGGCCGTCCGGTCGGCCGAAACCTTTGTCCTGTCCAACGTCGACCGGTGGTGCGAGCTCATCGGCCAGGAGGCCGATGCAGGCTGGTCGCGGTCCCTCGACATGGCGGACTGGGTCAACTACCTCGTGTTTGACATCCTCGGCGACCTCTGCTTCGGCCGCAGCTTCGGCATGAAGGAGCCCTCGAGCGAGATGCGCTACGTGCCGCACGTCATGGGCGACTTCCTCGAGCTGATGCACCCCATCGCCTTCTCCCCGCTCGCCGCCTTCTGGGTCTGGATGAAGCCGCGGGGGCTCGACCGGCTCCTGGCCAAGGCCAGCCCGGCCGCGGTCAAGGGCTGGGGCGCCTTCGTCGACAAGTGCCTGGAGGACCGCACCCGGGTGGAGGAGCAGAGCCACCGGGCGCCAGAGGGGGGCCGCAAGGACTTCTTCCACTACCTCTTCCGCGCCGGCGACCCGGAGGCGGGCACGGGCTACGATCTGCCGGAGCTCTACGGCGAGTGCGAGATGCTGATCATTGCCGGCTCGGACACGACCTCGACCGTGCTCTCCGCCATGTTCTTCTACCTCGCGCGCAACCCGGACATGCAGGCCAGGCTGGCGGCGGAGCTGACGGCGACCTTTTCGTCCTCCGACGACGTCCGAGGCGGCCCGCAGCTCAACGGCTGCACCCATCTCTACGCCTTCATCCAGGAGGCGCTGCGCATGACCCCGCCCGTCAGCGCCGAGCCCTCGCGTGAGGTCCTCCCAGGCGGCACGACCGTGGAAGGGCACTATTTCCCCGCCGGTGTGCGCTTGAGCACCGGCATGTACTGTAAGTCACCTCTCCAGCTCTGCGCCCTTGGCGTTTGGTCTAGGCGAGGAGGCATGTGACGATGTTCTGAGCCTCTCCTCCCCTCGAGCCCCAGCGCATGAATGAAAACCCAATCACTGACACTACTTCTTTTGTACCTACAAGGCCTCAGCTACAACCAAGACATATTTCCCGACCCCTTCCGGTTCCATCCCGAGCGCTGGATCGCCGACGCGCCCGGGAGCTCGCCCGAGAGCGTCGCGCTGGCGGAAACCGGCTTCTGTGCCTTCTCGATCGGCTCGCGCGGCTGTCCGGGCAAGAACCTCGCCTGGCTGGAGATGATGATCATTATGGCCAAGGTGGTGTTGGAGTTCGAGGTGCGACCGGATCCGGCCAATGCCCTCGGCGCCGGCGCTCCGGGTGGGAGGCCGGGCCGTCGCGAGGTCGGGCAGTATCAGACCTACGATACCTTTGTGAGCATGAGGGATGGCCCGATGGTGCAGTTTAAGAGACGCTCGCGCGTCTGAGCAGGAGGGGGCGGAGGGCGGATAAGACCTACTGACACTGTGCTGAGGGGTGTCGGTGGCGTATCGCTGGCTGCGTGGACTGCGACATCATATATGCTGTCGGGGGTGTCCGCGGGTGGGCGAAGCTGCTCAAGTACAGTTGGATGAAGATGAAATCCAAATCAATCCAAAACTCCAAGCCCACTTCTCTATAAACCCACTCTAGCTATAGCGAACTCGACCTATTCGTAAGTATATCATATCCTCAAGAACTTCTGACTTGTCTATAATATTGGGTGGCCGGAGTCACCAAAGCCGTTTTGACAAAGGCACTGTCTAACAGTGTAATTTCCGACTCGTCTGCTCATGTCCATCATAACCTCGTATTCCCGAATTTCACACATTCCGATACTCATGCACACAGCTGCCACGGCGGGTAATCTCAGCGCGGTGTAGGTGCAGCATCGGGCTGCCAACCAAGCTCACTCGTCCTGTCCACACCTTCGTGATCACCAACAATGCCCTCCCTAATCCGCATCACAATATCCTTGGAGTCAACACCGACCGCCTGATCCGGCAGGGCCTCGACGCTCGTAGCACGGAAATTCCCCGTCGCTCTGCATCCGCGAATTAGCAAGATACACTGACCTCCCAGCTTTGCTCGTAAATCAGACTTACTCTTCCCTCTTGAGATACAACCTCAGCGCATGCACGGCAATAATCAACAGCACGGCACAGGCCAGACAAAAAGCAAAGCCCTTGGGGAACCGCGGCGCCTCGACGGTCGGGAACACCAGCAGCGGCATCCAGGCCGTGCTGGACTGCGAGATGGCGTTGATAAGCACGAGGGCAAAGGCGCGCTCGGCCGGCGCCGCGCGGAGCTGCGTATTCACCCAGCCGTGCAGGACGCTCGATATGGAGCTGGCGGCGTAGACGGTGGAGAAGCCGAACCACAGCGCGGCCTCGGGGACGCCGCGCCAGATGACCAGGACCAAGAGGCCGGCGATGCCCCACGCGTACGCGACGGTGATGGCCCAGGCCGGGCCCAGCACCAGGTCGGACGCGAAGCAGACGGAGAGCGTGTAGAAGATACCGAGCGCGGGCGCGATGGTGCCCAGCTGGTTGATGCGCGCGGCCGAGTACCGGCCCAGGCTCTTGATCCAGAGCAGAAAGGTGCCGGTGCTGGCGTGGAGCCCGGCGTTCCAGAACAGCACGTCCACGACGATGATGGCCCAGAATTGGGGCTTCTTGACGACGGATTTCAGGCTCCCAAAGGTGAACTTGCCGTGGGACTGGTGGCCGGCCCTGCGCAGCCGCTTCTCGCCGAGGTCAATGTCCGACTGCTTCAAGACGCGGCGGTTGGGCAGGTCGGGTGTGCCTGGGATGACAAAGTAGCCTAGAATTCCCACGGGGACGGTGATGAGTGAGCAGAGGATGTACACTGCATGTTGCGCGTTAGCATTGGCGTTCATGGACGGGAAACTGCAGAGTGAATCGATCCCGGGGGTGATTTACTCCATCGCCATCCTGCCAGACCGTTCACGCCATCTAGTCGAGCGGATGCTACAGACTGGATCAGGCCAGCCGTCAACGTTCCGAGTGTGAGACCTAGGGTAAACATGCCTCCTCGACGTCCGATCTCATCACCGCGGTACCAAGATCCTGACAATATCAGCTGGAGACGAGGACTATGGAGCGTCATGAAACTGACCAAAGAGGTAGTTCATTGCCGGGAAGTAGGCAGCCTGCAAGGGCGGTCAGCGATCCCATCCAGATCACCTTCGAGCGGGCAACTTGCCTCGAACCAACCGACGAGAAACCTATAGGCGCCAAGCTCAGCGAATCCATTGACTCGGAACTGGAGGAGCGTAAAGATACCCCACGCGATATCGAGGAGCGGAACGAGCCAGTGCAGCGGAATATAGGTGAACAGAAACATGAACGGGATCTGGCCCGTAACAGCGCCCAAAACGTATAGCATCTGCAGCTGCACCAGCTCGTTGCCATGGAAGCCGAGGTCCTCTTTCAGGCCCGCGACATAGGCGTTGTCTGCAAATGCAAGGTCAACGACAGTGTCTCTTCCTTTAGGGGAGGCGAAGTGGCGCACTCAGGTTCCCCTGGTCGATATACTTGACCCAGTACGAGAGGAAGGCGTAGGGGACGATGAGGAGATCGAGCTTCGAGATTAACCGACGTTCCTCTGGAGTGTCATCCTTGGCGAACCAGCTAATTTCGTACCACTTGCGTTTCGTCTCGTCATGCACGCTCACCATGATTACAGGAAGTGCGAATGAGCTCGGGGATCGTCTGGATCTGGGAGGAAGACATCGGTACCGTTACCCGGGTGATATAACGTGGCCTATGACCAAGTTGGCCACCCCAACAAGTCGGCCACCATGTAAGAGATAAGACAAGAACTTTAAAGCAGTGTTTCTCCGCCAAATCAGTTCTAATTAATTTCTTTCAAGGTTTAACGAAAGGCTAAAAAAAAAGTAAGCTCTGTACTAAACTCTCTGATGCTCGAGAGATGCCTACTTTGCAGCTTAAAGAGCTGCATTTCGACTTTGTAACTCCTCTAGACCCTTTAAATACGTATCGTTGGTATCTCTAGCTGCCTTACTATCTATAACACTAGTAAAGCGTTTCCTAGGTCCTGTAGTAATAGTCCTATGCGTACTACGTGCTACGGCCGGTATAGCCTCCTCTAGCAATACTACCTTCCGCTTAAGTAGAGTTATCTCGGCCGAATTAATATCGATAAACTTTTGAAACTTACGAAACAATTCCCCCGAAGCCGGTATTTCAGATTTTAATCTCTAGATAAGTCCGCGGAAATTGGAAGTGCTTTAAGGTCTCGAAATTAGTACTAGGCTTACGTGTGCTATAGATTATGGATCTTACGGTGGTATAGAATGTGCTAAAGGCAGGTTGTCCGGAAGTTCTTGTACTAAAGGCGTAATCTTGGGCCTGGGGTTCGTGGCCTAACGAAAAATCTCGTCTGCGTGCAACTACATATTTTATTACCTTGGGAAAGGCCTGAGCCATACGCCATGAATGCTTTCAACATGATTCCTGAAGCATAAAGCGAGACGGAATTAACCGTCATCCCAAAGTTGTCTGCACGCCCCACCGGTTAGACCTTCTACGTCAAGGCAAGTAAGTCTATATATAGTTAATACTTCAACCTTTAAAGTAAAGGGTTTGTTACTTACATCATGCCAGTGATTATTATCCTTATGCCGGGGGATTTTACACTCAATTCGGGTTTTAAACTTCAAAATGTAATAACTTTGATATCGTCGCCAACAAATTTGTTTCGTCTAGTGCTCGTTATAATTACCATCTACCGTAGCCCTATATAAGTTAGCCAAAATAAACTATTATTTCAAGAGTAAGGTCCATTATAGAAGGATCGCCCTATTAAAACAATTATTAAACTAAAACCGGTATAATGGGGGTTAGGAATAACCAATAAATAAGTGTTAACAGTAATAGAAGCCGTAGTTTAATAGATCTATCTAATAAACCTGTTTATTACTGCGTTTGAACTAGTTGCCTTTGTAATTATAACTATTTATCTAGAATCTTCTATGTTATCCAGCCTACAGTCTTTATTACTATACTATCGGTTTCAACTTTAAGATTCGGATATTTATATATAGCAACTGCTATAATGAAGTTAAATAACTCTTTAACTGCGGCTAGATAACGAAGGGAAATGTCTTCCAATCCGCTATTATCCAAACCCAGTAACACCGAGGCGAGGCCATAGCCTTATTTCCATCGCATAGCGGATCTCAAGTCGCTATCGCAAGTCGTTCTACTTATATAATTATATTTAAAGTATTATAACTTGAGTTTCCTTTGAAACGGAGCTCTAGTAAGGCTGAGTCTTATAATAATCGGTCGACGATTTACTAGAATTATCGTTTGTACGTAGTAAAGTTTAATATATAGAGCTCGTTTTCCGCGTCCTCTTCTTAACAACAGCTTTTTTTAACTCCTCGTTGCCCTAACTATTAGATATATATATCTAAACTAGTAACCTGCCGCGATAATTAAATTTTCTCATCGTAATCTTCCTATATTACCACTTCTTTATTTCCATACCTTATCCTACGGAACGCTTTAGCGGCAAGATAGTTATCGTTATACGCCGGTAAATATCTTAGAGTCTTCCTCTACTGGGCCGGGATCGGATAAACCTAATAACCTCGATTCCTAGTTTCCCTATAAACTGGGCTCTCTTTAAGAAGGTAAGTTGCGATAGCTAACTAAGAAACTCCTGTCGTTAAAGATTAGGTTAACTACTTATATAAATGTAATAGTTCGAAGTGTTGGACTAAGCATATCCTTGTTACCTTTTAGCTGCCCCTGTTACGATACTTAGATACAAAGTCTAGGGGCTAGGGTATATAAACTGAATTAAGTGAACTGTCTAAACTAACTAGGGGAAGGTATAAATTATATATATACTTAGATAAGTGCATTGCCTAAACCTATAAGATTAGCTATTTACAAAGCTTTATCCTATAGAGATTACTGCTTCAAGCAGAGTTCATCTTTATCTAATTAGTCCAACCTACCGGTAATACCGATATATTAGTTATGCCGGGTAAGTTTAACAATTTAACAACTAACAAGGTTAATAGCATGTAACTTTATCAATAGTAATCCGGATTTCTTTTCCCTACTTATTTTATATATATATATTTGAATATAATATATAATATAAGAGCCTATAAAGATGTCTGTTAAATTTTGTACACCTAGAAATCTGAAGCGGCAGCGATTATAGTACTTGGTAGCTTCGATACTGCCACCTAGGCATTAGGCCTTGGCATTTTAGTAGGTATTAGGTCCACCACCCTTGTCGAAAAAAACTTCTTAGGGCGACCTTCGTAGTTACTTCTATTCTTAGGTATAGTTCATAACCTAAATATATCATATCTAACTGTTATAGCATACCATACATTCTTAGTAATCATAATACTTTAAATATTATTTTCTTTGTACCTATCTATATAATTAACTTAGTAAATGCCCTTCAGTATTATATAGCTCGACTTTACTGTTTCAAAACACTTCTCCGTTACACAATATTACTTTACTATTTCGAAACACTTATCCGCTCTACAACATCACTTTTTTACTACATAACAGCATGTATATTTCAGGTTTTATTATCTCTTTAGCTCTATCAATTCTTACACGAAGCGCCCTAGCGTGTAGTGGTTACCTATATTGCCACTGTTATAACGACGATAAGTCCGTTAATGATACTGCTACCGAAAAAGTCTGCAACCTCTTTGGCTCTGTCAATGCAGCTATGATCGATCCGAACTCGTATTCTGATGGGGCTAGAGAGTGTCAATATACTGGACCAGTCAGCGAATATAGAGGGAAGTATTGGTACCCCGTTGCATTTGAAAATTGCAACTGGAGAAATCTGTGCACTTCGGCAGGGGCTACTGGAGCAGACTCTAGCTGTAGAGATCAGCCACCTGGAGGACCGGATAACACTTCACAGGGTTCAGTCTATGTTACTGCCGAATGGCCGCAGGTTGCGGCTTAGGGGACTATCGTTTGCAGATATTTACCATTCAAATCAAACCAAACCAAGTCATTGGGTTGAAACCCTATGGCAAAATAGCCTGCTACGCCACGCCTCAGCTACAAGGGCGCACCTAACGGGATCCACTAGTCTTCCTTGTACTTAAGACTTCATTTACTAGATATTTTTCCTTACTAGATATCTTTTCTTACTGTACTATCGCACTTTATGCCACTGCACACGCTTTTTTATTGCCACAAATCCTTTCTAGGTAAACCTTGAAATCTATTAACGGAAAAGTGCTAAGTAATTCAAACTCCTTTGTGTAACTTGTATAAAAAAATATAAAAACACGGGTTTGCTTTAGAAGCGTGCGTATATGAGGCACGTGCTGCCGGTACTCCCCAATTAGCACCGCAGACTTAATAACGCAAATTTATATTATCCTTTTAATTATATAACGTATTAGCTAAGTTGTTAGGAACGCTAATCGATATATACGATCCTAAAGTAACTTTATAAGGCTGTAGACGAAGCTGCCGTGTACCTAGCTATAAGTAAGGACGGTAAAAGATATATTATTAAAAGTATCCGCAGCTACTCGTAGCTAAAGAATAAAGCCGATATCTTAAAGCGCTTCTAGGTCAGGACTCTATTCCTACGTTAGGTCGTTAACTATATCTAGGAACCTGTCGACCCGCTACCAATCGTCCTCTAATATCTATATAGCGACCTCCGCACGGAGTTAAAAAAGAAGTAGCTAACGCGACCGGAGATTAAAAAGGTTGCCCGGTATATCCTTAATACAATTTCCTATAACGAACCGTATATAAGAGGGTTAAACAACCTTCAACTATACGAGTCTGGGTTTATGTTTGCGAGATAAGAGAGTAACCGAAGATCGTCGAGTGCGTCGCCGATCTGACAATGTGCAATAACCTTCTGGATAGATAACTGAATAATAAGTGTGGTGAATATGGTCGTTAGGATTGCTCCCATCTATAGGTGAGATAGATGCTTAGATTAATCACTGAGGTAATAACTGTCTGCTATGAATAGGCGGGATATCCTATCCCCTATATACTCTGAATTATTCCCTTATTAATCCTAGTATCCTTACTCTAATTACGGTGATCTGGGTAAGGTCACTCTTGGCGCTTACGTTGCTTACTGTGAGCATCGTGAGGTCGATCCTGGCTCATATTCTTGGTAGTGAGCTTCCTCTTAATTAGTAGCTTGCGGGGTCGTGCTAAGACTTCCCTTGGTATAGTCTGGTAAAGCTTATACTATTATTCTATACTATACTCTATTCCTTTAGAGGCAACGGTAACGTTCTTAATTAGTATCTTGCCTGCTAGTATAGAGATTCCTTCGACCTCGGGAGTAAGTCTGGTATCGTATCTATCTAATCGTGACATTGTTCTTCCGTCCCGTTGGTCCGTGCGTACTCTGAGGAATGGTTAGATCGGGTTGGATCGTAACATTTCCGTCCTATATAAGGATATCATAATTTATATAGGTAGGTACCGTGTTTCCTACTAGTCTATACCCATTACCGTCTTAACTCTGCAGTTAAAATATATAAAGGTAGATAGTTTATTTATTAACTACGGTCGAGGAGAGGAGCGGTTCTCGGATATTTAGCTAGGCGACTTAGGAGGTGCAATATACAAGGACTCGAAACTCGCTAAGGATAGTCGACCGATCGGTGTAGCAGTCTCGCGTAGCCCCAAAGCTATGCTCTAACTATTTTAGAGATAACCTATTAATATATAATCGTTCGGCAACATAGTATATACTTATATAGTTCGCTAGTTTTAATAGTTAAATATTAGCTAACGTTATGCCTAAATTCTTAGCCTAGTATACGGGACCGGTTATTACTAGTTCAATCCCAGCTTAGAGGGAGTTAAGTTCGACGATAAGAAGTACTTTTTCACGGGTCTTAAGAGAGTATGTAACTTCGTTAGCCCGTTTCCGCTATTAATAGCCGAGATCTTGAGTACGAGCGCGTCTAAGGTTATCCGGTTACTCGAAGAATAAGGACCTTCGACGACAAAGATCGACTGCTAGGGAGTAAACCAGCTCACTACCGCTAACGCCAAGTTTGTAAAATATATATCTTAAAGCTTGACCCGTAAGATAGACCGAGCGTGGGAGATATTCTTAAGGATAAGTAGTTTATACAGGTGTTAGAAGATACCCGGGAAGACAGGACTTGTGTACTCTAACCTATTATAAATATAGCTTATATATTAGATAAGTAGGTAAAATCCTAAAAAGAATTTATAGAGAAATCTCTTATAGCGGATAAGACTATGCTGCCCCTAGAAACGAACTCGGTAGTTACTTTATTAGTAACTAACCTTTTAACCCTACATCCTGTAGAAAGGCTTAATAATATATAGTTAGGAATAACTCTAGGAACTAGGCGTAGAAGAGCAACTCGGATATTCGGACGTATATTACGGCAGTCTACGTAAACGATAAGGATTAGCAGATTAGTATGATTTATTTGTTATATGTGTCGGATTAAACAGTGGAACAGGGGCAGCTCAAACAGCGTTTTTCTTATCATAACCTGGTTATCTAACTGTTATATCTGAGTGTTATTTCCGACTATTACAGCGTGGGCTGTTGAACGTGGACTATTTCCATACCGGCTGTTATAGCCGGCAGTTGCAGCTTTCTTCTAGCTTAGTCCAGCAGTCCTAGTTCTAAATAGTAGTATAAGTAGGTCGTCTTTCACCTCTAGATAGTCTAGGAATTCAAGCCGGTTTTCACTCTCCCATTCATCTCAAATAGGGGCCAATCTCTCCACGCACTCGAGATTATCCAAATGACCCCCTCTCAGTACCGCTAATGGGCGCCGGCCCCATACTGAACATAGGAATCACTTGGTCCTACACCCAAGGCTAGGCCCCCAGACGCCCGACCTTTTCATCAACTTGACCTCTGTCTCTCTGGCGGCCTTTCTCTCGTGCTTGGCGTGCTTGATACTGTCCCATTTGTCTTCCGGGCATGGCCTTGCCGTGTTCAGACTTATGGCCAGAGGTGTCAGGAACATGTCGGGCCCAGCCAGCACCGTCTCGGCACCGTGCTGGCCCACCACCGCTTCGATTTGACGTACTGTGAGCGAGTTGGCCGACACTGTCGTCATTTTCTCCCGCCAGCCGTATAGATAGGCCGAGCGATGGTACTGCCGGTCCAGTTTCTCGAATACGTGTATTGCCATTCCCGGAAGCTTCTCATCTGCCACCAGACTCTCGATTCCTTCACGGCTGTCGTCAAACTCGTCTTGGCTAATGACCTCAACGGGAAGTTTAAGATCCACCGGCACTGGATAACTTGACAATCGCTGGAAGCCCTCAACCAGAGCTTCCCTCGACTCTGGTTGGGTGCTTCCTAGTAGCAGACCGGCACGCTCCTTTGTCGTAGGCGTAGCAAGATCGTCGACGATTGCCTCGAACTCTCGGGCGACCTCGTGGGTACAGACCAGGCGTCGGCCTTGAAAAGCTTTGTACAGCTGCCGGAGACGAACTCCAGGGGCATGCAGCTCGTCGTGGATATGGGTAAGAGTCTGTTTCGACCACCATTCCTGACGTTCGATCTGCGAATGTGTGATGTCCGAGACGAGGCTGATAAGGAGTGTGAGCTCAAGATTGAGGGGATCCGTCAAGCGATCCAGTTGGGAGTTGCTGAAGAGATTCTCAAACGTCATCTCGAGGGGTGGGATGGGAGTGTGGGAGAAAGCGCTGTTGGAGCAGCTCACTACAATCTCGACTTCGGGCTCGCCGCGTTTCGATGTGCCCAAACGGCGTACTTTGGCTATCAGTCGGGTTATTTGCTCTTGTTGGCCCTCACTTATGTTGGGTAGATACCAGTGCACCCGAGGCGGACGATTGTTGAAGCGGTTGCATCGCGCCGCCCTGACGAGGTGGCAGGTGGTGCGCACAATGTCCACAGCGCTGTTGTCTTCATCATCTCCAGACTCATCGTCAGTAGAATCATCAGGATGCAGGCCGTCCTGCGCCATCTGATAGAGTAGTTTCCGCTCGGTAATTATCGACACCTTGAGCCACTCGATGCCGTTCTGCACCACGGCATCGACTGTCGGTCCGGCCGTCTTGGCCTTGGTGGCGAAGCGTCGGCGAAAGGCCAAAAGACCGTGGCATCGCTTGATTGCATCCCACTGCTTGTGGCAGGGCTGATTGACAAGGCTCGCGACGATCATGGCGTCCTTCTTGCCCTGCTCTTCGGCGGCAAGGGCGTCACCGTCCTCGTCAGCCATCGTTCCCTCCGGGTTCGACAACGGTAGCGTCGTCGTTGCACTGGAACTGGAAGCGCTCCGCAACTCAACCAACTTCCTAACCAGCTTCGCACTTCCTTCGATAGGCACAATCAAGTCGTTGACGCCGGATATAAGGTCCGGCATATCGCGACGTTCCAGTCTCGTTGCGGCCTGGCGTCTGACACTGTACTCCTCGTTCAAAGCCCGTATCTCGTCGAGCAGGATATCCACATGCTTGAGTGCCGCGCGAGCTTGTATGAGAAGTTTGTCGTCCATTTTGGTGATATAGTAACCAAAAGAATTAGCGATGCAGGTAAGACTGGTGTCTGATAGCGACTTGTGCTGGTGAGGTTATCGTGATGTTGGTGTACGGACTTGGAAGAACGGCGTGGGATCGCCAGCCAAGGTCTGGAGCCTCGGAATGTGGCTGAAGCATGAGTCACTGACTAGTTGGCACTGTGGGACTGGACTGTGGCTCGGATTAGTGGAAGCTAGAAACCAGCTGCAAGCCAGCTGCATGTGGAAATTGCAGCTGTTCTCGATGTGCCGGAAGAAGAGTTGTATAAGTGAACTCAGACGGCTTCAGATATGGTTTTCACATTTTCAATGATGCACATGTTGGCTTCAGCGATGGTGCAGAATATATGATCTTGATTTTATGGATGCCTAGAGGCTAGAGTCCCAAGGCCTAAGATGACAAGTCTGAACAGTGGACTCTGAAAAACACGAGCTGTCACACTTTGCACAGTGCCACTGCCACAGATCCGATGATTTTGATCATCTGAGTCTTGAGATACACTTCACTTGCTCGTTCCCAGATCGCAACTGTGTGTCCCCTTATTTCTTTAGATAGCGAGTGCCTTTGCGAACTTGGCCGAAACCACATTGCGCTTCCCCTCACCCTTCTTGCTCGTTGGGTATTTCTTAGTTTCTGGGGCTGTGTCGTTCTTGGTTTGTGTGGTTGTGTCGTAGGCCTTGGTTTCTGTGGTTGTGTCGGATCCTGAGCTTGTATCTGAAGTGCCCGATTGTCCATTGTTCAAGTTGTTATCGTTGGGCCACATGGTGCCGAGCGGGAGCGGGTCCATGACAGGCGCGGGTTTCGCCCAGCTGTCGAAATCGATCGCTGGGGTGGTCAGCGTGTATGCGCCGGGAAGCTTGAAGGTGGAAGACGGCGCGGCTCCGGTGTAGTCGCTGGCCACGTCGAGGTGGGCGCACTGGAGGAAGAACTGCTTCGCCTTGTAGGGCGGGTGTACGGCCAGGTGCTCGATACGCATGAGATACTGGCCGGCCGGGATCTCGGCGGGCAGGAGGAACTCCCACTGGCTCTGGCCCCATACCAGCCAGCTTTGATCGGTGCCGTTCGATGAGTCCGAAACGCCGAGCTGGAACACTTTGAACCAGTCACCGTCGCCGAGGTACTTGGAAACGTCGCCATCGGGTGCCTTGGACAAGGCGATGGTGAGGGGGCCCGGGTGGCCGACCTTGGTGCCGATGTTGGTGGAGAAGCCGACCTTGTCCTTACCCGCCGTCACCTTCATGGCCTTTGGCGCAGTCATATGGTTCTCGGACCCCTTGTTGCAACGGATATCATTGCTATCGAGGAATTTGCCATCATCCCAAGAGGGCTGGAATCCGTTGTCGTGCTCTCGTACATATTCGTAGCCCCCGGTCTCCTTTCCGTTCAGCATGGCTTGCGGAAAGAGGTAGTGCGCTGCGATGAGCTTGGGCATAACAGCCGCGAGGGTGGCGATGGTGGTAGAGGTCTTCATGGTGATGAATGTCCGTTGATTGGGGAGAGGTTGAAAAAATGGTGAAGAGGATGTAAATGCTGGTATAACGAGTGTGAGGTCGACTAGGACTTCGAAGTGAAGCAATATGATGTCAACTAGGACTTTGGACTGAAGGCAAATGAAGTGAAAGTGTAAGATCAGCTAGGACCGTGGATGGGAGACTGGAAGCAGAACCTGTGATGGGTGGGAGGAAAAGAATTCACATTTTGGCGGACATGAAGTTGGTTATTTGTATTGATGTTTCTTGAACATCCTCCCAGCTATGACAGTTTAACAGACAGGATCGGCAGCAAGTAAACATCACGTTTCGCCAAGGCCGTGTCAAGGCATGCCCTCTCCTTGATGTGCCCAGGCTGATAGTATGCGTTTCTTTCGAGAACAATTCGACAGCTCATGCGCATGATCGGCGTTCATCCTCGCATCATGACTCGCGAGCCTATCTTTGCTATGTCATGTTTCAAGTAAAAGCAGTACCTCGTCTATCCCCGACCCGGAACCTGGATGCCAAGGCCCGAGCGAATTCAATAATGGGTTTCAATTGGCCAGACGGGAGGAACATCCCCTTCAAGCGTCGTTCGGCAAGAAAGTGTATAACTACTGCATCGTATAAGTCTTTCAATTCGCGTGTCGCCGTTTTTAAGACTGCCTGTAAATCCAGGGTAACTCTTTTTTATGGGTTTGAAATAGTATTTGATTCCGTTCGATACCAAGAACACGACTTCACCACATATACACACACCACTCCACCTAGTCCGTGTGTTTATATCTGCATCTAATGCCAGCAATGCATCGATATGCCAAGATGCTCAAGCGACTACGTGTTGTATTAAGACACGGAGGAAACACACACACTTTTCTGTCCTATATTGGGTTCGTCGCATGATGAGAAAGGCATGTCCGAACCCGTCCGACCGCACGGACTTGGATGGTGGTGTTCAGAGTTCTCTTTGACTGTCTAAACCCGTATCTGAAACCCATTGAGCATGGGTCAGATGGCATGGCTGCTATACCCTGCGTTATCGCGTGGACGCATTTTACAAACCGAATTGTATTCTTCGGCCGACGATTTAACATCGGACGAAATACCGTTCCGGACTATATTAATATGGGCTGCCGAGTCTCGTGGCTGCCCTACAAGGTCAAACATAGTTGCGTCTCAATTTGTAACGACTTGGCGACATTGACTTTTGACGAAGAGTTACATATCCTAGGCTTACCTTAATACCGTTGCTATAATTCCAATCTATTTAGCGATGCAGTGATCTGATCCCTCGCTGTTTAACTTCCACCAAGGTTCCCTGAAGTTGGTGATTCAATCACGTCAATCCGCGGGGCCGAAGAAAGAGCCTGAACAGGTAACTTGCCCCTTTTCAAACACCAAGCTTTGGCAAATTTGCTAGGCATGTCCTATACTCCACTCCTCAGGTTGTATGAAACATTGCGGACTGGTCCCAGAACAGATGTCAGGGCGGCCGTCAGGGACAAGGACAGTGAAAATTGAAACGTTCGATGTCGACCATTCATCACAGTTGGAAAGCCGTGAGGGCGCGCGGATGAGGTGAGAAGATTTATTACAGAAGATCAAGCTATGAATTGTGAGACCGACAGTTCTTCGTGATTACCATCATTCCGCCAACGTTGGGGCCGTCGTCGGGTAGGTCTGCTTCTTCTTGCGGAGATTAGTTGGGGAATCACCCAGCCCCGAGGCGAAGTACTAACCCTGCGCCGATCATGGGAGTCGTACAAGGCATAACCGGTTTTAGGTTCTTAATATAGTACAAATCTGCAAGTAAGAATAAAGTGATATATGGAAAGTTCCTAGCCCTACAGGCAGCATGTGGGAGATCGAGACAACGTTTGGGCTCTTTTTAAGCCATCTGGTAGCTCGCAGAAGATAAACACTTAGCTTCCTCCTCTCTTTGCATTTAGACAGGCTCCGATAACGTCGTTTTTCTTAACCTCCAGGTCGAACTTAGTTGCAATTACCAGAAGCACACGAAATAACTGAGATACGAAGATAGTAACGTAGGTGTCTTGTACCGAGCTTTCTGGCTAGAGGTCCCCACGAGCCACCCGGCGAGCTTTTGTGGCGTTTCAGATAACTGTTCTCGTCTAGCTTGTACCAAGTAGGTAAAAGCATGTGAATGCGAACTTATCGCAGCAAACATGGCTCACCACTCCTGCTGCTGCAGTAGTGGCTTATATGCGACGGGACTAATAGCCGACATACGCACAACGTTCCAATATAACGAGTTTGACGATGGGATGCGAGGGATTGGTTGATGCCCCGCTGGGAAGAGTCTCTTCGACGTCCTTATGCGTAAAGGAATCCTCGGGGTTAAATACGAGAGAAACAAAAGGTAGTCAGGGGTGGTTCAAAGCCGGTGGTATGGTTCCTGGCATCTTCCGACACTGCAGGAGCCTACTTGTTTCAACGTTCTTCAGACTAAAGAATCTTTTACTACAAGATGGTATATTCTGTCAAGATTTCGAGGGATGCGATCTCTTTGTATACATCCGCCCAAGTACAATATCAAAGCTGACGCTGCGACTAGTTATCAAACGCTAATGGATCATGGAAGTATCGCTTCCATGTAGCCATCGTACCACAAACCTCTAGGTGAACCACGAAGGCGGAATAGCATCCAAAAAATACTATTTTGACCATGAAAGATTTCGTAATGAATAATGGTTAGCTTCCATTATCGTTCAAAGATACTGTCCCAGGTTCAATCAGCTGTCCGCTCCCTACCTGCGTTCATAACCCGTCTTTAGCTACTTGGCAGCCTCCTCCGTGTCTTGACTCTAAACTGCTACCCGGGCAGCTCCAGTCTCCAAGTCGCGTGGCTCAGCCAATCTCTGATGCGCAGGCTTCGTGGACTTGGGTAGCTCGCTTTTCACGACTGTCCATGTCTTGTTCCTCGGAGGGGCCGATAAGTACTCGTTAGGATTGGATATCTCTTCTCCACTTCAAAGGCCTGCTGCGCTTTGGTTCTGTCAAGTTGTCAATCACGGCCCTATGCGCGTGTTCTGATGATAAGCCGGCCGACGATCCCAACCACGGCTAAAGTCCCTGCAATGGAGCCAATGACGATGCCACCAATGGCAGCACCCGTCACTAACACAGATGATGAGGTTCTACCGTCCCCCCGGAACAAATGTTGTGGCGGTTGGACTTGGCGAAGATTCTATGGTAGAAGTGTTGATAGTTCCGGAAGGTGGTGATTGAGTGCTAGAATTGGAAGTAGCATCGGGCGACGTCAGGTTGAAATAATGGCAGGACACCCAGTCATCTTCTCCAAAGCCATCGAGGTGGGAAAAGAAGACATTTTTCGTTGAATACATAAGGCCTTTGGTTAACACGGTCCGTTGATATGTGGGAATGAGGTGTTCTCTGCAAGCATGTCAATTAAAGGCTCTGCCAGATATCGTAAGATATTGACGTAATAACCAATATGTATAACGTCACATATTTGCTACTCTGCTCGTATTCGCAATTACAATCCTATAGTATAACTGATTTCGGACTAATAGTCTAACGGTATAGTCTACAGGCCACGTAATAACAGAAGCTTCTAGAAAAACCTCTACAACTATAAAGGTAGCTAGTTTAGACGCAGCAGTAAATAAGTCTTTAGACAGATCAATATAATCAGCTTCTACACTCTTACCACTACTACTCCTACCAGTCGTCACCAACCGCCTAATATAACCCTTAAAGGCTCCCACTGTTGGAACAGAAGGTGGAATCAAATTGGATGTACTAACGACGTAACTATAGCGAACCACCCCGTTTGCGTCGAAGACGTCCTGATAGAGTCTTACCGAGTTCCTTGTCAAGTTCGAGTCCCGACTGAGCTCGAGCTTCGCCCCGATAGTATACACTCTATTGTTGCTCTAATCCGCAATGGGTCCTGGACCGGGTGGCACGAACCATCTACTAATAGCACCCAATATGGGTGTTGCTACTAACAACACAAGCAATACCAGAAACGTAGAGAATTTAGTCGCCCTTGAGTTTGGTGTTAATTGGACAACGGATTTAGTAAGAGACTGATGAATAAAATAGAAAGAGCAGTGGGAGTACGGCAAAGGAGGAAGTGCGTGCCCTACTAAGTTAGCACTGCATGCACGAATATAGCAAGGCTGTAACGTTACCAGTATAGAGCTAATCGACACGGTGGTTTGAAACTAGCGATTATGTAAGACTAGTGCTTACGGGCTTGTGGCAGTGTGTCTGGATAGGTCCGCATAATTGGGTAGATTGATTTATATTATTGGGGCGAGAAATGGGAGTGTCGTATTTTCCATACTTCGCAAAAAGAAAAAAGGAAAGGACCGCGGTTGAGAAATTACCGCCGAATATATTACTTCGATATCTAGCTTATTGTTAGTGTTATCTTATTCAGACCGTAACGGTGAATTTATGAAGCGTAGTAAATACCTGTCAATTTACTAATAGCGTAAAGAAGGGAAGAAGGAGAAGAGGTTAGCTAACTTCTACAGCTATGAGCTGTGTTAGTAATGTTTCTAGAAATAAGTCGTACTTAGAACATTTATATAAATAGCTATTTGCTTTTCTATTATTTGATTTAGACGTTTCTTAATTACTTTCATAGTTACTAAGACTATAACCCTTATATTAGTTAACTAACTTACGAGTTATTAGCTTTCATAATCCGCTCTAAGAGTGGTACATGTATAAGAGTGATACATGAAGCTTGTAGCAAACAGCTAAAATATAAATACTAGCTAAAGTGTCGGAATATATTAACTAGTATTATCTGCTGCAGATATCGTCGATATCCGTAAGTAGATACTGGACTATTTAGGGTAGTCCGGCTGGTTCACCTTTAAAGGTGACACGTCTTTGCTAGCTAGTTACCTTCACTCTCTCTCTCTTCTTCAGGCCAGTCACAGATAATCAATAGATATTATCACGACGGCTTCACGTTTGCACCGTATAGTCCGAATAAGGTAATACCAACATAAAGCAACATATTTGAAGTTTCGTCTACTATTCGTATTTTTGAACGTTTCACTATATTAGGGCTTAAATAGCCTAGTTAGTATCCACAGTCTTTCTGCTACTTAATCTATGCCGAATAGACAAGTATAAACGTAGAAGTGAGATAGTTAGGTATATATATTGCGCTGTTTATGTTGATACCTATACTCCTACGCATCGTCTAATATAATCGTGGCAAAATATAGTGGAAACGTTGTCTAGAATCTATATATATTTGCAAACGTCAAGAGCGTAAAGGCAAGTGAAATGTGATTTGAGATGCCTTAGCTATATGTCTTTTCTTTCCTTTGTTCTCTAGTTTCCCGTCAAAATCTGCGCCGGAATGTTTTAGAGCATCTATTGTATATCGCCAATCGACGCGCAAGTCGGGTAGCCACGGGTGGTTATATCATCACGATCGCAACAAGTAGTCTGTACTCATTATTAGCGACGATATGCAAAGAGGAAAGATGCGACATACATCAGTGGGAGTAGCGGTAGAGCAACACATATAGTCTTCCAATGGCGCAGGCATCTGGTAAGGCATTGATGCCGGGCATCCTGGCACTGCGGCTGGGTCTGCAACGACAACTGCCAAAGTGCCGGTAGCGGCGAGGAGGATAAGGGCGGCGAAGTACATAGTGGCGAGGGGATAGATTTATTTGGTAGAGTGAGAGAGTGTGTATAGGTTAATAAGCCTGATAAAGAATACTAACTATATTCAATGTGTAAAATGGAGTACTGGTTTATATAATGCCCCGAACGCCGTATAGTTAGTTATAGAAGCCTGGAGGTGGATACTAGACCCGCGATTGAGCTTAAAGTCGGTGGTTCCGTAGGAAACTGTCCTAACCTTGGATACGGGGAATCCAGCCCTGGGCGACGAGTGGCTTAGTTGTTACCCAACAAGGATTTGGTCGTTAGAATCACAATGCCGCTTCTGTACAATGCTAGTAAATAAGGCTAGGGTGGCTAGAGCTGTATAGCTTACATAAAACCAAAACCCTACTAATACCCATTTTGGGGCAATGGCATATTCGAATCAACTAATAATTGTGAACTTAATTCGGGACTACTGGAAATCTATAATTGGAATCATGTAGTTGTTACGGGGTACTAGATCCGTTACTAGGTACGTACTAAAGAGCTCGTAGGGATTATACGGCTAGATAGATTATGCGCATTAAGTAATATATACTACACGATCCATTCCCTTATAAGCGCTAATGCACTAAAACCTCTTCTCTTATACTACCCCTAATACTACTATATAGAGGCCTCTCCAACACAATACAGTATAAACAGTTTGTTTAGTAAATACATATATCTCAACTACACTACATTTGTCTCTGATTAGTATACATTTCAACCAAGTACGAGTAGTACCCAGCATTATATCCAGACAGAAGGTGCTCAAATTGACCATGCGGATACTTACTATCAGAAGAAGAGATTAGGATATAGATACTCGATAAACCTCTCTGCATTTGATACCCAGTATCTGTCGTCTCATACGCCCCGAACTCTACCATTTTCGTGCCAAGTTAGGGTGGCCGTCTCGCCAAACACAACCTTTCGTACTCGAGGTTGAAGGTAGTCGGAAAAGTATCCAACATTAAGCCACTGGTATTGGACAACGGAAAGTATTCGGATATTCTTCCATGATCTACCGTATATTTGCATCTTCCTCAGCCAGGCGTATACAGAAATTCAAGTCGCAATGCGGCATATTCCCAGGTATTGGGAACTCGGTTTACTATCCAGTGTCCAGTGTCCGCATCCGATATAATCCAGAAGAAAGACACGAATCTATTTTCGAGGCTCGACTTCTTTCAAGTAAAGGAAGAGGTCTTGTTTTCTGTAAAGACTGCATCTTCACCCAAAAAAGCCATAGACCTTCTTTAGAGGCATCGCGGGCTGCCTTATAAAGGGACTCGAGGCGCAGTAGGACGAAGCTGCCGATATATTCTTAATAACGGGTCTCATCGTGGATTAACGGATCCAGGAAATCCTTAAAACAGACTATACCAGGAGTGGAACGACTAGCCACCGCACCTCTCACTTCAGCCATTTCGTCAAGGATGCGTTTCATGTTAGGAATAACCTTTTAGCGCTAAGAAGCAGTAGAGGTGGTCGGGGTAACTTCGCTCCCTCATAGCTGGGAGCTGGGTTACGGGGTACCTATCTCTTGCTCGTTTAAGGGAGACTTGGGCTTCCTGGTCTATGCAATCTGAGAACTGCGCATGAATTCTATTCAACTCACTAGTCCCGCCACTCACTAGTCCTGCCTCAATCCTAGACACGTACTACGATGTCTTGACACGTTGCCCTTCACTGTCAAGACCATTCCACATAAATCACACTCACCCGAAACTTTAGGAATACCATTGACTTCTGCCCACGGTGCATGGGTAGACCAGTAGTGTTTGTTCATCTCCCTTTGTTTTGCAGTTACACGCGAGCAAGTTTCCGAGGCCCTGCAGTGAACAGATTTGTTATGTATCTCGTTGTGTTTTCTGGAAGATATTTGATTAGTCTGTATCATATGTATCTAACCGAAAAACAGGTTACTGGTCTGACTTACTTGTAATAGCTGTTGAGTTTATGCCATTTTCTACAACACCATCGATAGCCTTTCTTTGAAACACCTGTGGGTAGTGCTTAGCACAGTTGGTTATATAGTACTCGGAGCCAGTGCCTTACCATTGTCGTCCACATCCGAGGACATGTCTCCTGACACGACCTCGACACTTCCACTGGCGCTGTAGTCATTCTCGAGCAGTTCATCATGGGGTGCATTTGGCCCACTCTCATGGGACTCAAAGCTAGATCCCCATAGCATAAGTCCCGACTAATGGCCAGAACTCGGAATTGCAAGAGGATCACTAGGCATTGCCAGGTCACCGTGTTGATGATGTGGGTTTATGTGATATTGTGGCGTACTCCCAAAGCCGTCGCTGGACTCTGCTAGATTCCGAGGCAGATTCCCTGGTTGAGGAATGTTGTAGAAACTTTGGTTTGCGTCTGTTACTATGCCCGTATGTATATTTGCTGCCGCAGCTTCACTTGTCGGTGATGCCTGGAATGCAAGCTCAGGGGGGACAAGTTCAGTAGAGCTCCAAGTTGGACTGCTACCATACTCTTTATCATCATCTACTTCCGGACATAGGCAGGATGCAATTAGTTATAAGACCTTTCTAGACATGTTGACTGAAAATTCACCTAAAAATGAGAAGTCCAAGTCTTCTAACTCGCCGTCTGAGCTTGGGATTTCGTATGTGTAGTCTGTTTCATCCATGGTGCCCAAAAGACTCGTGGAATCAAAGCATCGAAGGAGGTTTCGACATGAAACGGGGGACAATACGCGGTGTGTTGAAGAGGTGAATTATTTTGATTGACATGAAGAATAACCGACAGGAAGCCGAAAAAATCTCAGTCAGTGCTATTTGTATACCTTGTCACGTTCGTACGGTCTGCCGCAGCCTCGTCCAAACCTGTCTCGCCAAATTTCCATGTGGAACTGTGATTGATGAATGGATGTTGGTTGAAGTGAACTTGCTTTTTTGTCGGGCCTCCCACAGGCGCCATGCAGCTATGCCGTTACCTTATGCCTTGGCAAGCCTTCCTATCTTTCAATGCAAGATGCACCAGGCTGCATCCTCCCGTGTGTGGCTCAAACACGTGTTCTTGACGCAAATCGGTTCCACTGGGAAACAGAACGAGCTGTGTTGCTATTCTTGAAGTCAATCTAGTCCTGGACAAGAACAACACATCCTGTCACTGGGACCCCATGATTTGATACAGCAACATAGCTTGAAGCCAACAGAGTAGCTGCATACTTCAAACTTGCCTTCGCCTTGAGGGACAATGTTGACCTCACAATATGATTAGCTGCAGCCTGCATGCAGACAGGGCTGTCTAACGCGTTGGAGTGACACTGTGAATCGTATTTCAACGAGTGGTACAGGGGAGGACTGACTTTTGCCGAGATGCATGCCTCAACGTTGTCTCGCAAGTCCTGACCGGTGTCCAATTGTGTGTCAATTAGAAATCAACTGCCGAGCCATGGCTGCCTTAATCACAAAGTTGCCTCTCCCTGATTCGGTAAGATTCAGTTGGGTTTCTAAAAGCAACGACTTTGCATACATGATATGATAGATTGCACCATATCAATACGCATTTAACAGCGTATGGTGACACAGCAGTCTGGAAGCAGCCACTCAGCCTTGTCCACGACTATCCACATGCCTGCGGGAGGCCATCCAGTATTTTTCTTGCATGCTGCATCCTTATGCCGGAGGCCAGCCATCACCCTTCCTTCAGATTGTACACTATGTATACAATTCCGTTTGGCCCTGGATTCGTGAAGAAATATTACCTATGCACAGGTTAGCCTTTCTCAACTGTTCTCCTCAATTTCTTTAAGCAAATTGGTGTTAAGCCGTCTTTTAAGTTCATACATGTGAAGAATGAAATCGCCAAAAACTTTGTCGTTGCACTCAGTTACTGGTACTGTCCTGAAGCGGCATGTGCAGGACAGTACACTGCTGTGGCTGCTGGACCCTGTGCGTGGAGAGGCAACCACGCACAGCCTCGACAGGCACCTTAACGATAGCCAGCAAGAGAACGAAGAAGGCCAGAAAAAAAAGTTTCTCGATTCGATCGCCCTAATATGCGCAACGAGGAAAGATGGCGATACTGTCTCGGCCGCCACCCTGGAGGAATGGTCACCAGAGGGCACCATCGTCCGCGTTGCACGTAATGCAGGCCTTCCCGATGAGTTGTTGGAAGGTATGAGAGATATTTTCGATGTGCTTAATGATATCGCTCAGCAAGGTATGTTCAGTGCAGTCTTTCTCGCATACGTTCTTTCTCTATGTCGTGGTTGCTTTGCTAAGAGACCAACATCAAGGTACTGCACCACTAGACGTGGAAACCCAAATACTCATCCGGATAATTAGACTCGACATGGAAAAGATCACCCACTACTTGGGTATGATCCAGATGAACTCGCTGGTTATCAATCAACTTGTCGAATGGGTATGCGCTAACACTGACTATCTGAGCACCGTTGCCGAGGTGTACGAGGTAATCCGGTTCCTGCGATGGATACGCAAGTTACCGCTTCTCGCTCATGAGGATTCCAGTTCGAGTCTTGGACATATTCTGGCACATATCCAGTGGGCTGCAGATTCTAAATGGGTGTACGGGCGACTCATCGAAGTTATCTTCGAGGCGCGACACACACCAGTGCCACCATGGGTCGTCAACGTCTACAAACTTGGACGTTACGCGGTCGCCAGCAAGGTGCTACCCAGATTCGCCTTAGCCAGGCGCTCTCTATTCCGCCCTATGCGAGTAGAAGCTCTCCCAGCTCCCCCGAACAAGAATACAAGCTTCCCGGGGACGAGAGGCATCTGGAAGCTGCCCTTCGCCGCAGTACCGGCAGCGATATCGACGAACCAATCATGCGCTTGGGTCGTCATTGGAACGTGAGCGACCCGGAGAGCCATTTCCGCCGGAATAGTCCATCTTTACTCACAGTTCATGCCGAACTGCAATTGGTTGCTTTCTACGATCAGAACCCAGACATGATGCCCCGTACGATGTTCATCGGGGTGAGCAAGAAGTCGTGCTTCCTGTGCCACAAGTTCTTGGAACGTCATTCGCTGAATTTCGTTGTCTCGGCGTGTCATCAGAAGCTATACCTCAACTGGTTCCCCCCTCCATGCACCGACCGCCGGATATACAAGCAATACAAGGTTCTCATAAGCAACATGAGTGTCGCGATGTCGTTGGCCGCCAAACGTGAAATGGAGGGGAAGTTGGGGCTTGGTAGCCGCCGACGGGCACCTATGGACTCGACGGCAGGAGTATCTCTCCGTGAAGCACCATTTCAGCATGTCGCGTACCAATCTGACAACCACGCCAACGAAACCTCCTCTGGCTCGACAGAGGACGGTCTTGAGCAAGACGCATGGCACCAAGACGCAACAACACCAGACTCAATCGTCGATATCGCGGACACGTCTGGCACGCAACATTGCAGTGTCGCACGGTCTTCAAGTCCCGACGGAGGCCCAGCCGACGATGGAGTCGACAGAGCGACGTCCAAAGTCATGACCTTCCACGTGAAGCGGGGAGCCGATCCTAGGATGCAGGATATCGTGGCCATGACAGATCTTGTCGACTCGGTATCCGGGAAGCCCTGTTGGGATCTACTGTGCAAGATCCTAGCGCCTGGTACAGGACTCTGCGTCGGCTTTGACGAGGCCAGCGAATACCTTTTGGTCAACCAAGACCTCCGAGTGAGCAACAGACGCCAGTTCAATGCCTGCCTTGAGCATCTGCGGAATGCGCAGTCATGGAACAATGAAGTCTTGGTGCATTCGTTTGAAGAATTAGCCATGGGGTAGAGAGCAGAGTGTTGGAAGCCCAGTAGAATCAGCTTTGAAATTTACGTCGGTTTACCCCAAGTGTCCGTTGGGCTTAGTGAAAGGGTGTACTATAACTTGTTTTAATCTGATGAACCGGGTAGCTTAAAGCCTATTTCGACAAGGAAACATGATAGGTCATATCGTAATATCACGTGTATCCAAGGTAGAGCAAGTTATCGGGCTATATTTTATATATATATTCTTTTCTATGTATATACTCTGCCGGATCCCCGGACTATTAGTATGTCTTCCTATTAAAAGGTAGAGTACCAGTTATAAGAGGTTAGTTAGTCCGAAGCTAAGGTACATGACCTCCACCCCTAATTTAACAGTATATACATAGAACAGAACATATATACAATATAAGCTGACAACTTGCTCTACCTTGGATATACGTAATATTACGACATTACGGGCCCGCCGCTCGTTGCTCGCTTCGTCTAGACCTGCTGTAAATCCATATTGCCGGCTTCCCCGACGAGAAGGGTGGATACTAAACACAGTACTCCGTACTAAAGTCTCAAGTTGGTTCAACAGCCAGTGAGATCGAAGGCTGCGTCCTGTCGGTTCGGTTCACCAACCGGAATGGAACGGAGTAGTCTTCTTTGGTCTCAGTGAGGCATTTAGTTTAATACACAGCACACAGTAGCAGCAATCCCTAACCACAGCCGCCGATATGGATCAGCCAGTTAAGAACAGGAGAGTTAGCCAATGGACAATCGCCCTAGTTATAGCCCGACTCCTGAACACCCTACTACTACAGTTCTTGCAAATCACAACAGGGGGGCCCTCCAAGTTCCTGCACACTGCCACTAACATACAAAACCAACTGCATGCAGCTGCATATCGAGCTTGGTCAATACAAATGCGATGTCGCGGTACAGTCCAACTCAGGTAGCATAAATCGGCATACACACACTACCCACTCTATAATGAACGCTAAAGGGAAGTTATGCATCGCTGTGGCGCGGTGTATAAGACTTATCTCTTCACTATTGCTATTTTGTCCGTGCTGTGCGGAGACTGAGACTTTAATACTTGACAGGGGTAAACAGTAGGGTGTCTGAAACGACATCTTTCAATACAGTAATTCCTCCGTACGTGCAGCTAACTAAGCTAATTAATAATGCTCTGCCAGTAACCAAAGTTAACCTACTGCTGGTAGAAGGGCACAAGGTCACTTGCAGACATCCGTATAGAAAGAAGTAAAGGATCTTATGGTCACTCAAGTTGGAAGCTTCCTCCGATGCGATTCATCCATGATCACTGGTGCTCTTACCTCTCGCTGGCACCCACCCATCCGGCTTACATGAAGCAGTCTTTCTCCGCTTCGCAAGACCGATTGAGACCCATCGAGCATTCCTATCTGTCTCTTCCATATTTTCCCACACACGAGCTTGAGGAACTGTAACAATTCTTGTACGAATTATAGCCCTCGGTATAATCAAATGACCATCTTCACCATCCAAATCGTCTCTGACACTGTTTGCCCTTGGGTGGGTCTCTATCTCGTGCCCCTGCCCCGTACCCGAATTAATTACCTAGCAGTGTTATATTGGAAAGAAGCGCCTTGACAAAGCTATCGAGCTCTACCGCAAGGTCTATCCCGGCGGGAAAGATGACATCTTTCACATATCCTGGTTACCCCTCTACCTCGACCACACGGCCCCGGAGAAGGGTATTCCCCTTAATAGGCTGTTTTCAGGAGCGTTTCGGTCCTGAAAAGGCGCTAGCGCTACAAAAGCGACTACGTACTGTCGGCAGGCAAGAGGGTATCGCGTTCAGCTTTGCAGGTAAAATCGGGCGTACGCGGGACTCGCACCGGCTTATCGAACTGGGAAAACGGAAAGGGCTACAGAACGCTGTAGTACTAGCGTTATTCCAAACCTAGTTTGAGGGGGATGGAGATATTACAGGGTACGATACTCTAGTGAATGTAGGAGTACAAGCCGGGCTAGAGCAGGGAGAGGTTAGGAACTGGCTGGAAACAGGCCAGGGTGGTACGTAGGTATATAGGGAGGTCGAGGAGGCCACGCTATCGGGAAACCACGGGGTACCAAACTTCACGATTCAAGAGACACATCTGGTGAGCGGGGCGCAAGATGTGAGCGATGTCCTGGAAGTATTCATCAAGATCAAGGGACGTGGTATCCGTGTGATCTTTATCTGCGCTAGATAGATATGATCGGCTCACTTTTTGTTCACGTAGGAAGCCGAGGCGGGAGAAGCCTAGCATCGAAAAGACCCCGAAGGGTGGTAAGGAGGGAAAGAAATGGATCACCGGTTCAAGCTTGAAGCACTTGTAGATCACATTTCCGTTTCGTATAAGCATGTTACCGCAGGATCAGGATTCCATCCCTGCAAGCTTGGAAAACATTATGCATCGAGTTGTCGCCGTGGGCAAACGCAAGGAGTGGGGTGTGATCAAGAGTCTCTCTCGACCCTTTGGCCAGACGGTAAAGCACAAAAACTCCAAAAAGTACGACTGCGATAGTAAAGGTCGCGGATAGAACCAGTTTTGAAATTTGTGTCGATTTCCTCCAAGTGTCCGTTGGGCTTGACAAGGAAACATGATGGGTTACGTCGAGGTAATGATGCTCAGGAGCAAGATTTGTGAATCTCACTGGATCTTGAGACACTGCTCCCCCAGATATCACGCGTCATGGGAGCGCAGAGACAACCTGTTGCAGGTGTTCTGTGCTCCGTTTCCACCGTGGATTGAGATCTGGCTACGAAACAGACAATTTCAAGAAATGTGAAAGCAATTGGTGTTCATATCTTCATCATAGACTCTATCAAACTAGAATCCTGTCAAATCATGCCAAATGGCTTACAACCAACCAGTACCCCAGGAATCCAAATTTGCAGTCCCGTCCCCTAAAAGTTCACCTTGATCATGAAAAAAATCCCTATCCGTAGTCTTCAAAGCTCAAATGTTCCCACAGAGTCCTGCGTCCAGACAGGCTTCCGAATGCTAAACCTAGCAGGTAAGATCGGAAGTCTTGGAGTCGTACTTGCACTTGCTGTCGTGCTGAATAGCAAGCTATCGGAAGAAGTCTCGTTAGAATCCCGTCAGATGGAAGAGCAGGTTGGAGTCAGGACTTACGTTGATGTAACCTCCGTCTCCGTCGGAGTAGAAAGCGTTGCTACCAGTCATGTACATGCAGTCATAGCTATCAGCGGGTTAGCTGTTTTTGCTCCAGACTCGAGAGATTGATGCTATAGGAAGCGGGAGGCAGGGGTGTGATGACTTACTTGGTGTTGAGAACACCCGAGGTAAGCTTGACCGAAGTCTTGCCATCGATACCGGCTGCGTTCTTGAACCGGTAGGCCTTGTTGTAGCAGATGGCAGCCTTGAACTTGGTCTTGTCGGGGTTCTTGGCCCACATGTCGGCCACCGTCTTCTTGGTGAAGGACTCACGGGCCTAGATAGCAGGAGGAGTCAGTATTGCGCCGATGAGACGATCGGGGAAAGGAAAGCAACTTACACTGGTCCAGTTGGAGAGGTTCTTAATCAAACTGGTGGCCGATGTGACAGCCTGGTTGATAACGGCAGAGACTGCGGCAGAGCCAACCGTGGACAGGATGGCCGCGCCGACTACTCGCTTCTCAAGGGCCTCGTCAGGGGTGTAGACCTCGACATTGACAATGCGGCGATCCAGGGCATCGTTGTTATCGACCTTGAGAGGAGAAGCGCTGGTAAGAGCGGCACCGATGATGCAGAGAGCGTTGATGGTAGAGAAACGCATGTTGGCGGTATTGGGTAGTAAGTTGATTGGAAGGGTAGACTGGTAAAAGAGGAAGATGGAAGTGAAGAAGGTGAAAGTGAAAAAGGTAAAGGTGAGGAAAGCGAAGAAGGTGAAAGGTGATTGGATCGTGAGGATGATGAGGAAAGGAAAATGTGTAACTCCAGGTCGGAATAGCATCCTTAAGTAGATCGGACACTCAGAGTGAATACAGCATCCAACTGCCTTGGTCTGCGGTATTATCAACACCTGGCCAGCACAGCCAGGACGACTATTCGGCTATGCATCCAACCTGTGATCGCCTCAACCACAGGTTTGCCCGTTTGAGAATCTCACAATCTCGTGTGACGGATTCATTACTCGGTCACGCTGCCGTCGACGGTCGAGCTGTAGCCCAAGTTTGGTCGCATGAGCTGCAGCTCTCTATTTCCAGTCGAGCTTGCAGGCATACCCCTACCCTACCCTATCCTGCCCTTGTCTCGGCAGGACTGCCGGTCGGCTGTGCGCTCGTCCCATCACCCGCACGCGATCTTTGTGAAGCTGAAGCGATGTTGCAGCGAAGCTGGAGAGGAACTCTTAATTGGAAACACGAGATGGGCGGGAGATCGACGAACACCGCCGTGAGAATTCATGCCTTGTCCAGTCTCTAAATTATTAATAGTGTCCTCGGCGAGGCTCATCGGAACGCCCAGGCGCAATTGCGGGCCGTTCTCCTGTTTTTTGTCTCAGGGGTATGTTCAACTACTCCACCCTCGATGCACGTGTATACTGGGATCCTAGGTAAGGGGGCTCGTGTACGCTGTCGCATTGATCCCGTGTTGCTTAGCTACCGGCACCTTCTCCTTTCATCGTAGTGAAGTAGGACCGCTTGTGGGGTTGTGGCTCAGTCTCACCAACACGGGGTAGTATAACATCTCGCATAGATTGAATATACTCCGTAGACAGACCATCATGATCGTACTTGTCGTCGCTTGGCAAACGACGTCGAGTCGCAACTCGACCTAAGCAGCATACAAGTTGGTAATGACGATCTAATTCAAGGCTATAGCCGACCAAACCTCCTGCACCAACGACACCCCCGCATCAACACTGCCTGTTTATGACTTCTTTAGGCAGGTGACTAGGTTTCGGTTAGAATCCATCGTGATGTCATGATAGAACGTTAGTTAGGATGTTTGTGTTGGGCGCAGCGCCAATCAGGCCGTACGGAGTACCTTGAAACATGCTCAGCTTTTCAAGATGTCAAAAACGCCAAGAAACCTTTATCTCTCGAATCTGAAGTCAGCCGGCCTTTACGGGGATGTTTCGTAAAATCTGACATGTACCATAATATCGACTCTACTCATGAAACATCCCGTGTAATCGAGAGATTGTGAAAGTTATGCTGAAAGTCGCTGGGTTGGGTTCCGGATAGCATGCAAACATTATGAGATGGTTTATTTACACTGCAGTAACTTGTTGACCGACCACGCCTATCTAGATTATATTCCAATACCGCATACTAATCAATGGTATAAAGTGATGATCGTGTCACCTCTGAGTATCTACTGCCGATCGACATGTGATCCGAGCTTGGCGTAACGCTCATATTACTTCCACAAAGCTGTAGTATCAGTGTACACGTAAAGATCGTCCACACGATATACAAACTGGGAAACCTGCTCGGTATTATGGAGCACATTTACTTTATGATTTACCCTGGGCGGTGCAAGAAAAGACAAAAACGCCGGCCCTGACACAGCCAGGCTGATCGTTGCAGACACTGCAGCTAGCGAGGACAATTGGGCAACATGAAAATCTATATATATTCTCAAATAACTACTACGTAATGAGGTTGCTTTACAAGGGGCTAGTACTATCGAAGAGCTCACAAATAGAAAGTACTTGGATGCCTGAAACACCCATTGGCTCATATCCCAAGTTATATCCAAGAAAGTAAGTTTAGTAAAAATCGACATATCAAACAGGATTACCGACCAGGAATCGGAAATGAAAACTCCCCATCTTCACCATTTTGCACATTTTAAGAATCAACATCCAATCCATTCCGGTGAGGGCTTTCTCTCCCAAGCTTCATCAGGCCATCATTTCGAATTCCATCCTGCAATTCATTCCTCAACCAAGTTACCTTTGGTTTACCTTGCAGCAACACTTGAAAGTTTCGAAAAGGGTTCATCTTGCAGGTCTCTTGTCCAACTGTAACACGTATCATTACCTCGTGACAGTTTGATGTCCACCAGGAACCTGAAATTATGTCGTAAATAGGCTGGGTTGCTAGCATCATCACGCAACGCTCTGATGGGACTTGTTAATGAGTTGCATGACCTGCAGAAGCTCGATCTGTGGGGACGACGACGACAGCGACGACCGTGGTGAGATGTTTTGCTTTCCTTTCCTCTTCTTTTCGTTGTTTTCTTTTCCCCATAGACAGGTAGAATAAGAAGTTTTGGTTGCCGGTGCCCAGGTACCAATCTCACAGACTCGGCTCATACAGGACTGGGTAGATTGCAACAAGGTGTCGATCAATGATAGTCTGTACCTGGTTAAGCCGTTGCGCAGAAGCGCGTGATTGAAAAATGATGTTTCTTGGAGTGACATCGCTGTGGCAGAGAACGGCCTGATCACCTCTCCACGTTAGAGCGGTTAATCACTAATGATAGACTCAAGTCCAGGAAATCTGATACCCTCTAAATCAACATCATCTTCCGTTGCAAAGAGAGGATTGATTTAGCTTCCACCCTCCCACGAGAGGCCAACAAGGCAGTTCCATCATACAGGTATACTGTACATGGAAACCCGGAACGTACCAGGCTGCCCAAGGGGCTCCAGAACTGGGGCAAATACTATGCAAGCTTGCAACATATTCATTGGCAACTGAACTGCACATGCATGTACTCCATACGCCCCAAAGGACATGCCGACGTTCAATCGTCGTTGCAGAACATCAGATTATAAAGTCATTTGAGTTGCTATCGAGCATGTACGTGACGGTCCCAGTCTTTGCTATTCAGAAGTCTAACAAATGCCACGTGCATCAAACGAGCCTCTCCAGTTACAGACATCCTCGACGGTCAATTTTCATCTCACATCTCTCAACCCACTTCTCACACCTCTCCCCCCCTCTTCATCAATCAGATCGCCCCGACCACGCCAACAGCGGCGGCGATGCCGACCGCGACACCAGCGGCAACCAAACCGGTCGCCCTCGGCGCGGCGGCGTTCGGCGTGCTCGTCTGCGTGGCCGCGCTCGCGACGCTCTCGTAGACCGCCGAGTAGGCCTCTTCGTACTTTGCGACCTCGGTCTGGACGGCCTGGGGCACGTTGCCGGCGTACCAGGGCTGGGCGGTGACGTCGGCCCAGTTCCAGCCGCTCGCCAGCAGGGAGCGGTTGGTGTCTTCGATGCCGTCCTTGGCGGCGGCGCTGTAGACGGCCTGGAAGATGGTGACGTAGTCGGGGCGCTCGACGAACGACCTGTCGACCGCGTACAGGCCGCTGGCCAGGCTCGTGTAGAGGGCGCCCGTGACGAAGGCCGGCACCTCGCCCGTGGTGAAGACGGCCGATAGGTACGAGTGCGCGTCTACGGAGGTGGGGAAGGCGGGCGCGCTCGTGGGCGTGGGTGTCTGTGCCGCGGCAAGGGAGGCGACGGCGAGGAGGGCGATGGACTTCATGACTGCTGCTGGTGCTGCTGCTGCTGCTGCTGCGGGTGTGACGTTTTGGGTGGTGGGAAAGGGGATTGGAGAATCTGGAAAGCGGCGACGGATGACTTTGTGCCCATTCGAGTCGGCGACGTGGGCTCACCCCCTATGATCTATCATTATATCCCCCGACTACGGTCGCTCACCTGCCTCATTCGGTCGCGTTTCCAGGCAGACGCCAATTTCTCGTGACCAATTCAATCTCTCCCAACCAATCGAGTTCAGCCTGGAGCGCGACTGTGCCGCAGGGAAAGATCGTGCGTGACCCTGCCGTTGTTTCGGGCCGACAGCCGTTCTCTGTTCTCCCATGTTGACTGTCCAGCACGAATGTTGATCGGTTTGCTTCATCTGTGACTCAGAGGGCGGGTTCATGCAACAACTACTGGGACTCTGGGAGTTGTGACCAGTGACGCCGCTCATGGCAACGGAGAGAGCCCTGGCATACGATCCCCCTTGCCTTGAGCGGTAGGAGAGCGCTTCAACCCTGGCCTGCCTTACCTCGCTTGCCTACAGACTACGGTGGACATTGTCGGCAAAAGTCGTGACAATTAATCCGTCGGCAGAACGGGTCCGTGAATTGGCGAGGCATTGGTGGATCGTCGCCAAGTCCCGGGGTCGTTGGTTGCTCGCATTCTCGCTCAAGCCCTCTGAGCTCTCCTCATCGACTTCGCATCTCCATCGCATGACAAAGGCCGAGTGGCATGATGGCCGAATGGCATGATGATGGTTCCGAGTATCCAGGTCACGCTAGACTTGGGAATCCTCGAGAGTCGAGGCTCGAGGTTCGAGGTTCGAGGTTCGAGGTTCGAGGTTCGAGGCTCGAGGTTCGAGGTTCGAGGCTCGAGGCTCGACCAGGGTTCATGCTCTCAGAGGGCCTCATCATTCCTTCATTGCCTCGGCAAAGGCACAGACTGAATTGGCAATCGGTCAGACGCGCCCGTGCCCAGACGAGGAGGGCGTTGTCGCGTCGCAAAGATGGGACGAAGACAGGGCAGATGAAGAGACGGGTGGCGTTGGTGCGCGAGGAGGAGTAATAAGTTAGTTAACTGGTAGTCGCTGTGTATCCGTACTCCGTAATGAAGAAGAAGAAGAAGAAGAAGAAGAACAACAACGTTGACAGCCATCGTCCGACCGTCGAAGCGACACGTCCAGTGCCCAATCACGACACGCGCAATCTCCATGACCTCGGGGCTCCTGGCCATCTCGACCAAGTCGGTGCATGAGTCGCGGTCCTATGACTCCAGTCCCCAACCTCTGCTCCCGGATTCGCCTCTAGCCAGAGCCTAAGGCGTTTGACATGAGTTCCGGCCGAACCTTGTTTCTCCTCACCGCGTGTGGCTGTCAAACAGGCGGCCATCGCGAGCCGGAACCCGCGGAACTCGAGGCAATGCGATCGTCGTGATTGGCTCGCGGGCCTCATCTACGACCCACCCGACTCGTTCTGGATGCGAGAGCTGAGCAGGAGGCAAAGCGAATGCGCCCGAGGTGGCATTATCTCCAGCTCGTCTCACGTCCGTATGGGCTGGGCCCTCTTGAATGTCTCCGCGTCCTCTCTGTAATCTCCTTCCGCTGCTCTAGACGCGAGAAAGTCGACAGGTTTACCGTTTACATGAACCCCCAAGTTCAAACTAGTTCACTACTGTGTCCAGGCCGAGTCTACTGTCTACGGATATACTGTCTACGGATATACTGTCTACGGAGCACACCTTTCGGCCCGCCGCCCGCCAGAGAAAACAAGGGGCCCTGATGGATGCGGAGTCTGAGCCAAGTGGTGGGGTCAGCCCCGGAGGAGGAGGAGGAGGCATTCGGAGAGCTGTGAGTTGACCAGTTTGCCCATCATGTGTGGCCGAAAGGGGCCGTCGGGTCCCGACGAGCGACGCACATCCATCTGCGTCCTGTCATTGGTCGTCCGACCTCTCGGCAGACGAGACCCGGCGATAGGGAACGTAGGCCATGGCAAAAGCAGTGCTGACATGGTGACAGTGTGACCAATGTCGGATGCGCAAGGTAAGAAGGAAGGCTCGGGTAGTCGTGGTCACTCACTCTCTCTCTCTCTCTCTCTCCCTCTCCATATCTCCCCCTTAGATATAGACAGGACCAAGAACAGCATCCCCGTGCAGAGAAACCCGTAAGTCGCGTCAGCTGATGCCGACACAGATCCGCTGCGACAAAGAATCGCCATGTTCCAACTGCCGCAGCGCCAAGCGCTCGTGCAGCTCGACAGGCCTGGGCCAGAAACCCAAGGAGCCTCGACAGCGGGTTCTGATCTCGAGCCAATAGTAAGCACCCCTTTGCGTCAAACAAGCATATCCGTATCCGTACACCCACCCACCCCCTTACCCGTTCCGTCGTCCCATCTCCCCTTACCCATGGACCGGCGCCTGACCCACCCCACCCCTCGCCGCGTAGTGAGCGAAAGATCGACATCATGGGCGACCGTCTGCAGGCGATAGAGGAGCTCCTCCGGAACCTCTCCACCGGCCCAACCCAGCACGACCCCTCCCGTTCGGGCTCGTCGCCGTCCTTGGCCGGGGCGAGCCCGCAACGCAACCGCTTCCTCTCCTGCTCGGAGCACCAGCTGCAGCAGCTGCAACAGCAACGGGACCGGCCCCGGTCGACGCCCACACCGCCGGCCCGCAGCACGGCGGATCACCTGACGCCGCTCTCCCGAGGGGACTCGGCCTCGACGGTCTACGAAGAGACGGGCGAGGACGAAGAGGAGACGCCGCTGTTTGAGGGGTCGTCTTCACTGGCCGCCCATGCCGTCTTCGCGTCCGACTTTGTCTCGGCGGCCGCGGCCAAGGACGTGACGGCCTGCGCCGACGGCCCGTTCGTCGGTGCCGCCGCGTCGAGCGCGCGCATGGAGGCGGCGCTGTCGAGCCTGCGGCAGATCATCAAGCTGCAGCAAAAGGACGCGAGGATGGGGGCGGTGATGGGGGAGGGCATATGCAACGGCCGGGGGCCCGGCGGCGGCGGCGGCGGCGGTGGTGGTGGTGGTGCAGTCGAGCCGAGGAGCCGCAAGCCGTCGGCCTCCCCCAACGCCGTCGCCCACGGTGGCGGTCAACAGTCGCACGGCGGCGGCGGCGGCGGCGGCAACGTCCGCGGCGTGCGCCTGCGGGACCTGCCCATGCCGCCCATCGACCTCGTGCTCGGCAAGCTGCGCGAGCTCAAGAGCACGCCGGGGCCCATGATGCTGCTCGTGGTGTCGTCCTTTACCGACACGGAGATCTTCGCGGAGCGGTGCCGGCGCCTGTACCACTACAGCGACAAGGGCGACATACCCGAGAGCCTGTTCATCATGGTCAACTCGGGGCTGGTCTACCTCTTCGTCGAGCAGTCCCTCTCGGCCGCGCCGGGCTCGGCCGAGAGGGCGCTGCTGGAGACGTGCATGGCGACGTGCCGGTCCAACGTGCAGACGGCCATCGCGCAGCTGCCGCTCGTCATGCCCGCGACGCTCGACAACACCGAGGCCCTCATCCTGGCCGCGTGCTTCGCCGTCGACGTGTCCAAGCCGTCGCTGGCCTGGCTGCTGACGTCGCGCGCCGCGCAAATGTGCCGCACCCTCGGCCTGCACCAGCTGCAGTCCAGCGTGAGCGACCCCGACGAGCGGTCCGCCCGCGCCCTGCTGTTCTGGTGCACCTACATGCTCGACAAGGGCCTCTCGCTGCGCCTGGGCCGCGCCAGCGTGCTGCAGGACTACGACATCAGCGTGCCGTCCGTCTTTGCCAAGGCCAACAACGCCCAGCCGCACTCGGCCGCGGTGCTGTCGCTCTGGATCAAGCACTCGGAGCTGCAGGGGCGCATGTACCAGCGCCTCTTCTCGCCCGGCGCGCTGCGCCAGAGCGTCGACGACCGCGTGCGCCAGGTGCAGGCCGTCGTGGCCGAGCTGCGCTTCCTGCTGCACGAGACGATGCGCCTGCTCGACGACCTCCGGGCCCAGCCGCAGCGCACCCGGATGACGGCCGAGCAGAGGAAGGAGAACGAGATGTTCTGCCTCCTGCTCAAGAGCGACGAGGTGAGCTACCTGAGCAGCATGGCCCTCGCCTACCGCGCCCTGCCGCCCAGCGGGACCGGCTGGAGCAGGACCTTTGCCGACGAGTGTCTCGAGGCCGCGCGCGAGGCCATGCGGAGCCACCAGGAGATCATGAACATGATGACGGACACGAGCTTGAAGATTGTGTATCTGCACTGGTACGTGCCCCCTTTCCACTGCTTTCTCCTCCAACCCACCCACCACCCCATTCGCTCTTTGTGTGTTGTCGTGTCTCGACACGTGCTGACACGACCAGGACCATCCTCTACGCCCCCTTCATCCCCTTCATCGTCATCTTCTGCCACAGCATCGAGTCGGCCTCGGTCGCCGACCTGACCTACCTCGACGGCTTCGTGCAGTCGCTGCAGGACGGCTGCGGCGACATGTCGCCCACCGTCGACAAGCTGCACCAGCTCTCCAAGATGCTGTACAACGTGGCGCTGCTGTACGTCGAGGCCAAGGCCCAGAAGACGCTGGATCTCGACATGGTGCCCGTGGGCAACGAGTTCGACATGTACCTGAACCAGCTGGGCTTCATGCCCATGGACGAGAGCGGCGGCATGGATCCCGGCCTCGTGGGCCCGGGGGATGACATGATGAGGAACGTGCAGCTCGGGGACTGGTTCTCGGGCAACAACCACATCCTGGGCCTGGTGGAGGAGGATCTGTCGACGTTCAATACCAATGCATGGTAGAATAGCTTGCACTAGGCCCCTAGACTGTCAATAAATAACAGGAGAAACAATACCTCTGCCTCGACGGTATTGGGGAAATGAATGCCACTTGGCCGCCTTGGTCGTGTCTGTCTCTCTGTCTGTAACGCGTCGGAATGCAATGTGAACCGACGAGAGCATTGGTAACTAGATTTCTTCTCCTTGCCTGTCTCCGGGAGTTGGCCACCCTGTCGGTGGCTGCTCCCGATATACAACACGTATGTACATCTGGCTCTTGTCCGCCACCTCCCCCGTTCTCGCCGTCTCGTCTCCCCTTGCCACTTGCTCCCACCCCCCCACCACGTCCGCTCAACCCAGAGTGGCGGCCTCGCCCTGGGCCGTCGAGGTTCTCTCGGCCTCGAGCTCGCGCTCGGCCTGGCGGTAGTACTTGGCCGTGTCGACGCCGTGCTGGTTGTGGTTGACAAAGTTGAACCACGGGATGCCGTACATGAAGATGGCCGAGTAGCGGCTCTGGCGGGCGGCGACGCCCTGCATGTGCGGGGTGAGCCTGCTCTCGCCGTACAGGGGCTCGCCCTTCTTGACCTTGTCCGTCATCTCGCGCATGTCCATCTCGACCTCGCGGGCGTTCTCCGTCATGCCGTAGAAGCGCACTGTCGGGTTTCGTTAGTGAATTTCATTCAGCCATAAGTCGTTCCTGCTCCCCGAAACGAGGAGATGGACGCAGACGCACGCGACGATCGCTGGTAAAAGTAGAGGAATCCGCCAATCATGCCGATCGCACTGGCCAGTCGCATGGCGCGAGCGAACCCGCCCTTTCCGACGTGCGAGGGCGCGAATCTCTCCATGGTGTAGAGCAGACCGGGTCCGGCGGCGGTCGCTACGACGCCGTGGGCGTAATCGGAGGGTCGCGCATAGCCGAGGACGCGCTTGAAGTGGCTGCCAGGTGGTCAGTGGGATTCGCTGTTCGCTTCACCAGGCGCTGAGAACGTACGGGTCGTTGTCGATGAGCTGGATGCATACGTCACGGTCAGTACAGCGTCGGGATTGATGCGACACAAGATCGACTTACGGGAAACTCGGTCCGCAGGACCTTGCTGGGGACGTACGTCGGCTGCTTCGGTGTTGTCGACATGGTGGGCGGACTCAATTGGGCTGTCCAATTGCTTGTCACCTCGAATCTCGTCGGCTCTTCTTCACAGGGCGTTTTGGATGTTGAAGCTGAAGCTCCGAATCACGAATGGACGATGCGATTAGGTAAGCGGCTATTATTCGGGGGCTGTGTGGCTGCTATGGAAGTGGGGTAATGTGTTGTGTTGTGTTCCAATGATGTGACTTTGTGTGGCGTGGTTGGATGAGGCTGGAGCTGGGTCCACTGTGTACGGAGTACTCCGTACGAGTTAAATGTGCTGCGTAAGTGGACTCCACTTGAATGGTCGCGTTGTGCCCCGGCATTCAATAATGACGACGCGCTTCTGGACCTTTGAACGCGTCTTCCGTTGAATGGACTAAAAGCCCGATCGCAACATCAACATCCAAAAATCAATCGCCCACCATGTCGTACAGACCAGCAATAAATGACGACCTAGACAGCTATGATGTCGACGACTTCGCCAACGACCCCTTCGCAGATTCCGCCGACGAGACCACCTCCGCCGCGAAACCCGACTCGAAATCCAAGAAGCGCAAAGGCGAGGATGCCACCGGCGGTCTAGGTATCGACGAAGCGGTCAACGTCGCCAAGAAGCTCCGCGTTCCCAATGTGAAGCTGGATGAGCAGCGCTTGCTTTCAGACAAGGGCATCCCGATGCTGCGGAGGAAGGCGGCGGACCTCAAGTTCAAAGGCAAGGGCCACGAGGTAGGACACTCTCGCGGCGAAAGACAGTTGCAAGATATGCCGGTACTAATCCGCATGTCGCATAGTTCTCAGACACGGCGCGCCTCCTCTCATTCTACCAGCTCTGGCTCGACAACCTCTTTCCCAAGGCAAAGTTTCTCGACGCGCTCGCCATGATCGAGAAAACGGGCCATAAGAACACCATGCGCAAGTACCGCATGGACATTATCAACGAGGGCAAACCCAAGGCACCACGTGACGACGAGGAGCAAGAACAAGACGGCGACGACATATTCGGACGCGATGCAGCTGTGTTTCCCGCACGGGTGGCTCCCATCTTCGAGAACAACAGCCGGCCCAGCGAGCGACCCAGGACACCCGAGCGCGGAGTGGACGATCTGTTTGGAGATGATGACGTTTACGATGCAACCCCAAGAGCAAAGCAGCCCGTTCCTGCTACTGCCAATTCGGCAGATGATGGTGAGCCGGACGAGGACGACCTGGACGCGTTGATGGCAGAGGAGGAAGCCAGCCGAAGTGCTCCAGCGCCGACATCACTTTTTGGCAACGGCCGCACAAAATCAGGACCGAAAATACCACAGCGGCAGGAAGAACCCGACGAGGATGATCTAGACGCGTTGATGGCCGAAGCCGAAGCCGAAGCACAGTCAGCGTCCAGGGCACCCGCAGCCAAGACGGCAATACCAACCCGACCGGCGCAAAGAGACGAGGAGGATGATTTCGATGCTTTATTGGCCGAGGCCGAGGCTGAGGCTCAAGCCGAAGGCCCTGGTTCAAAGCCACATTCGGCACCAGCAGAGGCGATCGACGGAGACGAGGAGGAGGCCATGGCAGAGATGGATGGCCTGTGGTAGGACTGGCGTCGCGTCTCTTGTGGTTTTGATGATTAATGAATGCAAGTACACAGTAATGACGCTCCGAACCAGAGTGGACGTGAACCACGACCTGCCAAATATGTAACTTACGGATACGGAGTATGGAGTACAGCCCCTGTCTTCATTTCAGACGTTGGCTGCCTCAAATTACCCCTGATATCTATAGTGGACCCGGCCAAGATACGTCCTCCACCCACGACGCGCCACCCACCCCGAACGGCGGCTGTGTGCACTCTCCTGCGTACGTGGTACAACCCCAGACGTCATGGTCCGTCGATGGCTGGCTGCTGGTAGATTGAGGGTGACGCAGGGCGACGCATGTTTCCCGGTGCTTGGTGCGCTCCCAGACTTGTTCAAATAACTCGAACTCCCCTCCCCCTTCCAGGCGGGGTAGGATCGACGCTCAAGGTTTACCTCGTCAACAACGACAGATACCTACCAAGTACTTCGTACGCCGCGCATCCGAGGACATGCCAACAGAACCCTCCCGGGCCTGCCGTTGCGACGTCTTCCGTTTCCTCCCTGCGTCCTCTCGCCCTCGTCCTCTGCCCCTCGTTTCTCGTAAGAGAGAATGAAGGAAACTCCCGCGGCTCGTCCGGCGGCTACAGACCACGCGCGCCCCCGGGCTATCCCAGGTTCCACCCACTGCGCCGTCTTCGCTTACCCGTCCAGCGGCGGCATCATCCTCGGCACATTTACCGGCGTCGAGCTCGCGTGGCTCGGCCTCTCGCGGGCCGCCCCCGAGCAGCAGGCCCCCGCCGGCGGCGCTGCGGCCGGTGTCGAAGACGCCTTTGCCTTTCGCATGATGCAGCTCGGCGCCCGGTGGTGGCCCAGCCGCTTCTTTGAGGAGCACCATGCCGACTCGGCATACCCCTACGGATACCACTATCCGCCCGATGTGCACGTCGGGTACTCGGCCGAAGGCCCGGGGGCGCGGGACACGGTCGTCGTTCTCCGGACGTTTGCCGGTGACGCGACCCGCCGACTGACCGAGTACGACGCGCCCATGAAACCGCCCGACTGGTCTAGGTTGTTGGCATGTGGCACCATGGACGAGAGGTGCGCCGTGCTGCGGGATTTCGGTGCGACCGAGTACCGCGGAGACCAGCCCCGATGCCCCGACATTCCCGCGTCTCTGGAAGAGGGGATCGCAGAGGGGAAGAGGTGGGAGGCGTTGATGAGGAAGATGGACGACGAGGAGTATCGTGATCAATGGTTGCGCGGAAAGGGTCGAGGGGACCCGCCTAGATATGGCTCTAGTTGACAAGCACCTCCCACTACGTATATCTTGGGTTGCTTCTTATCCACGTTATCAAAACGCATCGAGGCTATGAATTGTTCTAACCCGGCTTCTGGGTGGTCCTTGTCTTTTGTCAAAACATCAGCGAGTCTAATTCATCATGACCATCGAGCTATTGAGATACGACTATTCCTCCTTTGAAACACAGAACATCGATACAGAGACACTGTCCGTGAATTGGAAGCGCTTGCTCGATTTCGGCCACGATCCCAATGAAGACTAGGGGCGTTCCCGGAGACAAACGCATCTCGTCACCCCTTTTCTTCACCGTTCTATACGGCCATTCACCGCCAACTCGTCTGCTACTTGGTCACGGAGCGCGACCCGATAAACAGAACGGCGAGGGTCGAACGGCCCTGCAAGAAGCCATAGTTACTTCTGCATAATGGCGCAAAGCCCGACGTTGAGACGCGCTCCGAGTTCCTGTCCGGCGGTACAGCCCTCCATCTGGCCGTCGACAAACGGCGACGATGACGACGAGCAACCTGCAACAGCCCTCCACCTACACAAACGCGGCATATATAGTACTCGGCACAGACACGTGCGTTTGTTTCACGACCAGTTGTTGAGCTTAGTCGACAGGCTGCCTTCCACCAGCTGAGCGCCATTCCTCGGTGCTGCGTTTTTCAAGAGGGCTTAGAGATACTAGATCCGGCAGGCCATCACAACCATTGTAATAATTTAGCTCTAATAGCTACTTTACTTTAGTATAATATATTATAAGCGTAATGAGCTTAGATTATCTTGGTAGAACTCTTGATAACCCCAACTTAATATCCTCTCCTCTCCGTAGAGGAATATGAATAGCAACATAAAAAGATAACAGTTGCGGAAGAGTCACTCTAACAATAATGTCGTCTATTTCCAAAGTAAGATCCACTGGAAAACAGAGCCCATTAGTAACCCATACTAGGACGCCTTCAAAATCATTATTGCGGTTTACAGTAGGTACTTGTTCTGGGGATCTAATTGTAACAGTAACACTCCTTAAAAAGAAAGTAACCACTTCGCCTATTTCATTTCTTATTGTCTTTTCTGTGTAGCGGGTTCTAAGATTACGACATGCATCTATTATAGAACTAAAGGCAGGGGATTCAGTGTTATCGATAGAGGTTAAAAGGGGCGTATCGTCATGAGATCGCGGCTGTAAAGCTACAACTCCTAAGATAAATATAAGTGGCGTAATAATAAAAAGTCTCATCGTTAGGTAATATAGAGATAAATGATTTAAGTATAGCAAAAATTTCTGAACTTGTTTGTGAATGAATTGCTATATTATAGCAATGAATCACTTGGGTTTAATCGATATTTAAATATTTCTACGTCTAAGGGTAGGTTCTTAATAGTATATTACTTTTCCTTAGAACTATTTGTTTAGTTATACTAATTCAAATCCAATTACAACATTAGTATCTGTAGACAAGGTACGGTTAATCTATTTTTTAAGATTATAATTGCGTATCTATTATACGAAATCATTAAATTCAAGATTTACATATTTTACTTTGTCTACTGCGGAGCTACTTATTAGTTATTTTATATAATCTACTTAAATGCTACTTTTAAAAATATACTTCTAATAAGATACGGTAATAAAACTAAGAAGACTATAATGCATTATAAGCGTGATACGCTTATATTATAATTCTCGATCTCTTGATAACCCAAATTTAATATCCTGTCCTCTCTGTACATGCATATGAATACCCATATGAAAAGAGAATAGTGGCGGAAGAGTCGCTTTTATATAAGCTCCGTTTATTTCCACAGTAAGCACTATTGGAAAACAGAACCCATTGGTAATCCATACTAGGACGCCATCAACATTATTGAAGTTTATAGAAGGTACATCGTCCGGTGATTTAATTATAAGAACAACAGTGCTAAAAAAGAAAGCCGCTACTTCTCCTATTTCATTTTTTATTATCTTTTCTGTAAAGCGGGTTTTAAGATTACGACATTTATCTCTTATAGAACTGGAGCCAGGGAATATAGTAATATCTCCGGTAGATAAAAGCGGTGTAGTGTTATCTCCGAGGGATAAAAGCGGTGTAGTATCATGAGATCGTGGATATAAAGCCACGACTCCTAAGATAAATATAAGTGGTGTAATAATAGAAAGTCTCATCGTTAGGTAATATAGAGATAAGTAATTCAAGTGTTTTTGTAACAACGAATAAGTTGGCTTTAATCGATATTTAAATATTTATACGTCTGAGCGTGGGTTCTTTATAGTATATTACTTTTCCTTGGAACTGTTTATTTAGTAGTACTAATCCTAATCCAACTATAATATTAGTATCTATATATATAGTATAGTTAATTCAGTTTTTGATGATTAAGATTATATATTCATTAAATGTAGAATCATTATATTTAAGACTTGTAAACTTTTCTTTGTCCCCTGCGGAACTACTTATTAGTTATTTTATATAAACTACTTTAGATTTCTGTTATAAAAATATAGTTCTAGTAAACTATAAGATAAGCTGACAATATAAGTTTAAACAGATATAATAACTAAGTAGCTTAAGTATATAATATCATGTTTTAGCTTTATTAGTAGCTTTGTTCTTCATTTGTTAAAAGTATACCCTACTTTATTTATTTTGCGAAGGATTCGAACAAGCCTATAGGTTTAAAACTATATATTAAAACAAAACTATTACAGCAGATCTAATAGCTTGCTGCACTTTATATCTCTAAGCCCTCTTCATAGATATAGCAGTGTATATTAGCTGCGTTACGGGTATATACCGATATGTGTGTTAATATAATAAATCAAAGTATAAAAGAGTTAACGACCGTAATAAGAGAGAGATAAACCCTGTTACGAGGTAAATTAAAGAGTGAAAACCGGCTTGGTTTCCTAGACTATTTAACTCTGAAAGAACCACCTTTATATACGGCTATTTGGACCAGAATTCAACTGCAACTGAGTGCCAAAACAGCCGTAATAGAAACAGCCCACATTGTAATAGTTATTTTTGGTATCACTTTATTTAGACCGTAACGGTGAATACATGAAGAGTAGTAATATATCTGTTGTAATATTATTACACTTTCCTATATATCCCTAATGTCGCAAAGGCTATTAAGCACTAGTAATAGCAGAACTATAGACCTCGGTCGGACTCAAGTTTTGCCGCACCTAATAAAGCCGCTTCTTACCCGGCTCACCCTCGGCCTTACCCAGCTTACTCTTACCCTTTCCCGGCTTACCCTAGACCTTACCCTTAAAGCAACGCCCCCGGGTATGCCTCGAGAGAGCCTTGTACGCAGGGTCCGTGTAATATATGACCATCCGGATTTGCGAGACGGACGCCCTCTTGACCAAGTTGGCGGGGAATCCGTGTGCAATAGGTTGGCTCCGGAATCTTTGCGAGGCTTGTCGACGCTTCGAACTTCGAAGCCAAAGCCAGCAATGATTTCTTCCAGCCCTCTGACCACAACCCGGGTCACGCCTTCTTGATAGCGTCTGCACTGGACGGGTGTAGCCTGTGCCAAGTACTCCTCGAGGCCACGGCAGGAACGGATGGTCATGATTAAAATCTCGACGACAACTGGGCCTCAGAATTCGGGTCGAGCCCCGGCGTCCGCTTAGGTGTCCGGCGGGAAAAGGATGACATGTTTCTATTATGGGAGAGCAAAGCCCGCTGCGTTGCGCTTATAGATGTTCAAGGTATAACTTCCGCACTGTTTGCCAGTGTTAGTTCTCAAGACTCAAGTTACTTGCATGCTAAATCTACCAGAGCACGTCAATGCAGCGGTTGCAGAAAACGGCCCCTCGGACACGGAGGGGACTGGCTTTGAGAGGAGCCTCGCCACCACAAAAAGCCTAGCTCCAACGACGCGAAGCCGAACACCCTTCCTGCCGTCGACAAGAGCTGGGAAGGCTTCCGACGAGGGTGATTGACGTGGGAAGCGACCCCCGACTCGACGCGCGTACACGAGTCGGCGGGAGAACGAGTGTCTTAGAAACGTATCTCTTGCGCTTGGAGAAGATGTCTCTGGATCATACGTATTTCAGGAGGATTGGACTGGTTTCATCGCATTCGTGGGAATACAGATGGCTGGAAGAGGCAAAGGATGAAACGTTTCGACTATACTAAGAGCATGGCTATACTCGACTCGCTACTTGTCGACGAATGTGGAACGTGACGTTGCTACGAGCCCACGATGCTCTCTTCCTTGAGACGAAGACTGATTACTTGCAGGTTCTAGTACACAGGTAACACAACACCGTTTTATTCATGCGGGTGTATACCTCTTGTCCCCGGACTAGTTACGTCAAGTGTCTCACACATTCGCCGCACATCTCCTCAAACATCAGGATCCCAATTCCCATTCCTCCCCTTCACAATACCCCCGATATCACTCGTAACCCAGCCGCCATAAAAGTCCCCCGGCTGCGGCTCGACCTTTTCGCCATCCACGTAGCAATCCCAGGGCCCGGCGTAGAGCGACAAGTACCCCTTGATCGGTTCAAAACCGCGAGTGGGCGCATGGTACGTCCAGATCCTGTTGGCGACGTTTTGCTTGGGATCGGCCGGGTGGGTGATGGAGTAATACGTCGCCTGGCCCTTCCACTCGCAGTACGACGACCGGGACGTCTCGGTCAGGGGGACTTTCATGGAGGAGGGGGGAGGTAGTAGGCTGGACGGTCCACGTTGGCTAGGGGGATACGACGAGAGAGGGAGGAACACATCTTCACTTACTGGGTGGGTGATGAGTCTCGAGCACCCAGTACGCCTCCTTGGTGTCGGCGATGAGGTGGCCATCCCATTTGATCTGTAAGTGTCTCGGCGTGCGCTCTAGCAGGGGTGGCCGGGGGAAGGATTGGACGTTGAGGGTAGGTTTTGTGGTCATTTTGAAGAGCCGTGGGGTTCTAAACATTTATTATTTATTGTGAAAGTACACCTTTGTGCTTTCCCGAAATCAGTTACTAACTTATATTTGCATCTCGAGAGTCTTCGTCGTCATCGTTTATACGCCGATGCATCGTGTGGCTGGAGATCCGTCTGGAAGGTGGCTTGCATGGGGCTGATGTCATTCTGCGGCTCGTGTCCTTTCCTACGGATAGTGAGTGCTATGATACAAAGTAGTCATCAACCCCGCCATCTCAGACCCCGACCCGCATTTGATGCCCCACCTGATTGATCGGCATTCGGATTGGGCTTTGGTTTGGGACCAAGGCTGCGGCTCCGCGTGACAGACGGACATGCATCTCATCTTTCTTTCCTTGCCTCATCACCACCATCCTTTGCGACATCGAACTCCAGCTCGTTGACGATTCGCTCCACATCGCCGCCCATCACCGAAAAACGGAAAGCGAACGTACCCTAAGCGCATACAACACCACCATCGGGCCTCGGCTACTGTCCCACGAACCCATCAATCCAGGCGGACAACGACAAACCCACCGCCGCCCATCATGATGAACTCGGCTCAGATGGCTCGCGATCAGCAAGCCATATTCAATGCTCGAGTAGGTCTCTCCCTTCAATCCACTCAGCGTACCCTCCGCTACCCCATCCCTCATTCTGCTTACTTTCTACACCTCCTCCCTCTTCCCCTCCCCGCCCACGGTGCCCTGAACTAACGAACCCTTCCTCCAGTTCAACCAGAAACAAACCTCCAACGCGGCCCGCAAAGCCCGGCGCGAGACAGAGCAACTCCGCAAACAGACCCAAGAGCTCCTGAAGAAGGGCGAAAAGGAAAAGGCCTACCAAAAGGCCAAGATCCTGCTGACCAAGGAGTCGCTGGCCGACCGCATGGAGCAGATCGCCGACGAGGCCGAGGTCCTCGTCGCCCAGATGCAGGCCAACAGCGCCATGAACCGCATGACGCAGATGGTCGGCCAGTCGACAAAGACCATGGCCCAGGCCCAGAAGAACATGACGCCCGAGCGCACCGTCGCCGTCATGGAGCACTACAAGGCCCAGAACGAGGAGTACAACGTCAACAGCGCCCTGCACCAGGCCGCCATGGACCAGACGACGAGCGCCGCCGTCAGCGAGGACGCCGTGCAGCAGCTTCTCGGCAAGCTGGCCGACGGCGTGGGCGTCCAGCTCAGCGAGCAGTTCGCCGGGGCGAACGTGAGCACGGCCGACCCGGTCAGCGCCGCGCCGCAGAGGGTTGAGCCGACGGCCGACGAGGAAGATGCGCTGCAGAAGAGGCTGAGGGCGCTGCGGGCTTAGGGGCCATGGTGATGGCGATGGGAGGAGAGGAACGTGGCGCGCAAGTTGGAGTTTGGGCGTTTTGCAGTCTACCGCGAGAGACGCGGGCCGCTGGCCGGACATGATCTACCGCAGACGGAGGGAGCTGCGGATAGTTGTCGGAGGACTGACGTGCAGTGCTGGACGCCCTGGTCGACACTCGATCGATCGTCTCAAGCTCAGCACGCCAGTCCCATCGAAAAGCAAGACTTGACGGCCGTGGCTTCGCACATTCGCGTAACGACGGGGGCATCATTTTGGACTTTGTGGCTGGGCTCTATAGATAACTGGTCAGGCGTTGAGTGGGATTCACATATTATCTATGCTGTTGCTCTGATGGAACTCGATGCCATGTCATCACTTGCAAGGGCTGTCGGCTCGTCGCCACTTCTTCCGATTGCTCTCATGGCAGCTTTGTATCCTGGCGTTGCTATTGCGGATTGCTGGTATCGCGTCTTGAAGGCTCGCCTCGTTGCTTTCAACGTCTTGGCGCGACTTTTCTCTTGCGTGCTCTCAACTCGCATGTCTCACCATCGGGACTCTCTACCACTACTGCGTGTCTCGTATCATGATTCGTTCCACAAACCATGCATCTTGACCCTTGCATATCTCATATTCTGACTCGTGACTCATCCCCAATGCTCGCTATACCAGATGATACCAAAACTACCGGACCTTTAAGCGTTCATGCAGTCATAAGACATTCCGGCCGTACACTCTCGTCCATGAGCCCATGCAGGGGGGACATCACGCAGGCTCTTTTTCGCACATTCTCTCTCGTGCTCCATCATCAGACTTCATCATCACCCTCGCCTGTTGGTGGTTCTCTGTCCACCATTCTTTTCACCCCCCCCTACATGTACAGACTGGCGACAGCTGTAATATCCCTCTTGATCAACTCCTGCGCCATCTCCATCTTCTGGTAGAGCTCCGGGTCGCCAATGATGCGCGCCGCATTCTTGACCTCGCGGCACGTCTCGTCGAGGCGCGTAATGGTGCGCACAATGGTGCCCTCGAGCACGTCTGTCAGATCGGTAATGTTGCGGAAACTCATGCCGCGCGCCCACTCGTAGACGACCTCGACCAGCCCGAACCTCGGGCGGGAGACAAAGTCGTTGGAATCCTCCGAAGACTGGATGACCTGGTGCGCCGTCTGGATGGCGTTGACCTTTTCCGAGATTTCAACAATCGTCTTGATGCCCTTGTCCAGCTTGGGCGTGAGGTTGGGCTCCGTGTCGGTCTTTTCTTGAAACACAAAGGCAGACAGCAGAGCGGCGATCTCGGCGGGTTCATAGGCGGCGAGCACGTTGTCGAGGACCAGTTCCGTCAAGACGAGCTCGTCGGCCGAATGAATCTCGCACGCCACCTTGCCCTTGAGCTGGATGCGCGAGTCCGGGTCGATGAAGGAGAGCTCCTTGAGCACGAGGATGCGCTGCTCGTAGTCGGGGAGGAGCTGCAGGTTCTGGTTGGAGAGGGATTGCCGGAGCGAGGCAATGTGCTCTTTGATGAGCCATTGGTCGTGGCACATGGCGAACTGTCACGGCGGTCAGTACGCGGTCTGTCACGATGTGAAGGGGCTTGACTTGCATGTTTCAAGAAGCTCGTGCAGTACTGGGGCGCGACCTCAGCGGCATCCGTCCCGGCATTCTTTCGCTGGTCGTTCATCTCTTGCAACGGCAGGCTCTTGATCTTGCTGAAATCCATCTCGTCCCAGATATCCGTGTCCCAGGTCTTGCAAATCTGCAGCATCATTTCCTTGGCCGCCACGTAGCCATCGCCGCCCTGGAAGACCTCGGGCACGATGCCCTTCATGATCGTCTTGGTGAGACACTGAACATCAGCCAGAGGAACTTGTATGACCTTGAAGTGGATATCCTTCTTCCTTTGGGGCAGGGCTGTGAAATGGTGACGGAATGCGGGGATGAAGGGCAGGAGGTCGGTCGAGTCCCGCGTCTCTCGCGTCGGCCGGATCTCGAAGACTTGAACGGTGGGCTGTCCGGCCATGGCCTTGGAACTAACGCCCTCCGAGACGAGGATGCCAGGCGTACGAACGCCGTCCTTGAGGAAAACGACGAGTCGGGACTGTGCGAACATCTTGCGTCCGATTGGGATGGTGAGCAGACCCTGGTAGAACTCGGCGGTCAGCCGGCTGTACAGCATGGCGGCCTGGTGACATTGGTCCATCGTAGGATCGCAGAGCTCGCAGGTATCCCGCTTGACCTTAGCTAAGTCGGCTTCCGAGATCTTGACCGCCTTCTCGTGTTCAGGGAGCAGCTGCTGTGTTGCGTGCTCCGAGAAGCTTCGCTTAATCATCTCCTCGATCTTGAGAGCTTCCACACGCAGCAGGTTCAGAATCATGTTGTACGTCAGTCGGAACTGGGAACGAAGCTTGTTAGGCTCGCCCAGAATCATCCTCTGAAGTTCCGTCGCGGGCGGTGCCTCATCACCGCCACCAGGTGGTACAATGATGACGGATCCGACAGGGTCCAGACCGCGGCGACCTGCTCGTCCGGCCATCTGCGTGTACTCGCCGGGAAGCAGGCTGCGGAATGAGTGTCCATCATGCTTTCGGTATCCCGAGAAGACGACGGTACGTGTAGGCAGGTTCAGGCCCATGGCGAATGTCTCGGTCGCAAACAGAATCTTGACAAGGGTTTGCGCGAACAGCATCTCGACAACCTCCTTGACAATGGGTAGCAGACCACCATGGTGCACCGCAATGCCTCTGCCCAGGAGTTCCCTCAGACGGATGATTTGGGGTAAGACTCGGTCTTCTGGACGCAATCGGGCGATCGACTTTTCGATGATCATGTGGATATGGCTCTTCTCCTGTGCCGTGCAGAAATCCTGATTGCTGAGCGCATCGGCGTTCTCCTCGCAGCGCTTCTTGGAGAAGACGAATATGCAGGCGGGGAGTAGGTTCGACTTCTTCAAGTACTGCACCATGTGCACCCACAGGTTCTTGTCCTGGGCCATGGAGGTGAAGCCACCGGGCCTGCCAGCCCTGCCCATGTGTCCAGGGGCGTGGCTGGCTCTGGGAGGACCGCCACGTCCTCTTTGTTGTCCACCGGCTCCCCCCGGCCTCCACGCCCCTGCTGGCCTCCACGCTGGCCGCCTCCGCGCGGGTTCCCGCGTTGATTCCCGCCACCACCACCACCGCGACCCGCTCCGGGCGCCGGGAGGGCCTTGTCTTTGCCTCGCAATGCCAGATCGGCGTCCTTCCAGCCCTTTTCGATGAACTTCTTGTCGGCGCTGACAATCTTGTGAATGTCCTTGCCTGCCCAAAGGTAGTGCTCGAGAGGAATAGGTCTCTTGGGCGTGGAGATGACGTAAATGTCCTTTTGCTTGGTACGACCGACCCACGAAGCAAACTCGTGCGTGTTGGGCACAGTAGCGGAGAGCAGAATAAGAGAAACATGGTCGGGCAACATGATGATGACTTCTTCCCACACGACACCACGCTCCAGATCGTTGACGTAGTGCACCTCGTCAAAGATGACAAACTCGACGTCTCGAATCAGATCGGCACCTCGATACAGCATACTCCTCAAGATCTCGGTCGTCATGATTAGACAGCTGGCCTCGGGGTTGATCTGCACATCGCCAGTCAAGATGCCCACCTCGTCAAACTCCTGTCTAAAGTCGCGGAACTTTTGGTTACTGAGGGCCTTGATGGGCGACGTGTAGATGGCCTTGGTCATGTGGCGGGCCGCAAGGGCAATGGCGTACTCTGCCACGACGGTCTTTCCAGCCGAAGTGTGGGCGGCAACAAAGACCGAGTCGCCGTTCTCGAGGTGATAGATTGCCTCCTTCTGAAAGGTGTCCAGCTCAAAGGGCCACTCCTTTGCCATGTTGGGCACCAGTTCATGGAAGTTGGTTATGGGCCGGTCGATGTCAACCATGTGCGCCCACTCCCGTCCAGCCTTTCTAGCGCTGGAGGCGGCGAGGTTCGCATGTGGTTCCAGCGCGGGGAACTCGACGGGTAAAAGGGCGTCGATATCCTCCCCGTCTTCCCCTGTTTCCTCGTCCTCGACACCGTTCGTCTTCGCGGGCTGGCTGCCGTCCTCGGCATCGGGGGCAGCCTCGGGCTCTTGGTCCAGCTCCTTCTCGACGGCCATGGCGTCGGCCTCGCTGGCCTTGGTCTTCTTCTTGGTGAAATCGATGCCCCGATCCAGGCCCGGGGCGACCTGCAGGAGACCTCCCTCGGCCAGCTTGATGACACGCTCGAGCTTGTTGCCGGTCGCACCAGATGCCAGGGCACCAGAGCTCAGCAGCAGACCCTCACTGGCGGCAATCGAGTCGACGCTCTCCACGCCGCCGGGAGCAAAGGGGAAGAAACCGGCGGCACCTCTGACAAAATCGGCGCGGTGGGCGGGCTTCCTGGACATGCTCGTCGAGTTCTTGGCCGTCGCGCTGTTGGCGGGCACGGTGACGTTCTTGTAGCCGGTGACTTTTCCCTCCAGGCCCTGGCGCATGAACCTCGTGACGGTCCTCGTCTGGGTCGGGGCGATGCGGAAGAGCTCGGTCAGGTCGGTCGGGCAGTCCCATCGCTGCTGCAGACGGTTCAGCCACTCGGTGGAAAACTTGTTGTCGGGCGTCAGGTAGTCGTGCTCGAGCTGGGCCTTGAGGGCGGCCGGGTCCTGCTTGACGCGCTTTCGGGGGCCCTGCTGGAAAAGGACATCGTCGATGTTGACGTCGGAGTGGAGGCGCAGCTGCTGCATGGCCTCCTCGAGCTCGGGGGACGCCATGGTGGTGTCGGGGGCGGTGGTGTTGGGAGGGCAAGGAGCTGGTGTTGGAGCTGGGAGCTGTCATGACGATGCTTGCAAGCCGCCTAACTAAACTTAAGTTACCCTAAAAGGCGAAACGGTCCCCGGAATTTAGTGGGTTCCAAAGTGATGGGGGGCTGTCGTGCGCCAAAGCATAGCGGGGTGGGGTTTTCCCCTGCTCGTCTCATTCTCACCCTCAACCTCAGCCTCACCTTCACTCTCAACTCACCAACACCAACCATCAGACCGACATGCCACCTCTCCCCAGTCATAATCACCACAGTCGAGATCAGATGGCGATCCGGGTCTATCGCCTACATACCCCTTTATACACGGAGAGACCACGGCATCCATCGCCCGAGCTACGTGTATACCAGTAAAGACAGCGGTTATGGTACTTCTAAACCTCGGTGCTATACTCTACTTGTGTGTTGACTATGTTTACCATCGTTGGTCTCTCCAACTCGAGTTTTTATTACTCCATACCGAATATCCCTTCCACCGGCACCTCTTTATCCGACCTGTCCATGCATATGATACCTCGGTTGGATATACTCTCGGAATACCGGTAGGCAATTATCACGAGATAACAATGTGCTATAGAGGCAGAAAAGTAAGTCCTTTTGTCATGTGCACAAATGAAGAAGACGTGCTCCCCTGCGCTTCGACCCTGTCTTTGTTGCTGATTGGCCATCTCGTATCTGAGCGAATCATCCTACCTAAACGCCTTGCTTCCAACCTCATCTGCTGGAATGGGTTCGGTAAGGGGCTACCAAGCCGGGCGTGTGCATAATGTATTTCCATAGGTTACATTTTTGGTGCGGATGCGTAAGCCCTCTCCCGATGGAACTCTTCATACGAGGTTTCAGATGCCCGGAACCTCGCCGTCTGCTTCGTTCCAGATCAGGACCCGTCCCCTTCTCAACGCACCAGTCCCCGACACTGCCGACTTATTCAGGGCACCAGTTCCTCATTATACCTATTTTCTGGTCCGTGGAGCGCAGACTTTAGTGCTCAGCAACGACTGACGGTCGATCGGTCGATCTTCATCTTACTTTCGTCATGTCCGCAACGATCAGTCCATACCCAGACCAGCCCCTTACGGATGCCGCCGACGTCCGCGAGATCCGGCTTATCAAAGTCGGCGGCCACAACGACACGCTGATCTGCGAGCTGAAACAGTATAAAATCCATCAGGCGCCACCGTTTCGCGCCCTCTCGTACACCTGGAGGAGTCCCTTTGACCACGGTGATGACGAGGACGAACACAACGAGACTGAGGGCATCTTTGTGGACGGCAAGTTGATGACGGTGGGCAAGAACCTCGCAAACGCACTCCGCGCCCTCCGAGACTGGCACGATGGCCACGACAAGTACAACTGGATCGACGCCATCTGCATCGACCAGTCCAACTACCGGGAGCGTGCGTACCAGGTGTCCATCATGGGCGACATCTACGGCAGCGCGGACGACGTCTTCATCTGGCTGGGCGAAGAGGCCCAGGATTCCAACCTGGCTCTCAACTTCATCAAGATCCTGGCTAGAGTCAACCTGGAACACGACAGCAGGCGGGAGAAGGTCCTGGCCATCGCCCAAGATCCGACGTATCGAGCACATTGGACCGCCCTCGACAAGCTCTGGAAGCGACGCTGGTGGGATCGGGCCTGGGTGCTCCAAGAGACGGTGCTGGCGCGAAAGGCCGTCTTTTGCTGCGGCCGGACCGTCGTGCCGCTCGCCGACGTCTTTGACCACGCCCGACTGCTGCGACTCGCTTGGGACGAGATCTACTACACCCTGAAGCAGGCCTACGGCATCCAGATGAGGATCCCTACGTACCACACCCTGGACGGCATCAATAGACTGCGATCGGCGCGGCTGGAAGGCGTCATCCTGCCCATCATGACATGCCACTTTCGCACCATGAGCTCGTCCGTCACCGACATGCGCGATGCCATATTCTCCAAGCTGGGCATGGCCTCGGACGGATACATCGTCAACCCCAGTTACACAGATCCCGTCGACTTTGTCTACGCCAACTTCGCGCGAGACTACATCACCAAGACCCGGTCGCTCGAGATCATGCACGTCGACACGAGGCCGCGCACCACCCCATCCATACCCACCTGGGTGCCGGACTGGATGTCCAGGTTCGCGGCCGGTCCGCTGCAGAGAGACCACGGGGGGGACCCCAGGATCGACTTTCGCTACTATTCAGCGAGCGGCAACAGGCCCGCCGCGACGCAGTTCGACTTCTCCGACCCGAAGAAGAAGATCCTCAGCTGCAAGGGCTACAGCTTCGACCTCGTCGACGGCGTGTCCCGTGCCGAGGATAACTCCTGGTCGGGCGTGTCCGAGCCGCGACCCGCCATCCAGCCCAAGAGCGGCAAGTGCATCTACAAGGACGACGCTGCCGTCTTCGAGGCCCTGTGGCGATCGACCATGATCAACCAGCGCGTCGACGGGGGCCTGCCGGGGGCCGAGTACGGCCCGACGCTGGCGGACAGCTTCGTGGCTGGCGAGGCGCGTCCGGGCTCGGTCAACCTCTTCGACCGCCACTGCGCCCGCATCGGCGGCTTCGAGTTCTTTGGCAAGACCGTGTCGGAGCGCATGGCCGACGTCGCGGCGCGGGGCGGCGGACAGGCGATGGCGTCGAGCACGCGCGCCGACCTGGACAACTGGGTGGGCACGGCGCTCACGTTCCACCGACTCTTGACCACGGAAGGGGGGTGGGGCGGTATAGGCCTCTGCGACGTAGAGCCCGGCGATGTCGTGACCATCCTGTTCGGGAGCAGCGTGCCCATGGTCTTGCGCCCTCTGGAGTCGGGCGCGTACGAGGTTCTCGGCGAGGTGTATGTGCACGGCATCATGTATGGCGAGGCTCTGGACGATCTCATGACGAGGTGTCCCGAGCCCGAGACGTTTCATCTGGTGTGATTATCGGCGTGACGGAGTGTGAGGCGGCCTTGACGACGTGGTCATGATGCGTGGTATCTCGGTGGCGCTGAGGATGGATGTGCTTTGCTCAAGTGATTCTATAGGTAAGGCGATTTGCTATTTCGAGCTCTCGGGACACGACGAGTAAACATTTCGACTATTTCAACTATTTCGACCCCAGAACCGTACCATGTCCATTGTTTTCCCTCGGTTCCATCTATCCCATCTCCAAAACATGATGGCGTAGCAGTGCTGTGTCCTAAGCTAGATTCCATCTTGTGTACATATATATATATATATCACGACCGACCTGTATGGCGCATTCAAACCTTTCCACATGGTCACATGGACACGGTCGGGCCAATCTTGCCCAAATCTTACAACAGACGTACATACCGCACTCGAGCCATTCCGTCCGCAGCTCGTCCGGCTCAGTCAAAGACGTCCCGGGCAAAACGCTCATTCTGGTGCTTCTCGAACCACTCGACGCTCTCCTCGGCCGTCATCGGGCTCCCCCTCCGCTCGCTCTCGCTGCGTATGATGCGCAGCAGGGTGTCCTTGGCGGCCTCGGCGATCTTGTTGGAGCCGCAGACGTAGATGCGGGCGTCCTCGCTCCAGAGGGCGGCGACCGTCTCCCTCTCCCTCCAGAGCCGGTCCTGGACGTAGCGGCAGCCGTGCGAGGCGTCGGCGCGGCGGCTGTACGCGCGCAGCACCGTGACGACGCCGGCGGCCTCCCAGGCGTCGAGCTCGTCGCGGTAGAGGTCGTCCGCCTCGGGCTCGCGGCAGCCGTAGAACAGCAGCGCCGGCGCCAGCGGCTGCGCGCCGTTGTTGGACCGCAGCACCGCGCGCTCCTGCATGAAGGCCCGGAACGGCGCCAGACCCGTCCCCGCGCCGATGCAGATGATGGGCGTCTTGCCCGCCTCGAAGGGCAGGTGGAAGCCCTTGACCGCGCTGCGGATCGCCACCTGCACCTTGTCGCCCGGCTGGAGGGCGGCGAGGTACGAGGATGCCACGCCCACGTGCCGGCCCGTCCCCGAGAGTGCGGGCCGGTCGAGGACGGTGTAGGTCAGGGTTGCGCGGCCGGCGGCGGCCAGGGGCGAGGATGATATCGAGCTGGTTTCTTGGTCAGCATGCGCCCCCGTGTCTCTTTCGTCCTCCACAGGGCCCAGCCCCCCCCCCAGGTGTGCACTTACTATTGCCGTACCCTCATGGGTGGTAACAAGGAGAGGAAGTGGTGGAAGGGCAGGAGCAGCTCCGGGAACCGCTCGAGGATGTCGAGGACGGATAGCTGTCTGGCGCGAACCTCTTCCTCGAAGCCGTCCTGAGAAAGGTGCTCGAGCTGCCGCTTCAACTCTGGGGCTTCGGCGAGCTTTGCCAGTGTGGCGACGTCCTGCTCACAACGTCAGCAGTGTTTCCATCTCCGAGTCCGGCTCTGCCACACGCGACCTACCCTCTTCGTCACCGCCTGACCCAACTCCACGTACGAGCTCAGGACATCGGACACCGGTATGCTGGTGTCGATCGGCAGCGTCGTCACCCCCGAGGCCTGGATGGAGATGTGCGAGTCCCACGCCAGCTGGAAGCGGCGCATGGCCCGCGCCACGATATCCTTGGGGTTGTGCGGGAGAACGGCCAGGTAGTCGCCCGCGCTGTACGTCCAGCCGCTGGGAAGCTGGATCTCGAGGTGCCTCTTCTCCTCGCCGGCCTCGCCGGCCTTGACCATGGTCAGCCGCCTCGCGTCGGTGACGAGCGCCTCCCGCACGTCCTGGCGCAGGCTGGACGCCCGCGGGGTCGAGAAGGAGACGGTGAGGCCGGGCACTGCGTCCTCCCCGTCCGAGCTGCCGCCGAACCGCTTCTTGATCGCCGGCCAGAGCTTCTCGTCCTCCCAGACCTCAAAGTCGGAGAACATGTCGCGGTCTTTCGCGTTGGTCTCGCCAATGGCCACCATTCTCTGCGCGCCCAGCGTGTCGAGGGAGTCGTCCAGAAGCCGCGGGATGCGTTGGTATGTCTTCACCCAGTCGCCATGTCCTGCGTGCTTTGTCAGCTGTCCCGTATCGAGGCAAGAGGGAGAGGCTGTGGGAAGAACGGCCGTTCTTCGACTTACCGCATCCCCAGACGGCATACGAAACACCCTTGAGCTCGCCCGCCTTGAGGCTCTCCATCCAGTTGACAAAGTGCGAGGCGTTCTGCGGCGGTTGGCCCTCGTACGACGACGAGATGATGACGACCGGCATGTCCGTGGGAAGGGCCCCCTTGGCGATATCCAGCGGTTCGATGGATGCGTTGAACCCGTGGTTGGCGGCGTCCGAGGCGAGCCTCTGGGCCATGAACTCGCAAGTGCCCGAGTTCGAACCGTAGTATATGGCCATCTTCTTCCCGGATTGGCCGTCGGCCTGCTCCCGAGGCACGGGCGGCTTCGCCCCGTTCGTCTTCTTGTCCGCGGGCGAGGCGCCATGATAGGCACCAGCCAGACGGGCCTCGAGCTGCGTCGGCGTCAGGCCGCCGCGCAGAATGGCCCTGACGAAGAAGTCCTTGGGCTTGATGGTCAGGGACTGGGAGATCTGCAGGCTGTACGTGGGGGGGTCCATGACGAAGTTGAAGTTCTGCAGGAGCACGGCGAAGGCCAGCATCAACTCCTGCCACGCAAACGTCCGGCCGATGCAGGACCGCATGCCGGCCCCGAACGGCGCCCAGCTGTGCGGGAACTCGGTCTGGATGCGGTCAAACTCGCCGTCGAGCATCCTCTCGGGGACGAACTCGTCGGCGTCGGGACCCCAGACGGCCGGGTCGCTCTGCGATCGCGCCAGCAGGCAGACGATCTGTTCTTCCTTCTTCACGGCGTACTTGCCCCCCAGCACTTCGTCCTTGAAGGATTCTCGGGCAAAGGCGGTGATGGGGGCACTCAGCCTCAGTGTTTCTCGTATGACCTGCCAGGTTTCGATCAGTTCTCGTTCTGGGGGGGGACAGTTTTGTGGCAGTTGGACGTACCGCAGCCAGATATGTCATCTTGGGAACATGGTCCAGGGTGACGGCCCCCGTCCCGACAACGGTGTCAATCTCTTCTTGGAGCCTTCGGTACTTTTCTGGATTCTTGACCAGGTTGTACAGGGTAAACTGGAACGTGGCCGCCGTCGTCTCGTGGCCGGCGACCAGAAAGGTGATGAGGTTATCAATCATGCTCTCCTCGGTCATGCGGCGGCCCGTCTTGGCGTCTACGCCCTCCATCATGGCCGTCAGCAGATCCTTCCGGCCGCTGGCGCCGGGACCCTGCTTCTTCCGCGCCTCGATGACCTCGCGCGCCGTCGTCCGCAGCAGCTCAATGTTCTTCATGTACTTGTGCTTCTCGGACTTGTAGAAGATGGAGGGCAGGAAGCGCATGCCCTTCTCGCCGGCCTCGACGAGGACGGCGTACATGGCCTTGATGAAGGGGTGGAGGTCCTTTTGGTAGTACGAGTTGAACCGGAACCCCATGGACGTCAGGGCCACCGTGTCCAGCGTGAGCCGCGTCAGGTCCTCGCCCACGTCGATGCGCTCCGACGGCCCCTGCCGCGCCCACTTGAGCGCCAGCTGGCTCACGATCTCGTGCATCTCGTCGTACATGCCCCGGATGGCGATGGGGCCGAACGCCGCGATCAAGATGCGGTGTGCGACGCCCCAGTTCTCTTCCTCCTCGCCCTTGGACTGACAAGCTGTGCGTCAGATGGCTGCATCCCAGAGACGGCTGGCTGGATTTTCACTCGGTACTCACGGTGAAAAGCCCATCATGCACTGCTATTCTCAGTTCCTGCAACCGGTGATGTCGGGGTCAGTCCCAGACAAAGTCAAGTTCAGCCATACGGACAAGGACGTACCTCTAGGTCACCTTTGATGGACTTTTTGAACCTCGAGTCGTCGCAGGCTTCGTGTACTAGCGCCCAGCTGGAGAGCACGACAATGTCCAACCCGGGCAGCGCCAGCTTGTAGATGGGACCGTATTTCGACGCCAGCTGTAGCATGGATCCGTTGACATACTCCAGGTCCAGACTAGGAAGGTTGCCCAACAACGGCGTCGTGGACGGCTGCGGGATGCGCTCCAGATGGTCCGCCATGTTCATGTTCTTCGAGTCCCGCTTCTTCAGCTTGAGAAAGGATGCAACGCTGGAGTTCTTGTTCGGGGAAAGCGTGCGCCCAGTGGACGGCTTCTCTGCGCCCATGACGGGCGGCTGTTATAAGGTGCCGGCGCAGGAACACGCGGAGGCCGATGTGGACTTGACTCTGGGGATCCCGGGAGGAAGAATGGATTGACTATAAGGCAGCCCCGCGTCGACTGCATGTGCAGATGTGCAGGCATGCATTGCATTGGCAATAGTTAGGTGTTTGTGTCTTTGCCAGTCTAGACTTTAGACTCTAGCTTGTGAGCGTAAGCATGGCCTTGTTTCAAACCCGCTAATACGCCATCATGCCATGCGGCGGATTGGCGAATTGGCACCCTCGCTGGTCCGCGGGCGCCGAGGGGGGCTGAGTCGGAATAGGGGGGCCATGCCGCCATTTTAGCTTTGCAACACCGACGGTCCGTTGGCCACGGGGTGTAACTAGTTAGTTAACCCGTATCATCCTGCCAGGCTGCCACCTGGCGTTGCAGGCATTGCACGTTATCACTCAACTATACGTACCGAGCATGCGGTATCCGTATATCGTGCGGGGGTGGCCGGGGGTGGCCACTGGCCGGGTCGCACTCGGGTTCATGATGATCGCCAAGATATAGTTAGTATCTCGTCAGCGGTCGGACAACAGGCCGTTATCGACCTCGAGAGCCGAGCTCTTGTCGAGTAACGTTAACAGCCCACGTACTCCCGTACTCCGTAATGTGTTTATCCGTCTCATTCGCCAAGCCTCGGCAAGGAATCGAGGATATGCATGACATGTTTCGTCCAAAACCGGTCCACAACGGGCAACTTTGCCAATGTTTTCACGTCTAGATTGCCGCCATCCCGAATAGAATATGGTGTACCTACAGGCTTCTGTATTTGGGCGAGCATCCAGCAAAGGCTAACATCACTGCCATCACACGCCGAGTCGTGATCACTGACCATCGGCAAAGGCCCGCTCGGTGTCCGGAACCTCTCGGGACGCGGTCGCTTGCAGGTTCACGATGTCTTCCTAATCTACATCTTAGTGCTACTGTATTCGGAGCAACCTCCGGCATAGCACCGGCTCGTATCTACATCTTAGGGGCGCTACCCCTGTCCTTGGTTACTTTAGTAGCATGATCTACCGGTCCTGTGGTCGGGACAAAGATTTATTCACCTTTCGTCAGTAGATATAACTCCTTCTGGTCTTTATATAAGACAGCTCGCGAAACGAAGTTCACAATCCGGCAGACACAATCCACAGACTTGCATCGAGCACATTCGCACAGTTCCGTTACCACACTATCCTCCCTTCCCTATTTAATCAGGTCTGCCCTTGAGACATGTCTCGGCTCCTATACGATGCCCTGTCTACTTATAATTTCTCGACGCAGGAACTCCGAGTCAACGTCCGACACTCGCCAGACGAAACCGGTCTTATGGTTAAAAATGGTTCCATAGATCATAATCCCGCCTTTTCCCACCAGAGTACATAGCGCCATACACATTAATTCTTCTAATCTTTCCGCAGGAGCAAATATCATCGTTTGTCGTAATCTCATTGCCAATCCGATGCGACTAATATCATCTCGTCTCAAGTTCCACACTCGATACTGGACGAATCGAGCACGTCGACCTCGGCAGCCCATAGCCTCCTCTCCTTCTTCAGGTCGTGCTTGACGTAGGCCAGGGTGAGCAGAGCCCAGATGCCGGCCCAAACAAATGGCATACACCACCCAATCACGTAGATCGCATCCGTATCCTCCAGCCCGAAAACTAGATACGTAGTCGCGGCGGCACAGAGCAGCGCACCCACGGCCCAGAATAAACCCAGCCGCCGCAGCATGGTGCGGAAGATGTGGCTCGCGGTATAGCGCTTCTCGAGCGCGAGACGGAAGTCGGTCTTGCCCGAGCCGTCCACCGCGCAGACATCCTCGATAAGGGGATATATGCCCGGCCGCAACTGGGAGCCCCGCGGAATCGAGGATATACGGACGGGTGCCGGCACCCCGAACAGGTGGAGAAGGTCCATGATGAGAAGGACTGTGCCGAAGACGTAGAGGACCGAAGACACGGGCATGGCAAGCATCCGGATGTCGGGATAGGTCGGGGCCGTGCCGCTTTGAGTCTGTCAGCGTCGGGGAGACGAGGGCAAGATGTGACCACGAGGGGGACTTACGCAACGAGCAGGGATGCTATGATGATCCAGCAGAGGCCAAACCACCAGTGGAACCAGTCCAGATACCATCTACTAGCAGCTCCGATAACCTGCATCGTAAGCCGGTTAGCAGCAATTCGTTCGTGATGGTGGTGGGTGAAACCAGTCCATCTAGGTAGATCTATCTGATCAATCATCAAACGTACCCGGCAGTCACTCGATTTCTTCCACAACCTCCAGAACCGTATCATGTACTCAAAAACACTACTTCCACCGACGACGGCCGTGAGAATGGTAAACACGGTACTCGCGCTCAAAACGTGATTGTCCGCGCTTCCGGGCCCGACTTCGTACCAGAGCGTAAAGTAGAGACCGACCGGCATCACGACGCAGTCGATGAGGATGAAGCCCCAGAAGATGAAGATGGCCATCTTCCTCTCGCGCAGCGAGTAGTTGAGGGGCGGGGGCACGGGTTGGAACTCGAGGCGGTTGAGCCCGTTCTCGGCCGCCGCCTGCGTCGACGCGAACCCGCCCCCGGCGGCAAAGTCTGGATCCAGGCTCGTGCGATCCAGGGGCCGGAAGATCTCGGACAAGGTCGGCGCCGTAGGGTCGGCTTTGCCGTCCGACGCGTCCTTCCACACCAGGTCGCTGGCCGAGCGCGAGCTCACGTGTCGGGGGAATCCCCCACTGGGTCGGCCGTACGGCCCATCCAGTCTTCGGTCAAAGATCTGTCTGGACGACGAGCGTATGTCCAGACTCCGAGCCCTCCTGTAGTTGATGATGACTGGCGCAGCGCGTAACAAGTCAACGGACTCCGGTGATGCCGCCGCCCGTACGTCCTTCATTTCGGACCAAGTTGGCGAAATCTACGCTGATGGTGATGTTGTGGTTCGACCGGTGGTATCGTGTCGGTTTGTTAGTCGGTGTGATGGTCGGGCAACGTGGATATGGCGCCACTCTTCTTTTCTTTGATCGAACGGTTTCAAGGAGGCAAGGATATCAGACCAAGGGCAGTGATAACAGGCATCTTACCGGCATCTTATGCGGCTTCAGTCGTATTCAATAATGGATGATCCAGGGTCCTGTAACCCGCTTATCTAGTGACGACTAGGTTCAGGGATAAACGGCAGATGGCTTTCGGCCCAGTCGGAGAGGAACCACCAGACAACCCCACGATGCTGGCATCTCGCCAAGTTTCTCACTGGGTAACTCATGTCTGCAATTTGGGACTATATGATGGAGTGATAGCGTATAGTTGATATCAATTCCCCCTTGTAGGGAGCGCTGATGTTACGATGTTGAAGCTCACCGACCGAGTATAAATCGCCTCAATTCCCAGAAACCTAATCTCTGCTGACAATCGAAAACGAGAAGAGATCGACACACGGAGTACAATTAGAGTTTACATGATGACGCTCTTGCAATCCCGCGGGTTTGCGGTGCGGATCGACCCCGGGACCCGTGGGCGCCGAGACTCCTCTCTCATCCACTGCATTTCTCTCTCACCCACTGCATTGCTAACAGGAGCCCGCTTTGCTCTACTCTCCCAGCCTCAGGCCGAGACCTCATGCCGGCTCGCAAGTTTGCCGGGAGGAAAGACCAGATGCCTGGTCGTGCGCAATGGTGATGCGGCCTATTGCGACGACTGTGGCTGGCTGTTATATGCTAGCAATCAAATGGACCCCTGCTGCTAGCCTTCATTAATGAGCAATGTGACATGAATCTTATCTAGTGCCTAATTCTCAAGAGATATTTATGGCAGTCGGAAATCCAATTTAAGCGTATGCTCATATCGTTTTACTCCTCCCGCCTCACGCTATTTGCTACGGAGTTCGGATACTTTCACATCCATTGCCATCGTATTGATCCCGCTGCCGCTTCGCTCGTATCGCGTGTTACTGTGCAAGCCCCCCTGCTATTTCTCTATCTGTACCTACCGTACTCGGTACCGTACGTACACCTAAAAACTGCTCGTAAATAATGCTTTGCACCAGCCGCAGTATTCGTCTTGCGTGTATAGTACGATGCGGAATGATCGGAGGAGGATCGGGAAGTAACTCCGCCAGAAATCAAAATGGACCCTCGGTGTTCGTCAAGATGCCCGCGCCCCGGACGAAGATGGCTTGTCTCTACGGAGGGACCGGATCGTTTCCAAGGCGATGGTACGAGCGGGAACCGTGAGTACGCGCTATGTTGGGTATAACGCCGGAGATGTCATATGCCACCCTGAGACCCCTGCGGACGAACGTACCTGCCTAGCTGTTGTGACTTGAAGGGACAAGGAATGAACGGGTATATTTTCAGGTATAATAACGTGACCATGTTTCGATCACGATGATGTGATGTGACAAACACTCTAATATCTCGGCGAAAGCAGATATTAGACCGAGGGTCACCACAGAGCCAAGTTTCAAGTCTGGCAACGAGTTGGGGGGATGAAAAGACGACTGTTGGCTACACGACTGTGAACTACTGGCCGAGTTAGATTGATCGACGTTGCACTCTATACTCGGCCCCTGTGTCGCTCAGTTTGTCGCGCCGCACTCTTGGCAGAACCCCTGCAAGCGCTCTTCGGCCTATACGGATCGCCCCTCGTCTTCATCCGTCCTTCTAATTCTTGGCTCGTGAGCACATACTTCAACCCGACTCGTAATGCACCCTTATTATATTTGACACTATTAACGTTGTTCTGATGCTAATGTCTGACAATGCATTCGGTGCTGGGCGGAAGAAACTACAATCTCCCACAGGGTAGTTGCGATATTCTGGTAATGCGTACTTATCCGTCTGGCTCGGACTGTGCATTCCCAGTGAAACTTCAGGTATGCTTATGTTATCATGGTTACGCAGCTTAAAGGCAAGTGTAACTCCACCTCACAAGTTTGGTACATATTCCACCAGTCTGTATCGAAAGCATACGACAGCTTGCGTGGATACAAACAAACCAAGAACCCATGTATAGAATAAAAGAACCATGGATAGTGGGCATGAAGTTTTTTTTAGTTTTTTTTGGTTCTGTCAAAATAAAAACTTGCTGAAGAACCCCTTGTATGCTAAGACATGAAGCTTGCGCAGCCTCCTTGGTTGCTCGCCAACCTCAGCCACCCGAGGTAGATGATTCTGACGCGATTATGCTGCGAAACTAGGATACAGCATTGATACTCTAGATAGGCTCCCAAGACAAAGTCAAGTCTCCATCTAAATCGAATACAGAAACCATTTCTCAACGAGATTCACTATAAGCCGTCGCAGAAATTCCAACAACACCACAAGCTGCACCATGCCGACAATTATGGACTAGATGGGTATTCGCATAGTGGTCGTGTTGTGTCTGTAGAAGCTTCAGTGGCTGACAACAGAGCAGGGGATCCCTGCTCGGACACTCCTTATATATTAATTAGATGATCCTTCCTTTGACACTTTAGTTAGCGCATATGTGTATAAATACCTAATATGGAGAGCATGGGAAACCGTCGGGAGTGATATAAGCCTTTAACAAGGTTTTAGCCTCCTGGCTCTTGAGCTTGTAGCCGGGGACAAGTGAGGCGAGAGTCAAGCTGTCCATATGTCCATTGCAGATTAAACAACCGCGAGCGTCTGTTTCCTCTGTGGAATCCAGTTTGGACAGAGTGATGAAGTCATACATCTATTGCCGCATCCTGTACCTTCTACTCATCTACTATTTCCGCCCTTCACTAGCCCGTTTCCTCACCTCGTTAGGGAGTGGCTTTTCTTCCTTGCTCTCCGAAACCCTTGACTGCCCGAAATTGTTCCTCGGTGAATTATAATACAATACTTTGTCGTCATGTATCTCAGGAGTGGTAGCGGGGGTGCTGACGGTAGGTTGTCCAAGCCCAAGGCCGCCGCTCACAGCACCGAACCGGCTGCTATAACGATCTGCAGACAGTTTCTGGAGGGCGTCATTCGACATCGACCCGACTAGCTGCGCCGACCTGCTCTTCGCCGACACCCTCCTGACATCGAATAGATCTGCCAAAGTAGTGACCACTACTTGGTCGGTATCATTATCAGCAATAACCTCTCCCACAGTGTGTATCTTTTGATAAACCACTTGGTCCGAGGCTTGCTTGCAGACTTCTAAACACTGTTTTGATAAATTGATGTCGTCCAGCAACCGAGATCTCTCACTTTCGCGGTCGGGGCATTCGTCCAAGGTGATAGAGGAGAGGCGTTTCTGCAGCAGCCCGATGCTCGCAACAAATCCGTCGTGGGCCGTGCTCAGGGTTTGACTTGTCAGCTGCTGCGCTTTGAATCGGTTCTGTGCTGTACCGGTGGCTTGCGTGTCTTCCTCTGGCAGCAAAGCTTGTTGTCGGTGATGTAAGGATTCGATATAAGATCTGGCGTCTTTGCAGATGAGAAGACACCGCGTGGTTACCTCCTTCTCATCCCGCAGATCTATGTGCGCATCCGGACTCGCCGTGGTGTCTGTGGCAATCTGTGCCAACTTTTCGTCGACGCGCTGAAGATGGATCTCGAGGTTGTACATTGTGTCCCTGATCATCTCGTGGTAACGTTCGAGAACATCTTGGCTCACTTTCGATTGTCGCCTAAGAACAGTCATCAGCAGTGTCCCACTCAGAAAGGGCGAAAGGCTGACATGGTAATAGTGCCTAAGCCAATCGTGATGGTGGATTTGTAGTCCGCGAGAGAATCCATAAACCCGTTGATATCCGATCTCATGAACTCCATCTTGGCCCAATCCATGAGACCAACCGTGGACTTCCCACGAAACTTCTCCATGGCGACCTCAAAATCTCGGCAAAGCTGGCAACACCGGCCAACAGGGCCTTTGAGAAGTTCTAGTACTGCAGCCTCACTATCGACGACATCTTGGAGCGAGCCTAAGATGTTGATCAAGTCCTGAAGCCCGTCCTGAAGCCTGCCTAGCGTCTTGTTGCGCTCCTTGTATCGTCCCACTGTTGCATGCAGCGACTTCGTAGACTGGATGGCGGCCGTGATGACAGCCAACACCGAGGCACTAATGCTCAAAGGATCCGCCATGATGAAGGCGTAGGCGGTTATGTGAACTCCAAGTTCTGGTGGGAAGTTGATTTCCGGAGGAGACTTATACCCAAGCAACTGCGGGGTTATAGCCGCCCGACCTCGCCAAACCCGTTCGTCTTCTGCTATCGAAAGACGCGGGCGCTACGTGTAACGAAAGCAAGTCCTGCGCAGCCTCCGATTGGCGCGAATGCTGCCCGTGCGCAACATCCGTACGGAGTAGATCTGTAGTTATCCAATCATCGGCCGTCTTGGCTGGTCCTTACTGTGACACAGTACTACCGTAGTTACCGTAGTTAGTCCCGCTCCTGGGCAAGGATCCCTGGTGTCATGCATCCCCGAGTATGGTGCTTGCTGGGGCGAACGCAGTGCTCTACTATACAAAACGCTGACACCCTGTCCGCTGATAGAGATGCTAAGCGGCGGGACAACTTGTTCAAAGTACGCTGTTTGCCTGCTGAGTGAACACGGCTGCAAGGATTCGAAAAGAGTTTCGAGATGGGAAAAACCTATTCCCTCTTTAGCTGTGTCGATACCTCCAAGTAGCACATTGCCTTACTAGCACGTATAGTTCGGTGGTGTGTATTCCTTCCTCTTGCATTCCCTGAACATTGGTTAGATTCGGCTGATTGCAACACATGCATACATAGGATAGGGCACGTCGCAACCATTAGACAACTTGGGGTGCTAGGTGTCGGCGGACAGAGGGTTGAGCACGGTAGGGCGCGGTAAGCAATGCAGGCGACGGCATATAAGCAAGCGGCAGTGAAGTGGCACTGTGACAGGCACTTGCTGTAGCCTGTACCTAGGATACGGTGGCCGTTATTTTTGGAGAATCTTTTGGAGAATCTTTCTCTGAATTTGCTGCCCGTTCTTCATACGATCGAGATCTCGTTTTTACAAAAGTCATCATGTCGTTTTCTATTCCTGCTATATATACCAAGCCTCAGTCCGTAATCTCAAAACCCTCCCAGTCATCTTTGGAAATGTACTCTGAAACTGTGCGCTTGAAATCAAGTATGCCGCTGCCCCAGCCGACATGCCGCAGGCGGGCCGCCTGCATCTCAGGCGTCAACTCCCCAAAGGCCCCCTCGCCCTCCCCGTTGAACCAACCAGGCGTGCAGGTCCCCAGGGAAGTGAACCACAGCGCGCGTCTCTGCAGTTCATCGGTATATTTGTCTTCGGCCTCTTTGCTCGCCTCGATGGTGAGAGTGTCAGCGCTCCCGGCCTTCTTGTGCGCACCGGCGATGACGCTGGCCACGAGGCGCGACAGTACGTCGTACGCTGATGTCAGGTTATACGACACGCCGGCGCCGGTGGGACCGGTAAAGAAGGCGTTGGGAAACCCATGGGAAGATACACCAAAGAAGGTTCCGTGCTCGGGCGAGGACCACTTCTGTCTGGCGACGACGCCTTCTCTCCCGACGATGGGAGCAGAGGACTGGCCCGATGGCGAGGGATCTTCTCCCCCGAGTGAAGAAGCCCGTGGCCAAGACCAAAACATCTACTTCATACAAGGTTCCGTTTGCAATCATGCCGGACTCGGTGCATCCATCAACGCCTTTGCCGTTGGTGTCGACAAGAGTGACGTTGGGGCGGTTGAAGGCCTCCAAGTAGTCGTCGTGGAACGACGGTCTCTTGCACCAGCCAGCATACCATGGCTGCATCTTCCGCGCAGTGTCCTTGTCCTTGATCACGCTTGCAATGTGCGCTCGCAGTCTCTCCGCTCGCGAGAGGTCCATGGCAAACAGAGAGTTTATGTGGTCGGGAATCGTGTCAGGGGTAACGTGTCGAGACCGGCTGCCGATGAAGCCGGCGACGGCGTGCGAGTCTGGCGCCGTCCAGCCATCGTTTATCAGGTCCACAGGATCTGGGTCGTTGGTGACGAAGCTGTTGAAGTTGTCCTGCCTTTCATATTGCCAACCATCCTTGTGCGCGACCTTCTCCCACACCTCGGGCGTCGTCTCCCGCTGGTTTCGCGGGCCCACGTACGTCGGTGTACGCTGAAAGACGTACAACTGGTCTGCCCACTTGGCGAGCTCGGGGATGATCTGAATCGCCGTCGCAGCCGTGCCGACGATGCCGACCCTTTTGCCCCGGAGATTGACCATGGCAGGTTCGGCCTGACTGCCACCGGTGTACGCCCAATCCCAGCGAGCCGAATGGAACACCTTTTTGTGACGCATCAGCTCCTGGAATCCCTCGAGCTTCGGCACATGCGGCACGCAAAGGGCGCCTGCAGCGTAGATCAGGAACTGGGCTTCGACCGTGATGTCGACGGGGCCTTTCAGGGGGCCTCGTTCCTGGGTCAACTTGACTACCCACCGTCGCTTCTCTGCGTCCCATTGCTGGTGGCGGACCTGTGTGCAGAACTGGCTCCTGAGCTGATAGTGCGCGGCAATGCGTTCCGAATTTTCCCGTATTTCGGCTCCGTACGAGTATTTGTGCTTCGGTACGAAGCCGGTCTCCTGCAGGAGTGGGAGATAGACGTAGCCCTCCACATCGCACATGAGGCCCGGGTAACGGTTCCAATACCAAGTCCCGCCAAAACCGCCAGCCGTGTCGACGATGATGATGTCCTCGGTCTTGAAGCCAGCTTCGATCAGGCGCACAGCATGAAGAAGACCAGCGTGGCCGCCACCGAGAATGAGGAACTTGATCGCCCCGCCGTCCTTGATTGCCGAATTGTGCGCCGCCACATGGTCGTAGTCGGCGAATAGGTCGCGTCCCAGCTCGGCCCCGATGGTAGGGTCCCGGAAGTCAACGTATTGCCTTACGCCATCGGGACGAAGCCGTTTCTGGCGCTCTTGGTCGTACTTTTGGACCAGGTCTGGGAGAGACATTGTGATGATGTAGAAAGCGAGGCACGATTATACGGGTAGGAAAGTGGTTGATCGGTTTGCTGTATCGCCGCTCCTTTTACAACTACGTCTCATGGATGATTTATAAGTCATAACCAGGCACTCCACATCTCTATGTTACCCCTGGGCCCTGGCCCCTGACTATGCGAAGTAGGCGCGGTCGGGAATCTCGGCTGAATATGAAGTCCGATTTAGCAGCCGGTCGAGCAATTGCCAGTTCATCTGGTTGGGTTAGGGCTTGTAACGGGAAAAGTAATCCTGGTAGTGTAACGAGCTGCGGAGGAACTCCACGGCCGCTCAGGCGGGTTGCGGAGAGACATTGCGTTCCGTGGAGCGAAGCCGGCGGTCGGGTCAAGAGTGGAGATGGAAGCAGGGAGTCGACTTGCATGATCGCCGTTTGCAAGCCGCAATAACCATTAACACCCGGAAACCCCCTAACAAGCTGGTTGTATATATCACATGTCTTGCTGCTAGGTCTGTTGCGTTCAAGAGAGCCGGGTAGAAGGTCAGCGCACTATGCCTGAGCTGGTGTTCCTATATTCAGGGGCTTGTCGCTAACTTGCAACTACAGCTGTGACATACGGCACGTCGTGACAAATGGTAAACCCTGAACTAAACTAAACATCTTCGCATTCGTTCCGGCTCTAGCGATTCCACAGTCACCGGACGCCTACAAGAATATTACACCTTGTAGGCCAAGTTTGAGGTATCCGTTGCACTGGCGCTTCTATTCCTAGGCAATGGGACGAGGATGCACACCATGGCCCCGTCGGCGAAACCATAAGCGCATCCGCCCATCTCCAAGGCCTGGAGTCTAGATAATACCTAGTAGTTGTTGGCTGGCTTTTTGGGACTGGCTCGACGGTCTGCTCGGTGCTGCATTGTCTTGGATATCTTAATATTGACCGTCACTGCATCTAGTGATCCAGCTACGCATGTTTTTCTGTGAAAAGATGGGTTTGTGTGGCGTTTTTTTTCTTTTTCTTTTCAGTGGACTATGTACGAGTAGTGTGATCACTTTGGAGCATGGGAGGTGGGCACCAACAGTGACAAGTGTTGTCGTCGGAGACTTCGATTAGTCTCTCGGATAAAGGTTGGATACCAACCACGCCTGTTGCTGAAGGGATGCTGAGAACAAGAAATCTTCCTATGTACCATGGTTCTTCTCCATGATGTCAAGTGGAGATGGTTGTGGATAGTGTAGAAACATACCATGAGTATTCTTCTGGCGGATGTCCGAGTAGGGTCGAAATAAGCCTTGAGTATTCTTTGGGAATATGTGAGTAGGGTCGAGATATACGGCGGGTATCCTTTGGGCCAATATGTGAAAATGACAACGGAGATATGTGCGTATTGCCCCCCAAAGTCAACGTTCAAGATTTGCATATGTCCCTGTTTCTCCGGTAAACAGCCCCACGCAGGTTGGTTTGGTATTTTTGCGTCATCAGCATAGCTTGACTGTTAACAGCATATCGGACATAGTTCAAGTAAAGATCGCAGCTAAGACATGGAAGCGTTTACCGTGGATGCTTGGCTATACATTTGAGATGAGGCGATATTGTTGGTTAAGAGCACACCATGTTTCAATCTTTATCCGATCATCTTGGCTCGTAGACACCGGCCGCGCCTTGATTCTCGCCTCAGTGAATTATGCCGAATCACTAAGTAGTATTGTGTTGTCATTTATATACAAGTCTCATCCCCCCATTTTTGTCTTTCGACTTGAACAGAAAACAAGAGTACGTATGCGTTAAGATTACCGGTGGCTAGACTGAAATCCTTGCCACCGGTAAACATATCTGGGTAGACGTACTCAAGATTTTTAAAAATTATCATTTTAACCTTTTAGTTCCCATAGGTTCCATAACTAGCTATAGCCTATAGCTCATAGTAAGGATGGGTGAACCATCGAGTAGGAAGCGATGGTGAGAGATCAGACTTGAACGGAGATACAAGAACGGAGATACATCTAGACCTACCAAGAGACATATATAAACTCTTCCTGGTCCCCAAGTCCAACATCTTCTTTTCTTCTCTCCATATCATACACAACAACACTCATCACTCCTGCACACTCAACACTACTACCACACTCGGCTTCTTGTCCTAGCCATAGCACAAGATGCCAGTCCTCCATACCCTCACAACCCTCTTGGCTGCACAAGCTGCAGCCACCCCCATCGTTGCACCTTTGCAGCATGCTAAAATCACCAGCACTTTCCGAGGAAAGGCAAACACGCAAGCGCCTGCATCTACACCGATACCTAGGCCTGCACCCCCCACTTCCTCCCTGTCTCGGCACGTTGCATCCAGAGAGGAAGTGAACACCACGCATACTGACATCCCGGCCACTGAAGACATTTCCGTTGGCGCAGATCGGAATGGCGCCATAGTCATAGCCAGGACGTGGCCGTCCAGTCCAGTTGCCCCCCTGGCGAGACCTGTACGTTAGCTACATGGACCGGCATGAACTACGACATTGCCAAATGCATCAAATCCATCAAATGGCCACCCGTGCAGCCGCCAAACACCAGTGTCTGCTCGCTTGTATCAACAAGGCCTCAGTGTGATCTCGTTCACGAGGATGATCACAACAAGAAGATGTTTGATCCAAGCCAAGTTTACGATCCAACACCGCACTGCGTTAGTTGGCATCCGAACAAGTTTTTGCCCGGGGAGACCTTTGTTCCAAAGCCCTCGGGCGGGCATCCAACTAAATCTGGGAGCCCATCTACTTTTTCCACCAGCAAGAGTAATCCCGCCCCAACAGTCGTTCCAAAGCCCTCGGGCGGGCATCCAACCAAATCTGGGAACCCATCTACTTCTTCCACCAGCAAGAGTGATCCCGCCCCAACAGTCCCTCCGGCCACGAGTCCTGGAGATCCTCAGAACCATTCTTCGTCGACTGAGAAGAGTGATCCCAAGCCTACGGTTGTCATCCCTCCGATTGGTATCCCTTCTATTGGCATCCCTCCTATTGGCATCCCTCCCATTGGTATCCCTCCCATTGGTATCCCTCCCATCGGCATCCCTCCCATCGGCATCCCTCCCATCGGCATCCCTCCCATTGGTATCCCTCCTATTGGCATCCCTCCGATCGTAGGCCCTGGGAAAGGTGAGCCGCCTGTTCAAGCCCCTCCGGTTCCGAACCCTGGTGAGCCTGCGAAGCCATCTCCGTCTCCTGGGAAAGATCAACCACCCCCTACAATCCCTCCGGTCACGAACCCTGACCAGCCTGCGAAACCACCTTCGTCTACTGGGAACAGTAACCCCAAGCCTACGATTGTTATCCCGCCCATTGGCATCCCTTCTATTGGCATCCCTCCCATTGGCATCCCTCCTATTGGCATCCCTCCTATTGGCATCCCTCCTATTGGCATCCCTCCGATCGTAGGCCCTGGCCAGCCCGCAAATCCACCTTCATCCCCTGGGAAGGGTCAGTCCCCTCCTAAGGTTCCCCCGGCTACGAATCCTGGCCAGCCGGCGAAGCCACCTTCATCCCCCGGAAAAGGTCAGTCCCCTCCAAAGATTCCTCCAGCTACGAATCCTGGCCAGCCCTCGAAGCCACCTTCATCCCCCGGAAAAGGTCAGTCCCCTCCTAAGGTTCCTCCGGCTACGAATCCTGGCCAGCCCTCGAAGCCACCTTCGTCCCCCGGAAAAGGTAAATCCCCCCCTAAAGTCCCTCCGGCCACGAATCCTGGTGGTTCTGGGAGCAAGCCACAGCCTCCTGCAAAGGGTCAACCCACTCCTCCCGAGAAGCCCCATCCGCGGTTCATAAGACTGCCTTGGGAAGAGGTGCATTGGAAGCCTGAAGCTTTCCTCAAGCCGCCGGGAGGCCCTAGCTTGCCTGCGAACAAGAACAAGCCTTTTCTGAAGTGGCCGTGGGAACCTGCTCAGAAAGAGGGGGTCGCCTTTCTGAAGTTGCCCTGGCAAAACGGTGTGACGTCGCCTTCGAATCCCGACTTTGGACCGTTTTTCAGGTTCCCTATGCCTCCCAACCTGCCAGGCCCTGTCAACCCGGGACCTCCTGCTGGGCCTCCTGCTGGGCCTCCTGCTGGACCTCCTGCTGGACCGGTAGAGCCTGCTCCTCCGGGCGAGCCTAGTCCTCCGGGCGAGCCTAGTCCTCCGGGCGAGCCTAGTCCTCCGGGCGAGCCTAGTCCTCCGGGTGAGCCTAGTCCTCCGGGTGAGCCTAGTCCTCCGGGTGAGCCTACTCCACCAGGAGAGCCTGTTCCTCCACCGCCTCATCCTCCTGTCAAGTCGCTTAGCGATTTCGTCCACTCCTTGAAGACGTGGCAACAGTTCGGGTTTACCTTTGGCGTTGTCGGCGGACTTGCCCTCATCTTGGGTCTCGGCCTCGGCCTGGGCTTGGGCAAGAAGAAACACGAGGACGACGAGAATAAGGGAGCTCAGCGGGACGCAGCCACACTCTGGTCCCAAGGCAGGAGAGAAAGACTATCTGACAATCGACTACGTCGAGTCTACCCTCGACAGATTCAGCGACGACCCGGACACGTTCATGGCCGAGTACGATGCCCAACCCTGGAGCACCAACATGACAGCGATGGCGGATTACCACGCTGCTTCGATCATCGCTGGCTTCGAGAAGCCTGACGACGCCTATTTCCCGGAGCCATTCCCCGCCATCATGAAGCAGATCTGGGGTCAGCCGATCGCGATGAAGGTGGCAACCAGCGACTTTGCCATGCGCCGCGCCGCCAACAGCTTCATCAACGAGGTCAGCCCCAAGTGTTGGGATATCATGGGCGAGATCGCGGAGAAAATCTCCAACAGCACGGATTTCGATATGAGTTATCGCTACATGGTGGCGCAGGCGATCACGAGCGGCCTGGAGGATACCATCAGGGGAGGAGAGGTCACCGGCATGAGTATCGCAATCGAAGACGGCCTCCGTACGATGGCAAACCTGATGGGCATCAAGGACACCACGAACCTACTGGAAATTGCCGATCCCAAATACAAGCAGACCTTCCTGAAGTTCAAGGACGACGCGTTCTACCGCGGACACGACGAATTTGTCAGGGCCAGGATAGAGATGCTTGTCGATCTCTACGAGCAGGACGAGCTTGGTCCGTTCTTCACGAACAGATTCGATGGCGAGGAATAATCTCACAGCAAGAAAACGTCACCCAAGCAATGGCGCCTTGGATCTGGCAGGATGACAAGGAACACGGAACACCATACAGATGGCGGTTGTGGGAAAGGTTTGACCGAAGACGACACTTGTCAGTGTCAAGTTTGCGGCATGATTCCAAGGTGTTGTGCATCTGATTTGATCTCCTATTTTTATCTCTTTTTATTTCCTATATATGCGTTACCAGAATGCAACAGTCGCGATTTTAAATAGTTCCCAATAGACGAAATGTCGACCAAGTTGATGTTTACTCAGTACTGTGCCATCAGTGAGAACATGATGACCTAAGTTTGCCAGCATCAGTAGCTACCGTACGTCCATAGTGCCCGAGTCTCAACTGCTAACAGCATGATCACCACCATTCACAATCCGGCCATGCTGCAGCAAGGTAAAAGTGGACGCAATCTGCGCGAGGGTTGTGATGATCACGTTCTCGGCTTCATGTTGGCGCAAAGAGTGGTAGGTGACGTCCGCCACAAGAATTAAAGACGCCTATCGATGCAAATGCAGCTTTTCAAGCGCGTGTTGATGTCTAATTAGATAGTCTGGGGTGATTCCTAAAGTCGATACTTCCGGAGTGGCATGTGAGCTTTGAGCGACATGCTCAATGAGTGCTATTATACTAGTAATTCTCATCGACGATGCATAGTGGTCGAGAAATTCAGCCACCGGTTGAGAGCTGTGATAGTTTAGTGGTAAAATACTTGCCTTCCAAGCAAGTGTCGGGGGTTCGATTCCCTCTCACAGCATTCTTTTGCTATTACGCCTGCTTTTCACTCTTTTTGACCCTTGCCGTTCGTAGACCAAACAATACAGTGTGAACAGAACAATGGTACGGGTGCAGTGCTCGATACCAACGAAAACCCCGTTGGCTACATGGCCTGCTTTTAATTTTATATCAACTAGAATGTATCCCTTCAGCTTGGACGATCGTGGTCGGCTCCTGAAAGCGTCCAGTCTTGAGACAAGCGCAAGGGAACATTGCTAGAGACCCTCGACTTTCTAACTGTATCACGCCGACAGTCAGTCATCGGGTGAAGTACCCAGGGCTGGAAAGCCTCGAGTGTCATCCGGAGCTTCAATTTCGCCATCCTGTAAGCAGCCAAGATCCCAGAACTTGCCCAGAGTGGAATTCCATTGGAACGTTTGTTGCCCTGCATCTGTGTGGCTGGGCTCAGCCGCACCATGGCACTGTGGTGAGTTGATAGCGAGACAATATAACTGGTCAGCCACCAACATGATGAGCAGCGGCCGGTCAGCGTTGCAGTAAGTGTTCGGTATGGGGATGCGGTTGTCCTAGCTGACGATAGTGGTGTACACTCCTTCATAGACAGCCCGGAAGTAAAGGGCAGAGATGGTGAATTACATGTCCTAACAGGGAGGATACCTGTGATGCTTCTCATATTCACTCGGAGCGTTCTGCAGCCTTTCAACTCAACTGGTGCCTGATTATCGTGTATATAAAGTTGCTTTCCCCTGACCAACTCTGTCCCTCACACAAGCAAACGTTCCACCTCGTCATCTTTCAAACTACACAACCAAGCAGCCTTTTCCCTATATCTTCATCATGCTCAAGTCAATCTTCACCCTCGCCCTGGCAGCCTCTCTTCTGCCTCCCAGCCTCGCAGCCCCGAGCGATGTCCTCCCACGCTCGCCTGATATCCTCGACATCCGAGCCGAGGACGAGATAACCCCACTCGTGACCAACGCGGTACAATTCACCTTTTGGACCAACTCGAACGTCTGCATCGGCAGCGGCCTCAACCAGCCCGCCTTTCGGGACGGCGTCTGCTTCCCTATCCCGTCGGGCGTCAAGGCCCTGAAGCTGCGGAGTTTCGGTTCGGGGTGCCGGTTCCGTAAGTGACCTCGCTTCTTGGAGTCCCTCGTGACTCGTACCCATGGTCGGGAAGTGAAGACGTTTCTAACGCAAGGGTATTATTGTGCAGTGAGGGTTTTCAGCGGGTCGAGCTGTACAGGGGGCTCCGCGGACCTCGGGTCTGGGACGATTGGGAGGTGCTGGGATGTCAGTACGCGTCGATCATTCCAGGTTTATTGTTAAGCTGTCACTATTTGGGGGGTGGACAGAGACTCGTCCAAATATTGTGGTGTAGGGTAAGAGGTAGGAACTGATTGAGCTTGTGAGTACTGTTTGGATATCGAGTCGATAGGAGTATACAACCGTGTGGACGACCAGTCTGATTATTTGCAACCGTGAACAATCGTAGTGAAAGGTTCTTTGCACGACCACTGTTAGTAAGCGTGGTTCATCAGACGTCTAAACACTTCACTAGGATTTCGTATAAATTAGCACCTTTCAAACGTACCAGATAACCGGGTATCGTTGGATCAGAAAGTAAAGAGAAATGGCCATGGGTCGGACTGTGATGTCTGTGGAAGCAGTCGGGTCAAATTTAACCGAGTCAAACAAACTCCTCCAAGGTGCGTCGCCTTGTCCTCCCCGGAACCATCTCTCATGCCTTTGCCTTGGCCGGTTCCCTAATCATAACCGACAGGTGATAAACACGTTTCCCCTCCTCCGCGATGCTCGGGTCAACGTCAAAGGCGAGAACATCCACCTCCCGGAAGCCGGCCTTTTCGTACATGTGCTTCCCGGCTGATGTGCCTTCGAGGATGACCCTCGTACCCTGTGCATCGGCGATGGCGAGCATGGGCGCCAGCAGGGCCATGCCAGCGCCTCGTCGCTGGTACTTGGGCGACGTGCAGAGGAGCGAGAGGCCTGTGTAACCGTCAGTCTGGGTCGCGCGGTGGATCAAAGAAATGGGAAATGGGAGACGAGACGGTCGAGACGTACCTAGCATATCGTCCGTCTTCCACTTCTCGGCCGACTTGGCCAGCGTCCCGAAGAAGTATCGCATCAGCTCGGCATTCGCGCCCTCGGGGACGTCGTCGGCGGCAGACACGTTTGGGGTGTCACCCTCTGGCTCTGGATCGATCTCGCCGACGAAGTTGCCGTAACACCCGTCCGAGCCCGGGGGTATGTCCCACCGCGAAAAGGCCACCATGTCGCCGGTGCTGGCGTCGGTGATCTTGAAGTGCCGCACGGTCCTGTCACGCATCTTGCGGCGCAGACGGCGGTTCATCCAGGCCAGCATGGCCGGCCGGCTCGGGGACCACCACATGGTGTTGCAAGGGTCATCGGCAAAGGACTCTAGGTAAAGGGGCGCGAGCGCCGGGGCGTCGGCCTCGACGGCGACGGACATGAAGAAGTCCGGGGAGAGGGAGGGCGGGGTGGGGAAGGGGAGGGTCATGGTCGAGGGTTGAAGGGTTGAAGCCTTGAAGCCCAAGGTGCAACTCGCAAAGGCGATGGTTATTTTCGGTGCGAGGCAGACGTGATCCAACTCACCAGCAGTGGGCGTGGTATTTGTATACTCAGCGGCAGAGATGGATCATGGCGGTGATTGGAAATAGTGGAAGCCAGGCCCGAAAGGCGTGTCCAACGACCCGAAAGGCGTGTCTAATGACACGAGAGGATCCGTCTCGGCAGATTGGAGTCCATCCCGGAGTGGCGTTTTCCATTTCTGGTGATAGTGGAAGCAAAAGCAAGCACCGAAACGGACCGTTGCCGGATGACTCTTTGGCCAGACCAAATAGGTTGAAAGCGTTGATTAGTTAGGTGGGCACGATGGGCAGGGCCGATGAGTACTGACGGCGGGTGTCATCGGGTTGTTACACGAG